>BSBK01005858.1:0-2656927 GCA_027943335.1 Chamaecyparis obtusa
TCAGGAGAATCCTTAAGACCCTAACCCTGATTTCACCTAGAATGAAGTAGAAAAGAAGTGGAAAGCGGGGAGAAAGCCAGATCAAAGAAAAGATCAATTAATGAATAGTCACATCTCATGAAGGGACATGTCTCCTCTTGGCTCATTCTCAATATAAATGCAAGAGATTGTGGCATTTGGAAAACATATACAATGAGATAGTGCTATTATATTTGCAATGATCCTAAAACCTTAACACCACTTTATTTCATGATTAAAAATTTGCTAGATCCACATTTTGCATTTCATGGAAAGGTCATTGATATTAGTCAAAAGTATGAGATTTATTAATTTTTATCCACGCCATACTTGTTTATAATTTCAAGCAAATATTGAAAATAATATCTAGTATTTTATAAAGGATTGTCAACAAAAAATAGTTTCAGTTGGACATTATTTTTTGATTGAGGCCGAGTTCAATTGTGAACTCAGCATCGTTATTAGTTTGAGTTGGACATGCCTTAATCTTTGATTTTAATCGAAACTTACAAATTTCAGGGCTGTTGTTTATGTTACTTTTTCATTATTAATTGTCTATTTAGTTTTATATTTTCCTTTCAAATTAAGTGTTTTATTTTTTTCAAAGATATCTAAATTCTATAAAACAAAAATAAAAGAGGGAAGAGAGTTTGAAGTAAATGAGGTTGCTATATGTTGAGAAACAAGAAATGTACCACTAGTTGGTTTGTTGGGAAGTGATGGAATTATATGTTTAGATGAGAAAAACTAAGAGATATAGTTGAAAAGGCGATTCATAAACATGGCCAAATATGATATAGGTCAAGCCTTATAGCTATAATCAAGTGCTAGTTATGTTGTAGGTCAAGCCTTATAACTATAAGGATGAGATGGATTATGAGGAGACCTATGAGCATTTGAAGAGGGAAATAGAATGTGAAGAACTAAAAAATATTGAGGCTATATTAGATATATTGAAGATAAATCAGTACAAAGAGATTGAAATAAACAAGAGAATATTTGTAGTGAATCTTGAGACAAAAATGTATGAAGTATGGTTCTCATGCCTAGAACTTGGTTGGACATGTACTTTTGTTTTGTGAAATATTGTAGAATATAGTGCAATAAATAATTATTACAGAATTTGAATAAGATATTTAACAATACAACACAAAAAGCTTGTGATTAATTGCAAGCTATCTATAGTGATAAATTATATTTTAAACATTAAACAGTATCTTTAATGGGTGTAGTGAGTTACAAGATACTTTTTAAACATTTTTGTAGGATGTTAATTTCAAATAAATAAGCTCTTGGTATAGTGAAAAGGTAATAAGTAGTTGAGGATATGAAAAGAAAGAATGTTATAGTGTAACTCATCCCATTAGCATTAGCACTTTTTATGAATCAACTAAGTTCCAATTCTTGAAATTTGAAAAAAAATATACTTAATTCAATATTCTTATTTTAATATTTTGATGTTTATATGTGCTAGGATTACCAATTTATGGTTTTATTTTTTATTTTTATGATACTATGTGACATTGTAATCTTAATTAACAGTTCTAGATTGCTTGGATACTTTTGTATTAATGAATCCTAATCTTATTTCAAAAATTTTCCAACCTGAACTTGAACCCAACCCAAACCAACAAATTAGGAAAAAACTCTTCTTGAATGATGAAACATAAAGAAAAGTGTGCATGGCTCAGATAGAAGGGACATGTGAGGAGAAATAAGTGAGATAAATCTACCTAGGTGTAGCTAGAAAAAATAAGGATAAATAAAGAGAAATAAAGAGATTAAGAAAAAAGAAAAGAAACAATCTTTACCATGAAAACTTAAAAACTATTTGTATAGAATGTCAAAATAGAAAATGTAAAGGTGGTGATAATACCTATAGGTGAGGTAGAAGAAGATTATTTTCAAAAAGTGGATTTTAAGAAGGCTAAATTTGATATAGAGATGACAATGATCCAATGTTGAAAGAAGTGATAATAATGATAGAACAATTTTATGAAGATGGAGTGGATGAATTTGAGAAAGATTGTAAGTAGATGGGAGAAAATAAATTCAACTGTTTTATTTCCATTCTTTTTAATGCACATAGGAGATAACCTAGAGAAAAGTTTTAGATACATGGTACTAAAGAGAAAGAAATAAAAAGTGAGAATAAACCTATAGATATCATGGATGATTCCACTAGTAGAATCTCCAATACAAATTTTATAATAAGATAAAATAGTTGATTTATGTGTTGGAATTAGGAGAGATAGATACTAAGAGGGGAGGGGTGAATCAGTGTCTTCAAAACTTTCACTTGTAATACCTTTCAAATCTATATTAACAATCTATAATAACTGACCAAAGTGACTTGTATCTAGTTGCATAAATCAATCATTTATTTAACTTTAAGAAATTAAAGAACATGAAATCAATATGAAAATCACATAACACAAGTATTTTGGTAATGCTGAAACCCTTGTTAGAAGGTAAAAACTGCGGCGGGGATGACACCCAAAAATTCTTCACTACTGTAGATAGAAAAGGTTTTCCTGTTAGGGCTACAAGTTTTGATCACTTCTGGTGATCTCATCCTATTAGGAGTGACATATCAGATCAGCTAGATCTACCTAGTTATAGGATTTTAACAACACTACTGAAGTGTGCACTCAGTTAAGAGATTTACAAAAGACTGTTAAGTCTACTCTGTTAAAAGATTTATCTAAAGCTCTATTAAAATTGTCAGAAAGTAATATGCAATATTATCTGCTAATTGACACTCAATTGTTTGAAATAGATCTTATAATTCTCTGATAAAATATCACCTTGACTATGATGTGTATTTGCTCTATTCTACTCGGTAGCCTTCTCTAAATCTGCTCGGTACTCAGTTATGTTCTCCAAACTGATTGACTTGAAGGTAGGTAATGACTTCAAGTGCTCTATGATTCATATATATCAATTCAACAACCCCATAAAGTGGTTTGAACATACAGAATATATAGTGTTCTATTTTGCCGCTTAAGAAAAAATTAGGTTATAAAAATAATCATAACCCTAAGATCTATGGTGAAAAATTAACCTAGATCAACTATTACAAATAAGATAAACATTGCATTTAATGAATATCTTTTACAATAAATTCTCCTCAATCTTGGTAAACCATTTTACGATCTATTATAATCATCTACATAAAAGAATGTGCCATTTCTTATTACTATGCCATTTTTGTGATCATCAGTAAACACTGTATAAATTGCTCGATGTATACTGTTTGTCAGTGTCGATGTCTATTGGTGCTTAGTAAAATGTGTACTACTCAGTGTAAAGGTTTTTACCGACTACTCTGTCTTGCTTCTAGTTACCAACCAACTCAATATACATTATCGACTGATCTATTTGACATCTTTTGATACTAATGACAACCTTGAATGCTCAATAGAGATTAACAATCTCCCCCTTTGGCATTAGTATAAAAACTTCAAATGTATATAGACAAAATATTCTATATAATTCTTATATCTCCACCATATACATATCCACATCAAAAAACTTTATAAGTACTTCATAAGTACTCCCCCTCGGTACATGCTTCCCAATAGAATGTAATATACATATCAAACTTTGTAACCTATTTGGCATCTATACATGGTCTCCCCCTTTTTGATAGTAATGCCAAATACAAAAAAAATATATACTGTATACTCACATCTTATCAAAAAAATATATATTGTATACTCACATCTTATCAAAAATTGATGGTTTCCCACTCCTCTTTCAAGTTCGTAAGAGCAATATGCTCAAGACCAACTTGCGCATGTATGTCAAAGATATTTTCTAACATCGAGATCTCTAGTGTTTCCACTAATTGCTCAACTTTGACAATGTGTGCCTCATAAATCTTCAGGTTTGGAATGAGTTCTTGCTATAACTCTGTAACCTGATCTATGATTTTCTCTTCTTGTTTCCTTAATTCTACTATCAGCCATTGGAGTTCCTATACTCAGTGAATATGCTTGAGAAAAGCATCTAGCTCTGTGATAGTTGCTTGTGTACTCAACTTAATTTTGCTTCTAAACCTTTAATCTTTTCACTGACTTCTATAGTGAAAGTGTCTGAAGTGCACAACTTTATCAATAATTGATAGATTATCTGAGTGATTGATTTTTCCTCGGTGATAACCTTAGATAATTTTACCTTCTTTATTGCCACTTCTTTGCTGATCCTATCTAATAATTTGTCCTAAATTATGGACTCTATCCTCTCTTCAATTCTCTTATCAGCAAGAAAAGCAAGTTGATCTATAATAGGAGTATTCTCATCAATGTCCACTTCAGGTACTACCTATTGGAGAATATCCCGTACATTAGTTAGAACTTATTTTCTTTTATGCTCTTGCTTTAGCTTCTCTTGCATTGCTTTTTTGGAACATAACTCCCCATACTTCATTAAATATTTGTGGCTCAAGGTTCTTGGCTCACATTCTGGAATAATTATCACTTCATCAATGGTGACCGACCCTTTTCCTTTCTTCTTCTTCTTTTGTCCAAGAGGTGACTTCTTCTCAGTGAGACCAATAGCTCTTTCTCCACTATTCGGAGTATCCTTCCCAATAGACACTGTATCTTCTTTCTTCTTCTCCTTGGTGGATGGTGTAGGAGTCTCGGTGGTAGTGTCAGAGGGGTTCACCTTGGTTGTCTTTGTTTCCTTGGTTCCTTTTGGTTCTTCAATTTCTTTTGAATCAGTAGACTATGCCTCTGTACTATCAGGCTGATTTGTCTTTGCAGGTTGTGCAGGCATTTTTGTTTCTGTTGTATCTTTGCTTGGCTCAAGAAGAGATGCATCAGGTTGAACCTGTGAAAGAATCTCAATTGCCTTGGCAAGTACTGGTACTTCACCCAATAAAGATGTGATCACACTATCAATAATGTTTGTTGCTTCATCTTTGTATGCTTCTATAGTCACATCTCCATCATCTTTGTCATCAAGATCACCATTAGTGATGTCCTTAATGAGTACATCCTCATTAGTTTTCTTCTGCAAGTGGATCTCTACTGGATCCAGTGCATCCTGTGATATTCTTACCGCTTCCTTCTATTCAGTAATATCAATCACCTTGATATCTAATATACCAGAATCTTGTACCTATTTTCCCTTATCATTATCAATGTAAATGCCTTTTCCTTTAGAATTTTGTCTCTTTTTAGACAGTTTCAGGAATGCTTCCTGTTCAGCTTTCTCTTTAGCTTTCAAAATCAATGTCCATAATGAATCACACGTGACATCCATGTCACCCACATTCTCATCCAATATATGTAATGCTCGATTCTTGACTAAAAATCTAGCTTGATATCTTGTCAAGTATTCATTTACTTCACCAAAGTTCATAGTTGTGGCTGTACGAACTAATGACCTTTCTCTTTTCCGTTTCTCTATTTCTAGTGCAACAGCCCATTGCACATTTATCCTGTCATCTAGTTCCTTTGGTAATTGACATACGAACTCCATTGGTACTCTTTTGAATTTAATCATCATCTAAATGATAGCATGTTCTAGCTTTCTCTTGTCCTCAGTTGACATTGTGTCAAAGTTGGCTATGCCTGGATCTAAAAGACTTCCATTCTCAATTATATCTTCAATTATCTCATCAATTGTACCAGCCTTGTGTTTGACCACCTTGAACTTATTGGTGTCATCTTCTTTATTGGTTTCTTCAACATCTTCTTTACTTCTTATTAATCTCCTTCTTTTCTTTGTTGCCTCAGTTACAGGCTTGTTCTTCCTTTTAGCATATTTCTTCGTTAGTGTAGCTGCCCTAATTTTCTTTACTTTTATTTCTTCTTGCTTTGGAAGGGATGAGGCTGTAGTAGACGATCTTGTCTTCATGCCTTTTTCTTTTTCAACTTTAGCTAGAGGAACCAGTGTAGTATCCTTGTCCTTGTCTAACTTAGTTTCCTTGCTGTCATAGGGCTTGTCAGCTAACATTAACTGACCTTCAATTGTTCCTTTAACTGGTGACTCCTTAGGTGAGTCTGATACATTACCATATCTTTCTGCAAGGTCTTTTCTCATTTTCTTCACCCTTCTAGACATTTTACCAATCTCTATATCGATTGTTATCCTTGACTTAGCTTCATCATGTGTACCAAACCTAGTGGTAGTGATGTCAACTGGTAATGCCAATAGTGCATTGATTGATTTCAAGGTGAAATCATAATTCATTTCATATCCCATTGGTGCCAACCATTTAATTCTAGGTTCTACTACCTTGATCATAGAGAAGTTTGTACTTACTGCAAAAGTTATGTCATTTTCAAATTTATCAACTAATTCCCTTGGAATTCTGCTCCTTTGATGCATTTGGGTTTTAAAATCTTTCAAATGTGCATCAAATTCCTTATTCAGATTCTTTCCTAAGCTTTTCATCATTTCTTTGATCTATGCGATTATCAGTTTATCTGATTGCCATGTTACTTTACCGATACCAGGTATGAAATTCTTTAGATAGAGGAATATACACACAAGTAAAGATCCATACTTACATGTGTTGGATTTCTTTGAACTAATTGTCTTCATATTCTCTTGAACTTGATGTAGTAGAATTTCAGCTAGGTCAACCTGGTGACCTTTCATCACAATTTTGTAAGCCATGTTCATGGCGCTACAGGGTACATTGTTTAATCTGCTAGATTGAAATAACTTATACCCAATGACATGAGCTATGAATTTCACCTTTGGATCCTTGATTGTAGAAATCTTCAATGCACTTCCATCCCATTGTGCACCTATGTTCTTCTCTATGTCAGGACGTGATGAACTACGAAAGGCTTTGGTTTTGTTAGTAGTAGGGTATCCAATAACTCTGCTGATAATCTTCTTGGTAATCTCCACGGGTTCATCTAACCACATTTTATCATCATAAAATCTGCTCAAAACTATTCTTATCCATTTTGTGCTAAATGTCTGAGGAAAGTGTTCGAAGTGTGTTAACCCTGATTCTTCAATTTTCTTATATTCAGTCTTCACTCTACCATTCAATTCACAAACCTGTTCGTAAGGACCAAAGGTTTCAAATTCACCTACTTCACCGATCTTGCAGTGAATATATGCCCTAACATCTTTTGTTAACAAAACCCTATCTGGAATACTAAAAAATGTACCCATCTCATCTATTTGTGCTGCAACCTTCGGATGTGGTTTGAATTTGGCCTTGGCAAAATTAGCTCTAATAATTAGCTCTACTTCCTCTTCAATGATGTTCAATTTGCTTGCAGATGATGTTGATGCCATAAATCAAATCTAGGGTTTTGGCAAGCAAATGAGTAATAGATATTTCATTGCAAAAGAACATACTCTGTTCAATCAAAGAGTATCATCAGTTTGATCTCCAGTTGCTTTCAATCTTTCTAATAAATTTTCAGCACAAACTCTATTCTGTGAAATTTCCACTCTTCAAAATTGCAATGTGACAATAAACTTCTATTTTCTCATATTTATAGACCATTTCTATATTCCCCCTCAAAATTTCCTGCATTAAATGCTTGACCTAACCTTTAGTACGAAACAACTATTAGCTCAGTGATGTCTACAATTTTATTTGCTTGATTAACATAGGATTTCTTCATCAATTTGTACTATCATCGGTTAATCTTGTATAGTGATTACTGATGGGTAACCAACTGTATGTCTCTCTTTTACTGACTATATGACATTGTTAGCTCATAACACATAAACCATAGTGCATCTTTATTCATGCAGATTTGGTATTTGCACATCATATATAAGGAACTGTATGAAAAATGTGATCATTTGAAATGTCAGTCCCATACATACCTTTGTCACTTTAAGTGGAAGTACCGATGTCACCCAATTCAGTGGACAAGGTTTCACCGATGGTGTTACTTGACTCAGTATTCTCACTAGATGCCTTCTTCCACATAGTCTTCCTTAATCTTGTGATCTCTACAATGTTATAACCGCTTTCAAATATATGGTTTTCATTTGGTGCTCAGTCTCTATAGTTCTTGCTTAAATGACCGACCTTGTGATAGTGCATACATGCCATTCCAATTCTTTTCTAGTTTCTTGAATGTCCAATCCAACCCTTTCTGTAGTAATTTTCTGCAATGTGTCCATACTGACCGCATACAGCATAGTTGGTCCCTGTATTATAATCCCAAACATATGATTTACCTTCTCTCTTAGGTTGGTAAGGCTTTTGTTGTGGTTTCTCCTTAGGTGTCCAGACTTGTTTCATCTTTGCCTTACATTCTCTTGCAGTGTGTCCATGCTTATTACAAGTATAGCATATTTTCTCCATAATGGTATTGTTAGCAAGATCTTTTTGTTTAGCTCTGCATTCATAATTAGGATGCCCAAACTTTCCACAATAGTAACAGTATCCATTAAACTTAGGAGTGACAGGAGGCTTACCTTGTGCTTTTCTTCTACACACATTTGATGTATGTCCTGATTTTCCACAATGATAACATGCTAACACTTTAGGTTTTTGACTTTGATTGTTGTTGACATTTTCATCTTGTTGTGATGATTCTCCTTCACCGGTGTAGCCTATACTGGCTTTACTTCCAACTCTTCTCTAATTAGTTAGGAAATCATCAATCCTTTTGGAACTATCCTCAGCTATCTTCATCATTTCATTATATTTCTTTTGTGTCTTTAATTCATTTCTTAATTTTTCATTGTCTACTCAGAGTATTGCAACATCTTCAAGTCTTCTTGATAATTCTCCATTTACTCAGTTCATTTCTTGATTGACGGTCATCATTTGATTTGACACTTGGAAGTTACGATCAGTGAGTCTCTGTATTTCACTTTCTTTTGCTTGAAGTTGTTTAGTCATCAGTCTTCAGTCTTCAATAGCCATATTTTGATCTTGTTCATGTTTTCTAGCATTGTTCATAATTTCCACCATTCTTACCATCTAGGATTCCTCACTGATTTGAAGTGCTTTTACTTGTTTAGATAGCAACTGATTCTTTTCAGATAAATCAGTGATGATAATTTCAGATCCATCAGAGATGCTTCTAGAACTTGATCCAATATGATCAAATATATCATTAATAGGTTCTTCATGATAACTGATTTCACTCTGCATGGTTACAAGATTCTTCTTATCAACCAGTCATTTCTTCAGTTCTTCCTTGGCTTGTTTATACTATTCCACAAACATCTACATTTGTAACTTCTGATTCTAAATAGACTTGTCAAGCTTATATCTCTCCATGACTTAGTTCTTTTACCCTTCAATGGTTAAACTATTCAATAAGAGAACTATGCTCTGATACCAATTGTTGGAATCAGGAGAGATGGATACTAAGAGGGGAGGGGTGAATCAGTGTCTTCAAAAATTTCACTTGTAATACCTTTCAAATCTATATTAGCAATCTGTAATAACTGACCAAAGTGACTTGTATCTAATTGCATAAATCAATCATTTAGTTAACTTTAAGAAATTAAACAACATGAAATCAATATGACAATCACATAACACAAGTATTTTGGTAACGTAGAAACCCTTGTTAGAAGGTAAAAACTGCGGTGGGGATGACACCCACAAATTCTTCACTACTATAGATAGAAAAGGTTTTCCTGTTAGGGCTACAAGTTTTGATCACTTTTGGTGTTCTCACCCTATTAGGAGTGACATATCAGATCAGCTAGATCTACCTAGTTATAGGATTTTAACAACACTACTGAAGTGTGCACTCGGTTAAGAGATTTACAAAAGATTGTTAAGTCTACTCTGTTAAGAGATTTATCCAAAGCTCTATTACAATTGTCAGAAAGTAATATGCAATATTATCTGCTAATTGACACTCAATTGTCTGAAACAGATCTTATAATTCTCTGATAAAATATCACCTTGACTGTGATATGTATTTGCTCTGTTATGCTCAATAGCCTTCTCTGAATCTGCTTGGTACTCTATTATGTTCTCCAAACTGATTGACTTGAAGTTAGGTAATCAATTCAAGTGATCCATGATTCATATATATTAATTCAACAACCCCATAAAGTGGTGTGAACATACAGAATATATAGTGTTCTATTTTGTCACTTAAGCAAAAATTAGTTTACAAAAATAATCATAACCCTAAGATCTGCGGTGCAAAATTAACCTAGATAAACTATTACAAATAAGATAAACATTTCATTTAATGAATATATTTTACAATAAATGCTTCTCAATCTTGGTAAATCATTTTACAATTTGTTATAGTCATTTGCATAGAAGAATGTACCATTTCTAATTACTATGCCATTTTATGTGATCATCGGTAAACACTGTATAAACTACTTAGTGTATACTATCTGTCAGTGTCAGTGTTTGCTGGTGCTCGATAAACTATGTACTACTCAGTGTAAAGGCTTTACCAATTGCTCTGTCTTGCTTCTAGTTACCGACCAACTCAATATAAGTTACCGACCGATCTATTTGACATCTTTTGATACTAATGACAACCTTGAATGCTCAATAGAGATTAACAATGTTTTTCTCTCAGGTGTTTGAACTTTGTTTACTATTTTAGATTTCATAAATCAACTATTAATTCTTCAAGCTAGTCAAATGACAAATCATTTGGTTATGGATATTTTTTAAAATGGTCTATAAAAATTAAAATCATCAAACTACTCTACTATGAATGGTTTTCACCAGCAAATAATTATTTGTAATAGGCTTGAATCAGTATGTCATAGTTCATTTATGAACTACCCAAAAAATACTACAAATACATACTATAAAGACATCATAATTTATTTATTAACAACTATAAAAACAACTATTCAACACTAATACATATAGAAATATCTTGCTTTTTAGAGGTTTCTTGATTTTCTATAATAACAAGCATTCACCATAAAGATAGTCATTCATATAATTTTGATCTTCATTAACTGTTTCTACATTTGTTAAGAAAAGTTTTTTTGATGAAACAAATTTTCTTTCTATATCTAGTCTTATTAATTTTGGTTTTAAGAACTTGGTCTATTTCCATTTAGATTTTCATAGTTTAGGCAAATCTATAATATAATAAGTTAGATGGCTTCCCCATTTAATTAATCAATTATATTATCTAATATTGTATTTTGAATAATATATATACTGTTCAAAACATAAATCACATAGTAATATTGAATTCATCAAACAATAAATTAAAATACTCTATTATAACATGTACCAACTTATCCATTGCTACACGGAAGCTAATAACCTTGCATGTGCATTGGCTAATAAAGGTTGCAACCTCAGATTGGAGGGAATATCTTTCACAAGTGCAATTATTTGAGAAAATCTAGTGCTCAACTCTATCATGCATGATGATATTGACAGAAGATAATGCATTAACATTTTTTCTTTTCTTTCTCTGGATTTTATTTTGCGGGATGATTTCCTTATCTCCCTTCGATGTTACACATAGAACTAGCTAGTTTAGGTTTGTTAGTGTTGCACGCAGAACTAGCTAGTTTAGTGGCAAGCCTTTCAGTGTTGGAGGCTTCATTACTAAATACTTCTAGAGGATGGAGCCTTCACTATGGTAGACAGATGCATACATAATGTTTTCCCAAGAAAATATATCATTCTATGAGAGCTTTAGATGAAAATTCTTTTGCATGTATCCTTCCTGATGTAAGGAGTGCATGTTCAAAATATTCTATATGTGGTCCTCCCTCATCTTAGTGACAAGCATTTGGTCACTTTCCATCTTTAGCTATTATCTCCTGATGCAGATAATGTTACTGATTATGCAAGAAAAATGCCTGCAAATGGTGTTGGCATACCTCCTCAAACATATACCTATCTCATGGGCTTTGCAATGACAGGTCATATAGTTGTATCATGTTGAAGACATCATTTTTCCTTAATATGGGCTGGTGTGATTTTGTCTATGTATTACCTTTTTGATAAAATTTTTCTATTAGAGATTTTCTCTATCCTGCATGTATGGTTCTAGGTTTAAGTTTTCTGTTTATTAGAGATTTTCTCTATCCTACTACTTTAAAATGATTTTTTTTTATGAATAGAGGCCTTTTCTATTAAGAAAAAATATTAAAGTACAATATTCACAAAAAAGATCCAGGGGAAAGAATCACCCTATAAGTTCACATGGCACTTAGGTCAGAAACAAACAACTATTCATAAAAAAAACAATATAAGCAAAAAACCCTCAAGCTGCGAGAGCAGTAGAAAAAGAGGGAGGAGGATATTTATTATCAAGATTGCCCTAGACATTAGGCCTAGGAGTTTGATCAGGAATGGCCCAACTGTCTTCAGGATCATCTTTTTCAACTTCTCCTTCCTCCCACCTAGGTGAGATAGCCAGTGCCAGGTGAGGGAACTTTCCTTGATTATCAGGAGTAGAGGCCAAAGGTCAAGTAAAAGCAGTAGTAGTGGAAGCAATCACAGGAGGCCAACTAGAACATACATCTCTCTGAGGAGGGGAAGCACAGCATTGATGCCATTTTCGTGAAGTCTTGGAGTGTCTAGAAAAGGAGCTTCAGCTGTGATGTCAACCCCTGGATGGCGTACGGTCAACTAAGAGAGAATCTGGAGGCACTCGAGCCATAGTACAAGGGGCCTTGCCCCAGTGCTAGAGAAATTCCTGTAAGTGGGAAACCTCCAAGGCCACTTTATCTGCTTGCACTTGAATCTGCATCATTACATTATTAAAAATACAAACCTTATAAAAAATAGATACATAATTATCCAAAAAAATTGTGAGAAAAAAGCACAGTGTTTCTATCTTTTCGCAGAGTAAACAAAATTTCCAGCCTGGAATAATTCCATATCTGGGTGTACTGGGAAGGCATTCTAGGATAGTTACTAAGAAGAGCCATATGCCAAGAAAAAGGCTCTGGCCTAAAGGGAGAAAAAAATTCATTAATCCAACACCAGTAATTCTAGGCACGATGACAAAACCAGAAAATGTGCATGAGCATCTTTGAGTGACCACAAAAAAGGGCATTTAGGGTTAGAAACCCCCATATGCCAGAGTCTAGCTCCCAAAGGTAAGCCCTGGTATAACAAACACTAGGCAAAATGAGCATTTTTAGGCTCAGTAACAAAATCCCAAATATTACGAAATCTCTAGCCCCAAATCTTCTGAGAAGAAGAAAGATGCCAACACTGGTTGAGAGAATCAATCATGGGCAAATGAGGCATAAGCCAATAATACCCAAGCTTAGGCTTGTAGCTGGTGAATGGAGTGGCAAGATACCACTTCTAGTCTTTCCACCACAGTCTAACCAACTGAATTGCCAGTTTATGCATGAGGTGAGGCAGAATGGCAGAAGCCAGTAAGTCAAAAGTCTGATGATCTGGGCAAATGAGCCGAAATTGAACTCAGAGATCATACCAGGATCAAAGACTCATAGTGGCTCTAGAGAAAAAATCCTTGGGGGTTTGAATGCCATGCTTGTGGATCCAAAGAGCACTAACCCCTTGAATTCTAGCAAGAGGAGTCCCCTCCTGAGAAAAGACAGGAGACAACCAAATGTTCTGCTAGTTGAAAGAAACACCATCTCGAAAACCATTCCCAACCCACCGAAGCTTGGATTTGATAGACTCCCAAGCTCTCCAAATACTTTTTGCGACAAAGGTACCCTGTATTTGGATAGGCTCCCTCATAACTAGCAAGGTTTGAAAGCCAATCCCCTTCTAGGTAGGCTTGTGAAGAGGAAAGCCTTAGGAAATGTAGTGATGAACCATAATTTTCCAGGATTCATTACCTGCGAGACTCTGCACAACCCATTTGGCACAAAGGGCATGCCCTTGCTTCTGGGTATCAATTAATCCAAGTCCGCTAGAGGATTTGGGAAGGCAACAAAAGGAATTTTTGAAAAACAACACACAACTGAAAATATGGAACTAGCGAAAAGAAATTGTATCAGTATAATCATTATCTTTGAACATATCCTAGCATCATTATCTAAGTAAACACATCAATCAATAAAATCATGAAAACATTAATTATAATATAAAGATATTAATTAATGTCATTTTTATAGAAAATATAAGCACAGTTGATACTTAATAATTCCAAGCCATATTAGTTTTTAAAGGAAATTGTATTTGAGATCCATCTTTGCACAACAATTCAAAGAAAACAAGCCCTAGTCCCTTGCATAAAATATTATCAGCTTATCACCTTTAAGCATAAGTCCACTTGACCAAGAAAATAACAGTAGCAAATAAAACCCATAAGTCCGTGAAGCCTAGAAAGTCATTATAAAATCACCTGAAAACTAAACCAAGTACCAAATTCACACAAATGCCCATTCATTTTCATGCTTGGCTTCCTCCTCCTCTTCGGGAGTGAAGTCATTTTGAATGTTAAAAATTCTTCTAATCATTTTTGGGCTTTCATCCTTAATCATGTCTGCTAGAGTTTGGACCAGTAATTTGGAAAGATTTTGTATTTTGAGGTACCTGGCAGCCATGATGAGATCAAAAAGTGTAGACTCATCAACCTTCACAAACTCCTGATCCCACTTCTTGACATCCTTCTCTGAGAAAGTTTTGTCAGCATGCATAAGACATTCACAACACTTTATCGCATTCCCCAAGATGGTCATGTTGGTCATGTTGGAGACATGCACATGATATTCATAGTACTCAATCACCTTGGCAAGAATGTTGCTAGAAATAGAGTGTAAAGGCACGATGCTCTCCATTTTTTTTCCCTCCAGGATGTACTTTAACATCTGTGACTGCATGGCCACTGCATACTCTACCTTGAATATCTTATCATCAGAACTCTCCAATTTCACCTTTCCCTTCTCTCCATTGGATCTATTCGGATTGATTGCCATGAGGAATATCAGGGATCAAATAGAAACAGGGATCTACAAAAAAATCCTTTACAAAATAGCTCTCTAATTTGAAATATAGGGTTAGGGTCTTGTTTTTCCTCTTGCAATTAGTTTTCTTTTTTAGGGTTTTATATGCGTCTACTTTTGATGCATCGGTGTTTCTTTGAGATTATATATAGATGTAACGTGTAACATTGTGTTTATGTAGTCGTTGCCTGGAATATCGTAAGGCCTTCATTTTTTTTAGAAATTTAAAATAGACACTTAACTACCTATAACTAAGGTTTGAAGGTGTGGCTCTTCGACCGAAGCTTAATCTAAAAATATCTAGTAGTTGAATTTAAAAATATCATTTGTTATTAGTGAGTGATTGCATTTCTATACAAAATATGACATATATGCAACTTAAATGGACCATATACCTATTAGTAATCATAAATATTTGTTATTTCTAACTTTTAAATGCAACACAATAGGACCAATGCTCAACACAAGAAAATTATTTGTTGTTATAAAAATAACACATTATTATATAAAATACAACCTATACCGAAAACAAAGGGACCAATAGTTGAACACTGAAACTTTTTGACAATCTCACACATTTCATGGGAAAATACAAGGCATTTTGGTTGTGTTCACCTTTTATATTTGTGATAAAACAAAATATTAATATGAAATATTCTAATGCATATTTGCTGCCACCCCAATAGTTGTACACATAAGAATAACTTATTTGTGCACTAAGACAACAATACTTATTTAAGTGGGCATCTTATTTTATTAAGTGACCATATTATTTTTTAATTGAAACACATATGATAGGTAGCTATGATATTTTATTCGAGACAAAAAGTTATATATTTCACGTGTTTATGTTTTTTTAATATAACATTTATAGGTTCTTATGTGTTCAAGTATTGGTCCATTTTTTTATGAACATTTAGAATTTTTTCATTTACATTTAGATTATTTAATTATAATATATAGGAAAAATGTGGTGTAAGACTGGATAATATATTCACTAGTGAGTTCTTAACTATTGGACCCCACACAACTACTGGTCCCTCTCTCCTAGTAAGTAGTGATTTTTCTTTGACGATAGTTGACTTGCATGTTTTTATATTTCTGGAACCTTTTATACCTCAATCATTGTTAGTCATTATTCTTAGAGGTGATGTATAATAGTGATCTACATTGTGTTGGGATTAGTTTTATTTCAAGGTGAATATTTTTTTAGATTTTTCTATGGGGTGAGTTATAATGAGTTATGGTTCTCTGATCAATTATTTTTGTGTGGTTAATCTTTAAGATTTTATACATGCTAACCTCTTATACTTTATTATTTGGTGTAAGAGGTAATATGTAATAGTGACGATTCATGTTGTTTCGGCATTAGTTTTCTATTAAGATGATTAAATTTTAGGTTTCTATGAGGTGAGATCTAATGGTGAGTTATGGAGATATCTATTAATTTTCTTTTACAATGGTTAAATTTTTAGGTTTTTATATGTGTTGATCTCTTGTCCTTCTCTTTTTCTTTTATTATTTGGCATTCATTAAGTATAGAGGTGTAATTATTAATATTAAGAGATGAAGTGTAATAGTTGAAATTTATATTTTGGGGACTAGTTTTATGTTAAGGAAATTGGCCTTTAGCTTACTAAGAGGTGAGATGTAATAGTAAGTTATGGTTTTTCACTTTCATTTTCCTTTTGGGTTGTTAATTATTAGATTTTTCAAATTGAATCTTATCATGCTATCATTATTTGGAGTTTTTAGAGGTGTAATCCTTGCTAGTAAGAGATGAGGTTTTACTATAGGCAGATTTATTATTTTTCTAGAGGTGTAATTGTTAGTCTCTTATGAAATGAGGGTTTAGTACCCATAACTTTGTTAATTATAGAGGTCTAGTTACCAACCTACAAGCTATTATTATTAGGTATTCCCTATTTTAAGTAGGAGATATTTTCCACTGCAAGTCAAAATGTGCTATTTTCCTCAAGATTCAGCTTTGTAGTTTTCTGAGTCAAACTCATTGACCATATTTCATGAATAGTGGTTCACATAAACCCATCTCTCATTAGAATAAAATGAACACTTACCACTCATTATATCTACATGATGCTCATAGAGGTGAAGGGCTAAGACTTCCTGACAAGTCATCAATCTGAGTACTACCCCACCTAGACTATTCTTCATTGTGAAGTTTCCTCCATGGTTCAACTCACTATTATTGTAACTACATTTTCAAAACCTTCACCAAGTGTTGTGCCTTATGACTGATTTATTATAAATCCCCTTAAGTTTAATAATTGACAAGTAGGAGAATGTGAGGCTTTCTAATGAATGGTTCATAAGGCCCAATACTTGGGGAAGGTTTTACAAGTGGGGTTGCAAGAAGAGTGGCTTTAAACATGGAAAAAAATGTGTAGTTAAACATGCTCAAACTAGATTATTACTAGGATGGCTGACCTCCTAGGATGTCTCAGTGATTCTCCTATTTGAGACTAACCTAGATATCCAATGAGTATTAAATGTTCCATTAGTTTGCATGAGACATGGGCTCATGTGAACTATTACGCATGAAACATGGGTGAATGAGTTTGACTCGAAAAGATACATAGTTGAATATTGATATCATTATCAAAATTTCTTATGTCATGGTTCATGGGGAAAATTTATTTTACAAGGACCAAAAACCCAAATTCAAAAAAAGAGTAACATAAATAGATTTAAGCATAAACCATCTAGCACCCAACAAAAAAATAGATTTAGAACAACCCACAAAAATCCATGGTAGAATAACCCTATATGTCAACATCAACAATAAAAAAAAAATCCTCACAAAAAAACTACAACATCTTCACTAGTTTATAATTCTTCTCAATAATATCTCTATTACTATTCTTAACATTTCTAATGATACTAGACACCTTCCCTGCTAACCTTGCTATTAACCAAGACTTTCTTGGGTATTTCCATTAGTTCCTAAAAGTCAGAGATTTCCTCATCCTCATAGATCTGCTCATCCTCCCAAGTCTCCTTCATCCAATGCATTTGTGAAAAGATGACCACTACCTTATCATGAATCCAAAATAATTCCTCACCATGGATGTAGGTCTTATTCTTGATACCCTTAATCAAATCCTCTGCACCTTGTGCAATTCTCCTAATCCTATTGATGACCTCAACTGACTATATTGGAATAGCTGGTTGAGGAACAAAATATGGATCTTCTTCCTAAACTAGGTGAGGAAAGATGTTGATGTATGCACATAAAACCTCAATCTCTCCCTTATGCCTTTGATATTTATCTTCTTGCATCCCAATCTTATCCTTGAAAACTTATGTTGAGTAATAGAATTCTTCCATGACCTGCGCTTGTGAGGCCTCACCAAGATCAACTTCTATCATGTGATACTCCTTAGGAAAATTTGATCTTTTGTATTTTTTACTACTAGAGTTTCTATATGCAAAACAATGGATCTTGATTCATGATTCACGACCTTGGTGAACTTTTTAGCTTTTCTCTTTTCTCTTGATCGGTGAATTTGATCCATAATTTCATAGAAATCAACTATAGGGTCAACCTCCTTCTGATGGCTTCTTCTGATCCTCTACCTAAGCCATTATGGAATACATTCAGCTCCCTCTACAGTGCTAACTGTTCTTTTTATTGCACAAATCTAGTATTGATCTCCTCAGCTCTATGACTCTGCCATTTCTCAAGAGCTAGTACCTCTATGGTTAGAATTTCTTCTTCTAACATTGGAGCTTCTGCTTTTACCTTAAGGATATCTTCCTCAATTATACTTTTGAAGAAGACACCAAGAATCTCCTCTATTATGACATCTTGTTCCCAGCTCATTCCTCACATGAACCTCTCATTGACATTAATGTTCAATCTATCCTATATCGACCAATTCATACATTGTTCTCCTTGTTGTATTCTTCTTTCACTGTCTTATCCTTCATTCTTGGTGAATGCACCTATTTCCTACATGTTAGGAGTCAGGCTAAGTGAAGATGGAATATTCTTAGACCTCAATCTCTTTTGTTGTATTTTTTCAACATTAAGATCTAATCTCCTCTTCGTATGCATTTCTTCAGTGATGCCTTTCTTTTTCCTATGGTCTAGACTCATTGGTGGGATGTCTCTTTCTTCTATTATTCTTCTGGATGGCTACCTTAGTCTCTCATCTTGCAATTGTGGATGACCCAACAACCTATATGTCTAATCCTCTTTTGGCACAAACATCTTGTCAACATGTCAATTGACCAACCATTTTTTTAAGTCTATGAATGGCTTTGTTAGTGCATCAAGATCTACAATCTCCTTTCCCTCCCAGTTGTAAGGATGAATGACCCTTTCCTTATCTAGATTATACCCTCTCTAGAGAACATTTGGATCCTATTTCATCTGATTGGGAACATGGAAAATCTTGTATGCCCTGATTAAGTCCAAGGGAAATCAAGAGTACATCCCCTTCCTAATGTCATTCTTATCAACCATGTTTTCCCACAAGTCCACAAGGTGAGCTTTGTGTTGGTGCCTCATCTCTTCCATGGCTCTAATCTTATTGTATGTGTCAAATTTTGGCCTTCTTGAATAGAGTGGTAGATAGAAGAAGTTCAGCTTGTCGAATTCCCTTTCAGCTACTAGTAAACAAGGGCACACTTCAACTACATCAATTCCATTGGAAAGTGGGAATTCCATTCATAGTTTCTTCTTCTTCAGGACTTTTTCATAAGTCATCAACTATTGGATGATGTCCAACATGATCATTTTATCAGTAGGCTATTTTGGCAGCTTGTATGTCTTCTCAAAAAATCCATGTAGTCTTATACATTATAAGGTGGGAAACTCAATGAACCATACACCAAATTATGTGTAATCATTACAAATACTATTCACAAATATTATGGTACACAAATACATTACAAATATGATGTATTTGTATGGTACACAAATACATTACAAATACATCATTAAATTGAGTGTAATCATCTATGGCCTATAGATGTGATGTGGATAATAGTTATGGACCCTTAACTGTGAATTTCCACTTTCAAGGGATCCCTTGTACCTTAGTCCTCTATACCTTGTATTCTATGCCAATATATATATCACGTATGAGCTCATGAAGAAATTATTTCTATGCTCCAAATTCCTTAGTTGCTCATGGAGGTTGTCAATAATTAACCTAACTCAATTGATGTGATTGAAATCTTCCACCACCTATTGGAAAAATTACCATATCCACATGTTGAATAGGTAAGAGTTGGGTAAGAAAAATATTCTATTGAGCATGATTATTAGATCACTATATTGCTAGTGGAAATACAACCATAGAAGCTTCTTAGGGAGTTTGGAGTAGTGGGATTCATTCCTCCACATCCATTTATTGCTGATGATATCCTCACACTATTTAACTCTAGCTGTGTAAACTCTATGTGCCTTCTCCTTTGTCTGCAAGACCAACATCCAAGATGAAGGGATCCTAAATGCTTTAGTAATACTTGGTGGGGAGAGGTCTGCAATGATATTCCAATCTGAGTCCTTAAGCATTCTATTAATGGAATGATCGTGTTTCACACATTCCATGATCAAATCAACATGCTAAAAGGCAGGAGGGAGTCTGGGTGTAGCTACAATTACAATGTTCATGATCTAGGCAGCCAAGTGTGTTGGGTGATGATCCTTCTAGCCAAACATTCTCTTTTGGAACTCACTCAAATCTAGGCATCCATATTTGTGTCCTTCATTTCAATCTACTTTGAGACAATTTTGGACTCTGGGTAGAATTCCCTATGTTCATTCTTTATCAGTTGTCTCATGCTTACTCTTGTCCCTCTAAGCTCTACCATCTCCAAAACAAAAAATAAACTTTTAAGAGCATGAAAAAAGAAGAAAAAAATGTGTCTTCCCAAAATTTAGAACTTTGCCCGAATTTCTCCATCTTGCTAAACATTTAATTGTCTCTCTTCATGGAAATTGATGCCTCTTATCAACTTACTGAATAAAATCTAAAAATTTCACTAATTTCTTTACTCACTCTAAGAAATAGAATATATGCTCTCCAGACCTATTTTAATGTGTTAATAATCGTCAATAATAGTTCTCTGGTTCATGAAAGTTTTCAGGAATAATATGTTTTTGATGAGAAATTTAATGATATATATACATCTTTGATCCAAGGTAAACATATGGAGGAGAAATATTTCTATGTGGAGGATAAATTCTTGCACAACTTGGGTAAATTATATATTACAAAAGATGAATAGGTGGAGGTAATCCAGGAATCACATACCTCTTTGATCACATGATACTGTTAGATAATTGAGAGGGTGTGAATCAGTTAATTCAATTATCCTACAGTCCCAAAATGTTTAGATGCATATATTCCAAACTTTTCATTCAAATAACCAACTCAATAAGATAGCAATAATAATCTCTCTATTCATTTATCAAATACTAGCAAATTCAATACTATGTCTACTAGCTAATATAGATATGATATGTGTAAAGTAAACTAACAAACCAATCACATCAAATAAAACATAACAAAAGGATTATAACATGGGAACCCTGCTAAGGGAGAAACCACCAAGGATTGGTAACCCAAAATATTTCACTCTTCTGAAGTGAGCTGGGTTAGAAGCCAACCCTGCTAAAGGTTACAATGCACATTGTAAGGTGTGACTTGGTTAAAGGATTTATCACTACCAGTTAACTCTTGACCAACATTCACTATGGGTCCAAAAAGAAAACTATCAACACTCATGGAATATTATATTGAAATACAAATAAGACTATTAAGTCATCTTGATTAAGAGATTTAGTTGTAACAATGATTAAACTCATATAGTAGAGATATAATTCAAATACAACTAATATTTGCAGATTTTTAGATCTATGCTAAGCTCAAAATACCTCTCCTGATCAATAAATAATTTAATCCTTCATATCCTTCAACTTATTCATCTTGGTCAATAATACTCTAATGCTCAATTATGTCAGTAGTCCAGCTCAATTCTGTCTATAACCAGTTTGATCAGTGGTGCATGAAAAACTTCCTTTCACGTGAATTATCCTACATATGCGATTAGTCCAGACCCAAAAATGAATCTCGTGACTCTTTAAATAGACATGATAAACCATTTTTATCTCATCCATTAGATTTTTCCTCTTAATCTCCATTGTTCATTTTTCCACTTCAAAATTCCTTGACAAATGTGTCAATAACATCTTTCAATCTCTTCCATTTGATCATCTCTGAATTTTGTCAGCCATTAGATCCCCATAACTAACTTTATCTTGTACCTCAGAATCATATGCAATTTTCTAGCTCATCAATTTAGTTAGTTGTTATAGCATGTAATTGTTTCATCCATTCAGTTAATACAGAATGTGTCAGTGACTACTAACTCGGTTACTACTATCACTTGGTATACACTTCACTGGCTCAGTGTATACATAAATCTTTAATTACTGACCATATTAACTTATTCAATTATGATCTTCAATACAGAAAAAATTCATGTATTACAATCAAGTCAACAACATAATGCCATAGGCTCATCAATAAGCTACCTAATGTATACCTTAGCCATATCTCCATATGCATCTCTTCCTCCACGTAGATATCTCTTTCCTTCATCATTTCTCTTCTTCATATGTTTGTAACTATCATGATAAGTATAGTCAAAACTAGTTGACATTAGTCACAACATATTGACTTATTTAATTATCTTACATGTCAGTTTAATAGATCGGTGACCTTAAATCACTATCTTTCATTTGTTTATTGAGTTCATCAAGGTATTCAATCCTTTGTAGATTATCAATCTCTCCCTTTGGAAATGATGGTAACACAATATAAAATATACCGTAACATACCAAAAATATGTACTATAACTCTTTTAGTAAATGTTGTAGCTTGGTAAGCTCTCCCTAGATTGATCATGTAATATGTTTAATCACTACATAGCATTTCAGCATTTCAATAGGATCTCCCCTCAGATTTGATCTACATCTTCCTTTCTTTGTGTTCTCTCTAACTAATATTCCATAAAAATCCATTCTCTCCCTTTAAGTGATATTTTATTTATTATTCTCTCCCTTTAATGGTATTTCATATGAATTTATTCTCTCCCTTTGACAACAATGCCAAAAATAAAAAATAGCTCTATCATAGCCAAAAAGTAACTTTGTTGTTCAATTTAGATCATATACCTTAATGTACAAATATAGAATTTTCCTATTCTAACTTTCACAACCTTAGAAAACCTAAAGTGTGAACAATATGCATCAACATCATTTGATTTTCTGATAAAGTATACATTGATGCAACTTCCTGATCACCTTAGTGACCGATAGATATGGGATAGCCCCTAGTCTAGTCCTCAAGTACTTAAATGTATATGTTGGTAAGGATTTAATGAATATGTCTCCAAGTTGTTCTTTAAATTTCATAAACTACTGTTGCACTTTCTTTTCTTGTACTTGTTCCCTTAAATAGTGATACTTAATAGATATATGTTTTTCCATAGAATGCATCCCCAGATTCTTCAAAAAATTTATAGCACTTGTTTTGTCACAATATATCATCACTGGATCAATGATCACCTCATTCATGCACTACAACATTTGGGGTCGAATTTTGACACCAATTTGTGATGCTACTACAATTTGTGTTTTTTTTTGTGTTTTTTTTTTGCAAGTGTCTGCAACAGTGTCATAATAGCCACACTATCATCATAATTGTGACACTCATTTCATTATAAACAAAAAAAAAATGTCATTTGTACTTTGTGAATTCGAAGAGCTGCTCGGAAGATGACACTACAATTTTGCATGGCATGAAGAGGGAATTTGATTTTGGTGTAGGTAAAGAGGCTAGCAATGTGTGGGAAGAAGGCACTAGCACTTGAGGTAGGTATTCAAGATTTGTTTTCTCATTAAATCAATTTCAGTTGCATTGTTTACATCTTAGCATTGTTAATAGTGGCATTGTTTACATCTTAGCATTTGGAATGCTCGATGACCCACAAGCTTTGACAGCTAGGGCATCGTTGCTATTACCTTCAAGGCATTATGTGAAGTGTTTGATCTCTCTTTATTTTTTTTTCTATTGATATTCACTATGTGTGTACTCCTCATTTATGATCATTTCATGAGGAAATGTCTTGATGGCTCATGGGTTACAAATTAGGGCATGATACATTGTTCAGGAGCTCACTATTTAATACTGGCATTGTTTACACTTTTTTTCATTTGGAATGCTTGATGACCTAAGAGCTTTGAGAGCTAGGGCATCATTTATATTACCTTCAAGGCATTGTGTGAAGTGTTTGATATCTCTTTATTTTCTTTTCTATTGATATTCACCATGTGCGTACTCCCCGCTTATGATCATTTCATGAGGAAATGTCTTTATGGATAATGGGCTGCAAGCTAGGGCATCATACATTGTTCATAAGTTCATTGTTTAATACTGGCATTATTTACATCTTTTCATTTGGAATGCATGATGACCTGTGAGCTTTGAGAGCTAGGGTATTGTTTCTATTACCTTCAAGGCATTGTGTGAAGTGTTTGATCTCTCTTTATTTTTTTGGTGTTGATATTCATTATGTGGCACTCCCCATTTATGATCATTTCATGAGGAAATGTCTTGATGGCTCACGAGCTACAAGCTAGGGCATCATACATTGTTCATGAGCTCATTGTTTAATACTGGCATTGTTCATGAGCTCACTATTTAATATCTGGCCATGCCATGTAAATGGTACCAGTCCAACCCAATCAGCCAAACAAACTGTGTCATGTTTATCTTTGTCAAATACACTCATTCACCATTTTATTCTTGTTGCTCACACAAATATTGCATCAAAAGTAATTGTAAACAATGATTCAAATAAAAAAGAAACAACTACAATAGATCAGACCCCAAAAGAATATAGTCAACTAAAATAGCTCATGGTCTAAATGAAATAAACAGTGTTTAAAATAAGATATGGTGCACAATAGCAACAAGCATGCAATGAAAATAATAACATTGCATGATAAAATTCAATACTCTTAGTTTTTATTCACATTGCACATGCATAATTGTAGATGAGGATCAGTAATAGGGTGTGAGGCATTGCTTAGATCCTTTGGATCTAAGCCCATCTTTTCCTTCCTTGTACATTTTGGATCATACAAGAGCATACTGGATTGAACCCTAGGTCAACACTTCATTACTTTAGGCAATGTTTGGTACCTTCATTATTTATGTTCATCCACTTATGTATGTTTCCATTCATTCATATTCTTCTGAAATTTGGCTATTAGCAACCATATATGATAATTCTTGATGTTTTTGGGTCATTTGATGAAAATATGTAAAAGTTTATGTTGTCACTCGGGATTGCACCCATGATGGCTAAGTATAAAACCTAGCAATTCCGTGAAACATGGGAATACTCTCAAGATGTAGGGCTACTTCTTGAGAATAGACCTCTGGATTAAGGGTCAGCTTCCCTATTTGTATCACCCAAACAGTACTAACTTTGAAGGGAAAGGGATAGAGGTATTGCATAAAACTGAGACTAAATCTAACTTAGGTGATTCACCAAACTGAATAGATCCACAATTTGAAACCAAATCACAATATAACTCCAGTACAAAACAAGGACTCCATGATTTCCCCAAATCTGATTTTCTTTTAGAAAAATAATCAGGTGCTAAATGTGAATGAGAAGGAAAGATGATTTTCACAACTCAACACAATATAATGCACACAGATTTGAAAACCTTCCAAAAAACTAATGCTTGCAAAAAAATCAAATAAATATAGTACTATGTAAAGGGTCAAATTCAATCACAATACATAACACTAAACCAATTAACAACCTCACAAATTGTAGAGAAAGAAGGGACAATTTTGCTATTAGTTGAAATAAAAAGGAGCTACAATATCAGATTGCTTCACAAGAGCTACAAAATTCACCTCATGGGAATGAGGGAATGAAGAACTAGCCTTCAATCGCGTAAGTGAGAGGCATATATAGAAAATCTATAGAATCTGCATTGAAGACCATCACCTTGCCAAGAATAGAAAAGTCTCAACCATGATCTCATCACTCTGAATCTTGGATGCCCCACTCCCGAGAATATAGGGGAAGTGGAAAAAGTGGAGTCCCTAAAATAGAATAGTCAAATGAAGACCTGAGACTCACTAAGTCATGCAAAATAATGATATTCTGATAGTAGTTTATAATAGTACCACATGTAAAAACATCTTACAATGTGATTCTCGCATGACTTACAATATTTAGAAAATATTTTCCACCTATCAAACCAAATGTAGTGGATAAATAATATATTTTGAGATATTTTCAACTCAAAAGGAATGAGGAAAATACCTAAAATATTTACATTTAATCTATATCCACATTTCAAAATAAACTCAATCCTACGGGCTATATGAATATTCAGAAAACAATAGCCCCTCCTTCCCATACATCCATGGAATAACATGATTGTGAAACTTCATCACCCCTAAGTCAAAATTAAATACTATGAGGAGACCTATGGCATTGAACAGATTAATATAATTATCCCAAAAGACAAGTATATTAATGACTTTACAATATAACAATGCCCATGAAACATAGTCAAAGGGTTTCAAAAAATGCTCAACTCGAAAGAGGAGACATAAAAGAAAGATGCTAAAAGGGAAACCCTCCTTCAAAAATGGTACATCCTCTGCAATCACAGCATCTGGCAACCTTGAAACCACTGCAGTTCGAAATAGAAACTTCCATTCTGGATTTGGCAACAGCAAAAGCCCCTTAGCAACTTGATCTTGAGGTAGGCACTTGATGATATTTTCATTTCAATTACATGAATCCGAGCACTGTTGTATTGAAGCATCTATATGTGGGTCGACAATGCTGAAGCTAGGGTTCCACCATGTATTAAAACTATTATTGCATATAGTTTAATTGTACTATCATTGGCTTGGGGCATGAATTCTTTCACATTCTCTATTCTCTTGCATTGTTATCTCTGTAATGATATCATACTTGCTCTGTCACTGTTGAAAAGCTAGGGCACATTATATTTTGATTTCTCTGTTTGAAAATGGCATACTTTGTATTTGAACTCTTTGAGGGCATGATTGACTGTTATTCTTTTATGTTTTTGAAAAGCCTGATGAATAACTTGGCAAGGGCATAATGAATTTGAACTCTGTCATGTATTGCTGCCCAAGTATTGAATTCAAAGAGCCCGTGAAACTTAGGGCACGGGGCTATCTTTGCCTTTCTTCTTTGTTGTTCATTGTTTGTATCTTAATGCATCGATTTGAAAACTGTTATTTGTTGTTTGATCTCACAGCATATTCAAACCCAAGAACACAATATTGGGGTATTAGCAATTGCTGCTTGTATTGTGTCATATGAGTTCACATTTCTTTGATATGATATACTCCATTATCCTCCTGTTCTAAGCTCGGTTTGTTTCTATCTCCTAGCACGTGAACCTAGAAATATGGGCATCTTTGTGTTGAAATTTCTATTCACAGTGCCGTGAGGTGGATACACATTTTCCGTTGGTATTTTGTATTGCATGAAGGTGTATTCACTACAATGTGTATTCGGTGCTGGTGAAGATATCAAAGCCTGAGAACCATATGGTGTTCATCGAGGGCGTCAATTAGCTGTATTTGCTTTTGATTGCTTTGAAATTACATGTTCAAAATTGTTGTTTGTATTTCAATTCAGGCTTGTGAACTTTGAAGCTCATACCTCAAGCTATGGCATGGTTAATTGCCTATACTCTGCATTTCATAAGCCTGAGAAATATCTTCTAGGGTATGGCACTCGCATTGTTGATGTTAGCTGTGCTTGTCACTCCCTCCATATTGCTGGTTGACTGATGTTAGTGCATAGTTGAAACTGATTTCTCTGTTGTGTATTGTGTTGTTGAAGGCCCATGAAGCTATTTTCCTCTCTATTTTTTACGCTGAATGTATTTGTTGATTAACTTCATTCCTGACCCATGCACAAAAAGGGTATTGAACTTGCTATCTCTGTTCCAGCTAGGGCATTGCAAAAATATTTTTCTCTGTTGTATCTGATATTATCATTGCTTGATAACCAAGGGAATTGAGTACATGCTTTTTATTTCTACAGCCTAAGCGTTGATCACTGTCACATTATGAAGGTGTTGAACCAGACATTTCCATGTATAATTTAAGCTCACTTCATTGTATCGTTGATACTCCCACTGATATTTTGGAGCCTATGCATCATGGGGCATTGTGTCTCCCTTGTTTTGAAAGCTCAGGAACTATGTTGATTGTAATCTGATGTTCATTGCTATAGATGCATCTAAACATGGTTTGAGAGCATGCCACAAGCATATTACTGGTTACCATATCTTTATTACTGTTGGCACATTCATTGTTCATTACCATGAGAGTTTTTAGGTTTGATCATTTTGTGTACTCTCAGAGCTAGGCACATATACACCTATATCCTTGATTTTCATTATCAGCAACAGATTGCTCATGCATTAATTCTTATACAAGGAGGATATTAGATTTAAAATCCCTGACTATCATGCCCTGTTACTAGCTCTGATTCATTGTGGATTCTTATCATCATGCCATGCTATCTTTCCTTTTAATGCAGATTTATTACATTCATACCATATCAGAATGTAGAATGCAGATTGAAACATATTTATGCTCTAAATGAAATGTATTGAGTCTATCTTGAGCATAATCTATTGTACTTATATGATCATATGGATGTGTGCCCTATTACACCTATGTGCCATTTGAACATCTATGCAACAGAGTGCCCTATCTTCTTCATAGATTTGTGTACTCTATAATTAGCTCTGTTCAGCACCTAATGCCATATAACCCTCTGTTTCATTACTTATGCTCTTGATGCTGGATCATTTGAATGTCCTCTATATTTGCACACAGGGTGTGCTCTTGGGCTTTGACGCGATCACCGATAGAAAACCTTGAGGTTTTTCCATCGTGATCTGAATCAAGTCCCAAGAGCACATGTTGAATTCATATGGTTGATCAGCCTCCCTATATCTGCACATGAAACAAATAGATTAGTGAAAACATGGTGTCTCTTTTGGTTCTTTGGATTGCTCTCATGCACATGCCCTGAGCACATCCTTTGTTAGAGGTGCATGGATGACTGTGTATATGCTTTATTGTATTGTGATATCAGGCATTGTTTAGATCCATTGGATCTAACCCAAACGCCCCTCTTCTTCTTGCAGGTTCAGGATCACAGGAGCTTCTAGACAGGACTGAGCTTCGGACTTCAAAACCAGGCAATGTATGGTACCCTAATGCAACATCTTTTATGTATATTTACACTCATCTGTTCATTTCTAGTAAAGGCTATGCTCATGGCCTGTGTGAGCCTAGATAGATGCTCTTTCCTTTTTAGCTCTTTTTGCTTTTCTTCTTAGAACAAAGTGATGCAGATAGATGTATGTGTAGATGCAGATGTTATTCATTTCCTTTTCTTTTCCATGTATTGCAATGAAATGAACACAAATTTAATCCAGACCATTTAATAACGTAAACTAGGTTATTGTAGCTCATCTAGTAACTAGGCTTTCAAAATGTGTCAAAAAAATGACAACATTCTGGTGACCTCTTTGGAGTGCTTGCCTGTTAAGCAATAGACCAACTACTAGATAGATCCATTGGGCAATAGAGTCTGTAAGCCTTAAACTGAACCTGGCTCCTTTCAAAACAAACTCCTTCCTTCCAATAAAACTAAAAAAAAACTGCCTGACAACTATTCAGGCTTATTGCTAACCAAACTGAACAACAACTACAAGCTGAAAGTGAAAACCGAACTAGAACACTTGTGCTAGGCACTTAGGGAAAAGTGAAAGCCAAAACCATCTATCACTACTAAAATACACGGTAGAAAGAACCTCAGAAGCAAGCTTTGAGGTGAATCCCATTCACTGGAATGGGCAGCTCCTCTCCATCCATGCTAGCCAACTGATAAGCATTGTGGGCCTTGCATCCAATTACAACAAAAGGTCCATTCCAAATTGCATCAAATTTGGTTTGTTTCCCTATCTTGTGTTTGGCTTCATCCCATCTGAGAACTAGATCTCCTTCCTTAAAGACTTTGGGTGTTGCTTTCTTGTCAAAGCTCCTCTTAACCTGGGCATGATGAGCCTCTAGGCCTTCAAATGCCATCTTCCTTGTCTCTTCTAATTCAATAAGTTATGCCAACCTAACCTACATAGCATCCTCCTGTATGAGATCAATTTTCTTAATCAAAATCAGGGTAGGTAGCTCGGTAGATAGAGGAATCCTGGCCTCCCTTCCATATACCAATGTGTAAGGCAAATTACCAGTGGCCCTCTTAGGAGTTATCCTGTCAGCCCACAAGGCTAACTTCAACTTGCTATGCCAATCTCTCTATTTTCCTTCTATGACTCTTCTGATTATTGTGAGAAAGTTCTTATTAGTTGACTCCACTTGGCCATTACCCTGAGGGTAATAATTAGAAGAAGTACTCAAAAAGATTCCATGCTTGAGTGCCCACTCTGAAACCCTAGTTCCCAGGAAAGCCATAGCATTATCTGATACAATTAAATCAGGAGTACCAAATTTGGATATAATATCTTGATAAAAGTTCAACATAGAGGTCGTGTTAGCTTCCTTTAGTGCTACTATTTCTGTCCACTTATTAAAGTAGTCTATTCCGGTGAGTATCCATTTGTGCCCAGCACTAGATGGTGGGTTGATAGGTCCAATAAAGTCTAGACCCCACTTTGAAAAAGGTTTCTCAACTTCAACAAGATGAAGGGGAAGTGCAGCCAGCTTTTGTTTTCCAGTAAACAAGGCACAATTTTTTCACTTTATAACCCAATCAAAATCATCCTGATACAAACTAGGCCAGTAATATCTGGCTCTTAGAATCTTCAGAGCAGTGGTTCTGGCAGCAAAGTGCCTATCAGAACCTCCATCATGAAATTCCTCTAGTATCTTCTTAATTTGATCAGTTTCAACACATCTTAATAAAACACTAGCATCATCTCTTCTATAAAGAACATTATCAATAACAAAAAAAGGAATAGCCTAGAGCCTATAGTACCTTCTTTTACTTCTTCCAAGGTTTTGAGGACACTAGCCAGTGGCAAGATAACACTTCATTTCTGTTGTCCAGCTTGAGTTTTGTCTCGCTTCCTAATTCATCAAAACAACATCTTCCTCCCGCTGGTCTGTATCTATTGCTTTCTCATTAAGTTGTTCACATAGTCTGTTTCCTCTAACTAGCTTGGTCGCCTTGATTTGTACATCATATTCCATAACCTTGGTGACCCAGCCAGCTCTCTTATGACTTAGGTCTTTGTTCAATAGAAAGTCCTTTATGCAAGGATGTGCAACCATCAAGTGCACTGTATTGTTAGACAATAGATGTCTAAACTTCTTTAGACTTCTCACAATGGCCAAAACATGTTTTTCTATAGGCAAATAATTCAGCTCATAGCCATCTAGGCCCTGACTATAAAAAGCTACTGGTTGTTCTTGATTCTCAACATTATGTTGAACTAAAATGGTAGAAATGCTATCTTTATCCCCAAAAGCATATAACATAAAATATTTAGAGAAGTTAGGATTTACCAATGTGGGAGTAGATGCAATTGCTTCCTTGATTTCTTCAAAGCTCCTTTTTCCTTCACTGGTCCAATGAAAACTTGCATCCTTTTTGAGCATCTGAGTCATAGGTTTCAAGAGTGCAACAACATTTGGGATAAATCTTCTTAAAAAGTTGATCCTTCCCAAGAAACTCTACAATCCCTTCTTGTGAGCTGGCAGGCGAAGAGCTAGGATGGCCTTCACCCTCTCAGGATCAATAGTTGTTCCTTGCTTGGAGACAATGTGTCCCAGTAGTCTACCCTCGTGAATAGAAAAAATACATTTCTTAGGATTTAGTGAAACCCCAAACTCTTTGCATCTTTCAAAAATCTATCTAAGGTGTATCAGGTGGTCTTCTATGTCCTTTGAAAAAATGGTTATATCATCCAGATATACCAGAACAAATCTATCCATTAAGCCAGAAAAATCCATCGCCATGGCTTTCTGGAATGTGGCACCAGCATTTGATAACCCAAATGGCATCTTTCTGTATGCCATAGTGCCCCATTTGGTAGTGAAAGTTGTCTTGTATTGATCTTCCTCTCTTACCAAGACTTGGTTATAACCAGAAAAGCCATCTAACAAAGAAAACCTATTAGACCCAGAAACATATTGTAAAATCTTCTCCATAGATGGTAGTGGGTGATGGTCTTTTAGGGAAGCCCTATTAAGATCTCTGAAATCTACACATAGTCAGATCTCACCATTCTTCTTCCTAACTAGAACTAAGTTTGAAACCCAGGAGGTATGTTTAATAGGAAAGATAATATTAGCTTGAATCATTTTTCTCAACTCTTCTTTCATTAGGACCTCTAACTTGGGGTTAATGGGCCTTTGTTTCTACCTTACAGGCTTGGCTTGGGGCTCTAGTTCAATAGTGTGTTGGGCTAGATGAGGATTAAATCCCTTTAAATCATAATATTCCCAAGAAAATACATCACTAAACTCCTGGCATAATGAAACAAAGGCTTGTGTTTCAGAATGAGTGCATACCTTTCCTAACTTGAGAAATTTGTTTTTGAGGACCTCCATAGACTGGTAGTGTTCTTCTTTAACTGTCATACTAACTTTGTCACCTCTGAGTTGATCATTAGAATTGAATACAGACTCAAGTGTGACCAATCCTTTAGGCAATCTATTTCTTTTTAGTTGATTATCTGGTATAGATGGTCTTAACAGGACCTTCACATGCTAAGAACTAGGATTAGAGACACCCTTTGGAATATCATACTCTGCTCCTATGGTAGCCAACTTGTCTTCTTGTGTATTCTAGCTTCTAGGGACAGCAACTAAATTGAAAGCATAAAAACTTTCTATCAGGTCCCAAACTTTGTGTTTATACATCTTCAATGTGTCACTCTTTGTGAGATTAGTGCCATGGATCTGATTGACAACTAACTCACTATCACTAGTCACTTTCAGGCTCTTGATTCCTCTTTGTCTTGCCCATTCCAAACCATGTATCAATGCTGCATACTTTGCCATATTATTGGTATAGCTGAAAGAAAAACATACAGTAGAATAATATTTTTCTCCCTCTAGAGAAATCAGGACAGCACCCCCACCTGAGCCCACTTTTCTTCTGGCCCCATCAAAGGAAAGTTTCCACAAGTCATCATCATAGTTGGTAGAAATTTTGTTCTCCTTTTTAATCAATTCTGGCATCACAATATCTCCTTCATGAATGATAAATGTTTCGATGCCAGCCACATCTATATTTCTGAAAGGATCCTCATTTGCTAAATTATTTTCAGCCCACTCATCTAGTGCTATGTCAGGAAACTTTCTATCACTGATCTCAGGCTTAGAATCAATTGATTCTTGATCATGATACATCAAATTAGCATTTATGGGGCTTGGGGTATATGGTTCAACATGGGTTTTTGCAAAAGGCTCAGACCTAATCCTGACCTTGGCTCCATACCTTGTCTTAAAATATAAGTGAAACCAATCAGCTAAGAGATATCCCCCTATCCTAGCAGTGAAATCTCTACTCAAAAAGATAGCAAAAGGAGGAGGCAAATCAATAACGTAGACATCTTGAGGGATGGAAAAGGTAGGGCATTCATGAAGAGTGAGGCTCAGGTCTTTAATAACTCCCAAGGTATTGACTGATGACCCATCAAGCTAGACAACAGGCTTATTTAATGACTCATAGGGTAACTCTAATAAATCTACCAACTATTTAGAGATCACAGAACTACTAGCTCCTAAATCTATCATGTAGTTACAGATTAAATGATCTCCAACAATAAGAGTTAGATAGAAAGGAGGAGGTTTAACCTGAGAAATAATAGCTGGCTGTAAACTACTCTCTTCCTTTTGTTGATCTTCTTGAGGGGTTCCAGCGATCAAGACCTTAGGCTGCTCCAAACCAGCTTCTTGGCTTGATGAGATCTTAGCCAATTCATTCATCATTAGCTCCTTTTGTCCAAGGATTGCCAGAGTGTCAATCAAAGGAACATTGATTGATGTCTTCTTCATTTGTTATACTATATTGAAAGAGCCCAAATTCACCTTAGGTTGCCCCTTTGGAACAACAGTTTCAGCTTGTGTAGGCACTAACTGAGTAGTCACCTTAGCTGGTTCCTTTGTTTCTTTTGACTGGTTTATAGCTGAAACTTGAATTAGTTTAGGTGGCAGATTCTCAAAAGGATCTGACTGACTGGTAGAGGCCACTTGCTCTTCTTCTAAAGCCTTTTTCTTAGATCTTGTATTGGTTGCAATAGGAGTGTGGGTTGAATTGTCATTAGGTGAAGATATCACTCCACAAAAATCTTCTTTTTGAAAGTTCATCAATGTTGCCTCAGGAGCCTAGATTTCATTCGTAGTAACAGCTGGATCCCATTGGATTCCTGGTTGTTGAACCATCTCCTATGGCATTATCATATTGTTCTGCACCATGAGGGTCTGAGCATAGCCACTTGGACACATCCCCTGGATATGTTGCTGATTGCAAGGGAAAACCCATTGGTAATCTTGTGCCATGTTATTCTGGGCTACAAGAACCAATTCCCTAGAAGCACTAGGGATGTTAGGGTTATAAGGCTGGCTGGTCTTTTGGTTATAACCTCTTGCCTTACCTTGCTGGTATTGGGGCTTGTTTTGCTGGTAATGATTTTGATAGGGCTGTTGGTAAGGTTGCTGATAGGGTTGCTGATAAGGCTAAGACTGTTGCTTCTTTAGACTAACCCGCTCATTAGTAACTATTTGCAAGGCCTTTTTAATCTTAGTCAGCTCTTGGGATTGATCCACAACAGGGTTGGCAACTTGTTGAGGGGGAGCTAGGAGAGGTGGAATAGATGCCAAGGGTGGAATCGCTTTAGGAATAGGATGAAGCTCTGGAAAAATAGGCATTGGGGGCCTAGGGGCTATCTTCCCAGCTTGGATTAGACTGTTCTCAGCTCTTATAGCAAGGTCATAAGCTGTCGGTAGATTATTCCCACCCATTGATTGGATCATAACAGAGATATCACTATTGAGGGCTCTCAAATAATATAGGGAGGCATGTTGACTAGATGGCCTAATAGTAGCTAGTATTCTTTGCCAAGTTCTTTGAAATCTAAAGTTAAAATCCATCATATATTCCTAAGGTGTGCCCTTTTGATAGTAGTTAGGTGCTCAACTAATGATAGATGGTCTGATTTGTCTTCAAACTAATTGGTCAAGGATTGACCTAATGCATCCTAATCAACAATAGAGCCAACTGGAAAACTTCTAAACCATTGCAATGACTTGCCTCTAAAAGAGGCTGCCAACAATCTTACAACAACATTATCTTGAGTAATATGATGCAGGCCACAAAGGGATGCCACATCACTTATGTGCTCAATGGCTGATGTTTGATCTTCTCCTGTAAAGGTAGGTAGACTTTTAAGGGATGAGATAGGTATATCATCATGCTGCTGTAAATTTAAAGGGCTACCTTGATTGAAAGCTACAAAAGGATGTAATCTAGGCTGAGCCATTGGTGGATTTAAGGGAGCTTGAGATACTGGAACTTGAGTAACCAAAGCTTGGGTTACTGGTACTTAAACTATTGGTGTTGCTTGAATAGGTAACAACACGTGTAAAGATTGGGCTAGTGAAACACTTGTAGGAATGTAAGTAGGCTTAGGGGTGGGATTGGGAGTAAGATTTGTAGATTTTGATGCACTAGCTTGGGCTGCTTTAGACTTCTTCTTAATAGATGGTAGCTCTGCATACACGAAAGGATTCTTACTCTGCCTGGTTGGAATTCTGCTCATAAGCTTATATACTGATCTACATAAAACACCATTAGAGTCACCAAGTATGACTTCAAAATACTTTCACTGCTCATACCAAACAATAACTTGCAATAAACTTCCTAGGAAATTAGACTCATTGAGTCTTCGTCCCACCGGGCATGCCAAAAACTATTGTCACTGGGGATTGCACCCATGATGGCTAAGTATAAAACCCAATAATCTTGTGAAACATGGGAATACTCTCAAGATGTGGGACTGCTTCTTGAGAATAGACCTCCGGATTAAGGGCTGGCTTCCCCGTTTGTATCACCCGAACTGTACTAACTTTGAAGGGAAAGGGATAGAGGGATTGCATAAAACTGAGACTAAATCTAACTTAGGTGATTCACCAAACTGAATAGATCCACAATTTGAAACCAAATCACAATATAACTCTAGTACATAACAAGGACTCCATGACTTCCCCAAATCTGATTTTCTTTTAGAAAAATAATCAGGTGCTGAATGTGAATGAGAAGGAAAGATGATTTCCACAACTCAACACAATATAATGCACATAGATTTGAAAACCTTCTAGAAAACCAATGCTTGCAAAACAATCAAATGAACATAGTACTATGTAAAGGGTCAAATTCAATCACAATACATAACACTAAACCAATTAACAACCTCACAAATTGTAGAGAAAGAAGGGACAATTTTGCTATTAGTTGAAATAAAAAGGAGCTACAATATCAGATTGCTTCACAAGAGCTACAAAATTCACCTCATGGGAATGAGGGAATGAATAACTAGCCTTCAATCACCTAAGTGAGAGGCATATATAGAAAATCTATAGAATCTGCATTGAAGACCATCACCTCACCAAGAATAGAAAAGTCTCAGCCATGATCTCATCACTCCGAATCTCCGATGCCCCACTCCCGAGAATATAGGGGAAGCGGAAAAAGTGGAGTCCCTAAAATAGAATAGTCAAATGAAGACCTGAGACTCACTAATTCATGCAAAATAATGATATTCTGATAGCGGTTTATAATAGTACCACATGTAAAAACATCTTACAACGTGATTCTTGCATGACTTACAATATTTAGAAAATATTTTCCACCTATCAAACCAAATGTAGTGGATAACTAATATATTTTGAGATATTTTCAACTCAAAAGGAATGAGGAAAATACCTAAAATATTTACATTTAATCTATATCCACATTTCAAAATAAACTCAATCCTAGGGGCTATATGAATATTCAGAAAACAATAGCCCCTCCTTCCCATACATCCATGGAATAACATGATTGTGAAACTTCATCACCCCTAAGTCAAAATTAAATACTATGAGGAGACCTATGGCATTGAACATGATTAATATAATTATCCCAAAAGACAATCATATTAATGACTTTACAATATAACAATGCCCGTGAAACATAGTTAAAGGGTTTCAAAAAATGCTCAACTTGAAAGAGGAGACATAAAAGAAAGATGCTAAAAGGGAAACCCTCCTTCAAAAATGGCACATCCTCTGCAATCATGGCATCTGGCAACCTTGAAACCACTGTAGTCCGAAATAGCAACTTCCATTTTGGATTTGGCAACAGTAAAAGCCCCTTGGAAACTTGATCTCGAGGTAGGCACTTGATGATATTTTCATTTCAATTGGATGAATCTGAGCACTGTTGTATTGAAGCATCTGTATGTGGCTTGACAATGCTGAAGCTAGGGTTCCACCATGTATTGAAACTATTATTGCATATAGTTTAATTGTACTGTCATTGCCTTAGGGCATGAATTCTTTCACATTCTCTATTCTCTTGCATTGTTATCTCTATAATGATATCATACTTGCTCTGTCACTGTTGAAAAGCTAGGGCACGGTATATTTTGATTTCTCTGTTTGAAAATGGCATACTTTGTATTTGAACTCTTTGAGGGCATGATTGACTGTTATTCTTTTATGTTTTTGAAAAGCTTGATGAATAACTTGGCAAGGGCATAATGAATTTGAACTTTGTCATGTATTGCCGCACAAGTATTGAATTCAAAGAGCCCGTGAAACTTAGGGCACGTGGCTATCATTGCCTTTCTTCTTTATTGTTCATTGTTTGTATCTTAATGCATCGGTTTGAAAACTATTATTTTTTGTTTGATCTCACTGCATATTCAAACCCAAGAACACAATATTGGGGTATTAGCAATTGTTTCTTGTATTGTGTCATATGAGTTCACATTTCTTTGATATGATATACTCCATTATCCTCCTGTTCTATGCTTGGTTTGTTTCTATCTCCTAGCCTGTGAACCTAGAAATATGGGCATCTTTGTGTTGAAATTTTTGTTCACAGTGTCGTGAGGTTCATACACATTTTTTGTTGGTATTTTGTATTGCATGAAGGTCTATTCACTGCAATGTGTATTCAGTGTTGGTGAGGATATCAAAGCCCAAGAGCCATATGGTGTTCATCGAGGGCATCAATTAGCTATATTTTCTTTTGATTTCTTTGAAATTACATGTTCAAAATTGTTGTTTGTATTTCAATTGAGACTTGTGAACTTTGAAGCTCATACCTCGAGATATGGCATGGTTAATTGCCTATACTCTGCATTGCATAAGCCTGAGAAATATTTTCTATGGTATGCAATGCGCATTGTTGATATTAGCTATGCTTGTCACTCCCTCCATATTGCTAGTTGACTGATGTTAGTGCATAGTTGAAACTAATTTCTCTATTGTGTATTGTGTTGTTGAAGGCTCGTGAAGCTATTTTCCTCTCTATTTTTGATGCTGAATGTATTTGTTGATTAAATTCATTCCTGACCCGTGCACAAAAAGGGTATTGAACTTGCTATCTTTGTTCCAGCTAGGGCATTACAAAAATATTTTTCTCTATTGTATCTGATATTATCATTGGTTGATAACCAAGGGAATTGAGTGCATGCTTTTTATTTCTACATCCCGAGCGTTGATCACTGTCACATTATGAAGGTGTTGAACCAGACATTTCCATGTATAATTTAAGCTCACTGCATTGTATCGCTGATACTCCCATTGATATTTTGGAGCCTATGCATCATGGGGCATTGTGTCTCCCTTGTTTTGAAAGCTCGAGAACTATGTTGATTGTAATCTGATGTTCATTTCTATAGATGCATCTAAACATGGTTTGAGAGCATGCCACAAGCATATTACTAGTTACCATATCTTTATTACTGTTGGCACATTCATTGTTGATTACCATGAGAGTTTGTAGGTTTGATCATGTTGTGTACTCTCAGAGGCACATATACACCTGTATCCTTGATTTTCATTATCAGCAACAGATTGCTCATGCATTAATTCTTATACATGGAGGATATTAGGTTTAAAAGCCCTAACTATCATGCCCTATTACTAGCTTTGATTCATTGTGGATTCTTATCATCAGGCCATGCTATCTTTCCTTTTAATGTAGATTTATTACATTCATACCATATCAGAATGTAGAATGCAGATTGAAACATATTTATGCTCTAAATGAAATGTATTGAGTCTATCTTGAGCATAATCTATTGTACTTATATGATCATATGGATGTGTGCCCTGTTACACCTATGTTCCATTTGAACATCTATGCAACAGAGTGCCCTATCTTCTTCATAGATCTATGTACTCTATAATTAGCTCTGTTCAGCACCTGATGCCATATAACCCTCTATTTCATTACTTATGCTCTTGATGCTGGATCATTTGAATGTCCTCTATATTTGCACACAGGGTGTGCTCTTGGGCCTTGACGCGATCACCGACAGAAAACCTTGAGGTTTTTCCATTGTGATCCGCATCAACTCCCAAGAGAACATGTTGAATTCATATGGTGGATCAGCCTCCCTATATCTGCACATGAAACAAACACATCAGTGAAAACATGGTGCCTCTTTTGGTTCTTTGGATTTCTCTCGTGCACATGCCCTGAGCACATCCTTTGTTATAGGTGCATGTCTGAGTGTGTATATGCATTATTGTATTGTGATATCAGGCATTGTTTAGATCCATTGGATCTAACGCAAACGCCCCTCTTCTTCTTGTAGGTTCTGGATCACAGGAGCTTGTAGACAGGACTAAGCTTCAGACTTCAAAACCAAGCAATGTATGGTACCCCAATGCAACATCTTTTATGTATATTTACACTCATCTATTCATTTCTGGTAAAGGCTATGCTCATGGCCTGTGTGAGCCTAGATAGATTGTAATGCCCCGCCAGGCAACCCAAGAGGACAAGACATAAAACCTCTATAAAATGCAAGTAGTGAATTTTTATTTTATTTTATTTATTTATTTTAACTAGAATAATATTCATCATTACACTTCATATTTCTAAAAGAAGAAATAATTTTCTACTATTTGAATGTAAGATTTATACAACTTAAGTCCTCCCGGGTTCCCTAACGTCGCTACTAAAGCAACATCATATAAACCATTTACATGCATAAGATATTCACGGAATCATGAGCTTAAAAGATCTACATTAATTTTAATGCACCAAGTTAAATGTCCCTAACTTATTTCTTTTATTAAACATAGGTTAATCATCCAACATCATTATTCCTTTTATCAACTCATTCCATAAATTCATATTGATTTCATCTACATCTACTATCCTTTATATCACTTTTCTCTAATAATTTAGGTAAGAGATTAATATTCATTAAGGTAGACATCATCCTAGGTACTTCATTAACATGAACCAAGTATTAACATTAAAATCAAATTACTATTCTATTGCATTATTTCATAACCATTCATTATTAATAATTCTAATCACTAACCTATCATTTCTCAATAATTTTCTTGGATCCTTTCATCAAGAGAGAATACATTATTTTTTTGTGATACATCATTATATATAACTATATTTAAGATCATTTCCTTTACATATGGACAACATAAGAGGATAGGAGAAATAACATAAACACTTTCTTTTAATGCTAGTAACATGTCCAATATTCCACATTCTTTTCCCTTTCTTTTACCTAGAACTACCCACTCCCTTATGCATTGCTTTGAATTGAGATTATATCAATACTACAAGACTCCTTTTAGGAGATTAAAATTACATGAATACAAATACATAAGTACATCTCATATTAAAATATCCAATAAGAAATCTTCAACTGCAGATCTGGAATGGAATATGTGCTAGGATCATCCAAAGAATCACGATCAATACCTCGATATAAATATTAACCACCCAACCATGTGGAACCAATAGGCCCACTCCCCCGAGCTAGGAGATAGAACCAAAGGCCCATACAAGAGGTAACAACTAGGAAATTCCTAAGGTGGTGATAAAATTTTCCCAAAGTCACAACACAAAAGAAAAGACAAGAAGACCACAAGGACTACCAGAGGCATGATCAAATTTGGTAGAGACTCTAAGCTACAAGCTAGGTGAGTGTCATCGCATAGCCCTCACCCCTTGGGTTGTCCTGGTACTAGCCACTCTTGGCCCCGGCCCCCAAGTAGGCACATGCGGAACCGAATGCCTCTCGTACAAACAAGGTCATCCAGTCGTACCTACGCATAGGTACCTTCTCCCACTCCCATCCTTAGTCTTTACTAGCACTAAAGGCATGGGCGAGGCACAATTAATCTTGATTAGTGTGTAATTTCCCATTCCAATCCCATTCCCAATTCATTTATTTAGGTTATCACTTGATTAAATAACTCATAGTAGGTTATCCTGGTACTAGCCACTTAGGGCCCCGGCCCCTCACTATGAGCCACTCACCTAGTGTACTTAGGTTCCCTAACATACATATAAAAATCATAAGAACATAATAGATCCATCATCAAGAATTCATACCAATTCCATAACAACATTTGATTGAGTTTAGGAAAATATATGTTGTCCCTAGTCCACTTGACAACCCTAAACCCAATATGGCATACAGAATGTTCCAAACATATAAGAAGACATCCAAGTGATATTATAAACATATTCAAAGTATAAATAGATCCAATTAACCAAAAAAACATTCTAATAGCCTCTGGTGACCATACGAAACCTTAAAACTTAATGATGTTCTTAAACTGAATTATTTCAAGCAAGGATTAAATGCAAAAAAAATAGTCATCATAGAACAGTCATCCATATCTTCCACAAAACAAATAATAAAGGAAATCACTTCAGTGGAGATTTAGCTAACATAATTATGGACTCTCAATTTGATTTTTAGAAAGATCCAACGGTGGGAAAGAAAGTTATGACTTCTAGTTTAAAACAGAAAATTCTGGTTAGGGTTCAGACCTGCCTTCACTAAAACGGTTGTAATTTTCACAAAACATAATAAAAATTCTCCAAACCAATTGGAAATGAAAGATAAGACTTAAGATAATATTTTATATCAAATTTAGACTTTTATATAATCATATCAGCCTGTAGCATATGAATACATTTGACAAAAAATTCAGAATCGAGAATGGACAGGCATAGTCTCCCAAAATGTCAAAAATAAGGCATTAATTCGACCCTAAAAATAAAATCAGAGAGATACCCATTTGAGATCTGTGAATTTTACTTCCAGAAAATCAATTTAGTAAAATCCTAGATGCAATTTAAATTATTATAATAATAGATCTCCAAAAACGGGTTGCTAAAAACCCTAGGAAAACACATGCCAATTCTTACAAACAAAAACTCAAAACTTTAAAATAACCATAGAAATTAAAAGTACAGATATAATAAATAATTATAATATATAAATAGATCCATAATCTATCAGAGACATAAAGTAACTAACATATTCAATCCATACCTCATGTCCTACGAAGGTTGAATCGAAGAAGGAAGGAAACAAAAGAGAAGACAAATCCAAACTTGAGATGCATCCTTCAAACTCTATCCACTTTCAGAAATCTCCATGAAAAAAAGAAATAATTCCATAGCAAAGAATCCCTCTCTCAACTATTGAAATTCTCACAAAAATGTCTCTCTCCCAAAAGCAAAGATAACCAAAAATTCTTAAAGACATATGCTTACAAAATCTCCCTCACATCTCCAAGTTTTCTCTCCAAAATCACCATGAAAATTAAGGCCATCCTCTCCTCAATGCTTCAGCCCAAAATCCCCCCTCTTCAAATGAGAAAGTAGTGCATATAAATAGATTTCCAAAGGTTGAGAGGAAAAGTAACCAACTCCCAACTAACTCTTAACTAAAGGGTATTATAAAATAACTTAATATCATACAACTATATTACTCAAATATACAATAAAAGATTATTTGTATTCATTCATACACATATGTAATATTATCCTAACATATATGCATATGCCATCATTAATTACATCAATATCTATATATATAACCTATCCTCATTATTAATAATTAATAATTGAGAATAATATACCTCGCATTATTTAATATTTAATTATTAATAATATTATACTTTACATTAATCCCAAAATATACACCATCAACAATATTTACAATAATTAACATATAATCACATATAAATTATATATATATAAATACATATATGTGTGCACCCATATATATATTTCCATATATATATATATATATATATATATATATATATATATATATATATATATATATTTATATTTATATAGATACATGCCAAATACCAAACACTATAATCTATAAGATTATGAAGTAATAGATCACAATATTATTACCTATTTATAATTACTATAGGATATAATCACTGAGATAGAATAAAATCACACACCTCAAAATAAACCTAATCATCCAAAGAGGCCTTACAAATCATCTATGAAACATATCGAGAAAACCATAAGATCAAACAAAGTCAACCAAAGTCAACAAGGAAAGTCAAGCCAAACTCCTGAAACACAACATAGAAAGATTAACTAAGAATCATACCAAGAAGGAGAAATAAATAAAATGAGTGAACAAATCATACAGTCAAATGAATTCAAGTGGTCACAAGGCACTAACTACAACCATGCCCAACCGGGTGCGTTGGATCTGGATTTTTGACCCAAAGGTTGACTGACAAAGAAGGAACCCTAATATTTCCAAATTGGAATAATGACAAAGGAAGACTCATGTAGGGACCTTAGTACTATCTCCATAACAACAACCATCGAGGATTTGAGGGCATGCTCAGACCTGTGAAGCCAGGTGAAGTCGATGCTCGGTACCTGCAAGCCTGCATCACAAAGAAGAAATACATATGCACGGATATACATATAAAAGAAAACATTGCAGACAGATGACCAGGATCGATACATCGTGTGGACCTCAGCTATGTGAGTAACTACGACTTCGTCCTGAATCATGAAAACACATCATGTATATATATACACTCAAAGCATGTAGCATCATCATAATGAAGGTTAGAATCTCAAGCATTGTGTTAGTCTCTTATCAATACTAATAATAAATTAACATAATCAAATCATCAAGTGAGATACAAGATTCATCTAAGGTAACCTTAATAGAAGAAAATATAAATAACCACTTATATATATGTATCAAGTACATATCATATAACATCCTAACTATGTTCATAAAGGTCTTGTAGGTACTCAATACACACATGGAGATAAATACATACAAAAATGATACCTTTAGATAGTATGTCTGATATTAGAATCATTGAGTACTAGCTTATGAAATTATTATAAACAACTATAGGAATAGATCAAACAAGTATCATGTACAACTTAAGCTGTAAGAAAACATCGAAGGATCTTAATTCTTTCAAAAACACAAAACTTATATTAGGGTTAGAGGGGTATTACATCCTCCCCCACTAAGATTCGACTTACTCCTGGAAGTCAGGAATGTGAACTATATATCACACATTATCTAACAGAATTATATTATTACTATTCTAGATCCTAATTTAATGACTGCACACATTCTTCTCCTATCAAGAGTTTTGGTAAATCCTATCTTATTACAACTTTAGTGTAGATTAACTCAATTCAATTAGTAATGACTTTCAAAAAAAATTACCTATGTGATTCTATCACTTTGTGCAGTAAGTTTGTTAACAAGATACTTGAAATTGCATCAAAATTATTGAAACTCTAAGGTATTCATGTTTACTCACTAATATCAATATATTATGAAATTGCATGTTTTACTAACTGAGATTATCACTTCCTTTCACAATATCAAAGTTCTTATCTATGGTAACCAGTATAAAAGAAAGAAAGAATTTACGATATATTTTTCCTTTTGAGACATAATCTAACCCTACATAATACAACTTGTGAGACCTTATTACAAATAGGGTCTAAAATTTGTGTCCCTTACAAGCTATGAATACCAAACATAGAGAGGTATGTAACATTTATATTTGTTATGATCATGAAGGGAATACATCAAATAATTTTTCATTTACTTTTGTAATCATGAAAATAAAACAATCTAGATACTTGAAACTTACCATTTTCATTAACACATAGTTTTATAAGAAATATTCATTTCCATCAAAGCTTTAAGTAGAATTCCAATGACATAGGACACACAAATTTTACAATATACATATTCTAAGTCATCTTTCACAATAGTTGTAGTGCTTGATTTCCAAAAACACATTCACCCCCTAGAGGAGATCTAAATAATTTACAATTTATTGCACTATTATTCATTAAGTTGGGATCCCTTCTTAAAGCTTACTATTTATCTATGCACTTTTCCCTAATTTGCATGTCAGGCAATTTCCATATGACATTTTCTTAAGAGTTATTTCAAATTCTTTATTGCATAACGATCATAGATCCATTAAGAGAGAAAGAAGTATATGAGTCCTACTACTATCTTCATAACCACAACATCTAAATTAATAACATTAACTACTGTACATAACTTTAATTTCTACCCTTTACCTATTTGAAACATTACCCTCTTACACTTTAAAATTTTGAGATAACATCAGTTCTAAGTAGAAATTCAGTAAGGTACATTTCTATAACATTTATTTACCACAACAAACTCCTTATTCATAGTTGATCAATCACTTAATGTTGTTAATTTCTTACTACTATGGTGTTGATCACAATGTATACAAAACATGAATTTGTTTCTAAAATACCCATCTAGGGTCCTAACTATTCACTAGGCATTTTTCAAGACATATATTTAATAAAAACAACTTCCATCATTAGTACAGATAATCCATCATCGCACATACTCTTCCCTAAAATTTCTTGATTATGTTATCTTAAATCCTTTTTGTGCAATTTAATAAGATATGCAGAAAGGATATAACTTCTTACCAAGATAGGGATAAAAATTTCTCTTCCTAAATGAAAATGTGAATTATAGCCTATGATAAAATCTTGGGGACATAGGTCCTTCACCCAATGGTTTCCTAATTGAGTATTTACAAATTTTTCTAATATATTATTGCCTTGTCTAAACAATTTTAGTCATGAAAAACTTATTTCTTAAGAGGGGAGAGAGAAAGAGAGAGAAATACATATGACAGTAGATTATTTGTTCCTTATTTATTTATTTATTTTTTTTCACTTCTTTCCTAGGTACATATTATTAGCCATGTAATCTAATTATTGCCCTATCATTCCTATCAAGTACTACCACAATCATTTCATTCTTTAAAGATCCAAAAGAAATTTATTTCTAAGATACCTTGAGTAGGATAAAATTCAACTAGGTATTTGTAAGAAGATAGAGTGCACAACATTATATTATAGGTATGATCAAGGGGTAATATTATCTACTACCATAATTAAGATTCAAAACATTTAGCATTCTTTAACTTTTGACCCTTCTAGAGATACTAGTACCTTTCAAGAAAACAAACACAAGTCTCAAGAATCCTTCGCCATTCCATTAATATTATAGGAAACATCCACTTAACACATCATTGATCTCATTATGCAAAAACATAAATAATTGTTAAAATATAACTCAATCATAGAGGAATGGGTGTGCCCTTGTAAGACAATACAACATAAGAACACGAAAGGTAGCCTTTGTTTCCTAAGATTCAAATTTTAGCATAACAACAAAATCCAAAAGGAGACAAAGTTAAGATACTCAAGGTTATGCATAGGTGAGCTATGAGTCCCAGAGTTCCCAGTGTAGAAACCTAGGGCTCTGATACCAGATGTAATGCCCCGCCAGGCAACCCAAGAGGACAAGACATAAAACCTCTATAAAATGCAAGTAGTGAATTTTTATTTTATTTTATTTATTTATTTTAACTAGAATAATATTCATCATTACACTTCATATTTCTAAAAGAAGAAATAATTTTCTACTATTTGAATGTAAGATTTATACAACTTAAGTCCTCCCGGGTTCCCTAACATTGCTACTAAAGCAACATCATATAAACCATTTACATGCATAAGATATTCACGGAATCATGAGCTTAAAAGATCTACATTAATTTTAATGCACCAAGTTAAATGTCCCTAACTTATTTCTTTTATTAAACATAGGTTAATCATCCAACATCATTATTTCTTTTATCAACTCATTCCATAAATTCATATTGATTTCATCTACATCTACTATCCTTTATATCACTTTTCTCTAATAATTTAGGTAAGAGATTAATATTCATTAAGGTAGACATCATCCTAGGTACTTCATTAACATGAACCAAGTATTAACATTAAAATCAAATTACTATTCTATTGCATTATTTCATAACCATTCATTATTAATAATTCTAATCACTAACCTATCATTTCTCAATAATTTTCTTGGATCCTTTCATCAAGAGAGAATACATTATTTTTTTGTGATACATCATTATATATAACTATATTTAAGATCATTTCCTTTACATATGGACAACATAAGAGGATATGAGAAATAACATAAACACTTTCTTTTAATGCTAGTAACATGTCCAATATTCCACATTCTTTTCCCTTTTTTTTACCTAGAACTACCCACTCCCTTATGCATTGCTTTGAATTGAGATTATATCAATACTACAAGACTCCTTTTAGGAGATTAAAATTACATGAATACAAATACATAAGTACATCTCATATTAAAATATCCAATAAGAAATCTTCAACTGCAGGTCTGGAATGGAATATGTGCTAGGATCATCCAAAGAATCACGATCAATACCTCGATATAAATATTAACCACCCAACCATGTGGAACCAATAGGCCCACTCCCCCGAGCTAGGAGATAGAACCAAAGGCCCATACAAGAGGTAACAACTAGGAAATTCCTAAGGTGGTGATAAAATTTCCCCAAAGTCACAACACAAAAGAAAAGACAAGAAGACCACAAGGACTACCAGAGGCATGATCAAATTTGGTAGAGACTCTAAGCTACAAGATAGGTGAGTGTCATCGCATAGCCCTCACCCCTTGGGTTGTCCTGGTACTAGCCACTCTTGGCCCCGGCCCCCAAGTAGGCACATGCGGAACCGAATGCCTCTCGTACAAACAAGGTCATCCAGTCGTACCTACGCATAGGTACCTTCTCCCACTCCCATCCTTAGTCTTTACTAGCACTAAAGGCATGGGCGAGGCACAATTAATCTTGATTAGTGTGTAATTTCCCATTCCAATCCCATTCCCAATTCATTTATTTAGGTTATCACTTGATTAAATAACTCATAGTAGGTTATCCTGGTACTAGCCACTTAGGGCCCCGGCCCCTCACTATGAGCCACTCACCTAGTGTACTTAGGTTCCCTAACATACATATAAAAATCATAAGAACATAATAGATCCATCATCAAGAATTCATACCAATTCCATAACATTTGATTGAGTTTAGAAAAATATATGTTGTCCCTAGTCCACTTGACAACCCTAAACCCAATATGGCATACAGAATGTTCCAAACATATAAGAAGACATCCAAGTGATATTATAAACATATTCAAAGTATAAATAGATCCAATTAACCAAAAAAACATTCTAATAGCCTCTGGTGACCATACGAAACCTTAAAACTTAATGATGTTCTTAAACTGAATTATTTCAAGCAAGGATTAAATGCAAAAAAAATAGTCATCATAGAACAGTCATCCATATCTTCCACAAAACAAATAATAAAGGAAATCTCTTCAGTGGAGATTTAGCTAACATAATTATGGACTCTCAATTTGATTTTTAGAAAGATCCAACGGTGGGAAAGAAAGTTATGACTTCTAGTTTAAAACAGAAAATTCTGGTTAGGGTTCAGACCTGCCTTCACTAAAACGGTTGTAATTTTCACAAAACATAATAAAAATTCTCCAAACCAATTGGAAATGAAAGATAAGACTTAAGCTAATATTTTATATCAAATTTAGACTTTTATATAATCATATCAGCCTGTAGCATATGAATACATTTGACAAAAAATTCAGAATCGAGAATGGACAAGCATAGTCTCCCAAAATGTCAAAAATAAGGCATTAATTCGACCCTAAAAATAAAATCAGAGAGATACCCATTTGAGATCTGTGAATTTTACTTCCATAAAATCAATTTAGTAAAATCTTAGATGCAATTTAAATTATTATAATAATAGATCTCCAAAAACGGGTTGCTAAAAACCCTAGGAAAACACATGCCAATTCTTACAAACAAAAACTCAAAACTTTAAAATAACCATAGAAATTAAAAGTACAGATATAATAAATAATTATAATATATAAATAGATCCATAATCTATCAGAGACATAAAGTAACTAACATATTCAATCCATACCTCATGTCCTACGAAGGTTGAATCGAAGAAGGAAGGAAACAAAAGAGAAGACAAATCCAAACTTGAGATGCATCCTTCAAACTCTATCCACTTTCAGAAATCTCCATGAAAAAAAGAAATAATTTCACAGCAAAGAATCCCTCTCTCAACTATTGAAATTCTCACAAAAATGTCTCTCTCCCAAAAGCAAAGATAACCAAAAATTCTTAAAGACATATGCTTACAAAATCTCCCTCACATCTCCAAGTTTTCTCTCCAAAATCACCATGAAAATTAAGGCCATCCTCTCCTCAATGCTTCAGCCCAAAATCCCCCCTCTTCAAATGAGAAAGTAGTGCATATAAATAGATTTCCAAAGGTTGAGAGGAAAAGTAACCAACTCCCAACTAACTCTTAACTAAAGGGTATTATAAAATAACTTAATATCATACAACTATATTACTCAAATATACAATAAAAGATTATTTGTATTCATTCATACACATATGTAATATTATCCTAACATATATGCATATGCCATCATTAATTACATCAATATCTATATATATAACCTATCCTCATTATTAATAATTAATAATTGAGAATAATATACCTCGCATTATTTAATATTTAATTATTAATAATATTATACTTTACATTAATCCCAAAATATACACCATCAACAATATCTACAATAATTAACATATAATCACATATAAATTATATATATATATAAATACATATATGTGTGCACCCATATATATATTTCCATATATATATATATATATATATATATATATATATATATATTTATATTTATATAGATACATGCCAAATACCAAACACTATAATCTATAAGATTATGAAGTAATAGATCACAATATTATTACCTATTTATAATTACTATAGGATATAATCACTGAGATAGAATAAAATCACACACCTCAAAATAAACCTAATCATCCAAAGAGGCCTTACAAATCATCTATGAAACATATCGAGAAAACCATAAGATCAAACAAAGTCAACCAAAGTCAACAAGGAAAGTCAAGCCAAACTCCTGAAACACAACATAGAAAGATTAACTAAGAATCATACCAAGAAGGAGAAATAAATAAAATGAGTGAACAAATCATACAATCAAATGAATTCAAGTGGTCACAAGGCACTAACTACAACCATGCCCAACCGGGTGCGTTGGATCTGGATTTTTGACCCAAAGGTTGACTGACAAAGAAGGAACCCTAATATTTCCAAATTGGAATAATGACAAAGGAAGACTCATGTAGGGGCCTTAGTACTATCTCCATAACAACAACCATCGAGGATTTGAGGGCATGCTCAGACTTGTGAAGCCAGGTGAAGTCGATGCCCGGTACCTGCAAGCCTGCATCACAAAGAAGAAATACATATGCACGGATATACATATAAAAGAAAACATTGCAGACAGATGACCAGGATCGATACATCGTGTGGACCTCAACTATGTGAGTAACTACGACTTCGTCCTGAATCATGAAAACACATCATGTATATATATACACTCAAAGCATGTAGCATCATCATAATGAAGGTTAGAATCTCAAGCATTGTGTTAGTCTCTTATCAATACTAATAATAAATTAACATAATCAAATCATCAAGTGAGATACAAGATTCATCTAAGGTAACCTTAATAGAAGAAAATATAAATAACCACTTATATATATCTATCAAGTACATATCATATAACATCCTAACTATGTTCATAAAGGTCTTGTAGGTACTCAATACATACATGGAGATAAATACATACAAAAATGATACCTTTAGATAGTATGTCTGATATTAGAATCATTGAGTACTAGCTTATGAAATTATTATAAACAACTATAGGAATAGATCAAACAAGTATCATGTACAACTTAAGCTGTAAGAAAACATCGAAGGATCTTAATTCTTTCAAAAACACAAAACTTATATTAGGGTTAGAGGGGTATTACATAGATTCTCTTTCCTTTTCAACTCTTTTTACTTTTCTGCTTAGAACAAAGTGATGCAGATAGATGTATGTGTAGATGTAGATTTTATTCATTTCCTTTTATTTTCCATGTATTGCAATGAAATGAACACAAATTTAATCCAAACCATTTAATAATGCAAACTAGGTTATTTTAGCTCATCTAGTAACTAGGCTTTCAAAATGTGTCAAAAAAATGACAACAGTTTCTTAAAATTTTATATTGTGAGCTATTGTAGTTGACTGTATTCTTTTGGGGTCTGATCTATTGTAGTTGTTTATTTTTTCTTTGAATCATTGTTTACAATTACTTTTGATGCAATATTTGTGTGAATAATAAGAAAAAAATGGTGAACGAGTGTATTTGACAAAGACAAATATGACACATTTTGTTGGGTTGATTGGGTTGGCCTGGTACCATTTACATGACCTGGCTAGATATTAAATAGTGAGCTCATGAACAATCATCCTACTACTTGGATTGCAATTTCTATGTCCACTTACAATAATAAATTATAGAGTTTCACTAAAATTTCTATGTCCACTACCATTAAAATATATCACTCCTCCTGTTATATAGGAATCCTCGTCATTAACTGTTGCCATTAAAATATATCACTCCTCCTATTATATAATGTATATACATAGATTTTTAAAATTCCATACTTGTTGATCTTAAATATTTTTACCATTTCACTCAAGTTTACATGACATTAAAGCCAAGCCCAAAATATATACATACGTGTAAGTATAGGAGAAGCTGAGTTCTACAACTATTGCAAAAAAAAAACTATACCAATAGTAGCTTATGAGAAAATATACATGTGCTTACCACACCATACCTCAGCATCATAATGCTTATCATTTTCAAGCTTCAGCGAGGCTTCATACCATGCAGCATCCACAGATTTGTATGCAACACTAATTTAGGCTAGAGGTAAAATACATATGTCATGTAAACAACATGGTTGAATGCAATCTCTTTTGCACGTTTTCAAGAGTTTTCCCACCAATACAAGCATAAATAATGCATTGAACGTAATCTACGAACATTGTGTGGTATGAAATCTTGCTAAAGCTTGAAATATATCACTCCTCATGTTATTGTCAAAATTAAATTCAAATATTTCTCAAAACATTTATTCTTGTAGACTTCAGATATCCATATCTCAATAATAAAACAATCTTCCATAATAGATTTGGAATCACATTAACACACACCCATATTGTTCTGTAGCATAGTTCATTTTAGAAGTGTATGGCTTGACTATGCACATGCATAATTGTAGATGAGGATCAGTAATAGGCTGCTAGGCATTGCTTAGAACCTTTGGATCTAACCCCATCTTTTCCTTCCTTGTAGATTTTATGGATCATACAAGAGCATACTGGATTGAAGACTCGGTCAACACTTCATTACTTTAGGTAATGTTTGGTACCTTCATTATTTATGTTCATCCACTTATATATGTTTGTATTCATTCATATTATCTTGAAAGTTAATCTTTATGAGCTCAAATTCAAAACTGTATGTGTATTATTTTATTACCGATATCCCTATTTGATGTCCCTATTTGATTTAATAGCATCAATATAACAAACAAAGCACCGAACAATCAAATAGGGACATGAGATGCTCAAAAAGTGAGCTCATAAAATAATATATTTAGTCTTAATAAAATCTTATAAAACAACATATATTCTGTGAAGTGTTTGATCTCTCTTTATTTGTTTTGGTGTCGATATTCACTATGTGGTAAACCTTGTTTATGATCATTTCATGAGGAAATATCTTGATGGCTCACAGGCTGCAAGCTAGGGCATCATACATTTTTCATGGGCTCACTATTTAATACTATCATTGTTTACATCTTTTCATTTGGAATGCTTGATGACCCGCAAGCTTTGAGAGCTAGGGCATCATTTCTATTTCCTTCAAGGCATTGTGTGAAGTGTTTGATCTCTCTTTATTTGTTTTGTTGTTGATATTCACTATGTGGTGCTCCCTATTTATGATCATTTCATGAGGACATGTCTTGATGGCTTGCGAGCTACAAGCTAGGGCATCATGCATTGTTTATGAGCTCACTGTTTGAGCACCTCATGTCCCTATTTGATTGGCCAGTGCTCAAACAATGAGCTCATAAATTGTGACACCCATTTGGTTATAAACAAAAACAAAGAAAAAGAAAGTGTCATTTGTAATTTTTGAATTCAAAGAGCTTCCGCAAAGATAACACTGCACTTTTGCATGGTGTGAAGAGGGCATTCGAGTTTGGCATGTGTGAAGAGGTCGGCACCATGTGGGAAGAGGGCACTAGAACTTGAGGTATGCATTCAAGATTTGTCTATTTGATCATAAACGGGGAGTACCACATAGTGAATGTCAACAACAAAAAAAATAAAGAGAGATCGAACACTTCACACAATATATGTTTCTTTATAAGATTTTATTAAGACTAAATATATTATTTTATGAGCTCACTATTTGAGCACCTCATCTCCCTATTTGATTGGTCAGTGCTCTATTTTTTTTTATTTTTTTTTGGAAAAAATTTATATTTATATTAATATTATCTGGTTCAAAGGGCTCCCGAAGAAAGAACCAGTAAAGAAAACTCTGTTTGTTACCCATATATTTACAAAAGGAGCATCAAATGCTCGAAAATGTATTTTTAAAATACCCAAACCCCCAGGGATGAAAAATGACCAACAAAAAAAATAATCCCACAGACAAAATGGCAGAATACATCTGCAATACAATATGTTCCATAGTGTTTTGAAAGACTACCCAAACAAAACCCCAGCCAATATGAAGGCTGAATTACAATTTGAATCCCCCTAACAAAACCCTTTACATTGAGGCACATGGAAAGTATTGAATTACATTTACAATGAAAAGTAAACCCCTGTAACCACATATTTGCTGACTGTCGATCAATGTACAACAAGTAGAAAAATAGAAAAGCTGATACAAATTATAGTGAAGGCCCTCGTGAGAGCAAACTGAGGTAGCATAGAGATGTTGGTGGAAGGTCGGTAAGACGAGATCCAAATAAGCCAACTGAAGACTTGCATGAGGAAACTAACCTGCAAAACAAAATTTGACAGGGACAAAAAGAGGTTGTAGAAAAAATAAATTATTATAATCATCATGACACAAAACCCCAAAGCCAAAGTGTGAGGGCAGAGACAAGAACAGGGAGCTCCAAAGTCAGTCGACTTGAGAAACAAGCGGATCTCCCAAAGCTAGAGATACACGAGCAGATACCCAATCATGGGCAGATGGTGGAGATACCAGGATATGAATAGGGGAAGAGCATGAACCAACAAACAATGGAGCTAAATAGATAACAGGAACTGGTAATGGACCCAAGGTACACCCAAATGTAATATCATCCAACAGAGGAGAAGCCAAATCCAAGTTTTTTGTACGAACATGTGACAATAAGGCAAGAAAAGCATATGTTTTGCAAACACTTTACCTCTATGCCCTGCATCAAATGGGGTACTATTAAGGAGATGATCTAGATGCATAATAGCAGAGGAAGCGATGCACTCTTTAACAACAACAAGAAACATAATGTATTTATCAGAATTAAAAAGAAGGTGACGTGGGAATACACCTCCAATATGAGCATCCCCAAACCAAAAATTATACTTCTGCACTAATAGAAGAAAATGTGGACGAATAGCCCAATTCACAATGGATACTAGCAAAGTCCAAGATTGAGATAAATCCAAGATGTTAGAATAAAAGACTAATACAATTTAAGAAGGAAAAATAATCCTTTTAAAGCACAGAGATAAAAGTGAATCACCAATCAACCTCTGAATACCCTGAGCACACTTTGAGCAATCAATAATAAACATGGAAGCAAGGGATTCATCAGTAATATTACCTTCAAATGACACTTCCAAAGTAGGACATGAAATACAAACATGAAGATTCAAAGTTCTAAATTCATCAACAAATCTATGCAATGCCATGAGAATAGAAATGAAAAGTAGAGGGAGCAATGCTACAAAGGACGAGTTAGAATAACCAAAATGGATCCAAACCTGAATATAATCTTCCAAAAACATCATGAGGTGCATTTTCCCATCCCAAAACATAAATGAAACAAGTACTAGATATAAGTTTCACACATTTAAAAATCAATAGCCAACATGGTTCTGTTAGGACAAGCTTATGCGAGTGAAATCATGAAGACGTCACCTGATCTTGAAATAAATAGCACATGAAAGATAAAAGAAGAAAAAAAATATAAAAAATGCGAAAAGAATTAAACCACTAACATAGCATTAATTATTCATAATAACAAGGATCAGATGAGACATGAAAAGATTCCAGTATGGTACGCATGAAAGAATATTAATAGATCTTTTGTAATCATGATCCAATAATCTCGTTCAGCCTATAAAATCTGAATATTAGATCAAATAGGGACATCAAATAGGGAAATGATAAATTGTTCATGAGCTCGCTATTTAATACTGGCATTGTTTACATCTTTTCATTTGGAATGCTCGATGACCTGCGAGCTTTGAGAGCTAGGGCATTGTTTCTATTACCTTCAAGGCATTGTGTGAAGTTCTTGATCTCTCTTTATTTGTTTTGGTGTTGATATTCACTATGTGGTACTCCCCATTTATGGTCATTTCATGAGGAAATGTCTTGATGGCTCACAGGCTCTAAGCTAGGGCATCATACATTGTTCATGAGCTTACTGTTTAATACTGATATTGTTTACATATTTTCATTTGGAAGGTAGGCATTCGAGCTTTGTCTTCTCATTAACTCAATTTTAGTCATATTTTTTATATCTTAGCATTGTTAATACTGGCATTGTTTACATCTTTTCATTTGGAATGCTTGATGACCTGCGAGCTTTGAGAGCTAGGGCATCGTTTCTATTACCTTCAAGGTATTGTGTGAATTGTTTGATCTCTCTTTATTTGTTTTGGTGTTGATATTCACTATGTGGTACTCCCTGTTTATGATCATTTCATGAGGAAATGTCTTGATGGCACATGGGCAGCAAGCTAGGGCAACATACATTGTTCGTGAGCTCACTGTTTAATACTGGCATTGTTTACATCTTTTCATTTGGAATACTCCATGACCCATGAGCTTTGCGAGCTAGGGCATCATTTATATTACCTTCAAGGCATTGTGTGAAGTGTTTTATCTCTCTTTATTTGTTTTTCTATTGATATTCACTATGTGGTACTCCCTATTTATGATCATTTCATGAGGAAATGTCTTGATGGCTCGTGGGCTGCAAGCTAGGGCATCATGCATTGTTTATGAGGTCACTGTTTAATACTAGCATTGTTTACATCTTTTCATTTGGAAGGTAGAAATTTGAGCTTTGTCTTCTCATTAAATCAATTTCAGTGTCATTGTATACATCCTAGTGTAGACTATGATTTTGAACCTGTTACCTATCTTGAAAGGCTGAAACATTCAAACATTAGACTAATCTAACATGTTCATGAACTAAAAACAGCATAAGACATAAAAACAAAACCAAAGCCACCTCAAAATTGTTGCTAAAAACAAGTTCTATAGAGCAAATGTTTGATTTGCTTCAATTAGAGGGATGTGGGTGTGCTCTCAAATGCATGGAGAGGGATTTATGGTGATGCATAAATGATGAGAAAAGCTTGAAATATGAACTAAGATTAATCCATTAAGCTATTCTAAGGTGTGTTAGAAAACATGAAAAATATGAAGAAATCTAACAATTAAGATGTATGCTAAGATGATCTAGCTAAAAATGCTCATGATAACAATGCATAAATGATAAAAACTAAGCTAATAATTTTCTCTTGAAAGGAGGAGTATTTATAGGATTTCCTAAGGGCTTGGGTTAGGAGGATAGGTTAGAGTTTGGGGTAAGGTTAGGGGTTGAGTCAAGGGGATAAGGATGAAGACTTTCTAGAAGAGTCTAGGCTTTGGATGAGGATGAAGACTTTCTAGAAGAGTCTAGGATTTCTAAGGATAAATATGGAATTTAGGAGATAAATAAAGATTTATTTATCTCAAAATCTTTAATGAGTTTGAGGCTCATTAGGGGAAGGGTTATCTCCTTGTGACAAGTGTCATAAGGGGATTGGGTTGAAAGATGGGAGGAATGTGCACAATTTGGGAAATGTGCCTAAGGTTAAAGGGTGTAAGAAAGAGGTGAGGGGCTTCTTAAATGCATGATAAATGCATGTAAGAGGGATAAGGAGGCCTTAAATACACTTAATGCATGTAAGAGAAGCCTCTAGAAGTTTGTTGACTTTGGGTCAAGCTTAGGAGTTGGCTAACCTTGTTTAGGGAATGTGACAAGGTTAGGGGGAAGATTAGGATTAGGATTAGGGGATTTTAAGATTAGGATGGGTGAAGAGGTTGGGTTGAGAAGTTTCTAGAAGAGTCTAGAGTTTTCTTAAGTTTTATAGAATAAATGTTTATTCATTCCAAAGGCTTTTGGTTTTGGAAATATTTATTAAAATATATTTAATAAATATGAAAATTAAATATTTAATCTTAATTAAATATTTTGAGTTGGGATTAGGGTTAGGAAAGGATGGGATTAGCCTTTAATCAAAATTAAAGAAGGATTAGAAGATTTTGGAAGAGGTTAGTGGTTTTAAGGAAATTGGCCAAGTTTTGGTCAAAAAATAAATAAATTATTTATTTTGGGATTTTTGGTCAATTTATTAATTAAAATAATTAATAAATAAGGAGATAATGTTTAAATAAAATTTAAACTTTTTGGGAGGGATTCCTTAATTAAATATTTTTAATTAAGATAAAGGGATTTAATGACATAAAAATAAATAAATTAATTAAATAAATAATTAATTAACAAATGATGATGTCATCAGGGATTTTTCAAAAAATAAAAATACTTTATTTTCTAAAGGATTTTTAGGTGTCTACATTTTGCCCCTCTTTGATGTGATGCCACAAGTGGCATGGCTTCAAAGACAAGAAAATAAGATGCCCAAGGCTAGAATTTAGAGGAATAAGGGATTGTGCCCCCTCAAGAAAATGACACAAGGAGTAAACGTTGTAGAATTTTCTCGAAAGGAAACAGAGAAGGAACGACTGAGGAAGCAGGGGAGATAAATTACCAAGCTTCCAAGAGCAAAGATGGGTGAATGCAAGATGAGATGGAATGCAAAATGCAAGATGCAGCTATATGAGGATGCAAGATTAATCTATATGATGCAAGATGCAGGGGATTTGGGGAAGCTCCATGCTTTAGATCTTTTAGAGAGCACAACCTAGTTTAATATAGTAATGCTAGAGACCTGCCAAGGATACTGGGATCATGAGGCCTTGTCACCAGTGTTGCATAGGACTGACACTAAAAAGACACGCAGGGTTGCCCCAGCATCACGCATGAACCCAAGAGGAAGCATGGTGGAAACGATGCTGAAGAAAACGCAAACACACAACTGACTCACAGGCAGAAGTAAAAGATCAAAAGACCTTGCCCCAGATTATCCTCATTCGTAGCGCACCATGATATAAAGGATCATGGCGACTTTGAGTAGAGAACAACGAGAAGCTGTAAAAGATTAACAAGACCCAAAGGACAAAATCCAATGCCAAAATGATAACTCCAAAAGACAACCTTTGCCAAGGAGAGAGATTTGATTTGATTGATGGCGGGAAGATTGGTCTGAACGTGTGGAAGGATACATCGACACAGACCTGGTGTGCTTGGTGGAAGATTAGGTCAGATAGGAAGGATGCAACTGAGGGGACCCATGATTAGGGTTAGGTCAGACAAAATAGAATCATACATCTGTGCGGACCCGATGCTGATGGGGAGAATGTTGTGTTGCTAATTGGCAAATGATGAAGTTCAAAGATGGTCATGATGATCAAGGATAGTCGACAATTGATGTTGCTGAAGTGCGAGGTTGGATAGGACAAGATTTCTGATCAAATGTTGTTGCAGGATTGACAAGGATATGTACAACAAGACAATGACAAGGGATGCCGGACACAAAGGATGGGACCTAAAGACACATATGTACAAATGAGTTTAGGTGGAGACATGACTGATGCTATGGTACAAGACTCAGGATTAGGATGTACAAAGAACCTGGGGATGAAGCTGAAGCTCCAAAGATATGCAGGATGATGCCCCAGTTGGGTTGGAAAGCCAAGATAGACTGACGGAAGATGTGTCCTGAAATGACACGGATTTGGGAAGGACATATCCCAATGATGATGATTGGATTGAGATCAAGGCTAGCTACAAGACTAAGGATGTGATTGGATTGGTTGGCTTGATCTTGGATGTTGGATAGCTAGAGGATGTGGAGAGGATTGGAAGATTGCTAGAAGACTACTAGGAATGTTTGGATAGGGATGAATGGCATTGGATTGCAATGAGGTTAGCCTATAGCTAGATACCAAAGACAAGGGAAGATACCAGGTGATGGAAAGATGGAGGAAATGCTTAGGATGAGGATGATGGAACTGCTAGGAGATTTGGATGGAGGAAGATTTGGATTTGGATGGAAGAACGCTTGAGGATTGGATAGAGGAAGATTTGGGGAGATTGGATGGCGGATTTGCTTGAGGTTTGGAAGATGGAATGCTAGAGGAACCACTGAGGGATATGGATGGAGGAATGCTTGGGGAGATTGGATGGTGGATTTGCTTGAGGATTGGAAGATGGAATGCTGGAGGAACTGCCGAGGGATCTAGATAGAGGAATGCTTGGGGAGATTGGATGGTGGATTTGGTTGAGGATTTGGGAGATGGAAGATTTTGGATGAAAGATAGTCTCCAAGGAATATGTCAACAAGGAATAAGATGCCCCCTGCTTAGGATAGTTCATGTATTTTCAGAGGCATGGGGTACGATTGGATGGAAGAATTGCCAACAAGAGGATGAGGAAGGTAGATGGAAGATAGGATGAATGGATTGGATAGATGATATGTAGCTGAAAGGTGTGATGGATGCCAAGAAGGTGCCCAAAAGCATGTATACCTGGTAGTCTTTAGTTTTTCATCAAGATCCAAAGGAGGATGAAGGAGGTGAGAGACAAATGGGATGGAGGAGATGTTGGATAAGAGGTGATAGAAGGGAATGGTCCCCAATTACAGAAAGGAATTGGGGGGAGCCTACGCATGATGCCTGTTTGCCAAGTTTTCACCATGGTACTTGTCCAAGGTGCTTGAATTGCCAAGTTTTCACCATAGGACGAATGTTTTTTTCTTTTTCTTTTCTTTTTTTTTTTTAACTTTTCTCTTGATTTTTTCCAATTTTTTATAGATTTTCTAATTTTTTGCTGACTTTGTGCTGATCTTTCACTGATATGCTGATTGATTTCTGACTTGTTGTTGATTCTCTGATTTGGTACTACCTTCTGATTTGATGCTGACTTTCTTCATTGATCTTTCTGATGTTCTTGGATGTTGGTACAACTTTGTTAGGATGGAGGAATTTATGCAAAGGCATGGATAAGATGGGGTAGATGGGAGATGTGGTGGTAGAAAGTGTTTGGATGGAAAGATGGAAAGTGATCATGATAGGGGGATGTTGTCAGGACCAACATTGGCACATGTTGCGAGGAAGATGGATGAAGTGGATGGGTTTCGTAAGATAGAGGTGGATGTGATGGAGGATTTATGCTAGGAGATTTTGAATCTTTGGGACCCAAAATAGATTTAGGAGATGGAGGAGAAGACTGAATAGCTGGGGGATTAGCAAATTTGGATGCCATTGTGGATGTTTCTTTTAGATGCATTACATCTTTTTGCTTTGGGATCCACATCATTTTTGCTTTAGCTTTGGTGGGCCTTTGTGGCCATTGGTATGCATCAGATTTTGCTTTTGCTTTGCTAGGCCTTTGCGGCCATTGGGATGCTTTGGATTGCTTGATTGGATTTTGCTTTGGTTGACCATGTCGTTTAGACTGGACATGACAATCCTTAGATCTATGTGGATATTTCCTTTTATTCATATTGGATATGGCATCCAAATTGTGGGGAGCATCGGAGTGAATACGAGGAGATGTGCGGGATGGAGGAAATATGGATGGAGAGATGGAAGGAGATTGGTTGATAGGATATGTGGGCATGTGCCTTTGTTGATCCTGACTAGGGATGTTTGGATTTTGGATGAAATATTGAGTAGGATAAGATGGGGGATGATATTTTGGGATGTAGGGTCCCAAAATGGATTGGGTATGTAGAGGATATGTGCTGGAAGATTTTGGGACATAGGGACCCAAAATGGATTTGGAGGATGGAGGAATGTGATAGGTTGCCCTGGGCTGTAATGATGGAGGAGGAGGAATAGCATTGTATGCCTTGGAAGATTTGATGGTAGGTTTGGAAGGATGCTTGAATTTAGCTTTAGTTGTACCAACATTTCTGGAGGAAGTGTCTTCTTCTGATGTGTGACCAATGCCACATAACTTTGGATGTTTCTTGTCTTGGATAGGCTCCAGATTTCCTTGTTCATGGATGCCTAGGCCTTTGCCTTGATAATTCCATTTCTTGAGCATTTTATCCAAACAAGGATATTTCTGACTTGGGGAATATGACAAACATCCAGTTTCTAATTCCCTGATGGAAGAAATGGAACTGATTGCTTCTGCTTCAAGTGGGTTACCTCTGACAAATGTAAGTGATCTAAGAGGATAGCGTGATGGTTGTGGGACAGTTTGGATTGGAAGATCCTCAAGAGGAGAGGATAAGATGGTGGGATTTTGACTAGGATTGGGGGATGGTAATAGATCTTCAGTTGGAGAAACTGGGATGATAGGATCTTGGATTGGAAGAATTGGGATTGTAAGATTTTGGATTGGGGGTGATGGAAGCAATAGAACATGTGATGGGGGAAGTGAAGGGATTGGATCTTGATTTTCTTCTGTGAGTATTTCAACATGCTTTTGGGAAAGATCTTGACATGATAGGATTTGTGTGGATAGAGTGTTGGGGGATGCAAGGATGGGAGATTCTATAGCTGTGATGGTAGGAAGAAGGGTGAACTCATGGGGCTCACTGGATGTGCTTTGGATAATGCTAGGAGGAGGTGATGTTGGCGGGGATGGGATGGAGACCTCAGATGGAAGGGACTCAATGATGCTAGGAGATGGGAGAGGATCAATGAGTGGGATGTATGGAAGATAGATAACAGATGGGAGTGATGGATGGGCCTCATCAATTATGGTTTCACGTAAAGGTTTGAGATGGCTTGGCTCTTCAACTTTAGGAGTGGGATTTGTTTTTGGCTTCCTTGTGAAACTCCTTGGAGACTTCCGTGGTGAAGAAGTATTAGAATGTGGAGGAGATGGAGAGCTAGGATAGTTCTCATATGAAGATGGGGTGGAAGATTGTGAACTTTCTTGAGGGGATGACAGTGTAGACGAGGAGTTGGAGGATGGTGGGTTGGGAGAAAGGATTGGAAGACTTGGTTTTTGGTTTTGAGAATGATTTGGAGGATAAGTAGATGGAGGGTTCGGATAAAGGATGGGAAGACTAGGATTTTGGATTTGGGGGTGATTTGGAGGATGAGTGGATGGAGGTTTTAGATAAGGGAAGTAGCGTGAAGTGTTTCGAACGGATGGTGGGGATTGGGATATGACCATAGCAGGAGATGGAGGTATGAAGGATGCATATGGAGGATGTGCAGGTTTAAGATAGGGATAAGGTGTGGATGGATAAGATAATGGATTTTCTTTGCCAAGGACATGAAAGGGAGTGCTAGTGGATAAGCATGAAGGCATGATAGGATATTTTGGAGGAATGATTGGATGCTGGGGGATAGTTGGAGCAAACTTGCTAAGATTTTCAAAATATACATCGTGATCTACAAGGCTTTGATCATCTTTGGGATAGGATGGATTGAGGGGAGAGACATAATAACCAGACTCATCATAATAGTTTTGAGACATGCTGACTTGTGGATGAGTTGGATAAGGATGGAGGACGAAGATGGATTGGAAGACTAAGACTCAGATTGGGATGACTGATAGGATCAGACTAGGATTGGATTTGGCTTAAGATTGGAAGAAGATTGACTCTAGAGGAAGATAGACAAGGGGATGGGGGATGACCAAGATGACTTTGCTAACCTAGGATATGAGGAAAGGATGACAAGACTGGATTGAATATGACTGAAAGACCATGATTTGAGATTCTGAAAGCTTTGGACATTTTCTGGATTTTGGTAGGATTTGGACTGACATGGCTTTTCTGAGTATCTGGAACCAAGTTGTAGATCAATTTGATGTTTTTCCAATGGCAAAGGATAGATTTCAACAAAGATTTTGGAAAAGCAATCTCCGCAAGGGACAAAGCAACCTTGTGAGATACAAGCAGGATGACTGACTCTGATAAAGCTCTGAAAGTGTATGTTCCAACAATGTTTTCACGAAGTTTTGACTGTCAAGCACTTCAAGCAGATCTACCTAAGGAAGGTGAGTATCAAAATCACTTGCCCACAGCTTGGTACCCCCTAGAAGGGAATACAAATGGTGAGTAATCTTGAGGCGACCCGGTAAACCCCTTGGAATCAGTCCTTGCACAAGGATTTTGATACTTTCGGATGTAGATAGGGTAGCCTCTATTTTATCAAGTTTTTAGTAGTTATGTGGAGTCTCCATACCCGGTTATGCTGACCACCTGTGACTCACTTAAGAGCCTAGCCAACAACGCTGGGGGAGGAATATTTACCTTTCCCCAGACATTTGTATTTGGCACAAGACGCCCGGCGATTAGGAGATGTAAGTGAGTACTTTTTGCCTTAACTTTATTTATATACCGGTCGGGGGGGATACCGGTTTGAGGTCGTTCTCCAAGGAGGAAGTGCTTTTCTCCCTGGACAGGCCTCGCTAAAAGTAGAACAAGTGAACTTGTCCGAGTCCAAATGTTCTACGTTGCTTATTTTAACAAGGATTTACAGAAAATGAAAGCTCCTAGATGTACATCAAGCAAGTTTGTTCATTTTTCCAAATTGATTAAGTGATGTTTGAACTTTGAAAATGAAGACACGCGTGCTTAGATTTTGATTTGTTCTTTCTTCAAAACGTAAATGATTTGAGCGGTTGTAAGTTCTTTCCTTTGAGCATTCAAGATTGAGTGAGCGTGTTGATTTAGAACTTTGAAAGTGCTTTGTTTTAACCTTAGATCATTCAAGATTGAGTTTGTTTGAACTGAAATACAACAAGGAAGGAATAAGGATGCTTTTCTTTCCAATTTAGATCATTCAAGATTGTGTTTGATTTTCAAAATGAAAATGACACTTTAGGACCTAAGTTCATTCCTTTAGTTTCATTCAAGATTTTGTTTTGACCTTTTTTTTTTTAGATCCCAAGGCAAAGTTCCTAGATTTAGTTTGATGCATGAATTGGAAAAACATTCAAGACTTTGCCACAAAAAGATGTTAGAATTTTTAGGACTGATTTTCCGAAACCCATTTTAGATTTTAAGATGCAAATTTGAGATTCTTTTTAAGTACCCAAAGCTTTCAAGTGTTCCTAATTTTTGAATGAATGCATCTAAAACCTTGATGTTGCAAGGATGCAAATGCTTTGATTAATTTTTTCTTGTTTGTTAGAACAAATTTTGAAAATTTTAGTCTTTAATGCATTCAACAATGATTTGGGGATTCATTTTAAGCACTAAACAAGGTGTGTATGATTTTGCTTCCTTAAAGATTTTTTTTGTTTTGTTTTTTTTTAGAAAAAATTTGCCATGATCCTGCAAGAAGAAGAAGAAGAAGTAGATAGAATAGAAGAAGAATATAGACAAGAAGAGGAAGAAGAAGTAGATAGAATAGAAGAAGAATATAGACAAGAAGAGGAAGAAGAATTCGAAGTGCTTCGTCCACCTATAAGCTTGAAAAATTAGAATGTTTGCAAAGAACCCATGAAGTGGCTCCCACCGGGTGTGCCAGAATGTAGACTATGATTTTGAACCTGTTACCTGTCTTGAAAGGCTGAAACATTCAAACATTAGACTAAACTAACATTTTTATGAACTAAAAACAGCATAAGACATGAAAACAAAACCAAAGCCACCTCAAAATTGTTGCTAAAAACAAGTGCTATAGAGAAAATGTTTGATTTCCTTCAATTAGAGGGATGTGGGTGTGCTCTCAAATGCATGGAGAGGGATTTATGGTGATGCATAAATGATGAGAAAAGATTGAAATATGAACTAAGATTAATCCATTAAGCTATTCTAAGATGTGTTAGAAAGCATGAAAAACATGAAGAAATCTAACAATTAAGATGTATGCTAAGATGATCTAGGTAAAAATGCTCATGATAACAATAAATAAATGATAAAAACTAAGCTAATAATTTGCTCTTGAAAGGAGGAGTATTTATAGGATTTCCTAAGGGCTTGGGTTAGGAGGATAGGTTAGAGTTTGGGGTAAGGTTAGGGGTTGAGTCAAGGGGATAAGGATGAAGACTTTCTAGAAGAGTCTAGGCTTTGGATGAGGATGAAGACTTTCTAGAAGAGTCTAGGCTTTCTAAGGATAAATATGGAATTTAAGAGATAAATAAAAATTTATTTATCTCAAAATCTTTAATGAGTTTGAGGCTCATTAGGGGAAGGGTTATCTCCTTGTGACAAGTGTCATAAGGGGATTGGGTTGAAAGATGGGAGGAATGTGCACAATTTGGGAAATGTGCCTAAGGTTAAAGGGTGTAAGAAAGGGGTGAGGGGCTTCTTAAATGCATGATAAATGCATGTAAGAGGGATAAGGAGGCCTTAAATACACTTAATGCATGTAAGAGAAGCCTCTAGAAGTTTGTTGACTTTGGGTCAAGCTTAGGAGTTGGCTAACCTTGTTTAGGGAATGTGACAAGGTTAGGGGGAAGATTAGGATTAGGATTAGGGGATTTTAGGATTAGGATGGGTGAAGAGGTTGGGTTGAGAAGTTTCTAGAAGAGTCTAGATTTTTCTTAGGTTTTATAGAATAAATGTTTATTCATTCCAAAGGCTTTTGGTTTTGGGAATATTTATTAAAATATATTTAATAAATATGAAAATTAAATATTTAATCTTAATTAAATATTTTGAGTTGGGATTAGGGTTAGGAAAGGATGGGATTAGCCTTTAATCAAAATTAAAGAAGGATTAGAAGATTTTGGAAGAGGTTAGTGGTTTTAAGGAAATTGGCCAAGTTTTGGTCAAAAAATAAATAAATTATTTATTTTGGGATTTTTGGTCAATTTATTAATTAAAATAATTAATAAATAAGGAGATAATGTTTAAATAAGATTTAAACATTTTTGGGAGGGATTACTTAATTAAATATTTTTAATTAAGATAAAGGGATTTAATGACATAAAAATAAATTAATTAATTAAATAAATAATTAATTAACAAATGATGATGTCATCAGGGATTTTAAAAAAAATAAAAATACTTTATTTTCTAAAGGATTTTTAGGTGTCTACACCTAGCATTGTTAATACTGGCATTGTTTACATCTTTTCTTTTGGAATGCTTGATGACTTGCGAGCTTTGAGAGCTAGGGCATCATTTCTATTACCTTCAAGGCATTGTGTGAAGTGTTTGATCTCTCTTTATTTGTTTTGGTGTTAATATTCACTATGTGGTACTCCCCGTTTATGATGTCGTGATGGCTTGCGGGCTGCAAGCTAGGGCATCATACATTGTTGATGAGCTCACTATTTAATATGAGCATTGTTTACATCTTTTCATTTGGAATTCTTGATGGCCTGCGAGCTTTGAGAGATAGGGAATCATTTCTATTACCTTCTGAGGCATTGTGTGAAGTGTTTGATCTCTCTTTATTTGTTTTTCTATTGATATTCACTATTTGGTACTCTCTGTTTATGATCATGTCATGAGGAAATGTCTTGATGGCTCATGGGATGCAAGCTAGGGCATCATACATTGTTTATGAGCTCACTGTTTAATATTGACAATGTTTACATCTTTTTACTTGGAAGGTAGGCATTCGAGCTTTGTCTTCTCAATAAATCAATTTCAGTGGCATTATTTACATCTTAGCATTGTTAATACTGACATTGTTTACATCTTTTTATTTGGAATGCTTGATGACCTGTGAGCTTTGAGAGCTAGGGCATTGCTTCCATTACCTTCAAGGCATTGTGTGAAGTGTTTGATCTCTCTTTATTTGTTTTGGTGTTGATATTCACTATGTGGTACTCCCCGTGTATGATCATTTCATGAGGAAATGTCTTGATGGCTCACGAGCTTCAAGCTAGGGCATCATACATTGTTGATGAGCTCACTGTTTAATACTAGCATTGTTTAAATCTTTTCATTTGGAATGCTTGATGACCTACAAGCTTTGAGAGCTAGGGCATCATTTCTATTACCTTCAAGGCATTGTTTGAAGTGTTTGATCTCTTTTTATTTGTTTTGTTGTTGATATTCACTATGTGGTACTCCCTATTTATGATCATTTCATGAGGAAATATTTTGATGGCTCACAGGCTGAAAGCTAGGGCATCATATATTGTTTATGAGCTCACTGTTTAATACTGGCATTGTTTACATCTTTTCATTTGGAAGGTAGGCATTCAAGCTTTGTCTTCTCATTAAATCAATTTCAGTGACATTGTTTACATCTTAGCATTGTTAATATTGGCATTGTTTACATCTTTTCATTTGGAATGCTTGATGACTTGTGAGCTTTGAGAGCTAGGGCATCATTTCTATTACCTTCAAGGCATTGTGTGAAGTGTTTGATCTCTCTTTATTTGTTTTGGTGTTGATATTCAGTATGTGGTAGTCCCCATTTATGATCATTTCATGAGGAAATATTTTGATGGCTCATGGGCTACAAGCTAGGTTATCATACATTGTTCATGAGCTAACTGTTTAATACTAGCATTGTTCATGAGCTCACTTGTTAATATCTGGCATCATGCAAACATACATTAATACACTTAGTGTTTTTAATTTGAGCTTGAGCATCATGCAATGTTATTGCTGTCATTGCATGGTTGTTGTTGTTGTGCACCATATATTTTTTTATATACAATTTATTTCAGTGAGACTGTGAGCTTGGCATTTGTAATGTATTTTTTGTTATTGGATCAATGCTACCATTTTGTTGATTTTGTGTATACTTTCTCCATTTTAAACTAACCTATGACTTCAAAGGAGGAATTATGAAATATAGTTGTAGGTGGTTATCTCTTCTGTAATATCTTTTGAATCACATTAACACACACCCATGTTCTATAGCATAGTTCATTTTAGAAGTGTATGGCTTGACTATGCACATGCATAATTGTAGATGAGGATCAGTAATAGGGTGCCAGGCATTGCTTAGATCCTTTGGATCTAACCCCATCTTTTCCTTCCTTGCAGGTTTTGGATCATACAAGAGCATACTGGATTGAAACCTATGTCAGCACTTCATTACTTCAGGCAATGTTTGGTGCCTTCATTATTTATGTTCATCCACTTATGTATGTTTGCAATCATTCAAATTCTTTTGAAAGTTGGGTATTAGTGACCATATATGATGCAGGAGCATCCTGGGTGTAAGAGCAATCTTGCATCACCCAAAAATATTTCTGTTTTTATATTCAATAAGGGCTATTTTAGTGCAGAGCTGCTATTTATGAAAAGTTACTATTTTTGGTAATTTTTGCATGTGCTCAGAATGATCTGATTTCTTTCTTGGAGGTTCATTTTGGTCATGTAAGTCTGCCAGTAAAGTTTCATTGCCAGATCAAGTGTATATTGGAAGATATTGAAGATTTTCGGTATTGGCAGCAGGGTACAAAAACTTTGAACTCAATTTTGAAGGCTTTAGAGGCCCCGAATGAGGTCAAAAATTTGGGTGACGGGCACTTGCGCAAATCAAGCCTGTAGAGCGCTTCGTGGCATTTCCGAAATGGGGTTATAATAGCCGATCGGGTCAACTGGTGATGACTTATGGTCTTCGGAAGTTGGGCCACCTGAAATGGTGAAAAATAATTTTCTTCAAAATTTCTGTTCGGGTTTCAAAGGTTATCTTGAGCCGACTATGATGTAATAAAATGTAAAATAAAATAATTCTAAGTTTGGTCGGCCTTATTGGCTAAAATTTTGGAACCTTCCCAAGCGGTGGATAATTGCCTATATAAGGAAGGCTGTAGGCAGTTCAGAATAGTTCTGGGTAGTAGATCTGGGTAATAGTTCGAGGCTTTGTCCTACAGAATATTATAAGGGAATGCCCATGTGGCTTTGCATATTGTAATTCTGAAAGTTTGTAATTTCACATTTGTGGAGATAATAAGAAGCCAATTTTATGTTCTTGCATATTGTTGTTATTTCTCTATATCTGTAATGTGTTTGTGGTATTAAGGGGAGCACCCTTCATCAAGTGGTATCAGAGCAGGAGTTCTTGAGTGTGTAGACAGATCGCTGACTATGAGGTAGTTTGCACCAGGACCGTGGCTATTGTTTCAGTGCGCATCGCAAAAATGCCTCCACGAAGTGAACGTGGCGGAAGCGCTGGTGTTGTAACACCTGAGGTTAGAGAGCTGTAGAGACAAGTGCGAGCATTGCAAGAAGAGATTCACAGAGGAATGAATCTTAATGTCAGAGATGAAAGTGAGGATGAAGCCGAAGAAGAATATCAAGAAGGAGAAGCTGAAATTGTGAACCAGGAGGAAGAAAGACTTTTTCGGGCGATTTCCAAGATTAGGAAAAGACCTAAGATTGAGGTTCCTACATTTTCTGAAAATCTTAACTTAGAGGAATTGATCGACTGGATCAATGAATGTGAGGAGTATTTTGAGTATGAAGATGTTGAGGATCCTGATAGGGTCAAATTTGTGAAGGCCAGACTGAAAGGTCATGCGAAGATCTGGTGGCAAGAAATTCAATTGGAGCGAAATAGAAGAGGGAAAGATAAAATCACAAGATGGGATCGGATGGTGGAAAAATTGAAGCGATAGTTCATTCTTGTTGATTATGAGCTTGACCTACTGAAGAAAATGCAAAGTTTGAAGCAAGCAGGAAAATCTGTTCAGGAGTATACAGAGGAGTTCTATCGACTCCTCATCAGAACAGGCCATGCCGAAGCTGATAAGGAGAAAGTTGCCCGATACCTTAATGGGTTAAGGCCAAGCATTCAGGAGGAGTTGAATCTGGTTTGAATGAACAGTATTGAGGAGGCATACCAATTTGCCCTAAAAGTAGAGGAAAAGCTGAACAAGAAGTTCGAGAGCAGACAAAATGGAAGAGGTCGAGGTGGACGATCTGGTGGACGGTCATATGGTGGCCGAAATGAAGATCTGAAAAAAGAAGGATGAGGCCAGTAGCAGTCAAAATCAGCGAGGAAATAATTCCAATCACTTCCAGGATCAGAATAATAGAGATCAGAGAGGAAGAGGAAGAGGAAGAGGACAAGGATCTGGAAGAGGTGGCTTCCGTGGAACACGTTTTCACTGTGGAGAAGAAGGTCATAGGGCATTTGAATTTCCTCAGCGCCAAGGTAGAACGGATAGGAGAAATGAAGGCCAGGCCAGAGTTGCACATGTAGATGAAGATGCCAGATCATCAAATTCTGACGATGCTGAAAGAGGAGAAACATTGATTAACAGAAGAGTCCTATTGAGTGGTGAGAATGAACCTGAGCAAAGGAGGAGCCTGTTTCGCACCAGGTGCAAGTGTGAAGGTAAATATTGTGATGTGATTATTGATAGTGGAAGCACTGACAATTTGGTGTCAGAAGAGATGGTGACAAAGTTGAAGCTCAAGAGATAGAAACACCCACATCCATATCGGATTGCCTGGGTACAGGATGACCACAAGGTCATGGTCAATGAACAATGCCTACTGAAGTTCAAGATTGGTGGATACCAAGATGAGGTATTGTGTGATATCATATCTATGAATGCATGTCATATGTTGTTGGGTAGACCATGGCAGTTTGACAGATGTGCTGTACATGATGGTCGTGCGAATACCTATTCCCTGACAAAGGATGGAGTGCGACATAAGCTAAAACCATTGAAGGAGACTGAAGAAAAGGTATGTGGTAATGCAAGGATAACTTTTGTTGATGGAAGAAATTTCCTAGATGGTATGAGGTATGAGCATGTATGTTTTGCTTTAATTCCAAAAGCTGGTAAAGAGGAAGTAGAAGATGTTCCTGTAGAAGTTGCAGATTTGTTGAATGAGTTTCAGGATATTGTATCTGATAACATGCCTGATGGATTACCACCAGTCAGGAAGATCAGTCATCAGATAGACTGGATCCCAAGAGCAAGTTTGCCGAATAAGGCAGCACACAGAATGACACCTGCAGAAAGTGAGGAGTTGAACAGACAAGTACATGAACTGTTACAGAAAGGATTGATCCGTGAGAGTCTGAGTCCCTGTGCTGTACCAGCGGTATTAGCACCAAAGAAGAATGGAGAATGGAGGATGTGTATAGATTCTAGGGCAATAAACAAGATCATAATCAAGTATAGGTTTCCATTGCCATGAATGGATGATATTATGGACTGTTTGAGTGGAGCTATGTATTTCTCAAAGATAGATCTGAAGAGTGGATATCATCAGATTCGGATCAGAGAAGGAGATGAATGGAAGACTGCCTTCAAGACAAAGGAAGGACTATATGAGTGGTTAGTCATGCCTTTTGGGCTAACCAATGCACTGAGCACTTTCATGTGACTCATGAACGAGGTTCTAAAAGAATTTCTGGGTAAGTTTGTCATTGTTTACCTAGATGATATTATGATCTTTAGTAAGACATTGGAGGAGCATATGATGCATATTCATATGGTATTTGAGAAGTTGAGAGAAGAGAAATTGTTGATTAATTTGAAGAAGTGCAGTTTTGTGAAGAAAGAGTTAGTGTATTTGGGGTTTGTAGTTTCAGGAGAAGGTCTAAAAATGGACCCAGAGAAAGTACAGGCTATCCTTGAATGACCTACTCCAAAGAGTGCTACTGAGGTAAGATCTTTTCATGGTCTAGCTAGCTTTTATAGAAAGTTTATCAGGAATTTTAGTAGTATTTGTGGACCCTTGACTGAAACAATGAGAGGGGATAGAAAAGAGTTTAAGTGGACAAATGGGGCAGAAAAGAGTTTTCAATTGTTGAAACAAAAAGTTACAGAAGAACCTGTTTTAGCACTTCTAGATTTTAATAAGGTGTTTCAAGTAGATTGTGATGCTAGTGGTACTGCAATAAGAGCTGTTATGAGCCAAGAAGGTAAACCTGTTGCTTATTTCAGTGAGAAGTTAAATGATGCCAAGAGGAAATATTCTATTTATGATCAGAAATTTTATGCTATAGTTCAGGCATTAAAAAAGTGGAGACATTATCTACTTCCTAAGGAGTTTGTTTTGTATACTGATCATCAAGCTTTGCAATATTTGAATAGTCAAGGAAAGTTGAATCAGAGGCATTTGAAATGGGTTGAGTTTTTGTAGAGTTATACATTTGTTTTGAAACATAGGAGTGGAAAGTCTAATAGGGTTGCAGATGCTCTTAGCAGAAGGCAACTATTGCTGACAGAAATGCAGATTGAAGTGGTTAGGTTCAAAGAACTCAAGAATTTGTATCTAGAGGACCCTGATTTTGGTGAAGCTTGGAAAGCTTGTACAGAACCTGTTACTCTAGACAGGACGAAATGGTTGGATTTCATTATCCAGGATGATATGCTATTCAGAGGGAGTCAGTTGTGCATTCCATGAAGTTCTATGAGGGAGAATCTCATCAAGGAGAAGCATAGCGGAGGATTGGCTAGACATTTTGGTCGTGATAAAACCCTTGGTTTGGTTAGTGAGAATTATTATTGGCCACAGTTGCAGCAAGATGTGAAGAAGTTTGTACAGAGTTGCAGAGTATGTCAGATGGCAAAAGGAGTGAAGTAGAATATAGGGTTGTATCAGCCATTACCTATACCAGAGAAGCCTTGGGAGGATATCAGTATGGACTTTGTTCTTGGTTTACCAAGGACACAGCGGGGACATGATTCAATTTTTGTAGTAGTTGACAGATTTTTGAAGATGACACATTTCATTCCCTGCAAGAAGACTAATGATGATGTTCATGTAGCAGAATTGTTTTTCAGAGAAGTAATGAGACTTCATGGTTTGCCAAAGACCATAGTTTTAGATCGGGACACTAAGTTTGTTAGATATTTCTGGCATACATTGTGGAAGAAGTTGAAGATAGATTTGAAGTTGAGTTCATCACATCATCCACAGACTGATGGACAGACAGAGGTGGTGAATAGGAGTTTGGGAAATTTTCTGAGATGTTTGGTTGGAGATAAGCCAACAGGATGGGATTTGATTTTACCACAGGCAGAATTTGCATACAATAATTCTGTCAACAGGAGCACTGGTAAATCACCATTCCAGATTATATATGGAAGTAGTCCAAGAAATGCATCTGAGTTGAGAAAGATAGATAAAGGAGAAACAAGTAGTGCTTAGGCTGAGGATTTTGCAGAACATTTGAAGGACATCCATGGGGAGGTGAGGAAGCATATTACCAAGATGAACGCACAGTATAAGGCTAAGGCAGATGAGAAAAGGAGGTATAAGGAATTTCAGGTTGGTGATGAAGTCATGGTTCATTTGTGGAAGGAGCGGTTTCCAGTTGGTACATATAACAAGTTGAAAATGAAGAAGTTTGGACCATGTAATATATTGAAGAAGCATGATTCAAGAAATGCATATGAGGTAGAATTGCCTAGTGAGCTGAATATTTCACCAGTGTTTAACATTTCAGATTTGACAGAGTATCATGAAGGAGGTGTTGAAGATGAGATCACAACAGCACAGTGGAGTATTCCAGCAACTCGTTCAGACACTAAGGGGATCGAAGACATACTAGACAGTCGTGTTGGTAGAAGCACAAGGAATAGGACATATGATGAGTATTTGGTCAAATGGAAAGGACGACCTGTAGAAGATTCATCATGGCTAACAAAGGAGGAGGTTAACCGTCTTGGTTTTCCTCTGCACACCTGAGTCGTGACATGGTCACTTCTCAAATTACCCTGGGTGTCTGATGCAGGAGCATCCTGGGTGTAAGAGCAATCTTGCATCACCCAAAAATATTTCTATTTTTATATTCAATAAGGGCTATTTTAGTGCAGAGCTGCTATTTATGAAAAGTTACTATTTTTGGTAATTTTTTCATGTGCTCAGAATGATCTGATTTCTTTCTTGGAGGTTCATTTTGGTCATGTAAGTCTGCCAGTAAAGTTTCATTGCCAGATCAAGTGTATATTGGAAGATATTGAAAATTTTTGGTATTGGCAGCAGGGTACAGAAACTTTGAACTCAGTTTTGAAGGCTTTAGAGGCCCCGGATGAGGTCAAAAATTTGGGTGACGGGCACTTGCGCAAGTCAGGCCTGTAGAGCGCTTCGTGGTGTTTCCGAAATGGGGTTATAATAGCCGATCGGGTCAACTGGTGATGACTTATGGTCTTCGAAAGTTGGGCCACCTGAAATGGCGAAAAATAATTTTCTTAAAAATTTCTGTTCGGGTTTCAAAGGTTATCTTGAGCTGACTATGATGTAATAAAATGTAAAATAAAATAATTCTAAGTTTGGTTGGCCTTATTGGCTAAAATTCTGGAACCTTCCCAGGCGGTGGATAATTGCCTATATAAGGAAGGCTGTAGACAGTTCAGAATAGTTCTGGGTAGTAGATCTGGGTAATAGTTCGAGGCTTTGTCCTACAGAATATTGTAAGGGAATGTCCATGTGGCTTTGCATATTGTAATTCTGAAAGTTTGTAATTCCACATTTGTGGAGATAATAAGAAGCCAATTTTTTGTTCTTGCATATTGTTGTTGTTTCTCTATATCTGTAATGTGTTTGTGGTATTAAGGGGAGCACCCTTCATCAATATAGGACCATTCTTGATGTTTTTGGGTCATTTGATGAAAAGATGTAAATAGGGAAATTAGTAATATAATTTGTTTTGTTGTGCATATACCTTCTCTGATCAACTCTGATATGCATAGGTGATGACCATTCATATTTTCCTAAGTAGTATTGTGAGCTTTCCTTCCATCACATGTACTATTGTGAAAATCATCAAAAGTCCATTTGTTGTAGGAAAGCTCACCATACACATGTCTGGATGTCTGCATGTTTTTTACCTATTCATATACCAAATGATGAATGTTCAATTGTTGTAATGGAAAAGCATTAGAACCGTCCATATAGGACCTTCATTATTTATGTTCATTCACTTATGTATGTTTGCATTCATTTATATTCTTTTAAAAGTTTTCTATTAGAGACCATATAGGAGCATTCTTGATGTTTTGGGTCATTTGATGAAAAAATGTAAATAGGGACATCAGTAGTAAAATAGGGGTTGTTGTCATTGCATGCTTTCTATTGTTGTGCACCATATATTGTTTTATACACTATTTATTTCATTTAGACTGTGAGCTTGGTTTTTCTTTTAGAAGTGTACGGCTTGACTATGCACATGCATAATTGTAGATGAGGATCAGTAATAGGATGCCATTCACTGCTTAGATATTTTTTATCTAACCCCCATCTCTCTTTTCTTTGTAGGTAATGGATCACATAGAGGCACACTAGATTCATATGCGGGTCAAAAATTCATCACTTCAGGTAATGTCTGACACCCTTATTCTTTATGTTCATCCTATTATGTATGCCCGTACTCTTGCATTTTCTTCTGAAAGTTATTTTTCATATATATACATGTAATCTTTAGGTGCAAAAATTTATTTTCCTTTACATGTATCTTTACATGAAATGAACAAAAATTAAACAAGATCATCTAATAATGAAAACTAGGGTATTGTAGTCACTCATCTAGTAATTAGTTCCCCAAACCATTACTAAGGATTGAACATAAGTCTAAATCCCCAAATCTATTGTTGTATGTGTATAAAACAATATATGGTGCACAACAACAACATTCATGCAATGATAGCACTAAAATTACATGATGCCCAAGCTCAAATTAAAAATAGGAAGTGTATTAATGTATGATCTAATAGTAGCAACTTCATTAATTACTTAGCCAAAGGGGTTTTCTGATTCGAAAGACTTAGCAGCCTCTAGGGTCATTTTCTTTTCTATTGTGTTAATAGGACATCTACTAGAAACAATTATGACTGTGCATCCCTTTGCTCATCTTGAATCAATTTTTGTTTTCATAGATTTCACCATTTGACGTTCCTTTTCGGTAAAATATGGCTGTGAAAAAGATATTTCTATTTTTCATTCTAAGAAGATCCATAGTGATTTTGAGTCACAGAGGAAATTCCCTGATCCTTACACAAGTGCTATTTCGACGAGTTCTAATTACTTGATGAACAAAAAATTATCTATTGAATTGAAAAGAAAATCAACGGAAGACACTGAAAATGAAGTGAAAAAACATAAGGTTTCTTCTCAACATAAGTAAAATCCTTTTCCTCAATGAAATATTGAAGTCTTTTCAAACTCATTTCTCCCAAATTATGGGAAACTCTAAACTTACCATTTGAATAACCACAAGTTTTTATTTGTATGCAGGAAATTCTTCTGAGAGTCATGAACATTTCCATCCATCTCTTACTGAAAAGGAATATCAGATGGTGAAATCTAAGCAAACAAAAACTGAAGAGACGAGCAGAGGGATGCGTAGTCATAAATTTAGATATCACAACAGCTGAGAAACATAAATATAGATATCCAAAAAATTGTGACCATGATGCCTACATTTGTGTTTCTTAATTGTTGTGTCTCATGGCCCCTTATTTGATTGGATGGTGCTCTATTTGTTACATTGATGCTATTAGATAAAATAGGGACATCAATAATAAAATAGTACACTTACTATTTTGAATTTGAGCTCTGGTATCGTGCAATGTTATTGCTGTCAAAATAGTATGTGTATTAATGTATGATCTAATAGCAACAACCTCATTGATCATTACCTTTGACTCCTCCATCATTATAGAAGAGATAACTACCTAGAACTATATTTCATAATTCCTCCTTCTAAGTCATCGGTTAGTTTAACTATTGGACAATGAGCTAATAGGAGTTTCGAATAGATTTGATGGCACTATATATTGTTTTATACACTATTTATTTCATTGAGACTATGAGCTATTGTAGTTGACTATAATCTTTTGGGGTCTGATCTATTGTAGTTGTTTCTTTTTTCTTTGAATCATTGTTTACAATTACTTTTGATGCAATATTTGTGTCAAGAACAAGAACAACATGGTAAACGAGTGTATTTGACAAAGATAAACATGACACATTTTGTTGGGTTGATTGGGTTGGCCTGGTACCATTTACATGGCCTGGCCAGATATTAAACAATGAGCTCATGAACAATCATCCTACTACTTACACTACAATTTCTATGTAAACAACATGGTTGAATTCAATCTCTTTTGTGTATTTTTGAGATTTTTTCTACCAATACAAGCGTAAATAACACATTGAATGTAATCTACGAACACTGTGTGGTATGAAATCTCATTGAACCTTGAAATATATCACTCATGTTATTGTCAAAATTAAATTCAAATATTTCTCAAAACATTTATTCTTGTAGAATTAAGATATCCTTATCTCAATAATAAAACAATCTTACATAATAGCTTTTGAATCAAATTAACAGACATCCATGTTCTATAGCATAGTTCATTTTAGAAGTGTATGGCTTGACTATGCACATGCATAATTGTAGATGAGGATCAGTAATAGGGTGCTAGACATTGCTTAGATCCTTTGGATCTAACCCCATCTTTTCCTTCCTTGCAGGTTTTGGATCATACAAGAGCATACTGGATTGAAGCATGGGTCAACACTTCATTACTTCAAGAAATGTTTGGTACCTTCATTATTTATGTTCATCCACTTATGTATGTTTTTTATTCATTCATATTCTTCTGAAAGTTAATCTTTATGAGCTCAAATTCAAAATAGTAAGTGTATTATTTTATTACTGATGTCCCTATATATTGTGTCAAGTGTTTGATCTCTCTTAGTAATAGGATGCCATTCATTGCTTAGATATTTTTTATCTAACCCCCATCTCTCTTTCCTTTGTAGGTTCTGGATCATACAGGGGCACACTAGATTCATACCTGGGTCAAAAATTTATCACTTCAAGAAATGTATGACACCCTTATTATTTATTTTCATCCTCTTATGTATTCTTGTACTCTTGCATTTTCTTCTAAAAGTTATTTTTTTTATAGTATATACAAGTTATTTTTCATATATATACATGTAATCTTTAGATGCAAAAATTTCTTTTCCTTTACATGTATCTTTGCATATTAATGACATGAATGAAATGTACAATTATGCTAGATGTTTGGCATGTTCTAATGATTGTTTTATATGTACTACTCTTATTCACCTTGTTTGATATGTCCTACTTATATATCTTTGATCTTTTGTTAAGAAAAATTTCATTCTAAAAGACTATATTTAATCTCTATATGCTTAAACAACCTCACTAGTTAAGACTGTTCTCATTTGTAGTGGGCATGACAAGAATAAATCACTTGAAAGACACTAGTATTTAGACATGGAAAAATTAATGACGTGATTAAGAAAATTATCTTTCTTTACAATTGCATGGTTTTCTTTGGTTTGTCATTTTGTTTTGAGTGTCTAGTGATTTAAACCAAAGACTTTGACTTAGCCAAAAAATGTGCAAGTCTACATTAGTATGTTTCTTTTTATTGTAATTATAATTAGTATGAATGAACAAAATAATGACAATGCAATATTTGTGATAATGCAATATTTGTCGAAATAGCATCGATGGCTTCAATCAATGTGCCTATGTGTCAATGTGGTGTTGGCCCATGCATGTTGAAGACTTCATACACAAGAAGTAATCCTGGGCATCAATTTTGGGTTTGTCCAAATAGGAAAAAGGTTCGGATACAAAATTATATTTTAAGTTTTAAAAATAATGTGACAACTAATCATTTTATGAAGAGCTAATGTACATTTGGTATTGTCAGGGAAATACTGGATGTCAATACTTTCGGTGGGTCGATCAAACCACATTTACATCTACCACATTTCAATGTCTCATAAGTCACATCAAATGATCCACTTTTTGTAATCTAAGTCTCTCATCTCAGTTCACCAAGAAGAAGACTTCTCCCAAGTCATCACGGACACCATAGTGATCTATGAATCTCTAATGTGCAAGTTCTGCACATCGCTCTCTCAAAATCACACCTAACTCATTCAAAACTATGGCAAAAATGGTAGATGATCCCAGTGATCTGCCACAACCCGATCTCAACAACAATGCAAAGAGTAGCTTGATTTTTTCTTCAAGCCAATCAATGTATAGTCTACTCAAACTCCAAGTCAAGTCACTGCTACACTCCATAGGAACAAAGCACATCAAATTTAGACCAAATATGTCAAGAAGTCACTCAAATTAGATTCGAGTGCAATCAGGTCCGCATATATCCCACGGACACATTAGGAAGAATGCATCTCTGATCACCACACTAGCTTCTTGTGTTCGAGCTGTCGTTGTCACAAGGCTTGATTCGGTAGGATCTATTTGAAATGAAAGTCTCTAGACTCGACTCAATAATCCACAACCTACTACTAAATCTACGACAAAGTTATCTCCGAATGATTCATAACCAAATCACGAGTAGGAACCAGATCAAAATGAACACCGTTCTGAATCGACAAATATATATATATATATATATATATATATATATATATATATATATATATATATATATATATATTAAAAAATGATTGTCATCATAACTACGATGGCCTCACAACAATGACAAGTATCCATTGCAAGCATCCGACATATAGCCACCACATTAACAGCATCACTATAAAAAAAAATCATAAATAATGGATATCCATTGTAAATGTCTAACGCATATCCATCATATGTACATCATAGTCATCGTTACTAACCATCATAGCTTGCAATGGATATTTATTGCATTAATAGCATTTCCATCAGCAAACATGTTAAAAATGATGGCTACCAGTCAAACTATTCTGATGGGGTGCCGTCATTTGTATTTGTTGGGATGATGAGGCGTCACAATATAGATGGCCACAAATAGGTGCAACGATAGGTTTGATTTTTTGGCACCCACTTTTTGTGATGGCTAACAATATCGTAATTACGACACATAACAATATTGTCAGTTTTTTTGACTGCAAAATTGTGACACTGGGTGGTGTCGCTCAATTGATAGTATACTGTCTAAATTTAGATGTTTAGCCATTGGAAAAAGGTCTCAAATGTACTAGAGATACCTTTCAAAAAAAAATTTATCCATGCAATATTTGAACAATTAGTAGCAACAACAACATATTCTTCTTTAGTTTCTTTAGCAGTAGACTCAGAAATACATGCTTGTTTCTTACTTATCCAAGTAACTACCCTTTCTCCCCAAAAAAATTCTCCACCAGTTGTGCTCTTCTTGTCATCTATATTTCCATCCCAATCTGTGTCGGTGTAAACTTGTAGTTCAAAACTGCCTTGTTTCTTATACCATAAGCCATAATCCTCCATTTTCTTCAAATATCTCAAAATCCTTTTAACAATAGTCATATGTGATTCCTTAGGATTAGAAAAAAGTCTTGCTACAATACAAACAACATGTGCTATATCTAGTCTAATATGCACAACATACATCAGTTTCCCAATCATTGATCTTTATAATGTCTAATTTACCTTGGTTGACCGATCATCCTTTGTAAATTTACATCCCGTGACCATTTGTGTACCTACCAGTTTTGAATCTTCCATACCAAAATTCTTCAACACTTCTTTTCTATGCATTGATTGTGTTATGAATATCCCATCATCTTGTTGTAGAATTGGAAAACCTATCTAAAGAATTTAATCTCTCCAAACATTGACATCTCAACTTCCTTTCTCATTTCATCAACAAATGATTTGCAAATATCATAATTTCCCCCAAATATAATATCATCAACAAACATTTCAATAATCAAAATATTATTATCAGTTTCTCTTTTCAAATACAAATTGATATTGCCACATGTCCTCACAAATTGTATACTAATAAGATAAGCATGCAATCTTTCATACCATGCTCTCGGTGTTTTCTTCAGTGCATACAATGCTTTGTACAATTTACATACCATGTTCTTCTTATTTGGATCAACAAATCCTTCAAGTTGTTCTATGTAAACCTCTTCTTCAATTATTCCATTCAAAAATGAGATTTAACATCCATTTGATATACTTTAAATCCTTTGTGTGAAGTATATGCAAGTAGTATTCTAACTCCTTCAAGTCTAGCAACTGGTGCAAAAGTTTCACCATAATCAATACCTTCTTCTTGTACATATCCTTTGCATGTACAAATCTTTCTTTGTTCCTAGTGACTTCTCCACTCCCATTCAACTTTTTCTTAATATTTATTTGGTTCCAGTTACATTTTAATCACTCAGTCTCGGTACCAATGTCCATGTTTTATTTTTATCTATCTTCTCAATTTCTTCATTCATGGCTTTAATCCATTCCTCATTCTCAAGTCCATCTCTAACATTTTTAGGTTCAAATTCACAAACTAAACATGTGTTGTGTCTCAACATACTTTATGTCATCATGCCAACTTGCTTGTCTCTAATAATTTGGTTTTGTGGATGGTGTCATCTCACAAATTTTTCTAACACTTGTTCTCTTCTTTATTCCTCAGTTGGTTCTTCCTTAGTAGCAATTTCCTAATTCTTGGTCTCTATATGTTGATGCTTGGTATTTTATCCTATCTCTTAGTGTTCTCATCTTTTTTCTTGGTAGCTTCAATCTACTACTCATGTAGACCATCAGGTATCTCAATGAATGTATATCTACCATAGTCATCTGGCTCTTTCCTTATTTCTTCATCATTTTTTCTCAAAAAAATCATCAACTTTCACATTAGCACTCTATATCATTATGTTAGAAACCTTATTCAAATATTTGTAAGCTTTTCTCTAAGTAGAATGTCATAAGAATATTCCTTCTTCACCTTTAGAATCAAATTTTCCATTTCTATCATCTTGTAGAATATAATATCTACTTCCAAAAATTATAAAGTAACTTACATTAGGTGTGTACCCAAATCATAGCTCATAAGGTGTCTTCTTTGAATCTTTGTTCAATTATACTCAGTTCAAGTTGTATACAATAGTGCTAACAACTTCTCTGTAGTACATTTGTGCAACATCTTTCTCGACCATCATTCTTTTAGCAAAATTAGTTGTATATCTATTCCTTCTTTTAGCAATACCATTCAATTGTGGTGTCCTCAATGCCGAAACCTGTGTTTTAATTCCATACTCATTACAAAAGTTAGTAAATTCATCAAAAATAAACTCACCTCCTCTATCAAATCTTAAGTATTTTAACTCTTTTCTAGTTATGAACCACACATCTTCAATTCTAGCCATCAAACAAGAAGTTTCAACATTGTCAAGATAGAATGGATTACCTTTAGACTATTCACCAGTACTGACCAACTTTCCTATCTCATCATAGATCTTTACCTTTCTTCTTTCAAATGCAACTCGATGACCTAAGTTATTAAATTGTCCTACACTTCACAAATTATAGTTAAGTCCCTTCACACAATATGCATTTTCACATTTAATCTTATTGTTCAACATAATAGATTATTTTCCTTTTACTTGACAAGGTTTATCATTACCCATTTTAACAGATCCTCCATTATAGTGTTCAATATATTCAAAGTTATCCTCATCACTAGTAATATGATGTCCTCTTCTTCTTCTTCTTCTTCTTCTTCTTCTAAAGCTAGAAATACCACCTCAATGTCTTCATTAGTGTTAGCGTCGATGCCATTGTCTTCATCTCCAAAAAGGTAACACGCATTCTTGCCTTTGTCTTTGTAATCTCATTTTTTTCTTCTATCATAGTGTTAGTTGCCTCTCAGATCTCAGTTATCTCTTCTGTCAAACTTTCTTTCACCAAATCGGTCATTGTCTTTATCATCATCTTTTCTATTTGGGCATCTAGCTGCAATATGACCAATTTATTTACAGTTAAAACATGCTAGAGGTAATTTCCTTTTATACCATCCTTTACCTTTATGCAGCCTTTTAGTCATAAGTGTTTCAAGCTCATCAAGTCCATCTTCATCAATGTCATGGTCACTTTCATTCCTTATCATATGTTTACTAATTGATTTTGTAATTTTCAAAGATGACATAAATGTAGACTCAAGAGTTGGTACAATATTGTTATCAATGTTATTCATCTCAAAGGTAGTCAACTTACCGATCAGACTATCAAGTGTAGAAACATTACCTGGTGCAGATCTCATTTCATGAATTGTAGATATTCTAATAGCATAAATTGGCAACAAGGTTCTAAGAATTTTACTTAAAACAATATCTTCATTAATAACACCTCCTACTCCTCGAATAGCATTAAAAACATTTTTGATTTACTTACTATACTAAGAAATATTTTTACCTTCTTTAATTTTCATATCATCAAATCTCCCTCTAAGAATTTTAGTTCTTTCTCTCATCACATTCATATCTCCACCGTAGACTAGTGCAAGTTTGTCCCACATTGATTTTTTTAAATTTCATGTTTTGACATCTTCAAATTCGGCATTAGATAGGGCAAAAACAATATCTATCATTCTCATGTTGTGTCCATGTCTATCTCTCATTTGATCAATAGTCAATAGTCTGGTTATTAGTTGTATGTCCTCATTAGTTAGGTAGAATACAATAGATTCACAAATTCCAAATATGCGCAACCTCATTTTGCTTTACCATGTCAAGAATTTATCTTTGTTCATCTTTGGAACATTTCTCTTATACATCTTTTGATCTTTAGCACAAGTCCACAAACTTCCTTTTCAAGTAGATAAGCTCTAATACCAATTGTTAGATAACTAAGAGGGGGCGTGAATTAGTTAATTCAATTATCTTATAGTCCCAAAATATTCATATGTATATATTCCAAACTTTTCATTCAAATAACCAACTTGGTAAGATAGAAATAATAATCTTTCTATTCATTTACCGAATACCACTAAATTCAATATTGTGTCTACCAACTAATCTAGATATGATATGTGTAAAGTAAACTAACAAACCAATCACATCAAATAACACATAACACAAGGATTTTAACATGGAAACCATTCTAAGGGAAAAATCACTTGGGATCGATAACCCAAAATATTTCACTCTTCTAAAGTGAGACCGGTTAGGAGACAACCCTGTTAAAGGTTACAATGCACACTATAAGGTGTGGCCCAGTTAAAGGATTTATCACTATCAATTAAATCTTGACCAACATTCACTATGGGGTCACAATGAAAACTATCAACATTCATTTAATGTCATATTGAAATACAAATAAGACTATTAAGTCCACTCGGTTAAGAGATTTGGCTGTAATAATAGTTAAACTAATATAGTAGTGATCTGATTCAATTACAACTAATATTTGTAGATGTGTCAATCACACATTTCAATCTCTTCCATTCGCTCATCTCTAAATTTTGTCAGTCATTAGATCCTCATAACTAACTTTATCTTTTACATTAAAATCATACGCAATTTGCTAGCTCATCAATTTATTCAGTTGTTATAGCATTTAATTATTTCATCCATTCAATTTATATAGAATATGTTAGTGAATACTAGCTCGGTTATTATTATCACTCAGTATACACTACACTGGCTCGGCACATTCAGAAATCTTTAATTACCAGCCACATTAACTTGTTCAATTCTAATCTTCAATACATAACAAATTCATGTAATACAATCATGTCAACAACATGATGCCATAGACTCATCAATAAGATACCCAATGTATAACTTAGATAGATCTTCACATCGTTCTCTTTCCTTCATCATTTGTCTTCTTCAGATGTTTGTAACTATCCTGATAAGTATAGACAAAACTAGTTGACATTAATGAAAACATATTGACTAATTTAATTATCTTACATGTCACTTTAATAGCTAGGTGACCTTCAATCACTATATTTTTATCTCTATAGAGAATTTATTGTCACTTAGTATCAAAATCCTCCATATACATCAGTCAGTTATCTATACTGCACTTGTCGGTAAAGGAGATAGGATAGTCGGTAAATACAAGGAGACAAGGAAGTCAGTAGTGCTACACAGAATAGTTGGTAATCACTAAAGCATAAAATAGTCTACCGAGCACAATACACATTGACAATGACGGCTAGTATACACTGAGCCTTCCAAACAACACCGAGCAATCTAGACAAGCATTTACCGAGGGAAATAGAAATGCTCTAGGAATCAGTGAAGGCACTATTTTCAAGACATACGGTTACAACAGATTGACACACGTGTAAGAAAGATCAAGGAAGCATCTATTGTATATATACTCATTAAATGTGTTGTGTATCTCAATGTAAAGATTTGATCTTAACTATTTTTGTACACCGTAGATGTTAGGGTTATCAATTTTGCTTAACCTAATTTTTGCCACTTAAGAAAAACTAGAACACTATAAATTCAATGTGTTTGTATCATTTTTGTGTGGTTGAATATTGTTGTAATAACTTGAATATTTTTACCTACTTCAAGTCTAAAGGTTATCAGACAGAACCAAGAAGAATTATATTCAGAGAAAGTATTCAGAATCAATAGGGAAACCGAGCATCACAGAGTAGAAAATCTAAACATGCAAGGTGATATCTAAACAGTATTTTATTGATTTGCATCAGACAAATTTAGTTGCCAATCAAAGCAGATACACTTTTCTATTGCTTTCTAACAACTATAATAGATTTATCAAAATCTCCTAACTCAGTGGATTTGATAGTCCTATTGTAAATCTCTTAACCGAGTGCACACTTAACTGTGTTGCTAAATCCTATAACTAGGTAGATCTAGTTGATCTAATATGTTACTCCTAATAGGGTAAGATCACCAAAAGTGATCACAATTGTAGCCTTAATAGGAAAACACTTTTCTATCTGCAGTAGTGAAGAATTTATGGGTGTCATCCCCACTGCAGTTTTTACCTTCTAACAAGGGTTTCTGCGTTACCAAAATACTTGTGTTATGTGATTACATTGATGATTTTATGGCTATTTACTTTCATAAGTTGTTTATGTAATTGTTCATGCAAGTTATTTTGATTGGTAAATTCAGTATACATATTCAGTATTGATGGGATCTAAGTAAAAGTTTAAGAGGATACTGATTCACCCCTCCCCTCTTAGTATTTATCTCTCCTATTTCCAACAATTGGTATCAGAGCTTGTTCTCTTGTTGAAATAGTTTAACCACTAAAGGTTAAATATCTAAAGCATGTAGAGATACAAACTTAACAAGTCTATTGAGAATAAAAAACTAGAACTGTAGATGTTTGTTGAACAGTACAAGAAAGCCAAGGTTGAATTGAAGAAATTGTTGATAGAAAGAAAGAATATTGCAATTTCTCAGAGTGAAATTGGTTATCATGAAGAACCTTTTGAAGATGCATTTGATCATATTGGATCTAGCTCAGGAAGCATCTCTGATGGATCTGAGAGTACAATCAATGATTTATCTGAAAGGAATCAACATCTATCTGATAAGGTGAAGGCTCTACAGATTGGACAAGAATCACAAATGCTAAGAATGGTGGAGATAATGAACAATGCAAGACAAGCTAAACTAGACCAAAACCTAGCCATTGAAGATAGAAGACTGATGAATGAACAACTACAAGCTAAAGAAAGTGAAATCCAAAGGCTTATCGATCATCACTTTCAAGTGTCAAATCAGGTACTGATTGCAAATCAAGAAGTAAACTGAATCAATGGTGAATTATCAAGGAATCTAGAAGATGTTGCAAGATTGAGAGAAGAAAATGAGAAATTGAGAAATGACCTAAAAAATCAACAACAACACAATGAGATGAAAATATTAGCTAAAGAAAGTTCCAAGAAGATTGATGATTTCCTGGATAATCAGAAAAGATTTGGAAGCAGAGCTGGTATAGGTTATACTGGTGAAGGTGAATCATCAAAAAAAGCTGAGAAGGCCAACACTAATCAAGGTCAGAAATCCAAAATACTTACTTGTTATCACTATGGAAAACCTGGACACACTTCAAATGTATGCAAAAGCAAAGCTAAAGGTAATCCTCGTACTGTTGCTACAAGATTTGATGGTTACTATTATTACTGTGGAAAGTATGGACATGAGGCACATGAATGCAGATCTAGACAAAAGGACAACATTGAAAAGATTACTGCTAGTAAGATATGTTACACTTGTAACAAACTTGGACACACTGCAAGTGAATGCAAAGAAAAGATGAAACAAGTTTGGACTCCCAAGCAGCAAACTCAAAAGACTCCATATCAACCGAAAAGACAAGGTAACTCCTATGTGTGGGATTATAATACATGGACTAGTTGTATTGCATGTGGTAGGTATGGACATATAGCTGCTAATTACTACAGGGCACATCGAATTAGACATTCTAGATATTGGGCAAGTACCGCAATGGCCTGTATGCATTGTCACAAGGTCAGTCATTTAAGAAAAGACTATAGAGACTGAGCACCAGACAAAGATCATGTATTTGAGAGTGGATACACCATTGTAAATATCACAAAGATGAGAAATACTATGTGGAAGAAGTAAACAAAGGAGACTGCTGAATCAAGTAACACTATTGGTGAAACCTCATCCACTAGATTGGGTGACATTGGTAACTCCACTTAAGGTGACAAAGGTATGTATGGGACTGATATTTTAAAAGATCATATTTTTCATACAGCTCCTCATATATGATGCATTAATACCAAATCAGCATGAATGAAGATGCACTATGGTTTATATTTCATGAGCTAACAATGTTATAAAGTTGGTAAAAGCAAGACCGAGAATGGATTACTGGTTGGTAATTTCTATGCAAGGTTAACCGAGGAAACAATACAAACTGAGAATATTGTGTATTAATCAAGTTGATAGCTATGTTGCACTCTAAAGATAGGTTGAGCATTTATTATGAATGTTTGAGCGGGAATTTGTAAGAGTCTATAAATACTCGAGAAATCAAGTTCATTTTTACATTGTGAGCATCGGAGAATGGATTTTCAGAGAGACCAAAGTTTGAGCTAAAGATTTTTAGAGAAATTCAAAGCTATTTCACATCAAACTGATGACATTTCTTCAATGACTCAAGTAGGTTTTCAGATATCTAAAACACCTGTGCACTTATTGTTGACCTCTGAAACCCTAGTTTATTTAGATGGCATCTACATCTACTACAAATAAATCTCAACAAGTTGAAGAGGAAGTTGAATTGATAGAAGAAATAATAGTGAATGGGAATCTTAATGATCCAGCATTATGTAAATATGACAAAATGTCTACAGAGGATCAAACTAAAATTGAGGAGATGGTTATTCAAATGATGGTAAAATTTAAGAGAATACTGATGGAACTTGCTAACTCCTTACCAAAGTCCTTAGATGATAAGATTGCAGTTAGATGGACTGCTGCACTAGACACAGAGAGAAGAAAATGTGAAAGGTCATTAGTTCGTGTTTCTACAACTATGAGCTTTGGTGAAGCAAATGAATACTTGACAAAGTACCAACAAAGATTTTTAATCAAGAATTGAGCACTGCAAATACTGGATGAAAATGTAGGTGACATGGATGTTGAATGTGATTCATTATGGTCATCTATTATGAAAGCAGAAGAACAAGCTGAACAAGAAGATTTCCTGCAAATGTCTAAAAAGAGATGAACTTCAAAAGATAAAGGCATTTTCATGGATATTGATACTAGAAAGCAGGTACTAGACTCTGGTATATCAATTACCGAGGTAATTGATATCACTGAGGACACCACAAAGGTGAATATATCATAGGATGCACTGGAACAAGTTGACATACAACTAATGAACAAAAATGATGATGTTGTTCTTATTCAAGACATTATAGATGTTGATCCTGATGATCAAGATGATGCAGATGTAACAATAGTACCATTGAAGGATGATGAGACAGCATCACTGCCGAGCAATCTACTGACTCTAGTTGAGGCTATAGAACTTATTTCCAAGATTGCATCCAAGGAGAAGAAACAAGAAGAAAATAAGGATGCTGAGGATAAACAAGAAACACAAGACACTCAGCAAACTGCAAATACAAATCAGCCTACTATAGAGGCACCATTCACAGAAATCAAGGACACCGATAATAACATAGAGTTGAACCCTCCAGGCACTACTACTGAGGATCAACAATAGAGCACCGATGAGTAGAAGAAAGATGAGAATGTGTCTATAGGGAAGGATACTCTGAATGATGAAGATAATGCTAAAGTATTAAGGGGCTCACCTCTCGAAGGAAAGAAGAAGAAAAAAGGTAAAGGGATAGTTATTGTTGATGAGATCACAGAAATCCCTTACTGTGATCCTAGAACCCTTAGTCCCGAAGGCCTGAGGAAATATGGGGAGTTATGTCAAAGGAAGGCAGCTCAGGAGAAGGTGAAACAAACTAAAAAGAATGATGAAATACTCACTGATGTTCAAGACATTCTACAACAGGTCATTCCTGATGCAGATGTTGATGAGAACAAACCTATTATGGACCAATTGGCTACACTTACACAACAAATCCAGAAGCCAGATAATGATTTGGAGAAAAGGATGGAAGAAAGAGTTGAGAGAAAAATATAGGATAAACTTTCTAAGAAGCTATGCTAGGATGTGGCAATAAATAAGTTACAGTTATCAAAGGTAATATCTGACTCTTAGATAATTACAAGTTATATTTATCAAACCTTGTTAAAATTGTGTCATGCTGAATCATTCACTTCTAAGATTAGTGAACAAATAGGAAACTTAGAGAAATAAATTTTAGCATGCACACAGGAAGCATCAACTGAGCCCCAAACCTTATCAAAGCATATCTTAAGGATACATGAAATCAGGTGATTGATTACCAATCTCAGACATAAAGGAGAGGTAATAATAGCCCAGGTTATAGAGTTACAGAAAGAACTCATTTTACACCTGAAGATTTTTTATCAGCATATCACTATGGCACAAACACTTGTATCCACACCAAAACTTTTTTGTGTTGGATATTGTTATGGATATGCGTGCACAAGTTAGTTATGAGCATGTTTGTCTTGCTAACTTGATAGAGGGGTGGGACAACCTCTTAGAACCTCTAAAGAAAACCCATTAGAACATTTTTGATAAGCTGTAAGTATACACTATTTTTTTGGCATTAATCTCAAAAAGGGGGAAATCAAATGTATATATGCCAAATAGATATTTGTTTTGCTATGTATACTTTACACTACCAAAAGTATATTGCTAGGGGGAGTACTTATTGTACTTAGGCAATTTGTATATGTATATGTCGGGAGATATAAGGATTTTCTTGTATATACATTTTTGTTTTGATACTAATGCCAAAGGGGGAGATTGTTATCTCTATAGAGAATTTATTGACACTTAGTATCAAAATCCTCCATATACATCAGTCGGTTATCTATATTGCACTTGTCAATAAAAGAGACAGGATACTTAGTAAATACAAGGAGATAGGGAAGTCAGTAATGCTACACAGAATAGTCGGTAATCACCGAAGCATAAAAAAGTCTACCGAGCACAATACACACTGACAACAATGGCCAGTATACACCAAGCCTTCTAGACAACACTGAGCAATCTAGACAAGCATTTACTGAGGGAAATAGAAATGGCCTAGGAATCAGTGAAGGCACTATTTTCAAGACAGACAATTACAACAGATTAACACACATGTAAGCAAGATCAAGGAAGTATATATTGTATAGATACTCATTAAATATGTTGTGTATCTCAATGTAAAGATTCGATCTTAACTATTTGTGTACACTGTAGATGTTAGGGTTATCAATTTTGCTTAACTTAATTTTTGCCGCTTAAGCAAAACCAGAACACTATAAATTTAGTGTGTTAGTATCATTTTTGTGTGGTTGAATATTGTTGTAAGCACTTGAATCTTTTTTCCTACTTCAAGTCTAAAGGTTATCAGATAGAACCAAGTAGAATTGTATTCAGAGAAAGTATTCAAAATCAACAGGGAAACTGAGCATCATAGAGCAGAAAATCTACACATGCAAGGTGATATCTAAATAGTATTTTATTGATCTATATCAGACAAATTTAGCTGTCAATCAGAGCAGATACACTTTTCTATTTCTTTCTAACAACTATAATAGATTTATCAAAATATCCTAACTGAGTGGATTTGACAGTCCTATTGTAAATCTCTTAACTAAGTGCACACTTAACTGTGTTGATAAATCCTATAACAAGGTAGATCTAGCTGATCTAATATGTTACTCCTAATAGGGTAAGATCACCAGAAGTGATCACAATTGTAGGCTTAATAGGAAAACACTTTTCTATCTGTAGTAGTGAAGAATTTGTGGGTGTCATCCCCACTAGAGTTTTTACCTTCTAACAAGGGTTTCTACGTTACCAAAATACTTTTGTTATGTGATTACATTGATGATTTTATGGCTATTTAATTTCATAAGTTGTTTATGTAATTGTTTCATGCAAGTTATTTTGATTGGTAAATTCAGTATACATATTCAGTATTGATGGGATCTAAGTAAAATTTTTAGAGGATACTGATTCACCCCTCCCCTCTCAGTATTTATCTCTCCTTTTTCCAACATATATTTCATTTATTCATTGAGCTCATCAAGTTATTCAATCAGTTGTAGATTACCTGATACTTTGGGGTAAGTAAAACATTGGCTCAATTGTATAAATATTGTTACTAGCCTCATATTAAGGAAAATGTAACAAAGTAATAAAAATGATGCGTGATGTGTGTAACAGGTAAACCAAGTATTAGGAAATTGGGTTTGTATACACCTTTACCTGTACCATCTCAATCATAGAAAATTATGTCGATGAAATTTTTTGGGGGAATTACCTATTTCTGGGAAGGGTCATGATAATCTATATGTAGTTTTTGATGAGTTCAACAAAATGTATATTCTAATGCCTTGTAAGAAAGAAGTCACTACTAAACTGACAAATCATATGTAATTTCAAATTGTATTGGCTCATTTTGGGTTACCTACTTTGATTGTATCAGATCAAGATTCGTTGATTCCTTTCTTGATTCCTAGGGAATTTTTTATTCAATTTTGTGGGGACACATGGACACCAAGCTAAAGAAGAGTATAGCCTTCCACTCGAGTCTTATAGATAGAAAAAGGTAGTCAATATGATAGTTATTCACCTACTAAGAGGTTACTACCATAAGCATCATAAGTTGTGGGATGAAAGTCTTCATTTTCTATTGTATACTTACGACCATGTGGTACACTCTTCTACAAAGAGGTCTCCTTTGTAGACTTGTTTCAGTTACCTATGTAAGACACCAATGGATTTTTCTTTTGGGAAGGAAAAATAGTTAGTTATGAATTTTGAACACATAACCACATGTTTACAAGCTTATCTCTCTACCATTAACCCACAAGATTCGCAGTTGTCTAAATATATCACAATTTATTTATATTTTTTCTTGGTTATGGAAATGTTTAAACAAATGGCTTTGGTTGATAGGGGTCAAAGTGGTGACCCCTGACCAACCAAAAGTAATGGTCACTTTTGTGCCATAGTTAGAAGTTAAAATGATTATGTGTAATATTTTATTTAGCCATTGTTTAAACCACAAGTAATAACCACTAAGCTATATATGAGAAAACAAATAATCCCCATGAATGGTTATGAATTAACCCAACAGAAGGGGTTATGAAAGAGATTATTTTTCCCAAAAGGGGGTTATTTTCTAGTTATAGTGGTTAAGCCCTATTATAATTTTTTTTTTATGTATAAAAAGGGAGTAATAGGTCTTTTGAAAGGGTATCCAAGTGATGAGAAGAGGATTATGATTTTGAATACTTTGTAGTCATTCCTATATAGTAGAGGAAGTTTATGTCATTATGCTAAAAGGGAAATGAACCTATAACAATTGTAACCTAATTTTTGGAGCATAATCAGATCAATCACTCTATTGGAGAGGGACCCATAGATGTATCCAGTTGGAAAACTCTATTATCAATTATGTTTTGTCTTCAATCTGTGTTCTCTCTTACTTTCTATCATCATCATTGTTATAATTTGTTCAATTAAGAATTTCATTTACTGTTAATTTTCATATTTTAAGATTTTAAATTAACTTTTGTAATATTGTTAGGAATTCTTCTATCATTTCCATAAATCCAATCATAACATAGTCTTTAGAGGATGAGGCTAAAGAGTTGTTCCTGTGCTTGTTAACAATTTTCATCTAGACTTGGGACGAGTTCAAATTTCTTTTAGTCTCATGAGTTTAGAGAGAAATATTTGAGAGTTTTGTTATGAATGAGTTCATGATATTTGTACCAAAGCTAAGCAATTAATTCCTAAATTTAACTAAATATTTATAAAGTCATTAAAACAATTCATAACAAGTGTAAAACTTAAAATGAAATGGAATTTGTTATATACCTAGGAGCATTTGGAAAGAAGGAAAGCTATAGATTAAGGAATGAAGACCCATGCAGTTATATGAAGCCTGTTAGATCACAATAATTATTGACATGGAATCCAAGTATGAAATGATCAAAATTCTCAATCCTAATAAGTGTATCATCTTAAAATGGAAGCACTTTCATGGTAAGATTGTTTATTCCTTAGAGTAAGTGGTTTGGGGTCATGTTAAGTGCCTTGATTGGGTCTTTTCATGTATTTAGCTTTTCTCCCCACTTTCCACTTCTTCCCTGCACTTGATTTCTTCATTCTAGGTGAAATTAGGGTTAGAATCTCAAAGATTCTCCTGAATTTACCTCTTCCATAGCTCTATTTTCTAGGTAGGATTTATAAATAGATCCTCCTAGCCTTCATCTTAGTAATCATAGAATTTTATGTCTATCCCTAACATTCTATCCTCTTCTGGCATCAATTATAGGTTTCTGGGCATCCCTGGGACCTCCTGACTTGGTTCTGGGTCAACCTGGGAAAAAGGTCAATGTCTTAGGTCGACCCTGACTAGGTCAAGGTCTTAGGTTGACCCCAACTAGGTTAGGGTCAACCTTGACATTGACCCCTTTCTCCAAATTTCCAAGATCCTTAATTTTTGGGTTTCGGGCTATCGGGAAATTTATTTTCCCACCTCCAGGTTCACCATTTCGGGTTTCGGGATGGTAAATCATTTAATTGCATTTAATCTAGGTATATTTTATAAAGGTGAGGACCTAATTGGGATTTAATTCTCCAAGGTGGCCCCTCTAGAGGAGTGTTCCCTAGATCACTATAAAAGGAGGCCTTCCTCTCTCATTTTCACATCAAGTTTTCATATCTCATCTCAAGCATCTAGAGCTCTCAAGTAAAATAAAGTCTTTGAAAATTCAAGTATCCAAGCATTCATCCATCAAGGAGTTCCATTGTTAGCTATTGAAGGATTCAATCTCTTTGGAGCCCCCTTGAAGATCCATCCTTCTCCATTCATTCAAGCCTTCTCATATGCAAAGATCAAATCAAGATTGGTGTTGAAGATCAAGTACCATTGATTGGAGACATCCTACATCCATTGAAGAATTTCTACTTGTGGATTTTAGGATTCAAATCCTCTCCAAGGACTTCAACATAAGTGAGGTGATTTGTTTCAATTACTTTGTTTATGCACAATATATTTCAATTCAATTTCAAGGTTAATTCCTAAACTGAGGTTTGACCAAGGCAAACCCCTCATACAATAAAACCCCCATTTTCTTGTAGGTACATGTGTGGAGTTTCAAATCTAAGAGTGAATTTGGATACCCTTTTCGACCATCTTCTAGGATCTAGGAACAGAATTTGAATTGAACTTCAAATAAAGAAAGCTTATTTGACCTTTTATGAGGGTCAAACCTGAGCTGAGCCATCTTGAAGAAAGATTTTTGGGTTTTATCTATCTTGGCATTTCTAGTCTAGGACAGGTTTCAAATTTTCTAGAAAGTACACATAGACACCAAAATTCAACATTTTCCAGATCTGCCCTAATTTGAGGTTAGTACTTGTATTTCAATTATTCTATATTACAAGCATAATATCCATCCACAGAAAGGGAAATATTAGATTTACTTTCTTTTCCATATTAACCATAAATTGATTCGATTGTGTATTAAGCTCTAGGTTGATCAAATCGGATCTCTTTCTTGGGGAATTTGGGTTTGAGATTAGATCTCATATTTCCCCCTTTACATTTGAATAGAGGTTAATCCATTTTACATCTATTCATTTTGGTGAACCCGACTAGCTTACTCTCTTTCTTTTTGGTGTTAGATTTCCCTTTGTCTTATCCTGTGTGTTCCTTTTATCTTGCTAGAATTAGATTTGTCCTTTGTGATTAATCTTGCATGCGAATTAAATCAAATATACATTTTACATCTAATAATTTTGGTGCTTTTATGACAGCTTTCCAAATATGATATTAGTATGAGGAATATTTCTTAGCAATGTTTCTTATGCTAATTGATTTGGGTTGTTTAGTGCTAACCCATATTCTTTTGGTTTTATTATTTCACACCCTCATGTGTGTATGTTGAGTTAGAATCCTTAGTCTGGGGGCTCATGTCCTTTGCTAAGTGTTGTTTTATCTCTTTTTGAATCCACTTAGATGTGCTCTTTCTTCTCCTTTACCAAGAGTTTGCATCGAATCCATACTCTTGCTAAAGTGGGGGCTTAATGTATCGTCTTAAAATGGAAGCAGTTCCATGTTAAGAGCATTTATCCCTTTGAGTAAGTGGTTTGGGGTCATATTGGATGTCTTGAATTGATCTTTTCTTTGATCTTGCTTTCTCCCGGCTTTCCACTTCTTTTCTGCTTCATTCTAGTTGAATTTAGGGTTAGGATCTTAAGGATTCTCTTGAATTTCCCTCTTTCATAGCTCTATTTTCTAGGTAGGATTTAGAAATGGATCCTCCTAGCCTTCATCTTAGTATTCATAGGATTTTATATCTATTCCTGACATTCTATCCTATTCTGGCACCAATTCTAGGTTTCTGGGCATCCTTGGGACCTCTTGACTTCATTCTAGGTCAACTTGGGAAAAAGGTCAATGTCTTAGGTCAACCCTAACTAGGTCAAGGTCTTAGGTCAACCCTAACTAGGTCAGGGTCAACCTTGAAATTGATCCCTTTCTTCAAATTTTCAAGATCCTTAATTTCCAGGCTTTAGGCTTTCGGGAAATTTATTTTCCCGCCTCTAGGTTTTCCATTTCAGGTTTTGGGATGGTAAATCCTTTAATTACATTTAATCTAGGTATATTTTCTAAAGGTGAGGACCTAATTGAGATTTAATTCTCCAAGGTGGCCCATCTAGAGGAGTGTTCCATAGATCACTATAAAAGGAGGCCTTCCTCTCTCATTTTCATCATCAAGTTTTGCAATCAAGCATCCACACTCAAGAAATTTCAAGTTCTCAAGCTCTCAAGGTGATCAAGAAATCATTCCATTCAAGAAAGCATTCAAGTCTTCTTCTGCATCCAAGTTCTCCATTAAAGATAAAGGATTCAAGTATTCAAGCTATTGAAAGGAGTTGGTTCAAGCATTCAAGATTTATCATTTAAACCCTAGATCTAGCTATCATGATGGTGTGATCTTCCTTCAAGATCATTTTGTTCATCTTCAAGATCCATTTCATTCTTCCCACACGGTGGATTCTAAGCATACAATCATGGAGGTTTGATTTACATTTATTGTTTTGTTCAAGCTTTCATATCAATATACTTGTTTACATTTCAAATACAATTGCATAGCTTGATTGTTAGATCCTTTTCTACTACTTGCTAGCATTTTCCATTTCAATTTCAATATTAAGGTTGATTCCAAACCAGGGTTTGACCAAGGCAAACCCCTCAAACAAAAAAAAAAAATCCTCTTTTTCTTACAGGTACAGGTGTGGAGTTTCAAATCTGAGAATGAATTTGGATACCCTTTTCAGCCATCTTCTAGGATTTGTGAATAGAATTTGAATTAGACTTCAAATAAAGAATGTGGTATTTGACCTTTTATGAGGGTCAAACCCAAGCTGAGCCATCTTGAGGAAAGATTTTTGGGTTTTCTCTATCTTGGCATTTCTAGTCCAGGATAGGTTTCAGATTTTCTTGAGAGTGTACACAGACATCAGAATTCAACATTTTTTAGATTTTCCCTAATTTGAGGTTAGTATTTGTATTTCAATTATTTCAGATTTCAAGCTTAATCCAACTATAGGGAAGTATTAGATTTACTTTCTTTTCCATACTAACCATAAATTGATTCGATTATGTATTAACCTCTAGGTTGATCAAATCAGATCTCTTTCCTAGGGAATTTGAGTTTGAGAATAGATCTCATATTTCCCCCTTTACATTTGAATAGAGGTGAATCCATTTTACATCTATTCATTTTGGTGAACCCGATGTCATAGCTTCATCCTTTGTGACTGATAAATGTATCATCTTAGAATGGAAGCACTTCCATATTGATAGCTTTAACACCCTATTTTAATACATTTATCATGATAGACATGCATTTAGGATGCATTTTTAACTCATCTTCTTCATTCTAGGTGAAATTAGGGTTAGAATCCTAAAGATTCTCTTGAATTTCCCTCTTCCATGACTCTATTTTCTAGGTAGGATTTATAAATGGATCCTCCTAGCCTTCATATTAGTAATCATATGATTTTATGTCTATCCCTGACATTTTGTCCTATTCCGGCATCAATTCTAGGTTTCTGGGCATCCCTGAGAGCTCCTGACTTAGTTCTGAGTCAACTTGGGAAAAAGGTCAATGTCTTAGGTCAACCCTGACTAGGTCAAGGTCTTAGGTCAACCCTGACTAGGTCAGGGTTAACCTAGACATTGACCCCTTTCTCCAAATTTCCAAGATCCTTAATTTATGGGCTTCAAACTTTGGGGAAATTTATTTTCCCGCCTCCGGGTTCACCATTTCGGGTTTCGGGAGGGTAAATCCTTTAATTACATTTTATCTAGGTATATTTTCTAAAGGTGAGGACCTAATTGAGATTTAATTCTCCAAGGTGGCCCCTCTAGAGGAATGTGCCCTAGATCACTATAAAAGGAGGCCTTCCTCTCTCATTTTCACATAAAATCTCATCTCAAGCAATTGCAAGCTCTCAAGTGCAAGGAAGAATTCAAGCAAGGGAGGAATAGTGAAGGTGAAAGTTAGCGAGAGGAAGATATAGAAGATCAAGCCATTGTTGACATCAAGCATCTTTGTAGACTCATATTTGGAGCAAGAGAGATCCCTTCTTCCTTGATCCACCATTATCAACTTTCAAGCATTCAAGGATTCAATCATGGAGTAGCAATTACAAATTGTGAGTTTGGTAGAAGTACTTTAGCCTTGGGGGCTTGGTATGCTTTTCTATCTCATTCAAATATATGCATTGTTATTTCATACATATTCATGCTAGGGTTTTGATCTAGAGGATTTGATCTTGGCATTACACTTTCAATAAATACACACACACATTCTATTTCAATAGACTATTCGTGGAGGTGGAGACCACCAAAACGGGGGTTGGAATAAGGCAAAACCCTATATAGCCACCCCAAAACTCCCCTTTTCAGATACCTACAGTTTTTTTTTGAGGATTAGAGGACAAATCTGAGTACCCTTTTCATTGAACTTCTGGGATTTGTGAACAGAATTTGAATCAGACTTCAAATAAAGAAAGTGGTATTTGCCCTTTTATGAGGTTCAAACCTGAGCTGAGCCATCTCCGGGAAAGATTTCTAGGTTTTCTTCATCTCAGCATTTCCATTCTAGGATAGGTTTCAATTTTTTTTGAAAGTGTACACAGACTTCAGAAAATAGGTATTTATGAATCAATTTCATGATGAGGTATGTATCTTGACCTAATTGATTTTTCCAGATTTTCTTATGCTATTCCAATTCCAAATTCAATTTCAAATGAATATGTGTTGAATGTTAGGTATATTACTATGTTTCCATTTTAACCATATTCATTTTGGTGAACCTATTTACGACAACTCTTTCTTTTATGGTGTTAGATTTAAATCTTGTAGATTTCTTTCTTGCGTTTATATTTCAAAAAAAAAAATTGCAAAATTCATTTAAAAATATAAAAATATTTCTATTTTTCATTCTTTTAGTACTTTCTTTGTATTCAACATGTATGATTCTTGTTTTGAGTACTTTGATGATGCGTTTATTATACAAGAGGATAGAATCCCTAATGAGGTACATGGTAGTGAGGATGAAAATGGTTCGAATATGGTCTCCATGGATCCTATTCCTATTTCACTCTCCTCCACAACCTCTCCAATTGACCTTTACCATAGGGTGTGTGCATGGTTACCTTCATGTCCCACTATTTGCAACATTGATAAACCTAAAATGTTCTATCCTACACCTTTTATGATGGTAAAAGGATGTCCTCGTATAATAATTAAAGGTAAACCTAGAGATCCTTCAGATTTCTTTGACAACACTAATTTTGTTTCTCATGCTTATCGTACATGTAATAATCCTTAGCCTACTATTCTAGTTTCTTTACCTCCTTCTCAACCTATGCTTCCTCAAGCACCTAGGTATCCATCTACTTTTAAGGAGTACAACTTAGTTGACCAATTACGTGCTACTCCTGCTAAGATATCTTTATGGGAATTACTTCAAACATCCCTGACATATCATGAGGCATTGCAAAAAGCTTTATCTACTCTTCCTACTTCACCTCCTAATCAAGAAAACATTCATTCTATTTTGGATTGTATACATACTATGCCTTTTGTACCTCCTATTGTTTTTTCTGATAATTATTTACCTTCCTTAGAGGTGCAGAATCAATATGATGCTCTTATGGTGGCTGTCTTGATTAATCAGAGTATCATTCACATAACCTTAATTGATAATGGATCAGGACTTAATGTTTGTAGCATGGATATGCTCAAAGCGAAAAAGGCTGATTTATCTACTATTCAACCTGATAATGTTCCTATACGTGGATTTGACAATATTGTGAAAAGAACTTTGGGTATTATTACCTTACCTATTAAAGTAGGTCTAATTATTATAAATACTCCTATTCATGTTATGCCTAGACCTCTCAACTATAACCTTCTTTTAGGAAGACCTTGGTTACATACTATGCATGTAGTTCCTTCTACTTTTCATCACAAGTTTAGGTTCATCTATAACAGCCTAATGTATACATTACATGCAGATGATGCCCCAAACCCTTTCTTAAATGCAAAATATGCTAAGAACTCTGAAAATATTCAACCTAATAAAGAGATTCAAAAACAATCTGAGATACAACAATCTGAGATAAAACAACCTGAGATTCACCAACAAGAAGCTCCATCCTCTTCTTCATCTTTGACTGAGGATGATTTGTGGACATTGGATTTTAATCCTACATTTATTGGAGAATATAAGGTCTCTGATTTGGAATTCATGATGCAACAAAATGAATTTGAAAAAAAAGTGTTTATTTCTTCTTTGTTGTCTAAAGAATTAAAAAGTAATTTTGTTGCTGCTTTGATTAATGAAACGCTTGACACTATAAAGCCTGATTGTTATGACATTGTGACATATGTCACTCCTTGGACTCCTTCTGACATGACTAATAGATATGGCCCTGGTTATCATTTTCTTAAGAAATTAGAATTTAATGGGAAAGGATGTGGTAAATATGAACAAGGTATACAAGTACCTTTGGATAATGATGTCTATGATCATATGTATGGATTAGGATTTAATCTTTATCGAAAACCATCAGCTTTTCCTCTTAATGTTAATCATATTTGTAGTGGATAGTTGAAATTGGTTAACCCATTGCTTATTAACCTTAATCAAAACTCTTCTTTGGATATTTTTCCTAAAGATGAAGCCTTAATGGAATTTTTAGGGGTTTATGAGGATCTTCCTACGTTTCATCACAAATGAGGAAAGCCTTATTATTTAAACATAGATGCTTATTTTGGAGAACATGATATTCTTCCTTTAACAATGGATTCTCATATAAGAAGTGATTTTTTAATTACTAAAACTATTGATATTCAAGTGGATGAGAATAACTTTGAAAGGTTGATAAAAATTGGGAAATGTTTGAATCAGGATGAACGTGATCAGTTGGTTTCCCTTTTGCTCAAATTTAAGGATATTTTCTTGGACATACTCTGATATGCTAGGTATAGATTCTAAGATAGTCACTCATAACATTATTCTAAAACCAAATATGAATCTTGTGAAACAAAAAATTTGAAAGATGAATCCACGAATTGCTTTGTTAGTTAAAGGTGAAATTGAAAAACTATTGGATTCTGGATTTATTCATTCTATTGATTATTTGGATTAGATTTCAAACATTTTTCCTGTGTCAAAAGGAGAAAATAAGATAAGGATGTGCACTAATTTTAGAGATTTAAATAAGGCATCCTTGAAAGATGATTTCCCACTACCTAATATTGATATGATTGTGGATTCAATAGTAGGTCATGCTTTATTATCTTTTATGGATGGTTTTTTAGGATATAATCAAATCTTTATCCCTCCTAAAGATCAATTTGAGACTGCATTTATAACACCTTGGGGAACCTTTGTTGGAAATAATCAAGACTAGCCAAGTTACTGAGAGGGGAGGGGTGAATCAGTAACCTCAAAATCTTTTTAACCAATTCAGATCTTAACGGTATTCCAAATAACATTTATATCAACAGGCTAACTGCATGCATGAATAACTAAAAGAATAAAACATTCACAACACTTTGAACACACAAATTTGACAACCCAGAAACCTTCTAAATAGAAAGTAAAACTGGGGTGGGGATGATACCCACAAAACTTCAATGCTGCAGTATAATGTTTGCTGGTTAAGGCTTACAATGATCACTTCTGATGACTTGCCCTATTAGGAGCAATAAGTACTGCTAGGTCCACCCTGTTAGAGGATTTAGAAACATATAAAAATATTTCTATTTTTCATGCTTTTAGTACTTTCTTTGTATTCAACATGTATGATTCTTGTTTTGAGTACTTTGATGATGTGTTTATTATACAAGAGGATAGAATCCCTAATGAGGTACATGGTAGTGAGGATGAAAATGGTTCGAATATGGTCTCCATGGATCCTATTCATATTTCACTCTCCTCCACAACCTCTCCAATTGACCTTTACCATAGGGTGTGTGCATGGTTACCTTCATGTCCCACTATTTGCAACATTGATAAACCTAAAATGTTCTATCCTACACCTTTTATGATGGTAAAAGGATGTCCTCGTATAATAATTAAAGGTAAACCTAGAGATCCTTTTGATTTCTTTGACAACACTAATTTTGTTTCACATGCTTATCATACATGTAATAATCCTCGGCCTACTGTTCTAGTTTCTTTACCTCCTTCTCAACCTATGCTTCCTCAAGCACCTAGGTATCCATCTACTTTTAAGGAGTACAACTTAGTTGACCAATTACATGCTACTCCTGCTAAGATATCTTTATGGGAATTACTTCAAACATCCCTGACATATCATGAGGCATTGCAAAAAGATTTATCTACTGTTCCTGCTTCGCCTCCTAATCAAGAAAACATTCATTCTATTTTGGATTGTATGCATACTATGCCTTTTGTACCTCCTATTGTTTTTTCTGATAATTATTTACCTTCCTTAGAGGTGCAGAATCAATATGATGCTCTTATGGTGGTTGTCTCGATTAATCAGAGTATCATTCACATAACCTTAATTGATAATGGATTAGGACTTAATGTTTGTAGCATGGATATGCTTAAAGTGATAAAGGCTGATTTATCTAGTATTCAACCTGATAATGTTCCGATACGTGGATTTGACAATATTGTGAAAAGAACTTTGGGTATTATTACCTTACCTATTAAAGTAGGTCAAATTATTCTAAATACTCCTATTCATGTTATGCCTAGACCTCTCAACTATAACCTTCTTTTAGGAAGACCTTGGTTACATACTATGCATGCAGTTCCTTGTATTCTTCATCACAAGTTTAGGTTCATCTATAACAGCATAATGTATACATTACATGTGGAAGATGCCCCAAACCCTTTCTTAAATGCAAAATATGCTAAGAAATCTGAACCTATTCAACCTAATAAAGAGATTCAAAAACAATCTGAGATACAACAATCTGAGATAAAACAACTTGAGATTCACCAACAAGAAGCTCCATCTTCTTCTTCATATTTGACTGAGGATGATTTGGGGACATTGGATTTTAATCCTACATTTATTGGAGAATATAAGGTCTCTAATTTCGAATTCATGATGCAACAAAATGAATTTGAGAAAAACGTGTTTATTTCTTCTTCGTTGTCTGAAGAATTAAAAAGTAATTTTGTTGCTACTTCGATTAATGAAACGCTTGACACTATAAAGCCTGATTGTTATGACATTGTGACATATGTCGCTCCTTGGACTCCTTCTGACATGACTAATAGATATGGCCCTGGTTATCATTTTCTTAAGAAATTAGAATTTAATGGGAAAGGATGTGGTAACTATGAACAAGGTATACAAGTACCTTTGGATAATGATGTCTATGATCATATGTATGGATTAGGATTTAATCTTTATCGAAAACCATCAGCTTTTCCTCTTAATGTTAATCATATTTGTAGTGGATAGTTGAAATTGGTTAACCCATTGCTTATTGACCTTAATCAACACTCTTCTTTGGATATTTTTCCTAAAGATGAAGCCTTAATGGAATTTTTAGGGGTTTATGAGGATCTTCCTATATTTCATCACAAATTAGGAAAGCCTTATTATTTAAACACAGATGCTTATTTTGGAGAACATGATATTCTTCCTTTACCGATGGATTCTCATATAAGAAGTGATTTGTTAATTACTGAAACTATTGATATTCAAGTGGATGAGAATAACTTTGAAAGGTTGATAAAAATTGGGAAATGTTTGAATCAGGATGAACGTGATCAGTTGGTTTCCCTTTTGCTCAAATTTAAGGATATCTTTGCTTGGACATACTCTGATATGCTAGGTATAGATTCTAAGATAGTGACTCATAACATTATTCTAAAACCAAATATGAAACTTGTGAAACAAAAAATTTTAAAGATGAATCCACGAATTGCTTTGTTAGTTAAAGGCGAAATTGAAAAACAATTGGACTCTGGATTTATTCATTCTATTGATTATTTGGATTAGATTCCAAACATTTTGCCTATGTCAAAAGGAGAAAATAAGATAAGGATGTGCACTGGTTTTAGAGATTTAAATAAGGCATCCTTGAAAGATGATTTCCCACTACCTAATATTGATATGATTGTGGATTCAACAGCAGGTCATGCTTTATTATCTTTTATGGATGGTTTTTTAGGTTATAATCAAATCTTTATCCCTCCTAAAGATCAATTTAAGACTGCATTTATAATAGCTTGGGGAACCTTTGTTGGAAATAATCAGGACTATCCAAGTTACTGAGAGGGGAGGGGTGAATCAATAACCTCAAAATATTTTTAACCAATTCAGATCTTAACAGTATTCAAAATAACATTTATATCAATAGGCTAACTACATGCATGAATAACTAAAAGAATAAAACATTCACAACACTTTGAACACACAGATTTGACAACCCAGAAACCTTCTAAATAGAAAGTAAAACTGAGGTGGGGATGGGACCCACAAAACTTCAATGCTGCAATATAAAGTTTACTAGTTAAGGATTACAATGATCACTTCTGATGACCTGCCCTATTAGGAGCAATAAGGACTGCTAGGTCTACCTTGTTAGAGGATTTACAAACATACAATGAAGTATGCACTCGGTAAAGAGATTTCACAAAAGATTGTTAGGTCTACCCTGTTAAAGGATTTTGGGGCTGGTTCACCAGTTAGGATGAAATAGTAGATCTCTTACTTGCAACTGTACTTGCTGAATGAGATTCTTTGATGTACTAATCACCTTTTGTGATATATATGTCTCTGCTACTCCTTATATTGTTGTAGCCCTTTGTAATTCGCTTATCTCTACCTTTTCTTTTTGTCTTCACATCTCACACATTCTACTCTTCCTTTTTGTCGATTATATATCAATCCAAAAAAATTATAAAAGAATTACAAAGTCAGCTTTTAAACAAACAGACACAAATATTACCGAGTCAGCCCAAATATAGTGACTCGGTTACTGCAAACTAACTCGGTGACTTTCTGATACTCGGTGTCCATTACGTTACTCGGCATCATCATGCACTCGGTAGAAGTGGAGACTCAGTCCATACTAATCACTCGGTCATAGTTTCCAACTTGGTGTATACTAGAGACTCGGTAGATATAGTGTCACTCAGTAAACACTGCTCGGACTACTCGGTAAACACTGCCTTGTCTGCTTGGTAAACACTGCCTTGTCTACTCGGTAAACACTGCCTTGTCTGCTTGGTAAATATTGCCTTGTCTACTCGGTAAACACTATCTTGTCTACTCGGTAAACATTATCTAAATAAGTGTTGTCACTAATGACAAACATACTTAATGCCAACAATCTCCCCCTTTGGCATTAGTGACAAAAACACTTATTTTCCAAAGCTTATGTACAAAGATCATGCTGAATCTGTTTCTGATATTTTTTTTTCAAAAATTTATATTTGTCATACTGCTATATATATATCATGACTCCCCTATACAGTATACATATATACAAATATCTAATTTTACCTCATACTCATATATTTTTTTTTATACTTTCTCCCGTTTTCATATCTTACAAATCTTATATACTTTCTCCCCCTTTTTGACAATAATGCCGAAGATGTATATACAAATATTTTACATGGAGATGCCAAAATGTGAAAGAAAATCAGAATGTACCTTTCTAATCAGTGCCAGAGTTTTGTCCCAATTCTCTTGTAGAATCTTGCATGTATGGAGTGCAACTTGGACTTTTGCAGAGAGTTCAATCATATGGTCTACAATAGAAAACTGATTGTCATGGATCAATGTTTTTGAGTGTGCAATATTCTTCTGCATTGTATCCATGATGGGAAGGATCATATTCTGAATATCTAATAGTGTTGTCCTAATCCTTGCATCTTCTCTCAATAACTCTGATTGCTTATCAGATAGAAGTCTGATTGTCATATGATTTCCAGAGCTTGAACTAGGTTCAAGTTGCAACTTTTGTGCACTGACCTTCAGATCCTCATCGATATTATTTAATTTTTCCTTTATCTCCTTTGAGAACTTAGCAACATTACATACTTTGATAAAAAGTGATGTTACCTTGGAATAGGAGGACTCGATGTTAGTCAAAACTGAATATAACTCTGCCTGATTGATAGCTATTTTCTTAGCAATGTGCTCAAGCACTTTATTTTCAAACTTCTTCTCAGCCTTCTCAAGAAACTTATCTGATCCAGAGGAATCCTCATTGAATTTGTTAACTGCTTCTGCCAACTATAACAAAATGTGTTGAGAGGAATCAACCTCATCACCTACAGCTTCTGTCAAAATATTCCTGGCATCCTCAATGATCCTATATTCCTTATTTCTTTCTTCTTTTAACTTTTCCTGCTTTTCCTTCTTCTAGAGAAGTTCACCAACCATTTGTATTTGGTCTATCATTAGGTTTGCAAAGTCTAGTTGGGGAATCTCTATCTTTTCATCTAAGTCTATATCCTCTACTACATTCTTACTCAAAAATCTTGTACAAGATCGAGTCTTGGGTTCAACTATTTTTGCACTTAATGCCTTTGTGGTAGAAATTATTGTAGACATAGTAGGACTTGTAGTGAAAAATGGTAAACTTTCAACTAATTTAACTAGAATATTTGATGAATACAAAACTGAAGTATGTACAACTGTAGAATCTGGAGTACTTATGGCTGAAAGATTCAAAACTAAAGTAGGTACAAAAGATGATGCTGGAGATTGCAATTTGGTGGAAGGAGGCTAAAGCTCGGTGGATGAAATGGTAGCCACTTCTATCATCGAAAGTTTGATCTATGCTAGTGATGATTGGACATTTGATGTATCTATAGGAGTTGTCACAATCACACTTGAAGCTATCTCTGAGCTAGATGTAGCATTTTTTTCTAAAGAGTGAGGAAGTGAGGAAATTACCTCTGCAACTATCCGAACTAGATCATCTTCCTCATCATTTTGTTTTTAATTACAACAGTTTCAATACTCGGTTGGTGAAGATGATAGATGTTTTTCCAAGTAGTTTTTGCACTTTTCACAACCGACTCTATATCTTTGATTAAGATTAAACAACTGTTGAATTTTAGTGTCATCTTATTCTCATTTTCAATCAATGCCTTATTAATTTCAGCATTTTTCAAACTTGGCATCAACTATCTTAAGTTTTGAGCATATATGTCCTTGATAGTTTACCTGGCATTGGACCATCTTAACTTGATTTTTTCTAGTAAAACTCCTAGAATTTGAGAAGCCATGTCTTCAAGTGAGTACTTCCATTTTCCCATTTTCTCAATAACAACATCGTCAATTTCCTGCTGCTCTGCTTCAGATCTTATTTCATATTTTAGAGATTTGAGATTTGCAATTCCAGATGCTTCTCTCAAACTCTTAATATTTTCTTCTAAAGAGGGAGGAGGCTTTTTTAATACAATATCATCATTGACTTTACCTGCCTTGCCCCTTTTTCTTTTTCTTGTGAATACTATAGTGGGTTCCTCGGGTACCTTGGAGATAATTACCTTTCCTTTCTTCTTTATAGGCACTTGTTCTTCTTTACTTTCATTATTTTCTTCTCCTTCTACAATATCCCCTCCTTTGCCTTCGGTTAACATTAGAGGTGTGCTAGATTGCATCTGGGCCATCCTCTTTCTGCCTTTGTTAACTGCCTATGGGAGCTTTATGCTTAGCTCAATTCTTACCTTAGCTTCATCATATGTTCCAAAGTATGGAACCTTTGGATCAATGGGTTGATTAACTTGGGCTTCAATTATATCTTTTGTCTCATCAATATTTACCTCATAAGGAAGAGGTTTCACTACCTACATATATACTCTATCATAATCAACCATGAAACAAATATCATCTTTATAATCTTCCACCAATTTTTGTGGAATTCGGAATCTGTTATTCATCTTTTCTTTAAAAGATTCAAAATAGTTATCCATTATTCTTTCAAAATTCTCACCCATTTCTACAATGTATTCATTTATCTGATAAAGAGTAGGCACATCCTTTCTCCATACTACTGTGCCTTTCGATAGGAAAAACTTTTGAACATAGAAAAATAAATAAACCAAGAGTGAGCCAAACTTACCTGGATTGTTCTTTGAGGTTTGAATGCTCTCCATATTCTTGTTGAACTAGTTTAACAACAAATCTACTAGATCAAAAGACAAATTGTTCTTCACAATTTTGTAGGTTAGGTCAATTGCTTCACATGGAACACTGTTTTGCCGACTTGAACTATATATCTTGTGAGCTATGACATAAGTGCCAAATTTTAGTTCTGCATCAGTAATACTGCTTATTTTCATACCTCTACCATCCCACTTGGCTAGGGTTTTCTTTTCTAGCTCTACCCGACCTAGGGTTTTAGTAGATTTTATTTTGTCAAGCATGGGAAGACCAGTGACTCGGTGGATCATCTTCTTGGTTATCTCTACTAGTTGCTCTAGCCAAATTTTTCCTTCATGTACTCGGCTTAGGATGTATCTTATCCATTTTAACTGAAAACTCTGAGGTAAGTGAGTGATGTGAACTAAACCCTTATCTTCCAAATGTTTATGTTCCGATTTTAGAACACCATCAACACATAGTTCATTATGAAAAACATCTATCTCTTGGGTTCCAAGCTCTTTATTGTACACTTAAAATGACTGCGAATGTTGTTTATAAGAAGTACCTTAGGAGGAATTTGTGATTGAGCTCCACTCAGGTCTAGAGTTTCTGCGATCGCGAGCACAAGTTTGAAATCTGGCGCTTTCCATTCTCCTTGTACTAACATTTCTGAACTTTTCTTCACTTTCATGCTTGATGCTACCATGGTACCTTAGTAGACAAAGAAACTCTTCAAAAAAATTTTTTTTCTCTAAATTGCTTTATCGCACTAGAAAATTTCTTTGCTCGATATGCTGATATTCGCAATGAAGAATGAACTCAATTTCATTCTTTTTGTTAAAATTTTGTCATTAATGCTCCGTAGGAATTAGGGTATTGAACTTGACAGACTGCCATCCACTATGCATTAATTTCTTGGTAAAAGATTCCTCAACTCGGCAAACATATTGTCCCGACCTTACTTGGTAACCATATGAAGTTGTGTTACTCCTGACCTTGCTTAATAAATTTAGGAATCCATTGTTGTTTCATCTGCTTCCTGATGCTATCTACTTTTGCGTTCTTTTCATCTTCAACTTCACCTATATTCATGCAATTTTTAGCTATATGACCAAGCTTAGTGCATTTATAACATCTTATGGTAGTATCCCTTTTTCTCAAGTGATGCCTTACACAATTTTTCCCAATGTGTCCATATTCACCATAGTAATGACATCTACACCAAGTGTTGTAATCCCAACCAAATATTACTTTCACAATTTGTTCTGCTAGATTCGGTGTTTTAGACCTACATTCTGATGCCTTGTGACCTTGTTTATTACATATGTGACATTTGCCTTTAAATCTTGGTTTCTCCTTGCATTCATTTGCTTTATGACCATGCTGATTACAATTGTAGCATTTTCCATTGAATTTTTCTTTTCCATTGTTCCAACATTTGTTTCAAGTATGACCAATTTTTCCACAGTGATTGCAAGTAGGTTTCTGATTCCTTTGAGTACCTTGATTGGAGGATTCACCTTCTTTGTTTTTTCCAAGTCCTACTTTTCCTTTTTGTTTATGAAGGTTTTGTTCATACAGTTGATTCATATCTTCCTGAGATTTCAACATTCTCTCATTGATTTTCCTTTCAGTGTTTAGGTCATTCATTAATCTTAAACTAATTTCCTTTTTAGATCTCAGCTCCTCTCTTATATTTTCATTTTCTGATCTAAGAGTCAAGATTTCTTCATTTGTATTGGAGATCTGATCAATAAGGTTTTCTAGCTGAAGGGTTTGATTCTGGATTTCATTGTTCTTTCCATCTATTTCATCTTTTATCTTGTTTCTTTGTTCCAAGATTTCACAAAATCTTGTTGACTGAATTTCCTGTTCTCTTTTCAATTTTTTTACTTCTTGCAGAGATCCATTCTTTGCTAGAAGTTCTTTGATTGCATCGATTGCTTCATCGGAGCTGCTTGAAGAGAAAAAATCTTCAATCTTTTCTTCAACATACTAGTGGTCGTTCATCTGATTTGCAAGTTCCTTCCTTCTATTTAGGGAATGGGAAAGATGCTCTTTTTCTTCCTTGAGTTGAGCTATGTTCATTTCCAGATCTAGCTTTTCATTCTCAATTACTTTATTAAGTCTGAATATCTCCATTATCTTGGATCTTTACTCAAGTTGTCAAACTTTATCCTAAGAATCACAAAGCTTTGATACCAATTGTTGGAAATAATCAAGACTATCCAAGTTACTGAGAGGGGAGGGGTGAATCAGTAACCTCAAAATATTTTTAACCAATTCAGATCTTAACAATATTCCAAATAACATTTATATCAATAGGCTAACTACATGCATAAATAACTAAAAGAATAAAACATTCACAACACTTTGAACACATAGATTTGATAACCCAGAAACCTTCCAAACAGAAAGTAAAACTGGGGTGGGGATGATACCTACAAAACTTCAATGCTGCAGTATAAAGTTTGCTGGTTATGAGCAATAAGGACTACTAGGTCCACCTTGTTAGGAGCAATAAGGACTCCTAGGTCCACCTTGTTAGAGGATTTACAAACATACAATGAAGTATGCACTCGGTAAAGAGATTTCACAAAAGACTGTTAGGTCTACCCTGTTAAAGGATTTTGGGGCTGGTTCACCTGTTACAATGAAACAGTAGATCTCTTACTTGCAACTGTATTTGATGAATGAGATTCTTTGATGTGCTGATCACCTTCTGTGATAGATATGTCTCTGCTACTCCTTATATTGTTGTAGCCCTTTGTAATTCGCTTATCTCTACGTTTTCTTTTTGTCTTCACATCTCACACATTTTGCTCTTCCTTTTTTTTTATTATATATCAATCCAAAAAAATTATAAAAGATTTACAAAGTCAGTTCTTAAACAAATAGACACAAATATTACTGAGTCATCCCAAATATAGTGACTCAGTTACTACAAACTAACTCGATGACTTTCTGATACTCGGCATCCACTGCATTACTCGGCATCATCATGCACTCAGTAGAAGTGGAGACTCAATCCATTCTAATCACTCGGTCATAGTTTCAAACTCAGTGTATACTAGAGACTTGGTAGATATAGTGTCACTCGGTAAACATTGCTTGGACTGCTCGGTAAAAATTTCCTTGTCTGCTCGGTAAACACTACCTTGTCTGCTCGGTAAACACTGCCTTGTTTGCTCGGTAAATACTACCTTGTCTACTCGGTAAACAATATCTTGTCTACTCGGTAAACACTGTCTGAATAAGTGTTGTCACTAATGACAAACATACTTAATGCCAACAACCTTATGTTGGGTCATGATGCCTTTTGGATTAAAAAATGTGGGTGCAACTTATCAATGGGCTATGACTTTGATTTTTCATAATTACATTCATAAGATTCTTGAAGATTACGTGGATGACATCTTAGAAAAATCTATACAAAGAGAAGATCATGTTACTATTTTATGATAGATATTTGAAAGAATTAGAAGTTATAATATGAGATTGAATCCTAAGAAGTGTGTCTTTGGAGTTGATTCGAGTAAATTATTAGGATTTATAATCTCTAAGCGAGGCATCGAGGTAGATACTGAAAAGATTGATGCTATTGTTAATATGCCTCCTAAGATTATTTCACAGTTATGAAGTTTACAAGGAAAAATGAAAGCTATTCATTGCTTTATTTCTAATTTAGCCTATCAAACTATTCCTTTTACTTCCTTGCTTAGAAAGGAAACCACTTTCTCTTGAAATGAGGAGTGTAAACAAACTTTTGAGCAATTTAAGGAGTATCTCGTGAATCCTCCTATCTTGCAACCTACAAATTTTGATAAACTGTTTCAATTATATACTTCAGCAACTCCATGAATTATGAGTGCGTTGTTAGCTCAAATTGATGAAAATGGTAAAGAAAAACCTGTGTATTACATTAGTCAGACTTTAATTGATTATGAAACATGATATACAGATTTAGAAAGACAATGTCTAGATGTAGTTTATGCATGTCAGAAACTCGGGCATTATCTTATAAATGCTAAAGTTAATGTGATTGTCAAGTTTGACCCTTTGAAACATCTCTTTTCACAAACTAAATTCAATTTCAATTCAATTTCAAGGTTAATTCCTAAATTGGGGTTTGACCAAGGCAAACCCCCCATACAAAAAAAACCCCCATTTTCTTGCAGGTACAGGTGTAGAGTTTCAGATCTAAGCACAAATTTGGATACCCTTTTTGGCCATCTTCTGGGATCTATGAACATAATTCAAATCACCTTCAAATAAAGAATGTGGTATTTGACCTTTTATGAAGGTCAAACCTGAGCTGAGCCATCTTGAGGAAAGATTTCTGGGTTTTCTCTGTCTTGGCATTTCCAGTCCACAATAGGTTTTAGATTTTCTAGAAAGTACACATAGACACCAGCATTCAACATTTTCCAGATCTGCCCTAATTTGATGTTAGTACTTGTATTTCAATTATTCTATATTCCAAGCATAATATCCATCCATACAAAGGGAAATATTAGATTTACTTTCTTTTCCATATTAACCATAAATTGATTCAATTGTGTATTAACCTCTAGGTTGATCAAATCGGGTCTCTTTCTTGGGGAATTTAGTTTTGAGAATAGATCTCATATTTCTCCCTTTACATTTGAATAGAGGTGAATCCATTTTACATCTATTCAATAAGATACCATCAAGTGTAGGAGGAAATTGGATTCTAATAGATATAGATGAGTACCATGATATTCCCTAACCTATTGTCTTAAAGTTTTCTCCACCTCATAATGCTAAGAGAATTTTCCTAGATACAACAACTTAATCACACACTAATGCAATAAAGTAAAAATAACCAAATGTAATTTACAATATAATTTTGTCTTTGGATTAGAGAATAAAGGATAATAATCAGTGTTCTATTATACACATGACTGAGATGACTAATTTGTATAAATATCAACCCATTACTCTAAATCAGATTCATTCCCTAGTTATAGGTGTTGTCATATTTTTGACACATTTTGAAAGCCTAATTACTAGATGAGCTACTGTAACCTAGTTTGTGTTATTAGGTGATCTAGATTAAATTTGTGTACATTTCATTGTGATACATGAAAAAGGAAAAGAAATGAATTGCATCTACATCTACACATACATCTATCTGTAGCATTTGTTTGAGAAGAGAAGCAAGGAGAAACTGAAAAGAAGAAACATCTATCTAGGCTCACATAGGTCGTGAGTATAGTCTTTACTAGAATTAAACAGATGAGTGTAAATATACATAAAAGAGATGTTGCATTGGGGTACCAGACATTGCCTGGTTTTGAAGTCTGAAGCTCATCCTATCCAGAAGCTCCTGAGATCCAGAACCTGCAAAGAAGAAGAAGAGGGGATTTGGGTTAGATCCAATGGATCTAAGAAATGGCTGATATCACAATACAGTAATGCATATACACACTTAGCCAAGCATCTCTCATAAAGGTTGTGCTTAAATCTGTGTACCAGACTCAAAATCATTAGGGCACCATGGTTTTCACTAACATGTTTGTTCCATGTGAAGATACAAGGAAGCTAATCCAATAAAGAGTCTCATGAATGATCTAGGTCCTTTTTTGTGGGTAATGATAGATTAATTTCATTGTACTCTATCTATTACCCCAAAAAGGGCCAAGAGCACACACAATGTGTTCAAATGGGGGAACATTCAGATGATCCAGCATCAATCAATAAAAAAATTACAGAGGGTTTCTTGGCATCTGGTTCTAAACAGAGCTAGTGGAAGAGTACATAAATCTATGAACCAGATGGGGCACTCTGTTGCATAGGTATTCAAATGGCACATATATGTTGAGGGCACACAATCCACATATCCAAAAAAGGGTACAATAGACAATGCTTAAAGATTAACTCAATGCATTGCATTTAGGGCATTCATGTATTTTAAATCTGCATTCTATGATAATGTTATGACATGAAATCATGATAATCTGCAATTATGAACCAGTAAAAGAGGACTTCCATGTCCTAGGAATCCAAGTGATAAACATGTGAAAATCATTGCTATGGGTATGTTATGTAAACATACACTAGTGGCACAAATCAAATGGAAAATTCTCAGAGAAGGCATAGATCAGGGATTGATAGCAACAGTTTCATTATATCAAAGTTGCATAATCAGATGGGCAATACTAGCATGATGTTTCTCAGGGCATGGCATTAGTACATACACTATGGGATTTACATGTTACAAATAATAAGATGAGGTTTTCAAAATAGAGATATGAATGTTAAGGCATTTGTGTAATGATAATCAATAAGCAGTGGTCCACATTCCTATCAGTGATGATGCTAGTGTATATATCAACAATAAGCAAAGAAAAACACAGTGGCCATGTCCCAATTTTACGATTCTCAGGTTGATAAATTGGTGCCAACATCAATGGAGTTTAATCAAATAATTGTGCCAACATTCAAATGCCCTCGATGAACTAAGTTCATATTGTTCTCGGGCTTGGTTGTTAACAAAAACAGAGCCATGTTTACATCAATACAATCAAAACGGTGGATAAAGATAAATATTACACAGGCTGTATAAATTATGAGGCAACATATTACATCATTCAAAGATATTGAAGATATCAATGCATATGCATCTTAGGCTGCAACAGAGAATAACCACAATATTATGACTTTTGTTAAACTGTGCCCTAGCTCAAAGTATGAGCTTCAATATTCATGGGCTCTTCAAATACAAATGGATAACAATGGAAACACCACACAAATCAAGCATGAAGGTCATAACATGTCCCAGTTATGCAATGCCCTTGATGAACAATCTATGTGTTCTCGGTCTTCCCAAACATAGAAGTAATACATGGATGCAATGCATTGTAATTCTCGGGCTATGTAAATAGTCCAGTATGCTTGGTACCCAATAGATGTAACATGGAAATAAACACAACATAGCAATGGTACTAGTATGCTAAGCAAAGCGCAACTAGACTGATATATTTTCATTATATCAACATCACAGTAGGCTTCAAATATGATCTTAAGCAATTCAATAAACATGCCATAGCCCTATGTTTCATCGGGCTTATCAAACAGTGAGTCCATATTCAAATTGTGCCCTAGTTTCAAAATAGAGGAAGATAAACAGATTATATTGATTCCATAACAAAATTATTACTTATGCCCTAGTTTTGGAGGCTTATTCAAGCATGCAATGCAAGTACCGTGCCCTAGCTTGAGGAACGAGCCTCAAGTTCACAGGTCTAAATTGAAGCACAAATAGAGATATTACACAAAGCAATAAAAATCCATGCCCTATCATATGATCATCGGGCCTATTAATGCAACAAGAAATCAAATGAATCATAGTAATCTGAGGGTATAGCAATGCCATTTAAAGTGATGAAGGGTGCTCCCCTTAATACCACAAACACATAACAGAAATAGAGGAACAATAACAATAATATGCAAGAACAGAAAATTGGCTTCTTATTATCTCCACAAATGTGGAATTACAAACTTTCAGAATTACAATATGCAAAGCCACATGGGCATTCCTTACAACATTCTGTAGGACAAAGCCTCAAATCAATACCCAGATCTACTACCCAGAACTATCCTGAACTGCCTAAGACAATAATACAGCCTTCCTTATATAGGCAATTTTCCACTGCCTGGGAAGGTTCCAGAATTTTAGCCAATAAGGCCGACCAACTTAGAATTATTTTATTTTACATTTTATTACATCATAGTCGGCTCAAGATAACCTTTGAAACCCGAATAGAAATTTTGAAGAAAATTATTTTTTGCCATTTCAGGTGGCCCAACTTCCGAAGACCATAAGTCATCACCAGTTGACCCGCTTGGCTATTATAACCCCATTTCGGAAATGCCACGAAGTGCTCTACAGGCTTGACCCGCGCAAGCGCCCGTCACCCAAATTTTCGACCTCATCCAGGGCCTCTAAAGCCTTCAAAACTGAGTTCAAAGTTTCTGTACCCTGCTGCCAATACCGAAAATCTTCAATATCTTTCAATATACACTTGATCTGGCAATGAAACTTTACTGGCAGACTTATATGACCAACATGAACCTCCAAGAAAGAAATCAGATCATTCTGAGCACATACAAAAATTACCAAAAATAGTAACTTTCCATAAATAGCAGCTCTGCACAAAATAGCCCTTATTGAATACAAAAACAGAAATATTTTTGGGTGATGCAAGATTGCTCTTACACCCAGGATGCTCCTGCATCACAAAGATACATTATTCAAATGCAATCATGAATATGAACCAGTCCCATCACTAGATGTATTTCAGAATATGCAATGTATTGAAAATGAAACCCATCGAAATGCCTACCTCTTATTGTTGCCGAATCAAGAAGATGATGTTGATGTTTCTAATTCCAAAATAGAAAGTTTCTATCTGGGTTGCAGTGAAGTTTAGAAAGATGTCAGGTGCCGAGTTGCAGTTGCCATATTTGTAGTGATCCCATTCTTGAATGTAGGGTTTCAATTATGACACATCTTTCTTTTGTCTCCCCTTTCTAGGGTTGAGCATATTTAGCCTTTTTGATATGTATTCCACGGGCATGGGTTTTATTTTTGTAGAATATTAATATGGTTATCTTTTTTAAGGTAATTATATTAATCACATTTGATGCCCTAGGTCCCCATTTGCAGTCATTTTGACTTAGCTTTTAAATGTTACATCACTCATGTTTTAATGTATGATGGGGTGGGGGGATATTATTTTGTTTAGAATATTATGATAGGTGGATTAATTTGAGATGTAAATATTTTAGATGCTCTCCTCTTTAGTGAGTTGAGATTTTCCTAAAATACATATTTAAATCCACATTTTTAGTGAGTGGGGGTTATGTTTTTAATGTTATAAGTCATTGCTCCTATCATTGTAAGATATTTGACATGTGGTGTTCTTATAAACCACTGTCAGATTATCAGTTACAACATGACTTAGTGGGTTTATGGTCTCCTTTTTGACTATCTATTTTAGGGACCCCACTTTTTCCGTCCCCCTAGATTCTTGAGAATTGGGCATCCGAATTTCAGAGTGATGTGATCATGGTCCTAGTGGCAGAATTTTCTATTCTTGGTGAAGTAGTGGACTTCAATGCAAATTCTACAAATTTTCTATATATGCCTCTCACCTTTGGTGATTGAAGGCTAGTTCTTATTTCCCTCATTCTCATGACGTGAATGTTGTAGCTCTTGGAGAAGCAATCTGATATTTTGATTCCTTTTATTCTAGTTAATAGCAATTTTCCTTCTTTTCTACAGCTTCATGAGTTGATTTGATGAATTTGATGTCATGTAATGTGATTGAAACTTGATCCTTTACTTGATATTTTGTTCATTTTGATGTTTGCAAGCACTGGTTTTTCTTAAGGTTTCAATCTGTGTGCATTTATATGTGTTTGAGCTATGGAATCCATTTTCCCTTCTCATTTACAACCAGCACTTGATTATTTTCTAAGGGAAGAAGAGTTGTGGTGTTTAGGTTATATGTTGGATTACATTGTGAGTTTATTTTTAGTTTGTGGATCTATCCAGTTTGGTGAATCACCTAAGTTAAATTTCAGTTATTTCAATTTCATGCAATCTCTCTCCCTTTCCCTTCAAGTTCAATTCAGTTCAGGTGATACAAACGGGGAAGGCGGCCCTTAATCCGAAGGTTTATTCTTAGTGAAGTAGTCCCACATCCTGAGAGTATTCCCATGTTTCACGGGATTGCTAGGTTTCATACTTAGCCATCACAGGTGCAATCCCTAGTGACAACAATAGGTCAAGATGTCCCTCAAATATTGTGTTAACAACTTGAATTTATAGTTGATTCAATGGTATGTATCCAATAATTTCTTGACAAATCAAGAAGAGATCTCTTTAGTAGCAAGATTATCTTAGCATCAAAAACCTATGGAAAGTCTTGTAGTCATGGCGAATCATTTCAAGAGTTGAAGGATGTTAACAAAGTTGATAATTATACGAAGTAATTTTACTTTTTGATAGGAAACATATAGAGTAGGGTTATGTATTTGAAAATTATGATGGTCAGTTAAATGACAAGTCAATCAATTAGGAGTCTTTGTATGTCCTTGAAATTAATAGAAGTGCTCAAAATTATTATATCCAAATATCCACAATAGGTTGCATTAGCTTGAGATAGAATCATTTGTTTTCCTAAGCATGGACAAAATGTTGAGATCACATTGTTAGTGAATTAGGATCCCAATAATGAAAGATAAAAAATGGAATTTGGATAAAATAATTTTTTCGTATGATGAGATGACATAGATTCTATTTCCAATTGAATACAATTTCAAGTAATTCAAAAATACATGGTATGGAGGAATAACTAATGAAGACTAATTGGATTCCTATTGCATTGAGTTTAATGATAATTTTCATGTTACTACAAATCCTTTACAATGTGATGAGATAGATGAAGATCATGGGAGTCCTTTTTGTAAAAAAAATGAAGGATATTTCCATGTTTTTACAAATGGTGAAAAATTATTTTCTTATGATAGAGACAATATGTTGATTAAATTAACATGTTAGAATTATCTATTTTTTATAACTCAATATATGATTATAAGGATGAATGTGATAGTGATAAACACAATATGGGTAGACCTAAACATGATCCCCAAAATGTTGAGGGAGGATTTGGTCTTAATCAAGACGTTATGCTTAGCTATGTTCAAATGTGTCTGTGTGGATTAAGTAGTGTTATGAGAAAAGGTTATTGATACAAGATAATGGGATTGAGATCATTTATTAGAAGCCATGGGGAGGTTTCAATGCATATGTTAAATATACAAATAATAGAATAAATAGTATGCAACACAACAATAAAAGTAAAATTGCTGATTTTTTTATTTCTCACTCTATAATATCTGGGTTCAGACATTTTATGGTGATATTTTCATTAATTCCAATTCATTTCTAATAGATGGACCTGATTTTGAGGATTTTTACGTGGATCAGAATGATAATTATCATAATGAATTGAGAACGAGATCACAAATATAATCATATAAACCACTCCTTGAGAGTTTATGTGGATTGAATAAGGATGAATTTCATACATCTTCACTAAACTTTCAAAATGACTTGGAGGTTGAGCATCGCTACTTTCAATTCCAAATGCAATTGACTGAATTTTCTATTGAACATGGAATTAATTATCCTGAACATGATGTGTTTTAGTTTAAAGTTTATTATGGCTAGTGGTAATATTGATAATTTGGTATCATAGGAGATGGTACAAAAGATTTGATTAAGGAGACTTAAGCACCTTTTTCCTTATGGGATAAGCTGGTTTTCATGATGATCATATGGTAGAAGTGAAGGAGAAGTGTTGGGTCAACTTCAACATAGGATCTTACCGGGATAAGGTATTATGTCATGTAGTTGACATGAGTTATTTTTTTGTTTTGTTAGGAATAACTTTCCACTATGATGTTGGATCTATTCATGACTGTCTTGAAGGAATGTAGTATCTATTGTAAATGAGGGTAGGAGGTTTTCATTAATTTCTTCAAAGGAGGAAGGAAGGTAATATACTAACTTGAGGGTGATGCTGACTTAAATCTTAGGAGATCATACTTATACAGGTCAGAGGATGATGTATTTGTAGTAGGTGGCTTAGAAGATGTCTAAGGTTTTAAGTTGATGAATTATCTAATGGAAGAAACTAAAATGGATAATATGAAGGCTGATGATAATTGGATGCTACAACAATAGGTTATTGAAGTGGTATCGGTTGAGTAGAAGGATCTTGTGAGTAAATTACATCCAAGATAATTATTGACCAGTGATAGAGGTGAATTCAAATAACAAAAAATGAGTAAACATTTATTGATCATTATATGATGAAGGAAGGCACACTTATGGGGTTTTCTATTTGGATAGTAGGCGTAGTCATTTGCAACATGCAACTATTACATATAAAGAAGATATGTGGGCTAAGAATGAGCATGAGACTTATATATTAAATCCTATCAAATGTTCATAACTTCCTCTTATGGAACAACCCTTATTCACTTGGGATTTTGATGTAGGAGCATTTCTAGGTCATTGGAAATCTTGCATCACCCAAAAATTATTCCTTTCATCTTGTTTGTTGTTCAATTTTAGTTGGGCAATTTCTTATATTTTAGGTAGCGATCATTCTAGATGGATTTTTTTCTTATGTGATCCTTATGGTGTGTTATAGACATCATGGAGATCCTATGTCTATCTTCGTAGCTTGATCTAATGTTTCTAGATGAAGTTGTCTTGAGATTGGTCTATTCCTATATTGTTGTTCCTATTCTTATGACTAGTCTGGCATGATTTGGCTTGTGCTGGAGTTTCACGATCAATGAACATAATTTATTCATTATTTGATGTTATGGATGACTTCCTTGTGTGTTCCCATGTCATGATATATCTAATTGGGGGATTTCTTTTGATTTTAGTCTCATCTTATATTATTGTAATACATTTCTTTATCTTTGATATTTGCAATCAGTTAAGATGACATGTGTTTGGTGAACTTGTATTTAAGTAGGGCAGTAGTTCTTATTTATGGGAGCTTAATAGATGGATTATAGACAAGATATATAATAGTGAAGATCAAGAATAAGGCTAATGTCCTTAGTAATGAGACATGTCTATTAAAATCTATGATCTACACTTGCAGGACAACTTAATGTGAATCCATGTTCTTGTGATAATTGGAGATCATTTTTCCCTATTTTTTGGTGTTACTATTTCTACGTCTTTGTGATTTTCAATTGTGTTGACTCTTTCTTCTTGGTTAGAATGATCTCATTGAGGTCCCTCTAGCCTTGCCCGCATAAAAAATTAATGACAAAACTAAACACGCATTGATAACAATATCTCCCTTTATCATTAATGAAAAGACCAATGACAAACAATAATTTATCTCTTTCTCATAGTCATCAACATCAACAAGCTTGGCATTTATGACAATGCAAATCCAACTGCCAAAATTTTTTCTCTTTTCCATTGATAGAAACAATTGTCCTACTTACTTCTTCCTTTTTCTATGTTGGATCTCTCTCAACTTTATCAGTTCCTCTTGATGCTAGGGAAAAGGGTACACCATAAAAACCTTCAAACATCTACAAAATACTTATTTTAATTACTCTTCCCATTTTAAAATGTCTATGGTTAATACAATGATCGACCTATTTGAGATATCTCACCTGTATACCAATTTTCTTGTGACTACGAAACCACAACCTTCACTGATCCCCCTATGATTAGCAACCATATCAATCCATAAGATAAAATATAGATATCAAGTCTCCTACAAAAAGATTCATGACTCTTATACATCTAGTTTGAAGGAGTGGCATTATCTTCTAACTTATGCCTGAGATACAAGTAAAGGTGTCCTTTAACAATGACTTGGGTGAAGAGATTTTCAATCTGATCCTTTGTGGGAACATACTTGAATCTAACTTCCTTCTCTACAAATTTCTTCCTTAGGAAGTGATACCAAATAGATATGTGTTTAGTCATTGATTTCATCAATAGATTATTTGAAATATTAATAGAATTTTTATTATCACGGATAATCATAATTTCATCCTAATCTATTACCTTGAAATATTGTAGAGTTAGTTTAATCCACATCACTTAGTGATTTAATATTCTCTTTCAATATAATCTACCTTTTCTATAGATAATGACAATGAATATTTCTTCTTCCTATCTAAGAGATCGTCTTGTCTCCTAAGAAATATCATGACCACTTTACTTATGGAATCATCTACACATATATAGCTCAATGATCATTAGTGAAAGACCTCAAAGTAAAATCATTATACCTTATGCACTTCAATCAAAAATCTAGAATTACTTATAAATATTTGAATATTATTTTCACTCTCTAATCATGACATTGCTTGGTATTATGTTGATATCTAACAACTAAAAAGATTACATACATGATATTTTATCTTGAATCGATAAAGTACAATAGCCTAGCTATCACATATCTATAATACTTTTGATCAACTTTCTATGAGGTCCTAATTAGTTCAAACTTTTTCAACATCTCCTTAATATACCTGATGTGAGAAAATAAAATACTACTTTTCATCTGAATAATTTGAGGGCCAAGTAAGAAAGACAATTCACTAGTAATTGACATTTCATATTCCATCTACATTTCCTCAAAAAGCTTCTAGAATACATCATCATCATCTCCATCAAATATGCCATTGCCAACATATACAACTAATTTGAATAATTTTCCATCTTTAATTTTAAAACATAGATTGGTGATTGTAGCACCTTTCTTAAAGTTAGGCTACAAAAAATGTCTATCCAACCTTGTTTACCAAGTTCTTGAAGCATGCCTGAGTCAATAAACCTTAATCGTGATTTCTAACAACTAGAAACCATTTGTTGGTAAATGTAAACTGCATCTTATATATCTCCATTTAGAAATGTATACTGGACATCCATCTCATACAGCTTAAATTTCTTATACCTTATTATTTCCATTATTACTTCCATCCTAGCTACTGAAATTAATGTCTCCTCAAAATCTCTACCTTCAACTTTTGTATAACCTTCACACACTAGTATATCCTTATTTCTTGTGACTTCTCCATATTTATTTAGCTTTTTCAGAAATACCCACATTGTTCGAATCATATTCTTGTCTATCAATCAAAGTACCGATTCCCAAATCTAATTATTCTCTATCTAATTCAACTCTTCATTCATCACTATCATCAAACCATCATCTTTTCTTACTTCTTAAAATGGTCTTTAGTTCCACCTTGGATAGAAAATAGTAGTTTATTAGTTCACTTTCCATGGCAAGGCTTCTTGTCTGAACACTTCTATTGTAATTTCCAACAATCTAATCTTCTGAATAATGTCATTGTACTTTTCCAATGCCTTCAGTGCTTTTCTTAGGTTCATTTTACCCTTCGTCCAATCCTTCATTATCTTCTGGAGAAATCTTCCCTTTTATAGGGGCAACATGAACTTAAAGAAAATTTCAACTTAAAATTCCTGTTCACATATTGGATAACTAAAATAATTCTATAAATTTGATTCAAAACCTCCAATTAAACTTACTTTCTAATTCTAATACAAGACTCTCATAGATTTTAAGCACCAACACAATAACTTCGATTTTTATGAGCACTACACAGTTTGTCTAAGATCCATGAAATGCTTTATCATTCCTTCAGCGGATTTTAAATGTGGGTCTGTTCTTTCAAAGTCTATATCATGTTACACTGCGTTAAATTGGGTTTTTCTGAAGTCAAGAGGATTAATTTAGAAGTTCAATGAATTTATCAAGCAAAAGGAAATTCTATTTTTCACTTAGCAATTTCATAGTTTCTTTGCACATTTACACATTTATAAAGAATGGCGGATAATCCCTAAAATTGCATCCATTGCGTTTGATAAAGTGCAGCAGAATCTTCAACTATGTTTCACTTCAGATTTTGTAGCAAATGTCACAATTGAAAAACAAAGAATAAGTTCCCTAGTAACCACTAGATCTGCCATTAATTTACCTAGTTTCACCTGAGACTTTTTACTTGGGGGAAGTTTGCCATCCTTATGTACAAGGCCATTGGCATCAATACAGAAGGCATTGTGAATGGTTACACTCAACTATGCGTTTCTAATCTTCTGTATAGACTCCCCATATGGAAGATCACCCGTGGTTATAGCCAACATCCTGAGAAAAAAAAAATGAAAATAATGAAGTTACCAGGAAGATTATTGTACATTAATTGAGCCAAACATCAACAATTTCAGTCTAGCTGAGTAGAAAGCAGATTAGGCTTTTGCATATCATAACGGATATCATATATAAGTTTCTCAGGATGTTGTTGATAGATGTCGTTGATAACTATCAGCAGTTTCCACAGAGTTGGCATCACTTTCACATTAGAGCTGCATTTGTTCTGTTATTCATGTTGGTGTAAAAAAAGCTTCGCTTCTCCCATTATTTGACAGCAGTCCCACTAGTGGCACATGGAATAATAAATTTCTCCACATTCCTTATGTTGCTTCAATAGTGAATGAAGAGGGTCAACTCGAGTAACCTCTCGTTGTACACATCTGTTAATGTGCTCAAGATTTTAGAAAAGTGGTTGCTTTAAGTATTGACAGCACAGCATTAGTTTTTGTTGGATTCTCGATTAGTGAATCTTGAGACAAAAATCTATGAAGTATGGTTCACTTGTCTGGAACCTGGTTCCACGGGTAATTTTGTTGTGAGAAACATTCTAGAATATAGTATAGGAAACAATTATTACAGAATTTGAATAAGATATTTAACAACACAACACAAAAATTGTTGATGTTAAGATATTTATTACTTCAAATAAAACTAGCCTTCAAGATTTCTTCATGTGAAATTTGTATATCCAATCGTTGATAATTACTCTCATATGATTAATTGCAAGCTGTCTATAGTTGCAAGATGCTAGGATGTTAATTACAAATAAATAAGCTCTTGGTACAGTGAAAAAGTAATAAGCAATTGAGGACATGAAAAGAAAGAATGTTATGGTGCAACTAATCCCATTGGAATTGACACTGTTTATGAATCAACTAAGTTCCAATTGTTAAAATTTGAAAAAATGATACTTGAATTCAATATTATTATTTTAATATTTTGACGTTTATATGTGCTATGATTACAAATTAATGGTGTTTTTATTGTTTTTATGATACTATGTGACATTCTAATCTTAATTAATGCTTCTAGGCTGCATGAATACTTTTGTACTAATGAATCCTGACCCTATTTCAAAATTTTACCAACGTGAACTTGAACCCAAACCCAAACAAACATTAGGAAAAACTCTTCTTGAAAGAGGAAACTTGAAAGAAACATAAAGAAAAGTGTGCATCCCTCTGATAGAAGGGACATGAGAGGAGAAATATGTGAAATAAATCTACCCAAGTGCAGCTAGAACAAATAAGGAGAAATAAAGGGATTAAGAAAAAAGAAAAGAAACAATGTTTACCATGAAAACTTAAAAACTATTTGTATAGAATGTGAAAATAGAAAATGTAAAGGAGATGATAATACTTATAAATGAGGTAGAAGAAGATTAATTTCAAAATGTGGATTTTAAGAACCCTAAACTTGATATAGAGATGAGAATGATCCAATGTTGAAGGAAGTGACAACAATGATAGAACAATTTTATGAAGACAGAGTGGATGAATTTGAGAAAGAGAGGAAGTAGAATCTTTAGAACAAATTTTATATTAAGATAAAATAGTTGATTTATATTTTTCTTCTAGATGTTTATTTACTATTTTAGATTTTACAAATTAACTATCAAATGACAAATCATTTAGTTATCAATAATTACTAAAATGGTATATAAAAATTAAAATCATCCAACTAATATACTATGAATGATTTTCACCAACAAATAATTATTTGTAATAAGTTTGAATCAGTATGTCATAATTCATTTATGAATATCCAAAAAGACTACAAATAGATACTACAAAGACATTATAATTTATTTATGATCAACTACAAAGACAACTATTCTCCACTAATACATATAGCAATATCTCACTTTTTAGGGGTTTCTTGATTTGCTATAATAACAAGCACTCACCATAAAGATAGTCACTCATGTGCTTTTTGGAACTAGCTTTGATCTTCATTAGATGTTTCTACATTTGTTATGAAAAGTTGTTTTGATGAAACAAATTTTCTTCCTATATAAAATCGAACCTTATTAACTTTGGTTTTAAGAACTAGTTCTATTTCAGTTTAGATTTGCATAGTTTGAACATATCTATAATATAATAAGTTAGACCGCTTCCCCATTCAATTGAATCAAATATATTATCTAATATTGTATTTTTAATAATATATATACTGTTCAAAAAGTAAATCACACAGTAATATTAAATTCATCGGACAATACATTAAAATACCCTATCATAACATGTACCAACTTATCCATTGCTACAGAGAAGCTAATAACCTTGCATATGCGTTGGCTAATAAAGGTTGCAACCTCGGATTCGATGGAATATCTTTCACGAGTGCAGATATCCGAGCAAATCCAGGGCTCAACTCTATCATGCATGACGATATTGACAGAAGATAATGCATTATAACATTTTTTGTTTTCTTTCTCTAGAGTTTATCTTGCAGGATGATTTCCCAAACTCCCTTCCATGTTGTATCTGCCCACATAGTTGAACAGCTACCTGTGGATCCTGGGCTTAAAAAGTAGCAGCTTGCAATTAGAGTGATCTGAGTCACCTTCGTGTCTCAGCCTTCATTTGAGAACCGCTAAGGGTAGTTATTTTTTTGTGTGTTTGCCATGTTCGGCAGTATGGGAGTTATAGGTTTGTCAGTGTTACCCGCAGAACTAGCTAGTTTAGTGGCAAACTTTTCAGTGTTGGAGGCTTCATTACTAAATACTTCTGGAGCTTGGAGCCTTCCCTGTGGTAGATAGATGCATACATGATGTTTTTCCAAGAAAATATATCCTTCTATGAGAGCTTTATATGAAAAGTCTTTTGCTAGTATCCTTTCTGATGTAAGGAGTGCATGTTCAGAATATTCTATATGTGGTCCTCCCTCATCTTAGTGACAAGGGTTTGGTCACTATACATCTTCAGCTGTTGCCGCCTGATGTAGATAATGTTGCTGATTATGTAGGAAAAATGCCTGCAAATGGTGCTGGCATACCTCCTAAAACGGATACCCGTCTCATGGTCTTTGCAATCACAGGTCATATAGTTGTATTGTGTTGAAAACATCGTTTTGCCTTCATATGGGGTGGTGGAATTTTGTGTATCTATTACCTTTTGGATTAGATTTTGCTATTAGAGATTTTTTCTATCCTGCATGTATGGTTCTAGGTTTAAGTTTTCGGTTTATTATGTTTTTCTCATGTAAGTTTTAATATATCGTGTCTAATAGCTCCTACAACTTTAAAAGAAATTTAAAAAAAGGCACACACAGAACCCAAAACATACAACTAGCGAAAACAAATTGTATCAGTATAATCATTGTCTCTGAACACATGCTTGCATCGTTATCTAAAGTTAACACATCAATCAATAAAATCATGAAAACATTAGTTATAATACATAGATATTAATCAATGTCATTTTTGACAGAAAATATAAGCGCAGTTGATACTTAATAATTCCAAGCCGTATTAGTTTTCAAAAGAAGTAGCATTTGAGATCCATCTTCGCAAAACAATTCAAAGAAAACAAGCCCTAGTCCTCCGCATAAACTATTATCAACTTATCACCTTCAAGCGTAAGTCCACTTGACCAAGAAAATAACAGTAGCAAATAAAACCCATAAGTTCGAGAAGCCTAGAAAGTCATTATAAAATCACCTGAAAACAAAACCTAAGTACCAGATTCACACAAATGCCCATTCATTTTCACGCCTGACTTCCTCCTCCTCTTCGGGAGTCCAGTCATTTTGAATGTTAAAAATCCTTCTGATCGTTTCTGGGCTTTGACCCTTAATCATGTCTGCTAGAGTTTGGAGTAGTAATTTGGAAAGATTTTCTATTTCGAGGTACCTGGCAGCCACGGCGAGATGAAAAAGGGTAGCCTGATCAACCTTCACGAACTCCTGATCCCACTTCTTCACATCCTCCTCCGAGAAGGTTTTGCCGGCATGCACAGGACATTCACAGCACTTTATCGCATTCCCCAGGACGGTCATGTTGGCGACATGCACATGATATTCGCAGTACTCAATCACCTTTGCAAGAATGTTGCTGGAAACAGTGTGTAAAGGGACGGCGCTCTCCGTGTCATTGCCCTCCAGGATGTACTTTAACATCTGCGACTGCACGGCCACCGCATACTCTACCTCGAATATCTTATCATCAGAACTCTTCAATTTCACCTTGCGCTTCTCTCCATCGGATGTATTCGGATTGATTGCCATGAGGAATATCAGGAATCGGATAGAAACAACGATCTACAAAAAAAGCTTTGCAAACTAGCTCTGTGATTTCAAATATAGGGTTAGGGTTTTGTTGTTCTTTTTGCAATTAGGTTTTCTTTTGGGGTGGTCAATTTTTAGGATTTTATATGCATCCACTTTTGATGCTTCGGTGTTTCTTTAAGATCAAGTCTAGAGGTAACGTGTAGCATTGTTATTTGCGATTAGTTTGCTTATGAGATGAGAAATTATTAGGTTTTGGAAAGATGAGGTGTAATTATGATAGTAAGTAGTGTTTTTTCTTTCAGGATGGTTGATTTGCATGTTTTTATTATTCGAGAACTTTTTAATTTCAATTATTGTTAGTCATTAAGCTTAGAGGTGATGGATAATAGTGATCTATATTGTGTTGGAATTAAATTTATTTCAAGATGAATATTTTTTTAGATTTTTTATGAGGTGAGATATAATGAGTTATGGTTCTTTGATTAATTATTTTTGTGTGGTTAATTGTTAAGATTTTATACATGCTAACCTCTTATACTTTATTATTTGGTGTAAAAGGTAATATGTAATAGTGACAATTCATGGTGTTAGGGCATTAGTTTTCTATTAAGATGAATAAATTTTAGGTTTCTATGAGGGGAGATATAATAGTGAGTTATGGAATGGTTAAGCTTTTAAGGTTTTTACATGTGTCCACCTTTTGTGCTTTAATTATTTTTCCTTGATTAAGTTCTAAGTTTAGAACTGTAATTATCAATATTAAGAGATGAAGTCTAATAGTTGATAGTTATACAAGTCTTTTAACTTAGTAGTTTTTACACACATCCCTCAAGAGTGGAATGATGTTGTTGATTTGCTTGGCTTAATGGTATTCAAGTCACATGCAAGACTACAATATTGTTGATAAGAGGCATTTGTCCTTTGATTTATCTCATGTTTTTTATGAACTTTCTTTAATATGATAAGGTTCTATGGAACTTTCTCTTAAGGTCTTGTGTTTTGTATTTCTTTGTGCTTCAATAATTTTTTACCCCTCTTTTAATAAAATAATAGAATACAACAATTATTTTTATAAAAATAATTTAATTAGATAAAAAATCAAAATCATCACATAAATGCACAAATACTACAACTATGAAAACAATTTAAAAATAAAAATGTATGAAAAAACACTAAAAAACCATTTCGATAATCACAAAATAAAATTTGCAAAATCTTATAAACTCAAACTCCAATATGTTTACAATTTTTTTTAGTTGTTTGGAGCTGCAATATTCTTTCTTGTTTCTCGTTCTAGAGCTTAACAATATTTGTTTCTTTTGCAACATTTGTTATCTACTAATTGTTTGTTCAAACACATTCTCCTATTTTCTGTAATGTTTTCTCCTACAAAAATAACAGCGAGTTTTTAAAAATTTCTACTAGCATCCAGTTCACAATTTATAGCTATGTAGAGGAAATGAGATTAAAGATACCAAAAATATTTTTTAAATGGGTTAGTTGAGAAATAATACTCACTTCTTGATAATGCCTCTTCTATGGCTCATTATGTCCACGAAGATCAAATTGCAATGGAATGCATCATTATTAGAAATAATATCAAAGGAAAAATTTCTTAAATAGGAGCAAACAAAAATGTTTATATGGTTGAGGGTGTTAACAAATGTTACTATCTTATTGTTAGAAAAATTAGAAGTTTAAAAGATTTTATAAAGTCATTATAATGTAATAATTTGAATTATGTCTTTGAGTTTTATACTTTTTGTTTTCCATTTTTCAATACAAATTGGACAATCAGAAGTTAGAACCTCTTATTATTATGAGTACTTGCTAATAGGCTAGGCTAGGCAAGTACTATTGCATCCATTTTTAGATTTCTTCCATTAACTAGTGATTAAAAATCACATTTCTACCAATTAAAATTATTATTTTTATCAAATTTGTTACAAAATTAATAATTTGTATAGTATATATGCACATTTTTTATGTTTATAATTCAACAAAATTAATTTCAAGCTCTTAAATGCATGGTTTTGGACATAGATTATTTATTAACTAATGTATATTAAATTGAATAATAAAATTTGTTATATGTATTATAATTAGATGTTATATATTTAGATAACATAAATTATAATTATAATCTAAATATTAATAAACTTAACTTTGTCAATATATATTTTATATTAATTAATTTATGAATTAGTGATAATAATATCTATTATTTATAATAAATAATTATAAGTTATATTTAAAAATACTAAATAATATGATTTGACATAAGTTATATGAACTATATAAAATATTATTAAAATTGTTCGTAGTTAATTAAATGATGTAATTTGTTTTGATTTTAACAAAAAAAATTTTAAAATAGGAAATTATATTATATTAGATTAATAATTTATGTGAAGTATTTAAATTTTGATTTATAGTTATATTTTTAAAATATCTTATAATATATTATATTGATTATTTATCTATAAATTATTTTATTTCAAAAATTAATAATTATATTTAAGAAAAATAATTTTGTTGATATTTTTAATTATATATTTTTTAAATATTGATAATATATAAAATTTTAAAATTAAAAAATAATATAAAAGATAGATATATTATTTGTTTATGTACTTCATTATATATTCACTTACATTTATAAGGATTAATTTTGTTTTGTTTTTATTAATTTGATTTAAATTATGATAATTAAATATCTTAAAATTGTAAAACAAAAGAGTAAAATATTTATAATTATTATATATTTATAATTCTAAATTAATTTAAGACTTCACCTATTATATCAGATAGCTATAATATTAATTACATTGTGATTAACACCAATTATACTTGTACTTAGTAGCTATAGATATTTGTTTATCTTTAACTTATCATTATTAACTTAATATCAAACTTCTAATCAATTAATCAATCAAATTATGGTTGTATGAAATAGCCATAATACAATTTGGAAGAATTTTATTATTATTATTATTATTATTATTATTATTATTATTATTATTATTATTATTATTATTATTATTATTATTATTATTATTATTATTATTATTATTATTATTATTATTATTATTAAGGAAAGTACTTTGCCACTACGTGGCACTTGTTTATAAAGTTCTTGTCTACTAGGAATCTTAATGAGTCTACTAGGAATCAACTCCTACTGAATATATATTGATATTACTATATATGTATATATAAAGTTAGATTATAATTATTCTCATAATAACTAAATAGTTTTTGATAGATAAAGCAGCTAGAGGGTGCTGGCCTGAGGAACAAGGGACTAGTAGTAGATTAATAGCACATTAATGGAACTAGTCAAAGCAGACAGAATAGTTTAATAACATAATCACCAAGTCTAACATTGCCCCTATCAAAAACATAAACCACAGTACTGATCAAAAGGATTAAACCAGAGTACTTAAAATGAAGAGTAGTAGTTAAAGTATCAGTCATAAGCCACGTAGGGCTAAACAAAAAGCTATAAAAACTAACATTAACCCCAACCATATAACAAGGGATCCGAGGGCCAAGTCCAACAAAAATTAACCAACCCATGGACACCAAAAATTAGTTCTTCCCACCTAGCTACTTAGACTGCAAGGTCCTAGCCCACTCTTCCTGCAGAAATAGGAAAAGATCCTTGTTGTCCTTGTCCACTTCTAGAATGTCACCCACCAGCTTTTACTGCACATTACAGAGGGTCATAGCCGAAGCATGCATGACCTTCAGGGAAAATTTGTTGGTCATCATGCATTGGTGCATCAAATCCTGCATATTCTTCTTAATCTCTGCAATATCTTTGTGCATATCTGAGAACCTCCTTTTGAGGGTACCTTTAAATTTTTTTTTGTCATCCAGAGCCTCGATATTGTAAACAGGGGTGGGGGGCTTATCTTTTGGATCATGAGAAGGACTCAGAGGTGGGGTAGGGTTATTGGGGGTTTCCATGGTTTGCTGGAGGTTGGGAAGGGGAGTGTTACTAGTCCTAAGGGGACTCATATGATCATCTGAGGAACATTTCATGGACTTAGTGGTGTGCGAGTCTTTTCCAAACAAGGATTGCTCTCTAGAGGCCATTTCCATCATGATACTAACTAAATAGTTAAATTGATAAAATAATATTAATAATAATTAATATCTTATTAGGTTCATAATAATCTAAATAGTTAAACATGTCCTGCAAGAAGTGCTTCTAGGTTTAGGCTAGGTAGAAGGTGAATAAAGAGATGTATATTCAAATACTTTTTAGGTAGAGGATAATCAAGTGTGAGTTATGTTGTAGGTCAAGTCTTATAACTATAAGGATGAGATGGTTTATGAGGAGATCTATGAGCATTTGAAGAGGGAAATAGAATGTGAAGAACTAAAAAATATTGAGGCTAGATTAAATATATTAAAGATAAATTAGTACAAAGAGATTGAAATGAAAAAGAGAATATTGGTAGTGAATCTTGAGACAAAAATCTATGAAGTATGGTTCCGTGGAACCTGTTTCGACACGTAATTTTGTACCCAAACACCAAGTCTTGAAATCCTAGTAATTTTGGAGTAACATGGGAACAATCACTAGTTTGTGGGTAAACTACAAAAGTGACTGAATGTCTAGATTGTAGGCCAGCTCTTATTGAATGAAACCTAATACCTCACCTAAGTTAACAAAACTAGAAACTTGATGGAAATGGGATATAAGAGACTTAAAATTTGTAGAACTTAAATAATGCAGAAGGAAAAGGTGATGCACCAAAATGATAATAAGGAACCACTTTATCTCACAACACAATGAGCAGGTAACCAAAAATGATAAGGATACAACCTTAGTGGAAAATCATACATATAAGTATTTCATGAAAAGACTCTAAACTGGATAGTATGAAAAATCATTCAATAACTATCAACCAGATATACAATTCTGAAAAATCTCTATATTATGCTCAAAGGAAAATGATAAAATAGCCCACATGAAATGTAGACTGCAAAAAAATGCCAATGATAACGAAACTAATCACTAAATCACCTTCTTTCTCCAAAACTCCTACTCCTTTTCTCCTTCAAAAAGAGGATTATATAACACCCATCATCTCCTATCCAAATCCTATAGATTAAGAATGACGAACTCGAATCTAGAAGAAAATGGTTCAAAAGAGGACTCTAAAACCCCTAAAAAGATGCCAAATGTCCCTCAAACTCGGTCTCTTATATGTCCAAAATTATTACAGAATTTGAATAAGATATTTAACAACACAACACAAAAATTATTGGAGTAAAAATATTTATTAATTACTCTCGTGTGATTAATTATAAGTTTTGTATATTGATAAATTATATTTTAAACATTAAGCAATATCTTCCATGGGTGAAGTGAGTTGAAATATACTTTTTAAACATTTTTTAGGTAGGATGTTAATTTCAAATAAATAAGCTCTTGGTATAGTGAAAAAGTAATAAACAGTTGAGGACATGAAAAGAAAAGAACAAATGTTATAGCGCAACTCATCCCATTGGTATTGTCACTGTTTATAAATCAACTAAATTTCAATTGTTCAAATTTCAAAAAATGATACTTGAATTCAATATTATTATTTTAATATTTTGATGTTTATATGTGCTATGATTATAAATTTATGGTGTTTTCATTATTTTTATAATACTATTTGACATTTTAATCTTAATTAATTCTTATGGGTTGGGTGTATACTTTTTTACTAATGAATCCTAATCCTATTTCAAAATTTTGCCAACCTGAACAACCTAAATCCAAACCAACAAATTAGAAAAAACTCTTCTTGAAAGAGGAAACTTGAAAGAAACATAAAGAAAAGTGTGAATCACTTGGATAGAAGGGACATGAGAGGAGAAATATGTGAGATAAATCTACCCATGAGCTTCTAGAAAAAATAAGAAGAAACAAAGAGAAATAAAGAGATAAAGAAAAAGGAAAAGGAAAAGAAATAATGTACCATGAAAACTTAAAAACTATTTTTATAGAATGTGAAAATAGAAAATATAAAGGAGGTGATAGTACCTATAGGTGAGGTAGAAGAAGATTAATTTCAAAAAGTGGATTTTAAGAAGGCTAAATTTGATATAGAGATGACAATGATCCAATGTTGAAGGAAGTGATAACAATGATAGAATAATTTTATGAAGACAGGGTGGATGAATTTGAGAAAAAGAGGAAGTAGATGGGAGAAATTAAATTTCATTGTTTTATTTCCGTTCTTTTGAATTCACATAGGAGAGAAGGAAGAGAAAAGTTTTAGAAACATGGTACTAAAGAGAAAGAAGTTAAAAATGAGAATAAATTTGTAGTTATCATGGATGATTCTAATAGTAGAATCTCCAGCACAAATTTTATAATAAGATAAACTAGTTGATTTATGTTTTTCTCCAAGGTCTTTGTTTACTATTTTAGATTTCACAAATCAACTATGAATATGTAAAGCCAGTCAAATGACAAATCATTTAGTTATCAATATATTGTAAAACGGTATATAAAAATTAAAATCATCCAACTAATCTACTATGAATGATTTTCACCAACAAATAACTATTTGTAATAGGCTTGAATTAGTACGTCAAAATTCATTTATGAACTACCCAAAAAACACTACAAATACATACTACAAAGACATCATAATTTATTTATTAACAACTATAAAGACAACTATTCACCACTAATACATATAGCAATATCTCACTTTTTATGGGTTTCTTGATTTGTTATAATAACAAGCACTCACCATAAAGATAGTCACTCATGTAGTTTTTGGAACTAACTTTGATCTTCATTAAATATTTCTACATTTGTTATGAAAAGTTGTTTTGATGAAACCAATTTTCTTTCTACATAAAATCCAACCTTCTTAATTTTGGTTTTAAGAACTAGTTCTATTTGAGTTTAGATCTGCATAGTTTGAACAGATCTATAATATAGTAAGTTAGACCACTTCCCCATTTATTTTAATCAAATATATTATCTATTATTTTATTTTTAGTAATATAATATTCTGTTCAAAAAGTAAATCACACAGTAATATTAAATTCATCAGACAATACATTAAAATTCTCTATCATAACATGTGTCAACTTATACATTGCTACAGAGAAGCTAATAACCTTGCATATGCATTGGCTAATAAAGGTTGCAAACTCGGATTCGAAGGAATATCTTTCACGAGTGCAGATATCCGAGCAAATACAGGGCTCAACTCTATCATGCATGATCATATTGACAGAAGATAATGCATTTTAACATTTTTTCTTTTCTTTCTCTGGAGTTTATTTTGCAGGATGATTTCCCAAGCTCCATTCCATGTTGTATGTGCCCACGTAGTTGAGCAGCTACGTGAGGATCCTGGGCTTAAAAGGTAGCAGCTTGCAATTAGAGTGATCTGAGTCAACTTCGTGTCTCAACGTTCATTTGAGATCCGCTAAGGGTAGTTATTTTTTGTGTGTTTGCCCTGTTCGGCATTATTGGAGTTATAGGTTTGGCAGTGTTACACACAGAACTAGTTAGTTTAGTGGCAAACCTTTCACTGTTGGAGGCTTCATTATCAAATACTTCTGGAGGTTTGAGCCTTCCCTGTGGTAGAGAGATGCATACAAAATGTTTCTCCCAGAAAATATATCCTTCTATGAGAGCTTTAGATGAGAAGTCTTTTGCATGTATCCTTCCTGATGTAAGGAGTGCATGTTCAGAATATTCTTTATGTGGTCCTACCTCACCTTAGTGACAAACGTTTGGTCACTTCGCATCTTGAGCTATTGCCGCCTGATGCAGATAATGTTGCAAATTATGTAGGAAAAATGCCTGCAAATGGTGCTGGCATACCTCCTTAAACGGATACCCGTCTCATGGTCTTTGCAAACACAGGTCATATAGTTGTATTGTGTTGAAGACATCGTTTTGCCTTAATCTGGGCTGGTGGGATTTTGTGTATCTATTACCTTTTGGATTAGATTTTGCTATTAGAGATTTTCTCTATCGTGCATGTATGGTTCTAGGTTTAAGTTTTCTGTTTATTATACTTTTCTCATGTAAGTTTTAAAATATCGTGTCTAATAGCTCCTTCTACTTAAAAAGAAATTTTTGAAAAAGCACACACAGAACCGAAAACATACAACTAGCGAAAACAAATTGTATCAGATAATCATTATCTCTGAACATATGCTTGCATCGTTATCTAAAGTAAACAAATCAATAAATAAAATCATCAAAACATTAATTATAATATAAAGTTATTAATCAATGTCGTTTTTGACAGAAAATATAAGCGTAGTTGACACTTAATAATTCAAAGCCATATAGGTTTTCAAAAGAAGTAGCATTTGAGATCCATTTTCAAAAAAAGCAAGCCCTAGTCCCTTGCATAAAATATTATCAACTTATCACCTTCAAGCGTAAGTCCACTTGACCATGAAAATAACAGTAACAAATAAAACCCATAGGTTCGTGAAGCCTTGAAAGTCATTATAAAATCACCTGAAAATAAAACCGAAGTACCAGATTCACACAAATGCCCATTCATTTTCACGCCTGACTTCCTGCTCCTCTTCGGGAGTGAAGTCATTTTGAATGTTAAAAATCCTTCTGATCATTTCTGGGCTTTCACCCTTAATCATGTCTGCTAGAGTTCGGACCAGTAATTCTAAAAGATTTTGTATTTCGAGGTACCTGGCAGCCATGTTGAGATCAAAATGGGTAGCCTCATCAACCTTCACACTTCTTCGCATCTTCCTCCGAGAAGGTTTTGTCGGCATGCACAGGACATTCACAACACTTTATCGCATTCCCCAGGATGGTCATGTTGGACATGTTGGCGAAATGCACATGATATTCGCAGTACTCAATCACCTTGGCAAGAATGTTGCTGGAAACAGTGTGTGAAGGCACAGCGCTCTCCGTGTCATTGCCCTCCAGGATGTACTTTAACATCTGCGACTGCACGGCCACCGCATACTCTACCTCAAATATCTTATCATCAGAACTCTTCAGTTTCACCTTGCGCTTCTCTCCATCGGATGTATTCGGATTCATTGCCATGAGGAATATCAGGGATCGGATAGAAACAGGGATCTACAAAAAAACGCTTTGCAAACTAGCTCTATGATTTTAAATATAGGGTTAGGGTTTTGTTTTTCCTCTTGCAATTAGTTTTCTTTTGGGGTGGTCAATTTTTAGGGTTTAATATGCATCCACTTTTGATGCGTCCGTGTTTCTTTGAGATTAAATGTGCCGATCTCCTGTGCTTTTATTATTTGGCATTCATTAAGTTTAGAGGTGTAATTATCAATATTAAGAGATGGAGTGTAATAGTTGAAATTTATATTTTGGGGACTAGTTTTATGTTGAGGAAATTGGCCTTTAGCTTACTCAGAGGTGAGATGTAATAGAGAGTTATGGTTTTTCACTTTAGTTTTCTTTTTGGGTTGTTAATTATTAGATTTTTCATATTGAATTCTATCATGCTATCATTATTTGGATTTTTTAGAGGTGTAATCCTTGCTAGTAAGATATGAGGTTTTAATATATGTAGCTTTGTTGTTTTTCTAGAGGTGTAATTGTCAGTCTCGTATGAAGTGAGGGTTTAGTACCAATAGCTTTGTTAATTTTAGAGGTGTAATTACCAACCTCCACGCTATTATTATTAGGTATTCCCCATGTTAAGTAGGAGATATTTTCCATTGCAAGTCAAAATGTGCTATTTCTATCATGATTCAGCTTTGTAGTTTGATGAGTCAAACTCATTAACCATATTTCATGAATAGTGGTTCACATGAACCCATCTCTCATTAGAATGAATTGAACACTTAGCACTCATATATCGAGGTGATTCTCATAAAGGTGAAGGGCTAAGACTTCCTGACAAGTCACCCATCCAAGTACTACCCCACCTCAAGTGTACTTAACTGTGAAGTTTCCTCCATGGTTAAACCCATTATTATTATAACTAGATTTGCAAAACCTTCACCAAGTGTTGTGCCTTATGACCCATTTATTAGAAATCCCCTTAAGTTTAATAATTGACAAGTAGGAGAATGCGAGTCTTTCTAATGAATGGTTCATAAGGCACAATACTTGGTGAAGGTTTTACAAGTGGGGTTGCAAGCAGAGTGGGTTTAAACATGGACAAAACCATGTAGTTAAACATGCTCAAACTGGAGTAGTACTAGGATGGGTTACCTCCCAGGATGTCTCAGTGATTCTCCTATGTGAGACTCACCTAGATATCCAATGAGTATTAAATGTTTCATTCGGTCTCATGAGAGATGGGCTCATGTGAACTATTACTCATGAAACATGGGTGTATGAATTTGACTCAAAAAGATACATAGTTGAATATTGATATCATTATCACAATTTCCTATGTCATGTTTCATGGGGAAAATTTATTTTACAAGGACCAAAAACCCAAATATAACAAAAGAGTAACATAAATAGATTTAATCAAGCCTCTTTTGGATAAGATTATTAGCTCTACTTAGAAAGGTTTTGTTCTGGGAAGACAGATCCTTGATGCAGCCATAGCCACCCATGAAATCATCCACTCTATGGACAGGAGCAAGGTCCCAGGTATGGCCTTTAAACTGGATATCTCTAAAGCTTATGACAAAGTTAATTGGTCATTCCTGCTTAAAATTCTAGCTAAAATAGGCTTTAATAAGAAGGTTATTCAGATTATACAAGAATGTACCCAAACTGTTAGCTTTTATGTGCTTGTCAATGGTACTCCTGGTGGCTCCTTCAAACCTCAAAAGGGTCTCAGATAGGGAGACCCTCTCTCGCCATACCTCTTTATTATGGTGGCTAATGTTCTTAGCAAGAATTTGAGTATGGTTTCCTCTATGGGAAGAATAAAAGGTGTCAAACCTGCTTCTACCCTTCACAAGGTTGTGTTAGAATAGTTTGTGGATGACACCTTCCTTTTTGGGTATTCTTTAGTGATTGAGGCTAGACAGTGGAAACAAATCCTTGAAAGTTATGCTTGGGCTTCTAGACAATGTATTAGCTATCAAAAGAGCTATTTGTTCTTCTTCAATACCCCCATGGAGTTACAAAACAGGGTGCTTCAAATCCTAGGCTGTCTGTCGGCTTCGCTCCCTTCTACCTACCTTGGCCTCCCCCTTACAGTTAAAGAGGTGTCCTAGGATTTTTAGAATTCCATCCTAGAGAGAACCCAGAGGAAACTCGCTGGTTGGAAGGGGAAGATTTTAAGCAATGCTGGTAAACTTCAGCTTGTGGCATCCACTCTCCAAGAGATCATTGTTTACTTCCTATCTCTCTTTAAGATCAAAAGCAACATGGCAAAAAAACTTGAAAGAATTCAAAGAACCTTTCTGTGGGTGGGATCTGAAAAAAAGAAGAGGATGTTTCTTGTCAATTGGGACACTATCTGCCTCCCAAAAAGACTAGGTGGTCTAGGACTAAGAAGAATTGGGTTGATGAATAAAGCCCTTACCATGAAAGTGGCATGGAAACTCATAGAAGGAAAAGCGAACTGATGCAGAATAATGGAAACTAACTACCTCCAAGGGCATCCCTATGGGAGGATGTAGCATGATAGTGACCTCCCAAGTGGATCCAAACTCTGGATGAACATCTATAAATGCAAGACCCTTCTATCTAAAGGAGCTTTTTGGAAAATTGGAAATGGGTGATCCATCAGATTCTGGAATAACAACTGGATCCTGAACCAACCTAACTTGGGCTGTAGATTCAAACCTCTTATGGATTACCTTAGACCTATCCTTGGTAACAGAGCCTCCAACTACATCACTGGTAGGGATTGGAAGGATATACCTAATCAGATAAGGGATAGACTGAACCTTCAACAATTGGCCAAGGAACTCATGGAAAACTTGACTAATATCAAAATATCTAGGCTTGATGACTCCATTATCTGGGCCCCCACCTAGGCTGGTACCTTCTTAGTAAAATCTTCTTACAATCTACTTCTAAAGGAGGAGAGTAACTTGGGGGACTAAAAAAAGGTGCGGATCCCTTAGATCATGCCAAAAATCAATTTTTTCTGGTGCTCTCATGCATGGTAAGGTCCTAACCCAAGATAGTCTTATAAAGAGGGGCTTCTCCATGGTGAAAAGATGTGTCCTATGTAAGAAGGAGGAGGAAATAGTGAATCACCTATTCATCCACTATGATTTTTCCACCAGCATGTAGCAAGAGGTTATCGACAAATTGGGTATCTTGTGGGCCCTAGGCAGAGATGTGCATCAATTTAATAAATGGAGATCTCCCTCCAATCACCCCCTCCTCCAATTCCTTTGGTGTATGCTACCCCATCACATCTGCTAGACCATTTGGAAGGAAAGGAACAACATGATTTCTAGGGAGGCTAGTAACTAGTCTGAGACTTGTCTCCTTATTGGTACTAAGTTCCTATGTGAAAATGCCAAGGTGGCTAAGTGGAAGCTTCCCTCCTTTCCTCCTGCTATTTGGGAGGTTAGAATTGCTGACAGGTGGAATCTCCTAGTTGGTTTTTCCAGGTTTGACAATGCTAAACAGATAGCTAAAAAAGCTACCAAATGGACTACCCCTCTCAGAGGATGGACCAAATTAAACTTTGATGGGGCTGCAAATAATCTTGGTCAGGGTGGGGGTGGTGTTCTGAGAGATCATAAAGGCACTTACCTATTGGCTTATGCTGGGTCACTCAATAACTACACTGTCACCCAAGTGGAGGGAATGACCCTTCTCTAGCAAATTAAATTTGCAACCCAAATGAACATCAGGCTACCAAAACTTGAGGGGGATTCCAAAGTGGTTGTTGAGGCTATCAAAAGTGGAGTTAATGCGGGGTGGCAGGTTAGATCTATTATGTTGGAGATCCATGAGCTGCTCAACAGCTTCCAATGCATGACTATTGGACACACATACAGAGAGGGGAATTCAGTTGCTAACTCAATGGAAGCCATAGGCCTAAAGAAAATGAAACTTAATAGTTGGAGGGTGGTCAGTGATTTACGTATGGTGACTCAACAACTCATCAGAGGAGAAATGAATATTACAATTTAAAATGAACCAAGCTGTCATATTCATTATGAATCCTTCTTGGATCATGTGTTGGCGTGCTTTGGTGATTTTTGTGATTATAAAAAGGAGAACCCAAAACCCCATAAAGAATCATCATTACTTTTCAAACATGAGGAGAGAGAGCAGTCTGAATTAGAGGGCTTACTTGGCTAATAAGGACAAAAAGTGCGTCCCTGGCATTATTGCTATTAATCGCACTTGGAGATCCATTAGATCTAGTTGTACAGAGTCCATCTCCTAATATTTCACCCAAGGCTAGCATTTTAAGTATAATCTTTCCTCAAAACAACCATGCAAAAACAAATGGTTTTTTATGATCTACAAAAAAGCTTGGCTCTTAGGTTTTCAAGATATTCTGGCATAGGAGGGGCAGAGCTTTCAAATGGGAGGCAACACTCTTCACATCGAACTTGACAAGATTGATGAGGCTTTCACCTCTGATACCTTGGTGACCCACTACTGCAAAGAAAGCAACATATGGGGTTTTATGGAGAGAATGAAAGGTGGGCATGATGAGTGAATTTCCAAACAATTCATCTTGTCCTAGAACAATAGGAGTGTCTTGATTGGTGGCATCCACTTCTAGATTAATGAAGAGGCCATTGAAAAGGTGACGAGCCTCTCTATGGAGGGGAGGAAATACAAAAAGACCAGTTGGACTCCCGACCCGACTAGCCTCAACTAGTTTTTCAAGTAAGGTGAGAATCTGATGAAGAAGCAAGGGGGTTTTAACAGGGAAGAGCTGCCAGACTTCTGAACAAAGATTTTCCTCATTGTGATGAAATATTTTATGTTGGAAGGTAAGTTCACTATGTTCTACTACTACCACTTATAGTTCTTGAATCATATTAGAAATAAGGATTTAATTTCTATACCCTTCTATCTTTTGCATTCTATAGAGAGTAACATCCTAGATATTAAGGAAAACCCTAATAAATCAATCCCTATCCTCCATCAGGGCCTCCTTTGCATTTACCACTTCCACAAAGCTATTTTCCCGGGACCCCAACACCCCCCAATTATCCAATAAATGACCTAGTAGGAGTCCCCAGCCAAAACTAAAAATTCCACTCATTCCACCTCCCAGTCCATCCAGGTTATCCAGGAGTCTAAGCTAGGTGCTAAGGAGGGTAAAACCCACAAAAAATGTGTTAAAAACTCTTTCAATAGGAAGGAGGGTCGGGAGGAGTCTCATGTCTCTGAATCTTTGGAGAACAAAGATCGGAAGGAGTCTAACAGTACTCCTGAGACCAAATGGAGGCCAAAAAAATAGAGAATGATGGAGAGCCAGGTTAATCTAGAGGTGGACTTAAGTGACTTAGGTCACCAAAGGTCTAAAAGAATTTCCAAGGAGCAATGTAAAACTAGGATGATGGAAGCAGCCTCTAGAGAGTAATCCTGGTCTGAAAAAGACTCTCACACCAGTGAGTCCATGAAATGTTCCTTGGATGATCACATGAGTCCTATAAGGACTGGTACCACTCCCCTGCCCAACCTCTAGCAAACCATGGAAATCCCCCGTAACCCTGCCCCACCCCTGAGTCCTTTTCATGATCCCTCGGATAAGCCCCCCATCTTTGAGTATGATACTAGGGTTCTGGTTGACAAAAACAAGTTTAAAGGTACTCTCAATATGAGGTTCTCTGATATGGACAAGGAGATTGTGGACATCAAAAAGAATATGTAGGAAATGAAGCATCACTGCATGATGACTAATAAATTTTCCCTGAAGGTCATGCATGCTTTGGCTATGACCCTCTATAATGTGTAGGAAAAGATGGTAGGCAACAGTCTGGAAGTAGGTGAGGATAACAAGGATCTTTTCATGTTCCCGCAGGAGGATTGAGCTAGGACCCTAATGTAAAATCATCTGGGTGGGAAGAACTAACTGCTGGTGTTCATGAATTGGTTATTTTTGACTGGGCATGGCCCTCAGATCCCCTATTTTTCATTTGGGGTTAAAGTTATTTTATCTAGCTTTTGGTTCATCCTTGCATGGCTTATGACTATTATTTTAACTACTACTTTTCATTTTAACTACTCTAGTTTAATCCTTTTGATTAGTACTATGATTTATGTTTTTGATAGGGGCATATTAGACTTGGTGATTTTGCTATTAAACTATTTTTATCTGCTTTGACTGGTTCCATTAATGTGCTATTAATGTGCTTCTAGTCCCTTTGTTCTATGGGCCAGCACCCTCTTGCTACTTTTTCTATCAAAGCCATAAATAGATTTAAGCATAAACCATATAGAACCCAACAAAAAATAGATTTAAAACCTAATTGAAGATCAGTGATTAGAGATCACCAAGTTGCTAATTAGATATGTAAGATGATTAAATCAGTAATATATTGTCATTGCTGTCAACTAGTTTGACAACACTTATCTTGTAAGTTACAATACTGAAACATCTATAGAAAGGAGAAAAAGAGATGAAGAACAAAAATATCTACATGAGAAAGATTTATATGATAGATGAGGATAAGGAATACATTGGGTAACTTATTGATGAGTCTATGACCTTATGTTATTGACTTGATTATGTTGCATTCGTTTATGATGAGGAAAAGAGTTGAAAGACACAAGGTAGTGTGATCGGTTAATGAAGCATCACAGTATACACCGAGTAGTGTAGTGTAAACCAAGTGTAGTGTAAATTGAGCATAGTATAAACTGAGCTTGTGTTCACCGACACATTTCTTTGTTAACCAAACAAGAATAAAGGAACTTAATGATTAGTTTAGCCGATAAGGATTGATAAGATGTAAAGTGTATGATCGCAAGGTGAAAAGATATAGTTTGTTACAAAGATCAACGACTAACAAAATTCAAAGAAGATCTAAAGGATGGAAATAAAACGTGTTACTAATACATTAGCCAAGGTTTAAGCGGAAAAATAGACGAAGGAAAATAAGAGGCAAAATCTAATGGATAAGAAGAAAATGGTTTACATGTCTATTTAAGAGACTAGGGTTTTGTTATAAAAATTGTGCTAGAAGAAGGAGACTATAGAATTACCACATGAACAAGCTTCGTGCATGCCTGATTAAACTAGTTAAGGAAAACCAAACTGCAAATATTACTGAGCATCAGAAAGCTATTACCGAGAGATGGTAAGTCATTGATTATTGTTGAAATAGAATTGATATATTGATCAAAGGATTTGAATGAGCATAATATAGATCTAAACAACTACAATAGAAGTTGTATTGTAATCAGATCACCTAATGTTATAGTTTAACCATTGTGATCAGACAAATCTCTTAACTGAGTGGACTTGAAAGTCTTGTAATGTCATTCATAGAATGTATATTTGTTATCCTATCAACCCCATAGTGAATTCTGGTTGGATGATAATTGTTGGTCTAAAATCCTCTAACAAGGTCACACCTTGCAATATGTTTTTTAACCATTAATAGGGTTGGGTCTTCACCGACCTCACTTCAGAAGAGTGAACAATTTTTGGGTTGCTAGTCCTAGGTGGTTTCTCCCTTAGTAGGGTTTCCACATTAAATCTTTTGTGTTATGTGTTCATTGTGGTGATTGTTTGATTGTCATACTTTACATATTGCATATTGGATTTGATAGGTAATTATTATAAGTTATTAACTAGTAATCGGTAAAAGCACGGAAAATATAGTATTTTATGTTACCTAGCTGAATAAGTTTAAGTAAATTGTTTTTGGTTATATATTTTGATTTGGGACTATGGATAACTGAGTCACCCCCCTCTCAATTATTCTAACAATCGGTATCATAGCATTGGTTGCTTGGAACAGAGTTTTAAAGACTTCAGCACAAAGATCTTAAAATGTAAAGAGCAAAGTGCCAAAGATAAACAAGGATAACTTCACAATATGGAAAACCCGAATGAAGCTGCACATATTTGGAATTGGGAATTCTGCCCTCACTCTAATGGAGAATGGCTACATTGCACCGCCCACTGGACTTTTGACCCTTGATCAGTTAAGAGACAGACATGAGCATAATGTCACTATGATGGAAATTTTTATTGCATTGACAAATGCTGAATTTGAAGATATCAAAGGATGTACTTCTGCTAAAGACATGTGGGATAAACTTGGTCAAATTTATAGTGGTGATGTAAGTGTCAAGAGAGCCAGAGCTGAAAGCTTAAGAGGAAGATTCGATGACATGAAGATGAAAGAAGGAGAAAACATTATGCAGTACACAAATAGAATAAAAGAGGTAGTTCATACTATTAGAGCATCGAATGGAGTTATTGATGAAGACACTATGGTAAGAAAAATTCTATGGACTTTATTGCCTATATATGCCATCAGAATATTTGCAATTCATGAAAATAGGTCAGCACCTAATAGTACCCTCACTCTTGATAATCTGATTGGAAAGCTAACAACATTTGAACTAAACAACTATGATAATAGTGTTGTACCAACTGTTAAATCTTCTTTTATGACTTCTCTAAAGATTGGTAAGTCTAGTAGTAGAAATAATAAGGATGATAGTTATAGTAATAGTGATGACAAGCTTGATGAACGTGAAGCTCTTATGGCCAAAAGGTTACCTAAAGGAAAAGGTAGATACAGGGGCAAATTACCTTTAGCATGCTTTAATTGTAAAGAGGTTGGTCACATTGCTGCTAGATGTCCAAATAGGAAGGAATAAGATAGAAACAAGGACCGATCTAGTGAAGGAAACTATGGGAGAAGAAACAATAGAATGTACTGACACTGCAATAGAGAAAATTGAAACAATAACGAAAGAGTCAAAAAGGTATGTTACATAGAGAAGAAAATGAATCAGAATCTTATTCAGATGATGATGTAGAGGTAGTATTTGTTGCTATGAAAGATGATTTCGAGGAAGAAGAAAAGCATGTAGAAACAACACTAATTTTTAAAGTTAGTAAAAATGATACATGGATCATAGATAGTGGTTGTACAAATCACATGACTGGTGATGATGATAAATTTGATCATCTTGAGCAATAAAATGGAGGATCAGTTAAGATGGGTAATAATACACCCTATATAGTATGAGGTAAAGGATCCCTGATGATAAATGATAGAATAAAATGTGAAAATGTTTATTGGGTAGGAGGACTAAACTATAATTTGTTAAGTGTGGCACAACTGAATAATTCAGGTCACTAAGTTGCTTTTTATCACGAGAAAGTAAAAATATTTGATGATGGAGGAAGACTAGTTGGAACTGGAGCACAATTGAAAGGTAATCTATTTTATCTTGATAATGATGAGTCTTCTTGCTTGATGATGAAAAATGAAGATGCTTGGTTGTGGCATAAAAGGTTATGTTATGTGAATTTTGATAACATGATTAAGATCAGTAAAAAGAAAAGAGTTAGAGGTCTGCCTAACTTGTCAAAGCCTGATCATGTTATGTGTCATGAATGTCAAAAAGGTAAAATAACCAAATCTAGTTTTAAAAGAAAAGATTATTCAACAAAGAAGATACTTGAGTTAGTTCATACTGACCTATGTGGTCCTATGAGAACTCAGAGTTATTATGGAGACATATATTTTATTCTTTTTGTTGATGAATATACTAGACTGATAACTGTCATGTTCTTAAAAGAAAAATCTGAGGCATTCAAGATGTTCAAGTGGTATAAAGAATAAGTAGAGAAAGAAACTAGTAAATAATTGAAATGCTTAAGATCTGATAGAGGAGGTGAATTTATCTCTAATGAATTTACTAACTTTTGTAATGAGCATGGTATTAAAAGACAGGTCTCTGCACGGAGGACACCTCAACAGAATGGCATTGTTGAAAGGAGGAATAGGTCAATCGTTGACTATGTAAGGACATTAATGATAGAGAAGAATGTTGCTCAAACATACTGGAGACAGGTTATCGGCACAACTGTTTATGTTCTGAACTATGTACAACTAAAGAAGGACACTAACAAGACACCCTATGAGTTATGGTTCAGACACAAACCCACTATAAGTTATTTCATAATTTTTGGAAGTAAATGCTTTATTTTGAAAGATGAAAGAAATGGAAAGTTTGACTCAAAAGGTGATGAAGGAATATTTCTTGGATATCCCAGTGAAAGCAAAGAATACAAGTGTCTAAATAGAGTAATAAATAAAATGATTGAAAGTACTAATATTCGTGTTGATGAGTTTGATGATAAGAATGTAGAGGAAAGGAGAAAGGAACCAGAAGACTATGGTAGATTCACTTACATTGAACAACCTGAGTATCTACCGAAGCCACAGACTATGACAACTGGTTAGTAGGAAAACAATATCGAGGAACAGGAAAGAGGAACTGACAAGTAGGAAGGATGTACTGAGCAAGCAAATGATCCTGCACAGGATGAACAAGAAAGAAGAGACCAAGTGCTGGAAAGATTTTTCAAAAGACATCATCTCGAGACACAAATAATTGGAGACAGACAAGTTGGAATGATGACAAGGAGTAAGACAAGACAAGGTACATGTTTAGTATGTGAATATGAACTGAAGAATGTTAAAGTTGTATTGGAAAATGATGAATGGGTTAGTGCAATTAAAGAAGAAATTGAATAGATAGAGAAAAACAAGACATGGACTTTAGTACCCAGACCTAAAGATAAGAATGTAATTGGTACTAAGTGGATATTTAGAAACAAGCTGAATGAAAATGTAGAGGTAACAAGGAATAAAGCTAGATTGGTATGCAAGGGATATGCACAGGAGGAAGGAATTGATTATGGTGAAATATTTGCACCTATTTCTAGATTAGAAGGAGTCAGAATGTTACTTGCATATGCGGCACACAAAAAATTTAAGATTTCTCAAATGAATGTTAAGTCAACATTTTTGAATGGGATACTTGAAGAAGAAGTCTACATAGAACAACCATAAGGGTTCATTGATCCAGACAAGAAAGATATGGTATGTAGATTACATAAAGCTTTATATGATTTGAAGCAAGCACCTAGAGCTTAGTATTAGAGGCTGCATACTTATTTGTTAATTATTAGATTTGTTAGAACAAGTGAGAACATTAATTTGTATATGAAAGGAGATATTGATGATACTATTCTTATTGCTGAAATATTTTTGGATGATATTATCTTTGGAGGTCAAGATCACATATGTAAATCCTTTGCCGATGAAATGAGAAAAGAGTTCGAATGTCTATGTTTGGAGAGATTAAGTTCTTTCTAGGACTGTAAGTGATTCAGCAGAGTGATGGGATATTCATCATACAATCCAAATATATCAAAGAAATACTGAGAACGTTTGGCATGGTAGATACTAAACCTATTGGAACACCGATGGCTACTGGATGTAAACTGAAAAAGGAAGATGAAACTGCAGAGGTAAACCAGAAACTATACCGATCTATGATTAGTAAATTAATGTATGTAGTGCACAGTAGACCAGACATAGCACATGTTGTGGAAATTGTTGCAAGATTTTATGCAAATCCTAGGGAGTCACACATGGTTGCTACAAAGAGAATCTTAAGATGCCTAAATAAAATAAAGGACTATGGATTATGGTATCCTAAGGAAGGCACATTTGAACTCAGAGTCTATACCGATGTTGATTGGGCTGGAAATGTGGATGACAGAAAAAGCACCACTAGAGGAGGATTTTTCTTTGGTGGCAGACTTGTTACATGGATAAGTAAGAAGCAGGCTTGCATTTCTCAGTCTACAACTGAAGCAGAGTATGTTGCTGCTACTACAAACTTTTCAAATATTGCATATATTAAGCAAGTGTTGGAAGGTATGAATGAGGTAATCACTGAGCCGGTGATTATATATTGTGACAACACTAGTGCAATAAAATTTTTAAAGAATCTAGTGATGAACTCTAAAACAAAGCATATATCTATTAAGTATCACTACTTCAAAGAACAAGTACAGGACAAGCAAGTGAAGCTAGAATTTTTTACATCTAAAGAACAACTTGTAGACATTTTTACAAAGCCTCTACTGAAGGATACATTTGAATACTTGAGGACTAGACTTTGGGTCTGTCCCCTATTACCAGTCACTAATGTGATCTGGATGTTACATCAGCCTAATCTTACCAGAATATCATTCATGTTGATGCAACATAGTTCATACTTTGGATCATGTCTAAGGTTGTGAAAGGTTTGAAGAACTGGAATAGATTGGCATATCAGTATATCGAGATAAAGAGAATGCACTCGACAATAGAGAGATACATGGCTACTACAGAGCTATATGTTTATTTATGTCTTTGGCATTATTGTCAAAGTGAGAGATAAACAATATGAGCCGATCAGAACATTGAAACATCTATCAAAGGGAGAGATAATCTGAAAGTAAGGGAGAGCATTGAAGATCAATTACTAGGAACATAAGAAGGGATCTGAGAGCTAAAAAGATCATATCTACAGAAAATAGTCAGCACATTTGTAATGATGTTGAGTAATGTAGTGCTTAAACATATTAAGCTAGGGAGAGCTTGTACAAATTTTTTTTTACAGAGTTGTAGAATACATGTTTGGTATGTGTATGGTATATTTCATATTTCTTGAGTTGTCGTCAATGCCAATGGGAGAGATTGATGAACTACAACTGATTTAGAACCTAATCAAAGATCAATGATTAGAGATCACCACGTTGCTGATTAGATATGTAAGATGATTAAATAATTAATATGTTTTCATTGATGTCAACTAGTTTGGAAACACTTATCTTTTAAGTTACAATACCGAAATATTTGTAGAAAGGAGAAAAAGAGATGAAGAAAAAAAATATCTACATGAGAAAGATGTATATGATAGATGAGGATAAGGAATACATTAGGTAACTTAGTGATGAGTCTATGACCTTATGTTATTGACTTGCTTATGTTGCATTCATCTATGATGAGGAAAAGAGATGAAAGATACAAGGCAGTGTGGTCGGTTGATGAAGCATCACAGTATACATCAAGAAGTGTAGTGTAAACAGAGCATAGTATAAACCGAGCTTGTATTCACCAACACATTTCCTTGTTGACTGAACAAGAACAAAGAAACTAAATGATTAGTTTAGCCGATAAGGATAGATTAGATGTAAAGTGTATGATCATGAGGTGAAAAGATATAGTTTGTTACGAAGATCAATGACTAACAAAATTCAAGGAAGAACTAAAGGATGGAAACAAAATGTGTTACTGACACATCAGCTAAGGAAGGTTTACGTGGAAAAATGGATGAAGGAGAATAAGTGGAAAAATCTAATGGATGAGAAGAAAATGGTTTGCATGTCTATTTAAGAGACTAGGGTTTCATTATGAAACTTATTCCAGAAGAAGGAGACTGTAGAATTATCGCATGAACAAGCTTCATGCATGCCTGATCAAAATGGTTAAGGAGAACCAAACTGTAGAGATTACCAAGCATCATAAAGATATTACTGAGAGATAGTAAGTCATTGATTATTGTTGAAATAGAATTGATATTTCGATTAGAGGATTTGAATGACCATAATATAGATCTGAACATCTGCAATAGAAGTTTTATTGTGATCAAATCACCTATTGTTATAGTTTAACCATTGTAATTAGACAAATCTCTTAACTGAGTGGACCTAAAAGTCTTGTAATGTTATTTATAGAATGTTATTCATAGAATATTATTCATAGAATGTACATTTGTTATCCTATCAACCCCATAGTGAATGTTGGTTGGATGATAACTATTGGTCAAAAATCATCTAACAAGGTCACACCTTGTAGTGTGTTTTGTAACCTTTAACAAGGTTGGGTCTTCACCGACCTCACTTCAGAAGAGTGAACAATTTTTGGGTTTCTGGTCCCAGGTGGTTTTTCCCTGAGCAAGGTTTCCATGTTAAATATTTTGTTATGTGTTCATTATGGTGATTGTTTGATTGTCATACTTTACATATTGCATATTGGATTTGATCAGTAATCATTATAAGTTATTGACTGGTAATCAGTAAAAGCACAAACAATATAGTATTTTATGTTACCGAGCTACAAAAGTTTTGGTAAATTGTTTTTGGTTATACATTTTGACTTGGGGCTATGGATAAGTAATTCACCCCCCTCTTAGTTATTCTAACAAAAATATATTTAGAACAACCCACAAAAATCCATCATAGAATAACCCTATAAGTCAACATCAATAATAAAAAAAGAACCCCTCACAACAAAACTACAACATCTTAATGAATTTATCATTCTTTTAGATAATATCTTCATTAATATTCTTAACATTCCTAATGATACCACACCTTCCTTACTGACCTTTCTATTAACCAAGACTTTCCTAGGTGTTTCCATTAATTCCTAAAAGTCAGAGATTGCCTCATCCTAATAGATCTTCTCCTCCTCCCAAGTCTCCTCTATGCAATGAATTTGTGAAAGGATGACCCTTGCCTTATCATGAATCCAAACTAATTCTTCACTATGGATGTAGGTCTCATTCTTCATCCCCTTAATCCAATCCTCTGCACCTTATCTAATTCTCCTAATCCTATCAATGACCTCAACCAATTATGTTGGAATAGTTGGTTGAGGAACAAAATATGGATCTTCTTCCCAAATCGGGTGATGAAAGATGTCGATGTATGGACATAAAACCCTAATCTCTCCCTTATGCCTCTAATATTTCTCTTCCAGCTTCCTCATCTTATCCTTGACAACATGTGTCGAGTAATGGAATTCTTTCATGACCTACGCTCGAGAGGCCTCACCAAGATCAACTTCTATTATGTGATACTCCTTAGGAAAAATTTGATCTTTAGTCTTTTTGACTACTAGAGTTTCTATCTGCAAAACATTAGATCTTGATTTGCCACTCATGACCTTGGTGAAATTTTTAGCTTTTCCCTTTTCTCCCCATCGGTTAATTTGATCCATAATTTCCTGTGACTCAACTATAGGGTCAACCTCCTTCTAATGGCTTCTTTGGATCCTCTATCTAAGCCATTATGGAATATCTACATTGTGGTCCCTCTGTAATGCTAACTGCACTTTTCGTTGCACAACTCTAGTATCGATCTCCTTAGACAATATAGTATGATGCATACTCCTAAGAGGAGTATAGATATTTAGAGATATAAGTATGTTGGAGATTTTTTTTATTGTGTTGTAAAGGTTACAACTTCCAGCCCGACCAAGCACACAAATGTGGCTGATCAAGTATTGGAAGTTGAACATCAGAAAAGTCCTTCACCATCACCACCACCATCTATTAACATTGAAGATGAAACAATGAATGTAGAAGGAACAAACATTACCTTAGATAGTAAAGAAAACCCATTCAGTAATCTTGAGAACATTGTTGAAAATTTGGTTATTGAGCAGCAAGATATGATAGTGAATGAGAAAGAAGGAAAGGAATAGTATTTTATGTTACTGAGCTACAGAAGTTTAGGTAAATTGTTTTTGGTTATACATTTTGACTTGGGGCTGTGGATAAATAATTCATCCCCCTCTCAGTTAGTCTAACAAAAATATATTTAGAACAACCCACAAAAATCCATCGTAGAATAACCCTATAAGTCAACATCAATAATAAAAAAAGAACTCCTCACAACAAAACTACATCTTAACTAATTTATCATTCTCTTAGATAATATCTTCATTAATATTCTTAACATTCCTAATGATACCACACCTTCCTTACTGACCTTTCTATTAACCAAGACTTTCTTGGGTGTTTCCATTAGTTCCTAAAAGTCAGAGATTGCCTCATCCTAATAGATCTTCTCATCCTCCCAAGTCTTCTCTATGCAATGAATTTGTGAAAGGATGACCCTTGCTTTATCATGAATCCAAACTAATTCTTCACCATGGATGTAGGTCTCATTCTTCATCCCCTTAATCCAATCCTTTGCACCTTATCTAATTCTCCTAATCCTATCAATGACCTCAACCAATTATGTTGGAATAGCTGGTTGAGGAACAAAATATGGATCTTCTTCCCAAATCAAGTGATGAAAGATGTCAATGTATGCACATAAAACCCTAATCTCTCCCTTATGCCTCTAATATTTCTCTTCTAGCTTCCTCATCTTATCCTTTATAACATGTGTCGAGTAATGGAATTCTTTCATGAGCTATGCTCGAGAGGCCTCACCAAGATCAACTTCTATTATGTGATACTCCTCGGGGAAAATTTGATCTTTGGTCTTTTTGACTACTGGAGTTTCTATCTGCAAAACATTGGATCTTGATTCGCCACTCACGACCTTGGTGAACTTTTTAGCTTTTCCCTTTTCTCCCCATCGGTTAATTTGATCCATAATTTCCTGTGACTCAACTATAGGGTCAACCTCCTTCTAATGGCTTCTTTGGATCCTCTATCTAAGCCATTATGGAATATCTATATTCTGGTCCCTCTGCAATGCTAACTGCACTTTTCATTGCACAACTCTAGTATCGATCTCCTTAGACAATATAGTATGATGCATACTCCTAAGAGGAGTATAGATATTTAGAGATATAAGTATGTTGGAGATTTTTTTTTATTGTGTTGTAAAGGTTACAACTTCCAGCCCGACTAAGCACACAAATGTGGCTAATCAAGTATTGGAAGTTGAACATCAAAAAAGTCCTCCACCATCACCACCACCATCTATTAACATTGAAGATGAAACAATGAAGACAGTAAAGAAAACCCATTCAATAATCTTGAGAACATTGTTGAAAATTTGGTTATTGAGCAGCATGATATAACAGTGAACGAGAAAGAAGAAAAGGAAACAAGAAAGGAAGAAGAGGCAAAAATGACACAAGTAGAACCACAGGATAATGGAGATGCAACAGAACAAGAAGTTCTAGAGGTACATACATCGATCAGTCCTAATCCCAAGGAAGTAGTAGAGAAACCACAAATTGAGGAGATTCTATCTATTAAGAGAGCATGTATCAATTAAATTGAGTATTATTGAGAATCCGTTGGAGGAATGTCTTTCTTCAAAGATATCTTATGAGAAATTTCACTATGCAAACCTACATGCATGTGAAATTGCATCTTATGGTCTATGTGCACTCCTAAGTGTTTCAGATGCTATAAATAAATCATGGGATAAGGAGTTAGTAAGTATGAAGAAAAACTTTGTAGACTGCGTTGCAAGCTTACTAGCTTTGCAATTTTGAGATCCTAAGGTAAACCATTTTTTGACAAGTTTTTGACACCCTTTTTTTGTCATTGTTGTCAAAGGTAGAGTAGTAGCATAAAATTGTATAGACAGTATAGTATGATGCATACTCCTAGGGGGAATATAGATATTTAGAGATATAAGTATGTTGGAGATATAAGTTTTTTTTTTGCCAAGACTTAGCCAGTTTTCTTATATGTTGCCACCAATGGAAAAGGGGGAGATTGTTGGAAATTTGGCTAAGTAGGATATTGAGTTGTTGTTATTATGGAAACATATAATCAATATGATGATCACACTATAGTAGCAAGTAATTTTGTAAGAGCACAAGTAAAAATTGTCTAAGTACAATAGTATATTTTAATTTAATCAGAGATAGTTTTGGTTAGCGATGTTCATAGAAGAAGGTTCAGTGCATGGACACTTGAACATGGATAATTATATGTATATTAAAGACACATGTGAAAGCGCAAGTCTGTACGGCATGTACAGAAGGAGATATTGAAGAATAACAAAGACAGAGTTGAAGCCGACCTAAACAGAGCAAGAAGACAAAATAAAAATATTAGTTAAGGGATTTTTTTTTACCAAAATGATGACATCCTAGACGTTAACCCTTAGGAAGCATGAATTAGTTTTGTATTTAGGAAAGAATTTATGCTTAGTAAAGCTGACTGTAAGTTATTATTCTTAATAACTTGTATATATGTAAGAAGCATGTAATGCAAAGAAAAAAATATAGATGTAATAAGATATTTTAATATTGTAATGTTGTGATGCGAAGGTTTATATTGTAAAAGAAAAGCAAGAAGACTCTGTCTATGAAAGAAAAGAGCCTAGAAAGCTAAATCAGAATAGGAAAGCTATTCGGCAGTAGTGAAAGGTTATATACTTTACCTTTGTATTCAGATATCATTGTATTTTACATGTTTGGGTAGTGATCTCATCTTGTAAGCATCCTATTTTGTAATATAAACTCGTAGCAGGGTTGAGGCTTCTAACAAGGCCTAGAGTCCTTTAACTAAGATAGAGACACTATACATATGTAATAGACTCCTAACAAGGTCAACATCCTTAACTTGATACTTTTGTCTTCTTCAACTGCTCTTTTCATCTTATTTACTAGCTTCTCAAAAATTTCATCTTGAATCTTTCCTTTAATACTATCAAAATTTTTGTCTACCAGTATCATGTTCCTGACAACTACATTTTCTAAGTTCAATTTCTTAAAAAAATTGTACAACTAATAAAATTTGTTCATTTTAGTGAAATCACCTTCATTGATAATTAAGGCATTCAACTTTTTCAATCTTAGGCTTCCATTTCCTTTTACTACTTCATGCTTCTTCATCATCCTTTACTTCTAATACTTTCCTTTGTGCTAGGGTAAACATTGTATTTAGTCTCTTTCCTGGTCTGCTTGCCTTTTCCTTTACACTTTTTGCTGGTCTAGTGGCGGATGATCTAGTAGATTTTGCATGTCTATACTACATATATGAAAGGAGATATTGAAGAATAATAGAGACAGAGTTGAAGCCAACCTGAATAGAGCTAGAAGATAGAATAAGAATATTAGTTAAGGGATTATTTTATTTATCAAAATAATGACTCAACAATATAAGGGATGACATCCTAGATGTTAACCCTTAGGCAACATGAACTAGATTTGTATTTAGGAAAGAGTTAATGCTTAGTAAAGCCGAATGCAAGTTTTTATTCTTAATAACTTGTATATATGTAAGAAGAATGTCACGCGGAGAAAAAATAGAGATGTAATAAGATATTGTAATATTGTAATGTTGTGATGCAAAGTTGTATATTGTAAAAGAAAAGAAAATAGACTCTGTATATGAAAGAAAAGATCCTAGAAAACTAAATCAAAATATGAAAGCTATTCAACAACAGTGAAAGGTTATATACTTTACCTTTGTATTTAGATATCATTTTATTTTACATGTTTAGGCAGTGAGCTCATCTTAAACATCCTATTTTGTAATACCATCTCCTAGGAGGGTTGAGGCTTATAATGACGCCTAGAGTCCTTTAATAAGGACTTAGACACTATATGTATGTAATAGACTCTTAACAAGGTCAATACCCTGAATCAAATACTTTTAATTAGTGGATCAGTTGTGGGTATCATCCCCACAAGGGTTTTCCCTTGGCCAAGTTTTCCTCGAGAACAAACATGGTGTTATGAGTTCATTTTCTTTATTGCTATGCTTGTTATTTAGTTTACTTTGTTTTGCAAGCTTCAAGTTAATTTGTTATATCCATAATTGGGCAAAATTAAAAGTTTGTAGAATATTGATTCACCACCCCTCTCAATATTCCCTATTTCTAACAGAACCAATATATGATGAGTTTTTTAATCTTTGGACATGATTTGTCTACTTTCTTTATAGTTCAAGTTTCTCTCATTGTCAATGGGTTTAGGGTGCTTCTAAAACTACTTATTTTTTATGTCTTTGTGCCCATGTTCCTTTTTCAAAATTGTCTAGGTCCCTTGCTCTCATCAATTATTTCTTAAACCAATAGCCTTATTTTTAGTAAAGAGACTTCTCTTTATTAGTGACAGTGGTCTCACTACTAGTGAGTTCATCCTATTTTTTAGCTTGAATAATTATTTGTAATTGTTCAAGCCCTCTCTCAATCAATTGACTTAATTAGAACATATAATTAATAGTTAAGAACATTATAGATAAGAATACTTAATTTCTAAGAACATTAGAAAAAAATCAAGTATTGTTCAATGCAAGATTCTCATATTATACTAAAACAAATAAAAAGAAATCAAGTTCTGAGAGAATAAACTAAGTTTAAAATAATTCTTCAACACAATTTATTTTAAATGATTAAGAGATATAACTCTTCAATAAAATTTATTTTAGATGATTAAGAGATATAACTTATCATACTACTATTTTCCAAAATAAATATATATGAATAACATATCACTTAAAATCCTTTATATATATTTTTAGACAACATTATACTTATATATCTAAATAAATATTATTTTATAATGCCAATATTCAAATCATATCTCTTAAAAGCATAGAAATGAATAACCTCGAAAGAAAACAATTCCCGAGACAAAAAGAAAAATGAGACTATCACACATCACCTCTTACTATCCATAACTACACCTATAGACTTATCCAACAACAAATAATAACATAGGTCATAAAAATCTAAAAACTAACCACCCTAAAATTAGTCTTCAAGACATCATAAATCCCACTATTACATGTAAAACTAATCCTAGTTACACTATTACATATCACTTGTTACATCATATTAGAAAAGAATAAGATGTGACCACGTTTAAATATGTACAAATTAACTATCCCAAAAGAAAACTAATGAGAAGAATAATAACAAAGCATATATCATATATTCAAAACTTTAAAATTAATCAGGTCAAAATGGTAGAAAATTAAACAACCCAAAGAAAAGTAATAGGAAGAACCATAACTAACTCTTACTCCTCACCAAGAAAATCAAACTAAAATTAACATAAATCATACTATTACGCTTGACCTCTTTCTATTTGTAATTACACCTCTAAACATTGGGAGAGAAAAATAAGTTGGCACATTGTTATACTTCACAACTTAGAAACCTTAAAATTAATCACCTCAAAAGAAACACAACACCTTACCTCTAACTAATGGTAATTGCACCTCTAAAAATAGGGAAAGAAAAAAATCTAGAAAGTAAATAAAGATGGCACAATGTTACACCTCACCACTTAGAAACCTAACAATTAACCTCCCCAAAAGAAAACTAACAACCCACTTCTTCCTACTAATAATTACACCTCTAAAATTGTGGAAAGCAAAAGACATTGGCACATTGTTACTCCCTAAAAATTAATTACCTCATAAGAAAATGAATATCTATAACTCCTCTCCTCTTACTATTGTAATTACACCTTTAAATTTAGTAAAGAAAAAGAAATGGACACATTGTTACACCTAATAACTTGGAAGAAAAATTAATCATCTCAATAGAAAACTAACACCTCATCTCTTATTATGATAATTATGCTTCTAAACTTAATAAAAGCAAAATAAATGAACATATTGATACACTTTGTCATAAGAAACCTAAAAAATTATCATCTCAAAAGAAAACTAACACCTCACTTCTTATTGATAATTACAACTCTAAACTTAGCAAAACATAATAAGTCAACAATATGCTTTGGCTAAGTTTAGAGTTGTAATTACCAATAAGAAGAAGTGAGCACCACTACACCACGGTATTTTAAAAACACTAAATAAAAAGAAGGCAAGACATGGACTCATATAAACCCTAAAAATTGACCATCACCAAAAATAAAAAACTAATGAGAGACAAGAGAAACAAAACCCTATTCTGTAGATCTCTGTTTTCTTTTCCCAGCAGTTTCTTTTGTAGATCCCTGTTTTGTAACCGGTCCTTAACATTACTCATGGCAATGGATCCCAACACAACCGTTGCGAAGGAATGCAAGCTGATACTCAAGAGTGCTGATAATGAGATATTCGAGGTAGACTATGCGATGGCCGAGCAGTCGGATACGTTAAAGCACATGCTCGAGGACTGCAGCGGCATCGACCAAGGCGTGCCCTTGCCCAACGTTTCCGGTAACATTCTTGCCAAGGTGATCGAATACTGCGAATATCATGTGCGTGCCGATGCCACCAACACCATCTCACAGGAGGATGTGAATAAGTGGGATCAGGAATTCGTGAAGGTGGATCAGGCTACCCTTTTTGATCTCATCATGGCTGCCGAGTACCTCATAGTACGAAATCTTTACCACTTAGTGGCCCAAACCATAGTAGATATGATTAAGAGGGAAGGGGGAGGAACTTAGGCGTGGTGTTCAATGGGTGTTTGAATAATTCTGGTACTTTACCTTTGTTTCCCAATAACTTTATAGTGACATTCTAGGCTTAGAGAACTTGTGGGTTTGATCGATATTGCTATAGCGACTGAGGCTGGTTTAAATGATAAGTTGATAACATTTTAGTCAAGGTTTCAAGCTTTGTTTTCTTTGAATTATTCTCTGTAGATACATCTCAAATGGTACTTTAACCGAAACATGATATGATTTGAAATTATTAGGTTTCAACAAGGCTGATATTTTCTGTCAAAGCAAATGCTACTGATTAAGAACATTCATATTATAGCTTATGTTTCTCTGATTTTATTGATTGATCTGTTCCTTTTGATTAATGATACAACCATATGTCAACAGATAATGGTTGGTATAATGTTTAAAAGATACATATTTTGATGTTAGTTGTATGTTATTGTATTGTGTGATAAATTTAATATTGTTATGTCATGTATTTATATGATGTGTAGTTGTTAATGGAATTATAGTATATTATTTAAAGTTAAAAATAAATAATAGTTTGAAAGGAGAAATTATTTTAAGTTGATGTATGATAGTATAGTTGAAGTCCAGTCTATGACTAGTATAGTTGAAGTTTAGTCTATTAAAAGTTTTGAAATTCTATTTTTATTCAAAAAATTAAATAATGATTAACCAAATGATTTGTTTTGATCAAAGGTGAAATCTGGGTTTACAAGGATGGAAAAGAAACCTTATGTCAACAAAAAAGATACTTAAATTATTTTAAGAAAAAATCAGTAGTGAATCATTAGCAAAACAAAAACAATCCTTCCTAAAAAACAAAAGCACAACCATGAACAAAACAGAAGACCTAGCCACAAGACTACATCATTTTAACCAGTTTATCATTATTATGAATTATATCCTCATGGATATTCTTTACTTTCCTAATTATGAAATCAATAGGTTTTGAGCCCTTATCCACATCCACATCCACATCCACATTCACATCCACATCCCACATCCCACATCAACATACACATCCTCTGAAAGATAGTATCAAATGTTTGTATATTGCCTAGAATACTATCAAGATTCTATATAGAAGGATTGGCCTTCTCTTTGAGAGTGTTTATATCCTCCATAATCGAGCCAAGAGGAGCACACTATTTGTTCAATAAATTTTTCAAATGGGGATTTGAAATTGTATTTCTAACAACCGATGATCTAATCCCACCACCATCCATGAGTACAAAAATATTAACATCTTGAACTTCCGCCGTCTTACCTAAATAAACATGGTACAAAAACATTAACATCTTGATCTTCCATCATCTTACCTAAATAATATTATAGGCATTCTTCCATTTTGTGTTTGTCTTGCTGATGTTAATAGATGGGGACATATAAATCTTTGATTTCCCTTTAGCACTAGACATAGAAACCATATCCACCCTTTCACCTTTACATTAATAATAGGTTCCATCGAATCAAGCACATAATCTAAGCCATCCTCCTCATCAAATAAAACAATCTTATTTCTTCCATAGAGGATTTTGGGTTTGGGGGATCACGGGCCCAGCTTATTGTTTATATGAAATATCTCATCCTTCTTAGAAGCCACCTCCTCATCCAAATAGGTGTCCCCATAATCGACTTTGTTATTCTTCTTATACTAAATTCTAGTTTTGGTCACGAGATATCTCTTGACATGTAGAGCCCTCACATACTCCATGATTAACAAAATTAATCCCTCACAGAGAACAGGTGAAGAAGCATTCATAATATGGGCCCTTATAGTTTTATTCAATGAAGAAATTAGATAAAAGAGACAGGAAATGCTTTTTCTACATGATAAAGGTGATTCAAAATTACTAAGTAGCAACTAAATTTGCAGAATTTACTGTCAAGGGTGATGCAACGTATGATAACCTCAACCTCTCTCACATCCCTCCAAGGTTTTAGAAGCGAAGATTAACCAAAGGATTTGTTCGTTGAGTGATTTTATATATTAATTGGCTGATTTGTCAAATCTAAAATTGTAGGTTGAGGGTTTTTCTATAGCTAGATTTTTGTTGTCTTTTCCCTTGCATTATGATGTTTTATCTTAATTGCAATATTTTGTAAATAAGGTTTGGGATCTCTTCAAAAGCTATTTGTTTCTTAATAAAAACAAACAATTTTAATTATTTGTCTTATCATAAGATTTATATAAGAAGAATTTTTTTTAGAATTATACATGATGACTATTAATAATAAATTTTTAGAATTATACATGATGACTATTAATGATTTCCCCTTTTGCAATTTATTTCTCATCAATCTAAAACTTTTCTTTACCTTATTTCCTACTTACATTCAAAAATATGTCAAAATGACTATGGAATTAATTTTCTCCTATCTATTTCCTCTCTTACTCATATTCATATATTCTCTCTTCATAAAATCATTTTATCCTTGTATCAAATGTAGGAATCTCCAAGTCTATGTTTTGAACATAGTCATCTTCAATTTGAACCGATGAAGTACTATCAACTCCTTAACATTTTCTATATTCACATTCTTTAAACTAGTTCTAAGTAGGCAATAGTGGGTAGACTACTCTCACATATTTGTCCTCCCACTCCCCTTCTATGAAAGGAAAACAACACAAATGTTTGCTACACCTTTGTCTCCTCCTTATCTTGTCTATATCCACTGTGAATTATTTTCAATTCTTTATGTAGATTTCTATTTCCTTCTTCATTTTAATATTCCTCTCAAATTTTTTTCATCATGTGTAAATGGTTAATATTCCTCTCAAATATTCTTCATGACTCATAGCATCCTTTCTTTTCAACACATCTTCTTCTACTTTGACAATTCGATCAGATACTTACAATGTTTGAATACATCTCTCTAAGAAACTTATACCCAATCTTAACCTTTTCTTAGGGATAACAAGATCACATATAGTGTACAATTATCTGATTTGAAAATCATTATAAATCATCTTTCCAACCATATTTAAGTATAGAACCCATTAAAAAATAGCCAATTCTTGTACTGAGACACCAATTTTTTTTTAATAATCTATAATATACAAGAAACTCAAATATTAATCTATAATTTCAAAAATCATCTTACAAGTGAGAATATAAATCAATCTAAGAAACCTTATATGTTCCTTTTCTAAAATACACATATTCTGCCCATGGTCTTGTCTATCTTGTTTTTTTCAAGGTCAAAGACAAAACCTATACTTTATACATGTAAGATGTAAACCATTTTCTTTTGAAACTAAAATTTGGCTAAACTTAAATGTCATAAACAACTAGCAAAACTAGAGATGAAAAGGAGGCAGACTACACTACCTAATAGCCTTCTATTACATAACTTCTACTAAGATATGGAAAAAAAATACAAAATGTTAATATAACTTTGAACCATCTAGAAATTGAGAAAATGTGTGAGACTCCCCTTCCTCTACAATCAACTTTTCTTTTCAATTGTTTTCTTAGGCTCAATATGTCTTAGCACCAAATCAGTCACCTGAATAAGACACCATGGCATTATTGACGAGAAGTTGAAATTTATTTCATCATATCTTTCATTGTTACTAACTCTGGTGATTAGAAGGGAATTAACATTTCTTAGAGGAAAAATCATAATGATCTTTTTAATATCACAAAAATTACTTATTAGACTAAAATCTATTATTTCATTAATAAAAAATACCACTCAATGTTTTCCTTTTCATAGACATCTCAAATTCTCCATCTAATCTTTTCTCTCAAGCTATTCATCTCTTCTAAGCTTCAATCTACCCTTTTATAAAAGAGTACAACCCAAACATATATATTAATAATAAGATGTACATATAGATTTATCGTTAAGGACCTAGAAAAAGATGACAGAACGTGAGCAAATTTAAAATTAAGATGACACGGACCTTAAATATAGCTTCCTAGACCACCGAAAGTATTTTGTAGAGAAGAGCAGATATCAAAATTTACAAGGCTATAACAAACTGAATACAAAAGCATAGCTGAAAACACTACTAAAATCTATAAAATCTAGCCAAGACTTGTGAACATTAAAACCTATACCTGAGAAGCCTATTATAGACAATTAACCCAAGATATGAGAAGATTCAGCAATCTCCTGAATAACCTTTCCTTTATTATTGTCTAGATTGTTAGAAAAATTGGGAATTAGTCTCCGCTGCATCACCTTGTCCATTAGAGGAACAAACCACACTCCCCTCTTACTGTTTGCTTTTTTGAGCTCTCTTCTATTTGTTACGAATATAAAATTTAACTTAATTTATTGCTGTTGATAACAACTAATAGGCAACAAGCCAATATTAACAAGCTAATGGACAAGAAGCTAATATTATCTAGGGATTGTCGAAAGAAGCTGCTGATTCTTTGATCGGAAGCATCAAATAAAAGAAATAAAGGGCTGATTATGGTGTTGTGTCAGACTCTCTACTAGTTTCAGCCACAAGAGTCAGGAGCAAAGACTTGCGCTACACTAATGGTGAACAAGGTGGGGAACATCAACGATGAAATGGTAAAGAAAAATAAATTTTTACAAAATTTTGTAAGATTTCTAGGGTTTCATGTCGTCCTTTCCAAATCTGTTTTCCTTAAAAAAGTCAATAAGCCATTTCACATGCTTAGTCCTTCATTTTAGCCACTTCTACCTCCTCTTTATTTTTCTGCCTTTCTTTTATTTCTCTATCAAATATATTATATTTGTTAAAAAAATCTGCAAATCATTATAAAAAATAGGAACCACTTCTTAATTTCTTTGGCAACTATTCAACTAAACTTCAATTAATATTATTTCATTAATAAAAAATACTATTCAATGTTTTCCTTTTCATCGACATCTCAAATTCTCCATCTAATCTTTTCTCTCAAGCTATTCATCTCTTCTAAGCTTCAATCTACCCTTTTATAAAAGAGTACAACCCAAACATATATATTAAAAATAAGATGTACATATGGATTTATCATTAAGGACCCAGAAAAAGATGACAGAGCGTGAGCAAATTTAAAATTAAGATGACACAGTATTTTGTAGAGAGCAGAAGATATCAAAATTTACAAGACTATAACAAACTGAATACAAAAGCATAGCTGAAAACACTAATAAAATCTAACCAAGACTTGGGAACATTAAAACCTATACCTGAGAAGCTTATTATAAACAATTAACCCAAGATATGAGAAGATCCAGCAATCTCCTGAATAACCTTTCCTTTATTCTTGTCTAGAATTGTTAGAAAATTTGGGAATTAGTCTCCACTGCATCACCTTGTCCATTAGAGGAACAAACCACGCTCCCCTCTTACTGTTTCCTTCTTTGAGCTCTCTTCTATTTGTTACTAATATAAAATTTAACTTAATTTATTGTTGTTGATAACAACTAATAGGCAACAAGCAAATATTAACAAGCTAATGGACAAGAAGCTAATATTATCTAGGGATTGTCCAAAGAAGCTGCTGATTCTTTGACCGGAAGCATCAAATAAAAGAAATAAAGGGCTGATATGGTTTTGTGTCAGACTCTCTACTAGTTTCTGCCACAAGATTCAGGAGCAAAGACCCGCTCTACACTAATGGTGAACAAGGTGGGGAGCATCAACGATGAAATGGTAAAGAAAAATAAATTTTTGCTGAAAATTTTGTAAGGTTTCTGGGATATATTGTCCTTTTTTTTTTCCTTAATTTTCATACAATCTTTTGTTTTTTTGTGTTGATACTTTTTGGAATGTAATTCTGTTTTTGTGTAGTTGGTTTCTTAGGGTTTCTTGGTTGGTTCATGGTTACTTTCATTTTGATCTTTTTGTTTGTATAGGGTTTCATGTCGTCCTTTCAAAATCTGTTTTCCTTAAAAAAGTCAACAAGCCATTCCACATGCTTAGTCCTTTATTTTAGGCACCTCTACCTTCTCTTTGTTTTTCTGCCTTTCTTTTATTTCTCTGTCAAATATATTATATTTGTTAAAAAAATTTACAAATTATTATAAAAAATAGAAATCACTTCTTAATTTCTTTGACAACTATTCAGCTAAACTTCAATTAATATTATAAATTCAAGACACCTTTTTTCTATAAGAAATATTATATAATAGTTAGAAAATTATATGAACCCTTGAAAAAGTCTTTTCATTTCTTTGTATTCTTATGCTAGTCTCTTGTAGCCTCCTTCCGTCCCTTAATAAACCTGCTCTTTGAATTTTAAATTCCTATTTTTAAACTGTCCTTTCACTACCAAATATTATCTTTTAAAATCTTAATATAAATTCGTAGTTCCTCGGTATATCCAGTCCTCCGAACTCCACACATTAATTTTTTCAAATAATAGATGTAATTCTTCCCTATATCCATTCTTGTCAACTTCATATATTATATCCGGTACTTCAGATTTGTTGAGTTTCTGGACTTCAAGAACTCATGGGCTTGATTCTATACGGCTGTTTTATTGATCTGCAGGATTTAAACTGCTTTCCGTCATAAATTGATATTATTGCCCTCGCGCAACGTTTCCAATAACATTCTTGCCAAGGTGATAGAATACTGGGAATATCATGTGCATGGCGCCAACACCATTTCAGAGGAGGATGTGAATACGTGGGATCAGAAGTTATTGAAGGTAAACCAGGCTAGCCTATTTCATTTAATCATGGCTTCCAGCTACACCAAATACAGAATCTTTTCGACTTAGCAGCCTTAACTAGATCAGATATGATTAAGGAGGAATGAGGAAAAACTCAGGCGTGATGTTCAATGAGTGTTTGAGTAATTCTTTAGCTTTCTTTCCCAGCAACTTTATATTGAATTTCTGGGCTTCGATAATATTTTGGGCACCGTACTAGGCTTTGTTTTCTTTAAATTGTTCTTCGAAGATACGCCTCAAATGGTATTTTTTCTCTGAAATTCATAAGATTTTAGAATATTAGGTGTCCTACTGTGATATTCTTTTCAGAAAATGCCATTGTTTAAGTTTAATATTATTGATATCATAGTTAAGGTTTCAATGATTTTATTGGTTGATCTATTAGTTTTGAATCATGACAAGCATATATTCAAAGATAAGGGCTCATATAACGTCGGATTGATAAATATTCTGGTATTTATTCTATGTTATTGTATTGTGTGATAAATTTAATATTATTATTTATTGTATTTAGAGTATTTGTGGAGTAATTGTTAAATGGATTATAACATTAGTTTAAGTCTATTATAATTAAAAGATTAAGATCCATTGATTCTTACAGACTTGATGTATCATTGACTTAAAATTGATGTATCATTGATTTAAAATTGAATTCATTATAGAGTCATCTATGCCTAGTAAAATTAAAGGTCAATTTGTTTAAAATTTTGATATTCTATTTTTATTAAAAAATTTAAATGTTGATAATCAAATGATTTGTTAGTGATGCAGTGCAAGGTAGGAGAATCTCCGATGGAGATGTCCTAGCCCCCAGCAAATAACCACACAATAGAATATAATAACAATACAAAGATTTAGAACCACACAATGCCAAAACTCATAATAGAATTATCATATTTTCATCCAACATGCCCGGCTGTAAGGCCTTCCGGGTTATGGCCAAATACAATGCAATTACAATAGAAACTCCACAAGATCCCACAAGATCCAAACCAACCCTAGCTAGCCCAGATCCACACACTGGTAGGAACCCCCAAGGAAGATCTAAACTTGTGCTCGCAAGCCACCAAGCAATCTCCTTGTTTCCCAAGCCGCAGCTACTAGCTCTCCTCAAAACTCGCTCCACCTCCACCTCCTCTTCTCCCAAGTGGATCAATGAATCTGCCTCAAGAATTTCCCCCACAACCTCTACTTATACCAATCTAAGCCACAGGTCGGCCCTGAATATAAATTAAATACAAATACCGAAATTAAATGCCACAAGTCGGCCAACAACAACAATTAAATTCCCAAAATAGATGTCTTAGTAAAATTGCGATATCTCCTAGCTCCGGATGAATTAGAACTCGTGCTTCGAACCGTAGGTAGAAATATAGGCCCTCTTCAATCCCTAAAATTTTCAGCCTCTAACTCTTTATGGAAAATTACTTATACAGCCTAAAATAGGCACCAAATTCCTAAGCAAGGCCGAGCTCTCCTAGGCCATGCTGAGCAACCAAGACCATGCCAAGTTCCATTAAATACATCAAAAACAATTACCCAAGACCCAATTGGGTTTATCCAACTCTACCAAACCCCTCACATATGAAAATAAGTCCACACGACTCCATCAAATCTCCCAAACATGCAGGATAGCCAACTACCCTGGGATGCTCCTGCGTCAGACTCCCTAGGTGCGAAAAGAAGTATGCCTCATACTTTGACACCAGATGAAATATCTGCAACCATCTTCATCTTCACCAAAGGCTTCCAATCCAATAGGGACAATATAACCAACATGAAAATCATCCAAATCCACATCCATCTATCAACCACTAGAATCTCAACCATCCAATCAACATGCTCACTCCTTGGAACAAACTGAACATAGTGCCTCACCAACATTCTCTGTAGCGGATCACTACCAACAACAACAATATCCTTGAACATGAAATCCATGTCACCAACATGTAAGCTCAAATCCATAATAGGAGCAACATGTAAATCCTCAACCATGTCAACCACCAACAGGTCCACATCAGGAACATACAAATCCGTAGTATCATGTAGATCCTCAACCACATCAACAATTAGTGAATCCACACCAGCAACATCCATATCAACAACATCAATATCACCAACATATGGATCATCACCCTTAGCAACCTGATTATCCACGACCAAGTGCTCCATAATTTCCATGTCAGACTCAACCAACTGATCATGAAAACCAACCTCAATCACAGCATCAACAAGGCTAGGAAGCTCCATAGAAACATCCACAGGTTCCTCCGCAGGTTCTGCATCAGCCTCCACACACTGATCAACAAAACCAACTTCCATCTCGACCTTGCTATGCCCTCTTCTCTCTCAAACAAGTCTTCTAACCGGCCACACAACTCGCTTCCTGATCGGTAGACTCCAGCTCCACGGTTTCAAGATCTCTCGAACTCTTTTACGAAATTTATCCAGAGATGGATCACTCTCAACCATCCCTTCCTTAACTTGATTAGTCCATCTAGCTTCCAACCGAGCACAAGTCTTTGAAATATTCCTCTCCACCACATCATGGAGTTTTGCAATCATCTTAGGGTCCAATCTTCTTAGAGCCATCTTCCAAGATCTTCGCAAACCCTCTGTAGCAAATCACCAACTAGATCCAACCTTCAACTAGGTCCTAGTGAAAACTGCCTCACATTCGACACTCTATCCACATACTCAAGAACAACCTTCACTCTGAAAAACTCCACCCAAGGTCCTGGTGTAAACTGCCTCACATTCGGCGCTCTGTCCACACACTCAGGAACAACTATGCTCTGAAAAACTCCACCCAAGGTCCTGGTGTAAACTGCCTCACATTCAGCGCTCTGTCCACACACTCAGGAACAACTGTGCTCTGATACCACTTGATGCAGTGCAAGGTAGGAGAATCTCCGATGGAGATGTCCTAGCCCCCAGCAAATAACCACACAATAGAATATAATAACAATACAAAGATTTAGAACCACACAATGCCAAAACTCATAATAGAATTATCATATTTTCATCCAACATGCCCGGCTGTAAGGCCTTCCAGGTTATGGCCAAATACAATGCAATTACAATAGAAACTCCACAAGATCCCACAAGATCCAAACCAACCCTAGCTAGCCCAGATCCACACACTGGTAGGAACCCCCAAGGAAGATCTAAACTTGTGCTCGCAAGCCACCAAGCAATCTCCTTGTTTCCCAAGCCGCAGCTACTAGCTCTCCTCAAAACTCGCTCCACCTCCACCTCCTCTTCTCCCAAGTGGATCAATGAATCTGCCTCAAGACTTTCCCCCACAACCTCTACTTATACCAATCTAAGCCACAAGTCGGCCCTGAATATAAATTAAATACAAATACCGAAATTAAATGCCACAAGTCGGCCAACAACAACAATTAAATTCCCAAAATAGATGTCTTAGTAAAATTGCGATATCTCCTAGCTCCGGATGAATTAGAACTCGTGCTTCGAACCGTAGGTAGAAATATAGGCCCTCTTCAATCCCTAAAATTTTCAGCCTCTAACTCTTTATGGAAAATTACTTATACAGCCTAAAATAGGAACCAAATTCCTAAGCAAGGCCGAGCTCTCCTAGGCCATGCTGAGCAACCAAGACCATGCCAAGTTCCATTAAATACATCAAAAACAATTACCCAAGACCCAATTGGGTTTATCCAACTCTACCAAACCCCTCACATATGAAAATAAGTCCACACAACTCCATCAAATCTCCCAAACATGCAGGATAGCCAACTACCCTGGGATGCTCCTGCGTCAGTTAGTTTAGTGTTTTAATAGATGGGTTATCTTATTTGTGAAATCTAAAATAGTAAACAAACGTATAGGCTAACAAACAACTCCACTAATTTGACTTATTATAAAATTTATGTGGGAAGAACTAGTTTGGAAATATTCATGATAATCATCAATTATTTACATTTTTTTGCAACTTCTCTCTTTGCTGCCTTGCATATTAAACTTTGCTCCAATATTCTCATCAGAACAACAGTGAGATTTAGTTTGTTGGGTGCCTGTATCTTCTCTTTCTGATATTGTTATACTCTTTTATCTTCATGAAATCATTTTATCATTGTATCAAATTTAAGAATTTCCAACTCTATTTTTTTAACATAGTTTTCTTCTACGGCAAAGTGTGAAGTACTATCACTTCCCTTACAATATTTTTCTTTCACATTCTTTAAAACTACCCTTCAATGATTCATAGCGACTATATGTTCTTACACATTTGTCCACCCATGTCCCTTCTATCCAAGGGATGTGGTGCAGGGGCACCAAGGACACCTAAGCAAGCCATGAATACTATGAGGACCTACAAGGAGCAGAAGGTTCAACTAGACTATCAGAGGCGAAATCAAATCAATTGGGCCATACTCTAGCATCTAATGGCTTTTTGACTATATGTAATAGGAATAAATCCTAGAAATTATTAAAAGTCCTAAATGGACCAAATCTTGATTGTATGGGGACCGAAAGTGTCCAAGCATAAATAAGTAGTCTAAAGAGTCTAGAGTAAGTTACCAAAGTAATTTTACATTGAATAAGTCCTTTTAATAAAGTTTAAAATTCAAATATTTATATGTAAACGGTTAGGAAGACATTTTGGAGGGAATTAGCATTTAGGATGTTTTAGGCTTAAACTAAGCCTCCAACCGATGAAAGTTGGTTGTGACAGGTGAGAGAGAGTTCATAAAGGATATATGCATCCATTGTACGGGCAAGTAGACCTGGTGTACGGACAGAAACAGAGATTTTAATAAAACATCAATTTTGCAGCAAATTTTGTATTCTCTGTATAGCTATTAGTTATTCGTTTGCATTCCAAGTCAAAATGCAGTCGGAGGACGACCTCATACGTTCATTTCAATCATTGGATGCTCTGAGGAATATTGGATATGCTGTTCCAAACGCTGGGTTAAAGAACAGTGGCTGTAAATGGGAATTAAGACTGTATTTTGATTAAATCTGAGAATTGTATTTAGTGTTTTATGGGAGTCTCGATTGGGGGAAACCTACAAATCGAATAAAGTAACTAGGAAGACTTTGATCAACATCTCAGATGCTTTGAAAGTCGTTTTTGTAATGACTGTTCTGTAATTGGGGTTTTAACAGTTCACTGTTCATGATATTTTGTGTCAGTTTGAAGGTTTCTTTGTAATCATAGAGCATTTCATGGAATCAAAGGGCTAGACTCCATGAAATGCTTCTTCACTAATATGTTATTGTATTCTATAACCAATGCATTTGCAGGAATCTGTTGGATGGCGGTGATCACAGTCAGGAAACAGTGAAGGAATGTTGAAATTGATGGGTCAAGTATAGCAGTTGACAAACTAATTGAACAAGGGCTGCCTGTTATGATTTGGATCATCATATAATGATCAAGTAATGGTGAAAAAACTATCAGTTTGTCTTGGAATTGATCAGATATAGTGGATTTGAGAAACCCTTGGATTGAGGGTTTGGAACTTTGGGGAGTGAAAATTTGGGTTTTTGGGGTTCCTGAAATGCTGAGTGTTAATCCTTTGGTATTAATTCATTTTTTGTTATTATATGACTCTTCTGTGAGTTTGGAGTGATAAGGATAAAAGGAGAGTGGTGGTGCTTTGTAATTTTGTGGTTTTTCATGCTATTTGTAGGTCATTGTTTGGGAACAGTCAGACCTGGACCAAAGGAGTATATGGTAGGGTTAGGATATATTTTATTAATTTGAAAAGAGTGTCCATAAATGCCATTATCTTGTTAGGTGCTTTGGGAAAAGTTTGAGTTATTTGGGTTTTTATCCGGCTGCAGGGCTACTAGATTGCCAATTAGGCCTCTGTGACAGATCGTGAGCACTTTACCAAATGTGGAGTATGGGATTGATATAAAACCTTAGAATCCATTGAATCAAAGTCATTAATAGCCTATAACACCAAAAGTATCATTTAGGAGTATTGTGGAAAGCCTTGAGAAGTCTGGTCCTTGAAGCACTTAAGGTTTTGGTAGATCCAAAGTGCCTAAACCTCTGAAATTACCAATTCTTCTTGTGTTTTCAATACCACCACCCTTCACTCTACATCAAGTGGTATCAAAGAAAGGGAAAGGTCTTGTGGAAGTGTCTTTGGTCTTGTGAAGTTGGTTCTTGAATCCTTAGACAAGCCCTTACAATTGAACTATCCTGGGAGGAGTAGCCCTAAGTTGATTCTTGTACCAGGTCAAGCAAGTAACCATGGTTGATGGAGAAGATGGAGAGTTGCCTATCCAGATGACCAACATGGAGTTGGCAAAGATTGTGAAGGAGAAAATGGCTGATAACAAAAAGATTAAGGCAGCCCTAGATCAAAGAGACAATGAGAGCCATGAGAAGGATAGATTGATGAGAACTATGATGGAGAGGATAGCAAAACTGGAGAATAGGGATAAGAGCATCAGGAAGGATGAAGAAGTAGTAGTAGAAGAAGAGGGAGGAGAAACCCAAGCAGAGCAACCAGTAGACCCTGAAGATGTGACAATGGCTAAATTAGTGAAGGCCATAAAGAGTGGAGATGTAAGGGTAAGGACAAACTTACCTATGTATGGAGGAAAGATGGATGATGAAGAACTGATAGATTAGTTTAGTGCAATTGAAAATTGTTTTGAATGTGAAGGGATAGAAGAGAAGGACAAAGTGAAGATAGCAAAGTCCAGGTTGAAGGCACACGCTTAAGAATGGGAGACCCAAGATCACATCTTGGTATACTATGATGGACAAGATGAAGGCAAAATTTTTGCCAAGAGATTATAGAGTACAATTATACAAGAAGATGAGGGATTTCAGGCAAAAGGAGATGGATGTACAGAAGTACACAGAGGAATTCCACAAGCTTGATCTTAGAGCGGATCATGAGGAAGAGATGGAAGAAAAGATTGCAAGGTAGGGGGGCTGAGGTTCAATATCCAGGATGAACTTAGTCTTTCTACCCCAAGGTTGGTTGATGAATGCTATCAGTTAGCCTTGAAGGCTGAAGAGAAGATAAAAAGGAGACAAGAGAAGAAAAGTAACTCAAGAGGAGGATCTTCCATGGGAGGAAGAGGGGGAAGAGGTACTACTGATTCTCAGAATCAGAATGACAAGGACAAGGACAAGTCCTATCCATCTGACACAAGGGGTGGATATAGAGGTGGAAGAAGTGGAGGTAAAGGAAGTGGAATCTTCACAGGAAGATGCTTCAATTGCAATGAAGTAGGCCACCAATCCTTCAGATGTCCCAAGTGGAATGAAGGCAAAGATAGAAGAGTGACTTTGGTGGAAGAAGAAGCAAACAAGGAGGACAAACAAGAGCCTGTCTTGGTACTTCCGGAAGAAGGTGAATATTTGTTTGTAGGAAGGGGACAGCCAGTGCAAGGAGAAAGCATTTTCAAGATCCAATGTCAGATCCAAGGTACGATTTGTAGTTTTCTTATTGATTTAGAGGCTTCACATAATTTGGTTTCAAAGGAGGTCATCAAAAAGTTGCATTTACAAACCTCTCCACATCCCAATCCATACTATGCTACTTGGGTGAGTAAGGATCAAAATCTACTTGTGAATGAGCAAGTTATCCTAAATTTTTCAATTGGGCAATATTCTGATAGTATTTTGTGTGATGTAATGGAAATGACTTGTGGACATGTTATCTTGGGTAGACCTTGGCAATGGTCTAGGAGGACTGTACATGATGGTTTCACAAACACTTGTATGGTGCATAAGGGCAGGGTCACCTATAAGTTGACTCCACTTATTGAAAGTGAAATGAAGACCGTAGTTATGTGTTTTGACAGAGATGTTCCAGTGCAGGGTCAGAATACCCTACATCATGATACTGGTTTGGGTTTAAAGCAATACCAGATTAAGGGGCAGGACACTCCATGGAAGGCAGGGCTGTTTGAACACCCTTTCGTACTGGTTGGAACAGTGAAGTGTCCTATTGGAGGACAGGCAGATGAAGGAGAAAGGGAGACAGGGCAGAATCAAATGAAGTTTGTTCAGCAGTCAAAAGTACAGCAGCAGCACTGTCATGAATCAGGACAGTCAAATACACTAAGTTTTTCTCTAGCACTTTGTGTATGAATGCAGGGAGTTTGGAGCAGAAGCTGATCACTCTTGGGGAATATCTCATTTCTCCATATCAGACTTTTACAAGAACAAACAGTTGGCATAAGAGGGACAACTCTTGGGACAAGAGCTCTTTGCATGGAGGGGAGAATGGTGCAGGGGCACCAAGGACACCTAAGTAAGCCATGAAGACTAAGAGGACCTACAAGGAACAGAAGGTTCAACTAGACTATCAGAGGCCAAATCAAATCAATTGGGCCATACTCAAGCCTCTAATGGCTTTTTGACTATATGTAATAGGAATAAATCCTAGAAGTTATTAAAAGTCCTAAATGGACCAAATCTTGATTGTATGGGGACCGAAAGTGTCCAAGCATAAATAACTAGTCTAAAGAGTCTAGAATAAGTTACCAAAGTAATTTTACATTGAATAAGTCCTTTTAATAAAGTTTAAAATTCAAATATTTATATGTAAACGGTTAGGAAGACATTTTGGAGGGAATTAGCATTTAGGATGTTTTAGGCTTAAACTAAGCCTCCAACCGATGAAAGTTGGTTGCGACAAGTGGGAGAGAGTTTATAAAGGATATATGCTTCCATTGTACGGGCAAGTAGACCTGGTGTGCGGACAGAAACAAAGATTTTAATAAACAATCAATTTTGCAGCAAATTTTGTATCCTCTGTATTGCTATTAGTTATTCGTTTGGATTCCAAGTCAAAATGCAGTAGGAGGACGATCTCATACATTAATTTCAATCATTGGATGCTCTGAGGATTATTGGATATGCTGTTCCAAACGCTGGGTTAAAGAACAGTGGCTGTAAATGGGAATTAAGACTGTATTTTGATTAAATCTGAGAATTGTATTTAGTGTTTTATGCGAGTCTCGATTGGGGGAAACCTACAAATCGAATAAAGTAACTAGGAAGACTTTGTTCAACATCTCAGATGCTTTGAAAGTCGTTTTTGTAATGACTGTTCTGTAATTGGGGTTTTAACAGTTCACTGTTCATGATATTTTGTGTCAGTTTGAAGGTTTCTTTGTAATCATAGAGCATTTCATGGAATCAAAGGGCTAGACTCCATGAAATGATTCTTCAATAATATGTTATTGTATTCTATAACCAATGCATTTGCAGGAATCTGTTGGATGGCGGTGATCACAGTCAGGAAACAGTGAAGGAATGTTGAAATTGATGGGTCAAGTATAGCAGTTGACAAACTAATTGAACAAGGGCTGCCTGTTATGATTTGGATCATCATATAATGATCAAGTAATGGTGAAAAAACTATCAGTTGGTCTTGGAATTGATCAGATATAGTGGATTTGAGAAACCCTTGGATTGAGGGTTTGGGGAGTGAAAATTTGGGTTTTTGGGGTTCCCGAAGTGCTGAGTGTTAATCCTTTTGTATTCATTCATTTTTTGTAATTATGTGACTCTTCTGTGAGTTTGGAGTGATAAGGATAAAAGGAGAGTGGTGGTGCTTTGTAATTTTGTGGTTTTTCATGCTATTTGTAGGTCAGTTTGGGAACAGTCAGACCTGGCCCGAAGGAGTATATGGTAGGGTTAGGATATGTTTTAGTAATTTGAAAAGGGTATCCATAAATTCCATTATCTTGTCAGGTGCTTTGGGAAAAGTTTGAGTTATTTGGGTTTTTATCCTGCTGCAAGGCTACTAGATTGCCAATTAGGCCTCTGTGAGAGATCGTGAGCACTTTACCAAATGTGGAGTATCGGATTGATATACAACCTTAGAATCCATTGAATCAAAGTCATTAATAGCCTATAACACCAAAAGTATCATTTAGGAGTATTGTGGAAAGCCTTGAGAAGTCTGGTCCTTGAAGCACTTCAGGTTTTGGTAGATGCAAAGTGCCTAAACCTCTGAAATTACCAATTCTTCTTGTGTTTTCATCAGGATGCAAAACAACTCTCTACAATAGTTTTTTCTTGGTCCTTATATTGTCCTCTTTCAAAAGGATTTTTTATCATCTCACATCTCTCTTCAAATCTTTTCGCATTAAATTCAAATTCTTTGTATTATTTAACTTTCAACATGCATTTTATAAAAGCCTAATTTATTTTTCAATTCTTCCTTGAGATTTCTATTTCCTCTTCTTCCAAATTATTCTCTTCAAACATAATTTTGGTGGGTAAATTCTCTTCCACTTTGACAATTTGACAAGAGAATATTTGAGATTATTCTTGAATCATCTTTCCAACCATATTACTCTTTCTTTTGTCTTCCAAGAAAATAGTTTTATCAGTTTACAACAATCAAAATATCTCTTATACTTATCATTGCATCCTTCCTCACTTATTTTACAATGCATAGCAACCTCTTACCCTCTTTCTTCTCATCCCCTTTGATACTAAAAAATAAAAGAAGTGTTAGGACCTATTGAGAGATACTCAATTTTAAATAGAATCTACAACATACAAAAAACTTAATATTTTTTATTGTTTTCAAAACAAAATTGATTTACAATTTAAATAGTCACCTCATAAATAATATAAATCAAACTAATTACTTTCTGATATTTGACTTTTAAAAAATACACATCTTTTATTTATAATATTTTTTGTCTACTTTATATCACAAATATGACTAATTATTCTCAGATATATAAATCTAATTAAAAAAAAAAACAATCCAAAAATTCTCTTGTAACAAAGACATTTCAAATTCCCTTTTTGGCTTCTCCCTCAAATCATGCATATCCTTCTAATCTTCATTCTATCTTCGTCTTTATAATTAATTTCCATTAGAAAATTGAAGTTTATATATGCTCTTGATAAGAGCAACAAATGGACAACAAGCCATTCCACTCTGCCAGTCCTCTATTTCCGCACCTCTACCCCTCTTTGTTTTTCATTCTTTCTTTTATTTCCCCTACCAATATATATTTTTTAAATATAATATAATGCTCAATTTTTTTTTTCATAATCCAAGAATTGCTGAAGTCTCCCTTTCTATCCTTTCATTTTCGTTGAAGTTTTCTTATATCTGCTGGTCTATCCGACTTCTTCCTCCCCTCCCCTATTAAGCTGTTCTTTGAATTTTGAATTGCTCATTGTAAGTGGCCATTACACTCCTTAATGTTAATCTTTTAAAAGCTTAAAATATGTTGATAGTTCTTCTTTATATTCATTATTCTCAACTATATTTATTAGTATTATAAATTTTTGGATTCATAACTTTTTTAAATAATATAATATTTTATATTTAATTAATTATTTACAAGATATAGTAAAATATTTTTATTAAAATTTATTTTTAAATAATCTTTTACAAAATTCATTTTGTAACAATTATGTATCAAAGTATAAAGATGATGTTATAAATCTTTCTATCAGATGATATCAGAATGTAAAGAAACATGATATAAATATTTCTACCAGTCAAATATTTTGCAACCATCTTTAAACTAATAAAAAATTAATTTCTTACAACTTTTTTTTAGTTTGCTAATACTATTCAAAGAATCTCAAATTCTCTCAAAAGATAGAAGGTATGATCACAATGAATTTTATAAATTTGGTGAAAAAGAAGCAATAAAATACTACTAATGGATTAGCCTACTCTTATGAATTCTTTCAAACTATTATTTTCAAAAATTATCTAGAGAGCCTCCTAATTGATAATTGGCTGAAAAAGTGAATTTCTGCAATTCTAATCAAATCAGTGACATTCTTTAGAGATGGGATATTTGAAAGCACAATAAAAAACCAAAACTCACAAAATAAAAAATTGTAAGAGATGCAAGATAACTTGAGGACTATGACAGTTGTAGATAATTTCTTACCCACCTTTCTTTTGTTTTTTACAATTTTACTTCCAACGCCATCTCCAAAAAAGTAGAATATATAAACTAAACATTTCTTTTCCCTATCATTTAACTTATTCTTTAATAAACATTTTTAGTTTAATTAGTGATCATGTAATTAAATAATTCTCATTGTTAAAGAAGTAGAATTAATTATTTTATATAAGTAAACAAATATCTTTTTTCATCTAATATTCTTACATTCATCTATAATTAATTAATTTAATTTTAAAATTTTCCTCTCATCTAATCAACTAATCATTTAAGGTCCCTAAATAAAGACTATTTATGTTATTTGTATGATTAATTAAGTTTTTCTAATTCATTTATCAATCTAATTGTAAAAAAATCATAAATTAAATTAACAAAAGTTGCATTGCAGTTCAGTTCCTGCCAATGGCAATTAGGGCAGGTTTGGTAGTTAATGCATTGAAAAAAAGGAGAGAACTGTGCAGCAGATGAAGTTTCATGGGTGAAGCATGAATTCCAATTCCAGCTTTAGCAAAATGTTGATGAGCTGCACAGTCATGAAACATTTCTGCATACTGGTGTTTCATTTTTCTATTCTCTGGACGTAAAATGGTCAAAAGCAGCCTATCTACCCAGTCTCGTTTTTGGTCATCTAAAGCTATGAAGGCCTGCACATAGCCGTCACGCTCTTCCACTTCATACTTGAGTTTTTCTTCTAATGGTAGTTGAGTGAATTCTCTCGTAATTCCCTTCACTCTGTCGAGCAGAGATAGAGGAATTTCGTGATTAACAATCTGTTACAGAAACATTCATACCATTTCAGCAACTAAAATGGAGTCAAATTATCATATTAACAGAGATAGTGGAAATTTATCAAGCCTATTTCAAATTGACAAATGTGTTGTTATGTAGCCCACCTCTTTCTCACAACCATCGAGTCCAGGGTATTGTTGCATACACTCAATTTGTTAGCTGAACGTGACAATTAATGTTGTTCAAGAGGAAGAATCTAAACCATGAATAATAAATATAGCCATTTTATGGAGGGACAGGAAATTGGCGGAAAATAATGATACTAATTGCAATATGAGTTATTGGAAACGTGTGTACAGGCAACAAAAGAATTCAGATGAACATACACATAACCGAAAATAATTTCATTTGCATTCAAATTATATAACGAATAATAATATGAATAACCGTAGCTTTTCAGTGATTGCACATAAAAGTGTGTTGGCTAAATAGTTGTGCAGGAAAGACTGCAGCATGTAGCACAGTTGGCATAAAAAGTACAAAAAAATTATTATTCCCTCTTCCTCCATTCACCACTGTGGAGATTTTACTCGTTAATTAGTCAAATAAAAAGTTTAAGAAGACAATAAATTCCGAACTTTGCAGCCACAATATGAGAAACTCCAATGTTATTGGAATCAAACGTGTCTATATTCCCCAACATCAAATCAACATTTTGTTAACTACTTTATCAATTGAAAGATATGGTATTTCCAGTTTATTAGAATTGATACAAAGATTTATAGTTTTTTGTGAATTTATTTACTTAATTATCAAGTTGCAGTTTCTTCTACGAATAATGCCATTGCAATTAAGAAAAAGGTAATTGCAGCATATAAAATTCTAGTCAGAGAGGAGGATTTTGTATGTTATTGTATTTTCTAATTTCAAATCTGAAATTGGAGCAACAAACATCACATAGGCAGGCCTACACAGTTTCCAAGCAATTGTTGTTTTACTGAGATCAAAAATCAAATCATCCAGTTTTGCTAAAAACCCATAGTAGACAAACAGACTCCAAAAGCCAAGGAGTTGCGTTGGCCTATTAGAAACTAAACATAAAAGTATCATATAATAAGTGGGTCTGGTCCTGATCTCATTATAAACACATAGTAGAAAAATAGATTCTAGAAGCCAAAGTCTGTGACATCAAATAAAATAGGGAAGCTTGGCCCTGAAACTCATTCTAAACACATAATAGACAAACAGACCCCAATAGCCACAGTTTGCTGGCATAAAAAAAAATTAGGGGAGCTTGGCCCAAACACTATACAAAATTAACGAGTCAATGTTATGTGTGTTGGAATGCTATGCAAAATACAAAATCCATGATCGTGTCTTGTGAAGAGCACGATGGCATGTGCCGCAACATATATCGTAAGGTGACAAATGTGTATTGTTTGCCTTTAGTGTGCCAAGTACCTGCGAAAAAAATGGCATAAATACGAACTGTGTGAAGGATACAAAGATGTAGATGAAATGTGGAGTGGAAGGAAAACGTTTTGCGCTTGGCTGGGTGTTGCATTTGGCAAGTGTTTGCAAATGTGCTTTTGTACATTCATCATTAGTTCTTGTAAAAATGAAGATTGTGATGGCCAAATGGAATGTGAGCCTCTTGGACCAGTGCGTACTCAATTTTTGAATAATAGTAGAGGCATGTCCATTATTGAGATAAGCCATCTCAGAGCAGCCCACAAATCTGTGTAATTGCTTGGCGTGAGAACCTGCAATAGCTTTTGGTTAGTTCATAACATCAAGGTGAGTAATAGTTAGTATATAGGGGTAGAGTAGAAAGTAGTAGTGATTTTTGTTATGGGTAGAAATGTACCATGGCCATGTCCTATTGTGAATTTTCATATTTCACGTGTACTTCAAGCTATGCTCTATTGTTTTTGTAGCTTGTGGCAATATCACTAAAGAACTCAACTGAATAACCAATAAGCATTTATTAGTTGGGAAATGGTCATGTCTACGGTGCTTGCACATAGGCTCGATAATGTTAATTGCGCTTTTGGTTGTTAAAGAAATACAACAATCTGCATTCAGTGATTCATATGCTGGTACCAACTGCTATTCGTGGTAAGAAATCATGTATTAAGACATTACTAATGTTCATTGTTATTGTCATTTGTCCATTAGCATCCAAAAGGTCGACATGTACAATTTCTATTTTATTTTAAGCATTAGGGTATTTGTTCCTCACCTTCAAATAGGAGACCATTCCAGTGTCTACATAGGTCAAAAATTGTACTTGGATTTTGTGGTATTGAAGTTAGGCTGGACATAGACGATAAGGAAATATGTATTAATAGGAAAACCAAATTCAAAACCCAAATCATGGTTTTTTTATTGTTCAGATTTTATTGATCAATTTATAGTTATTCAAGTTCAGTTCAAACATTATTAAATGAAGGCAAATATGGTTTTAGAAGGAAAGAAATTCCAGGTTTTTAAAGGCTCATCAATCAATTCAAAATCAAACAGAACATATAGGATTTTTAAGGAATAATTTCTAGCTAAAAAGTAGGGGGAAAGTGTATGGTAAGAAAGCTTGTTGTAGAATTGCTTGTTGTTCAGATTTATGGCAGCAAGGAAGGTAAAGTAGTTAAGGGTCAAAGTGGGATTTGGCTAGTTGTATACTATTCTGTTCTGCTATGCTCGATCTTAGGCTTCTTTTTCCTTTTGCGGCATCCACTTGGAATTGAGAGGCCTACAAATTTGAGATTCTTAAATCTTGGATTGTTGTTCACATCTCTGAGCCTCAATATGTGTTAGGAAGGACCTCTTTCAGTTCTGAAGTCGGACTAGTCTTGTCAAATTATGTTTGTGTCTTTAGTGCCCAGGTTATATGTCTTATATTTTTATGCTTAGCCAAACACAAATGTCATTAATTCTAGGGGTGGATATTGAAGAAGGAAAATAATCAGATTCAAGTAAACTTCAATTATAGGAAGAATCACTTCAACAAAGGAGATCCATTCCTTATGGGACCTGAATATTTGGATGTTAGTGCAACATAATGATGACTCAGAAATAGACAAAGTAGTATTGGGAACTATGATCCTTAATAATTTCCTATTTCAGAAAAAAGATGAGAATGGTTTCAACACAATATAATTTGTAAGAGATTATGTATATCCTAGTCATATCACATTCAATCAATTATTTTTTCATTGAATGGAAAATTTATTCGTTTGCTGTAGAATACCAAGTCCATATAAATTCCTATTTATGAATGAGCTAATAAGTTCACTTCTAGTCGCATTATGCTTTTTCTTTATTTTTTCTGTGAAGTAAAAATGGTGTAGATATTACAAGGATTATGTTTGTTTAAATCTACTAGCTAGTGGTGTAATGTTGTGAAAAAATTAGTTGATTTCAAATAGGAATTTTCTAGTGGTATCAAAGCCTAATTTCTAACAACTAGTGGGTGTTGTTGATAAGTGAAAGAGGACTAAGATGATTGTATAGGGAGAAGAAGAAGAGTACCATAAGTCATATGAGTGATGAAGAGGAAAATGACTAATTTAAGAGATCTGAAGAGGTACATTTGAGCATGTTTGAGACATTAAGGTTGAAGAGGTACATTTGAGCATGTCTGGGACATTAAGGTTGGTGGCATATGTATTGAAGAGAATCCATTAGATTCATAGTGGTGATAGATTTGACATAAATGGGAATGAAGGAAGTGCTTCTAATGAAAGAAGATTTATTTATATGAATTATGAAATTGACAATTTTGGGGGAGATAAAATTTTGTCCAAGACATTATGATTATTATAAAGGTGAAAGTTATAAAGAATTATTTACAGTAATTAGAAACAAGCCTAGTGGTAACTATCAACAATACAACAATCAACTAAAAGTTGAAGCGTATGTTGAATTTTAATTGAAAATGAAATAAAAAGAGTTATGGTCAAGCTTATTTTAAAATGAATTGCAACTATGTAGAATCAAGTTGGATTTAAGCTATCGGTTTTGTATATTTATGAATCTAGTTATTGAGAAATGCTTTGTATATAATATAATCAATATAATTAAGATTTACAATTAACAAATTGGAGGTGAGTTTGAGCTTACTTTAGCACAAAGCAATGGTCAGAGATGGAGTCCAAAATGAATACTCAATCAATCTTTGTTTTCAACTCTCAACTCAATTTGCCTAATCGTAATACTGGCTGATGTTTTGGGTTCAATTGAAAGAATATTTAGTGACCAAAATTTGAAAGAATATACAGACATAACCTAAACTAAACAATAAAAAACTGAAATCAAAATTGTTCTGTCTAGTTTTGACGGGAACTTTGTCATCCTTGAAGTCGCCCTTGTTTTTATGTGGTCCTCTCATTCATTATCACTGTCAAGAACATTCTGTAATACAGGGGATGATATAGAACTGAGGGAAGATGTCCCTATTGACTTGCACAACTACTCAAATTCCTGAAATAAATATATTTGTTCTGTATGGCTGTTTTGTACGTCCGATCTAGGAGGTGTAGTGCATGGCCTCTTGTTGTTCAGCTGCCTATTAGAGGGATGAAGAGAAAAGTTTTAGAAAAAAAGTTAATTAAGTATGAAAAAGGTCTAGATTAGGTATCATAACTGAGTGGCTTACCATTTTATATTATTTTTTTGTGGAGCGTCATTTTCCTGGCTTTCGGTAGTCATGTTTTTGGAGCAGCTAGAGAGCACAGACATAGAGAAACTGTTAGGATGCATATCAAGATAGACAAGTATGGAAAATGGGCAGAAATTTATGAGTAACCAATTTTTTCTAGAATGCTAGGTGCTTTGGTTTTCTAGGATATCTGTCATGGTTTATCTCTTTGGTGACTTTTTGCAGAATTCAAAAAGTTCCACGTTTGCGGTTAGTAATGCCAAAATTTTAAGGAGTGGATTCTGCGGTGTGCATAATGTAAAAACCTTAAAAGAGCTGAGATGTAAGTTGATACTAGTGTGGAGACATTGTTGCATAATAAATACCTTTGCTCTGTGTGGTTGTTCCATGTTTCTCATTTAAGAGGTGTAGTGTGTGGCCTCTTGCTTATTAGTTTCCTCTCACATGAATAATAGAGATGTGTAAGAAATAAAGTTAGCAGAATATGTTGTAGGCATGAATCAGTCAGCATAATTAAAATTTCTTACCATTTTACCATGTGTTGTTGAAAAGTGAAAAATGCTGAGAGGGGAGGGGGTGAATCAGTATTTTAAATTTTAGAGAAGAGAAAATAAATCAAAGCGGCATTTGCACAGAAAGAGAAGAGACATAAGTTTTTATCACGTGGAAAACTTAAGACGGGTTTAAAAACCACGGCTCTACTAATCAGCTGGGCAATAACCCCTTCTTACAAAGAGATACAACTTTTTCAGAACTACAATTCTGAACTGGCTTCAACCAGCTTATACATGCTACAACCTTATCAAAACAATGGATTTTTGGATTATAACAACAATAGAAATATCTATGTCTTTACTGAAATGTAAAGACCTATGACTATAAAAGATTCAAAGCTCGTAGTTGTGTTCTAAGTCTCCTCTCAAGACTGCTCCCCCATAAAGCTCTACAACCTGCAGCTCCCATTCACTGACTAATTACTCGTGTATTCTAATGTCATTAACACACCCCTGTCAATCTCAGATTATAAAAAGATTTTTCATTATATATGGACTTCAGTTTCTCTTTCTCGTGCCTGCCTAATTTCAATACAAAGTTACTATCAAGGCCTCATCATACTTTCTTCTATCTTCCTCTCACACCGATGTACATCCTCTTCTTCTCAGTTGTTTTAAATATAGTACATGCTATATTTTTCTCTTCATAACTCCCCAGCATGACAACTATTTTGAAACTTTTTGAGATAAAAAACTACCCGCTATTTTTAAAACAGTCGCCTCTGTGCATGCAAAGAAGATCTTCACTGCCTTTTCTCCCCACAGCTACAGTCACATTTTTCTTAATAAGCCTGCAGCACCCAAACACCTTACTGCAGACGTCCACTCTAATCTCACAACAATCCTGTGTATCCTAAACACTCGTCAGTGATACCGGACCTCTTCAGGAACTGTTACACTTCCTTTTTACATTTGGAAAAAACCTGTGCACTTGTCGCTACCATACACTTATATTTTTTTTATCAACATAGCACGTAATGCCTCCTAGTCTATTCACGATTTTCTTCACCTGCACTCAACTAAAGAGTTGTTCCCTCTATTTTCATAATGCAAAAAGCCATGTCTTTCACGACCTCCGTCCTGGCTTCATTTCTTTTATTTTTCTCGGTACTACTTTTTGGTCACGTTCCCGTTGTTTTTTTGATTGAGCATCTTGGTAACTGTCATGTCTGTTGCGCTCTCTCCAAGAGCCATTTTCTTTTCATGCCACCACAGACAACTTCGTATCCTACAGACGAGTGGAGCTCTACCAGCTTTCGCCTTACTACAGTCCATTTTATGACAACCGATACAAAGAAAGACATTTTTTATTTAACTGTTCACCTTCCGAGTTGTCTTACGCAATTCCTTTTGTGAGCAAATGCATCTCTATTTGCCATTAATTTGTACTCCTGTAATCATTCGAAAACTACTGATAAGAATACACACGTTTTTTGTTCTTACAGATGCTCCCGCAGATTTTCTTCCACACTACGGAACATGAAGAAAGACACATGTTTTTGCAAAAATGTTAATCCTAATAGTTACACAACATTTTGTGTTTATTATTTTCTCTTAGTATTTCCATTCTGTTTCGAATATCCCAAAGCGGAAGGCAATTCAATTACAAGGAAATGTGTAGCATCTAAAGTATCTGCCAAAAATGACACTTGTACTCCCCAACACACAAGGAAGAGGAACGTAGCATGACCTGCAATTTACTGCACATGTCGCATATGTTGGTGTTCAATTCTTTTTGACACTTGGTGCTCACAGTGCTGTTGCAAACCAAAATAAACTACTTGGAAGATAGGTTAATCAATCCTAAGTTAAACATTGACAACACATCAGAGAAGAATAATGCCCACAGGCAGCTCACGCTAAAAACATCAATGACATAAAATACAACAATATCCTCCTTGTTGTCATTGATGGCAATATCAAGAAGCTGAGCCAAAAGAACCATCTAAAGCACTAAACTAGAGCCAACTCCCCCTGAATGGCTGGACGAAGAGACCCATATGAAACACTAAACCAACTCCCCTTGAATATCTACTCCCCCTTTGACATCAATGACCATACAACTGAAATACAACATCAGTTCAAAAAAGTGTAGCAATGAAGAGCATTTGCTGAAGACAAACCTTTCACAAAGGTGAAACACCACCAAGCTTGCTTTGAAGATAGTTTAGCTTAACAAACATAGTTTAGCTTAACAATGTTATTTGCAACTTTCTCCTTTAGATAGTGATACTTGACAAGAATGTTCTTTTTTTGAGAGTGCATCACAGGATTTTTTGAGATATCAATAGCACTTGTTTTATCACAAAAAATAAAGATAGGATTAGTGAACTCAAGTTTATAATCACATAAAGTATTCTTCATCTAAATTACCTGAGTGCAACATGAAACGGGTGCAACATATTCAACTTTAGCGGTGGATAATGAAGTGCAAGACTATTTCTTACTGAGCCATGATACCAAACAACCACTTAAAAAAAAAGCACAGCCACTGGTACTTTTCTTGTCATCCACTGAGTCACCCCAAATTGCATCTATATAGGTTGTAAAAGAGAAATAAGAACTCTTTGGAAACCAAAGACCAAGATCAACTGTGCCTTTCAAATATTTAAAAATTCTCTTAACATATTGAACATGTGTTTGTTTTGGAGAAGCTTGAAATCTTGCAACATATCCAATAACCTGCATAATATATGGTCTAGTGCCTATCACAAATAGCAGTCTCCCTACCATAGATTTATAAAAAGTTTGATCAATAAAAGGAGACACATAATCCTTACTTAGTTTAGATTTGGTTTCCATAAGAGTGCTAATCGGATTACAATATTCCATCTTGAATCTCTTAAGTAACTCTCTAACATACTTATCTTGGGAAATGTAAACACCTTTAGAAGATTGATTGATTTGCAACTCAAGAAAGTAAGTTAACTCACCCATCATAGACATCTCGAACTCATTTTTCATACATACAGAATATGTCTTAGACATTTTGACATTGTCACTACCAAAAATCAAATCATCAACATAAACAACTCTGAGAATGTTGTTACCTTCCACTTTGACATACAAGTTGTCTACATATCCCTTTTTGAAGCCCTACTGCTGTAAATAATTATCTAGCTTGCCATACCAAGCTCTAGGAGCTTGTTTGAGTTCATATAGTGCATTTTTTAGCTTGCACACATAGTCTACATTGTTAGAAATCAGGTCTTCTGATTGTTCAACATAAATTTATTCAACTAAATCTCTATTTAAGAAGACATATTTAACATCCATTTGGAAAACTTTAAACCCTTTAAAGGAAACAAATGTAAGAAAAATTCTGATTGCTTATAATCTTGCAACCGGTGCAAAGGTTTCACTAAAGTCCACACCTTCAATTTGAGAATAACCTTTGCAAACTAAACAAGTCTTGTTTTGAATTATCTTACCATCTTCATTTACCTTGTTCCAAAATACCCATTTTGTACCTATCACATTCTTGTTGATGGGTCTTGGCACAAGCTCCCAAGTATTGCTCTTTTTAATTTGGTCTAACTCCTCTTTCATGGCAGCCACCCAATGTTCATCTACAACTGCCTCTTCAAAACACTTAGGCTCAATCAAAGAAATAAGTGAGAAGTTTTCATCCTCATAATAGTTAACATTTTTTCTAGCATTTTTAGTCTTTCTTTCAGCTATAACCTGATCAATAGGATGATTCTTTTGAACAAACTTTGAGGGAGTTTTGAAATTAGAAACATTATGATAATCTTGAGAATCATTTCCAAAATTATCATGTAATTTTTCAATATCATTAGAAGTAGGAACTATCTCTTCATGAGTAGATTGTACTTTACCTTTGTTATTCTCACCAGTCTTGCTAGCTATTACAACTTGAATATGTGGAGGAGAAAAGGGTACAATAGTGCTGGTTTGAGTTTTAGTTGATACCATAGTGCTGGTTTGAGTTTTACCTTTTTTAGGGCTGTCATCATTCTCACCAAATTGATTAGTAACTTTATGAATCTTAACATTTGCATTCTCTACCAATTTATGCAACCTTTTATTGTAGCATTTGAATGCTTTACTTTGAGAAGAATAGCCAATAAAAATTTTCTCATTAGCTCTAGATTCAAACTTACCTAAATTATCTTCAGATCTCCTAATGTAGCATGGACTCCCAAAAATTTTAAAGTACTTAAAAGTAGCTAGTTTACCTTTCCAGAGTTCATATGGAGTCTTATTAAGCTTGGGTCTCAACAATGTTCTATTCTGAATATAAACTGTTGTGTGAACAATCTCTCTACAAAATATATCTTTTACCTTTCTTTCATTCATCATGCAATGTGCCATTTCTTAAACAGTTGTATTTTTCTTTTCCACAACACCATTTTATTGTGGTGTTCTTGGGGCTAAAACCTATTTATTGATACCATGTTGCTCACAAAATTTGACAAACTCATTAGAAGTGAATTCTCCCCCATTATCAGAATGCAAGCATTTGATTTTCAAATCCATTTGATTTTCAACCAGATTTTTAAAAATCTTGAACTTCTCTAAAGCCTCAAATTTTTTTTAAAAAAATGTAACCCATGTCATGCGAGTAAAGTCATCAATAAGGAGCATAAAGTATTTCTCACCTTGAAGACTTGCTGTCCTAGTTGGTCCACAAAGATCTATGTGGACAAGCTCAAGTGGCTTACTGCTGAATTGGTCTTTTGGTCTGAAGGAAGCTCTAGTTTGTTTTCCTTCTTGAAAATTTTTGCAAACAACATCAGTTGATTTTTCTAACATTGGCATATCTCTAACAACCTCCTTTTTGTTGATCTTGATAATATTGTCAAAGTTAGCATGCTCAAACCGCTTGTGCCAAAGCCAAGCATCCTCTACCTTGCTCAAACAACATGTCTCATTATTAGAATCATCAAGAATGTAGAGATTATTTGCTCCTCTAGTTTATTTAGCTATGACATCAATTCTATTTTTAATAGAGCAAACATTAGAGTTAAAACTAAGATCATACCCTTGATCACATAGCTGGCTTACACTTAACAGATTGTGTTTCAACCCTTCTACATAGAGAATATTCTCAACAATCATTTTACCATTATTAATTAAGACTATACCTATACCAACTGTTGACTTGGTGGTCAGCACCTCCTTTGGGGTTACCGTGGATCTGGGTAAATCTGGTGTTTGTGACGTTCGTTGATAGTTCAAGCTTTTGGTGCAACGACAAACATTCCAATAATTGGTATCAGAGCCTTGGGTCACGGGTTCAAATCCCAAGAGGTCTCCTTTATTCCGTTGGTGCGGAACCCTCGGTCGGTGCTGAGGGGGAGAGAGTCTCCTTCATTCCATTGGTGCGGAACCCTCAGTCGGTACTGAGGGGGGGATTGTTGACTTGGTGGTCAGCACCTCTTTTGGGGTTACCGTGGATCTGGGTAAATCTGGTGTTTGTGACGTTCGTTGATAGTTTGAGCTTTTGGTGCAACGGCAAACATTCCAACACCAGCAACCTTTTCAGAAGAGCTACCATCAAATCTAACTTTACCACCTTTCATTTTCTTGAGAGAACAAAACTTCCTTAAGTCACCTATCATATGATGGGAGCAGCCACTATCAACTTACCATATATTTTTCTCACTTCTAGCTAGAAAGGTTGTTTGAACAACTAGAGCTTTAAGAGGAGTCTCTTAAACTTTTCTTCTCCAAACCTTGGTCACTTTAGTTCTTCTTTTAGGTTCAACATTGTAGAACAAATCTGCACTATAGCTATAACCAAATCTTGATGTATGGCCAAACTTATTACAATTATAGATAATTAAGTTGTACTTTCAAAAAAATTCTCTTCATACTGAAAGTAATTCTTGTAGTGAGCAGCTCTACAATCAGTAGCTCTATGTCCAAAATAATTATATGCAAAACAGTAGCCATAGAAAAAAGGTTTATTTACCTTGTTAGGAGTAGGCTAACTACTTTCCGGTGGTGAAGAGTTTAGATCAGATTGCATGCCAAATCCTCTTTTATCTTTAGTGGGTCTTTGAGAGCTAAGAACGTCATCTAAAGTGACTTTTCCACTACTGAAAGATAGTTCTTCACTTGAGAGCATAGAGGTTTTACCAATGTTTCTAAGATAAATAATTTCAGCTTCAAGCTTGGCATTGTTTTCTTCCTTTATTTGAATCTAATTTTCCAAATCCTTATGAATCTTTTTGGCCTCCTCATTCAGATTTTTAGAATCAACAAGTTGAGTTTTAGCCTCTTTAAGAGATGTAGCAATCTTCAACTTTTCAGCACTCTCAACTTGTAGAAGATCCACAAGACTTAAATTTTTCTTTTTCTTTTTCAGTTTCTTAATCTTAGAAAGAGCTGAAATCAATTCAAGTTCAAGGTCTACTTCATCATCTTCATCATCTTCATTTTTTTAAAACTTGCATCATCAATAGCCACATCATCAATAGCCATGAACATGACTTCACTTATCCTAGAATCGCTTTCGCTACTTGAAGAATCATCGCTGTCATTTTTAGAAAACAACACCTTCTTGCCCTTTTTAGATTTCCAATTCTTTTTGGAAAACCTCCTGAATTTTCGGTGCTTGAGTTCATTTTCATCATTGATGTCTTCTTCTTTATGAAATAGACATTTAGAGGCAAAGTGACCAAGCTTCCCATAGTTGAAGCATTTCAAACCAGATTTACCTTTACTTTTGTTGAAGCCCTTTTTTAGCCTTCTAATGAGGTAAGCTATTTCCTCATTCGAGTCCTCATCTAAGCCTTCACTTAGATTATTTTCTTTGTCCTTGCTTATTTTAGAAGCCTTGAATGCAGATTCAGTTTTAGAAGGCCCTTCAACTATATTCCTCATCTCATAGGCTGTTAAGATACCATGTAATTTGTGAACAGTTAGAGTGTCCAAATCTGACATTTCTTCAATAATAGAGACTTTAGCATCAAGTGTCATGGGAAGAGAATGAAGAATTTTTTGAGCCACAATTTTCTCTTCAACATTTTCACTTAGACCTCTTAAAGCATTGACAATCTCATCAACATGAAGAAAATATGCAGCAATGTTCTCACTATCCTTCATGCGAAGACATTCAAAGACAACCCTGTGAGTTTGAACCTTAGCTTTCCTGACTTTTTCATCACCTTGATATGCATTGTCCAATTTATCCAAAATATCTTTTGCGGTAGCATAGTGCATGACCTTTACAAATTCAGGTTCAGTTAGACCACACCAAATTGTATTCATGTCCTTGGTATTATTCTAAAATTTCCTTTTACCATTAGCATCTGTAGGAAAGGTAAAAGGATTAGTATAACCATTTACGAGACTGAGATACACATCATAGCCAAGAGACATGATATAAGTCTTCATGCAAATACTCCAAAAAGAAAAGTTATTCCCATCGAAGAGAGGTGCATGATTCGTAGCAAGACCTTATAAAGCACTCATGATGGACACAAGGAATGGACTCTCAAGCTTTTAAGCATGGGAAGAGAGTGACTGATTCTGATATCGATTGAAAAATTATGAGAGGGGGAGGGGGTGAATCAATATTTTAAACTTTAGAGCAAAGAAAATAAATCAAAGCCACATTTGCACACAAAGAGAAGAGACAAAAGTTTTTATCATGTGGAAAACCCAAGATGGGATAAAAACTCATGGCTCTACTAATTAGTTGGGCAACAACCCCTTGTTACAAAGAGCTACAACTCTTTCAGAACTAAAATTCTAAATTGGCTTCAACTAGCTTATACAAGGCTACAACCTTATCAGAACAATAGATTTTTGGATTACAACAACATGAGAAATATCTATGTCTTTATTGAAATGTAAAGACGCATGACTATAAAAGATTTAAAGCTTGTAGTTGTGTTCTAAGTCTCCTCTCAAGACTACTCCCCCATAAAGCTCTACAAACTGCAACTCCCATTCACTGACAAATTCCTCATGCATATTCTAATGTCATTAACACACCCTTGTCAATCTTAGATTATCAAAGCTTTTTCAATATATGGACTGTAGTTTCTCTTTCTCATGCCTGCCTAAATTCAATACACAGTTACTATCAAAGCCTCATCATAATTGCATCTATCTTCCTCTCACACATTACATCCTCTTCTTCTCAGTTGTTTTAAACACAGTACATCCTATATTTTTCTCTTCATAACTCCCCAACATGACAACTATTTCAAAACTTTTTCAGATAAAAAACTACCTGCTATTTTTGAAACAGTCACCTCTATGTATGCAAAGATCTTCATTGCCTTTTCTCCCCACAAATACAGTTGCATTTTTCTTCACAAGCCTACAGCACCCAAACACCTTATTGCAAATGTCCTCTCTAATCTCACAGTAACCCTGTGTTTCTTGAATACTCGATAGTGATACCCGACCTCTTTAGGAACTAATACACTTCCTTTTTACATTTGCAAAAAACTTGTGCACTTGTCATTACCATACACTTACATTTTTTTAATCAACATAACATGTAATGCCTCCTAGTCTATTCACAATTTTCTTCACCTGCACTTAACTAAAGCGTTGTTCCCTCTATTTTCATAATGTGAAAAACTATGTCTTTCATGACCTCTGTCCTGGCTTGATTTCTTGTGTTTTTCTCTATACTTCTTTTTGGTCACATTCCCATTGTGATTTCAATTCAGCACCTTCATAACTACCATGCCTATTGCACTCTATCCAAGAGCCATTTTCTCTTCATCCCACCACAGACAACTTTGAATCCTGCTGACGAGTGGAGCTCTGTACTAGTTGTCACTTTACTACAATCCATTTTATGACAGCTAATACAAAGAAAGATTTTTTTATTTAACTGTTCACCTTCTGAGTTTTCTTACACAATTCCTTTCATGAGTAAATGTATCTCTATTTGCCATTTTTTGCACTACTTTAATCATTCAAAAAGTACTGATAAGAATACATACATTTTTTATTCTAACAAATGCTCCCACAAATTTTCTTCCACACCATGGTACAGGAAGAAAGACACGTGTGTTTGCAAAAAATGTTAATCTGGACAGTTACATAGCATTTTGTGTTTATCATTTTCTCATAGTATTGTCATTCTATTTCGAATATCCTGAAGTGGAAGGCAATTTAGTTACAAGGAAATGTGTAGCATCTGAAGTGTTTTCCAAAAAAAACACTTGTACTCCCCAACACACAATGAAGTGGAATGTAGCATGACCTACAATTTAGTACACATGTCGCATATGTTGTTGTTCAATTCCTTTTGACACTTGGTACTCACAGTGTTGATCCAAGCCAAAACAAACTACTGGGCAGATAGGTTAATCAGTCCTAAGTTAAACATTGACAACACATCAGAGAAGAACAATGCCCATAGGTAGCTCATGCTAAAAACATCAATGATAGAAAATGCAACCATTGTGGGGTGCTATTTTTTTTTTGTCAGTAAAGGACCGAAGCTGAAGGATTTATATTAATATAAATAATGTCTTATTAATGTAATACCCCAAAATTGGCACCTTACAATTTTAATCAATTTTGGTGCATTCCTTCAATTTCTACATCATCAAAGTCCTATTGTACTAGGAAATTCTATCTCCTATTTGACTTTATTTGACTTTGTGTTAAATTAAAAAAAACCATAAATTTGCATTAATTATAAACTATATTTAATTCTTAAATATTTGACATTTATTGGCTAAAAATCCTTATGATTAATTAATTAAATTCCAAAGTCCTAGTGCTCTAAATTAAATTAATTCCACCACATTTAGCTAATACACATCAAATGAATTAATATTCTTTAATTCTCTAGATGAAATATCCCACTTGAATTAATTAATTCAAAATTATTCAAAGAGTCACCCATATGTGGCAATATTTCATTTATTTTATTAAAAGAAATCTTTCAATTTGTCTCACCTTCCTCCATGCAGATGAAGAGTCAGCCGTTTCTTTCCAAGAAACTCTTCATCCTTCTCCCGAGCTCTTTTATATTATGAACCTTCTTTTCTGTTAATATGATTTAGAACAACAAAGAGGGGGGGTGAATCAGTTGTTCTCTGGTCCAGATGTATAAAACAAACTTCAAAAACTTCTCTTTAAATCAGATCTAACAACCAAAACCAACTCGGTCATCACTGATTCTATAATAGAAACATATAACATTGCTATTGACTACCCAGCTGTATCTAACTTGTAAAACACATAAATGTTTAAATCAAAACATTCACACAAGCATTGATAGTAGGATTTATAGTGGAAACCCAATATGCGAGAAACCACTTTGTAACATGCTACTATTATTTTCACTCTTCTGAAGTGAGCTCAGTTAAAAGCCAACTCTCTCAAAGGTTATAGTACACACTATTAGGTGTGACCCAGTTAAAGGATTTCAATCACTCTGTTAGAAGTGAGCCTTGTTATGGGACTTAGATACATTCCATTAGAATGCAACCTTGTTCAAAGGATTTAAACATTTGACTGTTAGGTCAGCCTCTGTTAAAAAGATTTTGACTGTTACAATGGTTAGAAAGTAGCAACAGTATTGATTTGAAAAACATACAACTCACTTTGTAAATATCAGATCTAATTTCGTACACAAATGCTGGTTTATTGACTTTGAAACTTTTTCATTTCCATCTCTGATCTGCTTGGAACTTTTCTTCAAACAATCACCACACTTCTCGTTCAACCTTTTTTTCTTATACAGTCAATAAAATCTACTGATCTTCCAACATCCTCTTTTCACCCATGCACACATATACCTAATGCTTAGGTTCCCTTAATACTTCCTCAATTAGGTTAACTCATCTTTTGCCACTCAATCTCCTTCGTAGATCTTAGGGTTAGGTTAGATTCACTGAATCTACCCATTTTATGTTCTTCGGCTCCTTTTCTAGAAACATCTCAAATCTCTTAGGGCCTATTTGGTAGCGGGAATTAGGAAATGATGAATTTGATCAAATGCTGAAAATGGTCAAATCATGGATTTGATAATCCGGTTTTTCATTTCTGGATTATCTTTCGACTGTTTGGTTCCACTTTTTGAAATTGGAATTGGAATTTGAGTATGATTTTTTTTAATTATTTTAATGTTTTTAAATTTAATAATTCATTTTTATTAATGGAATTGAATTTAAAATGTAATCGCAGACTGTTTTAGGCAGCCAAAATTGGTGGCAGGCAACCAAGTTACAATCACTACAACCAAAATTCAAAAAAACTTCGACAAAAAATTTAGAAAATAAATTCAAGAAAAAATTCAAAAAAATAAAAAATCAATTTTTTAAAAAAAAATTTGAAAAAAAATTCGTCAAAAAAATCGAAAAAAAATTTGAAAAAAAATTCGTCAAAAAATTCGAAAAAAAATTTGGTAAAAAATTTAAATTTTTTTCGAAAAAATTTGAATAAACAACACAGTTACAAACCACCCAGACAAATAAAAAATAAATTAAATCACCCCCACACAAATAAAAAATTAAAAAATTAAGTGTAGACATGAAAAATTTAAAAATTTGCTTTCCCTCCATTCAAATTTCAATTTCAAATCCCAATTCCACCTTTTCAGATGGAAGATGTTAATGCTCATTTTGAACCAAAATGAGCATTAACACATTCCTATTCCATTTTCATATTGCACTCCCAAACTGAGGATTCGACGAAATGGGCAATAACAAATGCCAATTCCAGGCAAATACTAGAAATGGTCCACTACCAAAAGGGCCCTTAAAGATTTACAATAAAATGTTTTTCAGTGCATTCAATGCTTTCAAACAATCAATAAATAAAGTCAACACATTTTACATAATCCAAGAATTCAACAATGTCAGCTCCAAATCTGAATTCTCTTCAAATATAAAAATACTAATGCTCGATCAATACTGTGATCAACTACTCAATCTTCATGTAGAAGCTCGGTCATTACTAAAAAATGTTTCATCGGCTTATACTATCTTTCTTGACAATTAACTAATGTTCAATTGACACTAGAATTTTGCTCGGCATATACTAACTCGGCCGACACTAACATCACTTAGCTTGAACATGATTTCTCCATTTTTTCTTGGTCAAGCCTATCAGTTTAGTCTTCAACCTTACTAAGATAAATAATAGATTGTCTCATCATTGTACAACATAGTCAAGTACACTTTGTAGTATCAAGATAACTCAACGTTTCCTTAGGTGCTATTGTTACCATCCTTTCTTTCTATTTTTCACAACAATACAATAGATATAGTACATTCCTAAGTAGCAACAGTCTTACTAGTTAAGGTTTGACATCAATGACAATACAACAATTGCTTCAATTTTAGTTTTCCAACAATCTCTCTCTTTTGCATTGATGGCAACACCATGTGATATCACCCGAATAACATGGATTACCAACCAATCCAAAAACTTATCTGTCCATCAGAAATTTTTTTTGTAATATCCTTACCTTCATTCTGATTCAGAATCTATTAGCCTCACTTCTGTGACCGTCAGAAATATCCAAATCTCCCTTTATCCCAATCCTTCATCTCAGTTCATCATCTCCCTTACTTTTCTTTTCAGTGTCATGTGTTATTATATCATCTCAATTCATCTCCCTCTTTGACAAAAATGCCAAAGCAGCAACTAAAACATACATCCATTAGATGTAGATATTATCTATGCAGCTCAGTGTTTCTCCCTTTTTCATCTTGCTTATGACTGATTCCTTGTCTTTTCCCTTCTTCACAACTCTAGACCTGTCCTAAAGTGTGACAATCTTCTACATCAATATGTCAAATATTCTATTGTAGCATATTTGATGCAGTGCTCCTAGCTTGACTAGACAACCTCAGTTAGGGGAAGGACCCCTAATTGACTTCTCAAATACTCATGTGCTTATTTAGATAAAACTTTAGTGAATATGTCTGCTAATTGTTCCTTTGTATTTACATATTCCATTCGGACTTCTTTATCTTGTACCAATTCTCTCAAGTAGTGATACTTGATTTCTATGTGCTTGGTCTTAGTATGCATCATTGGATTCTTAGAATGTTGATAGCACTTGTGTTGTCATAGAAAATAATAATAGGTTCAGTGATTTCTTCTTTCATGCCTACCAACAATTGTTTTATCCATACCAAATTTGAATAGTTTACTGTAGCAACAACATACTCATCTTCAACAGTAGATTGGGAAACACAATTTTGTTTCTTGCTCATCCAGGAGACTAATCTCTGTCCAAGAAAAAAAGCTCCACCACTAGTACTCTTTCTATCATCTACATTTCCTACCCAATCAACATCTGTATATACTCTTAGTTCAAATCTTTCATCCTTCTTGTAATATTGCCCATAGTCAAAAGTTCCTTTCAAGTATCTCATAATTCTTTTCACTGCCATCATGTGTGTTTCCTTACGATTGGTAGGGAATCTTTCCATAATCCCAATAGCTAGTGGAATATTTGGTCTACTATGTACAACATACTACAATTTTCCAATCATGGATCTGTACAGAGCCTAGTTCACTTCTGCAACATCATCATTCTTAGATAACTTTTGTCTAGTAACCATAGGAGTATTCACTGGACTAGAATCTTCCATTTCAAAATTTTTTAGTATCTTATTAACATACTTAGACTGTGTAATGAAAATTCCTTCTTCTTGTGCGTAGCCTTTGCATACCAGCCTAGCTTTGTTCCTAGTTATTTCACCATTTTCATTCAACTTATTCTAAAACACCCACTTTGTTCCTATAACATTTTTGTTTTTAAGTCTTGGCGCCAGATTCCAAGTATCATTCTTCTCTATTTGGTCTATGTCTTCATTCATTGCTTGTATCCAATCTTCATTTTCTAATGCCTCTCTAGTTGACTTAGGTTCAAATTCACATAGTAAACACGTTGGATCCTTTGTCTTACTTTTGGTCAGAATTCCAGTATGTTTGTCTTCAATTATCTGTTCAAGCTTGTGATGTCTTCTTACATATTTTGCCAAAATAGGTTAAACTCTTCTCTCCTCTATTTTATCAAGTTACTCAACAAGATTGTCAGATTCAGCTTCTGAATGCTTGGCCACCTCTTCCTGATACTCGGCAGCATTATCTTGTTTCTTGGCATGTTCTTATTCTCTTTCGACACTATTTTTCTGATGCTCGGTAACATCTTCCTATCGCTCGACATTGCTTACTCGAGACTTGACATCAGGTGCAAGTCCGTTACTTGCCTCTTCTTCTTCTTCTTCAATATACACAAAAGATCTATAATCTTTTGGTTCTCTTTTTCTGTCAACTTCATTTATTTCTGCATACTCATCAATTTTGACATTCACACTTTCCACAATTTTGTTAGTGTTAGAGTTCAAAGACTTATAAGCTTTACTTTTTGCAGAATACCCTAGGAATATGCCTTCATCACTTTTAGCATCAAACTTTCCATTCCTATTGTCTTTTAATATGTAGCACTTGCTTCCAAGAATTCTAAAGTATTTAATACTCGGTGCATGCCCATACCATAATTCATAGGGTGTCAGATTTATACCTTTCTTGATCTATACCCGGTTAAAAGTGTAGACAGCTATACTTATAGCTTCTTTCCAGTATTTCTATGCCACATTGTTTTCAATCAACAATGTCCTTGCACAATCCAAGATAGATCTATTTCTTCTCTCTGCTATACCATTCTGTGGAGGTGTTCTAGGTGCAAACATCTATCTTTTGATCCCTCTATCATTGCAAAATAGATTGAATTCATTTGATGTAAATTCTCCACCTCGGTCAAATCTAAGACATTTCAGGTTCCTATTTGTCTCCTTCTCAACCTTAGCCAAATACCACTTAAAGAATTGAAAAGCGTCAAATTTTTCTTTTAGAAACATTACATGCATCATCCTAGTATGATCATCAACAAACAAGACAAAATATCTAGCACCACAATAACTTTGTACACCCATAGGTCCACAAAGGTCAGTATGAACCAAATCTAAAATGTTTTTAGAAGTAAAGGATTTTCTCTTAAAACTTGACTTTGTCATTTTTCCTAACTAACATTCCTTGCCTGTCACATTCTCAAGTTTCTTCAATCTAGGTAGACCTCTTACTTTTTTCTTCTTACTTATTTCTACCAGATTATCAAAGTTAACATGACATAGCCTCTTATGCCATAACCAAATGTCATGAAGTTGTACAACCATACATGCTTCTTCAGATAGGTTAAGATAGAACAAATTACCTCTAGTCTGCTCTCCCAACCGATCAGTTCACCAGTAGCATCAAATATTTTAGCTTTCTTGTGATGAAATTCCACTTGGTAACCAGTGCTATTGAGTTGTGTAACACTTAGCAGATTGTAATTTAAACCTTCAATCCAATATGAATTTTTACAAGAGATCTTATCAGTCAGTTTAATCAAACCTTTTCCTCTAACAGGACATGGTGCATCATTACCAAATTTTACACTTTTACCTTTATGTAAGGTTTCAAACTTACTTTTCTCACCAGTCATGTGATGTGAACAACCACTGTCAATAATTCATTTGTCATTCTTGTTCACATAGGAGATCAATGCAGTTTTCTCATCCTCATCAGATTCATCTTTCATTGCAACATAGACTATCTCAATTTTAAAGTCAACACTATCAGTATTAGTTTCTTCTTCAACAATGTAACAAGATTTATTACCTTTTCCTTTGTAGTCTTTGTACCTTTGGTAGCTTCTATCATCTCTTCTATCTTTGTGTTTTCTTTTTCTTTCTTCATCTTTATCATCCCTGTCAGGACATCTAGCAGCTATATGACCAACTTTATTACATGCAAAACATATAATAGGGAGTTTACCTTTATATTTTCTTTTTCCTCTTCTTAGTCTTCTAGCCATAAGAGCTTCTAGATCTTCAAGTTCTGCATCAGAAGTGTCATTGTCACTTTCACTTTCACTTTCACTTTCACTTATGCATCTTTCTTTTTCTTTCTTTGGCTTTCTCAGAACTAATTGTGACTTAAAAGAAGATTCAACATTACCAATACTACCAACAGTGAAGTTATCATAGTTAGAGAGTTCAATAGAAGTTATCTTGCCAACCAAACTTTCCAAAGTAAGCACATTTGCAGAGTTACATCTAGATTCCTGAATAGCTGAGATCTTAATAGCATATATAGGATGCAGAGTTCTTAGTACTTTTCCAATTATAGTTTCATCATCAATAGTCTCATTTTCTCCTCTAATTGCATTCAGAACTTCTTTTATTCTACCACAATATTGTGTAATGTTCTCACCTTCTTGCATTCTCATTTCATCAAACTTACCTCTGAGACTCTCGACCTTATCTTGCAGTACATTTATGTCACCACCATAGATCTTTGCAAGAGTGTTCCACATCTCCTTAGCACTTCTACAATCCTTAATGTCCTCAAATTTTGGATAGCTTAGGGTAGATGCAATTTCTAGCATTGCTTGATTATGTTATTGCTTAGCTCTCATTTCTTCGACAGTCAAAGGTGTGACAGGTGAGACATAGTCATTCTCAACGTAGTACCTTGCAGAATCACTAATACCGGCTAGATGCAGCTTCATCAAGCTTTTCCATGTAGGGAAGTTTTTTCTTATTCAACTTTGGTACCTCCTTCTTATACATCTTGATCATTTGCTACAAGTCACTTTAAACTTGATTTCTGTAAACACCAATAGTAAGCAACATAGCTCTGATACCAATTGTTAATATGATTTAGAACAATAGAGAGGGGGGGTGAATCAGTTGTTCTCAGGCCTAGATGTATAAAACAAACTTCAAAAACTTACTTAGCTTTGATACCAATTGTTAATATGATTTAGAACAATAGAGAGGGGGGGGTGAATTAGTTGTTCTCAGGCCCAGATGTATAAAACAAACTTCAAAATTTTTTCTTTTAAATCATATATAACAACCAAAACCAACCCAGTCATCACTAATTGTATAATAGAAACATATAACATTGCAATCCACTACCCAACTATATCTAACTTGTAAAACACAGAAATGTTTAAATCAACACATTCACACAAGCATTGACACCAGAATTTATAGTGAAAACCCAATATGAGAAAAATGACTTTGTAACATGTTACTATTATTTTCACTCTTTTGAAGTGAGCTCAGTTAAAAGCCAACCCTGTCAAAGGTTACAATACACACTATTAAGTGTGACCTGATTAAAAGATTTCAATCACTCTGTTAGAAGTGAGTCTTGTTATGGGACTTACATACATTCCATTAGAATGCAACCTTGTTCAAAGGATTTAAACATATGACTGTTAGGTCAACCTATGTTAAAAGGATTTTGACTATTACAATGGTTAGAAAGTAGCAGCAGTATTGATCTGAAAAATATACAACTCAATTTGCAAATATCAGATCCAATTTCATACACAAATACTGGTTTATTGACTTTAAAACTTTTCTATTTCCATCTCTGATCTACTCAGAATGTTTCTTCAAGAAATCACCACAATTCTCCTTCAGCCTTTTTTGCTTATATAGTCAATAAAATCTACTGTTCTTCCAGCATCCTCTTGTCACCCATGCACAGACATACCTAATTCTTAGGTTCCCTTAATACTTCCTCAATTAGGTTAACTCATCTTTTGCCTCTCAATCTCCTTCATAGAACTTAGGGTTAGGTCAGATTCATTGAATCTACCTTCTTTATGTTCTTCAGCTCCTTTTCTAGAAACATCTCAAATCTCTTAAAGATTTACAATAAAATATTTTTTTAGTGCATTCAATGCTTTCAAAAAATCAATAAATAAAGTCAACATGTTTTACATAATCCAAGAATTCAACAATGTTGGCTCCAAATCTGAATTCTCTTCAAATATAAAAATACTGATGCTTGGTCAATACTGTGATCAACTACTTAGTCTTCATATAGAAAGCTCGGTCATTACTAAAAAATGTTTCCTTAGCTTATACTGTCTTTCTCGGCAATTAACTAATGTTCGGTCGACACTAAAATTTTTCTTGGCATATACTGACTCAGTCGACACTAACATCACTCGTCTTGAACATGATTTCTCCATTTTTTCTTGGTCAAGCCTACCAGTTTAGTCTTCAATCTTACTAAGAGAAATAATACATTGTCTCATCATTGTACAACATAGTCAAGTACACTTTGTAGTATCAAGATAACTCAACCTTTCCTTAGGTGCTATTGTTACCATCCAAGTTCTTTCCCTTCTTCACAATAATACAATAGATATATTACTTTCCTAAGTAGCAACAGTATTAGTAGTTAAGGTTTGACATCAATGACAACACAATAATTACTTCAATTTCAGTTTCCAACACTTTTCTTCATTTTAAAGAGACAATTTTAGAGTACCAAAACTATAGTGCATTTTTGTCTCAATTCTCTCATGCTTTCAAGATTTTCATTGCATATTAGTCTAATTTCATGTTAGTAGCATTTAATTGCAATCTCATCTTAATATAGCTTGCTTACCATGTTTGTAGCTTAATTCTCATTTCATTTTACAAGCTCTAGATTAATTTCCATCTTCATTTTAGACTAAAATATGCATTTCCACTCTTAGTTTGATATTATTTTTCAACCATTTTTAAAGTATTTAAAATCCTCCATTTTAGAATCAATCTATGGTTGTTGGCTCTCATTCTAAGAGTAATTCAAACACCATATCTAAATAGGAGGCAACAGGTCGATTTGAGTAAGTGTGCAAATTGGACAATTCATCTTCTTTTTTTGTATACAATGATTGAGCAATGACTATGTTGTGTCTATGGATGAATTAGAGGTCAACATTCAGATATAAACATTTTGGCACCCACGCTCAGGTAGAAAATTGATTTCTAGCCTCATTAATCTTGAACTTTTTTGAAAATTTTGCACTTTGTCGTACGTTTGTACTTCACTATGTTGGAGATTTGCTAACAGGCCAGTACTGACTGTAGGTTTCTCATTGATGACAACATATGGAAAGTAGAATGTGTGGAAGTCTTATATAGTAAGATTTTTGTATATGTTGGATAAGCATGATATCAGCATGATATCATAGGCATAGAGGTTGATTGTGAGAGTAGACAGTTATATAGCAGCTTGTGTCAGAAGTGTTCCTGACAGAGTTACAGGAAGTGTTCTATGTATGGTTGTCCATATAGTTGTCTTATGGGAATGCACCCTTTAATATATGTTTCAGACATGTTAATGATGTTAAGTTCATGGATGCATGATCTGATGATGAATGCAAGTAAATTTATGCAGTCGCTATTCGCCAGTAATAGTTTCTTGAGGGTATGTGCCCTTGTAGTTAAGCTTAGAGATGATTTTTTGATGTTCAATTAAGAGTGCATGAGTTAATTCAACTTCTAAAGATAGATCCAGTTGTTTTGGTAGAGCTGACAGTGTGTAGCGCACGTCTACATTTATTTAATTAAGACAGGTCCTAGATTATGTTGCGTGCATAATAGAGCCGACAAAATGTTTGTTGGATTTTATTATGGTTTCTCTGTTATGATTTCAAGGTTGTTCTAATAGGCCAACTTGATTATATCATTCAGAGGAAAGATATTTATAGGCAGTCATCTGTGATTGCTTTAATGTGGTTCATGGTTGATTAAGAAGAGTAGAGTAGAGTGTACGAGTTGTGGAACCATCAGAAGAAGGTCTATGTGACCAAGTTGAGTATATATGCTATACATTGGAATGGATCCAGATAGTAGGTCAAAGCGTAGTTCACCAAGATCTAGATATAGTGTGTATTTGTTATTCAGAAGGTTGTAGCCTTCGCCCCTTTGAGAAGTGAGCAGCTCTTGGACATTGCATCCTCTCCCCTAATAGGGACAATTTTAAAAAGACTCCTAATAGGGTTCGACCCTTAACAAGGTCTACTGTACTTCATATATTGTAAAGATACTCCTAACAGGGTAAAGGATCTTCTAGTAAGGATCATTATACACTAGTAAAAAATATTAGTGGTTATCAAGTCCCACTGGGGTTTTTACCTATTTGGGTTTCCCTGTAACCAAAATATTGGTGTTGTGTTCATGTGTTCATTCATTGTGTTTATGCTTTATGTTTAAGTATACTTAATTGGATAAAGAATTGAAACTTGTAGATAACTGATTCACCCCCCCCTCTCAGTTATCTCTGGGGACTATTCCTAACAATTGGTATCAAAGCCAAGTGCCTTGGAGAGAAATTTTAACAGCTTGAGGTTGATCAGATGGTTTACTTCAAGAAAGAGAGTCCTAAGTTTGGTGGAGAGAATTATCTTGATTGGAAAAATAAGATGGTGACCCATTTGCAGTGCATTGTTTTGAAGTTTTTAATGTAACTATCAAAGCAACCAAGATACCTACCCTAGAAGACCTTGGACAGGATGATGCTACTGATACACAAAAAAAATTGTTTCATCAGAATGTTATTTCTAAAGAAGCCCTAATCAGTGCACTATCAGATAGTGAGTTTTTAGAGATAAAGAAGGTAGATGTATACACCTAAAAATGGTCACCTAGACTATTAGCCCCTTTTGCTAAATCATAAATTGCTTGTTCTTGATCAAATCCTAGTTCTATCATTTATTCAATTATTTTCTATGGGCTAACCATCTTATCCTAAGTTTTTATTTATTTAAAAGGAATATTTTATCCCCTTTTAATAAATAAAAAGCCCCCACTTTTCCTCTTATCTTAAGTTGCACAAATAAAGCATTTAATTCTTATTTATAAAGAAAAATAAAAATAAAATAAAAGAAAAAGTACTAGCTGAAATCCACGATGGCATATGTGGATCACATTCTAATGATCCTCCACTAACTCAGACATTGCTTAGGGCTGGTTATTATTGGTCGAACTAGTTGAGACCTCCTATCATCACAGCTGTAGCATTTGGGCCTGGGGCCTATCAGTTCTCTACATCCAAGGAAGTAGATCTTTAATGCCCGTTCCTGTCTAGGGCATTCCTTGTATATACTTTATGATCCTGAAAAAAATACCAAAAAAAAATTCGTATATGATGCTGAAAAAATCCTAAAAAGCATAAAAAGTACTGAAAAAATGAGCATCCTAGTGAAAACCTAGCAATAGGCACTTTGATGTCTCACCAAAAAAATTAAAAAATTAAAAAAAATTAAAAAAAAATTGAAAAAGTGCCTTGGTGAAAACCTGGAAACAGGCGCCTTCGTAGCAAAAATACAAAAACAATTTATAAAAAGTCCTGAAAAAATTGCAATAAATTTATCAAGTGGTGAAAACCTAGAAATAGGCACTGCTTGAGACCCTCTGCACCTATGTCTATCAGTCTTGCGTGGTGCTCATTCGCTCCACTTCTCGCTTTGCCTCTCCTAGCCTGGAATTGACTCTTGTCTTGGTCTAGGGTGCATCCGTTGTTTTAAGCTTATCTTGGGTCTCTTTGTGCGTCTGGGTTTCTTCGGCACCTCACAAATGGTGTTTTTCAACACCACCCCATCTGTGTTTTTCAACACTACCCTTGCGTCGAGTGTTTCTCAACACTTATCAGATGTCCTACCTGCAGTCTAGTATGATGCGATATTTCTCATTTGCAGATGCAATACTCAAAGTTTGACTCTATGACCTACACACATGCACTTGACTTGCTGAGATTTGTTTGAATTTATTTCTTTGCATGCTGTCTATGATGATTTCTTTGCTGAGTGGTCTCTCCCTGAGAAGTTTTTGATGATGCATAGCTAGAAGACTGAGGGTATGAGAACATGTTTTATCTCTTTATCTGCTTGTGGGTATATCTTGTTGGTCCTCACTGTTATGAGCATTTATGCTGGTCTTACTTGACACTATGGACCTATAAGGTATTATCCTTGACTATTTTGTGAGTGCATGCTTCTAGTCATCTTGAATTTCTTGTGTCTCGATGTGAGCATAATCTTGCTATATCAAACTTAGGTGATCTCACTGCATTAGTCATCTGGACCTACATGTCTTTGATGCCTAGGTGGGATTTCCACATTTCTATCTGATATAGATCATATTCAGATCCACATAGTTATGCTAGTGTGTATTGTATGATCTTGCAACGCTACCAATAACGCTCAATGATGAATATTAGATGTCTATTAGCATTGTAACCTTGCAAGTAAACCACTTTTCATGTAGCTTGCATTCTTAAGTTCATATTAGTTTAGTTTTTCATCTTGCATATGGAGAGAGCTTTCTTTTCATCTTTCGTGGACTTGTTAATCGACTGCGCTCACCTTTCGCTTCTTCCTGATCATGTCTTTCACTTCTTGTCTTTCATATCACATCATTTTCCTTTCATTTCGGGATTGAAACTGAAATCCAAGTTCACCTCGATCATCCAAATCACCTTTTCCCCCTCTTTCACACAGTTGGCTGACCTTTTGAGGCCTAATCCTTCAATCTTTGCTGGGGCATTCCTCACCTCTTCATCTCCATCTCTTTCAAACTTCTAGTCTTTCATTCACTTTCAATCTCAAGTTCAAATTCTTCCCCCTCTCCATGGTGTTTTTGGGTTGAGGGACCGCTTGGTTCATGCCCCGTGTCCCATGTGTGGGGCATACCTTCACTGCTTGATGGTTGTTCTATTCTCTTCAGCTTCGATTATGATTTCTAGTGATTTGATCATGTTGCTCTTGCTTCTGCATTCCCTCTACTTGATTTCGCTTTCGATCCCGAGGGGGCAGACACATCATATCTTATTAGCTATCTCTTTCCTAAGTGTTCAGTACTGTCGCTACCAGGCTGACCATGCAGGATTTGCTATCTCTCTGTACTTCATTCTTTGGAGTCAGATCACTATCTTCTTGCCTTCTTGGCTATCTGCTTGCTTTCTTGGCTGATCTAAGTTGCTTTGTGATCCCAAATCGATCTCACATTTCAACTTCATTCTTTGACTACATGTGTTCCTAGATCGATCACACATTAGTCAAAGAGGGGCAAATGTATACACCTAAAAATGGTCACCTAGACTATTAGCCCCTTTTGCTAAATCATAAATTGCTTGTTCTTGATCAAATCCTAGTTCTATCATTTATTCGATTATTTTCTATGGGCTAACCATCTTATCCTAAGTTTTTATTTATTTAAAAGGAATATTTCCTCCCCTTTTAATAAATAAAAAGCCCCCACTTTTCCTCTTATCCTAAGTTGCACAAATAAAGCATTATTCTTATTTTATAAAAAGGGAAAAAGCACTTTTTGTCTCATATGGACATAAAGTCAACTCTTATTTTCCTATTGGAGGATATGCGTGCACATGGATTTCTCCTCTTTCAAGCTCCACCATTGATTAAATCTTTTGCCTCTTAATTTCCATGGTCCATTCCTCCTCATTTCCTTTAAAAGGAGAGCTCTCTTCTTCATTCTAGATCCTCAACTTTTTATGCTAACTTTATGCTGCAGGTTTTCTAGGTACATTTGGAGCTTTTGAAGATTTGGAGCATTCTTAGCATCTATATCTCATTCTTGCATTCTTAGCTTAGCTTCATATTTATGCTTTCTTAGATTAGCTTCATTTCTATGCTCTAGATTAGCTCTCATAGATTAATTAGCTTGGGTTGTAACACTTGCATATTTCTTTTCATAGCTTAGCTTGCATTTCCATTTCTAGCATAGCATTGCATTGCATTTTCATTCTTGATTCTTGAGGATATTGGCATTCTTTCCCTTGTCTTCATTGAATCTCCCATTGCATAGTTTACTAGCAAGGTTATAGGCTTAATAGCTCTAGCTAAGAGCATTCTTAAAAACCCTTGCACTCCATGCCTAGGGAGCTATGGATCAATTTGTGAGGGCTCATTCTTGAGTTTCCTTGCATGTAATGATTCATAGAAGTGTGACACATTTATAGCACATAGTAGACACTACCCACAAGATATGGAAGTACCTAGTAGACATTTTTTAAAGGAGACAAACAAAAAAAGGATGCATGTAGAAAGACTTGGAAGAAAAGATACAATGCATTAGAGATGCTACCTGAAGAAAATATCAGAGCTTATAATCAAAGGATAAATGAAGTAGTTGCCGGAATCAGGAACAATGGTGGAGAGATCTTAGAGGAAGATATAATGGACAAGTCGATGACTACTCTCACTCCAAAAGTTGAAAAAAAGATCAACATCCTTGATGAGACTATGTAGCTTACAATCAATTTCAAGAGAGAGAACTTGATCAGCAAAATCTCAGCTTTTGAGATTTCAAGATTAAAGACCAAACCTAAAAGTGAGACAACCTTCAAAGAAATAGTTCATGGTAAGAAATCTGCAAACACTTCTAGTTATTTTGATGATGATGATGAGGAGAGAACCTTAGATGATTTTATTGCTATGATTGCTAAAAGAGAAAAGAAAGGAAAAATAAAATATGAAGGTCAATTTCCATTCAAATTCTTTTCATGCAATAAGATAGGTCACTTTGCATCTAAGTGTCCTACTAGAGCTAAAAAGTTCAAGAAGGATTACAAGCCTAAGTACTCTAAGGAATGTTACTTTGCTGGAGATGGAGTTTCAGATGAAGAATCAGGTGAAGAAGAGATTGGATTCATTGCTATTGTAGACAAAATGAATAGTAAGTCAGTTCCTAAAGATGAGAAAGTAAATCAAGAGCTAGCATTGATTTCCCAAGCAGACATAAGGATAGACTGGATTATAGATAGAGGTTATTCACATCACATGATAGGTGATAAAGGTAGATTTGTTCATCTAGAAAAATACAATGGTGGTATGGTCAAATTTGGTGACAACACTCCTAAACCAATAGTTGGTAGAGGAGCTATCACTTTGGATGGAAAGAAAAGTACTGATGATGTTCTCTATGTTGATGGTTTGAAACATAACCTTCTCACTGTTGGATAGTTGATTGGAAAAGGATATTAGTTAGAGTTTAAAGATGACAAATGCATCATTAAAAAAAAGGATGGTGTTATGAATGCATAAGGATCAAAGACAAGAGGTAATGTTTTCCAACTTAATTTAGAAGCAAGTTGTTTTGTTGCTAAAGTTGATGACAGTTGGTTGTGGCATAAAAGACTATGTCATATCAATTTTGATAACATAGTGAAGATAAGCAATGTTAAGGAAGTAAGAGATCTACCTAGCATAGAAAAGCTAGTTAATACTATATGCAAGGAATGTGTGATGGGAAAGCATGTGAGGAATTCATTAAGGAGAAAGCACAATTCAATAGAAAATAAGTTGGATCTGATTCATATAGACCTATGTGGACCAACTCAAACAAGATCATACTATGGTGAAAGGTATTTCATTTTGTTTTTTGATGATTATACTAGGATGATGCGGGTCACGTTCTTTAAAGATAAGTTAGAAGCATTTGATAAATTCAAAATTTTCAAAGTTAAGGTTGAGAATGAATCTAGATTAAAGATAAAATGTTTGAGATCAGATAGAGGAGGAGAATTCACCTCTGACAGATTTTATGAGTACTACAAAGAACATGGCATAAAGAGACAATTAAGTGCACCTAGAACACCTCAGTAGAATGGAATTATAGAGAGAAGGAATAGGATCATTCTGGATACAGCATGCACCATCATGATAGAAGGAAATGTTGCACACACCTATTGGAGAGATGTAGTCAATACAATAGTCTACACCATCAATAGAATTCAGTTAAGGCCTGGTGCTAACAAAACACCTTATGAGTTATGGTTTGGTAATGTTCCCACAATAAAATACTTCAAAATCTTTGGACGCAAGTGCTACATCAAGAGGGATGAAGCAATAGGCAAGTTTGATGCAAGAAGTGATGAAGGTATTTTCCTTGGTTACTCTAGTAAAAGAAAAGCTTATAGATATTTCAATTTAAGATTGAAAAAGGTCATTGAAAATTCTCATGTGAAGATTGATGAAAAGTATATGATTCAAGAAAGATATCATGATTACTCACCCATGATTGAGGAAGAACCTAGATCCTCTACTAGTGAGATAGTTATTGAAGAAATGTTTGACATCATTGATGTGTTATTCAATGACCTTGAGTCAAGTGAAGAAGAGACTCCTAAGGCTGATGAGTTAGCAATAGATAAGGTTCCAAAGTTTATATCTAGAAATCATTCCAAGAAGGACATCATTGGAGATCAAAGTGGAAAAGTCTTGATAAGATCACAAGCAAAGAACTCAACTAGCAATGATGCAGTATGTTTACTATCTCAGATTGAACCTTTAAGTCTTGAAGATGCTTGTAAAGATTCAGATTGGCATGATGCTATGAAAGAAGAGCTTGATCAAATTATCAAGAATGATACTTGGGAACTGGTTCCAAGACCTAGTGATAAAAATGTGATTGGTACAAAGTAGATATTCAGAAATAAGATGAATGAAGATGGTACAATAGTAAGAAATAAAGAAAGGTTAGTATGTAAAGGATATGTGCAAAGAGAAGGCATTGATTATTCAGACACATTTTCACCTATGAGTAGATTGGAAGCTATTAAGTTATTTCTAGCTTATGCAATAGATAAAAACTTCAAAGTTTATCAGATGGATGTCAAGTCAACATTCCTAAATGAAGATCTGAAAGAAGAAGTAGACATTGAGCAGCCAGAAGGATTCACCTTATCAGACAGACTTGATATGGTATGCAGACTAAAGAAGGCCCTCTATGGACTTAAGCAAGGCCCTAAAGCATGGTATGTGAGACTAGATTGATACTTAACAAAGATTGGATTCAAGAAAGGAGTAGCAGATTGTAATCTATTCATTAGAGAGACATCTGAAGGTTTGTTACTTGTAGCTATATTTTTTGATGACATTACTTTGGAGGTAATAAAAAACTTAGTGCTGAATTTTCTAAGGAGATGAAAAATGAATTTGAGATGAGTATGATTGGTCCTATCAAGTACTTATTAGGATTGAATGTGAAATAGATAGAAAAAGGCATATTCATTAATCAGTCCAAGTATGTGAAAGAAATATTAAAGAAATTCAAGATGGATGATTGCAAGCCAGTAGGAACACCTATGATTATTGGATGCAAGCTTACAAAGGAAGATGACTCACCAGTAGTTGACATAACATTGTATAAGTCTATGATTGGAAAACTAATTTATCTTACATAGACCAGGCCTAATATTTCAAATGCATTTGTCATAGTTGGAAGATTTGCATCAGATCCTAAGAAAAGTCATCTCATGGTAGTAAAGAGGATATTCGAATACTTATAAGGCACTATATATGATGGTCTATGGTATCCTAATTCAGAAAATGTTGAGCTTCATGTGTACACTGATGCAGATTGGGTAGGATGTGTAGATGACATAAAGAGTACATCAGGAGGAGCAGTGTTTCTTGGTGATAGACTTGTCACTTGGACAAGAAAGAAACAAAATTGTATTTCTCAGTCAATAGTAGAAGCAGAGTTTGTTGCATCAACCTTGAATTATTATACAATTATGTGGATCAAGAAAATGATAAAATATTTTGTAATTCAAATTGATTATCCTATTTTTATTCACTATGATAACAATAGCACTATCGATATGTCGAAGAACCCTATGATGCATGCAAAGACAAAGCACATTGAGATCAAGTATCACTTCCTAAGAGAGAAAGTGGTAGAGAAAGAAGTTATGCTGGACTATGTGAATACTAAAGAATAGTTGGCAGACATATTCACAAAGCCCTTACCTAAGGATACTTTTGAGTATCTCAGGGAGAAGTTGGGAGTAATTCCCTTCCCTGATTTTTCTTAGAAGAAAGAAGGAAAGACATCAATCCTATGGGACTGATGGAAGGTTGACTACTCTACCTCAGGAGTAGTACCAGTGCTTAAAAATGTATGGCACCCTTTTCCATTGATGTCAAAGGGGGAGTATTATATAGAGTCATGAAAAATAGATGGAGTAATATTCTAGGGGGGAGCAGTATTTAGTTGTGACAATAGTTCAGTTGAGAAAATGGAGAATGTTAGAAAATATTGTAGTAGATGAAGGATTCATCTTTGGAGGAGTTTTGAAGAGGAAATGGAGAATGTTATAAAAGAAATGTTCATTTGGGTTGGTGGTGGTTTTTCATTCCACATGTTTCCATCAATGCCAAAGCGGGAGATTGTTGGAGATTTTCCAGTAGGTCAGTACTGACTATATGTTTCTCATTGATGACAACATATGGAAAGTAGCATGCATGGAAGTCTTATATAATAAGCTTTATATATATGTTGGATAGGCCTGATATCAACATGATATAATGGGCACAAAGGTTGATTGTGAGCACAAACAGTTATATAGCAGCTTGTGTCAACAGTGTTCTTGATAGAGTTATAGGCAATGTTTTGTATGGTTGTCTGTACAATTGTCTTATGGGCACACACCATTGGATATATGTTTAAGACATGTTAGTGATGTTAAATTAATTGAAACATGATTTGATGATGAACGCAAGTAAATTTATGTAGTCGCTATTCTCCAGTAATAGTTTCTTATGTTTGTGTTACCCAAATTTTCTAGTCTCATACAAATTTGGCTAATTCCATATGGAGATCTCTGTTTTTACCCAGCCAAGCGACTCAAAAAATTTCATGAATTTGTGCCTTGTCTTCTGGCCTCTGCAATTATTTTTAGCCTCTGGTCTGCAGGTTAAAATTCAAAAAATCTAGCTGTTATCCCAAAAAACCCTAAGTAACCCTAGGTCATTTTTTGTTCTACCGTTACCTTTTCAACCTCTTAAGCTCCATCAATATCCACATGTGCTTTAATTTCCTTTGGTTTCTAGTTCTCTTACTTCTTTGGTGGTTCCTCTTTCTATTCAGTGATTCATCAACTAAGGCCTCAGTCAAGCAATCTCTCAATCAAACCCCAGGTTAGACCTTTGGTTTGACAATTCAGTGAATGCCTTATTCGTGTATTCTCCAGACTTAACTAAGGTTAAGTATTTCATTAAGCAACTCAGAGAATTCCCTTAGTCATGTAATTGCTAAGTCTTTTGGTGGTCTCAGTATGTAGGGTCCAAGTTCAGCAAGATCAATAGTCATCGTAAGTTTGCGAAGGTTGTGTCAAATGGTTGCGATCTTGTGACAATCGTTGATCCTTCCTTATGATGTAGCACTTCAAAGTTTTTTGTGGGTCTGGCGCCACATGTTGCTGATGTGCTTACTTGTGATTGGTTGCCATGTCCTAATGAAGACTTACAGGTGGACCCGATGTGTCAGTGGGGTCCCAGTTCTAAAAGGATCTATAGTTGGTGCATGATTGGAAGGAATATTTGAGGGCTATGAGATGATGTGCCCATCATTGGATTGAAACCTAGGTTGCAGTGGGTCCATTGTCAGAAGGTCAGTGAGGTGTATGCTGAAAAAGTAGTTGGAGGTTAATAAAAGTGTGACAAGTGGCAGCTCTGGGCCAAGGGTTAAGGAAGTATTCCATGAATCAATGACTGAAGATTATCTTTTGTTCACTAGACTTAACCGGGGTCAATTTGAAGTTTAAATGATTCAGCGACTGAAGGAAAAATAGAACCCAAGGTGAATGCTGAGTTAACTTTGCAATCAATGCCGAGCGATGCCAAGTAAAAAGGAAGATCAAACAGCTGTGTTTTAAAATGAGATTGAGATTTAAATGTTGGTCATTGATAGAGGAAAAGTATGGTGCCACCTATGATCGTTATTATATTTAAATTCAAATATCTCAAAATATCATATTTTGAAAGTTATGGTGATACCGAGTTGCAGGGAGGTAGATGGATTATGGCGGCTAGATTTTTTGCAGCTACAAACATGAAAGGAACACGCAAAGGTAGATATCTAATCAGCTAAGATATTTCAAGACAAATTTATGCCCAAAATTGATAGAATTAGGGTTTTATTATTGTATGCAGATTTTTTGTAACCCTAATTAGGTTTTTGTCCTGCCTGCATGCAATAGAGGAGATGTATATATTGATTTTTGGAGCTTTTAGAGATCAAAGTTCACATTTTGTAAAGAAGAAAGTTTCTTTCTTAGAAAGTTATCTGTGGCATTCTTCTGCCCTCTAGTTTTCTACAGTTGTAAATTCCCATTGATTGTTTAGATATTGAAGTTATTTTGTGACATTTCTCATGTCCATATGCTTTTTGTCTAAATTGTCTCTTAATGAATTTAGTATTTGTATGTTTTTAGTGACATCTTAGGGTTCCTGATCCTCCTTCCTTTCTGAAATTCATGTGTATTCTTTTGGGTGATTTGATTTAAATGTTTTGTGGATATACTTCAATCCCTTGACAATCTTGTCTCATTCCTATACCTAGTTGCAGATGTGAATGTCTATTTGTAAGTGATAGATTGTGTCTAAATCTTAGAAGTGTTATTATTTTTGAAAGTTTCTCTCTTTCCATGAATAGTCCTTTTCTATTGCAAACCCTTCTATGAAATATTGATGCAAGCCCATTAAGTGAGTTGTGATCTCCTAGACTTAAGTTTCTGTACTAATTCCATCCTTTATACTATAATTCATACCATATTTTTGGTGTATCACCTAGTAGGTAGTTTTCTTTCAAGTCATTTCCCTTTCAAGCATTCTTTCTATCCCTTTTCCCTCAAAGTTTTACTTTCATGTCAAGAAGCAAATTAAGGTGATTATCCAAGAGGAACTAGCCTAGAACCTAGAGGTCTCATCTCAGTTAGCATAGGTCCCACAACCTAGAGATGATTCCCATGTTATACTAAGTTATCAAGACCAAGAGAGCTTGAAACAAGGGTGCAAACTTAGTGAATAACAATTCTAGCATGCCCAGTGGGACTAAAGATCAGATTAAAAGTTCATTTTTAAAGGTTATGCTATCTTTGATATACAGATTGCATAATACAGACTTTTAGAAGTTTTTATATCAAGTATATCTGGCGACTCCACTGATTTCATAGATTCAGAGCTAAACTTTTTCAAGGTTTATGAGAAAGATTAAGACTAGGAGCTCAAAGGCTACTGAATTTTTAGAGTTACCCTCTAAAAGAAGCTATAAAGGAAGGTCAAATCAAAGAACATCCCCTAGAAGGAGAGTTCAATCTACACCACCTAATACTGTAGAAAGGAGACCTTTTCCCTTTCATCCCAAAAGAAGAGGTAGATCTCTGACCAGAGATCTAGAAGAAGATTCAAATCCATCATCAAATACAACTCACATAGTTGTTAATCTTCAAATTTCAGCTCCTACAATGGCTAAACAGTTTTCCTTTACACCTTTCAACTAGGGAAGTCCATTGACTTTTGTTGTACATCATGATGTGCCCTTGGTAGCACTAAAGAGTCTACCTGATTTCATAGGTGAAGGACAAACAACTTCTTTTGAGCACATAAGAGATGTGACCACCATCTGCAACATACATAACATAACTCAAGAAGATGTGGCCACCAAGTTATTAGTAGCATCTCTAAAAGGTAAGGCTCTTGAATGGTTTAGAACTTTAGTTGTTGGTTCTATTAATTCATGGGATGGGTTAGGAGATGCATTAAGTAAGCATTTTGAGGATAAATTAGACAACTTGTCTTTGGTTGAGTAGTTGACAACCATAAAGAGAGACCCTCAAGAGAAAATGACATATTACAATAGTAGATTTCTCAAAAAATGGAATAGGATTCCAGCCTCAGTAAGGCCATCAGTCGACCATTCTTTTTTATATTACTTACAAAGTTTGAATGGCCAAATTTCTGTCATGATCCATTCTATGGGTGGTACTTCTTTACCCCAAGCTTTTGACACAGCTATCAGGGCCAAAATTTGTTTAATCCAAGTAGGCATGATAGCAAGAAGGCCTCCCATGCCTATCTTTCCAAGCCTTCAACCTATTGCACCTGCACAAGTACCCCCATTCACCCCTATTCCCACCATATTAGCACCTCAGGCTAGTACCAATGGTCAAGAGATAACAAAAAGTTTCTCTCAAGAGCTACAAGAGATGAAGAATAGCCAACAAAGTAGTCAGCAAGAAATGACAAGTCTGCTGCAAACCTTGACTAAAGAGGTTACAAACCTAAAAAAGAAAGGGCAAGGAATCAGACCACCCTTTTAGTCATAAGGCCAAGGTCCTAATCAACAATATCAGAATCAAGGATAGCCTTATCAACAAAATAGGCCACCATACCAAGGAGGCTATCAAGGACAAAGACAAAATTTTAATCAAAGACCATTCTAACCATATAACCCTGTACTTCTTAATTCTACAAATCCAATTAGGGATATGGTTCCTAGTCAAAATAATATGGCTATGGATAATGAATGGTGTTTTCCTTGTAATCAGCCTCATAATTAGGCTACATGTTCAAATGGATGGATGAACCAAGCCTTAATGGTTCAAAATACCTCACAAGCTCAATCAAAGGCCTCATCCAGTGGATCAGTTCCTCAGCAAGAACCACAAGATAATGAGACTACTCTTTTCAATTGGGAGCAACCAGACTTCAATGGAGTCAATGATGAATTTTCTATTACTTCTAATACAAGAGAAAAGAGAAGAGCTCAAGATATGGAGCAGATAGACTCTGGTACAAAAGCTACTACATCTGCAGAACCAATGCAACAAGCTACTCCTACCATATTCAAGAAGGCTCCTATTATTACAAGAAAAGAAGGCCAACTTTCTAAAGAAGTGGAGCCCATCATAGTAAGGACACAACAAAGAGTACACACTATGACACCTTTCAATATTGTAGTGAAGAAGGTGAGCATTACCATGTCTATGTGGGATTCTTTGGCTATCCCAAGGCAACCTGTGATTTTGAAGAAGGTCATAACTAAAGTAACAACTCCTCAGCCCACAAAAGAAGTTGCAAAGCCAATGTTGGTTAAAACTGACCAAGAAAAGGAGACTCCAAGTAGCAACTCCAAGACCAATGCCATTCAAGGTAGGAACTCAAAACCACCTCCCTTTTATGTATCTTTAATCATTGGAAAATCTTTAGTACATAATTGTATGGTAGATAGTGGAGCTACTAGCACTGTAATGCCCAAGAAAGTGGCTGACCAATTAGGACTAAAATATGAACCCTTCCAAAAGAAAGTTACACAACTTGATGGATCCTTAGTCAATACTATAGGTGTGGCTAAGGATACCAGTCCGCTCCTTCATGCTAGTCCTAATTTTTCCATCCTCCTTGATATATATATATATCATAGATCTCCCTGCTTTATTTTCCATATGTTTGTCAAGGGAGTTCACAGCCAAGATAGGAGGCTATCTATCTTCTAATTGGTCTCACATGCTATTTCACACAAGGTATGGGACCAAGATCACCATTAAATCAGAACCATTGGTAGCACACCATATAGAACCATATGTGTCCAATACCATCAACGTAAACTACCCCATATTTGATGACAATGACTTCCAAACCATTGGAGAAGCAGACACTAAGATAGAGAATATCCTTGATATTATTCTAGATGAAAGAGCTTCAGAGGCCCAAGAAAATCTTATTTGGGATTTTGGTTTGGGAAGTTATTTTATACAAGAAAGTGGATTAAAAGAGACAAGCCTCCTCAAGGAAGACACTGATTTAGAGGATCAGAGCAATCAGGTTTGGGAATTATTTTTTGATGGAGCTAGAAGTAGACATGGTTCTGGTGGTGGTGCTATGCTAGTGTCCCCAAAAGGAGAAAAGTACTTTACAACTTTCAGATTCAGTTTTTGCAGCACTAGCAACATTGTAGAATATGAAAGTCTAGTAAATGGACTAGAGTGGGCTAGGAAAAGAGGGCTCAAAGCCTTAAAATTTTATGGTGATAGTGAGTTAGTTGTTAGCCAAGTAAGAGGGATAAGTGCAACAAAAAATGACACCATGAAAGCATACAAACCTAGAGTTTGGGATGCAATTGAAGACTTTTGTGCTTTCAATATTGGTGCTATCCCTAGGAAGCTAAACTAAAATTTAGATAGATTAGCTATTGTTGGATCTCAATATGACATCCCCAATAGCATTTAAAAAGAAATAGATCAACAAAATATCAAAGTGATTGTTAGATCTTCTATTCCTGATAACAATGTCAATTGGCAAGTGTTTGACAATGATGAGAAAATTCTATAGTTCTTGTTTGAAGAGGATGTCTTTTCAAGGCATAATCAAGAGAGGTTATCATAGAACTATGGTGATCAAGTGATACAACTTAAGTCCAATAAAATGCCTAGAGGTCTTGTCACCTTAGAAACTATCTTCAACAAGTATGATCAGGTTAAGAAGAACAAAGCTGGCCTGGTAGTTCAGCAAGAACATTGTGTTGAATTAGAGTTGGAACCAGGTAAGAGCTTACAATTTGGAAAAGTAAACATTGAATTGGAAAAGAAAGCTTATACCCAATTATTTAAATAATTCAATGATGTTTTTGCATGGCAATATGAAGACCTCAAAGGTTTTGATCCAGCCCTTGCTCAACACACTATTGAATTAGAACCTAATGCCAAACCAGTAAGGCAGAAACAAAGGCTTGTTAATCCCAAGCTTGAGCCACTTATGCATAAAGAGGTGCTCAAATTGATAGAAAGTGGTATCATCTACCCCATTAAGCATACCAGTTGGGTTTCCAACCTTGTTCCTATCAGGAAGAAGAATGAGGAGTTGAGGTTATGTGTTGACTCTAGAGATCTTAACAAAGCCTCTTTGAAAGACCACCATCCACTACCCTCTATGGAGAAAATATTACAATGTGTCTCTGGATCTGAGAGATTTTCATTATTGGATAGCTATTTAGGGTACAATCAGATCCTAGTAAATGAAGAGGATCAATAAAAGACTACATTTACAACCAAGTGGGAAACCATGGCTTATCAAAAGATGCCCTTTGGTATGTCAAATGCAGGTGCTACTTTTCAAAATGCAATGGATATGGCCTTTAAAATTCTTATGTAAAAGTTTGTACTGGTCTACTTAGATGACATAACTATCTATTCTAAATATGTAGCAGACCATATCAAACATTTGGGGAAGATCTTTGAAAGATGTAGAGAATTTGGGATATCTCTTAATCCCAAGAAATGCGTGTTTGCAGTTCATGAAGGAAAATTGTTGGGATATGTAGTATCCAAAGAAGGAATTATAGTAGACCCTAAAAGAATTGCAGCTATCTTAGAACTACCATTGCCACACCATAAGAAAGGTCTCCAATCTTTCATAGGAAAGATTAATTTTGTTATGTGTTTCTTGCCTAATATTGTAGATTTATTGAAGCCTTTAACAACCATGTTAAAGAAGAGTTCAACTTTCAGCTGGACTAAAGAAGGAAAAGCTAATTTCTAGGCTATCAAAGAGGCTCTGACAGAAGCTCCTACCCTGTTGAACCCAAATTTCAGTGAGGATTTTATCCTTTATGCTTATGGAGGTCATGAGGCTATATCTACCATGCTGACTCAAGAGAATTAAGAAGGATGGGAGTAGCCTATTTCTTTCTTTAGCAAAGGTTTAGAAGAGTATGAACAAAGGTACTCTTTTGTAGAAAAACATGTGCTTGATGTGGTAAAGAGCCTTAAGAAGTTTAGATATATGTTGACCCATAGCAAGGTACACTTGAAAGTTACTCATCTAAGTGTCAAAGAATTTTTACTTTCCAAGGACCTAAATGAGAAAAGAGCTAGTTGGATCACTAAGGTGATGGAATATGACATTGACATTTAGACTACCAAGCTAGTTAGAGGAAAAGGTCTTTGTGAGAATTTGGTAGGAGATGAAAGTTCAAATAAATCAGAACAAACAAATGCATCTCTATTTATGCATTCTACAGAAGAACATGCCAAGGCATCAGGTTAGTTGCCTAACATGGTTCATTACTTAAAGATAGGACAATGTCCTACAGGTTTGGATTCAGTAAAAAGAAGATACTATAGATTACAATTTGTTCCTTTTGTGCTGATAGATGAAGTTCTTTTTAGAAAGGATCACAATGGTGTCCTTTTAAGATGAATTGATTTAGAAAAGATAGCTGATATCCTATTTGAATTTCATCATGGACCTTCTAGAGGTCATTTCTCTCCTAGGACTACTGCTTTTAAAATCATGAGGGCTGGATACTACTGGCTATCTATCTTCAAGGATAGCCATGATTATGTGAGAAAATGCATCAAATGTGCTATCTTTGTAGGAAAGGAAAGGCTTGCAGCCCTACCCCTATAGCCAGTTAGAATAGAGCAACCTTTCATGAAGTGGGGTATAGACTTCATTGGCATGATCAAGCCTCCATCTAGTGCGGGGCACAAGTGGATAATCACTGTAATAAATTATTTCAATAGATGGACAGAGGTAGTTGCCTTAAAAGAATCAAATGATAGTGTTGTATTAAGATTTTATGATGATATAATCTATAGATTTGGCACTCTAGATTCTATAATATCAGATAATGCATTATCATTCACAAGCCTCAAAGTCTCTGAATGGGTAATCAGAAATGGCATTTATTTGAACACAAGTTCAAACTATTACCCTCAGGGAAATGGCTTGGCAAAATCAACAAACAAGAATTTGATTAGGATAATCAAGAAGACCCTACAGGATAACCAAAGGTATTGGCATACCAAATTAAAGTTTACCTTATGGTTAGACAAGATTACCCCAAAGAAGATCATTGGGAATTCTCCTTATCTGTTAGTATATGGCATAGAGGCTAAGTTGTCAATTTCAACTGAATTACCAGCTCTTGACTTAGCCACTCAATATGCTCTATTTGAAGAAGGAGATCCTTTGTAGATCAGGTATGCTCTGCTCATAGAGTTAGAAGAACTCAGGGACAAATCCATGAAAGATATGAAGTTCCATCAAATTCAGACAAAGAGAAATTTTGATAAAAGAGCCAGGATTAGAAACTTCAAAGTGGGAGATGTAGTTCTCAAGTGGGATGAGTTCAGATCCAAGCTTGGCAGACATACAAAATTTGATTCATTTTGGGGTGGACCATTTGTTATAATAGAGTGCAAGGGGCCTAATGCTTTTCAGTTGTCAACTCTTGAAGGAGAAGCCTTGCCTATATCAGTGAATGGGTTCCACTTGAAGCCCTATTTTGAGGTTAATCCATCTCTGTAAATACTTGTAAATATGTTTCCTATTTTCTACCCCAGTTTTCCTAGGTTAGTTTCCTGCTTTTCAAGAAGTGCTCTTACACAATTTTGTTCCTTAGTTCTAGTTTTGTCCCTCTGTTAGGGTTTTGTGCTCAAGTAATGACCCCATGCCTAATGGATTGCTTTAAGGCCAATGGTTTCCATGTCTAGTAGGCTGACATCTAGTAGAAATCGCCAAAATTTTACCCAAATTTTCTAGTCTCATACAAATTTGGCTAATTCCATTCAAAGATCTCTATTTTTACCCTTCCAACCACCTCATAAAATTTCATAAATTTGTGCCTTGTCTTTTGGCCTCTGTAATTATTTTTAGCCTTTGGTCTGCAGGTTAAAATTCAAAAAATCTAGCCGTTATCCCAAAAAACCCTAAGTAACCCTAGGTCATTTTTTGTTCTTCCATTACCTTTTCCAGCCACTTAAGTTCCATCAATATCCACATGAGCTTTAATTTTCTTTGGTCACCAGTTCTCTAACTTCTCTGGTGGTTCCTCTTTCTATTCAGTGATTCGGTGACTAAGGCCTCAGTTGTGCAATCTCTCAATCAAACCCCAAGTTAGACCTTTGGTTAGGTGATTCAGTGAATGCCTTATTTGCATATTCTCTAGCCTTAACTGAGGTTAAGTATTTCATTGAGCAACTTAGCAAATTCCCTTGGTCGCGTAATCGCTAAGTCTTTTGGTAGTCTTAGTATGTGGGGTCCCAGTTCAACAAGATCAACGGTCATCGTAAGTTTGCGAAGGTTGTGTCAAATGCTTGCAATCTTGCGACAACCGTTGATCCTTCCTTATGATGTAGTGCTTCAAAGTTTTTGTGGGTCCAGCACCATGTGTCGCTAATTTTCTTGCTTGTGATTAGTTGTTGTGTGCTGACAAAAACTTATAGGTGGACCCGATGTGTCACTGGGGTCCCAGTTCTAAAAGGATCTACGACTGGCGCATGATCAGAAGGAATATTCGAGGGCTATGAGATCATGCACCCATCATTGGATTGGAATCTAGGTTGCAGTGGGTCCATTGTCAGAAGGTTTCTGAGGTGTATACCGACAAAGTAGTTGGAGGTGAATAAAAGCATGACAAGTGGTAGCTCTAGGCCCAGGGTTAAGGAAGTATTCTACGAATTAGTGACTGAAGGTTATCTTTTGTTTTCCAGACTTAACCAGGGTCAATTTGAAGTTTAAACAATTTGGTGACTAAAGGAAAAATAGAACCCGAGGTGAACGTCGAGTTAACTTTGCAGTCAATGCCGAGCGGTACTGAGTAAAAAGGAAGATCGAACGGCTGCGTTTTAAAATGAGATAGATTTAAATGTCAGTCATCGATAGAGGAAAAGTATGGCACCACCTATGACTATTATTATATTTAAATTTAAATATCTCAAAATATCAAATTTTGAAAGTTATGGCGAGATCGAGTTGCAGGGAGGTAGATGGATCATGGCGGCTCGATTTTTTGTAGGTACAAACATGAAAGGAACATGCAAGGTAGATATCTGATCAACTAAGATATTTCAAGACACATTTATGGCCAGAATTGACAAAATTAGGGTTTTATTATTATATGCAAATTTTTTGTAACCCTAATTAGGTTTTGCTCCTGCCTACATGCAATAGAGGAGATGTATATATTGATTTTTGGAACTTTTAGAGCTCAGAGTTCACATTTTGTAAAGAAGAAAGTTTCTTTCTTAGAAATTTATCTGTGGCATTCTTCTTCCCTTTGATTTTCTATAGTTGTAAACTCCCATTGATTGTTCAAATATTAAAGTTATTTTTTGACATTTCTCATGTCCCTATGTTTTTTGTCTGAATCGTCTCTTAATGAATTCAATATTTTTATGTTTTTAGTGATATCTTAGGGTTCCCGATCCTCCTTTCTTTCTGTAATTTATGTGTATTCTTGTGGGTGATTTTATTTGAATATTTTGTGGATATATTTTAATCCCTTGACAATCTTGTCTCATTCCTATACCTAGTTGTAGATGTGAATGTCTGTTTGCAGGTCATAGATTGTGTCTACATCCTATAAGTGCTATTATTTGTGAAAGTTTCTCTCTTTCCCTGAATACTCCTTTTCTATTGCAGACCCTTCTATGAAATATTGATGCAAGCCTATTCAGTGAGTTGTGATCTCCTAGACTTAATTTTTTGTACTGATTCCATCCTTTATATTGCAATTCATACTATCTTTTCGGTGTATCACCTAGTAGGTAGTTTTCTTTCAAGTCATTTCCCTTTCAAGAATTCCTTCTATCCCTTTTCCCTCAAAGTTTTACTTTCATGTCAAGAAGAAAATTAAGGTGATTATCCAAGAGGAACCAGCCTAGAACCTGGAGGTCTCATCTCAATTAGCATAGGTCCCACAACCTGGAGATGATTCCCATGTTATACTAAGTTATCAAGACCAAGAGAGCTTGAAATAAGGGTGAAAACTTAGTGTATAATAGCTTGTTTAGTAGAGCCAATAGAGATTTTATTGATTCTAGAGTTGCACCTATTTTGAGGGTATGCACCCTTTTAGTTAAGCTTAGAGATGAGTTGTTGATGTTCGGTTAAGAGTGCATGGGTTAATTCAGCCTGTAAAGATAGATCTAGTTTTTTTGGTAGAGCTGACAGTGTGTAGCATGTGTCTACATTTATTTATTTAAGATAGGTCCCAGATTATGTTGCGTACATAATACAGATGACATAATGTTTGTTGTAGTTTATTATGGTTTCTCTATTATGATTTCAAGGTGGTTCTAATAGGTTGACTTGATTATATCATTCAGAGAAAAGATATTTATAGGAAGTCATCTGTGATTACTTGAGTGTGGTCCATGGTTGATTAAGAAGAGCAGAGCAGAGTGTGCGAGTTGTGGAACCATTAGAAGAAGGTCTATGTGACCAAGTTGAGTATATGTGCTATACATTGGAACTAATCTAGGCAATAGGTTAAAGTGCAGTTCACTAAGATCCAGATATAGTGTGTATATGTTATTCAAAAGGTTATAGCCTTCACCCCTTTGAGCAGTGATCTCTCAGATAGTGTATCCTCTCTCCTAATAGGGAAAATTGTAAAAAGACTCATAACAAGGTCTAACCCTTAACCAGGTCTATTGTACTTCATACATTGTAAAGCTACTCCTAATAGGGTAAATGATCTTCTAGCAAGGATCATTATACACTAGTACATGATATTAGTGGGTATCAAGTCCCTATTACCCAAATTTTCCTATCTTATACAATTTGGCCATAGACTGAGATCCATTCAGGGGCCTCTATTTTTACCCTACCAAGCATCCCTAAAAATTTCATGATTTTATGTCTGGTTTTCTGGCCTCTACAATTCTTTCTATCCCCTGGTCTGTAGTTCAAAAATTCAAAATCTAGCCATTACCCCAAAAAACCCTATGTAACCCTAGGTCATTTTCTATTCTACCTTTACCTTTGTTAGCCACTTAAGTTCTCAATTTAGCATGTGCGCTTTAATCTTATTGGCTAGTCACTAGTTCTCTTATTTTCCCCAGTAGTTACCTTTTCCTTTTGGTGAACTGGCGACTGCAGTGGTTCTCTTAATCACTAAATATTTGGAGGTTAAGTCTCAATAGTCAGTGACTTAGTGAATGACTTAATTCTTCCTTTGGTTGCATAGTCACTAAATATTTGGTAGTCTCAGTATGTGGGGTCCCAGTCAAGTGAAATCAGTGGTCATTGTGATTTCGCAAAGAGTCTATTAGAGGCTTGCGATCTTGCGACAACAATTGATCCTTCTTTATGACACAACCCTTTAAAGATTTAGTGGGTCCGCTACCGGGTTGTCCTATGTGGAGGCTTCCTATTAGTCAGTTGGTGATGATTTGTAAAGCATGTCAGAGCAGGCCCAGTGGACTATATCCCTTTTAATCCAATGGCTGGCACATGATCTCATGAAGGTTTCTGACACATGAGATTATGTGCCGACCGTTGATCTTACTTTGTTGTCAGAATATGTCAGGTGGGTCCTTGTTTGCTAATGTACTTGAATATGATTGGTTGACATGTGCTGATGAGGACTTATGGGTGGACCTATGTGTCAGTGGGGTCCTATTTCTAAAAGGATCTATGGATGGTGCATGATCAGAAGGAATATTCGAAGGCTATGAGATCATGTGCCCACTGTTAGATTGGAATCTTGGTTGTAGTGGGTTTGTTGTCAGAAGGGTTTCCGAGGTGTTGTTGATAGGGTGATGAGAGTGAATAGATGAATGACATGTGGTGGATGGGCCCAGGGTTAAATGCTTTTGGTGACTCTATGACTAAAGGATTTCATGTGTTCTCAGGATTTAACCAAAGGTCAACAAAAGATTAAGTCATTCAGTGACTGCAGTGTTTGCATAGTTGCTTAACCAAACTAGAGTTATGTGAAGTATTTTGTGACATGTAAAAGTGCTTGAGTCACACATTTGATGAGTGACTTAAAGAAGGAAAGCTTGAGGTGGGTCCAAAATGACAAGTGTGCTGACATGTTCATGTCTCATTGGTTGAGGAATTGACGATAGGGCTGAAGACTTTTCAAAAAGGTTTTATAACTATTGTCAGGATAATCTAACCTATTCGACTATCTAGAGATAAAATATATCAATGGCCATATTTTAAATGATGGGCTAGCCATTGCTTTTCAAATTCAAATATTTCTGAGGTTTATTGCCAGCAGTTGATTTAGCAAGCCGAATGCGGCCACGGGTAGCTAAAAATTAATGTCTTCAGGACATTTGCAGTTGAAAAGATGATGAGGGAGGTCTGGGCAAGCCATCTTGGGTTGATTCCTTCTTCTTGAGGTACCATGACATCAATTTTGTTGCAGTGAGGTAGATGAATCCAGGTTGCTTATCTGCAGGCAGATGTAGTACAGGGATGGGCACATAAACTTGTAGTTTGATCGGCCATGATGTTGTAGAGATACATTTATGATCAGACTTGATTGAGTTAGGATTAGGTTATTATTCTATGAAAATCTATGTAACCCTAGTTAGGTTTTTGACTCTTGCCTGCATGAAGAGGAGATATATATAATGTTTTTTGGAGCTTTTGAAAGCAGAGAGTTGACAATTGTAAAAATAAATTCACCTTTCTTAAGAGTTATCTGTGGCATTTTCTCTTCCCTCTGGCTTCTACAGTTGTAATATTTCATTGATGATTCAGATATTGTAGAGGTATTTTGTGACATCTTCTGTGTCCCTATGCTTCCTTGTCTGAATTATCTCTTATTGAATTGAGGTATATGTATGTTTTGAGTGATATCTTAGGGTTCCTGATCCCTCTTTCTTTCTGCAATTTAGGTGTATTCTTATGGGTGATTTGATTTGAATGCTCTTGTGGGTATACCTTAGCCCCCTAAAAATCTATCTCATTCCTATACCGAGTTGTAAAGGTGAATGATTGTCTGCAGGTTGTAGATTGTGTCCAAATTTTTAGGAATGCTATTGTTTGTGAAAGTTTCTCTCTTTCCCTGAATAGCCTCTTTCTATTGCAGACCCCTCTATGAAATATTTATGCAAGTCTATTTTGTGATTTGTGATCTCCTAGACATAAGATTATTCATAAAATTCATCCTCTATACTATGATTCAAACTATCATTTTGGTGTATCACCTAGTAGGTAGTTTTCTTTCAAGTCATTTCTCTTTCAAGCATTCCTTCTATCCCTTTTCCCTCAAAGTTTTACTTTCATGTCAAGAAGCAAATTAAGGTGATTATCCAAGAGGAACTAGCCTAGAACCTAGAGGTCTCATCTCAGTTAGCATAGGTTCCACAACTTGGAGATGATTCCCATGTTATAATAAGTTATCAAGACCAAGAGAGCTTGAAACAAGGGTGCAAACTTAGTGTATAACAATTCTGGCACACCCAGTGGGACAGTAAGAGCAGATTCAAAATTTAGAAGATACTCCACCTTGGGTGTAACAATTCTGGCAGACTTGGTGGGACAATAAGAGAAGATTCAAAATTTAGAAGACACCCACCTTGGGTGTAACAATTCTGGCACACCCGGTGGGATAGTAAGAGAAGATTCAAAATTTAGAAGACACCCCACCTTGGGCGTAACAATTTTGGCATGCTCGGTGGGACCGAAGTTCAGATTCATGTTCAAGGTATGCTATCTCTGATATGCAGATAGCATGCTACGGTCCTAGAAGAGGTCATTTTTTTGCATATCTGGTGACTCCAAAAAGGTCTACTGGTTTCAAAGATCAAGTACTGGTATGTTTCAAATCTTTCATGTTCAAATCCTAGCTAATTATATGAGTAGACATGTCAAGTTATTATGGACAGTCAGGTTACTCACCATCTTATTATGAGAATAATGCTCAGTGGGATAGTTATCAGCCTTATCGAAGCCACCCAAAGCCTCCTTTTATGCCAAGCTTCCATAAAATACAAGGCCGTCATTATATCCAGCATGCGCCGAATGATTTTTCCCTTGTTCAAGATTATGAGAGGGCCCTCTGACAAGATGGATCATGGGCATAAAGGGCACAATAACAAATGAAAAGATAGTTGCCCCATCCTACTTACCACCCACCCCCCCCTTCTCAGCCTAATTGGTAGCAGATTCAGAGCCCAAACTCAATGAAAGAGAAAGAAAAGACAAAGAATCTATTCCTTGATTTAATTAAGCAAGTGTCTAAGATCAGAGAGTAGTAGGAAATGGAAGCTCAAAGTTATGAACACGGGTTCATCTCCAACCAAATGATAGAGGCTCTTGTTGATGAGAAACAAATGAGAAAATTCCAAGAAGAGATCAGACACTAAGTTGACATTGAGACAACAAGGTTGAGATCACAAATTGCTCAACAAGAGGCTCCTAGACCTAAATTTCCAAGCTGGAGGACTCATTTTCCTCAAGAGCCTACACATGAAGAGCATGCAAAGCACTCATTTCCAAGTTTTAGGAGCACCCTTCAAGAATATGAGCCTATTTTGGAGTAGTTACAACCTTATTGTGGTCTGTAACACCCTAAAGACTATATTGAGACAGAGCCAGCTGCAAGAGACCAACACCAAGATGATAAGGCCTTCAATTTTCCAAGCTTCAAGATAGGTATTCCTTCTATGTCTCCCTCTGAGCCCCCTCAATTTCATATCCCAAGTTTTAAGAAAAAAAATTCCTTCTAAGAGCCTATCCTTGAGATGCAGGCTACCACTTTGCAAGAGCAGCCTGTTGAAGAAATTTTTTTATCCCAAGAGGCCCCTCTGGTCTCTTAGAATGATGAAGTGTTGTGGATACCCCAATGGACTTTTCCTCCTGGCTATTAGATGCCAAGTCTTTTCAAGGATACTAGTCTAGTGTCTAGGCAAGGACCTATGGTAAATGAGCTTTCATTTGAAGAGGAGGAGAGAAAATATGAGGTATTAGTGTAGAGTGATGACTGTGGTGAAGTGGAACAGCAAGGTGTGGAGGTAGAGATTGATGCTTAGGCTAAGCTCTTGGCTGGTTTTCATGATGAGCTCCCCCTCTTTTTTGATGATGAAGAAGAGACCATGTTATTACCTATGGCTAAAGGTCAATCAGAAAAAAAGGTCCACCATCAACAAGAGGTTGATACAAAGGGGGATGTTATGCTTTTATTTGATAAGCTGCTTGGTTTTGTTGAGCAGGATGATAAAGATATGATCATAGCCACCTCTGTGAAGTTGCAGCAACTAGAAGAGATTGATCCTAAGGATATGTTGATTCATGAACTTGATCTCATCTTTGAGGAGGAGACTTCACAATGTGCAAACGATAACCAAAGCCTTGGAGAGGATTTTTTGGAGCACATCATAGGAGGCTTGTGTATGGAGCTTGATTGTAAAGAACCGGTCATTCCTGGAGATCTTTAGGATATTGACAACTTTGATGAGCTCTTGGCTTGTTTAAAAGTAGAGGATGATAGTCCCCTATCCATAGATGATGAGTTGACATGGCTATCTATAATGGAGGGAAACCATGAAGATAAAAAAGAAGCCATGAAGGAAAGTCCTACCTTCAGACTTTCAAGAGGCTGCCCTATCATATACTTGGAATAGAAGGAGTTTACTAAGGCCCCTCCATATGATCAATTAGAGGAAGGTAAACTTGATCCTATTTTTGCAGAGGTAGTTAATAATTATTTGACAAATTTTTGCGTGCCTCATATCTTTGTGGCTATCCTCATGTGTCCAATGAAAAATATCCTAATAAGGAAAGGTGGCTAGTTTTCACAACCAGTGAATGGTTTTCTTTGACCAGGTTTCTATAATTGGTTAGTTTAGGATAGGTTAGGTTTTCTTTCTTTTTGTCCCTATTTTCTAGCTTAGTTCCCTATTTTCCAAGAAGTGCTTGAGCATAGTTTCATTCTAGGTTTCTCTGTCAAGAGTTTTAGTGTTTCAAAAATGACCCCATGCCCAATGGATTATGTCAAGGCCACTAGTTTTCCATGTCTAGCAAGCTGACATCCAGTAGAAATCACCAAAATGTTACCCAAATTTTCCTATCCTATACAATTTGGCCATACACTAAGATCCATTCAGGGGCCTCTATTTTTACCCTGCCAAGCTTCCCTAAAAATTTCATGAATTTATGTCTAGTTTCCTAGCCTCTGCAATTCTTTCTATCCCTTGGTCTGCAGTTCAAAAATTCAAAGTCTAGTTGTTACCCCAAAACACCCTAAGTAGCCCTAGGTCATTTTCTATTCTGTCATTACCTTTATCGGGCACTTAAGTTCTCAATTCAGCATGCACGCTTTAATCTTATTGGCCGGTTGCCAGTTTTGTTATTTTCCCCAACAATTACCTTTTCCTTTTGGTGAACTAGCAATTGTAGTGGTTCTCTTAATCGCTAAATGTTTTGTGGTTAAGTCTCAAAAGTCAGTGACTTAGCGAATGGCTTAATTCTTCCTTCGATCGTGCAGTCACTAAATATTTGGCAGTCTCAATATGTGGGGTACCAGTCAAGTGAAATCACCAGTCATTTTGATTTCACAAAAGGTTTGTCAGAGGCTTGCGATCTTGCAACAACCATTGATCCTTCTTTATGACATAGTGCTTTAAAGTTTTAGTGGGTCCACTACCATGTTGTCCTATGTGGAGGCTTCTATTAGTCAGTTGGTGATGATTTGTAAAGCATGTCAGAGCGGGCCCAGTGGACTATATCCCTTTTAATCCAATGGCTAGTGCATGATCTCATGAAGGTTTTTTGACACATGAGATTATGCGCCAACTGTCGATTTTACTTTGTTTTCAGAATATGTAAGGTAGGTCCTCATTTACTAATGTTCTCGAATATGATTGGTTGATGTGTGTTGATGAGGACTTATGGGTGAACCCATGTGTCAATGGGGTCCTAGTTCTAAAAGGATCTACAGCTGGTGCATGATCAGAAGGAATATTTGAAGGCTATGAGATCATGCACCCACTGTTAGATTGGAATCTTGGTTGTAGTGGGTCCATTGTCAAAAGGGTTGTCCAGGTGTTGCTGATAGGGTGGTTAGAGTGAATAGAGGAATGAAATGTGGTAGATGGGCCTAGGGTTAAATGCTTTTGGCGACTCTATGACTAAAGGATTTTGTGTGTTCTCAAGATTTAACCAAAGGTCAACAAAAGATTAAGTTATTCAGTGATTGCAGTGTTCGCATAGTCACTTAACCAAACTAGAGTTATGTGAAGTATTTTGCGACTTGGAAAAGTGCTTCAATCGTGCATTTGCTAAGTGAATTAAAGAAGGAAAGCTCGAGGTGGGTCCAAAATGACAAGTGTGCTGACATGTTCGCTTCTCATTGGCTGAGGAATTGATGACAGGGCTGAAGACTTTTCAAAAGGGTTTTATAACTATTGTTAGGAGAATCTAAGCCGTTTGATAGCTGGGAGATAAAAGATATTGACGGCCACATTTTAAATGAACGACTACCTGTTGCTTTTCAAATTCAAATATTTCTAAGGTTTTTTGCCAGTGGTTGATTCAGCAAGCCAAATGCGGCTGCAGGTAGCTAAAAATTTATGTCTTCAGGACATTTGCAATTGAAAAGATGATGAGGGAGGTCTGGGCAAGCCATCTTGGGTCAATTCCTACTTATTGAGGTACCATGACATCGAGTTTGTTGCAGTGAGGTAGATGAATCTAGGTTGCTTATCTGTAGGTGGATGCAGTACATGGAGGGGAATGTAAACTTTTAATCTAATCAGCCATGATGTTGTAGAGATACATTTATGATCAGACTTGATTGAGTTAGGGTTAGGTTATTATTCTATGAAAATCTATGTAACCCTAGTTAGGTTTTTGACTCCTGCCTGCATGAAAGGAGATATATATAATGTTTTTTGGAGCTTTTGAAAGTAGAGAGTTGACAATTGTATAAATAAATTCACCTTTTTTAAGAGTTATCTATGGCATTTTCTCTACCCTTTGGCTTCTACAGTTGTAATCTTTCATTGATGATTTAGATATTGTAGAGGTATTTTGTGACATCTTCTCTATCCCTATGCTTCCTTGTCTGAATTATCTCTTATTGAATTGATGTATATGTATGTTTTGATTGATATCTTAGGGTTCCTGATCCCTCTTTCTTTCTACAATTTATGTGTATTCTTATGGGTGATTTGATTTGAATGCTCTTGTGGGTATACCTCAGCCCCCTAACAATCTATCTCATTCCTATACCGAGTTGCAGAGGTGAATGATTGTCTACAGGTTGTAGATTGTGTCTAAATTTTTAGGAATGCTATTTTTTGTGAAAGTTTCTCTCTTTCCCTGAATAGCCTCTTTCTATTGCAGACCCTTCTATGAAATATTTATGCAAGCCTATTTAGTGAGTTGTGATCTCCTAGACCTAAAATTATTCATAAAATTCATCCTCTATACTGTGATTCAAACCATCATTTCGGTGTATCACCTAGTAGGTAGTTTTCTTTCAAGTCATTTCCCTTTCAAGCATTCCTTCTATCCCTTTTCCCTCAAAGTTTTACTTTCATGTCAAGAAGCAAATTAAGGCGATTATCCAAGAGGAACCAACCTAGAACCTGGAGGTCTCATCTCAGTTAGCATAGGTCCCACAACCTGGAGATGATTCCCATGTTATACTAAGTTATCAAGACCAAGAGAGATTGAAACTAGGGTGCAAACTTAGTGTATAATAGTCCCACCAAGGTTTTTACCTATTTGGGTTTCTTCGTAACCAAAATATTGGTGTTGTGTTCATGTGTTCATTCATTGTGTTTATGCTTTATGTTTAAGTATACTTAATTGGATAAAGAATTGAAACTTGTAGATAATTGATTCACACCCCCCTCTCAGTTATCTCTTGGGACTATTCATAACACACTATGTATGGATTCTCACATGAGTTTTCTGAGCGTGCCACATGAAGTTTTGCATTCATTAGCAATCTCTTGCATGAAAAAGAACTATCTCACATAGGTCCTTGCATTTTCTCGCATGACACCTTGGAATTCCTCGCACAAGACTTGGCACCAGTGTTTAAAATTTCTTAGTTTCTACAAATTACTATTACTATTTCCTGACATTTATCATTTGCTATTATTTTTATATCTCTAATTTTTTTGATAGCATAATAGTGGGCTGTAGGATGCTTTTCAAAGACATAAAACTTACTAATGGTTTGGTTGCAGGATAGTTGTCAAAGACTATCTTAAAATGTTGTTCTTGTTTATTATTTTACTCACATAGTATAACTAGGGCCTTGTTAAAAAAATTTAAGGGTTTTGATAGTAGGATAGGGTAATAGGCTCTTCATTATGTGGAAATGATTCCCATGGATGAACTTGAGACCCAAATGTTTGTAGCATGATAGATACCTAGGGAAGGAAGGAAAGGTAGTGAATCTTTGACACATCTACTTGTTAGGGGATTATGCTCTTCGCACTTTTGAGAGATCCAGAAACCCAAAAGCTTGTGGATTGGTTAAGGAGAAACAAGCTCGGTGATGAATATGTCTTGTGTGTTTGGGTAAGGTGAAGAGGTATAGAAGTATGCTCTTCTCTCTCTAAGAGAATTAGAAAATTAGACCCTTAGGTCCAATCCAAAGTCTGAGTCACCTTTAAAAGGCCTACCAAAAGTTGAACCTCCGGGAATGACCCAAGTGATTCTAAAGAAAGATTTGTTGAGTCTAAAGACTTTAAAGCCATGTTAACTTCTTTCTCATGATTTTGACTACTATCTTGAGAAAGCTATGTCTATTGTATTGAGTGGCACTGCTCCTAGCCCTGCTTGCGGGGGTGTATGACTTTCAAGCTCTAGTGTGGCTACGTGGCCCTAGCCCTGTATCATAGGCACTAAAGGTTAGTGTGAATGGAAGCCCACTAAACACTTTCTTAGTTAGTTGCCTACCCAGATCACCTTCGAAAGGAGACATAATCTTTGTGTAGGGAGGGGGAATAATCTCTCCCCTAGATTCTCACCATAGGCATGCACCTCGATGTTTGAAGGTGGTATATGACATTGGCCCCTACTTTAAGCATAACATTTGAACATATATTATTGAGTCCTTCAAAACACCAAAAACACGGTGCCCTCTTTGGGGTGACATAGTTGTGTGAGGTGCACACATGCACATAAGTTGTGAGGCATGGATTTTTTCTTCTCTACTATTTTCTTTGTAGGGATAACTATGTGTTTTTTATCAACTCTTAAACTATCCATCATGATTAAACAAAGACTCCCATGATTCTGCCAAATTGCTTTATCCTTGGTAGAACTGTTTCTATCTACTTCTTGTGTCACTATTTCTTTATACAAAACTTCATGCTTGTAAATGATTGCTTACAACATTCAAACTTAGACTGCTAACTCAAATTATTTGAAAACTAGAAATTTTGTCAAAGAACAGTCCACGCTATGTCAATCTATCGAACCCTAGAATTTTCCCATGCGAGATTTTAGAACCTGTGCATTTCTTCACATGAGATTTCATTTTCTTATGCACAGTTTGACATTTCCTTTCATGGCCCAATATTTCCTCATATGAGACTATACCCATATTTTCAAAATAGTGAGCTATTTCCATTGCCTGGTCAACTTTTTGCATGATCTAATTTTTGTCTGAGGTCTATTTTCCTATTCTCCTATCATCCACTATTTGAAACTAGATGTTTCCAGCTAAGAACTAAATGATTTTTCTTAAACTCACATTTTCTCTCTATTGTCTAACTCATCCTATCTATTCTTTTGTTCCTTACAATGTGATAGTCATATCTCAACTATTCTAGACATACTCTCGACGATTTGTGCTGGGTACATTTCTCATCTTGGTTGTTCTAGCCTTATCTCCCTTTTTTTTCTATCCCAGAGACAAAGTTCTAAGCATAATCTTAGGCCCTTTCTCATTATTTGGTCTTTTTCTATGACTATTATGACTAGAAGTGGCAACACTTTCCCCATTCATGGTATTGGGAAAGGTAGAGGTAGACCTCATAATCAAGGAGTAGGTCATTCTGAACCTATTGCACAATCTAAGTGCTGTGAGGGATCCTCAAGTTCCTCTTCATTGAGAACATTGAAAGACAACCCATCTCGATCCGCATCTCTAGTGTTTTGGGGATGTTTTAATCCATTGTTTAAAGCACAACCCAACTTATCATCTCAAGAACAAAACAACCCATTGTTTCATAAATTTGGAAGACCACTTCCTCAAATTAGCCCTATTAGTCTTATCAAACCTATCAATCTGCTTGATCCCATTGATTCTATCAACCTTCTCAATCCTGTTGATCCTTTTGATCCTATCATTACATCGGATGTTACCTTAGCTGTGCCCTTTTGGCATCACAGATATCACTTTCATAAGCCTAAATAAAATGTGAATCAATCTCACACCAATAAGATGGGAGAGCCATTCAACTTCTCAGAGGGTGAATATAGAAAAAGTCATACTCAATCTCAAAAATGACTAGTGTCATGCCCAATCCCAAAATGACTAGCATCATGCTCAATCTTGAAATGATCAAAATCAAGATCAAGCCCAAAACAAGACTCAATACAGTCAAAAAGTGTATCACTATCGGCCTCCTCCACATGACTAGAATCAAGATCAAACCCCAAGAATTTATGAAATCCTTGGCAATGAAGGTGATGAGATAACCCAAAATGACATAGATGCTACAAAAGCCAACAAAAGTCTTATCAAGATGATGGAGATCCTCCTTCTAGAAGAAAAAGAGAAGTACTTTCTTGAATTGGCTAAACAAGGGGCCAATTTACCCCTAGATTACCAAGTTGTAACACTTGTGGCCAAAGAAGAAGAGACTGAAACCACTAAGTTGAAAAAGTTGGTTAGGGACATGCAAGACCAAATCAGTCAACTTGCAAAGGATAAGGACAAACCCGCACAATAGTTCACAATGGAAAGCATCTGTCCTTTCCCCTTCGAGAAGAGTCTTCACATGCCACATTTTCCCAAAGGTGTAGACTTGCCTAAACATGAAAACTACTTGGGTACTACCAATCCCCAAGATCATTTGAGAGAGTTTGGTGCTTTGTCTATGGAATTCATACATGACTAGATGTACCTCATGTGTCTCTTTCCTCGTAGCTTGGGTGGACCAGCTATGGAGTTGTTTTCTCAATTACCCACTAGTATCAAGACTTTTGATGAGATTTCCAACTTATTCCTCAAGTATTACTTGCACAATATTCAGCATCTGATGAATAGTAGGGATCTTTGTAATCTGAAATAGTGACAGGGGGAACCTTTCTTAACATTCCTGCAAAGATGGAGACAACTTTGCATAAAATATCCTCGCAAACTACTAGAGTCTGTGAGACTCAAAATCTTTTTGGACAATCTTGTCCCAGATTTTGGATATCAAGAACAATTATAAGGTTCCCTAACCTTTAATAGCATGATTAAGCAAGCTGTACGAATAGAGGCATTTATGATCAAGAAATGAGAGTTGATTTTACAAAAGGATAACAAACAAGGGTCTTCCTCCTTGAACAAGGATAAAGAATTTTTTTTTCAATAAGAAAAAAGATGTTGTTAATGACGAAGTTGTTGACAATGTGATGTTGAAACCTTAAAAGTTTTTTTTAATCTTTCCTCAAGCATATAGGTAGTCAAAGCCACTGAAAAGGCTATGACAAAAAATCAGCAACCTTCAAGATTTTCTAAAAACAAGCCTTGGTCCTCTTGACCCAAGCATGAGTTCACTTCCTTAGGAGAACCCCTTGATGTGGTTTATAAGACTCTCATGAAAAACCATATACTTTCTCCTTTGGAAAAGCGTCTCTATGATCCACAGCTGAGACCTCATTGGTGGAATGACAACGCATACTATGATTATCACCAAAACATTAGTCATAAGATTTCTACCTATCTCTAGCTATGTCATAAGGTCCAAGATCTGATTGATAACAATGATATTGTTGTGGACAGCCATAACAAGAATTCAAACCATAAGGCATTTAAAGATCCCTTTCCTCCTCATGAGAAAGGTGAATCTTCCAAGACTAAGAATACTAACGCCAAGGTCAACTATACATACACTTCCAATGACAATGTCATCAACATTATTGAACCTATGGGAGTTGAATATTGTGATGTGATCACTATCAAGGCGAGTAAAGATGCTCCTAAACCTAAGACTTGATTTGTCTTCTGAGGCACTATGTCTCATTTTTCCAAATGTGAAACATCTCAGGATTGCGAAAACTTTGTTACTCATTCTTGAGTGAAAATCACCATTAAGGGTCCTGACCCTTCTACTTCCACACCTAAGCAACTTGCGGATAAAGCTATTGTTGGCCCTATCAACAAGAATTCAAAATCAGTCCCTACACCTAGCACAACTAATTATAGCATTGTTGATCAGCTATAACGTACCAATGCCCAGATTACTATCTTTGAGTTGTTGAAGATCTCACTTGCTCATAGGGAGATTCTGGATAAAGCCCTCGCTAAAGAAAATGTCCCCAAATATTTAGATCTTGACCGATTTCAATCCATGGTGGGTCACTTGAAATCACCCCATTATTTGTCCTTTTTTGAAAAAGATGACCATTCACTGAGCCATCTGCATAATCCTCTTGATAGGTCCAAAGCCTATCTATTGCATCCTCATTGACAATGGTGTTGGCCTTAATATTTTCTCTGCTAACTTGCTTGCTCAATTAGGCTATAGTGAAGACCGCATAGATGTCGACAAGAAAATCACTATCAAGGCATATGATGAGGAAGAAAGAAGATCCAAGGGTCTAGTTGTGCTATCGATCTGAGTTGGACCCATTGAGAGGGATGTCACTTTTTAGGTTCTAGATATTCCCCTTGCTTATAAGATTTTGTTGGGAAGACCATGGATCCATGAAATGTAGGTTGTCCCATCTACATATCACCAATGCATAAAGATTCCTTTCCATGGGGCTGAAGTCACTATGCCTGCCAATATGAACTATTCTTGCAACCTACTCACATAATCTGCAAATAGTTTTATTCCAACAAATAGAGAGTCCACCAAATTATATGATGCCAAAATCAGAGAAATGGAATAGACTCTTAAGCTCAAAGATACAGGCATGGAAGGTTATCAAATTGAACCTATATTGTCATTAGTAGCTCTACCTTTGTCTCCATGTTCCTATGGGAGACCTTTTGAGGATAACAGACCTTCTGACCCTTCTCCTCAAATAGTCTATGATGGTGCCCTTTTTAAGGCCATAACAACACTAGAAGATGAGTATGAGGATAGAGCTACTACAACTTGGATATAAAAGGGAAAGACACATCTGAAGCAATCACTCCAGCTCGTGAATTAGAAGAAGAGCCATACAGTGAATCCTTCAAGATCATGAAGCATTTTGGCTATAAAGGGAGTGGTCCTATAGGGGTAAATGACAATATCTTACTTGAGCCCACTAAAGCCACGGGTCATCGAACATAGGACACCAAAGGTTTAGGCTTCAAGAAAATCCCATTCCATCTAGGGATCAACAAGTTCATTCCAGAACTAGAACTAGAGCCAAAATGTCAACCAAAACCTAAGAACACTACGCTAGATGATAAACTAGAGGATAGCTCAAATGAGGATACTTTTCCTTATTCTATTCCTCCAGACCTTGCTGCACTATTTACAGAACTAGACAATTCTATCATACCTATCAATATAGTAGTGACTGATAGTGAATCTGATGACACCGCTTCAGTGTATCTATTCAAAAATGACCACTGGAGAGAAACACTAACTGATAATCCCAATTTTCAAGGGGAATGGTATGTGCCTTCATTCTTCCAAGAGAAATTTGAACAAGATCAACTCCTACAAACCATCAGTACTATAAGAGGTGGAAATGAGTTAGATGGAATAGTCAATGGTGATGAGATGCCTCTATCAAGCATAACTAACTCACATGAGTATGACTTTGAATCTTTATCTAATGCTACTTATGACAAGGATATAGAAACATTGCATACATATGAAAACCTTCTCAAAGTAGCTGAAGGGTCTAGTGTTAGGACAACTGAGTTTTATCCCACTAATGCAAACATAACCTCTTCTTCTGATGTAAGGTCTTCTAGGGACTCAAATGCACATTTGGATGAGATTTCTTTAGGTCTCAACTTACTTGTCCGTACTTTCAATGATTATAATGTGAATTCACTTGAACCTGCCACATCTCTTTCACTCCACCATCCTGATCTCATTGACTGGAACTCTCCCTCACTAGCTAGTGAAGTCCTTATATTCCAAAATGATTACACTCTAGCCTGTTATCTTAACGCTATTAAACCTGTAATGTTTTCCACTAGTGAAGGTAGTGTCAATATGATAGAAGCTGATATCAAGTATCTTTGTCATAAAATAAAAATAAAAATTAATAGGTGCTCTAATGGTGAAAACCACATTGTGGAAGTGTCAGAGCCTAAAAAAGTAAAAATGAGATACTTGATACTTGATACACTTCTGAGTCACTTTCAAGAAAGATCATCAGTGTTGATTGAGCCAACATAACCAATGAATTTGGGCATAGAAGCTGCACCATAGATTATTCATCTAGCACAATCACTATCTGTGGAAGAAAAATAAGAGCTCACCAAATTATTTAGAAGAAAGAAAATTAATTTTGCATGGACTTACTCTGATATGCCTAGATTAGACCCCAATCTAATCATGCATCATCTATCTATTGCACTAGGCATTAAGCCTATCAAACAAAAGATTCAAAAGATGCATCCACACATGGCACTCTTAGTCAAGGCAGAGCTAGAAAAGCTTCTCAAGGCTAGTTTCATTAGAGCAATTGATTATGCAAAATGGATCTCTAATTTTGTCCTAGTTATAAAATATGATAAATCCATTCAGGTCTACATAGATTTTTAGGATCTAAATAAAGATTTTCCTAAGGATGATTTTCCATTGCCCAATATCGACATGATTGTTGATATGACAACAGGCTATGAAATGTATTCCCTCATGGATTGTTTCTCTAGTTACAACCAAATCAAAATTGTGCTAGAGGATCAAGAGAAAACAACTTTTACATGTTCTTGGGGTACCTTTTGTTGGAATGTCATGCCGTTTGGACTTAAAAATGTTGGAGCTACATATCAGAGGGTTGTCACCATGATCTTTCATGACATGATGCAAAAAATAATGGAAGATTATGTAGATGATACTTTGGCTAAGAGTATGCAAAGGAAAACACATCTTTTAGATCTAGGTCCTATACTAGATTGAATGGAGGAATTCATCTTAAGACTCAATCCATAAAAATGTGCATTTGGGGTCACTTTTGGTAAATTTCTAGGATACATCATTTCTGCTAAAGGCATAAAAGTTGATCCTAAAAAAGTTCAAGCTATTATGGCCATGCCTCCACCAAAGAACATCAGTTAGATGAGAGGAATTCAGGGTAGATTGCAATCCATTCGGTGCTTCATTGGACAATTAGCTGATAAGTCACAACCATTCACTAAAACTTTGCGTAAAGGAGTGAGTTATAAATGGAATGAGGAATGTGACAAAGGACTCACACAGATAAAGCAATATCTTGCAAATCCACCAATCTTGATGTGTCCTATTCATGGGAAGCCACCGATCCTTTATATCTTAGCTACAGATACATCCTTGGGTGCTCTTTTGGGCAAGGAAGATCAAAACAACAAAGAAAGAGCCATTTATTACATCAACAGAACTTTGGTCTCCTATGAAATGAACTATTCTGTTATTGAGAAGGCTTGTCTAGAAGTGGTGTTCACTTTACAAAAACTAAGGCACTACATGCTCGCTCATACCACATGTCTCATTGCCAAAATTGATCCATTGAATTATTTACTAATAAAATATGCTCTTACAGGTAGATTAGCAAAATGGGTCATGATACTCAATGAATTTGACATTGAGTATGTGGAAAGAAAGGCTATTAAAGGACAAGTAATTGCAGACCAATTGGCGTAAATGCCTCTCAAGGATCATCAACCACTAAACATTGAGTTTCTAGATGAATCCATAATGCTTCTCACATATCAAACATGGAGCATGCTCTTTGATGGATCATTTACCCAGTAGGGGTCAAGTGTCAGAATATTATTCATTACACCTCAAAAATATTCTTTATCGAAGGCATATAAAATGTTTTTTCCTTGCACAAACAACATATCTAAGTATGAAACCTTGATTAACAACATGAAGATAGCTATTGAATGGCATGTGGATGAGCTTAAGGTATTTGGAAACTCACAGTTAGTTATCAACCAAGTCAATGATATCTATCAGACAAAAGATGATAAACTAGTGCCTTATAAAAGAATGGTTGATGATCTCAAAAAGTATTTTTCTCACATTACTTTCTAGAAGATCCCAAGGGAAGATAATAAAGTAGCTGATGTGATGGCTACTCTTGCCTCAATGTTACAAATGCTAGAAAATGACTTCAGACATGAGTTCCTATTCAAAACATTACACTACCTAGCCTATAATAATCCTAAATCTAGGATGGTCTGTTAAGTCATTGGACATGATTCATCTCACTACCACCATATTTACTCCTATCTCTATGACCAAATCATTCCTGACACTTACACCCAGAATGAGAAACATCACCTAATCTATAGTACTTCATTTTATGTCATTGTCATTAATGAATTGTATAGGAGAGGTCTAGACGGTACCCTCCTTAGGTGTCTAGAGCCTGATGATTCCAAATGTGCATTAGCTAAGGTGCATGAAGGCATTTGTAGTTCTAATTCAAGCGGTCTGAATTTAGCTCATAAACTTATTAGAGCTGGTTACTACTAGTTGGACATGGAAAAGGATGCTATACAATATGCTAAATCTTGCAAGCAACGTCAGCTTCATAGAAATCTGATCCATGCTCGTGCCGAGGAGCTTATTCCCTTCATTAGTTTTTGGCCATTTCAGCAATGGGCCTTTGATTTGGTGGGTTAGATTCACCCCTCTTCTTCAAAAGGACACAAATTCATTATTACTGCTATAGACTATTTTACCAAATGGGTTGAGGCAGTGCCTCTTACCATAGCTGATGGTAAAACTGTGTGGATGTTTATATTGAATTACATCAGTTGTAGATATGGTGTACCCTCCTCAATAATCATTGACAATGGGGGTCAGTTCAAAAATAAAGATCTCAAATATTTATGCACTAATTTCAAGATCATTTAGCACTGGTCTTCTATTTATTATCCTTGGCATAATGGATAGGCAGAAGCATCCAACAAGACTATTCTCAAGATCCTACACATAACAGTTCACAAATCTGGTAGAGATTGGCACCTCTAGATTAATTCATCTTTATGGGCCTATAGAACAAGCATTCAAACTCCAATAGGGGCTACACCCTTTTCCTTAGTCTATGGTGTGGATGATGTGTTTCCTATTGAGGTTGAGATTCCTACATTGTGAGTCTCTCTTAAGAACCTCATTACTAGTGAAGATATTAGAATATCTTGGCTACAAGAGCTAGAGTTATTGGATGAACATTAGCATGTGGTATTCGATCATCTAAGAGCATATCAGAAGAGGATGTCTAAGAGCTACAACAAGAAGGTTAGACCAAGGGAATTCCAAGTGGGTGATCTCGTACTAAGAGAGAACCCCAAGAATCAACAACAACAGATCCAGAAAGGGAAATTTGAACCAAATTGGCTTGGTCTGTACATTGTTACTGCTACATTTGGGTCTAGTGCTTATCAGCTATCTATGATAGAAGGAGAACTTCTTAAAGAGATAATCATTGCTCTACATCTAAAAAGATTCTACAACTAAGACATCTTCAGTATGCTCTTGTACATACTTATTGCTGAAAAAATCCTAAAAATTGCAAAATGTCCTGAAAAAATGATCATCTTAGTGAAAACTTGGTAAATAGGTGCTTTGATGCATCTTTTATCTTGGTGAAAACCTATTAAATAGGTACCTTGATAATACCAAAAAAGTAGAAAATTCAAAAAATACAAAAAAAAAGAAGAGAAAAGTACAAAAAAATTGAAAAAAGAAAAAATGTGCCATTGATGAAACCCTAGCAAATAGGCCTCATGGTAGCAAAAATAGAATCTCTACCAAGATGGTGAAAACCTGGTAAACAAGTGCCTCTTGTTCCCTAGATTCTATACCTATTGCAGCACCACTTGGCTCTTGCTTCTCTTGCTTTCCTACTTTAGTTTGCTTTCTCGCTTTCCTACTTTAGTTAGTTTCTTGCTTTAGTTCATTCCCTACTTTAGTTCTTTAGCTCATTCACTTTCTCTCAATTATCTTCGAGACTATACTCAGCTCTACATAGATTGAAACTAGTCACACTTGGGGGCATCTTCCTAGTCTAGTGGGTGTTCTATCACTTTCAGAGGATTTATTCATGCATGAGTCACCAGTGGTTCCCAATGCATTTGCTTGCTAATGCCTATCTATTCTTGAGATTTCTCCCCTTGAGGATCTCTTGTGTATTCCCACTATGTCTACCTACTAATACCTAGCTATCGCTTAGATCTCTCTTTTTGAAGATCCCTCTTATATCAGTCACCAGTGGTTCCCACATCATCTGCCTGTTGATGTGTCATTCCCCCTTAGATCTCTCTCCTTGATAATCTTCCTTATATTAGTCACCAGTGGTTCTAACAGCGTCTACTTACTAATACTTGGTTAGCACTCTAATTGTTCCCTAAGACTCTCTCTCATGTCAGTCACCAGTGGTTCTCACTATGTTTTTCTATTGTCACCATCCTTTTGAGATTTCTCGTGCTCGATATCTTCCGATTTGACATCAATCTGTTGAAACTAAAACTAAAACTTAAATTGGATTTTTAAATTCCTGAAGTGTGCTAAGATTTTATTTTGATTTCTTGTCTTGTTTCTTTTATCATTCCCCCTCGAGTGAATCTAAGACGTCTATCTTGATTGAGAAATGCGAAGACTAGGGGCATGATCTTTTCCTTGCTTTCTATTTGTTGGTTTAGTTCCAATGATCCAAACAATCCATCTAAGAGTTGTGTCCACTTTGAGAGCCTTCATCTCATGTTGGATGGCCATGTGTACCTTGACTCTTTTTATATGGAAACATTGGTGAGGTTGGTTCTTCTCCTTTTCTATTGAGTGACTTCTCTTTGCTACAAGTGAAATTACAAATGCTCATCCTATGAAGTGAATGTAAGGGTCACTGTGAGCACTTTGATATGCTTATCTTTCACTTAGAAAAAAGAGAAACTCTTGTGTGTCTAGCGTGTCTGTATGCAAGAAACATTTAGGTCATTCTAGAAACTGTTCTTTTATGCTTATGTTAACTTGCTAAATCAAAAGGAATAGGTGTTCAGGTCTAACTAGCTTCTTGTGCCTTAATGCTTACACCTCATTTTGAAAAATCTAATATTAATGTCATATTCATATTCTCATGATTGTAATGTTAGTGAGAGTTGTACAACATCCTACAATCATTCAATACCTAAAAACTCTATGATGATAATAAAATGACTCCAACAACCAAGTCCTAGGGTTTGCATCTAACTTAGGCTTACATTGAGATAATATTTTGGTGCTCTCTTTAGTATCTTCTATTGGATTTTATTCATCTAAGTTTCTCATCTTTTTTTCTTGGGTTAATCTTGGCTAGACAAGTATCTGGTCCTCATTCTTGATCTTCAAACTTTCTTTGGTTAGTATCTATCATGTATTGCAAAATCCTGCACGAGATGATTAGTACCATATACATTGTATTTTCATTTCAAGGGAATTATCCATAACCCATATACATGAATTTCACATCTACATATCCATATACATGGGCATTCATTATAAGCATAAATCACATCATACATTACATTTTTTCATCTACCATCTATCATTTCATTTTACATTGCATACTCATTTATAAAATAAAACATGTGCATATTCATTTGCATACACATAAGAGAATCATGCGCATCTCATATCTAATCCATACATCTAAGCATCTAGGAAACATCTCATAAACATGAACATAAAAGCAATATACACATAAGTATAATAATATCAAAAGTTGAGCTCATATATATATATCAACCGATCAATGTCAGTACAATCAAAAGAATGGTCCTACTTGATCACAGTCTATCACAAATGGGGCAATACATCAATATATATCTCCAACTCTAACTCTGCCCATCACCACTTGGAGGAGGTGGATGAGGTGTTCCTTGAGGAGGTGGACACTATGGAGGACCCTTAGGAGGTGGTCCCTGTGGTGGTGCCTATGGAGGTGGTCCCTATGGAGCTTCTCATGCCCCAACATACTTTGAGAATGGTGAAACCTATTCAGATAAATCTGACACTACCCCAACATATGCTGCATAGTAATATGCTACCTATGCAGCCTCATATTTGGCCTCCAGCTAAGCCCTAGCCAACACATCCTATAGCCCTCTGATCTCTTGATCTCATTCTGCTACTTGAGTCTCTTGTATGATGAACTATGTGTGGAAGTCATCTCTCTCCTACTATACCTGTCAGACTCTCTCTCAGCTCTTTTGTAGAGCCTCTTATAACTATGCTATCTATGGAGGCCCATATGCCACCTAATCCTACATGTATGTATCCTCACCCTATGCCCCTTTTCCAGGAGGTGGATGTTGAGAGGTGTCACTTGTCCTCTATCTAATGGACCTATCCTAGGTCCCACTGCCAAAAACACCTGCATATGACAACATCTATCTCAGAGGAATGGGAGTCTGCCTAGTCCTCAATCTCAATATCCTCTACTACTATTGCTACTATCGTATCTGCTACTACTACTATGGTACTTATTTCTACTATGTTGGTACATGCTACTGCTGCTACGGTGGTGGCTGCAATACCTACTAAAATCTCTAGCCCATACCAATAGGATATGTAAACCATGGGTATGGGTGTGCCAATAGCTTAGCATAATATGCTGATGTCATCCTTGCATCATCCACACCTACTAGATAATCCAACTGAGCTGGTGGTATCTGTGCCTCAATCATGGACCGTCCCTGATCTAGTCTCAGCTATCAACCATTCTTCACCTTGTCGATGAATCAGGAATAGGTATAATACTCTTGGGAGATGTCCTGAGGTCTCCCAAACTACTGTAGAACCTGTGTGAGTGGGAAGTGCTCAATGATATTGATGGTATGTCTGATCAAAGGACATGAGAAGTGTTACCCAAATTTTTCTATCTTATACAAATTTGGCTTAATCTATTTCAGAGGTCTCTATTTTAACCCTACCAAGCATCCTTGAAATTTTCATGAATTTATGCCTGGTTTCCTGGCCTCTGCAAGTCTTTCTATCCCCTAGTCTATAGTTCAAAAATTCATAAATATAGCCATTACCCCAAAAACCCTAGCAAACCCTAGGCCAGTTTCTATTTTCATGTTACTTTTCTGGCCACTTAAGTTCCATCAATATCCACATCTACTTTATTTCATTTAGTCGCCAGTTCTCTAAGTTCTCTAGTGGTTTCTTTCCTTATTCAGTGAACTAGCAACTACAATTTAATTCTTCCTTCGGTCGCTTAATCACTAAAAGTTTGGCAGTCTAAATATGTGGGGTCCCAGTTAAGCAAGATCCAATGGTTGTCATGAGTTTGCATAGGGTCTGTCAGAGGCTTGTGATCTTGTGACATTCATTGATCCTTCCTTATGATGTAGCGTTGTAAAGCTTTAGTGGGTCCACTACCATGTCATCCTATGTGGAGGCTTCTTATTGGTCGGTTGGTGATGATTTCAAAGTTCATCAGAGAGGGCCCAGAGAACTGCATAACTTTTAATCCAACAGCTGGCGCATGATCTCATGTGTTGTATCAAAGCCATGAGATTATGCACCGACTGTCAATTTCACTTTTTTGTCAGAGCTTTGCCAGGTGGGTCCTTATTCATTGATGCTCTTGAGTATGATTGCTCCACATAGTGATGACTAGGTTTGTAGTGGGTCTATTTGTCAGAAGGGTCCAGGCTTAATAAGATCTATGATGGGTGCATGATCGAAAGGAATATTCGAGGGCCATGAGATCATGCACCCGCCATTAGATTGGAATCTAAATTTATAGTGGGTCCATTGTTAGAAATGTTGCCAAGGTGTTGCTAATAAGGCTGTTAGAATGAATGGAAGATTGACAAATTGCAGAATGGGCCTAGGGTTTGAAAGGTATTTTGCAACTTGGTGACTAAAGGATTTTGCGTGTTCTCAGAATGTAACCAAGGTTAGTTAAAAGACTCAATGATTCAGCGAATGCCTTGTTCATTGAATCGCTTGACCAGACTAAGGTTAAGCCAAATTTCTTCACAACTTAGAGAAAGGTCTTCAGTCACACAATCGCCGAATAACTTAAAGGAGTAAAGTCAAAGTGGGTCCAACTTGGTAATATGCCAACGTGCTAAAGTTTCATTGGCTACAGTGTGCCAAGGTGGATTTTGACTTTTCAAGGGGGTTTGCGATTGTTTCAAGGATAGTCTAAGCCATTCGACTATCGGGAGATAAAAGATATCAATGGTCACATTTTAAAGTGATCGGCTAGCTGTTATAATTCAAATTCAAATATCTCTACAGAGGGTTTTTTGCCAGTGATTGATCCAACAGGCGGAGTAGCTCAAAAAAATTATGTTTCCAGGACATTTGCAGTTGGAAAAAGATAAGGAATAGGTTCGGGTGGCCTTCATGGGTTGTTTCTTGTCCCTAAGAGGTACCATTTTGTGCACTCATGGTCAAACCTTTGTGCAGAGAAGTTGGTGAATCAAGGTTTCTTGTCTGCGGGTGGATACAGTATAGGATGGGCACACAAATATCTAATCAGCCATGGTGTTGTAGAGATACATTTATGATCAGATTTGGTAGAATTAGGGTTGATATTATTCTGATAAAAATCTTTGTAACCCTAGTTAGGTTTTAACTCCTGCCTATGTGCAAAAAGAGGAGATGTATATAATATTGTTTGGAGCGTTTGAAAGCTCAGAGTTTACTTTTTGTAAAAAGAGAGGTTTCCTTTCTCAGGAGTTATCTGAGGCATCCTTTCCACCCTCTAGCTTCTACAACCTATAATCTTTCATTGATGCTTAGAAATTGCAAAGGTATTTTGTGGCATTCTTTTTGTCCTTGTGATTTCTTGTCTAAGTTTTCTATTATTGAATGGGATATATTAGCTTTGTTAGAGAAGCCTCAGAGTTCCAGAGCCCTTTTCCTTTTAGCTTACATGTGCACTATTGTGTATGATTTGATTTGAGTGAGTTTGTGGGTATATTTCAGCCCCTTGTCATTCTGTCTCATTCCTATGCCCTTTTGCTGAAAAGAACATCTGCTTGCAGGTCATAGTTTGTGTCTCTTGTCTAGACCCCTCTATGAAATACTTGTGCAAGCCTATTTAGGAAGATTGTGTTCTACTAGATCTGAGACCCCTTCATGTTGATTTGGCTAGTGTACTGTGTTCTTTTCATTTTGGTGTATCACCCAGTAGGTAGTTTTATTTCAAGTCATTTCCCTTTCAAGCATTCCTTCTATCCCTTTTCCCTCAAAGTTTTAATTTCATGTCAAGAAGAAAATTAAGGTGATTATCCAAGAGGAACCAACCTAGAACCTAGATGTCTCATCTTAGTTAGAATAGGTCCCACAACCCAGAGATGATTCCCATGTTATAATAAGTTATCAAGACCAAGAGAGCTTGAAACAAGGGTGAAAACTTAGTGTATAACAATTCTGGCATGCCCAATGGGACTAAGAGGTCATAGTTTTCATAATTCTTGTTGGTTCTAATATGCTTCCAGCAAGCTGCAGACCTTTGAGAGGTCATTCTTTTGTATATTTGGCCAATCTGAATTAACATTTACTGGTTGTAAGAAGATTCAGTACCTGAGATGGATTACTATCCTTCTTTTCATGAAGATTTCCCTTCATTTCATGAAGGCCAACTTTATCAGAGTAGTTGTACTTCTAATTTTATGCAGGACTATCCAGTTGTAGCAATGGAGCAACATTTACCTCATGCTTGCCCCCCACCCACCCAACTTCCAGTATCATGGCAACATCAATACACATATTAGCAACCTCAAGAATAGATGCTTTCCTTAAAGGAGCATGCTTATCATGCCCAGATCCAACAACAACAAGATTTGGCTCAGCAGGACTAGGGTTATAGGAGGTATCTAGTGGAGCAATACAAGAGAAATGAGGCCAAGCTCACTGAAGGATTGGAAGCACAAAAGAATTTTTATCAATAGGTGTTGGAAACATAGAAAAGGAATATGCCGACACAAGAAAAGGAGTAGTTCGATGCTAGATGGAAGCAGTGTGAAGAAATCATTGTAGGACAACAAAAAGGTCAAGCATCCCTTCCAAGTAATCTAGCAACACTAAACAAATTTTACAAGGAAAATTTGATTAAGGTTAGTGTTGCTATAGCTGAAAAAGAGGAGGATTTTCAAAGAACATTAGCAACTCAGAGGGATGCCTATGAAGAATTGGAAGTTCATAAGAATAATTGTGAAAAAATGGTTCAAGACCAAAGGATTTTGATAGAGGCCATGTTTGGTAGAGACAATGAATTTCAGATTGAGAAAGAAAAGGAGAAGAAATCTCATGAGGAGTTTCATGAGAGAGAGCTGCAGGATCTCAAGAAAAATATAGGATTCCTAGCTTATATAGCTGAAACATATAAGAGAGGCTATCAAATGTAGGTTGAGAAATGTTCTCAGCTTGGGGAAGAAAAGGAGATCATGGAACAAAAGATTGTTGATCTAAAGGAGGCTCTCTCTGAACAAGTTAAGGCAAATGAGTTCTCAAAAAATCATGATAATTGTGATGACATCAGTATACTTCTCCTACAAAAGAATCTAGAGGAAGAAGAACAACAACAATAATTTTGGGACAAGATGGAACACTTTTTCTTGCATCTTGATGACAAGCCCACACTTCTAGAGAACACCTACAAGCTACAAGAGATAATTATTTCCAGTCAGCATAAGGAGGAGATCAATCAGACTAAAATAATCTCTCAAGAGCTTGAGTCTATCAAGGATAGTTCAAGGTCCAACATGTCTCATGGCTACCCTATCAGGCATTTGGCCTGGATGGAGGTTATCAAAGGAGTACAAATTGTGCCAACATCCCAATATGATACTCCACCAGAAGCTAAGGCTAAGAATGAACCAAATTAGCCTATTGTCCATATTGACCAAGTAAGTAAAGCCTTAATACTGATCACCATCTCCCTTCAGAATGATAGTGCTTACAATCGACTTGACCAAGTGAGTAGAATCCATTTCATTCAAATCCTTGTCAGGCAGGTGATTCTGCATATCTCCTATATTTATCTTTTAATAGCTTTCTAGGAACATGTGGATTATTGTAGGCTCAGAAGGATGGGAAGTTATTTTTCAAAAATAGTAAATAGTTTTGTTTGACTAGTTTTATGTACTAGTTTTCTTAAGTTAGGTTAGTTTCTCTTGTTTTCTTCTAGTTTTCTAGATTAGTTTTCTTGCTTTCCAAGAAGTGCTCAAGCATAATTTTTGTTCCTCTAGTTCTAGGTCTCTCTCTATAAAAAATTTTTGTGCTCAAATGATGACCCCCTATGCCCAATGGATTATGTCAAGGCCACTAGTTTTCCATGTCTAGTAGGTTGACATCTAGTAGAAATCACAAAAATGTTACCCAAATTTTCTTATCATATACAAATTTGGCTTAATCTATTCCAGAGCTCTCTATTTTAACCCTACCAAACATCCCTAAAATTTTCATGAATTTTTGTCTGGTTTCCTAGCCTCTGCAATTCTTTCTATCCCCTAGTCTACAGTTCAAAAATTAATAAATATAGATGTTACCCCAAAAACCCTAGCAAACCCTAGGCCAATTTCTATTTTCATGTTACTTTTCCAGCCACTTAAGTTCCATCAATATCCATGTCTGCTTTATTTACTTTAGTCACCAGTTCTCTAAGTTCTCCGACAGTTACTTTCCTTATTCAGTGAACTGGCGACTGCAGTGTAATTCTTACTTCGGTCACTCAATCGCTAAATGTTTGGCGGTCTAAATATGTGGGGTCCTAGTTAAGCAGGATCCAATGGTTCTCATGAGTTCGCATAGGGTCTGTCAGAGGCTTGCAATCTTGCGATATCTATTGATCCTTCCTTATGATGTAGTGCTACAAGGCTTTAGTGGGTCCACTACCACGTCGGCCTATGTGGAGGTTTCTTATTGGTTAGTTGGTGATGTTTTGAAGTTTGTAAGAGCGGGCCTAGAGAACTGCATAACTTTTAATCCAACGGCTAGTGCATGATCTCATGTGTTGTGTTAGAGCCATGAGATTATGTGTCAATCGTCGATTTCACTTTGTTGTTAGAGCTTTGTCAGGTGGGTCCTTGTTTGCTAATGTGCTTGAGTATGATTGGTCCATGTAGTGATGATTGGGTTTGTGGTAGGTTCATTTCTCAGAAGGGTCCCAGCTTAATAAGATCTATGGTGGGCACATGATTGGAAGGAATATTTGGGAGCCATGAGATCATGCACCTACCGTTAGATGGAATCTAGATTTGCAATGGGTCCATTGTTAGAAAGGTTGCCGAGGTGTTGCTGATAAGGTGGTTAGAATGAATGGAAGATTTACAAATGGAAGAATGGGCCCAGGGTTTGAAAGGTATTCTCTGACTCGGTGACTAAAGGATTTTTCATGTTCTTAGAATTTAACCAAGGTTAGTTAAAAGACTCAGTGATTCAACAAATGCCTTGTTCACTAAATCACTTGACCAGACTGAGGTTAAGCCAAAGTTTAGTCGTACTTTTCACCAAATAACTTAAAGGAGGAAAGTCAAAGTGGGTCCAAGCTAGTAATATGCCGTCATGCTAAAGTTTCATTGGCTGTAGTGTGCCGAGGTGGATTTTGACTTTTCAAGGGGGTTTGTGATTGGTTCAAGGATAGTCTGAGCTATTTGACTGCCAGGAGATAAAAGATATCAATGGTCACATTTTAAAGTAACTGACTAGCCATTATAATTCAAATTCAAATATCTCTACATAGGGTTTTTTTCCAGCGATTGATCTAGCAGGCTGCGAAGTAGTGGGGTAGCTCATAAACATTATGTTTCCAGGACATTTGCAGTTGGAGAAAGATAAGGAAGAGGTCTGGGTGGCTGTCATGGGTCATTTCTTATCCCTGAGAGGTACCATTTTGTGCATTCATGGTGAGACCTTTGTGCAGAGAAGTTGGTGAATCAAGGTTGCTTGTCCGCGGGTGGATGCAGTACAGGATGGGTACACAAATATCTGATCAGCCATGATGTTACAGAGATACATTTATGATCAGATTTTGTAGAATTAGGGTTGATATTATTCTAATAAAAATCTTTGTAACCGTAGTTAGGTTTTAACTCATGCCTACATGCAAAAAGAGGAGATGTATATAATGTTTTTTGGAGCTTTTGAAAGCTCAAAGTTTACTTTTTGTAAAAAGAGAGGTTTCCTTTCTCAGGAGTTATCTAAGGCATCCTTTCTGCCCTCTAGCTTCTGCAACCTATAATCTTTCATTGATGCTTAGATATTGCAAATGTATTTTGTGGCATTCTTTCTATCCTTGTGCTTTCTTGTCTAAGTTTTCTCTTATTGAATGGGATATGTTGGCTTTGTTAGAGAAGTCTCAGAGTTCTAGAGCCCTTTTTCCTTTCAGCTTGCATGTGCACTATTGTGTATGATTTGATTTGAGTGAGTTTGTGGGTATATTTCAGCCCCTTGTCATTATGTCTCATTCTTGTGCCCTTTTGCTGAAAAGAACATTTGCTTGTAGGTCATAGTTTGTGTCTCTTGTCTAGACCACTCTGTGAAATACTTTTGCAAGCTTGTTTAGGAATATTGTATTCTACTAGATCTGAGACCCCTTCATGCTGACTTGGCCAGTGTATTTTGTTCTTTTCATTTTGGTGTATCACCCAGTAGGTAGTTTTCTTTCAAGTCATTTCCCTTTCAAGCATTCCTTCTATCCCTTTTCCCTCAAAGTTTTACTTTCATGTCAAGAAGCAAATTAAGGTGATTATCCAAGAGGAACCAGCCAAAACCTGGAGGTTTCATCTTAGTTATCATAGGTCCCACAGCCCAAAGATGATTCCCATGTTATACTAAGTTATCAAGACCAAGAGAGCTTGAAACAAGGGTGAAAACTTAGTGTATAACAAGAAGAACATATGGGGGAGCTCATGTCAAGCATCATCCCAAACCTTAGTCATTAACCATGGTCACCATATAACTGCAACCATGTCATCTAGCTACCCTCACCACTGATCTGTCTTAGCCAACGCTGGTTGAGTCATTAGACATGTATATCTATATATGTATGACTCCAAGGGTTGTTGTCTATCATGGAAAAATGGCCTACATATAGGGAGATGCTCCCAGGCCCAGATTTGCAAAACAAAAAACCCACGGCCATGGTCTGCACACTCTAATACATGATCTCATGCATCTCAATGTATATCTATGTGAGCATGCACTCACGCCATCAAAATCTCATAGTTGGCCTATCTAGCATCTGATGTAGCATACACCTCTAGCTGCACTCTAATCCATGTTTTCCTTGATCTAGTACCTAGTAACAACTCAAAAATATAGCTAAGATGACTGCTAATCTGTGCCTAGCTCCATATCTGCTGATCAGGTCCTCCCATGAGATGGCTCAACCTATCACCATATCATCCTGAAAGATGGCCCTCAGTGCTACTATGTTTTCTCTTGATTGAATGTCATACTCCACGTGGGTGCCATGGAATGGTATCCTCAGAATCTTCTAGATATCCTTGGGTGTGACTCTCATCTCCCCCATTTCCAAGTGAAAGGTGTTCTTCTCTGAGTGGAAATGCTCAACTAGTGCACCTAATAGACTATGATTTACCTGAATGTTGGGTATATCACATAAATAAGATAATCCCATACCATCAATGTGGGCACCCTCAGCATCACTCAGCCTCTACACTAACACACCAATAACTAGGTGGTGAGACTAAAATGCAATATCTAGGAAGTCAACCTACAAAGCAAGTGATAGCATTCAATCAATATCTCAATCATGATGGTTTTTCAAAGAAATAACAAGTAAGGATATACATATATACTAACATAACTCTTGGATGCCCTAACTAGTTGATTTTATGAATAATTGTACAATGACTTTGAATTGCTATAGTAGGTTCTTGCGTGAGGAAAGATTGTTCTTTGCACAAGAATTCATCACTGGTGATGAAGTCTCTCATGAATTCACTTCACATCTCATGTGAGCTCACAAAGATGCCCCATGCAAAGATTCCCTAAGCTATGCAAGGAAACCATTCTCTCATGCAAGGGGTGACTGAGGTCGGTGTGAGGAAACTATTTCCTCATGTGGACATTGACAAACTAAGCCTAAAACATCCCTAAATCTAGCCTAAACGACCTAAAAAAATGTTAAAATTTTTAAATACAAGATGGCTTTGTTTGAAAGTTGTCTATACTAAAGTATATGACTAGATATAGTGTTGTCATTATGGAAACAAAGTCATATAGCAGTTTGGAGTCAACGCACTAAGTGTAAAGATTAGAAATCAATTAAGTGTTGAAGACTAGACAATTAACAGAGTACCAAAGACTCAAAGCATCAGTGCACATGTGTACAGATGAATTATGATGTGCTCCCTAGAAGTTAAGCTTGGTAGACTATACTTATGCTAATTCTAAGAGTGCATAAGTAGATATGTAAAGATGTGAAAGTTACAGTCAGTTGAAGTTGCATAGCCAGTGTGTGCCAGTAGTGAATAGAGCATGGAGCCGGTAGTAACTATTCTGGTTTGTGACTATGATGTAATGTTGTAGAGGCTATGTGCCCATTGTATTTAGGTTTCTAACATATGTACATGTATAATTGTAAGCACACTTAAGCCAATTCACTTGGAAGCATTGTCTGTAATTAGTTATAGGGCTGACCTAATTGTTTTGTTTGTATGAGCGTATAAATATAAGATGCATCCATTGTAATTAGTATGGAAATTGTAATAGAGTTGTGATAAGAAGAGAAGAGGTATGAAAAGTCAACATATGATGTATTAGAGCTTTGCCAGAGGTCAAAGCATGAGTACACCAAGGAACTGATCTGACAAGCAGTGTCATAGTGATACTTCACCCAATAGATATAGTGTGTATTTGATAGCAGAATGTTGTAGCCTTCATCATTTGAGAAGTGAGCTCTATGATAGTGAGTCCACTCCCCTAATAGGGATCATTGTAAAAGACTCCTAACAGGGTTTGACCCTTAACTAGGTCTACTGTACTAAAAGCATTGTAAAGCTACTCCTAATAGGGTAAAGGATCTTCTAGCAAGGATCACAAAACACTAGTGTAGAATATTAGTGGGTGTCAATTCCCAATGGGGTTCTTACCTATTTAGGTTTCCCCATAACCATATTTGTGTCATGTTTTATTCTTATGTTTCGAGTTTTATGTGAATGTTTAATTCAATACTTAAGAATTTAAGTGAGGCATAAAGATTAAAAGAAAAGATAAAGTTCAGTGAACACTGATTCACCCCTCCCCTCTTTGTGTTCCCATTCCTAACAATTGGTATCAAATCTTTGGTCCTCAGCATAGAATTTTAACCACTTGAGGAGATCATGGACAAAATAGAAATGAAACATCTGAAGAAGAATCTTGAAGAAGCTCTTGAAGACCTAGATAATTCAGAAAGAGAAATTGAAGAACTAAAAGAAAAAGTCAGTGATGCTCAATTAGTTATCAAAAGACTAAGAAAGGATTTGAAAGGTCTCCCTAACAGTGATCTTGAAGAAAAAGTCAAGAAGTTAAATGAACAAAATATATCTCTATTGAGCCAGCTTGAAGAGTTTGATGAAAAATTGATGAACAATCAAGATGTCTATAATGAGCAAGTCAAGGAGAAGCTTCAACTCAATGATGAATTGAGGGAAGCCAATTTGGAAATCTTGGATCTAAGGAATTGCAAAGAAAGATTGGAATCTGAATTAAAACAAGAAAAGAATCACATTGAAAAATTGCACACTAGTTCAAATTTGATAGAATCTTAGTTGTATGCAAGAAGAGTCAAAGGAGACACTAGCTATATTGGATACAATGAAGCACATAATTAGATTGATAATATGCAAGCAAGAAATGAGACACAAAAGAAGTCTACTGATACTAAGAAGACTGAAGATCAAACAAAAGATAATGATGGTCCTCCTAAGAATGAGTGCAAGCCCGAAGAATGCACCTATTTTACATGTAACAAGCATGGACATATTACAAGGAACTATACAGAGGTAAATCCTTTTAATGGTTACTATTATACATGTAATAGATTTGGTCATAGAGCAATAAATTGTAAGACTAGTAAGAAGAACAAGATTTAGCATCAGAATTAGACCAATGTAAGAAGTTCTCAAAATGTTACATGTTAGATATGTAGCTATAATGGTCATATAGCAAAACAATGTAAAATGGTGACTCATGTCAATGCACCAAGGAATAATAGACCTCCAGTGATTTGTAAATAACAATGCTAGACATATATCAATGTTTTGTAAATCAAGGGTGCAAGGTTAGGAAAGCCCTAAAATGGCCAAAGAACCAGTTTTGGATCCTGAAGTAGAAGTCAAGTTTGTGAAGGCCTCAGATAATGCGAGCTTGATTTGGTCAGAAGGAAAGAAGGATAATTTTGATAAGAATGTATTGGATGCATCCCCAGTGGACGCACCCTCTACATCTACATGAATGGCCCTCAGGGTCATAGGGGGAGCTAATTTAGCTCTAGACCCCTACGTGACTAGTATACTCATTCTTAGAGTATGCACCTTTGGACTTACTGTTGGAGTATATTGGAATCTTTGTGCAAGAGAGCACATGTTGATTGTAACCAAAACTCAAGTTTGAAAAATTGAAGTGACAGCCTGGTTTACATGAGTTGCATTAATGGAAAATTCCTTACTTTAAGTACAGATAAAGTTGTTTGTTCACTCATTCCATTCATATTTAGAGTGATCAAGAGAGAAGAAGAATCTTGGAAGTAGTTGTGAAGATTTGGAGATTAAGATATCAGTGATCATAGTGCATTTGATTGGTTACAGAAACCCTAGCTCATTTCGCTAATTTGAAAGCCGTCAGATCATCTCAGAAATCTTTTGGAAAGTGAATATTAAGTAAGTCATGGTCACTCCTATTGTTTTTGATGTTGCTGAGAAGAAGTTGTATGTTTTCAAGAGGCATCTATTCAAGTCAACCCTAGATGATTTAGAGGGAGCTTTCTCCCACATGCTAATGGGTGTCATGCATGTAGAAGACATAAGGGCTTACATATATTGTAAGAAGGAACCTGTTGGACTAGATAGATAAAGGGCGCACATGGACACAATGTTGAAAGTAGATAAAACATTCAAAGATGAATACACTAAATGGAATGATCACCCCATTGTTGAATATGCTATGACATACGAGTTCTATGAGGAAGAATGGATTAAGATTTTGTTGAGCATAATCCATGATGATTTGGTTTGGATTGGAGATGTACTAGTAAGAATCATAGAAGACCTAATTCATGAAATGACAAAGCCTCTCTAAGACAAGTGCCATCCTTCCAGTAGGTAAGGATGTCAGGAAAATGGTGGAGCAAGTGTGAAAATCTAGGAGTGATAAGTGTGACATGACCATTGAGCCCATAGAGCAACCAAACATCAAGTTGATATCATTGATATTGGGCTACATATTTCATCATACTAGCAGGGTGAAAAGTGTGTCTACGGGCACTATTCTAGTAGCCATCCATCTTTTGCAAGAAGATGGAGAGTTCAACTTGTGTGAGATCTTGTGTGCACAATTGATAGACAATATCAAGGCTATCAAGCATGACAAGACTAAGGTATTCAGGTTTGGGTCCTTAATCATCTATATGTACCTTCATATAGTTGGTAAAGTGGCAGACTTGTATCTAGACAAGTCCATTCCTACCATGCCTCAGATATCATACAAGGCATCCACATAAATCACACTTAGAAATTTCATTACTTTGGAATTGAAGACCTTCAGAACTAAGGTGCAAATGAGGTACAAAATTCCTAAGATTATTGTGGAGAAGTACAAAGACACAATATGCTTCATGGTGGAGATTGATACTACATGTATGGAAGCTGTGGAGCCTAGAACTAAGTGGATTCATCCACTTGGGTATGAAGCTGAAGAACAAGTTCTTGAAGCTTATGCACAGGTACTATTATCAGCCCCTAAGGATGATAATGAACCTAGGTGGGGAACATATGAAGAGAAGACTAGAGAAGTTGATGCTAAGCTGAACAATGCTGCAACAAAAAGAAAGGTTCCAAAGGTCACATCAAAGATACTAAGAATACATGGTATATCACAAGAAGACCTTGACAATGCAAGGGAAGAGAAGATTTCTCTAGAATTGAAGAGTGCAATAGAAGAACAAGAAGATCCAAAGATGAAGAAAATAAAATTTGAAAAAGATGATAGTCAGAAGGGTAAGGAAGACAATACTCCTTCTACACCCATAGAAATCAATGATCCTATAGGTCCACTAGAGTATAAGCCTATTGCCAAGAGGAAGAAAGAAACCAGCACCAGTCATCCATCTTTACATGCCACAAGGAGTAGGAGAAACACTAAAGCACCTCCTAAGGTAGGATTTAGGCCTACCCTTAAAGTTTTGAGCTCTAGAATTATTGATGAAGGAAAAATTGATCAAGTAGAGAAACACTATGAATCATACAATGAGATTGATAAGTTAGAAATTCATAATATGATTATCAAACATATGATCAAGTTCAAGAAAATAGTTCTTGAAATGTAGACCTCTATTCCTGATAAAGTTTGGAATATTTTAGAACACCTAAAAAGACAAGCCAATGAGGAAGATCAAAGGATAAGAGAAAAAGTATTAGAAGATACTTTGCTAGTATGTTTTAAAGATGAAGAAGCACTAATATTGAAACTAATGAAGCTACACCTAAGAACAAAGATGAGAACTCTTCATATCATGAACAAGGACTATGAGCTGATAATGAAGGAAATAGAAAAAGTAGTTGAGAAGGTGTTATTAGAACAACAAATCAAACCACCTACTGCACCGATCACTCATGCACCAATTAAGAAAGATAAAGTGGTAGAGCCCACTAATGAACCAATGATAGGTCCTCAAGACTTAGCACCCATAGTAGAAGCACAATCAGAGGTAGATCACTCTGTGCCCATGTCAAGATCACTCAAGAATAGACAATTCATCATTGATAATGTGGAAATATCCATGGCGGCTACTGATAAAGATTTAGATAAGTTTGAAGAGGCTTTTATAAGTACATAAGAAGTAGAGATCTTATGTAGTAGTACCCCTCCCACTCAGCAAGAAGAAGTAATCATGGAAGACATTTCTAGTGAGAAATAAGAAGAAAAGAAAGAAGGAATAGGGGAAGAAAAGAATGATGAATCTTTTGTTGATTTGGTCAAGGTGAAGCAAGAAGTGATGACAACAATCCCATCACTCCTTCCTTTGCATTTTTGTCAAGTTTGACACCAGACACAAGAAGTTTGGACTCCTGGAAGGAAGAAGATCTGATTAAGTTTAGCATCCTAGCTATGGAGAAGGCTAAGGAGAAGCAATTAATGAGGAATCTTCTCTTGGTAGGATTAGTAAATATCTTGAATAGCTTACTGCCAGAGGACAAGAAAGTAGTAAAAGTTCATTTAGTTGATGATGTGAGCATAGTCATCTCATAGTTCAAGGTGAATTTCTCAAGCCTAGAAGAATTTGCGGCCATAGTAGTAGAGGAGAAGTACTTAAAGAAGAGACTCAATGAGCTCATGAGTAATTTTACAGTAGACTTAAACTCTCTTAAGTCTGCTCAGGCATTATTGAAGGAGTTTTTAGATCAAGGAAGGAAAGTCATTGCAGTATCCATGGATCAGGATAAGTTCACTGATGCCCATCTTAAGAAGATCAAAGATGTAGAGGAAATGATTGAGAAGATAAATAATTCAATGTTAGATACTTCCAATGATGTGAACATGTGTAGCAATGTCTATCAAGGTCAGTTAGACATAATTGAGAAGGCAGAGAAAGAAATGGAGAAGGTAAGGTCTAGACAAACTTAGTTGAGGAACACTCTTGTGCCCTCACCAGACATTCTTAGTCAGAACATAAAAGAGATTGATGCGACCATGATAACCTATGATCAAGGTTCAAGCATAGAACTGGAGAAGATGGAGAAGCTTCAATAGTCATTATGTGCCCATCTACAAATAATCAATTCTCTGATAACCTTTTGGAAGAAGGAGATCCAGAAACTCAAGATTGCATATCTAGATGTTTTTCCTTAGTAAGTGTATGTAGATAGAATTTTTGATGCACCTTTGTCATTAATGTCAAAGGGGGAGTTGCATAGAATATGGAGTACATATATGTATAGGGAGATATAAGTAAAGATGTATAGAAAAAAAATGTTTTGTGTAAAGGAACAGTTAGAGACTTCGCCATATTCCTTTGTTGCCATCAATGACAAAGGGAGAGATTGTTGGAAAGTTGTCTATACTAAAGTATATGACTAGATATAGTTTTTTCATTATGGAAACAAAGTCATATAGCAGTTTGGAGTCAGTGCACTAAGTGTAAAGATCAGAAATCAGTTACGTGTTGAAGACTGGATAGTTAATAGGGTACTAGAGACTCAAAGCATCAGGGCACATGTGTACAAATGAATTATGATGTGCACCTTGGAAGGTAAGATTGGTAGACTATACTTATGCTTAGTCTAAGAGCACATAAGTAGATATGAAAAGATGTGAAAGTTACAGTCAGTTGAAGTTGCACAGCCAATGTGTGCCAGCAGTGAACAGAGCATGGAATCGATAGTAACTATTTTGGTTTGTGACTATGATGTAATGTTGTAGAGGCTATGCACCCATTGTATTTAAGTTTACAACATATGTACACGTATAGTTTAAGCACGCTTAAGCCAATTCACTTGGAAGCATTGTCTGTAATTATTTATAGGGCCGACCTAATTATTTTGTTTGTATGAGCGTATAAATATAAGATGTGCCCATTGTAATTACTATGGAAGTTGTAATAGAGTTTTGATAAGAAGAGAAAAGGTATACGAAGTCAACATAAGATGTATTAGAGATTTGATAAAGGTCAAAGCATGAGCGCACCAAGGAACTAATCTGACAAGTAGTGTCACAGTGACAGTTCACCCAGCAGATATAGTGTGTATCTGAGAGCAGAAGGTTGTAACCTTCATCATTTGAGTAGTGAGCTCTAGGATAGTGAGTCCACTCCCCTAATAGGGATCATTGTAAAAGACTCCTAATAGGGTCTCACCCTTAACCAAGTCTATTGTACTAAAAGAATTGTAAAGATACTCCTAACAGGGTAAAGGATATTCTAGCAAGGATCACAAAACACTAGTGTAGAATATTAGTTGGTGTCAATTCCCACCGAGGTTTTTACCTATTTGGGTTTCCCTATAACCATATTGGTGTCATGTGTTATTCTTATGTTTCATGTTTTATGTGAATGTTTAATTCATTACTTAAGCATAAAGATTAAAATAAAAGATAAAGTTCAATGAACACTGATTCACCCCCCCCTCTTAGTGTTCCCATTCCTAACAGGTTGTTCCACTACTTACACATGCATCATGCTCTTGTGGCCGGCTATGTCATTGGGAGCATTCAAATCAATGCATATGCATTGGTACATTCTCCATCTCTCTTAGAGCTCTCAAAGTTTCTAGAGGACAAAAGTGAATAATGATTTGAAAATGACCCCTTTGAGCCTTCTATAGCTTTTGACCTAATTTTCAAAAGTGCTCCATTTTGCGCAAAAATTTCACCCTTACCTGAATCGACTGTTCTAAATCTATATTCACAATCGAAATCGAAATCTAACATTTCTAGATAGCTCAAAATTGTATTTTAAATTTATGGGACCTTTGGGAATGGACGCTTGTGCATTCAACCTTCTAGCATCATTTTCTTGCCAGAATCTTATCTCATCATCATTTTCTTGAGATCTTCAATATTTTCATCAAAAGTCAACTCTTTTCAAATTTGGTCAACCATGGTCAAAATTGGTCAACATGACCTCTAAATCACTCTAAATCACTTCTGCATTCTCTCGGTGCCTCCATAATCTGTTATGAATCTCCGATTTTGTCTCTACCTATAACTTATTGTTGCCAATCATCTTTATGGTGTGTCATCTTTCAATTTTTCTCCCAAGGGGGAAAGATGATTGCATCATTAAACCTTATCTAAATCAATTCTCGAATCAGTCTGATTTGATCTAATCCAAATCAAAAGTTCTCATCACTAGGGGCATCTTTGGGCCTCGCATCTTGTTATCTTGTCATCTATCTACTAGGTATCTGAGAAATCTAACTCAGATCCTCAGGGATCAAGCTTCATTCTGGATATGGTTCTCAAAATCTCACTAGGTATTGGGGCAATCTAACCCTAATTCCTAAGAGTCAAGCTTCATTCTGGAGATGGCTCTCGAAATCTCTTTTTGGATCATTATTCGAGAAATCTAACCCAAGTCTCAGAGGGCTAAGCTTCATTCTGGAGATAGTGCTAAATCTACATTAGTTATCATTTAATCAATTGATATTGGGGCAATCTAACCTTGATTCCAGTCTTCTCTCAAGTTGTAATTCGACAGTTGTCTTTGCAATCTAAGTTAGTCTTCAAAGAATCATGCTTCATACTGAAGTTAGTTTTGCAACTCAATCTGATCAGGGTCTTGGAAACCTAACCTATACTTCAGAACCGCTCATCATCTGTCATGTCAAACTATTCTTTGAATCAACGCACTGCTTGCACATCAATTCAAAGAGGGGAAAAATGTAATACCCTAGAATTGGCACCTTACAATTTTAATCATCTTTGGTGCATTCCTTCAATTTCTACATCATCGAAGTCCTATTGTACTAGGCAATTCTATCTCCTATTTGACTTTATATTTGACTTTATTTGGCTTGGTGTCAAATGCAAAAAAACCCTAAATTTTCATTAATTTTACACTATATTTAATTCCTAAATATTCAACATTTATTGGCTAAAAATCCCTATGATTAATTAATTTAATCCTAAAGTCCTAGTGCTCTAAATAAAATTAATTCCACCCTCTTTAGCTAATACACATCAAATGAATTAATATTCTTTAATTCTCTAAATGAAATATCCCACTTGAATTAATTAATTCAAAGTTATTCGAAGACTCACCCATATGTGGCAATATTTCATTTATTTTATTAAAAGAAATCCTTCAATTTGTCTCACCTTCCTCCATGGACATGAAGAGTCAGCCATTTCTTTCCAAGAAACTCTTCATCCTTCTCCTAGGCTCTTCTATATTATGAACCTTATTTTCTTCATTTTAAGGAGGCAATTTTAGAGTACCAAAACTATAGTGCATTTTTGTCTCAATTCTCTCATGCTTTCAAGCTTTTCATTGCATATTAGTATAATTTCATGTTAGTAGCATTTAATTGCATTCTCATCTTAATATAAGTTTCTTACCATGTGTTATCACTTTTTAAAAATTCTTGGCTCTGCATTAATAGCTTTGAAATATCCACGTTTTTGGCGTAGGTTTCCTCCCTCTTTTCCAAAACACTAGGTTGGTTGGTTCTCTTTTTATTTTCCCGTGTTACCTTTTTGATTCACTAAGAGTGCTAATCCACATGTGCCTTTAAATTTTTAAGTCATACGTTCACGGTTAGAAGATTGTTGGCCCCCATTCCCCTCTTCTCCTTTTTATTTCTCTACACCTAAGTTTTTGGTTTATTTTCCTAAGGTTTTCACTTTCCAAATGAGTGGCTATCGTTACACCACAAGACCCCGATTGTCAGTCTTTTTTGACATGTGATATAGCGATGAGTTGCCACCTATCCCAAAGGCGGGCCCGACTAGAGGAAGAGTTTGCGGACTTTAAAAGGTGGACAAGATCTATGGTGGTCATTATACCATTGATCAAAGATGCTTGCATGTTAAGCTTGCGGTGTAGCGAAAGCTATTAGATTTGCTTTATTTGAAAAGGGTTCGGTGGGTCCTAAGAGTGCCAGGTCATTACAAACTTTTGATTCTTATTGGTTCTCAGAAAAACTAGGTGGCGGCTGACGCATTTTTTAAAGACAGTAAAGGATAGTCAGAAGGGACCCGCCCGTATGAAAATGTGGCACAATATGATTTGACTGACAGAAGGTGATGTGTTTGATTGTGGGGTCATGTTTTCCAAAGGGTTAATCTTCATCTTGATCAAACGATTGTCGTTATATCGTTGATCAAAGATGTGGGGATTTTAAGCCAGTGGTATAGCGACGACCATCCGATCTTCTCAAACACTTAAGTGCTCAGTGGCCCCTTATTACGCCAGTTCACTTTGACATGTTTACTTATTATTGGTTGGATGACAGCTATGATCTGACTGTTTTCAAAGTGCTCAAAGTTAGAAAGGAAAAGGGACTGGGTCTACTTGTCAGTCTTTTGCAATGTGGCATGTTTTCATTTGATGTGTGCTCGCTGATGTGTCGCAGTGGGACCTTAGTTTCTCAGATGATTAAAGTGCTGCAAGATCTCACGGTTGTCATTAAACTGTTGGGATGAGATGTTCAAGTTTTAAGTTTGCGGTTTAGTGACAACCGTTGATTTGGATAATGAGATGGAGGCTTTTTGGTGGGTCCTCTGTGTTAATTATATTGATGAGGTGGTCATTTTTGATTGCCCATGGGTGATGTTGATGTGTAAAGATCGCTGCTCAGACCAGGATGAACTTAAGGAATTTAATTATGCACATGCTAAAATTTGAAATATTCTCATTGGTCGAGAACTAGCTTGCTAAAGGTACTATAGAATTTTGCTGACAAGTTGTCTACCGCCCGATGCGCTGAAAATGAAATATATCAACGGCTTGAATTTGAATTTTTCTCTTGAATGACATTTTCACGTCTAGTGAGTGATAGGGCTGCCAACCTCAGTAATGGTGGAATAACTTTGTTACATGCAGAAGAATTGTGAGCTGTTAGCAGATGTTATATACCAGAATTTGATTGTTGTTTTTTCTTCACTACTCTCGTATGTTCTCCGACGATATATTTTTCACGCAGTGCTCTCAAGCAGAAGGTTTTTTCAGGTGCCTGGTAGGTTTATCCCGTGTTTAAGTCATTTGAAATTTATAAAGCTTTGTGGGGTCTTCTTTCCTATCGTTAGTTGTTATTGTTTAAAGTTTTCTTGGGAATTCATATCTTAGTAAGAAGCCCTAATTTCAAAATGTCACCCAAGAGAAATTTGTCTGGTCAAATAGAATATAGTAAGAGAGGAATTTTTGAGGATTTGATGCAGTTGCTCCCATTTTTTGATAATGGGGCACAAAGAGTAAAAGAGCTCACTCCGAGACATCCTAGAGATTCAGTTGCAGAAGGTCTCTATGATAGAGGGAATTGGATGAGAGATGCTAAAGTGGGCGATAAGCACAACGGTCTTATTCTTTTCAAATCAGAATATTCATAAAGGAATGCTTGTGCGCCCCTCAGTAATGTATGGTAGTTTGACATCAGGAGGTTGGTATGCCCCGGGGTTTTCATGGATGATGAATTGTTAATACAGATTGCTAAATGCTATGATACTGTGACAAGATGTGTCAAGGATATAAATGGAAGAGACCTGATAAGCATTAGTAAGGATGAGATTGGATAGGTTTTCTCACTAAACAAACCATCTGTGGGGTTGGAGAAAATAGATTTCATGGAGTTTACTAAGATTTATGAGGCACAAAAGGATTATCTAAGGGTAGGGCCTCTAAGGCAATATTTTGATCAGATAGGATCAATGTGTGCTGTCAGTTCAAGCACACTAGAGCCCATCAGGTTAGACCTTTTAAGTAAAAAGGCACAAGAAGTTTATAGGTCTTTGTCTTTGATCTTAGGGCATGATGAGAAGACTCATATGCTGGTACCTTTTATGTTCATGATGGTGCAGTCACTCCACCCCCAGCTAGCCCTCATTTTTGACTTTGCTTCTCATCTGTCTGAAATAATTCATGAAGGATTAATAGGGATTAAGAATATGAAGGTCTCTAGACCATTCGGGTGGTACTCGATGCTTATGCACATATTTTTGTATAAGGGTGAGAAGTTTTTCAGTACAACGGTGAGTATTGAGAAGGAAAGATATGGAGAGACTCTCCCAGTGCAATTGTGGAACACAGCCTTGTCCAGGGATAGAACTGATGCTAGTTATATTACTTTTGATAGGGATTTTGCATCGAGGCTTAGGTCTCTTCTATTTTTTGATAATCCAAGACTCCCAGGAGAGTTATTAAGATTGATTAGGCTGATGGATTACTGTAAGGACATTACCATTGTCCATAATTTTGGAGACATAATTTTATATCCAGTTTCCACAGTATTCAGAGTGTATGGCAGTAAGGTGGCACCTTATATTTTTCCATATCAGGTCCCTTTGAAGCTTGGATAAGCTGAGATTTTAACACAAATTGGAAATTTAAAGGAAACCACACTCACAGGCAAAGGTAGAGGAACTTTCTTCCCTAATGTAACTCTGGCACATCAGTACGTAATTACAAAAGGAGGATGGGGGCACTTGCATAAGGTTTTACAACCCTACAAAATGTCAAAGGCAGTGGTGAGGTGTGCGGATACAGAGGGTTTCCTTTCGGGCATGTTCAAGGATAATGTGAGGTGTGCTCTTATTGAGCATCAATTTAATTTTCTAGAAGACATAATAAGAAATGAGTTTGACCTTCAAGCTCAGGAGATTAAGAAGGAAAAATGGGTGATTTATAGCAAGTCTATAGGTTTTATTCAAAATTTTGATAAAACTTATGACCCATTGGTTAGTTTTGAACCATAGGCTAGAAAAGTTAATGTCCTTATAGAGAATTTTGAAGGACTCATGAGTGCTGTAAATGAGAAAAGGGTATCTGTGACTAAGACAGATCTAGAAAAGGCTAGGCCAATCATAAACAAGCCTAAATATATGAATTTAATCCCTAAGGGGGTGTACACAGTATAAAAGAAGAGTGCATATATTGTCCTTCTGACCTCACAATAGGGAAGTGAAGATGTCCCTTCCACTTCAAGAGGGAAAAGACCACTTGGTGATCCAGCAGTGCAGGCACCTTCCCCAAAAAGGCAAAGAAAAGACGAAGAAAGACCGACAAAGGAGATTTACTCTCCTTCTCAATCCCCTATTCGGTTGGATGAGCATGGAGTAGCAGACTAGCTGGTGCAGTTGAGGGTTGAGGGAAATCTTTATGTTTTTAATGAAGATTTGCAAGAGGGAATGCCGGAGGCACCTAAAGAGCTGGCCATGGATCTCACCGTAGAAGAATTTAAGGGTAAACAAATAGACCCTATCCTAAAAAAGACAAGTGAGTCTTTCCTTGCCGATGATGATTTTGTTAAAACCAGGGCCTTCTCACAGTTCTTGTGGAGAATGAAGATCAATCAGTTCAAGGAGATTTTTGAGAAGAAGAAGGAAGAATCCCCTGATAAGGATGTGAAAGAAATAGAGGAGGAGACCAAGGCACAGATGACTAGATAATTTGAGAAGATCACTCCAGAAGAAGGGAGAGCCATGATTCATAAAACAGGGATTTTGATCCTACCAGAATGGTACATTGCTGATGCCATTATTTTTGACCAAGTAAGGAAGAGCAAGGTAAAGACCCTAGCTACACTAGAACAGGCTAAGTAGGCAGCTAGGGGAATTACTTTTTCTGAAGATCATGCTGCTTTGGTCATGTGGTCTCTTGATAAAGATAAAAATAAAGGGAAGAAGAGTGATTTCTCCACAGGATATACAGGGAGCCTAATGGTTGAAAGAGTAGGAGAATGGTTGAAAGAGTAGGAGAAACATCTAGTGTGGAGGCATCCAATTTAATTCTAAAAACTGCCAAGTTCAATGTTAGTGTGGGAGAGAAGGATGCTAGAGAAAAAGAAGAGCTTAGGCTCAAATTTGAAATGGTCCTTAAATCTTATAATGAGCTCAAGGTTGAGCTAATTCAAAAGGACAAACTGATTCTCCCACTATCAGGGCCACAGGATCAAAGATCTCCTCAATTGGCAATTTATGATAAGCCTGCAGTGGCTTCATCTTCAAGCCCAATAATTGAATTTCCACCCTCACCACTCCTAGAAATAGATATGGATGCAAGGGTTGCTTGGGAGAAGCTGAAGCTGACAGAGGAAACAAATAGATTGAGGGAAATCAGAGTATAATTGGAAAAGGAAAGGGATGAGAACGCAAAGGCTACAGTTTTGGTAAATCAGAAATATGAAGAAAAAATAATAGGGGCGATTATGGAATTTGCAGTAGATCTAAAGCCTTCTATTATACATGGCCATATGGATAGGTTAATTTCTTTGCTTAAGGTTTTTAATAAAGAGAGGGATGAAATGGCTCCAGTTTTGAAAAAATGGATTGAAAGGTCTCCTAATGTAAAATTGTTTCGTATGTTATCCAAGGGATAGGAAGACCCGAGTCTTTTAATAAAGCCATTCCATCAAATTGTGAAAAAGTTGGTGCATTTCAACATTTTTGTGGATAGTTTTATCAGGAGAACAAGTATGTTGAAAGCTGAATTAATGCTTTCAAGTTATGAACTGGTGCCTCCTATTTTCACAGATAAAGGAGAATTTAAAGAAGCTTATCAGTGGAGGGAGGAGTTAGATGGACTCCTCACTGAATGAATCACTAAAGTTTTAAGTGATAAGTCTTCTTTCAGTGGCACAATTAAAATGTTAATAAATGCCAAATTGATGTTTGACACCGTTCTGCAGAAAATCACATAGATCATAAATGAATGGGAATAGTTGTCTACCAGGAAGGATGAATTTGTTAAGTTTGAGTTCCCAAGTGAAGAAGTGTATGATAAATAGAGATATCAGTACATACAAGCTATGGAGAGTGAAGATACACCACCGACTTCATAAAGTGGATCAGAGTTGTTAATTTTGAGTCATAAGGGTGGTTGAGATATGAGGAAATATTCATTGCAGAAAGGATAACAAATATTGCAGATCAGATTTGTCAACAGCTAGCCAAGGACTGCATTAAAAGACATGAAGAAGGTCGGCTCAACTGCAACTTCCTCGCCATTGTGATTGAGTGTATTTATTGTAAATTTTGTAGTTGTTGTAAAGTTTTAGGGTTGAAATTTTCTAAACCCTAGAATGACCGGAAGCTTATTGTATCTCCTTGTATATAAAAGGATTTCCCATGGTCATTCTAGGTATTGAGTGTGTTAGGTGTAAGAAAAAAAAAAAAGGAAATTCTGAAGCCCTACCCCTCAGTCGAGGATTGTAAATTTGTATCATTTTGTCAGGATAATAGAGAAGAGATACAAGTTGGCACCATTGTCCAGTAAGTTTTTCATTCAGAATATGATGTATGCAAATGATCATGGTTATACTTAATACAAATATAAACTGTTTACCTCTCCATTATGTTCATTCTATGAATCTTTAAGCTTTTCTTAGGGTTTATGTGTATGTATTTCGCTTTGAGTTCTGACCTAGGGTTGGATTAAATATTATTCCAAGTAAAATATATGTTCATTGAATTTGCATAAGGATTATCTGTAAGTAGGGAAGAGTTGTGGTATTTGTATTTATGATTCAAAAACTAGTTGTTCTTAAAGTTGTCTTGGGATCCTTCCTATTTTTTGATACGTTGCCCAATGGATAAGACACTGGCCTGTATTCTCCTATCTTTGTTCTGAGTAGGTGATTCAAATTTCATAATCCCAAAATCTTTAAATCATTACCAGTATGTTCAGTTTTATTTACATTTATGTATTGTCCTACCCAGTGATGGAGGATCAATGAACAATAGGTTGTTGTTTAGTATTCTCTCACTGTTCTTATCTATTGAAAGATCCAATAAAGAAATAAGGGGTAGAGTTGAAGTAGTCAGTTACAGTTACAACTATTGGATCAGGTGTACCTGCCTTGGTTTGACAAAGCCAGAAGCAGAAGAGGGAAATATCCATTTCTATAGTTGGTTCAATTGCCTATAGATTGTCCACATTTGGAACTAACCAATCCTTAATATCCATCATAGGCATATTGGTAGCCCTAGCTGGCATAAGCATTTTCAAACACCAACAAGATGGCGACTTTGCTAGGGATCATGTTGAGTAAATCTTAAAATAATGTGGGTACAAGTAGAGCTTTGACTCCTGGCCGACTTATTTTCGACCAGAGGACCTTGTTGAAGAGTACAAGAGTAAATTTTAACTTTTCAAATCATCTCACAATCCGTGAGTGGTGACTTTGAACATTTTTGTGACCAGTGTTTTATAAAATATAGCAGTATGAGTTCCAAAAATACAAGGTCATATAGTAGGGAACACCCTGAGGAAAGTCTGGAGGGTGGGCTTCCTATTATATCTAGAAGAAACCAAGCAAAGAAGGACAAAGATACCAATGATATGTCCATGACTTGGAGATAGAGGGGAAACCCTAGAAGGCATAATATTTCCCCTCCTAGTCAAGAAGGAAATGCCTCAGAATATGAGGAGGTGGTGGATTTAGGACTTAATCAATATGAAGATTATTACTCCCCCATAGAGAAAGAGGGTGAAGGAATATCTTAGAATAGGAGGGTGAATCCACAAAGGCAAGGAAGGTCAAGAAGTAAGAGTAGAGGGGATCAGGATTTTCTTCCTCCTTTCACCCTTGGTTCCACAATACCACAAGGCCTTCAGGAGCCTCAGGGTCAGCAAGAAAATCCTCAAGCACAAAAGAATGAATCTGAAATGACTTTGCCTGACTCTGAAGATATATTTGAGGAAGTTCATCGACTAGAAAGAAGGATTTAGGAAAAGGCTGCTATCAGAGAAAAAAGGGATAGGGATAAGGAAGAAAGAATTAGACAAGCTATGATAAGGGCTGAATAGTTAAAAAGAGAACTGTTAGACTTAGAGGCTATAAATTATCTTCCCATCCCTGAACAGACAAATGAGCTGCCTGTTGTTTACAAGAATTTTGAAACATGGGTTCCAAAGGGTAAGGGGAAACAAAAAGACATAGGTATTTCAATCAATGAACCTGTCAACCCTAAGCAAAATCTTGACCAGTCTTTAAGACTGGAGGCAGATTTGGAAAAAGCCAAGAAAGAGCAAGAGTTGCTAGCTAAACACCTGGAAAAGGCAAAGTTAGAAGCAGAAACATTAGAAATGAAAAGGAAAATTGATTTTCTTAAGAGGTCTGCCAGACCTACAGATTTTGGTTTTTTGAATATGACACAAGGAGCTGATTTTGTACACCCAACTACTCAGACAAGTGACATTCCCCTACCAAGAGGATTTAATGGTTCTGCTACTACAAATACAAATGCATCCACATCCCAGGGTGCTGGTTTTCCAAATTTAGGTGTTGTACATGAAAGGTGCAAGCAACTAATTTTCAATGGCATTCCTAGTTATCCCAACCCCATCCCTGAAGAAATTAGAAAAAAGCTCCCTAAATTTACAGGGAGCAATGTTGTAACTTGTGAAGAACATTTAAAAAAATTCATTGATGTAATTGATGATTATAATATTGTACCAGATGATGTTATTATGAAATTATTTGTGCAATCTTTAACAGAAGATTCAAGAGATTGGTTTAGAGCTTTACCTCATGGTAGCATAGGTTCATGGAATCAGCTTAGGCATTGTTTTAAGGAGTATGGTGATAAGACACATGAGGGTTTTATGCTAAATGAATTCAATAACATAAAAAAGGATTTCAATGAAGATGTTGTTGAATTTAATGTTAGGTTTCAAAAGGCTATGCACAAATTATTGCAAGTCATTAGATTGGATGATAGGGTATGCCTTGTCACATATTTAAATGCCTTTGATTCAAAAATGGGTTACTTATTGAGAGACAAAAACCCAAGGAGTCTTGTTGAATTCTACAAGTTATTTGTGAATATAGAGAGTAATCGGAGAATCTCAGGGAAGTTGGGAAGGAGAGAGGATAACAGATCACCTTTTTTAAATAGAAAAGATCAAGGAAAGCCCCAAAATGTTAAACCAAAGGATGAGGAAAGCTTGAAACAAATTCTTAAGGAAATCAAGGATCTTAAACCTGGTGAAAATAGAAATAATAAAGTTGTAGGAGGAGACAAGCCTCCCTTCAATAATTTTAATAAATTGCCAAGGATGCAGAACTTTCCTTACAATACTCAATGTAAGGATGGGAAACCTTGAAGCCCAGACAAAGGGGATCGACCAAATAATAGAACCCCTGACCCATTACAAAGAAATTCAATGAATGTAGTGGAAGATATTCCATGGTGCATTATTTGTCAATCACCCCATGACCCTGATTATTGTGCCATATCCCAAAACGTATCTCCTTAGGAAGAACAAGAATGCACAGAGGAACAACCTTATGATGATCAAGGGTGTGGGATGATTTCTTCTCATATTTTAAGTGAAATAGATTCTACTGAGGAAGATGAAAATCAGGATGCTTCATTCTCCCAAGCCAGAAATGAATTGTACCATCAGCAAGTATTTTCAGATAATGAAGATAGTGAGCAGGACAACATTCAATGCAATGTTCAAAAAGGTGACTCAGCAACTACCTTGAGAAGGCCTTCTGATGAAGAGATTGCTTTGATAACAACAAATTTGGTTACTAAGGCAAATTATAATTTGAGGAATAGAGTTGTGGGTGATTCAGATCCCAAGCCTGCTGGCATTTTTATAAAGAAAACATCACAAGAAAAGATCAAGGATTCTCCTCATACTGATAAGGTTAAGGTAAAGAGGAGTGTTAAACCAAATGTTGTGTATAACTAAAACCAAGGCCAGCAGCTGAGGTATCACCTGCTATACAAAATAAGGACAAAGCTCAAGTTGATATACCTACAGAGGTACCCACCCAGGAAGTTGATAAAACGGCTGAGTATCTAAAATCAGAGGTAGCTGATTCAAAATATGTTCTAGTTGATATGAATAAATTAGTGTCTCAAATTACTGTCAAGGTTCCATTATTGGAAATGATGAGAATAGATGAACATAAGAAGAATGCTTTAAAATGGGTACAGAGCATAGTACATACCGATCCTCAAAAAATAGGAGGGACTGAAAAGCAAGTAGCAGTGGTAAATGATAAAGATGAAAACTATAGTGAAGAGATTGTTTCTAAAATTCCTCAGATTTACTTGGATACAAATGTTGTCAATACCATAGCAGGAACAGTTGACCCTTTCTTCTTGACTTTACAAATTAATGGAAAGTTGCTAAAAAATTGCATCATTGATTCTAGAGCATCGAACACCGTTATGCCAACTGAGATCATGAGGTCTTTAGGATTGAAAGTAGATTCACCCCATGGTAGATGCCAAGCAATGGATTCAAGAGAAGTTCCAGTTGTTGGTACCATTAAAGCCTTGCCTTATAGGTTGGATGCTTATCCTAATAAATTATTGACTATGAGTGTTTTAGTAGTGGATATCCCTCCCCAGTATGGGATGCTTCTATCAAGAAAATGGAGTGCATCTATGGGAGGAAGCATACAGTGTGACCTATCATTTGCCACTTTCAACTTTGAGGGGGAGAGTATTAGGGTTACTAGAGAATCTAGAACTCCACACATGATAGAAGAAGAGGAGCCAGACAACATGAATTGTTTCCTTGATACTGACATCAATGCTTTCAAGGTCCAAGACAAGGGGGAAGATGAAGGTGTTGACCCTACCTATAGATCAAAAAATCAAGAAGGATGGATTGACCTAGATGATCTTTGGACTATGTATTTTGATGGTGCAAGTAGCAGGGAGGGATCTGGAGCTGGAATATTGCTCATATCTCCTAATGGTAAAACTTTCAAGTACTCATATTCCTTGTTGTTTACTTGCCCAAATAATGTTGCAGAGTATGAAGCTCTGTTAATTGGTCTGAGACTGGCATCAAGACATGGCATAAGATGTTTAAAAGTAGTTGGTTACTTTGAATTGGTTGTATCCCAAGTAAGCTCAAAGTATGCTTCCAAGAACCAAAAGTTGAAACAATATAGGAATGCTATGTGGGATGAGATTGAAAGCTTTAGTGCTTTTAATATTTGTTGGATGGAGAGAAGTTCTAATAGAATGGCTGACCTATTAGCAAATATAGCCATTAGACCAGAGGATGCTACTTTTGCAGATGTGTCAAATGTGGAGGTACAGACCAGGCCTTCCATCCCTGACAATCTAGATAACTGGAAAGTTTTTTCTGATGACCAGGATATATTAAGATTTCTCCATTGTGAGTCTCACTTTGGTAACAAATAAATGGATTTTAGCTCTTATGTTAATATAGTAAATGTCAAGGATGTTGTTTTTGGGGAAGAAGTTTTGCAATTGAAATCAAACAGAGTTCCTAAAGGATTGGTTGCTCTTGAAAGAGCATTTGACAACAAGGATAAAATTTTCCATGCTAATTTTGCTAAAACTAATGAGCTGGAGGAAATAAATTTGGGCACAAAGATAGCCCCTAGAAAGGTCTACATAGGTAGGACTTTATCCCCAAGAATTAGAAAAAATTTGATTAATCTCCTCAGAAGATTTAGGCATATTTTTGCCTGGTTTTATGATGATCTTAAGGCTTACAGGGAGGACCTTTTTCAGCATGAGATTCCCCTTAAGGAAGGCATAAAGCCTTTTAGATAAAAGTTGAGACCTGTTAACCCTACTTTGGCACCCAAAATGTAGAGTGAACTCAAGAAGATGATAGATGATGGAATAATTGACCCTATTAGGCATTCCACTTGGGTTTCAAATCTGGTACCAATTAGAAAGAAAAATGGTGATATCAGACTATGCGTGGATTTTAGAAATCTCAATATAAATTCTCTGAAAGATAATTATGGATTACCTAACATGGAGAATATGTTGCAAAGGGTCACTGGGTCAGAGTTGATGTCCATGATGGATGGCTTTTCTGGTTACAATCAAGTCATGGTCAAAGATACAGAGCAATTCAAGACTGCATTTACAACTCCATGGGGAATGTATGTTTATGTAAGAATGCCTTTTGGATTGACAAATGCTGGTGCCACTTTTCAAAGAGCCATGGATGTAGCCTTTACAGATTTTATTGATAGATTCATGGTGGTTTATTAGGATGATTTGACAGCCTTCTCAGCAAAGGAAGAACAACATTGTCAACATCTTGAAAAGATTTTTACCAGAGCATTAGAGTATGGGGTATCTCTGAATCCAAAGAAGTGTGCTTTTGGTGTAACAAAAGGAAAGTTACTTGGGCACATTGTTTCAAGAGATGGTGTGAGGATAGATCCAGAAAGAGTTGAAGCTATTGACAGGTTAACTTTGCCAAAAAATGTTAAAGGAATTCAGTCTTTTTTAGGATAGGTTAACTTCTTAAGGAGGTTTATAAAAAATTTTGCAGAAATTAGTATTCCCATATCCAAAATGTTGAAGAAAGGAGCGAAGGTTGAATGGAACACTGAAGGAATTCAGGATTTCAATGACATTAAAAGGGCCATAAAGCATGCCCCAGTCTTAAAGGCACCAGATTATAGCAAGCCAAAGCAAGTTTTTTCTTTTGCATTAGCCCACACTATTGTTGCAGTGTTATTACAAAAAAATGCTGAGGGTTTTGAGCAACCCATTTCCTTTTTTAGCAAAACCTTGCAGGCAGCAGAATTGAATTATGATATTATTGAAAAAGAAGCTTATGCTTTAGTCAAGGCTATCAAGATATTTAGGTGTTATTTGGTAGGGGCTACTGTGGTTGCTTATGTACCAAGTGCTGCTATTAAGGATATCCTGGTCCAACAGGAGGTCTCAGGAAGGAGATGTAGGTGGATAAATAGGATTCAAGAGTTCAACATTGATATCCACATAACAAAGCTGGTAAGAGGATTAGGTCTAGCAAAGTTGATGGCCCAGAGTAATCTGAATGCAAACCAAATAAATATGTTAGAAGAGGATCAAAGGCCTTATATATGCAATATGGACTATTGTGAATGGTACAAGGATGTTTTCCAATATTTGCAAAAGATGATCCTACCCCCTAAGATGGATAATGATAAGAAAAGCACTATCAGACTCCAATCAATAAAATATGCAATTATAAAAGGTGAGCTCTGGTGGAGGAGCAATGAAGGTGTTTTACTCAGATGTATAGATCAGGAAAAGGCCGAGCTTCTGATGAAAGATATGCAGAGTGGAGTCTATGGGAGATATTATATGGCTAAAACTATAGTTCACAAGATCATTAGAGAAGGTTTTTGGTGGCCTACACTTTTTAAAGATGCCCATCAGTTTGTTAAGAAATGTGATCCCTGCCAAAGTTTTTCAGGAAAGTTGAAATTCAGTGGGAATGTTCCACTCAAGCCTATTTCTGTTCAAGCCCCTTTTTAGAAGTGGGGTATGGATTTCATTGGGGAGATCCCTAATAGGTCTAGTGGTGGGCATTCTTATATCTTGGTGGCAACTCATTATTTTACTAAATGGGTTGAAGCAATCCCTACAAGAAGGGCAACTAGCAAAGTAGTGACAGACTTTCTGATGCAAAATATTTTGACAAGATTTGGTTGCCCAGAAACTGTGGTGGTTGATAATGCATTGTGTTTTAGGTCAAAAGAATTTGTTGATTTTGGTAGACATAATGGTATTATAATTTCATACTCATCTACTTACCACCCACAGGGAAAATGGCCAGGCAAAATCTAGTAATAAAAGCTTGATCAAGATTATGAAGAGAGTTCTGGATAAAAACAAGAAAGCTTGGGATTCAAAATTATTACAAGCTCTATGGGCTGATAGGGTTACAGTGAAATAAGCAATAGGATGTGCCCCTTTTGATTTAGTATATGGGATTAATGCTAGACTGCCTCAAAACAATTTGCTACAGATGTACCAATTCATTCAAGCTTATGATGATGATGTAGAAGAAGACATGGCATTCAGAATAAATGATTTGATTCAACTCAATGAATTAAGGGTTGATGCACATGATACAAATGAAAGGGTGCAGGCCCAATGCAAAGTCTTGTATGATAAAAGGACTACCCAAAAATCTTTCACAAGGGGAGATTTGGTTTTGATGTGGAATGCAAAGCTTGAAGACAAAGGTAGGCATGGAAATTTTCACCCTATTTGGTTAGGGCCTTTTATTATCGAAGAAAAATGGGGAGCGAATTCTTATTTTCTGACAAATATGGTGGGTGAACTCCTAGAATTGCCTATTCATGGGCAGTTTTTGAAGTTCTATTTTTCCTAAATTTTGGTGATCCCTGTACAGGTCTAGTTGTAAATTTTTGTATATAGTTCCCTCCTTTTGGCTAAAGTTTTGTTCTGGTTTGCTGTACTAGAAGATTCTGGTTTCTCAATGTATCTACAGGAGATACATGTCCCCAAGCAAGAGCCATTGTTATCACTTTTTCAAAATTATTGGCTCCGTGTTAATAGCTTTGAAATATCCAAGTTTTTGGCGTAGGTTTCCTCCCTCTTTTCCAAAACCCTAGGTTGGTTGGTTCTCTTTTTATTTTCTCGTGTTACCTTTTTCATTCACTAAGAGTGCTAATCTGCATGTGCCTTTAACTTTTTAAGTCATACGTTCGTGGTTAGAAGATTGTTGGCCCCCGTTCCCCTCTTCTACTTTTTATTTCTCTACACCTAAGTTTTGGGTTTATTTTCCTAAGGTTTTCACTTTCCAAATGAGTGGCTGTTGTTACACCGCAAGACCCCGATTGTCAGTCTTTTCTGACATGCGATATAGCGATGAGTTTCCACTTGTCCCAAAGGCAGGCCCGACTGGAGGAAGAGTTTGCCGACTTTAAAGGGTGGACAAGATCTATGGTGGTCGTTATACCATTGATTAAAGATGCTTGCATGTTAAGCTTGCGGTATAGTGACAGCCATTAGATTTGCTTTATTTGAAAAGGGTTCAGTGGGTCCTAAGAGTGCTAGGTCATTACAAACTTTTGATTCTTATTGGTTCTTAGAAAAACTAGGTGGCGGCTGACGCATTTTTTAAAGACAGTAAAGGATAGTCAGAAGGGACCCGCCCATATGAAAACATGGCACAATATGATTCGACTGACAGAAGGTGATGTGTTTGATTGTGGGGTCATGTTTTCCAAAGGTTTAATCTTCAGCTTGATCGGACGATTGTCGTTATACCGTTGATCAAAGATGTGGGGATTTTAAGCCAGCGGTATAGCGACGACCATCTGATCTTCTCAAAGACTTAAGTGCTCAGTGGGCCCTTATTGCGCTAGTTCACTGTGACATGTTTACTTATTATTGGTTGGATGATAGCTATGATCTGACTGTTTTCAAAGTGCTCGGAGTTAGAAAGGAAAAGGGACTAGGTCCACTTGTCAGTCTTTTGCAGCATGGCATGTTTTGATTTGATGTGTGCTCGCTGATGTGTCACAGTGGGACCTTAGTTTCTCAGATGATTAAACTGCTGCAAGATCTCATGGTTGTCATTAAACCATTGGGATGAGATGCTCAGGTTTTAAGTTTGCGGTTTAGTGACAACCGTTGATTTGGTTAATGAGATGGAGGCTTTTTTGTGGGTCCTTTGTGTTAATTATATTGATGAGGCAGTCATTTTTGATTGGCCACGGGTGATGTTGATGTTTAAAGATCACTGCTTAGACCAGGATGAACTTAAGGAATTTAATTCTGCACATGCTAAAATTTGAAATATTCTCATTGGTCGAGAACTAGCTTGCTAAAGGTACTATAGAATTTTGCTGACAAGTTGTCTACCGCCCGATGCATCGAAAGTGAAATATATCAACGGCTTGAATTTGAATTTTTCTCTTGAATGACGTTTTCACGTCCAGTGAGTGATAGGGCCGCCAACCTTAGTAATGGTGGAATAAATTTGTTATGTGCAGAAGAATTGTGAGTCGTTAGCAGATGTTATATACCAGAATTTGATTGTTGTTTTTTCTTCACTGCTCTCGTATGTTCTCCGGTGATATATTTTTCATGCATTGCTCTCAAGCAGAAGGTTTTTTTAGGTGCCTGGTAGGTTTACCCATGTTTAAGTCATTTGAAATTTATAAAGCTTTGTGGGGTCTTCTTTCCTATCTTTAGTTGTTATTGTTTAAAGTTTTCTTGGGAATTCATATGTTAGTAAGAAGCCCTAATTTCAAAATTCCGCCCAAGAGAAATTTGTCTGGTCAAACAGAATATAGTAAGAGAGGAATTTTCAAGGATTTGATGCAGTTGCTCCCATTTTTTGATAATGGGCCACAAAGAGTAAAAGAGCTCACTCCGAGACATCCTAGAGATTCAGTTGCAGAAGGTCTCTATGACAGAGGGAATTGGATGAGAGATGCTAAAGTGGGCGATAAGCACCACGGTCTTATTCTTTTCAAATTGGCATATTCACAAAGGAATGCTTGTGCACCCCTCAGTAATGTATGGCAGTTTGACATCGGGAGGTTGGTATGCCTCGAGTTTTTCATGGATGATGAATTGTTAATATAGATTGCTAAATGCTTAGATCCTGTGACAAGATGTGTCAAGGATATAAATGGAAGAGACCTGATACGCATTACTGAGGATGAGATTAGATAGGTTTTCTCACTAAACGAACCATCTGTGGGGTTGGAGAAAATAGATTTCATGGAGTTTACTAAGATTTATGAGGCACAAAAGGATTATCTAAGGGCAGGGCCTCTAAGGCAATATTTTGATCAGATAGGATCAATGTGTGCTGTTAGTTCAAGCACACCAGAGTCCATCAGGTTAGACCTTTTCAGTAAAAAGGCACAAGAAGTTTATAGGTCTTTGTCTTTGATCTTAGGGCATGATGAGAAGACTCATATGCTGGTACCTTTTATGTTCATGATGGTGCAATCACTCCACCCCTAGCTAGCCCTCATTTTTGACTTTTCTTCTCATCTGGCTGAAATAATTCATGAAGGATTAATAGGGATTAAGAATATGAAGGTCTCTAGACCATTTCGGTGGTACTCGATGCTTATGCACATATTTTTGTATAAGGGTGAGAAGTTTTTCAGTACAACCGTGAGTATTGAGAAGGAAAGATATGGAGAGACTCTCCCAGTGCAATTGTGGACCACAGATTTGTCCTGGGATAGAACTGATGCTAGTTATATTGCTTTTGATAGGGATTTTGCATCGAGGCTTAGGTCTCTTCTATTTTTTGATAATCCAAGAATCCCAAGAGAGTTATTAAGATTGATTAGGCCAATGGATTACTGCAAGGACATTACCATTGTCCATAATTTTGGAGACATAATTTTATATCTAGTCTCCACAGTATTCAGAGTGTATGGCAGTAATGTGGCACCTTATATTTTTCCATATCAGGTCCCTTTGAAGCTTGGATATGCTGAGATTTTAAGAAAAATTAGAAATTTATAGGAAACCACACTCACAGGGAAAGGTAGAGGAAGTTTCTTCCCTGATGTAACTCTGGCACTTCAGTACGTAATTACAAAAGGAGGATGGGTGCACTTGCATAAGGTTTTGCAACCCTACAGAATGTCAAAGGTAGTGGTGAGTTGTGCGGATACAGAGGGTTTCATTTCAGGCATGTTTAAGGATAAGGTGAGGTGTGCGCTTATTGAGCATCAATTTAATTTTCCAGAAGACATAATAAGAAATGAGTTTGACCTTCAAGCTCAGGAGATTAAGAAGGAAAAATGGGTGATTTATAGCAAGTCTATAGGTTTTATTCAAAATTTTGATAAAACTTATGACCCATTGGTTAGTTTTGAACCATGGGCTAGAAAATTTAATGTCCTTATAGAGAATTTTGAAGGACTCATGAGTGCTGTAAATGAGAAAAGGGTATCTGTGACTAAGACAGATCCAGAAAAGGCTAGGCAAATCTTAAACCAGCCTAAATATATGAAGTTAATCCCTAAGGGGGTGTACACAGTACAAAAGAAGAGTGGATATACTATCCTTCTGACCTCACAACAGGGAAGTGAAGATGTTCCTTCCACTTCAAGAGGGGAAAGACCACTTGGTGATCCAGCAGTGCAGGCACCTTCCCCAAAAAGGCAAAGACAAGAAGAAGAAAGACCGGCAGAGGAGATTTACTCTCCTTCTCAATCCCCTATTCGGTTGGATGAGCATGGAGTAGCAGAACAGTTGGTGCAGTTGAGGGATGAGGGAAATCTTTTTGTTTTTAATGAAGATTTGTAGGATGGAATGCCGGAGGCACCTAAAGAGGTGGCCATGGATCTCACCATAGAAGAATTTGAGGGTAAACAAATAGACCCTATCCTAACAGAGGCAAGTGACTCTTTCATTGCCGATGAAGATTTTGTTAAAACCAGGGCCTTCTCATAGTTCTTGTGGAGAATGAAGATCAATCAGTTCAAGGAGATTTGTGAGAAGAAGAAGGAAGAATCCCCTAATAAGGATGTGAAAGAAATAGAGGAGGAGACCAAGGCACAGATGGCTAGACAATTTGAGAAGATCACTCCAGAAGAAGGGAGCCATGATTCATACAGCAGGGATTCTGATCCTACCAGAATGGGACATTGTTGATGCCATTGTTTTTGACCAAGTAAGGAAGAGCAAGGTAAAGACCCTAGCTACACTAGAACAGGCTAAGTAGGAAGCTAGGGGAATTGCTTTTTCTAAAGATCATGCTGCTCTAGTCATGTGGTCTCTTGATAAAGATAAAAATAAAGGGAAGAAGAGTGATTTCTCCATAGGATATACAGGGAGCCTAATGGTTCAAAGAGTAGGAGAAACATCTGGTGTGGAGGCATCCAATTTAATTCTTGAAACTGCCAAGTTCAATGTTAGTGTGGCAGAGAAGGATGCCAAAGAAAAAGAAGAGCTTAGGCTCAAATTTGAAATGGTCCTTAAATCTTATAATGAGCTCAAGGTTGAGCTAATTCAAAAGGACAAACTGATTGTCTAGCTATTAGGGCCACAGGATCAAAGATCTCCTCAATTGGCAATTTCTGATAAGCCTGCAGTGGCTTCATCTTAAAGCACAATAATTGAATTTCCACCCTCACCACTCCTAGAAACAGATATGGATGCAAGGGTTGGTTGGGAGAAGTTGAAGCTGACAGAGGAAACAAATAGATTGAGGGAAATCAGAGTATAATTGGAAAAGGAAAGGGATGAGAACGCAAAGGCTACAGTTTTGGTAAATCAGAAATATGAAGAGAAAATAATAGGGGCGATTATGGAATTTGCAGTAGATCTAAAGCCTTCTATTATACATGGCCATATGGATAGGTTAATTTCTTTGCTTAAGGTTTTTAATAAAGAGAGGGATGAAATGGCTCCAGTTTTGAAAAAATGGATTGAAAGGTCTCCTAATGTAAAATTGTTTCGTATGTTATCCAAGGGACAGGAAGACCCGGATCTTTTAATAAAGCCATTGCATCAAATTGTGAAAAAGTTGGTGCATTTCAACATTTTTGTGGATAGTTTTATCAGGAGAACAAGTATGTTGAAAGCTGAATTAATGCTTTCAAGTTATGAACTGGTGCCTCCTATTTTCATAGATAAAGGATAATTTAAAGAAGCTTATCAGTGGAGGGAGGAGTTAGATGGACTCCTCACAAAATGAATCAGTAATGTTTTAAGTGATAAGTCTTCTTTCAGTGACACAATTAAAATATTAATCAATGTCAAATTGATGTTTGACACCGTTCAGCAGAAAATCACATAGATCATAAATGAATGGGAATAGTTGTCTACCAGGAAGGATGAATTTGTTAAGTTTGAGTTCCCAAGTGAAGAAGTGTATAATAAATGGAGATATCGGTACATACCAGCTATGGAGATTAAAGATACACCACCGACTTCATAAAGTGGATCAGAGCGGTTAATTTTGAGTCATAAGGGTGGTTGAGATATGAGGAAATATTCATTGCAGAAAGGACAACAAATATTTCAGATCAGATTTGTCAACAGCTAGCCAAGGACTGCATTAAAAGACATGAAGAAGGTCCGCTCAACTGCAACTTCCTCCCCATTGTGACTGAGTGTATTTATTGTAAATTTTTTAGTTGTTGTAAAGTTTTAGGGTTGAAATTTTGTAAACGCTAGAATGACCGGAAGCTTATTGCATCTCCTTTTATATAAAAGGATTTCCCATGGTCATTCTAGGTCTTGAGTGTGTTAGGTGTAAGAAAAAAAAGAGGAAATTCTGAAGCCCTACCCCTCAATCGAGGATTGTAAATTTGTATCATTTTGTCAGGATAATAGAGAAGAGATACAAGTTGGCACCATTGTCCAGTAAGTTTGTCATTCAGAATATGATGTATGCAAATGATCATGGTTATACTTAATACAAATATCAAATCTTTACCTCTCCATTATGTTCATTCTATGAATCTTTAAGCTTTTCTTAGGGTTTATGTGTATGTATTTCACTTTGAGTTCTGACCTAGGGTTGGATTAAATATTACTCCAAGTAAAATATATGTTCATTGAATTTGCATAAGGATTATCTATAAGTAGGGAAGAGTTGTGGTATTTGTATTTATGATTCAAAAACTAGTTGTTCTTAAAGTTGTCTTGGGATCCTTTCTATTTTCTGATATGTTGCCCAATGGATAAGACACTGGCCTGTATTCTCCTATCTTTGTTCTGAGAAGGTGATTTAGATTTCATAATCCCAAAATCTTTAAATCATTACTAGTATTTTTAGTTTTATTTACATTTATGTATTGTCCTACCTAGTGATGGAGGATCAATGAACAATAGGTTGTTGTTTAGTATTCTCTCACTGTTCTTATCTATTGAAAGATCCAATAAAGAAATAAGGGGCAGAGTTGAAGTAGTCAGTTACAGTTACAACTATTGGATCAGGTGTACCTACCTTGGTTTGACAGAGCCAGAAGCAGAAGAGGGAAATATCCATCCCTATAGTTGGTATAGTTGCCTATAGATTGTCCACATTTGGAACTAACCAATCCTTAATATCCATCATAGGCATATTGGTGGCCCTAGCTGGCATAAGCATTTTTAAACACTAATAAGATGGTGACTCTGCTCGGGATCATGTTGAGTAAATCTTAAAATAACGCAGGTACAAGTAGAGCTTTGACTCTTGGCCAGCTTATTTTTGACCAGTGGACCTCATTGAAGAGTACAAGAGTAAATTTTAAATTTTCAAATTATCTCACACTCTGTGAGTGGCGACTCTAAAAATTTTTATGACCAGTGTTTTATAAAATATAGCAGTATGAGTTCCAAAAATACAAGGTCATATAGTAGGGAACACCTTGAGGAAAGTCTGCAGGGTGGGCTTCCTATTATATCTAGAAGAAACCAAGGAAAGAAGGTCAAAGATACCAACGATATGTCCATGACTTGGAGACAGAGAGGAAAACCTAGAAGGCATAATATTCCTTCTCCTAGTCAAGAAGGAAATGCCTCAGAATATGAGGAGGCGGTGGATTTAGGACTTAATCAATATGAAGATTATTACTCCCCCACAGAGAAAGAGGGTGAAGGAATATCTCAAAATAGGAGGGTGAATCCACAAAGGCAAGGAAGGTCAAGAAGTAAGAGTAGAGGGGGTCAGGATTTTCTTCCTCCTTTCACCCTTGGTTCCACAATACCACAAGGCCTTCAGGAGCCTCAGGGTCAGCAAGAAAATCCTCAAGCACAAGAGAATGAATCTGAAATGACTTTGCCTGACTCTGAAGATATATTTGAGGAAGTTCATCGACTAGAAAGATGGATTCAGGAACAAGCTGCTATCAGAGAAAAAAGGGATAGGGATAAGGAAGAAAGAATTAGACAAGCTATGATAAGGGCTGAACAGTTAAAAAGACAACTGTTAGACTTAGAGGCTATAAATTATCTTCCCATCCCTGAATAGACAAATGAGCTGCCTGTTGTTTACAAGAATTTTGAAACATGGGTTCCAAACGATAAGGGGAAACAAAAAGACATAGGTATTTCAATCAATGAACCTATCAACCCTAAGCAAAATCTTGACCAGTCTTTAAGACTGGAGGCAGATTTGGAAAAAGCCAAGAAAGAGCAAGAGTTGCTAGCTAAACACCTGGAAAAGATAGAATTAGAAGCAGCAACATTAGAAATGAAAAGGAAAATTGATTTTCTTAAGAGGTCTGCCGGACCTACAAATTTTGGTTTTTTGAACATGACACAAGGAGCTAACGTTGCACACGCAACTAATCAGACAAGTGACATTCCCCTTGCAAGAGGATTTAATGGTTCTGCTACTACAAATACAAATGCATCCACATCCCAGGGTGTTGGTTTTCCAAATTTAGGTGTTGTACATGAAAGGTGCAAGCAACTGGTTTTCAATGGCATTCCTGGTTATCCCAACCCCATCCCTGAAGAAATTAGAAAAAAGCTCCCTAAATTTACAGGGAGCATTGTTGTAACTTGTGAAGAACATTTAAAAAAATTCATTGATGTAATTGATGATTATAATGTTGTACCAGATGATGTTATTATGAAATTATTTGTGCAATCTTTAATAGAAGATTCAAGAGACTGGTTTAGAGCTTTACCTCATGGTAGCATAGGTTCATGGAATCAGCTTAGGCATTGTTTTAAGGAGCAGTATGGTGATAAGACACATGAGGGTTTTATGCTAAATGAATTCAATAACATAAAAAAGGATTTCAATGAAGATGTTGTTGAATTTAATGTTAGGTTTCAAAATGCTACGCACAAATTATTGCAAGTCATTAGATTGGATGACAGGGTATGCCTTGTCACATATTTAAATGCCTTTGATTCAAAAATGGGTTACTTATTGAGAGACAAAAACTCAAGGAGTCTTGTTGAAGCCTAGAAGTTAGCTGTGAATATAGAGAGTAATCAGAGAATCTCAGGGAAGTTGGGAAGGAGAGAGGATAACAGATCACCTTTGTTAAATAGAAAAGATCAAGGAAAGCCCCAAAATGTTAAACCAAAGGATGAGGAAAGCTTGAAACAAATTCTTAAGGAAATCAAGGATCTTAAACCTGGTGAAAATAGAAATAATAAAGCTGCAGGAGGAGACAAGCCTCCCTTCAACAATTTGAATAAATTGCCAAGGATGCAGAACTTTCCTTACAATACTCAATGGAAGGATGGGAAACCTTTTAGCCCAGACAAAGGGGATAGACCAAATAATACAACCCCTAACCCATTACAAAGAAATTCAATGAATGTAGTTGAAGATATTCCATGGTGCATTGTTTGTCAATCACCCCATGACCCTGATTATTGTGCCATATCCCAAAATGTATCTCCTCAAGAAGAAAAAGAATGCACGGAGGAACAACCTTATGATGATCGAGGGTGTGGGATGATTTCTTCTCATATTTTAAGTGAAATAGATTTTGCTGAGGAAGATGAAAACCAGGATGCTTCATTATCCCAAGCTAGAAATGAATTGTACCATCAGCAAGTCTTTTCAGATAATGAAGATAGTGAGCCAGACAACATTCAATGCAATGTTCAAAAAGGTGACTCAGCAACTACCTTGAGAAGGTCTTCTGATGAAGAGATTGCTTTGATAACAGAAAATTTGGTTACTAAGGCAAATTATAATTTGAGGAATAGAGTTGTGGGTGATTCAGATCCCAAGCCTACTAGCATTTTTATAAAGAAAACATCACAAGAAAAGATCAAGGATTCTCCTCATACTGATAAGGTTAAGGTAAAGAGGAGTGTTAAACCAAATGTTGTGTATAAAGTAAAACCAAGGCCAGCAGCTGAGGTATCACCTGCTATACAAAATAAGGACAAAGCTCAAGTTGATATACCTATAGAGGTACCCACCCAGGAAGTTGATAAAATTGCTGAGGATCTAAAATCAGAGGTAGCTGATTCAAAATATGTTCCAGTTGATATGAATAAATTATTGTCTCAAATTACTGTCAAGGTTCCATTATTGGAAATGATGGGAATAGACAAACATAAGAAGAATGATTTAAAATGGGTACAGAGCATAGTACATATCGATCCTCAAAAAATAGGAGGGACTGAAAAGCAAGTAGCAGTGGTAAATGATAAAGATGAAAACTATAGTGAAGAGATTGTTTTTGAAATTCCTCAGATTTACTTGGATACAAATGTTGTCAATACCATAGCAGGAACAGTTGACCCTTTCTTCTTGACTTTACAAATAAATGGAAAGTTGCTAAAAAATTGCATGATTGATTCTAGAGCATCGAACACCGTTATGCCAACTGAGATCATGAGGTCTTTAGGATTGAAAGTAGATTCACCCCATGGTAGATGCCAAGCAATGGATTCAAGAGAAGTGCCAGTTGTTGGTACCATTAAAGCCTTGCCTTATAGGTTGGATGCTTATCCTTATAAATTATTGACTGAGTGTTTTAGTAGTGGATATACCTCCCCAGTATGGGATGCTGCTATCAAGAAAATGGAGTGCATCTATGGGAGGAAGCATACAGTGTGACCTATCATTTTCCACTTTCAACTTTGAGGGGGAGAGTATCAGGGTTACTAGAGAATCCAGAACTCCACACATGATAGAAGAAGAGGAGCCAGACAACATGAATTGTTTCCTTAATACTCACATCAATGCTTTCAAGGTCCAAGACAAGGGGGAAGATGAAGGTGTTGACCCTACCTATAGATCAAAAAATCAAGAAGGATGGATTGACCTAGAAGATCTTTGGACTATGTATTTTGATGGTGCAAGTAGCAGGGAGGGATCTGGAGCTGGAATATTGCTCATATCTCCTAATGGTAAAACTTTCAAGTACTCATTTTATTTGTTGTTTACTTGCACAAATAATGTTGCAGAGTATGAAGCTCTATTAATTGGTCTGAGACTGGCATCAAGACATGGCATAAGATGTTTAAAAGTAGTTGGTGACTCTGAATTGGTTGTATCCCAAGTAAGGTCAAAGTATGCTTCCAAGAACCAAAAGTTGAAATAATATAGGAATGTTGTGTGGGATGAGATTGAAAGCTTTAGTGCTTTTAATATTTATTGGATGGAGAGAAGTTCTAATAGAATGGCTGACCTGTTAGAAAATATAGCCCTTAGACCAGAGGATGCTACTTTTGCAGATGTCTCAAATGTGGAGGTACAGACCAGGCCTTCCATCCCTGACAATCTAGATAACTGGCAAGTCTTTTCTGATGACCAGGATATATTAAGATTTCTCCATTGTGAGTCTCACTTTGGTAACAAAGAAATGGATTTTAGCTCTTATGTTAATACAGTAAATGGAAAGGATGTTGTTTTTGGGGAAGAAGTGTTGCAATTGAAATCAAACAGAGTTCCTAAAGGATTGGTTTCTCTTGAAAGAGCATTTTACAACAAGGATAAAATTTTCCATGCTAATTTTGCTAAAACTGATGAGCTGGAGGAAATAAATTTGGGCACAAAGATAGCCCCTAGAAAGGTCTACATAGGTAGGTCTTTATCCCCAAGAATTAGAAAAAATTTGATTGATCTCCTCAGAAGATTTAGGCATGTTTTTGCCTGGTCTTATGATGATGTTAAGGCTTACAGGGAGGACCTTTTTCAGCATGAGATTCCCCTTAAGAAAGGCATAAAGCCTTTTAGACAAAAGTTGAGACCTGTTAACCCTACTTTGGCACCCAAAATGCAGAGTGAACTCAAGAAGATGATAGATGCTGGAATAATTGAACCTATTAGGCATTCCACTTGGGTTTCAAATCTGGTACCAGATAGAAAGAAAAATGGTGATATCAGGCTATGTGTGGATTTTAGAAATCTCAATATAAATTCTCTGAAAGATAATTATGGATTACCAAACATGGAGAATATGTTGCAAAGGGTCACTGGGTCAGAGTTGATGTCCATGATGGATGGCTTTTCTAGTTATAATCAAGTCATGGTCAAAGATACAAAACAATTCAAGACTGCATTTACAACTCCATGGGGAACGTATGTTTATGTAAGAATGCCTTTTGGATTGACAAATGCTGGTGCCATTTTTCAAAGAGGCATGGATGTAGCCTTTGCAGATTTTATTGATAGATTCATGGTGGTTTATCAGGATGATTTGACAGCCTTCTCAGCAAAGGAAGAACAACATTGTCAACATCTTGAAAAGATTTTTACTAGAGCATTAGAGTATGGGGTATCTCTGAATCCAAAGAAGTGTGCTTTTGGTGTAACAAAAGGAAAGTTACTTGGGCACATTGTTTCAAGAGATGGTGTGAGGATAGATCCAAAAAGAGTTGAAGCTATTGATAGGTTAACTTTGCCAAAAAATGGTAAAGGAATTCAGTCCTTTTTAGGACAGGTTAACTTCTTAAGGAGGTTTATAACAAATTTTGTAGAAATTAGTATTCCCATATCCAAAATGTTGAAGAAAGGAGTGAAGGTTGAATGGAACACTGAAGCAATTCAGGCTTTCAATGACATTAAAAGGGCCATAAAGCATGCCCCAGTCTTAAAGGTGCTAGATTATAGCAAGCCAATGCAAGTTTTTTCTTTTGCATCAGCCCACACTATTGCTGCAGTGTTATTACAAAAAAATGTTGAGGGTTTTGAGCAACCCATTTCCTTTTTCAGCAAAACCTTGCAGGCAGCAGAATTGAATTATGATATTATTGAAAAAAAAGCTTATGCTTTAGTCAAGGCTATCAAGACATTTAGGTGTTATTTGGTAGGGGCTACTGTGATTGCTTATGTACCAAGTGCTGCTGTTAAGGATATCCTAGTCCAATAGGAGGTCTCAGGAAGGAGATGTAGGTGGATAAATAGGATTCAAGAGTTCAACATTGATATCCACATAACAAAGTTGGTAAGAGGATTAGGTCTAGCAAAGTTGATGGCCCAGAGTAATCTGAATGCAAACCAAATAAATATGTTAGAAGAGGATCAGAGGCCTTATATATGCAATATGGACTGTTGTGAATGGTACAAGGATGTTGTCCAATATTTGCAAAAGATGATCCTACCCCCTGAGATGGATAATAATAAGAAAAGAACTATCAAACTCCAATCAATAAAATATGCAATTATAAAGGGTGAGCTCTAGTGGAGGAGCAATGAAGGTGTTTTACTCAGATGTATAGATCAGGAAAAGGCCGAGCTTCTGATGAAAGATATGTACAGTGGAGTCTGTGGGCGGCATTATGTGGCTAAAACTATAGTTCACATGATCATTAGAGTAGGTTTTTGGTGGCCTACACTTTTTAAAGATGCCCATCAGTTTGTTAAGAAATGTGATCCCTGCCAAAGGTTTTCAGGAAAGTTGAAATTCAGTGGGAATGTTCCACTCAAGCCTGTTTCTGTTCAAGCCCCTTTTCAGAAGTGGGGTATGGATTTCATTGGGGAGATCCCTAATAGGTCTAGTGGTGGGAATTCTTATATCTTGGTGGCAACTGATTATTTTACTAAATGGGTTGAAGCAATCCCTACAAGAAGAGCAACTAGCAAACTAGTGACAGACTTTTTGATGCAAAATATTTTGACAAGATTTGGTTGCCTAGAAACTGTGGTGGTTGATAATGCATTGTGTTTTAGGTCAAAAGAGTTTGTTGATTTTTGTAGACATAATGGTATTAGAATTTCATACTCATCTTCTTACCACCCACAGGGAAATGGCCAGGTAGAATCTAGTAATAAAAGCTTGATCAAGATTATGAAGAGAGTTCTAGATAAAAAAAAGAAAGCTTTGGATTCAAAATTATTACAAGCTCTATGGGCCGATAGGGTTACAGTGAAAAAAGCAATAGGATGTGCCCCTTTTGATTTAGTATATGGGATTAATGCTAGACTGCCTCAAAACAATTTGCTACAGATGTACCAGTTCATTCAAGCTTATGATGATGATGTAGAAGAAGACATGGCAGTCAGAATAAATGATTTGATTCAACTCAATGAAATAAGGGTTGATGCACATGATAAAAATGAAAGGGTTCAGGCCCAATGCAAAGTCTTGTATGATAAAAGGACTACCCAAAAATATTTCACAAGGGGAGATTTGGTTTTGATGTGGAATGCAAAGCTTGAAGACAAAGGCAGGCATGGAAAGTTTGACCCTGTTTGATTAGGGCCTTTTATTATCGAAGAAAAATGGCGAGCGAATTCTTATTTTCTAACAAATATGGTGGGTGAACTCCTGGAATTGCCTATTCATGGGCAGTTTTTGAAATTCTATTTTTCCTAAATTTTGGTGATCCCTGTATAGGTCTAGTTGTAAATTTTTGTATATAGTTCCCTACTTTTGGCTAAAGTTTTGTTCTGGTCTGCTGTACCAGAAGATTCTGGTTTCTCAATGTATCTGCAGGAGATACATGTCCCCAAGCAAGAGCCACTGTTATCACTTTTTAAAAATTCTTGGCTCCGTGTTAATAGCTTTGAAATATCCAAGTTTTTGGCGTAGGTTTCCTCCCTCTTTTCCAAAACCCTAGGTTGGTTGGTTCTCTTTTTATTTTCCCGTGTTACCTTTTTGATTCACTAAGAGTGCTAATCTGCATGTGCCTTTAACTTTTTAAGTCATACATTCGTGGTTAGAAGATTGTTGGCCCCCGTTCCCCTCTTCTCCTTTTTATTTCTCTACGCCTAAGTTTTGGGTTTATTTTCCTAAGGTTTTCACTTTCCAAATGAGTGGCTGTTGTTACACCGCAAGACCCTGATTGTCAGTCTTTTTTGACATGCGATATAGCGATGAGTTTCCACTTATCCCAAAGGTAGGCTCGACTAGAGGAAGAATTTGTGTACTTTAAAGGGCGGACAAGATCTATGGTGGTCGTTATACCGTTGATCAAAGATGCTTGCATGTTAAGCTTGTGGTATAGTGATAGCCATTAGATTTGCTTTATTTGAAAAGGGTTCGGTGGGTCCTAAGAGTGCCAGGTCATTACAAACTTTTGATTTGTATTGGTTCTCAGAAAAACTTGGTGGCAGCTGACGCATTTTTTAAAGACAGTAAAGGATAGTCAAAAGGGACCCGCCTGTATGAAAATGTGGCACAATATGATTCGACTGATAGAAGGTGATGTTTTTGATTGTGGGATCATGTTTTCCAAAGGGTTAATCTTCAGCTTGATTGGATGATTGTCGTTATACCATTGATCAAAGATGTGGGGATTTTAAGCCAGTGGTATAGTGACGACCGTCTAATCTTCTCAAAGACTTAAGTGCTCAGTGGGCCCTTATTGCGCCAATTCACTTTGACATGTTTACTTATTTTTGGTTGGATGACAACTGTGATCTGACAGTTTTCAAAGTGCTCGGAGTTAGAAAGGAAAAGGGACTGGGTCCACTTGTCAGTCTTTTACAGTGTGGCCTGTTTTAATTTGATGTGTGCTCACTGATGTGTCGCAGTAGGACCTTAGTCTCTCAGATGATTAAAGTGCTGCAAGATCTCACAGTTGTCATTAAACCGTTGGGATGAGATGCTCAGGTTTTAAGTTTATGGTTTAGCGACAACCGTTGATTTGGATAATGAGATGGAGGCTTTTTGGTGGGTCCTTTGTGTTAATTATATTGATGAGGCGGTCATTTTTTATTGGCCACGGGTGATGTTGATGTGTAAAGATCACTGCTTAGACCAGGATGAACTTAAGGAATTTAATTCTGCACATGCTAAAATTTGAAATATTCTTGTTGGTCGAGAACTAGCTTGCTAAAGGTACTATAGAATTTTGTTGACAAGTTGCCTACCGCCCGATGCACCAAAAATGAAATATATCAACGGCTTGAATTTGAATTTTTCTCTTGAATGACATTTTCACGTCCAGTGAGTGATAGGGCTGCCAACCTCAGTAATGGTGGAATAAATTTGTTACGTGCAGAAGAATTGTGAGCCATTAGCAGATGTTATATACTAGAATTTGATTGTTGTTTTTTCTTCATTGCTCTCGTATGTTCTCCGGTGATATATTTTTCATGCAGTGCTCTCAAGAAGAAGGTTTTTTTAGGTGCCTGGTAGTTTTATCCCATGTTTAAGTCATTTGAAATTTATAAAGCTTTGTAGAGTCTTCTTTCCTATCGTCAGTTGTTATTGTTTAAAGTTTTCTTGGGAATTCATATCTTAGTAAGAAATGCTAATTTCAAAATGCCGCCCAAGAGAAATTTGTCTGGTCAAATAGAATATAGTAAGAGAGGAATTTTCAAGGATTTGATGCAGTTGCTCCCATTTTCTGATAATGGGCCACAAAGAGTAAAAGAGCTCACTCCGAGACATCCTAGAGATTCAGTTGCAGAAGGTCTCTATGATAGAGGGAATTGGATGCTAAAGTGGGCGATAAGCACAACGGTCTTATTCTTTTCAAATCAACATATTCACAAAGGAACACTTGTGCGCACCTTAGTAATGTATGGCAGTTTGACATCAGGAGGTTGGTATGCCCTGGGGTTTTCATGGATGATGAATTGTTAATATAGATTGCTAAATGCTATGATCATGTGCAAAGATGTGTCAAGGATATAAATGGAAGAGACCTGCTAAGCATTATTGAGGATGAGATTAGACAAGTTTTCTCACTAAACGAACCATCTGTGGGGTTGGAGAAAATAGATTTCACGGAGTTTACTGAGATTTATGAGGCACAAAAGGATTATCTAAGGGCAGGGCCTCTAAGGCAGTATTTTGATTAGATAGGATCAATGTGTGCTGTCAATTCAAGCACACCAGAGCCCATTAGGTTAGACCTTTTCAGTAAAAAGGCACAAGAAGTTTATAAGTCTGTGTCTTTGATCTTAGGGCATGATGAGAAGACTCATATGCTGGTACCTTTTATGTTCATGATGGTGTAGTCACTCCACCCCCAGCTAGCCCTCATTTTTTACTTTGTTTCTCATCTGTCTGAAATAATTCATGAAGGATTAATAGGGATTAAGAATATGAAGGTCTCTAGACCATTCGGGTGGTACTCAATGCTTATGCACATATTTTTGTATAAGGGTGAGAATTTTTTCAGTACAACAGTGAGTATTGAGAAGGAAAGATATGGAGAGACTCTCCCAGTGCAATTGTGGACCACAGCCTTGTCCTGGGATAGAACTGATGCTAGTTATATTACTTTTGATAGGGATTTTGCATCGAGGCTTAGGTCTCTTCTATTTTTTGATAATCCAAGAATCCCAGGAGAGTTATTAAGATTGATTAGGCCGATGGATTACTGCAAGGACATTACCATTGTCCATAATTTTGGAGACATAATTTTATATCCAGTCTCCACAGTATTCAGAGTGTATGGCAGTAAGGTGGCACCTTATATTTTTCCATATCAGGTTCCTTTGAAGCTTGGATATGCTGAGATTTTAAGACAAATTGGAAATTTATAGGAAACCACACTCACAGGCAAAGGTAGAGGAACTTTCTTCCTTGATGTAACTCTGGCACATCAGTACATAATTACAAAAGGAGGATGGGTGCACTTGCATAAGGTTTTGCAACCCTACAGAATGTCAAAGGCACTGGTGAGGTGTGCAGATACAGAGGGTTTCATTTCGGGCATGGTCAAGGATAAGGTGAGGTGTGCTCTTATTGAGCATCAATTTAATTTTCCTGAAGACATAATAAGAAATGATTTTGACCTTCAAGCTCAGGAGATTAAGAAGGAAAAATGGGTGATTTATAGCAAGTCTATAGGTTTTATTCAAAATTTTGATAAAACTTATGACCCATTGGTTAGTTTTGAACCATGGGCTAGAAAAGTTAATGTCCTTATAGAGAATTTTGAAGGACTCATGAGTGCTGTAAATGAGAAAAGGGTATCTGTGACTAAGAGAGATCCAGAAAAGGCTAGGCAGATCTTAAACAAGCCTAAATATATGAAGTTAATCCCTAAGGGGATGTACACAGTACAAAAAAAGAGTGGATATACTATCCTTCTGACCTCACAACAGGGAAGTGAAGATGTTCCTTCCACTTCAAGAGGGAAAAGACCACTTGGTGATCCAGCAGTGCAGGCACCTTCCCCAAAAAGGAAAAGACAAGAAGAAGAAAGACCGGCAAAGGAGATTTACTCTCCTTCTCAATCCCCTATTCTATTGGATGAGCATGGAGTAGCAGAACAGCTGGTGTAGTTGAGGGATGAGGGAAATCTTTTTTTTTTAATTGAAGATTTGTAGGAGGGAATGCCAGAGGCACCTAAAGAGGTGGCCATGGATCTCACCGTAGAAGAATTTGAGGGTAAACAAATAGACCCTATCCTAAAATAGGCAAGTGACTCTTTCCTTCCCGATAATGATTTTGTTAAAACCAGGGCCTTCTCACAGTTCTTGTGGAGAATGAATATCAATCAGTTCAAGGAGATTTGTGAGAAGAAGAAGGAAGAATCCCCTAATAAGGATGTGAAAGAAATAGAGGAGGAGACCAAGGCACAGATGGCTAGATAATTTGAGAAGATCACTCCAGAAGAAGGGAGAGCCATGATTCATACAGCAGGGATTCTGATCCTACCAAAATGGGACATTGCTGATGCCATTGTTTTTGACCAAGTAAGGAAGAGCAAGGTAAAGACCCTAGCTACACTAGAATAGGCTAAGCAAGTAGCTAGGGGAATTCCTTTTTCTGAAGATCATGCTGCTCTGGTCATGTGGTCTCTTGATAAAGATAAAAATAAAGGGAAGAAGAGTGATTTCTCCATAGGATATACAGGGATCCTAATGGTTCAAAGAGTAGGAGAAACATCTAGTGTGGAGGCATCCAATTTAATTCTTGAAACTGTCAAGTTCAATGTTAGTGTGGCAGAGAAGGATGCCAGAGAAAAAGAAGAGCTTAGGCTCAAATTTGAAATGGTCCTTAAATCTTATAATGAGCTCAAGGTTGAGCTAATTCAAAAGGACAAACTGATTGTCCAGCTATCAGGGCCACAGGATCAAAGATCTCCTCAATTGGCAATTTCTGATAAGCCTACAGTGGCTTCATCTTCAAGCCCAAAACTTGAATTTCCACCCTCACCACTCCTAGAAATAGATATGGATGCAAGGGTTGCTTGGGAGAAGCTGAAGCTGACAGAGGAAACAAATAGATTGAGGGAAATCAGAGTACAATTGGAAAAGGAAAGGGATGAGAATGCAAAGGCTACAATTTTGGTAAATCAGAAATATGAAGAAAAAGTAATAGGGGTGATTATGGAATTTGCAGTAGATCTAAAGCCTTCTATTATACATGGCCATATGGATAGGTTAATTTCTTTGCTTAAGGTTTTTAATAAAGAGAGGGATGAAATGGCTCCAGTTTTAAAAAAATGGATTGAAAGGTCTCCTAATGTAAAATTGTTTCGTATGTTATCCAAGGGACAAGAAGACCCGGATCCTTTAATAAAGCCATTGCATCAAATTGTGAAAAAGTTCATGCATTTCAACATTTTTCTGGATTGTTTTATCAGGAGAACAAGTATGTTGAAAGCTGAATTAATGCTTTCAAGTTATGAACTGGTGCCTCCTATTTTCAGAGATAAAGGAGAATTTAAAGAAGCTTATCAGTGGAGGGAGGAGTTAGATGGACTCCTCATAGAATGAATCAGTAATGTTTTAAGTGATAAGTCTTCTTTCAGTGGCACAATTAAAATGTTAATAAATGCCAAATTGATGTTTGACACCGTTCAGCAGAAAATCACACAGATCATAAATGAATGTGAACAGTTGTCTACCAGGAAGGATGAATTTTTTAAGTTTGAGTTCCCAATGAAGAAGTGTATAATAAATGGAGATATCAGTACATACCAGCTGTGGAGAGTGAAGATACACCGCCGGCTTCATAAAGTGGATCAGAGTGGTTGATTTTGAGTCATAAGGGTGGTTGAGATATGAGAAAATATTCATTGCATATCAGATTTGTCAACAGCTAGCCAAGGACTACTTTTAAAGACATGAAGAAGGTCGGCTCAACTGCAACTTCCTCGCCATTGTGACTGAGTGTATTTATTGTAAATTTTGTAGTTGTTGTAAAGTTTTAGGGTTGAAATTTTGTAAACCAAAGAATGACCAGAAGCTTATTGCATCTCCTTGTATATAAAAGGATTTCCCATGGTCATTCTAGGTATTGAGTGTGTTAGGTGTAAGAAAAAAAAAAGGAAATTCTGAAGCCCTACCCCTCAGTCGAGGATTGTAAATTTGTATCATTTTGTCAGGATAATAGAGAAGAGATACAAGTTGGCACCATTGTCCAGTAAGTTTGTCATTCAGAATATGATGTATGAAAATGATCATGGTTATACTTAATACAAATATCAAATCTTTACCTCTCCATTATGTTCATTCTATGAATCTTTAAGCTTTTCTTAGGGTTTATGTGTATGTATTTCACTTTGAGTTCTGACCTAGGGTTGGATTAAATATTACTCCAAGTAAAATATATGTTCATTGAATTTGCATAAGGATTATCTATAAGTAGGGAAGAGTTGGGGTATTTGTATTTATGATTCAAAAACTAGTTGTTCTTAAAGTTGTCTTGGGATCCTTTCTATTTTTTGATACGTTGCCCAATGGATAAGACACTGGCCTGTATTCTCCTATCTTTGTTCTGAGAAGGTGATTCAGATTTCATAATCCCAAAATCTTTAAATCATTACCAATATTTTCAATTTTATTTACATTTATGTATTGTCCTACCTAGTGATGGAGGATCAATGAACAATAGGTTGTTGTTTAGTATTCTCTCATTGTTCTTATCTGTTGAAAGATCCAATAAAGAAATAAGGGGCAGAGTTGAAGTAGTCAGTTAGAGTTACAACTATTAGATCAGGTGTACCCGCCTTGATTTGATAGAGCCAGAAGTAGAAGAGGGAAATATCCATCCCTATAGTTGGTCCAATTGCCTATAGATTGTCCACATTTGGAACTAACCAATCCTTAATATCCATCATAGGCATATTGGTGGCCCTAGCTGGCATAAGCATTTTCAAACACCAACACCATGTTTGTAGCTTAATTCTCATTTCAATTTACAAGCTCTAGATTAATTTGCATCTTCATTTTAATTAGACTAAAAATTTTATTTCTATTCTTAGTTTAATCTTATTTTGCAACCATTTTTCAAGCATTTAAAATCCTCTATTCTAGAATGGGTCTATGGTTGTTGGCTCTCATTTTGAGAGTAATTCAAACACCCCATGAAAATAGGAGTCAAAAAGTTGATTCGATTAAGTGTGCAAATTGGACAATTCATGTTCATTTTCGTATACAATGATTGAGCAATGAATATGTTGTGTCTATGGCTGAATTAGAGGTGAACATTTAGACATAAATAATCAAAACAAAAAGGATTAAAGTTTAATACCAATTTTTTATGTCCATAGTCATTTAAGGTGCTTTAACCAGAGAGCTACATTTCTCAGCACCGTTTCAAAACCATCTCAAAACATGGAACAAATTCAGTTGAAACATGAAAATTCTTTCTAATATTAACAACTATGAGCTATTAACTGTGAAAATTGTGAAAAATCCTGAAAAGGAATTTTACACCAGAGTTAATTCGAAGGAGAGGTGGAATTGTGCTCTGAGCTCTTTATTGAAGTATCATGAGATTTCACATCATCGGATTGGGAAGAGGACACATTTTTATGGTCCATCTGATTAGCTGCATCTTCCTAATCACCCACCTGGGCCTCCTTATATTCCTCATCATCTGCCTCTGCTTCTGCAGCTTCCTCAAACTCTTCTTCATCTTCATCCCTACATTTGAGGAATCCAAACTTCCTAGACCATCCATCATTTCATCATAGCTATATTTTTAAACCAAATCCATATTTACATCCAAGTCATTTCCATATGGTGATTCCATGCCTTCTTCTATTACTAGAAATATAGAAAGGAAGTTCAAAGCTTTCTTCATTGATGGTAATATCGTATCCTAATGTTCCCATTCCCATACCTAGAGAATAAAGAACTACCTCAGGGGAGCTCCATAGAAATTTTAGTGAGTGTTGCCAAGCCCTGGGAAGGAAGAGCTCACTGTCATGATAATGGGAAGGTCCCATGGGAAGGAGATGAATAATTCCTCATCTATCCCTACAAGAACATTGTGGAGACTACCGAGATAGTTTCTATCAAAGAGTCGAGAGCATATTTATTCTACATGATTTTTATGTGTACCTGCCACTAGGATGTTGGCCAAGAAACTAGAATAGATATTTGAGTTTACCCTATATCGATGATTTGTAAGCAAGAAATTAGTTCCCATGAGTTCTTTGATGGCATGAAGGACCACTTTGTGGTGGTATATACAAACATCTTTTAGTTTTTCAGTGTAGATAGGAGAATCAAAGCCGATTTGGTCCACTCTAGAAATTAATTTGAACGGAATATCCATTGAAGGTGAGAAAGAGCTTTCTTGAAAAAACTAGACTATTTTTTCCAGAGAGAAATCTGAATTCCAAAATGTAGAATAATGCTAAATGAAAGGTGTCTTCTAACTGAGCCTTTTGCCATAACTATCTCCGTACCACCAGTGATTTTTGTCTTGAGATTAGCCTCTACCACCAAACTTGATTAGACAATTGAGTTACTCCAATGAATTAGCTAAAAATGGTAGCTCAAAATAACCTTGATGTGAAAGGCCTTAGCTAAAAAGTGTTACTAGAAAGGGAGCAAGATTTAGAAGTGGAGCCATGTTAGCTAATCGTGTGTGAAGAGAGAAATACAGACTGTTAACAACTGAGAGCTTATAGTTGGATCATCCTTTGATAGCCAACGGAATGTCATTTCTAATCTCATACTACTTATGGAGACTAATTCTGCTATTCTCAAGGAGTCTAGCCTTTTCCACCTAGTGTCCTTTGCTGGACACTACTTGCTTTGAGAAATATACCAAAATGGATTTACTAAATTCTAAAGGGATGGAAGTGCAGGTGAAGTAGCTGGGAGACTTGATGTGACACTTGCCTATTTGAAACAGCTTGTTAATAGGCCTTTGGTTTTACAACTTTCAAAAATTTCATGGCTATCCATATTCTTGGTTTTGGTGCAGTTGGAAAACAAAGGGAAAAAGAGAAGTTAAATAGCATATGAGGAAAGATGACAATGATTGAGGGGGACAAATATGTTGGTAATAAAATTAGGTATATAAGTCCTTCCTGAGATCTGAATGTAGTTAGAATGATTCAAATGTTTTATCATTTTATTATAGAATGTCATGGACATCCATCTTGTTGGCTATTGATACTAGTGTGCATCTTCGATTGAATGGTTTTGGAGCATCTATCAATTGAAGAAAAGGAAACATAGCAATGCCACATGACTATTGTGCGAGGAAGCTTGGGATCATTGGTTAAGTTATATGAGCATAACTTATTTGCATAAAATGCTTGGAAGAGGCTTGGATTTTCTTACCTATGAATGCAGGATTTCATATGGTTACCTTTTTTTTGTTTGGATCATTCTTGTATTCAAACTATAAGAAGGTTGTTTTATGTGGTTGATACTTCTCATTTTTCTACAATAGATCAATGACTATGTCTTAGTACATAGAATAAATGGAGAGAAAGGGAATGTTAGGTTGCATATCAGGATAGGAAACAATGACAAATAAGAAGAGAACCACGAGCCCTAAAATTTTATAAGAATAATGTGTGTCAATTTTCTTAATATAAATGTGATGTTTTTACCATTTTTCTATATGTCCTAGTGCATTAGGACCATCGTACGTCTTTGATTCCATGGTTTTGGAGCATATGTTAATCGAGGTAAAGAAACATAGCAATGGCACCATGATTCAAGTACAAGGAAGCTTGGAATGCTTAGTTAATTTATAGGAACATAACAATGTTTTAGAAAATGATTGGAAGGGATTTGAATAGACTTAATTTTGAATGTATAATTTCATAGGCATACTTTTGTTTTGTATGTCTTTTTTCCATAATTAGGGTGTAAGTAGGTTGGCTTTTGTATTTGGTCCTACTTATTTGTGCACTATAAAGTAGAAGACTCGAATTTAATACATGAAATAAATGGTACATAACTATTTTTTTTAAATGTTTGAAAGAGATTTGAATAGACTTAATTTTGAATGTAAAATTTCATAGTCATACCTTTGTTTTGTCTGGATTTTTTCTATATTGAAGGTGCAAGAAGGTTGTGTTTTGTGCTTGGTGCAGCTCATTTTTGCACTACAAGGTAGAAGAAAATAGCTTAGTGCATGAAATAAATGGAATATGGCATAGGTTACAATTTTTAATGAAGAGTACACATGTTTTATCATTTCACTATGTGTCATTGAGAAGAAGTGGCATGTCCAGTAGATACATTGGTGTAAATGCATCTATACAAACTAGTTGTCTATGTCTAGTGTGAGTAGGTCTCTATCTTTTGCGCAAATCATAGAACTAGAAAAAGATGCCATAAGTATCCATATTATTATTAGGTGAATTGTTGTGGCCTACCATTTTTGTACTTGTTATGCACTAGTGAAAAATTTATCATTGGATTCCATGTAGATGTGGTGTCTAGGGTAAGACACCTAGAGAACATATTAGTGGTAGAAGTATACAAGTGCGAGAAAGTTTTCAATGTTGTATGTTCTTATAAATGTACCATTTGTCCACTTGTGCACTGGTGGAAACTTGCTCACTCAAGCCCGTGTAGTTGAGATGCCTAGGGTAAGATGAAAATACACCATATCAGTGTCATGATCACTAAAAACCATTTGAATTTTATGGCCTGACATTAACCACATCCCATAAATTTTCCATTTCATAAGTTTTTTTTGAGTTAAAGTGTGGAATAGTATGACAAGCTTAGAGAAGACCATTAGAAGGTGGATTTATAAAGAATGTTAAAATAAGAAAATAACAATCATAAAAATCAGATAAAAGAAACACAACTCATAATGAGATAGTTTATCATAGTACTAAAATCATAAGAGTATATATATACACACTAGAGAATAGCGATGTCTAGATTCATACATCACTGACAATGGATTGAAAGTAATTCCAATATGATACAAATGAAAAAGGGGGAATGGTTGTTTAAATAAATTTCAAGTCAATTTTTTGGGACGTTTCAAAATAATCAGCCCACAAAAAATAGTAAGGGTCGCTAATCAATATAATATCCAAGTTGAGATGTTTAAGTACACTTTGTGTAGCTATAGTTCATTTTTTCACATGATCTATATACTTAACTGTTCATTGTATTCAAAGTGTGCTTTCAAAGACATCAATCCAAATGAGATCATATTGTAGTTTGGCCGTCAATTGTTTTTAGATCACTATTTTTTATCTGGTCCATAAATGGTGATGGATCCCTATACAGGCATTGAAGAGGAATGCAAGGTGATATTGAAGAGTTTACATTATTACAAATCACCTTTTAGAAAACTAATCTCTTATATAAAATTATGAAAGTATAAGAGATAGCCATGTGAAAATATGTAAATATGTCATAGCATTGTCATAGAATCCAATTTTTCATAACAGAAGAAAACATATAGATACAAGATATCATTTCATTAAAGAGCTATTCAACAATGGAGAAATATTTTTAGAATTTTGTAGGTCTGAAGATCAATGTGCAAATATCTTTACCAAGGTATTAGGGAAAGAAAGTTTTGTCTTTAAAATAGATAGTCTAGACATTATAGATGGCAATAGTTGTGATTAAGAGGGAGTGTTAGAATAATCCCAAGTACCCTTTTCCTTTGTATCTTCTCCAACTCTCTCTCTCCCTCTCATGTCCCAAGTCACCTCTTCCAGCTCTGTCAATCTCCTTTGGACATTGCTTTAGATCCACTTTGATTTAGTTTTAAATGAAAATCTTCTACTATAATTTTTTATTTGCTGATTGTTCAATCAACATTAACTATGTAATTAATGATTCCAGTCTTCCCTCCTTTTTTTGGGTATATTCGATGTATTTTGGGACAAATCTATTTTATTTTTGCATGCTTCTATATGAAGCTGCATGTAGAGTTCAGTAATATTAAATTTAAATATTTTTGTATGTTTTTTTTATAACTATAAATAGAAGCTTGATGTTCATCCTAAGTTAATGCTCTGTTTTACACTCCTATGCCTCTGTCAATATGTGGTATCAGATCCTAAGCTTTTATTGATGCGTTATACCAAATATAATCATTTGAGAGATTTGTTCTAGTAAAATTCAAGGTATTTATTAATATCCTATCAAATGTCATGAAAGTAGTCTAGAATTTATTCAAATCAGTAAGGTTTTCCTATATAGCCTACAAGAAACTCAGACCATTGTAGGACAACAATGCAAAAAAGATTTGGAAGGGAAAAAAATTATTTCTTCACAAGATTGAATACTAGTATAACCAAAGCTCTTAATGATCCAAGAATATTGCAATATAAAACACAAAGAGAAGTTATAGTCAAGGCTTTCCTTGTCTTATGGATAGTAGTATACCTAATTTTATTAATCAAAGATTATGAATTCAAGGCTCAACAGTCATAAGGAGTTGTAATAACTACAAAGCATGTCAAAAAATCATAATGGGAAACCTGATTCCACCAAGATGGCTCGAGTCATCTTAGGGATGAAATGGAGAAAATAGAGCCACTTAAAAAAAAATTCTAGGGATTCAAGAGAAAATTAAATGAAACTATATCAAGTTATCTACAAAATAATCAAGTAATTTGAATGCCAATCAAGAGAAGTATATTTCTGGGTGATAATAACTTCAGGTCCTCAACCACTTGCATTCGTTATTTTTCAATCAATATCCCTAACATATAGAGGAACTTCTAGTAATCCCTAGGCTAGAATATTAAACTGAGAAACAAAAAAAACCATCCAAATCCAAAAAAAATATACAATGTACCTCATCAACCACTAGGCATGTGCACTTATATTGAGTTAAAAACCCGTAGTCGAATATTAAAACATCATTAGATGTGATAACAACATGAATTGTTAGGTTTAGGTCTGTTATTTTAGAAGATATGCTCTTTCCTTAGTAAAGGATGATTGTTCTTTGATCTATGATAAATGAGTACTTTCATGCTTGGAGAAAACCTACAAATGAAAGAATTTAGTTATACAATGGGGCTTAAGCTAAAATTCTAGTTGTGATTGCACGACAATAATTGCAAATAACTTTGTTCCAGCCTATTGAATTGATTTACCCAATTTGAAAGGGTTGAACATGGAGCAGCTACTAAAATGAGAGCTAAGGAGAAATGATAAGATGCCCCTATACCTGTACTTGTAATGTTCTGGTACTGGTATTGCTTTGGGTACCTCTCAGGTTATTGCATTGTTCTAGGTAATTGACTGTCATAAATAATTATAATTAAAAAAATCTCTAGGTCTAGGTAGAAAATGTATAGAATAAACAAAACATGATGAAAATTTTAAATGCTCAAAGAAGAAAAAAAACTCTAATCTATTGATGGTCTTGTTGTGAGGTTTTCACACCATCACCCCATTGTAAATGGGGACCCCCCCTTTTTCTCATAGTTGTTAGGTTTGACAAATTTTGGCATTACATTTGGCAATCCTGAGCTTTAAAAGACTGGAGATAATGGAGAGATCAACTAGCCAAGTTGTGCTTCTAAAGTAGGAACATTAAAAATAAAGTCTGTAGGGGTCATGTTAAATTAGGTTGAACATAAAATTCTAAGTGTATTTATATTTTGGCTAGTCAATTAGTCTAAAATTCCATATAAAGACATATTCCATGTATAAGGGCCTTAAAATCCTTATAAAATTAATTTTGTTATGTACAAAATGGCCAAAATCCTAACAAAAAATTAATTTCTTTTATAAAAATACACAAAATCTAGACTATACATGAATTTCCCTTCATATTTTGATCAAAATCTAAACTATACATGAATTTCCCTTATATTTTAATCAAAATTTAGACTCTACATGAATTTCCCTTCATTAATTGGCTTTTTTCCTAAAAAATTTGAAGTGTTGGGGTCAAAATCCAAGCATACTATGAATTTCCACCACTTTGGAAGAAATCTTCTTGAAAATGTTCTATGTGTTGAAAAATCTGTAGTATGATCAATTTTTCCCCCAATGGTGTGCTTGAAAATTTTCTAAGTCTCGAAAGAGTCTAGACATGGGTCATTTTTCCCTTGATTTGATCTTGGAATGTTGAAAAATTTCTAAGTCTGAAAAGTGTCCAGACAGGGGTCAATTTTCCCCCAAGACTGAGTGCATAAGCTAAAATGTTTCTAAGTCTAAAAAGTTGTCAAATTTATCCATACTAAGGTCGATTTTCCCCCCTTTTGATAGCAAAGCAAGATGAAAAAAATTTATAAGTATAAATTGGATTTTTATCCAAACTTTGACCGATTTTCCCTACCTTGCATAGATGGAATTGGAGTTTGGACATGGTTACAAGTCCATACAAGTTGTGGACATAGAAAAATTTGAGAGTCCAAGCATGGACCGATTTTCCCCAATATGGTATAATTTTATTATTTAATTAAAATCAATGGGAAAAACTAATAAACTAAAATTTCAAAACTTCTAGAAGGGACAGTACTTTTATCCCACATTGCTTGTGTGGGGTGAATGTAAATCTAAGACTACTTTATAAAGGTTGGAAGCTCCATGATAAAACCATGAAGAATTATTAGAGCTAGAGTTGGAGTGGCTAAAATCTGAAGGAAAGGAGCTAGAGTTGAAGTCAATCAAACTTACAAGGGCTAAGGATTTGGTAAAAGGAAAGAAGGAAGCCATTTTGATAGAGCTAAGACTAAGATTAAAGCTTTAGATAAGCCATGAGAATGTAAGTATGGAGATTTAAATTGGAAGGTCTTCCTCCATGAATGTATTTTTGTGTCTTGTCTAACCTTCCAAGTTTCATGTCAACCATTATAGGTCAAAGGATGATGTTTTTTTGTAACATTGGAAGCACTAAGGGGATGATAAGATCTTGTTGCAAACCCAGATCTGCAAACTTCCTGGAAGAGGATGATTGTTTTTTTAAAATCATAGAAATTCATTAAGTGCCTAAACTATCAAACACTTGTTCTAAACCGATTCCTCATTCTTGGAAATCAACTTGGGAGCCATTGGAGGGCCAAACTTGAGGTGTTGCAGGCCCAAAGTCTGAAAATTTCTAGTCAAGGGAAATTTATTTGAAAATTCATAGAAAATAATGTGGAAGCCAAAGTTGTCCATAATTATTTGCTGAGTCTTCCCTTACCAATTGCCAATATTATTCAACCATTTTCAGAGATTTAAAGGCTTTGGTAAGAGATTTGTATGCATAAATCTGAAGACTAGCTTTGAATGTTGATTTTTTTAATGTAATTCTGAGTTTCACTTTGATAAAAAACTAATCAAAATTTATGGAAGACCTTTTGGAACTATTTTGAGATTCATTTGAAGCCATTGAAGGTCCTAGAACCTAAGGTTACAAATTCAGATCTTCAAACAACCTATAGCAAGAGAGTTTTTTGAGAATTTCCCCATAATTTAAAAACTTTGTCAATTTAAAATTTTGATAGTATTGAGTCTTCATTAGGTCCTTGAGCATCCAAAACACCAATTTTTCCCCCCAAACTCATTCAAAAGTGCAGAATGCAGGCATGTCTTCAGACTTGACATTGGTGAGAAAATATGATTTTAATGCTTAATGAATTCATGAGTGTAATTTATAATTCACATACGAATTCATGGAATTGGTGAGTAGTGAATTTTTACAAGTTATTGAGGCCAATCCATGGATTATTTTCAAACATGTTCATGTTGTCCTCAAAAAATCAGATTTTAATGAAAAGTCAATTCCTTCATTTTAGCTAAGTGTTGATTGGTTTCTTTCATCCTAGGATTCTTATCCAAATGCTCATGCTAGTTATTACCTTTATTGGATTGAATTATTATGTTAGGATGTGGAATTCATTAACTAATTCATGGACTAATTCAAGGATTGTGAAGTCTGAAATTTATTATTTTGTTTAAGTCCTTTAAAACCATACTAACTTCGAGCTTTGCACCAGGAATATTGTTCGGATCAAAGGAAAGGATTGTTGCAAGGAAGTGACAAGGAAGGTGGAAGAAAAGTTCAATCTTAGGACCAAGGATATCAATAAAAGAGGACTAGTCTAAAGTGATCAAGTTCAAAGTACATCACTACAAGATCGTACACTTCAAGGATGGGACAAACGAAAGAAAATTCAAGGATCAAGTTGAAGGAATTATCTCAAGATCAAGCCTTCATCAAGAAAGTAGACCAAGGAATTTTTTAGGATGATTGTAACACCAAAGATAGAATTGGAACATGGATAGGGACATAAGGACAAGTTTGAGGTCTCGGGCAAGAAGGAGTTCAAGGATAGGATTCTCATTAATGGAATGATCCTAATGATGGTTGAGTCATCCAAGGAAATGAATTGGGGAAGATTTAATATGCTAAGGAAGATGTTCATGTGTTCAAGGGATTGCTAGAGGGGTCAAGTATGAAGAAGAGAAAGAATAATTCCAAAAAATGAAGGAGGAAATACCAAGGGTGCAAGCATTACAAAGTCCAGCCATCCAAGAGAAAGATGTCCAAGAATGATGAAGAAATCCTAAGGATAGGGAAATGAAATTAAGATAAAGATTTTAAGAAGCTGCTCTAGTATTGACATGAAGGAACTTAGTGAAATTTTACTTAAGTTCATTAGTTCTACTAAAAGGGAGAAAGAGAAAAAAAGGCACGCATGTTCGTGATGCTGAGTTGTATAATGACTTGGTGGTTTTCTTGCTTCCTATTGGTCCTCAAGCCTTTGAAATTTCTGATTGGATACTTTGGGTTTCCCTAAATAGGGTTTGTAATGGATTAATCTAGGTCGTTGATTTTTGATTTTATCCTCTTAATCTTGGCCATTCATTGTAATTGGGGCTCCTATATAAATCCCATAGCTCTCATTTTTAAATAAGGACTTGTTGGATAATTATTGCTAATATAATGCAAAATTTTCTCTACTTTTCATAGTTGTGCCTTGCATAGTGAATTGTTGTGATCAAGTTTGTATTATTGCATGGTGATCCACATTCCTCACTAGATTAGGATTTCATTTAATGTTATTTAGAAGTAGTTAGTTCTATTAAAGTAATTGTGGATGTTTACTTGAATGACTTGACTAATCTGGGCCACTAGCCTCTTGCTGATGATAGGAGTGCCTTGTGTGGTAAGCCGATAATTGAAAGCACTTAACTTCAGTTGGTATTGAATCTTTAGTTTGCATCCATTTGATAAGATTGAAGAAGAGATATTGATTTGAAAACCATTCGAGTGTTCCTTAGAATCTTGCAATAGATGGGTGGAGTCACTAGGGAGATCACATCTAGTAGAGTCCAAGTCCATCCATGATTCCTTGCATTCATAGTAAGAAGTAGAAGTAGCAGTAGAAGTAAGGTTTAAGTTTCAGTTGAGAAGTTAAAAGTTATAAAATCAAACCATATTTTTATTGCACATTGTAAGGATAAATCATTAGAAGTATAGGTAGTTGAAAAATCTTGAATGAACTGTCATAAGTCCCCTTAAGTGATAACGAGAAATCACATCATTTCAACTTAGCGAGTATCCATAGTAAAAGATCCTTGAAGTCAGCTTGTGATCTTACTTTGCAAGCTTAGCATAAGAAGTGACCTTACATCAAGAGAGAGTTGAATATTTTATGTTTCACTCCAAAACATTGAGTGTTTGACTCTTCATGTTGTAGTGGAATAAAACTCACATCAACATAAATTAGAGCTAGAGGGAGGTCCTAAAAAAAGTTTGTTCAAGGAACTATAAACAACATTGACCTTTCATGTTATATTTGAGATGTGAGAGGTCTCTTCAAAATTTCAAAAAATCCATAAAAATAAAAAGAAATAGAATATCTAAAGAAGGAAATGACTTCTCAATGGATGGGCAGTGGTTTCATGGTCAAGGTATTCATCCAGTTGACATTGCCCAAATTCAAGAGGCTTTGAATACACAATTGTATCCATAGAATATGTTTGAATTGACATCACATTGTGAATGTAGGATTCATGTGACAACCATACATGATGAGCTTAATTGTTTGACATTTCTATCAAGAGTGGACTTGGTATTGCAAAGGAAGATACTATTTTGGGATATCCTCAAACCAATTCCATTTGTTGAATTAAATGATAGAGTTAACATGTTTGTGAATAATTTCAAGGAAATGATGAAGAAATGACTAAGTAAGGAGGAACTATATGTGGAAGGTATGCTTCTCTCTAGTTGGTGTAGACTGCAAAATGTGAGACATTCAAAATATACTTGTCAACCTTGTCGATATATCATAAAGTAGGCCAAGAAAGAGATGGGATGATTTGACTATGAGAAGCCAAATACAAATGGAATTTGGAGTGCATACCTTGAAAAAATGAGTTTGTACCTTGAAAAAATGAGTTTGGTATCAAAGGAAGGCATCAAGGATCTCATTTGCCACTTAAGTTGGAAACCAAAAGATGAGAATTTTCTGTCCTCATTTGACAAAGAAGAAATAAACTTACGAGAAGATAGTGTGGTTGAACTTAATGACCAAGACATTCATGTGGAATATGAGCCTTCACACATTACTCTACAAGAGGAAGGTGTTGAGAAAGAAATCGAGGAAGCAATAGAATACATTTGAGGAAGAGAAATGATAGAAAGTAAATATAAACATTTGGAAACCCGTGAGGGTAATAAACTAAAAGAAGATAATCACAATTTTTAAGAGGATGAAATCCTTAGTGTGATTTCACACATGATACAAAAGGAGATTCTTGACAATGAACTGCAAGAAGTTTCAAACACCCTTGGAGACAGAGGCAATCAAGTTGATAGGTTGATTAAATAATTACAAGATATCATAGATGAAGTCAAGTATGAAGAATGATTTGACAAGGTAATACAAGATGTCATTACCACCATATTATTTAAGGGGGGTTCTGAAAGATGTTATGGAAGAAATACAAAAAGAATCATTGCTAGTTACATTTCAAGATAGAGTAGTTGTTTCTGCAAGTGGCATGATTCAACATCAACTTAGACCTCAAGATGCATTGTCACTTGAAATGGCATTCGATGATCAACTTGTGAATATTTTTGATAGTCCTCCTATTAGTTTTGAGGAAACTATGCTTGAGGAAATTCCACATGAATTGCAAGGTTTACCTAAAGAGAAAGAAAATGGAAATATCACATTAGAGGAAGGAGCTTCAAGTGTATTTAGTGAGAATCTGCAAGATATATTAAGCAAGGAACAAGTTTCTCCCATGGAAGAAGATGAATAAGGACATTGCAGGAGGGGGCTACAATGGGAATTTTCATTTCAAGGAAGACTTGAGGAACTATTTGAGTGTCATCTCATCAAAGAATCCTTTATTTTTGAGGATGTGCTTGAGGAGACTCACAAGGATTCATGGTTCATGTTACATAAGGACAAGCCATCTGAAGTGATATTCCATGGACCTGATTTCATAACTAACCCTTCTTTGATCACTCACGAGTTTGATGCTAATGCTAGTGAGATGATCCATCATCAAATTCAACCTCCTAAAGCTGTGGAGAATTTGTAGGTTCTATTTAATTACAAAGCATGCCATTTTGTATCTTTCTCTTCTTTTAATGTTGAAATTTTTGAAAGTTATCATTTCTATTATGGTGATTTAGGAAAGAAAACTTGCACATGGATTCACCATGGACCTCATGAATTGCCCTAGTTGTTGATTTTACATGATATAAATTTCCTAAGTTTGAAAATGGGGTAGTAAATATTTTTTTGGAGTACAAGGATAAGTTTTCCATAGTCAGAACTATCACCTATGCCTTGCTTCTCTTAAACATTTTGAGAAGCCATGTTAGGTAAAGCATGTATATAACTCTTTCGAGTGTCATTTCTTTAAAGTCTTGTGCATGGTTAGAGTGAGTTTCCTTTTTTTTATTTTATTTAATTGTCTTGGAGCTAGGTGGTTGGTTTTCCTTAAGTCATTTGACTTGAGATCTTGATGGCTCCCTCCTTAGTAGTTAGTTGTTCAAGTGGTTTACATGTTTAGGTGTAGTTTAGGTTGTCTTACGTCTCCCAGGAGTAGTTTAGTTGCATAGTTGTTAGTTTTCCTTAGTGGTTTAGTTTTCTTTAGGTTTGGTCTTCCTAGGTTTGGTTGTCTTAGGTTTGGTTTCTTTGCTTTGGTAGGTTAGGTTTGAGAGGGATCCCATTTGTGACAAGGGTGATGTATTCTTATCACTTTGGTATTCTCCCAAAAGTTGTGTTAAGATTATTTCCTGGATATCTCTCTATGAAGATCTCTTGAATTGGAGATTGTTCCTAGTAACCTCATAATGTGAAAAATATTTGTACTAAAATTTGAATGGAGTCATTCTTTGTGTTTGGGATACCTAAGTCTTTTAGTTATAAATTTTTAGTCACATTTAATTGCTCTGAGTTCTTAGAAAGTTCTCAAGGTGAAGTTGGGATTAGTGAAAATTATATGCCTGCTTCAACTCCATTGTAGTTTCTCAAAACCCATTATAAGCTTCACTACTTATGGAAAAAAAATAAAAATTCAAAAGAAGAAAAGAAAAGAGAAAAAATGATAAAATGAGAAGATAAAATAAAATCAAAGTATTTTGGCTCTGGGTGTGCGTATATCTCTATTGGTGCTCTAAAATTAATCACTAAAGGTAGAGAAATATTGATGGTGAAATCAAAATGATAACCTCGTTGGGGCTATGGACCCCTAACTGACAACAAGGCTCTATCTAGATAATGGAGAAATCAACTAGCAAGGTTGTGATTCTAAAGTGGGAACATTAAAAATAAAGTCTTTCGGGGTCATTTTAAATTGGGTTGACCATAAAATTCTAAGTGTATTTAAATTTTAGCTAGTCAATTAGTCCAAAATTCCATATAAAGTCATATTCCATTCATAAGGGCCTTAAAATCCTTATAAAATTGATTTTTTACATACAAAATGGCCAAAATCCAAATGAAAAATCAATTTTCTTTATAAAAATATGTAAAATAGGGACTACACATGAATTTCCCTTCATATTTTGATCAAAATCTAGACTATACATGAATTTCTCTCATATTTTGATCAAAATCCAAACTCTGCATGAATTTCCCTTCATTAATTGACTTTTTTCCTAAAAAATTCAAAGTGTTGGGGTTAAAATCCAAGCATACTATGAATTTGCACGAGTTTGGACAAATTCTACTTGAAAATGTTCTAAGTGTTTGAAAAGTCTGTAGTATGATCGATTTTTCCCCCAAGGGTGTGCTTGAAAATTTTCTAAGTCTAGAAAGACTCCAAAGAGGGGTCATTTTTTCCATGATTTGAGCTTGGAATCTTGAAAAATTTTCAAGTTTGGAAAGTGTCCAGACACGGGTTAATTTTCCCCCAAGACTGAGTGCATAAACTAAAAATTTTCTAAGTCTGGAAAGTTGTCCAGATTAGGGTCGAATTTCCCTTTGAGGGACAAATTGTGAAATTTTTCTAAGTATCAAATTTATCCATACTAAGGTCGATTTTCTCCCCTTTTGATAGCAAAGAAGGATCAAAGTTTTTTCAAAGTGTAAAGTGGATTTTTATCCAAACTTTGACTAATTTTCCCTACCTTGCATGGATAGACTTGGATTTTGGACATGATTACAAGTCTACAACTTGTGGACTTAGAAAAATTTTAGAGTACAAGCATGGATCAATTTTCCCCATTATGAAATTATTTTATTATTTAATTAAATTTTTTGGAAAAAACTAATAAACTAAAATCTGGAAAATTCTACAAGGGGTAGTATTTTTATCCCATATTTCTTGTGTGGGGTGAATGTAAAGCTAAGACTACATTATAAAGGTTGGCAACTCAATGATAAAACCATCAAGAATTATAAGAGTTGGAGTTGCAGTGGCAAAAATATGAATCAAAGAAGCTGGAGTTGAAGTCAATCAAACTTACAAGGGCTGAGGATTTGGTAAAAGGAAAGAAGACACCCATTTTGATATAGCTGAGACTAAGATTAAAGCAATAGGTAAGCCATGAGAATGTAAGTATGCAAATTTTAATTTGAAGGTCTTCCTCCATGAATGCATTTTTGTGTCTTCTCCAACCTTTTAAATTTCTTGTCAACCATTGTAGGTCAAAGGAGGATGATTTTCCTGTGACATTGGAAGCACTAAGGGGCTGATAAGATCTTATTGTAGACCCAGATCTGTAGACTTCCTGGAACAGGACAATTGTTTTTGGAAAATCATGGAAATTCATTAAGTGCCTAAACTACCAGGCACTTGTTCTAAACCAATTCCCCATCCTTGGACATTAACTTGGAGCCATTGGAGGGCCAAACTTGACGAGTTCCAGGCCCAAAGTCTAAAAATTTCCAAGCAGCGATGATTTTTTTGAAAATTCATAAAAAATAATGTGGAAGCCAAAGCTATCCATAATTATTTTCTAAGTCTTCCCTTGCCAATTGCCAAGCTTTTCCAGCCATATTCAGACATTTAAAGGCTTTGGTAAGAGAGATGCATGCATAAATCTGAAGACTCCCTCTGAAAGTTAATTTTTTTTATCAAATTCTAAGTTGCACTGTGATAGAAAACTAATCATAATTTATGGCAAACCTTTTGGCACTATTTTGAGATTCATTTAAAGCCATTGAAGACCCTAGAATTTGAAGTTGCAAATTCAAATCTGTAGACAACCTATAGCAAGGGGGATTTTTGAGAAATATACCATAATTTCCAAACTTTTCAAATTTAAAATTTTGATAGTGTTGAGTCTTCATTAGGTCCTTGAGCATCCAAAACACTGATTTTGCCACCCAAACCCATTCAAAAGTGCAGATTGCAGGTGTTTCTTCAGACTTGACATTGGTGAGAAAATATGATTTTAATGCTTAATGAATTCATGAGAACAATTCATAATCAACATAGGAATTCATGGACTTGGTGAGTAGTGAATTTTTAGAAGTTATTGAGGATAATCCATGGATTAATTTTAGACATGTTCATGTTGTCCTAAAAAAATTGGATTTTAATGAAAATTCAATTATTTCATTCTAGCTATGTTTTGATTGGTTCTTTTCATCCTAGGATTCTTACCGATATGCTCATGCTAGTTATTACCTTCATTGGATTGAATTACTATGTTAGTATGTGGAATTCATTAACTAATTCATGGACTAATTCAAGGATTGTGAAGTCTGAAATTTATTATCTTGTTTAAGTCATTTAAAACCATACTGACTTCGAGCTTTGTACTAGAAATCTTGTTCAGATCAAAGGAAAGGATTGTTTCAAGGAAGTGAACAAAGGAAGGTGGAACAAAAGCTCAAGCTCAGGACCAAGGATATCAATGAAATAGGACTTGTCTAAAGAGATCAAGTTCAAAGGACATCACTTCAAGATCATGCACTTCAAAGATGGGAAAAATGAAAGAAAATTTAATGATCAAGTTGAAGGAATTATCTCAAGATCAAGCCTTCATCAGGAATGTACACCAAGGAATTTTTGAGGATGATTCTAACACCAAAGATAGCATTGGAATGTGGATAAGGACGTAATGACAAGTTTCAGGTCTCGAGCAAGAAGGAGTTCAAGGATATGATTCCCATCAAGGGAATGATCTTAATGGTGACTGAGTCATCTAAGGAAATAAATTGGGGAAGATTTAATATGCCAAGGAAGCTGTTCATGTGTTCAAGGGATTGCCACAGGGATCAATTCCAATTAATGAAATAGGAAATACCAAGGGTGCAACCATTACAAAGTCTATCCATCCAAGAGAATGATGTCCAAGAAAAATGAAGAAATCCTAAGGATATGGAAATGAAATTAAGATAAAGATTACAAGAAGTTTTCCTAGTATTGATATGAAGGAACTTAGTGAAATTTTACTTAAGTTCATTAGTTTTTCTTAAAGGGATATAGATAAAATAGGCATGCATGTTCATGATGATGAGTTGTATAATGACTTGGTTGTTTCCTTGCATCCTATTGGTCATCAAGCCTTTTAATTTTCTCATTGGCTCTTTTGGTGGTGCTTCTTTGTCATTGGATACTTTGGGTTGCCCTAATTAGGCTTGGAAATAGATTAATCTGAGCCCTTGATTTAAGATTTTTGCCTCTTAATCTTGGACATTCATTGTAATTGGGACTCCTATATAAATCTGACCCCTCTCATTTGTAAATAAGGGCTGGTTGGAGAATTATTGCTAATATAAAGCCAAATTTTCTCTACTTTTCATTGTGGTGCCTTGCATGGTGAATTGTTGTATTCAAGTTTTCATTGGGATGGAGACATAAGGTACTGAGAGGGGAGGGGTGAATCAAAGACCTCAAAACTTTTAACTTCAAACTTAATCTACAAATAGTAGTAAACTAATTTATCCAACTGAATCCATTGTATGCATCATTCATTCAATTAACTTGTAACTATAAATTGCATGAAAAGAAATAACATTTCAATCACATAACACAAGTATTTTGGTTATGCATAAACCCTTGTTAGAAGGTAAAAAATGTGGTGGGGATGACACCCACAAATTCTTCACTACTACAGATAATAAAGTTTTTTGGTTATAGCTACAAGTTGTGATCACTTCTGATGATCTTATCTTGTTAGATGTAACAATTAGATCAGCTAGATCTACCTGGTTACATGATTTTAAAAACACTACTTGAGTGTGTACTCGGTAAAGAGATTTACAAAAAGACTATTAGGTCTACTCTGTTAAGAGATATTGCCAACTCTATTACAATGATAAGAGAATAAAGGAAAGTATTTGTACTTGAAAATGTTGGAAATTTGACTATACTAGTGTATATGACTAAGATTTAGTGTTTTTACTATGGAAATAAACTCATATAGATTTTTGTAGTCAGCACATTACTTAGAAGATCAGAAACATGGATGTATGGAAGACAGGATAGTCAGTGAAGCACCTAAGGAACAGAGCATCAACACATGTGTGTATGACCAAGTTATGACATGTTCCCTTGAATATAATCTTTTGAATATGTTATTAAGCTATGGTTAAGAATGCATGATCAGATGTGATAGTATGAAGAAGATATAGCCAGTTGAAGTGTCAAAGAAAGTGAGTAGCAGAACAAAATAGAGCATGGAGCTGACTGTTAGTATTTTGGTTAGGGTACATAATATTTTTTTGTAAAGGCTATATGCCTATTGTATTTATGTTATAGACATGTTAATATAATTATATGTAAATACGCTTGAGCCAATTATCTTGGAAGCATTGTATGTAATAGGCTATAGGCTAACTTAGTGAATATTTTTGTGTTCACATATAAATAAGACATGCACCTTTGTATTTATACAAGGAATGAGATATAGTGTTGATAGAAGCAGAGAAAAAGTATGTGAAGAGTAGTAAGAATGTTATAGAGCTTTACAAGAGGTTAAAGAATCAGCACACAAAAGGAATTGATCACACAATGTAACGCCCCACCAGGCAACCCAAGAGGACAAGACATAAAACCTCTATAAAATGCAAGTAGTGAATTTTTATTTTATTTTATTTATTTATTTTAACTAGAATAATATTCATCATTACACTTCATATTTCTAAAAGAATAAATAATTTTCTACTACTTGAATGTAAGATTTATACAACTTAAGTCCTCCCGGGTTCCCTAACGTCGCTACTAAAGCAACATCATATAAACCATTTACATGCATAAGATATTCATGGAATCATGAGCTTAAAAGATCTACATTCATTTTAATGCACCAAGTTAAATGTCCCTAACTTATTTCCTTTATTAAACATAGGTTAATCATCCAACATCATTATTCCTTTTATCAACTCATTCCATAAATTCATATTGATTTCATCTACATCTACTATCCTTTATATCACTTTTCTCTAATAATTTAGGTAAGAGATTAATATTCATTAAGGTAGACATAATCTTAGGTACTTCATTAACATGAACCAAGTATTAACATTAAAATCAAATTACTATTCTATTGCATTGTTTCATAACCATTCATTGTTAATAATTCCAATCACTAATCTATCATTTCTCAATAATCTCTTTGAATTCTTTCATCAAGAGAGAATACATTATTGTTGTGATACATCATTATATATAATTATATTTAAGATTATTTCCTTTACACATGGACAACATAAGAGGATAGGACAAATAACATAAACACTTTCTTTTAATGCTAGTAACATGTCCAATATTCCACATTCTTTTCCCTTTCTTTTACCTAGAACTACCCATTCCCTTATGCATTGCTTTGAATTGAGATTGCATCAATACTACAAGACTCCTTTTAGGAGATTAAAAATTACATGAATACAAATACATAAGTACATCTCAACATATTAAAATATCCAATAAGAAATCTTCAACTGTAGATCTGGAAAGGAATATGTGCTAGGATCATCCAAAGAATCACGATCAATACCTTGATATAAATATTAACCACCCAACCACGTGGAACCAATAGGCCCACTCCCCTGAGCTAGGAGATAGAGCCAAAGGCCCATACAAGAGGTAACAACTAGGAAATTCCTAAGGTGGTGATAAAATTTCCCCAAAGTCACAACACAAAAGAAAAGACAAGAAGACCACAAGGACTACCAGAGGCATGATCAAATTTAGTAGAGACTCTAAGCTACAAGCTAGGTGAATGTCATTGCATAGCCCTCACCCCTTGGGTTGTCCTGGTACTAGCCACTCTTGGCCCCAGCCCCCAAGTAGGCACATGCGGAACCGAATGCCTCTCGTACAGACAAGGTCATCCAGTCGTACCTACGCATAGGTACCTTCTCCCACTCCCATCCTTAGTCTTTACTAGCACTAAAGGCATGGGTGAGGCACAATTAATCTTGATTAGTGTGTAATTTCCCATTCCAATAATCTCCCATTCCCAATTCATTTATTTAGGTTATCACTTGATTAAATAACTCATAGTAGGTTATCCTGATACTAGCCACTTAGGGCCCAGCCCCTCACTATGAGCCACTCACCTAGTGTACTTAGGTTCCCTAAAATACATATAAAAATTATAAGAGCATAATAGATCCATCATCAAAAATTCATATCAATTCCATAACAACATTTGATTGAGTTTAGGAAAACATATGTTGTCCCTAGTCCACTTGACAACCCTAAACCCAATATGGCATACATAATGTTCCAAACATATAAGAAGACATCCAAGTGATATTATAAACATATTCAGAGTATACATAGATCCAATTAACCAAAAAAATATTCTAATAGCCTCTGGTGACCATACGAAACCTTAAAACTTAATGATGTTCTTAAACTAAATTATTTCAAGCAAGGATTAAATGCAAAGAATAGTCATCATAGAACAGTCATCCATATCTTCCACAAAACAAATAATAAAGACAATCTCTTTGGTGGAGATTTAGATAACATAATTATGGACTCTCAATTTTATTTTTAGGAAGATCCAATGGTGGGAAAGAAAGTTATGACTTCTGGTTTAAAACAGAAAATTCTGGTTAGGGTTCAGACCTGCCTTCACTAAAACGGTTGTAATTTTCACAAAACATAATAAAAATTTTCCCAACCAATTGGAAATGAAAGATAAGACTTAGGATAATATTTTCTATCAAATTTATACTTTTATATAATCATATCATCCTGTAGCATACGAATACATTTGACAGAAAATTCGGAATCGAGAATGGACAGGCATAGTCTGCCAAAATGTCAAAAATAAGGCATTAATTCGACCCTAAAAATAAAATCAGAGAGATACCCATTTGAGATCTGTGAATTTTACTTCCATAAAATCAATTTAGTAAAACCCTAGAAGCAATTTAAATTATTATAATAAGAGATCTCCAAAAAATGGGTTGCTAAAAACCCTAGGAAAACACATGCCAATTCTTACAAACAAAAACTCAAAATTTTAAAATAACCATAGAAATTAAAAGTAAAGATATAATAAATAATTATAATATATAAATAGATCCATAATCTATCAGAGACATAAAGTAACCAACATATTCAATCCATACCTCATGTCCTACGAAGGTTGAATCGAAGAAGGAAGGAAACAAAAGAGAAGAAAAATCCAAACTTGAGATGCATCCTTCAAACCCTATCCACTTTCAAAAATCTCCATGAAAGAAAGAAATAATTATACAGCAAAGAATCCCTCTCTCAACTATTGAAATTCTCACAAAAATGTCTCTCTCCCAAAAGCAAAGATAACCAAAAATTCTTAAAGACATATGCTTACAAAATCTCCCTCACATCTCCAAGTTTTCTCTCCAAAATCACCATGAAAATTAAGGCCATCCTCTCCTCAATGCTTCAGCCCCAAAATCCCCCCTCTTCAAATGAGAAAGTAGTGCATATAAATAGATTTCCAAAGGTTGAGAGGAAAAGTAACCAACTCCCAACTAACTCTTAACTAAAGGGTATTATAAAATAACTTAATATCATACAACTATATTACTCAAATATACAATAAAAGATTATTTGTATTCATTCATACACATATGTAATATTATCCTAACATATATGCATACGCCATCATTAATTACATCAATATCTATATATATAACCTATCCTCATTATTAATAATTAACAATTGAGAATAATATACCTCGCATTATTTAATATTTAATTATTAATAATATTATACTTTACATTAATCCCAAAATATACACCATCAACAATATCTACAATAATTAACATATAATCACATATAAATTATATATATATAAATACATATATGTGTGCACCCATATATATATTTCCATATATATATATATATATATATATATATATATATATATATATATATATATATATATATATATATATATATATATATATATATATATATATATATATATATATATATATATATATATATATATATTTATATAGATACATGCCAAATACCAAACACTATAATCTATAAGATTATGAAGTAATAGATCACAATATTATTACCTATTTATAATTGCTATAGGATATAACACTGAGGTAGAATAAAATCACATGCCTCAAAATAAATCTAATCATCCAAAGAGGCCATACAAATCATCTATGAAACATATCGAGAAAACCATAAGATCAAACAAGGTCAACCAAAGTCAACAAGGAAAGTCAAGCCAAACTCCTGAAACACAACATAGAAAGATTAACTAAGAATCATACCAAGAAGGAGAAATAAATAAAATTAGTAAAAAAATCATACAACCAAATGAATTCAAGTGGTCACAAGGCACTAACTACAACCATGCCCAACCGGGTGCATTGGATCTGGGTTTTTGACCCAAAGGTTGACTGACAAAGAAGGAACCCTAATATTCCCAAATTGGAATAATGACAAAGGAAGACTCATGTAGGGGCCTCAGTACTATCTCCATAACAACAACGATCGAGGATTTGAGGGCATGCTCAGACCTGTGAAGCCAGGTGAAGTTGATGCCCGGTACCTGCAAGCCTGCATCACAAAGAAGAAATACATATGCACAGATATACATATAAAAGAAAACATTGCAGACAGATGACCAGGATCGATACATCGTGTGGACCTCAGCTATGTGAGTAACTACGACTTCATCCTGAATCATGAAAACACATCATGTATATATATACACTCAAAGCATGTAGCATCATCATAATGAAGGTTAGAATCTCAAGCATTGTGTTAGTCTCTTATCAATACTAATAATAAATTAACATAATCAAATCATCAAGTGAGATACAAGATTCATCCAAGGTAACCTTAATAGAAGAAAATATAAATAACCACTTATATCTATCAAGTACATATCATATAACATCCTAACTATGTTCATAAAGGTCTTGTAGGTACTCAATACATACATGGAGATAAATACATACAAAAATGATACCTTTAGATAGTATGTCTGATATTAGAATCATTGAGTACTAGCTTATGAAATTATTATAAACAACTATAGGAATAGATCAAACAAGTATCATGTACAACTTAAGCTGTAAGAAAACATCGAAAGATCTTAATTCTTTCAAAAACACAAAACTTATATTAGGGTTAGAGGGGTATTACAGACAAGCAGTGTCATAGTAGTAGTTTATCATTGCAGATATAGTGTGTATCTGATATCCAGGAGGTTGTAGCCTTCTCTATGAGTAGTAAGCTCTGGTAGTGAGCCACCCACCCCTAACATGGTTTATTACTGAAGACTCCTAATAGGGTCTAACCCTTGACAAGGTCATTGTACTAAATGCATTGTAATGACAACTCCTAATAGGGCTAAGGAACATTAACAAGTTCATAATACACAAGTACAATTATTAGTGGGTATTAATTCTCCCCGAGGTATTTCCTTTGGCCAAGGTTTCCCCGTAAACATATCGTGTGTTATGTATTATGATTGTTTACTTTACTTGCATTTTTATTCAACTCAATATATAATAAATTATATTAAGTTTCAAGATATCAGAAATTAATACTGTAGAACACTAATTCACCCCCCCTCTTAGTGTTCCCATTCCTAACAATTGGTATTAGATCTTTGGTCCTTTGAATAGAATTTTAACCACTTGAGGAGACCATGGGTTTGGAAGAAGTGAAACATATGAAGAAGAATCTTGAAGCAGCTCTATAAGATCTTGACAAATTTGAAAAATAAATTGAAGAACTAAAATTGAAGGTCAGTAGTGAACAAGTATTTATCAAGAAACTAAGAAAAGATTTGAAAGATTGTTCTACAAGTGATTTAGGAAAAATGGTCAAAAAGATGAATGAGGAAAACACATCTTTGAAGGATCAGATTAAAGAGTTAGATGAAAAGATATTTAACAATGAGGAATCCTATGAAGAATAGGTCAAAGAAAACAAACATCTGGATGAAGAACTGAGGCAAGAAAACATTAAAATCTCAGAGCTAGAGATCATCAAGAAGCAAGTGGAATCTAAATTTACTGAAGCAAAGAATCATATTAACAAATTGCACACAAGAAAGGATCTCATAGATTCATAGTTGTATGCATAAAAGATTAAAGGAGATACCAATGGTATTGGATTCAATGAAGCACAAAATTAAATCAATGATATGAGAGAAAGAAAGAAAGCATTAGAAGAATCTATAGAAGCTAAGAAGACTACAATTTATACTGAAGCTAAACATGAACCATCTAAGGATGAGCACAATCCATTAAAGAGAACTTATTATGCCTATAACAAACATGGACATATAGAAAGAGATTACAAAGAGGTAAGACCTTTCAATGGTTACTGTTATTCATGCAATAAGTTTGTTCATAGAGTTATGAATTGTAGATCAAATCAAATAAATCAGTCACAACACAATCAGAGATATCATCTATAGTAGAATGTTAGAAGTCCTTTGAACATTACATGTCAGATATGAAACTACAATGGTCATATAGCTAGACAATGCAATATTGTAATCCACATTAGTGCACCGAGGAATATAAGGCCTCCAATTATTTTTCACACTTGTAACAAGGTTGGACACATCTCAAAGTTTTGCAGATCACAAGCGCAAAGACAAGAAAGATCTAATAAGAATCAAAGACTAATATTAGATGAATCGGGAGAAGTTAAGTTTGTGCAAGCTATAGAAGATGCGTGCAAAAATTGGATGGAAGAAAAGAAGGATAATGTTGATGAATATGTATTGGATGCATCCATAATGGACACACCCTCTACTTTTGGATGAATGAGCCTCATGGTCATAGGGGGAGCTAGATTAGCTCTAGAACCCTACGTATTTGGTATACTCATCCTCAAAGAATGTTCCTTTGGTTATGACCATTTGGAGACTATTTGATGCTATATGTAAGAGCACACAACCTGATTGTTAGCTGAAACAAAGATTAGAATTATCTATTACAATCCGTGTTTACGCGGTAAGTATTAATGGAAGAAAGTTGTTTTTAAAGTCACCAGAGATCTTTTATCCACACATTTTCATTCAAGATCAATCCTTTGAGAGCACAAGAGATAAAAGAAGTTTGTTTTGGAAGATTTCCATTGGTTTATCAGCAAATAAGTTTGAAAGTTTTTTGTGGAACCCTAGTTCAGATGTGAAAATTCAAAAACCCTTTGGAAACTGATTTGAATGATTATTCAAGTAAGTAATGGCCACTCCAGTTGTGTTTGATGTTTTTGAAAGGAAGAGATATATATTTAAAAAGAATCCTTTCAATTCAGTCCTAGATGACCTAGAAGGAGCATTATCTAGGACTTTGATAGGAGTTATGCATGTAGAATACATACGTGCATACATTTATTACAAGAAGGAATTTGTTGGATTGGATAGGATTAGGTGACACTTAGAATCAACTCACAAAATTATGTCCCAGATTTTGAATAAAGTCATTAATTTTTAGTGTAACTGGCTTATCAGTGGTCCAATCAACATTTTCGATGGAGGGGAAAAAAATTGCACATAGAAAAATATGCAAATTAGCAATGAACCAAACTTACATGTATTTGATTTTTCCAACCGAATGGTTCTCATGTTCTCTTCTAACTGCTTCAACAATAACTCGGCAAGGTCCAATTGAAATCCCTTCTTCACAATTTTGTAAGCTATATCCATCGCTCCACATGGTACACTATTAGGTCTGCTTGATTAAAATATTTATAATAAATAGAATATGCACCGAACCTGGTTTTGGGATTAATGATAGTGTTGATTTTAAATCCTCTATCATCCCATTTAGCTCCTGTAGCTTTTTCTATCTCGGTTCTCGGTGCACTCCTGAATGATTTCACCTTTTTGGTTATAGGATAACTGGTAACTATGTGAATAATATCTCTACTGATCTTAATAGGTTCATCCTTGACCATAGTTTACTATCATGTACATGGCTCAAAAAAATCCTGATTCATTCATTTTTGAAAACTCTCAGGAAATGTAGGGCATTGACCATGATGGAGTTGATGAAAAACAACCCACAGCTCCCAAGAACACCTACACGCAAACACCTATCATAGAAAGAGAGAAGCAAACAACTACGGAGGCTTTAACACATTGATCCATGAGAGAGGAGAAATCCTTGATGTGCAAAAACAAAAGTTGCAATCAATAATGAAATGTCAGAAAAAGGTTACAAAGTATTATGAGATCAATCCTTATAAAAGGAGATCAGAAAACCTAAAAAGGTAAAACCCTAGGTTGCATAATAATAATTAATAAAGATAATTAATTATTATATGCCTAAAGTTTAGCTTAAGTCGAAAGATGTAATAAGTGACTAAATAATTAAATCAATATGATTCAATTAATCAGTAAACACTTTATTACTCTAACACCCCCCCTTAAGATAAACTTTGGGAGAAGCTAAAAACCTAGAAAGAACTACTGAAAGAAAATGGGTTCTGGCAACAAAGGCATGATCAGGTACCCAAGTACAAAAGAGAGTCTCTACAAAGCAAAGAAATAGAGAAAACCACATGGGAAAAACTCTACTCCAAAAAGAGACAAAGACTAGTCTGAAGGACTAAAGAAGCCTCCAAAACTATGAATGTTCCAGAAAATAGGAACAAAGATGAACATGTACAACATCACTGAAGCATGAAACTGCAAACTTTGTCAAGAAGAAACTAATGATTTGAAGATCCTCCACAAAATAATGACCAGGTAGAGAAGACTGTAATATGCATGAGTGCCCTCAAATAACACTACTCGAATCAGGAGGCAAACAAAGGAAAACACCTGAACTTGAAGATACAGATGGCATAAACACCAAAAGCTTGAAGAGCTAATCAATCAAAGTTGGAAGAGTGCATCCAAAAAATAGGAAAGAAAAGAGTGTCCATATGGTAAATGATCCATCTCACCAGAATGCATAGGTACCCAGCCACTGCAACCACCTAGTACATAGGATCAAATACTAAATACATGGCTCACACCATCAAACCAAGGAAGCAATAGAACCAATAGTAGAAACCCCCCCATACTACTGACAAGGGAGTAATGACAAGTACACTAAAAAGATTGTCCAATATGAACTGCATGATGAAGAAGAATCTGGAACATCGAATGTGTAGAGAGAGTACAAACACAAATAGAGATACCTGAGGCTAATGTCATTGGAGGAATGCTCACATGACAAAAGAAGATGGAAAACAAAGGCAAACATCAAACCCCCCTGGCACTTTATAATGGAGTGCAAATACAAAGAGCATGATCATGTGTAAGATCCCATCAAAGCAATAGAATGACACTTTATCTTAGTGCGTGTGCATAAAAGAATGCTACAAAATGTGAAGTATACACTTCTCAAAGAAGATCAAAGGCTAATGAAACAAAAGAACAACCTAAGATGAGCCATCCCATAAAGGGAAGAGATCCTAGGACCTGAAACAACCAAGATATCTACCAGACAGCAAAAAATCAAGAATCTAAATAAAATGAACCTAGAGTAGAATCTAGAAACATGACTCACAACAATGAAAAGCTCTCTAAACAAGCTTTCCAATGATATATCATTTTCTGAAAATGGAGATCGAATGTGCAAGATAGAGCTCTCGGAGTGCAAACCTGAAGATCTGGCTTTGACAGAGAAAAAACCATCAGTGAAATATTACCAAAAAATATAACCTCTAGATCTGGAAAGATCTTAGAATTAGCTTTCCAATGATATCTCATTTTCCAAGTTTTGACACAGTATGCTCAAGATATGAGCAAAAAACCAACAACTGTGCTGGAGGGCCCAAAGAAGGTGTCTGCAAGGATCTAAGGATGGGTGACATCAGAAAAAGGACAAAAAATCACCTGAAACCATCAGATCTGATAAAAGCTCAAAAAGAGCTTTTTGGCAATATCTCATTTTTCGAAAACGGAGCCTGGATGCAAGAGAAATGGATCCCAGAAGGCAGGAGGTCTGAAACACCACGATCACAGAGAACATCTAACTTTGACAAAAAAAAGAGCATCAAAATGGAAAAATCACAAAACCATACTAGAAAATTTGGATCAGGCTTGGAAATAGCTTTTCGACGGTATATCGCTTGAAGAAAATGGAGCCCGGATGAGAAAGATAGAAGTCGATAACCAACAGGCAATGCTAGAGGGAAGGCAAAATAGAAGCCCTAAATTTGAAGGACTGGTACAAAAATTAGAGAAAAAAAATCTGAAATCTGAAATCCCAGAAAGATGTGCCTCTGAACCAACTTTCCAACGGTATCTCATTTGCCAAAAAATGATACCGTAGGCCCAAGATATGCCCAAAATAGCGCAGGAGGGCTGAAATGCAAGAGCACTAAACAACTTCTACCTTTGAATACAATAAATGTAGCATTAATGGAAAAATAAGGAAGCCACACTAGAAAATTATTGTCCATCTCAGAATTACCTTTCCGTTGATATCTTGTTCACCTAATTTCGATCCCGGATGCTCGAGATATTCGTGAAAAACCAACTCCCTGTCTGAAAGAACCTCACCATGCAACAAAGCCAAAAAAAAAGGCTTGAAAAATGGAAAACTACTAGCGGTTTGAACTTAACCGGGCGGACTGGCCTACGGTTACCCTGGCGGTTACCGCGATGTCACCGCGGGCCACTAGGCGGTAACCGCGGCGGTGACCTCGGGATCTCTGCGGGCCATTGGCGGTGGCGGCGCCCGGGTGGAGCCTGGGTGGCCGTGCGGTGGTGCCTTGGTGGCACTGCCGCTCAAAAAAAATTATTATTATTCTTTTAAATTGTCATACTTTTGCCTGCGTTGGAATGCGTGCCAGGGCAGTACGACCTTGGTAGGAAAAAAAATTTGCCTCAAAAGTCAACTTGTCAAAAATCAACAAGTCTTATATGAATTTTGACTATCTTGGGCCTTCTGGATGCAACCGTGAGGTCCGTTTGGGCCAGAAGTGCTCCAAAAAATAGTGATTGCCTCAGGATCCATGCTAGGGTCAATTGCAAAAAAATTTTCTCACAGATTCCAACTGTGTCCAAATTGGACAAATTTAATATGGATCTTGGGGTTCTTGGATGCTCTGAACACAACCGTGAGGTCTGTTTGAAGCCAAGATGGCCAAAAAAATAGGTCCCCCCCAGATCTGATAGGAAACCCTCTCTGAAAACATAGATCTAATGAACACGGCCGAATATCTCAGAAGGAGGATAGGGGCAAGTAGATCTAAAGCTCTGATACCATGATGGAGTTGATGAAAAACAACCCATAGCTCCCAAGAACACTTGCATGCAAACACCTATCACAGAAAGAGAGAAGCAAACAACTATGGAGGCCTGAACACATTGATCCACGAGAAAGGAGAAATCCTTGATGTGCAAAAACAAAAGTTGCAATCAATAATGAAATGTCAAAAAAAGGTTACAAAGTATTATGAGATCAATTTTTATAAAAGGAGATCAGAAAACCTAAAAAGGTAAAACCCTAGGTTGCATAATAATAATTAATAAAGATAATTAATTATTATATGCCTAAAGTTTAGCTTAAGTTGAAAGAGGTAATAAGTGATTCAATAATTAAATCAATATGAGTCAATTAATCAGTAAACACTTTATTACTCTAACAGACCAAACCCTTCACCTCTAGATGTGCATGATCATCCTTCAGTTTCCCATCAACACTTAATTCTTGAAAATTGGATTGGAGCTCGAAATCAACTACCTCTCTGATTTTGCAATGTATGTAGGCTCGAATGTCTTCAACCAGTAAAACCCTAGGAGGTATGCTCGAAAAAGCTTTGGTTTTGTCGGTCTGCGAAGGAACCTTGGGATGAAGTTTGTACTTCGGTTCATTACAAGTTGCAAACATGATTAACTTAACATCTTCCTTAGCTCCACTCCTAGATTTGTCGACTTTCGATGTGGATGCCATTGTTCTTCGATTTAGGGCTTCAGGAAATAGAAATGAAATTGCTCAGCGAAGATAGAACTTACTTGTAATTGTGATAAATCTACTCAAAAACCTTCAAATCTTTGTTCAATTGCTCTAGAAATTCTTCGCACAAATTCTTGCTTGAAATCTATCTGTTCTTCATGTTCACAATGCGAAAAATAAACTAAGTCCATCGTGTATTTATAGAAAATTTCAAATTCCCACTCAAAATTTTCACAATAAATACTTGACCTAATATGGCTCGGTAACAATAGTTGCGCTTAATGTATACTTCAAAATATCCAAAGCTCGGTTAACACATAGGATATCACTCGGTTAATACCATGACTCGGTTAACCTTGCTAATAGTTACTGACTAACAACTTCCCACCCGATCTTGCATATACCGGCTATATACATTTAAAGCTCAAAACATATATAACCATAGTGCATCTTGTTTCATGCAGATTTGGTATGTGAACACTAGATATAAGGAACTATATGTTAGATATAACCAATTTGAATTTGTAGTTTCATACATACCTTTTCAACTTAGGTGGAAGTAGTGATGTCACCCAATCCAATGGATGAGGTGTCATCGACTGCATTGATGGACTCATCATTATCACTTGATGCTTTTATCCACATTGCATTTCTTATCCTCATGATATCCTTGATTTTATTGCCATTTTCATAAGTTTTTATCTGTGGTGCTTGGTCTCTACAATCTTTACTTCAGTGATCGACCTTGTGACAATGAAAACATGTCATACCAATGTTTTTCTAGTTGTGAGATCTTCCTCTCCAGTTCTTTCTCATGCAGTTAGTTGCAATATGTCCATACCTTCCACATGCTATGCAATTAACCCATGTGTTGTAATCCCAAGTGTATGCATTCCCTTGTCTTCTTGGCTGATAGGTTTTGTTTTGTCCTTTCGGTGTCCAGACTTGCTTCAATTTAGTCCTGCATTCTTTTGATATGTGTCCATGCTTGTTGCAAGTGCGACAATGTTTCTCCATGTAAGGTTTGTTAGGAGTCCTATTCTACTTAGATCTACACTTATGTGCTTGATGTCCATACTTGTTACAACTATAACAATAACCATTAAACTTAGGAGTGGATTTGGGAATACCTTTATCTTTGCTCCTGCCAATATTAGATGTGTGGACCGGTTTTCCACAATGATAACATGATAGCTTCTTTGGTCTTTGATTTGTGTAGGCATTCATTTTTTCATATTGTCTTGATGATTCTCCTTTCTCAGTATAGCCTAATCCAGTAGTACTTCCAAGTCCTCTTTGATTGATCATAAATTCATCAATCTTCTTAGAACTATCTTCAACTTTCTTAATCATTTCATTATGTTGTTGTTGCATCTTGACTTCATTTTTCAATCTCTCATTTTCTTCTCTGAGTTCACCGATGTCTTCTAGTTTCCTTGTAAGATTGTTGTTCACTTGGTTGACTTCCTGACTTATAATAACCATTTGAATAGAAATTTCAAAGTGATGCTCAGTCAGTCTCAGTATCTCAGATTCCTTCTCTTGTAGCTTCTTAGTCATTTGTCTCATGTCGTCAACAACCAAGTTTCTTTCTTGTTCGGCTTGCCTAGCATTGTTCATGACATCAATCATTCTAACCATTTATGTATCTTGACTGATCTGTAAGGATTTGAATTGTTTAGTAAGACGTAGATTATTTTTAGATAAATTAGATATTACTCCTTTAGATATGTCAGATATACTACCAAATCTAGATCCGGTGTTCTCAAATGGGTCATCTACATCTTCTTCATGATAATCAGTCTCACTGTAACAAGTAGCCATATCCTTCCTTTGAATCATTAACTTCTTCAATTCATCTCTTGCTTGCTTGTATTGTTCAATGAAGATTTTCATCTAAATCTTTTGATTCTCAATAGTCCTATCCAACCTATATCGCTCCATCCTTAGATCTTTACCTCTTCAGTGGTTAAACTTCCTTAATAAGAGATCTAGCTCTGATACCAATTGTTGTGATTGGAAAGATAAAGTATTGAGAGGGGAGGGGTGAATCAATACCCTCAAAACATTTCAACACTTAACAATATGAAATAGTATTTCTTAACTAACTGATTGAGTCCATTGTTTGTAACATACATTCATATAACTTGAAATGTAAAGTGCATGTAAACAAAATAATAAATCATACATGAAAATCTTAACTCATGACTTAGATATTTTGGTTACACAGAAACCCTTGTTAGAAGGTAAAAATTATGGTGGGGATTGTATGTGTCTAAATGTGACCTCTAAATCAGGCACAAATGCAACATAGTCATTGCTCAATCATGAAATTGTGAGTATAAACATGAATTGTCCACCTCACAACATTGATTGAATCGACCTGTTGCCTCCTAATTAACTGGGGTGTTTAATTACTCTTAGATTGGAGATCCAACAACCATCAGACTGAGTTAATATGGAGGATTTGAAAACTAGAATGATAAGCAAAGTGCAATTACTCCAAGATAAAAATGTAGTTTGTAATCTAAAATGTAGTGCAGATTTTAATCTAATAACTTGAAAGTAAATATGAAAATGCAGTTTCTAGTCTAAAGAACTTGAAATAAAGATAATAATTAAGCTAAGAGCAAATAAACAAACTTAATCTATTATGAAATGCAATTACACTAAAATGAAGATTAGTCTAATAATGCAATAAAAAGCTTGAAAGATATGAATAGAAGTGAGACAAAATTTTGCTATAGTTTTGGTACTCTCAAAAATTGCTCCCTTTCGAATGAAAAAAGAGGTTCATTAAATAGACAAGCCCGAGGAGAGAATGAAGAGGTTCTTGATTTGAAACTCCTGACTCTTCATTCCCAATTGAGACAAAAAGGCATGAATTACTTAATTAAAAGAATGTTTATTGCCACATAAGGGTGACCGTTCGAATAATTTGAATTATTAATTCAAATAAAGGTGTCCATTCAAATAACAAGTAATATTAATTCCTTTTTATGTGTATATTTTCTAAAGAAGGTGGTTTCTTTATTTAATTTAATTTAAAGCACTTAGGACTTTAGAATTAAATTAAATTATCATAGGGGTATTTTAGCTAATAAAGTCAAAAGACTTAGGAATTAATTATAATATTTGATTAATGCAATTTAGAGTTTTTGCAATTGACATCAAGTCACGTAAAGTTAGGTGGGAGAGAGAAAATTGCCTAGCAAAGTAGGACTTTGAAGATGCAAAAATTTGAGGAATGCGCCAAAATTGATTGAAATTGACAGGTGCCAATTTTGGGGTATTACATTTTCCCTCTTTGAATTGATGTGCGAACAATGTGTTGATTCAAAGAATAGTCTGATGTGAAGGTTGAGCAAAGATTTCAAGAGTCTAGGTTAGGTCACCGAGACAACGATCAGAAAGAAGCATGATTTTCTGAAGTCCAAGTTAGATTGCGAAGATGACGGTCTTAAAAGAGAACCAGAATCGAGGTTAGATTTCCCCAATACCAATTGATGAAGATTTTAGGACTATCTCAGAATCAGGGTTAGATTGCCCCAATACAAAGGCTATCCCTCTGAGACCTAGGTTAGATTGCCTAGATAATGGTCCAAAAGAGATTTTGAGAGCCATCTCCAAAATGAAACTTGACTCTCAGGAACTTGGGTTAGATTGCCCCAATACCTAAAAGATTTCAAGAACCATCTCCAGAACAAAGCTTGGTCCTTGAGGATTCAAGTTAGATTGCTCAGATACCTAAGAGATAGATGACAAGATAACAAGATGCGAGGCACCAAGATGCCCCTAGCAATGAAGACTGATGATTCAGATCAGACTAATCCAAGAATTGATTCGACAAGATTCAATGATGCAATCATCTTGCCCCCTCGGGAGCAAAATTGAAAGATGACATGTCAAAAGATGATTGACACCAAGAGGGGTTATAGAGAAAGATAAGATCAAAGATCCAAAAGAATTTAGAGCAGGTTAAAGAAGCATCGAGAAGATGCAGAAGCAATTTGGAGTGATCCAGAGGTCCTATTGACCAAGTTTGACTTTGATGAAAAGAGAAAAGATCTCGAGAACATGATGAAAAGATGAGGATCTGGCAGGACGCTGATGCCAGAAGGCTGACTGCACAAGTGTCCGATCCCTAAGGATCCTAGAATTTGAAACACGATTTCGAGCTATCTAAAGATGTCAGATTTCGATTTTGATCCTGAAAACTTGTGCAACCAAGAGGAACCCGGAACAAAAGATGAGAGCCTTTAATGAGAAGACAATCAAGAGAGCACCAAACACTTGTCTCAATGCAAGCCTAGAATGAAAAATGCAAGCCTAAACTAGATGCAAGCCTAGAATGAAAAAATGCAACCCTAGGACTTGGTTGTTGGACTCCCTGAATTATCATCATAGAGCCTTTTAAGTTCAAACGGTCGCAAGATGCCACACAACCCTCACTGATATCGGTATCATGAGAATATGAATATGACATAAGTCTTAGATTTTTTGGAATGAGGTGTAAGCATTAAGGTACAAGAAGCTAGAATGACCTGAACACCTATTCCTTTTGATTTAGCAAGTTAACATAAGCATTAAAGCATAGCTGCTAGAATTACCAAAATGTTGCTTGCAAATAGACACACCAGACACACAAGAGTTTCTTCCTTTTTCTAGGTGAAAGATAAGCATTTCAATGGTGCTCACAGTGACCCTTACATTCACTTAGCAGGAAGAGCGTTTGCAATTTCACTTGTAGCAGAAAGAAGTCACTCAAAAATAGACAAGGAGAAGAACCAACCTCACCAAAGCATCCATATAAAAGGAGTTGAGGTACACATGGCCATCCAATATGAGATGAAGGCTCTTATAGATGGACACCCCTCGTAGATAGATTCTTTGGATCATTGGAACTAAACTAGAAAATAGAAAGCAAACAAACAAGCACTCAAAGAAAACAAAGCTCAGCATGCCTTAGAGGAACACAAATTCAGTTTTAGTTTCAGTTTAAGTTCATGTTCAAGTGGATTGGAGTCGAATAAAAAATGCACAATGTTCAAAGTCTCAACGGGATAGCAACAACAGGTAGACGCAGTGAGAACCACTGGTGATCATCGTGAGAGATGAAGTCTCAAGAAGATATCGGGGAGCTAAATGAAGTATCGGCAAGAAGATACAATGAGAAATGCTAGTGATCGATATGAGAGAGATCCTCAAGGTGAGAAATCTCAGAGATACTAGTGAAACATCAGCAGGTAGATGCAGTGGGAACCACTAGTGACTGATGTAAGGAAGAGATCTTCAAAAAGAGAGGTCGAATGAAAGCTAGGTATCAGGAGGCAGGCACAGTGGGAACCACTGGTGACCGATACATGAGAGATCCTCAAGGAGAGAAATATCATAAGTAGCTAGGCATCAGTAGGCAGATGCAGTGAGAACCAATGGTGATTGATGCACAAAAGAATCTCTGAAAGTGATAGGACAATGCCCCCTAGACCAGGTAGGTGCCCCCAAGCGTTACCAGTTCCAATCCATGAAGAGTCGAGCAAAATCTCAAAAGACATCTAAAAGTGAATGCATGAGCTAGCAAACCAAAGTGGGAAACAGACTAAAGCAAGAAACAAAGGAAGCAAACTAAAGCAGGAATGCAAGGAAACTGAAGTAGGAAATTAAGAGCCAAGCAACGCTGAGAGAAGATATAGCTTCAGGAAACAAGAGGTGCCTGTTTACTAGGTTTTCACCATCTTGGCAGAGATTCTATTTTTACTACCATGATGCCTATTTACCAGGTTGTCATCAATGGCACATTTTTTCTTCTTTTTCAATTTTTTTGTACTTTTCTCTTTTTTGATTTTTTTTTGTATTTTTTTGAATGTTTCATTTTTTTTGTATTTTTGATTTTTTCAATTTTTTTGTATTTTTTGATTTTTTTTTAGTATTACCAAGGCAAAGGGTGTGGCCCTAGTTGGTGTTCAGATGCTTGTTCTGTAGGCCCACAAAGCTAGACTTATCTGAAGATGCTAGTCTCTACCAGACTTATGAACTGTTATGTGCAAGATTTTAAGAATTGTCTTGTTAGAAGCCTCTGCTTGTCCATTACCCTGGGGGTAATAGATAGATGACTAGTGCTGAATAATTTTGAATTTGGTGCACAAATCTGTCATGTCTTTATTCTTGAATTGTCCCCCATTGTCAGTGATAATAGATGAGGGTACACCATATCTGCAAATGATATAGTTCAGTATAAACATAGCAATAGTCTTTCCATCAGCTATAGTCAAAGGAACTGCCTCAACCCACTTGGTAAAGTAGTATGTAGTAGTAATGATGAATTTGTGCCCTTTGGAAGAGGATGGATGAATCTAACCCACTAAGTCAAAGGCCCATTTCTAAAATGGCCAAAAATTGATAAAAGGAATAAGCTCTTTAGCAGGAGCGTGGAATAAATTTCCATGAAATTGGCACTACTTACAAGCCTTGGCATATTGAAAAACTTCTTTCTCCATATCCGGCTAGTAGTAACCAGCTCTAATAAGTTCATGAGCTAACGTCAGACCACTCAAATGAGACCCACAGATACCTTCATGTACCTCAGCAAATGCACATTTGGACTCATCAGGTTCTAGACACCTAAGGAGAGTACTGTCTAGACCTCATCTATACAAGTCATTTTCTATGAGGACATACCGTGAAGCATTACAAATTAGGTGATGTTTTTCATTTTGAGTATAGGTTTCAAGAATGATTTTGTCACGAAGGTAGGAATAGATATGGTGGTAGCGGGATGAGTCATGTCCAATGACTGAACAAATCATCCTAGATTCAGGAATATCATAGGTTGGGTAGCATAATGTCTCCACCAGGAATTCATGTCTGAAGTCATTTTTTGGCATTTGTAACATCGAGGCAAGAGTGGCCATAGCATCAGCTACCTTATTATCTGCCCTTGGAATTTGCTGGAAGGAAATGTGTGCAAAATATAGCTTGAGATCATCCACCATTCTTTTGTAAGGCACTAACTTGTCATCTTTTGTTTGGTAGACATCATTAACTTGATTAATGACCAACTGAGAGTCTCCAAAGACCTTGAGCTCATCCACACGCCATTCAAGGGCTATTTTCATACCATTGATGAGAGCTTCATATTCAACGATGTTATTTGTGCAGGGAAACAACATTTTGTAAGCTTTGGGTAGCGAGTATCTTTGAGGCATTATGAACAGAATACCTGCACTTGATCCTTGTTGAGTGAACGATCCATCAAAGAACATGCTCCAAGACTGATGTGTGAGAAGCATGATGGATTCATCTAGAAATTCAATGCTCAAATGTTGATGATCTTTCAGTGGAGCCTCTACCAACTGACCAACAATAGCTTGTCCTTTAATAGATTTCCTTTCCACATACTCAATGTCAAATTCATTGAGTATCATGACCCATTTAGCTAATCTACCGGTGAGGGTAGCTTTGCTCAGAAGGTACTTTAGCAGATCAATTTTTGCAATGAGCTTTGTAGTGTGAGCCAACATATAATGCTGTAGTTTTTGTGAAGCAAACACCACTGCTAGACAAGCCTTTTCAATGGTAGAGTAGTTCATTTCATAGGAAACCAATTTTCTATTGATATAATAAATAGCCCTCTCTTTGTTGTTCTGATCCTCTTGAGCTAGGAGAGCACCCAAAGATGTATTCATGACCGAGATGTATAGTATAAGCAGCTTTGCATGAATAGGAGGCATCAAAATTGATGGATTAGCAAGATACTATTTTATTTGAGTGAGTCCCCTGTCACATTCTTGATTCCATTCATAGGTCACACCTTTACGTAGAGTCTTAGTGAATGGTTGTGATTTGTCAGCCAACTGTGAAATGAACCACTAAATAGATTGTAGTCTTCCTTGAAGTCCTCTCATCTGACTTATGTTCTTAGGAGGAGGCATGTCCATAATAGCTTGAACTTTTTCTAGATCAACTTCTATGCCTTTAGCTGAAATAATGTAACCCAAGAGTTTTTCGGAAGTGACGATGAATGCACAAATCTTGGGATTAAGTCTAAGACTAAATTGTTCCATACAGTCAAGAATGGGACCCAAATCTACAAGATGAGTGTTTTGCTGCATACTTTTAGCTAGGGTATCATCCACATAATCCTCCATAGATTTATGCATCATATCATGGAAAATAGTAGTGACTGCTCTCTGATATGTTGCCCCAGCATTCTTAAGCCCAAAAGGCATGACATTCTAGCAAAAGGTGCCCCAGGCACATGTGAAAGCAATTTTTTCTTGATCCTCTGGCACAATTTTGATTTCATTATAGCTATAAAATCCATCCATCAAGGAGTACATCTCATAACTTGCTATCATGTCTACTATCATATCAATATTAGGTAGTGGGAAGTCATCTTTTGGACATGCCTTATTGAGATCCCCGAAGTCTGTGCACACACAAATGGATTTATCATGTTTGGTGACTGGAACAATGTTTGAAATCCATTCAACATAATCAATTGCTCTTATGAAGCCAGCTTTGAGGAGTTTCTCTAGTTCAACTTTAACCAAAAGTGCCATGTGAGGGTGCATATTTCAAAGCTTCTGCTTAACAGGCTTGACATGTAGTGCAATGGACAGATGATGCATGATCAGATTGGGATCTAACCTTGGCATATCAGAGTATGTCCATGAAAAATTTATTTTCTTTCTTTGAAAGAAGCGAGTGAATTCCTCTTTCTCTTTTGTAGATAGTGACTGAGCTAGATGAATGATCTGTGGAGTAGCCTCTGTACCCAAATTCACTGGCTATGTCAGCTCTATCAAAATTGATGATCCCTCTTGAAAATGGCTTGGTAGAGTATCAAGTATCTCATCCTTGGGCACCTCAGAGAGGTTTTCACCCTTAGATACATCTTTTTTTTAAAACTATTTTTGGCTTTGATACTGCCACAAAGTGGTTTTCACCATTAGAGCATCTATTTTTTCTTCTTTTAATTTTTTGACTAAGATACTTGATATCTGCCTCTATCATGTTGACACTACTTTCATTGGTGGAGGACATTACAAGTTCAATAACATGGAGGTAACAGGCTAGATCATAATCATTCTAGAATGTTAGGACTTCGTTGGATGTAGAAGGGGAGTTCCAGTTTATGAGATCGGGATGACGTAGTGAAAGAGGTAGTGGATGGTTCAATTGCGTTCATGCTATAACCATCAAAAGCGCTGATGAAAAAGTCAAGACCTAGAGAGATTTCATCCAAAGGAGTGTTTGAATCCCTATGAGACCCTACATCAGAAGTAGAGGACATGTTAACACCTATGGCATCAAATTTGTGTGTCCTAGTGTTAGACCCTTCACCTACTTCGAGGAGTCTTTCATACACATGAACAGTATCTATGTCTACATCATAAGTACCATCAGACAAAGAATCAAACTCATACTCATGTGAATCAGTACTTGATGAGGGAATTCCACTAGCACTTGTGGTACCATCAGACTCATTTTCATGTCTTGTAGCATTTATAGTTTGCTGAAGTTGATCTTGTTCAAACCACTTTTGAAAATGTGGCGGTATGTATTGTTCACCTTGGAAACTAGCATTGTCATATTGCATTTCTCTCCATTGGTCATATGTGAGTTGATATATTGAAGAGGTCTCATCAGATTCACTATCAGTTCCTACCATATGGACAGGTATGATAGGCTCATCAGGCTCTTCAAAGAATGTTGCAAGATCTAGAGGAATAGGATATGGGAAAGTATCCTCATCAGAGCTGGCCTCTGGATTTATCAGTGGTGTAGTATCTTCAGATTCTGACTCAAGTTCAGGTTCTATCACAAATTTCTTTGTCCCTAGATGAAATGGGACTTTCTTGAAGCCAAGACCCATGGTGTCTTTGGTCCTATGACCTATGGTTTCAATTGGTTTAAGCAAGCCATTGTCATTCTTTCCTATGGGACCACTCCCTTTTTAGCCAAAGTGCTTCATGATCTTGAAAGCCTCACTATATGGATCTTGCTCTAAGTCTGGAGGTGGAGTAGTTGTTTCATAGGGCTCTTTCCCTTTGTAGATCCAAGCTCAGATAACTCTATCTTCGTCTTCATCTTCTAATGGCATAAAGGCCCATACAAAGGTGCCATCATAAATAGTTTGAGGAGATGCATTAGAAGGTTTGTGACTCTCTGAAGGTCTCCCATAAGAGCATGGAGATGAGGGGAGAGAAGCTAGTGACAACATAGGTTGAATCTGGTATCCACCCATGCCTGTATCTGTGAGTTTCAAAGTTTGTTCCATTTCTTTTATCTTAGCATCATAGAACTCAGTGGATTCTCTATTTGCTGGAACAAAGCTGTCAGTAGACTGATTGAGTGTGTTGCATGAAAAATTGGTATTAGTAGGCATAGTGACTTCAGCTCCATGGAATGGAAACTTGATGCATTGGTGGTATGTAGAGGGCACTGCCTGCATCTCATGAATCCAAGGCCTACCCAACAAGATGTTGTAGGCAAGAGGAATATCAAGAACTTAAAAAGTAACATCTCTCTCAATGGGTCCTACATGAATAGGTAGCACAACTAAGCCTTGGGATTTGCATTCTTCTTCATCATAAGCTTTGATGGTAATATTTTTGTGAGGGTCAATGAAATCCTCATCATAACCTAGCTGAGTGAGAAACTAAGTAGAATAGATGTTAAGACCAACACCATTGTCAATAAGCACACGACGGACATGCTTGGGACCTATCATGACCTCTATATGCAAGGGAGCCTTGTGCAAGTGGCTCAAAGAGTGATCATCTTCTTTAGAGAAGGAAAAATAATGTGGCAAAATTAAATGACCCACCATAGATTGGAACCGATTGAGATCAAGATCTTTGGGAACGTTTGCCTCAGTGAGGGCTTTATCCAAAATTTGCCTGTGAGCAGGCGAGATTTTCAACAACTCAAAAATGGTAATCTGAGCATTGGTTTTTGAAGCTGATCTAAAATGCTATAACTAGTGGCACTAGGCATAGGGGTCAATTTTGAGGCTTTGTTGGTAGGACCAGTAGCAATCTTATCCACCGTTTATTTCAGAGCAGCCTTGTCTATAGTATGTTTTGAAGGATCCTTATCCACAATTTTTTTTGGAGGATCGGAACCTTTCAAAACAACTCTTCCACATGATCGAGTAACAACATTAGCACAATCTTGAGTTTGTTCAGATTCAGATGAGTGAGATATAGAACTACACAAAATGAAAGGATTCTTAGGCTTGGGTGCATTGCCACTCCCCTTAGAAGTGATCACATTGCAATACTCAACTCCAACAGGTTCAATCATGTTGATGATGTTATCAGTAGTAGTGTACGTGTAATTAAACTTGGTGTTGTTGTTCTTAGCTATGGAAGATTCACCTTTCTCATGAGGAGGGAAAGGATCCTTAAATGCCTGATGATCAGAATTCTTATTATGGTTATCCACAAGAATGCCATTGTTATCTATGAGATCTTGAACCTTATGCTTCAGCTGAAGACAAGTAGATGTCTTATGACCAATGTTTTGATGATAGTCGCAGTAGGCATTGTCATTCCACCAATGAGGTGATGGTTTTGGGTCATAAGTACACTTTTCCAAAGGAGTGAGAACCTGATTCTGTACAAGAGTTTTATAGACCACATCAAGAGGCTCTCCCAAAGGAGTGAAATCACGCTTGGGTCGAGAGGCCCAAGGTTTATTCTTATAAAATTTTGAAGTTTGTTGATTATCAATGGTGGTCTTTTCAACAGCCTTAGTCACTTGTATACTTGAGGTGAGATTAAAAATAGGCTTTGAAGGCTTCACTATGACATTATCAACCACTCCATCATTTACCATCTCTCTATTCTTGTTGACAGCTTTGCCTTTATCCTTGTTCGTGGAGAATCCTTGTTTATTGTCCTTATTCAAAGTTAACTCTCCCTTTTTAACCATAAAGGCCTCTATCTTCATAGCCTATTTGATCATGTTGTCAAAGGTCAAAGGATCTTGCAATTGCACCTGGTATCTAAAGTCTGGGACAAGATTGTCCAAAAATATGTCAAGTTTCTCAGATTCTGGTAACTTGCATGGATATTTTGTGCAAAGCTGTCTCCATCTTTGAAGAAAAGACAAGAAAGACTCTCCCTATCATTGTTTCAAGTTACACAAGTTGCAGATGTTGACAGGGTGCTGAATGTTGTGAGAATAATACTGAAGAAAGAGATTAGCAATCTCATCAAAGGATTTGATTCTAGGAGGTAATCTGCAAAACCATTCCATAGCTGCTCCACCTAAGCTACGAGGGAAAAGTCTTATGAGATATGTCTGATCATGTATAAACTCCATGGACAAAGTGCCAAACTCCCTGAGATGATCTTGAGGATCGATTGTTCCCATGTACTTGTCATATTTGGGTAGCTCTACTCCTCTTGGAAAAGGAGGCATGTGAATACTCTTGTCAAAAGGAAAAGGGCATATACTATCCATTGTGAATTGTTGTGTGGGCTTATCCTTTTCTTTTACCAGTTGGCTAATCTGATCTTGCATCTTTTGAATCATCTTTTGTAGCTTAGTGGTTTCAGTTTCTTCCTCTTTAGCTACAAGTGTTTCAACTTGAAAGTTTGGGGGTAACTTGACCCCTTGTTGAGCTAACTCAAGTAAGTACTTCTCCTTTTCTTCTAAAAGGAGGATCTCCATCATTTTGATAAGGATTTTGTTAGCTTTAGCAGCATCTATATCGCATTGAGTTATCACATCATTTTCATTACCAAGGATCTCATAGATACTAGGAACTTGATCTTGTTGTTGATCATCTTGGTTCTGATCAAATGGGGGAGGGCGATAGAAGTGTGCTTGCTAATCCCCTTGAGTTTTTTTTTGAGATTGATCATCATTATGGGACTGATTTTGGTCATGTTGAGATTGACCATAATGCTGCTCATTAGAAGCTTGACCATGGTATTGGTTGTTCTGAGATTGATTATGAGCTTGGTCGTATTGGCCTGATTGGAAGTCAAATGGCCCTCCCATCTTTTCAGTGTAGGGTTATGCAAAAAATGAAGACTCAGTAAAGTGATATGAATGATGTCGATGGGGCACAACCCAAGTAAGAGACTCTAACAGGATCAAAAGGATTGACAGGTTCAAATGAGTCACTATCCTCAATAGGATCAATAGATTCAATAATAGGAGTAGTCCGAGGAAATGGTCTTCCAATGTTATGAAATAATGAGTTGTCTTGGAAGAAAGAGTTGTCTTGTTCTTGGAATGAAAAACCAGATTGCGATTCAAACAAAGGATTAAAGCACTCTTGGAACACCGTAGGTGATGGTTGAGAAAGACTATCTTTCGAAGTAGTCAATGAAGAGCTTGAGGATTTCTCACAAAGTTCAGATTTCATGACAGATTTAGGATGATCTATCTCTTGATTAGGAGGTTCACTTCTATATTGACCAGTATTCTGAATGGGATAAGTCTTACCACTTTGAGTCATGATAGTCATAGATGAAGATGTGACGAGAGGAGACTTGGGATGGTGCTAAAAAATTTGTCTCTAAGATAATGAAAAGGAGATAAATGGCTAGAATAGCCAAGATGCGAGATGGACTTGGTACGAATTGTCAAAAAGAGGTGGCTAGAATAGTTGAGATAAGACTATCACAATGCAAAGTACACAAGCATAAAGAGATAAGATAAACAGATGAGAGACAACACAAGTCAAATCAATAATCAATTGATTCTTAGTTTGATACACTCAGTTTCTGACAGTGAATGATAGGGAAACATAAAAATAGACCACAGGCAAAAAGCAAATCAGGAAAAAGTTTGACCAGTCAATAGGAATTTGCTCTCTATTTTTAAAATCTGGATAAAGGTTCGCACAAGAAAGTACCAGGTCACACGAGAAAACACCAAACTTCGTAGGAAAGAATAAACTCTTGCACGAGAAAGTGCTCTGAAAAGTGAAACTTCACGCGGGAAAAATCCAAAGTCTGATAGTTCGACATAGTTTTTGAGGTTAAAGTTGAATTTTGAGATACAACCTAAATTGATGTCTGACAGAAAATCCAATTTCCTTACAGGTTTGAAAATTGGTTTAATCAACAATCTCATTTTGAGGTTTCAAGCATTCGTTGAAAGACATGATGGTTCAAATCAAGCAGTTGTGATACAAGAAGTAGTCATTGACAAACCTATCAAGGACAAAGAAACTTGGTAGCATTAGGGGAGTCTTTGTTTGATAATGATTGGAAAATGTTTAAGACTTGATAACAAACAAATTGTTAGGAATAAGGTGTCTCAACCTTGGATAATTCCTATTCTTATTATTTGTTTTGTAAATGTATTTTTTGCAAATAATGTAATTAAGTGTGAGTGTACATGTCTAGTTGGTATGTTGATGTGTCACTCCACTTGATGTGTCAGCATCTTGTGCGTAAGGAGATCATGACTGAAATGGTCATGAAAAATTCCTATGATGCATAAGAACTATTTAAGGAATGTGCTATGACAGGTGTAAGAGCATCTTATGACTTGGGCCTATTTGGGCGCCCAAGAAGAAGTGGTTGGTGTGTGTAAGAGAATATGCCAAAAATAGTTTGTGGGAAAGACTTGTGGCCGTGTATCAGGCCAAATCTTTGGTGAACAAGTTGTTCCTGAGGAAGAAGTTGTACTCTCTACGAATGGAGGAAGGTGGATCCTTAACGGATCATTTAAATGCATTTAATTTGCTAGTTGCACAATTGACATTAGCTGGTGTCAAGTTAGAGGAGGAGGATCATTGCTACACACTTTTGTGTTCTTTACCGGATTCATGGGACCATCTTATGATGGCTCTCGGAAGCACTTTAGTCACCTTCAAAATGGATGATGTGGTGTCTTCGCTGCTATCAGAGGAGATGCGAAGAAAGGCTCCCATTTCAGAAAAAGAAGCCCTTGCTGTTCATGGAAGATCCATTGAAAGAGGGAAGAAAAATGACAATAAGTCAAACAATAAGGGTAGATCCAAAGCCCATGGAAAGTTAAAGACTTCCAATAATTCCAAGGCAAAATGTTGGAACTATGATAAATCTGGGCACTTCCGTAAAGACTGCAAAGAGATGAAGAAGAAGAAGAAGAAAGGTTCAGATTCAGCTTTAGAAAGATCTCAAGAAGATGGTGATGCATTCATTGTAGCTTTGGCAGCCCATGCATCTGATGATGTGTGGTTGGTTGACTTGGGCACATCTTTTCACATGACCTCTCATCGAAACTGGTTCTCAAAATATGAAGAGTTCGATGGTGGAAAGGTGTACTTGGGTGATGATTCTCACCTAAAGATAGTTGGCCATGGAAGGGTCACTATCAAATTTCCTGATGGATGAGTAAAGGAAATCAATGGAGTTATGCACATTCTGGGTTTGGCACGAAACCTATTATCTGTAAGTATGCTAAATGTAGGTGTGCAAGTTTTTTTTTCAAAAGAAGGATGCAAGATGATGAGAGGATCGATGGTGCTTGCAAGGGGTACTAGGAGAGGTACCTTATTTCAGCTAGATGCATATATTCCTCTATGTAATAGTTCTTCATCCTCACCATCTGAACAAGCAGTGAAGAAGTTTGTGGCTATTGGTTCTGATGGTAGTGCAAATACTTTGGAAGGTAAGCTTCCTGCAGAAAAGACAATGTTGTGGCATATGAGATTTGGCCACATTGGTGAAAAGGGTCTCAGAACCTTGAAAAATAAAAATCTCATTGAGGGGTTAAATGATAGCAATCTCAAGTTTGACTTCTGCGAACACTATGTCTATGGTAAACAAAATCATGTTCAGTTTTACTCTAGTTCTCACAAATCTTCTGATGTTTTGGATCTTATTCATTCTGAGGTATTTGGTCCTGTAAAAGTTCCTTCAATCTCCAAGTCTGTATTTTTTGTATCTTTCATAGATGATTATAGTAGAAGGACATGGATTTATTTCCTTAAAAGTAAGACACAAGTCTTTAGTCGGTTCAAGGAATTTAAAGCTCTTATAGAGAATCAGACTAGTAAGAAGATTAAGTGTGTGAGAACTGACAATGGTGGTGAGTTTTTCTCAGTAGAGTTTGAACAGTTCTATAAAGAACAAGGTATTGAGAGGCATAAGACAACTCCTTATACCCCACAGCAAAATGGAGTTGCAGAGAGAATGAATAGGACACTAATGGAGAAGGCTAGGAGTATGCTTAGTGGAGCTGGTTTAGAATAAAGGTTTTGGGCTGAAGCTGTGGCCACTGCTTGCTATCTGGTTAATAGATCTCCTACATCAACCCTTGTTGGTAAGACACCCATGGAGGTGTGGTCTGGTAAGAAGCCTTCAATTAGACATCTTCATATTTTTGGTTGTGAAGCTTATGCACATGTTCCAAAGGAGAAAAGATCTAAGTTGGAAAACAAAGCTGTTAAATGTATTTTCATCAGATACAGTGCTGGTGTGAAAGGATACAAGCTTTGGGATCCTGTGACTAGTAAGGTGTTGTATAGTAGAAATGTTATTTTCAGAGAGCTAACATCTTCTCCTATTGTGCTACAACTAGATGAAAAAGAAAAGGAAAAAGATGTTGTTCAGTTGCCTCCTACCCCTGAGAAGACTAAATAGAGAGACCATGTTGGGCCTAATGATGAGGAGAGCTCTAGCAGCTCTGATAATTCAGAAAAAGAGGAAGAACAACCTCAACCACATCCCTTGAGGAGATCCACGAGAGAAAGAAAGCAACCAGAAAGGTTTGGTTATTCTATGTTAGATTCCAGTTGTGCCTTTGCTTTGATTACTAACATTGATGAGCCTAAATCTCTAAAAGAGGCTTTGGGAATGGAAGATGCAGGTTCCTAGATTGAGGCTATGGATGATGAGATGGCTTCATTGGAGAAAAAAAAAACTTGGGACCTTGTACCTTTTCCTAAAGGGAGAAAATCTGTTGGCTGTAAATGGGTGTTCAAGAAGAAATTTTGTGCAAATGGCAGTGTTGAAAGGTATAAAGCTAGATTGGTTGCAAAGGGGTATTCACAGGTAGAGGGAATAGATTATGGTGAAATATTCTCTCCTATTGCAAAGTTGATATCCATTAGATTTCTGTTATCTCTTACTGCATCATATGATTTAGAGATAGAACAGATGGATGTGAAGACAACTTTCCTTCATGGTGATTTGGAGGAAGAGATTTATATGTCACAGCCTGAGCACTACATTGTTAAAGGTAAAGAATCCTTAGTTTGCAGATTAAAGAAATATCTATATGGTTTGAAGCAATCTCCTAGGATGTGGTACCTTAAGTTTGATGCCTTTGTGTTGTCAATTGGATTTGTAAGATCAAAATCAGATCATTGTGTTTATTTTAGAGTTGAAAATGATCGCCTTCTTATTGTTGCATTATATGTTGATGATATGTTGCTATTTGGGAAGGGTAGGGGTATGATTTCTAATTTTAAATCTTAGTTGTCAGCATAGTTTGAGATGAAAGATCTTGGGGCAGCTAGGTACATCTTGGGTATGGAAATCAGTAGAGACAGGTCTAACAAAAAACTTTGGTTGAGTCAGAGTAAGTATGTGAAGTCTTTGTTGGACAAGTTCAGCAGGGTAGATTGTAGACCACTATGTGTTCCTATTTCTGTGGGAACAAAGTTATCTATAGATGATTGTCCAAAATCTCCTAGTGAGGTGGAGGACATGAGTAGAGTACCTTATGCTAGTGCAGTTGGCAGTCTTATGTATGCTATTGTTTGTACTAGACCAGACATTGCCCAAGTAGTGGGAGTCCTAAGTCAGTTTATGGCTAATCCTGGACGGGTACATTGGGATGCAGTTAAGCGAGTATTCAGATATTTGAGGGGTACATCAGATTACTCCATATGTTATCATGGTAACTCTTCTGGATCTTCACATTCAGTTTGTATTCATGGGTTTGTGGATTTAGATTGGGTAGGTGATATTGACAGCAGGAGATCCACCAGTGCTTATGTGTTCACTATGTTTGGTGGTGCCATCAGTTGGATGCGTAAGCGACAACTTGTGGTTGCTTTGTCCACTACAGAAGCTGAGTACATGGCTACTACTCATTCTTGTAAAGAAGCCATTTGGCTTAGAAGATTGTGTTCTAATGTTGGTGTTGATGTAGAACAGATTACTATTTGGTGTGACAGCCAGAGCGTTATTTGCCTTGCAAAGAATCCAACTTTCCATGCCAGAACGAAGCACATTGATGTGTAGTTTCACTTTGTGAGAGATATGGTGGAAGATGGAAAGGTAAATTTGGAGAAGGTAGATACTGTGAAGAATGTTGTAGATGCATTAATGAAACCAGTGGGCACTGAGAAGTTCAAATGGTGTTCGGATTCTATGGGCCTTTTGGCCTATAGCGGTTAAAGTTCCTGTTATGTTCCTATTGCTCTTACAAGGTGTTCGACAAGTGGGAGAATGTTAGGAATAAGGTGTCTCAACCTTGGATAATTCCTATTCTTATTATTTATTTTATAAATGTATTTTTTGCAAATAATGTAATTAAGTGTAAGTGTACATGTCTAGTTGGCATGTTGATGTGTCAGCATCTTGTGCGTAAGGAGATCATGACTGAAACGGTCATGACAGATTCCTATGAAGCGTAAGAACTATTTAAGGAATGTGCTATGACAGGTGTAAGAGCATCTTATGACTTGGGCCTATTTGGGCACCCAAGAAGAAGTGGTTGGTGTGTGTAAGAGAATATGCCAAAAATAGGTTGGTATGACAGATTCTCTTACACTTCTCTTGTGACCGTTATTTTTGGCAGATTCTATGACAAGCTGTCATAGTCTATTCTAGGGATGGATGCCTATTCTTGGGATTGCATGTAACAACTATGTACATGTGGCTTTGTGCATGGGTCTTGGTGGTTGTGCCTATTTTTGGGTCCAGAGGAGTCTATATATATGATGCTGCTCCTATGGGAGAGATATAACAAAAATTTAAGTCTTATTGGCTTTGTCTCTCATTTCTTGAAAGAACTTGCATTGCAAGTGTATTGTAATCTTTGTGTTGAAGATAATACATTGTGTAGGTTTTGGAGTGCTGGGGTTTTTTACCGAAAGGTTTTCCCTAGGGTATATCATTGTGCCATTCTCTATTTTTCTGTATGTATGGTATGTGGTTGCAATATCTTTATTAAAGTAGTTAACGAATCTGAAATTGTAAGGATTTATAAGAATTTGCACAATAATCTCCTATAGAGATTAGTGTAGGAAGCTATTTCTGCACCTGAGTTTCCTTACACAAATAGCTATCCCTACCAAAAAGAATGGTGAGAAGACAAAACCTTTGCTCCATTGCTTATGTGCATACGTGCACCTCACACAGCCGTGTCACCCCCTAGACTAGGGCGCCTATGTTTTTAGTGTTTCCAAGGACTTAATAGTATACGTTCAAAGGTTACCCTTGTGGAAGGGGCCAGTGTCGCAACCACCTTCAAGTGTCCAGGTGTATGCCTATGATGGGAATCTATGGGAGAGATTTTTCCCCCTCCTTGCGCAAAGATTATGACTCCTTTTAGAGGTGAACCGGGTAAACCACTAACTAAGGAAGGTTTTTAATAGGCTTCTATTCACACTAACCTTCAGTGCCCCTGATATAGGGCTAGGGCATCGTAGCCACACCGATACCTGAAATTCATACACCCCCGCAAGCAGGGCTAGGAGTGGCACCGCTCAGTACAACAGACAGAGCCTTCTCAAGATGATAGTTGAAATCATGAGAAGGAATATAACATGGCTTTGAGTCTTTAGACTCAAAGTGTTCTTTATTATAGTGAGGTGGAATCACCAGTGATAGGTGCGTACTCACTTGGGTCATTCCCGGAGGTTCAACTTTTGACAGGCCCTCTAAAGATCACACAACTTGGCTTAGATCTGAGGGTTTGATTTTTTGTTTTTCTCAGAGAGAGAAGAGAATACTTCTCTACCTCATCACTTCACCCAAACACATCAATAAGATTCATCACCGAGTTAGCTTCACTTCGCCACATCTAAAAGCTTTTGGGTTTCTAGTTCTCTTGAAGAGAGAAGAGCATAATCCCCTAGCAAATAGAAGCGTAAAGATTCACTACCTTTCTCCACTTCCCCAAGAATTTGTCATATTAGTAGGATAATTAGGTTTTTGGGTTCATTCATGGTCATCACCTCCATGTAATGAAGAGCCAAATTCGCTACCCACTATGAAAATTCTCAAGAAATTTTAACGGAGCCCTAATTAGACTATGTGAATGAAGGCAAGAAACAAACACAATGTTTTAGCAAGTCTTTGACTATTAGCCTACAATCAAACCATTAGCATGTTTCATATCCTTCAACAAACATCTTGCAGAAAACTGTTACGCTGTGACATAAAACTAGCAATATGAAATCAAATAAAACTAGCAATATGAAATCAACAGTAGAAAGTAATGTCAGAAACAGTGCAGGAAATTTCACAGAACTGGAAATTTTTTAAAAACTGAGACTAAGTCTCTTGTGAGGAAGTAGAGCGTTGCGCATGAGAAAGTGTAGGGTCTAGAGCAAGACAATACAATTTCACGTGAGAGAGTACTATAGGGACAAAAAATTCACATGGTACGCTCAAAAATCTCGTGTGAACTTCTGTACACAGAGAAGTATAGACATACGACATATTACAAAATTCAAAAAAATGTTTTAGATTGATGAGGCTAGAAACCAATTTTTCTACCCCATGATGGACGCCAAAATGTATGTGTTTGAATGTGAACTCTAAATCAGGCACAAACGCAACATAGTCATTGATCAATCATGAAATTATGAGTATAAACATGAATTGTCCACCTCACAACATTGATTGAATCAACCTGTTGCCTCCTAATTAACTGGGGTGTTTAATTACTCTAAGATTGGAGAGCCAACAACCATCAGACCGAGTTAATATGGAGGATTTGAAAACTAGAATGATAAGCAAAGTGCAATTACTCTAAGATAAAATTGCAGTTTGTAATCTAAAATGTAGTAATCTAATAACTTGAAAGTAAATATGAAAATGTAGTTTCTAGTCTAAAGAACTTGAAATAAAGATAATAATTAAGCTAAGAGAAAATAAACAAACTTAATCTATTATGAAATGCAATTACACTAAAATGAAGATTAGTCTAATAATGCAATAAAAAGCCTGAAAGATATGAATAAAAGTGAGACAAAATTTTGCTATAGTTTTGGTACTCTCAAAAATTGCTCCCTTTTGAATGAAAAAAGAGGTTCATTAAATAGACAAGCCTGGGGAGAGAATGAAGAGGTTCTTGATTTGAAACTCTTGACTCTTCATTCCCAATTGAGACAAAAATGCATGAATTACTTAATTAAAAGAATGTTTATTGCCACATAAGGGTGACCGTTCGAATAATTTGAATTATTAATTCAAATAAAGGTTTCCATTCAAATAACAAGTAATATTAATTCCTTTTTATGTGTATATTAGCTAAAGAGGGTGGTTTCTTTATTTAATTTAATTTAAAGCACTTAGGACTTTAGAATTAAATTAAATTATCATAGGGGTATTTTAGCTAATAAAGTCAAAAGACTTAGGAATTAATTATAATATTTGATTAATGCAATTTAGGGTTTTTGCAATTGACATCAATTCAAGTAAATTCAGGTAGGAGAGATAAAATTGCCTAGCAAAGTAGGACTTTGAAGATGCAGAAATTCAAGGAATGCACCAAAATTGATTGAAATTGATAGGTGCCAATTTTGGGGTATTACAGGGATGATACCCACAAATTCTTCACTATTGTAGTAAATAAAGTATGCCAATTAAGGCTACAATTGTTTATCACTTCTGATGATCTTACCCTATTTGGAGTAACAAAAATATCGACTAGATCTATCTATTTAAAGGATTTTAGAAACACAAATTATGTGTGCATTCAGTTAGGAGATTTACATAAGATAGTTAAGTCTACTCAGTTAAGAGATTTAAAACCTGCTACAATGGTCAAATTGATAACAGTAGAATATTTGTAAATGACAACGTATGCTTGTCTGAATCATATCTATGAAATATCAAATGAATATCACCTCAATGTGCTGAATACAACCTTCTGTCCTGCTCAATATCCTTGTTTGTTTATGATAAAACTGATACTATCCCTGATTAACTTCTCTGTCCTATAACCCTTGTATGATCTCTGATGTCCTATGTGTGGCTACTACTTCATGATCTCATATATCATGCATGATTAAAATGACATATTTTACAATTATATATCAAACTAATTTGACCTAATTAGGGTTACAACATCTTAGAAAACCTAAGATCAACGGTATACAAAAAATAACCTAGATCTAACTGTTACATAGGAATCATCACAAAATCAAATGATTACATCCATATTAAATATGTCTCGATCTTGGTAAACTATTTATAGATCTGTGTAAACCATTTGCATATAGATATGTGCCATTGCCGATTACTATGTCAGTTCTGGAATATCTCAATAATCACTGCAGTCATTGTTCAGTGAATAGTTGATGCTCGGTGTGTAGAATGCTTGATGATTACTAACTCGACACTTGGTAAATCTTGACACTTGGTAAACATGCTCGGTTAAACCTGTATTCTGATAACTTAAGTTCTACCTTGTATTTGCTCGGTGTGAGGGCTTTGTATGCTTAATTGACTGACTTTTTTTCTCCTTATTCCAACCTTTACCAACTAAGTAACTTATGATTATTGACTGAACTCATTTGATACTAATGACAATCCATAATTCTCAAGTAGAGATAACAGCTACACCAAAAATATTACAGGTCATTTGAAATTTACACATAATATTTTTACTAGAGAAAAATGAGGATGTTGTCCTCTCCTCTAGAATTCATATTATTATAAAGAGCATGCATACATAAATACATACATATATATAATAAAAAATTCATTCCTTCCTTTATTAAAGTGTTATCAATATAAAGCTTGAATTGTTAAAATCAATTCAATATTGAAATTAACCTAATTGTTACTTTAAAAAAACCTAGTGGATAATATAATTTAATGATTATTCTCTCTTGGAATGTACGAGGGTTGAATAACATCCCTTAATAAAAGGTTGGTTGTAGTTCACTCTCTAGACATATTTTGTATCCTGGAGACTAAGATTTCAATTGATTGCATGCTTAATCATGGTTCGGTATCTAGAATTTTGGTCAGCATTGGTGCATTGGTTCCCTAGATTGTTCTAGAGGTTTGGCTCTCTTTTGGTACCTGAGAAAGATTATTCCACTTTGGTGGTTATATATTCATTCCACTCTTTCTAGGATAGCCTCTATCTTGGAATTTGGGAAGATTATTCTGGTTACTAATGTGATAGGGAGGTTGGGAAGACCTAGTCACAAGCCCTTGCTTAGGTGCACCTAGTGACCCTTGGGTGTTCTCACTGACACCACTAACCTATAGGATGCATAATATGGCTTAATCCCCTAGTCTTACACCCCAACCAAACTACCAACACTGATCAACCAAGACAACATCCATTCTTGGTGCTTAGCACTTCCATACACATGATGACCCTTAAGCTAGGATAAGGGTTTGACACCTCCAAATGAGCTTGGAAAATTATAGAGGTTAGGAGGTGTTGGAAAGTGTCTCAAATGATGTTATTAGACATGTTTCAACCTTTACTTCATAAATCCTTCTTACCGATCTCATACATCCTTTTTAATCTAGGGCTACAAGGAAGAGCCCCAATTAGGCCTCCTCTCCGAGAAAATAGGGCTTTTCACTTATTTGTCTCCAAATGACCCTACAAAAAAATTATGGATTCTCACAATGTGAGATAACCTATCAAGGATATTGGAGTTTTTAGGTTCCTCCCAGGCTGTACAACTCCCTAACCAAAAATAGGTGCTTTTGGTAGGTTTTAGGGCCTTCTTTGATTGCATGAAGTGTCTCCTACCTTTGGGTGATCAGATGGACTGATCACACCTTCTCCTTGCATCCAAGTCTTGGAAATGAACATATCCAAGACCTCCAACTCCTAAATATCACTTTCCATTTCACCTTTGCAACTTATTTCTCCTCTTTGTTCAGTCCTTCCTAGTCGGGCTCACCATGGCTCACCTAGGGTTTGATTGTAAAAATTATTTGCATGCACTCCAGGTCCCCTCCTTTCACATATGGTACACTCATGGAGTCTACTCACTATCCCCAAAAGGCCATACAGATTGGACTGTGGGCTAGTGAGTTAGACCCTCATGTCTTCAGTTCTCCTGGTAGAAACAAGACAACAGAGACTTATGGAAGAATTAAAACAAAACAAGGAAATAAAAGGTAGATCCTAATCTAGCTACATAATATCAAAGTAGATACACACACTATCATATAACATCTATCATGAGTCCAAATCTAGTTCAACATTCCACCCATTAATTCACTGATCATTGTAATACAATCAAAAGCCAAAACTGTTCACACTTCTAGAGTTGATCCTTCGTACAGTACTTCATCCAACCTCAGGATTTGAGCCAAAGTTTGCATATATAGCCTTAGGTTAGGGTTAGTGGAGGTTTTGAGCTCTTAAAAGCCGATTAAGGCCTTAAGGCTTATAGACACCGAGCAACTTTTCAAAGTTGTAAAAGTTGCTAAGCATAATATGTATTCATTTGGATTTTAATGGAATGTGTTTTAATGGAGTCGATTTGGAGTTTTCAGTTTTCATAGAAGTCTTTGTCTTAATATTTCTTGCAATTGATTTCATAAGTTTCCTTTGAATGGTTATTATATGGTTTCACATTTTGAGGAAAGAGTTTATTTTGTTCATGAATTGGGTTTCTTGAGTTTTTGATAAATATTTGAAATTGGTCTGCTTATTTGTGAATCAGGTACAACAATCCCAATTTGGGGATGCTTGAATAGAGTATTTGCAGTTTGGTGATGCATCAGTTATTTTGTGACATTCCCATTGGGATGGAAATAAATGGTTTTGCTTGACAGAGAAATCATTTAAAATCATAGTATTCCTTTCTCGAATGTATCAGAAATGGTTTCAAAAACTGTTACACCTTCTCACATTAGTTTCAAATGGGAAGATGCAATTTTAATAGCCCATGTTAGTTCATCAAAGTGGGCTTGCAATATTGTTTAATAAATGTAATACTCTAGTTTTGTTATGTAACGGTTTTGTTAAAACAATCCTGATTTGGGATATTAATGGTTGTTGTATTTGGCAAGAGTTGGTTTAAAACCTGAATGAAAATGTTGAGAGCATTCATTTTAAAATAGTTTCAAGAGCCACTACGAAGCTATGCTAATGTCAAATCATGATATGATATTGAATGTTATTCTAAATATGATAACTAAAGAAAATTATCTTTTGACTCAGTTTTGAAGGGAGAGGAAAGGTGGTGAATGTCTTTTACATGCATGTTCAAATTAGAACTAGACCCACAAGGTATGAAAAAGATCAGTGAATATAAATCAACTAATAGTGAGTTTGACTTAGCAAGTAGGTATGGAGAATAATTTAAGTCTATATTGTTATATTGACATTATCATTATTTGAATAATGAAAGATTGAGAGCCTCTAAGTAAATGTTTATAAATAAGAAAGGATATTATCACTAGTAAATTTTAGCTTGTTTTTTGATGAGGTTTAATTGATTATTAGACACCCATTGGTCTGCCAATCGACCATAATGGTCGTTAGAGTTTTTTAGTTGATAATACTACACATGAAATCTTCGTCAAAATTGTGATGTCAATAGTGGTTGAATTATCAATGACAACGACGTTGAAATAATTGATTCAACCTAGAAGAATTGCCAGCTATAATGTTTTTCATTGTGACCAATGTTGTTTGAAATTGTGATGCAAAATCGTCAGACTAAACGTCAAATATATAGCACTCTCATTGATATGTCTATTCTTTGTTTGTTGAAAAAGTGACAAAAAATTTAAATTTTTTTTTAAAAATAAATTATATTATCAAATTAAGCACAACATTATTATGTCATTGTTGTTTACTGTTTACAAACAGTCACACATTTTCTATCTTATTTCACACAAACATCTTCTTTCTCAAGGTCATTAACCTTTCAATAAAACTTTCCACTTGTAAAGACAGAAAGAATAAGCCTCACAATATTTCAATGACATTCATAGGAGATGACTAAGCAATCTACAACTATGCCAAAAATAATACTTAAAGATTATATCTAAAACCAATCTCCCAATTTATTAGCCAGCTAGCTATTTGCCTTCTTCTTGTTTGTGGGGTTGATCTGTCGAGCAATGAGAAAGAGGGGGATTCTTTGAGGATTGAATGGGTTGTGGGAGAGTTTGGGAAAGACTTTCTTAGACTGCCACTTTCCACCACCTGCCATTTCCACCTTAGCATTCCCATTTCTTGGGGATACTTCTCACCACGTATGACAAGGTAGAGATCCTTGTCCATTTCCAATTGTGCATCTTCTTTCCTCAATCCTACATGCAATACATATTTAGTTCTACCAAAATTACTTTGAAATTACAACCTTTTAAGGATAGGAACACAAAAATAATAGAAAACATAAACACAATAAATACTAGATTTATGTGGAACAACTTGTAAAGGGAAAAACCATGGAAAAGATTGCTCTTAAATATATGCACACCGATTAAGGTGAGTTACAAGAAAGAATAACTACCAAAGGGACTATGAAGAATGATAAGAGATAATAGATCCACCACTAATGTCCAACCCACTCATTTTTTTCAATACTACAGAAACTAAGATAAAGATAAATCACTTTCTTGACATAGGACTTTTTATATATCCAAAGATCACAATGACACCAAAGGTTTAATAGCATTGTTTGATATGATATGATTTGAACTAGACTGAGAAATTAAGTCACAACAATATTGAGTCTAAAGACAAAAAAAATTCTCACCCTTGATACCATGTGCAAAAAATCTAGAATAGATTAGTTTAAACTACTCGAGTGCACAATGTCCTTTGAATAACCAATAATTGAGTTATATACCCAGTCAATATGCACATAATTATTAAGAGGACATATTTGTGAAGGTTTTATAGACGTAGGTTACTAAATCATCATCTCTGCACTGGTACTCAATCTAGAAACCCTCATATGTATATAGCCACTCTAGAAAATCTCCACATCTAGAAAATCTCCACAAAAATCCATTCTGGCCTCCACTGCATATATGTCTTCTTAGAATCTAAAAACTCCAGCCCATCATTGATTCTCATCAATGTACCAATTTGGATAGTAAGTCTAATTTAATTTGTCTGTGGACTGAGACCTTAAATTATTGAGCTTCTCTTTGTTTCGAGAAGAGTATAACATTCTCTACTTAATAGGGCCAACCACGTGAAGGTGGAAGCTCATCTAGCCCCTCCTAGGAGCCTCTTATGACCCTTTGTGACATTTTAACACCTCTAATTTGTATTCTTAGGGATCGTAAATGGTCGTAAAGGGTCATAAGGGGTCCTAGGACACAACAGTTGAGAAACATAATTGTAGGCATCGTGGTCACAATTGTTTGGAGACAACCTAATTGAGTTGTATACCCAGACGATGGAGAGCAACTCCCGCACCTCCTATTCCAAGTTGACTACATCTGTTGCTCATGAATACAAGGTCCTGAAACAAATGTATTCAATTTGGAATTGGAGGTGCAGAAGTTTCTCTCCATCACTTTGGTATACAACTCAATTATGTTGTCTCCAAAAAATTGTGATCATGATGCCTACAATTATGTTTCTTAGCTATTGTGAAATCTAGATTTATGTTTCTTAGCTTTTGTGTTTATGTGCATGTTTTAATGTGTTTGGGAAGACATCTTTCTAGCCTGGGCCTAGATCCTTTGGCAATTAGCTTCATAATAATGTAGATGACAGATGAGAAATTAGCTTCCCAAGAAAACTCCCATAAATGAACTATGCGTACCCCAATTCCTGTGCCCTCTGTGCATACCCAAATGATATATTTGAAACAACAAGGGTAAGGCTTAAAGAAGTTAATTTTGCATCACTAGACAAATTTGTATAATTTATCCACAACGACCAAACTTCATAAAACATACATACCTGTCTAGTGATCATATTGTGCTGAAGGTGGTGCCTAATGCTCTATTGCACTGCAATAGCTGTGTAAAGATAAGTAGGCACCACCTTCAGCATGATCACTAGACAGGTCTGTATGTTTTATGAAGTTTGGCCATTGTGGATAAAACATACAGATCTGTCTAGTGATGAAAAATTAACTTCTTTACGCATTACCCTTGTTGTTTCAAATATGTCATTTAGATACGCGCAGAAGGCACATGAATTGGGGTACACAGTTCATTTACGAGATTTTCCTTGGGAAGCTAATTGCTCAACTCTCATCTGCTTCATTTATTATTAAGATAATTGTCAAAGGATCCAAGCCCAGGCTAGAAAGATGTCTTCCCATTTTGTTTAAGCCATATTCCTTGTTCTTGTCAAACTTCCTTGGTATGGTAGGCTTGTTCTCTGCAGTACTCTTCTTCAATTTGTGTTCGACGATAAGAATCTTCTTCTTCTTCCTAATTGTAGCCAGAGCTTCCTTTTCATCAGGATTCAACTCCACTTCCCCCATCTCATCATCCTCATCCACTCATCTCGATTGATTGATCTCTCAAGGACCTTGTATTTAGTAGATGTTGGCAAGCGATCATTCTTAGCTGATGTTGTTTTATAAGGTTAGTTAGTAGTTACAGTCAATTTATTAGAGTTAGGAGTTTATTTCAAAGACATCCACATGAAGTGGAGTGGGTGTGGTCAAATTCATGTATCAAGGAACAAATGGAATAACCAAGAAAACACTATATCTTAAATCATGTGATTGATAGCAGATTGGGGCTCACTTGAGCCATAAACATGAAAAATTATTGTAAAAAAAGATGTAAACCATACATATGCGCACTTGAGGCAAAGAGAAGTTATGCCTTATCTATATTAAAATATTAGTTACAATATGAAAATACTAAACTAACTAATTCCTAAGCTCATCTCCACATATGGTCAGAACAAAGATATGCAATTACAATATAGAGAAGGCATCGTAAAATATAATTTCAGCATTTTCCCTAGCCTGACACATTTTGCACTCAAATCCTTCATCGCGGATAAGTGAAGATGGGCGGATAGATGCAGATGAGTTGTTATCAACCCAACTAATGTATCCACAGCCATTATTTCCATGTGATGCCCAGTCTACATTAGTTCTTATAATATAATGAATAGTATTTATATTAGAAATATTAAATATATACACATTAGCAACCTTTTTTCTATTTGGGTAGCACCAAAATTGTCGTCCAGGGTTGTTCTGTGTTTGTGAAGTCTTCAACACACACTTCCCACCACCACATTGACATTTTGGCACATTGAGAAGAGTCATCGAGCCTATATCAATAATGCACAACACCATTGTTACTACATTTATTATTTTTATATGATTATTTTTATATAGAATACACCAAGGAGTACCATAAAAAATATTAACCATTTACAATAATGAAAAGTAAACCTAAATCAAATAGCTCATTTTTTTATCAGCATGTGTAGTCTATGTGTATAGGAAAAATGAAAGAAATATGAAGCTGAAATAAAATAGTGAAGAAAATAGTATTTCACATAGAGTGAATGAAATATAAAATCAAAAGAAGGTGAAAAAATCCTGTCACAAAGCATAGATATAGGAAATCAAAAAGGGACAAAAGACAAGAAATAAGAAAAATCATTACGACCATAGAAAAATCATTTATACTATAATAAAAAAAAGAAACACTCTTTGTCAACAATTTTCAAAATCATTAGGACTATAGAAAAATAATTAAGACTATACAAAATCAAATTTTAGAAATGGATGGTTCTGATGCTTTGTCATTACAACAATTGAGCATTCATCATTTGGTATTGTGTATTCCATTTAAGTATGTCAACAATGTTCAAGAAATAAGAAAAATCATTAGGACTATAGAAAAATCAAGTTCTAGAAATGGACGGTTCTGATATTGCTTTGTCATTACAACAATTGAGAATTCATCATTTGGTACTTCTTGGTGTATTCCATTTAATTTTTTCAGTTGTCGTGTTTATGTGCATGTTCTTTATGTGTTTGGCTTCTCTCCCTTGCAAGGGATACACTGTGTTGGTTCCCCAAAATGGGAGTTTATGCTCTAACAGGCAACCAATACATTTACAGAATTTTTTTAGGATTGGTTAGATCCAAATATTTAGCTCTAGAAATGATTGGACCAATTGTAGGGACAATACTGCCCTCTGCACTTCTGGCTCTGCAAAACCAAGGAGGGTACTCCTAATCTAGTATAAAACAACTTATCTATACTAATCACTAACTGGATTTAAATGTAATAGATGAATGATAAGAGAAACCTAAATGATGACCATTCATTCATAGATTTATCACTTATCACTAGGTAGTACTTTATTCTGCAAATCACTGTAATTCGAAGAATTTTCACAATTTTATGCTTAATGATGGAAATACAAATAGAATCTTTTCAAACACTTATCTCTATGAGAAAAACTCCACTGTCAGCCAGTGTCTTATCCATTGGGCAACACTTCCACTGCAAGATTGTTATACATGAGCAAATATACTAAACTTTGAACGATTTTAATCCTTTAAAAATACTAATCACCCTATGGTGGATTTTATCAAAGGACTCCTAGATTCACACTACTTACTGGTGTATCCTTAAGAAAAAATTCAAAGAATTTATGTTATATTCAAAGCTTATTTAATCTGATCATGGATTAGAGCTGAGAAATATGAACATACACACAAAGATTATTCATGCAATGAATTGGAACAATTCATAACTCAAATAGAGATACTCAAGGAGAGATGTAAATCTTGGATTTTAATCATATGCTATATTGTATCATGTTGACAAAATTCTTTACAATGCAACCTTCTGTATTTAACTTGAACCAAAAAATATTGTTCTTCTATAGAAATATGCCTAAAGTACAATCTATGATATCCCAGACTCAGGAAACTTATCAGTCAAAATGATCAAGTTCTCGGTCCTTTTTCATTGATCTTGGTAATCCTTTTATAGAAAATAAGGATTGCAAACAAGCTTCAGATCATTTTAGAAAAGACAAGAAAGGAGCTTTCATATAGGACAAAAAATGAAAATAAAACTTTCTTGTTACAATTCCTTAAAATGGATTGTTAAGATGAGCACCAAAATCCTGTAACAACTCACAAGGGCAGTTCAACTTCTGCCAGGTGTTATAGCCATGCTCATGGTAACTAATTGATGTCTTTATCCTTGTTGGCTTTGATATTGAGGGTTTGGAATACTCCCACCTAATGCCTCCTCTTTTGATGTTTCTTCTTCTTCTGAATCTTCTAAAGGATACATTGATTTCCAAGTCATATAAGTCTCCTCACTCGGCCAATGAAAGGCAAGGACTTCATCCTTCTTTGGTAATAGTTTGTTCCACTCAGCAACCAACTGGTGCACCTCTATTCTTACATTATAAAAATGCATCCTAGCATCCTGAAGGAGCTCGAAAAGTTGTATGAATGGGATGTTATCATCTATATTTAAAATGGAGTCTACTTTAGACAATACTTGTTTATCTATCTACTCCATCCATTGATCCTCATCTTTAATTACCCCATCTACCTTAATGAGACCAAGAAAAATTTGAAAATCATTCTGGAAGTATCTCACCCTTAAAATTTATGATCTTCTTCTTATACTTCCCCTATTTACCTCAAAATCAAAAAGATCCTTAACAAACCTGTAAGTGTTTGTTAGCTCTATATCCATAATACATTTGTCCTTAATTTGATCAAAAAATGATATTAAATTATCTTTCCTTGTAACCCACCTTTCCAAAATCTTGTCTACAGTAGCTACTTCTTTCTAAAAAGATGTTAAAATGTCTACCAAATTCTTGGCAATTTTATATACTTCCTTAGGTTTTACCTTTGCAGAAAAGTGTGAAACAACATCCTTTATTTTCTTTTCATATTTCTGCTTTACCTTTTCATCAATGTCTTCCTCATAAATGGAAGGAGGAACATGAGAAGGAGGGAATTCAATAATAGGGCTTGAAGAGGAAGGCCCAGCAAGGGAGGAAGCAATCTGCATCTACTTTGATAGTTGTATTGGGACATGCTCCCCCAATTTCTTCTTCAAATTTCCAATTAAAACATCTCTCTCAAGAATCCCCTATTTCAACTCACCATAAACCTTGAAAACTATTTCCAACTTTGCAGTGAGTTCTTCCTTCTCTTTGGCTTCCTTTTTTGCCACCTTTGCTGTTAATTGTGTTGTGGCCATTACCATACCTAATGATTCCACCAAATAAGTATCAGTAACCCTTCCTACAATTATATTCCCTGAAAGGTCATCTCTGATAATTTATTTTCCCTTGTTATTCTCATCCTTTCTTAGGGACCACATTACCAAAGCTTGGTGATTGTCACTAAAAGTGACCCCTTTAATAGCTTGTTCTGCTTCCTCTTTGGTTTTGTGGAAAGGAGTAGTCTATTTTCTGACTGCATCAAAAACCACCGCATCAGCTATATCCCACTCTGGAAGGATTAATACTCCTGATACTTTTAACAAATTTCTTCCCTGCTCTGGAGTGATTTTTTTAAACTTTGCAGTCATCTCTATTTTCACTTCCTCCTCTATGATCTCTAAATCCTTCTCTAGATTCTCTTCATGTTTCTTCTCATAGATTTCTTGAAACTAGTTGATGTTTAAATTCCAAAGAAATTGCATGAAAGCCCTAGTTTTAACAAAAGTATCATCAACCAAAAACTTCTCACAAGCTTGCTTGATTATAGGGTCTAATTCTATTCTTGCCAATTACCCTGTTGTTAAATCTAACTTGGGCTCATCTGGTGGCTCTGGCACTCCCTCATTTATTTCTTCATAGGTCATAAAGATTTGACCTAGAGCATCTACTTTCTATACCTGTTCTATAACCTCCTGGTCATCCAAAATCTTTAGAGGTGACTATGATGCAGAATAAGGTCTTTCTTCCACTCTTTGTTTCTTTGATGGTGGTGGAGAATCAGTTACATTCTAAGAGGCTTGAAGATGAGGAGAGTTAGGGACCTCTACAACCTCCTTTTGTTTCTCAATTTGTTGTGAAGTTGATGGGACATCCCTTTTATCCATTTGCCTTTGCTGTCTTTGCTTTGGTACTACAACATTGTAACTAGTCTTCTTTTGCACCATGTACCTCCCTAGGGGTAATCCTTTTGCAATTACAAGTTTGGTCAACAACTGTTTAGCCCTTTCTGGGTCATCCTTCATCACTTTTTCCTCCTTTTCACTTAGGGTCTGAAAGATATCCTGGAAATAGTTCATGAGAGTATCTATTTTCTTGCCCATTGGAGTTATGCTTTTCAGGGGATCCCATCCAGAATCAAATTGTCAGATAAAATCTAGTGTCATTTTGTACACCACCCATTTTTCTTTCCTAACCTCCCATTCCTGTAACTTTGGGATATTTCTAACAATATCTTTAGGAAAGTTAAAAATGTGGTTAACCATGGCACATTTGGCTCTCTTCTTAAATATTTCATTATAAAACCCCTCTGGGTCTATTGTCCCAGCAATTGCTATAGCCATATGGTATGGAGCCATGATTTTATCTATGTGAATCCATCCACCCTTGGTAATTATGAATTGGTGAGCAATGGTAATATTTGGGAATAGAGTTCCCTTGCCTTTTCCAGTGAGGACATACTCTTCAATATCTCCCAATTGCCTAAGAATCTCTACAATTCCAATCCTAAGGGGTATATGATAAGGCAATACAAAAGGGGTTCCCCTAAAACCATACAACCTAATGACAGTTGACACATGGTAGAAAATGACATCACCCCAATTGTGTATAATATTCAAATTTTTAGCAAACTGATTTGGCCTAATGAGCTGTGCCAATGCTACTGGGTTTCTTGGGTTGTCTAAGACAAACAACCTCTTGAGTCTGGCTACAAAACATTTATCAAAATTTGTGAAACTGTGATCCTTTCTATCCCGAGTCATTGTGAGGCTCCATAATTGGACTGGCATATCTTTGCCATCCTTTTGTCTTATCAATTCCATTTCCTACTCAAAATAGCTTGCTCCTTTAAACAAAAACATGTACATCAAGAAAGAATACCAGAAAAAGGGTCTGTCATCTTCATTCTTTTGAATCTTCACTAATCCATTACAGATTAATTTAGCAATAAATGGAACAAAGTCAAAAGTAATAGATAAATGTGAGTGTAGAATTTGAATCACCATGCACATAAAATGTATTGGCATTCTCTCACTGACATCCTCTCCAAAAACTTGACATAATGACCAATATGCTCTCTTAGCCCTGAAGTCAAAATATTCTATTTTAAAAGGCTCTTGTGTGTTCTGTCCCATAATAACCATTTTCCCAATTCTGGTGCAAAGATCCTTCAATAATTTTCCTCTAAGATAGTTTCTTTGTGCATCATACACTTGCCTTAGCTCTTCAAAATTAATATTCTCTAAACTGTCTAAGGGTTCACTTAACCTAAACACCTTCTTGATCTCTTTAGCAGAAATTTTGATCAATAATATTCCCTTTGCATCCCTAACCTCCCTAGTGATTGGTTCATAAATCATTGCAACCTGGATCATCAACTCAACATCTAAAAAGACACCGGGTACCACAAGTTTTCCTAGGTCAGACTTCCATATATTTCTTGGAGGGTGAGGTGTATTTCTCTCACTAAAACCTACTTTGAATAACTCTAAGGCAGTGATATCAGAGTCACCACTTGCATTGATTGTACCAATTTTGGCCTCCCTAATAAAATTTATTGTCATATAGACCATTCACTACCTTTACTCTAGGGTCTTTGGGAATCAGACTTTTGGCCTTCACTAGGTTAGTAGTAGAGCCGGGAAGAAAATACAAAAAATCCTCATGCAAACCTCTTTCACTATACTTAATCTTACCGGACAGTTCCTTCCTTGGTGCCATTTTTAGGGTTTATCTTAAAAAAACTTTGCAAGATATACAAACTACAAAACTATGATTCTTTTGGTAGGGAAGCAATTTGTACAAGTATTTTACCGACCTTTTTTGGGAAATCACTAGGAGACAATAGCTAGTCCTTGCAATTCTTCACGCTTGAGTCTCTGCAATTTTTTGATTTCTATGTGCTTCTGAGAGTGCGTAGAATTTTGATATATGAATAATTAAAGCAGTCATTTCAGTAATTTATTTAGCATGATCCAACCATTACTCATCTGAAAGAATGAACTGTCACTTCTCAACAGGAAACTTCAAATTTGCATCACTTTATTTCCAGTTTAAATTAGAACCGTCGATCCTTACTAGTATATCATCTAACGGTTCATCATATGATCTCATAGCGTGAAAAAGGCCTATGCGATCATATGAAAAATAGTCATATCAGCTAACAGCTAGTCGTATGATCTCATAGCATGAAAAAGGCCTATGCGATCATATGAAAAATAGTCATATCTGTCCTTTTATTTGCAACAATCCCTGCAACCTTTATTGTTAGAACAAGAAGTTAATTGCATGATCTTATAGTTTGAAAATAGCCTATACGATCATACGACTAACCGCTAGCATTCAATGACTATCATTACTCTTTAAGTTACTGGTCCCACAGTTATTAGCCAATGAGAAATGGACACTCATGTACATCTGTCAAAGGTCCCACCTGAGAATCATGCTTGGTTCTATGCAAGATCGATGGCAAATCATATGATCTCATAGGCCTCTAAGATTCTATGAGATTATACGATAGCCATCTGATCTTTTCTTTATTATTTTCAACTCTGAAGATCCTTCTGACACTGGCCCCACTATCCTTTACAAATAAAAAATCCACCAACTGTGAAAAACCTATCAGCAGTCCCACTTTGTTTTCACATTAAGCTTTATTTCAAGATCAACGGTTAAATCATATGTTCGCATGACTTGGAAAGATTCCATGTGAACATACGATCGCCGTTAGATCTTCATGAAAAATTCAAAGCTTAATGAAAGCCGAAACATTAGAACATAAGGCATTTAGGACTTAGGACATATTATTTATATCATTGGGCCTTTAGACTTAGGGAAAATAAAGATATGACCCCCGCGTGATGATAAAATGAACACACGTGCTTTTCTATGAACCTAAGTGACTCAAAAAAGGTAACGCTCAAATAGAAATGAATAGAGCGACCTAGGGTTTTTGAAGATGGCATATATTTAGGGTTTTCCTTAGGTTTAACCCCTGGTTAGGGCTCACTGGATACTGGAAAAAATAGATAATTTTGTAGGATTTTCTATTGGTTTTTTGCAGCAAAATTATCACACTTTCATGAACATCTATACACACTTCAAATTTATAAAAGATTTCACAAGACTCATGTACTGAAAATTTGAAGTGCCAATAGTGGATCTGTCTGGGGATGTATGCCTCTTGCAGGCATGACAAGAATTCAAAAGCTCTGGGATGAGTAGACCATCTACTGAAACAAAACAACTAACCTACCCACACAACTAGAAAACAAACACACAATTGGGAAAGGGAAACTAACTACTATTCATGGATAATGAGAGTACCTTAAGAAAAGTACAACTTGAGGAATTGTCCAGGAACTGGCAATTCCATTTCATTTCCAATCAGATCCTTTAGAATGTATGAATTAGGTCCCCATGCCTTACTGATTAGATATGGTCCCAACCAAATATGGTCAAACTTACTGTGTTTACCCTTGTCTTCAAGCCTAGCATTCCACATCAAGACCAAATCATTATCTTGAAAACTTCTGACTATGGTTTTTCTATCATACAAATTCTTATATTTCAGCTAAGAATTCAAATTTGTATCATGTGCTTCCCTCCTTGATTCATCTAGTTGTATCAAGTCCTGTAATATGATCTTCATTTCATCATCTTGATCATCATCATACAACTAGATCAACTTGTTCATTTGCAGCAAGTTATTTTGTGGTAACTTGGCATGGATACCATACACCAAATCAAACGGAGCACACCCTATAGCCTTCTTGATTATTATTCTGTTAGCCCACAGAGCTAGCTATAGTTTTGAGTCCCATGCCCCTTTGTTTGCATCCAAGACTCTCTTTAGAAATTTTATCAAGCTTTTGTTGCTTGATTCAGCTTGACCATTTCCTTGAGGATGGTAAGGAGTAGAGTACAAAATTCTTATACCATATTGTAGACAAAAACTAGAAAATTCTTCAAATCTAAAACACAAAGCATTATCTACAACCAAAACTTCAGGGCATCCAAACCTTATTAGGAAATTTTGCATCAGGAAATCAATAACCACTTTACTGGTTTCTTTTTTAGTGGGCATGGCTTCCACCCACTTTGAAAAGTAATCAATTGCAACCAATATGTAGGAGTGTCCCCCACTAGATTTGTTTGGGATCTCTCCTATGAAATCCATGCCCCACTTTTGAAAAGGGGCTTCCACACTTACGGGGCTCAGAGGCAAATTTCCACTAAATTTCAACTTTCTTGAAAATCTCTGACAAGCATCACATTTTTTGACAAAGGAATGTGCATCCTTGAAAATACTAGGCCACCAAAAACCAAACCTTAATATCTTGTGTACAGTAGTCTTGGCCATATAATGGCCATCACACACACCTTCATGCATTGCTTGCAGCAGATCATTAGCCTTCTGGGGGTCAACACATTTCAGCAAGACACCTTCATTACTTTTCCACCATAATTCCCCTTTAATGATCACATATTTTAGAGCATGCAATTTGACAGTCCTCTTGTGGTCATCCATGTTAGTAGGAAATAAGAGCTTTTGCAAGTATCCAATAATATCTTTGTACCATTCACAACAGTCTAAATCACAGATGTATGGCCTTTGTTCCTCTTCAAGAGTATTGATGTGATTAGCATCCAAATTTCTCTAAGCCATTAGTTTTTTTAATCCCATTCCTCTCACTATCTTGGTGATTTGGATATCAATATTAAACTCTTGGATTCTATTTATCCACCTGCATCTTCTTCCTAAAATTTCTTGTTGAACCAAGATATCTTTCACAGTAGCATTGGGTACATATGCAACTACGGTTGCCCCTACCAAATAACATCTAAAATTATTGATAGCTTTGACCAATGCATAGGTCTGTTTCTCATTTATATCATATTTTAACTTAGCTTCCTGCAATGATTTACTGAAAAAGGAAATGGGTTGTTCAAAACCCTTTGATTTCTTCTATAGTAATACTGCAGCTATAGTATGATAAGAAGCAAATGAAAAGATTTGGATAGGCTTACTAAAATATGGTGATCTCAACATAGGGGCACTTTTAATAGCCATCTTGATATCAGAAAAAGCTTGCTTGGCCTCATTACTCCATTCCACCTTTGCATTCTTCTTTAGCATTTTGGAAATAGGAACACTGATCTCAACAAAGTTTGTAACAAACCTTCTGACAAAGTTTATTTGACCAATGAAAGATTGGATACCTTTTACATTTTTTGGCAATGGTACTTTGTCTATTACTGCTACTCTCTTAGGATCAATCTTGACTCTATCCTTGGATACAATATGTCCCAAAAGCTTACCCTCAGTTACTCCAAAAGAACATTTCCTCGGGTTAAGGGAGACCCCATATTCCAGAGCTCTCGCAAAGATTTTTTCCAAGTGACCACAATGTTGGTCCCTCTTTTCTAAATAAGCTGTCTAGTCATCTTGATAAACAATAAGAAATTTGTTTATGAAATCTACAAATGCTACGTCCATGGCTCTTTGAAAGGTAGCCCCAGCATTAGTTAAAACAAATGGCATCCTGACATACACATAAGTACCCCATGGACTAGTGAATGCAGTTTTGAACTGTTCTATTTCTTTGACAACTACTTGATTGTAACCTGAAAAATCATCCATCATGGACATTAATTCAGATCTAGTAACCCTCTGTAGCATGGATTCCATGTTTGGTAGACCATAATTGTCTTTTAAAGAATTTATATTCAAATTCCTAAAGTCTACACACAGCCTGATGTCTCCATTCTTTTTTCTTACAAGGACAAGATTAGAAACCCATGTTGAATTCCTAATAGGTTGAATGATGCCTGCATCACTCATCTTTTTAAGCTCATCTTGCATTTTAGGTGCCAGAGTAGGGTTAACATGTCTCAAATTTTGTCTAAAAGGCTTGGAATTTTCCTTCAAAGGTATTTCATGCTAGAACAAATCTTCTTTCTATGCCTTTAAATCATCATAAGACCAAGCAAAGACGTGTCTATATTTTCTAAGAAGTCCTATCAAAGATTTTTTTATTTCAAGAGTCAGGCTTCCCCCAATATATACATTTTTTGGGGCTTCCTTTGTTCCTAAATTTATTTCCTCCACACCCTCAAGCTTGCTTAAAAGTTTTTCCTGGGAAGAGCTATCATGGCTATTAAATGCTCTTTCCAACACTACCAAACCCTTTGGAACTTTGTTTGTTTTCAACTGTAAGATTTCCTTGCCAAGGAGGGAATCCTTATTATCTGATGTCTCTACATACTCACCAAAATTTATCTCTTTATCTCCAAAACTTGCATCATAATGCAGAAATCTTAAAATATCTAAGTCATCATAAAAAACCTGCCAATTTTCATAATTATCTGGTATGGATGGCCTAGTTTGAATCTCAATCCTAGATATCCCTGTAAAAGTGATATCCTCTGGCCTTAATGCAATGTTAGCCAGTAAATCAGCCATCCTATTATGGCCTCTATCCATCCAATCAATACAAAAAGCATCAAACTGTTCTATCTCATCCCAAACAGCATTCCTATATTGTTTTAACCTTTGGTTTCTTGAAACATATTTTAATCTAACCTAAGATACAACTAATTCCAAATCTCCAATGACTTTGAGGTTTTTGATCTTATGTTTTGAGGCTAATCTTAATCCTATCAACAAAGCCTCATACTCTGCAGTATTATTTGTGCAAGTAAATGACAAGGTGAAGGAAAACTTAAAAGTCTTTTCATTTGGAGAGATTAACAACACACCTACACCAAATCCTTCTTTAGAACAAGCATCATCAAAGTACATGGTCCATAGGTCATTTTGATTTGTTACATTCTTTTCCTCCTGAGCTAAGAGAGAAGGTTCATCTTCACTATCATTACTTTGTACTTGAAAATAATTTATGTCAGTATTTAGAAAATAGTTGATGTTGTTATCATTAGCTTCTTCCTCAATCATGTGAGGGGTTCTAACTTCTTTGAGTACCTTAATGCTTTTACCAGTTATGTTAAAAGTAGCATAGGATAAGTCACACTGGATACTACCTCCCATTTCTACACTCCATTTTCTTGATAACAACATGCCATATTGTGGGGGTATGTCAACAACTAGGATACTCATAGTCAATTATTTCTCAGGACAAGTAGCAAGCCTATAAGGCAAGGCTTTGATAGTTCCAATTATAGGTACCTCCCTTGAGTCCATTTCCTAGCATCTCTAATGAGGAGTATTAACCTGCAATCCCATTGACCTCATAATGTCAACAGGCATAATAGTATTTGAGGCTCCTGAGTCAATCATGCAGTTTTTTAACATTTTATCATTTATAATCAATGTCAGGAAAAAAGGATCAATAGCTCCCATAGAAGTATTCACAACATTAGTGTCCAAATAGATCTGAGGTATTTTTGAAATAATTTCTTCTGTGTCCTTTCTAATTGGATCTTGACCCTTCATTTTAGTATTTACTGATTCCTGGATGCTTGTGGTTTGAACACCATTTATCCATGTGAGGGCTTTCTCTTTGTGTTCATTTATCCTCATCATTTCTAATAAAGGCACTTTTACCGTAATCTAAGATAACAACTGATTCATATCAATAGGTACATAATTTAAAATAGATAAGTCTACCCTACCCTTTGGGGTATCCTTGACTTCAGGTTGTGTGGTTGTACCCAATTTCTCTTTATCTTTTGATTTATTTTCAGGTTGGGAATTGGGGGTACTAGCCATTGGAGTTTTAGCCTTGATCTTGAAAACCTTGATTGGTTCAACAGGCATTTTAGTGCCCTTTTTCTTTAATTGCTTGGCATCATCAGCAACCTTATTTTTTGTGGCAGACTACTTTGCATCTTCTCTATCCTTTTTAATAAAAACATCTACTGGCTTGCAAAATGTTTTGTCAACAGTCCTATTTCTAAGGACATAATTACTTTTGGCCTATGTCACCATATCAGTAGTGATCTGGGCTATCTCTTCATCAGAGGGTCTTCTTAATATAACATGCTCCTCAACTTGTTGAGAGTTGCTATTTATATCTTCAATTTCTTCCTCTTCTTCATCAGAAAAAAGTTGCTAATGATAAGCCTCTCCTCTGTTCTGAGAATTATTTACATCCTGATTTTCATTTTCTTCCTCAGAATAAACCTCTTCAAAAAATTTAGCAAAGGTCATTCCACAACCACTATCATCATATGATTCCTCTTCCTCCTATCCTTGTTCATTGCTTTCAGATACATTTTGAGAAATCACACAATAATTTGGGTCATGAGGGGATTGGCAGACTATGCACCATGGAATTTCATCATTCATATTGATTGAATGTTTTTGTAAAGGGTCAGGGGTTTTATCATTTGCCCTCATATCCTTCTTTTCTGGGACAATAGGCTTTCCATCTTTCCATTGTGTATTATAAGGAAAGTTTTGCATTCTAGGCTGCCTGTTGAAATTATTTGGAGGAGGTCTATCATTTCCCTGAAATTTATTTTTACTTTCCCCTGGTTTCAAATCCTTTAAGGAATTTAGGATCTACTTGAGGTTATGATCTTCCCTAGGTCTTACATTAGTAGGCTTATCAACTTCTTTCTTTCCAAACCTAGAGGTTTTAGGATACTCTCTTCTTCCTAATTTTCCAGATACCCTTCTATTGCTTTCAATATTTACAGAAAATCTTTGAGCCTCTCTAATAGTCCTAGGGTTTTTGTCCCTAAGTAAGTATCCCATCTTGGGATCAAAAGCATTCAAATATGTTTCCAAACACACCTTCTCATCTAATCTCATTACTTGGAAAAGTTTATGCATTGCCTTTTGAAACCTTACATTGAATTCTAGGACTTCCTCATTTTGGTTTTTCTTTATATTGTTGAATTCATTCAACATAAAATGCTCATTAGTTTTATCACCATATTGATCCTTAAAATAATTTATAAAATCATCCCAAGAACTAATACAATCATAAGGAAGCCCTATGAACCAGTCTCTTGCATCTTCAACTCAAGATTGAACAAACAATTTCATGATGACATCCTCATATTCTATTTCATAGTCATCAATCATATCAATTAAATTCTTTAGATGTTCTTCATAGGAAACAACATTATTTCTAGTAAACTTGGGTAATTTCTCTCTAATCTTTGCAGGAATCAGATTAGGATAACCATCAATATTGTTAACAAGAAGCTGTCTGTACCTTTCAATGTGAACTGGTCCTCTTGGTAATGAAGCATTTGTTTGAGAAGTGGAAGCCTTGTTATTTGTTGTATTAGCAACATTTACAGTACTCCCTGGTGTGACAGTAGCAGCCTGATTAGAAAAATTTCCAACATTAACATTAGATGTCATCATAGGGCTAGTTGGAATTGATGGAGTAAAAGATTGTCTAAGAAAATCAACTTTCTTTTTCATTTCCAAAGTAGTAGCTTGAATTTCTTCCTTTTCTAATTCTTTGGCAATAACCTCCTGTTCTCTTCTAGCCCTTTCTAAATCATTTTCCAATTTGGCTAAAGGATCTACTTGGGTATTGTCATTTGGAGGCTCATTTATTTTGATCCCTGTTGAAATTTGTTTCCCTTTATCCTTTGGCTTTCTAACTTCAACAGTGGGTCAAAGAACCGGTTGTTCAACAGCCTCCTTGGGGGCTTCTACAAAGTTTATTGCCTTCCAAGTCATCAACTATCTTCTAAGCTGATCTGCCCTAATTTGGGCCTGTCTTATTTCACTTTCCTTTTCAGCTTCCCTCTCCTTCCTGACTGCAATCTGTTCGTGGATACTCTTTTCTAAATTATAGACTTCTTCAAAAATATCCTCCGAATCTGGGAGAGTAGTATCAGATGCTAAACTTTCAGACTCTTCATCTTTTTGCTGATTTCTAGGATTTTTAGGACTTTCAGAAGGAGAAGGTCCCCAGGTTGGAGGATCATTTCTTCCTTCCAAGCCCCTGCTCTTACTCCTTGACCTTCTGATTTCCTCTTGAGGTTCTACATCTGGGTTCATCTTTTTCCTATGATGTACTTCATCATCCTTATGAAAGTAAAAATCCTCATATTATCCTAAACCTAAATCAATTGCCTCTTCATACTCAGAGGCATTTTCTTCCTGGCCATGAGGAGGCTGGTTACTCCTTTTTATATTTTTCTTCTGTCTCCATGCCTAAAACATGTCATCACTACTTTGATTTCTTCTAGGTAAATAAGTCCTAGAAGTGCTTGGAAGCTAACCCTCTAATTTACTTTGTGGATGATCCTTCTTCCAAGCCCTAGTATTTCTTTGACTCATAATTGAAAATATGTGAGATAATTTCTTATTTTCTTTAAAATTTTAACTGAGCACTGCTGCAGAGATTGTCAGAGTCACCACCAACACAAGTTGGGAAATATCCTCACACACTTAATAGATCAAAGTATTCAATACTTGGTAAGTAATAAAAATAGGAATTATCAGAAACAAATGCAAAGCTAAATGAAATTTTCAAATTCTGACTTAATCCAAAGCTTGCAAATATTCCTCTGTTCTCCACTGGTGCTTTACTGGTTCTAATAAATAAGAAGGCCAGGAGTCTAGCTCAACTTGTACCTATATTATTTGATATTCAAATTTATAATACCAGAGATCCAGTATTCAATTTATCATAGTAATTCAATCTCTAATCACTGAATGGATTTAAATGTAACAGATGAATAACAAGAGAAACCTAAATGATGACCATTCATTCATAGACTTATCACTTATCACTAGGTAGTACTTTATTCTACAAATCACTGTAATTCAAATAATTTCGACAATTTTATGCTTAATGATGGAAATACCAATAGAATCTTTTCAAACACTTATCTCTATGAGGAAAACTCCATTTTTGACCAGTGTCTTATCCATTTGGCAGCACTTCCACTGCAAGATTGTTATACATGAGCAAATATACTGAACTTCGAATGATTTTAATCCTTTAAAAATACTAATCACCCTATGGTGGATTTTATCAAAGGACTCCTAGTATCACACTACTTACTGGTGCATCCTTAAGAAAAACTTTGAAGAATTTATGTTATATTCAAAGCTTATTTAATCTTATCTTGGATTAGAGCTGAGAAATATGAACATACACATAAAGATTATTCATGCAATAAATTGGAACAATCCATAACTCAAATAGAGATATTCAAGGAGAGATGTAAATCTCAGATTTTATTCATATGCTATATTGTATCATGCTCACAAAATGCTTTACAATGCAACCTTCTGTATTTAACTTGAACCAGAAAATATTGTTCTTCTATAGAAATATGCCTAAAGTACAATCTATGATATCCCAAACTTAGGAAACTTATCAATCAAAATGATCAAGTTCTCGGTCTGTTTTCATTGATCCTAGTAATCCTTTTATAGAAAATAAGGATTGCAAACAAGCTTCGGATCTTTTTAGAAAAGACAAGAAAGGAGCTTTCATATAGGACAAAAAATGAAAATAAAACTTTCTTGTTACAAATCCTTAAAATGGATTGTTAAAATGAGCGCAAAAATCCTGTAACAACTCCCAAGGGCAGTTCAATTTCTGCCAAGTGTTATAGCCGTGCTCATGGTAACTGCTTGATGTCTTTATCCTTGTTGGCTTTGATCTTGAGGGTTTAGAATACTGCCACCTGATGCCTCCTCTTTTGATGTTTCTTCTTCTTTTGAATCTTCTAAAGGATACGTTGATTTCCAAGTCATATAAGTCTCCTCACTCGGCCAATGAAAGGCAAGGACTTCATCCTCCTTAGGTAATAGTTTGTTCCACTCAGCAACCAACTGGTACACCTCTATTCTTCCATTAGCAAAATGCATCCTAGCATCGTGAAGGAGCTTGACAAGTTGTATGAATGGGATATTATCATCTGTATTTAAAATGGAGTCTACTTTAGACAATACTTGTTTATCTATCTGCTCCATCCATTGATCCTCATCTTTAATTACCCCATCTACCTTAATGAGACCAGGAAAAATTTGAAAATCATTCTGGAAGTATCTCACCCTTAAAATTTTTGATCTTCTTCTTATACTTCCCCTATTTACCTCAAAATCAAAAAGATCCTTAACAAACCTGTAAGTGTTTGTTAGCTCTATATCCATAATACATTTGTCCTTAATTTGATCAAAAAATGATTTCAAATTATCTTTCCTTGTAACCCACCTTTCCAAAATCTTGTCCATAGTAGCTACTTCTTTCTGAAAAGATGTTAAAATGTCTGCCAAATGCTTGGAAATTTTATATACTTCCTTAGGTTTTACCTTTGCAACAAAGTGTGAAACAACATCCTTTATTTTCTTCTCATATTTCTGCTTTACCTTTTGATCAATGTCTTCCTCATCAATGGAAGGAGGAAGATGAGAAGGAGGGAATTCAATAATAGGGATTGAAGAGGAAGGCCTAGAAGGTGAGGAAGCAATTTGCATATGCTTTGATAGTTGTATTGGGCCATGCTCCCCCAATTTCTTCTTCAAATTTCCAATTAAAACATCTCTCTCAAGAATCCCCTATTTCAACTCACCATAAACCATCAAAACTATTTCCAACTTTGGAGTGAGTTCTTCCTTCTCTTTGGCTTACTTTTCTTCCACCTTTGCTGTTAATTGTGTTGTGGCCAATACCATACCTGATGCTTCCACCAAAGAAGTATCAGTAACCCTTCTTACAATTATATTCCCTGAAAGGTCATCTCTGATAATTTATTTTCCCTTGTTATTCTCATCCTTTCTTAGGGACCACATTACCAAAGCTTGGTGATTATCATTGAAAGTGACCCCTTTAATAGCTTGTTCTACTTCCTCTTTGGTTTTGTGGAAAGGAGTAGTCTTTTTTCTGACTACATCAAAAACCACCGCATCAGCTATATCCCACTCTAGAAGGATTAATACTCTTGATACTTTTAACATATTTCTTCCCTGTTCTAGAGTGATTTGTTTAAACTTTGCAGTCATCTCTATTTTCACTTCCTCCTCTATGATCCCTAAATCCTTCTCTGGATTCACTTCATGTTTCTTCTCACAGATTTCTTGAAATTGGTTGATGTTTAATTTCCAAAGAAATTGCATGAAAGCCCTAGTTTTAACAAAAGTATCATCAACCAAAAACTCCTCACAAGCCCTCTTGATTATAGGGTCTAATTCTGTTCCCGAGAATTCCCTTATTGTTAAATCTAACTTGGGCTCATCTGGTGGCTCTGGTACTCCCTCATTTATTTCTTCATAGGTCATAAAGATTTGACCTAGAGCATCTACTTGCTGTACCTATTCTATAACCTCCTGGTCATCCAAAATCTTTAGAGGTGACTATGATGGAGAATAAGGTCTTTCTTCTAATCTTTGTTTCTTTGATGGTGGTGGAGAATCAGTTACATTCTCAAAGGCTTGAAGATGAGGAGAGTTAGGGATCTCTACAACCTCCCTTTGTTTCTCAATTTGTTGTGAAGTTGATTGGACATCCCTTTTATCTATTTGCCTTTACTGGCTTTGCTCTGCTACTACAACATTGTAACCAGTCTTCTTTTGCACCATGTACCTCCTTGGGGGTAATCCTTTTACAAATACAGGTTTTCTCAACAACTTTTTAGCCCTTTCTGGGTCATCCTTCATCACTTTTTCCTTCTTTTGACTCAGGGTCTGAAAGATATCCTGGAAATAGTTCATGAGAGTATCTATTTTCTTGCCCATTGGCGTTATGCTTTTCAGGGGATCCCATCCAGAATCAAATTGTCGGATAAAATCTATTGTCTTTTTGTACACTAGCCATTTTTCTTTCCTAACCTCCTGTTCCTATAAATTTGGGATATTTCTGACAATATCTTTAGGAAAGTTAAAAATGTGGTTAACCATGGCACATTTGGCTCTCTTCTTAAACATTTCATTATAAAACCCTTATGGGTCTACTATCCTAGCAAGTGCAGTAGCCATATGGTATGGAGCCATGATTTTACCTATGTGAACCCATCCACCCTTGGTAATTGTGAATTGGTGCGCAATGGTAACATTTGCGAATAGAGTTCCCTTGCCTTTTCCAGTGAGGGCATACTCTTCAATATCTCCCAATTGCCTAGGAAACTCTGCAATTCCAATCCTAAGGGGTATATGATAAGGCAATACAAAAGGGGTTCCTCTAAAACCATACAACCTAATGATAGTTGACACATGGTAGAAAATGACATCACCCCAATTGTGTATAATATTCAAATTTTTAGCAAACTGATTTGGCCTAATGAGCTATGCCAATGCTACTGGGTTTCTTGGGTTGTCTAAGACAAACAACCTCTTGAGTCTGGCTGCAAAATGTTTATCAAAATTTGTGAAACTATGATCCTTTCTATCCTAGGTCATTGTGAGGCTCCATAATTGGACTAGCATATCTTCGCCATCCTTTTGTCTTATCAATTCCATTTCCTACTCAAAATAGCTTGCTCCTTTAAACAAAAATATCTACATCAAGAAAGAATACCAGAAAAAGGGTCTGTCATCTTCATTCTTTTGAATCTTCACTAATCCATTATAGATTAATTCAGCAATAAATGGAGCAAATTCAAAAGTAATAGATAAGTGTGAGTGCAAAATTTGAATCACCATGCACATAAAATGTATTGGCATTCTCTCACTGACATCCTCTCCAAAAACTTGACATAATGACCAATATGCTCTCTTAGCCCTGAAGTCAAAATATTCTATTTTAAAAGGCTCTTGTGTGTTCTGTCCCATAATAACCATTTTCCCAATTCTGGTGCAAAGATTCTTCAAAAATTTTCCTCTAAGATAGTTTCTTTGTCTATCATACACTTGCCTTAGCTCTTCAAAATCAATATTCTCTAAACTATCTGAGGGTTCACTTAACCTAAACACCTTCCTGATCTCTTTAGTAGAAATTTTGATCAATAATATTCCCTTTGGATCCCTAACCTCCCTAGTGATTGGGTCATAACTCTTTGCAACTTGTACCATCAAATCAACATCTAAAAAGACACCGGGTACCACAAGTTTTCCCAGGTCAGACTTGCATATATTGCTTGCAGGGTGAGGGGTATTTCTCTCACTAAAACCTACTTTGAATAACTCTAAGGTAGTGATATCAGAGTCACCACTTGCATTGATTGTACCAATTTTGGCCTCCCTAATAAAATTTATTGTCATATAGACCATTCGCTACCTTTACTCTAGGGTCTTTGGGAATCAGACTTTTGGCCTTCACTAGGTTAGTAGTAGAGCCCGAAAGTAACTACAACAAATCCTCATGCAAACCTCTTTCACTATACTCAATCTTACTGGACAGTTCCTTCCTTGGTGCCATTTTTAGGGTTTATCTTAAAAAACCTTTGCAAGATATACGAACTATGGGACTATGATTCTTTTGGTAGGGAAGCAATTCGTATAAGTATTTTACCAACCTTTTTTTGGGAAATCACCTAGAGACAACAGCTAGTCCTTGCAATTCTTCATGCTCGAGTCTCTACAATTTTTTGATTTCTTTGTGCTTTTGAGAGTGTGCGGAATTTTGATATATGAACTATTAAAGCAGTCATTTCAGTAATTTATTTAGCACGATCCAACCATTACTCCTCTAAAAGAATGAACTGTCACTTCTCAAGGGGAAACTTCAAATTTGTGTCACTTTATTTCCATTTTGAAATAGGTCCGTCGATCCTTACTAGTATATCATCTAACGGGTGGTCGTATGATCTCATAGCGTGAAAAAGGCCTATGTGATCATAGAACAAATAGTCATATCAGCTAACAGCTGGTCGTATGATCTCATAGCATGAAAAAGGCCTATGGGATCATATGACAAATAGTCATATCAGTCCTTTTATTGGTGGCAATCCCTGCAACCTTTATTGTTTGAACAACAAGTTAATCACGTGATCTTATAGCTTGAAAATAGCCTATATGATCATATGACTAACCGCTAGCATTCAATTACTATCATTACTCTTTAAGTTACTAGACCCACAGTTATTAGCTAATGAGAAACAACCACTCATGTACTTCTGTCAAAGGTCCCACCTGAGAATCGCGCTTGGTTCTATGCAAGATCGATGGCAAATCATATGATCTCATAGGCCTCTAAGATTCTATGAGATTATACGATAGCCATCTGATCTTTTCTTTATTATTTTCAACTCTGAAGATCCTTCTGACATTGGCCCCACTTTCCTTTACAAATAAAAAAGCCACCAATTATGAAAAACCTATCAGGGATCCCAGTTTATTTTCGCATTAAGCTTTATTGCAAGATGAATGGTTAAATTGTATGTTCGCATGGCTTGGAAAGATTCCATGCGAACATACGACCACCGTTAGATGTTCATGAAAGATTCAAAGCTTAATGAAAGCTGAAACATTAGAACATAAGGCATTTAGGACTTAGGACATATTATTTATATCACCAGGCCTTTAGACTTAGGGAAAATAAAGATATGACCCCCATGTGTTGATAAAATTAATGCACGTTCTTTTCTATGAACCTAAGTGACTCAAAAAATGTAACACTCAAATACAAATGAATAGATTTAAATGAAATTCATGATGTTAAAGGACAACTAAGAGAAATTAATATGACAATCCAAGTGCATATGATATAGACCTTTTATCTAAAGACAAATCAAGTCTAACCGAAGAGATTAGAGGGTGACCATTTTTTATTAATGATAGAGATAAAGAAATAAAGCAGTCCTTTTGGAATGATGATAGTGAGGATGAATAATAGTGGGTGTAAGTCATGAAAATATGACAGTGGTGATAGAGATTACTAGAAAGGTTCAATTTTGAATCACGGTAAGGAGAGAATGATAGACACATAGACAATGAAAGGAAGAGTTCTTAGACACAGTTGAGTCAAGGACTATAAAATGGTTGATGGGTATCTATAGGATCTATTGGAAAGTTGGCTATACTTATGTATATGACTTGATATAGTGTTTTCATTATGGAAAAAAAGTCATATAGCACTTTGAAGTCAACGCACTTGATGAGAATATCAAAAATCAGTTAAGTGTTGAAGACTGGACAGTGTATAGAGTTCCTGTAGCTCAGATCATCAGCGCACATGCGTACAAAAGAATTATGGTATGCACCCTAGAAGTTAAGTTTCTTAGACTATATTCATTCTTATTCTATGAGCGCATAATCAGAAATGTGAGGATGAGAAAGTTACAATCAGTTGAAGTTGCATAGCCAACGTGTGTCAGTGAAGAACAAAGCAAGCAGCTGACAGTTAGTATATTTGTTTGTGGTTATAATGTAATGTTGTAAAGGCTATGTGCCTATTGTATTTAGGTTACCAACATTTATACTTGTTTGTTTGTAACCACGCTTAGGCCAATTCATTTGGAAGTGTTGTTTGTAATAGGTCTAAGGGCCGACCTAGTTGTTTATTTTGTATGCGTGTATAAATATAAGATGCACCCATTGTATTTGGTATGGAAGTGAATAGAGAGTTGTGATAAGAAGAGAAAAGATGTGAGAAGACACTATAAGATGTATTAGAGCTTTTCTAGAGGTCAAAGCATCAGCGCATCAAAGGAACTGATTTACAAGCAGTGTCACAGTGATAGTTAATCCAATAGATATAGTGTGTATCTGAGATCAGAAGGTTGTAGCCTTCACCACTTGGGTAGTGAGCTCTAGGACAGTGCATCCACTCCCATAATAGGGACTATTTTAAAAGACTCCTAATAGGGCCTGACCCTTAACAAGGTCTACTGTACTTAAAGCATTGTAAAGCAACTCCTTACAGGGTTAAGGATCTTCTAACAAGGATCACAAAACACTAGTGCAGAATATTAGTGGGTGTCAATTCCCACAGGGGTTTTACCTATTTGGGTTTCTCCATAACCATATTGGTGTCATATGTTGATTTCATATTTCATATTTATGTGAATGTTTAATTCAGTACTTAAGCATTTAAGTTCAGTATAAAGATTAAAGTAAAAAGTTAAATTACAAGGAACACTGATTCACCCCCCCTCTCTGTGTTCCCATTCCTAACAATTGGTATCAGAGCTTTGGTCCTCAGAAAAGAAGTTTAACCACTTGAGGAGATCATGGCCAAAGTAGAAATGAAACATCTGAAAAGAAATCTTGAAGCTGTTCTTGAAGACCTAGACAATTCAGAAAGATAAATTGAAGAACTAAAGGAAAAGGTCAGTGATGCTCAATTAGTTATCCAAAAACTAAAAAAGGATTTGAAAGAATGCTCTAACAGTGATCTTGAAGCAAAGGTCAAGAAGTTGAATGAAGACAATGCATCTTTAAAAGAACTACTTGAAGAATTTGATGATAAGCTGATCAATAATCAAGAAGTTTACAATGAACAAGTCAAAGAGAACCTTCAAATCAATGAGGAATTAAGGCAAGCTAACTTGGAAATCTTGGAGCTAAGGAATAGCAAAGAAAGCTTGGAGTCTAAATTGAAAGAAGCAAAGAATCATATTGACAAATTTCACACCAGTTATAATTTGATAGAATCCTAGTTGTATGCAAGAAGAGACAAAGGAGACACTAGCTGTATTGGAAATAATGAAGCACAAAATCAGATTGACAACATGCAAGCAAGAAATGATACACAAAAAGACTCTACTAATACTGAGAAGATTGAAGATCAAACCAAAGATAATGGTAGACCTCCTAAGAATGAGTGCAAGCAGGTAGAACGCACTTGTTTTGCATGTAACAAGCATGGACATTTTGCAAGGAACTGTACAGAGGTAAGACCTTTTAATGGTTACTGTTATTCATGCAATAAATTTGGTCATAGAGCTATGAATTTCAAGCCTAGTAAGAAGAACAGGATTCAGCATGATCAGAGAAATCAGAATCAAATGAATATGAGAAGTTCTCAGAATGTTACATGTCAGATATGTAATTATAATGGTCACTCAGTGAGACAATGTATAATGGTGACTCATGTCAATTCGCTGAGGAATATAAGACCTCCAGTCATTTTTCACTCTTGTAACAAGGCTGGACATATCTCAAAGTTTTGTAGATCAAGGATGCAAGGTCAGGAAAGCCCTAAAAAGATCGAAGAACCAGTCTTGGATCCTGAAGGAGAAGTCAAGTTTGTGAAAGCCTCAGAGGATACAAGCTTGATTTGGTCACAAGGAAAGAAGGACAAAGTTGATGAGTATGTATTGGATGCATCCATAGTGGATGCACCCTCTACATCCAGATGAATGGCCCCCAGGGTCACAGGGGGAGCTAACTTAGCTCTAGACCCCTACGTGGCTGGTATACTCATTCTTAGAGTATGCACCTTTAGAATTAAGCTTTTGAAGTATAAAGGAACCTTCGTGCAAGAGCACACAAACTAATTATTAGCAGAACTCAAGTTGGAAATTTTGAAGTGACAGCTTGGTTTACGCAACAAGCATTAATGGTGGAATTTTCACTTTAAGTACACATGAAGTTGTTTAATTACTCATTGCATTCAAATTCAGAGTGATTGAAGAGAAAAAAGAGCCTTAGAAGTAATTATGAAGACTTGGAGATTGATCTATCAGTGATTAGCAGTGCATTTGGTCAGTTGTAGAAACCCTAGTTTGTCACGCCGATTCAGAAGTCTTCAGATTATCTCAAAGATCAGTTGGAAAGTGATTAATCAAGTAAGTCATGGCCACTCCCATAGTGTTTGATGTTGCAGAGAAAAAGAGATATGTATTTAAGAAACATCCATTTAAATCAACCCTAGATGATCTAAGGGGAGCATTCTCCTGCATGCCTATGGGTGTTATACATGTCGAGGACATTAGGGCATACAGCTATTGCAAGAAAGAACTAGTAGGGTTGGATAGGTTAAGGGAACACATGGATACCATGTTGAAACTAGATAAAACATTCGTGGACGAATATGTTAAATGGAATGATCACCCTATAGTTGAGTATGCTATAGCATATGAATTTTATGAGACTGAATGGATTAAGATTCTACTAAGAAAAATCCATGATGACCTATTTTGGATAGGTGATCTGCCAGTTAGAATCACCAGTGAGTTGATATATGAAATTACAGGCCTATCTAAGATAGGCATCATCCTTCCTGTGGACAAGGATGTCAGAAAGATTGTTGAGAAAATATGTAAGTTGAGGAGTGATAGGTGTGGGATGACAATTGAGCCTATTGAGCAAGCAGACATCAAATTGATGTCTATGATACTTGGATACAGGTTTCATCACACCAGCAGGGTGAATAATGTCTGTGGGCACAATTCTAGCAACCATTAGACTTGTGAAGGAAGATGGAGAGTTCAACTAGTGTGAGATCTTGCATGCACAGTTGATTGATAACATTAAGGAAATCAAGCATGACAAGACCAAGATATTTAGGTTTGGGTCATTAATCATTTACATGTATCTTCATTTAGTTGGGAAAGTATCAGATTTGTATTTGTACAAGTCCATTCCAACCATGCCACAGATATCCAACAAGGCATCCATTGAAAGTACATTGAGAGATTATGTAAAATTGGAATTGAAGACCTTCAGAGATAAGATGCAAATAAGGTACAGAATTCTAGAGAGCATTGTGGAAAAGTATAAGGATATAGTCTATTTTATGGTTGAAACTGATACAATTTGTATGGAAGTTGTTGAGCCAAGAACTAAGTGGATTCATCCACTTGGTTATGAGGTAGAGGAACAAGTCCTTGAAGCATATGCGCAGGTACTACCATCAGCCCCCAAAGATCCTAATGAACCTAGGTGGGGAACTTATGAGGAGAAGGCAAGAGAAGTAGATGCCAAGCTAGACAATGCAACAATACAAAGAAAGGTTGCTAAAGTCACATCAGAGATCTTGAGAATATATGGTGTGTCTCAAGTAGATCTTGACAAAGCAAAAGAACAAAAGATTTCTTTGGAACTAAAGAGTGTAGATGCAGTGAAGGCAGACTCACAAAATCCCAAGTTGAAGAAGGTAAAGATAGAGAAATCTGATGAACAAAAGGATATAACTGATGACACTCCTTCTGCACCCAAAGAATCCAGTGATCCCACTACTCCTCTAAAGTAGAAGCCAATAGCAAAGAGGAAGAAAGAATTTGGCACCAGTCATCCATCCTTGTGAGTCACAAGAAATGAAAGGAATACTCAAGCACCTCTTGAAGTAAGCTTTAAACCCAGTCTCAGTGTACTAAGTGCCAAAATAGTTAATGAGGGAAGAATTGATCAAGTAGGGAAGTTTTATTATAAGTATAGTGAAATTGACAAGTCAGAGATTCATGGCATGATCATAAAGCACATGATCAAGTTCAAAAGGACAGTTTTGGAAGGAAAAATAATGCTTCCTGACAATGTATGGAATATCCTTGAATTCCAAAAGAGACAGGCTATTGAGGAAGATCTATGGATAAGGGAAAAGATTCTTGATGATACCCTTCCTGTATGTGAACTAGAAGAGAAGAAATTGTTGTTAGATCTGGTGAAGCCTCACCTCAAAACTAATACAAGAAATCTAAATATAATGGATAAAAATTATGAGCTAGTTGCTAAAGAAATAGAGAAAGCCTTTGAGAAGGTATTTATGAATAGAAACATGTATCCACCTACTGCACCCATAGCTAATGTACCCACAATTGTTACCAAAGGGTCAGAGACCATCAAGGTACATTCTATAGGTCCTTAGGATTTAGTGCCTCTAGTGGAAGCACAATCAAAGGTAGACAAGTCTGTGCCCATGATAGAATCACTCAAGGACAGCACTATTATCATTGATAATGTGGAGATAGCCATGGCGACCGCAAATAAAGATTTGGACAAGTTTGAGGAAGCTTTTGTGAGCACACAAGAAGCTGAAAGTTTATGTAGTTCTACTCATCCCAATCAACAACAAGAAATTTTGATTGAGGACATTACAGAAAAAGAAGAGGAAAAGATGGAAGAAAAGAAAGAACAAGAAAAAGAAAAAATAGAAAAAGAAGAAGAAAAGAAAGAAATAGAAAAAGAATAAGAAAAGATGGAAGAAAAGAAAGAAAAATAAAAATAAAAAGAAGAAGAGAGTAATGAACCATCAGTTGAACCAGTCAGGGTAAAACAAGAAGTGATAATTAGCACTCCCACAAATCCATCACCTTCTGCATTGTTGTCAATTTTAACACTTGACACAATCAATTTGGACTCATGGGGAGAAGAGGATTTGATTAAATTCAACATCCTAGCCATGGAAAAAGCCAAAGAAAAATAAGTGATGAGGAATCCCCTCCTGCTAGAATTAGTAAACATTCTGAACAACTTGCTGGCAGAGGACATGAAAGTGTCTAAGATACACTCAGTGGATGATGTGAGAAAAGTAATTTCACATTTAAAGAATAGTTTCTCAAGCTTAGAAGAATCTGCATCCCTAGTTGCAAAAGAGAAGTACCTAAAGAAGAGATTGAGTGAGCTAATGAGAAACTTTGCATTAGATTTGAATTCACTCAAGATAGGGAAAGCATTTTTAAAAGAATTTGTTGATCAAGGAAGGAAAATAATTATAGTCTGCATGGATCAGGATAAGCTTACTGATGCCCATCTTAAGAAAATAAAAGAGGAAAAAGATATGATTGAGCAGGTCAAGAGTTCAGTAAAAGATCCATCAGTTGATATAAATATGTGCAACAATGTTTACCAAGGTCAAATTGATAAGATTGATAAGGCAGAAAAAGAGATGTCAAAGATCAGGGCAAGGCAGACTCAGCTAAGGAATGCTCTTGCACCCTCATTAGACATACTTGATCAGAACATCAAGGACATACATGCCATAATGGAAACTTATGATCATGGTCCCAACAATGACTTGGAGAAGATGGAGAAGCTACAGTATGCTTTATGCGCCCATCTCCAAATTGTAAATTCTTTGATCACTTTTTGGAAGAAGGAGATCCAGAACCTAAAGATGGCATATCCGGATGTTTTCCCTTAGTGAGTATGTGTACATAAGGTTTTTTGATACACCTTTGTCATTAATGTCAAATGGGGAGATGTGTATAGATTATGGTTTATAATATGTATAGGGAGATATAAGATTATGTATAAGAAATGTATAGAAGACAAAAAGTTTTTTGTGTTAAGGGACAGTTAGAAACTTGGCCATGTTCCTTTCTTGCCATCAATGAAAAAGGGGGATATTGTTGGAAATTTTTCTATACTAATGTATATGACTTGATATAGTGTTTTCATTATGGCAACAAAGTCATATAGTAGTTTGAAGTCAGCGCACTTGATGAGAAGATCAGAAATTGGTTAAGTGTTGTCGACTGGACAATGTACAGAGTTCCTATAGCTCAGAGCATCAGCGCACGTGCGTATGGAAGAATTATGGTATGCACCCTGGAAGTTAAGTTGGTTAGACTATATTCATGCTTAGTCTATGAGTGCATAATAAAAAATGCAAGGATGAGAAAGTTACAGTCAATTGAAGTTGCACAACTAGCATGTGCCAGTGAAGAACAGAGCAAGCAGTTGACAGTTAGTATTTTGGTTTGCGGTTATAATGTAATGTTGTAATGGCTATGTGCCTATTGTATTTAGGTTTCTGACATGTATACTTTTTTGTTTGTAAGCACGCTTAAGCCAATTCATTTGGAAGTGTTGTTTGTAATAGGTCTAAGGGCTGACCTAGTTGTTTATTTTGTATGCACGTATAAATATAAGATATGCCCATTTTATTTGGTATGGAAGTGAATAGAGAGTTTTGATAAGTAGAGAAAAGGTGTGCGAAGACACTATAAGATGTATTAGAGCTTTGCTAGAGGTCAAAGCATCAGCGCATCAAAGGAACTGATTTGACAAGTAGTGTCACAGTGACAGTTCATCCAATAGATATAGAGTGTATCTGAGATCAGAAGGTTGTAGCCTTCACCACTTGACCAGTGAGCTCTAGGATAGTGCATCCACTCCCCTAATAGGGACTATTGTAAAAGACTCCTAACAGGGTTTGACCCTTAACAAGGTCTACTATACTTAAAGCATTGTAAAGCAACTCCTAATAAGGTTAAGGATCTTCTAACAAGGATCACAAAACACTAGTGCAGAATATTAGTAGGTGTCAATTCCCACTAGGGTTTTTACCTATTTGGGTTTCCCCATAACCATATTGGTGTCATGTGTTGATTTCATGTTTCATGTTTATGTGAATGTTTAATTCAGTACTTAAGCATTTAAGTTCAGTATAAAGATTAAAGTAAAAAGTTAAATTACAGGGAACACTGATTCACCCCCCCTCTTAGTTTTATCATTCCTAACAGGATCATGGTATACCAAATTATTGCCTTAAGTGGCAATGAAAAATCATAAAATTAGGGTTAGTCAACTTGACGTAAAAGGTTGAACATCTTATGAACCTTATGTGAAAAATTTGTAAGAGTAGAATTTGTAGGAAATTGAATGTAGTTTCTAAACTACTAGCCCTTGTTTCAATTTTTTTTTGTCTAATTGTTCAAAATTTTAGATTTCAATGCAGTACTACAAAAATTTCAGGGAAAAGATAAAGAGTACGTGTATGTCTGACCACCTTAATCACAATAAAATGATGATATATTTTCCCAAGATTCTAGATATAGGTAGTAGACTCATGCCCGGATGTGATGCATATTTTTTTATAATTTTTGGTCAAATAAATAATTAATTATGAATTTTCTACTACAAATTTTTTAGAATTAAAAAACTCGTGTGTTTGACCACCTTAACTAATTCAAAATTTTAGCAAATTCAAATTTTTTTTTTCTTATAGTAGCCGAAGGATAGAATGTGATGCATGTTTCAGATTTCAAAAAGGTTAAATGGTTTGAAAGTTATAGTTATTTTTCAATCAATATGTCAATTATGACTTTAAAGATAACTCAATTGAAAAATAAGTAATAATTACTTACAGAACTTGAAATTTGATAGCAATTATATCGATGGAAAGCTAATAATGTCTTTAAGAAACCCTTTTCATTTCATCAATTTTAGGTGGAAAAACAATCATCAGCTACATGGTCGAAGTCTCGGTATCAAGAACTATCTCCTGAAACACACCTAAAGGGTTGACCACCCAGGTTTGGTAATGCCAAAGAAAATACTAGGCCTAATCAGATATTTGATAAAATCAGATATCTAAAAAAGCCCACCTATTTTGAAATTTGAATTGCCTCACTTTTGCCAAATTCAAGTTTCATAATAAATGTATTTTTTTAATAGTAATATTAATTATGTTATATTAAGTTGTATTCTTTTTATGTTAATATTAATTCAAGTTTCATATTAAATTATATTTTTATTATGTTAATATTAATTTCACTTTAAATATTAATATTAAATAATAATAGTATAGCATTAATATTATAATATAAATTTTTATATTAGTATGTATTATATTATTTGATATACAAAATGATTTCAAAAAAATACCTACACAGTTGATTTGAGGACAAACAGTTTCAACTCAAATCCTCTTGAAAGTATCCAGCACAAGATTTTTGTATAGACTCATAATTTTGGTGATCTGACTATATTGAATAAGTAGATCATGTCAATGGACTTCCCCTCGATTGAATATCATAAATTGATTTTTTAACTCTTGAAAATAAATTTCACATAGATGTATAACCACCATACGATCATCATCTGTTCTAGAAACTAACAGTGGCATAAAAATTGATGTAAGAACATTTAAGGTACATTTTCCACAAAAAGGTATATGAAACCTTTAAATACACATTAAAAAGTGGAGGTGAAGGCTCTAGATCTGAGAGAGAGAGAGAGAGAGAGAGTAGGAGAGAGTAGGAGAGAGAGAGAGAGAGAGAGAGAGAGAGAGAGAGAGAGAGAGAGAGAGAGAGAGAGAGAGAGAGAGAGAGAAGTCTCGCATGACCCCTATGGACACATTGGAATGCTCAAGTGTGTCCTAAGGGGTCCTACGACCCCTTCAGACACACTTGAGCATTCAAATGTGTCAAAAGGGGTCATGGAGACTTCCTAGGGTTCCTACTACACCTTATCACATGTTAGGATCCCTAGGAACTCCTCATGACCCCTATGGACACATTGGAAAGCTCAAGTGTGTCCTAAGGGGTCCTACGACCCCTTTAGACACACTTGAGCATTGAAATGTGTTAAAATGGGTCATGGGGACTTCCTAGGGGTCCTAGTACTCCTTATCACGTGTTAGGACCCCTAGGAAGCCCCCATGACCCCTATGGACACATTGAAATGCTCAAGTGTGTCCTAAGGGGTCCTACGACCCCTTTAGACACACTTGAGCATTTAAATGTGTCAAAAGGGGTCATGGATACTTCCTAGGGGTCCTAGTATGCCTTATCACATGTTAGGACCCCTAGGAAGTCCACATGACCCCTATGGACACATTAGAATGCTCAAGTGTGTCCTAAGGGGTCCTATGACCTCTTTGGACACACTTGAGAATTCAAATGTGTCAAAAGGGGTCATGGGGACTTCCTAGGGGTCCTAGTATGCCTTCTCATGCATTAGGATCCTTAGAAAGTCCCCATGACCCCTATGGATGCATTGAAATGCTCAAGTGTGTCCTAAGGGGTCCTGCGACCTCTTCAAACACACTTGAGCATTCAAATGTTTCAAAATGGGTCATGGGGACCTCCTAGGGTTCTTAGTATGCCTTATCATGTGTTAGGACCCTGTTAGTGTTTGAACCTGCAGATTAATCAATTACTCAAATAATCCCAATGGCTGTAACCTAGCAAGTTACAAACTACTAAGGTATTAAGGTTAAGACCTTCTTCACTTTGAGTAATATATACTCAGGCGGGTGTACCTCTATCAATTCAATGTTCAAATAAGCTTTGAATTGAGAACTTGCTCCTTCACTGCTTTGTTACTGCCCTCAAAATCCAACTCAATAAGTTGCTAAAACTCTGAGTATAACCCAAATCATCCTGATACACAACATCATGATATAGATTATAAAAACAGCAACACGATACAATGGCTTAAGGATATTCAGCCTTCTTCCTTTTAGAGTTAAACTCAGGGAAGGGTTAACCTCGTTTATTGCTTCTTCAAAGCACTAAAATACATATTTATGAACTTGTCATAATATGACTCAAGTCTGGAAATTATGCATATAAAGTAAAATTTCAATCAATTATATATTGGATGGTAAACCAATGTAAGTGGATCTAAAACGAGTCCCTTATCCGCTGGGCATCAGAGTTGAACTCTACATTCACATATATCTATTAAAGAAAATACAATGAAACTCAAATAACATGCCTAACATATCATTGTTTCCATTCCTACACCTGTCATCAAATCCACATATAGATATTCAATTCCCAGAGACCTCCCCTAAGATTTTACTCTTTCCTTGAAAGAAACTTAAGCTCAACCCCTACATTCACCTTGTGAAAGATGTATTTAAACTATCTTACAATCTAAATACATAAAGAAACTAAAACACTCCGCATGTAAAGACAATCAAAATGATAGTAACAGAACTCCAGTGTATTTGTATTAATTGATAAAATGCATTCGTACAATCTTCCTTGATTTCACAGAAAATCAGGTTCTATATTTTAGACCTCTCCTTTACAAAATATTTTCCAACCCCGATCATCAATAGAAACTGACTATTTATACTAATCAACCATCTTGGAATCCTCGAAAGGATGCAACAAGCTTCAGATGGCTGATCGAAATTTGCACTAGAAAACAAAAGAAAATATAAACAGAAAGATATTTAATAAAGACAGCAAGGCGTATTTTTCAGTTCTGAACAACTTCCGCAGCTGGCACCTTTGTTTGTAGATATTTTTAGAGCAGTTACCAAGTTTTTCATATGAATGATGACCACCATTACAAGCTAATTTACATCATTCTCTATTTGAACACGCTCTCCCTCAAATTCTGGATCAAGTGCCAAGTGCGATCTATTCTTCTTCCTCCTCTGTCAGCTGGATAATCGGTTTCTTCTTCTTCTTTGTGATTAACTTTTCCCAAGCTGCCACATCATCATCAGATGGCCAGTCGTAACTCTGCAGCTCCTGTAATAAGTTGACCTGCCGTTCCCATGTAGAATCAGTCACATTTTTAACTTCTGCTATAAACTTGATGCAGTCACTTTCAACTTTGAATAAATTATCAATTATATTGTTAGTTCCTTCCACATCCAAAGCCTTATTATCTTTTAGGAAGGCGTCTTGATTGATTACCAACTGACCCATTGACAACTTCCAATCTTCCAGCTTAACCACATTTCCATTGTCATCATATACCGGGGGCAAATACTTGCTGTAATCTTTATCAAACATGGCTAACTTAGCCTTTATTTGGTTTGACTTTCCTTTGAAAAACTTTGACGCTGCACTTATTAGGCCAATCCTTTCAAATACATCAGTTACTACTTTTGGGATATCAGGCCTGTGTTCTTGTAAACTATCAAGCTTATCAAACAATAAATTCCTCCCAGACCAAATACTATAGAGTGGCTCCAAGGTGGCTAAATAGTCATTCACCTTTTGATTGGTCTGATGTAATAGGCTGACTAATTTATGAACTGCATCCATCCTGTCCTTTATTTTGTCCTGCCTGTACTGCACTATTTTGGCTATAGTGTCCAAGGATGCATCCAATTTCACCTTTTCCAAGTCTTCAACAGGTCCCTCAGGTGCTTCCAAGTTTATCTGAACAGGTACCTCAACTTGCAAAGGAGGAGGAGGAATTATTTTTGAGGCTTCCTCAAGTTTGACCTTTATTTCTGCTAGCTCATCTTCCAACTGTTTGATCCTCATCATTTTCAAATCTCTGTCCTTGGCTACCATGCTTGAACTTTCAAACAATTTGGCATATCTTTCTGACAGTTGAGCTGTCTTGGCTTCATTCAGATTAGCCCAATGAGTTACTGCCTTGGAGACTTCAAGGTCTGTTATATTTTGTATTTTGTATCTAGTAAGGATGTTAGGAAATAAGTGGAACAAGCTTATAAGTCATGCAATGATAAGTGTGACATGACAATTGAGTTGATAGAGGAGAAGGACATAAAGCTTATGTATATGATACTTGTTTGTAAGTGCCAACATGTAAATAGCATAAATAGTGTGTCTGCAACCACTATTTTGGCAACTATCAGAATAGTGAAGGAAAATGTATAGTTCAAATTGTGTGAGATCTTGTGCACATAGTTGATGGATAACACAAAAGCTATCAAGCATGATAAGAGAAAAGTATTCAGTTTTTGATCACTAATAATCTACATGTACTTCCATATTATTGGTAGAGTATTAGATCTATACCTTGATAAGAGTTTACCTACAATGTCATAAATTTCATTCAAGGCATCATCTGAGAGAACCTTGAAAGAATACATGGAATTGAAGATCAAGACAGTCAAAATAAAGATGTAGAGAAGGTATAGGATACCTAAGAGTATTGTGGATAAGTATAAGGATAACATATGTTTCATGGTAGAGATAGACATCAAATGCATGGAAGCTATAGAACCTAGAACTAAGTGGATTCATCCACTTGGCTATGAAGTGGAGGAACACATTCTGGAAGTTTATGCACAAGTCCTCCTATCTGCATCAAAAGATCCTAATGAGATAAGATAGGGTACCTATGAGGAGAAGACAAGAAAAGTAGATTCAATCTTGTATAATGCAACTACCAAGACAAAAGCATCAAAAATCACCTCTGAGATGCTGAAAATTCATGGTGTCACTCAATCGGATCTAGATAAGGCAAGGCAAGCCAAGATTACAATGCAACTTGAGAGCACACTCTCTTCAAAAGTGAAAAAAGAGAAGACTAATGACCTAAGGAGAAGAAGGTAAAGATGGAAGAAAACACTCCTACACCCACACCTACTATTGATCTAGAGTCCACACCATGTCCTAAGCCTAGTAGGATGCCTAAAAGGAAAAAGTAGATCGCCGCAAGCCATCCATCTTCCAAATCTATAAGAAGCAAAGGAAGAAAATCTCAAGCACATCCTGAGGTAGGATTCAAATTGAATCTTGAAGTATTGAGAACCTAGGTAGTTGATGAAGGAATAATTGATTAGTTAGGAAAATTGTATGATAGATATAGTAAGATAGATAAATCAGACATCCATGGTATGACTATCAACCACATGATTAAGATCAAGAAGATAATCTTGGAACTTAAGATAGTGATTCATGATCAAGTATGGAATATACTTGATTCTTTGAAGAGACATGCTATAAAAGAAGACTTTAGAATAAGAGAATATATTGGATGAAAGCCTCCCAGTTTGTTCATTTGAAGAGAAATCATTGTTATTGGATTTGATGAAGCCTCACCTAAGAACCAAACTAAGAACTCTACAAATTATGAACAAGGATTATGAGCTGGTTGCTAAGGAGTTATAAAAGGACTTTGAGAAGATATTCTTAGATAGACACATGTATTCTCCTACTGTGCCTACAACACAAGTCCCTACTGAGAAAGTAAAAGCATTTGAGGTTCCTGATACACCTATGACAAGTCCACATGATTCTGCACCCTCAATGGCAATGCTTTCTAAAGAAATGGAGTCTATGCCGATGCATGGAACAAAAGATGACATAATTATAATTGATAATGTCAAAATATCAATGGCGGCCACAGATAAGGACTTAGAAAAGTTTGAGGAAGCCTTTGTGAGAAAACAAGAGGAAGAGATACTATGTGGTGATAATTCACCTAAGCAACAAGAAGAAGTTTAGATTGAAAACCTGTCTGGACAGGAAGAAGAGAAGGTAGATGAACTTGCAAATGAGCCCTTTGTTGAAATACTAGTAAAAGTGAAGAGTGAAGTTATGGATAGTACACTCCTCACCCCTAAGCTCTCAATGTCATTGTTTTCAAATTTTAATCTCGATACAATAAGTTTAGACTCATGGGGAGAAGAAGACATGATGAAGATCAGTGTGTTAGCAATGGAGAAAACAAAGGAGAAACAAGTAATGAGGAATCCATTATTGGTTGAGTCAAGAAGCATATTGATTAACCTATTTCTTGAAAACAAGAAAGTGTCTACTATACACTTAGTGGATGATGTTAGCACCATCTTGACATGCTTCAAATAAAATTTATCAAGTCTTAAGGAATAAACATCCAATGTTGCAGAAGGAAAATATCTCAAGAAAAGATTGAATGAGCTGATTGAAAATTTTGCACTTAACCTCCAATCTCTCAAGGTTGGTCAAGCAATGTTGAAGGAGATTGAAGGTAAAGGAAGGAAGATAATAGCTGATTGTATGAACAAGGAAAAACTCACATCACACCTTTCCAAGAAGATTCAGGAAGTTGAATCTATGATGGAAGCAGTAAGGAAATTAGTGGAAGATCCCTCCATAGATATAAATATGTGCAATAATGTCTACCAAGGACAATTGGATAATATTAAGAAAGAAGAGCTAGAAATGGCTAAGATAAATGCTAGGCAAGCACAACTAAGGCATGCACTTGCACCCTCATTATATTTGTTGAATCAGAATATCAAGGAGATTGATGCTACCATTATAATATAAGATCAAGGTCCCAATATAGAAACTGAGAAGATGGAGAAGGTAACTTATGCACTATGCATCAATCTACAAATAGTAAATACACTCAAGCCATTCTGATAGTAATAGATCCAAAACCTTCAGATTGCATACCTAGATGTACTCACTATGTAAGTACTTATAGTTTCATTTTTGAGAACCTTTATCATTAATGTCAAAGGGGAAGTAGAGAAATATGGGATAAATATGGAGTAGTGTATATAATGTAAAGGGCAGTAAAGTATATAGTATAAGGGAGATATAAGATAGACTATATGATGTATAGAAAAAAGATAAGGATATATGTTAGAATGTTTTTGTGGAAGATACAGTTTAGTAACTTCACCATATTCCTTAGTTTCTATTAATGAAAAAGGGGGATATTGTTGGTAAGTTGACTATACTAGTGTATATGACTAAGATTTAGTGTTTTCATTATGGAAATAAAGTCATATAGCATATTGGAGTCAATGCATTACTTAGAAGATAAAAAACATGGCTAAGTATGGAAGACATGATAGTCAATGAGGCACCTAAGGAACAGAGCATTAGCACATGTTCCTATGACCAAGTTATGGCATGCACCCTTGAAGATAATATTTTGAATATGTTATTAAGATATGACTAATAATGCATGATCATATGTGATAGTATGAAGAAGATATAGCTAGTTGAAGTGTCACAAACAGTGAGTGACAAAACAGAACAAAGCATGGAGCTGATTGTTAGTATTAGTGTGTATAATATTGTTTTGTAAAGGCTATGTGCCTATTGTATTTATGTTATAGACATGTTAATATAATTGTATGTAAACACACTTGAGCAAATTCGTTTGGAATCATTGTATGTAATAGGCTATAGGCCAACTTAGTGAATAGTTTTGTTTGCACACATAAATAAGAAACGCACCTTTGTATTTAGAGACAGCAAGTTGAAGTGTCACCGTCAGTGAGTGACAAAACAAAATAGACCATGGAGCCAACTATTAGTATTTTGGTTAGCGTACCTAATATTGTTTTGTAAAGGCTATGTGTCTATTGTATTTATCTTATAGACATGTTAATATAATTGTATGTAAACACACTTGAGCCAATTCATTTGGAAGCGTTGTATGTAATAGGCTATAGGCCAACTTAGTGAATAGTTTTGTTTGTGCATATAAATAAGACATGCACCTTTGTATTTAGATAAGGCATGAGATATAGAATTAATAGAAATAGAATAGAAGTATGCAATGAGAAGTATGAATGTTATAGAGCTTTGCAAGAGGTTAAATCACCAACACACAAAAGGAACTGATCAGGCAAGTAGTGTCATAGTACTAGTTCATCATTGCAGATATAGTGCATATCTAATATCTAGGAGATTGTAGTCTTCTCTATGAGAAGTGAGCTCTGGAAATGATCCATCGACCCCTAATAAGGTTTGTTACTGAAGACTCCTAACAAGATCTGACCCTTGACAAGGTCATTGTACTAAATACATTGTAATTGAAGCTCCTAATAGGGGTAAGGAACATTAACAGGTTCATAATACACAAGTACAATTATTAGTGGGTATTAATTCCCACTAGGGTTTTTCCTTTGGCCAAGGTTTCCCTATAAACATATCTGGTGTTATCTGTTATGATTGTTTACTTTACTTTCATTGTTATTCAATTCAGCATATAAGAAATTAAGTTAAGTTTCAAGATATCAGAAATTAATATTGTAGAACACTGACTCACCCACCCCCCTCTTAGTGATCCCATTCCTAATAGACAACTTATACTTGTCTAAATCAATGTATGAAATATCAAATGTATATCACCTCAATATGTGCATATCTTGCCTCTAAATTGCTTGGTAGCCTTGATTGATTCTAAATAATCTGAATATCCCTAGTTTCTGCTCAACCTTGTCTAATAATTGATATCTTGAAGATGGATTCTTTTTTCAAGATCTCCTTCTTGTCCTTCACATATCATATGTCAAAATGATATGAATTACAATTACATAGCATATTACTATGTCTCCCTAATCTAATTAGGTTTGCATCATCTTAGGAAAACCCTAAGATCTATGGTATACAAAACTAACCTAGATCTAACAATTACATAGAGATCATCATCACATTTAATGATTACATCTATAATAAATGATCCTCGATCTTGGTAAAATGTTTTTTGAACCTGTTGTAATTGTTTGCATAGATAAATGTGCCAAAAATGATTACTATGCCATTTCTTGGATTGCTCAGTAAACACTATCAATACTACTCAGTAAATACACTAGTGCTCAGTATCCATTCTACTCAGTGTTTACTAATGCTTGGTATGGGTATACACTAATGGTCGGTAAAAATGCTCTAGTGCTTGGTTAGAACTATTTCCTTTTAGTTCTTGGTACTAGCTTGTGACTACTTGGTATGAAGGCTTATATAGTTAACCGACTAGAATATGTAGCTTGTAGTTCCTCCTTTTACTGACTGAATAACATAGGTAACCGACTGATCTTCCTTGATACTAATGATAATACTTAATGCTCAAATAGAGATAACAATCTCCCCCTTTGGCATTAGTATCAAAACCTTGAATCTATATAGACCTGATGTCTCAAAATTTTTCTAACTTCTCCATATATACAAAGATACCTTATCTCATCAAAATTTATACTCCTCGATGCATGCTCCTGATATATGTATGTAGTACACTTATCATATCTACACAATTTGGCATATACATTAGTTTTCCCCCTTTTTGATAATAAGGCCAAACTAAAAATTGTGTACTTATAGTTGATAAAAAATGTGCTGGTGGGTTCTCTTCAAAGAATCTAAGAGGTTTGCACATTCCTCTTTCAAGTTGGTTAGAGAAATGTGCTCAAGACTGACTTGTGCATGCATGTCAAAGATATTTTCCAACACAAATTTTTGGTGTTGCAACTAAATCTTGTGCTTTGACTATATGCATCTCAAAAATTTGAAGATGGGGAAGCAACACTATTTTTAGCTCAATAACATGGTCACTTATCATGTTCTCCTGCTTCCTCAAATCATCTCTTAACCACCTAAGTTCTTGAACTTTGAGTATGTGCTTATAGAAAGCATTAGGCTCATTTAAGGCTTCTTGTGCACTCGCTTGGATTTCATTATCTAGTTGTTTTATCTTCTCACTAATCTCAAAAGTGAAAAGCTTTATTAACTTTTGAATAATTATCTGAGTAATAGATAGAATGCTAGTTATTAGCTCAGATAGCTTTACCTTATGATTGCCACTTCCTGGCCAATTTTCTCTACTAGTTTGTGGTTCAGAGCACCTCCCATTTTTCTAAGTTAAAGAGTGTCTAGGGTTGTGTTAGGTGTTCTAGGTGAGTTAGAATAAGATCCATTAGGATGGATCCATGATTTTGATTGTAAGAGCCAAATGAGCTCATGAGGGGTTAGTGGTTCTATTTAGCCTAAATGGCTTCAGGAGATTCAAAGTGTTGTTTTTATGAAGCAATGGCCCAAAATATATTTTAGGACCCTAAGTATCTTAACTAGGGTCCTTAGAAGTCAGTCATACTCTTGAGGTGACTCAAAGAGCCTAAAAACCCTCAAGGACAAAAGTTACTAGCAACTTTGCAAAGTTTCTCGAGCAACTTTTAAAACTTTTTGAAAAGTTGTTCAAGTTATGGTAGTTGTAACCACTCATGCTCAGTATATGAGAATGGGATTGATTCATTTGGATGGTTAATGAAGTTTTAGTTTGATTTTCATAATTAAGAATTACTTGTACAAATGTTAGACTATAGTTCTCTTTGTTTGTAGGGTTTATTTTGTTTCTTGTACAACCTGTATGGATTGACCAGGGTGATCAAGACCCATGGAAGTATAGTGTGTTTAGTTATCTTTATTTTTCATTGTTTATATATGTTCTAAGTTAGTGTGGTGAGATTTGAAAGGCATTTCAAGGCACTGGTCTGTAAAGTCTATTTGTAGAGCCTCCATGCTTGAAATAGCTCTAACCTGAGCATCCACCGGTTGAAATGGCTAAAACCATAGGGGTTGGAAGGTTTGAGTTTGTTATAATTTTTATGTTTTCATTTTTTTGTGGCACTAATATTTCTAGACTAGGAAGGAAGCCCTATGGTTAACTGTTAAGAACAAGTGAGCTAGGATAGGGTAAAGAAGGCACTAGTTTGAGCACCCATGATCTTGGAGAAGGAACTTAGTGGTATGTTTGGAAGCCCTAATGTGTCCCCTTAAAATTTCAAAAGGTGAGAGAAGGTTTAATGAAATTTGGAGACCAATTTGGTAGAAATTGGGCTAGACAGGTCCAGAGGCCTAATTAATAGGCTAAGAACTAGGGCCTTGATGCAATAGCATCCTGGGTGTAAGAGTAATCTTGCATCACCCAAAAATATTTATGTTTTTGTATTCAATAAGGGCTATCTTATGTAGAGCTTCTATTTATGGAAACTTGCTATTTTTAGTAAGTTGGTCATAAGATCTCAAAATGTTCTGATTTCACATGTGGAGGTTCCTCTCAGTCATATCAGCTTGCCTGTAAAGTTTCATGGCTAGATCAGGTCTAGTTTTGAATATATTGAAAATTTTTGGTTTTGGAAACAGGGTACAGAAACTTTGAACTCAGTTTTGAAGGCTTTAGAGGCCCCAGATGAGGTCAAATTTTTAGCCAAATGAAGCTTGCTTCATTGAGGTGTTGTAGAGCTCCTCATGCCCTTTCCGAAATGGGGTTATAATAGTCAATTGGGTCAACTGGTGATCACTTATGGTCTCCGGAAGTCGGGTCACCTGAAATGGTGGAAAATAATTTTTCGTTCAAAATTTTTGTTTGGGTTTTAAAAGTTATTTTGAGCCAACTTTGATGTAATAAACTGTAAAATAAAATACTTCTAAGTTTGGTTGGCCCTTTGGGCTAGATTTCTGGAACCTTCTCGGGCAGTGGAAATTGCCTATATAAAGAATGCCCGTAGTGTTGTCTAGGGTAGTTCTGGGATGAGTAGATCTGGGTAATAATTCGAGGCTTTGTCCTACAAAATATTGTAAGGGAATGCCCATGTGGCTTTGCATATTGTAATTCTAAAAGTTTGTAATTCCACATTTGTGGAGATAATAAGAAGCCAATTTTCTGTTCTTACATATTTTTGTTGTTGTTTCTCTATTTCTATTATGTATTTGTGGTATTAAGGGGAGCACCTTTCATCAAGTGGTATCAGAGTAGGTTTTCCTGAGTGTGTAAACAGATCGATGACTATGAGGCAGTTTGCACTAGGACCGTGGTTAGGGTTTCAGTACGCATCGCAAAAAATGCCTCTATGAAGGCAACATGGTGGAAAAGCTAGTGTTGTAACACCTGAGGTTAGGGCACTGCAGAGACAAGTGCGAGCATTGCAAGAAGAGATTCATAGAGGAATAAATCTTAATGTTAGAGACAAAAGCAAGGATGAAGCCAAAGAAGAATATCAAGAAGGAGAAGTCAAAATTGTGAACTAGGAGGAAGAAAGACTTTTTCGGGCCATTTCTAAGATTGGAAAAAGACCTAAGATTGAGGTTCCTACATTTTCTGGAAATCTTAACCCAGAAGAATTGATCTACTGGATCAATGAATGTGAGGAATATTTTGGGTATGAAGATGTTGAGGATCCTGATAGGGTCAAATTTGTGAAGGCCAGACTGAAAGGTCATGCGAAGATTTGGTGGCAAGAGATTCAATTGGAGTGAAATAGAAGAAGGAAAGATAAAATCACAAGATGGGATCGGATGGTGGATAAATTGAAGTGATAGTTTATTCCTGCTGGTTATGAGCTTGACCTACTGAAGAAAATGCAAAGTTTGAAGCAAGCAGGAAAATATGTTCAGGAGTATATAGAGGAGTTCTATCGACTCCTCATTAGAACAGGCCATGCAGAAGCTAATAAGGAGAAAGTTGCCTGATACCTTAATGGGTTAAGGCCAAGCATTCAAGAGGAGTTGAATCTGGTTTGAATGAATAGTATTGAGGAGGCATACCAGTTTTCCCTAAAAGTAGAGGAAAAGCTAAACAAGAAGTTTGAGAGTAGACAAAATGGAAGAGGTCATGGTGGACGGTCATATGGTGGCCGAAATGAAGATATGAAAAAGAAGGATGAGGCCAGTAGTAGTCAGAATCAGTGAGGAAACAATTCCAATCATTTCCAAGATTAGAATAATAGAGATCAGAGAGGAAGAGGAAGAGGAAAAGGATCTAGAAGAGGAGGCTTCCATGGAACATGTTTTCACTATGGAGAAGAAGGTCATAGGGCATTTGAATGTCCTCAGTGCCAAGGTAGAACAGACAGGAGAAATGAAGGCCAGGCCAGAGTTGCATATGTAGATGAAGATGCCAGATCATTAAATTTTGAAGATGCTGAAAGAGGAGAAACACTGATTAATAGAAGAGTCTTGTTGAGTGGTGAGAATGAACCTGAATAGAGAAAGAGCCTATTTCATACCAAGTGCAAGTGTGAGGGTAAGTGTTGTGATGTGATTATTGATAGTGGTAGTACTAATAATTTGGTTTCAGAAGAGATGGTGACAAAGTTGAAGCTCAAGAGACAGAAACACCCACATCCATATCAGATTTCCTGGGTACAGGATGACCACAAGGTCATGGTCAATGAACAATGCCTAGTGAAGTTCAAGATTGGTGGATATCATGATGAGGTGCTGTGTGATATCATATCTATGGATGTATGATTTTGTTAGGTAGACCATGGCAGTTTGACTAATGTGCTGTACATGATGGTTGTGCAAATACCTATTCTCTGACAAAGGATGGAGTGCAACATAAGCTAAAGCCATTGAATGACACAAAAGAAAAGGTATGTAGTAGTGCAAAAATAACTTTTGTTGATGGAAGAAATTTCCTAGATGGTATGAGGCATGAGCATGTATGTTTTTCTTTAATTCCAAAAGTTGGTAAAGAGGAAGTAGAAGATGAATCTGTAGAAGTTGCAGATTTGTTGAATGAGTTTTAGGATATTGTATCTGACAATGTACCTGATGGATTACCACCAGTCAGGAAGATTAGTCATCAGATGGACTCGATCCCAGGAGTGATTTTTTTGAATAAGGCAGCACATAGAATGAAACCTACAAAAAGTGAGGAGTTGAATAGGCAAGTACATGAGTTGTTGCAGAAAGGATTGATCCATGAGAGTCTATGTCCCTATGCTATACCAGTGGTATTAGCACCAAAGAAGAATGGAGAGTGGAGGATGTGTATAGATTCTAGGACAATAAACAAGATCACAATCAAGTACAGGTTTCCATTGCCACGAATGGATGATATTATGGACTGTTTGAGTGGAGCTGTGTATTTCTCAAAGATAGATCTGAAGAGTGGATATCATCAAATTTGGATCAGAGAAGGAGCTGAATGGAAGACTGCCTTCAAGACAAAGGAAGGATTGTATGAGTGGCTAGTCATGCCTTTTGGGCTAACCAATGCATCGAGCACTTTCATGTGGCTCATGAACGAGGTTCTGAAAAAATTTCTAGGTAAGTTTGTCATTGTTTACCTAGATGATATTTTGATCTTTAGTAAGACATTGGAAGAGCATATGGTGCATATTCGTATGGTATTTGAGAAGTTGAGAGAAGAGAAATTGTTGATTAATTTGAAGAAGTGCAGTTTTGTAAAGAAAGAGTTAGTGTATTTGGGCTTTGTAGTTTCAGCAGAAGGTCTAAAAATGGACCTAGAGAAGGTACAGGCTATTCTTGAATGGCCTACTTCAAAGAGTGCTACTGAGGTAAGATCTTTTCATGGTCTAGCTAGCTTTTACAGAAAGTTTATCAAAAATTTTAGTAGTATTTGTGGACCCTTGACTAAAACAATGAGAGGGGATAGAAAAGAGTTTAAGTGGACTAATGGGGCAGAAAAGAGTTTTCAATTATTGAAACAAAAAGTTATAGAACAACCTGTTTTAGCACTTCCAAATTTTAATAAGGTGTTTCAAGTACATTGTGATGCTAGTGGCACTACAATAGGAGCTGTTATGAGCCAAGAAGGTAAACCTATTGCTTATTTTAGTGAGAAGTTAAATGATGCCAAGAGAAAATATTCTATTTATGATTAGGAATTTTATGCTATAGTTCAAGCATTGAAGAAGTGGAGACACTATCTGCTTCCTAAAATGTTTATTTTGTATACTGATCATCAAGCTTTACAATATTTGAATAGTCAAGGAAAGTTGAATCAGAGGCATTTGAAATGGGTTGAGTTTTTGCAGAGTTATACATTTGTTTTGAAACACAGGAGTGGAAAGTCTAATAGGGTTGCAGATGTTCTTAGCAGAGGGAAACTATTGCTAATGGAAATGTAGATCGAAGTGGTTGGGTTCAAGGAACTCAAGAATTTGTATCGAGAGGATCCTAATTTTGGTGAAGCTTAGAAAGCTTGTACAAAACTTGTTACTCTAGATAGGACAAAATGGATGGATTTCATCATCCAAGATGATATACTATTCAAAGGGAGTTAGTTGTGCATTCCACGAAGTTCTATGAGGGAGAATCTCATCAAAGAGAAGCATAGTGGAGGATTGGTTGGACATTTTGTTCATGATAAAACCCTTGCTTTGGTTAGTGGGAATTATTATTGGCCACAGTTGCAGCAAGATGTGAAGAAGTTTGTACAAAGTTGCAGAGTATGTTAGATGGTGAAAGGAGTGAAGTAGAATACAGGGTTGTATTAGCCATTACTTGTACCAAAGAAGCCTTGGGAGGATATCAGCATGGACTTTGTTCTTGGTTTACTGAGGACTCAGCGGGGACATGATTGAATTTTTGTGGTGGTTGAAAGATTTTCAAAGATGGCACATTTCATTCCCTGCAAGAAGACTAATGATGATGTTCATGTAGCAGAATTGTTTTTTAGAGAAGTGGTGAGACTACATGGTTTGCCAAAGACCATAGTTTTAGATCGGGACACTAAGTTTGTTGGATATTTTTGGCGTACATTATGGAAGAAGTTGAAGACAGATTTGAAGTATAGTTCATCCCATCATCCATAGACTGATGGATAGACAAAGGTGGTGAATAGAAGTTTGGGAAATTTGCAGAGATGTTTGGTTGGAGACAAGCCAACAGGATGGGATTTGATTTTACCATAGACATAATTTGCATACAATAATTTAGTCAATAGGAGCACTGGTAAATCACCATTCTAGATTATGTATGGAAGTAGTCCAAGAAATGCATTTGAACTGAGAAAGATAGATAAAGGAGAAATAAGTAGTGTTGAAGCTGAGGATTTTGTAGAACATTTGAAGAACATCCATGGGGAGGTGAGGAAGCACATTAACAAGATGAATGTACAGTATAAGGCTAAGGCAGATGAGGAAAGGAGGTATAAGGAATTTCAAGTTGGTGATGAAGTCATGGTTCATTTGCGGAAGGAGCGGTTTCCAATTGGTACATATAACAAGTTGAAAATGAAGAAGTTTGGACCATGTAAGATACTAAGGAAACACAATTCAGGAAATGCATATGAGGTAGAATTGCCTAGTGAGATGAATATTTCACCAGTGTTTAACATTTTAGATTTGATAGAGTATCATGAAGGAGGTGTTGAAGATGACATTATAGCAGCACAGTGGGGTATTCTAGCAAGTAGTTTAGATACCAAGGAGATTGAAGACATACTGGACAGTTGTGTTCGCAAAAGCACAAGGAACAAGACGTATGAAGAATATCTAGTCAAGTGGAAAGGACAACCTATTGAAGATTCATCATGGCTGACAAGGGAGGAGGTTGACCATCTTGGTTTTCCTCTGCACACCTGAGTCATGACAGGGTCACTTCTCAAATTACCTCAGGTGTTTGATGCAGGAGCATCCTGGGTGTAAGAGCAATCTTGCATCACCCAAAAATATTTATGTTTTTGTATTCAATAAGGGCTATTTTGTGTAGAGTTTCTATTTATGGAAACTTTCTATTTTTAGTAAGTTGGTCATAAGATCTTGGAATTATCTCCACAAATGTGGAATTACAAACTTTCAAAATTACAATATGCAAAGCCACATGGGCATTCCCTTACAATATTCTATAGGACAAAGCCTTGAATTATTACCTAGATCTACTTATCCCAGTATTGCCATAGACAACACTACGGGCCTTCTTTATATAGGCAATTTCCACCGCCCGAGAAGGTTCTAGAAATCTAGCCCAAAGGGCTGACCAAACTTAGAAGTATTTTATTTTACAGTTTATTACATCAAAGTCAGCTCAAAATAACTTTTGAAACCCAAACAAAAAGTTTGAATGAAAAATTATTTTCCGCCATTTCAGGTGACCTGACTTCCGGAGACCATAAGTCATCACCAGTTGACCCGATTGACTATTATAACCCCATTTCAGAAAGGGTGCGAGGAGCTCTACAATGCCTAAATGAAGAAAGTTTCATTCAGCCCAAAATTTGACCTCATCTGGGGCCTCTAAAGCCTTCAAAACTGAGTTCAAAGTTTTTGTACCCTGTTTCCAAAACCAAAAATTTTCAATATATTCAAAACTAGACCTGATCTAGCCATGAAACTTTACTGGTAGGCTGATATGACTGAGATGAACCTCCACATGTGAAATCAGAACATTCTGAGATCTTATGAACAACTTACTAAAAATAGAAAGTTTCCATAAATAGAAGCTCTACACAAGATAGCCCTTATTGAATACAAAAACATAAATATTTTTGGGTGATGCAAGATTGCTCTTACACCCAGGATGCTCCTGCATTAGGCCTGCTAGTAAATTGGGTTGTGGATGTAATCAGAAGCCTAAAATTTGGATTTGGAAAGTGTTAGTAGATAAGGTGAATATTTTTAAGGTCTTATGTGAGTTTTTTTGGGGATTTTGGAGGCATTAGGCCAAAATTAGTGAAAATAGACCTACTAGGAATGGAACCAATTAAGCCTCCTAGTGAATTTGACACTAAAAGACTTTGTAAAGTATCTAGAAGTGTGGGAAAGGGTTCCAAATTAATTTTTAAGGGTCAAGGACTCAATGAAGAGTTTAAGTGATGTGTGTGAAATCCTAAGCTAGGGTTTGGGATTCTAGAGGAAAGACCTAGTGAATAAGCATAGGAAATTGAAGGCCTAAATGACCTAAGGAGTTGTGAATATTCTATGAATAAACTATACCTTGGAGGAGAAGTTGATAGAGAGGATCTTGGAGATCCAAATTGGGGAAGAAGTCACAAGAACTAACCATTGGATGGTTAGAAGAGGTTAGAAGTGTTGGAGGAAACACTAGAGTCCTAAACCCTCTACATCAGAGTGGTATTAGAGATAGAATTTCTTGAAGGTTGTGTATGTATGAAGGGGAGGAGATTCAAGAGGCTTAAAATATTCCACCCAAGGAAATGAGTAGGGGTGCCATAGTGGACTTGGTGCAAGAGCTATTGGCAAAGGCTAGCCTGTCAGAACCAAAAGGTAAGAGAATCACTAAATGGGGAGATGAAAGTGAGGATGAAGATGAAAGTCAGATAGGAGAGACATCTAGAAAAGGTAAAGAAGTTGTTGAAGACAAAGATAAGGTATTCTTGGATGCTTTAAAATCCATCAACAAGGATAGCATGGAACACATTCCTTACTATAGTGGTAGTTTGGATGGTGAAGAGTTGTTGGATTGGCTAGAGGCCATAGATAATCAATTTGATTACAAGGAAGTGATAGAGGAGAAGAGAGTCAGCTATACCAAAGCTAGGCTCAAGGGATCTACATTGGTGTGGTGGAACATGATGCTGGACAATAGAATAACTAATGATAAAAATAAAATAATTTCATGGGAAATGATGAAAATCAGGTTGAGGGAACAATTATTACCCACTGATTATGAGATACAAATGTATCAAAAGTTGTAGAATATGAGGCAAAGAGAGTTATCAGTCAACACCTATACTGAGGATTTTAATAAGTTGAGTCGAAGAGAAAGAAGGTAGGAAGAAGAGGTAGAGAAGGTAGAAAGGTACCTCAATAGATTGAGGCAAGGGATCTAACATGAAATCAGCATGATGGCTCCTAATAACATGCACAAATGATTTCAGTTAGCCTTGAGAGAAAAGGAGAAGGCTAGGAGGAGGAATGGAAGTGATTTCCAACAAAGAGGCAGGGGTAATTGGAATACCAAAGGATTTAAAGGTAGTGGTACTTTTGGTAGAGGACAAAGCCCAAATAGGATGGAGGACACACCACCCACTGACAAAATGGAGGCAATCGGTATAGGAGTTCATTCTAGAGAGGAGGATATAGAGGAAGAGGGCTAGAAAGAGGTAGGTTTCAGTCATAAGAAAGAACAAATTTAGTCTTCACTAGTAGATGCTATAATTTCAATCAAGTGGGATATAGAATGGGAAGATGTTCCGAAAAAGGTTCTTCATCATCAATGGGTGAGAGGAGGAATTAGTTAGTGTAGGAAGAGGACACCCAAAGTGTCACTTCAACTATTTGTTAGAATAACTGAGGGGGGGTGAATCAGTTATCCACAGTCCCAAATACCAAATGTATATCCAAAAAAAATTTACTTAAACTTCTGTAGCTCGGTAACATAAAATACTTATCTGTCTGTGCTTTTACTGATTACCAATTAACAACTTAGTATATTCACTGATCAAATCAAATATGCAACATGTAAAGTATGATAAAAAACAATCATCATAGCCAACACATAACACAAAAGATTTAATGCAAAAACCCTGTAAAGGGAAAAACCACCTGGGACCGACAACACAAAATATTGTTCACTCTTCTGAAGTGAGGTCAGTGAAGAACCAACCCTATTAAAGGTTACAAAACATAGTGTAAGGTGTGACCTTTTTAGAGGATTTAAGACCAACCATTATTGTCACACCAATAGTCAGTATGGGGTTGACAAGATAACAAGGTACATTCTATGAATGACATAAAAGACTTTCCTAGTCCACTTGATTAAGAGATTTATCTATTTACAATGGTTAAAATATAATGGTAGGAGATTTTATTACAATACAACTCCTATTGCAGATGTTCAGATCTATATTAAGCTCATTCAAATCCTCTGATCAATATATCAATTCTATTTCAACAATATTCAATGACTTATTGTCTCTAGGTTATAGCTCTTTAGCACTTGGTAATCTCTACAATTTGGTTCTCCTTAACCAGTCTAATCAGGTATGAATGAAGCTTGTTCACATGATATCTATGTAGTTATCTTCTTTCTGATATCCACAAACAACAAAATCAGTGTCTCTTAAATAGACAAGTAAATTGTTTTAATTTCATCCATCAGATTTTGGAGCTTGTTCTCCTTCATTGATTTTGCCTCGTAAACCTTCCTTGGATGATGTGTCAGTAACACATTTTATTTCAATCCCTTATATTTATTTGAATTTTTTTAGTCATATATCTTCTTAACAAACTTTATCTCCAATGCTCATATTGAGATGCTTTCTAGCTCATCATCCTTATCGGCTAAACTGATCATTTGGTTCCTTTCTTCATGCTTGGTTAAAAAAGAAATGTGTCAGTGCAAACAAGCTCGATAAGTACTATCACTCAGTATACAATACACTACTTAGTGTATACTTAAATGCTTCTTTAACTGACCACACTGCCTTGTGCATTTTTTCTCTTTTCTTCATTATAGATGAATGCAATATAATCAAGTCAAAAACATAAGGTCATAAACTCATCAATAAGTTACCCAATGTATTCCTTATCCTCACCTAATATATTCATCTTACTCATGTAGATATATCTGTTCTTCATCTCTTTTTCTCCTTTCTATAGATGTTTGGGTATAGTAACTTACAAGATAAGTATTGTCAAACTAAGTTGACATCAATAACAACATCTTACTGATTTAATCATCTTACATATCTAATTAGCAACTCAGTGATCTCTAATCATAGATCTTCAAGTTATACAGTTTATTCAAATCAATTGTAGTTCATCAATCTCTCCTTTTGGCATTGATGGAAACACAAGCAATATGAAATATGCCATACACATTCCAAACATATATTCTACAACTATGCAAACAATTTTTGTAACTTGGAAAACTCTATTAACTTTGATTTAATGTGTTTAATTACTACATTACAACAGGTCAACATATGCAGACAATCTTTTGTAGATTGATCTTTTCAGCTCCTTCTGTTCTCTGTGTTCTCAACAACAAATATTCAATGCTCTCACTTTATTTTTTAGTTCATGATCTTGGTCCATAAGATTTCTCTTCCTTTGTCATATATTTAATTGAATATTCTCTCCCTTTTATAGCAATGCCAAAGAACAATATAAACATATATCTCTTCAGTAGCTAATTGACTCCCTATTGTTCAGTTCCTATACAATGTATGCACCAAATGTATCTCTATATACTAATGTGCAAGTCTATTCCAGCTCTTCAAATATTTCACAACCTTAGATAGAGTCCAAAGTGTGAACTATGCTACATCAACATGAATGATCTTCTAATAAGATTAGGCTGATGCAACCTCTAGATCACATTAGTGACCGGTAGATAGGGGATGAACCCCAAGTCTACTCCTCAAATATTCAAATGTTTCCTTCAGTAGAGGCTTTGTGAAAATGCAGAAAGTTCTTCTTTTAATGTAACATACTCCAAATTTACTTGCTTCTCCTATACTCATTCTCCTAAGTAGTGATATTTAGTGGATATATGCCTTGTCTTTTAGTGCATCACTCGATTCTTTGAAATATTAATGGCACTAGTGTTGTCACAATATAAAATCACTGGATCAATGATTACCTCATTCATACCTTCCAACACTTGCTTGATATATGCAATATTTGAATAGTTTGTAGTAGCAGCAACATACTCTACTTCAGCTGTGCACTGAGAAATACAAGGTTGTTTCTTACTTGTCCATGTAACAAGTCTTTCACCAAAGAAAAGTGCTCCTTTGGTGGTACTCTTTTTGTCATCTATATTTCCAGACCAATCTACATTGGTGTAGACTTTGAGTTCAAAATTGCCTTCCTTTGGATACCACAAGCCATATTCCTCTATTTTGTTTAGGTATCTCAAGATTCTCTTTGTAGCGACCATGTGTAACTCCCTAGAATTTATAGAAAATCTAGCAACTATCCCAACAACATATGCTATATCAGGTCTACTATGAACTATATACATCAACTTACCAATCACGGACTAGTAAAGTGTCTGATTTACCTCAGTAGTTCCATCATCTTTAGTCAGTTTACATCTAGTAGACATCAGTTTTCCAATACGTTTAGTATCTTTTAGCCAAACATCTTCAATACTTCCTTTATGTACTTAGATTGTGTGGTGAATATTCCATCATTCTGCTGAATCACTTGTAATCATGGAAAGAACTTATTCTCTCCAAACATAGACAATTCAAATTCACTTCTCATTTCATTAGGAAATGATTTACAAATGTGATCTTGTCCTCCAAATATTATGTCATCCACAAATATTTCAGCAATCAAGATAGTATCATCAGAATTTCCTTTCATGTACAGATTGCTATTCTCATTAGTTCTAACAAAACCAATACTCAAAAAATAATTATGCAGCCTTTCATATAGGCTCTTGTTACTTGCATTAAACCATATAAATCTTTGTGTAATCTACATACCATATCCTTTTTGTGTGGATCCACAAACCCTTCTGCTTGTTCTATGTATAATTCTTCTTCAAGTATCCCATTCAGAAAAGCATACTTAACATCCATTTGGTAAAATTTGAACTTTTTGTGAGAAACATATGCAAGTAACATTGTGAATCCTTCTAGTCTAGCAAAAGGTGCAAAAGTTTCACCATAATCTATTCTTTCCCCCTGTGCATATCCCTTGCATACTAATCTAACTTTGTTCCTTGTTACCTCTCCATTCTCATTAAGTTTGTTTTTGAATATCCACTTAGTACCGATAACATTCTTGTCCTTAGGTTTGGGTACTAAAGTCCATGTCTTGTTTTTCTCTATCTTCTCTATTTCCTCTTTCATTGCATTTACCCATTCGTCATTTTATAATGCAAATTTCACATTCTTCGGTTCATATTCAAAAACTAAACATGTACCTCATCTCATTTTACTCCTTGTCATCATGCAAGCTTGTCAATCTCTAATGATTTATGTCTCGGGATGATGTCTCCTATCAAATCTTGCAGGTACTTGATCTCTTCTATGTTGTTCATCCTGTGCAGGTTCATTTTCTTGCTTTGTAGGTCCTTCTTGCTCATCGGTTTCTCTTTCCTATTCCTTGGTATTGTTTTCATGTGGACCGGTTGTCACTATTTGTGACTTCGGTAGGTACTCTGGTTGTTCAATGTAAGTGAATCTACTATAGTCTTCCAGTTCCTTTGTGCTTTCTTCTACATTCTTGTCATCAAACTCATCAACCTGAACATTAGCACTTTCAATCATTTTATTAGTCACTTTGTTAAGATAGTTATATGCATTTCTTTTAGTGGAATATCCTAGATATATCCCTTCATCACCTTTTGAGTCAAACTCTCCATTTCTTTCATCTTTTAGAATAAAGCATTTACTTCCAAAATTTTTAAAATAACTTACAGTGGGTTTGTGACCAAACCATAACTCATAGGGTGTCTTATTAGTGTCCTTCAATTGTACTTGGTTCAGAATGTAAACATCTATGCTAACTGCTTCTCTCCAGTATGTTTGAGAAACATTATTTTCTAACATCAATGTCCTTGCACTATCAACAATTAACCTATTCCTTCTTTCAGCAATTCCATTTTGTTAAGGTGTCCTCGGTGCAGAGACCTATCTTATTATACCATGCTCATTACAAAAGTTAGTAAATTCATCAAAAATAAATTCATCACCATTGTCAGATCTCAAACATTTTAATTCTTTACTAGTCTCTTTCTCAACATTTTCTTTATACCACTTGAACATCTTAAATGCCTCTAACTTTTCCTTCAAGAACATGACAGTCATTAATCTAGTGTAATCATCAACAAAAAGAACGAAATATCTATCTCCATAGTAACTCTGAGTTCTCATGGGACCACATAGGTCGGTGTGAACTAACTCAAGTATTTTCTTTGTTGAATAATATTTGCTCTTGAAACTATCATGAGCCATGAATAAAATATATTTGAAATATACTATGATTTAATTATTAATAAATTCTTCATTTAATTACACTAATTGATATTAAAAATATAAAAAATAATATAATATAATTAAATATCAATATAATTAATTAATAACATATTATTGATCAATATATTGATTAATCTATAATATTAATCAATATATAAATAATCAATATAATATTAATCTACATATAATTAATCAATATAATATAAATTAATGATATTAATCAATATAATTTTAATAATAAAAATTCATATTACCCCCAAATAGGAAGACCAATGATGACATTAAGAAAGGATATATTAATGTTGAACAAAGTGGTGATAATATATCAGTGGACAAAGCAACTATAATTTGCCTGATAATCAATACAATCTTAAGCCAATAGTATTATGAGATGGCAGAAATCTTAAGAAACAATTAGAGGAAATACTAGAATCATTAATAATATAATGTTCGATGAAAGATATAGGTCGTAGCCTAAGCAATATGATATACTGAAGGTAATGAAATAGGATATCATAATAGAGTATGGTTCTATCAAGAGATAATATATATTTGTATTATATACATATAGTTATTATAATTCTCTAATATTGATAACATCAGAATTATATATATAAATATATAAATAGAAATAAGAAGAATTATATTTATTTATTAATAGCAATACAATTTGAGCTACCTATATATATATATATATATATATATATATATATATATATATATATATATATATATATATATATATATATATATATAAAGTTAGATTATATAGAAGTATATATATAAGATAACATAATTGTATATACATATAAGTCATGTTATATTTAATATGTATTTATATATACATACATAATCGTAATACAAAGGATGATTTATAGATATGTATATATATTTGTTGGTAATATTGAAAACTAAATTATACATATAAATTTCAAAGTAAGGAATCGGGACTTAGATATATTAATTGCTAAATGTATTATGAACTTGAATGCTTATACAAAAGCAATACATCTAATATATGCTTGTGATCTAATATATATTTGTGATATAAATATGATAATATATACTAAGTTAATTCTTTAATCACTCATTAACACAACCTAGCAGATAGAGAGTTTGTGAAGGGAAATGAGTAATTCGGTCACGTTGAGGCAAAGCTCCCCAAAATGGGCTATGTTCATGAGGGAGCCTCAAGTAGACTTCTTCCATACTCGAGAGCAGTAATTCTACCATCCACCTTAGGGTTAGTGATTAGGAGAGGATTAATGAATTGAAGCTTAAGTATGTATAGCTTCTAAATATGATGACCTATGATTCTATTGAGAATTGACATTCTCTTAGCTTGAAACATTACAAATTACCCTTCCAAAGAATGATTCAAACCCTAAATTAAGAATTTTAGAACAAATTAAGTGAGACCCTATTAGGGGTCATTAAAAGTGGTATCAGAGCATAAGCCTGCCATCCTATGATGGAAATTCATGCAAACAATACAAAAAAAAAAAAGAGAGAGAGAGAGAGATATTAATGTCAAACTGATATATCCAGTATAGATCAGACGAACTCAACTCTTTCATCCCACTAAGGCATCTCAACGGAGAAGGTTGTGGATGGTAGAGGTGGGATAATTATGGGCACATGATGGTTATCACAATATTGGGGTTAGGCCTTGAGGGAAACCATGTGTAGTCTGTTCCACACAACCTAGGCCTTGTAACTCTTCTAGTCTTGATGTCCTTACATGGAGAGGGAGAAAGAGTTATCCAGGATTCATACGAAAGATATTTTTGATATTCAAACAAATTATGTTGTTTAATTACTCCATGGTTGGTGTCAAACTAATATACCCTATAAAGATTATATGGATTCATTTTTTCATCCTGCTAAGGCATCTTGATGGAGGAGGTTGTGGAAGGTAGAGGCAAAGTAATTTTAGGCCAATGATGGTTATCCCAATATTTGGGTTAGGCCTTGAGGGAAACCACATGTAGTATGTTTCACATGACCTAGGACCTATAACTCTCCCACTCTGGATAGTCTTAATGAGATAGAAAGAAGGATTTCCCCATAATCTCTACAAGAGATATTTTATATACATACAAATTATATTGCTTATTTATATCATTACTAGTCTATCTTCCTTTAACTAAATTGTGCATAACCTCAGATAATATAGGATAAAATGTAAGATAAGGAATAGTCCTAAAAGAAGTTTCCTAACTAGCATCATTTGATGTAATTGGATAGTGCCTAGAGATTGGGGTCACTACAATCGATATAGATTAGGAAAGACATGTTAGGACATTCATCGATAAGGATGAATCTAGTAAGATGTATTACATATACTTTTGTTTCTTTGTGCATCATTGTGTATGCTTCATGTTTTTAACGTGTATACTTTGTGTCTTCATGCATCAATGTGTATGCTCTGTGTTTTCAACGTGTATAGTTCGTGTCCTCATGCATCATTGTATATGCTTCATATTTTCAACATGTATACTTTGTGTCCTCATGCATCAGTGTGTATGCTTCATATTTTCAACATGCATACTTTGTGTCTTCATGCATCAATGTCTAGATGACATGTTTGCTTCATGTCTTCATGCATTAGTGTGTACGCTTTGTGTCTTCACATATTCATGCATATATTTTGAATGTGTATGGTTCTATTATGAATTGATCTATAACAAAAGGAACAACTAGAGAAAAATGAAATTAAGGAACAATAATTTACAAATCAATCTGGCACCATTATGGGATTAGCTTATCGAATCATTTCTCTAGAAGATGAGAAGAAATTTGACCTAACTTGCAAATTTAACTAGAAAACCATAAGAATAAAAATTAAATTATATGGTTGCTTGAGGAAAAGCAAATTTGGGAGGGGCGGATTGTCACAAGCCATGAATAAAATATATTTGAAATATACTATGATTTAATTATTAATTAATTCTTCATTTAATTACACTAATTAATATAAATAATATTAAAAATTGAATAGAGGTAAAGTGGAATCACCTCTATTGGGGGTAATGTGTATGGGGGAAATATGAAAACTACTCTCAAATCCACATTCCCAAAGGAGAGATCCAATTTGATCAACCAAAAGGCTAATGCACAATCAAATCAATCTATGAAGAATATGAAAGAGAGAGAGAAAACTTATATTTCCCTATGGTTGAATTATACTTGAAATCTAAAATAATTGAAATAAAAGTACTAACCTCAAATTAGGGCACATCTAGAAACTGCCAATTTTTTATGTCTATCTTTAATTTCAGACAATTCTGTAACCTGTTCCAAACTGGAAATGTCGAGATGAAGAAAACCCAAAAATCTTTTCCCAAGATGAACTCAAGTCGACTTTGACCCTAATAAATGGTCAAATTCTAGATTCTATATTTGAATGTCGATTTTGACTTTGTTCATAGATCTTAGAAGTTCACCGAAAAGGGTATCCAAATTCTCTCTTAGATCTAAAATTCTGCACCTGTACCTACAAGAAAAATAGTTTTGTTGTTTTTTTGAGGGGTTTGCCTCCATCAAACTCTGGTTTGGAATCAACCTTAATATTGAAATTGAAATAAGAATAATATAAAGTAGTAGAAATGGATCTAACAATGAAGCTATGCAATTCAATAGATATATGATTGTATTTCAAATGTAAACAAGTATATTGATATGAAATCTTGAACACAACAATGCTAAATGTAAATCAAAACAATGAAATTAAATACAAAACCTCCATGCTTTTATGCTTAGAATCCACCTTGATAGAAGAATGAATAGATCTTATAAGATGAACAAAGGATCTTGAAGGAAGATCACACCATCATGATGGTTAGATCTAGGGTTTGAATGATGAATATTGAATGCTTGAACCAAATCCCTTCAAAGGCTTGAATGCTTGAATCTTTGATCTTGAATGTAGAACTTGGATGGAGAAGAGAACATGAATTCTTGAATGGATGCTTGCTTGATCACTTTTAGAGCTTGAGAGATTTCAATTTCTTGATGCATGAAGGAATGAGATGTGATTGTAACACTTGATGGAGAAAATGAGAAAGGAAGGCCTCCTTTTAAAGTGAACTAGGGCATAATCTTCTAGAGGGGCCACCTTGGAGAATTAAATCTCAATTAGGTCCTAACCTTTAGAAAATATACCTAGATTAAATGTACTTTAAGGATTTACCATTATGAAACCCGAAATGGCTGATTCAGAGGTGGGAAAACAAATATTTCTGAAACTCGACACCCGAAAATCAAGGATTTTGAAATTTGGACAGGGGGGTCAAGGATGAGCTCAAACCTAACTAGGTCAGGATCGAGGTTGATCTTGACTAGGTTAGGGTTGAGGTTGAATTTGACCCCATAAGGTCAACTTTGAGCTTAGGGTCAAAAAGCTCAGGATCCTGGCCCAGAATGTTAGGGAATGGAGATTAAACTAAAAATCAAGGTCAAATAAAAGCAAAATAGGTATGATCCAAGAAAAGAGCTGATTCAAGGTGCCTGACATGACCCATACCACTCAATTAGAGGGCTAAATGCTCTTAACATGGAAGTGCTTCCATTTTAAGATGATACATTAGGCCCCCACTTTAGCAACATTATGGATTCGATACAAACTCTTAGTAAAGGAGAAGGAAGGAGAGATCCTAGTGGATTTGAAATGAGATATAATGACACTTAGTTAGGGACACAAGCCCCTAGGCTAAGTATTCTAACTCAACATACATGCACGAGGGTGCAAAAAATAAAAGGACACAAAAAAGAGGGGTTGGTACTAAACCCAAATCAACTAGCATAAGAAACCTTGCTAAGAAAGATTTATTACACTAACATCATATTTATAAAACTATCATAAAAGCATAAATATTTACATAAGAAAGACAAGGAAAATACTATAAATGACATAGCTTCATGATCCAGTCCTACTAGCATGAAAGCAAAAAGAGAGAGAGGGAGAAGAGTGATTACCTCATGTAGTAAGATGCCCACCTTACCATGAATCACCCTAGAGGGAGAGCCCAATAGGTTCACCCATAAATTGTGTTTGTAATTGTAATACATCTTCTAAAGGCTTCTAGAATACCTATAGATCCACCTTCTTGTATCACTATGAATATGAAATGCATGTCTCCTTAGGATTTAGAAACTTATGTGCATTACCTTCGAAAGATTTAGCATATGAATGCATGTCCCTTCAAGATTTAGCAACTTAAGTGTGTTACCTTCAAAGGATTTAGCATATTTGCAATTAGAAATGTGTGTCTCTTTAGGATTTAGCAACTTATGTGCATTACCTTCCAAGGTTTATCATATTGAATTTTTTTTGAAAAATGTGTCTCTCCTCAGGATTTAGCAACTTATGTGTGTTACCATCAGAAGATTTAGCATATAAGTGTGTGTCTTTTTAGGATCTAGCAACTTATGTGTGTTACCTTCCAAGATTTAGCATGTAAAAATAAAAAACCATAGTACAAGGGAGACCCTATATATGCCCCCCTCCTTAATATGGAAAAAACATACTATTTTGACATGTTAAGGAAGAGAAAGAACAAGGATAAAGCCTTCTTTAGCATCAATAAAATATCCACAACAACACCCAGTCCAAGCCAAGAAAGTCACAACTCCTATAATGCCATGGAAGGGGCGAATGTTAAGAGATATCATGAAAGAAGTGAAAAGAAAGTAACCCTTATGAGGTATAGCACACTATTCTATTTCCAAGGTTAGAGATATATCAACCATGGAAACCCAATTTCAAACAACAAAAGAGGTTGTTATCAAGGACATAAGTCCTTAATGCAAACCAAGATTTTCATGTACAATTGGATATCACATAATAGATAAATATTTCTTAACCAAGGAAAGAGGTGAATCTGAGAAAGACAAAAAAGAATGAGATGGCATCCTTGCTCCCCAAGTGTAGGAACAAAGATGGAAGATGATACCTACTTGGAAAAGCAAGGAGATATCCTATTTACAACAATGTATACCATATTATTAGCGAGGGATTTGACCCCTACATCCAAGATTATAGATAATCATGAAAAATGATATGTCATTAATGGAAAAGGATCCTCTAATGAAAGATATCTTATCAACAAGATCCCCACCAAAGAGGAGTGCTTTAGACAAAATGTCATCTTCCAAAAGGTGAGAACAAAGATTCAATCATCAAGCCCCCTACAAGGAAGATGAAGAGGAATCTTTGAAATGAGGAAAAAAAAATCTAACACCAAAGCAAGGGTAATAGTTTATAAAGAACATAATTTGAAACATGGAGAAGAAGTGACAACTTAGGACAAAAACTTCCATAATCAAAACATCTATCAATATGTTAAAATAATAAAGACAAATCCCACTAAGCTAAGGAAAGTAGCTCCCTAGACAAAGAGAAAGAAAGAGGCGCCTTGCCCCCTAGGGATGAAAGGCAAGGGCTATCTTGACAAAACACATATCCTAGAAAAGATATCTTGAAAATAAAATATAGATTCTATGGATGATTAAAAACATAATGCAAAACCATAGAAAAATAGGAGAGAATACCAATTAAGCTCAAGATATAATATATGCTAAAAGCCTAATGGATCCTAGGAGACTGGATGAAGATATACCTCTTTCCCCCCAATCTTAAGATAAGAGGGAAAGAACATCTACATTATATCTAAAGGAGGGGAATCCCCTATATCAAAATTATGAAGGAATTGTAAAACTGCATGAGAGTGAGATATAATTCCTAAAGAAGCTATTTCTCTAACATATAACTTGAAATGTTTACATCAGCAAGTAAATGTGTGTTGCTATAATGAAAATGACATTTGTATTTGTATAGAGCATCTATCTGCATAGGTATAAAGATTTCTTTCTTGGAATTCATTAGTTCAAAATACACCTTCTTAGCCACTTCTTGATGAGTGTTAGGGTTATCTAAGATAGGTGTGGAGAGAAGAAGGTGAAGGGGAGGACGATGATCAACACCACCTACCTTGACTTGAAATTTTGAACAACCAACACCATACATATCTAGTTTAGGTGGTATATGAACTAGAAACCTAATACCATGCTCATTAACTCCAATCCCTAAACCTTTATAACCTTGTTTAGTCACCATATTATATCTAGTAGTGTACATATTATGTAAAGCTTCTACAAGAGGTGATTGTTTATCATGTTCATGAGTAAAGGTTTTATAAGGTGGGATAATAGATTTTGAAGAAGTTTCTTTATCCTTTCCATTAATATCACGATGAACCAGAGGAGAATGTAAATCAAAGAAATCTTGTACATTTGCATCTGAAACTATAGCTTGAATCCCATCATAAGTATGGGAAGAGAAAGGATTAATAAATGGAGAACTAGGTATCAAATTAGGAAGGTTAGGAATAAGACTAGGATTGATAGGATTAGGATTAGGAAGATTATGATTATGATTAGGATTGATAGGATTAGGATTAATAGGAGATGATGTATTATCTACCAAATTTTTCACATAATCCAAAAGATTAATAAGGCAACCACATAAATCTTTAATGAAGGTTTTGAATGTAGGTAGACTAGTGTCGGTCAACTTCACAAAAGCATAGGCAAGAGAAAAGTGAAGGGTCATCAACATAATGAAGTGTATGATATTCTCATAAACATCATATGTATTATAAAGAGATGGTAAAAGAAGGGTAATAAAGAACATGACTACACACCAAATCATCTTAACAATCTCCATAGAAAATGAAATATTTTTGTTTTTTTATTGAATATGTAGATTTTTTGTATTTTTAAATTTAAAATGCAAGAGCATAAACTAGATCTAATCTAAAAGAAAGGATCTAAAATTGAACACAATACGACATCTAATTCCACAAAAGAAAAGGAGAGTGAGTATGTTGGGTTCACAAAAATGAATAGAGGTAAAGTGGAATCACCTCTATTGGGGGTAATGTGTATGAGGGAATATGAAATCTACTCCCAAATGAAAATTCCCAAAGGAGAGATCAAATTTGATCAACCAAAAGGCTAATGCACAATCAAATCTATTCACACTCAGAAAAAATTTCATGGCTCTAGCCCTTTTCTCCCAGTCTCTGCAATCTCTTTTCTGGTCTCTAGCATAGACCCTAGGCAAAAAATTTGAAAAATCTAGCTATTGTGGAAAAAACCCTTAGTTTTACCCTGGCCGTGTTCTATTTTTAAGTTACCTTTTCAGGCCACTTAAAAATCCTAATTCACATGTGCTTATTAAAACACCACTTTACCTTTTCGCAGTTAGGTTTTTCGTGTATCGATGGGTCCCTTTAATTTTTCCTAAGTCCGCAGGTTAAATCTTTCCTAAGTTCCCAGCGCCCTGAAATTATTTATTTTTCCTATGTTTCTACCCCCGAAGGGATTTCATTTTCCCTAAGTCCAGTGCTTTAATTTTTCCTATGTTTCAGCCTTTATTTTTCCCGGGCCCCAGTCTCTTTGATAGCCTCTTCATCCAACGGTGGGTGTAAGATCTCAAGTGATGTGTCAGAGGCTTGAGATCATGCACCGTCCATTTGATCTTCTAGGGTAGCAACGTTTCAAATTGAGTGGGTCCACCTCCACATATGCACATATGGTAGTATTTGATTGGTCCACAAGTTAATGGCTAGATTTGTGTCAGTGGGACCTATCTTTCACGTGGTTCAGTGGGTCCTGGCATGTTAGCACATGAGGCGATTTCTTATTGGCTGAGAATTATGCATTGGAGATTACATGCCTGGTGGGCCCAGTGTCTCTATGTACTTTTGATCCTATGGCTGGCATAAGATCACATGGAATATTCCATCCCCTTGTGGTCATGCACTGACCATTGATTTGGTATCAGGCTGGAAGGGATGTTGGTGGGTCGATTACCAACTATGCTGAAATGGCATGTTCTGATTGGGTGTGTCAGATACATGTGGAGCAGTGTCAGTGTGACTGTGCAAATTTGGTTGTGGTCCCGGTGTCAGAAGGGAAGTGAATTGGCTCATTCTTATTGGTCCATGTGGTGTTGCATTGGTAGTTGTCAGTGGGACCGGGTCTCTGATGTGTAAGTGGGTCCTATGTTGTCAGAGAATCAACGACGGGCATATGATCTCATGGGTTGTGTCAGGGCTATGAGATCTTATGCCCACCATCCAATTTGAAGGCTTAGGAGGGTGGGTCCTGTGTTAGGTGACTGAAAGGTTTTGGAAAATGGTAGAGTGTCATGTGGCACAAGTGGGCCTAGGTGGGGTCAAAAGGGAGGTCTGGCGGTCTAGATAAAGTTTTAGCAGTGCTGATAAAGTCAAATGGATTTTCTGGTTTGCATGATAAAATGGTAGTTCTCTAAATGGTCTAGCGATTTAGTGAAGGAAGGTCACGTGATCGCTAAATATTTTAGCGGTGGGATAAAATATTCTACGAATGGGAGAAAAGGCTTTCAGTCACCAATTCACTAAATAAGGACTAGGGTTAATATATTTCCTCTATTCGCTAAGTCACAGAGTCAGACGGCGGGTTAAGAAATTATTTCGCCAATGGGATTCTCTTTGTCGCCAGTTCACTAGATGGTAACCCGAGGTCTTCTGATGAGTTAAAAATATAAAGTCGACAAAACATGAGGATCTGACGGTCAGGTTATAAAGTTGGATCAGATTTAAATATTAGCCACTGATTTCTTGCAGGCATGATAAAATGACCATTACAGTTCAAATTTAAATTTTTGCAGAGGGTTTTCATGATAGAAAGGACTGAAATTCAATGTTTTAAGTGGCCAACATTGGTGGAAATTGATTTCCAGGCTGTTGTAGTGTGGTCCAGGGGTTTTGTGATCGAATGCAGTGAATTTTTGTACCTGGTGGAGATGGTTTTGTGCTCAAGGAGCATTTGCAAGTGGCTGATTAGATTGATTTTCATGGTTTCCCTATTCTTTGTACTAGTTTCATTATTTTTCATGATGGCATATCTATTCGGGATCTCTTCCTCTGGGTGATTTCTTGTTTTGGTCCCTGCAATTAATTTTTGATGTAAGTGTAATGGGTTTAGATGTTCAAACCCTAACCCTAGCTGCCCGAAGCTTGTTGCATCCTATTCTTAGGATTCCAAAGTAGCTAATGGTATAAATGGTAGCATTTTTTACTTAGTTGGGGTTCTAAAACTTTTCTTTTTGGTCCTAGATTGTTGATGGTATTATATTGAACAAGGAGAACCCAGATTTTGGGTTTGTTTCCCAATATGTTGTTGTCTTGGTAATGTATTGATTCTACAAATTTTAATGAGAATACACTTGGATTCCAATCTCATATTTTTGTATGTCTTCTTATTTTTTTCTTGGGCCCATATATGTTGATTTCACAAAGTGGGTTAGCATATGGTAAACAAAGAGTATTGTGAGATTATCTTTGAGTTCCTAACAAAGTTGGAATTAAAGTCTTTAAGGTAATTTCAATGGATTCATGGCTAGATAAGGATTTGATGTCATGGTATGTGAGGGAAAGGGATAATAGGCAAAGCATTTATTCTAAATTCAAAGGTATTTGACTTAAGGTTTTCAGTTGATATATGTTGGTGAGTGACTCTATGCCCTAGTTAAGGCACTGGTCCATTGTCTGGAAGCAGTTTATCATCATTAGTCACACATATAAATTAAATGATCATACCTTCAGTTTGCTTTTAAAGGACTCATTTGAATATCTATTTAGAGACTCCTTTAGAGAAGTGAGTCAAGGGTATACCTAGCCTAGCTTAAAGCTTTAAGTGAAGAAGGATCTCAGTGTTGATCCTTGTCAGTTGGCCCTCTTCCTTGTGGACTTTGGAGTGGTGATAGAGTCAAAGTTTTATTAAAATTATCCATCAAAGTGTAAATCTACAAGTTGAAGATCAAAGGGAATAATCCACAACCAACAAAATTTTTGACTCTACTGGGGAGAGTCTGGAGATAAAGGTTTTTAAAAGTGCACTCTTGTTTTCCTGTTGTATTCAGTTAAAGGATCTCCCACTTTGTGGGTGGTGACTCAAAGGGTTAGAACCAGTGTCATTGTTTAAAGATGGACAAGAGAAGAAATACTAGGTCCTCTGTTAGAAGAAATCCAGAGGTCTCTCTGGAACAATTTCCTAGATAGGAGAAGAAGAGTTGGATTAGAAGGAATGGTGAGTCTACTAGTGCTCCCATAAGGGAACAAAGAAATACCAGAGGTAGAGCACCACATGTTTCCTCAAGTGGGGAAGGCTCACAAGATGAATTTTCTAGATCTGATGATGGTTTCTCTGAAGATAAATTTTATGATACCCCAGAGATGGTATTTCAAGATAAGGGTCCATTGCCTGCAGGCCAGGATGAACAAGCCAAAGACATGGGTCTTGAGATTGATTTAGCTAATTTTAGAAGGAAACCCATGGAACAAAGGTGAGTTCATTTCCCATATCATCACCCTACTGATGTAGAGGTGTCATCAAGCTCTGAGGATGTCATGATAGATCCACATGATTTGAATGCACTTAGATTGTAGTTGGTAGAGAAAGATTCCATATATAAGAGACTACACGAGGAAAGGGGGGCTGAGAAAGTGAATGCATTAATAGAGAGTGACTCCCTTCTTAGAAAAATTAAGGAGATGAAGGAGAGAAACAAGATGCTTGCTTCTACTCCTAGAAATCTGCAACATAATGTTTTTGGGGATCTTGAATCTTTGAGGAGTGAGAAAGAACGTTCACTGTAGGACCATGAGTTTGATGAAGAAGGCCCTATGATTAGAAAAGTACAAAGCTATGATCCTTTTCCTAAGGATAAAAATCAAGATCAGATCACTAGGCCTACTCTTTTTATTAATGAGAAAGGAAAGTAGAAAATGGTGGGTAACCAAGCAAACAAGCCATTAACAATACCAAAGATCCCACTGCTTGCTTCAAACAAGGACATAGAGTTAGAAAGGAAAAGAAAAGAAGATGAGGATTTAGCTAAAGAATTGGAAAGAGCTGAAATTGAGGCTTCTATTGCAGAGAAGAAGAGAAAGATCCATTTCTTGAAGGCTTCATCAGCAAATATTGTTGGCCCATCTTCTGCTGAATTAGGTATGCCATCTATGACTACTACTGTTCCACCTAATACTGCTACTACTAGTAAGCCTATTCCTAATACATCCACCTAGCAATTTGTTGACCCTAATAGACAGTCAAATAGAAATGTGGGTGGGAATGTAGATAATAATGCTAATGCTAGTGGGAATACTAGTTCAAGTTTCCAAAGAAGACCCATGCAATTAGATGGCTATAGGAAAGTTAGTTTTGATGGTATACTTGGTTATCCAAATGCTTTCCTAGATGATATAAGAGATAAGATACCTAAGTTTTCTGGTAATAATTCCATTAGTTGTGAAGAACATCTTAGGTTATTTGTTGATGTGCTAAATGACTATGAGGTTGAGCATGAGGATTTAGTTATGAAGTTATTTGTTCAATCCTTGATGGAGGATGCTAGAGACTAGTTTAAAAGACTTCCTGATAGATGTATTGATACTTGGGATTATTTTGAGAGGTGTTTCAAGGAGCAATATGGTGATAGGCCTAATGCTAGCTTCATGTTGAATGAATTTAATACCATAAGGAAAAATTAGAATGAGTCTGCAATTGAATTTAATATGAGATTTTAGAAAGGCATGCATAAGTTGTTTCAAGTTATGAGGTTAGATGACAATGTTTGTTTAACCACATACTTTAATGCATTTGATGGAAAAATAGGATATTTATTGAGGGACAAAGAGCCAAGAACTCTTAGAGATGCTTTCAGGATTGCTGTCAATATTGAAATAAATATGAAAATATCAAGAAAGTTGGGTGGGAAGATAGATGATCCAAAGTTGTTTGGGGACAAGAGATATAAAAGGGATAATGAGAGAAATGTTGGAAATAAGAAACCAGAGGAAGATAAATTGGATAAGGTGTTGAATGCATTGAAGGATTTGAAAGAACCTACTAATAGGAATAGCAATGCCCTTGCTTATGAAAAACCTCAGTTCAACAATAATTTCAGTAGACATAATAGATTGAAGAATTATCCCTACAACACCCAATGGAAGGATGGTAAGCCTATTGTCCCTGCTGCAAGAAATAATAATGATAGAGTTGTCTTGTCATGCCCCGCAAGGGAACCAGGGAAGAGAACAAAGATTCTCTTAACAAAAGAAAACCTAAGTAATAATTTATGAAAAATTTTGAACTTTAAAAAGAATTATGTAATCAAAACTTAAACTTAGATTCCTCCCAAGGTTCCCTTTTCATTTAAATGCATGATTCATTCAAATCCATTAAGTAAACTAACAGCAAAATTTAATTCTCAAAGCAAACTGCATCATACCTTTAAGAAATACAAAATATTTTCATTTCTACTTTCCATTTAAAAAAATCATCTATATTCCTAAGTATCCTTCATGAACAACGTAACTTATAAAATTTATCCAACTCATTTGAAACATTAAAAATATACTACATTAGGTTTTTCAATAGCTTCACTTAAACAACAATAATGAAAGCATGTTACATAATTTGGAATGTTACAAAAATCCTTTTTCTTTTCCAACATACATCTTAAACATAGAGTTCACATTTCCCTTTTCCTTTCTTCCTAAGTCTACCCATTCCAATTACATCATTTTGAAATACATTATTGATTACATTGCATTCAACTCCTCATAAGAGGTAACAAAATTTTGCATCACGAAATATAATCACAAGGCCTTCATTCTTCATAACTGGTACATAAGCATGCATGAATCTTCAAGCACTGTATCTGCAAAAGATACCTCGATAAAAATGTTTACCACCCAACCATGTGGATACCTATAAGGCCCACTCCCCCGTGCTAGGAGATAAACACCAAGGTCCACAAAGAAGGAATAGATAGGCCAAACCTAGGGTTGGGTAATCTTTCCCAAAATAGCAAATGAAAAGAGAGTCAAAGTATAGATCTTTCCCAAAAGGTTCTAAGGCTTGGGTAGAAACTCTAAGCAACAACCTAAGTGAGTGTCATCGCATAGCCCTCACCCCTTGGGTTGTCCTGGTACTAGCCACTCTGGGCCCCGGCCCCCAAGTAGGCACATGCGGGATCGAATGCCTTTCATACTGACAAGGTCATTCGATCGTACCTACGCATAGGTACCTTCTCCCACTCCCATCCATAGCCTTTACTAGTGCTAATGGCATGGGCGAGGCATATTTAATCTTTTTAATATTTTAACCCATTCCCATAAGTTTAATTAGGTTTTCACTTGTTAAATAACTCTTCAGTCGGTTATCCTGGTTCTCGACACTTAGGGCCCCGGCCCCGCACTGAGAGCCACTCACTAGGTGTCGTTAGGTTTTCTACCCTCAACCCATACATTACAATTACATCATACACATAGTAAAAGCATATTGCAAACACATTTGAGAACTACTACAAAGAATTGAAAATAATAGGATAGTTATGTATGTTTAGAGAAATTAGGTATGTTAAGAATGTTTAGAATGTCTTGACTCTAAACCCTAAACTGCTCCTTACAAACATTCTATCTCAATAAAGACATCTAAATGTACTAAACACAATCTCCACTAAACAAGGAATGAACAATCTTCAGGTTTAAACAAAATTTCTTTCTATACCTAAAACCTGGCTAATCTTGAAAATTGACTAAGTCTGATTTAATTAAAAATCTAAAATTTAAAAGTTACAACTTAACTCCTAGGAACCTGAAACCTATTCCAATGGATTCAAAGGGTACCTAATCCCTTTATACAAGTATAACTTAAAGTATAAGAAATTAAAGTACGTAAACTTAAAGTATAAAGTCTGAATCCTATTTTCCTCAGTTAGCACACTACCGACCTAGCTCGGTTAACACACTACCGACCTAGCTCGGTTGACACATTACCGACCTAACTTAGTTGACACATTGCCGACCTAACTCGATTAACACATTACCGACCTAACTCGGTTAACACATTACCGACCTAACTCGGTTAACACATTACCGACCTAACTCAGTTGACACATTACCGACCTAACTCAGTTAACACATTACCGACCTAACTCGGTTAACACATTACCGACCTAACTCGGTTGACACATTATCGACCTAACTCGGTTGACACATTACCGACCTAACTCGGTTAACACACTGAGCCGACTGGAACTGCAAAGAACGACTGTCAACTTTGCCTTGCGGGTAAAATTGGGTGTTATGGGGACTAAGGTTGCCTAATATGAGCACGACCCATTTGAGATATCCCAGTTTCCCTTCAGAAACGGCCCATTAATCCTCCCTATCTATCTAACAAATATATTCTAGATCTAGGAAAAGAAAGGGTGGCACATAGATAGACATGAAATAGTAAGGTTGCAACAAAAGTTCTAAAATCTGGAAGCGTTCATAATACATCCAGTGACAGTAAAATACACTACCCTACCAGATCAAAACCACTTCTACCCTCCCAGGGAGGTTTCACCATAGTGAACATACAAACATTCGTAAAATAACTTTCCACAAACACATTTTAAATACATAGAAAATAAAACATATATATATAGTTTTCGATTCTAAACAAAAAGGTAAACAATCATAATCTCATCGAGTAATAGATCATTCATAAACACAAGATAATAATACTACAATAATGCATATATATATATTTTGCAGCCATAGCACAATATACAGAAACTTTTCCAGAAATCTAGATTTTACATTCATTCTACAAAACAAATCTACTTCTTAGGATAGATTCCAACCTGGAGTCCTGCGAAGACCAGTTGGAGAAGAAGGAAGATCAAACCCTCTCCAATGTTTCCAACACTCCTTTGAATCCCTTTGCTTGCAATCTTCCAGCCTCTACCCATAACAATCCAAATGCCAAACTCACAGGATAAATTTCCTACAACAATAATAATAATCCTCTTCTCCCCAACTCCTTTTACACAGGAAATCTTTCCTGTAAATAGGATGGAGGAGGAGGTTGCACAGGTAATCCAACTGGTGCAACCATCTCAACTATCCATCCGTTAATGAGATGGTTTTGAAAACTCATTCCCGTAAAGGAATAAATAAACTATAATCTAAGTCCTTAAATTTAAGGATATTAAAATAAATATTATAATCTTAAAACAATTTATTAAATTATTTAACTATGGTAATAGGATAATCCTATTTACCATACCGCTAATTGATCTAATTATTTATTAATATAATAAATGATTACATGGTAATAATTATATATATAAATATATGTATGCATATGCATATGTGTGCACCCATATGCCTATGTGTACATATATTATTATTATTATAAATATTATTACAAGCATAATATTATTATTATAAAACATATTATTATTTTTTTATTGCTATAGACTCTTTGTCGTTATTAGTATTATAAAATAATACCATAAATAAGGTACATTATTATTAATGTTAAACATTAGAATAACATTATTATAAAATATATCATTTATTCATACCTTAATCCCCATTCTAAAATATATATGCATATATTAAGTAGCCACTAACATAGGTTAGAATTTTACCACTATTATTTAAAACCTTTTATTATTAATATTTCCTTAGACATTAAAATACCATAAAATTAATCCTTATCATGGGTATTAAAACCACATGATTTAATTGCACTCAAAATCGCTCCTAATGAGATACGCTACTAAATCATACCCTCAAATGAACAATAATCTACATCCATGATCTACTAACAGAATTGAACATATCACGAAGGCAAGAACTAGCTACAAGATCCACAATTCCATCAACTACAAAACCACATAAGACGTTTACACAAGGGACTGACTCGACACTTCCCACCTAAGGATAAAAGGATCAAAGGTGAAGTTTCTTCCTGTGGACCTGGTGATACCTCCGTAACAACAACAACAATCGAGGATTTTGAGAGATTGCTCAGACCTGTGAAGCCAGGTGGAGACGACACCCGGTACCTACAATCCTGCATCACCAAGAAGAGATACATATATATACATATGGAGATATAAATCAGATATATGCAAGTAGATGACCAGGATTGATACATCGTGTGGATCTCAACTAAGTGAGTAACTACGACTTCATCCTGGAGTCATGAAAAACACATCAGACACATCCATGAAACATAAAACATCATGATAGTGGTTAGATTCAAATAATTGGGTGAGATCCATATAAAAATAGATAATTTTCTAATCTCATAAACATGTAATTACTAACCATAAATGAGCATATTCATCATGTCATCATCCACAAAACATATATGTAAATGTATAGTCTTGACCATAATAATAATAAAATGTCCAAATCAGAAAAGTCTAAGTATCACCATAGGAGAGGTATTACATGTCTCTGATCCTTTACAAAAGGATTCAATAAATGTCATAGAGGATACACCATGGTGCACTGCATGTCAGTCTCCTCATTCTGTAGAGCATTGTGTGGTTGCACAATCCATGATTGCAAATGAAAATGATGGTAATGAAGAGTTAGATCAAGAAGAAGGTCATGATGACATTGGATGCAACATGGCAGCTTCATATCTAGGATATGAAGATGATTCCGATTTTGATGAAGAAGTAGATGTATGCTTAAAGAGACACAACCAAGCATTGTCCCATCAGGAGGTATTTTCTGATAGTGATGACATTGATGAAAAGACATGTAACATGATCTCTTCCTCTAAGCTAGTAAATTTGAGGAGACCATCAAGAGGAGAGATGGATAGAATTACTGTCGAAATGATTTCCCAAGTGTAGACTAGAGGCATGGTGGCAAGGAATACAAATGAGAAAGCTACAAGAATGTTTATAAAGAGTACCAACTCCAGAGAACCTAATGAGAGCAAATCAAAAGGTGATCACATGGTGAAATTCAAGAATGTGAAGGGTAAGAATTGTGAGCCTAAGGGAGTTGGAATTGAAAAGATTCCTAATGAAATAGAGAAACCCATTAACACAATGGTTAAAGATGAAAAGATGAAAGTCACCAATACAACTAATGTATTACATAAGAAAAAGGATATTAATGCAGTGCAGATTGAGATTCTCCCATCTGCTCCTATTGATATGTTAGTTGTATTGTCTCAGATAACTGTCAAGGTCCCATTGTCAGAATTGTTGAAGATCCCTGAACATAAGGACAAAGCCATTGCATGGGTAGATAGTGTTCATGGTAATGTTTCATGCAATGAATCTTACAACAAGGCTCTAAAGGGAGTTGATACTCAAGGACTCAAATCCCAAATTCCACCTATTTATTTGGATAGTTCTGTCAATGCCAACCTTGAGAATATAGATCCATTCTTTTTAAGTGTCCTTGTGAATGGAATGAAATTGAGAAACTGTATGATTGACAATGGTGCCTCTAATACTATTATGCCTTATAAGATCATGGAGAAGTTGGGCCTTAAATTTGATACAATCCAAGGTAGATGTTGTGCTATGGATCAGAGAGAGGTACCAGTTATTGGAACTATCAATGCAATGCCATATAGACTGGCAGCTTATCCAGAGAAAGAATTGACAATGAGTGTATTGGTGGTGGACATCCCTCCTCATTATGGGATGCTATTATCTAGAAGATGGAGTGTAAGCATGGGTGGAAGTTTGTAGTGTGATTTGTCCTATGAAACTTTTCAAGATTGATGATCAGTTTATCAAGATTGATAGAGAGCCAAGACTATGCCACATGGTTGAGAGAAATATTGACTATGAAACTACATGTTTTGTGGATACTGACATTAATGCTTTCAGGGAAGAAATTCCTATGCTTGAAGAGGTACCTACATTTCCCCCCATATCTATTGAGGTGAATACTAAATCAGTGAAGGGTGATTTATGGGTGATGTACTCTGATGGTGCTAGCTGTAAAGATTGTGCAGGGGTAGGAATTTTTCTTATCTCTCTTGATGGTAATACCTACAAGTTTTCTTTCACATTGAATTTCTTTTGTACCAATAACATAGGAGAATATGAAGCATTGTTGTTAGGAATAAGGTTGGTACAGAAGTATGGAATTAAATGCATAAGATTTGTAGGGGATTCTAAATTGGTGTTGTCCCAAGTCAGATTAGTGTATGCTTCCAAGAATAAGAGGCTTAAACAATATATAAATGTTGTGTGGGATATGATTGAATTTTTTGATGCCTTCAATATTGAATGGAAGGATAGGAGTAACAATAAGATGGCTGATTTGTTAGCCAACATAGCAATCAATCCTACTAATATAACATTTGTTGGTATCTCTAAAGTTGAAATTCAGGCTAGGCCTAGTATACCAAATAATGTTGAAAATTGGCAAGTTTTTGATGATGACAATGATATCTTGAAGTTTATGAGTTGTAAGGATCAGTATCATGGTCAAGAATTTGATTGTTCGGCCTTCATGGAGAATACTGAAGGAAAGGAGATTGTCCTTGGAAATGAAGTTATCCAGCTCAAAACTAACAAGGTTCCTAAGAGACTTGTTATTTTGGAAACTATTTTTGACAGCCAGGATAGAGTTCAGAAAGATAGTAAAAAAGAGGGTCATGTGGACCTAGAGGAGATAAATCTTGGAACACAAGAGACACCTAAGAAGGTATACATTGGTAGAGATTTATCTCATAAAATAAGAAAGTCTTTAATTGAGTTATTGAGAAAGTTCAGGCATATTTTTGCATGGTCATATGATGACCTAAAGGTTTATAGAGAAGACTTGTTTCAGCATATCATTCCTTTGAGGGGAGATGCTAAACCTTTCTGGCAAAAACAAAGGCCTATCAATCCTACTTTGGCACCCAAGATGCAGGAAGAATTGATGAAGCTGAGAGATGCTGGAATAATCAAGCCTATTAGGCATTCTTCTTGGGTGTCAAACCTTGTTCCTATAAGAAAGAAGAATGGTGACATAAGACTTTGTATAGACTTCATAAATTTGAACATCAACTCATTAAAGGATAATTATTGTCTGCCCAATATGGAAGCTATGTTGCAGAGAGTAACCGGGTCAGAATTGATGTCTATGATGGATGGTTTCTCTGGTTACAATCAGGTGATTGTTAAGGAATTAGAATAATTCAAGACAACTTTCACTACACCTTGGGGGACATATGTTTATGTGAGAATGCCTTTTGGTCTCACAAATGCTGGTGCTACTTTTCAGAGGGCAATGGATGTTGCCTTTTCAAATTTCATTAATGATTTCCTTATTATTTATCAAGATGATTTGACTACCTATTCCAAGAAGGAAGAAGATCATTGTGTTCATCTAGAAAAGATATTTATAAGGGCTTCAGAATTTGGCATTTCACTTAATCCAAGGAAATGTGCATTTGGTGTCACTGAAGGTAAGTTTCTTGGCCACTTGGTTGGTAAGCAAGGAGTTAGAATTGACCCTAAAAGAGTGGCAGCCATTGATAAAATTCAAAGGCCAAAGAAGGTTAAAGGAATTTAGTCTTTCTTTGGTCAGGTCAATTTCCTAAGGAGGTTTGTAACAAATTTTGCAGAATTGACTAGACCTATATCTAAGATGTTAAAGAAATGATCTATTATCAATTGGGAAGGTGAGCCTAGTGAAGCTTTTAAGAATATCAAGCAAGCTATTAAAGATACACCTATGCTTAAGGAACCTGATTATAATATCCCAATGCATATCTTTTTCCTTGCATCCTTTCACACTATTGCTGCAGTTTTGTTACAAAAGAATAAGGATAGTTTTGAGCAGCCTATTGCATTTTTTAGTAAATCTTTGCAGGCTGCTGAATTAAAATATGATATAAATGAAAAATAGGCATATGCACTTGTGAAGGTAGTCAAGGCTTTTAGGTGCTACTTGATGGGAGTAGTTGTGATTTCCTTTGTTCTAAGTGTAGTAGTGAAGGACATTTTCTCTCAGTAGGAGGTGTCTGGGAGGAGATGCAGATGGATCAATAGAATTCAGGAATTCAATCTAGATGTTCAGATCACCAAGTTGGTCAGAGGACAGGGATTGGCAAAACTGATGGCTCAATCCAATCTTGATACTAATTAGATAAATCATTCTAAAATTGATTATACATGTGATATGGATGATTATGTTTGGTATCAAGATATCATTTATTGTTTGAGAAACATGAAGTGTCCAGATGAGATGGATGACAATAAGAAGAGGACATTGAAATTACAAGCCATCAAGAGTGTGATTGTGAAATGCAAGTGGTATAGATAGAATTTGGATTGCATACTTTTGAAATGTGTTGATGAAGAGCAAGCTGACAAATTATTGAAAGAAATGGATGTGGGAGTTTGTGGTGGACACTATATGGGTAAAAATACTACTCATAAGATCTTGAGAGAAGGATTTTGGTGCCCCACAATCTTCAAGGATGCAAAGCAGTTGGTTAGGAAGTGTGATGCATGTTAGAGGTTCTCTGGTATACTTAAATTTTCAAGAAATGTTCCATTAAGGTCAGTAGTAGTGTAGGCTCCTTTCCAAAAATGGGGAATAGATTTTATAGGGGAGATACCAAACAAATCTAGTGGAGGACGTTCCTGGATATTGGTTTCCATTGATTACTTTACAATGTGGGCAGAGTCTATACTTACAAGTAATGCAACCAGCAAGGTGGTAACTGATTTCTTATTGAACAATATTGTCATAAGGTTTGGATGTCCTGAGAGGATAGTGAGTGATAATGCCATGTGTTTCAGGTCTACTAAATATAAGAACTTTTGCAAAGGTTTTGGAATTCAGATATCTAATTCCTCACCTTATCATCCATAAGGAAATGGTTAGGTAGAATCTACTAATAAGAGTTTGATTAAGATCCTCGGGAGGATCCTTGAGAAGAATAAAATGGCATGGAATGCCAAGTTTCCATTAGCTCTATGGGCTGATAGGGTAACTATGAAGAAGGCAATTGGTTGTGCACCATTTGACCTAGTTTATGGGATACATGCAAGGATGCCTCAAAATAATTTGCTAGAAATGTATAAGTTTGTTCAAACATATGATGATGATATTGAAGATGACATGTAGTTGAGGATTGAGGATCTCATCAGGTTGGATGAAGTCGGGAGGGAGTCAGCTACAAGAAATGCCAAGCTACAGTTGAAAATCAAAAATCTATATGATAGGAAGGCAGTGGAAAGAAAGTTTGAACCTGATGATTTAGTATTAGATTGGAATGCCAAATTGGAGGATAAGGGAAAGCATGGAAAATTTTATCCCATCTGGCTAAGGCCATATCAAATTCATGAGAAATGGGGCCAAGATTCATATTTGGTAAAGGAATTAAATGGTAATATTCAAGAATTGCTTGTTCATGGACAATTCTTGAAGAAATACTTCTGTTGAGGTATTTTGTTTTCCATGAGCAGTAGTTAGGTTGTACATGTGTATATTTCCCTGTAAATTTTTGCAAAGTCTCCTAGTTTTTGGTCCTATTTTTCCTTGTTCCAAGTTCTCCCTACTTGTCCCTTTTGTCTGCAAATTTTTGGTATGTGGGTGGTCTACTTTAACTAATGATTCTAAATTCTTGTTGTGCCTACAAGAGGCACACATCCCTAGATAGAGACACTTTTCACACTTATAAAAAATTTCATAGCTCTAGCCCTTTTCTCTCAGTCTCTGCAATCTCTTTTCTAGTCTTTGGCATAGACCCTAAGCAAAAAATTTGAAAAATCTAGCCGTTGTGGAAAAAACCCTTAGTTTTAACCTGGCTGCGTTCTATTTTTAAGTTACCTTTTTAGGCCACTTAAAAATCCTAATTCACATGTGCTTATTAAAACACCACTTTACCTTTTTGTGGTTAGGTTTTTCATGTATTGGCGGATCCCTTTAATTTTTCCTAAGTCCACGGGTTAAATCTTTCCTAAGTTCCTAGCACCCTGAAATTATTTATTTTTCCTATGTTTCTACCCCCGATGGCATTTCATTTTCCCTAAGTCTAGTGCTTTAATTTTTCCTATGTTTTGGCCTTTATTTTTCCTAGGCCCCAGTCTCTTTGAAAGCTTCTTCATCCAATGGTGGGCACAAGATCTCAAGTGATGTGTCAGAGGCTTGAGATCATGCGTTGTCCATCCAATCTTCCACAGTAGCAGCATTTCAAACTAAGCAAGTCCACCTCCACATATGCACATATGGCAGTATTTGATTGGTCCATGAGTTAATGATTGGATTTGTGTCAGTGGGAATTGTCTTTCACGTGGTTCAGTGAGTCCTCGCATGTCAGCACATGGGGTGGCTTCTTATTGGTTGAGAATTATGCATTGGAGATTATGTGCTCGACGAGCCCAATGTCTCTATGTACTTTTGATCCTATGGCTAGCATAAGATCACATGGAATATTCCATCCCCTTGCATTCATGCACCGACCATTGATTTGGTATCAAGCTGGAAGGGATGTCGATGTTTCCACTGCCAGCTGTGCTAAAACAACATGTTCTGATTGGGTGTGTCAGATACATGTGGAGCGGTGTCAGTGTGACTGTGTAGATCTGGTTGTGGTCCCGGTGTCAAAAGGGAAGTGAATTGGCTCATTCTTATTGGTCCACATGGTGTTGTGTTGGTAGTTGTTAGTGGGATTAGGTCTCTGATGTGTAAGTGGGTCCTGTGTTGTCAGAGAATCAATGATGGGTGTATGATCTCATGGGTTGTGTCAGGGCTATGAGATCTTATGCCCACCATCTGATTTGAAGGCTTAGGAGGGTGGGTCCAGAGTCAGGTGACTGGATGGTTTTGGTGAATGGAAGATTGACATCTGGCACAAGTGGGCCCATGTGGGGTCAAAAGGGAGGTTTGGTGGTCTGGATAAAGTTTTAGCAGTGTCGATAAAGTCAAATGGATTCGCTGGTTCGCATGATAAAATGGTAGTTCTCTAAATGGTCTAGCGATTCACGAAGGAAGGTCGCGTGATCGCTAAATATTTTAGTGGTGGGATAAACTATTCTATGAATAGGAGAAAAGGCTTTCAATCACCAATTCACTAAATAAGGACTAGGGTTAATATATTTCCTCTATTTGCGAAGTCGCAGAGTCAAACAATGGGTTAAGAAATTATTTCACAAATGGGATTCTCTTTGTCACCAGTTCGCTAGATGGTAAGCCGAGGTCTTCTGATGAGTTAAAAATATAAAGTCCATGAAACATGAGGATCTGATGGTCAGGTTATAAAGCTAGATCATATTTAAATATTAGCCACTAATTTTTTGCAGGCGCCATAAAATGACCGTTATAGTTCAAATTTAAATTTTTGCAGAGGGTTTTCATGATAGAAAGGACTAAAATTCAATGTTTTAAGTGGCCAAGGTTGGTGGAAATTGATTTCAAAGCTATTGTAGTGTGGTCTAGGGGTTTTGTGATCGAATGTAGTGAATTTTTGTACCCGATGGAGATGGTTTTGTGCTCAAGGAGCATTTGCAGTTGGCTAATTAGACTGATTTTCATGGTTTCCCTAGTGCTTTGTATTGGTTTCATGATTTTTCATGATCGCATATCTATTTGGGATCTCTTCCTCCAGGTGATTTCTTATTTTTCTCCCTGCAATTAATTTTTGATGTAAGTGTAATGGGTTTAGTTGTTGAAACCCTAACCCTAGCTACCTGAAGCTTGTTGCATCCTATTCTTAGGATTCCTAAGTAGCTAGTGGTATAAATGGTAGCATTTTTTACTTAGTTGGGATTCCAAAAATTTTCTTTTTGGTCCCAGATTGTTGATGGTATTATAGTGAACAAGGAGAACCCAGATTTTGGGTTTGTTTCCCAGCATGTTGTTGTCTTGGTAATGTATTGATTCTGCAAATTTTAATGAGAATACACTTGGATTCCAATCTCATATTTTTTTATGTCTTCTTATTTTGTTCTTGGGCCCATATATGTTGATTTCAAAAAGTGGGTTAGCATATGGTAAAGAAAGAGTATTGTGAGATTATCTTTGAGTTCCTAACAAAGTTGGGATTAAAGTCTTTAAGGTAATTTCAGTGGATTCATGGCTAAATAAGGATTTGATGTCATGGTATGTGAGGGAAAGGGATAATAGGCAAAGCACTTATTCTAAATTCAAGGGTATTTGACTTAAGGTTTTCAGTTGATATATGTTGGTGAGTGACTCTATGCCCTGGTTAAGGCACTGGTCCATTGTCTGGAAGCAGTTTATCATCATTAATCACACATATAAATTAAATGATCATACCTTAAATTTATTTGTAAAGGACTCATTTGAATATCTATTTAGTGACTCCTTTAGAGAAGTGAGTCAAGGGTATACCCACCCTAGCTTAAAGCTTAAAGTGAAGAAGGATCTCATTGTTGATCCTTGTCAGTTGGCCCTCTTCCTTGTGGACTTTGGAGTGGTGATAGAGTCAAAGTTTTATTAAAATTATCCATCAAAGTGCAAATCTGCAAATTGAAGATCAAAGGGAATAATCCACAACCAACAAAATCAATCTATGAAGAATATGAAAGAGAGAGAGAGAGAGAGAGAGAGAGAGAGAGAGAGAGAGAGAGAGAGAGAGAGAGAGAAATTATATTTCCCTATGGTTGAATTATGCTTGAAATCTAAAATAATTGAAATACATGGACTAACCTCAAATTAGGACAAATTTGGAAAGTACCAATTTCTAATGTCTATCTTTACTTATGGGCAATTCTGCAACCTGTGTCGGACTAGAAATGTCGAGACAAAGAAAACCTAGAAATCTTTCCCTAGATGAGCTCAGGTCAACTTTGACCCTCATAAGAGGTCAAAGGATAGATTCTTTATTTGAAGGTTGATTCTGACTTTGTTTGCAGATCTCAAAAGTTTTCCAAAAAGGGTATCCAAATTCGCTCTGAGATCTAAAATTCCACACCTGTACCTACAAGAAAAATTGTTTTGTTGTTTCTTTAAGGGGTTTGCCTTGGTCAAACCTCAGTTTGGAATCAGCCTTAATACTGAAATTGAAATAAGAATGCTATCAAGTAGTAGAAAAGGATCTAATAATGAAGCTATGGAATTCAATAGATATGTGATTATATTTCAAATGTAAACAAGTATATTGATATGAAAGCTTGAAGACAACAATGGTAAATGTAAATCAAAACCAAGAAAGTAAATACAAAACCTCCATGCTTGTATGCTTGGAATCTACCTTGATAGAAGAATGAATAGATCTTAGAAGATGAACAAAGGATCTTGAAGGAAGATCACACCATCATGATGGTTAGATCTAGGGTTTGAATGATGAATCTTGAATGCTTGAATCCTTGATCTTGAATGGAAAACTTGGATGGAGAAGAGAACTTGAATGCTTGAATGGATGCTTGCTTGATCACCTTGAGAGCTTGAGAGATTGCAATTGCTTGATGCATGAAGGAACAAGATGTGATTGCAACACTTGATGGAGAAAATAAGAGAGGAAGGCCTCCTTTTATAGTGAACTAGGGAACAATCTTCTAGAGGGGCCACCTTGGAGAATTAAATCTCAATTAGGTCCTAACCTTTAGAAAATGTACCTAGGTTAAATGTACTTTAAGGATTTACCATTCTGAAACCCGAAATGGCCGATCCGAAGGCGGGAAAACAAATATCTCCTAAACCGACTCTTGAAAAACAAGGATTTTAAAATTTGGACGGGGGGTCAAGAACAAGCTCAAACCTAACTAGGTTAGAGTCGAGGTTAATCCTAACCAAGTTAAGGTGGAGGTTGACTTTGACCCCATAAGGTTGACTTTGACCTTACAGTCAAAAACTTGTGGATCCTAGCCCAGAATGTTAGGAAATGCATATTAAAGTGAAAATCTAGGTCAGATAGAAGCAAAATAGGTATGATCCAAGAAAAGAGCTGAGTCAAGGTGCCTGACATGACCCTGACCACTCACTTAGAGGCCTAAACACTCTTAACATGGAAGTGCTTCCATTTTAAGATGATACAAAAATAATATAATATAAATAAATATCAATATAATTAATTAATAACATATAATTGAGAAATATATTTATTAATCTATAATATTAATCAATATATAAATAATCAATATAATATTAATCTACATATAATTAATCAATATAATATAAATTAATAATATTAATCAATATAATTTTAATAATAAAAATTCATATTACCACCAAATAGGAAGACTAATGATGACATTAAGAAAGGATATATTAATGTTGAACAAAGTTGTGATAATATATTAGTGGACAAAGCAACTATAATCTACCTGATAATCAATACAATCTTAAGCCAATAGTATTCTGAGATGGTGACAATCTTAAGAAACAATTAAAGGAAATAATAGAATCATTAATAATATAATGTTTGATGTAAGATATAGTTTGCAGCCTAAGCAATATTATATACTGAAGGTAATGAAATAAGATATCATAATGGAGTATGGTTCTATTTGTTGGAGATTTGCTAGCAGGCTAGTACTGATTGTATGTTTTTTTTTAATGACAACATATGGAAAGTAGGATGCATGGAAGTCTTATGAAGTACACCTTTAGTATATGTAGCATGGACATTATATTAGCATGATATCATGGGTGCATAGGTTAACTATTAGTACAGATAGTTATATAACAGCTTGTGTTAGCAGTGTTCTTGACAGAGTTATAGGTAGTGTTCTATGTATGGTTCTCTATATAGTTTTCCTATGGGCATGCACCATTGGATATGTGTTTTACACATGTTAGTGATATTAAGTTCATGGATGCATGATCTAATGATGAAGGAAAGAAAAGTTATGTAGTCGCTATTTGATAATAGCAGTTTCTTATGTTTGTTCAGGAGAGTCGACAGAGATTTTTTTGGTTATTGACTTGTGCCTATCTTTAGTGTATGTACCCTTGGAGTTAATCTTAGAGGTGAGTGATTGATGTTTGGTTAAGAGTGCATAAGTTTATTCAGCTTATGGAGAAAGATTCAGTTGTTTTGGTAGAGCCAACAGTGTGTAGCGTGTGTCTACACTTATCTTATTAAGATAGGTCCTAGAATGTGTTGCATACATAATAGAGCTGACAGAATGTTTGTTGGAGTTTATTATGTTTTCTCTAATATGATTTCAAGGTGGATCTAATAGGCCAACTTGATTATATCATTTAGAGGAAAGATATTTATAGGCAACCATTTGTGATTTCTTGGGTGTGGTTCATGGTTGATTAAGAAGAGCAGAGTAGAGTGTTCAAGGTGGTAAAGCATCAGAAGGTCAATGTGACCAAGTAGAGTATTTTTTCTATATATTGGAACTGATCCAGATAGAAAGTCTAAGCGTAGTTCACCAAGATCCAGATATAGTGTGTATCTATTATTTAAAAGGTTGTAGCCTTCACCCCTTTGAACAGTGAGCTCTCAGGTAGTGCATCCTCTCCCCTAATAGGGACAATTATAAAAGACTCCTAATAGGGTCTGACCCTTAACTAGGTCTACTATACTTCATATATTGTAAAGATACTCTTAACAGGGTAAAGGATCTTCTAGCAAGGATCATTATACACTAGTACAAAATATTAGTGGGTATCAAGTCCCACCAGGGTTTTTACCTATTTGGGTTTCCCCATAACCAAAATATTGGTGTTGTGTTCATGTGTTCTTTCATTATGTTTATGCTTTATGTTTAAGTATACTTAATTGGATAAAGAATTGAAACTTCTAGATAACTGATTCACCCCCCCTCTCAGTTATCTCTTGGGACTATTTCTAACAATTTTTATCAGAGCCAAGTGCCTCAGAGAGAAATTTTAATAGCTTGAGGTTGATCAGATGGCATACTTTAGGAAAGAGAGTCCTAAATTTGATGGAGAGAATTATCTTGATTGGAAGAACAAGATGGTGACACATTTGCAGTGCATTGCTTTTGAAGTTTTTAATGTAACTATCAAAGAGCCAAGATTCCTACTTTAGAAGACCTTTCAAAGGATGATGCTACTGACACACAAAAGGAATTATTTCATTGGAATTCCATAGCTAAAGAAGCTCTTATCAGGGCCCTTTCTGATAGTGAATTTTCAGAGATAAAGAAGGTAGACACCGCCCACAAGATATGGAAGTATCTAGAAGATATATTTGGAGACAAACAAGAAAAGGATGCACATAGAAATAGATGGAAGAAAAGATTGAATTCATTAGAGATGTTTCCTAAAGAAAACATCAGAGCTTATAATCAAAGGATCAATGAAGCAGTTGCTGGAATCAGGAACAATGGTGGAGAAATCCAAAAGGAAGATATTATGGACAAGTTGATGACTAATCTCACTCTAGAATATGAAAGAAATATCAACATCCTTGAGGAGACCATGAAACTTACATCAAATTTCAAGAGAGAGACCTTGATTAGAAAAATCTCAGCTTTGGAGGTTTCAAGATTGAAGACAGAACCAAAAAGTGAGACAGCCTTCAAAGCAATAGTTCATGGTAAGAAATCTACAAACACTTCTAGTAATTTTGATGATGATGATGATGAAGAGAAAAATCTAGATGACTTTATTTTTATGGTTGATAAAAGAGAAAATAAAGTAAAATGAAAATATGAAGGTCAATTGCTATTTAAGTGTTTTTCATGTAATAAGATAGGTCACTTTGCATCCAAGTGTCCTACTAGAGCTAGAAAGTTCAAAAAGGATTACAAGCCTAAGTACTCTAACAAATGTTACTTTACTGTAGATTGAGTCTCAGATGAAGAATTAGGTGAAGAAGAAATTGGATTCATTTCCATTGTAGACAAAATGAATAATAAGACATAAAATAAAGATATGAAAGAGAAACAAGAACTTGCATTGATTTCCCAAGCAGATATAAGAATAGATTGGATTATAGACAATGTTTTTTCACATCACATGATAGGGGAAAAAAAATAATTTTTTGATCTAGTCAAATACAATGGAGGTATGGTCAGATTTGGAGACAAGACTCCTAAACCAATAGTTGGTAGAGGAACCATCACCTTGGATGGTAAGAATAGTACTGATGATGTTCTCTATGTTGATGGATTAAAAGATAACCTTCTCAGTGTTGGACAGTTACTTGGAAAAGGATATCAGTTGGAGTTCAAAGATGAAAAATGCATCATTAACAACAAGGATGTTGTTATGATTGCATCAGGCTCAAAGACAAGAGGTAATGTTTTCCAACTCAATTCAAAAGTAGGTTGTTTTGTTGCTAAAGTTGATGACAGTTGGTTGTGGCATAAAAGACTATGTCATATCAATTTTGATAACATAGTAAAGATAAGAAATGTTAAGGTAGTAAGAGATCTACCTAGCATAGCAAACCCAAATGATACTATATGCAAGGAATGTATGATGGGAAAGCATGTGAGGAACTCATTCAGAAAAAAGCACAATTCAATAGAAAACAAGTTGGATCTGATTCATATAGACCTATGTGGTCCAACTCAAATAAGATCATACTATGGTGAAAGGTATTTCATTTTGTTTGTTGATGATTATATTAGGATGATGTGGGTTGCATTCTTGAAAGATAAGTCGGAAGCATTTGATAAGTTCAAAATATTTAAAGCTAAGGTTGAGAATGAATCTGGATTAAAGATTAAATTTTTGAGATCAGATAGAGGAGGAGAATTCACCTCTGATAGATTTTATGAATACTATGAAGAACATGTCATAAAGAGATAGTTAAGTGCACCTAGAACCCCTCAATAAAATGGAATTGTAGAGAGAAGGAATAGGATCATTCTGGATATAGCACGCACCATCATGATAGAAGGAAAAGTTGCACATACCTATTAGAGAGATGCATTCAATACAACATTCTACACCATAAATAGAATTCATTTAAGGTCTGGCACTAACAACACACCATATGAGCTATGGTTCGGTAATGTTCCCACAGTAAAATACTTCAGAATCTTTGGAAGCAAGTGCTACATCAAGAGGGATGAAGCACTGGGCAATTTTGATGCAAGAAGTGATGAAGGTGTTTTGCTTGGTTACTCTACTAAAAGTAAAGCTTATAGATGTTTCTATTTAATATTGAAAAAGATCATTGAAAGTGATCATCTGAAGATTGATGAAATTTTATGCTTCAAGAAAGATATCATGATTACTCACCCATGATTGAAGAAGAATCCAAACCCTCTACTAGTGAGACAATTATTGAAGAAATGTTTGACAGCATTGATGTGTTATTCAATGACCCTGAGACAAGTGAAGAAGAAACTCCTAAGGTCGATGAGTCTGCATCAACTAGAGCTCCAAAGTTTACATCTAGAAATAATTCTAAGAAAGACATCATTGGAGATCAGAGTGACAAAGTCTTAACAAGATCACAAGCAAAGAAATCAGTTAGCAATGATGTGGTATGTTTACTATCTTAGATTGAACCTTTAAGTGTTGAAGATGCTTGCAATGACATAGATTGGCATGATGCTATGAAAGAAGAACTTGATTAGATTATTAATAATGACCCTTGGGAATTGGTCCGAAGACCTAGTGGTAAGAATGTGATTGGAACTAAGTGGATATTCAGAAACAAGATGAATGAAGATGGTATAGTAGTAAGAAACAAAGAAAGATTAGTATGTAAAGGATATGCGCAAAGAGAAGGCATTGACTATTTAGACACATTTGCACCTGTGAGTAGATTAGAAGCCATTAAGTTGTTTCTAGCTTATGCTACAATTAAAAACTTCAAAGTTAATCAAATGGATATCAAGTCAGCATTCCTACGTGGTGATTTGAAAGAAGAAGTATACATTGAGTAGCTAGAAGGATTCACCTTATGAGATAGACTTTATATGGTATGTAGATTAAAGAAGGCCCTCTATGAACTTAAGCAAGCTCCTAAAGCATGGTATGAGAGACTAGATGGATACTTAAAAAAGATTGGTTTCAAAAAAGGAGCAACAGATTGTAATCTATTCATTAGAGAGACATCTGAAGGTTTGTTACTTGTAGTTATATTTGTTGATGACATTATCTTTGGAGGTAATGACAAACATAGTGCTAAATTTTCTAAGGAGATGCTAAATGAATTTGAGATGAGCATGATTGGTCCTATCAAGTACTTTTTGGGATTGAATGTGTAGTGGATAGAGAAAGGTATATTCATGAATTAGTCCAAATATGTGAAGGAAATACTAAAGAATTTCAAGATGGATGACTTAAAACCAGTAGAGACACCTATGATTACTAGATGCAATCTTACAAAGGAAGATGACTCATTAGAAATTGACATAACATTGTATAAGTCTATGATTATCAAACTAATTTATCTTACTCAAACTAGACCTGATATTTTAAATGTAGTTGGCATAGTTGGAAGATTTGTAGCCCAACCTAAGAAAAGTCACCTCATGGAAGTAAAAAGGATATTTAGATACTTACAAGGCACTAAAGACTATGATCTATGGTATCCTAATTCAGAAAATGTTGAGCTTCATGTGTACACTGATGCAGATTGGGTAGGATGTGTTGATGACAGGAAGAGTACATCAGGAGGACCAGTGTTTCTTGGTGATAGACTTGTTACTTGGACAAGAAAGAAAAAAAATTGTATTTCTCAGTCAATAGCAGAAGCAGAGTATCTTGGAGTAGCCTTGAATTGTTCTACAATTGTTTGGATCAAGCAGATGATAAAATATTTTGGAATTTAGATTGATTATCCTATTGTTATTCACTATGATAACACTAGCACTATCAATATGTCGAAGAACCCTATGATGCATGCAAAGACAAACCACATTGAGATCAAGTATCACTTCTTAAGAGAGAAAGTGGTAGAGAAAGAAGTCAAGATGGACTATGTGAGTGCTAAAGATTAGTTGCTAGACATATTCAGAAAGCCCTTGCCTAAGGATACTTTTGAGTATCTCAGGGAGAAGTTGGGAGTAATTCCCTTCCCTGATTCAACTTAGAAGATGAAGAAAAGGTATTATTCCTCAGGGATTGGTGGAAGGTTGACTACTCTACCTTAGGAGTAGTATTAGTGCTTATAATGAATGGCACCATTTTCCATTGATGTCAAAGGGGGAGTAGTATATAGAGTCATGAAAAATAGAAGGAGTAATATACTTAGGGGGAGCACTATTCAGTTGTGACAGTAGTTTAGTTGAGGAAATGGAGAATGTTAGAAAATATTGCAGCACCAGAAAGATTCATCTTTGGGGGAGTTTTGAAGAGGAAATAGAGAATTTTATAAAAGAAATGTTCACTTGGGTTGGTGGTGGTTTTTCATTCAACATTTTTCCATCAATGTGAAAGGGGGAGATTGTTGGAGATTTTCTAGTAGGCCAGTACTGATTGTATGTTTGTCATTGATGAAAATATATGGAAAGTAGCATTCATTGAAGTCTTATGAAGTAAGAATTTAGTATATGTAGCATGGACATGATATCAGCATGATATCATGGGCGCAAAGGTTAACTATTAGTACAGATAGTTATATAATAGCTTATTTCAGTAGTTTTCTTGACAGAGTTATAGGTAGTGTTCTGTGTATGGTTGTCCGTACAGTTGTCCTATGGGTATGCACCCTTGGATATGTGTTTTAGACATATTAGTGATGTTAAGTTCATGGACACATGATCTGATGATGAACGCAAGCAAATTTATGCAGTCGCTATTCACCAGTAGCAGTTTCATGTGTTTGTTCAGGAGAGCTGACATAGATTTTATTGGTTATTGAGTTGTGCCTATCTTTAGGGTATGTTCCCTTGGATTTAATCTTACAGATGAGTTATTGATGTTTGGTTAAGAGAGCATAAGTTTATTTAGCTTATGGAGAAAGATTCAGTTGTTTTGGTAGAGCCGACAGTGTGTAGTGTGCATCTACACTTATCTTATTAAGATAGGTACCAGAATGTGTTGCATGCATAATAGAGCTAATAGAATGTTTGTTGGAGTTTATTATGGTTTCTCTAATTTGATTTCAAGGTGGTTCTAATAGGCCAACTTGATTATATCATTTAGAGGAAATATATTTATAGACAGTCATTTGTGATTGCTTGGGTGTGGTTCAAGGTTGATTAAGAAGAAAAGAGCAGAGTGTGTGAGGTACTGAACCATTAGAAGAAGGTCAATGTGACTAAGTAGATTATTTGTGCTATAGATTGGAACTGATCTAGATAGAAGGTCTAAGTGCATTTCACCAAGATCCAGATATAGTGTGTATCTATTATTTAGAAGATTGTAAGCATTCTCCCCTTTGAGAAGTGAGCTCTCAGATAGTGTGTCCTCTCCCCTAACAGGGAAAATTTTAAAAGAATCCTAATAGGGTCCAACCCTTAACCGGGTCTACTATACTTCATATATTGTAAAGCTACTCTTAATAGGGTAAAGGATCTTCTAGCAAGGATCATTATACACTAGTACAGAATATTAGTGGGTATCAAGTCCCACTGGGGTTTTTACCTATTTGGGTTTCCCCATAACCAAAATATTGGTGTTGTGTTCATGTGTTGTTTCATTTTGTTTATGCTTTATGTTTAAGTATAATTAATTGGATAAAGAATTGAAACTTGTAGATAACTGATTCACCCCCCCCCCCCCCCCCCACTACCCTCTCAGTTATCTATTGGGACTATTCCTAACATGATCAAGATATAATATATATTTGTATTATATACATATAGTTATTATAATTATTTAATATTGATAACATGAGAATTACACATATAAATAGAAATAATAAGAATTATATTTATTTATTAATAGCAATACAATTTGAGCTACCTATATATATATATATATATATATATATATATATATATATATATATATATATATATATATATATATATATATATATATATATATATATATATATATATATATATATATATATATATATATAAAGTTATATTATATAGAAGTATATATATAAGAGAGCATAATTTTATATACATATAAGTCATGTTATATTTAATATCTATTTATATATACATACATAATCATAATACAAAGGATGATTTATATATATGTATATATATTTGTTGGTAATATTGAAAACTGAATTATACATATTAATTGCTAAATGTATTATGAACTTGAATGCTTATACAGAAGCAATACATCTAATATATGCTTGTGATCTAATATATATTTGTGATATAAATATGATAATATATACTAAGTTAATTCTTTAATCACTCATTAACACAACTTAGCGGATATGGATTTTGTGAAGGGAAATGAGTAATTCAGTCGTGTTGAGGCAAAGATTCCCAAAATGGGCTATGTTCATGAGGGAGACTCGAGTAGACTATTTCCATACTTGAGAGCAGTAATTCTACCATCCACCTTAGGGTTAGTGATTAGGAGAAGATTAAGGAATTGAAGCTTAAGTATGTATAGTTTCTAAATATGATGACATGTGATAACTATTGAGAATTGACATTCTCTTAGCTTGAAACATTAAAAATTACCCTTCCTAAGAATGATTCAAACCCTAAATTAAGAATTTTAGAACAAATTAAGTGAGACCCTATTAGGGGTCATTACAAAAACTAGATTTTGTCATTTTACCTTTCTGACATTCATGACACATAACATGATCAGGCTTTGTTAAGTTAGGTAGACCTCTAACCTTTTTATTTTTACTGATCTTAATCATGTTATCAAAATTCACATGACATAACCTTTTGTGCCACAACCATGCATCCTCATTTTTCATCATTAAACAAGAAGACTCACCATTATCAAGATAAAACAAGTTACCTTTCGTTTGTGCTCCTGTTCCAACTAATTTCCACCATCATCATATATCTTTACATTCTTACTCTCAAAAGAAACTCAGTACAGAATTGTTTAGCTATGCCACACTTAGCAAATTATACTTTAGTCGGGTATGTGCAGGATCATGGTATGCTAAACTAGGCCCTTAAGTGACAATGAAAATTTAGAAAATTAGGTTTAGGAAAGTTGACATAAAAATTTGAAGAAGTTATAAATTTTATATCAAAAATTTATAAGAAGAGAATCTGTATAAAATTGAATTTAGTTTCTAAGATACTAGGCCTTTTATGAAAAACAATTATTCTATATGTTGAAAATTTCAAATTTCAATGTAGTAGTATGAAAATTTCAGGAAAAAATAAGAAGTAGGTGTATGTCTAACCACCTTAAACACAGTCAAATGATAATTGTTTTTCACAATATTCTAGATATAAGTAGTAGACTCATGTCTGGATGTGACACATATTTTTTTGTAATTATTTCCAAGTAAATAATTAATTATGAATTTTCTTCTACAACTTTTCTAGAATACAAAAACTCTCGTGTCTCACCACGTTAACTTAGTCTGAACTTTATCAAATTGAAATTTTTTTTTATTTTTCTTGTAGTAGGAAAATCATAGAATGTGACACATATTTTGGATTTTAAAAATGTTATACAGTTTGAAAGTTTTGCTATTTTTCAATAATTCTATCAATCAGGACTAGAAAGATAACAAGTAGGTGTATGTCTGACCACATTAAACAAAATCAAATGAAAATATTTTTTTATAAGATTCTAGATAAAATTAGTAGACTCATGTCTAGTTGTGATGTATATTTTTTGTATTTTTTTTCCAACTAAATAATTAATTATGATTATTCTACTATAAATTTTCCTGAATATAAAAAATTGTGTGTCTGACCACCTCAACTTAGTATAAACTTCATCAAAATGAAATAATAGTTTATTATTATTGTATTAGGTGAAGCATAGAATGTGATTTACATTTTAGATTTCAAAAAAGTTATATTTTTTGAAATTTATAGTTATTTTTCAAAGATTCTATCAATTAGGACTTCTTTTTCACATCACCACTTTTTGGCATACCATGATCCTACACATACCCATTCCTTCTACCCAATAAGCATTATCACATTGCATTCTATCATTTATGAGTAAGGATCCCTTTCCTCTAACCATACATGGTGTATCATTAACCATCTTTATAGATCCTCCATTGTATTTCTCAAGATAGTCAAATTTATCATCATCACCAAACATGTAATGTGTACAACCACTATCTATGATCCATGTATCAATTTTAGTAACTTTAGAAATCAGTGTTGTTTCTACATACCTCTCTTCTTCCTATAAGTCATATTTCATTGCAACAAATACTACTTCATAGTCATCATCATAATCAGTGTCAAAATCATTCTCATCCACAATGTAACATGCTTTCTCACTTGTATCATTGTTGTCTCGGTTGTCTTTGTTGTAGTGTTGGTAACTTCTATTATTTATTCTCCCATACCTTCCTTCACTAGATCATTCTTTGTTTCTATCATCTTCCTTCTTGTTGTTGGAATTAGGAGAGATAGGGTACTAAGAGGGGTGGGGTGAATCAATGCCCACAAAAAATTTCACTTATAAACCCTCAGATCTGAAATAGTAAACAATGTAACCTTCCAAAATAACTTGCATGTAATGCATATATCATTCTTTCATTTAACTTGCAAAAGTAAATAACATGAAATCAACAATAATACATTCACATAACATAATTATTTTGGTAATGCATAAACCCTTGTTAGAAGGTAAAAATTGTGGTGGGGATGACACCCACAAATTATTCACTACTGCAGATAGAAAAGGTTTACCTATTAGGGCTACAAGTGTTGATCACTTCTAGTGATCTTACCCTGTTAGGAGTAACATATTAGATCAAATAGATCTACCTAGTGATAGGATTTTAGCAACACTACTTGAGTGTGCACTCAGTTAAGAGATTTACAAAAGACTGTTAAGTCTACTCTATTAAGAGATTTAACCAAAACTCTATTACAATTGTTAGAAAGCAATAGGCAATTAACTGTTGAATGAAAAATTTATTGTCTGATATAGATCAATAAAATACTGAATAAATATCACCTTTATTGTGATGAATCTCTTCTTTGAACTGCTCAGTTAGCCTGTTCTAATTCTACTTAATCTGATAAACTCTGAATTCTTTTCTACTTTGTCAACTGATAATCTTGAATGTTGGCTAGTACTTCAAGTTCTTCTTCATTTATACATCAGTTCATACAAAAAATGATGTAAATGTACAAATATATAGCATACTGCTTTATGCCATTTACAAAATTAGGTTTACAATCTTAGACAAAACCCTAAGATCTACGGTGTACAAAAATAACCTAGATCAAAAACAATTACATAAGATATACATTGCATTTAATGAATATCTTGACAATAAAGTCTCCTCGATCTTGGTAAAACATTTTTTGATCTATTGTAACCATTTGCATTGAAGAATGTGGCATTCTTGATTACTATGCCATTTTCTATGATCCTTGGTAAACATTAGATAAACTGCTCAATGTTCATTCTAATGCTTGATGTTTACTATCGCTCGATATCTGTGTCTGTTGATGCTCGGTGTACACACTTTAACTGACTGTCCAATTTTGCTTCTAGTTACCAACTGGGTTCTAATAAGTAACCAACCAATATACTTAACCTCCTTTTGATAACCTTTGATACTAATGACAACCGTTAATGCTCAATAGAGATAACAATCTCCCTCTTTGGCATTAGTATCAAAAATTGAATGTATATAGACCTTACATCTCAAAACTTATATCTTCACCATATACATATACAAAATTTATATACACTCATAAGCTCCCCCTTGTTGCATGCTCTCGGTAATGTGTAGTATACTTAGCAAAAAAAATCATATATTTAGCATATACATTGATTTTCCCCTTTTTGATATTAATGCCAAATGCAAAAACTATATACTTATAACTTATGAAAAATTTGCTGATGGGTTTTATTCAATGACTCCAAGAGGCTTTCCCATTCCTCTTTAAAGTTGATGAGAGAAATGTGCTCAAGATAGACTTGTGCATGCATATCAAAAATATTGTCCAACACAGAAATTTCTGGTGTTGAAACAAGCTTTTTTTCTTTTGTGATATATTTCTCAAAAAATTTAGGTATGGAATGAGTTATGTCTGCAACTCAGTAACCTAATCTCTAATGCGCTCTTCTTATTTCATGAGATCTGATATCAACTACCTGAGTTCATGAACTTTAATTATATGGTTTGAGAAAGCTTGTGGCTCAATTGTAGTTGTATTTGCAATGACTTGGATTTCATTCTTAAGTGACATTACCTTTTCACTGATCTCAATAGTGAATGTTCTACCAGTGCATAGCTTGAACAAGATCTGACAAATAGTATCAGTAATAGACTGAGTTTTAGTTATTACCTCTGATAGTTTCACCTTGTTTATTGCCACATCTTGGCTTATTTTCTCAGCGAGTTTTCTTTGAATTTTTTATTTTTCCCTTTGTTCAATTCTTTTGTCTACATCAGTGTCTGGGGCATTTATCCTCTCAGTAAGGATAGCTAGTTGATCTATTATAGGGTTATCAACATCAATGTTTACCTCAGGTACTACCTACTATACGATATCCCTAACATCTAGTAGTATTTCCTTGCATTTATTTTCTTTCCTTAGCTTCTCTTGAGCTGCTTTTCTTGAACATAATTCCCCATATCTGCTCAATTCCTTGGGGCTTAGGGTCCTCAAGTCACACTCTGGTATTATGATCACTTCATTTAGGGTGACCAGCCTTTTTCCTTTACTCTTCTTCTTCTTTTTCTTCTCAGGCTCTTTTGCTATTAGAACAATAGCTTTTTCATTGGTTTCCCTTGGAGTATTTTTCCCGGTAGACATATTGTCATCCTTTTTCTACTCATCAGTTACCTGTGTGTCAGTAGACTGAGTCTGAGCCTCTAAAGTTGTTTCTGGTGGGGTAGTCTCTGTACCTTTAGGCTCTTCCTTATTATCTATTTCAAATTTATTGGCCTCTGTCTCTTCAGGATTATTTATCTCTGTAGTTAGTCCAACAATCCCCCCCTCAATGTCACCCAAGGGGATTTGAACCTATGACCAAGCTCTGATACCACTTGTTACAAGTAGTAGTTTCCATTGCACCAAAAGATCGACCTGTTAATGCCCGATACAACCACTAGACTTATAGAACACAGGAGGCTGTTAAACCATGTCATGAATCCCAAAGGGAGACATTGATAGTTAGTCCAAGATTTGTTTCTTGTGGTTGCATGGGGATAGAGTCTTCGGGTTGTTCCTTAGTAATAATTTCAACTACCTCAACTAAGATTGGATGTTCACCTGATAGAGATGTGATTGCACACTTGGTAGATGGTGCCTCATCTTGTACATGTGCAGGAACAACATTCACATCTTCATCATTATATTTGTCATCAGGATCACTAGTTGTGATGTCCTCAATGAGTACATCATTGTCAGTGTTATCTTTGGTTTGGATCTTTGCAAGATCTATTACATCCTGCGAACTATCATGAATTTCCTAAACAATTGTTGTATCACTTACCTAGGTAACTGATATATTTTCTTCCTTTTCCTTTTGTGTAGTATCATCTTTGATAAAAATTCCTTTTCCTTTGGACTTGTGTCTCTTCTTAGAAAAATTTTGAAAAGGAATTTTCTTCTTTTGTTCTTTTATAGCAAGAATTGATGTCCAAATGAGTTGACCTGATTCATCAAGATCAACAAGGTTCTCATCCAATACTTGCATAGCTCAATTTTTTATTGGAAATATTTGCACCGATGATTCCATGAGTTCTTTTATCTCTACCATAGATAAATTTGGTGCTACCAAAGCTAGTAGTTGTTCTCTCACCTTCTTCTTAGTTTCTAGTGCATATGTCTATTTCTAGTTTATTATCTCTTCTAGTGCAACTAGGAGTTATGAACTAAAATCTATTGGAACTCTTTTGAAATGTATCATCATCTAGATGACAGCTTCCTCTATCTTGTTTTGATCTTCATTTGACATTTTGTCAAATCTTTTGAGTTCTAGGTTTGAGATGTCTCCATTTTCCAATATGTCTTCAATTACATCATCAATTGTACATTCTTTATTACTAACAATCTTGAATTGTCCTTGATTATTTTATTCTTCTTCATCCTCTAAATCTTCTTTACCTGTTATCAATTTCATTCTTTTCTTTGGTGGTTATGCTACCTTCTTTGGTCCTTTCTTGACATAAGTCTTTATCGGTGTGACAACCTTTCTTTTTTTTACTTTTACTGCTACCTTCTCCTTTGGTGGTGAAGTTGTAGTGGAAAACCTTGTACGTGCACCTGTCCATGCTTGCAACTATTTCTTCTTTGTAATAGGGGTAGGAGGAACTGGTGTAGGATCTTGATCTTTTTCTGACTCGGTTTCCTCACTATCATAAGGCATATCAGCAAACATCAACTAACCTTTAGTTTCTTGTTCAATTGGTGACTCTTCAGATGAGTCTGCATCCTTCCCAAATTTTTATGACAATTTTTTTTCATTTTCTTAGATTTCCTTGTCATTTTGCTGATGACCAAACCTATATTTATTCTTGATTTTGCTTCTTCATAGGTTCCAAACCTAGTGGCCTTAGGGTCTTTTGGTACTGCCAGCAATTCCTGTATTGATTTCAATCCAAAATAATGATCCATTTCATATCCCATTGGTACTAACCATTTGGTTCTTGATTCAACTGCTTTTATCATTGTTTGGTTGGTATCCACTAGAAAACAAATATCCATCTCAAATTTCTTGACCAATGTATCCAGTATCCTTCTTCTCAAATTCATTTTAATCTTAAACTCCTCAAAGTAACTATCAATTACACTTTGTGCATTATCTCCCATGCCTTTCATTATATCAAGTATATGTACTGTTATTGGCTTGTCAATAGGCCATGTTGTATTATTGACAGAGGGAAAGTACTTTTGTAGATAGAAAAAAAAAAACACACTAGGAGTGATCCAAACTTACATGTGTTTGATTTATGTGTCCTTATGGTCTTCATGTTCTCCTCAACCTATTTCAGTAACAACTCGGTGAGGTCTATCTGATGTCCCTTTTTGATTAATTTTTATGCCATGTCAACTGCACTATAAGGTACACTATTTTCTTTGCTTGATTGAAATATCTTATACCCAAAGACATGTGATACAAACTTGACCTCAGGATTAGTAATAGATGAGATCTTTAAAGCTCTTCCATCCCATGCAACACCAATATTCTTCTCTATTTTGGCTCTCGATGCACTTCTAAAAGCTTTGGCCTTATCGGTAGTAGGGTAACCAGTAACTGTACTAATAATTCTTTGTGACCTTGATCAATCTGTCAAGACAAAATATGCCCTCTTGATAGCGGCTCAACACAACCCTAATCCATTTGGTTTTGAAGTTCTTGGGAAAATTTAGGGCATTGGTAAGACCAAGCATCTCTACCAATTTGTGCTCAGGTTTCAGTACTATAAAATTATCACATAACACCTAGTATGCATCATACATTTCAAAGTCCCTAATTTCTTTGATTTTTCAATGACCTCACATCCTCTGTTAACATAACCCTAGGTGGGATGCAAGAGAAAGCGCCTGCTGAATCCATTTTTTATGCAACTTCATGTGTAATTTGTAATGTGGTTCATTATAACTTACTGATGTGATAAGATTTATTTCTTCCTCTACAACCTTGGATGTACTTGTAGTAGATGTCATTTTCACAAACTAGGTTTTCTATAAATTGCAAAGAATGTACTCGGTAGGGTTTCAACTTACTTGGCAATGTTGAAGAATTTGCTCGATTTGATCTGTAGTAGCTTTAAATAATCTTTCAAAATTTTTCTCGAACATGCTTTTGAAAATCTTTAGCTCTTCAAAATCATAATGTGAAAAATGAACTCATTTATCTATGTATTTAAAGAATTTTTTATAATCCCACTCAAATTTTTTGTAATAAATGCTTGACCTAATTCTTGATTCATAATAGTTGTCAGGTTAGTGATGACTACAAATTTCCATTCACTCATTTAACATAGAATTTCCTTCTCGGTTGACATTGTTGTTCGGTTAACCTTGTATAGTGATTACTGACGGGTAACCAACACTCGGTCTTTCTTTTACCAACTATACGACATTGTTAGCTCATAACATATAAACCATAATACATCTTTATTCATGTTGATTTGGTATTTTCACATCATATATAAGGAACTAAATGTAAGATATGCTCATTATAAATATTAGTCCCATACATACCTTTGTCACCTTAAGTGGAGGTACTGATGTCACCCAATCCAGTGGACAAGGTTTCACCGACAACATTTCTTGACTCAACATTCTCATTAGATGCTTTTCTCCACATAGTGTTTCTGATTCTCATGATATATGCAATAGTGTTTCCACTATCAAATACATGTCCTTCCTCTAGTGCTCGGTCTCTATAGTCTTTGCTTAAATGACTGACCTTATGATAGTGAAAACATGCCATTCCGTAGCCTGACCAGTTTTTAGATTGTCTAGCACATCTTTTCCTATAACAATTTTCTGCTATGTGCCCATATCTACCACATGCAATACAATTAACCCATGTGTTGTAATCCCAAACATAGTAATTACCTTTCCTTTTTAGTTGGTATAGCTTTCATTTTGTTTTCTGCTTAGGAGTCCATACTTGTTTCATCTTTGCCTTACACTCTTGAGCAATGTGTCCATGCTTATTACAAGTATAACATAACTTCTCCACAGTAGTATTGTTAGCATTTTGTTTAGCTCTATATTTATAAGCTTGATGTCTATATTTTCCACAATAATAACAATATCCATTTAATTTAGGAATAACAGGAGGTTTACCTTGTGCTTTTCTTTTACATACATTAGAAGTAAGTCCCAGTTTTCCATAGTGATAACATGTCAACACCTTAGGTCCAATTTTGTTTTTAGTTGAATTATTCAGCTTGTTGTGATGATTCTCCTTTTCTGGTATAGCCTAATCTAGCTTTGCTTCCAAATCTCCTTTGATTAATCAGAAAATCATCAATCTTCTTAGAACTGTCCTCAGCCAACTTCTTCATTTCATTGTGTCATTATTGATTTTTCACTTCATTTCTCAACTTCTCATTCTCCTCTCTGAGTTTTGCAACTTCTTCAAGTTTTCTTGATAATTCTCCATTCACTCTATTGACTTCTTGATTCACAACCATCACCTGATTGGATGTTTGAAAGTGGAGATTGGTGAGTCTCTATATTTCACTTTCTTTTTCTTGCAGTTGTTCAGTTGTCTATCTTCAGAATTCAATAGCCAGATTCCTCTCTTTCTCAGCTTGTCTAGCATTGTTCATTATTTCCACCATTCTCACCATCTAAGATTCTTGACCAATTTGTAGTGCTTTTACTTGTTTGGTTAGGTGCTGATTCTTTTCAGACAATTTAGAGATTATGCTTTTAGATCCATTTGATATACTTCCTGAACAAGATCCAAAATGATCAAATACATCATCTATAGCTTCTTCATGGTGACCGACTTCATTTTGCAAGATGGCTAGTTTCTTCCTTTCAACCAGTAATTTATTTAGTTCATCCTTAGCTTGTTTATACTATTCCACAAACATTTCCATCTGTATATTCTGATTCTCTATTGTCTTATCTAACTTATACCTCTCCATGACTTAGATCTTTACCCTTTAGTGGTTAAAATGTCCAATAAGATAACTTAGCTCTGATACCAATTGTTGGAATTAGGAGAGATAGGGTATTTAGAGGGGAGGGTGAATTAGTGCCCACAAAAACTTTCACTTATAAACCCTCAAATCTAAAATAGTAAACAATGTAACCTTCCAAAGTAACTTGCATGTAATGCATATATCATTCATTCATTTACCTTGCAAAAGTAAATAACATGAAATCAATAATAAGACATTCACATAACACAAGTATTTTGGTAATCCAGAAACCCTTGTTAGAAGGTAAAAACTGTGGTGGGGATGAAATCCACAAATTCTTCACTACTACAGATAGAAAAGGTTTTCCTGTTAGCACTATAAGTGTTGATCACTTCTTGTGATCTTACCATGTTAGGAGTAACATATTAGATCAGCTAGATCTACCTAGTGATAGGATTTTAGCAACACTACTTGAGTGTGCACTCGGTTAAGAATTTTACAAAAGATTGTTAAGTCTACTCTGTTAAGAGATTTAACCAAAACTCTATTACAATTGTTAGAAAGCAATAGGAAACTATTTGTTGAATGACAACTTGATTTTCTAATATAGATCAATAAAATACTGAATAAATATCACCTTTACTATGATGAATCTCTGTTCTAAACTACTTGGTTAGCTTGCTTCAATTTTTCTTAATTTGATAAACTCTAAATTCTTTTATTCCCTATCAACTGATAATATTGAAGGTTTCCTAGTACTTCAAGTGCTTCTTCATTCATACATCAGTTCACACCAAAAATGATATAAAAATACAAATATATAGCATACTACTCTATGCCGTTTACAAAATTAGGTTTACAATCTTAGACAAAACCCTAAGATCTACAGTGTACAAAAATAACCTAGATCAATGACCAACTTCTTTATAATTAAAACATGCTAAAGGTAATTTACCCTTATATCTACCATTGCCTTTAGGTAATATTCTAGCCATAAGAGCTTCAAATTCATCAAGCACATTATCAGTATTGCTATAATTATCATCATGTCTACCACTAGACTTACCAATCTTCAAAGAAGTCATGAAAGTAGATTCAACAGTCAGTACAACACTATTATCATAGTTATTTAGCTCAAATGTAGTTAGATTACCAATCAAATTGTCAAGTGTGAGAGTATTGTCCAGTGTAGATCTCATTTCATGGATTGTAGATATTCTGATTCCATAAACCGGTAATAAGCTTCTGAGAATTTTTCTTACCACTGTGTCTTCTTCAATAACACCATCAGATCCTCTTATAAAATTAATAACTTCCTTGATACTATTTGTATACTTCACTTTTTTGTCACCTTCTTTCATTTTCTCTTATCTCTTTTGAGCATTAAAGGTTGTCATTAGTATCAAAGGTTATCAAAGATATCGGTCAATTACTTATATTGAGCTAGTCAGTAACTACAATTAAAAGAGACCGGTTAGTTAAGAATATACACTAAGCATTAGATAGTTTACTGAGCATCAGTAGACACCAACACCGAGTGACAGTAAACACCAAGCACTAGTATACACTAAGCATTTTATACAATGTTTACCAAGGATCATAGGAAATGACATAGTAATCAAGAATGGCACATTCTTCTATGCAAATGGTTACAAAAGATCAGAAAATGTTTTACCAAGATCGAGGAATATTTATTGTCAAGATATTCATTAAATGCAATATATATTGTATGTAATAATTTGACCTAAGTCATTTTTGTACACCGTAGATCTTAGGTTTTTGTCTAAGATTTCTAACCTAATTTTGTTCAAGTGGCATAATACAAAATGCTATATAATTGTATGTTTACATCATTTGTGATGTGAACTAATGTATGAATTAAGGAGCACTTGAAGCACTTGCCTAACTTCAAGACTATCAATTTATAGAGTAGAATAGTGTACAGAGGAGATCAGATTAAGCCAAATCAAAGCAAACTAACCGAGTAGTTTAGAGCATAGATTCATCATAGTAAAGGTGAAATATATTTAGTAATTATTCATCTGTATCAAACAAGTTAAGTTGTCAACTAGCAAATAATTGTCTATTGCTTTCTAACAATTGTAATAGAGTTTTTCCTAAATCTCTTGATAGAGTAGACTTGACAATCTTATGTAAATCTCTTAACTGAGTGCACACTTCATTAGTGTTGTTAAAATCCTATAACTAGGTAGATCTAGCTGATCTAATATGTTACTCCTAACAAGGTAAGATAAAAAAAAGTGATCAAAACTTGTAGCTCTAACAGGCAAACCTTTTTTGTCTGCAGTATTGAAGAAATTGTGGGTGTCATCCCCACTGCACTTTTTACCTTCTAACAAGGGTTTTCGTGTTACCAAGATACTTTTGTTATGTGATTGATATATTGATTTCATGTTGTTTACTTTCTTAAGTTAAATGGATGAATGATACATGCAATTAGATACAATTTATCTTGCAAGATTATTAGTGTTTAGCGTCATAGATCTGAAAGGTTTACAAGTGAAAGTTTTTGAGGGAATTGATTCACCCCTCCCCTCTTAGTACCCTATCTCTCCTAATTCCAACAATTGGTATTAGAGCATAGTTCTCTTATTTCATAGTCTAACCACTCAAGGGTAAAGATATAAGTCATGGAGAGATATAAGCTATAGACCATTGAGAATTAGAAGATATATGTGCAAATGTTTGTGGAACAGTATAAGCAAGGCAAGGATGAACTGAAGAAACTACTAGTTGAAAGGAAGAATTAGCCATCTTGCAAAATGAAGTTGGTTATCATGAAGAAGCTATAGATGATGCATTTGATTATTTTGGATCTAATTTAGGAAGTATATCAGATGGATCTAAAAGCATAATCTCTAACTTGTTTGAAAAGAATTAGCACCTAACTGAAAAAGTAAAAGCACTACAAATCGGTCAAGAATCTTAGATGGTGAGAATGGTGGAAATAATGAATAATGCTAGACAAGTTGAACAAGAGAGGAATCTGGCTATTGAAGACTAAGGATAGACAACTGAACAACTACATGCAAAAGAAAGTGAAATATAGAGACTCACCGATCGCCACTTTTAAACATCAAATTAGGTGATGGTTGTGAATCAAGAAGTCAACATAGTGAATGGAGAATTATCAAGAAAACTTGAAGAAGTTTAAAAACTCGGAGAGGAGAATGAGAAGTTGAGAATGAAGTGAAAAATCAACAACAGCACAATGAAATGAAGAAATTGGCTAAGGACAGTTCTAAGAAGATTACTATTTTTTTGATTAATCAAAGGAGATTTGGAAGAAAAATTGGATTAGGCTATACCAATGAAGGAGAATCATCACAACATGCTAAAAAATTCAACTACAAACAAAATCAGAGACCTAAAGTGTTGAAATGTTATCACTGTGACAAACCAGGTCACACCTCCAATGTTTGTAGAAGCAAATCACAAGGTAAACCCCCTGCTATTCCTAAATTTGATGGATATTGTTACTATTATGGGAAATATGGACATCAAGCTTATGAATGTAGAGAAAAAAACAATGCTAACAATACTACTATGGAGAAGTTATGTTATACATGTAATAAGCATGGACACACTACACAATAATGTAAGGAAAAGATGAAGCAAGTATGGAATCCTAAGCCAAAAAGACAACCCAAGCCATACCAACTAAAAAGAAAAGGTAACTCTTATGTTTAAGATTACAACACATGGGATAACTGTATTTCATGCGGTAGATATGGGCACATTGTAGAAAATTGTTACAGGAAAAGATGGGTTGGACAATCTAGAAGCTGGACAAGCACTGGAATGGCATGTTTGCATTGTTATAAGGTCAGTGATTTAAGAAAAGATTTTAGAGACCAAGCACCAAATGAAAATCATCTATTTGAGAGTGGAAACACTATTGTAGATATCATGAAAATAAGAAACACTATGTGGAGAAAGGCATCTAATGAGAATGTTGATTTAAGCAATGCTATAGGTGAAACCTCATCCACTGGATTGGGTGACATGAGTACCTCCACTTAAATTAACGAAGGTATGTATGGGACTAATATTTCAAAATGATCATATTTTACATATAGTTCCTTATATATGATGAGAAAATACCAAATCTACATGGAAAGAGATGCATTATGGTTTATAGGTTAAGAGCCAACAAAGTTACACAGTTTGTAAAAGCGAGACCAAGAGTTGGTTACCCTTCAATAATCATAATTCAAGGTTAACCAAGCACAGGTATCAAGCAATGAAGGAATTGTGGGTTAACTGAGGTATTGAATTCCTACAATCTTTACCAAGATGATAGTTGTTATGAACCAAAAGGTAGGTGAAGCATTTATTGCATGAAAGTTTGAGCAGGAATATAGAAAAGTCTATAAATACATGGGAAACAGAGTTCATTTCTACATTGCGATCTCGAAGAGTGAAGATTTGATAGAAAAGAGTTCGAGCTAAAAGGATTTTCAGAAGGATTCAAGGCTACTATAGATCTAACCAGCATCACTCTTCAATGATTCTGAGTAAGTACATTTGCTACCAAACACTTTATTAACTTATTGCTTGCTGAAACCCTAAATCAATTTATGGCATCTACATCATTCGCAAGAAAATCACATAGTGTTGAGGAAAAAGTAAATCTGATTGTTACGATGAATTTTGATGAACCTAAGTACAAACCATACCTCAAGATCACATAAAAAATGGATTCAGTGGGAGCTTTCTCAAGCATCCCAGATAGGGTTTTGTTAATCAAAGATGTACGGTCATTCATTCATTGCAAAATTGGAGAAGTAGGAGATTTTGAGACTATTACAGTGTATCAACAATTGTGTGGCACTGATGGAAAACTGAAACCAAAATATAACTAGATTGAGAAATCAAGAATATCGTGTGCCATAAAATTTCTGCAATCATTCAAAATAAATTGGATAAGGATTGTACTGAGTCGGTATCATGATGGATAATTCTGGCTGGATAAGCCAGTAGAGGTCACAAAGAAAATGATTAGTAGGGTTACTGGCTATCCTACAACTGACAAGGAAAAGGCTTTCTGAAGCTCCTCCCGAGCTGATGTTGAGAAGAACACTGGAGCTGCATGGGATGGTCGAGCATTGAAGATTTCAACAATTAAAGACCCTGCAGTAAAATTTGCATCACATGTGATCAGGTACAATATATTTCAATTGAGCAGATTAAATAGCGTACCCTATAGCACAGTTGACATGGAACATAAAATTATAAAGAAAGATCACCAGATTGATCTTGTAGAGGTACTACTAAACCAATTAAAAGAAAACATGAAGACTATAAGGTCACAGAAGACTAACACCTGTAAGTTTGGATCACTCATTGTTTGTTTATTTTTCTATGTACAAAAGTATCTCCCTAGTGTCGGTAAAGTAAATTGGACAATAGATAAAATGATAACCGTACAAATTACCAAGATCATGAACAAGTTAGGGAATGATTAGAATAAAGTTGTTAATGAGTACTTTAAATAATTTAAGGCCAAGATGAATTAAAGAAGTAGAATTCCATGAGAATTAGTTGAGAAATTGAAGACAGATATATTTTTTCTACTCCACATAGATCATACCATAATAAAAGTAGTTGAACCTAGAGAAAAATGGCTAGCACCTATGGGCTATGAAATGAACTATGATTTTGGATTGAAATCTATTGAAGAACTGCTAGCATTACCAAAAGACCTCAAGGATACTAGGTTTGGAACCTATGAAGAAGGTCAATCTAGAATCACGACAAGTTTTGTTATCAACAAAATGACAAGGAAATCAAAGAAAATGAAAAATATTTTGACAGAAAAAATTGGGAAAGATGAAGACTCATCTAAAGAGTCACTGGTTGAACAGGAAACCGAGGGTCAGTTGATGTTGGCTGACAAACCATATGATAGTGAGGAAACCAAGTATGAACAAGAGAAAGACCCTACTCCAGTTCCTCCCACCAAGATTCAAAAGAAGAAGCAGTTGCTAGTACAAATAGGTACATGTACAAGATCATCAATTGTAGCCTCACCTCCACTAAAGAAAGGAGTAGTGAAAATCACAAGACCGAGGGAAGCTCTACCGACAAAGACATATACCAAGAGAAATGCCAAGGTTGTAGCTGAGGCACTCAAGAAAAGGAGAATACTAATAATAGGTAAAGAAGACACTGAGGATGAAGAAAATGAAGATGACATCAGTCAATTCAAAGTGGTCATCAACAAGGTAAGGACAATAGATGAAATCATTGATGATATAATTAAAAATGGTGACCTTGCTGATCCAGAACTTGGCAGATCTGAAAAAATGTCAAATGAGGATTAAACAAAGATTGAGGAGGCAGTCATCCAAATGATGATAAAGTTTAAAAGAGTTCCATTAGAGTTTTCACTATCACTACCAAAGGAGTTGGATGACAAAATAAATAAAAAATGGGCTTATGCACTAGACACCGAGAAGAGAAAGAGAGAAAGATCTCTATTTCGGGCAGCCCCACATCTAAGTCTGGAAGAAATTAATGAATACATGGCTAATTATCAAGCAAGATTTATTATAAAGAACCGAGCTATGATGATACTAGATGAGAATGCAGTAGATGTAGATGAGACTAGCTATTCTCTATGGACATCAATTCTTAAAGCCAAAGAAAAAGATGAGAAAATTGCATTCTTAAATTTGTCTAAAAAGAGACAACTTTCCAAAGGAAAAGGAATCTACATTGAAGATACTATAGCAAAGAAGTCAAAGGACACTGGTATATCAGTTACCGAGGTAATTGATATCACTGAACACAAGGAAGACATAAATATTTCATAGGATACACTGGATCTAGTAGAGATCCAAATGAAGAAGAAAACCGATGATGATGTACTCATTGAGGACATCACAAATGGTGATCCTAATGAAAAGGATGATGAGGATGTAAATATTGCACTAGAAAACACTCAAGATGAAGCACAAGTCACTGAATGTCCATTTATATCATTACCGGGCAAGCTTCCTATACTTGCAGAAGCAGTCGAAATTCTTTCATAGGAACAACCTGACGGCTCAGACCCCAAGAAACTTAAAGATATAACAGGGGTACAAGATACCAAAATACCTAAAAAGATAGATAAGTCTGAAAGAATGGAGGAAACTACTACAGAAACAAAGGCACAAGATTAACCAAAGGAAACCAAGGTGATTCCACCTGACACAACATCTGAGGCTCCCACTCATTCAACAAACACACAAGTTACAAAGGAGTAGAGGAAGGAAGAGAGTGTGTCAACTGAGAAGGATACTCCAAAGGAAGAAGACAAGGCTCTTGTCACCATTGTGAAGAAGTCATCCCTTGCACCAGAAAACAAGAAGAAAAAGAAAGCAAAAGGGTCGGTCACTCTAGATGAAGTTATAGTAATACCCAAGTGTGACCCGAGGACACTTAGCCCTGAAGAACTCAAAAAGTATGGGGAGTTATGCATGAGGAAAGAGACACAAGAAAAACTGAGGCAAGAGAATAAAAGCAAGGAAATATTAGAAACTATAAGAGATATCTTACAATAGGTCATACTTGAAGTACATATAGATGAAGACATACCAATCATGGACCAACTTGCCACCCTTACTGAAGGAATTAATGGCCCAGATGTGGACACCAAAAAGAGAATTAAAAAAAGGGTAGAGTTGAGGATTCAACATAAACTTGCAGAAAGAATCAACCAAGAAGTGGAAATAAACAAGGTCAAATTATCTAAAGTAATAACCAAGATCAAATCTAAAACCTAGTTAATTTGTCAATTCTTACTAAAGCTATGCACTATGGAAACCTTCACTATTGAGATCAGTGAAAAGATCAAAGTTCTGGAAGTGGAAATCAAGATTAGTAAAAATGCAGCTATAACCAAGCCACAAGCCTTTTCAAAGCATATTCACAGAGTTCATTAACTCAGGAAGATAATAGTAGATCTCAAGAAACAAGAAGAGTAGATTACAGATCAAGTCACAGAGCTACAGACATAACTCCTTCCATACCTGAAGATTTTTGAGAAACACATTGTCAAAGTGGAACAAGTTGTTGCAACACTAAAAATCTTTGTGTTGGATAACATCTTTGACATGCATGCACAAGTCGGTCTTGAGCACATTGCTCTAACCAAATTGAAAGAGGAATGGGAAAACCTCTTGGCATAAGTGAAGAAAACCCATCAGCACATTTTTGACAAGATGTGAGTATACAGTTTAATTTTTTTCTTATTTGGCATTACTATCAAAAAGGAGGAAATCAATGTGTATGCTAATATGCCAAAATATGTACATAGATGCTACGTATACTACATATTACCGAGAGCATGCACCAAGGGAGATTATATAGAAATTTTGTTAAGTATATAAGTATATGGTGGAGATGTAAGTTATATGTAGAAATTTTTTTCTATATACATTCAAGTTTTGATACTAATGCCAAAGGGGGAGATTGTTATCTCTACTGAGCAGTAAAGGTTGTCATTAGTATCAAAGGTTATCAAAGATATCGGTCGGTTACTTATATTAAGCTAGTTAGTAACTACAAGCAAAACAAACTAGTTGGTTAAGCATATATACCGAGCATCAAATAGTTTACTGAGCATCAATAAACACCAACACCGAGCGACAGTAAACACTGAGCACCAGTATACACCGAGTAGTTTATATAGTGTTTACCAAGGATCATAGGAAATGACATAGTAATTAGGAATGACACATTCTTCTATGCAAATGGTTACAACAGATCATAAAATGTTTTACCAAGATTGAGGAATATTTATTGTCAAGGTATTCATTAAATGCAATGTATATCATATGTAATAATTTGATCTAGGTTATTTTTGTACACCGTAGATCTTAGGTTTTTGTCTAAGATTTGTAACCTAATTTTGTTAAAGCGGCATAATGTAGGATGCTATATAATTGTATGTTTTCATCATTTGTGATGTGAACTAATGTATGAATTAAGGAGAACTTGAAGCACTTTCCTAACTTCAAGACTATCAGTTGACAGAGCAGAACAATATACAAAAGAGATCAGATTAAGAAAAATTAGAGTAGGCTAACAAAGCAGTTGAGAGTAGAGATTCATCATAGTAAAGGTGAAATATATTAGGTACTTATTGATCTGTATCAAACAAGTTAAGTTTTTAATTAGCAGATAATTGTCTATTGCTTTCTATAATTGTAATAGAGTTTTGGCTAAATCTCTTCACAGAGTAGACTTGACAGTCTTATGTAAATCTCTTTACCAAGTGCACACTTCATTAGTGTTGTTAAAATCCTATAACTAGGTAGATCTAGCTGATCTAATATGTTAATCCTAATAGGGTAAGATCACCATAAGTGATCAAAACTTGTAGCCCTAATAGGAAAACCTTTTCTATCTATAGTAGTGAAGAATTTGTGGGTGTCATCTCCACCATAGTTTTTACCTTCTAAAAAGGGTTTATGCATTACCAAAATACTTGTGTTATGTGATTGATATATTGATTTCATGTTGTTTACTTTCTTAAGCTAAATGGATGAATGATACATGCAATTAGATAGAAGTTATCTTGCAAGGCTATTATTGTTTACCGTCATAGATCTAAAAGGTTTACAAGTGAAAGTTTTTTAGGTCACTAATTCACCCCTCCCCTCTTAGTACCCTATCTCTCCTAATTCCAACAATTTTCATGTCATCGAATCTTCCTCTTAAACTTTCAGCTCTAGCTCTTTTGACATTACCATCACCACTATAAACTTGAGCAAGTTTATCCCATATTTGTTTAGTAGTAGTGTAGTCCTTGATATCTTCAAATTTGGCATATGTCAGTGCAACACCAATCTTGATCTTAGTAACATTATGCTCATTCTTGTCTCTTAATTGATCAAGGGTCAAGGGACCGGTGGGTCATGCAAGGTAGCCATTCTCCATTAAAGTGAGGGCAGAATTCCTAATTCTAGATACATTGCTTCATTCAAATTTTCCATATTGTGAAGTTATCCTTGTTTAGCTTTGGCACTTCCCTCTTATACATTTTGTGATCTTTGTGTTGAAGTCCTTAAAACTCTGTTCTAAGCAACTTGGCTGCTCTAATACCAATTGTTATAATAATTGAGAGGGGTGTGCTTCAGTTATCCATAGTCCCAAATACAAAATGCATATCCAAAAACAATTTACTTAAACTTTTGTAGCTCGGTAACATAAAATACTAATCTATCTATGCTTTTACCAATTACCAGTTAACAACTTAGTATATTCACTGATCAAATCAAATATGCAACATGTAAAGCATGATAACAAAAAATCATCATAGTCAACACATAACACAAAAGATTTAACATGGAAACCCTATAAAGGGAAAAACCACCTGGGGCTGGAAACCCAAAATATTGTTTACTCTACTAAAGTGAGGTCGGTGAAGACCCAACCCTGTTAAACATTACAAAACACACTGTAAGGTGTGATGTTGATAAAGGATTTAAGACCAACCATTATCCTCCAACTAGCATTCACTATGGGGTTGATAGGATAACAATTTACATTCTATGAATGACATACAAGACTTTCCTAGTCCACTCAATTAAGAGATTTATCTATTTAAAATGGTTAAAATGTAACAGTAGGTGATTTGAGTACAATACAACTCCTATTGAAGATGTTCAGATCTATATTAATCTCATTCAAATCCTCTAATCATTATATCAATTCTATTTCAAAAATATTCAATAACTTATTGTCCCTCGGTTATAGCTCTTCGGCGCTCGATAATCTCTACAGTTTAGTTCTCCTTAACCAATCTAATCAGGAATGCATGAAGCTTGTTCATGTGATATCTTTTTAGTTATCTTCTTTTTGACATCCACAAACAATGAAATTAGTGTCTCTTAAATAGATAAGTAAACCCTTTTAATTTTATCCATTTGATTTTGCTGCTGGTTCTCCTTCATTGATTTTTCCACTTAAACCTTGCTCGATTGATGTATCAATAACACATTTTATTACAATACCTTATATCTTCTTCAAATTTTGTTAGTCATAGATCTTCGTAACAAACTTTTAGGAATGGGAACACTGAGAGGGGGGGTTGAATAAGTGTTTACTGTATTTAAATTTTTTACTTAATCTCAAACTAAACTTAAATACTTAAATACTAAAATGAAAATTCACATAAGCATGAAACATGAAATCAAAACATAACACCAATTTGGTTATGGGAAACCCAAATAGGTAAAAACCTCGGTGGGAATCAACACCCACTAATATTATGTACTAGTGTTTTATGATCCTTCTTAGAAGATCCTTAACCCTATTAGGAGTTGCTTTACAATATGTTTAGTATAGTGGACCTTGTCAAGGGTCAGACCCTTTTAGGAGTCATTTACAATAAACCCTATTAGGGGTGTGGATGTACTATCCTAGAGCTCACTACTTAAGTGGTGAAGGCTACAACCTTAAGATCTTAGATACACACTATATCTACTGGATGGACTGTCACTTGACACTATTTGTCTGATCAGTTCCTTTGATGTGCTGATGCTTTGACCTCTTGAAAAGATCTAATACATCTTAACAAACCTTCACACACTTCTTCTCTTCTTATCTTTACTCTATATCAACTTCCATACTAATTACAATGGGCGCATCTCATATTTATATGCACATACAAAACAAATGACTAGGTCAGCCCTTCAACTGATTACATACAACACTTCCAATTGAATTGGATCAAGTGTGTTTAAAAACAAATAAAATTACATGTCAAAAACCTAATTACAATAGGCACATGGCCTTTACATCATAATAACATAACCAAAAATCAAAATGCCAATAGTCGGCTACTTACTCTGTTCTTCTCTGGCACACACTGGTTGTGTGACTTCAATTGTCTGTGACTTTGTCATACCTGCATATCTGATCATGATCTCATAGACTAAGCATGTATATGATGTTACCAACTTAAATCTTAGGGTGTACACCATAACTTGATCATACGCACATGCACTGATGCTCTGAACTACTCGTGCTTTGTACATTGTCCAGTCTTCAACACTTAGCCAATGTTTTATTCTCTCATCAAGTGCGCTAACTCCAAACTACTATACGACTTTGTTTCCATAATGAAAACACTATATTAAGTCATATACACTAGTATAGCCAACTTTCCAACAATATCCCATTTTTTCTTTGATGGGAACAAAGGAATATGGCCAAGTTGCTAACTGACCCTTAATGCAAAAAAATGTCTATCTTATATCTCCCTCATACATATCTTATATATTTCTTATATATATCTATACATATCTATAACCCATATTATATACATACTCCCCCTTTGACATTAATGAAAAAGGTTCTTCAAAATTGTATCTACAAATACTTACTATGATAGAACATCTGGATATGTTATCTATAGGTTTTGGATCTCCTTCTTCTAAAATGTGATCAATGAATTTACAATCTATAGATGGGTGCATAATGCATACTATAGCTTCTCCCTCTTCTCTAGATTTGTGGTAGGACCTTGATCATATGTCACCATGGTGGCATCGATCTCCTTGATATTCTGATCAAGTATGTCTAATGAGGGTGCAAGAGCATTCCTTAACTGAGTTTGATTGGCCCTTATCTTGGACATCTCTTTCTCTACCTTCACAAGCTTATCTATCTATCCTTGGTAGAAATTATTGCACACATTCACATCAATAAATGAATCTTCCACTAATTTCCTTATGTTTTCTATTATAGCTTCTACCTCTTGTACCTTCTTGTATAGATCACTAGTCAACTTATTATGGTTCATGCAATTAGCAATAATCTTTCTACCATGTGCTGAAAACTCCTTCAAAGATGCTTGACTAGTTTTCAGAGAGCTCAGGTCAAGTGCAAAGTTGCTAACCAATTTACTGAGCCTCTTCTTCAAATATGTCTCTTCTGCAACTAGGGATGCAGATTCTTCTATACTAGAGAAGTTACTCTTGAACTATGAAATGATAGTACTCACATCATCAATGGAGTGTACCTTAGACACTTTCTTGTCTGTTGTTAACAAGTTGTTCAAGATGTTTACTGATTCTACAAGGAGGGGATTTCTCATCACTTGTTTCTCCTTGGATTTCTCCATAGCTCAGATGCTGATTTTGATCAAGTCTTCTTCTCTCAAAGAGTCCAAACTGGTTGTGTCAGGTGTCAAACTTGACAACAATGCTACTGAGGGAGTGATAGGAGTTCTCTCCATCACCCTTACCATCATTTCAATAGATGACTTATTTGTTTGCTCATTGTCTTTTGTCTCTACTTTTTTTTTCTTCTTCTTTCTTTTCTTCTTTTTCTTTTTCTTTTTCTTTTTCTTCTTCTTTCCTTTCTTCTTCTTTTTCTTCTTTTGTTACTTTTTCCTTTTCTTCTTCTTTCTTATTTGTTATATCCTCAATCAATATTTCTTCTTGTTGATTAGGAGGAGTGTTACTGCATAAATTTTCAGCCTCTTGAGTGCTTACAAATGCTTCTTCAAACTTGTCCAGATCCATATCTATGGCCACCATAGTAGCTTTTATATTGTCAATGAAGATTGAATCATCTTTAGGTGTCTTTGTCATAGGCACAGTCTTCTCTGCCTCTGTGGATGTGTCAATTGTATGCGCTGAATCCTATGGACCTATAGATTGTTCATTGATGGTCTTTGACTCTTTGGAAATCATAGAGGGTACTTGGGACTTGGGTACAGTAGTTGGATACATGTGCCTATTAAAGAAGACCTTCTCAATATGCCTTCTCTATTTCCTTAGCCACCAGTTCATAGTTTTTGTCGATTATATGCAAGGTCCTTGACTTTTTTCTTAGATGAATCTTTACCAAATCTAACAATAGTGAATTTTCTTCTAAGGAACATATAAGGAGGGTTTCATCTAAGGTCTTTTCCCTTATCCTTAGATCATCTTCAATAGCTTTTCTTTTTAGGAACTCTAAGATGTTCCACATATTATCAGGAATCACAGTCTTCAGTTCTAGGACTATTTTCTTAAACTTAAACATATGTTTGACAATCATTCCGTGTATCTCTAATTTTTCAATCTCACTGTATTTTTCATATAACTTTCCTACTTTATCAATCTTGCCTTCATCAATGATTCTCGTACCTAGCACACTGAGACTAGGTTTGAAACTTACTTGAGGAGGTGTTTGAGTGTTCCTTATGTTCCTTGTTACTCTCAAGGATGCACGACCAATGCTGATTTCTTTCTTCCTCTTAGGGATTGCCTTATACTCTGGAGGAGAAGTAAGGTCAATGGTTTCTTTGGGTGCAAAAGGAGTAACATCAGTATTACCCTTCTGAATATCAGACTTTTCTATCTTTACCTTATTTAGCTTAGTATCTTGTAATTTAGTCTTTTCTATTGTTTCCCTCTCAATTTCCAAAGCAATATTTTTTTCCCTTGCTTTGTCTAGGTCTACTTGAGACACTCCATGAATTCTCAAGATCTCTAAGGTAACCTTAGCAACCTTCCTCTTTGTTGGAGCCCTATTTAGTACAACATCTACTTCTTTAGTTTTCTCTTCATAAGCTCCCCATCTTGGTTCATTAGGGTCTTTAGGGGCTAACAACAATACTTGTGCATATGCTTCTAGGACTTTTTCCTCAACCTCATATCCAAGTGGATGAATCCACTTTGTCCTTGGTTCATCAGCCTCCATGCATGTTATGTCAATCTCAACCATAAAATAAAATGTGTTAGAATAACTAAGAGGGGGGTGAATCAGTTAATCATTGTCCCAAGTCAAAATGTATAATCCAAAACAAATTAATTAACTTTCTGCTACTCGGTAACTTAAAATAATTTTACTATCTGTGCTTTTACCAATTATCAATTAATAACATATATGATTATTGACCAAATCTAACATGTAATATGTAAAGTATGATAACAAAAAATCATCACAATCAACACATAACACAAGATATTTAACGTGGAAATCCTGTTAAGTGAAAAACCAGCTGGGACTGGAAACCCAAAAATATTCACTCTTCTGAAGTGACGTTGGTGAAGACCTATCCCTATTAAATGTTACAAACACACTATTAGGTGTGACCTTGTTATAATATTTAAGACCAACCATTATCGTCCAACTAGCATTCACTATGGGGTTGACAGGATAATAATGTTCATTCTATGAATGATACATAATAAGACTTTCTTAGTCCACTTGGTTAAGAGATTTGACTATGTACAATGGTTAAAATGTAACAGTAGGTGATCTGATCTATTACAACTTCAATTGCAAATATACAAATCAATATTCAGCTCACACAAATCTTTCTAATCAGTGTAACACTTATGATTCAACAATATATGAACTTACTATCCATTGGTAATTACTCTCTGTCGCTCGATAATGCTTTGTGGCACCCGGTAATGCTCTGCAATTAGGTTCTCCTTAACATGTATAATCAAAATGCATGAAGACTTGTTTACATGATAATTCTATAGTTTTCTTTTTCTTCCGGCAACTTCCTTCGTGAAATCATTAGTCTCTTATATAGACATGTAAACCATTTTCTTCTTGTCCATCAAATTTTGCCTCTTAATCTCATCCACTAATTTTTCTTCTTTAATCTTCTTCAGCTGATGTGTCAATAACACAATTCAATTCAATCCATTAGATCTTTCCTGAATTTTGTTAGTCGTCGATCTTCATAACAAACTTTATCTTTAACCTTGATTTCATGCACTTTCTAGCTCATCAATCCTATTATCTAAATTGATCATTTAATTCTTTTCTCCTACTTGGTTAACAAAGAAATGCATCGATCTTAGTAAACACTAGTTCCTTGGTTAACACTATGCTCAGTATACAATACACTTTGTCAGTGTATACTACAATGGTTCATTTACTGACAACACTACTTTGTGTCTTTTCAGCTCTTTTCCTCATTATGAATGAATGTAACATAATCAAGTCAATAACATAAGGTCATAGATTCATAAATAAGTTACTCAATGTATTCCTTATCCTCATCTGACATTTACATCTTCCTCATGTAGATATTACTATTCTTCATCTCTTCTTTCACCTTTCTTCAGATGTTTGGGTATAGTAACTTAAAAGATAAGTACTGTCAAGCTAGTTGACATCAATGACAACATATTACTGATTTAATCATCTTACATATCTACTCAACATCTTCAATGATCTACAAATCACAAATCTTGATCAATCAAGTTCTAAATCAGTTGTAGGTTCAACATAGTGGCCTTATACTTTTCAACTATCTTCTCTGGAATTTTGAATCTCATATGCATCTTAGCCTTGAATGTTTTCAACTCCAACATCATGTATTCATTCAAAGTTCTCTCCGTACATGCCTTGAGAGATATATGTGGCATTGTGGGAATGGATTTGTCTAGATATAAATCGGATACTTTCCCAACAATGTGGAAGTACATATATAAGATTAAAGACCCAAATCTAAATATCCTGGTGTTATCATTCTTGATTGCCTTAATGTTGTCAAGTAACTATGCACACAAGATTTCACACAAATTGAACTCTCCATTCTCATTCACAAGTCTTATAGTTGCAAGAATTGTGGCTGTAGACACACTATTGACCCTACTAGTGTGTTGGAACCTGTAACCTAGTATCATGGACATTAATTGGATGTCATCTTGCTCAATAGGCTCTATGGTTATTCTGTGCCTATCACTTCTTGACTTACAAGTTTTCTCAACAAGATTCCTTACATCCTGGCCTGCTGGAAGAACAATGCCTATCTTAGAGAGGCATGTCATTTCATGAATTAGGTCACTAGTAATTCTGACCGGTACTTCACCTATCCAAAATAGGTCATCGTAAATTATTCTCAGTAGAATCTTGAACCAATCTTATTTATAGAACTCATAGGGTGTAGCATATTCTACTATAGGGTGATTATTCTACCACGCATACTCATCCATGAAGCTTTTGTCTAGTTTTAACATAGCTTCCATGTGTGCTCTTAATCTATCCAAACCTACTGGTTCTTTCTTATAGTAAATGTATGCCCTAATGTCCTCGATATGCATAACACCCATAGGCATGTGGGAGAATGCCCCTTCTAGGTCATCTAAGGTGGATTTGAATACGTACCTCTTAAATACATGGCTTTTCTTCTTTGCAACATCAAACACTATAGGAATAGCCATCACTTACTTGTATAATACTTTCTGAAAGGTTTCCAAGAGATTTTGAATTAGCGCAATGAACTAGGGTTTCTGCAACCAATCAAATGCACAACAAGTCACTTGATGAATCAAATTGCAATCCTTCTCAATCAAATCCTAGGGCCCTTCTACTCTCCAATTTCTTTGAATTTGAATGCAATGTGTGATTTACTAACTTCTGTGTACTATAAAGTATAAATTCTTCCATTAATGCTCAGCACATAAGCCAGGTTGTCTCTAAATATTTATAACTTCCACTTCGCAAACAATCAGCTAGTGCACTCTTTCACATAGGTTCTGCTAGTTTCCAAAAGCTTAAGTCCAAAGGTGCATACTCTAAAAGTAAGTATGTTATCCATGTAGGGGTTTAGAGCTAAATTAGCTCCCCCTATGACCCTGAGGGCCATTCATCTAGATGTAGAGGGTGCGTCCACTATGGATGCATCCAATACATACTCATCAACCTTATCCTTCTTTTCTTATGACCAAATCAAGCTCGCATCCTCTAAATCTTTCACAAAATTGACTTCTCCTTCGGGATCTAATACTAGTTCTCCAGGCTTTTTAGGGTTTTCCTGACTTTGCATCCTTGATCTATAAAACTTTGAGATGTGTCCTGCCTTGTTACAAGAGTGAAAAATGATTGGAGGCCTTATATTCCTTGACATATTGACATGAGTCACCATTTTACATTGTCTAGCTGAGTGATCATTATAGTTACATATCAGACATGTAACATTCTGAGAACTTCTTATGCTTGATTGATTCTGATTTATTTGAGTATACTGAGTTTTATTCTTCTGACTTGTCTTGCAATTCACAACTCTATGACCAAATTTATTGCATGAATAACAGTAACCATTAAAAGGTCTTACCTCTGTACAGTTTCTTGCTATATGTCCATGCTTGTTACATGCATAACAAGTGCAGTCTATTGGCTTGTGCTCATTCTTAGGTGGTTCAATATGATCCTTAGATAGACTTGTAATCTCCTTAGCATCTGAGGTGCCTTTTGGTGCTTTCATTCTTTCTCACATGTTATCAATCTGATTTTATGCTTCATTGTATCTAATGCAGCTAGTATCTCCTTTAGCTCTTCTTGCATATAGCTAAGATTCTATCAAATTAGAACTAGTGTGTAATTTTTCAATGTGATTCTTAGCCTCTTTCAGTTCAGATTCCAAGATTTCCTTTTTGTTCCTTAGCTCCAAGATTTACATGTTTGCTTGCCTTAATTCTTCATTGATTTGAAGGTTCTCTTTGATCTGTTCCTCATAGAATTCCTGATTGTTAGTCAGCTTATCATCAAATTCTTCAAGCTATTCTTTCAAGGATGCATTTTCTTTATTCAGCTTCTTGATCATTATCCCTAAATCACTGGTAGAGCATTCTTTCAAATCCTTTCTTAGCCTTTTGATGACTAATTCAGCATCATTGAATTTTTCCTTTAGTTCTTCAATTTCTTTTTCAGATCTATCCAAGACTTCAAGAGAAACTTCAAGATTTCTTTTTAGATGTTTCATTTCTACTTTTTCAAAGATCTCCTCAAGTGGTTAAACTTCTTTGCTGAGGACCAGAGCTATGATACCAATTGTTATGAATGGGAACACTGAGAGGGGAGGGGGGGTGAATTAGTGTTCACTTTATTTAAACTTTTTACTTAATCTCAAACTGAACTTAAATACTTAAATGAACATTCACATAACCATGAAACATGAAATCAACACATAACACCAGTTTGGTTATAGGGAAACCCAAATAGGTAAAAACCCCAGTGGGAATTGACACCCACTAATATTCTGTACTAGTGTTTTATGATCCTTGTTAGAATATCCTTAACCCTGTTAGGAGTTGCTTTACAATATGTTTAGTATAGTGGACCTTGTCAAGGGTCACACCCTGATAGGACTCTTTTACAATAAACCCTATTAGGGGTGTGGATTCACTGTCCTAGAGCTCACTCCTCAAGTGGTGAAGGCTACAACCTTCAAATCTCAGATACACACTATATCTATTAGATGAACTATCACTTGACACTATTTGTCTGATCTATTCCTTTGATGCACTGATGCTTTTAACTATTTAAAAGCTCTAATACATCTTAAAAAACCTTCACAAACTTCTACTCTCCTTTTCTTTACTCTATATCAACTTCCATACTAATTACAATGGGTGCATCTCATATTTATATGTGCATACAAAACAAATGTCTAGGTTGTCCCTTAAACTGATTACATACAATGCTTCCAATTGAATTGGCTCAAGCATGTTTAAAAAACAATACAATTACATGTTGGAAACCTAATTACAATAGGCATATGGCCTTTACATCATAAGAAGATAACCACAAATCAAAATGCCAATAGGCGGCTACTTACTTTGTTCTTCTTTTCAACACACTGGCTGTGTGACATCAACTATTTGTAACTTTGTCATACCTACATATTTGATCATGTGCTCATAGATGAAGGATGTATATGATGTTAAAAAATTTACTCCTAGGGTGCAGACCATAACTCAGTCGTACGCACGTGCCTTGATGCTCTGAACTACTAGTGCTATGTACACTGTCTAGTCTTCCACACTTAGCCAATTTCTGATTCTCTGATCAAGTGCACTGACTCCAAACTACTATATGACTTTGTTTCCATAATGAAAACACTATATCAAGTCATATACACTAGTATATCTAGATTTCCAACACAAACTTTATCTTCAATGGTGATATCAAGATGCTTTCTTGCTAATCATCCTTATCAGCTAAACTGATCATTTGGTTCCTTTCTTCATGCTCGGTTAACAAAGAAATCTATTGGTGAAAAAAACCTCAGTAAGTACTATAACTCTATATACACTACATTTCTCAGTGTATACTGAAATGCTTCTTTAACCGACCACAGTGCCTTGTGCATTTTTTCTCTTTCCTTGATCATAGATGAATGCAACATAATCAAGTCAATAACATAAGGTCATAGAATCATCAATAAGTTACCCAATGTATTTCTTATCATCATGTGCTATATCCATCTTCGTGATGTAGATACATATGTTCTTCATCTCTTTTTCTCCTTTGTACAAATGTTTGGGTATAGTAACTTACAATATAAGTATTGTCAAACTAAGTTTACATCAATGACAACATATTACTGATTTAATAATCTTACATATCTAATTAGTAACTTGATGATCTCTAATCAAAAATCTACAAGTTATATAGTTTATTCAAATTAGTTTTAGTTCATCAGTATCCCCAAGGTAGGGCTAGTATTGGATGGAGAGAATCTCATGTTGAGGAGGACTTTATTGAAGGTTTCCAACACCATGGAGCCACCTCAGAGGAAGAGGTTATTCAAAACTACTTGTAGGTCTCATGGAAAGATATGAAAGGTGATATTGTGCTTCAGATCCACTGATAACATAGTATCCATAGAGATGGTGGACAAACTAAAACTTAGGAGGATACCCCATACCACTCCCTAAAAGGTATCATGGCTCAATAAGGGACAACAAATAGTAGTTGATGAACAAACTATGGTTGAGTTTGAGATAGGAGAATACAAGGACAAGGTCCTATGTGACATATTGTCCATGGATGCATGTCACCTTCTTCTAGGACAACCATGGCAGTATGATGTGAACGCCATACATGATGGTGAAAGAAATAGCTATGTAATCACCAAGCTAGGAAAGAAGTTTCAAATGGATCCATTGCAGGAACCTAATGAGGAGAAGTATGTGGAAAATAGTGCTATGCTCTTGAGTGGGAAGGAGTTTCTTAAGGTTATGAAGAAAGAGAAAGAGGTATGTTGTGTAGTGATAGTGAAGCCAAAGGAGGCTAAGGGGAAAGTTATCATACCACCAGAGGTATAAACATTATTGGATAAGTATCATGAGATAGTGGATAATGGGTTTCCAACTGCATTACCACCTATAAGGGAAATAAGCCATCAAGTAGACCTCATTCCTAAAGAAAATTTGCCAAACAAGGTACAATATAAGATGACACCAAGCCAAAATATAGAGAGAACAAAGAAAATTCAAGATTTGTTGGATAAGGGATTGATAAGGAAGAGTTTGAGCCCTTGTGTTGTACCTACTATCCTTTCACCAAAGAAGGGAGGTACATGGAGGATGTGCACTGATTCTAGGGCCATCATCAAGATTAAAATTAGATACAGATTTCCAATGCCAAGAATTGAGGACTTGCTATACAATTTGAGAGGTTCTTGTTATTTCTCCAAGGTGGATTTGAAGTCAGGCTATAATCAAATCAGAGTTATGCCTGGTGATGAATGGAAGATAACCTTCAAGAAAAATGAAGGGTTGTATGAGTGGCTTGTTATGCCCTTTAGCCTAACTAATGCCCCTAGTACATTCATGAGGCTCATGAATGAAGTATTGGCAAAGTTTATAGGTAAGTTTGTAATAGTTTATCTTGATGACATTCTAATTTTTAGTAGGTCTAAGGAGGAGCACATGGATCATTTGGACTAGGTCTTGAAGAGACTACATAAAGAGAAGTTGATGATCAATCAGGACAAGTGTGAGTTCTTGAAAACTAAACTAGTTTACGTTGGTTTTGCGATTGCTAATGGCTGCATGAAGATGAATCTTGATAAAGTCAAGTCAATCTTGGATTAGCCTACACCTAAGTCCATAGGGGATGTTAGAAATTTTCATGGATTGGCATCTTAATATAGGAAATTTGTGAGGAACTTTAGTCATGTATGTGCACCTATCCTCAACACCATTAAAGGTGGAATCAAATGTCAATCCAAATGGATAGAGGAAGCTCAAAAAGGGTTCAAGATGTTGAAAAAAAATGATTGTAGAACTACCTACTTTGAGGTTTCCATATTCCAATCAGTTATTTGTGGTGGAATGTGATGCTAGCAAGCTAGCCATTAGAGCAGTGTTAATCCAAGAGGGACACCCTGTGACATTCTTCTCTGAGAATTTTAATGAGGCTAAACAAAAGTACTCCACCTATGATTTGGAGTTATATGCAATGGTGCAAGCACTGAAAAGTTGGAGACGTTATCTCCTACCAAGAGAATTTTTGGTCTATATAGATAACCATGCACTTAGTTTCTTGAATGGGAAAGATAAGTTGAACCAAAGACATCTTAAGTGGGTTGAATCTTTGCAAGTCTACACCTTTTTTATCAAACATAAGAAAGGAGTTAGCAAAAAGGTTGTTGGTGCTCTTATTAGAAGAGTCCTATCTATTCAGGAAATTCAATTGCAAAGTGTGGGTATGGAACATCTAAAACATCTCTACAAAGAGGAAAAGGACTTCAAGGATGCCTATGAGGCATGTGAAAGGCTTAGACATGGATTCAAGGTGGACATCACTGAGTACATATTGCAGGAAGGACTTTTGTTCAAAGGACATCTAATGTGTATACCTCAGTGCTCAATGAGGGAAAACATAGTAAAAGAGAAAAACCAAGGAGGTTTGGGAGTCCACTTTGGAGTGGAAAAGACACTTGAGCAGGTGAATAGGCATTACTATTGGCCTAAGTTACAATCAAATGTGAGGAAGTTTGTGGAGCAATGTTAGATCTGTTAGAGGGCTAAAGGATAGAGTAGTAATAGTGGATTTTAGTAACCTCTATCCATACCTCAAAGGCCTTGGGAGTGCTTGAGTATGGACTTTATTTTGGGGTTTCCAAAGACACCTAGGGGACATGATAGTGTATTTGTTTTGGTGGACCATTTTAGCAAGATGGCACACTTCATACCATGCAAGAAAACACATGATGCTTCACAAATTGTAGGTCTATTCTTCAAAGATGCTATTAGGATCCATGGATTGTCATTGAATATAGTAAGTGACATAAACAAAAAGTTTTTGGAATAGGTTCGAAGGACCCTATGGAAGATACTAGGCACAAGTCTATCTTTCTCTTTAGCCTACCATCTGCAGTCAGATGGACAAATAGAGGTAGTGAATAGGTCACTAGTAAATTTGATAAGATGCTTAACTAAGAAATATGGACAGCCATGGGATCACATCATAGAGCAGGAAGAATTTTCCTATAATGACACCATTAATTAGAGTACTAGTAAAATCACCTTTTAGATAGTCTATGGGACTCATACTAGAGGGATCCTAGAGTTGAGAGATCTTAGTTTCCAAGATAGGAGTGCTCAAGGAGAAACATTTGCAGAGAAGATGAAAGATCTGCATGAGCAGGTCAAAAGGACCTTACGAAACCATGGAGAGAAGTATAAAGCCAAGGTAGACCAGTCAAGAAAGGATTTACAATTCAAGGTAGGGGATTTAGTCCTTTCCTATCTTAGGAAGGAGAGACTACCCAAGGGACAGTCTACCAACTTACTTATGAAGAAGATAGGACATTGAAGATCTTGCACAAATATGGCAAGAATGATTATGAAGTGGAATTGCCACCTGATTTACGCATTTCACCTATCTTCAATGTGTGTGACTTGTATCTCTATAAGGGACAATCTCTAGACATAGGTCCCATTTTTTTCAGACTTTGGAGATGATGATTGGGTTAAAGATTTTCCAACCCCAATCCCACTGAAATTGGATAGTATATTGGATACTAAGGTGATCAAGAAGATAAGGAAAGGTACTTATAAGGAGTATCTAGTTAAATGGAAGGGGTTACCTGATGCTGAAGCTATATGGATGACAGAGTTGGATATCTTGATGCATGGGGTCACCATTGAAGACCTCCTAACTCAAGGAACTTGAGTTCTTTGTCCTAGGGGAGTATGGTGAAGAGAACCTCCCATTATGCTAAGTTAGAGAGTGTTTAGGGTTGTGTTAGTTGTTTGAGATGAGTTAGACTAAGATCCATTAGGATGGATCCATGATTTTGACTGTAAGAGCCAACTGAGCTCATGAGGGGTTAATGGTCCTATTTAGCCTAAATGGCTTCAGAAGATTCCAAGTGTTATTTTTATGAAGGAATGGTCCAAAATATGTTTTAGGACCCTAAGTATCTTAACTAGGTTCCTTAGAAGTCATTCACACTCTTTGAGGTGACCCAAAAAGCCTAAAACCTCTCAAGGACAAAAGTTTCTAGCAACTTTGCAAAGTTTGTCGAGAAACTTTTGTAACTTTTTGAAAAGTTGCTCAAATGGAAGTTATGGTAGTTGTAACCACTAATGCTTAGTATATGAGCATGGGATCAATGTATTTGGATGGTTAATGAAGTTTTAGTTTGATTTTCATAATTAAGAATTACCTATACGGATATTAGATTGTAGTTCTCTTTGATTGTAGGGTTTCTTTTGTTTTTTGTATGGCCTGTACAGATTGACCAAGGTGATCAAGACCCATGGAAGTATAGTTTGTTAAGTTATATTTAATTTTCATTGTTTACATAGGTTCTAAGTTAGTGTGGTGAGATTTGAAAGGCATTTCAAGGTACTAGTCTGTAAAGTCTATTTGCAGAGCCTCCATGCTCGAAATGGCTCTAACCTGAGCATCCACTAGTGGAAATGGCTGAAACCACAGGGGATGGAAGGTTAGTTTCTGTATATAATGTTTATTTTTTCCTTTTTTTTGTGCAATTAATATTTCTAGACCAGGAAGGAAGCCGTATAGTTGACTGTTAAGAGTAGGTGAGCTAGGATAGGGTAAAGAGGGCATTGGTTCAAGCACCCATGATCTTGGAGAAGGAACTTAGCAGCATGTGTGGAAGGCCTAATGTGTTCCCTTGAAGAATCATAAGGTGAGAGAAGCTATAATGAAGTTTGGAGACTAATTTGGTAGCAATTGGTCTAGACTGGTCCAGAGGCCTAATTAATAGGCTAAAAACTAGGGCCTGCTAGTAAATTGGGTTGTGGGTGTAATCAGAAGCCTAAAATTTGGATTTGGAAAGTGCTAGTAGATACCTTGAAGATTTTGAAGGTCTTATATGAAGTTTTTTGTAGATTTTTGTGGCATTAGGAAAAAATTAGTGAAAATAGACCTACTAGGAATTGAGCCAATTAAGCCTCCTAGTGAATTTGACACTAAAAGACTTGGTAAAGTATCCAGAAGTGTGGGAAAGGGTTCCAAATGAATTTTGAAGTGTCAAGAACTCAATGAAGAGTTGAAGTGATGTGTGTGAAGATCCTAAGCTAGGGAAGACCTAGTGAATAAGCCTAGGAAATTGAATGACTAAATGACCATAGGAGTTGTGAATCTTCTATGAATCAACTATACCTTGGAGGAGAAGTTGATAGAGAGGATCTTGGAGATTCAAATTGGGGAAGAAGTCACAAGAGATAACCATTGGATGATTAGAAGAGGTTAGAAGTGTTGGATGATCAGTTTGTCATGTATTTTTTATTCTTCCTGCTCTTCAATTCTCTTTTTTGCTTCAATATCTAGTGTATTGATTTCTTGTTCAATTGTAGCAAGTTGGTCCATAATGGGTACAATTGGTGCTCAATTTTTTCCTAGATCCCTATGTTAGGATATTAGTAGGAAATGTGTTCATGTGATAGGTTTCCTTCAGTATTAATTACTAAAATATTGTGAGATGTATATAAACACTCTATATCTCCTCATTTTGGTAACCATAAAAAAGATTAATATTATCAAGTGCATCCATTAATGTATAGGTATTATAGAAAAAGTATAACAACAAATATGGAAAAATGAGGTATATTTTTTATTTTCAAGCCTCTACATCCCATAATTCAACTAAGACCTCAACTCAACCTACAATGAAAGAATAATTTTAGAGACCACTGAAAAATAGAAACCAAAAAATGTAAATTTGGCTCTTCTCTTAGTGATAATGCCTGTGCTAAAAAATCCCTCAAGGAGCTAGAAATACATTTAATAACTTATTCCTCACATAATTCTAGAGATTAGTTATGGAGAAGGACCCAGATGATGACAACACCAAAAATATGCACCACCAAGTAGAATCCCTATCTCCATTTGCAAAGTTGCACCAGTTGTTTTCTATAAAACTAAGACCTAAAAGAAAGGATACAAATACAGTCTTTCCTTCAAGTAAAAGGGAAACACATATAATACTAAGGGAGGGAAAATATATAAACAAAGCTCCTCAAAGCCTAGGATATCATAACCTACATTGTGGCTAGAACAAAGTCAAGATGGCGGCCTCCAAAGAAAAAACTAAGGAATTATTCATTTTGGCTATAGAATTTTGACAAGATGGGTTGTTGATGCATGTACCATCATCTGACATACGAAACAAGACCCTACCCTTCAAGGGTACCTAGGAATTAATAAAAATATTCTTACAGGCGCCCACATAAGAATCAAAATGTAGAAAAGATGGAGGCAAGACAAACCACCCACCTTGGAATCACCTTCAATAGTCTCCAACTTGTTTGACTCACAAATATATCAAGTATGATGATCTTAGGGAAAGGTGTGGGATGACCATGTGTTTGAGATTAGAGTCCAAACCACAAATAGGGGAAATATCCCATAAGAAAGCATCAAGTACTTTGTCGGGAGCCCATTGTTCTTCTTCAAAGTCATTTTGCAGATCGCATCTTGAAGAGTTTTCTCTCCATCATCACTATTAAAACTTTCCTCATTTTCCCACATCCCATCTCTCATGAAGCTCATTTCAAAAAGCTAATAGTTCATTTTCAAAAGATAAATTGTTAAACCCTCATCCTCATACTAATATTTTCATGCTAAGGAAATAAATTTTCTTAATTTATTAGATTGTTACATTATTCTTTGTTTTTAATATTTACTTTTGAATAAATAAAATCGTATTTATTCCTATAAATCTATTTTCTATTTAAGAAAAAAATGTTTTTAAGTCTATTATATCTTTATTGATCTTACTTTCATTTATTTTCTTTGTTTCTTTTAAATTTGTCCTCAAATATATTTGTAATTTTGAAAGATTAGTATGTTATTCATTATTTTGAAAGATTGATATGTTATTCATTGTTTACATCTTAGACATACAAACCTGCCTACTAATCAACGTATAATTATTTACATACTAGTATATATAGTTCTAACTCACTTGTAACCTCCCAAAAACAAAACTAACTACAAAACAACCAAAACAAAACCCTATATATACCAGATCACACAGCAAGTTTCCCCAACGGTTTTTGCAGGTCCCTGTTTCAATACATTCCCCATGGCAACGGATCCCAATACATTGATGGCGAAAGAACGCAAAGTGATACTGGAGAGTTCCGATGAGAAGATGTTCAAGGTAGAGTATGCAGTGGCCGTCCAGTCGCAGGTCTTAAAGGAGGTCCTAGAGGACATAGGTACCGGCTTCAACGTGCCTTTGGACAAAGTGTCCAGCGAAACGCTTGCCAAGGTGATCGAATACTGCGAATATCATGTGCATGCCGCGAACACCATCTCAGAGGAGGAAGTCAAGAAGTGGGACCAGGAGTTCCTGAAGGTGAAGTTGGCTACCCTTTTTCATCTCCTCATAGCTGCTAAGTACCTCGATATATGCAATCTTCTCGATTTAGTTGCCCAAGCTATAGCAGACAGGATTAAGAGGGAGAGCCCAGAAATGATGAGAAAGATATTTAACATACAAAATAACTACACCCCGGAAGAGGAGGCAGAGGACAAACGTGACGTTTAATGGGCGTTTCAGTAATTTTATATGGAATTCCTGGGGTTCAAGAACATATGGGTTTTATAAGATGCTGCTATTTGCTTTGTCTTCTGGATTTTGAACTGTTTTAGGCCATCAGTTAATAATTTTTGATGAGAGGGACTACTGTATGTTTTCTTTGAATTGTTTTGCGAAGATAAATGTCAAATGGTTCCTCTTTTTGCTAGATACAATTTGAGACTACCGTGCTCTGTTCTGTTATGACATTGATTGATATGTTTAATATGGATTATAGTTTGTTTGTTTATGTTTCTGTTAGTTAATCTAATAGTTTGATCAGTTGAATGTTTAGAATTATTGATTGATATTATTAGATATAAGAATATTGGATGTGTTTGGTTGGATATTGTAAATTGTGTTTTATATTTATTAAAAAATGTGTTATCTAGGCTTGTAAAATAAAATATATGGTCTATTTCAAAAAGTATATATATATATATATATATATATATATATATATATATATATATATATATATATATATATATATATATATATATATATATATATATATATATATATATATTTATTGACAAATATGTTTATTATTGATTATAGTTAGTGTGATTATGTTTATATTTGTTATGGACTTCAAAAAAATATAACTATACATTCTAAACAATTATATAACAATAGAAACATAATTACACTTATATATTTGAAGGATTCTTATTCATTGTATAGAATGCTAATTCTAATTTAATTTTATTAGATCATACTTATTTCATAAAAGTAATAAATACAATTTTATTTTATATGTTAAACATGATCATGCACAATAAGTTATTTTTTAATATTATTTTCATATAGAATCTACATCTCATAAACTATTCTCATAAATATTTGAGGGCTATTATTTATAGCTATGGTAATTTATAGCAACATCTCTTCCATTTTGTTTATAAACAATAATATATATACAAATAAATACTAAATATAAAATTTGATGTGTATTTTTACATAGATCTCATTAGAGTATTTATCCATTTCTTAACTAGGTGTTTGTAACTAGTGTTAAAATACGCTTCTTAGAGAAAATATCTCTACAATAAAGGACATTATAATTATGATAAAAAAACAAATCTATTTTTATATGCAACTATGTAAGAAATGCTAGTTGTTGACCTTAACATTTAGCTTTAGTTTTTGTTTTTTATTATCTTTTCTCATTTTTTATTGGCATTTATTTATTTATTATTATTTTCTTAAAGTGATGATGATATGCTTACCAAATTGAATTGAAATGTATTAAGAATTGATATAATTATGACAATTTTGTAATCACTTTATTAAATAATATATATAATGTATCCTATGAGAGTTATAAAAAAAAGGAAAGGACACAAAATGTGATGTACATTATAAAAGGTTACAATTTATGAAGCTAGATATAGCCCTCACTTTAGTGGGAGCATAATAGAATAAATAAAGAAGGATATTGTTAATCATATAAAACATCCCCACATAACCAACAAAAAGATACAAATCTTTTTGTGTGGAAATCCTTGATAGAGGGAAGAAAAAGGGTAGCAATTATCACCTACTAATCTCACTAGTGCACCAATAAGATCTACTTTGCTAGGAGCATTACAACACCCTATTAATATTATACTCGGTTAAGAGTATCTATATCTTGGTGATGTATAACTCCTTTTGAGAGTCACCTTGTTAGAGGGATTAAATTTAAGACCTGTAAGGATCTTGCATACCATATTAAGAGTAATGTAGTAAGAGTATTTTTATCCCATTCATATTAGAACTTGTCTTGGGCATGAACTAAATAAAAAATGACCTGATTGTAGCAAACTCTTCCTAATAGATCCTCTTCAACACAACTTAAATCACCGTGCTGATTATACACACTTCACCTTTAGTAATGACAATCATCAAAACACCTAACTCTTTCAATCTCTCTATGATTTCATCTCTTTATAAAAAAAATTAGGTCGGTAGAAAAAACCTAAAACATGTTACCCTGCCAGCATAGTAAATTGAAAATCTCAAGGTGGGATGTCAATAATACAAATCAAAACTAAAATAGTTAAAAAATCCTATCAAACTTCTACCTTGATTTCATCACTTTCACTTGAACAGTTGGTTTTTCTTACCGATAACACTAATATTTACACAAAAACATCATATGTACTTCAAATATTCTTACATGGTCTTAGATGTTAGTTGACAAGATGCGTTATTTTTTTCCAATCGCACCACCATAATTGTCTAGATCATCACCACACATCGCATTTACCATGTGACTAACGGTGTTATCACCAATACAATATATACTTAGAGAATTCCTTGTACAATAGAAGGTTTTTTAAGAAATGAAAAAACTAAAATGTTCATCACATCATCAAATCTTCATCAAATGCCAACAATCTCACCCTTTGGTATTGATAACAATACTTAGAGAAAAAATTCACAAAGTGTCCAACTATGTAAAAATTTAATCAGCATTATTTAAGACATCACCATCAAAGATTCAGAGCTTAGAGTTTACAAAAATAACTCCCCTTAAGGTAATATATCTAATGACCATTTCTAATACCTTAGAAATTTTTCACTACACTACTACTTCTCCTTTGACAATAATGAAAAAGGCATTACAATGGAAAACAAAAAATTAAATTTTTATTTATAAAGAGTAGCATAACTGATTACAATTTACTGAATACATCCGCAAAATTAGTCTTCAAGATTTTTAAATCACCAATCCAAGTGTTGAGTAGGTTCCCCATGATAAGTATCTACCCATGCAAAAAATATGCAAGTTCCTCTAATCATTCTACTATACATGGATCAGGTAAGACTATCACTAATTCAATGTCCTTAACACCTTTTTGTAAAATCTCCAATTTATGAAGCAATAAAATTTGTAACTCTAAAAAAGTAGATGTTCTTTTTTCCTACTCATTATTATAACTCTTGATCTTATGGTTAACAACACTAAGTTGTACTCCAAAACTTGTAGTTGAACAATTGAAGGGATCAAAGTTTTCTATTAACATCCTTAGCTCTTTTTGAGCTTCACTCCTTTTCCTATCTAAGTATTTCAAAAATTGTTAAAATTTAGAAAGAGATGTAAGTATCTTACCACCTTCCTTTAAAATATATTTGATCCAGTTCACTCCAACTCATAAAGTGTTTGTATCAAATACAATTTCTTGAGCTTTTGTTCCTCTAATAATCTCTCTTGGATCTTATTATTGCATCATCCTCTAGACTTTTCAACTTCTCTCCAGTAGTTGTGACCAATTGTTCAATTAGAGTGGCCTTCTCATCATAGTTCAAATCAATCACTAAGTCAAATAGGACATCTATTGGGTTCAAAATGACTTGGGCCTCTTGTTTCATTTTCTCTATCTTTTCTTTGGACTTAATAGCCATGGAAATATCCATCATCTCCTTAGGATGCATATAACTCAGATCTATTTGTCCTTTAATGGAAGGTATATCTTCTTCCATACCAATAATGCTAGAATACATATATTGACAAGTTGTTACCTTTTCTATCTCCTTGTCTATGGTCTTTTCCATATGTACATCTTAAGCTTCTTCATCTCCACCATTTGTATCCATTATCAATACATGTTGTTGTTCAACTAATACATCCTTTTTCATATGTTGACTGGTTCCTCTGTGTATAAGATAAAATGATGTCTATCATGATATGAGAATGTAGTGAATGTATTATGTGGGGATATAATGGAATGATTGATATAATGATGTGTGTGTTGGTGTTTAAAAATGCTTATGCCACTTAGGGCTGCCAATATGTCTTGAGACTAGTATTAGGAATGGTTAGTTCCAAGTATGAGAGATCTACAAGACAATTGGACCAACTATAGGGTCTTAGTATGCCCTCTTATGCTTTTGGCTCTGCAAAACCAAGGTGAGTGCACCTAATCCAGATAAAACTTAACTCACTACACACCGTATACTTCTAGATTCATATAGCAAATCATAATAAAGGATTACTAAATACTAACCAGGTATTCATTGAATCAACTCTACTATGTAGGGTATTACAACAATCAACCAAACAACAGTTAAAGCTTGAAAATGTTGTTGCTATTCAAAGATGCAGGAAATAGCCAAAAACCATCAAACACTCGACTCAACTAAATATACTAGCCCTTGATCAATGCCATTATCCATTGGGTAGTAGTCCAAAACAAATATAGAACATGAACCAACTATTGTCAAAGACTCAAAGCCATAAATACAATTGTTCCAGCCCATCCACTACTTATAAGATCCTTCTCTAGACAAGTCTAATGAATCTATGCCCTATCCAAAGTATTTTTCACTTGATCCTAGATCAAGAACTAAAGACTAGAACATATACAAAGGTAACCCAATGCAATGGAATAGAAAATCCAAAACTCATAAGACTGACACTAAGGAGAGACTTGAAAGCATGAGAAAATTGTATTAAGTATGATGAATCATGTACATGTCTATATCAGAAATGAGACTACCACTTCAATAACTTGTAAAAGATACAAAGAGGTTCTATTTAGCCTCCTACAGTGTGACAAAGTCTACTATTTCCATGGAACTAATCAAAATCAGAACCCCTTCAAAAATAGACAACCTGCCATTTATCCACTAGTCACCTTGGAATCCTAAATAGGATGCATCAAGCTTCAGGTGACTAGGGTAGGGCTTTCAACCAACCAAAACAATCACAATTTATTGCAGGGGAGGAAAACTAGGCAACCTAGAGAAAATAAATCTCAGGCAGATCTGCAATCATGAAAATCTGCGAGCTAGTACAGAACACCAAGGGTAGCCATGAAGACCAGTACAAATCACCGACTACAAAAAGCTTCTTGAGCTCAAAAACACACTCCACCAGGCACAAAACATCACTGCAAATGACCATTTAGACCCTCGGATCAGACTGCAACCACCAATGCCACCAAACAAATTGAAAACCGCCACTAAAACCATCAATTTTGGTACTTCATGTTGCTAAGAACACTTTAAAAATTTAAATCTGTAGGTAAACAGTTATATCTATGGCATCAGCAGTGAATCGACAGTCTAAATTTGAACTGAGACAAACTTTATATCACCACCGCTAGATCTTCATGTTTTGCGGGCTTGGCAATTTTAACTCCGCAATGCCAACATTCCCTTAATGGTTGTTGCATGATCGCATAGCATGAAAATGGCTCATGCAAACATGAAAAAAACCATTACTTACCACCGCTACCTGCCTAGTCACCGCCAACTGACCAATCAAAAAATGAGCACTAGCACTATGGACCCACCATTAACTCCGCAATGATGATACTAATAGTTTTCACATGATCGCATAGCCAGGAAAAGGCTCATGCGAACATGTGACACACCTTTACCTTTTACCATCATTAGATCCCTGTATTTCACGGGCATTATAAATTTGCGTTTAGTTGCCAAACCACTAGATATTTTCCCTAACCGCGGTCGGATTTAGTGATCACGCAACTAACCGTCTCAGCTTATTTTAATTTCTTCATTCAGAGATTACCCGACCATAGTTTTTCTCATAGTTGCCAAATAAAATTTATCCATTCCCCGACCTAGTGACTACAAGAAACTTTACTGGGACCACAATGAAAGATCAACAACCGTCGCATCTTCGCATGCATCAGAAAAACTGCTTGAGAACACACGCCGTCTGTCGATACTCTGCCATTGTCAGGACCCACTAACACATCAACATATTACCTCAGGAACCAATTAAAATCAAGAACATCATCACTACGTGGCAATGTGGACCCATCCTTTATCGACCTTATTACATTGGGAAATCGGACGACTGGTGCAAATGTGTGAAGGATAAACATTGTGCATCTTTTCCATGCAAACAAGCGATAGCCATAGATTATGACCGAACATTAACTACACCAAACAACTGAGAAGAATCAGGTCCCATGAACTGGTCAAACTTGTGCAAATAGGGAAAAGCCAAAGCTTAGAGATAAGTGTGTAGATGCGAAAGGTTGTAGCAGCGCGCATAAGAAAATCTGATGCCAGAGACGTAGCTGTGAAGAGACAAATGATCAAAAAAAACTAGGGCTTTCACACTAACACAAAGGTAACAAAGGAATGTGAAAACATCAATGGTTTTCATGCAGACCAAAAAGGTAGAAAACATCATGGGTTTTCGACACTTTGGGCATATTCTGAAAACATTTCCTATAGACCTTAAAAACCTGAATATCTCCCTGAGTTTTGTGATTTAGGAGATGCGATCTGAACTGGAGCAAGGTGACATCATGAATAACCTATGGCTAAGGGTGCATAGCATAAAACCTTTTGGATTTTCTTCACAAGCTAGAACTGTGTTTGCAGGCATGGCAAGACAACTTCTAAAATTTGTAGGGAAAAGGCCATTTTCATAGGAATTTTGCATTGATAGGAAAATGGACCAAGAGTGGCTCTGTTTGGGGATGTATGCCTCTTGCAGGCATGACAAGGATTTAGATCTCTAGGAAAAGCAGACCATCTACTAGAAAAAATGGCACAGAGACCTCAAAAGAACATAGGGAACACACTAGGGAGACAGGAAAGGGAAAACTATACAAAGTGTACATAGAATATAGTATTTACAATCAGACCCAAAGTCCCAAAAACTATGATTAGCATTTGCCTCTATCAAATAAAAAGTTCTTATCTTCCCAAATCAGAGACAAACTAAAAAATTTTGCTTCTATGTGACAAGTCATAATTATATCCATTCTCCAATAGCTTGAAGCAGAAAATATTAGCACATTCCTCCTGAGGGCTAGAAAGGTAAACATACCAATTCTGAAAAATGTTGTGGCACATGCATGTTGTAGTCAAAAAGGAAAATGTTGAAGGAGCCGCAATATGAACCATCTTCAATTTCTCCACCATATCTAGGAAACTTATTGTCCAAAAAAAAAGAAAAACATTCCAACTTCTTCACGCTGTCAGCACACACACCATTGGATCCATTTGTATTAGAAGTTTGCACCTCCAAGGGGAAGATACACTGATCTTCATGCAAACACTGAGGGGGTTTATCACATGGGACATGATCACTAAACATAGGAGCAACCTGCATCTTGTCAGCATCTGACAAAACTAAAAATTGTTGGTAGGTGGGAAGGGAGACATCAACATGTCCATAAAAATGTGAAGTTTAAGTAGCTGAAAGGCCATCCTTCCATGGCTTATCAAAAGATCCAAAGTCAGGGAAAGACCCAAAATCTATACAACTTTCCCAATCAGTACTCAAAACCATATCAGAGACCACTGTATCACTTGAAACTGAGAAAACACTAGCAACCTCATCATCTGATACATCATATATAGCTTGGTTGCTATTTGGTAGTGCTGGGGAAACAAAAGAATTAGAAGAACACATGTCAAAGTTAGACCCTACTGACTCATGCTCTCGGTCAAAATCAATGTGTGCTAGATGTGAGAACTCAGAAACATCCTTCCTTGAATACCTGAGATACTCACAAGACAGGAAATTTGAAATCTGTTCACTATGAAGTGAACAACTGTCCTCAAAAATATCCTCTTCTTTATCTGCCTGACTACACAAACTTTCTGCCCCATATTGAGAAAGATCATCACTCTCATGATTACAAGAAAGAGTGTCAGCACTTGAAACATCTCCTTCATAAGTTCCATCATTCTCAATAGTAGTACTACTAGACACAACCCTAAGTGTATCTTCCAACTCAAGATCATCATCACTAAGTACCCAATCCCTGATACATATATAATAATCTTCCCTCAAAGAGGTTAGCCAACTGGCTGATTCAAGAAAGAAAAGCTCCAAAAATAAGCCAATGAACATAGACTCTGGAAACTTAGTACCCCCCAAAAGCTCATCATATGCCTTACAAAATCTTTCATATAAAAGATATATTGATAGTTCCCCTCTTCTTCCCACCTTCAATCTCATCAATTTTATGCAATCCCTCTGGATGCCTTGGTCTAATAATGCAAGCTCATCCTCAAGCTTACCCATTACAACTTAATGCAATACTTCCATAAAATTTTGCAAATATGCAACTGAAAACTTGAAGTATGCAAACCTCTACTCACACCTTATTCCTTTTTATTGTTCTTGACCACTTAATAAGGAAACATTTCAACTCTTTAAGAAATACCTGGATGTATTGGAGTAGCTACAAAAAATGTGTGATTTGGAGTCACCTTCAAATCACCCTTAACACTTTGTAGAGCCACCACCTCCTTGCAGAGGAAAAGAAAAGAAAGCTAAAATCTCTTCCAACCTAGACCTTCTTCAAATCAGCAACTCACAATACACCCCACATAGAGTCCTCTTATGATTCCTCTTTTGACTTAACACTATAAGTCACAAGAGCCCAAATGTCTACTACCTTTGTCACTGCAAGTCCACCTCTTTCTTTGTAGCCTTCCTTCAAATGTGCACACTGGTGTACAGAAGAGAACTTGAAGTTGCCACTCACCAAATGTGAGAAATCACTGAAAAATGCTTCAGGAACTAGGACTTTTAGACTTAACAATGACAGACAAAATAGACCTGACTCACTTTGCAAAACATGAGGAGTATCTTCTTCAACAAACATGACTCTATACTATCAATGGTAACCACTGGATATGATAAACAAGCCAGCCAGGAGACTGGCTCTACTCATACAAACATTGTTTATAGCTTCTTTAAACACTTCCCTAGCAGAGTCACCATCTTGTTGGTGTTTGAAAATGCTTATGCCACTTAGGGCTGCCAATATGCCTTGAGACTAGTATTAGGAATGGTTAGTTCCAAGTATGAGAGCTCTACAAGACAACTGGACCAACTATAGGGTCTTAGTATGTCCTCTTCTACTTTTGGCTCTACAAAACCAAGGCGGGTTCACCTAATCTAGATAAAACTCAACTCACTACACACCTTATACTTCTTGATTCATATAGTAGATCATAGTAAAGGATTACTAAATACTAACTAGGTATTCATTAAATCAACTCTACTATGCAGGGTATTACAACAATCAACCAAACAATAGTTAAAGCTTGAAAATGGTGTTGCTATTCAAAGATGCAAGAAATAGCCAAAACCCATCAAACACTAGACTCAAATGAATATACTAGCCTTTGATCAATGCCATTATCCATTGGGCAACACTCCAAAACAAATATAGAACATGAACCAACTATTGTCAAAGACTCAAAGCCATAAATACAACTGTTCCAGCCCATCCACTACTTATAAGATCCTTATGTAGACAAGTCTAATGAATCTATGCCCTATCCAAAGTATTTTTCACTTGATCCTAGATCAAGAACTAAAGACTAGAACATATACAAAGGTAACCCAATGCAATGGACCAGAAAATCCAAACTTCATAAGACTGACAATAAGGAGAGACTTGAAAGCATGAGAATAATTGTATTAAGTATGATGAATCATGTACATGTCTATACCAGAAATGAGACTACCACTTCAATAACCTGCAAAAGATACAAAGAGGTTCTATTTAGCCTCCTACAGTGTGACAAAGTTTACTATTTCCCTGGAACTAATCGAAATTAGAACCCCTTCAAAAAGAGACAACCTACCATTTATACCACTAGTCACCTTGGGATCTTAAACAAGATGCATCAAGCTTCAGGTGACTTGGGTAGGGCTTTCAACCAACCAAAACAATCACAATTTATTGTAGGGGAGGAAAACCAGGAAACCTGGAGAAAACAAATCTCAGGCAGATCTACAATCATGAAAATCTATGAGCCAGTACAGAACACCAAGGGTAGCCATGAAGACCAGTACAAATCGATTGCAAAAAGCTTCTCAAGCTCAAAAAAACACTCCACCAGGCACAAAACATCACTGCAAATGACCATTTAGACCCTTGGATCATACTGCAACCACCAGCGCCACCAAACAAATTGAAAATTGTTGCTAAAACCATCAATTTTGGTACTTCATGTCACTGAGAACACTTTAAAAATTCAAATCTACATGTTAACAACTATATCTATGGCATCAGTAGTGAATCGGCGGTCTAAATTTGAACTGAGATCAACTTTATATCACCACCGCTAGATCTTCATGTTTCATGGGCTTGGAAACTTTAACTCTGCAATGCCAACATTCCCTTAATAGTTGTTGCATGATCGCATAGCATGAAAATGGCTCATGCGAACATGTGACAAACCATTACTTACCACCGCTACCTGCCCAGTCACCGCCAACTGACCAATCAAAAAATGAGCACCGGTACACCATAGACCCACCATTAACTCCACAACGGTGATACTCAACAATTGTCCCATGATCGCATATGCATATATTTCATGGGCATTATGAATTTTCCTTTAGTTGCCAAACCGCCAGATATTTTCTCTAACCTCAGTCAGATTTAGAGATCACGCGACTAACCGTCTTAGCTTATTTTAATTTCTTCATTCAAAGATTACCTGACCATAGTTTTTCTCATAGTCGTCGAATAAACTTTATCCATTCCCCGACCTAGCAACTGTAGGAAACTTTACTAGGCCCACAATGGAAGATCAACGGTCGTCACATCTTCGTATGCATCAAAAAAACTACTTGAGAACACATGTCATCCGTCGATACTCTGCCATTGTCAGGACCCACTAACATATCCAAAAATGAGGGCCCACTGACACATCGATGTATTACCTCAGGAACCAATGAAAATTGAGCACATCATCACTACGTGGCAATGTAGACCCATCCTTTATCAGCCCTATTACACTGGGAAATCAGACAGCTGGCAAAAAGGTGTGAAGGATAAACATCATGCATCTTTTCCATGCGAACAAGCGATAGCCATAGATTCTAACTGAACATTAACTGCACCAAACAACTAAGAAGAACTAGATCCCACCAACTGGTCAGACTTGCGCAGATAGGGAAAAGCCAAAGCTCGGAGTTAAGTGTGCAGATGCAAAAGGTTGTAGCAGTGCACATAAGAAAATTTTATTCCAGAGACTTAGCTACAAAGAAGAAAATGGTCAAAAACAACCAAGGTTTTCACATTGACACAAAGGTAACAAAGGAATGCGAAAACATTGAGGGTTTTCATGCAGACCAAAAAGGTAGAAAACATCATGGGTTTTCGACACTTTGGGCATATTTTGAAAATATTTACAAACCTTAAAAACCTGAATATCTCCCTTAGTTTTGTGATTTAGGAGATGTGATCTGAACTGGAGCAAGGTGACATCATGAATAATCTATGGCTAAGGGCGCATAGCATAAAACCTTGTGGATTTTCTTCACAAGCTAGAACTATGTTTGCAGGCATGGCAAGACAACTTCTAAAATTTGCAGGGAAAAGGCTATTTTCATAGAATTTTTGCATTGACAGGAAAATGGACCAACAGTGTATATATCAAATCCACCCCTAAATCCAAATTCCAAAAGGAGAGATCCTAATTGATCAACCAAAAGATTAATACACAAAAGAATCAATCTATAGAGAATATGAATAAAGGAGAAATCCTTATGTTTTGTTATAGAAAGTATGTATTGAAATCTTGATTGAATTGAAGACAAATACTAACCTCAAAATAGGGAAGATCTAGAAAATGCTATTATCTGATGTCTGTCCTCAGTTTCAAGAAATTCTACAACCGTATTTGGCTTGGAAATGTAGAAATAGAGAAAACCCATAAACCTTTTGTATTTTGAAGAAATTTTTTCCTTGACCTTAGGATCGGGGTAAGATCTGACCTCAAGGTAAAATCTTTCCCCCCACTTAAATTTTTCCTTTACTTGAAATAGTTCTGATGTAAATTCAGTTCACGGATCCCATAAATTTACTGAAAAGGGTACTTCTATTGGAACTGCAATTTGCTATCCCGCACTTGTACCTAAAAGAAACAGAGGGTTTTTTGTTGGGATGAGGATTTTTCCTTAGTCAAACCTTAGTTTGGAATCAACCTTAATAATTAAATTGAAATAGATAATTCTAGCAAGTAGTAGAAGTAGATCTAACAACGAAGCTACGATATTCAATAGATATGCAATTGTATTTCAAATGTAAACATTTATGTTGATATGAAAGCTTGGACTCAACAATGTAAATCAAAACCATAAATGTAAATCAAAACCTCCATGATTGTATGCTTGGAATCCACCTTGAAGCGTGAATGAATAGATCTTAAATATAAACAAAGAATCTTGAAGGAAGATCACACCACCATGATGGATAGATCTAGGGTTTGAATAATGAATCTTGAATGCTTGAATCCTTGATCTTCAATGGAGAAATTGAATTCTTGAATGGATGATGGCTTGAATGCTTGATGATGCTTTATTTCCTTCTACACCCCACTTTCTTATGATCTCCTTTTTCCTTCAGAAAACCTTGAAAACTTGATCTCAAAGCTTGATAGAGAAAATGAGAGGATGAGGCTTCCTTTTATACTACTCTAGGGTAAAAAATTATAGAGAGGCCAACATTGGAGAATTAAATTCCAACTAAACCTAACCCTTATAAATGGATCCATATTAAATATAATTTAAGAGTTTATCATTCCAAAATCTGAAATAGCCAACTCAAAAGCGGGAAAATAAACTTTTGAACTTCTCCCCGCATCCAACAAACTTTTCGATCAAAAGGGGGACCTAGGTCAAGGTCAAGGTCAAATTTGACCTAATTCAAGGTCAAGGTAAACTTTGACCTAGGTCAAGGTCAAGGTTGACTTTTACCTAGGTCAAGGTCAAGGTCAACCTTGACCCAAGGGTTTAGGACCCTGGAAAATGAGCTAAAAGGGAAAAAGAGTGCCTGGGGAGCTCCAAATAGAGCCCTAAATAGGCACAAAAGATGGGAAGGGGGAAAAAAATAGGGGAAAACATGATGAAGGCCAAAAACACCCCCTAAGGAGGGCTAAATGCTCTTAACATGGAAGTGCTTCCATTTTAAGACAATTCATTAAGCCCCCACTTTAACGAGAGTATGGAAATCGAACATGCTCATAGTAAAGGAGAAGGAAGATCCAAGTAGATTCACAACAACATAGAATAACACTTAGTTAATGACATAATCCCCCAAAATAAGGATGCTAACTCAACATACACACATGAGGGTGAAAAAACAAACAAAAGAGGGGTTAGCCCTAAAACAAACCCAAATAAACTAGTAAAGGAAACCTTGTTAAGAAAATATTTCCTATACTAATATCATATTTGGAAATTTATCATAAAAGCATAAATGATTACATAAGAAAAATGAGAGAAACACTATAAATAACATAGCTTCATGATCTAGTCCTACTAGCATGAAAGAGAATGGAGAGAAAAGAGAGTGTGATTACCTCGTCTAGTAAGATGCCCACCTTACCGTGCATCACCAAGGCGGGAGAGCCCAGCTAGTAGAAAAATGTGATAGTTCACCCAAAAACTGTGCTTTGCAATTGTAATCAATCTTCTGATAGCTTTTGGAATACTCATAGATCTACCTTCTTGTATCACTATGAATATAAAATGTGTGTCCCTTCAAGATTTAGCAACTTATGTGAGTTACCTTCAAGGATTTAGCATATTGAAAAATGCGTGTCTCTTCAAGATTAGCAACTTATGTGCATTACCTTCCAAGGATTTAGCATATTGAAAATTGAAATATGCGTGTCTCTTCAGGATTTAGCAACTTATGTGCATTATATTTGGAGGATTTAACATATAAATAAATAAAAATATAATACAAGGGAGACCCTATATATGTCCCCCTCCTTATTGTGGTTGTCTACTAGATAGGATAAGGAAGAGAAAGAGGATACCTACTTCACAAAGCCAGTAGATATCCTACTTTAAAAAAATGTACACTATATTCTTAGCCAAGCGTATTGACCCCTACATCCACAAGCATAGATAATTGTGAAAAAGGATATGTGACTTCATGGAAAAAGGATCCTCAAAGAAAGAGATCTTATCAACAAGAGCCCCACCATAGAAGAGTGATTTTTTAGATAAAATATCATCTTTCAAAAATAAACCAAGCAGGAACAAAGATTCAATCATCAAGCCCCCTACAACTAAGTGGATGAGGAATGTTTGAATTGAGGGAAACAACTCTAATCACGAAAGCAAGGGCAAGAGTTTATAAAGAACATAATTTGCAAAATAAAGAAGAGATGATGACCTAGGAAAACAACCTCTCATATAAAAAGGATATCCATAGCCAAAACTTCAGTCAATATAATAAAAATAATGTTGCAAGATAAAAAAATACCACTAAGCTAAGGAAAGAAGATCCCTAGACAAAGAGAAAGAAGGAAGAACCTTGCTCCCCAGGGATGAAAGCAAGGGATACCTTTAGAATACAAAATGTCTTTAGAAAAGATATCTCGAACAGAATCTATGGATGATTATAAACATAATACAAAACCATAGATAGAGAGGATAGAAAGAATATCAATTAAGCTTAATAAAAAGACTAATGGATCCTAGGAGACTTGATGGAAATGCACCTCTTTCTCCCTAGTACAGAGACAAGAGGAGAAGAAATCTATATTATATTAGAATGAGGGGTAAAATTTTGAAGAAATTGTAAGATCGCACAAGAGTGAGATAAAACTACTAAAGCATCTCTTTCTCTAACATACATCTTGAAATAAACACAATAAAAAAGTAAATGTATATTACTATAGTGGAGAGGATATTGGGTGAACCCACAATAGTGGGTTACACTTTTTTGCCTGAACGGACACTGTACTCTAAATTTTGAAAAAAACTTTTAGATTCCAATGCATATTGTCATTAAACCATTAAGAATAATAAGATGAAGTAAATCAGATTATTTTAGGATTTTCTATGTAGATTCTAAATATATTTTTTATTCTTATTTTTGAATTGATTTGATTTGTTTTTTCTTTCTCCCACAAAAATTGGCATGTTGCTAAAAATGTCATTTTCAAAGAGTTACATTGTTTTGGTAGAGCATAACTTTTTTTCTAAAATAGATATCAATGTGATTCTTTAAAATTTAGTTTTTTAACATCCATATGGAGGGCATGCAATTGGTTTTATGACATTATAATGATTATTTCTTATTTTATTAACATTTAAAGTTGACTAAGCCGTGATTTTGACATACCTTGACTACATAGCTTATAACTTTTTGTGTATTTGTCCAATTTTTTTTAATATTTTTTTATAGAAAGATAACTTCAATACCTAGGGCATAGATATTTTTTAGAATTTTTTTTCTCTCATTTACTATTTTTCCATAAGCATCGAACATAGAGGTGGAGATATAGTGAAATATCTATGTTTAGTAAAAGTAAAAATACAAAGTCATAATAAAATTAATATATATTAACATTATAATCATTGGAAAGAGTTTTCTCAGTAGTACCTTAATACATAGATAGGTTTTTTGAATGGATTCATTTGATCTACCAAAAGATAAAGTCTAAGTGAATTTTAATCAGCATTTTAATAGGTGCGAAGGAGACTCCATTGTAGGTATGAATGAGGAGTATAGATGTTATATCAATGAATTTTTAATCTAATAGGCTTTGAGCTAACCATTTCTAATCCATTCCTTCAAATGGAACCTCTCAAGGCTTAAATGATCATATTTTATTAAAAATGTTTTATTTCAGCACGAATTCGTTCCTCCAAAAAAGTGTAACCCACTATTGTGGGTTCACCCTATTTGTACATGGAGAAAGCATATTTCAAAAAAAGAATTTGGATAAAAAGGGGAAGGTAAAAATAATTCTTGCAAATCTACATCATGAACCATAGTTTGAACCTCATCATAAGTATGAGAAGAACTAGGGATAGCAGATGGAGAATTAGGCATATTAGGAATGTTAGGAATCGGATTAGGATTAGGAAGATTAGGAAATAGATAAAGATGAATAGGATTAGGATTAGGAAGATTAGGAAATGGTATATCATCTACCAAATCTTCATATAATCTAAAAGAGGAATAGGTCTGCCACACGAATTAATAATCAAAGTTTTGAAAGTAGGAAGGCAAGTATTTGTCAATCTCGTAATAGCATAGTCACTAAAAAGGATATGAAATGTTTTGACATGAGTGATAGGGTCTCCCTTACCATCGTAATTCTCAAGATGTGACATATTGGCCTATTGAGGAACAAGAGCACGAATAATGTCTATGGATAAAGGACTTACCATGTCACATGTAGGAATACTAAACTTGCATTGAGTTAAAGATGCAACTTGTTGTTGTAAAGAAAACACAGCTTGAGCTAGACTAATGATTGTGGAATCACTAGGAGGCATAGAAATATTGATATAGGGGCATCCTCAATTCCTGAAGATTATGGAAGTCTTGGTAACTATCTGGTGGAGTTTGGTTACTTGGTCTAGTGATCTCGGTAGAAGATTGGAGTTTCTTGGTCTTTGGTGGTAGTTCTTGGTCAAAGTTTGTTTGGCTTCACCAATGGAGCTCGGTGGTCATGGTAAAGGTTCTCGGTTGGAAGTACCAATGGAGCTTGATGGATGATGGTCACTCGATGTTCCTAGTGCTTGGTGCCTAGTTACCGATGGGGACTTGGTGTTCCTAGTGCTCGGTGTTCAGTTACCGGTAGGGTCTCAGTGTTGCTTCCTATTTCTCAGTGTTCTTTCTTACTGACTTGGTTGTTTGGATGAATCGGCTTGGCCAACTAATGCATTTAATCCAGGTCATGTTCCTCAAGTTATGGATTGACTATTGGATGTGTGGGGACCTAGGTCTAGAGTTTTGCATTCTTCTATGTGGATTTGATGACCGTTTGGAGGCCAACATGAATAAATCATTTATTGTAAGGCTATTTGAGAGAAAAATGATGTTTGGGCATTTAATATTTGTTTATAGGGGTTGATTGTTTCATCAGCTGACTTGTGGCTAGGAATCAATATTTATAGGAGGTTTGGGTAGTTGTTTAGGGGCAGTAGTAGATACTAGTGGATCTGAGAAAGCAGAGATCTAGAGCTACATTAGATCTAGAAGAGTTAGTAGCTTGTGAGCTTAGGTAGTAGAAGATTGCTTGGTGACCTATAAGTACAAGTTTAGATTTGTCTTGGAGTGCCTACCGGTGTGTTGTTGTGTTGCAGACCTAGGCTAGCTAGAGGTGGTGAAGTTGTGGAAGAGATCTTTCCTGATCTTGCAGATCAAATTGTTATCTGATAGTTGATAATTCATGGTAGCAGAGCTAGTGGTTGTGGCTTGGAGACAAGGAGATTTCTTGGAAGGTTGCGGGTACAAGCTTAGATTTTCCTTAGGGTTTCCATCGGTTGCTGATTGTTTAGGATTGAACTAGCTGAAGGTGTATTGGATTGTGTAGAACTATTTCTTGCATTGTAATTGGTCGTAATTGGGAAAGCCTTATAGCCCAACACATTGTATGTAATAAGTGATTTGATGAATAAAGATTCATGCTCTATATCAAATTTGTTGTTGTTGTTGTTGTGTTATTCTACTATCCATTGGTTTTGATGCAAGGTCGGACAGTCCTTCATTGGATTCTCCATCCTTGACTACATCAAGTGGTATCAGAGTGAAGTTTGTTCCTGTTTGAGCAAGGTTAGATCTTGTGGAAGTGAAGTTTGCTCCTGTTGGAGCTGAGTTTGATCTTGTTGGAGTAGAAGGTTGACCTAGCAAGGCTGATCTTACAAAGTTGATCTTGTTGGTAAAAAGATTGTAGGATCTTGGTTGCAGATCCGTGGCATTGATATTGTGAAATTGTGCCCTAGTTGTTTACAAGATTATAGGTTGCGATCTAACTTGTTTGCAACTTGGAGATTGTCACAAGGTAGTTGGTGAGGGTTTATTGCAGAGGTTTTTTGAAGATCTTTTGAGAAGCCTCTGAGAGGATTGGACCCTAGTGAGAAGATTTGTTTTCATGTTCAGTCAGTTGTGCCCGACATGGAAATTGTAGATCATCTAGTTGTTCTTGCTCAGATTATTGTTGGTATGGGGTTATCTATTCTTGAACACTTTCCTGATGTTAGTGTTACCAACCTATTTCTATTCGGTGTTGTGGTGATGATGTTGTTTGTTGGTTGCAGACTTGAGTCGCTAGTTGATAGTAATAATTCTAGTGATGAGATTCTGAGATGGGATTTTGACTTGATCCTCAGTGATGGTTTGAATCCTTGATTTGTTCTAGATGTTGAATGTACTGACTGGTTGGTGGCATATCGAATAAGGAGGACTTGGCTGATGGACTTGTACATTTTCTTGGCTTCATGGATTGGCAAGCCTTGTGTGAAGATGAAGTGGATGGTGGATTTTCTTGAAGGAGCAAAGTGTGGGACACACTTTCTTATTTACCCTAGGTGTCTGATGCAGGGGCATCCTCAGTTCTTAAAGATTATGGTAGTCTTGGTAACTATCTGGTGGATTTCAATTACTTGGCTAGTGATCTTGGTAGAAGACTAGAGTTTCTTAGTCTTTGGTGGTAGTTCTTGGTCAAAGTTTGTTTGGCTTCACCAATAGAGCTTAGTGGTCATGGTAAAGGTTCTCGATTGGAAGTACCGATGAAGATTAGTGGATGATGGTCACTTAGTGTTCCTGGTGCTCGGTGCCTAGTTACTAATGGGGACTCAGTGTTCCTGGTGCTCAGTGTTTGGTTACTGATGGGGTCTCTGTGTTGCTTCCTATTGTTCAATGTTCTTTCTTACTAACTTGGTTGTTTGGATGAATCATCTTGGCTGACTGATGCATTTAATCTAGGTCACATTACTTGAGTTATGGATTGACTGTTAGATGTGTGGGGACCTAGGTCTGGCATGTTGCATTCTTCTATGTAGATCTGATGACCATTTGGAGGCCAACATGTAGAAATCATTTATTGTAAGGCTATTTGAGAGTTGACTGATGTTTGGGAATTTAATATTTGTTTATAGGAGTTAATTATTTCATCAGGCAACTTGTGGCTAGGAATCAATATTTATAGGATGTTTGGGTAGTTTTTTAGGGGTAGTAGCAGATAGTAGTGGATCTATGAAAACAAAGATCTAGAGCTACCTTAGATCTAGCAGAGTTAGTAGCTTGCAAGCTTAAGTAGTAGAAGATTTCTTGGTGAGATGTGGGTACAAGTTTAGAGTCTTCTTGGAGTTCCTACCAGTGTGCTGTTATGTTGCAGACCTAGGCTAGCTGGAGTTGGTGAAGTTGTGGAAGAGATCTTGCTTGATCTTGTAGATCAGATTGTTATCTAATAGTTGATAGTTCATGGTAGCAGAGCTAGTGGTTATGACTTGGAGACAAGGAGATTGCTTGGAAGGTTGCAAGTGCAAAATTATATCTGCCTTAGGGTTTGCATCAATTTTTGATTGTTCAAGAATGAACTAGCTGAAGGTGTATTGAATCCTGTGTGATCTTGCAAAACTATTTCTTGCATTGTAATTGTTTGTAACTAGGAAGGCCTTATAGCTCACCACATTGAATGTAATCAATGATTTGATGAATAAATATTCCTGTTCTATATCAGATCTATTGTTTTTGTTGTGATATTCTACTGTACATTAGTTTGCCTACAAGGTCAGATAGTCCTTCATTGGATTATCCATCCTTGACTACATCAAATATTAGGAACACTAGGAAAAGTGTAAAAAGTAGTGAGAATGGAAGACACAATCAGAGGAACACTTGGAACCATAGTTGGAATAGGTATAAGGAACACTATGGTAGGAAGGCTATGAGGTAGGTAAATACATCGGTAGAAAACTCACAAGAAGAGATGAAAGAGATGTCTTCAGCAAAGGGGGAGTGTAAGTAGGAATGATGTGTAAAGGAATAGAAGAAGGTTCCACACAAATGATAGCCGAAGTGAGTCCTAGATCTTAAGCTAAATGTTTATCATTTAAATGCACAAGATGAGTAATATCACGCAGGAGATTAACACTTTGATCACTATCACAGAGGAATTTCTAAAAGGCCTCTATAGCTTGAATAGGATATTTAGGATATAAAATTATAGGTGCACCAATGTTGTAAATAGTGGAACATGAAGGTAACCATGCACACACTCTATGATAAAGGTCAATTGAAGAGGAGGATGAAATAGGAATAGAATCAATGGAGATCTTATTCAAACAACTTTCATTCTCACTTCCATGTACCTCATTAAGGGATCTATCCTCTTTTTAAATAAAATTCTCACCAAAGTATTCAAAGCAAAAATCATACATTTTGAACACAAAGTAAAACTACAAGCATGAAAATGTAAATGTTTTTATAATTTTTAAAGAAATTTTGTAATTTTTTTTTATTTTTTATTTATATAAAAGAAAAATAATCGAAGTTAATCTTAAGGAAAAGAGGAAAATCATCTAACACCAAAAAGATAGAGTTGTCTATCACGGGTTCACCAAAATGTAATAGTGAACCACAAACACAATAGGGCATCTAATTCCACATAAGATAGGGGGTAAGCTTGTTGGGTTCACCAAAATGTATATAATAAAATAATATCTATCATGATATAAGAATGTAGTGGATGTATTGTGTGGGGATGTAATGGAATGACTAATATAATTTGATGTGTATATAAGATCCACACCTAAATCCAAATTCCCAAAGGACGAATCCCAATTGATCAACCAAAAGGTTAATACACAAAAAAATCAATCTATGGAGAATATGAATAAAGGAAAAAACCTTATATTTTTTTATAGAAAGTATGTATTGAAAAATTGATTGAATTGAAGAAAAATACTAACCTCAAAATAGAGCAGATATGGAAATTTTTTTTTTTTTTTTATGTCTGTGCTCAATTTTGAGAAATTTTGCAACCGGATCTGGCCTGGAAATGTAGAAATAGAGAAAACTTAGAAACCTTTTGTCTTTTGGAGCAAGGTCATCCTTGACCTCAAGATCGGGGAAAGATCTTATCCTAGGGTACAATCTTTCCCCCTATTGAAAGTCATTCTTGACTTGAACCAGCTCTGACATAAATTATGTTCATGAATCCCAAACGTTCACCAAAAAAGGTACTTAGATCTAAACTGCAATTCACTTTCCTGCACCTGTACCTACAAGAAAAAGAGGGTTTGTCGTTGGGATAATGGGTTTGCCTTAGTCAAACCCTGGTTTGGAATCAACTTTAATACTGAAATTGAAATAGAGAATGCTAGCAAGTAGTAGAAGTAGATATAATAATGAAGCTATGATATTTAATAGATATGCAATTGTATTTGAAATATAAACAAGTATGTTGATATGAAAGCTTGGACTCAACAATGTAAATCAAAATCATAAATGTAAATCAAAACCTCCATGATTGTATACTTGGAATCCACCTTGAAGAGAGAATGAATAGATCTTGAAGATAAACAGAGGATTTTGAAGGAAGATCACACCACTATGATTGATAGATCTAGGGTTTGAATGATTAATCTTTAATGCTTGAACCAAATTCCTTTAAAAATTTGAATGATTGAATCCTTGATCTTAAATGGAGAACTTGAATGCTTGAATGGATGATGGCTTGAATTCTTGATGATGGATGCTTGATGATGCTTTATTTCCTTCTACACATCACTTTCTTGTGATCTCCTTTTCACTTGAGAAAACCTTGAGCACTTGATCTTAAAACTTGATGATCTCAAAACTTGATGTAGAAAATAAGGGGAGGAGGCTTCTTTTTATACTAGTCAAGGGAAAAAACTTCTAGAGAGGCCAACATTGGAGAATTAAATTCCAATTAAACCTTAACCCCTAAAAATGGACCCATGGGTATGTGCAAGATCATGGTATGCCAAAAAGTGGCGATGCGAAAAAGAAGTCCTGATTGATAGACTCTTTGCAAAAACCACTATAAATTTCAAACAATAAAACATTTTTGAAATATTAAATATAAATCACATTCTATTCTTCACCTAATACAATAATAATAAACAATTCTTTCAATTTGATGAAGTTTAGACTATGTTAAGGTGACTAGACACGAGAGTTTTTATATTCAAGAAGCACGAGAGTTTTTATATTCAAGAAGATTTGTAGCATAAAAATCATTATTAATTATTTACTTGGAAAAGAAATACAAAAAAATATACATCACATCTAGACATGAGTCTACTACTTTTATCTATAATCTTATAAAAAAATATTATCATTTGATTTTGTTTAATGTGGTCAGACATACACCTACTTGTTATCTCTCTACTCCCGATTGATAGACTTATTGAAAAATAGCTATAACTTTCAAATTGTATAAGATTTTGGAAATCCAAAACATGTGTCACATTCTATGCTTTTCCTACTATAAGAAAAATAAAAAATAACTCAATTTGATAAAGTTTAGACAAAGTTAATGTGGTCAAACACGAGAGTTTTTTTATTCTAGAAAAGTTGTAGAAGAAAAGTCATAATTAATTATTTAATTGGAAAAATATTACAAGAAAATATATGTCACATCTGGACATGAGTTTAATAATTATGTGTATAATATTGTAAAAAAAACATTATTATTTGATTGTGTTTAAGGGAGTCAGACATACACCTACTTCTTATTTTTTTCCTAAAATTTTTGTACCACTACATTGAAATTTGAAATTTTCAACATATAGAATAATTGTTTTTCAAAAAAGGCATAGCATCTGAGAAACTAAATTCAATTTTCTACAAATTCTCTTCTTACATATTTTTTATTTAATATTTATAACTTGTTCAATATTTTATGTCAACTTGCCTAAACCTGATTTTCTCAATTTTTATTGCCACTTAAGGGCCTAGTTTGGCATACCATGATCCTGCACATACCCCCATATTAAATATAATTTAAGAGTTTAGTGTTTTGAAATCCGAAACAGTCAACCCAAAAGTGGGAAAATAAAAGTTTGAACTTCGCCTCACATCTGGCAAACTTTTCAATGAAAAGGGGGACCTAGGTCAAGGTCGAGGTCAACTCTGACCTAGATCAAGGTCGAGGTCAACTTTGACCTAGGTCAAGGTTGAAGTTGAACTTAACCCAGGGGTTTAGGACCCCTAGAAAATGAGCCAGAAGGGAAAAATAGTGCCCGGGGAGCCCCAACTAGAGCCCTAAACAAGCATAGAAGATGGGAACGGGGGGCAAAAAATAGGGGACAACATGATGAAGGCCCAAAACACCCTCTAAGGAGGGCTAAACATTCTTAACATGGAATTTAATCCATTTTAAGAAACCACACTTTTTTCTCTATTTCCTTTTCTTGTGTGTCGTTGGGTTCTTCAGGAATATTCATGACTAGAACATTACCTATGTGATCTTACACCAGCCGTCCATTTTGAGCCTTATGAAGAGTGGGTCTAAGTGTGTTGATTCACCACTGACATGCTCCATTCTGATTGGTTTGAAGGTTTTATGAGGTGACAAAGTGATTTTCAAAGATTTTTGTTAACTATTGAAGGATTCTATGAGCCACCCGATCTGTCGTGAATAAAATGCATCAACAATCACATTTTAAAGTTAATCTAGTTAATGTTTTTATTCAAATTCAAATATCTTGTAGGGTTTTGCTAGGGTTTTTGAGCCAGTGAGTCATGAAAAATGATACAGTGGCCAGGAATTAAATTTTTCAGTACAGTTTGCAGTTGGGGAAGGATACAGAAGGTGTGAATTACTGCTAGAATCTAATTTTTGTTCCTATGATGCTGAGCCAAATGAATATTATGGTTGAATTATTGCAGGAGGGCATTCATTGTAGTTTGACAGTGAGATAGTAAAATCAAATTTGTTGAAAAGAAGCCAGGGATAGCATTGAAGATATAAAGCAGTTGGCTCATTTACAAAATATCTCATCTATTTTACTGGTGTAGTTATTGTAAACCCTTTGGGGTTGTAAAAATAGTTTAGGTTAAATTTTGTAACCCTAGAGTGATCGGTTGCTTGTTGCATCTCTTGATATAAAGGGATTTTTCATGATCATTTAGGAGGATTGGAAGTTTAGGTGTTAAAAAGATAGAATTTTTGAAACCCTAGCTTTTCAGTCAAGGATTGTAATTTTTGACATTACTTTATCAAACAACAGAGAAGAAGCACATGTTATCTTTATATTGTAAGCTTTCTATTCTAGATACTATATGCACATGGTGAAAGGTTATACTTAATACAAACCTCAGATCTTTTCTCTCCTTTGCTCTATTCTTTAAATCTTTAAATCTTTGCATAAGGTTTATATGAATGTATTGATGCTTTAAGTTTCAACCTAGGGTTAGATTAAATATTTCTCAAAGTGGAATATGTGTTTTTGGAGTTTATTTGAAGGATTTTCATAAGTAGGAAAGACTTGAGACACTTGTGTTTATGTCTAAAGACCAATTTCAAACACCATTATCTCCATTCTTTTCCTTGATACCTTGCCCAATGGATAAGGCACTGGCCTATATTCTCCTATCTTTGTGTTGAGAGGAGTGTTTCAAACCTTGTAATCCCAATCATTAAAATTACTACTAGTCTCTACTTTTATTTACATTTATGTATTGTCCTACCCAGTGATGGAGGATCAATGAATAATAGGTTCTTGTTTAGTATTTTCTCACTGTAATCATTTGTTGAAAGATCCAATAAAGAAATAAGGGTCAGAGTTAGAACTATCAGTCAGAGTTAATATCTATTGGATTAGGTGCACCTGCCTTGGTTTTGCAAAGCTAGAAGTAGAAGAGCGTAGTCTTATCCCTATAGTCGGTCCAATTTCTCATTGATTGCTCACATTTGGAACTAACCAATCCTTAATATCCATCATGGGCATATTGCTATCTCATGGAGTGTAAAGTCCTATCCAGGAACCAACAAAGGGGAAAGTAAGGTCTTCTTCTTAACCTAAAATTCCCAAAGAAAAGATCCAAATTGATCAACCAAAAGAAAATGGTTAATGCACAAATGAATCCATCGATGAAGAATATGAAGAAAGAAGAAAACCCTATATTCCGTTATAAGGAGGAAATACAAAAATCTTAATTGAAGAAAAGTACAAACCTCAAAATAGGGAAAACCTAGAAAATACTATTTTCTAGTTTCTGTGTTTAGTTTTGGGAAATTCTATAAACGAATCTAACCTGGAAACACAAAAAAAAGCAAACCCAGAAACCTTTTGTCTTTCTAAGAAAGGTTGATCTTGACCCAAAAAAGGGGTAAGATCTTACCCCGGGGCACAATCTTACCCCTAAAAGTCAACCTTGACCTGCACTACTCTAACTGAAATTTTGTTCACAGATCCTGGAAGTTCATCAAAAAGAGTACTCAAATATGCACTGATATTCGTCATCATGTACATGTACCTGCAACAAAAGGGGTTTTGTTGTTTGGATGAGGGGTTTTCCTTGGTCAATCCCCAGTTTGAAATCAACTTTGAAAAGTAATTGAAATTGTAGCAAATAAACAAAGTAAATGGAACTATTCACCTTACTTATGTTGAAACCCTTGTGGAGGATTTGAATCCTTGAATCCGCAAGTATGGATGCTCCAAATGAATGTAGAATTGTATGTAGTATGTCTCAAATCAATTTATTTAGGTCTTCAACACCAATCTTGAATGGATCTTTAAATAGGAAGAAGCTTGAATGAATGGGGATAGAGAAATCTTCAACAAGAGGGCTCCATAGAGATTAAATCCTTCAATGGCTACGAATGGATCTCCTTGACTAATTGGATCTTCAATGCTTGAATTCTTGAATGCTTTGAAGATGAATGAATGCTTGAACGATTTCTTTCTCCTTCTTGCTTGCCTGATAATTACTTGATCACTTGATTTCACTTGAGAGAAAAAGATTGATACTTGATTTAGTGATGATTGATGATGGATTGAAATGAGAGAGGAAGGATTCATTTTATACTAGTCTAGGACACAAATTTATAGAGATGTCGATATCAAAGAATTAAATTCCCATTTAAACTTTAACCCTCAAAAAGGACCTAGATTAAATATAATTTAAGAGTTTACTGGTCTGAAATCCGAAACAGCCGACCCAGAAGTAGGAAAATAAACTTTCTAAAGCTCAACATCCTGAAACCTCTAGAACTTGAAATCTAGACCCAGGGTTAGGGTCAAGGTTGACTCTAACCTAGGTCATGGTTAGGGTGGACCTTGACCGTAAGGTCAAGGATCTCAATTTCTCAGAACTAGGTGTCATAAATAGGTTGGAAATAGGTGGGAAGAGAAGTAGAACATGGGGAAAATGCTAGATCCCAGTCAAAGACCAATTCCAGGTGTTTGACATGACCCCAAACCACTTACTCAGTGGGCTAAACCCGTCGTAAATGGAAGTGCTTCCATCTTCTGATGATACACCACTGTAACTCCATCTGTACTTTGAATCTTCTTACATGAACATTAATGTAGGTTGATATGTTTCTATAGATTCTTCATGTATAATTCACCACCATAAGTTTCCAGATTATCATCGTGCATTGCATTTACCATGACTGACTATGTTATTAATGATACACTAGATACATAGATAATTCCTTATGTAATAAACTTTTTCACTAGTAAAATAGATTTAATCATCCTAGAAGATTATTTTCCCAGTAATGACAACATTCATCACATCATCAAATCTTCATCAAATGCCAATAGGCATAAGAAACAAGGAGTAGGTTTTTGAAGATATAATACATCACAAAGTTTAAGGAAATAATATCCCAACCTAAGGATGATCTTAGACCATAGAACCATGTACAGGGACATGCAAAATAACATGAAAAATGAAGACAAAATGTAAAAATGAAAGAAAAACATAAAATAAACAAAATTGGTTAGTAGTAAAAATAAAGGCTTCAACTGAGCTAGTTGAAGAGACCTCAATGAGAAAAGTGTCTCAACCAATATCTCAACTAATAATATCGCTCTTTTAATTCTATTGAAAGACAATAACTGGTCACATAAAAATGAAAGATCATATTGTAATCAAGGAAAGATGGAAAGGGTGAGTAGACGATCACTGGGATAGATAGGCAAACTAAGAATCTCAACCCATCTTTTCTCTCAATGTATTAGGAAAGAAAAAAACACACTAGGCTTAAGAATATTCAAGGAATGAATAGGTATATAAGATTTCCTTCAATCTATGGATTAGAAATTCTATAAGAGAGTAATAAAATATAAAATATAAAGTAAAAAGGGGAGTCAAAATATGTAACATAGAAAGTAATAAATATTTTCTTTTGGAGTCCAAAACCTAAGGAAGGTCCACCACGAGAGAAACACCAATAGATACAAAGTATAGAAAAATTCTAGTAGACATAGATTCAATAGAAACATTAGTGGACAATAGTATTTTACTAAGAGAAGGATCAATGTACATCACAACAAAAGTCTTACCACCCCACTCACAAATAAAGCCTTGTGGGTAAACTCATAGAATACCTTTGTCACTAGTTATGGATTATGAGAGGGAAGCCAAAATAAGATAGTTAGGGGAAAAGTCATATTTCATAACTCTCTCTTTACCCAAAAAATGTATCTTTAATCTTAAGAAATTTAAAATTAAGATGACTAGAAGAAGAAACAATCTAGAAAAATTAGGTAGATTTTTCATTATTCCAGCCTCTTTGTCCAAGAACCCAACCCAAACTTCAACTCAACGGGAACTAAAAGAATGGTTTGAGAGATGAGTGAAATACAAAAAAATAAGAAATGACAAATCTATCTCTAATGTTAGAGATTATATTTACACCAAAACACTCCTCGAAGGAGCTAGCAATACCTTCAATCACTTCTTCCTCCCAAAATCCTAAATTTAAGCAACAAATATAGTCTAAAGTTGGGAAAACAACCATAATATGTACTACAACATTAAATCATGGTCTCGATTCCAAAAGCTATAAGAATTTCTTGCATAAAACCAAGGCCTAGTAGTAAGGATATGAACACAATATTCCCTTTAGGTAAAAAAGATGGAAAAATCCCTTTGGGAGGGCCAAGAAAGAAATAGATTTGTTGAAAGCCCAAGACAATGTAACCGACTTTCTAGCTAGAAGAAGCTCATGAAAACAATCTCCAGTTGCACCAACTAAGGAGTTGTATATATTCGCTATAGATGTATCAAGAGAAAGTTCAAAGATGTTGACACCAGTATTAGCCTGTAACTTATCAATCAAGACCCCACCCTTCAAGGTTTCCTAGGAAAAATATTCTTTCAGGCACCCATAGAAGAATAATAATGCATAAAAGATATAGATGAAAAGGACCCACTCACCTTGGAATCACCTCCAACAATCTCCAACCTGTCCAGTTGATAGATATCTGGCATGATGATCTAGTGCAAAAGGTGAGAGTTGATGATGTGTTTGAGATTAGAGTCCAAACTGCCAACAATAGAAGTACCACATAAAAAACCATTGATCACTTTGTCAGTAGCCATTTGTGGTGCTGAAAGTCAATCAGTATTCTGTAGATTTCATCCTAAAGAGATTTCTCTCCATCATGACCATTAAACCTTAACAAATTTTCCCAGCCATGACCTCTTGAGAGCTCATTTCAAAAATTTAATGGTTCATTTTCAATAGTTAATTTTTTAAACAAACCATTATCTCCTTGCTAATATTTTCATCCTAAAACAAATAACTTTACTTAGTTTCTTAGATTGTTAGATTACTATTTTTTCATGCTCACTATTGAATAAATTAAATAATATTTATTCCTATAAATCTATTTACTATTTTTTTAAATAAAATGCTTTCAAGTATATGATATCTTTTTTTTTTTAATTTTTTATTAATTTTCTTTATTCCTTTTAAAATTTCTCTCAAATATATCTATAATTTTTAAAGATTGATATATTATTCATATTTTACTTCTTAGACATAGAAGCCTATTTATTAATCAATTTATAATTATTTGATAGTATTTTAATTTGAAGATTATAAAGAGTTATACACCATTAAGTAATTATAAATATATTTCTAAACGTTCTATTTTTTAACAATTGTAAATAGCTATTAGTAAAAGATATATTCAATTATATATAATACATATTTCTAATTGTTATAACTATATTAACTTATAGGCATGAGTTTTTCAATGTCTATAATAGTATTATATTTATATTGTGTACATTAACATGATCAATACATTTCTCAACACTTATAAATATACTTATGGTTCTCTCTTGCACATGTGAGCACACATATAGTTAGCTTTAAATATATAATGACTTTAGAAAGTAGTAATTTACTTATATTTTATATTATTATTCCTTAATTTAATATTTCCAATACCTTGTGTCCTATTTTTCCTTTGAACTTATTAGTACTTGCCCATAGGCTAAGCAAGTAATCCATTTTTGAGTTTTTAGTGTTAACTAGTTATTAAATAAAACTGTTTAGACCAATTAGAATTTTTTAGATTTAATATTTTGTAAAGTTAGATGCAATATTTTTAACTTTATAATTTATAGAAATCATTTTTCTACTAAAACAAGTCTTATTACAAGAGTGAAACAATTAAAATTTACCACATTTTTTATTTATTGTACACTTTGTATTTAATATAATGAAAATGCATTGCTCATTCCATATTGCATAGTTTTTGGGTTAAATTTTTTAAATTTTAAATTATATTACATGAGTTTATTTTAGTATATTTTAGTATAAAAATATTGTAAATATATGATATAATATAATATATATTTATTCTCATCTATATATTTTTTTTAAATATTTTAAAATTTATTATATGTAAATTATGCATTAATAAATATTTAGGTAAACAAATGTGTAAATAAAAATAATATATATTTCTAATATATAATCTTCAAAGATAAATTATTATATATTATTATTATAATATATATTAAAATATAAATTAAAATAATAATATTATATTTATAATTTTTTTATTTTTTTAGAAAAGGTGGGATCACTACTTTATATATATATATATATATATATATATATATATATATATATATATATATATATATATATATATATATATATATATATATATATATATATATATATATATATATACCCTGATTCTAAAGTACGGAGCTCCAAGAGAAAAGAATTAGGGGGAAAAACTCCATTCATAACCCCATCATGCAAACTATAAACCAAATTGGTGAGACAATTACAGGCTTAATTCACCGTATATAATGTCAGCTTACATTACCAAAACAAAATTGGTGAGACAATTACGGGCTTAATTCACCGTATTTAATGTCACCTTACAATACCAAAAATACCAAAACTGTAATGTCAACTTTTTACAATAGATAGTAACATAGTATTTATAATTATTATACATTCTAAATATATTATATTATAATTATAATTAATGTATAATATAGTAATACAATATTATATATACAATAATATTAATCATATGTAATAAAAAATATATATCAATAAAATAAAATTAGCACTATTGTTATATTTACAAATAAAATTAAAATTAAGGTTTAAATTAATTATAATTTACAATCAATAATTGTTTATACAATTATAATTTTAAAAATTATTTATTACTACAATTATCATTATATAAAAAATTATATAAAATATCTTATATATTATAATAAATTTATTAAAATTGAGAACGCCCCACAATGCAACAGTAGGCTGCGAGTTTAGGTCTTGGATTCAAGTCTTCTTGAGCCCCATGTTGATCTTGGCTTCGGCTTATTACCCATAAAAAAAAATTAAAAAATTATTAAAATTAAGATTAAATTTATATTAAAAATTAAAATTAAAATTAATTATTAAAGACAGATATTTGACCACTATGTGACACTTTTTTTATTTGTTCTATACAACTTCACTCATCACCCTCAATTTTTAATATATTTAGATTTACTTTTTATTTTTTTCTTACATGCTAGTTCATCCCATTAAGAGATCAAATCTGATGTCCCAAATATTAACTAAATAACTCTACAAACAAATTCACACAATCAAATTAAATCAACATATAATTTTAAATTACGCAATTACACATCACCATTTATAAAATAAACTTAAGAAACATTAATAAAAAATTCCCACATTTTGCAAACTGAAAACTAACCGCCCCAAATGAAAACTACCCGCGAGACAACCAAAACAAAACCCTATATATACCAGATCACACAGCCAGTTTCCCCAACGGTTTTTGCAGGTCCCTGTTTCAATACGGTCCACAACATTCCCCATGGCGACGGATCCCAGTACATCGACGGCGAAGGAATGCAAGGTGACTTTGAAGAGTTCCGATGAGAAGATGTTCGAGGTAGAGTATGCGGTGGCTGTGCAATCGCAGTTTGTAAAGAACCTCCTGGAGGACGTAGGGAACGAGAAGCCCGTGCCTTTGCGCAATGTTTCCAGCGAAACTCTTGCCAAGGTGATCGAGTACTGCGAATATCATGTGCATGTACATGTGCATGCTGCCAACACCATCTCGGATGAGGATGTGAAGAATTGGGATGAGAATGTGAAGAAGTGGGATGAGGAGTTCGTGAAGGTGAAGATGGCTACCCTTTTTCATCTCCTCATGGCTGCTAAGTACCTCGATATATACAATCTTGTCGATTTAGTTGCACAGGCTATAGCAGACAGGGTTAAGAGGGAAAGCGTAGAAACAATGAGAAAGATATTTAACATAGAAAATGACTACACCCCGGAAGAGGAGGCAGAGGTCAGGCGTGGCGTTGAATGGGCGTTCCAGTAATTTTATAAGGAATTCCTGGGGTTCAAGAACATATGGGTTTGATAATATACTGCTAATTGCTGTCTGCTGGATTTTGAATTGTTCTTGCCATCAGTTAATAATTTTTGAGGCGAGTGACTATTGAAATTTTTCTTTGAATTGTACCTTTTTTCTAGATACAACTTGAAATTATCAAGTGTCAACAACTCTGTTTTGCCATGAATATCATTGATTGATATGTTTAATGTTTATTATAGTTAGTTTGTATATGTTTCTTTTGGTTAATCTCATTATTTGGTCTGTTAAGTATTCAGAATTATTGATTGGTATTAATAGATATAAGAATATTAGATTAATATAAATCTTTTGATGTCTTAGATTGGATATTGTAGATTGTATTTTGAGTTTAAAAGAAATGTGGTATTTAGGTTTGTAAAATATATTGTTGATTTCAAAAAATGAACTGTCATTGTGCAACTTGTGTACTAGTGATATAGAAAACCATGTTTGAAACTAGCATATTTATCTTTTATTTCAAACTAAATAATTTTGTATCATTATATTTAAGATTTCATTTGTTAAATTTTAAATAGTAAATATTTTTTTCTAAAATAATTGAAAAATATATTTTCTAGATACAATTTGAAATTATCAATTGTTCTAATATTTTTTTGTGGTGAATATGGCTGTTTAATATCTTTAATATTGATTAAAGTTACTGTGTTTGTGTTTCTACTTGTTAATCCTCTCTGTTCATTTGATCTCTTTAAGTATTTAGAATTATTGATTGGTATTACAAGGTCAAAGAATGTTGGATTAATATGAATCTTTTGATGTTTTCTAGGTCAGATAATGTAGATTGTGCTTTGAATTCCTAGATATCATAGTAGATGTTAGTACATGCCTCTTAGAAAGTTATCTCTAAAATTATAATAAAACAAACACTCCATATTTTATATACAAATATTTAGGCAGTGCTAGCATTGACCTAGTTTTTTGTTTATTTTGGGCAAATGAGAAGAAACACTTTATCATTTTTTTGTGTTTTCTAAATTATTAATTCATTTGAGTGATCTTTATTGGCTATCTTTTATTCTATAGTGGTAATGATATGCTATTCAAAAGAATTGTATGTTGGATATAATTGATTGTAATTATGAGTTCATAAAGAACGAGTCAATTAGATTTATAAAATATATGACTTTTAAATTATGTAATATGTGTGGGGACTTTTATGATATGTGTGGTTTAAATAGAGTTATATATTCTAAATAATTATATCACGATAAATATATATTATGATATCAAATAAAATTTAGAGATAGTTAAGCGGGCTTAATTTTAGAAAAAAGCATCTATAGTTAAGTGCCTGACTTGAGTTGGAACAAAAATGACATGGGTGGCCTCTCAAAAGACCCAATGCTCCACCTTATGAGCATCACTTAGATTCAATGAGTTTTATGTGTTCTACTCATTCTTATTAGAGATGACTACTTGTGAACCAATAGTCATAAAAGATGGGTTGATGGATTTGATTCAAAAACTACATAATTGAATCCTAAAAATAATATCACAATTTGACTTGCTGTAGAATATACCTGCTACTTATCTATAAATACATAATCAAACTTTTATTTTAAATATGAATATACATTTAGAATAAATTATTTTTACAATTTTATAATTTTTATTAATATTATTTTAATATAGAACTTTGATCTCATAAAGATGTTAAGTACAAAGAGAAGCGTATTATTTACAATCATAATAGACCATTTGAATATTAGATAAATTGAGGCGGCGAGAAAACTTTATCCATCCCACTAGATTGAAGAGGCAAAAGACCATCCTCCATCATTTCTTTAAAAAGATTAATTACAATGTCTACATGTCTGAGTTCCCAGAGTTAGCAATGAGCATAGTTTAAGTCACTGTATCGGTAAAGCCTTTACCTATAGTGCACATCCTTTTTAAAGTTCTTGTTTGATAATCATGCCACGACTGCGAGTAGAAATAAGATTAGAAATGTCAAACATGTAGTTGCGGATGGAGAACGATCAATATCTAATGATTATATCAATAATGTAGAGCGGCGGGGTTAGGCTTTCAGAGTTTAGATGTAGAGGGCGCTAGTGAAGATGATTAGGATAGCGATGTGAATGAAGATGCTAATGTGGTTCTTCTGGGATCTCTCTGTGAAAGCTTGGTGTCTGTTGGGGGCTATATTATCCCGTGTTTTGGCTCTGGCTGTCCTCAGCCGATGGCCTAGTTTTGGCTTTCCATTTTTTCTGGTTGCTTTTCCACGAGCGGGATATTTGGTGGTTGCTTTTCTAGGGTGCATTGCGCGTTCAGAGATCTCTGGTGCCCCTGCTTGGTTGCAATGTGTGTGTGTGCATTCCCTTTTCTGGGTTATGCGAGCTTGTCAACGCCTCAGGGAGGGTTTTTTCTTCTTATTATGAGTTCTAAGGTGGGTGATTTGGTCTGTCTGCTTCCATTTCATGGTGGATCTGCTCACTACTTGGGATTTTCGCTCCCTTTGACTGCATCCGGTATCGAGATCTTTGGCTTCCCTTCTTCTCTTGGTTGTCTGGTTGTGGTGGTCAGGTTTCCTTGTCTTCTTTACATCGGTAGGGTTGTGATAGGGAATTTGTGTTCCCTCTTTGTTGCTCTAACAGCTGTTACTGGATATGATAAACTTTTCTATTTTTCATTCTGCACGGGGTATCCCCAAATATGGATTTCCTTAGTCTATGTGGTCCCTGTTGTGGGAACGAGATCTTTGTCTGGTCTTTACTGGAGATTTGGCTGCGACAAAAGTTTTTCCTTGAAGATGCTTTCTGGTTTTCCTGGGTGTTTGTGGTGGTTGGCTGAGGTGTTGTTCCTTTCCTTCTCTTGGAGTAGGAGGTGCAGCACATGCCTTGTTCATGGTGGATGGGGTTCTAAGCAGAGGGTTTGGTCACCTAAACTCTCTTGGGCTTCTGAGGCAATTATTAAGGTTATTGGCAGGAGGTTTTTTCTTCTTACCCCATTTCTTCTGAAATCCATTTGTTTCGGATTTGGTTGTTCATTTTTGGGATTTTTGTTTTGTGGTGGCATTGGTGTGCTTTGTTGGGTCTCAATTCTATGGGTAGCTTTTTTTTGGTTTCTTGTTTTCTTCCTCCTTCTGAGGACTGGAGTCGTGTTCATCTATGCTCCACGGAGTTTCAGGGACAGCCAAATCCAAAACAGTTCGAAGCTAAATTTTAGGGGACGACAATGGACTGCTATTAAAAGTAGGGGAATTTGTGTATAGAGAGAAAATTCAAATATGCATATGAGAACAATGATTCAATACAATGAATACATAGAAAATTAACAAGATTTAAACACTTCCATAATTTCATTGTAAAAAATTGGCGTACATATACCAAAATTGCCTGAAGGCTCCAAGTTTCATGCATGAGATGAAGATCAAAATGACACAAATAGAAGTCCTACTAAAATGCTAAATAATATTTAAATATTATAAAACTAAACAATAACATAGAAGTTCAACTCCATAATCATATGCCTATAATAATCAAAATTAATAATGTATCAATATCTACTATTGCAAATAATATATGCAAAATATATGGCTGTCCTCTAGGAATCTAAATCTTAATCAAGATCATCATCAGATCCATCCTCTGAGTCTAACAATACTCAAGAGTTTGTTGATCTTGTAGCTACAATACACTATGAATAGCCACTAACTTCTCTAATCTTTTAGAGTTAAGGTTGTTCCTCTTCACTGATTGGAGGAAGCTATATGTGGACTAGTTCCTCTCTACAACATAGGAACTCGCAACATGTGAAAGAAGATGAATAGCAAGAATAGTCAGCTCTAGAGTATCTTTTCATGCCACGTCCACCATCCAATAGGGTCCCTTTGAGATAATGTAGCTCTATCTTTCTTTGCCTTTGGTCTACTAAAGGTTGGGCCATGAAGATTAAAAAAATCAAGCCACTATTGTTGAATCTTACTAGCATCATCTTCATTGTACATTTTTGAAAGGGCCTTGAAGAAGTCCTCCTTCACCTAAGTTGAAAAAATAAAAAATAAAAATAACATATCAATTAATAATTTGAAATTTGAAAACTAAGAACTTTCCATCTTGCTACTTCACATGTTGATTTAATTAAATGCATACCATTTAGGATTCACAACATAGGGTGCAATATGGAGTGCGGTGTTCATAATGTTTCATCATCACATCACAATGGGCCTAAGATGCTCCTCATAAAACTCTAAAGTAGGGTCCCTGGCATGAATAACATGCTTGATCTACCCAAGCATGCTATCAAAGGTACCATAAATATTTCCAAGGCTAGGAGAGTTGGTATCCTCATATCTAATGACCCGCACAATGGGCTCAATGGAGGAGAAAATGTATTTGCAAATGCAAGCAAGTTACAAGTTAGAAACATAAAAAAAAATTAAATTCTCAATTCTTAAATAATAAAATATTAAAATCAGCAAATTCTTAAATTAGAAATAATTTTATTAAATCAGCAATAACAAAGTTTTTAAGTTTCTTACCTCTTGGTAGACCACCAATTATCATCAAGGATTCTTTGTTTCACACTTCTTCCATCATGTGTGCTAGATTCATGCCATCATTTCCACTCTGCATTGACCAATATGGACTCTAAGGCCTCTTGGACCTCAAGCATCCTCTCCATCAAAATAAAGTAGGAAGCATATCTAGTCTCCACGGGCTTGAGGATTTCTTTCTTTGAAAATGTCCTAAATAATGGAAGACATGTATGATGATTGCAAATAAACATTTACACATCTCTATCCTCAGATACCATAGCCTTTATCCAATAAATTTTTCCAATGTCCTTCAAGGTGAACTGTTCAATGCATGTACACAACATGGGGTACAAAAAATGTTCATATAAGTAATGTCCTCCATTAATCTAGATGACCTACACACCCGAGTTGAATTTGTCACTACTTGTACAACATTTGAAGAGCCAACCTCTTCTATAGCATCTTTTAAAATCTGAAATTGGAATGTTGCATCCTTCCTTTTCCCTGAACAATCTATGGCTCTAATAAAATGATATCCCACTGAGCTAGTGACAATAATATTGATGAGTGGTTGATGCTTGATATCGGTTCACCCATCCATGATGCTGGATCATCCCTCAACCATCCATGTCTATCTCATTTCCTCCATATAAATACTCACTTTTGAATATTCTTTATCAAGAATAGTGGTGCATAGTTTTGTCTCGCTAGGTTGTACAAATGAGTGACCAACAACATAAATATCTTTACAAATTTGTTTATAAAATGAGGAACATGATACATGGAAGGGTATGCTATGATAAAAAAAAACAAATCTCCTAATTGATTCTTCAGCCGTCTCTGTTTCTTACAAATTGAATAATTTAGCAACATTACTTTCTCCTTTACTCTTCTTCCTTACTAGAAGTATTTTTCCCTTTCTAGTAGAAGTGGGAGTAGGCCTAGCACTTGCTTCCCTAGTAGAAGGTTGACTCAAGTCCTGCAAAGCTCACAAACTAACTTGCACTTTCTCTACTGAAGCCCCTAATCTCAGTGCCTCCCCCTCTATGTGTAATTTAGCGGCCTCTAGTTTCTACGTGTGTTATAGCTCTACAAACTTTCACCCCTTGACCACCTATCCATAAAAGATGGCAATAAAATATAGTATAGCTGCCAAAATAATATTTTTTGTACAAATGGTACTCCCATTCCCTACTACCCCAAGAAGTTTTTTTGTTATCTTTGTCTACTATCATGGAAAATTGAAGGAGGTGTTTCTTCGGTTTGAATGGGCCTCTTGCATACTTTTAAAGGTGTTTAGAAGGGAAATCAAATGTATAAGAGGATAAATTCCGTAATACACTCATACTAGCAGTAGTTAAAGACCCCCCTATGGCTGCCCTAGTACTACATTTTTTTCCTTTGGGGTTGAGTTTGTTTAATTTATGCTTCAACACTATCAGTACTAGTACTAGCACTTCCCTCACTCTCATTGCTCTTGCTCATCATTACGAAATGTATAACACTATTGCAAGTTTTAGAAAAAAATCACTCAAAATGCCCTGTTTGTATGTTGCAAAATGAAAAAAAAATATAAAATTAAAACAAAATGCAAAGAAATGGCCATAGTAAGAAAGACATACCTGGAATGAAGAATATTTTATGACAAACCCTCCTCTTGCAACTAAAAAATGAAGGCTTTGTTGCTGCTCCTCTTTCTTCTTCTTCTTCTTCTTCTTCTTCTTCTCATGAATGAATGAAATGAAAAAAAGAGAGAGACTTAACCCTTTTAGAAATCAAAATAGGGTTAGCAATTTCTTATTTCATATTTAAGGCCATGTGGGGCCCACCCAGAGTTTAAAAAAAACCTTTTAATTGGCACAACCATTTTTTTTTTTGGAAAATCAGCAATGGGACTAGGTACTAGGGATGGTTGGGCTATCCCTCGACCATACTTGGTACCAAATGTCATCCCCCCATTTCAGTTTCTTCTGCATTTACTCAAAGGAAATGTTCCCTTTTTAGGAATGAAAATGGAATGGTTAGGGGACACTAAATTTATGTCCCCATGTCCCCAGCACAAAATAGGGATACGAACAAAGGTGTTTTTCTAGGGGACGCATCCCAATAGAATATAGTAGTTGATACTTCAAGTGTTCTTTTTGACAGATGGATGGAAAGTGGTCTATCTTGGAGCTATGGAAGGAATTTTGTGATCTTGGGGTTTTTTCTTCTCCTTTTTTGTTCAAAACGGGTGATTTTCTCTTTCAAGGGATTCTTTGTACATGTCATTCTATCTTCCTCATATTAAGAGAATTTAAATAGTACTCTTTCTCATCTGCTCTACTTTTTGTCTATTTTAAATTTGGATTGGTTTTTGGGTGGGTTTCTTTTCCTTAGTTATACTTATGGATATGAGATCCTCTTCTATCGAGGTGGAGAGGATCATTACTGAGACAGGTTCTTCCTTTTTGATATATCTTGCAAGTTTATGCAGATTGTATTTGAGTTTCATCTTCAATCCTATAATGATAATGGGAGTCATAGTTTTTCACATATTATTGTATGCACCCTAAAATGGTCTCCTAGACTTTGGGCCCCCATTCTTCAATTTATCAAATGATGGAACTAATTTATCAATTTCTTGAATCAATGTTTTGCAACATTTTCATTTCAAATCAATTTCCTTGATCAAATCATAATTAATTCAAATATTTCTAAGTTTTGATCATTTCATCAATAATTTTGTTTAATTAAAAGAAACATTCCCTTTTGAATAAATAACATAATCTTATTTAATTGAAAGAAATATCTCTTCAATAAAATTATTTTATTTAATTAAAGTCTCTTTAGTTAAATGATTTTATCTTATTTAATTAATATTCCTCTTTTACTTAAATAATCTTATCTTATTTAATTAAAAGAGAATCCCTCTTTTAAATAAATAAAATCCCCACTTAAAGCTCTCTTTGTGATGAAAAAGGAAATAAATCAAATAAACATAAACAAAAACCTTTTTCCCTCTATTAGAACAAGTAAAACATTTCATGGCTTTAGCATCTTTCTCCAGGCCTCTACAATTATTTTTCAATTTTTCTGGCTAAAACCCTAGGCAAAGTTTCAAAAATCTAGCCATTGGGAAAGGAAAACCTAAGTCACCTTATCCTTTTTCTAATTTGGTGTTACTTTTCGGGCCACTTAAAATCTCTTTACGCATGTGTGTTAAATTTTATTCACCCCATAGAGGTCTTTCCTTTATTTTTTCCTAAGTCTCAATGCTTAATATTTTGCTAATGTTTCTACTTTATATTTCTTGGGCCCGAGTTTTTTGACACCATCTCGATCTAATGGTTGGCATAAGTCCACAAGGGGATGTGTCAGAGGCTTGCGATCTTATGCCAGCCGTTGATCTTTCTTAGTGATGTAGCCTTTCAATACGGTGGGTCCACTGCTACATGTACACAAATGGAAGCTTTTAATTGGTCAAAGAAGGATGAGTTGGAGCTTTTTAGAGGGGCCTATGTCAGAGATTTTGATCAATGGTGGGTGTGTGATCACATGGAATATTCTTCCCCCATGCGATCTTGCGCCTGTCATCCGATTCGATGTCGGAGAATTAGTGGGTCCTATGTTAGAAGTGACTAGGTGGTGAGCAATGAATGGTGTGTTGACATGTGGTAGTTTTCAGGCAGACACAGGGTTATAAAATATTTAAACAATGTGACGGCTATTTATTTTCAAGGTTTAGTGGCACTGATAAAGTCTTATGTGTTCGCTCATTCGCATGTATTTTGGCAAGGTTCTAAGTCTTCTCACAAATAGGTGAATGTGTGTATTCATCGAGTATCCAAATAAAGTACCAAAGCTCTAAAAGATTTTGCGAACTGGTGACTGAGTTTTTTGTGCATTTGCCAAATATAACTAGGGGTTAACATCAGACTCAGTGATTCAGTGAAATGCTTTGTTTGTTGAATCGTTTGACTTGACTGTAGTTAAAGAAAGTATTAAGGGACTTAGTTTTTCCTTTCAATCGTGTGTTCACAAAGTAACAAAGGTTAAGGGTTATCTGAGAAGTGGGACCATCTAATGATTCATCACTGAGGTGTTTTGTTCTGATTGGCTGAGTTGAAAGGAATGGGGATGAGTCAGTGGGCCTGAAAGATTCAAGTGAAATGCCAAGGTGGAGGATCTGATGGTTGGCGTATCCTTGCATAGAATCTTTTCAGGCTATGCAATCTTATGCCAGTCATTCATTTAGAAGCTTATAACAAGTGGGTCCAATATGTCGATTCATCACTAACATGCTCAGATTTCATTGGTCGAGAGTTTTATGAGGTGGCAAAAGACTTTTTAAAAGGTTTTGTTGACTGTTGAAAGATTTTGCGAGCCACCCGATCTATCCGGAATAGTTAAGATCAATGGTCATGTTTTAAACTTGAGCTGGTTACTGTTTTCATTCAAATTCAAAATTCCTATAGGGTTTTTGCTAGGGTTTTAAACCAAATAAACAAAGCGGTGGCCGAGAATTGATTTCTTCCATATAGATTGCAGTTGGGAAAGGATATAGAAGATGTAAATTACTGCTAGAATCAGATTTTGTTCCTGATGATGCCATGCTAGTTGAGTTTCATGAACAATAATTGCAGAAGGGCATTCATTGCAGATGGACAGCGAGGTATAAAATCAAATTTGTTAAATGGAAGCCGAGGATAACATTGAAGACAAAAAGTGCAGATGGCTCATCTACGAAATATCTCATCTATTTTAGTAGTGTAATTATTGTAAACCCTTTGGGGTTGTTGTAAAGGCTTTTAAGTTAATTTTTGTAACCCTAGAATGATCGGTTGCTTGTTGCATCCCTTGGTATAAAGGGATTTTTCATGATCATTCTAAAAGATTGGAAGTTTAGGTGTTAAAAAGATAGAATTTATGAATCCCTAGATTTTCCGTCAAGGATTGTAATTTTTGATATCATTTTATCAAACGTTAGAGAAGTACAGGCTATCTTCATCTTGTAAGCTTTCTATTTAGGGTTTACTATATGCACATGGTGAAAGGTTATACTTAATACAAACCTCAGATCTTTTTCTCTCCTTTTCTCTATTCTTTGAATCTTTAAATCTTTGCATAAGGTTTATGTGAATGTATTGATGCTTTGAGTTCCAACCTAAGGTTAGATTAAATATTGCTCAAAGTGGAATATGTGTTCTTGGAATTTATTTGAAGGATTCTCATAAGTAGGAAAGACTTGAAGTATTTGTGTTTATGTCTAAAGATCAATTTCAGACACAATTGTATTCATCCTTTTCCCTGATATTTTTCCCAATTGATAAGGAAATGGCCTATATTATCCTATTTTTGTGTTGAGAAGGGTGATTCAAACCTTGTAATCCCAATCATTAAATCATTAAAAGTATTTTACTTTCATTTACATTTATGTATTGTCCTATCTAGTGATGGAGAGTCAATGAACAATAGGTTGTTGTTTAGTACTTTCTCACTGTTACCATATGTTGAAGGATCCAATATTCAAATAAGGGGCAGAGTTAGAACTATCAGTCAGAGTTAATATTATTGGATCAGGTGCACCTGCCTTGGTTTTGCAGAGCCAGAAGTATAAGAGGGTAGTCTTATCCCTATAGTTGGTCTGATTGCTTATAGATTGCTCACATTTGGAATTAACCAATCCTTAATATCAATCATAAGCATATTGGTATCTCATGGAGTGTAAAATCCTATCCAGGAACCAACAAAATGGTGACTCTGCTGGGGACTAGAGCATAATAAAGAAGTAAAATCAATTCAGAATGTTTGGTTTTAGTGTAAAATTTTAATATCTTGTTGATCAGACCGATTTGACCCATCCAAGTCACCAACAAAATCAGTGACTCTACTGGAGAATAGAGAAATATTGTCAAGAAAAAATAGTGTAGGTTTCAAGTTGAGCTTAACTCCTGACCTACCTATTTCAATCAGTTGATATCTCTGGTGTTACAAATTAGCATAAATAATGCAGGTACAAGTAGAGCTTTGACTCCTGGCTGGCTTATTATTTATCCAGTGGACTTCATTAAAGAATATAAGAGTTAGATCTAATAGTTTTCAAATTATCTCACTAGATTGTGAGTGGCGACTCTAAACATCTCTATAACTAGTGCTTTATATAGAATATCATTATGAGTTTCAAAAATACAAGGTCTTATAGTAGGGAATACCCAGAGGAAAGTTTGTAGGGTGGGCTTCCTACCACATCTAGAAGAGGCCAAGTTAGAAGAGAAAAGGATACTAATGATATGTCTCTTACTTGGAAGCAAAAAAGAAACTGAAGACAAGGAAGTGTTTCTCCCCCTAGTCAAGAGGGAAATGCCTCAGAATATGAGGAGGTAGTTGATTTAGGCCTTAATCAGTATGAGGATTATGACTCCCCCACAGAAAGAGAGGGTGAAAGAATACCCCAAAATAGGAGGATGAATCCTAATAGACAGTATGGAAGGGAAGGAAGGTCTAGAAGTAAAAGTAGAAGTGGTTAAGAATTTCTCCCCCCTTTCACCTTTGGTTCTTCATTACCCCAAGGTCTTCATGAGTCTCAGAATCAGCAGGAAGAGCTACAAACATAGCAAATTGAGTCTGAAACAACTTTTCTTGATTCGGAGGAAATATTTGAGGAAGTATATGAATTGGAAAGGAGCATTCATGAATAGAAAGCCATCAGGCAAAAAAGAGAAAAAGAAAAAGAAGAAAAAATCAGACATGCCATGATAAGAGCTGATCAATTAAGAAGGCAGCTGTTAGACTTAGAAGCTATAAATTATGTTGCCATTCCTAAAAATACATGTGAGTTTCTTGTTGTTCATCAAACTTTTGAAACGAGGGTTCCAAATGATAAAGGGAAACAAAAAGAAAAAGGTATTTCAATCAAAGAGCCTATAAAACCTAAGAATCCTATAGACCAGGCTTTGAGATTGGAAGAAAACCTTTAAAAGGCTAAGAGGGAACAAGAATTGTTAGCCAAAGAACTTGAAAAGTAAGAACTAGAAGCTTCAGCACTAGAAATGAAAAAGAAAATAGATTTTCTTAGGAGGTCTGCACGGCCTACAAATTTTACTAATTCTAATATGACACAAGGAGTGCTGAAAATTTAGCAAATCAGACAACTGGTGTTCCTCCACCAGGAGGTTTTAAAGGTTTTGCCACCACAAATACTAATGCATCCACATCTCAGGGTTCTAGTTTTCCTAATACAGGGATTATTCATGAAAGATGTAAATAGTTGGTTTTTACTAGTATCCCTGGCTATCCTAACCCCATCCCTGAAGAAATCAGAAAGAAGCTTCCTAAATTCACAGGAAGCAATGTTGTAACTTGTGAAGAACATTTGAAAAAAATTATTGATGTAATTGATGATTACAATATTATGCCAGATGATGTTATCATGAAATTATTTGTGCAATCCCTCACAGAAGATTCAAGGGATTGGTTTAGGGCTTTGCCACATGGTAGCATAGGTTCATGGGATCAGCTTAGGCATTGCTTCAAGGAACAGTATGGTGATAAAAAAACATGAAGGTTTTATGCTAAATGAATTCAATAACATAAAAAAGAACTTTAATGAGGATGTTGAATTTAATGTCATGTTTCAAAAGGCCATGCATAAATTGTTGCAAGTCATCAGATTGGATGACATAGTGTGTCTTGTCACATACTTAAATGCTTTTGACTCTAAGATGGGTTACCTTTTGAGAGATAAGAATCAAAGGAGTCTTGTCAAAGCTTACAAGCTGGCTATCAACATAGAGAGTAATTGGAGAATTTCATGAAAGTTGGGAAGAAGAGAAGATAAAAAATCTCCTTTGTTAAATAGAAAGGATCCAGGAAAGCCTCAAGGTGTGAAAGCTAAGGATGATGAAATCTTGAAACAAATTCTGAAAGAAATCAAAGATCTGAAACCTAGTGAAAATAGAGGTAATAAAGCTATAGGAGGGGACAAGCCCCCCTTTAATAATTTCAACAAATTGCCAAGGATGTAGAATTACCCCTACAATACTCAATGGAAATATGGGAAGCCTTTTATTCCTAAAAAAAGAGATAAACCAAATGATAGGACCCCTGATCCATTACAAAGAAACTCAATGAATGTGGTGGAAGAGGTCCCATGGTGTATTGCTTGTCAACTACCACATGATCCTGATTATTGTGCCATATCCCAAAATGTCCCTTCTCACGAAGAGCAGGAATGCAATGACGAACAACCTTATGATGACCAGGGATGTGGGATGTTTTCTTCTCATGTTTTGAGTGAGGTAGACTCTACTGAAGAGGATGAAAATCAAGATGTCTCACATTCCCAAACTAGAAATGAATCATATCATCAACAAGTTTTTCAAATGATGAAGACAGTGAGCCTGACAACATCCAGTGTAATGTTCAAAAAAATGAGCAAAAAACTACTTTAAGAAGACCTTCTGATGAAGAGATTGCTTTGATAATAGCCAATTTGGTTACTGAGGCAAAGGAAAATTATAACTTGAGAAATAGAGTTTTTGGTGATTCAAGTCAGAAGCCTACTGGTATTTTTATCAAGAAAATAGACAAGGATGCAAAAACATCACAAGAAATGACTAAGGATGCTACGCCTGCTAATAAGGTCAGGATAAAGAAAGTTGCTAAGCCAAATATTGTTTACAAGATAAAGTCCAGGGCTGTAGCTGAGGTTGTTCCAGCCTTGCAAAAATAGAATGAAATCCAAATTAAGAAACCTACAGATATATCCACCCAAGAAATTGATAAAGAAGTTCCAATTGCAAAATCTCTTCTTTTGAAGGTGATGAACATGCAAAGAAAGCTAGATTACATAATTGGATATGTGCATTTGTAGATATAAGAATGATGGAAGATGAATCTATTAGAAGCTATATTGGTAGAATGTCAGAGATTTTTGTAGGAATAAAATCTTGTGGAGGACCAAAGATAGAGAATGAAGTGGTATGGAAAATTATGAGGATATTGACTCCTATATTTAAGCAGACAACATAGATGATTGAACAAGTTATACCTTGTACAGTGAACTTTACAAGAGGGACCCTTCTTGGAAGATTGGAAGTAGCAGAGATGAACCTAAGGTTATTAGGAGACTTGCTTAAAATGGAGACAACATTTAGTGCTCTTAGTATTCATCCTACTTTATCAAGAAGTACTAGTGTGAGTGGAGATTATGCTATTAGCAACAGATCTAGAAATGAAGAAGATCGATTGAAGAAGGTATTGCCTTGCTTGTGAAGAGAGAACCAGATGGTAAGAAATTTTTTAAATGTTGGACTTGTCAAGAATATGGTCATTTTGCATCTAAATGTCCTAAGAGAGTTAAGAAGCATAGAAACAATTTTAAGCCTAGAAGATCTAAGGAATGTTATTATGCTAATGATGAAGATCTTCAAGCTAGTATTGAAAGAACTCTAAGTGAAAGTGATATTGAGAATAATGATGAAATAGGATTTGTAGCAATTAAAGAAGAGAATCTTGAATCTGATGTTAAGGAAGAAAAAGCCTTATTTTCTCAAGTTGAAAAGAAAGTTGATTGGATTATAGATAGTGTTTGTTCACATCATATGACTAGAGATATGAAAAATTTAATAAAGTTTAACAATTATGATGGAGGAGTTGTTAGAGTTGGAAACAATGCACCTTATTTGATTAAAGGTATAGGATCTATTACTCTTGATGGAAAGACTAATACTGGTGATGTTTACTTTGTTGATGGATTGAAACATAATCTTTTGAGTGTTCAACAGTTAGTTGATAAGGGATATCAAGTTTGGTTTACTGAGAAAACTTGTGTGATAAAGGATAAAGATGGAAATCTGAATGGAACTAGATCTAGAACCAAAGGTAATGTATTTCAGTTGAATCCTACTAAGATGACATGTTTGATTACTAAGATTGATGACAGTTGGTTATGGCATAGAAGGTTTTTCAATATAAACTTTGATAACATTGTGAAAGTGAGTACTACACTTGCAGTAAGAGATTTACCTAAAATTATGAAGCCTACTAACATGATTTTCAAGGAATGTGTGATGGCTAAGTAGAAGAGAAGTTCATTTCCTAGTAAGAAGTTCACATCGGCAGAAAATTTGGAGATTGTTTATACAGACTTGAGCGGTCCTACCAGGACTAGAGGATTCTATGGAGAAAGGTATTTTATGATTCTTGTTGATGATTTTACAAGAATGATGCAGATTGCATTTCTTAAAGAAAAGTTTGAAGCATTTGATAATTTTAAGATCATTAAGAATAAAGTTGAGAATGAATCTGGAATGAAGATTAAATGTTTGAGATCTAATAGAGGTGGAAAATTTACTTCTAGAGAATTTAAGACTTTTTGTGAAGTGAATGGTATTAAGAGATGGTTTTCAGCCCCTAGAACACCTGAACAAAATGGTATTGCAGAAAGAAGAAATAGGTCAGTGATTGAAGCAGCAAGAGCTATGTTATTTGAGAATGATTTGGCGAAGACATTCTGGAGAGAAGCAGTGAATACAACAGTATATACAATTAAAAGAGTACAAATATGAGAAGACACAGACAAGACACCCTATGAATTATAGTTTGGACATGCACCCTCAGTTAAGTATTTTAGAATTTTTGGAAGAAAATGTTATATAAAGAGAGATGATGATATTGGAAAGTTTGATCCTAGAAGTGATGAAGGTAGTTTTCTTGGATATTCTTTGAAAAGAAAAGCATATAGATGTTACAATAAGAGAACTAAAACTATTGTTGAGAGTGCAAATGTTAAAGTTGATGAGAAGTTTCAAATTTAGGAAAGAATGCTTGATTATGAATCTAATGAAGAAGCTCATCCTTAGCCTAACATTGAAACTAATGAATTATTCTATGAGACTGATAATGAAAGTCATGCTGAAGGAACTAGAGAGGAATCTAGAGAAGAATCTACAGTTGAAGCAAGATCTAAGACTATGACACCAAACAGGTATATATCAAGACATCATCCTATTGAACAAGTTATTGGAAGCTTAGACAGAGGAATTCTTACTCAGAATAAGGTACATTTATGTTTGATTTCTCAAATTGAACCTAAATCTACTAGTGAAGCGTGTGAAGATGAACATTGGATTAATGCTATGAAAGAAGAACTAGATCAGATTGAAAAGAACAAGACATGGGAATTGGTCCCTAGACCTGAAGACAAGAATGTGATTGCAACTAAATGGGTATTCAAAAATAAGATGAATGAATTAACAAGGAGAAGTAGTAAGAAACAAAGCAAGATTAGTATGTAAGGGGTACTCATAGCAAGAAGGAATTGACTATGAAGAAACTTTTGCACCTATAGCAAGAATTGAAGTAGTAAGAATGTTTTTGGCCTATGCAGCTTTTAAGAAATTCAAAGTGTATTAGATGGATGTAAAGTCCACATTTCTAAATGGTGAATTGGAAGAAGAAGTCTACATTGAGCAGCCTGAAGGTTTTCCTTTGACTCGAGAAGGAGACATGGTATGTAAATTGAAGAAAGCATTATATGGACTAAAGCAAGCACCTAGAACTTGGTATGCAAGATTGGATAAGTATTTAATAAAATTGGGATATACTAAAGGAACAACTGATAGTAATCTATACACAAAAGAAATTGAAAATGGTTTGTTGGTTATAGTTATTTTTGTTGATGACATTATTTTTGGAGGAGAAGATGAAGCTAGTGACAAATTTGCTGATGAAATGAAAGTTGAATTTGAAATGAGTATGATTGGTGAGATGAAATACTTTTTGGGATTACAGATAACACAAAGTAATGATAGTATCTTTGTAAGTCAGAAAAGTACTTGAATGATTTGTTGAAAAGATTTGGAATGGAGAACTGTAAACCAATTGGAACAGCTATGGTTATAGGACACAAACTATCTAGCAAAGATGAAACACCAATAGTTGAATAGAAGAAATATAGATCCATGATTGGAGGATTGTAGTACTTGACACACACAAGACTGGATATAGCACATTCAGTTGGAATGGTAGCAAGATTTCAAGCTAAACCTAGAGAATTACATTATGCAGCAGTAAAGAGGATACTGAGATATTTAAGAGGCACAATGGACTATGGATTGTGGTATGAAAAATCTAATGATTTTACCCTATGTGTATATATAGATGCTAATTGGGGAGGTAGTGTTGATGATAAGAAAAGCACCAGTGGTGGAACCTTTTCTCTTGGAGGAAGATTGGTTTCTTGGCTAAGAAAGAAGCAGAATTGTATTTCACAGAGTATAGAAGAAGCAGAGTATGTAGCAGCAGAAAACAATTGTAACCAGATAATTTGGATGAAGCAAATGCTGAAGGATATTGGTATTAAGTTTTTTGAGCTTGTTGTGATACATTGTGACAACACTAGTATAGTTAGTATGTCTAAGAATCTTGTATTACATTCTAAGACAAAGCATATAGAGATCAAGTAGCATTTGTAAGAGAGAAAGTTGTTGAGAAAGAAGTTAGATTGGAGTACATAAGCACAAAGGAATAGATAGCAGACATATTTACAAATCCTTTGCCTAAGGATACATTTGAGTATTTGAGAGGTATGCTTGGGGTTATGCCCCAGCCTACTTTTGAGTAATGATGCAATTGGTTGGATCCATCTAGTGGTATATGAGCCCTATCTTTTTTCTGGATTAGATGTTGGTACTTCATCTATGGGGGAGTATGTGTATCTAATCTGAGTCATGAGGACTCTTGTGAATGTATTTTTTGAATAGTGTCTTTTGACATTGAGTTGTTGTTGACATAGTGATGAAATTTCTATCATTGATGTCAATGGGGGAGAAGTGTACATGGAAAACCATTTGTACCATCTATTGGAGAGAATTTAATAGGAAAATGAAGCAAGATTTATTGATGAAGAAGATTCAAAATGTTTGTTAAAGCAGCAGTGTTGTAGTATTGGATTTTTGGAACATTGGATGTTTTTCATCTATGCTACCATAAATGCTAATGGGGGAGATTGTTAGGAATGAATGATGAATGATTGGAAGCCATTCTGTAGTAGTTGTTGTTGCATTCATGACTATTATTGTCATTGATGTCAACACAGTGATCTTCTGGAGACTAGCAGAGAAGTAGATAGTATTTTTGATTAGCGTACATGGGATATTGTAGTTAGAGCTATGTGATGTTGAGGTTATATTATTTGATGTGTTATATGTCTATGGTTAAGAGCGCAAATAGTAATTTATTAATTCATGAAAGTTATGATCATTTTTGTGGAAGCAGTATTCAGGCAGTGTTCTTGAGTAGCGGTTTGTGGAAATTGGCTGATATCTCCTAATTAGGATTTAATCTAGTTTTGCACAGTTAAAGGGAAGTTTGAGACACATTGATAGTAATGTGGTTGAGAGCACAAAATTTTAAGTCACATGAGTGAAGAGTTATTGTATTTGGAAGCTGACAATTTTGTGTAATTTTGATGTAGCATGTGAAAACTTTTATTTTGTATTTATGTGTGGACTCATTTGTAATTATTTGAGAGTGGTATAAAGGAAGGAATGTTTTCCTTGTTGTAATGTGGAATTAATGTAGTGAAAAATATTTGTAGCATGGTTGAGTGTGAATGTTAGCATGAGGTGAAGAGAAGAGCTAATGAAGTTGTGAAAGTGAAATTGTGAAGGAAGACATGCAAAGTATAGAGATCTAGATTTAAGATATGGTGTAATAGTGAGTGCGGTTTGGCATAGTAAGGAGGTAACATATTTGATATTATTCTTTTGAATAATCTTAAGGTCATTTGGACAGTGTGTTCAGTGATCTTACCCTGAAGTTGTTTGGGCAGTGGGTCCTTCTATCTTCCATAACTCCTAACAGGGTTAGAATCTTTTAACAGGGATTCATATGTACTGAATGTATTTCATAAGACTCCTAGTAGAGTCCATCCTTTCACAAGGAACATTCATATTAGTGCATCTTTTGTGGGCATCATTCCCACTAGGGTTTACTCTTTGATCAAGAGGTTCCCTAGTCAACATATCTTGTGTTATTGTGTCATTGTGTATGAATATCTTTCTATGGTTGGTAATTATATTGCTTACATGGTCAAATTTTGTTGAAATTGATAAAGCTTATAATTATCTGATATCTAATTCGCCCCCCCCCCCCCCCCCCCCCCCTCTCAATTATCTTGGTGGACTTTACTTTCTAAGAACATGATGTATGTAGTTCTTGGGGGGTCTTGAGCACTCCATTCATGCATCTTGTTTTCTTCTCTCTTTTTGGTGGAGGGTTTTGCCCATGAGGTTTTCCCTCTTTCTCTACTTTATGAGAGTTATGCATTTCATGTATAGCATTTTGTACATGGGTACCTAACATGGCCTAGTAGCCGGGACCCATCTTGCATTGTGAGTTTAAGTGCATTTACCTAAGTTGCACTTAAGAGGGGGTGTTGGTGTAATTAAATATTCCTAATTATGCTTTACTTAATCTTACTTAGGATAATGCATTACATAGTAGTTAGTGATTGAGACACCTAGGAGTGTGCACCTCATTCAAACACATGGTATAGGAGAATTTCTATTTTAGGTGTGATAGTTGTCATCACATAACTCTTTGTGTGTGAGATCCACCTTTCATGCTCTTATCACATTATCATCCTAATCCATTGCAAATACTTTATTTCATAATGGAGGATGATCCACATTTGGTGGACATGTGATTACACTTAGCATAGGTGATAGCTTATCATTTCCTTATTATTGTCTCTTATTGCCTTTCCTATATAAGGAGGCCTATTATGTACATTTTAATCATGTCCATGATCAATAATATCATTCTTGCATCTTAATGCAATTGTCTTTCCAATCTCTTATGGAAGTTATCTTGGTCTTGCATTCGATCCTAGGGGTGTTGTAGAGTCACCTACAAATTCTACAACCTCTAGATCCTTGGTTCAATCATTTCTATTTGTAATTTCTTACATGGTATCAGAGCCATTGGAGCATTTAGATTAGCCAATTTGAAGAGATCTTGATTCAAGCTTTGAAGGTCCAAATCTCAGATCTGAGAACCAGCATGCGATAGAGGCATCTTGGAGAAGATCTGACCTCACCATTGTGTCTGAGAGAATATTTTGGTTAAGATTGACTATAAATTTTCCTATATTTGGTGAAAGTCAAAATTGAGGCAAATTTTTTTTGCAAATCGGACCGCACGGCCTGATCTGCACCTCTGCAGTACTGATTTTTTTTTAAAAAATATTTATTTTTTTTTTGTTAATTTTTTGGAATTTTTTTTGGTAAAAACATTGGGCCTGGTATGTGCCCTTCATTACCGAATATTATCTATTACAGACATCAGACAGGACCTGCAACCCGTCAACAACCAGAGCAGCATGTTCAGTAAGCGCACAAGGCCCTAGCCTTCTAGCTTTCTTGTTTGGCTTATAATTGGGCATCAACATATTTGAAGGGCTTGAAAGCCCAACCCACAAGGTATGTGGGATAAATAATCCCACACCCCTATCCCGCTCCTCCACAACATCACTCCATCGCGCCTCCTCCGCACATACAGCTCCTTAGACATGCAACTCCTCCACAGGCAGTGGCTTCTCCAGTACGCCACATTGTAGTGCCACGTAAAACCCATGAAAACACCACCACATAGTTTCTATGAAGCACCATGTGCACAATAGGTGCTTTGATAGCTCGCCTCCGCAGACAAAGTGCACCCTATTGGTTCCTGGATAGGATTTTACACTCCATGAGATACCAATATACCTATGATGGATATTAAGGAGAGGTTAGTTCCAAATGTGAGCAATCTATACGTAATTGGACCAACTATAAGGACAAGACTACCCTCTTCACTTTTGGCTTTGCAAAACCAAGGTGGGCAAACTTGATCCAATAGATATAACTCTATTTTTTACTAAATACTAGATCTTACAATAGATAATAGTGAGAAAGTACTAAATAACAACCTATTATTCATTGAATCTCCATCATTGGGTAGAATGATTGCATAAAGTAAACTAAATGTAAAAGAATAGTATTGATTTAATATTTTCAGGATTACAAGGCTTCAATCATTCCATACTAAACAAAGATAGGAAAATACAGGCCAATGCCTTATCCATTGGGAAAAACATCAGAAAAAAAGATGGATACAATGGTGTCTGAAGAAGAGATGGTCTCTGAACATAAATACAAATTTCCCAAATCTTTCCTGCTTATGAGAATCCTTCATATAAATTTCATGAACACATATTCTATTTTGAGCAGTATTTAATCTAACCCTAGGTTAGAACTCAAAACATCAACATATACATATAAATCTGAGAAAGATTTAAAGATTCACAAAATGAAACAAAGGAGAGACACAGACTAGATATTTTTATTAAGTATAACCTTTAACCATTTGTATACAAGATATCTTGAAAAATATGCTTGCTAGACAATAGCATCAACTTGTACTTCTTCCTTTTCATTGATAAATGATACAAAATTTACAATCCCTAACTAAGGGTTAGGGTTTTAGAATTTCTATCTTTTCATCTCCTAAACTCTCAATGCCTAGAATGACCATGGAAAATCCTTTTATATACAAGGAAGTGCAACAAGCTATCGATCATTCTAGGGCTTTTGAAAATACTAACCCTAAAAACTTTACAACAACTACAAAAATTTACAATAAATACATCGATCAAGCAGGTGAGATATTCAGAGCCGAGCCATCTTTCTTTATGTCTTCAATGCTATCCTTGTCTCTTTTCAACAAATTTGATTTGCTTCATCTCATTGTGCATCATGTAATGAATGCCTTTCTACATCTCGACAACAATTATGACCAAAAGTAACTGCCTTAATTTGCTTTATGGGACTGGCAGAGTATCAACCTTCTCTACATCTGGTATGTACTGGTATCTCCATTCATTGTATACCTCTTCTCTTGGGAAGTCAAAATTGGAAAACTCAGCCCTTTTACTTGATAATTCCTCCCACTCACTCTCAATTTGAGTGACTTTTTGCTGAATTATTTCAAACATTGATTTGGCATTAATTAACAACTTAATGACACTAATAAAAGAAAATGTGTCACTTAGGACACCGGTTACCCTTTCTATCAGAAGTGCATCCATTTCCACCCTCCACTGATATGACTCCTTAAATTTTCCTTTGAATGTGAAAATGGTGGGCACCATCTCATAATTTGAAAGCATTAATTCAGCTTTCAACATACTTGACTTTCTAATAAAACTATCCAAAATAATGCCATACTGTACCATCTTCTTCACTGCTTGATGTATTGGCTTGATCAATGAATTTGGATTTTCTTGGCCTTTTGACAACATTTTGAAAAGCTTTATACTAGGAGACCTTTCAATCCATTTTTTCAAAATTGGAGACATCTCATTATTCTCCTTATTCGAAATCTCAAACAAAGAATGCAGCTTACTGACATGACTATGAAAAATAGAGGGCTTCAAATCATATGCAAATTGCATAATTGCATATGTTATTTTCTCCTCATACTTTTGGTGTGCCAAATCTATGGCCTTTATGTTTTCATCATTTTCCTTCTCTAATTCTACCCTTATTGTTAGTCTCTATTTTTCCCAGCTAACCCTTGCATCTATATTTGGCTCTAGGTAAGGAGATGGTGGTAGCTCAATTATTGGGCTTGAAGATAAAGCCACTAGAGGCTTATCAAAAAACACCAACTGAGGGGACCTATGATCCAATGGCCCTAACAACTATGCAATTAGTTTTTCCTTCTGAATTAGCTCAACTTTGAGCTCATTATAAGATTTAAGGACTATTTCAAATTTGAGCCTAAGCTCTTCTTTCTCTCTAGCATCCTTCTCTACCACTTTGGAATTGAATTTAGTAGTCTCCAAAACAAAATTTCTTGCCTCTACACCAGATGTCTCTCCTACTCTTTGAACCAACAAACTTCTTGTATGTCCTGTAGAGAAATCTTTCCTCTTTCCTTTATCTTCCCCCTTATTTAAGGACCACATCACAAAGGTAGCATGATCTTCAGAGAAAGCAATCCCTTTTTTAGCTTGTTTAGCTTGCTCTGCTGTAGAAAGAGTTTTCAATTTGCTCTTTCTAACCTAGTCAAAGACAATTGCATCAGCAATGTCCCACTCTGGCAAAATTAGTATCCCTGTTGTATAGACCATGGCCCTCCCCTCCTCTGGAGTAATTTTCTGAAATTGTTTGACCATTTCTTCCTTGGTTTCATTTTCTATTTCTATGATATCCTTAGTAAGGGACTCCTCTTTCTTCTTTTCACATATCTCCCTATATTGATTTATCTTCATTCTCCATAAAAATTGGGAGAATGCCCTAGTTTTGATAAATCTGTCATGAGCAAGGAAGGAATCAGTAGCTTGCTTCAAAATAGGGTCCATCTATTTACCCTCAAATTCTTCAACTGAAAGATCCATGGCCACCTCTTTAGGTGCCTCTGGCATCCCCTCTTGCAAATCATCATTGGAAACAAAAATGTTTCCCTCATTTCTTAACTATACAAGTTGTTCTGCTCCTTATCCAGGTGGATTTTACCACTTAAAATTCAAAAGTTCCTAATACTTCCAAAAATAGCATCAAATCAAAGATCTCGCCAACACGAGTCCAACACAACTTGAATGGAGAAAAATGGAGCTCGTATAATAAAGTTATTTCCATCAAAGTTAGAGGTTGACTAAGTCAAAGATGATGACATCAACAAGTGGTGACACACTAAATCTACCAAAAATTCAAAGAAAAAAAAAATTACTAAAAAAATAAACAAAATAAAATAGGGTGGGAGTTAACCTTGCAACCTCCCACTTCCTACTATACTCCCTTACCACTAAATCAAACCCACCACTTTAACAACCTTTGGCGCTCATTTGTTTTAAATTAAACATCCCACCAATCAAAAAGAAAATGGTGGGAGGAGTTGAACATGTGACCTCCCCCCATCAAGTGACTCCAATGTCTCCTTACTATCCAACATGCCACTTGGAGCGCACATGTTTAACTTAACCCATTGGTGGTGACATTAAACATAAATAGTGGGCCAATGGTTGGAACCAACCGCCAACCCATTCTCCCCAAATATGTCATGATTTCCAACGAGATAGTGGATTAAGTGGTTGGCAATTTGGATAGAATATATGTTAAAATTAGATCCAATGATAACAAATTCTAAAAATTAACCCAAAAAATATTTTAAGGGTTATTTTTATGAGCTTTTTAAGATGCATGTTATTTTGAGGAGATTTGTTTTTAAATAAGTGAGATCATAAATCATTTGGTTAAACACCAAAATGAGTAAATTTCTTGTATAAAAAGGGGTGAAAAGGGAGTGTGAGGTAGTGGAATTTTAGGTGATTTTTGGAGTTGGATTTTGGAGAGAAATTGTACTGAGTGTTCTTCCAAGCTATAGAAGATTGTGATCTTGCTTAGGAGAGAACTTGAAGCTCATTGCAACTAGATGATGTCAAGTTGACACCAGATTATTGTAATCTTTTGGGAACTGAACAAAGGATCAGTCGCTCTACTTGGAGGACCCAGAGACATAGTCCATTCAGACGAACTCCGTAATCAAATTCTGTGTTATGTTTGCATTTTCTTCTCTCCTCTTCTCTTAATTTTATTCTGCATGTTTGAAACTTAATTTACATTTATGTATTTAAAAATTAAGTTTTTATAGTTTGTTTTAAACTTATTTAGTAAGAAAACTTTTATTTGTATTTAGCATTCAACTACAAATCATCATAGATCCATCTTAATCAAATCAAGTTTGGTATCAGAGCTTTGCATGACCAGTTTTTGTAGATTTGAATGCTAATGAGATCCAAGATTTAGAAAGGTGAAGGAAAGCTTGAAGAATACAATCCTGATATTGGAAAATGGAGAAAAAATCCACCATCACAGATGGAAGAAAGAGGTGGTGGACAAGGTTCCGAAGACAAGAGTATTCAGAAGACTCTTTAGAATTTGGAAACCATTGTAGAAGTTTTAGTACATGAGAGAGAAGAAAGGATGAAAAGACGTGCAACTCATGAGCTTAAAGGGAAAAGATCAGGAGGTGATCATGACCCTCCGAAAACACCCCCAACTCCCTCTTCTCCTTCTTCTACTCATTCTGAGTCTTCTAATCCTTTTAAGGGTGGACATAAGCCTAGAATAAAATTAGATGTAAAATTTGATCTACCAAAGTATTGTGGGGAATTAAGTGCTGATAAATTAGATGATTGGATCCAACAAGTAGAAGTCTATTGTAGGGTACAAAATCTCGTAGATGATGCTAATAGGATCTAGTTAGCTACTCTTCGGTTAGGAGGTATAGCTCTAACCTGGTGGGAGAGTAGAACTCAGGCTGAAAATTTCTTGCCATGGTAGACTCAATTTAACTTGGTCAAAATTTGTTAGTTCTCTTAAGAAGCAATTCTATCCCTTAGGCCATATGCAACAGTTAATGATGAATTGGCAACACTTTAGGCAAGGGAAAGGTCAATCTGTCCAAGAGTACACCCATGAATTCTGAAAAAGGCTATTGCATTAAATGTTCCATTATACACCCAGGATACATTACTCAAGTACATAGGTGGTCTTCGCTCTTATTTGAGACATTCTATTTTGGTCTTGAATCCTAGCAACCTAGATGAAGTATGTGTTCAAGCCACACATTTAGAGTCAAGAGGCAAGGGTTCTTTCATTGATAAGTTTGATAAGAAGCCATCTAAGTCAAAAAATAAATCTAAGGGGAAAGAAAAGAAAGGGAAAAAGACTGCTACAGTAAAAAAGGAAGATAATAAACCTACCTATTCTCATTGTAAGAAAGAGGGACATGATGTCTCTAAATGCTAGAAATTGCATCCAGACTTAAGGCCGAAGCAGTATGGAGGAAATAAAGGTAAACAAAAGACTGTTGTTGCAGTACAACAAGATCTTGGATCTATTCCAGGGATGAGACAAAGATAGTTGCAACTAGGATCCAAGGTAAAGTGGAAGGTAAAACTCTCTCATAAGATGCTATGATTTCTAATGCAAGTTCAAGGAAGTAAAATTCTCTTCCTAATGTGGATAAGAAAAGAAATGAACTTTTTCACATTCGTGTGGTAACTAAACACACTAATGTTGATACTCTTTTTGAAACTAGTTCACAAGTTAATTTGATATCTGAAGAAGTGGTAAATAAATTAAATCTAGCTACCACACCTCATCCTAAGCCCTATCCACTTGGATGGGTATGTAATGATGCTCAGCTGCAGGTGACAAAACAATGCAAACTTCATTTTGCCATAACTGCTAACTTTATTGATGAGGTGGAAGTAGATGTTGTAACTTTGGACATTTGTGGGCTTGTGTTAGGAAGTCCCTATCTTTTTGATAGACAAGCAATATTTTACAGGGGGGAGAATAAGTATCATTTATTTAAAGATGGTAAAGAGTACATAGTTAGATCGCATAAAGTTAAAACTAATCTTTCATTAGTAAATGCCAGTCAAATGAAAAGATTAGTTAATGCGAGTAAAAATTTTGTACTCATGCTTGTAAAAGCTAAGGACGATGATAAATCTAAGGCATTCAAGGGTTGTGATCCAAAACATAAATCTGAATTAGTCAAAGTTGTTTCTGCCTATGATGACTTATTTCAAGAACCAAAAGGATTGCCACCTAAGAGGGAGATACAACATGAAATCCATTTATAGCAGGATGCACCACTTCCAAACATCAACATGTACCAGTTATCAGTCTTGCAGAATGAAGAGATCAAGAAACAGGTTCAGGATTTAGTGGAGAAAGGAGTGATTTGTCCAAGTACTTCACCTTGTGGTTCTCCAATTGTGTTGGTTCCAAAGAAGGATGGGACATGGAGAATGTGTATTGACTACAGCGCCTTGAACAAGATAATCGTAAAGAAAAGGTATCCTCTTCCCCGTATAGATAATTTACTTGATCAACTTAAACATTCAGTATACTTCACAAAGTTGGATTTACGAAGTGGTTATCATTAGATTAGAATTGTAGAAGATGATATCTAGAAAATTGCATTCAAAACTAAACAGGGATTATACGAATGGTTGGTTATGCCTTTTGGGTTGTGCAATGCACCAACCACTTTCATGCATGTAATGAATGATGTATTTCATCCCTACATTGAAAAATTTGTAATAGTCTATCTAGATGATATCCTAATATTCAGTAAATCCCGGAGTGATCGTGTAAGTCATGTACATAAAGTTTTTGATTTGTTAAGAAAAGAAAAACTCTATGTAAACATGTCAAAATGCAAGTTTGCAAAGACATTTTTAGTGTAATTAGGCTATGTTGTAGGTAATGGTTGATTGGAAGTCGACCCTGCAAAGGTTGATGTAATTGTAAAATGGCCTAAGCCAAGTACAGTCACTAAAGTCAGAAGTTTCCTAGGTGTTGTTCAGTACTGGAGAAAGTTTATTGCTAACTTCTCCTATATCGACCATTGCATGCGTTGACAAGTACTAAGACAACTTTCCAATGGGGAGGACCTCAGCAAAAGGCTTTCAACACTTTGAAGGGAAAGTTGAGCACTGCACTAGTTCTGACTCTGCTAGATCTACAAAAGCCATTCGAGATCGAAATAGATGCAAGTGGATTTTCCATGGGAGCAGTCTTAATGCAGGGAGGTAAGCCAGTATGTTATCACTCTGAAACTTTTACAAGTGTAGTTATTAATTATCCAACTTATGATAATGAATTATATGCACTAGTACAGAGTGTTAAAAAATGGAAACACTACCTAATGGGAAAGGAAACAATTGTCCACATAGACCATCAGCCACTGTAATATTTACATTCACAATCTAAATTGCAACAAAGTAGGCACTTTAGGTGGATGGGATTTCTTCAACAATTTCACTTAGTGATAAAGTAAAAGAAAGGAGTCCATAATAAGGTAGCTGATATGCTTTCCAGACCTCTAGTTATAAATGCTTTGTCTATATTACAAGGAAGTTCCATGCTCCATGAAAGTTTTCAAGAACAATATGCCATGGATGATAACTTCAAGGATATATATTTAGCTCTCATTGCAAGTAAACAAGTAGAAGAAAATAATTACTATGTAAAAGATAAATTATTGTATCACCTAGGCAAATTATGTATTCCTAAAGGTGAACAAGCACATGTGCTTAGAGAAGCTCATACGTCTTTGATTGCTGGACATTTTGGTGTTAGCAAGACTATGGCTCAGTTACAACAATTTTGCTATTGGCCTCACATGCAGGAAACTGTAACAAGATACATTAAAGGATGTAAAATGTGTGCAACAAGTAAGCCAAGTAACAGGAAGTTGGGGTTGTACACACCTCTTCCTATTCCATCTTGACCTTGGGAAAGTGTCTCTATGGATTTTTTTGGAGGACTTCCCATGTCTAAAAGAGGACATGATTATCTATTTGTAGTAGTTGATAGGTTCAGCAAAATGTATATCCTCATGCCTTGTAAAAAACAAATCACAGCTGAACTGACATCTCAATTGTATTTTTAGTTTGTATGGGTCCATTTCAGGCTCCCCACTTCTATTATATTAGATCGAGACTCTCGATTCCTTGGAGATTTTTGGTCTGCATTATGGGACCTCATGGACACCAAATTGAAGAAGAGTACAACTTTCCATCCCCAGATAGATGGACAAATAGAAGTGGTAAATAGGACCATTGTGCACTTGCTCTGAGGCTACTACAACAAGCATCCCAAATAATGGGATGAAAGTCTACACTATGTGCAACATGCCTACAACCATGCAATACATTTTTCTACAAAGAGGTCTCCTTTTGAGACTTGTTTCGGTTACCTACCACGAACACCAATGGAATTTGCCTTTGGGAAAGATGAAGTTGAAGACAAGCGACATGATACAGAAAAGGCTTTAAAGTTCATATAGAAGGTTCAAGCTATTCATCAGGTGGTAGAAGCTCAATTGGAAAATAGTCAAGCCAAATACAAGGCTCGACATGATAAACATTGAGTGGATCACCATTTCCAAGTTGGTGATCGAGTTTGGTTACACATTTGTAAGGAAAGAATGCAAGGAGAAGGCAAAAAGCTCAAGCCTATCCATTATGGTCCCTTTGAGATCTTGGAAAAGATCGGAACCAATGCATTTTGCCTTAATCTTCCTTCCTACATGCACATTTACTCAGTGGTCAATGTTGAAAACTTGAAATTGTATGAGCCTCTGATGATTCTTGATGAAGAGGTCAATGTTCAGGTACCTTTAGTAGATGATCTTTCACCTGAGTATATGTCAGAGCTATCAGAGGATGTCATTCTTGACAAAAATATCAGGACTTCATGATGAGGAGCCATCGAGTATCTCAGAGTGGGGTTAAAAGGGATGAATCCAAGCAAGGCAAGATGGATGGAGATAGGAAAAGTGAGGCAACTCTACCCTCACTTACTTTCTAAGTAACCAAGCTTTTGGAGGTCCAAAAGCTCCCAAGTGGGGAGGACTAATCTAGGTGGATTTTACCACTTAAAATTCAAAAGTTCCCAATACTTCCAAAAATAGCATCAAATCAAAGATCTCACCAACACGAGTCCAACACAACTTGAATGGAGAAAAATGGAGCTCGTATAGCGAAGTTATTTCCAGTCAAAGTTAGAGGTTGACTGAGTCAAAGATAATGACATTAGCAAGTGGTGACACACTAAATCTACCAAAAATTCAAAGAAAAAAAAATTACTAAAAAACTAAACAAAATATAATAGGGTGGGAGTTAACCTTGCAACCTCCCACTTCCTACTATACTCCCTTACCACTAAATCAAACCCACCACTTTAACAACCTTTGGCACTCATTTGTTTTAAATTAAACATCCCGCTAATCAAAAAGAAAATGGTGGGAGGAGTTGAACATGTGACCTCCCCCCTTCATGTGACTCCAACGCCTCCTCACTATCCAACATGCCTCTTGGAGCGCACATGTTTAACTTAACCCATTGGTGGTGACATTAAACATAAATAGTGGGCCGATGGTTGAAACCAACCACCAACCCATTCTCCCCAAAGATGTCACAATTTCAAACAAGATAGTGGATTAAGTGGTCGACAATTTGGATAGAATATATGTTAAAATTAGATCCAATGATAACAAAGTCTAAAAATTAACCCAAAAAATATTTTAAGGGTTATTTTTATGAGATTTTTAAGATGCATGTTATTTTGAGGGGATTTTTTGTTAAATAAGGGAGATCATAAATCATTTGGTTAAACACCAAAATGAGTAAATTTCTTGTATAAAAAGGGGTGAAAAGGGAGTGTGAGGTAGTGGAATTTTAGGTGATTTTTTGAGTTGGATTTTGGAGAGAAATTGTTCTGAGTGTTCTTCCAAGCTATAGAAGATTGTGATCTTGTTTAGGAGAGAACTTAAAGTTCATTACAACTAGATGCTATTAGGTTGACACCAGATTATTGTAATCTTTTGGGAACCGAACAAAGGATCGGTCACTCTACTTGGAGGACCCAGAGACGTAGTCCATTTGGACGAACTCCGTAATCAAATTCTGCGTTATGGTTGCATTTTCTTTTCTCCTCTTCCCTTAATTTTATTCTACATGTTTGAAACTTAATTTACATTTATGTATTTAAAAATTAAGTTTGAAAAGTTTGTTTTAAACTTATTTAGTAAGAAAAATTTAATTTGTATTTAGCATTCAACTGCTATTTAGCATTCAACTGCAAATCATCATAGATCCGTCTTAATCAGATTAGCTACCCCATGTTCATCCAAATAGATAGCGGATCGAGAAGGAGAGTAAGCCTCCTCTCCTAGCCTTACTTCTTCTTGTTTTTTCCCTTTTTGAGAGGGTTCCTGCAATGATTGATCATCAATAGGTCTTTTCCCTGTTGAAGTGGAAGGGATGTCTTCATTTCTTTGTTGTGGTGGCATGAGAACAGTGTACCCATATTTCTTCTTCATTGTATAAACTCCTTTGGAGTTAATTTCATATACCTAAGCTGACTTATAATTTGTCTAGCCTTCTCAGGATCTGTCTTGCTTACTGCTGCCCTTTTCTCATTCACAACATGCATAATGCCTTCAAAATGTTCTACAAGGGAATCCACTTTCCTAGCCTAGGGCTCAAAATCTATTAATAGATCATAGGCTCCATCAAAATTTCTGATAAAATCTATAGTCTTCTTATAGACAATCCATTTTTATTTCTTAACTTCTTGAGTTTGAAGGTCAAACTCATTTCTAATCACATCTTCTGGAAAATTGAATTGATGCTCAATAAGAGCACACCTAATCTTGTCTCTAAACATTCCTGAAAGAAAGCCCTCTATATCTACACATCTGATGGTGGTTGTTGACATTCTATAGGGCTGTGAAACTTTATTCAAATGGACCCATCCCCCTATGGTAATAACATACTGGTGAGCTATAGTTATGTTCGAGAAGAAAGTTCCCCTTCCTTTACTAGTGAGTTTGGTCTCTTGTAAGTCACCAATCTATCTTAGGATCTCAGCATATCCTACTTTTAATGGAACTTGGTAAGGCAAGATGTATGGTGCCTTCCTACAACCATATACTTTGACAACTATAGAAATAGGGTATAAAATTATGTCCCCAAAATTATGGACAATGGTGATGTCCTAGCAATATTCCTTTGGCTTGATAAGTCTTCACAATTCTCTTGGGATTCTTGGATTGTCAAAAATAGAAGAGTCCTAAGCGTAGAAGTAAAATCCCTATCAAACAGGATATAAATAGCATCAATTGTGTCCCATGACAGGGATGTAGTCCATAATTGCACTGGAAGGGTTTCGCGATTCCTTTCTTTCACAATATTTACTGTTGAGCTAAAAAATCTCTGACCCTTGTATAAAAACATGTACATGAGCATTGAATACTAGCCAAAAGGTCTATCAACCTTCATATCCTTGATTCCCATGAACCCTTCATGAATCAAATCAGCTAAATGAGCTATAAAATTAAAAATTAAAGCTAACTGGGGGTGCAATGATTGTACCATCATAAATATGTAGTGTATTGGCATATGAGTTGTTTCATTATGCCCTAGAATTAGAGTTAATGACTTGTAGACCTCCTGTGCCCTCTTACTGAACAAATCTAACCTGAAAGGTTCTGGTGTGCTCGGATTGACAACACACATGGATCCAATTTCCTCCAAAAACTACCTCAAAGGTCCTGACCTCAAATAATATCTCTGTGCTTCATAAATTTCTATAAATTATGTGAAGTCTATCTTTTCTAACCCCACAGATGGGTCATTTAATGAAAAAACTTGACTAATCTCATCTTCTGTGATGCTAATTAGGTCTTTTCCATTTATGTCCTTGACACTCTTTGTCACAGGATCATAGCACTTAACTATATAAATCAACAGTGCGGCATCCATAAAGACTCCAGGGAAAATCAATCTTCCAATGTCAAATTGCCAAATGTTACTTAGGGAGGCTCAAGCATTTCTCTGTGAATAAGCAGCTTTAAACAAACTGAGACCATTATGCTTTTCTCCCACACTAGCATCTCTCATCCAATTTCCTCTATCATAGAATGCTTCTACAACTGAATCTCTAGGGTTTCTTGGGATCAATTATTTTGCTCTTGCTACCCCATTATCAGAATGAGGAAGCAACTCCATCAAGTCTTCAAAGACTCCTCTTTTACTATACTCTATGTCACCAGATAATTTTTTCTTGGTTGGCATTTTCTAACTAGGGCTTCTTATAAAATAGTATGTGAATATTCTAAAAAATCCTAAACACTATCAACTAGCAACAGAAAATTCCTTGCAATACCTTCACAGATCTTACACAATTTTGAAATTAGAAAATGAACCTACTAGGTGCTTGTAAATTCTTCACTTAAAATCGCTCCTTGAGGAAAATCCAATCGCCAGAAATGCTTATGAGAATAGTGAGTAGAAAAATGAATCAATATTGATGTATAGAGTTGCGAACTGCTCATAGTCCATCCACACATAGCACATTAAATCTTCCATTACTAAAAGTTGGCAGCCTTAGCATTCACAGGATGTGAAAAATGTCATAGAACAAAAATTTGAATTCTGACTATTGATATATCTCTTATTTCGGTGCATCAGACGGTTGGCAAGTCAAACAACAAAGCCCTTTTTACTTTTCCCTATGTCAGTTCTTGACCAATGAGGACATTTCAAAAATAACATGTGAAGAAATAAATCACTTAACCTTACTCTGCTCGGAACAGACAGGTGTCACCTCATCGTTAAAGTGCTAACCAAAGACTATCAGAAAAACCATCTCAAGATATAATGACAACCATTCATGCAATTTGATCAGATGTTCGCTTCACTTTAATAAAACTTTGGCCCCACTGTTCACCTTAAAAGCCCTCCACAAATCAAGAAACACCAAGTCAGACATGTCAGCAAGTGGACAACACCACCTCATCCTGAGTGTCAGAAAAACTTGCCAACTAAGACATGTCATTAATACCTTGGGCTAGTTAGAAATGACCACATCATTAAAGGGTCTAACGCAGAGGACCTACTAAATGATCCTCATCTTCAAACAAGATCGACGGTTGTCACCATACTACTGACCTTCAAGAGCATGCATCTCATCTCAATGGTATAACCACAACCATGAGATCGTGGCTTACTTTAACCATCTGAAAATATAGGCCCCACTGTGACACATCACAAATCTATCATTGAATCACAAAATGCCACATCGCTAAGAACTAACAAGTGGGACCTCTGACATCTTCATTCCCAATTCAAAAAAACCTTGACAACCGCCAGATCACTACTCCTGGTAACCAATGAGAAACTAACATATCAACATGACCTGGCACTATCAAGACCCACCTCATACTTTATTCCTTAAAGATAATCTAATGGTTGTTGCTATATCGCGATGCTTAAATGACTATTATCTTGGTCCAACGGTATAATGATAGTCATCGATTGGATTCATTCTTTAGATGCCAACACACCATATTATCAGACAGTCCTGGTTGGACAGGTGGCACTGTGTCGCTAAAGCACATGTCATGGATTCTGACAACTGGGAGTCCTGTGGTGCAACAACAACCACATATTTAAAAAGCTTAACACAATTGCAAAAATTAATCAAAAACTTAAGCTTCAAATGATTTAATTAATTTGAAGGGGATCCTAATTCCAAAACCTAACTACTTAACACATACGTCGATGAATAAAGAGGGTTGACAAAAGAACACATGCTTTACAAAAGGATTAGTGAGCCAAAAAGGTAATGTGAAAACATAACAAGACCTAGGACTAAATTAGGGCTTGGTTTAAACCTAGGGTTTTCAACATGATGCATTACCATTAGGTCAAAAACCTAGATGATTCTGAAGAACAATAGGATGAAGCTGAAAAAAAAATTGTTCAGTAATAATAGTGGCTCATGCTTGGGGATGTGTATCTCTTGCAGGTACAATGAGAAACTAGAATCTCCTAGAAGAGCAGACCATAACAAAGATTCAACTGAGAACAAGGAACTATACACAAAACCTCCAGATTATGACTGTACAAAGATGTTTTATATTTTAAGAGAAATAAAACTTTAAGAATTGACCATGAACTGGCAATTCTAGAAGTTCTCTTGTTGGATTCTTCAAAATATAAGAACTTGCCCCCCATTTTTCCTCAATGATATATGGGCCTAACCAGATGGGATAAAACTTCCCATGCTTCCCTTTGTCTTCCAGTCTTGCATTCCACATTAATACCATGTCTCCATTTACAAAACTCCTTTGAATAGTCCTTTTGTCATACAAGACTTTGCATTGGGCCTACAACCTCTCATTTTTGTTATGTGCTTCATTTCTTACCTCATTGAGTTGAATCAGATCATTCATTCTGACTGTCATATCTTCTTCCACATCATTATCATATGCCTATATGAATTGGTACATTTGTAGTAGGTTATTTTGAGGTAATCTTGCATTGATTCCATACACTAAGTCAAAAGGGGCACATCTTGTTGCCTTCTTGACTGTAACCCTATCAGCCCATAGGGCTTGTCGCAATTTGGAATCCCAAGCTTTCTTGTTTTTATCCAGGACTCTCTTCAAAATTTTGATCAAACTCTTATTGCTAGATTCTACCTAGCCATTACCTTGTGGATGGTAAGGAGATGAATAAGAAATTTTTATGCCATTTTCTTGACAGAAACCAACAAACACTTCTGACCTAAAACATAGTGCATTATCAACCACCATGGTTTCTTGGCAACCAAATCTTGTCAGGATATTTTGCATCGTAAAATTTGTCACCACTTTTCTAGTTGCTCTTCTTGTAGGGATTGACTCAACCCACTTAGTGAAATAGTCAGTTGCCACTAAGATGTAAGAATGTCCACCACTAGACTTATTAGGGATTTCACCAATGAAATCCATACCCCATTTCTAGAAAGGAGCTTGAACAGAAATAGGTTTGAGAGGTAAATTCCCACTAAATTTCAATTTTCTTGCAAATTTCTGACAAGGATCACATCCTTTTACAAATTTGTGGGTGTCTTTGAAAAGTGAGGGCCACCAAAAACCTGACCTGATAATCTTGTGAGTTGTAGTCTTTTCCATGTAGTGTCCTCCACAAACTCCATTGTGCATCTCTTCCATCAAAAGCTTGTCTTTATCCTAGTCTACACACCTAAGTAGAACACCCTCATTTCTCCTCCACCACAACTCACCATTTATAATTGCATATCTTAAAGAGTGGAACTTAATAGTTCTTTTCTTATTATTATCCAATTTAGGAGGTAAAACCATCTTTTGTAAATATTTGACAATATCCTTGTACCATTCACAACAGTCCATGTTACATATGTAAGGCTTCTGATCTTCTTCTAACATATTTATCTAGTTTGCATTTAAATTACTTTGGGTGATCAGATTTGCTAGGCCCAACCCTCTTACTAGCTTTGTGATGTGGATGTCAATGTTAAACTATTGAATTCTATTAATCCACCTACATCTCCTTCCTGAGACTTCCTGTTGGACTAAGATATCTTTGACTCCAGCACTTGGAACATAAGCAACCACTATGGCTCCCACCAAATAACATCTAAATGTTTTAATGGCCTTTACCAAGGCATAAGCTTGTTTCTCAATGATATCATAGTTTAATTCTGCTACCTGCAATGTTTTGCCAAAAAAAGAGATAGGTTGTTCAAAACCCTTAGCGTTCTTTTGTAATAGCACTGCAACAATAGTATAGGCAGATGCAAAAGAAAAGATCTACATTGGTTTTCTGTAGTCTAGTGTCTTTAAGACTATGGCATGCTTAATAGCCTTCTTAATGTCATTAAAGGCCTGGACTGCTTTAGTGTTCCATTCAACCTTTGCCCCCTTTTTCAACATTCTTGATATGGGAATACTGATCTCTACAAAGTTTGTAATAAACCTCCTTAGTAAACTAACCTATCCCAAAAAGGATTGTATTCCTTTGATATTCTTTGGCAAAGATAATCTATCAATAGCCTCCACCCTTTCAGGGTCTATCCTTACCCCATCTTTTGAAACAATATGCTCTAAGAGTTTCCCCTATGTCACACCAAAAGCACATTTCTTTAGGTTCAAAGAAACCCCATACTCCAATGCTCTGACAAAAATTGTCTCAAGATGTTGGAAATGTTGTTCTTCCTTAGCTGAGAAGGCTATCAAATCATCTTGATACACCACCATAAATCTATCAATGAAATCTGCAAAAGCTACATCCATAGCCCTTTGAAAAGTGGCACTAGCATTAGTCAATCCAAATGGCATCCTTACATAAACATATGTTCCCCATGGAGTTGTAAATATAGTTTTAAATTGCTCTGTATCTTTAACCATAACTTGATTGTAACTAGAAAAGCCATCCATCATGGACATCAATTCTGATCTAGTGACCTTTTGCAACATGTTTTCCATATTTGGTAATCCATAGTTGTCTTTCAGAGAATTGATGTTAAGATTTCTAAAGTCAACACAAAGCCTAATGTCACCATTTTTCTTTCTGATAGGCACTAAATTTGAAACCCAAGTGGAATGTCTAATGGGCTTGATTATTCTAGCATCTATCATCTTCCTAAGTTCACCTTGTATTTTGGGTGCCAAGGTAGGGTTAACAGGTCTTAGTTTTTGTCTAAAAGGTTTTGTCCCTTCTTTGAGTGGGATCTCATATTGAAAAAGGTCCTCTCTATAAGATTTAAGATCTTCATAGGACCAAGCAAAAACATATCTAAATTTTCTGAGAAGGTCAATCAAATTTTTTATAGTCCTTGGAGAGAGAGACCTTCCTATATAAACCTTCTTGGGGGTTATCCTTGTGCCAAAGTTTATTTCTTCAAGCTCATTGATTTTATTATTACTAGTACAGAAAGCCTTGTCTTTTTTGTCAAATTCCCTTTCAAGAGCAACTAATCCTTTAGGAACTCTGTTGGATTTCAACTGTAAAACCTCTTTCCCAAAGATAACATCCTTTCCATTCACTTTATGCACATAAGTACTCAAATCCATTTCTTTATCACCAAAATGGGATTCACATTGGAGGAACCTTAATATATCTTGGTCATCAAAGAAAACCTACTAGTTGCCTACATTGTCAAGAATAGAAGGCCTGGCTTGTATCTCTATAATAGAGATATCTACAAATGTAATGTCCTCTGGTCTAAGAGCTATATTAGCTAGCAAATCTAGCATTTGGTTATGACCTCTTTCCATCCAACAGATATTAAAAGCACTAAAGCTTTCAATCTTTTCCCATACTGCATTCTTGTACTACTTTAATGTCTAATTTTTTTAAGCATACTTTGATCTAATTTGGGATACAACCAATTCAGAGTCACCTATTAATTTTAAACATTTTATGCCATGCCTTGATGCAAACCTCAGACCTATTAGTAGAGCCTCATACTCTGCAACATTATTTGTGCATGAGAATAACAAAGTGAAGGAGAATTTGAAAGTTTTACCATTTGGAGATATGAGCAATATTCCAGCTTTGGATCCATCCTTGCTATTGGCTCCATCAAAATGCATGGTCCATAAGCAATTAAGGTCAATCCATCCCTCTTGGCTTTCCAACTTGTAGGAAGGGATAAAACCCTCCTCTGCTTCTGTATCTTGGACTTTGAAAGCATTAATGTCAATGTCAAAGAAACAGTTCATGGTGTCTTCCTCTTCTTCTTCAATCATATGTGGAGTTTTGGATTCCCTAGTGACCTTGATATTCTATCCTTCAAAATTGAAAGTGGCAAATGATAAATCACACTGTATGCTTCCTACCATAGAAACACTCCACTTTCTTGATAGTAACATTCCATACTAGGGAGGAATATCCACTACCAAGACACTCATGGGCAATTGTTTGTTGGGATATTCAGCTAGTCTATAAGGTAATGCTTTAATAGTACCAACAACTAGTACTTCTCCTGAACCCATAGCTTGACACCTTCCATGGGGTGTATCCACTATTAACCCCAATGACTTCATGACTTCAGTAGGCATAACAGTATTTGATGCTCCAGAATCAATCATATAATTTTTGAGCAACTTTCCATTTATCTGCAAAGTCAAGAAAAAAGGATCAATTGTTCCTGCTATGGTACTCACAACATTTTTATCCAAGTAAATTTGAGGAATTTGGGAAACAATCTCCTCATTAAAATTTCCATCTTCATCATTCACAATTGCTATTTGTTTCTCAGCTTTCTCTATTTTCTGAGAATCCATAGATACCACACCATTTACCCACTTTAGGGCCTTTTCTTTATGCTCCTCTATTCTCATTATTTCAAACAAAGGGACTTTGAAAGTGATCTGAGACAACAACTTACTCATATCAATCAAGATATACTTTGAACCAGATACATCAGGTTTTGCAATTGCAACTTCTTTATCAATTTCTTGGGTGGATATATCTATAGGTTTCTTAATTTGGGCTTCACTCTCTTTCTACAGAATTAGAACAACATTAGTTGTGGGCTTGGATTTTACCTTATAAAAAATGTTAGGTTTGGTATTCTTCTTTATTTTGACCTTATCAACATGAACAACATTCTTAATCTTATCTTGTGATACTTTTACATCTTTATCTATTTTCTTGATAAAAATCCCAGCAAGCTTCTGACTCAAATCACCAACAACTCTATTTCTCAAGTTATAATTTTCTTTTCCCTGAGTAACCATATTGGTTGTTATCAAGGAAATATCCTCATTAGAAGGCCTTCTTAAAGTAGTTGTTTCTTCATTCTTTTGAACATTACACTAGATTTTATCAGGCTCACTATCTTCATCATCTGAAAAAACTTGCTGATGATATGATTCAACCTTAGTTTGGGAATTAAAAACATCCCAATTTTCATCCTCTTCAGAAAATTCCACCTCATCCCACACATGGGAAGAAACCATCCCACATCCCTGGTCATCATAAGGCTTTTCCTCATCGCATTCTTTCTCATCTTGAGAAGAAACACTTTGGGATATGGAAAAATAATTAGGGTCATGTGGTGACTGACATGCAATACACCATGGGACTTCTTCCACCACATTCATTGAATTCCTTTGTAATGGATCAGGGGTCCTATCATTTGGTTTATTCTTTCTTTCAGGAATAATGGGCTTCCCATCTTTCCATTGGGTATTGTAGGGGTAATTTTGCATTCTTTGTAATTTGTTGAAGTTATTAAATGGAGGCTTATCCCCTCCTATTGCCTTATTATTTATATTTTCACCAGGCTTCAAATCTTTTATTGCTTTCAAAATCCATTTAAGGCTTTCATCATCCTTAGGTTTCACACCTTGAGGCTTTCCTAGATCCTTTCTATTCAACAAAGGAGATTTATTATCTTCCCTTCTCCCCAACTTTCCTGAAATTCTTCATTTACTCTCTATGTTCACAGCCAACTTGTAAGCCTCAACAAGACTCCTTGGATTTTTATCTCTCAAAAGGTAACCCATATTAGATTTAAAAGCATTTAAATATGTGACAAGACACACCCTTTCATCCAATGTGATGACCTATAACAGTTTATGCATGGCCTTTTGAAACCTAACATTAAACTCAACAACATCCTCATTGAAGTTCTCTTTTATGTTATTGAATTCATTCAGCATAAAACCCTCATGTGTTTTATCACCATATTGTTCCTTAAAACAATGCCTAAGCTGATCCCATGAACCTATGCTACCATGTGGAAAAGCCCAAAACCAATCCCTTGAATCTTCTGTTAAGGATTGCACAAATAATTTCATTATAACATCATCAGGCACAATGTTATAGTCATCAATTACATCAATAAATTTCTTTAAATGCTCCTCACAAGTTACAACATTGCTTCCTATAAAATTAGGAAGTTTCTTTTTGATTTCTTTAGGGATGGGGTTAGGATAGCCAGGGATACCAGTAAAAACCAACTATTTACATCTTTCATGAATAATCCCTGTATTAGGAATACCATCACCCTGAGACGTGGATGCATTAGTATTTGTGGTGGCAATAATTTTGAGACCTCTTGGTGGGTGAATACCACCTGTGTGACCAGCTATGTTTTTAGTATTTTCTCCTTGTGTCATATTAGAATTAGTAAAATTTGTAGGCCCTGGAGACCTTCTAAGAAAATCTATTTTCTTTTTGATCTCTAATGTTGAAGCCTCTAGCTCTGCCTTTTCAAGTTCTTTGGCTAACAAGTCCTAGTCCCTCTTGGAATTCTCAAGGTCATCTTCCAGCCTCAAGGCCTGGTCTATAGGACTCTTAGGGTTTACAGGCTCTTTAATTGAAATACCCTTTTCTTTTTGTTTCCCTTTATCCTTTGGAGCCCTTGTTTCAAAAGTTTTTTTAACAACATGATGTTCACTAGTCTTCTCCGAAATGGGGACCTGATTTATAGCCTCTAAGTTTAGCAACTGCCTTCATAATTGGTTATCCCTTTATCATGGCATGTCTGATTTTTTCTTCTTTTTCTTTTTCTCTTTTCTGCCTAATGGCTTCCTATTCATGAATCCTCCTTTCCAATTCATATACTTCCTCAAATATTTCCTCAGAATCAGGCAAGGTTGTTTCTAATTCAACCTGCTGTGTTTGAGGCTCTTCCTATTGATCTTGTGACTCATGAAGACCTTGGGGTAATGAAGAACTAAGTGTGTAAGGGGGAAGAAAGTCTTGACCACTTCTAATTTTACTTCTAGATCTTCCTTCCCTTCCATGCTGTCTATTAGGAATTATCCTCCTATTTTGGAGTAGTCTTTCACCCTCTCTTTATGTGGGGGAGTAATAATCCTGATATTGGTTCAGGCCTAGATCAACTACCTCCTCATATTCTAAGGCATTTCCCTCTTGACTAGGGGGAGCAAGAATTCCTTATCTTGAATTTCCCTTTTTCTTCCACATAAGAGACATATCATTAGTATCTTTTTCTCTTCTAACCTATCCTCTTCTAGATGTGGTAGGAAGCTCACCCTACAAACTTTCTTCTGGGTGTTCCTTTTTGTAAGACCTTGTGTTTTTGAAACTCATAGTGATATACTACTTAAAGCACTAGTATAGAGATGTTCAGAGTCACCACTCACAACTTGGTGAGATAATTTGAAACTTATTGAAAATTGACTCTTATACTCTTCAATGAAAAAACTGGATAACAAATAAGCCAGCCAAGAGTCTAAGATCTACACGTACCTATGTTATTTATAACTGATTTATAACACTAGAGATGTCAAATGATGGAAATAGGTAGGTCAAGAGTCCAGCTCAACTTGGAAACTGCACTATTTACTCATGATTATAATCCTTATTCGCGAATAGAGTCACTGATTTGTTGGTGACTCAAATGGGCTAAATCAATCTGGGTAATGAAATATCAAATATTTGTAATATAAACAGTGATTCTAAACTGATTTATCTCAATATCATGTTCTTTTCCCTAGCAAAGTCACCATTTTAATGGTTCCTGGATAGAATTTTACACTCCATGAGATACCAATATACTTATGATGGATATTAAGGAGAGGTTAGTTCCAAATGTGAGTAATCTATAGGTAACTAGACCAACTATAAGGACAAGACTTCCCTCTTCACTTTTGGCTCTACAAAACCAAGGCGAGTACACTTGATCCAATAGATATAACTTTGTTTCTTACTAAATACTAGATCTTACAATAGATAATAGTGAAAAGGTACTGAATAACAACCTATTATTCATTGACTCTCCATCACTGGGTAGAATGATTGCATAAAGTAAAATAAATGTAAAAGATTGGTATTGATTTAATATTTTTAGGATTACAAGGCTTCAATCATTCCATACTAAACAAAGATAGGAAAATACAGGCCAGTGCCTTATCCATTGGGAAAAACATCATAAAACAAGATGGATACATTTTTGTCTGAAGAAGAGATGGTCTCTGAACATAAATAAAAATTTCCCAAATCTTTCCTACTTATGAGAATCCTTCATATAAATTTCATGAACACATATTCTATTTTGAGCAATATTTAATCTAACCCTAGGTCAAAACTCAAAACATCAACACATACATATAAATCTAAGAAAGATTTAAAGATTCACAAAATGAAACAAAGGAGAGACAAAGACTGGAGATTTGTATTAAGTATAACCTTTCACCATTTGTATACAAGATATCCTATACATTAAGCTTGCTAGAAAACAACAACCTGTACTTCTTCCTTTTGATTGATAAATGATACAAAAATTTACAATCTTTGACTGAGGGTTAGGGTTTTAGAATTTCTATCTTTTCAACTCCTAAACTCTCAATGCTTAGAATGACTGTGGAAAATCCTTTTATATACAAGTAAGTGCAACAAGCGACTGGTCATTCTAGGGCTTTTCAAAATACTAACCCTAAAAACTTTACAACAACTACAAAAATTTACAATAAATACATCGATCAAGCAGGTGAGATATTTAGAGCTGAGCCGCCTTGCTTTATGTCTTCAATGCTATCCTTGGCTCTTTTCAACAAATTTGATTTGCTTCATCTCATTGTGCATCATGTAATGAATGCCTTTCTACATCTCAACAACCCTTATGACCAAAAGTAATTGCCTTGATCTGCTTTATGTGACTGGCGGAGTATCAACCTTCTCTGCATCTGGTATGTACTGGTATCTCCATTCATTGTATACCTCTTCACTTGGGAAGTCAAAATTGGAAAACTCAACCCTTTTACTTGATAATTGCTCCCACTCACTCTTAGTTTGAGTGACTTTCTACTGAATTGTGTCAAACATTGATTTGGCATTAATTAACAATTTAATGACACTAATAAAAGAAAATGTGTCACTTAGGACCCCAGTTACTCTTTCTATCAGAAGTGCATCCATTTCCTCCCTCCACTGATATGAATCCTTAAATTTTCCCTTATCTGTGAAAATGGTGGGCACCAACTCATAATTTGAAAGCATTAATTCAGCTTTCAACATACTTGACTTTCTAATAAACTATCCAAAATAATGCCATAATGTACCATCTTCTTCACTGCTTGATGTACTAGCTTGATCAATGAATCTAGATTCTCCTAGCCTTTTGAAAACATTCAGAAAAGATTTATACTAGGAGACCTTTCAATCCATTTTTTCAAAATTGGAGACATCTCATTCTTCTCCTTATTCATAGTCCCAAACAAAGAATGCAACTTACTAACATGACTATGGAAAATAGAGGGCTTCAAATCATATGCAAATTGCATAATTGCATCTTTTATTTTCTCCTCATACTTTTGGTGTGCCAAAGTTGTGGCCTTTATGTTTTCATCCTTTTCCTTCTCTAATTCTACCCTTATTTCCCTCAACTTGTTAGTTTCTTCTGTTAGTCTTTTTTTTTCCTAGCTAACCCTTGCATCTATATTTGGCTCTAGGTAAGGAGATGGTGGTAGCTCAATTATTGGGCTTGAAGATAAAGCCACTGTAAGCTTATCAAAAATTAGAAACTAAGGGGACATGTGATCCAATGGCCCTAACAATTGTGCAATTAGTTTGTCCTTCTAAATTAGCTCAACTTTGAGCTCATTATAAGATTTAAGGACTATTTCAAATTTGAGCCTAACCTCTTCTTTCTCTCTGGCATCCTTCTCTACCACTTTGGCATTGAATTTAGTAGTCTTGAAAATCAAATTTGATGCCTCTAAACCAGATATCTCTCCTACTCTCTGAACCAACAAACTTGATGTATGCCCTATAGAGAAAGCTTTCCTCTTTCCTTTATCTTCCCCCTTATTTAAGGACCACATCACTAGGGCAGCATGATCTTCAGAGAAAGCAATCCCTTTTGCAACCTGTTTAGCTTGCTCTACTGTAAAAAGAGTTTTCAATTTGCTCTTTCTAACCTAGTCAAAGACAATTGTAACAACAATGTCCCACTCTGGGAAAATTAGTATCCCTGCTCTATGGACCATGGCCCTCCCCTCTAGAGTAATTATTTGAAATTGTTTGACCATTTCTGCCTTGGTTTCATTTTCTATTTCTATGATATCCCTAGCAAGGGACTCCTCTTTCTTCTTTTCACATATCTCCCTAGATTGATTTATCTTCATTCTCCATAAAAATTGGGAGAATTCCCTAGTTTTGATAAATCTGTCATCAGCAAGAAAGGAATCAATAGCTTGCTTCAAAATAGGGACCATCTATTTACCCTCAAATTCTTCAACTAAAAGATCCATGGCCACCTCTTTAGGTGCCTCCGGCATCCCCTCCTACAAATCATCATTGGAAACAAAAATGTTTCCCTCATTTCTTAATTGTACAAGTTGTTCTACTACCCCATGTTCATCCAACTAGATATGGGATTGAGAAGGAGAGTAAGCCTCCTCTCTTGGCCTTCTTTTTTTTTCCTTTTTTGAGAGGGTTCCTGCAATGATGGATCATCAATAGGTCTTTTCCCTCTTGAAGTGGGAGGGATGTCTTCACTTATCTATTGTGGTGGCATGAGAACAATGTACCCATCTTTTTTCTTCATTGTATAAACTTCCTTTGGAGTTAATTTCATATACCTAGGCTGACTTAGAATTTGTCTAGCCTTCTCAAGATCTGTCTTGCTTACTACTTCCCTTTTCTCATTCACAACATGCATAATGCCTTCAAAATGTTCTACAAGGGCATCCACTTTCCTAGCCCAGGGCTCAAACCCTATTAACGGATCATAGGCTCCATCAAAATTTCTAATAAAATCTATAGTCTTCTTGTAGACAATCCATTTTTCTTTCTTAACTTCTTAAGTTTGAAGGTCAAACTCATTTCTAATCACATCTTCTTGAAAATTGAATTGATGCTCAATAAGAGCACACCTAATCTTATCTCTAAAAATTCCTAAAAGAAAGCCCTCTATATCTGCAAATCTAATGGTGGTTGTTGACATTCTATAGGGCTGCAAAACTTTATTCAAATGGACCCATCCCCCTTTGGTAATAACATACTAGTGAGCTATAGTTTTTATCTGGCAAGAAAGTTCACTTTCCTTTACCAATGAGTGTGGTCTCTTGTAAGTCACCAATCTATCTTAGGATCTCAACATATCCTACTTTTAATGGAACCTAGTAAGGCAAGATGTATGGTGCCTTCCTACAACCATATGCTTTGAAAACTATAGAAATAGGTTATAAAATTATGTCCCCAAAATTATGGACAATGGTGATGTCTTGGCAATATTCCTTTGGCCTGATAAGTCTTATCAATTCTCTTGGGATCTTTGGATTGTCAAAGAATAGAAGATTCCTAAGCCTAGAAGCAAAAAACCTATCAAACATGATATAACTAGCATCAATCATGTCCCATGATAGGGTTGTAGTCCATAATTGGACTGGAAGGGTTTCTCCATTCCTTTCTTTCACAATATTTACTATTGAGCTAAAAAATCTCTCACCCTTGTATGAAAACATGTGCATGAGCATTGAATACCAGCCAAAAGGTCTAGCAACCTTCATATCCTTGATTCCCATCAACCCTTCATGAATCAAATTAGCTAAATGAGCTAAAAAAATCAAAAATCAAAGCTAACTGGGGGCGCAATGATTGTACCATCATAAACATGTACGATATTGGCATATGAGTTGCTTCATCATGCCCTAGAATTAGAGTTAATGACTTGCAGACCTTCTATGCCCTCTTACTAAACAAATCTAACCTAAAAGGTTCTGGTGTGCTCAGATTGACAACGCACATGGATCCAATTTCCTCTAAAAACTACCTCAAAGGTCCTGACCTCAAATAATCTCTCTATGCTTCATAAATTTCTATAAATTCTGTGAAGTCTATCTTTTCTAACCCCACAGATGGGTCATTTAATGAAAAAACTTCCCTAATCTCATCTTTTGTGATGCTAATTAGATCTTTTCCATTTATGTCCTTGACACTCTTTTTCATAGGATCATAGCACTTAGCTATTTGAATCAACAACTTGACATCAATAAAGACTCCAGGGACAATCAATCTTCCAACATCAAATTGCCAAATGTTACTTAGGGGGAACAAGCATTTCTTTGTGAATAAGTAGCTTTAAACAAACTGAGACCATTATGCTTTTCTCCCACCCTGGCATCTCTCGTCCAGTTGCCTCTATCATAGAATGCTACTACAACTGAATCTCTAGGGTTTCTTGGGATCAATTCTTTTTCTCTTGCTACCCCATTATCAAAATGAGGAAGCAACTGCATCAAGTCTTCAAAGACCCCTCTTTTACTGTACTTTGTCTGACCAAACAAATTTCTCTTGGGCAACATTTTGAAACTAGGGCTTCTTATAAAATAGTATGTGCATATTCTAGAAAACCCTAAAACTATCAACTAGCAATAGAAAATTCCTTGCAATACCTTCATAGATCTTAGGCAATTATGAAATTAGAAAATGAACCTACCAGGTGCTTGTAAATTCTTCACTTAAAATTGCTCCTTGAGGAAAATCCAATTGCCAAAAATGCTTATGAGAACAGTGAGTAGAAAAATGATTCAATATTGATGTATAGCATTTCCAAGTACTCAGAGTCCATCTGCACGTAGCACATTAAATCTATCATTATTGAAAGTTGGTGGCCTTAACATTTGTAGGATGTGAAAAACATCATAGAAAAAAAATTTGAATTCTGACCGTTGATATATCTCTTATTTCGGCGCATTGAATGGTTGTTAAGTCAAACAACAAAGCCCTTTTTACTTTTCCCTATGTTAGTTCTCTACCAATAAGAACATTTCAATGCCATGTGAAGAAATAAATCACTTAACCTTACTCTGCCTGGAATGGACAAGTGTCACCTTGTCTCTAAAGTGCTAACCAAAGACTGTCAGAAAAACCATCTCAAGATATAATGACAACCATCAATACAATTTGATTGGATGATCACTTCACTTTAATAAAACTTCAGCCCCACTGTTCACCTTTAAAACCCTCCACAAATCAGGAAATGCCAAGTTGGACATTTCAGCAAGTGGACAACACGACCTCATCCTCGGTGTCAGAAAAACCTGACAACTAAGACATGCCATTAATACCCTAGGCTAATTAGAAATGACCACATCATTAAAGGGTCTGACGTAGAGGACCCACTGAATGATCCTCATCTTCAACCAAGATCGATGGTTGTCTCTATACCGTTGACCTTAAAGAGGATGCATCTCATCTCAATGGTATAATGATAGCCATGAGATCGTGGCTTTCTTTAACCTTCCAAAAATATAGGCCCCACTATGACACATCAAAAATCCATCACTAAATCACAAAATGCCATGTCACTAAGAGCTAACAAGTGGGACCTTTGACATCTCCATTCCCAATTCAAAAAAATTCTGACAACCGCCAGATCACTACTCCCGACAACCAATGAGAAACTAACATATCAACATGACCTAGCACTGTCAGGACCCTCCACATACTTTATTCCTTAAAGATAATCTAATGGTCGTCATTATACCATGATGCTTAAATGGCTATCATCTTGGTCCAGTGGTATAATGACAGTTGTCGATTGGATTTTTTCTTTAGATGCCAACACACCATATTATTAGACGGGCTCGCTTGGACAGGTGGTGCTGTGTCACTAAAGCGCATATTAGGGATTTTGACAATCTGGAGTCTTGTGGTGCAATGACAACCACATATTGAAAAAGCTTAACACAATTGCAAAAATTAATCAAAAACTTAAGCTTCGAATCATTTAATTAATTTTAAGGTGATCCTGATTCCAAAACCTAACCGCTTAACACATATGGTGATGAATAAAGAGGGTCAAAAAAATAACACATGCTTTACAAAAGGATTAGTGAGCCAAAAAGGTAACGTGAAAACATAACAAGACCTAGAACTAAATTAGGGCTTGGTTTAAACCTAGCATTTTCAACATGATGCATTACTATTAGGTCAAAAACCTAGATGATTCGGAAGAATAATAGCATGAAGCTGAATTTTTTTTTGTTTAGTGATAACACACCCAATCATAGGAGGACATGTGTCACACTAGCCATGTCACCATATTGACATCATCACCATGTCATCTATCCTGTCACCCAACCATAGCACCTACCATGTCATCATCTCTACAGTATGGACAGGCCACACTAGCACCACATCAGCCCATGGGCCCATTTTTTGCTGACATCACTTTTTTTACTTACCTAAAATTGATGGTCATCTAGCCGTCAAAACTTGGTCATCTAGGCTCCAAATCGGGTGTAATTTTTTTTGAAATTGGGTAGAATTTCCTAAGATTTCTAGTGGTGGTGTTGATTTTTCATTTTGGTGACCTGATTTGTCAGAAATTGCAGATCTTGTTGACTGTTCTTGATTTCTACAACTTCCAGGGCTTCGTTTGGGCACATACGGTAACATTTTGAGGTGAATTATTTTTTGAAAGTGCATAATTTTTCATCTACTTTCTAGATCTACAATCAGATTTTAGTGATTTTGGGTAGACATATCACTTTCAGAAATAGGTCATTTTGGGGCTATACTTGCACTTGGTTAATTCTTGGATTTCAATTTTCTGATTTGCATCATTCATTTGAAGAAGTTATCAGTAGTTATTAGTCATTATTTGGTTGCAATATGGATAATTCAAAGGTTAAAATCCTCACTCCATATAAATACCATGATTGGAAAGTTTCTTTAAGCGATCATTTGTTGAGTCTTGGATTTCTTAGAATGACACTTGGACAGGATCAAGAACCTCAAATAGGTGTTGTAGAAAGGTGAAAATGGTTTGATTGAAGGGATAAAGCACTTGGCTCTCTTAGATCATCCATCTCTCATGACTTGCACTTTCATATTATATCTTACACACATCCTCATGATGCTTGGGTCACATTGGAAGGACTCTTTGGTAAACCTGATAGAATGAGGAAATTCAGATTAGAGAATGATCTCATAAGTCTCAATCCTAGTGATTTTGACAATATTCAAGATTTCTTCCCTAAGTTCAATTCTATTAGATTGGAGCTCTCTTCATGTGGTATTGTTAAATGGGATGAAAATTTGATATTTTCTATTCTTTCCAAGCTTGGTTTTAATTATTCTATCTTTGTTTCTACATTCTATGCTACTATGGATGCTCTTGGTAGTGCATACAAATTTCCCTCTCTTGATGAATTTGCAGCACAACTCACAAGGGAACAAGAAAAGTTGGCACACATGGGTCAATTGAAGCCTTCCACACATCAATAATTGATTACAAGTGAGTATACTTCAAAGGCTTCTAATGGAAAAGGAAAGAAACACAATAAGGATCCTAAACCTCATGACAAAGGTAATAAATCTTCTTCACCAAAAGGTACTGAATCCATGTCCTCTTCAAGAGAGGAATCATCTAGAAGAAAGGGAGATAAATGTGCATATTGTCAAAAGTTAGGACATGATGAGCATAAGTGTTTTCAAAAGAAGATTGATGAGCTAACTCACATTATTCAGAAACACAACATTAAGTTTCCCTCATCAGTGTTTGCTCCTTCCACACAATCGGCAGCTTCTAAATCTCCATCATCATCCAAAGATAAAGGTAAAGGACAAGCATTCTTGGCTTCCACACATCATGAGAAAGGTAAATGGCTTTTTGATTCAGGTGCATCACATCATATGTCATCTTCTATGGATATGTTTTCTTCTATTGAGCCTTGTAATTCTCCTAATATTTTGATGGGTAACAACACATTCATGAGAGTTTGTGGGAAATGTTCTATTCCTATGGGAGAGGGGACATTTAATGATTTTATTTGTATACCATCCTTGACCACTAATCTCTTTTCTATTTACCAAATTACACATGGGGCACAAGGTAAAATTGTTGAGTTCACTCTTGATTATGTCTACATTAGGGACATGGAGACTAGAGATTTCATAGCTATGGGAATTGTTGATCATACATCTCGCTTGTATTCTTTTTCAAACTTTGTTGATAATGATGATGATATTCATGATGTACCCATCCCTTTTCCAAGGGATAATAATGAGGAGAACTTTGGGCACTTGAATCATTTCGTTGTTGAGACAAGTGTTGATCTTCCTACTCATCCACTTCCTTCTTCTTTACATGGACTCTACTATTCAGGAGGATGATCATAGTGTTTCAGATCTTGCAGAATGTGATGACTACTTGGATGCATCTTCAACATTTGTTGATTCTCATCATGTAGATTTGGAAGATATACATGAGGGGGTTTCTCTTTCCCTTGATGAAAATTTCATCATAGATGGGGATGCTTCTTCACCTTATTTGGAGATTGGTGTACTTGACTCTTCTCCTTCTTCACTTGATTTGTCACATGAAATGATAGGTTCTTTGATCTTGGAGATTCCTAATTAGTCTTAAAAGATTCCTTCATGGAGACCTACATCCTCTTCCTCATTCCATTTGCAGAAAGATTGGCTTCTTCATCATTTGATGAATCTATTTCTTCCTAAGGGGAGACATGTTTCTTGTAAGTATTGGTTGATCTATTGTTTGCAAGTACTCTTCATCAACATGGGAGCTTCTACATTATGGGGGGGATATCATGTCTTGAACTATCCTTCTTATGGGGGGATACTTCTTTGTATATACATGATATATGTAGTTCTTGGGGGGTCTTGAGCACTCCATCCATCCATGCATCTTGTTTTTGGGGGAGGGTTTTTCTCATTAGGTTTCCCTCTTTCTCCACTTTATGAGAGTTATGCATTTCATGTATTGTATTTTGTACATGGCTACCTAACATGGCCTAGTTTCCGGGACCCATCTTTCATTGTGATTTTAAGTGCATTCCCCTAAGTTGCACTTAAGGGGGGTGTTGATGTAATTAATTATTCCTAATTATACTTTACTTAATCTTACTTAGGTTAATGCATTGCATAGTAGTTTGTGATTGAGACACCTAGGAGTGTGCACATCTATTAAGCGCATGGTGTAGGAGAAATTCCACTTTTGGTGTGATAGTTGTCTTCACATACCTCATTGTGTTTGAGATCCACCTTTTGTTCTTATCACATTATCATCCTAATCCATTGCACATACTTTATTGCATAATGGAAGATGATCTACATTTCATGGACATGTGATTACACCTAGCATAGGTGATAGCTTATCAACTCCTTATCATTCTCTCTTATTGCCTTTCCTATATAAGGAGGCCTCTTATGTAATCATTTAACAACATTCATCAAACATAAATCATTCAATCAAGGTGAATTCATTGGATCTATTCAATCCATCATTTCATTCATATTTTCTCTCTTTTGCTTTTCTTCAACCTCTAGATCCTTGGTTCAATCTTTTCTATTTCTACAACCTACTCTATTGTAGGACAATACTGCATCTCAATGACCTACTCCTGTATCAAATATCTAATGAAGTGCATAGGAACCTCAATGTGTTTGGTCTATTGATGTTGGACCAGATGTTTGGAGATCGCTATAGCACCTTGATTATCACAATGAATGACTATAGGTCATGGAATACTGAAACCAAAATTGTTTAGGATATGTTAAAGCCAAATAGCCTTTGTAGTTGCAGTAACAGCCTCTCGATACTTAGCCTCAGTCAAAGAAAGAGAAATAGCATGCTGCTTCTTACCCTGCCAACAAATGGGGCCTGAACCAAGATGAAATATGTAACTTGAAGTAGACTTGTGACCATCAAGATCACTTGTCCAATCTGAGTCTGTATATCCAACTAATTGAAGTCCTGTACCTAATGCATAATGAATCCCATGTGTATGTGTACCCTATATGTAGTGCAATATGTGCTTGGCTACCTTCCAATGAAGCTCATGTGGCTCTTGCATGAAGTGAGAAACCATGCCAACTATAAATGATATGTCAGGGCATGTATGTGTCAAGTAGACGAGACTTCCAACAAGCTGTCTATACAAAGTATCATCAACAAGAGGTGTAGAAAACTTAGCCTCTAACTTGACACCTAATAAAAATGGAGTTGGTGCAGCCTTTCAATCACTCATGTGAAATAGAGAAAGTAAATCAAGAGCATACTTGGGCTGAGAAAGTGTGATCCCTACTGAGGACTGTGTGATCTCAATACCAAGAAAATAGTGAAGTAAACCCAAGTCTGTCATAGCAAATATGTCCTGTAAAGAAGACTTGACACTAGCGATGATGGATGAAGTACTCCCTGTAATGATCAAGTCATCAATGTAAAGTACAAGTATCAAGTGTGAGTCATCCTAATGAAGAATATAGACATTCAAATATGAATGACACTTGTTGAATCCTATCGAGAGAAGGAAGGAATCCATCTTGGCATACCAAGCCCTAGGAGCTTGTTTGAGGCCATAGATAGACTTCCTTAACCTAGAAACCATAGTAGTATCCTAGATGAATCCCAATGGATGCTCCATATCAATCTCCTCATGAAGATCTCCATGTAGAAATGCACTCTTAACATCCATTTGATGTACAACCCAACCATGAGCTGCAGCTATAGAAAGTGTCAAACGAATGTAGTTCATCTTGGCTACAGGTGCAAAGGTCTTGGTGTAGTCAATACTAGGAACCTAGGAGAAACCTTGTACAACAAGTCTTGCCTTATACTTATCCACACTTCCATCTGCTACAAACTTTGTGTGATAGATCTACTTACATCAAACCAACTTTCTTCCCTTAGGAAGAGGAACTAATTCCCAAGTGTTATTTCTCATCAAAGAGCTATACTCATCTTCCATAGCTTTTTCCCACTTAGGAACCCTTGAAGCTTCCTTGAATGATAATGAATTAGAAGAAATTGCAATATAAGCATGTGGAAATGAGTTGTGTTTTAACCTTTTCCTCCTAGTGTTTGAAATATTCCCCACAAGTGAACCTATTGAATCAAGTGTTTGTTGTGCCCAACAAGGTCTAGTGGAAGAAGAAGATGAAGAGGCAATGTCCTCAACTATGTCTTGACGCTATGAAGTTGGAGGCCTATGAGTCGGGGTTGAAGGAGTTTCATCTTCCAAGTCACTATCATCACTATCATTATCCAAAATGGAGGAAGTAGGAGGAGTTGAAGAATCCAAGATAGGATAATTCTCTTCAAAGTGAACACTCCTCTCAAAGAAGATCTCATGTGTCTCAGGATCCATAAGCTTGTATGCCTTAAGAGTCTCAGGATAACCAACAAATATGCAAGGCTTACTTTGTGTTTCTAATGCCTTGCATTTTTTTGGAGGTATGCATGCCCAAGCTAGACAACCAAAGACTTGAAAGTGTTTCACAACTAGTTTTCTTCCACACCAAGCCTCAAAAGGAGTAACTCCATCTAAGGCTTTATGAGGAGTTCTATTTTGTATGTGAGTGGCACAACATATAGCTTCAGCCCAAAAGGCTTGATCAAGAGACTTAGCATGAATCATACAAGTGGCCATCTCCTTAAGGGTCCTATTCTTCCTTTCTACCACACCATTTTGTTGTGGAGTGTAGGCAACTGAATGTTGAAGATCAATAACCTCAAGTGTGCAAAATTCTATAAGCCTTGAGTTTACATATTCCCTTCCATTATATATTCAAAGAATCTTGATGGCTTTACCTGATTTCTTTTCAACATGAGCCTTGAAGGTGAGAAATTTTTCAAACACTTCACTCTTGTGACCAAGAAAGTAGACCCAAGTGTAGCATGAAAAGTCATCAATGAAGGTGCATACATAACGAGCCTTGCCAAATGATGGCACTAGAAATGGGCCCATTACATCACTATGAGCCAACTCAAGAACAAATGTTTCTCTCCAAGACTTCCCCTTATCAAACTTCTCTTCAAGATGTTTGCCCAATTCACAACATGATCATACACCCTCTGAGTACTTGACTTGAGGTAGAACTTTGACCATATCCTTGCTGCTAAGATGTTGAAGATATCTATAGTTGAGATGTCCAAATCTCTCATGCCAAATTTTACTTTGTGAATTTGAGTGTGTCAACTAGGCATGAGAAGGAGTCTTAGGTACAAAATTATAAAATGAGTAAAGCCTTGTGTCATGATTTTCTTTTCCTATTGCCACCATAGGATCATCCTTAAGATTTTTGACTACAACTAAATTAGATAGGAATTCAACTTTCTTTCCACCTCCATAGTGAGCAATTTGGTAAATTGAAAGCAGGTTTGAGCTAAGGTTTGGAACATAGAGAACATCTTTGAAAGCTCCATTTTCCATCTCAACTTCCCCTTTTCCTTCAACTTCCACTTGAGTATCATCTCCTACATAGATGTGAGGTACCATAGATGGTTTCAAGGAATAAAATTTCTCCTTTGTTGCACCCATATGATGTGTGTCACCTAAATCAAAGATCCATTCCTTTAAATTATTTGTACTTTCCACCAATGCTTGCCCTTTACCCTTTGAAGTGGAAGGTGATGAATCCTTTCCCTTGTAGGCATTTGACAAATCAATGTGATGCTTCTTCATTATGTTTGTCAACTCATCAATTTTTTTCTTGTGGCATTGATGCTCATCATAATTTGGCTTCTTGCAATATGCACAAATTTTCTTCTCCTTAGAATTATCCCCCTTGTTTTTGTTGTTGTTGTTGTGGGGAGAAGACTTTCCTTGTGAGGAGGAAGATTGTTGAGTTTCTAATTATGATTTGGCCTTCCACTTCTTTTTCTTCTTGTTGGAACCTTTACCATATTGATTCCCACTATTAGCCACCAATGCCTTAGACTTTGAAAACACTTTTCAAAGTTGAAAACATTATGAAGTTACTACTAAAAAGGGTGAAACTTTACATCAAAATTTTGTAATAGCAAATAGAAATCAGTTTCCTAATAATAGGTTTTTTCATGGCTATTGTCATTTCTGTAATCTATTTGGACATAAAGTTAAAACTTGTAGATTTAATAAAACTCCTACTTTTGGTCATAAATAGTTGATATCCACTAAATCAGCTATTTGGATTCTAGATAGTGGATGTTCTCATCATATGAAAAGGGACAAAAATAAGTTTTCTATTTTGGATAATCATCTAGAGGGTATTGTTAAATTTGGTGATAAAACTAGTCTGTACATTACTAGAACCAGAATAGTCGTGACAAACACAAACACTCCTATAAGTGATGTCTACTATGTTGAAGGATTAAAGTATAACCTGCTAATCATTAGTTTGATTTTTTTATAGTGGATATCAAGTTTTTTTTAACTCTTATGGATGTGTTATTAAGAAAAAGTCAAGGGAAATAATAGCTAATGATTTCAGGACACCTGGTAACTTATATAATTTATTTGACTCCATAAGTCCAGAACAAAGTGCAGGCATGTGTCTTATGAGTCACATAGATGAAAACTGGTTATGGCATAAGAGATTTGGTCATGTAAATTTTGACAATATGATCAAAATCTATAAACATAAAAATGTTCGATATCTACCTCTAATTAGTAGACCTAAAAACTCTATTTGCATTGGATGTGTAAAAGGAAAACAAACTAATTCATTCTTCAAACCTCCAGACTTTTTATCTTCTAGGCCTTTAGAAGTGGTTCACACATATTTGTGTGGCCCGACTAAAACAAAGTCATTGAGTGGAGAAAAATACTTTATGTTACTCATAGATGATTACACCAGAATAGTTTGGGTAACTTTTCTCAAACATAAATCAGAAGCATTTTATAGATTTAAATTTTTTCAAAAAATGGTTAAAATAGAGTCAGATCTTAAGTTAAAATGTTTAAGGCTAGGAAAGGGAGGTGAATTTACTTCTCAGGATTTTGTTGAATATTATGCAAAACATGACATTAAAAGACAATGTTCATCTTCTTGTACACCTCAACAGAATGGGGTAGTTAAATGAAAAAAAATAGAACTGTAAAGGAAATCGTAAGAACTATGCTTAATGAATCTAATCTATCTAATAAATTTTGGAAAGAATCTGTTCAAACAACAGTATATATATTAAATAGATTAAAAATTAGAATAAGGATAGCTTGCACTCCTTATGAACTTTTATATGGAAAAACAACATATGTTAAGCATTTAAGAATCTTTGGTTGCCAGTGTTTTATTAACAATGATTCGGAAAATCTTGATAGTTCTCAAGCTAAATCTTATGGAGGAATTTTATTAGGTTTTTATCATCTTAAAATGGAAGCACTTCCATGTTAAGAGCATTTATCCCTCTAAGTAAGTGGTTTGGGGTCATGTTAAGCACCTTGATTGGGTCTTTGCATGTATTTGACTTTTCTCCCCACTTTCCACTTCTTCCCTACACCTGATTTCTTCATTCTAGGTGAGATTAGGGTTAGAATCCTAAGGATTCTCCTAAATTTCCCTCTTCCATGGCTCTATTTTCTAGGTTGGATTTAGAAATGGATCCTCCTAGCCTTCATTTTAGTAATCATAAGATTTTATGTCTATTCCTAACATTATGTCCTATTCTGGCATCATTTCTAGGTTTCTGGGCATCCCTGGGACCTCCTGACTTGGTTCTGAGTCAACCTAGGAAAAGGTCAATGTCTTAGGTCGACCTTGACTAGGTCAAGGTCAAGCTCAAACATGAATAGTTCAGTGTCAATCTCAACTTTGACCCCTTTCTCTAAAATTTCAAAATCTTTAATTTTCGGGCTTCGAGCTTTTAGGAAATTTATTTCCCCACCTCCGGGTCAGCCATTTCAGGTTTTGGGATGGTAAATCCTTTAATTGCATTTAATCTAGGTATATTTTCTAAAGGTGAGGACCTAATTGGGATTTAATTCTCCAAGGTGGCCCATCTAGAGGAGTGTGCCCTCGATTACTATAAAAGGAGGCCTTCCTCTCTCATTTTCTTATCTCAAGTTTTCATATCACATCCATACTCAAGTAATCAAGCATCTAGATCTCTCAAGTGCATGAAAGTATTCAAGCATTAAAGTGTTCAAGCATTTATCTATCAAGGAGATCCATTGTTGGCTATCGAGGGATTCAAACTCTTTGGAGCCCCCTTGAAGATTCATCCTTCTCCATTCATTCAAGCCTTCTCATATGCAAAGATCAAGTCAAGATTGGTGTTGAAGATCAAATACCATTGATTGGAGACATCCTACATCCATTGAATCATTCTTACTTGTGGATTTGAGGATTCAAATCCTCTACATGTACTTCAACATAAGCGAGGTGATTTGTTTCAATTACTTTGTTTATGCACAATATATTTCAATTCAATTTCAAGGTTAATTCCTAAACTAGGGTTTGACCAAGGCAAACCTCCATACAAAAAAACCCCCATTTTCTTTTAGGTATAGGTATGGAGTTTCAGATCTGAGAGCGAATTTGGATACCATTTTCACTGAACTTTCAGGATCTACGAATGGAACTCAAATCGGACTTCAAATAAAGAATGTGGTATTTGACCTTTTATGAGGGTCAAACCCAAGCTAAGCCATCTTGAGGAAATATTTCTAGGTTTTCTCTATCTCAGAATTTCCAATCCAGGATAGGTTTCAGATTTTCTAGAAAGTACACACAGACACTAGAATTCAACATTTTCCAGATCTTTCGTAATTTGAGGTTAGTAGTTGTATTTAAATTATTTCATATTCAAAATTCAATATCAAAATCCACAAAAAGGGAAATATTAGATTTACTTTCTTTTCCATATTAACCATAAATTGAGTCGATTGTGTATTAACCTCTAGGTTGATCAAATCGGATCTCTTTCTTGGGGAATTTGGGTTTGAGAATAGATCTCATATTTCTGCCCATACATTTGAATAGAGGTGAATCCACTTTACATCTATTCAAGGTTACTCTTCAAACATAAGAGCATATAAGTGTTTAAATAAATTCTTGAATAAAATTATTGAATCTATTAATGTGATATTTAATGAAAGTCTTAATATGGTGATAAATCAAAATGAAGATGTTGAAGAGGAATTTGAATTAGAAATTAAAAATGCCTTAAATAAACCATTTTCTATTGAATCCGTTACAACTAGTTTGATTAAACAGGAGAAAGTTTCATATTCTAAGGTAGATATACCTCAAAAGACACCTTCTAGAATAATTACTAAAACACATCCTGAAACACTTGTAATTGGTGATAAAAATATTATTATAACAACCCGTGGAAAGGCATAATAGATAGAACAAGCTTAGATGGTAGAGCATTTTTGTCTTACAATAGATTTTGAATCTCAAAAAGTTTCTGAATACTTAAAAGATAAATCCTGGTTAAATGTAATGAGAGATGAAATTAATCAAATTGAGAAGAAAGAAGTATGGTAATGTGTTCCTCATCATCTAGATGAATATAATAAGAGGGAAATGGGTTTTCATGATTAAGTTAGATGAATTTGGAAAAGTAATTAGAAATAAAGCCAGATTTGCATGTAAAGGGTATGTCCAACAAGAAGGGATAGATTTTGGTGAACATTTTTCTCATGTGGCTCATTTAGAGTGTATTATAATGTTTCTTGCATATGCCTCATTCAATAAATTTATAGTGTACCAAATGGATTTTAAAACATCATTCTTAAATGCTTATCTAGAAGAAGAGGTATATATGGAGAAACCAAGAGGTTTTAAATCTTTTGAATATCTAGATCATGTTAGTACACCTATCAAAACTGGGTGTAAGTTGGTAAAACTTAATGAATTACCTATTATGGATCAACATACATATCAGTCCATGATTGGAAGTTTTCTATATCTTACTATATCTAGGCCTGATTTGATGTAAATTATATGTTAGGTTTCATGCACTATTAATCTACTCCTAGAGAGTCTCATCACAATGTTGTAAAATGAATCTTCAAGTACATTCAAGGCACTCTGGATTTTGGGTTATGGTATCCTAAACATAGAAATTTCACTTTGTTGGGTTAAATTAATGTTGACTAGTACTAAAGGGTTAAAACTAAAACAAACCCAAATCAACTAGCATAAGAAACCTTGCTAAGAAACATTTCTTATACTAACATCATATTTGGAAAGCTATCATAAAAGCATAAATGTTTACATAAGAAAGACAATAACAACACTATAAATGACATAGCTTCATGATCTAGTCCTACTAGCATAAAAAAGAAAAGAGAGAAAGGGAAAAGAGTGATTATCTCATCTAGTAAGATGCCCACCTTACCATGAATCACCCTAGAGGGAGAGCCCAACAATTTCACCCATAAAATGTGCTTGCAATTACAATGCATCTTTTGACGGCTTCTAGAATACCCATACATCCACCTTCTTGTATCACTATGAATATGAAATGTGTGTCTCCTCAAGATTTATCAACTTATGCGCATTACCTTCGGAAGATTTAGCATATGAATGCATGTCTTTTTAGGATTTAGCAACTTATGTGCATTACCTTCCAAGATTTAGAATATTGGAAATGCGTGTCTTTTTAGGATTTAGTAACTTAAGTGCATTACCTGCCAAGATTTAGCATGTTGTAAATGTGTGTCTTTTCAGGATTTAGCAACTTATGTGCGTTACCTTCCAAGATTTAGCATGTAAAAATAAAAAACTATAGTACAAGGGAGACCCTATATATGCCCCCCTCCTTAATATGGAAAAAACATACTATTTTGACATGTTAAGGAAAATAAAGAACAAGGATAAAGCCTTCTTCAACATCAAGACAATATCCACAAACAATACCCAGTCCAAGACAAGAAGGTCACAGCTCCTATGAGGCCATGGAAGGGATGAATGTAAAGAGATATTATGCAAGAAGTGAAAAGAAAGTAACCCTAATGAGGGATGGAACACTATTCAGTTTCCAAGGTGAGAGATATATCAACCATGGAAACTCAATGTCAAACAAAAAAAGAGGTTGTTATCAAGGACATAGATCCTCAATGCAAACCAAAATTTTCATGTATTATTGGATATCACATAATAGATACATACTTCTTAACCAAGGAAAGAGGTGAATCCCAGAAAGAAAGAAAAGAAGGAGATGGCATCCTTGCCCCCTAAGTGTATGAAAAAAGATGGAAGAGGATACCTACTTCACAATGCAAGGAGGTATCATGTTTACAACAATGTACACCATATTCCTAGTGAGGGATATTGACCCCTACATCCAAGAGTATAGATAATCGTGAAAAGGATATGTCACTCATGAAAAAAAAAAGATCCTCAAAGAAAAAGATCTTATCAACAAGACCCCCACCAAAGAGGGTAGATAAAATATCATCTTTCAAAGGTGGGAACAAATATTCAGTCATCAAGCCCCCTCCAAAGAAGAGGAAGAGGAATGTTTGGAATGAGGGAAACAACTTCGACACCAAGAAAGGGTGAGAGTTTATAAAGAACATATTTTCCAAAGTAAGAAAGAAGTGATGACTTAGGATAAAAAATTCTCATAGAAGAAGGTTATCCATAGTCAAAACATCTATCAATATGTTGAAATAATATTGCAATATAAAAAAATACCACTAAGCCAAGGAAAGCAGTTCCCTAAGCAAAGAGAAAGAAAGAGGTTCCTTGCCCCCCAAAGATAGAGACAAGGGATACCTTCGCAAAACAAATTTCTTAGAAAAGATATCTTGAAAAGAAAATATAGATTATATGGATGATTAAAAACATAATGCAAAGCCATAAAAAAATAGGAGATAAAAAATACCAATTAAGCCCAAATAAAAGACCTAATGGATTCTAGGAGACTGGATGAAGATACACCTCTTGCCCCCTAGTCATGAGACAAGAGGGGAAGAACATCTACACAATATCTAAAGGACACGAATCCCCTATGTCAAGATTATGAAGGAATTGTAAAACTACACGAGAGTGAGATATAATTCCTAAAGCAGCTCTTTCTCTAACATATAACTTAAAATATTTACAATCAGCAAGTAAATGTTTGTTACTATAATAAAAAGGGCATTTGTATTTGTATAGAGAATCTATCAGCATAGGTCTAAAGATTTCTTTCTTGGAATTCATTAGCTCAACATACACCTTCTTAATGACTTCTTAATGAGTATTAGGGTTATCTAATATAGGTGTGGGGAGAAGAATGTGAAGAGGAGGACGATGATCAACACCACCTATCTTGACTTGAGATTTTGAACATCCAAAACCATACATATCTAGTTTAGGGGGTATATGAACTAGAAACCTAATACCATGCTCATTAAATCCTAGCCCTAAACCTTTATACCCTTGTTTAATCACCATATTATATCTAGTAGTGTAAATATTATGTAAAGATACTACAAGAGGTGATTGTTTATCATGTTCATGAGTAAAGGTTGCATATGGTGGGATAATAGATTTTGAAGAAGTTTCTTTACTCTTTCCTTTAATATCATCATGAATCAGAGGAGAAGGTAAATCAAAGAATCTTGCACATCTACATCATAAGCTATAGCTTGAATCCCATCATAAGTATGGGAATAGCGAAGATGAACAGATGGAGAATTAGGTATCGAATTAGGATTAGGAAGATTAGGATTGATAGGATTAGGAAGATTAGGAGATGGTGTATCATCTACCAAATTCTTCACATAATCCAAAAGATGAATAAGGCTACCACACAAATCCCTAAGAAAAGTTTTAAATGTAGCCAAACTAGTGTCGGTCAACTTCACAAAAGCATATGCAAGAGAAAAGTGAAGGGTTATCAACATAATGAAGTGAATGAAACTTTTATAAACATCATAGGTATTTTAAAGAGATACTAAAAGAAGGGTAATAAAGAACATGACCACACACCCAAGCATCTTAACAATCGCCATAAAAAAAAATATTTTTGTATTTTAGTGAATATGTAGATTTTTTTTGGATTTTTGAATTTAAAATGCAAGAACATAAACTAGATCTAATCTAAATGCAAGAAATGATCTATAAGCTAACACAATAGGGCATCTAATTCCACAAAAGAAAATGAGAGTAAGTATGTCAGGTTCACCAAAATGAATAGGTGTAAAATGGCATCACCACTATTCAAATGTAAAATATATGGGGGACATATGAGATCTACTCCCGAATCTAAATTCCCAAAGGAGAGATCCAATTTGATCAACCAAAAGGTTAATGCATAATCAAATCAATCTATGGAGAATATGAAAGGTAGAGAAAAACCCTATATTTCCCTATGGTTGAATTATTCTTGAAATTTGAAATAATTGAAATACAAATACTAACCTACAATTAGGGAAAATCTGGAAAATATCAATTTATGATGTCTGTGTGTACTTTCAGGCAATTCTATAACTTGTTTTGGATTGGAAATGCTGAGATGAAGAAAACCCAAAAATTATTTGTCTTTTCGATGGCAGGTAGTCTTTGTCCCTTAGAAAAGGTCAAAGGCTAGATTCTTTATTTGAAGGTCGATTCTGACTTTGTTCGAAAATCTCAGAAGTTTTTTGAAAAGAGTATCCAAATCTACTCTCAGATCCAAAATTTTGCACCTGTACCTGAAAGAAAAAAGGTTTTGTTATTTATTTGAGGGGTTTACCTTGGTCAAACCCCAATTTGGAATCAACCTTAATATTGAAATAGAAATGCTAGCAAGTAGTAGAAATAGATCTAACATTGAAGCTATGCAATTTGATAGATATGCAATTGTATTTCGAATTTAAACAAGTATATTGATATGAAAGCTTGAACACAACAATGGAAAGTGTAAATAAAAACTATGAAAGTAAATACAAAACCTCCATGCTTGTATGCTTGGAATCCACCTTGAGAGAAGAATGAATAGGTCTTGAAGATGGACAAAGGATCTTGAAGGAAGATCACACCACCATGATGGCTAGATCTAGGGTTTGAATGATGAATCTTGAATGCTTGAACCAAATCCCTTCAATGACTTGAATGTGTGAATCCTTGATCTTAAATGGAGAACTTGAATGGAAAAGAGGACTTGAATGCTTGAATGGATACTTGTTTGAAAGATTGAGTGCTTGATGGAAAAAGGTGATAGAGAAAATGAGAGAGGAAGGCCTCCTTTTATAGTGAACTAGGGCACAATCCTCTAGAGGGGCCACCTTGGAGAATTAAATCCCAATTAGGTCCTAACCTTTAGAAAATATACCTATATTAAATGAAATTTGAGTATTTACCATTCTGAAATGGCCGACCCAAAGGAGGGAAAACAAATACCTCCAAAACCCGATACTTGAAAATCTAGGAAATTTGAAATATGGATAGGGGGGTCAAGGATGAGCTTGAATATGACTAGGTCAGGGTCAAGGTCAATCTTGACCAAGCCAGGATCAAGTTCAACTTTAATCCTAGAAGGTTGACTTTGACCTTGTGGCCAAAAACCTCAAGATCCTGAACCAGAATGCTAGGAAATGTAGATTGAAGTGAAAATCAGGGACAGATAGAAGCAGAATGAGGAGAACAAGCATGATCCAAGAAAAGAGATGATTCAAGGTGCTTGACATGACCTAGATCAATCACTCAGAGGGATAAACACTCTTAACATGAAAGTGCTTCCATTTTAAGATGATACAATATTATTTTCAATATTTTTTTGAAATTATAAACAAGTGTGGCATGGATAAAAAATAACAAATCTCAATTTTTTGACTGATATTAATGACCTTTCCATGAAATGAAAAATATGGATCTATCAAATTTTTAATCATGAAATAAAGTGGTGTTAAGGTTTTAGGATCATTGCAAACGTAATAGCACTACCTCATTGTATGTGTTTTCCAAATGCAACAATCTCTTTCATTTATTTTGAGAATGAGGCAAGAAGAGACATGTCCCTTCATGGGACATGTCTATTCATTATTATGTAATTAATATAATGATAGTTATGATTATACACACACACAAATATAAATATATATATAAATATATATATATATATATATATATATATATATATATATATATATATATATATATATATATATATATATATATATATATATATATATATATATATATATATATATATATATATATATATATATATATATATATATATATATTGTTGGAAATATTCAGGAATTAACCGAGTTACTGAGAGGGGAGGGGTGAATCAGTAACTCCAAATTTTCTTACAATTTTAGATGTGTTAACATGTAATTCACTTTAACCTCTTGCACACAGAAAGCATGAAACTTAAAAGCATTCACAATAATGACACATAGATTTGGTTACCCAGAAACCTTCCAAAAGAAAGTAAAACTGGGGTGGGGATGAAACCCACAAAGCTTTAATACTGCAGAATAAAGTTGGCCGGTTAAGGCTTACAATTTGATCACTTCTGATGATCTGCCCTGTTAGGAGCAATAAGGATTGCTAAATCCACCCTGTTAAAGGATTTACAAACATACAATGAAGTATGCACTTGGTAAAGAGATTTTTACAAAGACTGTTAAGTCTACCTGGTTAAAGGATTTAGTACTGATTCACCTGTTAGAATGAAACAGTAGATCTCTGCTTTGCAATTGGATTGCTGATTGAGATTCGCTGATGTACTGATCACCTTCTGTGATGAATTTGTCTTTGTTGTACCTTATACTTCTGAAGCCTTCTGTAATTCACTTATCTCTGCCTTTCTTTCTCTTTCACATATGTTTTTCATTTATATATTTCATTACATCTTTTTATTTTTTACAACATTGTTTATATACAAGTCTTAAATAATTAACTACAATTATAATTACACAGTCGGCTTGACAAATAAACATAAGTGCTACTAAGTCGGCCCAAGTATGGTTACACAGTTCCTGCAAACTGACTTGGTGACTTTCTGATACTCGGCGTCCACTGCATTACTCGGCATCGTCATGCACTCGGTAGAAGTGAAGGCACAGTTCATACTGATCACTCGGTAGGTTTTGAACTCGGTAAATACTGGTGACTCGGTAGACATGATGTTACTCGGTTTACACTGTCCTGTTCGGTTTGCACTATCTGCTCAGTTTGCACTGTCTGGTTGGTTTGCACTGTCTGCTCGGTTTGCACTATCTGCTCGGTTTGCACTGTCTGCTCGGTTTGCACTGTCTGCTCGGTTTGCACTGTCTGCTCGGTTTGCACTGTCTGCTCGGTTTGCACTGTCTGCTCGGTTTGCACTGTCTGCTCGATTTGTACTGTCTACTCAGTTTGTACTGTCTTCTCGGTTTGTATCCAGAATGCAAATAAGTGTTGTCACTAGTGGCAATTCTGCTTAATGCCAACAATATATATATATATATATATATATATATATATATATATATATATATATATATATATATATATATATATATATATATATATATATATATATATATATATATATATATATATATATATATATATATATATATATATATATATATATATATATATATATATATATATATATTGTATCATCTTAAAATGGAAGCACTTCCATGATAAAAGTGTTTACCCTCCGAGTAAGTGGTCTGGGGTCATGTTAAGTTCCTTGATCGGGTCTTTGCATTTATTTGGCTTTTCTCCCTGCTTTCCACTTCTTCTCTGCACTTGATTTCTTCATTCTAGGTGAAATTAGGGTTAGGAACCCGAGCATTCTCATTAATTTCCCTCTTCCATGGCTCTACTTTCTAGGTAGGATTTAGAAATAAGTCATCCTTTCCTTCATCATAGTAATCATAGGATTTTATGTCTATCTCTAGCATTCTATCATATTCTAGCATTATTTCTAGGTTTATGGGCATCCCCAGGACCTCCTAACTTGGTTCTGAGTAAATATGGGACCAGGGTTAGATTAAAGGTCAAACCTAACTAGGTCAAGATCAAGCTTGAACCCAACTAGGTTAGGATCAAGCTCGAACCTGACTAGGTCAGGTCCAACCTCAATTTTTCCCCCCTCATTCAAATTTCCAATTTTCATGAACTCTGGACATCGGGCACTCGGGATATTTATTTTCTCACCTCTGGGTTGGCCATTTTAGGTTTTGGGATGGTAAATCCTTTAATTACATTTAATATAGGTATATTTTATAAAGTTTAGCACCTAATTAGGATTTAATTCTCCAAGGTGGCCCCTCTATAGTATTGTGCCCTAGTTCACTATAAAAGGAGGTCTTCCTCTCTCATTTTCTTAAAATCAAGTTTTGTAAGAACAATCTCTCAAGTGAAAGAAAGATTTAAAGAATTCAAGGGTTCAAGCATTCATCTATCAAGGAGATCCATTATTAGCCATTGAAGAATTCAATCTCTTTGGATCCCCATTGAAGATCCATTCTTCTCCATTCATTCAAGCCTTGTCATATGCAAAGATCAAGTCAAGATTGGTGTTGAAGATCAAATGCCATTGATTGGAGACATTCTACATTAATCCTACATCCATTGAAGCATTCCTACTTGTGGATTTGAGGATTCAAATCTTGTACAAGGACTTCAACATAAGTGAGGTAATTTGTTTCAATTACTTTGTTTATGCACAATATATTTCAATTCAATTTCAAGGTTAATTCCTAAATTGCGGTTTGACCAAGGCAAACCCCCCATACAACAAAAACCCCACATTTTATTGTAGGTATAGGTGTAGAATTTTAGATCTAAGAATGAATTTAGATACCATTTTTGGCAAACTTCTGAGATCTACGAACGGAGTCAAAATTGGAATTCAAATAAAGAATGTACTATTTGACCTTTTATGAGGGTCAAACTCAACCTGAGCTCATCTTGGAGAAATATTTCTGGGTTTTCTTTGTCTTGGTATTTCCAATCTGAAGTAGGTTGAAAAATTGTCTAAAAGTATATACAGACATCAGAATTTGACATTTTCCAGATCTGCCCTAATTTGAGGTTAGTATTTTTATTTCACTTATCCCCTAGTTTCAAACACCATATCCTTCATAGGGAAATATTGGATTTTCTCTCTCTCTTCCATATTCTTTATAAAGTGATTCGATTATGTATTAACCTCTTGGTTGATCAAATTGGATCTCTCCTTTGGGAATTTGGGTTTGAGAATAGATCTCATATTTCCCCCTTTACATCCAAATAGAGGTGAATTCATTTTTTCCCCTATTCATTTTGGTGAACATGACTAGCTTACTTTCTTTCTTTTTCTGTGCTAGATTCCTCTTTGTCTTATTGTGTGTTCACCTTCACTATTCATTTTGGTGAACCCAACATACTTACTCTCTTTTCTTTTGTGGAAATGGATGCTTTATTGTGCTTTCATCTTATCTTATTAGTATTAGATTTTTCCTTTGTGTTAGATCTTGCATGCTAATTAGATTTCATATTCATGCTTTATATGTTCTTAGTTTAATTCATTTTCATTACATTGGTTTATGAGCTTTACTACCACTAGTCCTACTTATAACATTATGGTTAGACGAAGTCGTAGACTCATGGGTGCCTTTGATCCAAAATCTTCTTCTCCTTTCCTTAGGATCCTAGATAATAACTTGATTCTTCATGATTCAAATCCTACTATGAAGCACAACTATTCTCACTCATCTCATGATGATGATGATGCTTTAAGAGTCCCTCCTAAAGAAGTCCAAAAACTTTCCATTGAACTTGATAAAATGGGTAATTGGTTTCTTCAAGAAAACCATAATCAAGATTCCATTCAAGCTATAGAGGCTCTTAAGAAAGTTCTATGTGATAGTGATCAAGGTGTTAACCTCTTGCATGGTATTACTCATCTTGTGTATTCAAATGTTAAACCTTTCACTTAAGAAGCTCAAGATTTAGGGTTGATTCCTCCTATCACTAGTGTTGAACCTCCTTCTAATCCTTTACCTAGTATGCCTATCTATAATCCTTCTTCGGTGACTATGATGGTTCCCTCTATTCCAATGAGTTTTCCTCCTATATCCCTTCCTACATCACAACCTTCATATCATACTGTTCCTTTTACTTATTCCAATCCACTTCCAACTATAGTTCCTAGTGTTCCTCCAGTTGTGCCTTCTATTCCTACAACTTCTTACACTTTACCTAGTGCGTCTAATGTTGCTACTCCTCCTATTTTCTCTAATGATTCAACCATCATCAGTTTGGCTCAAACTGTATCATTCTTACAACAACAACTTGCTTCCATAACTCAAAACAAGTTTAGTATTTCTACATGTGACATGGGAAGTCCCTTGTCCCAAGACATCATTTGTACTCTTGTTCCTCAGCAAGGTGAGATGCCTCATCTTGAGAATTATAATGGAAAAGGAGATCCTATTCATCATGTTAAAACATTCTAAATCCTTTGTAGTGATTATGCTCATGACCATAGGATTTTAGCCAAACTATTTGCTAGAACCTTTCATGACAAGGCCTTACAATGTTATTGTTCCTTGCCTCCTTATTCTATTGATTCCTTTCCACAACTTGCTAATGCTTTTATTCAACAATTTCAAAATAATATTGGCCCACAAGTGTCTTTGACTGATTTGATGCATTGTAAACAAAGTGCTAAACAAAAATTGACTAAATTTATTGGTAGATTTAAGCATTTGCATGCTCAGATTTCCTATCATGTTCCCGATATTGATATTCAACATATGTTTATTTCAAATTTGCAAAAGGATATTATAGATAAGATTATGCTTACTAAATTTATCTCTTTTCAAAAACTTTGTGTAGCGCTTCATCATTATCAATTGCAAGTGAGTCAATTTGAGAGCAACACTCTAATGGCTCTTGTTCTAGTTGATAAGAGTGATGCTGCTCCTAATCCAAATAAGTTTCAAAAATTCAACAACTATGTCAAGATAAACAAATAAGTGAATGCAATTCCTTATCAGGTTGTTGTTGCATCTCACAATGCCACTTCTGTATCCACTACTTTTTGATTAAATCATACATTTACTCCTCTTTATGAATCTTTACATGCTATTATGACTAGGTTGTTAGCTGCTAATATGATTACTTTACCTCCTATTCGACCTCTTTTACCTACTATGATTGCATCTAAATATTTTGATAAAAATGCTTTTTGTCAATATCATCGTCAGAATGGTCATCATACTAAGAAATTTTATTCTTTAAAACATAAGGTTCAAGATCTAATTCATTCTAAGGCTTTATCTATTGATCATCTGGATGGTAGTGGGAATAAGTATATCTCACCTCGTAATCAAAACCTTCAAATCTATACGAACCCTTTACCTATGCATGATACTAATACTATTATTCAACCATCTGCTATGGAAATTGTGTATGATTCAAAGATGGATGATCTCAATCATGTTGTTAATCAAGTGGAGCATATTGATTAGTCTGTATCTCCACCTCAACCTCAACCACACCTTCAACTTCAACCTTAGATTCAACCTCAAGCTCAATTTCAACCTCGACCAAAACCTAAACCTAAAATGAAAACTCAACCTAAACCTTGAAAACAATTTAAGAATAAAAGAAAGCGGGAAATTTTTATTACCTTTGATGACTCTGAGACTATTAAAGCTCATGATGGTCCCCTTTACCTTGCTGGTAGGATTTCTCAAAAACCTACTCGTGGTTGTCTTGTTCATCCTACATCCTTAGTCAATGTTATCACTGAAGAAAATATTTTTATGAAAATCTTATAACATGACTTTTATGATACATTGGATGTGTGGATTCAAAATTTTAATGGTTTTCTTTATCCATCATTTGGTTCTATTACTTTATCGCTTGAACTTTGTGGAAAAATTGTGAACACTACCTTTGTTGTGGTTCCTACTTCTAATCAGTTTCAAGTTAAGCTAGGTTTACCTTGGTTGACTACCATGCATGATGTTGCTTCACCTATCCATAAGTATCTTAAGTTCATTCATGATGAAGAAGTGAAGATGAGTAATCATAGTCTATATCAACCTTCCAGGCCTAGAGATTGTGTTGCTCTTGATTTATTTTGGCCTTCATTACCTAATTCATGTCCTCCTCGACCTGATAATATTTTTCAATCATATCAAGCTTATATACATCATAAAATTTTTGAATTAAGTTCACCTCCTAGGGATCTTAATCATGGTCTTTAACCTACACCCTCGATACCTCCTTTAACTATCGCTTCTAGTTCTGTTAATCAAGTTTCCTATACCAAACCTATCAAATATCCTATGATTGTTCCTCCTATGGATTATAATCCTACTAATCTTCCTAAAGAACATGTGAAGGATCCTGTGACCAATCTACTAATGAATGTCATAAAAAGCGTCATGCTCATGCTAAAGCTAAAATATCTCTACCTTCTTTAGATAAACCTATGCATAATGTGTTAGAAGAAATTACTACTAATAATGATGTTCATATACATGATTATGATGATTCGATCAATATCTTAGATCCTATTTTGATTAATTAGGATGAAGAAGATACCCTTGATGTTAATGATGAATATGAGACTATTGACATTGACATTGATTTACCTAATATGCTTTCATCACAATTAACTCTTACACCTAGTGTCGAACATTGTGATTCTCAAGAGGATCCTTGTTTGGAACTGGCTATCATTCCTACTGTGTTGGATATAGTCCCTCTTGTGAGTTACCCACCTTCCCTAAATGATATACAATGAGATGGGGAAATTAGGTGGCACGCTTGACTGGCTTGTCCTTCATGGTAACTTTGTTATGTGTTTTCCTATTGTATTGTACTTCTCCTGTAATGTGTTTGCTAAATGTTGTTAGATTCTTTTATATGATCCTTGTTACTCAGTTGGTACAAGGTGATGAAGGAATCAAAACTGTTGTTCAAATTCTTCTATGTGTTGTTCAATGTTATGTTGTAATTGTGCTATTGTTCATAAATGTTTCCTTGTGTAATCTACCTGGATTTGAGATATGGTATCACTAATTATTTTTGGTCTCCATGTCATGGTCTGAAAAGATTCTCCTTCGTATATCTTATGTGATCTTTTCTCCTTTGTTATTGTAGTTCTACTTTCTTTAGTGAATGATGTCAATTCATTTGCAATAATATCATATATATTATCTTATGATCATACTGATCCCACAGTAAGTAGATCCCTTATGTGTTCTTTGTATGTTTCTATGATATTTCCCTTGATTTGTCTTCATCTGGGGGCATCTCGATGTGGAAATGTAATCAGTGGAGTTGTTTATGTTTCTATTAAATCCATTGCTCCTTTTAAAGTGTCAGCAATGACTTTAACATGGGGGCATATGCTCTTCTCACCTATCGCACACATGCACTTTTCAATAAGTGCATATTATTTTTGAAGATAATTTTTTCCCTTTTTGGATTAGTAACTAATCCTTAAAGCACAAATTTATATTTTAGGATCTCTTGATCCCTCTAGTTTCAAATAGACATATATTGTGATCCGTTAAGGTCAGAAGTGTCCTTAAGACTGGATCTCTTTTGTTTTTTATTTTTGGTTTTATTCTAATTGAATAGAATATTCCTAAGGATAAATCTTTGATGGGTTGACTAGTGAGTAGCCACATTCACTAGGCAGTTCAATTCCATCTTTCCAGTTGCACCTTTTTCTTGTGTGGTTCACAATGGGACATAAGTTCTCATTGGGTGAGGTAATCACACCTTTCTCTCTCTAGAGATGTTCCTCTTATTTTGATCTAGGAGTCGATGAAGATTTGAGTCCCTAGGGGCTTAAGGTTTCTCTTTGTCCCTTGGATTATGATAAGATTATCTTTTCATTTTGATCTCCTTTACCAAGAGTTTGCATCGAGTCCATACTCTTGCTAAAGTGGGGGCTTAATGTATCATCTTAAAATGGAAGTAATTCTATGATAAGAGCATTTAGCCCTCTGAGTAAGTGGTCTAGGGTCATGTTAAGCACCTTGATAAGGTCTTTTCATGTATTTGGCTTTTCTCCCCGCTTTCCACTTCTTCTCTACACTTGATTTCTTCATTCTAGGTGAAATTAGGGTTACGATCCTGAAGATTCTCCTTAATTTCCCTCTTCCATGACTCTACTTTCTATGTAGGATTTAGAAATAATTTGTCCTAGCCTTCATCATAGTAATCATAGGATTTTATGTCTATCTCTAGCATTCTCTCCTGTTTTGGCATCATTTCTAGGTTTTTGGGCATCCCCGGGACCTCCTGACTTGGTTCTGAGTAAATCTTGGACCAAGGTCAGATTCAAGGTCGAACCTGACTAGGTTAGGATAAAGCCCCTCTAGATGATTGTGCCCTAGTTCACTATAAAAGGAGGCCTTCCTCTCTCATTTCCTCAATCAAGGTTTGTAAGAACAAGCTCTCAAGTGCAAGCAAGCCTTCAAGAATTCAAGGGTTCAAGCATTCATCCATCAAGGAGATCCATTGTTAGCCATTGAAAGATTCAATCTCTTTGGAGCCCCCTTGAAGATCCATCCTTCTCCATTCATTCAAGCCTTCTCATATGCAAAGATCAAGTCAAGATTGGTATTGAAGATCAAATGCCATTGATTGGAGACATCCTACATTCATCCTACATCCATTGAAACATTCCTACTTGTGGATTTGAGGATTCGAATGCTCTACAAGGACTTCAACATAAGAGAGGTGATTTATTTTTAATTAATTTGTTTATGCACATTATAGTTCAATTCAATTTCAAAGTTAATTCCTAAATTTGGGGTTTGACCAAGGCAAACCCCCCATACAACAAAAACCCCCATTTTCTTGCAGGTATAGGTGTAAAATTTTAGATCTAAGAATGAATTTGGATACCCTTTTCAGAAAACTTCTAAGATCTGCAAACAGAAATAGAATCAGACTTCAAATAAAGAATGTACTATTTGACCTTTTATGAGGGTCAAACCCAACCTGAGCTCATCTTCGAGAAAGATTTCTAGGTTTTCTCTATCTCAGCATTTCCAATCTAGATTAGGTTACAAAATTTCATGAAAGTATATACAGACATCAGAATTTGACATTTGCCAGATGTACCCTAATTTGAGGTTAGTATTTATATTTCAATTATCCCCTAGTTTCGAACATCATATCCTTCATAGGGAAACATTGGATATTCTCTCTCTCTTCCATATTCTTTATAAAGTGATTCAATTGTGTATTAACCTCTTGGTTGATCAAATTGGATCTCTCCTTTGAGAATTTGGGTTTGAGAATAGATCTCATATTTCCCCCTTTACATCCAAATAGAGGTGAATTCATTTTACCCCTATATATATATATATATATATATATATATATATATATATATATATATATATATATATATATATATATATATATATATATATATATATATATATATATATATATATATATATATATATATATATATATATATATATATATATATATATATATGTGGATATAATATCTCTTGAGTATTATATTAATTTCTCTAATATTTACATAATAATAAAATTATTATTGTTATTATTTTATCAATTTAAATATTTAGTTATTATGAGAACAATTATAATCTAACTTTATATATACATATATATCAATGTATATAGTAATATAAATTATTATGTATATTGATATATATGCATATATATAATAAATCATTTATCATAATAATCATTGTATCATCTTAAAATGGAAGCACTTCCATCTTGATAGGTTTAGCACCCTCTTTTAGTACATTTATCATGATAGCCTTGCATTTAGGATGCATTATGCACTTATCTTCTTCATTCTAGGTGAGATTAGGGTTATAATCCTAAGGATTCTCCTTAATTTTTCTTTTCCTACAGCTCTATTTTCTAGGCCAAACTTAGAAATAAGTCCTCCTAGCCTTCATTGTAGTAATCATAGGATTTTATTTTTGTCCTTGGCATTCTATCCTATTTTGATATCATTTCTAGGTTTCTAGGCATCCCTAGGACCTCCTAACCTGGTTCTGACTGAACCTAGACTTAGGGTCAAATTTGAGGTCGAACTTGACTAGGTCAGGATCAAGCTCAAACCTGACTAGGTCAAGTCCAACCTCGATTTTGATCCTTTCCTTCAAATCTTCAAAATCCTTGATTTCTGGGCATCGGGCTTTCGTGATATTTGTTTTCCCACCTCTGGGTTGGTAATTTTGGGTTTCAAGATGGTAAATCCTCTAATTGCATTTAATATAGGTATATTTTCTAAATGTTAGGACCTAATTGGGATTTAATTCTCTGAGGTGGCCCCTCTAGAGGATTGTGCACTAGTTCACTATAAAAGGAGGCCTTCCTCTCTCATTTTGTCCATCCACTTTTGATGATCAAGTTCTCTCAAGGAGTCAATTTCAAGAAAGCAAGGAATGGTGAAGATGCAAGATATCAAGAGGATGATATAGAAGATCAAGCCATTATTGACATCAAGCATCTTCGTGAACACATATTTGGAGCAAGAGAGATCCTTTCTTCCTTGATCCACCATCATCAACTTTCAAGCATTCAAAGATTCAATCATGGAGTAACAATTATGGATTGTGAGTTTGGTAGAATTACTTTAGCCTTGGAGGCTTGGTATGGTTTTCTATTTCATTCAAATCTATGCATTGTCATTTCATACACATTCATGCTAGGGTTTTGATCTAGAGGATTAGATCTTGGCATTACACTTTCAATACATACACACACACATTCTATTTTTATCAGCTATTCATGGAGGTGGAGATTGCCAAAATGGGGGTTTGACTAAGGCAAAACCCTATATAGCCACCCACAAAACCCCCTTTTTCAGATATCTACAGTCGCTATTTCGGGAATCAAAGGATAGATTTGAGTACCCTTTTCACCGAACTTTTGAGATCTGTAAACAAAATTAGAATCAGGCTTTAGAATTAAAATGTGGTATTTGACCTTTTATGAGGGTCAAACTCGACCTGCTATTCAAAAGATGAAACTTTTCTGGGTTTTCTCCATCTCATTTTTTTGATCACAAATTTGGTTGTTGAATCTTTTGAAACATCACACAAACTTCATAAAATATGTATTTCTAAATCAATTTCATGATGAGGTATGTATCTTGACCTAATTAATTTTCAAGTATTTCTAGATTTACTTATGCTATGCTATTCTGATTTCAATTCAAATGAATAAGTTTTGAAAGTTAAGTACATTACTAAGCTTCCATTTTACCACTATTCATTTTGGTGAACCCGACGTGAAACTATGCTTCCTCAAGTACCTAGGTATCCATCTACCTTTAAGGAGTATAACTTAGTTGAACAATTACATGCTACTCTTGCTAAAATATCTTTATGGGAATTACTTCAAACCTCCCTGACATATCATGAGGCATTGAAAAAATCTCTATCTACTCTTCCTACTTCACCTCCTAATCAAGATAACATTCATTCTATTTTGGATTGTATGCATACTATGCCTTTTGTACCTCCTATTGTGTTTTATGATAATGATTTACCTTCCCTAGAGGTGCAGAATCAATATGATGCTCTTATGGTGGCTGTCTCTATTAATTAGAGTATCATTTGAAGAACCTTAATTGATAATGGATATGGGCTTAATGTTTGTAGTATGGATATGCTCAAGGCAAATAAAACTGATCTCTCTACTATTCAACTTGATAATGTTCCTATACGTGGATTTGACAATATTGCGAAAAGAACTTTGGGCATTATTACCTTACCTATTAAAGTAGGTCCAGTTATTCTAAACACTCTTATTCATGTTATGACTGGACATCTCAATTATAATCTTCTTTTAGGAAGACCATGGTTACATACTATGCATGTAGTTCATTCTACTCTTCATCGTAAGGTTAGGTTCATCTATAAGAACTTAATGTATACATTACATGCAGATGATGCTCTGAACCCTTGCTTGAATGTAGGATATGCTAAAATCTTTGAACCTCTTCAACCTAGTAAAGAGATTGAAAAAACAATCTGAGAAAAAATAACTTGAGATTCAACAACAAGAAACTCCATCTTCTTATTCTTCCTTGACTAAGGATGATTGGGGGACATTGGATTTTAATTCTACATTTATTGGAGAATACAAGGTTTCTGATTTGGAATTCATGAAGCAATAGAATGAATTTGAGAAAAATGTGTTTATTTCTTCTTTGTTTTATGAAGAATTAAAAAGTAATTTTGTTGCTGCTTCAATTAATGAAACACTTGACACTATAAAGTCTGTCTATTATGACATTGTGACATATGCCACTCCTTGGACTCCCTCTGATACGACTGATCAATATGGTCTTGGTTATCATTTTATTAAGAAATTAGGATTTAATGGAAAAGGGTGTGGTAAATGTGAACAAGGTATAAAAGTACCTTTGGATAATGAAGTTTATGATCATACATATGGATTAAGATTCAATCCTTATTGACAACCATCGACTTTTCCTCTTAATGTTAATCATATTTGCAGTGGATAGTTGAAGTTTGTTAACCCATTGCTTATTGATTTTAATCAACAATCTTCTTTGGATATTTTTCCTAAGGATGAAGCCTTAATAGAATTTTTAGGGGTTTATAAGGATCTACCTAAGTTTCATCATAAATGAGTAAAGCCTTAGTGTTTAAAAACTGATGCTTATTTTGGAGAACATGAAGAACAAGATACTCTTCCTTTACCAATGGATCCTTTGATAAGAAGTGATTTGTTAATTACTGAAGATATTGATATTCAAGTGGATGAAAATGATGCTGAAAAGATAATAAAAATTGGGAAATGTTTGAATCAGGATGAACATGATCACTTGGTTTCCCTTTTGCTTGAATTTAAGGATATCTTCACTTGCACATATTTCGATATGCTAGGCATAGATTCTAAGATTGTTACTCATAATATTGTTTTAAAGCTGAATATGAAGCTGGTGAAAGAAAAAATTCAAAAGATGAATCCACGAATTGCTTTGTTAGTCAAAGGTAAAATTGAAAAACTATAGGATTCTGTATTTATCCATTCTATTGATTCCTCTAATTGGATTTCAAATATTGTGCCTATGTCAAAAGGAGAAAATAAGATAAGGATGTGCACTAATTTTAGAGATTTAAATAAGGCATCCTTGAAGGATGATTTCCTACTACCTAATATTGATATGATCGTGGATTCAACAGGAGGCCATGCCTTTTTATCTTTTATGGATGGTTTTTCAGGATACAATCAAATCTTTATCCCCCTTGAAGATCAATTTAAGACTACATTTATAACACCTTGGGGAACCTTTTGTTGGGTCATGATGCACTTTGGATTGAAAAATGCAGGACAAACTTATCAATGGGCTATGACTTTAATTTTTCATGATTACATTCATAAGATCCTTGAAGATTATGTGGATGACATTTTGGAAAAATCCATACAAAGAGAAGATCACGTTACTATTTTATGATAGATATTTGAAAGGATTAGAAGTTATAATATGAGATTGAATCCTAAGAAATGTGTTTTTGGAGTTAATTCTGGTAAATTATTAGGATTTATAATCTCTAAGCGAGGCATCGAAGTAGATACTGAAAAAATTGATGCTATCGTTAATATGCCTCCTCCAAAGAATATTTTCTATTTATGAAGCTTACAAGGAAAAATACAAGCTATTCGTCACTTTATTTCTAATTTAGCAAACTGAACTATTCATTTTACTTCCTTTCTTAGAAAGGATACAACTTTCTCTTGGAATGAGGAGTGTAAACAAACTTTTGAGAAATTTAAGGAGTATCTTGTGAATCCTCCTATCTTGCAACCTACAAATTTTGATAAACCATTTCAATTATACACTTCAGCGACTCCACGGGCCGTGAGTGCATTGTTAGCTCAAATTGATGATAATGATAAAGAAAGACCTATATATTACATTAGTCAGACTTTACTTGATTATGAAACATGATATACAGATTTAGAAATACAATGTCTAGCTATAGTTTATGCATGTCAGAAACTCATACATTATTTGATAAATGCTGAAGTTAATGTGATTGTCAAATTTGATCCTTTGAAACATCTTTTCTCACAAACTAATCTCTCAGGCCAATTGGCAAAATGGGTGATGTTTCTTATAGAATATTATCTTAATTTTATTTCTCAAAAATCTATTAAGGGACAAGCATTGATAGATTATCTAGCTGAAGCTCCTTTTCCTTACCTACATGATAGTTCTACTTCTATATAATTTCCTAATGATAATATCCTAACTCTTTAACAGGAGGATATTTGGGAATTATATTTTGATGGGTCTAAGTGTAAGACAGGTTCTGGTGTGGGTATCATCTTGATTCCCCTACAAAAAAACCCATCCCTTTATCATATAAACTAAACTTTCCTTGTAGTAATAACATTGCGGAGTATGAAGCTCTTCTAGTTGGACTATGAGCAGCTTCATCCCTCAATATCAAACATTTACATATATATGGAGATGCACAACTAATAGTTGAACAGATTAAGGGAGGATATAAGACTAAAAATGACAAAATGACAAAATATAGAGATTTAGCTCTTAATGTGCTTTCACAATTCTCCTCTTATATGATTCAGACTTTACCTAGGAAGGATAATCGACATGCAAATGCCATGGCTAGTGCAGCTTCCTTGGTTTGTCTTGAGAACAATGCAAAAAAAATTCAATTTACTATACAAACTCTTAAATGCCCTACAATTTCTGATAAGATCACCTCTGACTATTTTAACTTGCATTCAGATGAATGGTATTCACATATTTTTCATTTTTTAAAGGATGGTACTTTTCCTGAATCAACAACAAGGAACACGCGTAATCATATTAGGAAACTTGCAGCATGACACATTATTTTAGGAGATACGCTTTACAAACGCTTTTACAAAGGATTATTATTACGATGTCTTAATATAACTAAAATTCTTGTAGCTTTGGCAGAGGCTCATTCCAGTTCTTATGGGGGACATTTTGGTGGAAAATCCTTGGTTAATAAATTACTTCGAATGGGATATTATTGGCAAACAATGGAACAAGATTCTTTCATATTTGTTAAGAAATGTCCTCAATGTCAACAACATAGTAATTTGATTCATGCTCCCGCTCGTGAGCTTCATAATCAAGTTTCTCCATGGCCTTTTAGTGTTTACCATTTTGACCTTAATGGAAAATCTCACTGACTTCTTCTCAAGGGCATACTTATATTCTCACTGCTATGGATTTTTTCACGAAGTGGGTTGAAGCTGTCCCTCTTCATTCAACAACGACTGATGTTATTTGTGATTTCATCCTTAATAATATTATAGAAAGATTTGGTATTCCTTTGATGATTATTTTAGATAATGGAACCTCTTTTAAAAATAAAGACATTGCAAAATTCCTCGAAAAGTATAGGATTCAACATAGATTTTCAACTCCTTACTATCCTCAATCTAATGGACAAGCTGAACCATCGAATAAAATTATTGAACAAATTTTGAGAAAAATAGTTAGTAAGCATGGAAAAGATTAGCATAATCAACTGACTTATGCTTTATGGGACTATAGGACCAGTGTTCATATTGCCACAGGTACTTCTCCTTATAAAATTGTCTATGGTACTGATGCTATTATTTTCACACCTACTTCAAAAAACTATACATGCACACTCGCATCTATTGGCTTGCTAACAAATAACAAATTCCTTGATAGTCCTAGGATATACAAGACACCATCAAGTCTTCTAATTCTACCATCATAAAATTTCACACAAATACTTCCACAACCAACAATATAAAGTACTGAGTTATCACCCAAATACACCTTACCACCATCACAACTTCCATACTTACTAAACTAGTTTCTATTAGGAGTCATGTGGAAAGATGCACCCGAGTCTATTAACCATGCATTGTCACCCGCACGAGTGGCCAAGGCTACGATGAAAGCATCTCCATCTTCATTCTCGGACTCAGAATCAGCATCTTGCTTCTTCTTCTTCTTCTTCTTCTTCTTCTTCTTCTTCTTCTTCTTCTTCTTCTTCTTCTTCTTCTTCTTCTTCTTCTTCTCCTCTTTGCAGTCCTTCCAGAAGTGTCTAGGTTTCCCACAATTCCAATAGATTACCTTTGACTTACCAAGAGATTTTGATCTCCCCTTATTCTTAGACTTAGAATGGCCATGCATCTTTTCATTCTTGCCTCTTTCTTTTGGTCTTCCTCAAACACTCAAAGCTTCTTTGGCATTCAGAGACACCTTCCTTCTCATCTCTTCAGAAAGTAGAGAACCAAAAACATCCTCCATCTTCAAGAAAATTGAAGTGCTCCCTATGGCCATGACAAGGCTGTCCCATGAGTCTGGCAATGAACATAATAGGATTTAGCATCTTTCTTCTTCATCCATTGGCACCCCTACTGAGGTCAACTGAGTCACCAACATATTAACGCTTTCCAGATGCTCAGAAATTCATCCACCTTCTTCCATTCTCAAAGAATATAATTTATTCCTTAAGAAGATCTTGCTCACAAGTGATTTCACTTGATAGATCTCACTTAGCTTCTTCCAAAGCTTCTTTGTAGTAGATTCTTCATGGACATTTAACAAAATAGAGTCTGCAAGAAACAATCTGATGAGACCTTTAACTTTTTTATCAGTCACATCATACCGTGTGGCTAAAGTCAAATATACGAACCTTTGCTTATTCTCATCAATCGCATCCCATAGATCCCAATCAATCGACAGATCTTCCATCTTCAGCTTCCACATCTCAAATTTTGTGCTAGGAAACCTCTCTACATCAATCCTCCCTGAAATGCTTGCCATCTTTTCAATCCTGCAATACAGAAATGAAATACTCTACACAGGCTCCCACTCAAACCTTGATTAGCTCAAACAACCCTGTACCCAACAAATAGAACCAAAACTGGCCATGCTCTCATACCACTTGTGAGGAAGCAAAGGTGTGTGAAAATGCTTCCTACGCTAATCTTGAGAGGATGGTTATGCAAATTTCAACTTGAATATCGCAAAGATCTCAATAAATGCATAATAAAGCATAAACAAAATAACAATGAACACATAACACAGTGATTACCATGGGAAACCCTTTTGGGAGAAAAACCCCACCCTCCAAAACCCGCACAATGTATTATCAAATCAAGATGATTATAATACACTTGCAATGCAAGTTCTTACAGGACCGCATCACCACAACTTGAACTCAGAGAGACTCCATCTAGCACCCAATCTTGCAAACTAAACTCTATTTTCAAACACCTCCCCAAGCCCTCCTTTTATAGTGATTTTACAACTTGGAAACCACTTGTGGTTTTACAAAACCATGGGCTTAACCACCATGACACATGTTGCCCATTTTTTATATTTACATTTTCAAGATAGAAAAACAACTAGGTTAAAATAGTAATCCCGTCCATAATTGTGTCCTCTAGTTTAGACCCCCACAAAAGTCACAAAATGAGTCATCAAGGCACTAAAAATGACCCATCTATATTCTACTATGGACAACACTCATTTTTGACAACGCACTAACCATTTTCAATGCATAAACATGTGGAAAACTACCACAAACAAATTCTGTCCAAACAACTGAAAAAAAAATTATAAACATATTGGAGCTTGAGTTTATAAGATTTTGCAAATTTTATTTTGTGATTACTGAAATGGTTTTTTAGTGTTTCTTCATACATTTTTATTTTTAAATTATTTTCATAGTTGTAGTATTTGTGCATTTATGTGTTGATTTTGATTTTTTATCTAATTAAATTATTTTTATAAAAATAATTGTTGTATTCTATTATTTTACTAAAAGAAGGGTAAAAAATTATTGAAGCACAAAGAAATACAAAACATAAGAGCTTAACAGAAAGTTCCATAGAACCTTATCATAGTAAAGAAAGTTCATTAAAAACATGAGATAAATCAAAGGACAAATACCTGTTATCAACAATATTGTAGTCTTGCATGTGACTTGAATCCCATTTAGCCAAGCAAATCAACAATATCATTCCACTCTTGAGGGATGTGTGTAAAAACAACAAAGTCAAAAGACTTGTATAACTATCAACTATTACACTTCATCTCTTAATATTTATAATTACACCTCTAAACTTAAAACTTAATCAAGGAAAAATAATTAAAGCACGAGAGTTGGACACATGTAAAAACCTTAAAAACTTAACCATTCTAAAAGAAAATTAATAGATATATCCATAACTCACTATTATACCTCCCCTCATAGAAACCTAAAATTTAATCATCTTAATAAAAAACTAATGCCCTAACACCATGAATCGTCACTATTACATATTACCTCTTACACCAAATAATAAAGTATAAAAGGTTCGCATGTATAAAATCTTAAAAATTAACCACACAAAAATAATTAATCAAAAAACCATAACTCATTATACCTCACCTCATAAAAAATCTAAAAAAATATTCATCTTCAAATAAATTTAATCCCAACACAATATATATCACTATTATTCATCACCTCTAAGCTTAATGACTAACAATGATTGAAGTAAAAAAAGATTCCAGAATAATAAAAACATACAAAACAACCATCTTGAAAGAAAAAACACTACTTATTATCATAATTACACCTCATCTTTAAAAAACCTAATAATTTGTCATCTCATAAGCAAACTAATGACAAATCACAATGCTACACGTTACCTCTAGATTTAATTTTAAAGAAACACCGAAGCATCAAAAGTGGATGCATATAAAACCCTAAAAATTGACCACCCCAAAAGAAAACCTAATTGCAACACGAACAACAAAACCCTAACCCTATATTTGAAATCCCAGACCTAGTTTGCAAAGCGTTTTTTTGTAGATCCCTGTTTCTATCCGATCCCTGATATTCCTCATGGCAATGAATCCGAATACATCCGATGGAGAGAAGCGGAAGGTGAAATTGAAGAGTTCCGATGATAAGATATTCGAGGTAGAGTATGCGGTGGCCTTGCAATCGCAGATGTTAAAGTACATCCTGGAGGGCAACGACACTGAGAGCGCCGTCCCTTTACACACTGTTTCCAGCAACATTCTTGCCAAGGTTATTGAGTACTGCGAATATCATGTGCATGTCGCCAACATGACCATCCTGGGGAATGCGATAAAGTGCTGTGAATGTCCTGTGCATGCTGGCAAAACCTTCTCGGAGGAGGATGTGAAGAAGTGGGATCAGGAGTTCGTGAAGGTTGATCAGGCTACCCTTTTTCATCTCGCCGTGGCTGCCAAGTACCTCGAAATAGAAAATCTTTCCAAATTACTGGTCCAAACTCTAGCAGACATGATTAAGGATCAAAGCCCAGAAACGATCAGAAGGATTTTTAACATTCAAAATGACTGGACTCCCGAAGAGGAGGAGGAACTCAGGCGTGAAAATGAATGGGCATTTGTGTGAATCTGGTACTCAGGTTTTGTTTTCAAGTGATTTTATAATGACTTTCTAGGCTTCACGAACTTATGGGTTTTATTTGCTACTGTTATTTTCTTGGTCAAGTGGACTTACGCTTGAAGGTGATAAGTTGATAATAGTTTATGCGAGGGACTAGGGCTTGTTTTCTTTGAATTGTTGTGCGAAGATGGATCTCAAATGCTACTTCTTTTGAAGATTAATATGACTTGGAATTATTAAGTATCAAATGCGCTTATCTTTTCTGTCAAAAATGACATTAATTAATATCTATATATTATAACGAATGTTTTCATGATTTTATTGATTGATGTTTTTACTTAAGATAACGATACAAGCATGTGTTCAGAGACAATGATTATACTGATACAATTTGTTTTCGCTAGTTGTATGCTCTGGGTTCTGTGTGTGCTTTTTTAAAATTTCTTTTAAAGTAGTAGGAGCTATTAGACACGATATATTAAAACTTACATGAGAAAAACATAATAAACAGAAAACTTAAACCCAGAACCATACATGCAGGATAGAAAAAATCTCTAATAGCAAAATCTAATCCAAAAGGTAATAGATACACAAAATTCCACCACCCAATATTAAGGCAAAACGATGTCTTCAACACAATAATACTATATGGCCTGTGATTGCAAAGACCATGAGACGGGTATCTGTTTTAGGTGGTATGCCAGCACCATTTGCAGGGATTTTTCCTACATAATCAGCAACATTATCTGCATGAGGCGGCAACAGCTGAAGATGCATAGTGACCAAACGCTTGTCACTAAGATGAGGGAGGACCACATATAGAATATTCTGAACATGCACTCCTTACATCAGAAAGCATACTTGCAAAAGACTTTTCATATAAAGCTCTCATAGAAAGATATATTTTCTTGGAAAAACATGTATGCATCTCTCTACCACAGGGAAGGCTCCAAGCTCCAGAAGTATTTAGTAATGAAGCCTCCAACACTGAAAGGTTTGCCACTAAACTAGCTAGATATGCGGGTAACACTGACAAACCTATAACTCCCATACAACCGAACATGACTAACACACAAAAGATAACTACCCTTAGCGGATCTCAAATGAAGGCTGAGACACGAAGGTGGCTCAGATCACTCTAATTGCAAGCTGCTACTTTTTAAGCCCAGGATCCACACGTAGCTGCTCAACTGTGTGGGCAGATACAACATGGAAGGGAGCTTGGGAAATCATCCTGCAAGATAAACTCCAGACAAGAAAGCTAAAAATGTTATAATGCATTATCTTCTGTCAATATCATCATGCATGATAGAGTTGAGCCCTGGATTTGCTCGGATATCTGCACTCGTGAAAGATATTCCATCGAATCCGAGGTTGCAACCTTTATTAGCCAATGCATATGCAAGGTTGTTAGCTTCTCTGTAGCAATGGATAAGTTGGTACATGTTATGATAGAGTATTTTAATGAATTGTCTCATGAATTTAATATTACTGTGTGATTTACTTTTTGAACAGTATATATATTATTAAAAATACAATATTAGATAATATATTTGATTCAATTAAATGGGGAAGCTGTCTAACTTACTATATTATAGAATATTTGATTCAATTAAATGGGGAAGCTGTCTAACTTACTATATTATAGATCTGTGCAAGCTATGCAAATCTTAAAATCAAAATTAATAAGGTTAAATTTTACATAGGAAGAAAATTTGTTTCATCAAAACAACTTTTCATAACAAATGTAGAAACATCTAATGAAGATCAAAGTTACTTCCAAAAAGTACATGAGTGACTATCTTTGGGGTGAGTGCTTGTTATTATAGCAAATCAAGAAACCCCTAAAAAGTGAGATGTTGCTATATGTATTAGTGGAGAATAGTTGTCTTTGTAGTTGTTAATAAATAAATTATAATGTCTTTGTAGTATGTATTTGTAGTCTTTTTGGGTATTCATAAATGAATTATGACATACTGATTCAAACCTATTACAAATAATTATTTGTTGGTGAAAATCATCATAGTATATTAGTTAGATGATTTTAATTTGTATATATGATTTTAGAAAATATTGATAACTAAATGATTTGTTATTTGACTCGCTTTACAGATTGATAGTTAATTTATGAAATCTAAATTAGTAAACAAACATCTAGAAGAAAAATATAAATCAACTATTTTATGTTATTATAAAATTTGTTCTAAAGATTCTACTTCCTCTCTTTCTCAAATTCATCCACTCTGTCTTCATAAAATTGTTCTATCATTGTTGTCACTTCCTTCAACATTGGATCATTCTCATCTCTATATCAAATTTAGGGTTCTTAAAATCCACTTTTTGAAATTAATCTTCTTCTACCTCACCTATAGGTACTATCACCTCCTTTACATTTTCTATTTTCACATTCTATACAAATAATTTTTAAGTTTTCATGGTAAACATTGTTTCTTTTCCTTTTTCTTAATCTCTTTATTTCTCCTTATTTGTTCTAGCTGCACTTGGGTAAATTTATCTCACATATTTCTCCTCTCATGTCCCTTCTATCGGAGCGATGCATACTTTTCTTTATGTTTCTTTCAAGTTTCATTTCAACAATTGGAACTTAGTTGATTCATAAACAGTGCCAATGCCAATGAGATTAGTTGCACCATAACATTCTTTCTTTTCATGTCCTCAATTGCTTATTACTTTTTCACTGTACCAAGATCTTATTTATTTGTAATTAACATCCTAGTATCTTGCAACTCGCTTCACCCATTGAAGATATTGTTTAATGTTTACAATATAATTTGTCACTACAGAGAGCTTGCAATTAATCACATGGGATTAATTATCAACGATTGGATATACAAATTTCACATGAAGAAATCTTAAGGGCTAGTTTTATTTGATGTAATAAATATCTTAACTTCAATAATTTTTGTGTTGTGCTTTCATTTATATCTTATTCAAATTCTGTAATAATTGTTTCCTGCACTATATTCTAAAATGTTTCTCAGAATAAAATTACCCGTGGAACCAGGTTCCAGGAATGTGAACCATACTTCATAGATTTTTGTCTCAAGATTCACTACAAATATTCTATTGTTTATTTCAATCTTTTTGTACTGATTTATCTTCAATATATCTAATCTAGCCTCAATATTTTTCAGTTCTTCACATTCTATTTCCCTCTTCAAATGCTCATAGGTCTCCTCATAGCCTATCTCATCCTTACAGTTATAAGGCTTGACCTACAACATAACTCACACTTGATTATCCTCTATCTAAAAAGTGTTCGAATATGCATCTCTCTCTTTATGTACCTTCTACCAAGCCTTAACCTCCATTAGGAAAAAAAAACCTCACAGAATGCACAATAATTATATTTGACTATGTTTATGAGTCACCTTGTCAACCATATTTCTCATTTTTTCTCATCTAAACATATAGCAACCTTATTTACTTCAAACTCTCTTTCCTCCTTAACTCATATTGTAACATTTATCACACACCGCCCATCTGCATGGGACCCCTTTTTTTTTCTTCTCCCGCTTGGCCCCTGTTCGGTCTCAGTAGGCTCTAAGTAGCATATCTCTGTCCCCTTTTGATCTGGGTGAGAAGTAAAGTATGGGTTTGATTCTAAGACTTTAGCCTGAAGGGGAGCTTTCAAAATCGGGGATGATTCAAGGAGGAAGTTCGTTGCAAGAATCCACAGTGCACAACCGGCGTATTTTGAAGAGAATTGCATAATGTTCCTGAGAGAGAAGGACTCGTGAGATAGCCAAAACACGTTGACCACATGTAGCAATAAATAGAGGAAACACAGCATAGTGAATGGAGGAGTCATGTTTTTTGTCTTTAGCGGTTTTGCGCAGACAAAGAATCACGTAGCATGGCAAATGGGGGATTCTGTTATCTACCCTCCCACCTTTCATGGAGCGCAGTTTCTGGACGGTCATGGAATGTGCCAAGTAAAAATCCTTGACCCCTTCCATAATGCGCCCGCGGCGCATTTCATGCTTGGTCGTGGAGTTTGGAAAATAGCGAAATCCTTGACCTATGGTAACATGCGCTCCAAGCGCAAAAAGGTCTCAGTCACGAAATCTTCCAAAAATAGAATCCTTCACTCTATGCAAAGTGTGCTCAAAGCGCAAAACGAGGATAGTCGCGGAGGTTGAAAAGATGAAATCCTCAACCTTATGCAATATGCCCTCATGGCGCGAGGCAGAGGCGGTCAGGAAAAATTTCTAAAATGAAAAATCCACAACCCACACTAAAATGCGCTCATGGTGCAATATGGAGGCAGTTGCGGAATCCTCCAATGGGAAAAATCCTCCATGCATGCCAAAGTGTGCTCACGGCGCAAAACAGAGGTAGTTGTGGATAATCCCAAAAAGGAAATCCTTGACCCCATCCAATATGCGCTCACGGCACAAAACCAAAGTAGTCAAGGATCGCTCAAAACACAAATTTTACGAAGTTGTGGATTCCAAATCGTCAAAATTTTGGAAAATTATGGAAAATCCAAAAAAATCTTGAAAATTCTTAAATTCCTGGAAATTGAAAATTTTGGAAAACGTTGAAGAGTTCGAGAAATTCATGAAAGTGAAATTTGTAAAGTCGAAAAAGGGGGAAAGTTTCGAAGAGAAAATACAAAAAAAAAATTATGTGATTCTTATGTTGATTATTTTATTTTGCAGGAGGAGTGATTCGAGTCCTGCATGATCAAGAATGACATTCAAGTTTCAGATCTCCATGCAGTGTGAAGACACCACGATCCAAGTGATCAAGTTCAAGGTGTCCAAGGTTCAAAGATCACAATTAAGTGCAAATATACAAAGGGAAGAATGTCACATCTTGGAACTCCTCAAATTCCAAAGCATGACCAAGGAATTTCCATGTGAAGAAAATCCAAATTGGTAGAATCATCAACGAAGAAGTTCGATCAATTTCCAGAAGATGAAGTCTCAGCAAGCTAACATGGCACTCAATCATCTTCATCAGTTAGTCAAAGATTCTTCAAGTCAAAGTCAATGCATTTAAGGAACAGTATCGAGAATAATCCATTAAGGAAAATTGTGCATTTAATGCATAGTGGGTATGCATATTGGGCATTCATTTCACCCCGCTCTCTTCCTGAAAGAGCATGCATAGTGGGCATTTATTACCCACTAAGGTAGTGGATTCTTTTTGCATTGATGTAGATTCTTTTTCTATGCCCAAACCCTAATTAGGGCTGAAGTGGCAAGATCTAGGCCATCGGTTATTGTTTTGATCCAGGCCTTTCGTTGTTTTTGAAGACCTAAATATAAAAGATAGAGAAGACAAAACCTAGATTTTAGTACGTAGACCTAAGGACAAGAATGTTATTGATACTAAGTGGATATTCAGGAACAAGCTAAATAAAAATGGTGAAGTAACAAGAATTAAAGCTAGATTGGTATGCAAGGGATATGCACAAGAGAAAGGAATTGATTATGGTGAAACATTTTCACTTGTTGCTATATTAGAAGGAGTTAGAATGTTACTTGCATATCCTGCACACAAGAAATTCAAAGTTTATCAAATGGATGTTAAGTCAACATTTTTTAATGGAATACTTGAAGAAGAGGTCTACATAGAACAACTAGAAGGGTTAATTGATTCAGACAATAAAGACATGGTATGTATATTACACAAAGCTTTATATGGTTTGAAGCAAGCACCAAGAGCCTAGTCTGAGAAGCTGCATAACTACTCGCTAAGTATTGGATTTGTTAGAACTAGTGAGAACAACAATTTGTATATGAAAGGAGATACTAATAATACTATTCTTATTGCTGAAATATTTGTGGGTGATATTATTTTTGGAGGTCAAGATCACATATGTAAAGACTTTGTTGATAAGATGAGAAAAGAGTTCAAAATGTCTATGTTTGGAGAGATTAAGTTCTTTCTAGGACTACAAGTGATTCAGCAGAATGATGGGATATTCATCATACAATCTAAATATATAAAGGAAGTATTGAAGACATTTGGCATGGAAGATGCTAAACCTATGGGAACACCAATAGTTACTGGATGTAAACTAACTAAGGATGATGAAACTACAAAGTTAAACTAGATATTGTACCAATCTATGATTCATAAGTTAATGTATGTAGTTCATAGTAGACCAGATATAGCACATGTTGTGGGAATTGATGCTAAATTTTTTGCAAACCCTAGAGAATCACACATGGTTGCTACGAAAAGAATGTTAAGATACCTAAAAAAGAATGAAGACTATGGATTATGGTATCCTAAGGAAGGAAAATTTGATCTGAAGGTCTATACCAACACTGATTGGGTTGCAAATGTGGATGACAGAAAAAGTACCACCGAAGGAGAATTTTTCTTTGGTGAAAGACTTGTTACATGGACAAGAAAGAAGCAAGCTTGCATTTCTCAGTCTACAGCTAAAGTAGAGTATGTTGATGCTATTACAAATTGTTCAAATATTGCATATATTAAGCAAGTGTTGGAAGGTATGATTGAGGTAATCACTGAACTAGTGATTATATATTGTGACAACACTAGTGCCATTAATATTTCAAAGAATCTAGTGATACACTCTAAGAAAAAGCATATATCTATTAAGTATAACTACTTAAGAGAACAAGTACATGAGAAGAAAGTGAAGTTAGAATTTGTTACATCTAGAGAACAACTTTCAAACATATTCACAAATCCTCTACCGAATGACACATTTGAATACTTAAGGACTAGACTTGGGGTCCATCCCCTATCTACTGGTCACTAATGTGATCTAGATGTTGCATCAACCTAATCTTATTAGAAGATCATTCATGTTGATGTAGCATAGTTCACACTTTGGATCATGTCTAAGGTTGTGAAAAGTTTGAAGAACTGGAACAAATTGGCATATAAGTATATAGAGATACAGAGAATGCACTAGACAATAGAGAGTTACATGGCTACTACAGAGTAGTGTACTTATTTGTTTCTTTGGCACTATTGTCAAAGAGAGAGAGATAAACAATATGAAACAATATGCACCGATGAGAACACTGAAACATCTATCTAAGGGAGAGACAATCTGAAAGAGAGGGAGAACACTGAAGATCAGTTACTAAGAACAAAAGTAGGAATCTGAGAGTTGAAATGATCACGTCTGTAGAACTTAGTCTACACTTGCAAATGCTTTTATGTAATGTAGTGATTAGACATATTAAACTAGGGAGAGCTTGTACTGAGTTACAACATTTGTGAACAAAGTTGTAGAATACATGTTTGGTATGTGTATGGTATATTTCATATTACTTGAGTTTCCATCAATGCCAAAGGGAGAGATTAATGAACTACAACTGATTTCAAACCTGATTGAAGATTTTTTATTTAAGATCAATAAGCTTATTGATTAGATATGTAAGATGATTAAATCAGTATTATGTTGTCATTGATGTCAACTAGTTTGACATTAGTTATATTGTAAGTTACTATACGTAAACATATGTAGAAAAGGAGTGAAAGAGATGAAGAATAGATATATCTACATAAGGAAGATGGATATGAAAGATGAGGATAAGGAATACATTGGGTAACTTTTTGATGATTCTATGACCATATGATATTGACTTAATTATGTTGCATTCATCTATGATGAGGAAAAGAGTTGAAAGACACAAGGCAGTGTTGTCGGTTAATGAAGCATTTCAATATACACTGAAGAAGTATAGTGTATACCAAGCTTGTGTTCACCAACACATTCCTTTGTTAACCGAACAAAAAAATGGAACTAAATGACTAGTTTAGCAAATAAGGATTGATGAGCTGGAAAGTGTATGATTTAGACATTGGAGATAAAGTTTGTTTCAAAGATCGACGGCTAAAAAAATTCAAGAAAGATCTCAAAGATAAAAATTAAATGTGTTCTTGACACATCAGCCGAGGAAGGTTTAAGTAGCAAAATCAACAAAGGTGATTAAGCAGAAAAATCTAATGGAGGACAAGAAAATAGTTTACTTGTCTATTTAAGAGACTAGAGTTTCATGATGAAACATATGCCCAAAGAAGGAGACTATAGAATTATCACATGAATAATTTTTCATGCATACCTGATCAAACTAGTTAAGGAGAACTGAACTGTAGAGGTTATTGAGCGTTAGGAAGCTATTACCAAGTGATAGTCAGTTACTGAATATTGATTGGAACATAATTGTTATAATGATCAAATGATTTAAATGAGCTTAACATTGATCTATACATCTACAATTGAATTTTTATTAAGTCAAATAACCTACTGTTACATTTTAACCATTGTATATAGTCAAATCTCTTCACTGAGTGGACTAGGAAAGTCTTTTATGTATCATTCATAGAATAAACATTGTTATGTTGTCAACCCCATAGTGAATACTGGTTGGATGATAATGGCTGGTCTAAAATCCTCTAACAAGGTCACACCTAACAATGTGTTTGTAACCTTTAACAGGGTTGGGTCTTCATTGACCTCACTTCAGAAGAGTGAATAATTTTTCGGTTGTCGTTCCCAAGTGGTTTTTCCCTTCACATGGTTTCCATGTTAAATCTCTTGTGTTATGTGTTGATTATGATATTTTTGTGATGTCATACTTACATGTTGCATATTTGATTTGATCAGTAATCACTATATGTTATAGACTGGTAATTGGTAAAAGCACAGATAGTATAGTATTTTAAGTTACCGAGTAGTAGAAGTTTAAGTAATTTGGTTTTGGATTATACATTTTGACTTGGGATAGTGGATAATTGATTCACCCCCATCTCAATTATTCTAACAATTATTATATTTTTCAACTAAAGACTGTGGAATCCTTGATCTTCTTTTCATCAAATTCTAAAATGTTTTAATTACCAATACTACACTCTCATTAACCTTGTCAATAAGATGTCTAATGTATACTTTGTTAATCCTTTCCATTGTGGTTTTACCATCATTTCAATAATCACCAATAATGTAAGGGAATATTCTTAGCAAATGGAGAAACATATAAGTGATCAATGATGAGAATCTAAACTGAGAGTTCTTAGTCTTCTTTATCTTTTCTAAGTTCTCAAATAATTGAATTCTCAAAATTTCACACATGTCAACTTTAACTTTGTCAACATACATTCAGCAAGCTACATGTATCATTCCTACTTCCATGTCATCTTCTCTTGAGTTTGCAGAAAACTTAGCTATAAGGATCTTGCACAAATACCTAACATCATCCTGTTATATCTTGCTAATCACTATACCTCTACCATTATAAGATGATTCTGTGTTGTCTATTACTATTTTTCTCATGTTATTCTCATTCAATGGTATGACTCTAGTTTTAGATAAACTGGTTACTTCATGAATTAGGTCAGCTGTGATATCTATCATTCTGTCATCTAACCAAAACTTTCCATTGTGAATTCTACTCAGGATTATCTTAGTACATTCTTCATCATCAAATTCATACTATAAGGAATACTTTATGATTTCATTATCTTTCAAGTGTTCAAACCCTACTTTCAATGACATGTCCTGATTGCAAAGCTTTTCATATTCTTTGGTAAAGTCACTATCATTAAGGGTTTCAAGTTTGCATCCCAAATAACTTCTAACATTATCGAAGTGTAGAACTCCATTTGGTACGGATGATAAAGCTAATTTAGGGTCTTCCTCCAAGGGCTCTACTGGTTCCCTTTTGATCTTAGGTCTATTCTTATCTCTTACATTTTGAATTAATGAAACATCTATGACTTCTACATATTCTCTAACTAATTTATAGATCTGCTTAGTAAAATACCTTGATTTTGCAATTTAGGGCTTGCATAGATTCAACAAGAAAATCCTTCACCAAATCCTTGCAAACTACTTTTGATCACTGCTCTTTGATCTCCTTAGCACTTGTATTCACCTTAATGATCAAATAATACCGATCATAACCTTTTAACATTTCAATCTCACAAAAATCTGACATCACATTCAATTCCTTTGTCACTTCTTTCCAACAAGTTGTTTTTGCTTGCCTGTAAAACTTAAAACTTCTTGTGATCTTGCATAACATCATATTATCTTGTGTGCTCATATACATAGCATCAATACATAATATACTACCTTGCATTAACTATGCAAGACTCAATTCATCCTATACTAGCTTCTATACTATCCTAAGTTCCTATTCTACTATATTTTTGATGAATTAAGCACTTTGAGATGGTTTAGGTAGAGATTAACTCTTACTATTTGATACTTCACCTTTCTAATTACCTTTAGTGCTAAATGTGTCTCCTTGATCTGTGGCTTTAACCAACTTCACTTCTTTTTAATTAATACATCATCCTCTTTGACTATTGCTTGCATTTTCATTTCCCACAGCATGACTTCTAGGGTTAGGGTTTCTCATGTTATTCATCTTGAAAAACCTTTCTATAGGACCAATCATGTTACATATCTAACAAACTATTCCATTGTTTCCATATCTTGGTCCTGACTAGTTGATTTGTGATTTGCAATTTATGGCAATGTGTCCTACTTTGTTGCATCTATATGTTGAAAAGTTTTCTATACTAAGGTATATGACTAAATATAGTGTTTTCATTATGGAAAAAAATTCATATAGTAGTTTGGAGTCAACGTACCTGATATGAAGATCAGAAATCAACTAAGTATTAAAGACTAGACAGTGTATAGAGTTCCTGCACCTTAGACCATCAACGCATGTGTGTATGGATGAATTATGGTATGTGCCCTAGAAGTTAAGTTTTTTAGACTATACTTATGCTTAGTCTATGAGTTCATAAGTAGATGTTCAAGGATGTGAAAGTTACAGTAAGTTGAAGTTTCACAACCAATGTGTGCCAGTAGAGAACAGAGCATGGAGTCGACAGTTAGTATTTTGGTTTGCGATCATAATGTAATGTTGTAAAGGCCATGTGCCCATTGTATTTAGGTTTTTGATATGTTAATATGTATAATTTTAAGCATGCTTAACACAATTCATTTGGAAGCATTGTTTGTAATTAGTTATAGGGCCAACCTAATTGTTTAGTTTGTATGAGCATATAAATATAAGATGCACCCATTGTATTTGGTATGGAAGTTGTAAGAGAGATGTGTTAAGTAGAGAAGTGTGAAAAGACACTATGAGATGTATTAAAGCTTTGTAAGAGGTCAAAGAATTAGTGCATCAAAGGAACTGATCAGACAAGCAATGTCACAGTGATAGTTCACCTGCAGATATAGTGTGTATATAAAATCAGAAGGTTGTAGCCTTCACCATTTGAGCAATGAGCTCTAGGAAAGTGAGTCCACTCCACTAATAGGGATCATTGTAAAAGACTCCTGATAGGGTCTAACCCTTAACAAAGTCTACTGTACTTAAAGCATTGTAAAGCTACTCCTAACAGGGTAAAGGATCTTCTAACAAGGATCACAAAACACTAGTGCAAAATATTACTGGGTGTCAATTCCCACCAGAGTTTTTACCTATTTGGGTTTCCCCATAACCATATTGGTGTCATGTGTTGATTTCATGTTTCATGTTTATGTGAATTTTTAATTCATTACTTAAGCATTTAAAGTTCAATATAAAGATTAAAGTGAAAAGTTAAAGTTTAGGGAACACTGATTCACCCCCCGCCCCCTCTCAGTGTTCCCATTCCTAACAATTGGTATCAGAGCTCTGGTAATTAGCACAAAAGTTTAACCACTTGAGGAGATCATGGGCAAAGCAAAAATGAAACATCTGAAGAAAAATATTGAAGCCACACTTGAAGACCTGGACAAATCTAAAAGAAATTGAAGAACTTAAAGAGAAAGTCAGTGATGCTCAATAAGTTATCAAAAAGCTAATAAGGGATCTAAAAGAATACTCTAACAATGATCTAGGAGTAAAGGTCAAGAAGCTAAATATAGAAAATGCATCTATGAAAGAACTACTTGAAGAATTTCATGACAAGATGATCAAGAATCAGGAAGTCTATAATGAGCAAGTCAAGGAGAACCTTCAACTCAATGAGGAATTAAGGGAAGCCAATTTGGAAATCTTGGATCTAAGGGATTGCAAAGAAATATTGGAGTCTGAATTGAAAGAAGCAAAGAATCAAATTGACAAATTGTACACCAGTTATGATTTGATAGAACCTCAATTATATGCAAGAAGAGCCAAAGGAGACACTAGCTGTATTGGATATAATGAAGCACAAAATCAGATTGATAATATGCGAGAAAGAAAGGAGATACAAAAAGACTCTACTGATACTAAAAAGATTGAAGATCAGACCAAAGACAATGGTGAACCACCTAAGAATGAGTGCAAGCCTAGAGAACACACTTTTTTTGTATGTAACAAGCAAGGAAACATTGCAAGAAACTATACAGAGGTGAGACCTTTTAATGTTTATTGTTATTCATTCAATAGATTTGGTCATAAAGCTATGAATTGCAAGACTAGTAAGAAGAATAGGATTCAACATGATCAGGGAAATCAGAATCAGTCAAATGTAAGAAGTTCTCAGAATGTTACATGATAGATATGTAACCATAATGGTCACTCAACCAGAACATGTAAAATGGTGAATCATGTCAATGGGCCAAGGAATATTAGACCTCGAGTCATTTGTCACTCTTGTAACAAGGCTAGACATATCTCAAAGTTTTTTAGATCAAGGACGTAAGGTCACGAAAGCCCTAAAAAGGTTGAAGAACCAGTATTGGATCCTAAAGGTGAAGTCAAGTTTGTGAAAGCCTCAGAGGATGTGAGCTTGATTTGGTTAGAAGAAAAGAAGGAAATAGTTGATGAGAATCTATTGGATGCATCTATAGTGGACGCACCCTCTACATCTAGATGAATGGCCCTTAGGGTCATAGGGGGAGCTAAATTAGGTCTAAACCCCTTCGTGGATGGTATACTCATCCTTAGAGTATGTGCCTTTGGAATTAAGCTTTTGGAGTGTATAGGAACCTTCATACAAGAGTGCACATGCTGATTGTTAGTAGAACTTGAGTTGGAAATTTTGAAGTGACAGCCTAGTTTACGTGACTTGCATTAATGCTGGAATTCTCACTTTAAGTACATAGAAAGTTGTTTCATTAATCATTGCATTCAAATTCAAAGTGATTGAAGAGAAGATTGAGCCTTGGAAGTTGTTGTGAATACTTGGAGATTGAACTATCAATGTTTGCAGTGCATTGGTCGATTGTAGAAACCCTAGTTCATTGCGCTAATTCAGAAGTCATCAAATTATCTTAGATATCAGTTGGAAACCAATTATCAAGTAAGTCATGGCCACTCCCATTGTTTATAATGTCACTGAGAAGAAAATATATGTTTTCAAGAGGCTCCCATTTAAATCAACCCTAGATGATTTAGAGTGAGCTTTCTCCCGCACGCCTATGGATGTCATGCATGTGTAAGACATTACGGCTTACATTTACTACAAGAAGGAACCAGTTCGGTTGGATAGGTTAAGGGAACACATGGATACCATGTTGAAACTAGATAACACCTTCATGGATGAATATGTCAAATGGAATGATCACCCTATTGTTGAGTATATGATGGCATATGAATTCTATGAGACAAAATGGATTAAGATCTTACTGAGCATAATTCATGATGATCTATTTTGGATTGGTGATGTGCCAATAAGAATCACTAGTCACTTGATTCATGAGATGATAGGCCTATCTAGATAGGCACCATCCTTCTTGTGGGCAAGGATGTCAGAAAGATGGTTGAGCAAGCATGTAAGTCAAGGAGTGATAGGTGCAGCATGACAATTGAGCCTACTGAGCAAGCAGACATCAAATTGATTCCAATGATACTGGGATACAACTTTCATCACACCAATAGGGTGAATAGTGTGTCGGTGGAAACTATTCTAGAAGCCATCATAATTTTGAAGGAAGATGGAGAGTTCAACTTGTGTGAGATCTTGCACACACAAGTGATTGATAACATCAAAGCTATCAAACATGACAAGACAAAGATATTCAGGTTTGGATCACTAATCATCTACATGTAACTTCATATTGTTGGAAGATTTTCAGATTTGTATTTGGACAAGTCTATTCCAACCATGTCGTAGATATCCAACAAAGCATCCACCAAGACTACTCTAAGAGATTATATCACATTGGAATTGAAGACCTTTAGAGCTAAAATGAAAATGAGATATAGGATTCCTGAGAGTATAGTGGAAAAGTATAAGGATTCAATATGCTTTATGGTGGAGAAAGACACTACATGTATGGAAGCTATTGAGCCAAGAACTAAGTGGATTCATCCACTTGGATATGAGGTAGAGGAAAAAGTTCTTGAAGCATATTCATAGGTATTTCTATCAACCCCCAAAGATCCTAATGAACCTAGATGGGGAACATATGAAGAAAAGACCAGAGAAGTTGATGCAAAGCTAAATAGCGCAGCAATAAAAAGAAAGGTTGCTAAGGTCACATCTAAGATCTTGAGAATACATGGTGTGTCTCAATCAAACCTTGATAAAGCTAGGGATGAAAAGATTGCCTTAGAATTGAAAAGCTTAGTAGTAGAGGAAGAACAAGAAGATCCTAAGTTGAAGAAGATGAAAACTGAATCAAATGATAGTTAGAAGGGTAAAGAAGATAATACACCTTCTGCAAGCAAAGATGCTATTGACCTTACCACTCCTCCGAAGTATAATCCAATAGTCAAGAGTAAGAAAGAAGCTAGCACTAGTCATCCATCCTCATGAGAAACAAGGAGCAAGAAAAACATTCAAGCACCTCCCAAGGTAGGATTCAGACCAAGCCTTAAAGTTTTGAATGCAAGAATTGTTGATGAGGGCAGAATTTATCAAGTAGAGAAGTATTATGAAACATACAGTGAGATTGACAAATCAGAAATTCATAGTATGATTGTCCAACATATGATCAAGTTCAAGAAGACAATCCTTGAATTGAAGACTTCTATTCTAGATAAAGTATGGGATATTTTAGAATTCCAAAAGAGATAAGAAAATGAAGAGGATCTAAGGATAAGAGAAAAGATATTAGAAGATAGTCTACCAATATGTTCTAATGAAAAAAAGTCACTGATATTAAATTTAGTGAAGCTGTACTTAAGGACAAAGATGAGGATTCTACACATTATGAACAAAGACTATGAGCTGATAACAAAGGAAATAGAGAAGGCCTTTGAGAAAGTGTTCTTAGAACAACACATGAAATGTCCTTTTGCGCCCATCACTCATGCACCTAGTAAGCAAGACAAAGTAGAAGAGATCTCTAATATACTAATGATAGGTCCACAAGACTCAACACCCATAGTTGGAACTCAATTAGAGGCAGATAAGTCTGCACCCATGCTAGAATCACTCAAGGAAAACACCATTGTCATTGACAATGTAGAGATATCCATGGTGACCACTGACATAGATTTGGATAAGTTTGAGGAAGCTTTTGTGAGTACACAAGAAGCTAAAATATTATGCAGTAGCTCTCTTCCCACTCATCAAGAAGAAGTGCTCATTGAAGACATATCTAATAAGAAAGAAGATCAAAAGAAAGAAGAAGAAGAGGAAAAAGAAAGTGAACTTAAGGATGAATCATTAGATAAATTGGTCAATGTGAAACAAGAAGTGATGGATAGCACTCCCATCACTCCCTCCTCAGCATTGTTGTCAAGTTTGACACCTGACACAAGTAGTTTGGACTCCTAGAAAGAAGAAGACTTGATTAAATTCAACATCCTAGTTATGGAGAAGGCAAAAGAAAAACAAGTAATGAGGAATCCGCTCCTGGTAGAATCAATAAACATTTTGAACACTTTGCTACTAGAGGATAAGAAAGTGATAAATGTACACTCGATTGATGATGTGAGTACAGTCATCTCACAGTTCAAAAGAAATTTTTCTAGCCTAGAAGAATCTGCGTCCATAGTGTTGAACCTACAACTAATTTACAACTGATTGGTGAGATTGTTGAAATAGTGATTGAAGATTACATGAAAAGTGGTTGTATAGATATACACTATGTTAACTTAGTATTATGTTCTCATCAATGTCAACTACTTTCATATTAGTTTGACAAGTACTTATCTTGTAAGTTATCATACCGAGACATCTAAAGAATGGCGGAAGATGGTCACAATAGATGAGGATAAGGAATGCATTGGATAACATATTGATGAGTCCTTGATCTCATTATATTGACTTTAGTATGTTATATTCATCTATTATGGAGAATAGAATAGAAAGATACAAAGCAGTGTTTGTCGGTAAAATAGATTAATGATTACCAAGAAACTTAGTGTAAACACTGACGACAGTATACACCTACGCAGTGTGTTGTATACCGAGTACAAGTTTAATCAATTAAGGTTTACCAATGCATTTATTTGTTAACCAAGGAGAACAGAAAAAGCATTGTCAGCTAGACAATTGGACGAAAAAATTGATGAGCTGGATTCGCATGATTTCAAGGTAAAAAGTCAAATTTTGTTACAAGGATCTATGGCTAACAAAATTCAAGGAAGATCTAACGAAGAAGATTTAAACGTGTTAATGACACATCAGCCAAGGAAGTTTAAGTGGAAAAATTAGTGGATATGATTAAGCAGAAAAATCTAATGGATGAAAATAAAATGGCTTACATGTCTATTTAAGGGAAAAGAAATACATTGTATTTTATCAGAGAATCTGAAGAAGGAGATACTGTAGGACTAGAGTGTGAACCAACGTTCATGCATTTTTTATCAAAAAGGTTACTGAACTGAGCTACAAAAACTGACCTACACAGTGAACAAACCGAGCTACACAGAGCACATGACTGATTGTTTGTAAGTGAAATTGATATTAGATCTGAAGTGATATAATGGTCAGAAAACATTATTGAGCATAACACTAATCTGTAACTACAATTGGTTGTATTAAGGTAGACCAACCTACTATTACTTTCTAATAATTGTAAACAGTGTAAATCTCTTAACCGAGTGGACTATTAAGTCTTATTTATGTTTCATTCTAACAAGTGAAACATTGTTATCTTGTAAACCTGCACAGTGAGTGATATGATGGTTGAAAGATGACTTCTAGTGTAAAATCCTCTGACAAGGTCACACCTGACAGTGTGTATTGTAACCTTTAACAGGGTTGGGTCCTCACAGACCTCACTTCAAAAGAGTGAAATTTTTGGGTTGCTAGTTCTTAGGTGGTTTTTACCTTAACAGGGTTTCCACGTTAAATCATTATGTTATGTGTTGATTGTGATATCTATTTGCTATCATACTTTACTTTTTTACCTATTTGGTTTAATTGATAATTACTAAGAGCTTTAACTAAAGATCGATAAAAACACTAACAGAGAATTATATATTTGTTTACTGATAGACAGAGATTTCAGAAACTATATCTTGGATTATTCATTTTGTTTTGGGACTTGGATAACTGATTCACCCCCCTCTTAGTTATTCTAACAATTGGTATCAGAGCCAAGTTTGGTTGCTTGGAACAAATTTTTAAGGACTTGAGCATAAAGATCTCAAAATGAGTAAGAGGGAAGTGCCTAGATTGAACAAAGATAACTTCTCATTATGGTAACAAAGAATGAAATTGCATATAGCTGGAATTGGTGGAGATGCATTACATTTTATAACAACTGGCTACAGTGAACCAACTAGTCCTCTGACCGTGCAACAACTAAAAGACAAGCATGATCACAACATAGCAATGATGGAACTTGTTGCTTCCTGTACTAATGCTGAATTTGAAGAAATCAAAGGGTTTTCTACTACTAAGGCAATGTGGGATAGATTAGCACAAGTATATAATGGTAACACATCTGTCAAAAGAGCAAGAGAAGAAAGTTTGAGAGGAAAATTTGATGAGAATGAAAGAAGGTGAAAATATTGTTGAATATTCTAACAAAGTAAAAGAGGTTGTTTATGCTATTCAAGCTTTTGATGGATTAATTGAAGAAGAGACTATAATTAGAAAAATCGTCAGAACCTTGTTACCTATCTATGCAATCAGAGTATCGGCAATACATGAGAACTGAGACACATCCAATCTTACACTTGATACTTTGATCGGTAAGCTTACTACTTTTGAATTGAACAAATTTGATAATAGTATTGTACCTTCTATTGAGTCTGCCTTCATGTCTTCTTTGAAGATTAGCAAATCTATTAAGAAAAATAAGAACAATGATAATGAAATTGATAATGATGATGAAATTAATGAGCTGGAAGCAATAATGGCTAGAAGATTACTGAAAGGTAAAGGGAGATACAGAGGTAAGTTACCATTGGCATGTTTCAACTATAAGGAAGTAGGTCATATTACTGCTAGATATCCTTAGAAGAGAAATGATGATGATTGACCGAAAGATAAATCTGAAGGAAGTTATGGGAGGAGAGTTAACAGAAGCTACCGACACAATTATAGAAATGACCGAAAGGACAAAGGTAAAAAGGCTTGTTATATAGTTGAGGATACTAACTCTGGGTCTGATTCTGATGATGAAGAGGTAGTGTTTGTTGCAATGAAGGAAGATTCAAAAGAAGATGAAAGTAAAGAAGAATCAGCCCTGATCTCAAGGATAAGAAAGAATGAAACATGGATCATTGACAGTGGCTTCACACATCATATGATAGGTGATGTAGATAAATTTGATGCATTAGTTGAATATAATGGTCGATCTGTAAGGATGAGAAATGATGCCCCATGCACTATGAAAGGTAAAGGTACCCTTGTAATTAATGATAGAATAAAATGTGAGAATGCTTACTGGGTATATGGATTGAATTACAATCTATTAAGTGTGGCACAGCTAAACAATTTAGGTCACAGACTGGTGTTTGAAAACAAAAAGGTGAAGATCTATGAAAGTGATGGAAGACTTGTTGGGACTGGTACTCAAATCAGAGGTAATCTTTTTCATTTTGATATTGTTGAGTCTTCTTGCTTACTTATGAAGGATGAAGATGCTTGGTTATGGCACAAATGATTATGTCATGTAAACTTTGATAATATGATCAAAATCAGTAGAAAGAAAAGAGTTAGAAGTTTTCCTAACTTATCTAAGCCTGATCATATTATGTGTCATGAATGTCAAAAGGGGGAAATGACAAAGTCTAGTTTTAAGAGTAAGGACTTCTCAAAAAAGAAAATTCTTGAGTTGGTACATACCGACTTATGTGGACCTATGAGAACTCAAAGCTATTATGGTGATAGATACTTTATTCTCTTTGTTGATGATTACACTAGACTAATGACTATGATGTTTTTGGAAGAAAAGTCTGAAGCCTTCAAAATGTTTAAGTGGTATAAGGCTAAAGTAGAAAAGGAAATTGGAAAGGAAATCAAATGTCTTAGATCAGATAGAGGTGGTGAATTTATATTTGATGAATTTACCAATTTTTGTAATGAGCATGGAATTCAAAGACAAGTTTTAGCACCGAGAACACCATAGCAAAATGACATTGCTGAGAGAAGAAATAGATCAATAATTGATTGTGCTAGAACACTAATGATTCAAAAGAATGTCACTCAGAAATTATGGAGAGAAGCTGTAAGCACAGCAGTTTATGTGCTTAACAAAGTAAAATTGAAAAAAGACTCCAACTGAACACCCTATGAACTTTGGTTTGGACACAAGCCCAATGTAAGTTACTTTAGAATCTTTGGTAGTAAATGTTTTATCCTGAAAGATGATAGGAATGGTAAGTTTGATTCCACAGGTGATGAAGAAATATTTTAAGGATATTCAACCCAAAGAAAAGCTTAGAAATGTCTTAACAAAGCTACTAACAAGATTGTTGAAAGTGTGAATGTTCATGTTGATGAATATGATGATAAGATCACATATGAGTAGATGAAGGAACCAGAAGATTACACATAGTTCACTTACTATGAGTTTCCTAAGTTTCAACCAAGGATATCACAGATTGCTGCAACCGGTCAATAGATAAACAATGCACCACAACTGACAAAACTGACAGAACATACCGATGATCAAGGAGGAGCTCTCAAGAAAGAAAATGATCCAAAACAGGATGTACAATAGGATGAACAAGAAAGAAGAGCTAGGTTACTAGCAATATTTGTCAGAAGACATCATCTTGAAAATCAGATTATTGGAAACAAAGATGCTGGAATGCAAATAAGAAGCAAAACAAGACAAGGTACATGCTTAGTTTGTGAATTTGAACCTAAGAATGTGAAAGCTTCTTTAGATAATGATGAATGGGTTATAGAAATGACTAAAGAGATTGAGAAAATAGAAAAGAATAAGACTTGGACCTTAGTACCCTGACCTAAAGATAAGAATGTAATTGGTACTAAATGGATTTTTAGAAATAGGTTGAATGATAATGGAGAAGTAACCAGAAATAAAGCAAGACTTGTATGTAAAAGTTATGCACAAGAAGAAGGGATAGATTATGGTGAGACATTTGCACCTGTTGCAAGACTTGAAGGTGTCAGAATGTTACTGGCATATGCTGCACATAAGAATTTTAAGGTATACCAAATGGATGTCAAGTCTTCTTTTCTGAATGGAATACTAGAAGAGGAAGTCTACATTGAACAACTAGAAGGATTTGAAGATCCAGACAATAGAGATATGGTTTGTAGGCTACACAAAGCACTGTATGGATTGAAACAAGCATTGAGAGCTTCGTATGAGAGATTACATACTTGTTAAGTATTGGCTTTGTCAGAACTAGTGATAATAGTAACTTGTATATGAAAGGTAACACTGATGACACTATTATCATAGCTGAAATATTTGTTGATGATATAATTTTCAGAGGAAGAGATATTGTATGTAAAGAATTTGCTGATGAGATGCAAAAGGAATTTGAAATGTCAATGTTCAGAGAGATTAAGTTCTTTCTAGGACTGCAAGTGATTCAGCATAGTGATGGAATCTTCATCACTCAATCAAAATACATAAAGGAAGTATTGAAGACATTCAGCATGGAAGATGCTAAACTAGTGGGAACACCGATGGCTACTAGATGTAAGTTGACAAAGGAAGATGAGACTACCGAGGTAGATCAGACACTTTACCAATCCATGATTGGTAAGCTAATGTATGTAGTTCATAGTAGATCAGATATAGCTCATGATGTTGGTATAGTTGCAAGATTTTTTGCAAATCCAAAAGAATCACATATGATAGCTACAAAAGGGATATTGAGATATCTTAAGAAGATAGAAGAGTATGGTTTATGGTATTCAAGAGATGGAAAGTTTGAACTTAAAGTTTACACCAATACTGACGGGGCTAGGAATGTAGATGATAGGAAAAGTACAACTGGAGGAGCTTTTTTCTTTGGAGACAAACTTGTAACCCAGACAAGAAAAAAGTAGAGTTGTATTTCTCAGTCAACAACTAAAGCTGAATATGTTGCTATTGCAACAAATTGTTCAAACATAGCCTATATCAAGCAAGTGTTAGAAGGAATGAATGAGGTGATCATTGATCCAGTGACTATATATTGTGACAACACAAGTGCTATAAACATATCAAAGAATCTAGTAATGCACTCTAAAACAAAGCATATATCAATTAAGTATCATTACCTAAGGGAACAAGTGCAGGACAAGCAAGTTAAACTGGAGTTTGTTACATCAAAAGAACAACTTGCATACATCTTTACAAAGCCTCTATCGAAAGATACTTTTGAATATTTGAGGAATAGACTCGGGGTCCGTCCCCTATCTCTCGGTCACTAAGGTGATCTAGAATGCTACATCAACCCATTATATTAGAAGATCATTCATGTTGATGCTAGCATAGATTACACTTTGATTAAGTTCAAGGTTGTGATTAAGTTTGAAGAATAGATTGAGATATCAGTATATCAAGATATAATGAAGTAGACTGGACAACACAGATGTTTGTTTATTTTGTTCATTTGGCATTGTTCTCAAAGGGAGAGAATAGACAAATATGAATGAGCCAAAGGGAGAGAACCTGTATTGCAAAGACAAAGGGTGAGAATACTGAATAGGAAGAGTTAAGGATGAACTATCTAAGGGAGATCTTATGACAGACAGAGTTGTAGAGTACATGTTTGGTATGTGGTTGGTACATTCATATTATTTGAGTTGCCATCAATGCCAAAGGGAGAGATTGTTGAACCTACAACTGATTTACAACTGATTGGTGAGATTGTTGAAACAGTGATTGAAGATTACATGAAAAGTGGTTGTATAGATATACAATATGTTAAATCAGTATTATGTTCTCATTGATGTCAACTAGTTTCATATTAGTTTGACAAGTACTTATCTTGTAAGTTGTCATACCGAGACATCTGAAGAATGGTGGAAGATGGTCACATCAAATGAGGATAAGGAATGCATTGGATAACTTATTGATGAGTCCTTGATCTCATTATATTGACTTTAGTATGTTGTATTCATCTATTATGGAGAACATAATAGAAAGATACAAAGCAGTGTTTGTCGGTAAAATAGAACAGCTTAATGTTTACCGAGAAAATTAGTGTAAACACCGATGACAGTATACACTGACGTAGTGTGTTGTATACCAAGTACAAGTTTAACTGATTAAGGTTTACCGATGCATTTCTTTTTTAACCGAGGAGAACAGAAAAAGCATTGTCAGCTAGACAATTGGACAACAAAATTGATGAGCTAGATTTGCATGATTTCAAGGTAAAAAGTCAAAGTTTGTTACAAGGATCTATGGCTAACAAGATTCAAGGAAGATCTGATGAAGGAGATTTAAATGTGTTAATGACACATCAGCCGAGGAATTTTAAGTGGCAAAATCAATGGATATGATTAAGCGGAAAAATCTAATGGATGAAAATAAAGTGGCTTACATGTCTATTTAAGGGAAAAAAAATACATTGTATTTTATCAGAGAATCCGAAGAAGAAGGAGATACTATAGGAGTGGAGCATGAACTAGCATTCATGCATTTCTGATCAAATAGGTTATTGAATTGAGCTATAGAAACTGAGCTACATAGTGAACAAACCAAGCTACACAGAGCACAGGACTGATTCTTTGTAAGTGAAATTTATATCAAATCTGAAGTGATATAATGGTCAGAAAACATTGTTGAGCATAACACTGATCTATAACTACAATTTGTTGTATTAAGGTAGATCAACCTACTATTACTTTCTAATAATTGTAAACAGTGTAAATCTCTTAACCGAGTGGACTATTAAGTCTTATTTGTGTTTCATTCTAACAAGTAAAACATTGGTATCTTGTAAACCCGCACAGTGAGTGATATGGTGGTTGAAAGATGACTTCTAGTGTAAAATACTCTAACAAGGTCACACCTGTCAGTGTGTATTATAACCTTTAACAGGGTTGGGTCCTCACAGACCTCACTTCAGAAGAGTGAAATTTTTGGGTTGCCGGTTCCTAGGTGATTTTTCACTTAACTGGGTTTCCACATTAAATCATTGTGTTATGTGTTGATTGTGATATCTGTTGATGTCATACTTTACATTTTTAGCTATTTGGTTTAATCGATAATTACTAAGAGATTTAACTAAAGATCGGTAAAAACACTAATAGAGAATTATATATTTGTTTACCGATAGACAGAGATTTGAAAAACTGTATTTTGGATTATTCATTTTGTTTTAGGACTTGGATAACTGATTCACCCCCCTCTTAGTTATTCTAACTCATAGTGGTAGAAGAGAAGTACTTAAAGAAGAGACTAAATGAATTGCTAAGCAATTTTGCACTAGACTTGAATTCACTTAAGTCTAGTCAAGCATCCCTAAAAGGATTTGTAGATGAAGGAAGAAAATTTATTGCAAACTGCATGGATCAGGATAAGCTTACTGATGCCCATCTTAAGAAAATAAAAGAGGCAGAAGCTATGATTGAGTAGGTGAAGAACTCAGCAATAGACACATCCACTAATGTAAACATGTGCAACAATAGCTACCAAGGTTAGTTGGACAAGATTGAAAAGGCAGATAAATAGATGGGAAAGATAAGGTATAGACAAACTCAGTTGAGGAATGCTCTTGCGCCCTCACTAGACATTCTCTATCAGAATACGAAGGAGATTGATGCCACAATGTTAACCTATGATCGGGGCTCGAGCACAGATTTGGAGAAGATGGAGAAGCTACAATATGCTTTATGGGCCCATCTCCAAATAGTTAATTCATTGATCACCTTTGGAAGAAGGAGATCCAGAACCTCAAGATTACATTTCTATATGTTTTCCCTTAGTGAGTATGTGTAGATACAAATTTTTGATCCACATTTGTCATTAATGTCAAAGGGGGAGTTGTTTATAGAATATGGAGTATAATATGTATAGAGAGATATAAGATTATGTATAAAGAATGTATAGAAGACAAGTTTTTGTGTTAAGGGATAGTTAGCAACTTGGCCATATTCCTTTGTTGCCATCAATGAAAAAGGGGGAGAGTGTTGGAAATTTTTCTATACTAGGGTATATGACTAGATATAGTGTTTTCATTATGGAAACAAAGTCATATAGTAGTTTGGATTCAATGAACCTAATATGAAGATCAGAAATCAGCTAAGTGTTGAAGACTGGACAGTGTACATAGTTCTTACAACTTAGACCATCAGTGCACGTGTGTATGGATGAATTATGGCATGCAACCTAGAAGTTAATTTTTTTAGACTATACTTATGCTTAGTCTATGAGCACGTAAGTAGATGTACAAGGATTTGAAAGTTATAGTCAGTTGAAGTTGCACAGCTAGTGTGTGCCAATAGAGAACAAAGCATGGAGCCGACAGTTAGTATTTTGGTTTGCGATCATAATGTAATGTTGTAAAGGCCATGCACCCATTGTATTTAGGTTTTTGACATGTTCATATGTATAATTGTAAGCACGCTTAAGTCAATTCATTTGGAACCATTGTTTTTAATTAGTTATAGGGATGACCTAATTGTTTAGTTTGTATGAGCATGTAAATATAAGATGCACCCATTGTATTCGGTATGCAAGTTGTAAGAGAGATGTGTTAAGTAGAGAAGAAGTGTGTGAAGACACTATGAGATTAAAGATTTGTAAGAGGTCAAAGCATTAGCGCATCAAAGGAACTGATCAGACAATCAGTGTCACAGTGATAGTTCACCTGCAGATATAGTGTGTATCTAAAATTAGAAGGTTGTAGCCTTCACCATTTGAGCAATGAGCTCTAGGATAGTAAGTTCACTCCCCTAACAAAGATCATTGTAAAAGACTCCTAATAGGGTCTGACCCTTAACAAGGTCTACTATACTTAAAGCATTGTAAAGCTACTCCTAACAGGGTAAAGGATCTTCTAACAAGGATCACAAAACACTTGCACAAAATATTAGTGGGTGTCAATTCCCACCAGGGTTTTTACCTATTTTGGTTTCCCCATAACCATACTAGTGTCATGAATTGATTTCATGTTTCATGTTTATGTGAATGTTTAATTCAGTACTTAAGCATTTAAAGTTTAGTATAAAGATTAAAGTGAAAAGTTAAAGTTCAATGAACACTGATTCACCCACCCCCACCCTTCTCAGTGTTCCCATTCCTAACGCTATAACATACTATTCCATTTCTCTAGTTCATATCTTCAGTAGGTCTCTTATCTACTTGGTTAGTATTTCTAAACATTCTACTACTATTATTATTCTCAATAAATTTAGGTTTTCTACATTAAATAGCTCTATGTCCAAAACCATAACAATTATAGCTATCCATATCCATAGAGATCTTACTCAAGCTACTAGGCTTTCCTTGAATGATTCTTTTCTGAGTAACTAAGATCTGATACCAATTGTTAGAAATACGGAATACTGAGAGGGGGGGTGAATCAGTATTCTACAAACTTTTACTTTTTCTCAATTATAGATATAATAGATTATCTTGATACATGCATAACATAGTAAACTAAAGAACATGCATAATAGTAAAGAAAATAAACTCATAACACATTATTTGTTCTCAAGGAAACCCTGGCCAAGGGAAAACCCTAGTAGGGATGGTACCCACAAAGATTCACTAATCAAAAGTATCATGTTAAGGATGTTGACCCTGTTAGGAGCCTATTACATGCATATAGTGTCTCGGTCCTGATTAAGGGACTTTAGGCCTTGTTAGAAGCCTCGACCCTACTAAGACTTGGTAGTGCAAAATATGATTACTAGATGAGCCCACTGCCCAAAAAAGTAATATATAATGATTACTGAATATAAAATAGGGTAAGGTACATAACCTTATACTACTTTCTTTTCTTTCACAACTTTGCATCAATATCTCTTTGATTATCTATTCTCTATACCATCTATATCATTACAATTGCTTCTCCTTCATATTTACATATGCCTTATATCTATGCAAGTTATTAAAACTAATAACTCTTATAGTTGGCTTGAAAAAAGAATTACACAAAATACATATTTAACCAAGGGTTAACATCTAGGATGTCATCCATTTATATTGTTAAGATATTATTTTGATAAACAAAATAATTCCTGAACTCTTTACCAATTTTGTCTTCATATTCTATCTTGTTGGCTTGACACTATCTTTGGTAAAACTGTCATAACTCCTTCCGTACATGTCATACTAACTTGCACTCTTAGGTGAGTCTTCTATAGTCATCATAGTATCTATGTTCAAGTGTGCAAGTACTAAAATTACCCCAATTATCATCTCTAATCAAAACTATCTCTGGGTACACTGGAAAAAACACTATCTCACACTTAGACAATTTTGTTTTGGCTCTCTCGTACTTGCTTTCTATCATATGAAATCTTCATGTAGACCATATGTTTCCATAATGACAACATCTAAGTATCTAACTCAGCCAAATTTCCAACAATATTTTCTTTGAAAAACATTATGTATGCATCTCTCTACCACAGGGAAGGCTCCAACCTCTAGAAGTATTTAGTACTGAAGCCTCCAACACTGAAAGGCTTGCCACTAAACTAGCTAGTTTTGTGTGTAACAATGACAAACCTATAACTCCCATAATGCCAAACATTGAAAACATGAAGAAAAAAAAAAACTACCCTTAGTGGATCTCAAATGAAGGCTGAGACACGAAGTTGACTCAAATCACTCTAATTGCAAGATGCTACTTTATAAGCCTAGGATCCACATATAGCTGCTCAACTATGTGGGCAGATACAACATCAAAGGGAGATAAGGAAATCATCCCACAAAATAAAATCCAGAGAAAGAAAAGAAAAAATGTTAATACATTATCTTCTATCAATATCATCATGCATGATAGAGTTGAGCCCTGGATTTTCTCGAATAACTGCACTCGTGAAAGATATTTTGGAAACTGCAATTGAAACAATTGTTGTATTGTCATTGATGTCAAACCTTAATTGGTAAGACTATTGCTACTTAGGAAAGTATTATATCTATTGAATTTTTGAGGAAGAGTGGGGCAAGGTTGGTAACAATAGCACTTAAGGAAAGGTTGAGTTATCTTTGTACTACAAAGTGTACTTGACTATGTTGCACAATGATGAGATAATGTATTATTTATCTTAGTAAAAGTTGCAGACTAAACTAGTAGGCTTAACCAAGAAAAAATGAAGAAATCATGTTTAAGCTGAGTTATGTCAGAGTCGATTGAGTTAGTGGGTGCCGAGAAAAATCTAGTGTTGATCGAGTATTAGTAAATTGCAAAGTATTAGTATTTACCAAGGAAATAGTTTTAGTAGTGACCGAGTGTTTTACATGGAGACCGAGTGAATGATCACAATATTGACTGAGTGTGAGCAATTTTATATTTGAAGAGAATTCATCTTGGGGATGACATTGTTTAAATTCTTGGATTATGTAAATCATGTTGACTTTATTTATTGATTATATAGAAGCATTTAATGCTTTGAAAAATGTTTTATTGTAAATCTTTATGAAATGTGAGATGATTCTAGAAAAGGAAATGAAGAACATGAAGCAGGTAGATTCAATGAATCTGACCTAACACTAAGATCTACGAAGGAGATTAAGTGGCAAAAGAAAAGTTAACCTAAAAAAGGAAAGTATTAAGGGAACCAAAGCATGAGGTATGAGAATGCATGGGTGAAGGAGATGTTGGAAGAACAGTAAGTTTTATTGACTGTATCAGTGAAAAGGCTGAAGGAAAAGTGTGGTGATTGCTTGAAGGAAAGTTCTGAGCATGTCAGAGATGGAGATGGCAAAGTTTCAAAGTCAGTAAATGAACATTTGTATATGGAATCAGATCTAATATTTGCAAAGTGAGTTGTATATTTTTTAGATCAATACTAATACTACTTTCTAACCATTGTAATAGTCAAAATCCTTTTAACAAAGGTTGACCTAATAGTCATATGTTAAATCCTTTGAACAAGGTTGCATTCTAATGGAGTGTATGTAATTCCTTTGACCAGGCTCACTTTTAATAGGGTGATTGAAATCCTTTTATCGGGTCACACTTGATAGTGTGTATTGTAACCTTTGATAGGGTTGGATTTTAATCGAGCTCACTTCAGAAGAGTGAAAATAATAGTAGCATGTTAAAAATTGGTTTTTCCCATATTGGGTTTCCACTATAAATCCTATTGTCATACTTGTGTGAATGTTTTGGTTTGAACATTTAAGTGTTTTACAAGTTAGTTACAACAAGGTAGTGGACTGCCAAGCTATATGTTTCTATTATTGAATCAATGGTGACCGAGTTTGCTTTGGTTGCTTGATCTGATTTAAGTAAAAGTTTTTGAAGTTATTTTATACATCAGGACCTAAGAACAACTGTTTCACCCCCCCTCTCTATTGTTCTAAATCATATTAACAATTGGTATCATAGTTGTGTTTCTTATTGGTGTTTACAGAAGGAAAGTTTAAAGGGACTTGAAGCAAATGATCAAGATGTATAAGGAGGTACCGAAGCTGAATAAAGAAAACTTCCCAGCATGGAAAAGCTTGATGAAGCTACATCTGGCTGATATTGGTGATTCTGCAAAGTACTACATTGAGAATAACTAGGTCACACCTATTGCACCTTTGACTACCGAGGAAATGAGAGCTAAGCAAGAACAAAACTAGGCAATGCTAGAAATTGCATCTACCCTAAGCTATCCCGAATTTGAAGATGTTAAGGACTGTACAATTGCTAAAGATATGTGGGAAACTCTTGCAAGGATCTATGGTGGTGATCAATATGTACTGAAAGCTAAAGCTGAGAGTCTTCGAGGTAAGTTTGATGAAATGAGAATGAATGAAGATGAAAACATTTCACAATATTGTGGTAGAATAAAAGAAGTTGTGAATGCTATTAGAGGAGAAAATGGAATTATTGATGATGAGACCATAATTGGAAAAGTCTTAAGAACTCTATGTCTTATATATGCTATCAAGTTCTTAGCTATTTAGGAATCTAGATGTAACTCTGGAAATGTGCTTACTTTGGAAGGTTTGATTGGAAAACTGACTGCTTTTGAACTATCTAATTATGATAACTTCTCTATTGGTAATCTTGGAAATGTTGAATCTACTTTTAAGTCACAATTAGTTTTGAACAAGCCTAAGAAGGATAAAGAAAGATGTAAAAGTAAAAGTGAAAGTGAAAGTGAAGATGAAAGTGACACTTCCAATGAAGATCTTGAAGATCTAGAAGCTCTTATGGCTAGAAGACTGAGAAGAGGGAAAGGAAAATATAAAGGTAAACTCCCTATTATATGTTTTGCATGTAATAAAGTCAATCATATAGCTGCTAGATGTCCTGACAGGAAGGATAAAGATGAAGAGAGAAAAAATAGACACAAAGAAAGAAGAGATGACAAAAGCTACCAAAGGTACAAAGACTACAAAAGAAAAGGTAAGAAATCCTGTTATATTGCTGAAGAAGAGACTGACACTGATAGTGATGATTTTGAAATTGAGGTTGTCTATGTTGCAATGAAAGACGAATCTGATGAGGATGAGAAAACTGCATTGATTTCCTATATGAACAAGAATGATAAATGAAAGAGTAAGTTTGAGACCCTACATCATTATAAAGGTAAAAGTGTAACATTTGGTAATGATGCACCATGTCCTATTAGAGGAAAAGGATTGATTAAATTGACTGATAAAATCTCTTGTGAAAATGCTTATTGGATTGAAGGATTGAATTATAATTTTTTAAGTGTTGCTAAGCTCAACAAGACTAGTTACTGAGTGGAATTTCATCACAAGAAAGCTAAGATATTTGATGCTACTAGTGAACTAATTGGAAGTGGTGAGCGGACTAGAGGTAATTTTTTCTATCTTGACCTATCTGAAGAAATATGTATGATTGCACAACTTGATGGCATTTGGTTATGGTATAAGAGGCTATGTCATGTTAACTTTGACAATTTGGTAGAGATAAGTAAGAAGAAGAAAGTAAGAGACCTACCTAGATTGAAGAAACTTGAGAATGTGATGTGCAAAGAATGCTAGTTAGGAAAAATGACTAAGTCAAGTTTCAAGAGAAAAACCTTTACTTTTGAACACATTTTAGATTTGGTTCATACTGACCTTTATGGACCCATGGGTGTACAAAGTTACTGTGGTGCTAGATATTTTATCTTGTTTGTTGATGATCATACCAGGATGATGCATGTGATGTTTTTGAAAGCAAAATCTGATGCTTTTCAATTTTTTAAGTGGTATTTGGCTAAGGTTGAGAAGGAGACACGTAGGAACTTGAAATGTCTTAGATCTGACCGAGGTGGAGAATTTACATAAAATGAATTTAATCTATTTTGCAATGATAGAGGAATCAAAAGACAGATGTCTACACCTAGGACACCTCCATAGAATGGTATAGCAGAAAGAAGGAACATGTCTATTTTGGACTATGCTAGGACACTATTGATTGAAAAGGATGTGGCATAGAAATACTAGAAAGAAGCTATAAGTATAGCTATTTACACTCTTAATTAGGTACAGATCAAGAAAGGTATAAATCTGACACCTTATGAATTATGGTATGGACATGCACCAAGTGTTAAATACTTTAGAATCTTTGGAAGCAAGTGTTACATATTGAAAGATAATAGGAATGGAAAATTTGATGCTAAAAGTGATGAAGGCATATTCCTAGGTTACTCCACAAAAAGTAAAGCTTATAAGTGTTTGAACTCTAACACTAACAAAATTGTGGAAAGTATGAATGTAAAATTTGCTGAGTATGTAGAAAGAAATGAGGGTGATAGTAAAAGAGAACCAGAAGATTACAGATCTTTTGTGTACATTGAGGAAACAGATAAGGTAGGTATCAAACCTGCACCTGATGCTGAGTCTCAAGTAAGCAATGTTGAGTGACAAATAAATGATGTCGAGCGTTAGGAAAATAGTGCCGAGAGAGAACAAGAACATGCCAAGCTACATGATAATGCTGACAAGGATCAGGAAGAGGTTGTTGAGTATTCAGAAGCTAAATCTGACAATCTTGTTGGGGAACCTCATGAAATAGAAGAGAAAAATGATGAACCTATTTTGGCAAAATATGTAAGAAGACATCACAAGCCTGAACAGATAATTGGAGATAAAGATACTGGAGTTCAGACCAAAAGCAAGACCAAGGATCCAACATGCTTACTATGTGAATTTGAACCTAAGACAACTAAAGAGGCATTAGAAAATGAAGACTGGATACAAGTGATGAATGAAGAGATTGACCAAACTGAGAAAAATGAAACCTAGACTTTAGTGTCGAGACCTACAAATAAGAATGTTATTGGAACAAAATGGGTATTTCAAAACAAGCTGAATGAGAAAGGTCAAATCACTAGAAACAAAGCTAGACTAGTATGCAAAGGCTACACACAAGAAGAAGGAATTGATTATGGGGAGACATTTACCCCTGTAGCTAGATTGGAAGGAGTAAGAACTCTGCTTGCATATGTTTCTTATAAATATTTCAAGGTATATCAAATGAATGTCAAGTCTACATTTTTAAATGGTATACTAGAAGAAGAAGTTTACATAGAACAACCAGAAGGTTTTATTGATCCAAAAAGAAGACATATGGTATGCAAACTGAACAAAGCTTTATATGGATTGAAACAAGCTCCTAGAGCATGGTATGAGTGGTTGCATAACTATTTGATACAGATTGGATTTTCAAGGAAAAATGACACAAGCAACCTATATATGAAGAATGAAGAAGGAAAAGGTATTTTGTTGGCCAAATTTTTTGTTGGTGACATTATTTTTTGTGGACAAGATGCATTGTGTAAACATTTTTCACATGAAATGCAAACTGAATTTGAGATGAGTATGTTTGTTGAGATGAAATTCTTTGTTGGTTTACAAGTATATCAGATGAAGAAAGGTATTTTAATTACACAGTCTAAGTATGTTAATGAAATACTAAAAACTTTTGGAATGGAAGATGCTAGACCAGTGGGCACTCATATGGTTACTGGACAAAAGTTGTCTAAGAATGATGATGTTGCAGAAGTTAACCAGACCTTGTACAGATACATGATTGGAAAATTGCAATATGTTGTACACAGTAGACCTGATATTGCATTAGCTATTGGGATTGTGGAAAGATTTTCTACCAATCCTAAGGAAACACACATGATGGCTGTGAAGAGAATTATGAGATATTTGAAAGGAACTACTAACTATGGGCTATACTATAAGAAGACTGATGAATTTGAACTGACAGTGTATAATGATGCTGATTGGGCAGGAAATGAAGATGACATAAAGAGTACTAGTGGTGGAGCTTTCTTTCTTGGACAGAGCTTAGTCTCTTGGACAAGCAAAAAGTAAAATTGCATTTCCCAATCTACTGTTGAAGCCGAGTATGTTGCTGCTGCAGTAAACTATTCAAATTTGATATGGATAAAACAATTTTTGATAGGCATGAAAGAAGAAATCCCTAAACCTATTTTTATTTTCTATGACAACACAAGTGTTATCAATATTTATAAGAATCCAGTGATTCACACAAAGACAAAGCACATAGCAAACAAGTATCACTATTTGAGGGAACTAGTACAAGACAAGGAAGTCCAAATGGAATATGTGAATACAAAAAAACAATTGGCAGACATATTCACTAAAGCTTTACCTAAAGAAGCTCATGAGTACCTGAGAAGTCAATTAAGGATCCTTCCCCTAACTAAGGTTGCCTAGACAAGCTAGGAGCACTACATCAAATAAGCTATAGTAGAATATTTGACACATTGATGCAGAAGAATGTCACACTTTAGGACTATCCTAGAGCTGTGAAGAAGAAGCAAAGATAAAAAATCAGTCATAAGCAAGATGACAGAGGGAGAAACACTGTGTTATATAGATATATCTACATCTGTTGGATGTATGTTTTAGTTGTTGCTTTGGAATTTTTGTCAAAGAGGGAGATTGAACTGAAATGATACTATAACACATGAATTGAAGAGTAGTAATGATGAACTGAAATGAAAAATAAGGATAGAGGAAGAACCAGATACTTCTGATGGTCACAAAAGTGAGATTTATTGATTCTGAATCAGAATGAAGCTAATGATATTATAAATTTTCTCTGATGGACATATAATTTTTTGGATTGATTGGTAATCCATGTGTTATTTAGGTAATTTCATATGGTGTTTCCATCAATGCCAAAGAGGGAGATTGTTGCAAACTGCAATTGAAACAATTGTTGTATTTTCATTGATGTCAAACCTTAATTGGTAAGATTGTTGCTACTTAGGAAAGTACTCTATCTATTGAATTGTTGAGGAAGAGTGGGGCAAGGTTGGTAACAATAGCACCTAAGGAAAGATTGAGTTATTTTGGTACTACAAAGTGTACTTGACTATGTTGCACAATGATGAGATAATGTATTGTTTATCTTAGTAAAATTTGAAGACTAAACTGGTAGGCTTAACTGAGAAAAAATGAAGAAATCATGTTTAAACTGAGCTATGATAGAGTCGACTAAGTTAGTGGGTGCTGAGCAAAATCTAGTGTCAACCGAGTATCAGTAAATTGTCGAGCTAATAGTTTTAGTAGTGACAGAGAATTTTACATGGAGACTGAGTGAATGATCATAGTATTGACCGAGCATCAACAATTTTATATTTGAAGAGAATTCATTTTGGGGACAACATTGTTTATATTCTTGGATTATGTAAATCATGTTGACTTTATTTATTGATTGTATAGAAGCATTTAATGCTTTGTAAAATGTTTTATTGTAAATCTTTATGAGATTTGAGATGATTCTAGAAAAGGAAATGAAGAACATGAAGTGGGTAGATTCAATGAATCTAACCTAACCCTAAGATCTATGAAGGAGATTAAGCGACAAAAGAAAATTTAACCTAACAAAGGAAAGTATTAAGGGAACCGAAGCATGAGGTATGAGAATGCATGGGTGAAGGAGATGCTAGAAGAACAGTAAGTTTTATTGACTGTATAAGCAAAAAGGTTGAAGGAAAAGTGTGGTGATTGCTTGAAGGAAAGTTCTAAGCATATCAGAGATGGAGATGGAAAAGTTTCAAAGTCAGTAAACTAGCATTTGTATACTGAATCAGATCTAGAATTTGCAAAGTGAGTTGTATATCTTTCAGATCAATATTACTACTACTTTCTAACCATTGTAACAGTCAAAATCCTTTTAAAAGAGGTTGACCTAACAGTCATATGTTAAATCCTTTGAACAAGGTTGCATTCTAATGGAGTGTATGTAAGTCCTTTAACTAGACTCACTTTTAACAAGGTGATTGAATTCCTTTTATCGGGTCACACTTGATAGTGTGTATTGTAACCTTTGACAGGGTTGGCTTTTAACCGAGCTCACTTCAGAAGAGTGAAAATAATACTAGCATGTTACAAAGTGGTTTTTCCCATATTGGGTTTCCACTATAAATCATGTTGTCATACTTCTGTAAATGTTTTGATTTGAATATTTAAGTGTTTTACAAGTTAGTTACAGCAAGGTAGTGGACTGCTAAGTTATATGTTTCTATTATTGAATCAGTGGTGACCGAGTTTGCTTTGGTTGCTTGATCTGATTTAAGTAAAAGTTTTTGAAGTTGGTTTATACATCAGGACCTGAGAACATCTGATTCACCCCCCCTCTCTGTTGTTCTAAATCATATTAACAAGATATTCCCTCCAATCTGAGGTTGCCACCTTTATTAGCTAATGCATATGCAAGGTTATTAGCTTCCCTATAGCAATGGATAAGTTGCTACATGTTATGATAGAGTATTTTAATTTATTATCTGATGAACTCAATATTACTATGTGATTTACATTTTGAACAATATATATATTATTGAAAATATAATATTAGATAATATATTTGATTAATTAAATGGGGAATTTGTCTAACTTATTATATTATAGATATGTCCAAACTATGCAAATCTGAACTGAAATAGACCTAGTTCTTAAAACCAAAATTAATAAGACTAGATTTTACATAGAAAAAAAATTGTTTCATCAAAACAACTTTTCTTAACAAATGTAGAAATAGTTAATGAAGATCAAAATTATATGAGTGACTATCTTTATGGTGAGTGCTTGTTATTACAGCAAATCAAGAAACCTCTAAAGAGTGAGATATTGCTATATGTTTTAGTGGCGAATAGTTATTTTTGTAGATGTTAATAAATAAATTATGATTTCTTTGTAGTATGTATTTGTAGTCTTTTTTGGGTAGTTCATAAATGAACTATAACATACTGATTCAAGCCTATTACAAATAATTATTTGCTGGTGAAAATCATTCATAGTAGATTAGTTCTGTGATTTTAATTTTTATATACCATTTTAGAAAATATTGATAACCAAATGATTTGTCATTTGACTGCCTTTACGAATTGACAGTTGATTTCTAAAATCTAAAATAGTAAACAAAGTTCAAACACCTAAGAGAAAAACATAAATCAACTATTTTATCTTATTATAAAATTTGTACTGGAGATTCTACTAGTGGAATCATCCATGATATCTATACGTTTATTCTCATTTTTTACTTCTTTATCTCTAGTACCATGTATCTAAAAAAAATTTCTAGCTTCTCTCCTATGTGCATTCAAAAGAATGGAAATAAAACAATGGAATGTATTTTCTCCCATCTACTTCCTCTCTTTCTCAAATTCATCCACTCTGTCTTCCTAAAATTGTCCTATCATTGTTATCACTTCTTTCAACATTGGATCATTCTCATCTCTATATCAAATTTAGCCTTCTTAAAATCCGCTTTTTGAAAATGATCTTCTTCTACCTCACCTATAGGTATTATCACCTCCTTTACATTTTCTATTTTCACATTCTATACAAATAGTTTTTTAAGTTTTCATGGTAAACATTGTTTCTTTTTTTTTTCCTTAATCTCTTTATTTCTCTTTATTTCTCCTTATTTGTTCTAGGTACACCTGGGTAGATTTATCTCACTTATTTCTCCTCACATGTCCCTTCTATCTGAGCCATGCACACTTTTCTTTATGTTTCCTCATTCAAAAATATTTTTTTTCTAATTTGTTGGTTTGGGTTGGGTTAAAGTTCAGGTTGGCAAAATTTTGAAATAAGATTAGGATTCATTAGAACAAAAGTATCCAAGCAATCTAGAACCATTAATCAAAATTAAAATGTCTCATAGTATCATATAAATAAAAAATAAAACCATAAATTAGTAATCCTAGCACATATAAACAAAAAAACATTAAAATAATAATATTGAATTAAGTATCTATTTCTTCAAATTTCAAGAATTGGAACTTAGTTGATTCATAAATAGTGCCAATGCCAATGGGATCAGTTATGCCATAACATTCTTTCTTTTCATATCCTCAACTACTTATTACTTTTTCACTATTCCAAGAGCTTATTTATTTGTAAGTAACATCCTACAAATATGTTAAAAAAGTATCCTACAACTCACTTCACCCATTGAAGATATTTTTTAATGTTTAAAATATAATTTATCACTATAGATAGCTTGCAATTAATCACAAAATTTTTTTGTTTTGTTGTTAAATATCTTATTGAAATTTTGTAATAATTGTTTCTTGCACTATATTCTAAAATATTTCTCAAAACAAAAGTACTTGTCCAACCATGAGAACCATACTTCATAGATTTTTGTCTCAAGATTTAGTACAAATATTCTCTTGTTTATTTCAATCTCTTTGTACTGATTTATCTTCAATATATCTAATCTAGCCTCAATATTTTTCAATTCTTCACATTCTATTTCCCTATTCAAATGCTCATAGGTCTCCTCATAATCCATCTCATCCTTATAGTTATAAGGCTTGACCTACAACATAACTAACACTTGATTATAGCTATAAGGCTTCACCTATATCATATTTGGCCATGTTTATGAATCACCTTTTCAACCAAATCTCTTATTTTTTCTAATCTAAACATATAATTTCATCACTTCCCAACAAACCAACTAGTTGTACATTTCTTATTTCTCAACATATAGCAACCTCATTTACTTCAAACTCTCTTCCCTCCTTAACTCATTTGATAAAAATACCACAAACCAAATTTTTGACCTATTTAAAATAAGCTAATTAATACTTCTAAACATCAATATTAAATATCAATCTAAAAATTCCCAAGACTCATATGACAAGATTATTCTAAAATGGTCTTCTTGGGATTCAGTTTGTGTCCCATTGTCTAGTGCCTCTTGTGGTATTTTTGTCCTTTGGAATAAGAAATTTATTCAAGGAAACCTATTGGCTGTAAATCCTAGTGGGCTATTCATCAAAGATTCCTAGATTGATGTTCATTTCCATCTGTTTAATGTCTATGGCCTGGCTACCCCCCATAACAAGCCCTTGCTTTGGGAATCTCTCTCTAATCAAATAGGTAAAATTAATGATCTCCCTTGTATCCTAGGTGGAGACTTCAATGTCATCTCTTCTCTTGATGAAAAAATTGGTGGGAATCCTACTACACAAAGGGTAGTAGATGAGTTCTCTTCTTTCATTCAGATTAATGCTTTTTGTGATATGCCTTCCTTGAATGGGATTTATACCTCGACTAACCATAGATATGACTCTCCCATTCCATCTAAACTGGATAGATTTCTCATCTCCTCTAACTTCAAGATGTTGGATCTCTCTCTCTCCTCTGATATCCTATCCTCATCAGAGTTTGATCACTTCCCCATATTGTTTGATATCAACACTTTTCCCAATCAAAAAAAAGATCCTCCTTCAAATTTGAAAGCATGTGGTTTTCTCATCCCCATTTTCTTTCTCTTTTGCGGCAATAGTGAGTTAGTGCACTTTTCCATAAAGGCACCAAAATGTTTCAATTCTCCAATAAACTTAAGTTTGTGAAATCCAAAATCATTACATGGAATAAGGAAGTCTTTAAGAATATCTTCCATTAGAAGTCTAGGGTAGAACATGATCTCAGCATGATATCGAACAATATTATCAACCATGGCCTAAATGAGGAGCTATCAGAGAAGCAAAAATCTCTCCAAATTTATTGGGCTACCGTCTATTGGAAATAATCAAGACTGTCCAAGTTACTGAGAGGGGAGGGGTGAATCAGTAACCTCAAAATCTTTTTAACCAATTTAGATCTTAACAATATTCCAATTAACATTTATATTTACAGCCTAACTGTATGCATGAATAACTGAAAGAATAAAACATTCACAACACTTTGAACACATAGATTTGATAACCCAGAAACCTTCCAAATAGAAAGTAAAACTGGGGTGGGGATGATACCCACAAAAATTCAATGCTATAGTATAAATTTTGTCGGTTAAGGCTTACAATGATCACTTCTGATGACCTACCCTATTAGGAGCAATAAGGACTGCTAGGTCCACCTTTTTAGAGGATTTACAAACATACAATGAAGTATGCACTTGGTAAAGAGATTTTACAAAAGACTATTAGGTCTACCTTGTTAAAGGATTTGGGGCTGATTCACCTGTTAGGATGAAATAGTAGATCTCTTACTTGCAATTGTACTTGTTGAATGAGATTCTTTGATGTATTGATCACCTTCTATGATAGATATGTCTCTTCTGCTCCTTATATTGTTATAGCCCTTTGTAATTCACTTATCTTTGCCTTTTCTTTTTGTCTTCACATATCATGCATTTTGCTCTTCCTTTTTGTTGATTATATATCAATCCAAAATAATTACAAAAGAATTACAAAGTTGGCTCTTACACAAACAAACACAAATATTACTAAGTTGGCCCAAATATAGTGACTCAGTTACTACAAACTAACTCGGTGACTTTCTGATACTCGGCATCCACTACGTTACTTGGCATCGTCATGCACTCAGTAGAAGTGGAGACTCAGTCCATACTAATCAATCGGTCGTAGTTTTGAACTCGGTGTATACTGGAGACTTGGTAGATATAGTGTCACTCGGTAAACACTGCTCGGACTGCTCGGTAAACACTGCCTTTTCTGCTCGGTAGACACTGCCTTGTTTTCTCGGTAAACACTGCCTTGTTTGCCTGGTAAACACTACCTTGTTTTCTCGGTAAAAATTGCCTTGTTTGCTCAATAAACACTGCCCGAATAAGTGTTGTCACTAATGAAAAACATACTTAATGCCAACAATCACCCCCTTTGGCATTAGTGACAAAAGCACTTATTGTCCAAAGCTTATGTACAAAGATCATGCTGAATCTATTTTTGATATATATTTTTTTTTCAAAAATTTTCTTTGTCATACTGCTACATATATATATTTCATGACTCTCCCATACAGTATACATATATACAGATATCTAATTTTACCTCATACTCATATATATACTTTCTCCCCTTTATATTTCACAAATCATATATACTTTCTCCCCCTTTTTGACAATAATGCCAAAGGTGTATATACAAATATTTTACACGCAGATGCCAAAATGTGAAAGAAAATTAGAATGTACCTTTCTAATCAGTGCCAGAGTTCTATCCCAATTTTCTTGCAGAATCTTGCATGTATGGAGTGCAACTTGGACTTCCGCAGAAAGTTCAATCATATGGTCTGCAATAGAAAACTAATTGTCATCGATCAATATTTTTGAGTGTGCAATATTCTTCTGCATTGTATCCATGATGGGAAGGATCATATTCTGAATATCTAATAGTGTTGTCCTGATCCTTGCATCTTCTCTTAATAACTCTGATTGCTTATCAGATAGGAGTCTGATTGTCATATGATGTGCAGAGCTTGAACTAGGTTCAAGTTGCAACTTTTGTGCACTGACCTTCAGATCCTCATCGATCTTGTTTAATTTGTCCTTTATCTCCTTTGAGAACTTGGCAACATTACATACTTTGACAAAAAGTGATGTTACCTTGGAATAGGAGGATTCAATGTTAGTCAAAACTGGATATAACTCTGCCTGATTGATAGCTATTTGTTTAGCAATGTGCTCAAGCACTTTATTTTCAAACTTTTTCTTAGCCTTCTCAAGCAACTTATCTAATCCAAAGGAATCTTCATTGAATTTGTTAACTGCTTCTACCAACTATAACAAAATGTGTTGAGAGGAATCAACCTCAACACCTATAGCTTCTGTCAGAATATTCTTGGCATCCTTAATGATCCTATATTCCTTATTTCTTTCTTCTTTTAACTTTTCCTGCTTTGCCTTCTTCTGGAGAAGTTCACCAACCATTTGCATTTGGTCTTCTGTGAGGTTTGCAAAGTCTAGTTGGGGAATCTCTATCTTTTCATCTAAGTCTATGTCCTCTACTACATTTTTACTCAAAAATATTGTACATGGTCGAGTCTTGGGTTCAACTATTTTTGCACTAAGTGCCTTTGTGGTTGAAATTATTATAGACATAGTAGGACTAGTAGTGAAAAATGGTAAAATTTCAACTAATTTAATTGGAATATTTGATGAATACAAAACTAAAGTATGTACAACTGTAGAATCTGGAGTACTTACGGTTGAAAAATTCAAAACTAAAGTAGGTATAGAAGATGATGTTGGAGATTGCAACTCAGTGGAAGGAGGCTAAAGCTCAGTGGATGAAGTGGTAGCCACTTCTATCATCGATGTGTTGAGTTGTGCTAGTGATGATTGGACATTTGATGTATCTATAGGAGTTGTCACAATCACACTTGAAGCTATCTCCGAGCTAGATTTAGCAATTTTTGCTAGAGAGTGAGGAAGTGAGGCAATTACCTCTGTGGCTATCCGAACTGGATCATCTTCCTCATCATTTTGTTTTCCTTCCTTGGTAGTTTCTCCCTCTACTTCTACCTAAACATTATCTATCTGAACTACTTCTTCTTCTTCTTCATCACTGTCATCTTCAATGTTTTTAATTACAATAGTTTCAATACTTGGTTGGTGAAGGTGATAGATTTTTTTCCAAGTAGTTTTTGCACTTTTCACAACTGACTCTATATCTTTCATTAAGATTAAACAACTGTTGAATTTTAATGTCATCTTATTTTCATTTTCTATCAATGCCTTATTAATTTCAGCATTTTTCAAACTTGGCATTAACTGTCTTAAGTTTTGAGCATATATGTCCTTGACAGTTTGCCTAGCATTGGACCATCTTAACTTGATTTTGTCTAACAAAACTCCTAGAACTTGAGAAGCCATGTCTTTAGGTGAGTACTTCCATTTTCCCATTTTCTCAATAACAACTTCTCTAATTTCCTTCTGCTCTGCTGCAGATCTTATTTCATATCTTAGAGATTTGAGATTTGCAATTCCAGATCCTTCTCTCAAACTCTTAATCTTTTCTTCTAAAGAGGGAGGAGGATTTTTTAATACAATATCATCACCGACTTTACCTACCTTGCCTCTTGTTCTTTTTCTTGTGAATACTGCAGTGGGTTCCTCAAGTACCTTGGTGATAGTTACCTTTCCTTTCTTCTTTGCAGGCACTTGTTCTTCTTTACTTTCATCCTTTTCTTCTCCTTCTACAATATCCTCTCATTTTCCATCGGTTAACATTAGAGGTGTGCTAGATTGCATCTGGACCATCCTCTTTCTGCCTTTGTTAACCGCCTATGGGAGCTTTATGCTTAGCTCAATTCTTACCTTAGCTTCATCATATGTTCCAAAGTATGGAACCTTTGGATCAATAGGTTGATTAACTAGGGCTTCAATTATATCTTTTTTCTCATCAATATTTACCTCATAAGGAAGAGGTTTCACCCATACAATCCTAGGCCTTACTGCCTGAATATATACTCTATCACAATCAACCATGAAACAAACATCATCTTTATAATCTTCCACCAATTTTTGTGGAATCCAGAATCTGCTATTCATCTTTTCTTTGAAAGATTCAAAATAGTTATCCATTACTCTTTCAAAATTCTCACCCATTTTTGCAATGTATTCATTTATCTAATAAAGAACAGGCACATCCTTTCTCCATAATACTGTGCCTTTTGATGGGAAAAACTTTTGAGCATAGAAAAATAAACAAACCAACAGCGAGCCAAACTTACATGGATTGTTCTTTGAGGTTTGAATGCTTTCCAAATTCTTGTTGAATAGGTTTAACAACAAATCTGCTAGATCAAAAGACAGATTTCTCTTCACAATTTTGTAGGTTAGGTCAATTGCTTCACATGGAACATTGTTCTGCCGACTTGAACTGTATATCTTATGGGCTATGACATATGTGCCAAATTTTAGTTCTACATCGGTAATACTACTTATCTTCATACCTCTACCATCCCACTTCTTTTCTAGCTCTACCCAACCTAGGGTTTTAGTAGATTTTGTTTTGTCAAGCATGGGAAGACCAGTGACTCGGTGGATCATCTTCTTGGTTATCTCTACTGGTCGCTCTAGCCAAATTTTTCCTTCATGTACTCGGATTAGGATGTATCTTATCCATTTTAACTGAAAACTCTGAGGTAAGTGAGTGATGTGAACTAAACCCTTATCTTCCAAATGTTTATGTTCTAGTTTCAAAACACCATCAACACATAGTTCATTACGAACAACATCTATCTCTTGGGTTCCAAGCTCTTGAATTGTACACTTAAAATGACCGCGAATGTCATTTATAAGAAGTACCTTAGGAGGAATTTTTGATTTAGCTCCACTCGGGTCTAGGGTTTCTGTGATCACGGGCACAAGTTTGAAATCTGGTGCTTTCCATTCTCCTCGTACTAACATTTCCAAAATTTTCTTTACTTTCGTGCTAGATGATGCCATGGTAGCTCGATAGACAAAGAAATTCTCCAAAAAAAAAAAAAATTCTCTGAATTGCTTGATTGCACTAGAAAATTTCTTTGCTCGATATGCTGATATTCGCGGTGAAGAATGAACTTGATTTCATGCTTTTTGATAAAAAAAAATTTCATTAATGCTTCATAGGAATTAGGGTATTGAACTTGACAGACTATCATCCACTATGCATTAATTTCTCGATAAAAGATTCCTCAACTCAGCGAACATACTGTTCCGACCTTACTCGATAACCATATGAAGTTGTGTTACTCCCAACCTTGCTCAGTTGAAACTGATACCGACCTTCCTATGATCCTTTTGTATCTTGTATACTAATTGGATCTTTCTTTCTTTTAATTTAGGAACTGTTTGGAATTTGTATGAGGATACAGTTCTAGTGCTACCTTGAAGACTCAATTGGAATTGATAGAGCCACTCTCTTCATGAGTGACTTCATTACTAGGACTGATTTTCTCGGTAGATTTAGGAATCCATTGTTGTTTCATCTTCTTCCTGATGCTATTTCCTTTCACTTTCTTTTCATCTTCAACTTCACCTAAATTCAAGCAATTTTTAGCTATATGACCAAGCTTAGTGCATTTATAACATCTTATGGTAGTATCCCTTTTTCTTAAGTGATGTCTTACACAATTTTTGCCAATGTGTCCATATTCACCATAGTAATGACATCTACACTAAGTGTTGTAATCCCAACCAAATATTTCTTTCACAATTTGTTATGCTGGATTGGGTGTTTTAGACCTACATTCTAATGCCTTGTGACCTTGTTTTTTACATAAGTGACATTTTTCTTTAAATCTTGGTTTCTCTGTGCATTCATTTGCTTTATGACCATGCTGATTGCAATTGTAGAATTTTCCATTGAATTTTTCTTTTCCATTGTTCCAACATTTGTTTGAAGTATGACCAATTTTTCCACAATGATTGCAAGTAGGTTTTTGATTCCTTTAAGTACCTTGATGGAGGATTCACCTTCTTTGTTGTGTCCAAGTCCTGCTTTTCTTTTTTGGTTTATGAAGGTTTTGTTCATACAGTTGATTCATATCTTCTAGAGATTTCAACATTCTCTCATTGATTTTCCTTTCAGTGTTTAGGTCATTCATCAATCTTAAACTAATTTCTTTTTCAAATCTCAGCTCCTCTTTTATATTTTCATTTTTTGATCTGAGAGTCAAGATTTCTTCATTTGTATTGGAGATCTGATCAATAAGGTTTTCTAGCTGAAAGGTTTGATTATGGATTTCATTTTTCTTTCCATCTATTTCATCTTTATCTTGTTTCTTTGTTCCAAGATTTCACAAAATCTTGTTGACTGAATTTCCTATTCTCTTTTCAATTTTCTTACTTCTTCTTGTAGAGATCCATTCTTTTCTAGAAGTTCTTTGATTGCATTGCTTGCTTCATCGGAGCTGTTTGAAGGGAAAAAATCTTCAATCTTTTCTTCAACATAGTCGTGGTCATTCATTTGATTTGAAAGTTCCTTCCTTCTATTTAGGGAATGGGAAAGATGATCTTTTGCTTCCTTGAGTTGAGCTATGGCCATTTCCAGATCTAGCCTTTCATTTTCAATTACTTTGTTAAGTCTGAATATCTCCATTATCCTAGATCTTTACTCAAGCTGTCAAACTTTATCCTGAGAACCACAAAGCTCTGATACCAATTGTTGGAAATAATCAAGATTGTCCAAGTTACTGAGAGGGGAGGGGTGAATCAGTAACCTCAAAATATTTTTAACCAATTCAGATCTTAACAGTATTCCAATTAACATTTATATTAATAGCCTAACTGCATGCATGAATAACTGAAAGAGTAAAACATTCACAACACTCTGAACACATAGATTTGATAACCCAAAAACCTTCCAAATAGAAAGTAAAACTGGGGTGGGGATGATACCCACAAAACTTCAATGCTGTAGTATAAAGTTTGCTGGTTAAGGCTTATAATGATCACTTCTGATGACATGCCCTGTTAGGAGCAATAAGGACTACTAGGTCCACCTTGTTAGAGGATTTACAAACATACAATGAAGTATGCACTTGGTAAAGAGATTTTACAAAAGACTATTAGGTCTACCTTGTTAAAGGATTTGGGGCTGATTCACCTATTAGGATGAAACAATAGATCTCTTACTTGCAACTGTACTTGCTGAATGGGATTCTTTGATGTATTGATCACCTTCTATGATAGATATGTCTCTACTACTCCTTATATTGCTATAGCCCTTTGTAATTCACTTATCTCTGCCTTTTCTTTTTGTCTTCACATATCATGCATTCTACTCTTCCTTTTTGTTGATTATATATCAATCCAAAATAATTACAAAAGAATTAAAAAGTTGGCTCTTACACAAACAAACACAAATATTACTGAGTCGGCCCAAATATAGTGACTCGGTTACTGCAAACTAACTCAGTGACTTTTTGATACTCAGCATCCGCTGCATTACTCGGCATCATCATGCACTTGGTAGAAGTGGAGACTCGATCCATACTAATCACTCGGTCATAGTTTCGAACTTGGTGTATACTAAAGACTCGATAGATATAGTGTCACTCAGTAAACACTGCTCAGACTGCTCAGTAAACACTGCTTTATCTGCTCAGTAAACACTGCCTTGTTTGCTTGGTAAACACTGCCTTATTTTCTCAATAAACATTGCCTTGTCTGCTCGGTAAACACTGCCTTGTTTTCTCGGTAAACACTGCCCGAATAAGTGTTGTCACTAATGGAAAACATACTTAATGCCAACACCATTTTCTCAAGAGAAGAAATCTACTAGAGACAAAATCTAGAGAATTTCGGTTGAAAGCGGGTGATAGGAACACTAAATTCTTTCTTTCTTCTACCAAGATTAGGAAGGAAGCCTCATCCATCTTCACTATTAAAAGTGCATTGATAGGGAGTGCCCTATTTTCCCAGTAACAAATTAGCAAAGAGGGAGTTTGCTTCTTCAAAAATCTTCTTGCTCTTGTCCTTCACCAGAATGAGAATAACCATGACATAGATGCTCTTCTTTAGAATATCCCATCTATTGTTTCTCATCAAGATAATATCAATTTAATGATACCTTTTACTATTAAGGAGCTTCATTCTATTGTCTTCTCTATGACCTCAGATAAAAATCCTGGCCCAAATGGATTCACTATGGTTTTTTTTCAAAAATGTTGGGATGTAATTAGCTTTGATATTCTAATGGATGTAGAAGAATCCAGTAAGGGGGTCTATATCCTCAAGGAGTTTCACAGAACTAATCTTACTTTAATCCCCAAATGCAAATATCCTCAAACATTTGTAGATTTCAGGCCCATATCTCTTTGCAACTCTGTATACAAGATCATTATGAAAGCTATTTACCTCAGGCTCAAACTACTCATTCCCAATTTAATCTCTCCTCAGCAATGAGGATTTGTCCCTAGTAGGGATACTTTAGATGGTGCTCTAGTTTCTCTGCAAGTTCTTCATATGATTGAGTCCTCTCAGATTCCCTCCTTTGTACTAAAATTAGACATGATGAAAGCCTATGACAAGGTCAACTGGTCGTTCTTTCTTAGAGTCCTTGCTAGCTTTGGCTTCTTAGACTCTTGGTATAAGTGGATCAAGCATTTCCTATCTAGTGCCTCATTTTCAGTCCTTGTTAATGGTATTCTCTCCACTTTTTCTCATGCCACCCAAGGTGTTCACCAAGGGGACCCAATTTCCCCCTTTCTTTTTATCATCATGGCAAAAGCTCTTAGTAGGTTCATCCAAGCCCAAAATGCCCTCACCAACTGGAAGGGCATAAATATTCCTAACTTAGCTCTATCCATCGCCCATAATTTTTTTCTAATGGCATGTTTCTCTTTGGTAGGTCCTCTATCCAAGATGCTAGATGCGTGAAATGATTATTAAATATATAGACATCTGGTTTTGGTTAGGTGATCAATCCCCTCAAATCCAAAGTGTACATGCTTTTCACTCCAGATGCAATCCGACAGATAATCACAAACATTCTTGGTTTTCTTGTAGATGAGTTTCCATCTATTTATCTTGGTATACTGTTCTTTCTTGGGTCAGTGAAGTCATCTTTTTGGGATAATGTTTTTAGTGAGCTTAAGAGTAGAATTTCAGCCTAGAAAGCTTATTGGCTTTCCTTATCTGGTAGGATCTTATTAATCAAATTGAAAAGATCATTCAATCTTTCCTCTATTCTTCCAACATGACTAATGTAAGAAAAATCTCCCTTGTCTCTTTGCATAAACTTTCCACTAGTAAAATTTCTAGAGGAGCAGGCTTACATTATCTTTCTCTTAGAAATAATTCTTTTGGTGGGAAATTAGTATGGAACATGTATTTCAGACCTCAGTCTCTATGGTGTCAAATCATGCAAGAAAAATACCTAGATTCTCCTTGTTCTCATCGAATCTTTACTATCTATAATTCCCCATCCGGCTCTCCTACCTAGAACTTCATGATGTCATCTAGAGAAGTTGTCACTAAATATCTTTCTTGGCAGGTTCATAATGGCCTTAATATATCTTTTTAGAAAGAATCTTGGAATGGATTCCTGCCTCTAAGTGCTTCTGATTCTTTAAATAAAGCCATGAGAGTTTCCTCTCTTCTCTCGGGAGAATTGTTAGTAGACTATGTGGACTATATCGATATTGTGTCCCATATGGTGTCTTGGAAGAATCCTTCTTCCCTATCTTGCAAGGGAATTTATGGTAGTCCTTTCTAAAAGACTTGTTTTTTAATCTAAATAAAGTGATAAGTTATTGTGGTGCCCCACAAACAAAGGAATCTACTCTGTTAAATCTAGCTAAAAGGCTCTTCAACAAATTGTTGAGCAATAAACATCGCAACGAGATTTCAAATTTTGTTGGGACAAAAGTATCCTCCCAAAAGCTGGTGTCTTCTCTTCGCTTGCCATCCAATATAGGGTTCTCACCAGTGACAGGCTTTCCAAATTTCATATAGCTGATCCTTTTAGTTGTGTATTGTGTGGTGCTCAAGAGGAATCTATGGATCATCTATTTGTTCATTGTTCCTTTTCCCATTAATGTTGGGACCTTGTTATGGATAAATTATCCAATCCCTCTCGTCTTCCTAGGTGTCTTTGGGAGCTTTTCCAGTCCTAGCCCTCCCTAGTTTTGTCCTCAATCTTTGCTTGTTTGTGGATAGTTATTCCTTCTTTAGTTATCTGGTCTATTTGGTGGGAACGTAACAAAAGAATTTTTAAGAAAGAATTCTTAGATGCTAATTATGTTATCTCCTCAATCAAAATTGATGCAAGAGCATCTTGAATCACAAAATAAAAGGGGGCATGATAAAAAATAAAAAAAAGAAAAAGAAAAAAAAAGAGAGGAAAAGAAAAAAAAGAAAAAAAGAGGGAAAAAAAAAAGGAAAAGAAAAGAAAAGAAAAAGTTATTTCATTTTCCAAGGTGCATAGGTAGAATAAAAGAAAAAGAAAGAATTAAAAAAAATAAAAATAAATCATTTAATTTATTGAGGTGTGTAGGTGGCATTTTAGAAATTTGTAGAAAGTTCTTGCATTTAATATTTGTAGCTAGGTAGTTACACCTTTCTATTTTCTTATTGGCCACAAAGGTAATACAATTTTCTAATTGGCCCTTCATCATTGGTATCAGAGCACCCTTCATCAGTGGTATCAGAGAAGGAGTTCCTGAGTGTGTAGACAGATCACTGACTGTGAGGTAGTTTGGAATAGGACCTTGGGTTGGGTGAAATTTTTCTTCAGAGGATGCTAGTATGGAGAAGAGAAAGAAAAAGATGACTTTTTTGATTGGGTGGATTCTTAGAATCCCTAGACTTGAGAAAATTAGAGACAGATATCAAGAAGAGATAAGAGCTACAATACTAGATGTGAAGAAGCAAGTTGTTGAATTAGAAGCGGAGCTGAAAAAGAGAAGAGTGATTGAAATAGATGATGAAAATTCTTTGGATACAGAAAAGAAATAAGATAAAGTGGAGTATCATGCAAGCGGTACAAAAGAAGAGGAAGAGCATGAAGATGAAAAGATTTACGAACCTGAAATTGATGGAGATGATTTGATAATGAAGATTGTAGCAATAGAGAAAGAGTGAAATACTTTGGTTGGAAGTAAAAGGAAAGAAGTTATTACATGCCTTGTTGAAGATAGAAAAGAAGAAAACAAAGATTAAGATATGAAAGAGGTAAATTTTTATAAATTGTGGGATGCTAACTTTAAGATGGACTTGAAATATAATGATGCTGGTTTATATGAGGACTTTGCAAGTGATGTTTGGTATGCAAAAGAATATTTGTATGGTATTACTGAGTTTACGATAGATGCATTAGATCCTACAAGTTTGGAGGAGAATAAGAGTTACTAATGGATGAGGTTGATTGCATAGGAGTATTGTCAACATCATATAATTGTGCCAACTAGGTGTTGGAAAAGAAGGAAAAAGAAAATATATCAACAGCGGATACTTATTCCAGCATGGTGTTGGAAGAGGAGAAAAATAAATGTTAGTAGTGGCTACTTCATTTTGTGAATCCATATCCACAAAAATTTTCCTACCTTGGGTGTCTGATGCAGGAGCATCTTGCATCAAAAAATAAAAGGGGGCATGATAAAAAAAAAAAAAAAAAAAGAGAAAAAAAAAGAAGAAAAAAAGAGAAGAAAAAAAAAGGAAAAAAAAAGAAGAAAAAAAGAGAGGAAAAAAAAAAGAAAAAAGAAAAGAAAAGAAAAAAAAGTTATTTCATTTTCCAAGGTGCATAGGTGGAATAAAAGAAAAAGAAAGAATTTAAAAAAAAATTTAAAAATCATTTCATTTATCGAGGTGTGTAGGTGGTAGTTTAGAAATTTATAGAAAGTTCTTACATTTAATATTTGTAGCTAGGTAGTTACACATTTCTATTTTCTTATTGGCGACAAAGACAATGTAATTTTCTAATTGACCCTTCATCAGTGGTATCAGAGCACCCTTCATAAAAAACACTCATCTCTGGACAAGTTAATGATAGATCATCTAGCCATTTTAACCCTAATACAACTTTCTCTTTGTCAGATAGTTAGGTGACAAGTTCTTGGAAGCTTATTTCCCTTCCTTTGTGCCCTGTATTCCCTCGTATCAAGAAAGTTCCTATATCAAGATCTTCAATTAAATGGATCCCTCTTGACTCTCCTGTCATCAAGCTTAATTTTGACTAGTCCTCTAAAGGGAACCCCAGGGAGTCAGGAATCGAGGTTTGTCTAAGAAAGCACGAAGGTAAACTCTTAGCTTATTTGGCATCCCCTATTAAGTCTAGTACTAATAATATGGTGGAAGCTATCACATTTCTTGAAGGGTTAATTCTTGCTAAGAAATTATCTTTCTCTAATCTACATATTGAGGGTGACTCTATGGTTATTATAAATGCGTACATCCATAGGTCTATTGACAATTGGCAATTGAAATATGTTTTCCAGCAAGTCTGGGATCTCATTGACTCTCTGGATATATTTCTTATTTCCCATATCTACAAAGAAGGCAACAAGATGACAGATGTTTTAGCTAATTATGGTTGCAATAAAGTTATCTTGGACTCCTACTCTTCAGTTAATGGGTTAGATCATTTTCCTTCCATCATGGAAATTATTCAGAATGAGTCCTCATGTTAATGGTTCCCCTATTTCTCTAGGTAATGGCATTCTCTGTATCACTTCAGGCTTTCCTATAATTTTATAGCTACCTATTCATTTGTTGGAAGGGCTTCGCCAACTATGAGTGTAAGAAATATTGTCATGATCTTGCATTCGGTTGAATGCTTTATCTTCTATGTTTGGCATACAAAGCTCTCTTATGTTCACACATCTAGTGACTCTAATTAAAATGCTTAGTCATCTATGGGTATATGAAAGATTGCCATGCTGTTGTTATGCTTTCTCTATTATGATTGGCACAGAAGGCTTTCTTACACTCTCACAGCTTCTTATTCATTGGTTGAAATGATTAGTTAGTTGTGGGTGTAAGAAAGATTATTATGTTCAAGCATCCAGGCATGTGCAAGATCATGAGGGGCCAAAAAGTGGCAATGTAAAAAAATCTACTTTTCAGTCATCCAAAAGTGCATGAAAATGTATGTTGACTTTTTAGTAGGCCTGGGTGTCATTACACCTAGGCAAACCTGACACCAAAGCACAAGCCTAATCAGGTACTTAATATTTTCAGGTACATGAAAAAATGGCAGGAGTAAATAAAAAAATTGAACTTTTATGTATAAAAAGAGGTATATATATAATGGTTAACTATGAAATATGAACTTTGAAATATATAATGTTTAACTATAAAATTGAACTTTGAAATATGTATGATATCACTATATATATATATATATATATATATATATATATATATATATATATCGTTTAAGGGGTATTAAGGGGTATTATGTAAATATCTTAATATATTTTTAAATATATATTATATATATAATTATATTTAACAAAATTATATTATATTTATATGTACAAATTATATACATACATACATACATATATGTATGGATGTATGTATGTATGTATGTATACTGATGTAGCACACAATCCTCTGTCAACAATAAAATTTAATTACCAGATAAAAACATAGATTTGAAACCTTCAATATTATTTATTCATCACTGACCAACTCTACAATTCGCTGCAAACTCTGAAGTAACCAAAAAACTAGAAAACATAAGAAATTACCCTTTTTGGCATTTTTTTTTCCACAGGTGTTTTTTGCCATTTTTAGTAATTTTTGAAACAAAACCTAAAAAGATGAGATTTTCCCTAAACATTCCTTTGACTAAGTTAGAATGAATTGCCAACTAATATCTAAGATTTGATAACATAAATTCAAATTTATTACAAAATAGAACTTTCTAAAAACTAGAGAAAAAATACTAAAAGCTGATTTCAGAGCTCGAGATGAAACTTTCAGATCCCAAAAATGTGCTAAAATGGACCCCAATCGATCTAAGATTTTGGAAAAACAAATGCCACCATCTAAGGCATGCACCTAAAAAATTTCAGCAAAAACCCAAACCTGAGTCAAAAGTTATGACCTCCAGAAGTTTTTGTATGAGATTATGACCTACGGAAGGCCTTGCATCATTGTCCCCCTCTTTAAAGGAATGTAGCTCCTGGAAGTGGTTGTCTATGAACTGCTACAACTTTTTGGTGTCCAATTTCATCACTTCCCATTCTGAGATCCAGGTGTTATCTGTTGCTAGTAATCTCTTCCACTGAATCAGGTACCTATTGTAATGACCATTCCATGTGACTGTAGACTACTTGTCCAGAATGTGGGCAATCTTTTCCTTCTTTTTTCTTGGAAGGTGGTGATGCCAATCCACCTCATCTATACTGGCTAGCTCAGGTCATTCTCCATGAAATTTATTTAAATCAGAAACATTAAAGACAGGAGAAATATCCAGATCATCTGGTAGACAAACCTCATAAGCATTATCATTGATCTTCTTCAAGATTTGGCAAGGACCTATCTTTTTGTATTTCAATTTATGATATGTGCTAGTGGGAAATCTCTCACAACTCAAGTACACCATCACCAAATCACCTACATTAAATATCGGTCTCCTTCTATTGACATCTACAGCAGCCTTATATCGCTCATTACTATCCTACAATTTACTCCTCACATCTTGTTGAAGCTATTGAAGGTGTTCAGCAAATGCTTCCCCATCATCGCTAATTCGGCCTTGCACAGGGAGTTGTACAAGGTCTAAAATACCCTAAGGATTCTTACCATATACAATCTGAAAAGGAGATTTTCTAGTTGATCTATTAATAGAACTATTGTAAGTGAACTCTGCATGAGGCAATGCTAGGTCCCACTACTTGGGCTTATCACCAACAATGCACCATAACAGGTCTCCCAAACTCTGATTAACTACCTTAGTTTGTCCATCAGTTTGGAGATGATAGGCATAGCTAAACTACAACTTTGTTCCCATCTTTTTCCATAAGGTCCTCCAGAAATGACTCAAAAAATTAGTATCCCTATTAGATGTGATAGTCTTTGGAATGCCATGGAGTCTAACAACTTTTGAAAAAAATAAATTTGCTATCCTTATGGCATCATTAGTTTTTTTACAAGCAATAAAATGAGCCATCTTAAGGAATCTATCAACAACTACAAAGATAAAATTTGTACCTCTCTGGGTGTGGGTAAGCCCCAATACAAAATCCATACTCACATCTATCCATGGCTCGATGGGTATAGGTAGAGGTGTATACAAGCCTATGTTTTGGGAATGACCCTTAGCCACTTGACAAATTCTGCACCTTGCCACATACTTAGTAATGTCCCTTTTAAATTTTGGCTAGTAGTATTTATCTTCAACCAAGGCTATTGTCTTGTCCTTCCCAAAGTGACCAACCAAACCACCACTATGAAATTCTAGGATAATATTGTCCATCATGGAACCAAATGGTATGCAAAGTTGTTTTCCTCTAAAGAGGTAACCATCCTGCATAAAGTATTCTCCTCTCATGTGATCTGAAAGACTAGTTGTTGGCTCTTTAATCTGCTCTATAATTTCCCAAAAATTAGCATCATCCTCATACAAAATTTTAATGGAATCAAAACCAATTACCTTTTTTTCCATTGTAGTGATTAGCATAACGCGTTGACTTAGGGCATCAGCAACCTGATTCTACCTTCTAGACTTATACTTCAAAACAAAATTATACCCTTGCAAGAAAGACACACATTTAGCATGCCTACTATTCAATTTCTTTTATGTGTTCACATATTTCAAGGCCAAATGATCTATAAACAATACAAATTCTTGTGGGACCAAATAATGCCTCCAATGCCATAAGGCTTGAACAATAGCATAAAATTCTAAATCATAGGTAGAATAGTTCTTCCTCACATCATTCAAATTTTCACTGAAAAAAGCTATTGGTTTACCTGCCTAGCTAAGAACAACACCTATTCCAACATGGGAAGCATCACACTCTACTTCAAATACTTTATCAAAATTTGGAAGTGCCAATATAGGAGTTTCAGTTACCTTTTTCTTCAAGAATTTGAAACTTTGTTCAACATTTGTTGTCCATGTGAACTCCCTTCCTTTCATACAATCTGTTATGGGCACTACAATACTGTTAAAATTTCAAATAAACTTTCTATAGAAGGTTTCCAAGACATGAAAACTCCTTACCCCTATTATGTTAGATGGACTAGGCCGGTCTACGATTGCCTTGACCTTTTCTAGGCCCATCTAAACACCATCTTCAGAAATGACAAAGCCTAGAAAAGTCAAATTGGTTTGCATGAATTTGCACTTCTTTAAATTTGCATAGAGCTTCTCTTTCCTTAGTACACTCAAGATGAGCCTCAAGTGTTGCAGGTGATCTCTATTTTTTCTATAAATTAGGATATCCTCAAAAATAAAGAACAACAAACTTACCAATGTAGGGTTGTAAGATAGTATTCATCAATCTCATGAATGTACTTGGTGCATTAGAAAGCCCAAATGGCATAACCATCCATTCATACAAGCCATCCCTAGTCTTAAAAGCTATCTTCCACTCATCTCCTTCACGAATTCAAATCTGGTGGTATCCACTTCGTAGATCAATCTTGCTAAAGTATTTGGCCCCTGCTAATTCATCCATCATATCCTCTATACAAGGAATTGTTAGAATAACTGAGAGGGGGGTGAATCAGTTATTTAGTGTCCCAATACAAAATGTATAATTCAAAACAAATTCTTCAATTTATGCTGATCGGTAAACATAAAATATTTTCACTATTTGTGCTTTTATCGATTACCAGTCTAATACTTATAATAGTTACCAATCAAATCTAACATGTAATATGCAAAGTATGATAATAGACAAATATCACAATCAACACATAACACAAGAGATTTAACATGGAAACCATGTAAAGGGAAAAACCAACTAGGACTGGCAACCCAAAAATGTTCACTCTTCTAAAGTGAGGTCAGTGAAGACCCAACCCTATTAAAGGTTTACAAACACACTGTCAAGTGTGACCTTGTTAGAGGCTTTTAGACTAGAAGTTATCATCCAACCAGCATTCACTATGGGGTTGACAGGATAACAATGTTCATTATATGAATGATACATCATAAGACTTTCAAAGTCTACTCGGTTAAGAGATTTTGACTATTTACAATGGTTAAATATGCAACAGTAAATGATCTTCCTTAATACAACATCAATTGCAGATTACAGACTAATATTTAGCTCATACAAATCTTTCTGATCAATATTTCACTTCAGATTCAATACTGTATCAACTTAATGTCTATTGGTAATAACTCTTTGTAGCTCAGTAATTATTCTACAACTCAGTTCTTACTAACCAGTATGATTAGAATGCATGAAATCTTGTTCATGCAATAATATTGTAGTATCTTCTTCCTCTAGCATTAGTTTCATAATGAAATCCTAGTCTCTTCTATAGATGAGTAAATCATTTTCTTTCTATCCATCAGATTTTTCTGCTTAATCATCTTCATTGATTTTTCCGCTTCAAGCTTCCTCGACTGATGTGTTAATAACACATTTCAATCTATTCCATTAGATCTTCCTTTAATTATGTTAGCCGTCAATCTTCATAACAAACTTTATTTGTTACCTTGATTTCATATACTTTCTAGCTCATCAATCTTATCAACTAAACTGATCATTTAATTCATTCTATTCTAATCAGTTAACAAAGAAATGCATCAGTGAACACAAGCTCAGTTAATACTGTGCTCGGTATACATTACACTCTGTTGGTGTATACTACAAAATGATTCATTTACCGACAACACTGCTTTGTGTCCTTCAGCTCAATTCTTCATCATAGATGAATGCAACATAATAAAGTCAATATCATATGATCATAGACTCATCAACAAGTTACTCAGTGTATTCCTTATCCTCACCTGACATGTACATATTTTTCATGTAGATTTCTTTGTTCTTCATCTCTTTCACCTTTCTTCAGATGTATCGGTATAGTAACTTACAAGTAATGTCAAGCTAGTTGACATCAATGACAATATAATACTGATTTAATCATAATACATATCTAATCAACAACTTCTCAATGATCTTTAATCACAGATTCTTCAATCAGATTCCAAATTAGTTGTAGTCCAACAATCTCTCCCTTTGGCATTGATGGAAACTCAAGTAATATGAAATATACCATACACATACCAAACATATATTCTACAACTCTGTGAACAAATGTTCATACAAGCTCTCCTTAGCTTAATATGTTTAATCACTATGTTATTGAACATTTGTAATGATGTAATGTCAATCATCAGATATGCTCAATTTTCCTACTTATGTTCTTTTTAACCGATCTTCAATATTCTGTCTCATTCAGATTGTCTCTCCCTTAGATAGTTCTCATTGGTGCATAATCCTTTTCATATTATTTATCTCTCCCTTTGAGAGAAATGCCAAAGAAACAAATAAACAAACAGTTATGTCTTCCTCTGTATCTCTGTATACAGATATCCCAATCGGTTCTAGTTCTCCAAACTTAATCACAACCTTGAACATGATTCAAAGTGTGAGCTATGTTGTATCAACATGTATGATCTTCTGATAAAAATAGGCTGATGCAACATCTAGATCACCTTAGTAACCAATAGATAGGGGACAGACCCCAAGTCTAGTCCTCAAGTATTCAAATGTATCCTTTGGTAGAGGCTTTGTAAAAATATCTGCAAGTTGTTCTTTATATGTGACAAATTCCAATTTCACTTTCTTCACTTGCACTTGTTCTCTTAAGTAATGATACTTAATAGAGATATTCTTTGTCTTTGAGTGCATCACAGGATTCTTTGAAATATTTATGGCACTAGTGTTGTCACAATATATAATCACTAGGTCAGTGATTACTTCATTCATTCCTTCCAACACTTGCTTGATGTAGGAAATGTTTGAACAATTATTAGCAGTAGAAACATACTCTGCTTCAGCTGTAGACTGAGAAATACAGGCCTACTTCTTACTTGTCCAGGTTACAAGTCTTTCACCAAATAAAAATGCTCCTTTGATGGTGTTTTTTCTGTCATCCACATTTCCAGCCCAATCAACATTGGTGTATACATTCAGTTCAAACTTTCCTTCCTTAGGATACCATAATCCATAATTCTCTATTTTCTTTAGGTATCTTAAGATTCTTTTAGTGGGTATCATGTGTGATTCTCTAAGATTAGCAGAAAATCTAGTAATAATTCCCATAGCATGTGCTATATCTGGCCTACTATGAACTGCATATTTTAATTTACCAATCATAGATTAGTATAGTGTCTGATTTACCTCAGTAGTTTCATCTTCCTTTGTCAATTTTCATCCAATAGCCATCGGTGTTCTCAGAGGTTTAGCATCTTCCATGCCAATATCTTCAGTACTTCCTTTATGTATTTAGATTGTGTGATAAATATGCCATCACTCTATTGAATCACTTGTAGTCCTAGAAAGAACTTAATCTCTCTGAACATAGACATTTCAAACTCCTTTTGCATTTCATTAGTAAATGATTTACACACATGATCTGAACCTCCAAAAATAATATCATCTACAAATATTTCAGCAATGATAATAGTATCATCAGTGTCTCCTTTCATTTACAGATTGTTGTTTTCACTTGTTCTAACAAATCCAATACTTAACAAGTATGCAGCCTTTCATACCAAGCTCTTGATGCTTGCTTCAAACCATACAAAGCTTTATGTAATCTACATACCATATCTTTGTTTTCTGGATCAACAAATCATTCAAGTTGTTCTATGTAGACCTCTTCTTCAAGTATACCATGTAGAAAAGCTGACTTCACATCCATTTGACAGACTTTGAATTTCTTGTGTGGAACATATGGAAGTAGCATTCTAGCTCCTTCCAATCTAGCAATAGGTGCAAATTTTTCACCATAGTCAATGCCTTCTTCCTATGCATATCCCTTGCATGCCAATCTAGCTTTATTTCTTGTGACTTCACCATTTTCATTCAGGTTGTTCCTGAATATCCACTTAGTACCGATAACATTCTTGTCTTTTGATCGGGGGTACTAAGAAACAAGTTTTTTTCTTCTCTATTTTCTCTATTTCTTCCTTCATTGCATTAACCCATTCTTCATTTTCTGATGGAATTTTTACAGTTTTTGGTTCAAATTCACAAACTAGACATCTACCTTGTCTTTTTTTGCTTCTATTTTGCATTCCATCATGTCTGTCTCCAATAATTTGTATCTCAGGATGATGTCTTCTAACAAAACTAGCTAGAACTCGGTTTCTTCTTTCTTGTTCATCCTATTCAGGTTCATTTCTTTTCTCGGTAGCTCCATTTTGTTCATCAATTTGTGTTTCCTATTGTTGTACATTATTTTCCTACTGACCGGTTATCACAGACTGTGGTGTTGGTAAATACTCTAGATGTTCAATGTAATTGAATTTACTGTAGTCTTCTTGTTCCTTTGTATTTTCCTCTATGTTCTTGTCATCAAACTCATCAACACGAACATTAGTACTTTCAATTATCTTATTTGTGACTTTTTTCAGACATTTATATGCTTTACATGTAGAGGAATAACCCAAAAATATCCCTTCATCTCCTTTTGACTCAAATTTGCCTTTTCTTTCATCTTTCAAAATAAAGTATTTACTTCCAAAAATCTTGAAATAACTTATAGTAGGTTTGTGTCCAAACCATAGCTCATAGGGTGTTTGGTTGGTATCCTTCTTTAGTTGTACTTAGTTAAGAACATATACACCTGTACTAACAACTTCCCTCCAATATGTTTGAGCAACATTCTTCTATATCATCAATGTTCTAGCACAGTCAATTATTGACCTATTCCTTCTTTCAGTAATGCCATTTTGTTGAGGTGTCCTCGATGCAAAGACTTGTCTTTTAATACCATGCTCATTATAAAAATTAGTAAATTCATCAGAGATAAATTCACCTCCTCTATTAGATCTTAAGCATTTTATTTCTTTTCCAGTCTCTTTTTCTACCTTAGCTTTATGCCATTTAAACATTTTAAAAGCTTCAGATTTCTCCTTCAAGAACATAATAGTCATTAGTCTAGTATAGTCATCAACAAAAAGAATAAAGTATCTATCACCATAATAGCTCTGAGTTCTCATAGGACCACACAAGTCAGTATGAACCAACTCAAGTATCTTCTTTGTTGAATAGTCTTTGCTTTTGAAACTAGACTTAGTCATATTACATTTATGACATTCATGGCACATGGCATGATCAGGTTTTGACAAGTTAGGCAATCCTCTAACTCTTTTCTTTTTACTAATCTTGATCATGTTGTCAAAGCTCACATGGCATAACCTTTTGTGCCACAACCAAGCATCTTCATCCTTTATTAACAAATGAGAAGACTGATCCATATTAAGATAGACTAGATTACCTCTGGATTGTGTACCAGTTCTGACAAGTCTTCCTTCTTTATCATAAATCTTCACCTTTTTTCTCTCAAAAGCTAGTCAATGGCCTAAATTGTTCGGCTGAGACACACTTAACAAATTATAGTTCAATCCATCTACCCAGTATGCATTTTCACATTTTATTTTGTTATTGATCATAAGTGAACCTTTACCTCTTACCATACAAGGTGCATCATTTCCCATTCTCACAGATCCTCCATTGTATTCTATAAGCTGATCAAACTTTTCTACATCACCGGTCATATGATGTGTACAACTACTATCTATTATCTATGTATCATTTCTTCTTACTTTAGAGATTAGTGTTGTCTCTTCATATTTATCTTCTTCTACTAAATCATCTTTCATAGAAACAAATACAACTTCTATATCATCATCAAAATCATATTCAGTTTCTACATTTTTGGCTATGTAACATACCTTTTTGCCTTTATCATCTCAATTGTCTCTATTATTGTGTCAGTAGCCTCTGTTAACTCTTCTTCCATAGCTTCCTTTAGATCGGTCTTTGGATCTATCATCATCTTTCTTCTATGGACATCTAGCAGCAATGTGACCAACTTATTTACAATTAAAGCATGCCAAAGGTAGCTTACCTCTATATCTTCCCTTTCCTTTGGGCAATCTTCTAGCCATAAGAGCTTCAAGCTCATCAAGTTCATCATCGGTATTACCATCACTGTCATTGTTCTTATTATTCCTACTAGACTTACCAATCTTCAGAGAAGACATGAAAGTGGATTCAAGAGGAGGAACAATATTGTTATCAAAGTTATTCAATTCAAAAGTTGTGAGTTTACCAATCAGTGTGTCAAGAGTAAGGTTGGATGTAGCTCTTATTTCATGAATTGCAGAGATTTTGATTGCATAAACTGGCAGAAAAGTTCTGAGAATCTTTCTTATCACTGTTTCATCATCTATGACTCCATCTGATGCTCTAAACCTCTTTCATTCTATTTGAGTACTGCACAATATTCTCTACTTTTTTCATTCTCGTATCATCAAATCTTCCTCTCAAGCTTTCAGCTCAGGCTCTTTTGACATTCACATCTCTACTGTATATAAAATTTAACTTGTCCCACATTTCTTTAGCAGTAGTGCATCCCTTAATGTCTTTAAATTTAGCATCGGTATAGGTAGCAGCAAGTTCCATCATAGTAATATTGTGTTCATGCCTATCTCTTAGTTGATCAAGGGTCAGGGGACCAGTGGACAGTGCAATGTACCCATTCTCCATCAATTCTAGTGCAGAATTCTCAATTCAAGATATGTCCAACTTCATCTGGCTTTGCCATACTACGAAGTTCTCATTATTCAGTTTCAGTACTTCCCTCTTATACATCTTGAGACCTTTTTGTTTAATTCCTTAAAACTCTATTCTAAGCAACCATAGCTCTGATACCAATTGTTAGAATAACTGAGAGGGGGGTGAATCAGTTATTCAGTGTCCCAATGCAAAATGTAGAATTCAAAATAAATTCTTCAATTTTTGTTGCTTAGTAAACATAAAATATTTTCACTGTCTGTGCTTTTACCGATTACTTGTCTAATACTTATAACATTTACCAATCAAATCTAACATGTAATATGCAAAGTATGATAATAGATAAATATAAAAATCAACACATAACACAAGAGATTTAACGTGGAAACCCTGTAAAGGGAAAAACCACCTGGGACCGGCAACCCAAAAATGTTCACTCTTCTGAAGTGAGGTCAGTGAAGACCTAACATTATTAAAGGTTTACAAACACACTGTCAGGTGTGACCTTGTTAGAGGATTTTAGACTAGAATTTATCATCCAACTAGCATTCACTATGGGGTTGATAGGATAAAAATGTTCATTCTATGAATGATACACCATAAGATTTTTAGAGTCTACTTGGTTAAGAGATTTTGACTATTTACAATGGTTAAATATGCAATAGTAAATGAGCTTCCTTAATACAACATCAATTGCAAATTACAGACCAATATTTAGTTCATACAAATCTTTCTGATCAATATTTCACTTCAGATTCAACACTATATCAGCTTACTGTCCATCAGTAATAACTCTCTATAGCTTGGTAATTATTCTGCAGGTTGGTTCTTACTAACCAATATGATCAGAATGCATGAAAGCTTGTTCATGTGATAATCCTGCAGTATCTTCTTCCTCTAGCATTAGTTTCATAATGAAACCCTAGTCTCTTTTATAGACAAGTAAATCATTTTCTTTATGTCCATCAAATTTTTTTGCTTAATCATCTTCATTGATTTTTCCACTTCAAGCTTCCTAAGTTGATGTGTTAATAACATGTTTCAATCTATTCCATTAGATCTTCCTTTAATTATGTTAGCCGTCGATCTTCATAACAAACTTTATCTGTTACCTTGATTTCATACACTTTCCAACTCATCAATCTTATCGACTAAACTAATCATTTAATTCATTCTATTATGCTCGGTTAACAAAGGAATGCATTAGTGAACACAAGCTCGATTAATACTGTGCTTGGTATACAATACACTCTATCGGTGTATACTGCAAAATGATTCATTTACTGACAATACTGCTTTGTGTCTTTCAACTCAATTCTTCATCATAGATAAATGCAACATAATAAAGTTAATATCATATGATCATAGACTCATCAACAAGTTACTTAGTGTATTCCTTATCCTCATCTAACATGTACATCTTTTTCATGTAGATTTATCTATTCTTCATCTCTTTCACCTTTCTTCAGATGTATCGGTATAGTAACTTACAAGATAAGTATTGTCAAGCTAGTTGACATCAATGACAATATAATATTGATTTAATCATATTACATATCTAATCAACAACTTCTCAGTGACCTTTAATCATAGATTCTTCAATCAAATTCCAAATCAGTTGTAGTCCAACAGGAATAGGAAAGTGATACTTGATAGTAATCTTATTAATTTCTCTACTGTCAGTACACATCCTCCATGTTCCATCCTTTTTTGGAGTCAACAATGTAGGCACAACACATGGGCTCATGCTTTCTCTAACCAAGCCTTTCTCAACTAGTTTTTTAACTTATTTGTTGAGCTCTACATGTTGTGTTGGGTTCATTTGATAAGCTGCTTGATTAAGAAGAGTTTCTCTAGGAATCAAATCAATGTGGTGTTGTATATCCCTTTCTGGTGGGAGATCATCAGGTAGCTCATTTGGAATAACATCAGAAAATTCTTCTAGTATCTTTACTACATCATGTTGTATTATGTCTACTAGTTCTTCTCCTCTTTTTACAACCAAAGCATAGCAACAACCTGTCACCTTCATTTCTTTGACAACATCCTTTGTAGACAACATGGTCTCATTCTTCCTTTCATCCTTAAGTGGTAAGAGAGTCACTTTAGAGCCATCTTTCCAGAACGTATATGTATTTTTCTCTCCATCATGCATGATCTTCCTATCATACTGCCATGGCCTTCCCAACAAAATATGGCAAGCATCCATAGGAATAACATCACACCATATCTCATCCTTATAGATTTTTCCTATAGTAAACCTAACCAGACATCTTTTATCAATAGTAACCTCATTTCCTTTCTTAAACCATGCAATACAGTAAGGATGGGGATGCTTCTCACATTGCAGATTTAATTTCTCTACCATTTCCTTAGCTACCATATTCTCACAACTACCCCCATCAATAATAACTTGGCATACCTTTCTACCAGAAGTACATCTAGTTCTGAAGAGGTTGGTTCAAAGCCATGAATCATCAAAGAATTTTATAGGGACTTCTTCCTTCTCTGGAATGATCATCGACCTCCTCATCATGAGAGTTTCTCCCACATCTGGAAGGACTTCTTGTTCTCTTCCTGCTTCTATGGATTCTAGCTGAACTAGGTTCACTCTAGATTGTCCTTGATTTCTTTCTGGCACGTTATAATTTGAGCATTCAAAGGCTCTGTGTCCTTCTCCACACCTAAAACAAGTGAAAGGCCTTCTCTAGTTTTCCAAGCCTCTTCCACCTTCATAGCCTCATCCTCTCTGAAACCCCCTTCCTCTTTCTTGATTTGGAGGATCTTTCCTGGTGTCTATATTTTTTTCAAACCCTTGAAAAGAATCTCCCCAACCATTATTAGAACCTCCCAAAAATGGAGTTGAGGTACCCCTTCAACCACCTATATTCCTTTGGATATATTGCCTATTCTACTTTTCTTCAGCCTTTAGGGCTAGTTGGTAGGCTTCCTCCATACTATTGACATGATGCATGCTCAATTCATCTTGGATGGATAATTTTAGGCCATTCAAATATCTAGCAGCCATCTGCTCATTATTTTATTGATGCTCTATGCACATGGATAGCTTGTAGAATTCATTTGTATAGTCTTGCACTGAAGACAAGTTCTACTTCAAATTCTGGAACCTATAAAAGAGGGTTTGTGAATAATCCATGGGTAAGAATTTTTCCTAGTGATTTTTCTCTATCTTGCTCCATGTTTTAATTTTGTGTAGGCAAACTTCATCTTTTTCTCTTCTATCATAGGCTTCCATTCAAAAAATATCCCCATCTCGTTCAACCAGTCTATTAATTCTTTTGGCTTAAGACTACCAGCATAGTCTAAAATGTCAATCTTGATTGCTTCACTCCTTCCTTCCAAATCCCTGAGAACTCTATCTTCATAGCTCATTTCTTCCAACCTTTCTTCTGTATTTTCTTCATTTTGGTCAGCACCTCTTCGGTTTTCCTCTTCATCATATTCATTCCCTCCTTGTATTCCTTGATTATCTATTCGCTCACTAAGTTTTTCAATCTACCTCTACATATCCATCATTAATCTTTGCATCAGCGTGACACCTCCTCTTCCTCTTCCTCTCCCAGCCATCTTTCTGCTCTGATACCAAATGATGTAGCACACAGTCCTCTATCAACAATAAAATTCAATTACCAGATAAAAACATAGATTTGAAACCTTCAATATTGTTTATTCATCACTGACCGACTCTACAATTAGCTACAAACTCTTAAGTAACCAAAAAACTAGAAAAAACAAGAAATCCAAAAATCACCCTTTTTAGCAAAAAAAATTTCACAGGTGTTTTTTGCCATTTTTGGTAATTTTTGAAACAACACCTAAAAAGCTGAGATTTTCCATAAACATGCCCTCGAATAAGTTAGAATGAATTACCAACTAATATTCAATATTTGATAACATAAATTTGGATTTATTACAAAATAGAAGTTTCTAAAAACTAGAGAAAAAACACTAAAAGCTAATTTCAGAGCCCGAGATGAAACTTTCAGCTCCCAAAAATGTGCTAAAATAGGCCCCAATCAATTTGAGATCATTGGAAAAACAAATGCCACCACCTGAGGCATGCACCCAAATTTTTTGAGCAAAAACCTAGACCTAAGTCAAAAGTTATGACCTCTGAAAGTTTCTGTATAAGATTATTTATGACCTACGGAAGGCCCTGCATCACATACATACATACATAGATATAGATAGATAGATAGATAGATCCATGTGTGTGTGTGTGTGTGTGTGTGTGTGTGTGTGTGTGTGTGTGTGTGTGTGTGTATAATGTTTAAGGGTTCCTAAGACCCCTTAGGACACACTTGAGGGTTCTAATGTGTCAAAAGGGATCATGGGGACTTTCTAGGGATCTGAATGTGTGATAAGGCATACTAGAACCCCTAGGAAGTCCCCATGACCCCTTTTCATGCATTGTGATGAAGGGTGCTCCTCTTAATACCACAAACACATAACAAAAATAGAGAACAATAATAATTTGTAAGAACAGAAAATGGGCTTCTTATTATCTCCACAAATATGGAATTACAAATTTTTAGAATTACAATATGCAAAGCTACATGGACATTCCCCTTATAATATTCTATAGGACAAAGCCTCGAATTATTACCCAAATCTACCCAGATCTGCCCTAGACAACACTATGGGCCTTCTTTATATAGGCAATTTCCACCACCCGAGAAGATTCCAGAAATTTAGCCTTTAGGGCCAACCAAACATAGAATTATTTTATTTTTCAATTTATTACATCAAATTCAGCTCAAAATAACTTTTGAAACCCGAACAGAAATTTTCAAGAAAAATTATTTTCTGCCATTTCAAGTGGCCCGACTTTCAGAGACCATAAGTCATCACCCGTTGACTCGATTGACTATTATAACCCCAATTTGAAAAGGGTGCAAAGAGCTCTATAATGCCTAACTCATGCAAGCTCTAATCAGCTGAAGTTTTGACCTCATTTGAAGCATCTAAAGCCTTCAAAACTGAGTTCAAAGTTTTTGTACCGTGCTGCCAATACGCAAAATTTTTAATATCTTCAAAACTAGACAACATCTAGCAATGAAACTTTACTGGCAGGCTTATATGACTAAGATAAACCTTCAATTGTGAAATCAGAATATTCTAAGATTGTATGACCATCTTACTAAAAAGATTAAGTTTCCATAAATAACAGCTCTACACAAGATAGCCCTTATTGAAAAGCAAACAGAAATATTTTTTTGGGTGATGCAAGATTTCTCTTACACCCAGGATGCTCCTACATCACATTGGATAGCTCAAGTGTGTTTAAAGGGGTCCTACAACCTCTTAGGACACACTTGATGGCTCAAATATGTCAAAAGAGGTCATGGATTTCCTAGAGGTCCTAACGTGTGATAAGATGTACTAGGAACCCTAGGAAGTCCCCATGGCCCATTTTGACACATTTGAATGCTCAAGTGTGTCTGAAGGGGTCATAGGACCCCTTCAGACATAGTTGAGGGTTCAAATATGTCAAAAGGGGTCATGGGGACTTCCTAGGGGTCCTAATGCATGATAAGAAGTAATAGGACTCCTAGGAAGTCTCCATGACCACTTTTTACACATTTGAATGTGCAAGTCTATCTGAAGGGGTTGTAGGACCCCTTGTGACACACATGAGCATTCCAATGTGTCAAAAGGGGTCATGGGGACTTCATAGGAGTCCTAACACATGATAAGGTGTACTAGGACCCCTAGGAAGTCCCCATGACCCCTTTTGAAACAATTGAATACTCAAGAGTGTCTAAAGGGGTCCTATGACCCCTTAAGACACACTTGAGGGTTCTAATGTATTAAAAGGGGTTATGGGGACTTACTAGGGGTCCTAACACATGATAGGCATACTAGGACACCTAAGAAGTCCACATGAAACCTTTTGAAATATTTGAATGCTCAAGTGTGCTTGAAGGGGTTGTAGGACCCCTTAGGAAACACTTGAGTATTTCAATCTATCAATAGGGGTCATGGGGACTTCCTAGGGGTCCTAACATGTGATAAGGAACACTAGGACCTCTATAAAGTCCCCATGACTCCTTTTGACACATTTGAATGCTCAAGTATGTCCAAAGGGGTCGTAGGACCCCTTAGGACACACTTGAGCATTCTAATGTGTCAATAGGGGTCATGGGGACTTCCTAGGGGTCCTAACACATGATAAGGCATACTAGGACCCCCTAAGAATTCTCCATGATCCCTTTTGATACATTTTAACCCTCAAGTGTGTTCGAAGGGGATGTAGGACCCCTAACAACACACTTGAGGGTTCCAATGTGTCAAAAGTGGTCATGGGGACTTCTTAGGAGTCCTAGTATGCGTGATAAGGCATACTAAGACCCATAGGAAGTCCCCATGATCTATTTTGATTGATTTGAACCCTACAGTGTGTTCAAAGGGGTCCTACAAACCCTTAGGACACACTTGAGGTTTCTAATGTGTCAAAAGGGGCTATGGGGAGTTCCTAGGGGTCCTAATGAGTGATAAGGCGTACAAGGACCCCTAGAAAGTCCCCATGACCTCTTTTAACACATTTGAATGCTCAAGTGTTTTGCAAGGGGTCCTACAAACCCTTACGACACACTTGAGCATTCCAATGCATTAAATGGGGTCATGGCAACTTCCTAGGGGTCCTAACAATTGATAATGTATACTAGGACACCTAGAAAGTCCCAATGACCCCTTTTGACACATTTGAACCTTCAAGCATGTTTGAAGGGGTTGTAGGACTCCTTAAGACACACTCAAGCATTCCAATGTGTCAACAAGGCTCATGGGAACTTTCTAGAGGTCCTAACAAGTGATAAGGCATACTAGGACCCCTAGGAAGTCCCCATGACCCCTTTTGAGACATTTGAATGTTCAAGTGTGTACGAAGGGGCTGTAGGACCCCTTAGGAAACACTTCAGCATTCTAATGTATTAATAGGGGTCATGGAAAATTATTAGGGGTCCTAACACATGATAAGGCATACTAGGACCCCTAGGAAGTCCCTGTGACCCCTTTTAAAATATTTAAATGATCAATTGTGTCTGAAGGGGTCATAGGACCCCTTACGACACACTTGAGCATTCTAATGTGTCAATAGGGTTCATGGAGATTTCATAGGGGTCTTAATGCATGATAAGGTGCACTAGGATCCTAAGAAGTCCCCATGACCCCTTTTGACACATTTGAATGCTCAAGTGTGTAAGAAGGGGTAGTACAACCCCTCAGGACACACTTCAAGGTTCTAATGTGTTGAAAGGGGTCATGGAGACTTCCTAGGGGTCCTAACATGTGATAAGGCATACTACGACTCCTAGGAAGTCCCCATGACCCCTTTTGACACATTTGAATGCTCCAATGTGTTTGAAAGGGTCGTAAGACACCTTGAGACACACTTGTGCATTCTAATACATCAAAAGGGGTGATGGGAACTTCCTATGGGTCATAACGCATGATAAGGTGTACTAGGACCCCTAGAAAGTCCCCATGACCCCTTTTGACACATTTGAACCCTGAAGTATGTTTGAAGGCATACTGCGACCCCTTAGAACACACTTGAGGGTTCAAATGTGTCAAAAGGGGTCATGCGGACTTCCTCGGGGTCCTAGTATGAGTTATCACACATACTAGGACCCCGAGGAAGTCCCCATGACACCTTTTGACACATTTGAACCCTCAAGTGTTTCCGAAGAGGGCATGGTACCCCTTTGAACACACTTAAGGGTTCTAATGTGTCCAAATAGGTCATAGGGAGTTTTTAGGGGTCCTAATGTGTGGTATGGCATACTAGGACCCATAGGAAGTGCCCATGACCCTTTTTGAAATATTTGAATGCTCAAGTGTCTCTGAAGGGGTCGTACAATCCCTTAGGACACACTTGAGCATTCCAATGTGTCAATAGGGGTTATGGGGACTTCTTAGTGGTCCTAACATGTGATCGGGCATATTAGGACCCCTAGGAAGTCCCCATGATGCCTTTTTACACATTTGAATGCTCAAGTGTGTCTGAAGGGGTCGTAGGGCCCCTTAGGACACAAGTGAGCATTCCAATGTGTCCATCATGGTTATGGGGACATCTTAGGGGTCCTAAGATATTATAAGGCATACAAGTACCTCTAGAAAATCCCCATGACCCCTTTTGACACATTTAAACCATCAAGTGTGTCTGAAGGGGTTGTAGGACCCCTGAGGAGACATTTGAGAGTTCCAATTTGTTGAATGGGGTCATGGAGACTTCCTAGGGGTCCTAACATGTGATAAGGCATACTAGGACCCCTAGGAAGTCTCCATGACCCCTTTTGACACATTTTAATGCTCAAGTGTGTTTGAAGGGGTCGTACAACCCCTGAGGACACAATTTAGGGTTCCAATGTGTCGAAAGGGGTCATGGGGACTTTCTAGGGGTCCTAACATGTGATAAGGCATACCAGGAACTCTAGGAAGTCCCCATGACCCATTTTGACATATTTGAATTCTCAAGTGTGTACGAAGGGGTTTTAGGACCCCTTAGGACACACTTGAGCATTTCAATGTGTCAATAGGGGCCATGGGGACTTTCTAGGGGTCCTAACACATGAGAAGGCATACTAGGATCCCTCAGAAGTTTCCATGACCCCATTTGAAACATTTGAATACTCAAGTGTGTCTAAAGGGCTCAGAGGACCCCTTAAGATAGACTTGATCATTCCAATGTGTCAATAGGGGTCTTGGTGACTTTCTAAGGGTTCTAACACATGATAAGGTGTACTAGGACCCCTAGGAAGTCCCCATGACCCCTTTTAAAACATTTGAATGCTCAAGTATGTTCAAAGGGGTCGTAGGACCCCTTAGGAAATACTTAAACATTCCAATGTGTCAATAGGCATCATGGGGACTTCCTAGGGGTCCTAATGTGTGATAAGGCATAATAGGACCCCTATGAAGTCTCCATGACCCCTTTTAAAACATTTGAATTCTCAAGTATGTCTAAAAGGATTGTAGGACCCCTTAGGACACACTTGAGCATTCCAATGTGTTAATAGGGGTCATGGAGACTTCCTAGGGGTTCTAACATGTGATAAGGCATACTAGGACCCCTAGGAAGTCCTGATGACCCCTTTTGACATATTTGAATGCTCAAGTGTGTTCTTAGGGGTCGTAGTGTTACAAGTAGTAGTTGTCATTACACCAAAAGATCAACCTATTAATGCCTGATACAACCACTAGACTTATAGAAGGCACAGAAGGTTGTTAAACAATGTCACGAATCCTAAGGGGAGCACTAACCATTTTGCCAAAAATATCCCCCTCAGCATTACCTGAGGAGATTCAAACCTATGACCAAGCTCTGATACCACTTGTTATGAGTAGAGGTTGTTGTTGCTCCAAATGATAAACCTGTTAATGCCCGATACAACTACTAGACTTATAGAAGACAAATAACATTGTTAAACCATGTCACGAATCCTAAGGGGAGCACTGACCATTTTACCAATACATAAGACCCCTTAGGACACACTTGAGCATTCCAATGTGTCAATAGGGGTCCTGGAGACTTCCTAAGGGTCCTAACACATGATAAGGCATACTAGGACCCCTAGGAATTTTCCATGACCAGTTTTGACATATTTGAACCCTCAAGTGTGCTCCAAGGGGTTGTAGGACCCCTTAGGACACACTTGAGGGTTCCAATGTGCCAAAATAGGTCATGAGGACTTCCTAGGGGTCTTAACATGTGATAAGGCATACTAGGACCCCTAGGAAGTCTCCATGACCCCTTTTGTCACATTTGAACTCTCAAGTTTGTCTGAAGGGGTTGTAGGACCCCTTAGGACAAACTTGAGGGTTCTAATGTGTCAAAAGGGGTCATGTGGACTTCATAGGAGTCCTAACACATGATAAGACATACAAGGACCCCTAGAAAGTCCCCATGACCCCTTTTGACAAATTAGAATGCTCAAGTGTGTCTTAAGGGGTTGTACAATCCCTTAGGAGACACTTGAGGGTTCCAATGTGTCAAAAGGGGTCATGGGGACTTCCTAGGGCTCCTAAATGTGATAAGGCATACTAGGACCCCTAGGAAGTGCCCATGACCCCTTTTGACACATTTGAATGCTCAAGTATGTCTCAATGGGTCCTACAACCCCTTAGGACATACTTGAGGGTTCCAATATGTCAAAAGGGGTCATCGGGACTTCCTAGGGGTCCTAGTACATGTGATAAGGCATACTAGGACTCATAGGAAGTCCCCATGACCCCTTTTGACACATTTGAATGCCCTAAGTATTTCATTTTCTTCCTTAACTACGTGAAGTTTGTATAAAAGACATGTATGGAAATATTCATAGTATTTAGGAGGCACAAATTGGTAATAATTGGAGCAGTAGGAATCAAAAAATGCACACCCTTCTTCACCAAACTATATAGATGGACAACCTAAAATACATTTGGAAGAAAAGCTATTCCCTTCGCTTTGGGCCATTGCAAATTAGTAGAATTTTTCTGCTCTTCCCTCCAGCAAAATAGCTTATTTCAATGTTCACCCATGAATTTTTTAAATGGCTAATCGATTTCATGTGCTTCTTCAAATCGTCATCCACGATTTTTTCTACAATCTTCCAACCTTTCATACATAGTTGTAAAATACATATTAATATATTATACATATAAAATAATATATGATATATGATATATAATGTAACATTTAATATTAATATATATTAAATAATATTTAATGTAAAATGTATATTATATAATATTCAATATATATAATTTATAATCTAATATATGTTTTTTGATATATAATATATCATATGAAGGATGGACAAATGGGAGGGCAAAATGGTTTGGAGAAATTGAGAGAAAGGGGAGAGAAAAGTTAAAAATCAAAATTTTGCTGGCATTTTTGGGTACCCAAAAATATAGGGTACATGAAAATATTAGGTACCCGATTAGGCTCGGTATTTATTTGTGTACCAAACCTACATGGTCAACTATTGAAATGTCTCCAAAATGTGTTTTTCCCCTATTTCTCTGAGTTCTATACTTAAACCATGTAGCTCACGATTTTTTTTTCACCCGAATTTGATGAAACAAAAAAGGTATCTTAAGGAGATTATCAGCTTTCTATCGATATAGTTGCTATCAAATTTTGAATTCGGTAAGTAATTATTAGTTATTTTCTAATTGAGCTACCTCTAAAGTGCTGATTTATATGCTGATTGAAAAACTACTATAACTTTCAGACGGTATAACATTTTTGAAATTTGAAAAATGTGTCACATTCTATCCTTCACCTACTATAAGGAAAAAAAATTGAATTTTATAAATTTTTGAATGAGTTAAGGTGGTCAGACATGGAAGTTTCTTTATTCTGAAAATGTTGTAGTAGAAAATTCATAATTAATTTTTTTTTGGAATAAAATTATAAAAAATATGCGTCACATATGGGCATGAGTCTACTACTTATATATAAAATCTTATAATAAAATATTATCATTTGATTATGATTAAGGTGGTCAGACATACACCTACTTCTTATTTTTTTCTAGAAATTTTCTTACTACTACATTGAAATCTATTCTTTTCACCAATCATACTAACTTTTTTTCAAAAAAGGCCTATTAGTTTAGAAACTACATTCAATTTTCTACATATTCCATTCTTACAAATTTTCGATATTGGTAGATAGCTAGTTGAAATTTTCACGTCAAGTTGACTAACCCCGATTTGCTGATTTTTCATTACCACTTAAGGCCATAGTTTGGCCCCTCATGATCTTCCACATACCCATCTGTATTTTCTAAGCTTTATAGTGATCGTGTTTTTTTCCTTTGGCACATGTGTATTATTTCCTAGTTGAGTCAGTCCTTTTCTTTTTAGTTGATGTGTCTCATTCTGTCTACTTCATTGTTTGGTTATTCCTTTATGATGATCTGCTTTAATATTGGAGCCACCCTTTTATTTTTGTACTTCTCTTCCTTTCATTTTCATAAACTTGGCTATCCTTTCCTGCCATTCATTAATCTCCTGATCATGATTGTGGGTGCTTGGGTTTCTGTCACCCTTTCATTTATTTGTATTTTATATGCACATAGTCATCATCCTGACATCTCCCGCATGTCGGCTACATCCTTTGGCTGAGTTGGGATTTCATATCTTTCCCCATCAAGTGACATTATTAGCTATTAAAGGCCACACTTAATTGCAGTTGTTTCATTTTTTATATATTTAGCATCTTGGTTTGTTTTAAGAATTGTCTTTCCTCTATCGTGTTCTCATTTGTATCCACTAGTCCTAGATTTTACTCTGAGTTCTTTATTTCAATACGATGAGTCATCCAAGATTCTTGGTGGGTGTGAACTTCTCTATGGAATTGTGGTCGGCTTGTTCTTCACTCCATATGGATTATTATCCAAATAATTTTAGAGTGCTTCTAGCAGTTGAGGAATGGGAGAAGTTGTTCCTTAGCTTCATCAAAGATTATTTGTTGGCCTCCATCTTTATCTATGATCGCCTGCACATTCGACGTGATATTAAGCATATCATTAGGAGTAATGTTATGTTTCCTTCAAGAAAACACATCATTTATTCTTCTTAGATTTTGTCAATTTACCTTTCTAATACATTTGACTTGCTTCAATCCCCTGTTCATCTCAAGTTGATCTATAGCAGATATGTTAGGCCAAAGCTTTTACATGGTATGAAAATCTCTATAGCCTTGCAAAAGTATGATTTGTAGGGAGGAGCCACGCTAATTGGCAGTCTCTTTCATCATCATTCATTTCTCCACAATCATGGTGTATACATGGTTTTGGAAAGTATTAAAAAGGGATGGAATGGAAATATTTTCATCTGATTAAAATAGCTCTGCAATAGTATGGGTACTTCTTGTGAAAAGAGTGTTTGAATAATGTTCACCAAGTTGTCTTTGCTTTACTAGACTTGTTGGAGCAAGGTTTAGTCATGCCTCCCTCCTCTTAGCCTCCCCCACATCCGACACTACCAACCCCTTCTCAATCTCTACCTGATCTCAACCTTAAGTTAGGCTCCACTGACACTACCCCTAATTTTATGGAAGGCTAATGCTATGATCATTATTTTGGGAGCTTTGCTCTATTTTTGTTTTTTACTTTTGATATGTGTACAAGTGTTCCACTCATGATGTGCCTGTAGTTGCTTCATATGACGACCCTTTGCTTGCTCTGGGAAGCATATGTACAGCTTTGAAGGCTCCTCTTTCTCAGGCAGTGACCTCATCGAAAGTGTTCTGATACCCAATTTTAACACATTGATGACCTCCTCTATTATTCTGCTACTGTCATCAGGAGGATAAATGTATCCATTTTCCTATGTTCTCAAAATTTATATGTTCCCATTGGGCTAATCATTGTAATTAGTTTAGGTTTTACTATGTTCTCAAGAAATTTTATTTGCCCATCGGGCCTATATTTGTATTTGTTTTAGGCAAAACTTTATAATTCCTAACACTTGGGAATGATATGTTTATGGATTTTGGTTATGAGGCATTTTATCTCACCTAGCCATTATCCCCTTTTTTTTGGTTTTCTTGATGGGGGTAATGAACGGAGTTTTTCTTTTGGCTCTTTTCTCTAGGAGCTCGTTATTTTAGAGCCACTTTATGTTAAAAATTATATTATAATATATTAAGTGGCACTGCCACCTTTTTTTAAAAAAAAAACCATTATAATAAATATATTTTTGTATTTATTTTTCAATAAAAATTAATTAATAATTCAAAATTTCACCATAAAAATTATGCTTAAAAAACTTCATAAAAGAAAAAAAAAATAGAAAACTTAAACCTAAAAGCACTTCTTGCAGGATAGTGAAAATCTCTAGCAAAATATAGCCCAAAAAGTAACAGATATACAAAACCCCACCAGCCCAAATTAAGAAAAAAAGATGCCTTCAACACCATACAACTTTATGGTCTGTGATTGTAAAATACTTGAGATAGACATGAAGTGACAAGTAACTAATAGCACAGATCCAATATAGGAGGTATACTAGCACCAATTGAAGACAATTTTCCTACATAATCAGCAACATTATCTGCATTCGGCAGCAACAAATTCCATTCTTTTTAATACACTCTCCTTAATGAAAAATCATGAGGTTACTTGAGTTGACCCTCTTCATTCACTATTGGAGGTAGGGGAAAATCTAAGATTTTAAGATCCCTTTATGTTTTCAATCTTTTTATTTGCTTGTTTTCTTTATATCTTTTCCTTAGTTTGTTATCTTTTTTAAGCACTTCCATTTGGATAGTTTATAGAAATAGCCTCATGCACATTCTGCATGCATTTCACAATTTAGATACAATATGAAAATGTTTTCCTCATAGAAGGTGCATTATTTTTTAAGAATGTATTTCAAAATTTAGATGAAATATAAAAATGTTTTCCTCACAGAAGGTGCATTTTTTTTAAGATTCCAATGCAATGTGTTATCTATGACTGTTTTCTCTATCAGAGGGGTAGGATTGATTATCAAAGAATCCAATAAGTCATGTACAAAAGAGACTATGTGTATTTTTCTTATTTCACAGAAAGAGGGCCAGCTTACTGCTTTCTTTTACATTGCATTTGCATTATAAAAATCTCACTTAGTTCAATGTCATGTTTAGAAAATTAAGGGAGGATATCCCCAAAAAAATATTTAGCACCCACACATTGACAATTTATCTAATTTCGACTGTGAATGTAAGTATTTCCATAGATGGACTAGATCCAAGGTCTAGATTGCATATTTTCTTATTGTCAGTTAGAGGAGTCTGCCATATTAACATTCATTTACATTCTAATGCAATTAGATTATGAATATTATTTCATCTTATCTCCATCTTTTACCCTGACTTTAGTCATCTTTTTCAAGAGATTGGTATTTTGGGTCTCTAGCTTCTATATTAATTAACATTGTAGAGATGAGAGAACTTATAAAGAATAAGGGCTTATAACTTCTGATTATCCAATTTATATTGGAAAATGGAAAACAAAAAGTGGAAGACACAAAGAAAATTCAAATTATTACATTATAATGACTTTATAAAAGCTTTTTCACTTCTAATTTTTATAAAAAGAAGAAAATCTAGTAGAAAATTTTTAAAACTGGTGGTGATGAACTAGCTATAAAATTTTACATTAGAAATTTTTTTAAAACTAGCAGTGATGAACTAGCTATTAAAAACATAGCTATAAATTGTGAACTAAATGCTAGTAGAAAATTTTTAAAACTGGCGGTGATGAACTACAACTGACTTAGAACCTAATTGAAGATAAGTGATTAGAGATCACTGAGTTTTTGATTAGATATGTAAGATGATTAAATCAGTAATATGTTGTCATTGATATCAACTAGTTTGACATCACTTATCTTGTAAGTTACAATACCGAAACATCTGTAGAAAGGAGAAAAAGAGATGAAGAAAAAAAAATATCTAAATGAGAAAGATGTATATGATAGATGAGGATAAGGAATACATTGGGTAGCTCATTGATCAATCTATGACCTTATGTTATTGAAAATCTTTGAAAATCAGTCTATGATCAGTCTACCCCTGGTTCAAATTTTTGAAAATCTAGTCGTTACCTAAGAAAATCCCTTAGTGTACCCTTGCCCTGTTCTAATTTTATGTTACCTTTCTCGGGCCACTTAAAGCTTTATGACCCATGTGCCTAATTGTTTTATCACCCCACAAGGTCATGTTCTTTTCTTTTCATAGGCCGATCATGTTTTAATTTTTCCTAAGTTTCTACCCCCCACCGCCTTTTATTTTCCTAAGTCCCCATGCACCTAATATTTCCCTAAGTCTAACATCTTGGCTTTAATTTTCCTGGGCCCGGCTCTCTGATAGCATGTTGATCTGAAAGTGGGCACAAGTTATCAAGCGATGTGTCAGAGGCTTGAGATCATGCACCGACCATTGATTCTTCCACAATTGCAGTGTTTCAAACAGCGCGGGTCCACCTCCACGTATGCACATATGGCAGTATTTGATTGGTCTATGTGGTGTTGCGTTGGCAGTTGTGAGTGGGACCTAGTTCTTGGATGTGTCAATGGGTCCTTTGTTGTCAGATGATCTACAATTAGCATAGGTTCTTATGGGTTGTGTCAGAGCCATGAGATCTTACGCCCGTCGTCCGATTCAAAGTGGGTCAGTCCTATGTCAGTGATGATCAGACAATTGCAGTGAATGATATGGTGACAAGTGGCACAAGTGAGCCCAGGCAGGGGTCAAAATTCTGGCGGTCCTGATAAGAAGGTTAGCGGCCTGAGAAATTTTCCAAAGTGTTTGCTGCTTCGTGGAAAGATTTGGTGGTATTCTAAACGGTCTGGTGATTCAGTGAAGGAAGGTTGCATAGTCGCTAAAATATTTAGTAGAGACATAAAGTGTTCTATGAACTAGTGAATTCCTTCAGTCGCTAGTTTTCCAAATGTGACTGTGGACATCAAGCCCGCGAGATGAAAAGATCTAATGGTTAGGACTTAAAGTTGATCCATTTTCAAATGTCAACTGCTGATTCACTACTGGCACCATAAAGTGACCGTTGAGATTCAAATTCAAATTTTTGTAGAGGGTTTTTGTGATAGGAGTTACCAAAATTGATTGTTTTAGTGGTTGAGGTTGGTGAAAATTGACTTTCAGGCTGTTGCAGAGTGGTCCTGGGTGCCATGATCGATTGCAGTGATGTTTTTGTGCCATGAGGGTGTTTTTTTCTTGCTCAAGGTGTGTTTTAGGTGGCTAAAAGGACTGATTGCTTTAGATTTTCATTGATTTACAGTACTTTCTCAGAGATCTACAATGAGTGCAAATCTTTCTCAGGCATGGCCGATTGGTTCTCATCCCCTCAAATAAATTCTTGACTATTTCAGTTGGTGTGGTGGGTGAAAACCTAACCCTAGCTACCCTAAGCTTATTGCATTCTCTTTGAGATTCCCAAGGTAGCTAGTGGTATAAGTTGTAGGTATTCTAAGAATGTAGATATTTTCCTTCTTCTCTGCATATAGGGTGTTCCCTCTTTCCTCTTTGTTTTTCTAAGAATATGATGCATATTGTAGTAGTTTGTCTTATGTATGAGGATTTAATATATTCTTACTATTACCAAGCTATCTCCATTTGAATTCTAAATTGTTAATCATACATCAAGGGTGTTTGATTTGTCTGTTTGCATTGCCTATGTGTTTGTAAATGGAGTTGTCTTTGTAGAGATGACTAATTCAAGGTTAGTGTTCATGTATGTATGAGCTGAGGTACCAAAGGTATGTCATGCTTGTCTTCCAGTGTATGCTGGTTAATGTATTGTCTGCTTATAGGTCTCTTCTAAGGGGAGGGTTAAAATCCTTTGAATGGGTAATAACATTCTTGAATGCACAGGTGGGTACTAAGTTGAGGTTTGGTCATGGTGTGTGATTGATGTAAGGCATCAACAAATTGGGTATATTGTTTCCTTGTTTCATAGCTCTTTGTTTCAATAGGGTATTTGACTCTGTGGCCCATTGGATAAGGAACTGGTCTATGAGAGACTTAGGGTATCTAAGGGGTCTCTTCAACCCAACATTAACATCATTGAAATACCTTTCCATTTCATGTTGGTAGTAGTAGTAGGAGGTCTTTTCTAGTCTTCATATTCATTCCATGTAAGTAGGGCTATTGCATGAGAATTGCTTTCATTGGGGTACAAGATACCTAAAATTGGTTTGAAGACTATTCCACAGTAATTTATCTGCAAGCCTATTATTTGTCATGAGATGTCTTGAGTGTGTAGATAAGGCAATACCCACCTAAGTGATGTGGAGCTCAAAGAAGAAGGAGGATTTTCTTTATCCTCATCAATTGGACTGTTTCCTTGTCAAACTTGAGTGCCTACCCTAAAGAATCAAGCCCATCTATTGATTCAAGTTTGGTCCTGCAAGGAATTAGCTCCAATAGATTGGTGACTCCACTGGGGAGTCATTGGAAAGAGTCAGATATAAAAATAAGCATTGAATACATTCTCTCCCTAAGTGTTGAGTGGTGACTCTGAGTTCTCTATTTGATCAGTGCATTTCCTAATAAACAGTGTGTGAATCTTGGTGAAGTTTTGGTTGATTGGAAGAAGAAACATAAAGAAAGTACAAAAATTTTCCTCTTCAGGGAGGTGGTGACTCTACATTGAAAAGAACCTAATGGAGCTCCATGGTGAGCTCTAGATCTGCCCTACCTTCCAGTCAACAAAGTGTCCAATGCAAAACTTCCAGGTATTCTTTTATTGAAAATGTTTCCATACCAAGTGTTTAGCACTAGCATAGAGGGATGAATGTTTATGGGTAGTTCCGCATGGAGGAATTTAGGCCCTTTTGTTTTGATGAAATTTAAGGTGCCCCTAATGGGTTCTCTACTGAGGATGGGAAGTGCTTGCCAAGATTCATGGCTGGTGGATCTGTTTCTACAAGCCAACATGTTGATGTTGTCATGGGTATTTTTGGAGATATGGATATAGAACATGAAGATGTTTCCATGAGGTTATTTGTGTACACATTTTCTGAGGGTGCAAGGAAATGGTTCTTGTCCTTGCCTTCATGTTCAATCCCTTCTTGGGATGTGTTGAGAGCTAAGTTTTTTGAGCATTTTCATAAAGTTGCTCCTCTCATGAAGGAATTAGCGAGGTTGAAAATGGTGAACTGGCAGTTAGCAAAGGACATAAGATTGCTAAGAACGGTGGCTCCTGATGATGTTCATGAGGAGGCCAATGTTTCTGATGTTGATTCTCACTATGTAGAGAGTGTTGACTATGAGGTTGATTCTAAGATTAGTGCATATGAGGATGTAGAAGTTGAATCTAAAGATGGCAATGTTTCCCTTTTATCTACAGATTTTCTTTCCTTTCAATATCAGGATTCTTTCTTTTTGTCCCAGTTTGATGGTGTTTTGTGTCAGAGGAAAGAACATGGATATGATGCAGATGATGATTCCGACATTGATTTCTTCATACAAGATGATCTAAGGCCAGAGGTCTCCATCCTTGTCTTGGACAAGGAAGATGTTTGCAGTAGGGGTGAAGCTGATGAAGAGGATAATGAAGCCCAAAGTCTATTAAGCAATGAAAAGATATCATCACTCTTGGATGATGAATTCCAAAGGTATGCACCTTGTGTGGACTTTGATTTACAGCTTCCTTGTGATATATCCTTTAACACTGATAATGAGGCTAGTGTTCAAAGAGACCATGATGACCCATGTATATTACAATTCCCCTCATGTAGTGACTCTAAAGAAGAAGAGATAGAAGGACATAATAGTGTGTTTCCCTATCATGAAGATTACAGTGATGAACAAGTTTCTTGTTCAAATCCTTTTCCTTTTTCTGCTAAATATGACAGTGATGGTGACAATGTTGAAGACTTTGTCCTCAACAGTTGGGACAAAATTTATTTTGATGAAAATGATGGTGCAAATCAGTTGTTCCCCTGTCACAAAAATTTTTATGAAGACCTTCACTTGGTTCATGATCTAGTTCATGAAGACATCAGGGAGGAACCAAGTTGTTCAGTGGCTGAAGCAATTCATGAAGGAAAATCAAAGGATCCAGGTCATTCTCAGCCAGGTAATTATGTTGTGATACATGATGTTCCTCATGTCCTATTTTCTAATGCATTACTAGGTGAAATTTTTATTTCCAATCATCAGAAAGAAGTAAGTGATGTTCCTTACTTCTTGGAATTTGAACATAAATGTAATAGTCTTGACTGGAAGAACATGGGTAGTGATAATTGTAGTCTCATTTTTCAGCCCATGAATATTCATGTATGTTGGCCACAAGGTGATCAAAGTACTTTCAGGTGGTTGGTCACATATGTAGATGAAAATTAGATCTTTGATTCAGGAGGGTCACTGGTTTTCTTTCGGTGGCCTGGGGCCATCATGTAAAGTTGTAAATTTTGTAAATCTCTATAAATATATTTCCTTTCTTGTTGTGTTTTTCCTTCCTGTTCCCTATGTTTTTTGAGGTCTCTATGTTTTTCCAATGGGTGGTCTACTTTTCCCAGAGATCTGAAGTTCTTGTTGTGCCTGCAAGAGGCACATATCCCCAACTAGAGCCACTGTTAGCACTTGTAAAAATTTTCATGGCTTCTGGTCTTTTCCCCTAGTCTCTGTAGTTGTTTTTAGGTCTCTGGCATAAACCCTTGGTTCAAATTTTTGAAAATCTAGTTGTTACCTAAGAAAAGCCCTTAGTGTGCCCTTGCCCTATTCTAATTTTATGTTACCTTTCTCGGGCCACTTAAAGCTTTATGACCCATGTGCCTAATTGTTTTATCACCCCATGAGGTCATGTTCTTTTCTTTTCCTAGGTCGATCATGCTTTAAATTTTCCTAAGTTTCTACCCCTGGTGGCCTTTTATTTTTCTAAGTCCCTATGTGCCTAATATTTCCCTAAGTCTAACATCTCGGCTTTAATTTTCCTGGGCCCAGCTCTCTGATAGCATGTTGATCTGATAGTGGGTGCAAGTTCTCAAGCAATGTGTCAGAGGGTTGAGATCATGTGCCGACCATTGATTCTTCCATGATTGCGGCATTTCACACAGAGCGGGTCCACCTCCATGTATGCACATATGGCAGTATTTGATTGGTCTGCATGGTGTTATGTTGGCAGTTGTCAGTGGGACCTGGTTCTTGGATGTGTTAGTGGGTCCTCTATTGTTAGATAATCTATGGTTGGTGTAAGTTCTCTTGGGTTGTGTCAGAGCCATGAGATCTTATGCCCGTCGTCTGATTCAAAGGCTTAGGTGGGTGGGTCCTGTGTCAGTGATGACCAAAAAATTGTAGCAAATGATATGGCGACAAGTGGCACAAGTAGGCCTAGGTAGGGGTCAAAATTCTGGCAGTCCTGATAAGAAGGTTAGCAGTCCAACAAATTTTCCAAAGTGTTCGCTGGTTCCCAGAAAGATCTGGTGGTATTCTAAACAGTCTGGCGATTCAATGAAGGAAGGTCATGTACTCACTAAAATATTTAGCGGAGACATAAAGTGTTATGCAAACTAGAGAATTCCTTCAGTCGCCAATTCACCAAATGTGACTGAGGACATAAAGCCCATGAGATGAAAAGATCTGACTGTCAATACTTAAAGTTGATCCATTTTCAAATGTTGACTGCCGATTCACTACTATCACCATAAAGTGACCGTTGAGATTCAAATTCAAATTTTTGTAGAGGGTTTTTGTGACAGGAGGTACCAAAATTGATTGTTTAAGTGGTTGAGGTTGGTGAAAATTGACTTTCAGGCTATTGCAGAGTGGTCCTGGGTGACATGATCGACTGTAGTGATGTTTTTGTACCGTAAGGGTGTGGTTTTTCTTGCTCAAGGTGTGTTGCAGGTGGCTAAAAGAACTGATTGCTTTAGATTTTTATTGATTTGTAGTACTTTCTCAGAGATCTACCATGAGTGCAAATCTTTCTCAGGCATGGCCAACTGGTTCTCATCCCCTGTAATAAATTCTTGACTATTTAAGTTGGTGTGGTGGGTGAAACCCTAACCCTAGCTGTCCTAAGCTTATTGCATTCTCTTTGAGATTCCCAAGGCAGCTAGTGGTATAAGTTGCAGGTCATTTGACTTTGCAAGGGTTCTTTCTTCTGCAAAATTTTTGTAGGGTTCTTTTCTTCTGCGATTTTTGTGGAAAATTAATCTGAGAAGGGTCCTTTTCCTATACATATTTTCCTTCTTCTCTGCATATAGGGTGTTTCCTCTTTCCTCTCTGGTTTTTTGAGAATATGATGCATATTGTAGCAATTTGTCTTATGTATCAGGATTTAATATATTCTTACTGTTACCAAGCTATCTCCATTTGAGTTCTGAATTGTTAATCATACATCAAGGGTGTTTGATTTGTCTATTTGCATTGCCTATGTTCTTGTAGATAGAGTTGTCTTCACAGAGATGACTATTTCAAGGTTAGTGTTCATGTATGTATGAGCTGATGTGCCAAAAGTATGTCATGCTTGTCTTCCAATTTATGTTGGTTAATGTATTATCTGGTTATAGGTCTCTTCTAAGGGGAGGTTTAAAATCTTTTGAATAGGTAATAACATGCTTGAATGCATAGGTGGGTACTAAGTTGAGGTTTGTTCATGGTGTGAGATTGATGTAAGGCATCAACACATTGGGTATATTGTTTCCTTGTTTCATAGCTCATTGTTGCAATAGGGTATTTGACTCTGTGGCCCATTGGATAAGGCACTGGTCTATGAGAGACTTAGGGTATCTCAAGGGTCTCTTCAACCCAACAATAACATCATTGAAATGCCTTTCCCTTTCATGTTGGTAGTAGTAGTAGGAGGTCTTTTCTAGTCTTCAGATTCATTCCATCCAAGTAGGGATATTGCATGAGAATTGCTTTCATTGGGGTACAGGATACCTAAAGGGATTTGAAGACTATTCCAGAGTAATTTATCTGCAGGCCTATTATTTGTCATGAGGTTTCTTGAGTGTGTAGATAAGGAAATATCTTCCTGAGTGATGTGGAACTCAAAGAAGAAGGAGGATTTTCTTTATCCTCATCAATTGGACTATTTCCTTGTGAAACTTGAGTGCCTACCCTGAAGAATCAAGCCCATCTATTGATTCAAGTTTGGTCCTGCAAGGAATTAGCTCCAACACCCCCCCTCTTAGTTATTCTAACAATTGGTATCAGAGCACATTGGTTGCTTGGAATAGATTTTTAAGGATTTTAGCACAAAGATCTCAAAATGTATAAGAGGGAAGTGCCAAAGCTAAATAAGGATAACTTCACAATATGGAAAAGCTGAATGAAGCTGCATATATTTGGAATTGGGAATTATGCCCTCACTCTAATGGAGAATGGCTACATTGCACCTTCCACTGGACCTTTGACCCTTGATCAGTTAAGAGATAGATATGAGCATAATGTCACTATGATGGAGATTGCTTCTTCTCTGATAGATGCCGAATTTGAAGATATCAAAGGATGTACTACTACTAAAGATATGTGGGATAAACTTGCTCAAGTTTATAGTGGTGATGTAAATGTCGAAAGAGCCAGAGCTGAAAGCCTAAAGGGAAGATTCGATGATATGAAGATGAAAGAAGGAGAAAACATTATGCAGTACACAAACAGAATAAAGAAAGTAGTTCATGCTATTAGAGCATCAGATGGTGTTAATGATGAAGACACTGTGGTAAGAAAAATTCTAAGGAATTTATTGCATAATTATGCCATCAGAATATCTATAATTCATGAAAATAGGTTATTACCTAAAAGTACTCTCACTCTTGATAATCTGATTGGAATGCTAACAACATTTGAACTAAATAACTATGATAATAGTGTTATATCGAGTGTTGAATATGCTTTTATGACTTCTCTAAAGATTGGTAATTCTAGTAGTAAACATGATGATAATGATAGCAATATTGATGATGAACTTGATGAGCTTGAAGCTCTTATTGGTAGGAGATTGCCTAAAGGAAGAGGTAGATATAGAGGAAAATTACCGTTAGCATGCTTTAACTATAAAGAAGTTCGTCATATTGTTTCTAGATGTCCAAACATGAAGGAAGATGAAAGAAACAAGGACCAATTTGGTGAATGAAGCTATGGGAGAATAAACAAAAGAAGCTACTAACACTACAATAGAGACAACCGAGACAATAATGACAAAGGAAAAAAGGTATCTTACATTGCAGAAGAAAATGAATTAGAATCTTATTTAGATGATGATGTATAGGTAGTATTTGTTGTTATGAAGGATGATTCTGAGGAAGAAGAAAAGAATGTAGAAACAACAATAATTTCTAAAGTTAATAAAAATGATACATGGATCATAGATAGTGGTTTTACACATCACATGAATGGTGATGATAATAAATTTGATCATCTTGAGCAATGCAATAGAGGATCTATTAAGATGGGTAATGATACATCCTATATGGTAAGAGGTAAATGATCCTTGATGATAAATGATAGAATAAAATGTGAAAATTCTTATTGGGTAGAAAGATTGAACTATATTTTTATAAGTGTGGTACAACTGCACAATTCAGGTCACCGAGTTTCTTTTGAGAGAAAGAAAGTAAAAATATTTGATGATGGAGGAAGACTAGTTGGAACTGGAGCACAATCGAAAGGTAATCTATTTTATCTTGATAATGATGAGTCTTCTTGCTTGATAATGAAAAATGAAGATTCTTGGTTGTGGCATAAAATTTTATGTCATGTGAATTTTGATAACATGATTAAGATCAGTAAAATGAAAAGAGTTAGAGGTCTATCTAACTTATCAAATATAGAGTATGTTATGTGTCATGAATGTCAGAAAGGTAAAATGACCAAATCTAGTTTCAAAAGAAAATATTATTCAACAAAGAAGATACTTGATTTGGTTCATACTGACCTATGTGGTCCTATGAGAACTCAGAGTTATCATGGAGATAGATACTTTAATCTTTTTGTTGATGACTATACTAGATTGATGACTGTCATGTTTCTAAAAGAAAATTCTAGGGCATTCAAGATGTTCAAGTGGTATAAAGCTCAAGTAGAAAAAGAGACTGGTAAAGTATTGAAATGCTTAAGATTTGATAGAGGAGGTGAATTTATCTCTAATGAATTTACTAACTTTTGTAATGAGCATGGTATTAAAAGACAGGTCTCTACACCGAGAACACCTCTCCAGAATGGCATTACTGAAAGGAGGAATAGGTCAATTGTTGACTATGCAAGGACATTGATGATAGAGAAGAATGTTGCTTAGACATAATGGAGAGAGGTTTTCAGCATAGCTGTATATGTTCTGAACTGAGTACAATTGAAGAAGGAAACTAACATGACACCCTATGAGTTATGGTTTGGACACAAACCCACTGTAAGTTATTTTAGGATTTTTAGAAGTAAATGTTTTATTCTAAAAGATGAAAGAAATGGGAAGTTTGACTCAAAAGGTGATGAAGGGATATTTCTTGGATATTCCAGTAAAAGGAAAGCATACAAGTGTCTAAATAGAGTTACAAATAAAATGATTGAAAGTACTAATGTTTGAGTTGATGAGTTTGATTACAAGAATGTAGAGGAAAATAGAAAGGAATTAGAAGGATATGGTAGATTCACTTACATTAAAAAACCAGTATCTACCAAAGTCACAGACTATGACAACCAGTCAGCAGGAAAACAATACTGAGGAACGGGAAAGAGAAACCAACAAACAGGAAGGACCTACCGAGCAAGAAAATGAACCTACATAGGATGAACAAGAAAGAAGAGATCAAGTACTGACAAGATTTATCAGAAGACATCATCCTGAGACTCAAATAATTGGAGACAGACAAGCTGGAATGATGACAAGGAGTAAGACAAGACAAGGTACATGTTTAGTATGTGAATATGAACTGAAAAATGTTAAAGTTGCATTGTAAAATGATGAATGGGTTAATGAAATGAAAGAAGAAATTGAACAGATAGAGAAAAAAAAGACATGGACTTTAGTACCTAGACCTCAAGATAATAATATTATCCATACTAAGTGGATATTCAGAAACAAGCTGAATGAAAATGGAGAGGTAAGAAGGGAAAAAGCTAAATTTGTATGTAAGCGATATGCACAAGAGGAAGGAATTGATTATGGTGAAACCTTTTCACCTTTTGCTAGATTAGAAGGACTTAGAATGTTACTTGCATATGTTGCACACAAAAATTTCAAGGTTTATCAAATGGATGTTAAATTAGCTTTTCTGAATGTGATACGTGAAGAAGTCTACATAGAACAACTAGAAGGGTTTGTTGATCCAAACAAGAAAGATATTCTATGTAGATTACATAAATATTTATATGGTTTGAAGAAAGCACCCAGAGCCTAGTATGAAAGGCTACATACTTATTTTTAAAGTATTGGATTTGTTAGAACTAGTGAGAACAACAATTTGTATATGAAAGGAGATACTGATGATACTATTTTAATTGCTGAAATATTTGTGGATGATATTATCTTTGGAGTTCAAGATCACATATGTAAATCCTTTGCTAATGAGATGAGAAAAGAGTTTGAAATGTCTATGTTTGGAGAGATTAAGTTCTTTCTAGCACTGCAAGTGATTTAATAGAATGATGGGATATTCATCACACAATCCAAATACATCAAGGAAATGTTAGGAACATTTGGCATGGAAGATGCTAAACCTATTGGAACACCGATGGCTAATGGATGTAAATTGACTAAGGAAGATGAAACTATAGAGGTAAAGTAGACACTGTACCAATCTATGATTGGTAAATTAATGTATGTAGTTCACAGTAGACCAGACATAGCATATGCTATGGAAATTATTGCAAGATTTTCTACAAATCCTAGGGAATCATACATGGTTGCTACAAAGAGAATCTTAAGATACCTAAAGAAAATAGAGGACTATGGATTATGGTATCCTAAGGAAGGAAAGTTTGAACTCAGAGTCTATACTGATGCTGATTGGGCTAGAAATGTGGATGATAGAAAAAGCACCACCGGAGGAGCATTTTTCTTTGGTGAAAGACTTGTTACATGGACAAGTAAGAAGCGGGCTTGCATTTCTCAGTATATAGCCAAAGTAGAGTATGTTGCTACTACAACAAAATATTCAAATATTGCATATATTAACCAAGTGTTGGAAGGTATGAATGAGGTAATCACTGAGCCGGTGATTATATATTGTGACAACACTAGTGCAATAAACATTTCAAAGAATCTAGTGATACACTCTAAACCAAAGCATATATCTATTAAGTATCACTACTTAAGAGAACAAGTACAAGAGAAGAAAGTGAAGCTAGAATTTGTTACATCTAAAGAGCAACTTGCAGACATATTTACAAAGCCCCTACCAAAGGATACATTTGAATACTTGAGGACTAGACTTGGGGTCCGTCCCCTATCTACCAGTCACTAATGTGATCTGGATGTTGCATGAGCCTAAACTTATTAGAAGATCATTCATGTTGATGCAGCATAGTTCACACTTTGGATCATGTCTAAGGTTGTGAAAGGTTTGAAGAACTTGAACAGATTGACATAACAATATACTGAGATATAGAGAATGCACCAGACAACAGAGAGTTACATGGCTACTCTAGAGCTTTATGCTTATGTGTTTCTTTGGCATTGTTGTCAAAGGGAGAGAGATCTCAATATGAAACAAAGACAAAAGGGACAGATAAACATATGGAACTGAGGAGATCTGAATGAAAGGGAGAGAATGAAAGATCAGTTACTGAGAATAGAAGAAAGAATTTGAGAGCTGAAAAGATCATATCTAGAGAAGATAGTTTGCACTTGAAATGTTGTTAGGTAATGTAGTGATTAAACATATTAAGCTAGGGAGAGCTGGTACAACATTTGTTTACAAAGTTGTATAATACATGTTTTGTATGTGTATGATATACTTCATATTGCTTGAGTTTCCATCAATGCCAAAGGGAGAGATTGATGAACTAAAACTTATTTAGAACCTAATTGAAGATCAGTGATTAGAGATCATCAAGTTGCTGATTAGATATGTAAGATGATTAAATCATTAATATGTTGTCATTGATGTCAACTAGTTTGACAACACTTATCTTGTAAGCTACAATACCAAAACATTTGTAGAAAGGAGAAAAAGAGATGAAGAATAGAAATATCTACATGAGAAAAATGTATATGATAGATGAGGATAAGGAATACATTGGGTAACTCATTGATGACTCTATGACCTTATGTTATTGACTTGATTATGTTGCATTCATCTATGATGAGGAAAAGAGCTGAAAGACACAAGGCAATGTGATCGGTTGATGAAGCATCACAGTATACACCAAGTAGTGTAGTGTATACTGAGTATAGTATAAATTGAGCTGGTGTTCACCAATGCATTTCTTTGTTACCCAAACAAGAACAAAGGAACTAATGATTAGTTTAGCCGATAAGGATTGATGAGCTGGAAAGTACCTCATGATAAGAGTAAAAGATAAAGTTTGTTACAAAGATCAATGGCTAACAAAATTCAAGGAAGATCTAAAGGATAGAAATAAAACATGTTACTGACACATTAGCCGAGGAAGGTTTAAGAGGAAAAATGGATGAAGGAGAATAGGCAGAAAAATCTAATGGATGAAAAGAAAATGGTTTACATGTCTATTTAAGAGACTAGGGTTTCATTATGAAACTTATGTCAAAAGAAGGATATTGCAGAGATATCATGTGAACAAGCTTCGTGCATGCCTAGTCAAACTGGTTAAGGACAACCAAACTATAGAGATTACCGAGCATCAGAAAGCTATTACAGAGAGATAGTAAGTCATTGATTTTTGTTGAAATAGAATTGATATATTGATCAGAGGATTTGAATGAGCATAATATAGATCTAAACATCTACAATAGAAGTTGTATTGTAATCAGATCACCTATTGTTACAGTTTAACCATTGTAATCAAATAAATTTCTTAACCGAGTGGGCTTGAAAGTCTTGTAATGTCATTCATAGAATGTACATTTGTTATCCTGTCAACCCCATAGTGAATAATGGTTGGATGATAACTGTTGGTCTAAAATCCTCTAACAAGGTCACACCTTATAGTGTGTTTTGTAACATTTAACAGGGTTGGGTCTTCACCGACCTCACTTCAGAAGAGTGAATAATTTTTGGGTTGCCGGTCCCAGGTGGTTTTTCCCTTAATAGGGTTTCCATGTTAAATCTTTTGTGTTATGTGTTCATTGTGGTGATTGTTTGATTTTCATACTTTACATATTTCATATTGGATTTGATTGGTAATGATTATAAGTTATTGATTGGTAATTGGTAAAAGCATAGACAATATAGTATTTTATGTTACTGAGCTACAGAAGTTTAAGTAAATTGTTTTTGTGTATACATTTTGATTTGGAACTCTGGATAATTGATTCCACCCCTCTCAGTTATTCTAACAAGCAGTTATTTTTGTATGAAAAAATATCAGAGAAAATAGGAGAATGTTTTTGAACTAACAATTACTAGATAACAGATGTTGCAAAAGAAACAAATTTTGTGACGAGAACAAAGAACATAAGGGAAATGAGTATAGTACAATTCTAGATAGCTCCAAAGTGAAGAGAAAGATTGTGTATCTCTAGAATGAGAAAGATTATTGTAGCTCCAAAAAATTGAAAAAAAAATTGTAAACATATTTTAGTTTGAGTTTATAAGATTTTGAAAATTTTATTTTGTGATTACTGAAATGGTTTTTTTAGTGTTTCTTTATACATTTTTATTTTCAAATTGTCTTCATAGTTGTATTAGTTGTGCATTTATGTGTTGATTTTGATTTTATATCTAATTAAATTATTTTTATAAAAATAATTGTTGTACTATATTATTTTACTAAAAGAATGGTAAAAAATTATTGAAGCACAGAGAAATACAAAACATAAGATCAAAACAAAAAGTTCAATAGAATCTTAAGGGGGAACTACCTCTTATCAATTCTAGGCTTGCATGTGACTTCAATCCCATTTAGCCAAGAAAATCAGAAACACCATTGCACTCTTGAGGGATGTGTGTAAAAATGAGAAAGTCAAAAGACTTGCATATCAATTTGATTAATAACTAAAGCCAAGTGCCAACTAACATTCTCAAGCTCCTACTTAGTTAGCAAATTTAGAACCACTGGAGAATTGGTCTTATGAATAATCAAAACATAGCATTGTCCCACAACAAGCAAGATGGAAAGAGCCTCCATATAATTATTAGTATGAAATCCTATAAGTATTAGTATGAAATCCCTTATAAAAAGTGAAAAAAAATTGGAATTCACTAGAACTACTTGGACAAACTCCACAAATTCCTATGTGTCATGGGTTCTCCTGACAAGAGTCATCAATGTTGATTTCAATAACTCAAAGTAGAGAAGAAGACTAGTGCCCCTCATGATTGATATGCCACAAAATATTTCTTGTCTTACTACTATACCAATGACCAACAAACATTGACAATTCTCCTTGGAGAGGAAATTTGAGATAATTTTGTATAACATCTCCAAGATACATACCTTAATTCAACTCACACTTAGCCAGAACCATCTCACAAAGAGAATGGATAATTTTTCACCATAATACATGCCCCAATCCTAACATCCAAAAAACTCCTCTTATTCCTCTCCAAACAAATATGCTAAAGTATAAAGGATGGACCAAGAGCCCAATAAACCTAAAGAAAAGAGGCTTTACAAAAGGAATCCCCAACAAAATCCTAGAACTCAGCTAATGAAGAAACATGCTAGCAAGGGTAGCCCCAAACATTCCACCAAAAGTGCCAATTTTGTTTAAGAAAAGAGTAGTGAAAGAAAAGATGGGGAATAGACTCCTCACCATTATTACATAAAATACATATTGAGGGGCCTTGAAATCCGCACTTGAAAAAATTATCATAGGTAAGTCAGTGATTGTAAACAAACAACCAAATGAAAAATGAATCTTTGACTAAGAAAACTTATTCCAAAACTATTTCCACCAAGGCACATCATCATCGCCAAATAATTGTCTAGTAATCTCGAGACATCCTACATAAACAAATTATTTTTTAGATACGGTCTGTATAGTTTCATAATAGATGAAGATAATCACACCATTGTCTCTCTCAAGGATAACATCTCTATTCTAAAGAATACCTATTCCACCATGAAATACACTTGAATTGTCAACCCAGGGACATAGGACTTGAAATCGGTCAGCACGGTATGTGCACTAAGTTCCTTTAAGAGTCATAACACCTATGCTATAGGAAAGTAAAACGCATGGAAAAAATCTATATTTCTGTTACAAAATAGTAAACACACTTGGGCTAACAACATATAACTGCAGAAAGTTTGGAAAATGAACCTAAACTAGTTAACAACTCAAAACATCCACCATGATCATTTTCTGCAAGTGTTGCAAGAACTTTCATAGTAACAATGCTATAGGACTAATACAGAAAATATATTTGAAAATAGGAAATTGCACGGAATGAATCTACTCTACCTAAATCTATTCCACCTCCCAAGTGGGCCCCCTTGGTTGGCTTCAAACAACCATGAGCACAACAAGTATTTCAAAATCAGTCTTACATTAAAATCCTTCCTTCATTACATAAAATGAAGAATTCATGAAGAACAGAAAAAGAGTAACTTCTAAATCTTAAACCAGCATTGTCTATTTTCTCATTAGCTAACTAAAACAATCCAAATCCATTATATAGAGGATTGGATATTTATTAAAAACATGACATAAAAGTCTTGAACAAACATCACCAGAAAAGAAGGTGGAAGATCAACCATGACATAGTACATTTACTACTAAGCAATAGAATAATAACTTGCAAGAAATATAGAAAGTTGTATCTCCTAGATTTTCTAAAGCAGTAACTCCTTTGCAAGTGTGGCTTATCCATAGGAACTAAACTATGCTTTCCTTGCCACGATCGGTCTCCATCATCCTCTTCCTTTAATGCAGTAATCACCACTCTCTATATCACTTCTCATTTTCCTGAAAAGTTAGAAACATCTAAAACATATATGCAAGATAACATTCCTACTTTTACTCAGATATTAGAACATAGCTTAAGATATTTATATGAAATACTGCATTCTATGTATAATATTAAAAAAAGTATGTCATACACACTACCCACAGCTTTAATAAGTTCTAGTTGTCTCTAGCATAAGTTCACAAGATATTTACATAAATGTTTTTGGAAATGTTTTGTCAAAGCACAAAGAGTAAGACCAACTATGAAAACTATATCAAAATTGAGACATTAATATGCCTCATCATCTACCCCCCACTATTCAAATGCTTGTCCTCAAGCATTATACTTCCTTTCCATAGCTCTGAAGTCTCCCAGTATAGTTTTCCCTTTCTTCCCACTTCTGAAGGTGTAGAAGAATCCTCTGGTGCACTTCAAATGTTCACCCATGTGTTCCTCAACCAATGGGTCTGGTCTGCTAGCATCATTACCATAAAGAGGCCAAAGAAGGGTAGGAGGCTGAAAAGTCAATAGCATCCATAGTTCCTTTCTGATTTGTCTTCCTCGTTGTATATATTTGGCCACCCTATTAATGGCTACTTCATAATTGATAGGGCTATGTGGCTCTTCATTTTGAAGGCTTCTAGCAGTCGATTCCATCTGTTCCTAAGCCTTGCAATAGCTCTCTGCTGTGTCAAGTTTGGAAGTGTCTAGTAGTTTTTGTAAACCTTTTCTCTTTCTTTAAACACTTTCTCCCTGATCTCTAGTTTTGGTTTCGCATAAGTTAGTTTGAACTATTCTCTTAGAAGATCATCAGGTTTGCATGATTCAGCCCGTATTGGTAATGGTTTAGATTTATCAAGATCTTTTTAGGCATTTAACTATGTATCATCATTTTTCTCATTGTGCATCCAAGACATTAAAGCTCTAAGGTGAACATCCCCTATGTAAAGCATAGGGTTCCACTCTATCTCATGTAGAACTATGAAATTATGTAGATAAAGTTCACACAGCAAATTCTTCTGCCATGAAGGCAAAGTTTGATACACATTGTAGAAATCTTGAGCACTTTTAAATTCACAATAAACATCCCTTATTGTCATCATTAATTGAAATAACAAAAACTGCTCCTTCAAACAAATGGAATATACCCTTGGTGGTGGCCTACAGGCCATCACCTAGTCAGCTAACTTCAAAGCCTTATTCATCTATTGTTTATGTTTCTCAAGTTTCTCTTTCAGTGACTCAATTTCCTCATCTTTGTCAAATATTACTTTTTGCATTTGATCTTGTTCTTGCCTCCACAAGGCCTTTTGAAAAATGAAGTGATTGTATAGACCAAATAATATAGATTGAATTGTAGATGAAGGGAATTCTTGGGCCATAGCTTTCTTCTTTTGTTCCCTAGCAACTTGCTAGAAGTAATGGGTATACTAGAAGGATCTATAAGGCATGATAGAAACATTAGAATATATAGGGACTGGTGGCAAAGTAGGTTGATCATTTTTAGGGGCTTTTTCTAAGACAACAGCAGGGTTCGACGCACACATTTCTTGATTTCCATATGGCATTTCATTGATAGGCTCATTTTCATTTGTTTCCACATTTTGGGATTCCAACCAAACAGGAGAGTCATTTTGGGATTCCAACTAAAAGTTTAACTAGGGCATGATGGGAAATAGAATTTGCATTTCCTTTCTTATTTTCTTTGGTGCTAATACACAACATATTATAAAGGAAATTGGGGACATTAACTTGAATGTTATGTCTTACACAACTAAGCAGCTTAAAATGGTGAGTGTGCAAGTTTGAAAACCTACCTTCACAGGTCAAATACCTGATGATATGGTTTGCCAATTTTGGATATGGAGCTAGAAGATAGAGTCTCTTACACCCTTTCTTTGAAATTTCCAGTGGATGGTCACCTAGCTAAGAAAACTGCGCCTATGATGACCTAGCATCATGTTCATTTGGATAATGCTCCCCATTAGCTGGTAGTCCTGTGACTTCTACTATTTTCTCCTCAATTGCAAACATGGTTAATCCCTATACTATGGCTTCCCCCTCATTGAATGTCCTCATAAAAAACATGGCTACTTCATTGAGCTTAGTTAACTATAGGAAGTAGCCAAGCCATCCACAAGCATTAAAACGTCAGACTGCTTCCACATCCAGAAGTAGAGTTACTATGGGCAACCAGCTCATGTCTCAGCAACTATCCTCCCATCTTCAAAATGACAAGCTTTGAATTTCTCTACTCTCACCACCCTGATAATTTTTACCCCTTTAACACTTCTACAAATATCCTCTTCTCAAAATTTCAAATTGATCTTTCTAAGAAATGCCGATACCACATTCTCTTAACAAGTCTCCATTATGTTTGGCATGTAAAATAATGATGCAATTAATTATGAAGGACATCAAGGTTTAACTAGAAGTGTTCTCATAATAAATCATAGTCCTTTTTAGTCATGTCAAACATAGGAGATCTTTCCCAAAATCGCAATGAAAAGGTACGGCAGATACAAAAAGATTTTTAAAATTAAAAATCAGACCACCGCCAAAGTACAACATATAATGTGGACATGACTAGGGTGACGTCGAGATGAAATTTGGAAATTAATACACTTTCTCTACCCCCACTAAATTTTGACAAGTGTCCACACTTAAAAATTTGTCACAGGAATGACAAACTAGCTTAAGGCTTATACGATACATTTAATGCAGTATTATATATAAATATCAAAACCTATGAGCTAAAAATGAATAAAAAGTAAAAATGTTGTACTTGAATATTTTAGAGCGTACTTCCACATGCAAGTTGATGAGTTGGTGAACTCTGGTGACCGCAGAAAAGATGCTGACTGTATGTTTTATTGAAAGTAGTAAAAATAGAATTTGTGGGTGACATGGAGTGTGAATGGATGATAGATAAATAAATGAGATGAGTTGATTTGAAGAAAAATAAAAATGAATGAAAGAATGGACCTTAGATTAAATGAGGTTTTATTATGAGTGCTCATTGAAGGCTTGTCATGGTACGACTGCAGGAAGAAGGTTTCCACCCTCCACTAGAGGAACTGTGTCCATAGGAGCTGGTAAACTGTTTGGTTAGAACTACTATAGGAACTCATCTTTGGTCTATGGTTTATGATAGATGTGCAATAGGTGGCCATTTACAAGCAATTTGAACTGGACAGGATCAATGGTTATCAGCTGGACTGCTCCATTGTCGAATACATACTAAATTTCATAAGGCCCTAGCCACCAATTCTGCAACTTTCCTAGATTCTCTTTGAAATGAGAATCATATAGGAGAGCCCAATCTCCCACTTGGAAGTGTTTATTCCTAATATGTGTGTCATGTCTGTTAGCACTGAGAAAAAATTTCATGGCTCTAGTGCTTTTCCCTTAGTCTCTGCAATTATTTTCATGTCTCTGGCATAAGCCCTAGGCAAAATTTTAAAAAAAGATCTAGCCATTGTGATAAAACCCTTGGTTTTATCCTGGCCTTGTTCTAATTTTTGTTACTTTACTTAGGCCACTTAAACTCCTAATTCACACGTTCCTTTTAAAAGTTTTCCTTCCATGTTCGCGGTTAGGTTTTTCATGTGTCGGTGGGGTCCCCTTAATATTTCCTAAGTTTCTAACCCCAATGGCCTTTAATATTTCTTAAGTCTCAGCTCTTGGTGAATTATTTTTCCCTAAGTCCTATGCTTTAATATTTCTAATGTTTTGGCTTTTATTTTTCCCGGGCCCCAATCTCTCTAACAGCATCTCCATCCGACGATGGGTGTAAGATCTCAAGTGATGTGTTAGAGGCTTGAGATCATGCATCGTCCATCCGATCTTCCACGATTGCAGCATTTCAAATAGAGTAGGTCCACCTCCACATATGCACATATGGTGGTATTTGATTGGTTGACGGGTTAATGACTGGATTTGTGTCAATGGGACCTATCTTTCGTATGGTTCAGTGGGTCCTGGCACATCAGCACATGGGGTGGCTTCTTATTGGGTAAGAATTATGCATTGGATATTACATACCCAGCGGTCCCAGGGCCTCTGTGTACTTTTGATCCTATAGCTGGCATATAATCTCATGGAATATTCCATCCCCTTATGATCATGCATTGACCATTGATTTGGTATCAGGCCGAAGGAGATGTCAGTGAGTCCACTACCAACTATGTTGAAATGGCATGTTCTGATTGGGTGTGTCAGATACATGTGGAGCGGTGTCAGTGTGACTGCACAGATTTGGTTGTGGTCCCGGTGTCAGAAGGGGAGTGAATTAGCTCATTTTGATTGGTCCACGAGGTGTTGTGTTGCAAGTTGTCAGTGGGACCTGATGTTGTCAGACGATCAACGACAGGCGTATGATCTCATGGGTTGTGTCAGAGCCATGAGATCTTACGCCCGCTGTCTGATTTGCAAGCTTAGGCAGGTGGGTCCTGTGTCAGGTGACTGGGTGGTAGCAGCACATGGTAGAGTGACATGTGGCATAATGCGGGCCCAGGTGGGGTCAGAAAGGTTTAGTGGTCTTGATAAAGTTTTAGCAGTGCTAATAAAGTTTAAATGGTTTCACTGGTTCACAAGAAGATTTGGTGGTACTCCAGAAGGTCTGGCAATTTAGCGAAGGAAGGTTGTGAGGTCGCTAAATCATTTAGCGATGGGATGAAATACTCTAAAAATTGGCAAAAATACCTTCAGTAGCCAATTCGCTAAATAAGGACCGGGGTTAATATGTTTCCTCTATTCGCTAATTCATGGAGTTAAACAATGAGTTAGAATATCACTTCACAAATAAGGATTTTCCTTGTCACATGTTCGTTGAGTGTTAACCTGAGGTGTCTGGATGGGTTAGATACATAAAGCCCATGAAACATGAGAATCTGATGGTCAGGACTTAAAGTTGATCCATTTTCAAACTTCGACCGCGGATTCACTACTGGCACCATGGAAATGACCATTGAAACCAGAATTTGAATATTTTGAGGGTTTGCAGCAATAGGAAGTACCAGAATTCAATTTTTGAGCATTTGGAGTGGGTACAAATGATTAGTTTGCTGCTGTAGTGTGGTCCAGGGCATTCCATGAGTGTTTGTAGGGGTCTGTACCATGAGAAGAATGGCTCGAGGTGTATTTGTAGGTGACTGATTTGATCAACTTTCATGGTGGATTCATGATTTCCAGTACAGTAGTCTGAGATTTTTCATTAATGGAGATCATTCTTGGATATGAATTGTTCTAAATTGCTTGGCGATTCATCCCTACAATTAATTTTTGACTATTCCTAGTGGGTTTAGTTGTTGAAACCCTAACCCTAGCTGTCTGAAGCTTGTTGCATCCTATTCTTGGGATTCCAAGGCAGCTAGTCATAGAAATAGTAGCATTTTTTACTCATTTGAGGTTCCAAATCTTTTTTTTGGTTGCTGGTTGTAGATTCATGTACATCTGAAGAAAGAGAAACTGGATTTTGGGCCTACTTCCTATCTTAGTGTGCTTTGATTGTATATTGATTATGAATATGTTAATGAGAATGCTATTGGGTTCCAATCCTACATTTGTGTATGTCTTCTTGCCTTGGTTCTAAGCTCATAGATGTTAATTTCATAAAGTGGGTTAGCATATGGTGAACAAAGAGCATTGTGGAGTCATCTCTGAGTTCCTAACAAAGTTAGGATTAAAGTCTTTTGGGTGATTTCAGTGAGTTTACAACCAAGTAATAATTTGATGTTCTAAGTGTTTGAGGGAGAGGGGTAATAGGAAAAGCACTTATCCTGAGCCTGAGAGTGTTTGATTTAAGATCTTGGGCTGATGTATACAATTGGGTGACTCTTTTCCTTGAGTTAAGGCACTAGTCCATTCTCTTGAAGCTTTTCATGGTCTTCAACCACACACACAATTTAAATTATCATACCTTCAGTTTGTTAGTAAAGGACTTGTTTGAATATCTATTTAGTGACTCCTTTAGAGAAGTGAGTCAAGGGTATACCCACCCTAGCTTGAGGCTTAAAGTGAAGAAGGATCTCATTGTTGATCCTTGTCAGTTGGCCCACTTCCTTGTGGACTTTGCAGTGGTGATAGAGTCAATTTTTTATTAAAATTATCCATCAAAGTGTAAATCTGCAAGTCGAAGATCAAAGGGAATAATCCACAACCAACAAAATTGGCAACTCTACTAGGGAGAACAATAGTAAAGATATACATTTGTTAGGATCTCTGGTTACAATTATATTGTAAAGTCAAAATCTTATTTGACCAGATTGATTTGCCCATCCGAGTCACCAAAAAAATTGGCAACTCTGCTGGGGAGAGTCCAGAGATAAAAGTTTGTGAAGAGCACTCTTTTTTTCCTGTTGTATTCAATTAAAATTTTTCCCATTAAGGTGGGTGGGGAATCAAAGGGTTATAACTAGTGTCATTTTTTAAAGATGGACAAAAGAAGGAATACTAGGTCCTTTGTTAGAAGAAATCTGGAGGTCACTCTGGAACAATTGCCTAGACAGGAGAAGAAGAGTTGAATCAGAAGGAATGGTGAGTCTACTAGTGCTCCCATAAGAGAACAAAGAAATACCAGAGCTAGAGCACCATATGTTTCCTCAAGTGGGGAAGGTTCACAAGATGGATTTTCTAGATCAGATGGTGGTCGCTCTAAGGATAAATTTTATGATACCCCAGAGATAGTATTTCAAGATAAGGGTTCATTGCCTATAGGCCAGGATGAACAAGCCAGAGACATGGGTCTTGAGATTGACTTAGATCTTGATGAAGACAATTTCAGAAGGCAACCCTTGGAACAAAGGTGAGTGCATTTCCCATATCATCACCCTACTAATGTGGAGGTGTCATCAAGCTCTAAGGATGTCATGATAGATCCACATGATTTGAATGCACTTAGATTATAGTTGGTAGAGCAGGATGCCATATATAAAAGACTACAAGAGGAAAGGGAGGTTGAGAAAGTGAATGCATTAATAGAGAGAGACTCCCTTCTTAGAAAAATTAAGGAGATGAAGGAGAGAAACAAGATGCTTTCTTCTGCTCCTAGAAATCTGCAGCATAATGTTCTTGGGGATCTTGAAGCTTTGAGGAGTGAGCAAGAATGTTTGTTGTAGGACAATGAGTTTGATGAAGAAGGCCCTGTGATTAGACAAGTGCAAAGCTATGATCCTTTTCCTAAGGATAAAAATGGAGATTGGATCACTAGGCCTGCTCTTGTTATTAATGAGAAAGGAAAGTAGAAAATGGTGGGTAACCAAGCAAACAAGCCAGTAACAATACCAAAGATCCCACCACCTGCTTCAAACAAGGACATAGAGTTATAAAGGAAAAGAAAAGAAGATGAGGAATTAGCTAAAGAATTGGAAAGAGCTGAAGTTGAAGCTTCTATTCTAGAGAAGAAGAGAAAGATCCAGTTCTTGAAGGCTTCATCAGCAAATATTGCTGGCCCATCTTTTGCTGAATTAGGTATGCCATCTATGACTACTACTGTTCCACTTAACACTGCTACTACTAGTAAGCCTATTCCTAATACATCCACCCAACAAGTTGTTGACCCTAATAGACATTCAAATAGAAATGTGGGTGGGAATGTAGATAATAATGCTAATGCTAGTGGGAATACTAGTTCAAGTTTTCAAAGAAGACCTATGCAATTAGATGGCTATAGGCCAATTAGTTTTGATGGCATACCTGGTTATCCAAATGCTTTCCCAAATGATATAAGAGATAAGATACATAAGTTTGCTCATAATAATTCTATTAGTTGTGAAGAACATCTTAGGTTATTTGTTGATGTGCTAAATGACTATGAGGTTGAGCATGAGGATGTAGTTATGAAGTTATTTGTTTAGTCCTTGATGGAAGATGCTAGAGATTGGTTCAAGAGACTTCCTGATAGATGTATTGATACTTGGGATTCTTTTGAGAGGTGTTTCAAGGAGAAATATGGTGATAGGCCTAATGCTAGCTTCATGTTGAATGAGTTTAATACCATAAGCAAAAATTAGAATGAGTCTACAACTGACTTTAATATGAGATTTCAGAAAGGCATGCATAAGTTGTTTCAAGTTATGAGGTTAGATGACAATGTTTGTTTAACCACATACTTTAATGCATTTGATGGAAGAATGGGATATTTGTTGAGAGACAAAGAACCAAGAACTCTTAGAGATGCTTTCAGGATTGTTGTCAATATTGAAAACAATATGAAAATATTAGGAAAGTTGGGTGGGAAGAGAGATGATCCAAAGTTGTTTGGGGACAAGAGATATAAAAGGGATAATGAGAGAAATGTTGGAAATAAGAAACAAGAGGAAGATAAATTGGATAAGGTGTTGAATGCATTAAAGGATTTGAAAGCACCTATTAATAGGAATAGCAATGCTCCTGCCAATGAAAAACCTCAGTTCAACAATAATTTTAGTAGATAGAATAGATTGAAAAATTATCCCTACAACACCCAATGGAAGGATGGTAAGCCTATTGTCCCTACTGCAAGAAATAATAATGACATAGGTGTCCCTAATCCTTTACAAAAATCTTCTATAAATGTTATAGAGGATACACCATGGTGCACTACATGCCAGTCTCCTCATTCTGTAGAGCATTGTGTGGTTGCACAATCCATGATTGCAAATGAAAATGATGATAATGAAGAGTTAGATCAAGAAGAAAGTCATGATGACATTGGATGCAACATGGAAGCTTCATATGTAGGATATGAAGATGATTCTAATTTTGGTGAAGAAGCAGATGTATGCTTAAAGATACACAACCAAGCATTGTTCCATCAGGAGGTATTTTCTGATAATGATGACATTGATGAAAAGACATGTAACATGATCTCTTCCTCTAAGCTAGTAAGTTTGAGAAGACCATCAAGAGACCAGATGGATAGAATTACTGTAGAAATGATTGCCCAAGTGAAAACTAGGGGCATGGTGGCAAGGAGTAGAAATGAGAAAGCTGCAGGAATCTTTATAAAGAGTACCAACTCTAGAGAACCTAATGAGAGTAAGTCAAAGGGTGATCACATGGTGAAATTTAGGAATGTGAAGGGTAAGAATTGTGAGCCTAAGGGAGTTGGAGTTGAAAAAATTCCTAATGAAATAGAGAAACCCAGTAACACAATGGGTAAAGATGAAAAGATGAAAGTCACCAATATAATTAATGTATTAGATAAGAAAAAGGATATAAAGGTAGTGCAGATTGAGATTCCCCCATCTGATCCTATTGATATGTTAGCTATATTGTCTCAGATAACTATCAAGGTCCCATTGTCAAAATTGTTGAAGATCCCTGAACATAAGGACAAAGCCATTGCATGGGTAGATAGTGTTCATGGTAATCATGTTGCATGCAATGAATCTCAGGATAAGGCTCTGAAGGGAGTTGATAATCAGGGATTGGAATCTCAAATTCCACCTATTTATTTGGATAGTTCTATCAATGTCAGCCTTGAGAATATAGATCCATTCTTTTTAAGTGTCCTTGTGAATGGAATGAAATTGAGAAATTGTATGATTGATAGTGGTGCCTCTAATACTGTTATGCCTTTTAAGATCATCGAGAAGTTGGGCCTTAAAGTTGATACAATCCAAGGAAGATGTTGTGCTATGGATCAGAGAGAGGTACTAGTTATTGGAACTATCAATGCCATGCCATATAGATTGGCAGCCTATCTAGAGAAAGAATTGATAATGAGTGTATTGGTGGTGGACATCCCTCCTCATTATGGGATGTTATTATCTAGAAGATGGAGTGCTGCCATGGGTGGAAGTTTACAATGTGATCTGTCCTATGCAACTTTCAAGATTGATGACCAATTTATCAAGATTGATAGAGAGCCAAGAGTATGCCACATGATTGAGAGAAATATTGACTGTGAAACTACATGTTTTGTGGATACTGACATTAATGCTTTTAGGGCAGAAATTCCTATGCTTGAAGAGGCATATACATTTCCCCATATATCTATTGAGGTGAATGCTAAATCAGTGAAGGGTGATTTGTGGGTGATGTACTTTGATGGTGCTAGTTGCAAAGATGGTGCAGGGGTAGGTGTTTTTCTTATCACTCCTGATGGTAATACCTACAAGTTTTCTTTCACATTGAATTTCTTTTGTACCAATAACATAGTGGAATATGAAGCATTATTGTTAGGACTAACGTTGGTACAGAAGTATGGAATTAAATGCATAAGGGTTGTAGGGGATTTTGAATTGGTGGTATCCCAAGTTAGATTAGTGTATGCTTCCAAGAACAAGAGGCTTAAACAATATAGAAATGTTGTGTGGGATATGATTGAATTTTTTGATGCCTTCAATATTGAATGGAAGGATAGGAGAAAGAATAAGATGGTTGATTTGTTAGCCAATATAGCAATCAATCCCAGTGATATTACTTTTGTTGGTCTTTCTAAAGTTGAGATTCAAACTAGGCCTAGTATACCAGACAATGTTGAAAATTGGCAAGTCTTTGATGATGATAATGATATCTTGAAGTTTATGAATAGTGAAGATCAGTATCATGGTCAAGAATTTGATTGGTCAACCTTAGTTGAGACTGTAGAAGGAAAGGAAGTTGTCCTTGGTAATGAAGTTATTCAACTTAAAACTAACAAGGTTCCTAGGGGGCTTGTTTTCCTAGAAACTATATTTGACAACCAGGATAGAGTTCAGAAAGATAGTAAAAAAGAGGGTCATGTGGACCTAGAGGAGATAAATCTTGGAACACAAGAGGCACCTAAGAAGGTATACATTGGTAGAGATTTATCTCATAAAATAAGAAATTCTTTAATTGAGTTATTGAGAAAATTCAAGCATGTTTTTGCATGGTCATATGATGACCTAAAGGTTTATAGAGAAGACTTGTTTAAACATATCATTCTTTTGAGGGGAGATGCTAAACCTTTCCAGCAAAAAAAAAGGCCTATCAATCCTACTTTGGCACCCAATATGCAAGAAGAATTGATGAAGCTGAGAGATGCTGGAATAATCAAGCCTATTAGGCATTCTTCTTGGGTGTCAAACCTTGTTCCTGTAAGAAAGAAGAATGGTGACATAAGACTTTGCGTAGATTTGAGAAATTTGAACATCAGCTCATTAAAGGATAATTATTGTCTGCCCAATATGGAAGCTATGTTGCAGAGAGTAACTGGGTCATAATTAATGTCTATGATGGATAGTTTCTCTGGTTACAATCAGGTGATTGTTAAGGAATTAGAACAATTCAAGACATCTTTCACTACACCTTGGGGGACATATGTTTATGTGAGAATGCCTTTTGGTCTCACAAATGTTGGTGCTACTTTTCATAGGGCAATGGATGTTGCCTTCTCAAATTTCATTAATGATTTCCTTGTTGTTTATCAAGATGATTTGACTACCTATTCCAAGAAGAAGAAGATCATTGTGTTCATCTAGAAAAGATATTTATAAGGGCTTTGGAATATGGAATTTCACTTAATCCAAGGAAATGTGCATTTGGTGTCATTGAAGGTAAGTTGCTTGGCCACTTGGTTGGGAAGCAAGGAGTTAGAATTGACCCTGAAAGAGTGGTAGCTATTGATAAAATTTAGAGGCCAAAGAATGTTAAAGGGATTTAGTCTTTCTTTGGTCAGGTCAATTTCCTAAGGAGGTTTGTAAGAAATTTTGCAAAAGTGACTAGACCTATATCTAAGATGTTGAAGAAAGGATCTATTATCAATTGGGAAGGTGAGCCTAGTGAAGCTTTGAAGAATATCAAGCAAGCTATTAAAGATGCACCTGTGCTTAAGGCACCTAACTATAATATCCCAATGCATATATTTTCCTTTGTATCTTTTCATACCATTGCTGTAGTTTTGTTACAAAAGAATAAGGATGGTTTTGAGCAGCCTATTGCATTCTTCAGTAAATCTTTGTAGGCTACTGAATTGAAATATGACATAACTGAGAAATAGGCTTATGCACTTGTGAAGGTAGTCAAGGCTTTTAGGTGTTACTTGATGGGAGAAGTTGTGATTGCCTTTGTTCCAAGTGTAGCTGTGAAGGATATCTTCTCACAACAGGAGGTGTCTGGGAGGAGATGCAGATGGATCAATAGAATTTAGGAATTCAATATAGATGTTCAGATCACCAAGTTGGTCAGAGGATAGGGATTGGAAAAACTGATAGCTCAACCCAATCTTGATGCTAATCAGATAAATCATTCTGAAATTGATTATACATGTGATATGGATGATTGTGTTTGGTATCAAGATATCATTTATTATTTGAGAAACATGAAGTGTCTAGATAATATGGATGACAATAAGAAGAGGACATTGAAATTACAGGCCATCAAGTATGTGATTGTGAAATGCAAGTTGTATAGATAGAATTTGGATTGCATACTTTTGAAATGTGTTGATGAAGAGCAAGCTAACAGATTATTGAAAGAAATGCATGAGGTATTTTGTGGTGGACACTATATGGGTAAAACTATTGCTCATAAGATCTTGAGAGCAGGATTTTGGTGGCCCACAATCTTCAAGGATGTAGAGAAGTTGGTAAGGAAGTGTGATGCATGTTAGAGGTTCTCTAGTAAGCTTAAATTTTTAGGAAATGTTCCATTAAGGCTAGTAGAAGTGCAGGCTCCTTTCCAACAATGGGGAATAGATTTCATAAGGGAGATACCAAAAAAATCTAGTGGAGGACATTCCTGGATATTAGTTGCCACTGATTATTTTACAAAGTGGGTAGAGGCTATACCTACAAGGAATGCAACTAGCAAGGTGGCAACTGATTTCTTGTTAAATAACATTGTTACAAGGTTTGGATGTCCTGAAAGGATAGTGAGTGACAATGTAATGTGCTTCAGGTCTGCTGAATATAAGGACTTTTGCAAAGGTTTGGGAATTCAGATTTCTAATTCCTCACCTTATCATCCACAAGGAAATGGTCAGGAAGAATCTACTAATAAGATTTTAATTAAGATCCTCAAGAGGATCCTTGAGAATAATAAAAGGGCATGGAATGCCAAGTTTCCATTAGCTCTATGGGCTGATAGGGTAACTATGAAGAAGGCAATTGGTTGTGCACCATTTGACCTAGTTTATGGGATACATGCAAGGATGCCTCAAAACAATTTTCTAGAAATGTATAAGTTTGTTCAAACATATGATGATGATATTCAAGATGACATGTAGTTGAGGATTGAGGATCTCATCAGGTTGGATGAAGTCAAAAGGGAGTCAGCTACAAGAAATGCTAAGCTGCAGTTGAAAATAAAAAATCTATATGATAGGAAGGCAGTGGAAAGAAAGTTTGAACTTGATGATTTAGTATTAATTTGGAATGCTAGATTGGAGGATAAGGGAAAGCATGGAAAATTTGATCCCATCTGGCTAGGGCCATATAAAATTCATGAGAAATGGGGCCAAGATTCATATCTGGTAAAGGAATTAAATGGTAATATTCAAGAATTGCCTGTTCCTGGACAATTCTTGAAGAAATACTTCTCTTGAGGTATTTTGTTTTCCATGAATAGTAGATAGGTTTCTATATATGTGCATAGCCCTATAAAAATTTTAAAGTTCCTGGTCCCTGGTCTTGTTTTGCCTTGGTTTCAGGTTTTTTCCCTGCTTGTCCCCTTTTGTCTGCAAATTTTGGTTTGTGGGTGGTTTGGTTATACCAGTGATTCTAAGATATTTTTTTACCTATGAGAGGCACACATCCCTAGATAGAGCCACTGTTAGCACTAAGAAAAAATTTCATGGATCTAGCCCTTTTCCCTTGGTCTCTGCAATTATTTTCATGTCTCTGGCATAAGCCCTAGGCAAAATTTTAAAAAAAAATCTAGCCATTGTGATAAAACCCTTGGTTTTACCCTAGCCTTGTTCTAATTTTATGTTACTTTACTCAGGCCACTTAAAATCATAATTCACATGTTCCTTTTAAAATTTTTCCTTCCATGTTCACGGTTAGGTTTTTCATGTGTCAGTAGGGTCCTCTTAATATTTCCTAAGTTTCTAACCCCAACGGCCTTTAATATTTCTTAAGTCTCAATGCCTGGTGAATTATTTTTCCCTAAGTCCTGTGGTTTAATATTTCTAATGTTTCAACTTTTATTTTTCCCAGGCCCCAGTCTCTTTGACAGCATCTCCATCCGATGGTGGGTGTAAGATATCAAGCAATGTGTCAGAGGCTTGAGATCATGCGTCGTCCATCCGATCTTCCATGGTTGCGGCATTTCAAATAGAGTGAGTCCACCTCCACATATGCACATATGGTAGTATTTGATTGGTCCATGATTTAATGACTAGATATGTGTCAGTGGGACCTATCTTTCACGTGGTTCAGTGGGTCCTAGCACATCAGCACATGGGGTGGCTTCTTATTGGCTCAGAATTATGCTTTGGATATTACGTGCACGGTAGGCCCAGTGTCTTTGTGTACTTTTGATCCTATGGTTGGCATATAATCTTATGGAATATTCCATCCCCTTGTGATCATGCATGGATCATTGATTTGGTATCAGGCCAGAGGAGATGTCGGTGGGTCCACTACCAGCTATGCTGAAATGGCATGTTCTAATTGGGTGTGTTAGATATATGGGGAGCGATGTCAGTGTGACTGCATAGATTTGGTTGTGGTCCAAGTATTAGAAGGGGAGTGAATTGGCTCATTTTGATTGGTCCATGAGGTGTTGTGTTGGTAGTTGTTAGTGGGACCCGATGTTGTTAGAAGATCAATGACAGGCGTATGATCTCATGGGTTGTGTCAGAGCCATGAGATCTTACACCCACCATTTAATTCACAAGCTAGGTGGGTGGGTCCTGTGTCAGGTGACTGGGTGGTAGCAATGAATGGCAGAGTGACATGTGGCATAATGTGGGCCCAGGTGGGGTCAGAAAGGTTTAGCGGTCTGGATAAAGTTTTAGTAGTGCCGATAAACTTTAAATGGTTTCACAGGTTCGCAAGAAGATTTGGTAGTACTCCAGAAGGTCTGGTGATTCAGCGAAGGAAGGTCGTGAGGTCACTAAATCATTTAGCGATGGGATGAAATACTCTGTGAATTGGTGAAAATACCTTCAGTCGCTAATTCTCTAAATAAGGACTAGGGTTAATATGTTTCCTCTATTCACTAAGTTGCGGAGTTAAATGGTGAGTTAGAATATCACTTTGCGAATAAGGATTTGCCTTGTCACATGTTCACTGAGTGTTAACCTGAGGTGTCTAGATGGGTTAGATACATAAAGCCCACAAAACATGAGAATCTGACGGTCAGGACTTAAAGTTGATCCATTTTCAAATGTTGGCCACTGATTCACTGCTAGCACCATGGAAATGACTGTTGAAACTAGAATTTGAATATTTTGATGGTTTGGAGTGACAAGAAGTACCAGAATTCAATTTTTGAGTAGTTGGAGTGGGTAGAAATGATTTGTTATCTACTACGGTGTGGTCTAGGGCATGCCATGACTGTTTGTAGGGTCTGTACTATGAGAAGAATGGCTTGAGGTGTATTTGCAGGTGGTTGATTTGATCAACTTTCATGGTGGATTCATGATTTCTAGTACAGTACTCTAAGATTTTTCATTAATGGAGATCATTTTTGGATATGAATTGTTCTAAATTGCTTGGCGCTTCATCCCTACAATTAATTTTTGATTGTTCCTAGTGGGTTTAGTTGTTGAAACCTTAACCCTAGCTGTGTGAAGCTTGTTGCATCTTATTCTTGGGATTCCAAGGTAGCTAATGGTATAAGTAGTAGCATTTTTTACTCAGTTGAGGTTCCAAAACTTTTTTTTGCTTGCTGGTTGTAGATTCATGTACATCTGAATAAAGAGAAACTGGATTTTTGGCCTGCTTCCTATCTTAGTGTGCTTTGATTGTATATTGATTCTAAATATGTTAATGAGAATGCTATTGGGTTCCAATCCTGCATTTATGTATGTCTTCTTGCCTTGGTTATAAGCTCATATATTTTAATTTTACAAAGTAGGTTAGCATATGGTGAACAAAGAGCATTGTGGAGTCATCTTTGAGTTCCTAACAAAGTTAGGGTTAAAGTCTTTTGGGTGATTTCAATGAGTTTACAACCAAGTAAGAATTTGATGTTCTAAGTGTTTGAGGGACAGGGGTAATAGGAAAAGCACTTATCCTGAGCCTGAGAGTGTTTGATTTAAGATCTTGGGCTGATGTATACAATTGGGTGACTCTTTTCCTAGGTTAAGGCACTGGTCCATTCTCTGGAAGCTTTTCATGGTCTTCAACCACACACACAATTTAAATGATCATACCTTTAGTTTGTTAGTAAAGGACTTGTTTGAATATCTATTTAGTGACTCCTTTAGAGAAGTGTGTCAAGGGTATACCCACCCTATCTCGAGGCTTAAAGTGAAGAAGGATCTCATTGTTGATCCTTGTCAGTTGGCCCTCTTCCTTGTGGACTTTGGAGTAGTGATAGAGTCAAACTTTTATTAAAATTATGCATCAAAGTGTAAATCTACAAGTTGAAGATCAAAGGGAATAATCCACAACCAACAATGCCACTTCTTCCACTATTGCTGAATGATCTCAGTTCTTTCCAAAGTTGTCTTTCTCATTTCATTCAGTGATTTGAAGTGGAGAAGTCTCTCTTCTTGTGCTGCAGGAAGACTGATGTTTAATTCCAAAGCAGTGCGCAGTGTTTTATGTTCAAATTCAATGGGCAACATTACTTCTTTTCCATACACAAGTTGAAATGGAGTGAATCTAGTTGTTGTCTTCCATGTAGTTTGGTATGCCCAAAAAGCTTCATTTAACCTACTACTCCAATCCTTCTGATGTATTTGCACTATCTTGGTCAGAATGGCCTCAATTTCTCTATTGGTGACCTCTACTTGCCCATTTGCTTGAGGGTGATAAGGACTGGATTTACAATGCCTTATACTATATTCTTTCATAAGTTCAGTGATCAAGTTTTATGTGAACTAGGCTCCTTGATCTATGACAAGTTCTCTAGGAACTCCGTAGCATGTGAATATTTCCTCATATAATAATTTAGCTACTTTCTCATCTCTTGCATTTTTCATTGCCCTGACTTCCACCCATTTAGTTAAATAATCCATACATACTAGGATGTAGGATTTTCTATTTGATGGTGGGTCAAATGGACCTATAAATTCCATACCCCACTTGTCAAAGGGTGTTACAACAACCTGTGGATTGAGTGGCATCTCATCTAACTTGGTTGGTCAGCCCACCCTCTGGCATTTGTCACACTTGGTTGTATAATTTGTTGCATCCTTATGTAATGTTGGCCAGTAATATCTAGTTGTAAGTACCTTTAATACTATTCTTTTTCCTACAAAATGGCCTCCACATGGTTTGTAATGATAGGCATGTAGTATGTCATATATCTCATCCTCCCTGACACATCTCCTCATGATCTGATCTAGTCTAGTGTAGAAGAGATTGTTATCTATCCATGAATAATGAAAAATTTTCTCTAGTAACTTCCTCTTGTCTTTGTCAGAGAAGTGTAGGGGCATTCTATTTGCAGCAAGATAGTTTTCTATATCTAGATACCATGGTGTATGAGTTTCTATGTGGAACAAATACTCATCTGGAAAGGTATCTTCAATTGGAGTCAGATCTTCATCAGCAATTTGTAGTTTGGACAAATAATCAGCAACAAGTTGGACTTGCCTGGTTTATCAACAATGGTAATATCAAACTCCTGCAACAACAAGAACCATCTTGCCAATCTACCAATTACAGCATGTTTTTTCATTAAGTACTTTATAGATGAGTGGTCAATGTGAACAAAAATACGATATCCAGTTACATAATGTCTAAATTTTTTCAATGCATAAACTACAGTTAAAAGTTCATTGTCATTTATTGTGTAGTTTAGTTCAGGACCATGGAGGCTTTTACTAATATAGTAAATTGCATTTTCAAGGTTAGCAGGCTTTTGTCCTAATACAACACCTACAACATAATCTGATGCATTAGTATGGATATGAAATGGAATTGACCAATTAGGTCCCTTAAGAACTAGTTTTGTAGTGAGAAGTTTCTTAAGCTGCAAGAAGGCTTCATTACATGTAGGTGTCCAAATGAATTCAGCTTCTTTAGTCAACAATGTATACAAAGGACTAGCTATTTGACTAAAATCTTTTATGAAGCACCTATAATAGCCAGCATGACCTAAAAAATATCTTACATCCTTTGGTTTTGTAGGTATGGGAAATGTTAGAATTACCTCTATCTTAGTCAGGTCCACTTGTATCCCTACAGCTGATATAAAATGACCAAGCACCACTTCTTCCTGCATGAGCATGAAACATTTTTCACTATTGAGTGATAGATTATGTTCTTTGCATTAGACAAGAACCTTCTCAAGATTCATCAAGGCTTCCTCAAAGGTGACTCCAAATGTTGTGAAATCATCCATGTATATTTCCATGCATTCATGCGATATATCAGAAAAAATGTTGATTACAGCTCTTTGAAAGGTCGTTGGAGCATTACATAGGCCAAATGGCAAGAAAAAATATGCAAAAGTACCCCATGGGCATGTAAATGTGGTTTTATCCTAATCCTATGGAGCTATACTTATTTGATTATAACCACTATACCCATCAAGAAAAGAAAAATATTTCTTACTAGCCAGAGTGTCTAGAACTTGATCAATAAATGGTAAAGGAAAGTGATCCTTCTTGGTTGCCTTATTCAATTCTCTGTAATCTACATAAATCCACCATTTCCCTCCCTTTTTAGGTACTATAACTAGAGGTGAAACCCATTGACTATCAGATATAGGGTATATAAAACTAGCATCAAGAAATTTTTGTAGTTCAGTTTTAACTATTTCCCTGAGTGTTGGATTAATCCTTCTCTAGGGTTGACGGAGTGGCAGGAACCCTTCATTTCTATATATATTCTATGAGTGCATAATGTGGGGCTTAACCCTTTCATATCTCCATAGTCCCATGCAAAAACCTTTTCATGTTTTTGAAGAAGCTCTGTTAACTGTTTCATCTATTTGGGAGGTAGTTTATTATTGACATGGAGATTATGACCTTTTGACAACTCAACAGTAGTTGTGAGATCAACCATAGAAGCTTTAGAGATTGGACTTGTATCTAGTTCACATGGTAAAAGCTAGTGGATAATGCCTGGCTCCTTAGGCAGAAAACAATTCTTATTACATTCCTCATATGTAGTTAGTTCCAACACAGAGCTGTCAGATACATCCTTTTCTACCACAAAAGAATTATTAAGAATACTCTAAATTACTGAAGCCTCCTCCTACAGCTTTAGAAAAGATTGTCTATGTAAGATCATAAGTTGTGCTATAGAGTTTAACTCTTCCTCTCCATCCCCTAAATCCAACCATACTGGTGTGCTTAAATCTTGTTGGGCTTGTGTTGGAGGATACATGACAAATTTCTTTGTTTCCTGTCCATCTGATATGGTCATACTCCCTAACCTACAACTTATATTTGCATCAGCTGTAGCTAACCATGGTCATCCTAAAAGGATAGGGTAACCAGCTAAGTTGACTTTTGGGGATAGAATCATGAAATTTGTAGGGTACTCTAGAGAGTCTAGGGTTACTACTATGTCTTCTATCCTCCCATCAAGAGTGACAATAGAACTATCTGCAAGTTGCAGAATTGATGGGGTATCCCTTAATCCTTCTATATTCAGCTTTATCATAGTATCCTTGTCATAATATTTATAGCAGCACCAAGATCAATCAAGGCATTTTTAACAAACTGACCATTTATAATCACATTCACAACTGGACTTCCTGGATCAGAATATTTAGGAATAACCAATTTTCCTAACATGATATCAGCCAATTGTCCTATAACATGGACTATGGTTGGGTCCTTTTTCTTTTTCCCAGGCTTTTTAAGATGGGCTTCTTTGATGGCTTTTCCATAAATAGGAACATCTTTAATAGCTTGGAACAAAAGAATCTAGACATGCATGTTCTTTAGATGGTCAATGATATCAAAGGATTGTTCCTCTATTTATGCAAGTTTACCTTGTATGAGCTTTTGTGGAAAAGGAGGTTCAAATACTATTTGAGTTTGAATTGAGCTAGTTACATTGGTTGGGTCAACCATTTCTGGTAGAGAAGTTGCCAGTACTAATGTTGTAGGAGTATCTGGTATTTTAGTTATGAGAGGTCATTCAGGTGTTGGTAGGGTTGTACCAGATCTCAAATGTATATCTGCAACATTTAGAGCATAAGTAGGATATTGTTGAGCATCAGCAGAATACATGGGTTGTTGTGGCTATTGGTTATTTGGATTTGGATGAGGTTGTGCAGTCAACTGAGTCTATTTTTGAGGTCTAGAACTTACAACCAGTGGCATTAGTGTAGGCATATTTTTTGGAGGTGGTAAAGGTGGGTATCTAGCATTGTTAGGCCATTGCTGAGGTCCTCTCCATTGGTTTTTAGACTACCAATTCCCTTGGGGTGGTTACCATTGGTTTGGGAACTGTGGCCATTGAGGTTGTTGTGGAGGATACCATTGACTTTATGGATTATTTTTCCAAGCACTATTCCAATTAGGTTGACTATATTCTGGAGAACCCTGGACACTATGGTTTTTCCATTGATTACCATATGGATTTCAATTTTGTAAAGGGTCTTGAGTCATACCTTGATGTGGGGCCCATGGTCAGCATTGAGCAACGAAGAATAATTTCTCATCTTCTCCTTCTATCTTTAGTTACTCAGTTGGAAGATGTTGGTTCTCCACATTAGCGACCAATTTGCATTGACAATCTTTCTTCTATTTCTAGTAGTGTGGATAGTAATCAGCTAATTGCACCTTAGCCTCTGCATGTTTCTTCTTAGCAACCATTATATCCAAATGTGTGGTGACATCATTAATGATGTCATACTTGAAATTAGACAACAAATTTGAAATCTCCATCTTTGAAATACCAGAGCCACTTCCCCTGGCTATTGATGAGCGAAATCCCCTTCCTTTCTTTACTGCTAACCTAGAGTAGTTCTAGAAAATCTTCTAAAGGTCATCCCATGAAGATTGGGTTATATCTCCTCTTGCCATCAGATCCAATGCTTCAAGATAGTTCTCATTTACTCCTCTGAGAAAAATCAACTTCTAGGACTCCTCTTGCAGGGCATGTTGTGGGTTCTTTTGTAAGTTGAATAGGAAGCGAGATATATAATCTTCTAATGTTTCATCTTCCCATTGTGACATTCTAAAAATGTCATCACCTTTTGAATCATTTCCCTTGTAGTATTCCTTATACTTTGTAAGAAATAGGCGTGTCATATCATCCCAATTTGCCATTGCATTTTCCCCTAAGCCCATAAACCATTTTAAAGCTAACTCTTTTAGTGTGGCTGGGAACAACTTTAGCTTGTGACTGTCATGATTATAGTCAAAGCTCCGGCACAGGATGTCAAATTTGAATAGAAAAGTATCAAGGTCCTCTATGACAAGACCATAAAACTTTGGTAATGCTAATGCAGGTATATTTTTGAGATTGGGATTATTGACGAGACTTGGTATTGGAAATGGAAATATGGGAGTTGTCATAGCTGGAGGTATAGGATATTGAAAATTCCTCAAATGGACAGAGGTCAAATTTTTTTTGGATATCTTCTTCCACTGAAGATGATGATGCATTAAACTCTAGGCTTGCATCAAGAAATGGCAGTTCAGGTTCTTCAAATTCTTCTTTTGGTTTTACAGGCTCCTTAGGAAGGAATCTACCATGGACATCTCTCCTTCTTCAACGCATGCAAGAATTTGGTGACTTTTTAATCAAGCCCAAAACTTTGCGGTTCTTAGATAACAAACTAATCAAAAAATAAAGGACTCATGAAGGTTCCTAGTTTGACACCATCCCTAGTAGTGGCGCCAAAAATGTATGGTTTCATAATAGATGAAGATAATCACACCATTTTCTCTCTCAAGGATAACATCTCTATTCTAAGACTACCTATTCCACCATGAAATACACTTGAATTGTCAACCCAGGGACATAGGACTTGAAATCAGTCAGCATGGTATGTGCACTAAGTTCCTTTAAGAGTCATAACACCTATGCTATAGGAAAGTAAAACACATGGAAAGAATCTATACTACTGTTACAAAATAGTAAACACACTTGGGCTAACAATAGATAACTATAGAAAGATTGGAAAATGAAGCTAAACTAGTTAACAACTCAAAACACCCACCATGATCATTTTCTACAAGTGTTGTAGGAACTTTCATAGTAACAATGTTGCAGGACTAATACAGTAAATCTATTTGAAAATAGGAAATTGCAAGGAATGAATCTACTCTACCTAAATCTATTCCACCTCCCAAGTGGTCCCCCTTGGTTGGCTTCAAATAACTATAAACACAACAAGTATTTCAAAATCACTCTTCCATTAAAATCCTTCCTTCATTACATAAAATGAACAATTCATGAAGAATAGAAAAAGAGTAAATTTTGAATCTTAAACCAGCATTGTCTATTTTCTCATTAGCTTACTAAAATGATCCAAATCCATTATATAGAGGATTGGATACTTATTAAAAACATGACATAAAAGTCTTGAACAAATATCGCCAGAAAAGAAGGCAGAAGATCAACCATGACATAGTACATTTACTACTAAGCAATAGAATAACAACTTGCAAGAAATATAGCAAGTTGTATCTCCTAGATTTTTTGAAGTAGTAACTCCTTTGCAGGTGCGGCTTGTCCATAGGAACTGAACTGCACTTTCCTTTCCATGATCTGTCTCCATCATCCTCTTCCTTTAATGTAGTAATCACCACTCTTTGTGTCACTCCTCATTTTCCTGAAAAGTTAGAAACATCCGAAACATATATGCAAGATAACAATCCTACTTTTACTCAAATATTATAACATAGCTTAAGATATTTATAAGAAATATTGTATTCTATGTATAATATTAAACAAAGTATGTCATACACACTACCCATAGGTTTAATAAGTTCTAGCTGTCTCTGGCATAAGTTCACAAGATATTTACACAAATGTTTTTGGAAATGTTTTGTCAAAGCACAAAGAGTAAGATGAACCATGATAACTATATCAAAATTGAGACATTAATATGCCTCATCATATGGTAGAAGCCCAATTGAGAACATTAGGTCCCATCAAGGAGTTGCACTTCTTTGAAGCCAAAATATGAGTAAGATCATGTTGATTACTCTCCGAACCCCTTGGCAGCCAATCAAAGGAGTCCTTCAATCTATATCCAACAACAATGCCCAAATTATGAACTATATTATTATGTACCACCTTATCCCAACTAGTAGCAAGGAAAGAATCATAGAGAGGCTATAGATGTAGGTATGTGGACAAAAGAGCATGATATCCATCCCAAGAATCCTTCTAGAATAGGGCCTTAGAGCCTCTATTACATATCCAAGAAAGGCCCCTCTTAATGAATTGAACACCATTCTTAAGAGTACACCAAACCATAGAAGCCTTCCCTCCAAAGGAAATGGAGAAACACTTAGAGGGTTAGCTCTCATTAAATACTTATGTGTGAGAATATGGTCTCATAGCTGATTCTGACAAGAACAGCACTACCAATAAATCTTAGCAGCAAGAGATTGGCTACTCAAGATAGAAAGCTAAAGAACAAGACGTCCCTCCTTTTGGGGCCTATAGAGTGTATCCCACCTAATTAGACTCCATTTGGAGTATTAAAAATTACCATTCCAACCAAAATGTCGTGAGAGAGCATCAAACTCCTTGAGAAAATACACAAGAGCCATCGAAACCACGCTTCTATAAATAGGAAGAGCCTAAATTAGATGTTATGGTAGAGTTACATGAGGACTCCATTGATGTGTCTAACTATTAACCTTTTGTCACAACTTCTCAATCAAGTTCCTCCAAAAGAGCCTTGACTACCTACCCATAGTAATAGGAATGCCCAAGTAAGTTAGGAGGAGAGACCCAATCTGAAATCTCAAGAAATATAGGCTTTAGAGCATTGAAAAACTATATGAAGGATTTATGCTCATTACTTTTCTAACTTGACACATCCAAATAAATATCCAAGGTATTCCTAAAGGCCTCAACTTCTTGAATCTAAGCAATTCAAGTAAGAGTAGTGCCATCAACAAATTGAAGATGAGAAAGCATAGGCAGCCCATTATCCCAATGCCAACCATGAACCAAATTCTGAGAGATTCAACATTTAATAAATCTACCAAGGCCCTCCTCTATTTAAATCAATCATTGTATTCTATTTGAATAACTCATTATATTCTATTTAAAATTTTTTCCCCTAAATTGGAATCTATTTGAATCAATTTTTGTTCTATATTTAGATTTTTCAAGAAATTCCAGTATCAATTCCATATATTTGGAGCGTGTGTGGAATTAATTTTTTAGGATTTAAAATTTGAGCATCACAAATGATTGGAGATTATAGTAAGAGTTAGAAACAACCATCATTTTTAATGAGAAAAAAGAAAAAAAATTAACCCATAAATCAGCACATGAAAAGATTTATATTAATATTATATTCAACTTTTAGATAAATTATAGTTTGTAGCATTCCATGGCTACTACTAGAGTAATGGTAAATTCTAACCATGCTCATTCAAGTTTTCCATTAGAGAAAATTTCTAGTATTTTGGAATACAAGGTTGTAACATCATACTAAACAGAAAAAAATTATAAGTTCTAGAAGAATAAACTAACTATAAAATAATCCCTCAATAAAGAAATCTTATTTGAAATGATCAAGAGATAAAACTTATCATGCTACTATTTTTTTTCTATTAATGCTAAATTAGGAAGCATACAATGAAATTGAGATTGTTTTGGAAGATCAATCCATTGAAATATATGTCTCTTACAATATACTATATATATGAAGTTATCCGTAATCATATCTATATAATTTATTTCTCATACTATTAGACAAATTGGCTATACTATCCTATGACAATTTATATAATAGATATACAAAAGTATAAAATTTATGCTTCATCAATTCCTATCCTTTTTTTTGCCCATCCAGGTTGTCCAACCTATTTCTCCTTCCATCCATGTCAGCACTTTGTCATCACTTTGTCATCCTTGATGAACTATCTATAAGGATAGACCACTCTCTGGGTTGGTATGAAAGAAAGTGTAAATTCTATAACTGGGATCTTTCTTTATTGCATCTCCTCTCTTTTTCCATTAATCTATGCCATAAAGGTTTCAAGGGAAATTTCAAAATGGGACCTCTTGTGATGATCTAGAATAGGTGTAACTATTGAAGATCTTGCATCTAAATGTCCTGACATCCCAAAATTGCAAAAGGTCCTGGAACTTCTTCTTATTCACCTTCATAACAACTGTCACATATACAATAATGTTATGAAATATGAATCTCTATAGAGACTCAATATGGTGCCTATCTCTACCAGCAAAAATATTGTCATTACTAAACTTCCAAATAATCCACATTATTTCAGTTGATAAAATAGACCATAAATTTTTATGGCTCGAGATATAACTAGTCAAAATATTGATAATATTAATGTTTCCATTAAGAGTTTGACCAAATAGACCTAGATTTCCTTGGTGAATAGACAATCGAGAAAGACATGATAAATAGGTTCAAGTAATTTTTAAAAGGAATAGTTGTTTGACCACTCATTAGGATTTTTAACCAGTAATCTATGTAGGAGGAATCTACAATCTATGTAGGAGGAATCTCCAACTAGTAACAAGCCTAGCCTAAAGGTCATCTAAACCTTCCTACTAGTGTATGACTCGATCACTGTTTGTGTTCCAACATGTATTAAGATTCTCAAACACTTCATTATTTTCAGTGACAAGGTAGTAGATATACTACCTTTAACATTTGGTAAATAGGAACCATCTGGCCATTTGTATTAGGACATCCTTCTATTACTATAGTCACAACACCTAGGAAGAAAAAGACACAAGCCTCCCTCATTATAGAGTAAGTCCTCCATTACGATTGAGGGACATTGCACCTTTACCAAATCTCCTGCAAATTCAAAATATTCCCCTCTTTAATGATATGTTCAAACTATTTAATGCATTTAGTAGTCAAACTCTAAGCAAAGAAGCTTTCAATAGGGCCAACTTCTTGTCCTCATACATCATATTCCACCAAAAACATTTCTCTCCATAGATCATGTTGTTCTCTATTATAGGTTTTTTAATTATTAATCAATAGTCTAATATTTTCCCAACCTTTCCATATAGCTTTGAACACATTTGGTCCTACAACCTTGGATGAGAATAGGTCTTCCATAATATCACTCAAATTAAGACCTTTCTATGATGGCCCTTTAGTGAGTACAACACTAGCAATGCTATCTCTAATTAACACATTCCAATGATTCTCTCCCTGAGTAGCCATAATAATCCATTTGATCACTGGAGAAATGCCCCAGTCTACCTTTGGCCCTGCTCATAGTGCACCATTTCTAGATCACAACGTCTTGTTTTGTTCCCTCTGTCTTTCGGCAAGAGAACCTTTCTACTCTTCTAAATGTAAATAAATTGAGCTTGAGTGAAGAGCCAAGTCACTAAATAATAAAATCTATAGGATTACATAAGCTTATGACATACTTGAAATCTCCCAGCAAAGGAGTGATAATGAGTATTCCATTTACCAATCTTCTCTTCATTTTTCCCTTTTATCATTTTTACCTTTTAGCCAATCCCACATCTCTTTTATGTATGGTTTGGTAGAAAATGGAATAACCAATATCTGACAAGATGGTTTGGTCCTCCCAAGATACGGAAAATTTGTTACACTAAGTTGGCGTATTCTCATTCCACCCTAGCATGATTGATTTGGGGAGTAAAACTTTACTCCCTTAAGCAATACAAAATAGGTTCATGTTTCTCTTTAGTTCACTCACATTATCTTCTTCCAATTTAATTTGAGTATTTGTCTCATTCACAAATGGACTCTTAATTAAGTTACTTAGTTAGGAAATCTAACTTCTTTAAATCTAAGGGAGAGAGTGTCATTCCTTAGTAACTAGTATAGGGCATTACCAACACTCACAAATAATGTTGGGTAAGGCTATACCACTAGGGGTTTGAATGGGAGCATCCTCACTAGTTGGATTATAGAGTTACAAAAAAATTTCAGTTCAAGGTTAGATTCATGAGTAGGAGTTTCTTGTGTTGAAGAGGATATAGAATCAGGTGATCTTACATGTCCAATGGAGGATACAACTTCAGTTCCTCCTCCCTCATTTCTCTATTATATCCCCCAAACACTCTTTCTTGTAGCTTGCCCCTAGATAATTGGTAGGATAGAAAGCATATTAATCTAGCATACATGGATATGTGTAAACTAACGATGATCTACCAAAGACTCAACCATACAAAAAATATAGTGAACAAGATATTATTCACAAGATAGGTATCCTAAGAGCTAAAGTGGCTAAAACATAGGGCAAAATGGAATAGATTGTATTAGGAAAAGAATTGAAAACCAAAGATGAATTGATCTAGTAGATAATAAGTGATTTGAAATCATTGGCAATAAAAGAAGAAATAAGTACATGGATAGTAAAATAAATAAAATACAAGTGCTATCAAGACCTCCCCTAAACCTAGATACAAGTAATTTAAATTTCCAAGGCTTCTAAGATACCCAAACCCTCTCCGAGTGAGACTAGGTTCAAGTGCATCAAATTTCAAGGTTTCTTTTATGTCAGTTACTTCACCCTGTTATAAAGATTGTTGGGAAAATTGGAGGCTTGTATAGTTACAAAATGTATAAAATTTAAACTCTATTCTTATGGGAGAAAAATAAAATGCATGCATGTAGTCTAGGGCATTTGAAAGCAGGTGCAAAGTATTTTAAATTATTTTCATGTGTGTTCCCTAATAGAAAGATGTAGCCTTAGATTGTTGACCAAATAGTTATATCTAAATCTGAGTTCAAATTTATTAGCATAGTTTATGAAGTGACTAGGATCCTTCCAATTAGAAACTGTTGTAGTAGATGAAGTGTTTCGAATAAATACCTTTGTTCTATATGGTTGTTTTGTGCATCCAGTCTAAGAGGTGTGGTGCATGGCTTCCTGCTGTCTAGTTGACTATCATAGGAAAACACAAAAGTGTAAGCTATAAAGTTAATGGAATATGGTACAAGGCTGCATTACTTAGCATAACTAAAATGTCTTACTATTTTCTTATACGCTCTTGTGGATTACCACTTTCCTGGCTATTGATATTCATGTTTTTGGTCGAGCAGCTCAAAAACATAGATAGAGAGAGTATATTAGAGTGCATTTCAGGATAGACACTATGGATTAAAACATCAACTACCAATAAGCTACATCCTCAATGCTAGAAACTCCAAAATGTTCATCATCACCTACTACTTCTAAAAAAAAAACACCTGCAACAAGAAAAAGGTAACTGACCCAACATCGACTAAGGGTAAAAAGAAGTAAAAGGCTATGCCAAAACTAGAAGGGAATACTAAAAAAATGTCTCTTACAGTCATAACTACTACTAAATGAATTAAAAAAACTCTAAAAGGGAGTACTTATTCATCAAATAAGACCACCTGATTCAGCTTGTGATATCGTAATCCCCCAAAACTAGAATTGAGGAAAATTTATTTAATGCATAAATTCCAGATCATAAGAAGGACAATAATCATAGCCATATCACAAAAAATAGCCCAAATGACAGGGAAAGTGTTAAACTGAGTTAGCCAAGCCTTATGACTATGGATGCAGGCACAACACTTATAAGTGCAAAGGAAGAAGTGGCGAGAGGAAAGAGAGGAAATTGTATATCAATGTAATTATTAATTAAAATGGAATGACGGGAAACTCAAATAAGGAAATTTAAATGAAGAGCTAAATAAATGACCATTATCACATATCAAATTGTCAAATATAGGCCTTCACAAGAGTTTATGCTTAAGGGATAAATATTTTAGTTTTCCAATTCATTTAATTATAGCTCCTTGCCATTTTCCATTTCCACTCTTAAGTAGCTGTATAACATTTCCAAAGATCTGCTACGTAGTTGTAGAATAATATTTGCGGTTTCTATTTGCACAATTATGCTTTACCATATTATGCATAGTGGAATCCACTTCTCTCCATCCTCGGACTTCCAGCCACGAGAATTAGCATCCTTTACTCAAAATGAATATTGTTAAAAGTATTAGATGCACTAATACAAAGAAATGGAAAAATCAACTTCTTTTGAGTGTTAGCGTAGAATGGACAATCCAAACAAGATATTAGATAATTAGTTTATGATGGAGGTTTTGTGGCTGTTTTGAGGACTACTAACTTGGAAATATATAAAGAAAACAAAATTGGCAAAATGACAGAAGGAAAAATATAAAGAAACTCTAGATGGCATAAATACAGAGAACCATCTCTATTATTGAAGAACAAAAGGTAAAATGGGAAAAACTCTGATAAACACCATAAATATGTTGGCTTGGTGTTCAGCACCTCCTTTGAGATTCATGACATGACTTAACAGCCTCTTGTGGGTTGGGTTAAATCTGGCATTTGTATCGAGCATTGACAGTTCGAGCTTTTGGTGCAATGGCAAATGATTCCAACAATTGGTATTAGAGCCTTGGGTCACGGGTTTGAGTCTCCCTTCGCTGGGATTTGAAGGCTTAGTCAGTGCTGAGGGGGAGATTGTTGACTTGGTAGTCATTACCTCCTTGGAGATCTGTGACATGGCTTAATTGTCTCCTATGCGTTAGGTTAAATGTGGCATTTGTATTGAGCATTGACAATTTGATCTTTTGGTGCAATGACAAATGATTCCAACAAAATATGCATATGAGGTAACTGTCCAAATTTTTTTATGTAATATTCATTGTTGTTAGTTGAAATTGATAATGAATATAATTAAAATCATCTCTTTGTTGATTAGAACATAGAATTGCATCTTCTGCTATCCATAATAGTGAATCTAAGTGCTTCTCGCTCAAACTCTCTATTTTTTAAGCACTCAAATTCAAACAATTATCGACAAATAAATTATATCTCATCTAAGTGCTTTTGGCTCAAACTCTCTCTTTTTTAAGCACTCATATTCACAAAATTATAGACAAATGAGTGCCTAAATAAATTATATCTCATACAGGTCAAGGTAGTGTTCTAGGTTAGCACAAAGAGAGATGGAACTTTGGTTGCCAGGCTAGTAGTCCATAGGGGAAATTAATTTTTATACCTTATAGAATGTTTGAGAAGTTGGGCAACCCAAACACTTGCCAATTTTAGGCTTATGACCTTTATGGTAAAAAGGGAGAAATTAGGCATAGTTGAAGCTAAAATCAAAGTAATATAGACACAATTATTGATTTAATCAGAATCATAATGTATTGTGTTATGGATAAGTAAAATTAATGGTAATAAAATAAATGCTTATATAAAATATTTGAGCTAAATTCATTGATTTTCATTGTAAAATGATGAAACACTGTAAGTTGAAAAAATGTCAGTGCATTTGGTCAAAAGACCCATTGTTGTCGTGTTAAATCAGGAAAGTCTTTTACAATAGGAATTTAATTATCATTATGAAGCAGAGCTGGTTCTAATGTAAATATTGTTCTTCCTTTTCAATTCTTTTTCATGAGCTTTGTCTAGGATTTTGGTGCATGAGCACACCTAGGCTAACCTCCATGGTTTAGATGTTTTGGCTTGTATCTAAAATTAGCCAAGTTAGAGATGTTGAATTTGTTTTAATACCTTAGAAGGTCATTGCTATTGTGGGCTAGGTGAGTTAGTCATTAGGACTAAGGTCACCAAAATAGTCATTGTTAGTAATTTTTTAATTTCTAAGTCTTAGAGCTTAAAGTTTGAGTTAGAGTCTTCAATGTGTCTTAAACACATGAATGAGGTTAGGAAGATGCCTTGAGGCCATTTATGATGATGGTTCCTTGAGATATAGTAGATAGAGGTCCTAAAAAGTAGGATGAAGGTATAAAACAAAGATGCCAAAAATTTGTTAGAAGTTGTCATGACAACATTTGCAATAATGGCAAATGTTACATGCAACTCAGTTACCTTGGATCCCCTAAAAGATAGGAGGTGGGCGATCGACCAAAAGGCCCTAAAAAAATGGGAAATCACATCTAATGCAATGTAAGGTTGGAATCTCAAAGTTAGTGTGTCTGGTAAGAAGTTTGAGTAATGTGAAGATAGCTTTGCAACACTATTTTGTGAAGAACCCGAGCTCTTTGTTGTGACAGTGATACTATATGGATTAAAGATTGAAAGTTATCATTGGATTTGAGTAGTATAGTATGTTTTAAGACTTTTTCATTTAGTGTGTTAGTTGTTTTGAGTTAGTCAATTAGTTGTGAGAAAATAAGTTAGATTTAGATAGTGTGTTGTTCCCTATTAGACTATTTTTGGTTTCATGGCTACCACTTGAGATTCAACCCTTGAAACTTCAATAAAGTGGATGAATCTTAGAGTGGAGCCATTGTACATAATGTATATATAGGTAGCAATCTAGAGGTGTTAGTTTTCTATTTTAAATGCAAAGCCCTAGGTGAGCTAGGAGAGTCCGATTAGAGGCTTGATAGTGAAGAATCTAGTGATTTAATGCAGGGGAGAGAAGTACTGTAAAGCACACATAAAAATCTAGGTAGGGTATACTGATATCCTAACATTATATGAGGATTGAGTTCATACCAATCCATTAGACTAAGTTTTGAGTGAGTAAATAATGAGATCCTATTAAATAGGCCTTTTAGCCTTATTAATCCTAGTTTGTAGGAACCCTGTGTATGAAGCACCTAGGAGTCCAAAACCTTCAAAATATTTAATAAATCCAAATGGTTATCCAAATTTGGGATTAGATTTTTAGGTTCTTTGGAGAGTTTTTGCAAGAATTGACAAAAGGTCCCTAAACAAAGCTATAAGGAAATAGGCCTATTTAGGCCTCCTCAAGGTGAAACCTTGAACCCTATAAGGAAAGGCTTGAAGATCCTTTCAAATGGATTCAAATAGTAAAAAATGGAATGTTTTCATGATGATAGATACCCCTGCCATGAAATTTGAAGTTTGTCAAGAAATGGCACTTAGATCCTTCTAAGTGTAGGACAAGAAGTGAAGTATCTACATGGTGTTAGTCCTTCAAGGTGAAGCACAAGTTGATAAGCTCATGGAGAGGAGCTTGACAAGTCCTTAGTTAATCATCTAAGCCTTTGGAAGATTCTAGAGAAGATTAGGATCCTATTAGAGACAAGCTAAGTCTCTTGGGAGAAGTGCAAGAAAGCCTTGGAACACTCAGATCATATTGGTATCAGAGCTTGAATTGATCAAGCTCATGGTTGATGTTTCAGCCTACTGAATTAGTAGGAGAGAATACTTCTTTTGAGTCAAAAGAAGCCAAAGCAATGGTGACTAATGTTGAGTTATCCAATAAGGTAGAAGAATAAGAAGAGGATAATCAATTGCTAAGAGAAAGATTGTCCCAAATGGAGCAGCTCTTGGGAGAAGTCCAAGACAAAGTGGATAAGGTCAAAGATAAAATTGATCAAAAGGAAGAAGCAAGAGAAAGGGAAAAGGAATTAGAATTGGAGGAGGAAGATCCAACACCTAACCCTATTTTTCCTGAAGAACCCTTCTTGAAGCCATTGAAGGCCTTTAGTGGAAAAGCTTTGGAGGGTGTGTCACTATTCAGTGGACGAATGGATCTAGACTCAGTTGTGGATTGGATAGATAGCATTGAGAACCATTTTGAATGTGATCATATCTTTGAGGCCCAAAAGGTTATTAATGCAATGCAAGGAAAGAGAATCCCTGATGGAGATGTCCTAGCCCCCAACAAATAACCACACAATAGAATATAATAACAATAAAAAGATTTAGATCCACACAATGCAAATACTCATAATAAAATCATTATATTTTCATCCAACATGCCCGGCTGTAAGGCCTTCCGGGTTACGGCCAAATACAATGCAATTACAATAGAAACTCCATAAGATCTTGCAAGATCCAAACCAAACTGTAGCCACACTATGGTAGAAATCTCCAGGAAGATCTAAACTTGTGCCTGCAAGCCCTCCAAGCAATCTCCTTGTTTCCCAAGCCACAGCTACTAGTTCTCCTCAAAATTCACTCCTCTACCTCTTCCTCTTCTCCAAGATGGATGAATGATGCCTAAAGACTTCCCCCACAACCCCTACTTATACCAATCTAAGCCACAGGTCATCCCTCAACATAAATTAAATACAAACACATAAATTAAATGCCACAAGCCAGCCAACAACAACAATTAAATGCCCAAAATTGATGTCTTAGTAAAATCACGATATCTCCTAGATCTGAATGAATTAGAACTCATGCTTCAAATTGTAGTTATAGATATAGGCCCTCTTCAATCCCTAAAATTTTTATCCTCTAACTATTTGTGGAAAATTACTTATACGGCCTATAATAGGCACCAAATTCCTAAGCAAGGCCGAGCTCCTCCTAGGCCATGCTGAGCAACCAAGACCATGCTAGGTTCCATCAAATACATCAAAACTAATTACCCAAGACCCAAGTAGGTTTATAAAACTCTACCAAACCCCTCACATATGAAAATAAGTCCACACGACTCCATCAAATCTCCCAAACATGTAGGATAGCCAACTACCCTAGGATGCTCTTGCATCAGACTCCCTAGGTGCGAAAAGATGTTCTCAATAGCTGGAAGAACATCGTCTAGGATTCAACACATAAATCCCTGAATGGTTCTTCACATACATATCCTCCAAGTCTTCAACTTTCACATTCTTTCCCTTGTTCCACTGTTGCTTCTTTGTATCCATCCTCGAGGTCTCACAGGTTTGCTTTCCACGCTAATCTCTAACCCTTTCAGAATCTACCAACTCAACTCGGCTACCAATGCTTAGGTTCCTTCTACCAACCTCTTCCTTTTGCAAGGGAATTAGGGAATACTTCTTTCCATATTTCACAATTGTAAACACATTCTTGACACAATCATGCATAGCCCTACAATCATACTACCAAGGTCTACCAAGCAACAAATGACAACTATTCACATCCACAATATCACACAACACTTGATCCTTATACTACCCAATCTAGATACCAACAAGGCACTGTTCCCTTAATTCCAAATCATGCTCACCTTGCAACCAACCAATCCTATAAGGATAAGGATGTCTTGTCCTTTTCAAACCAAGTATCTGAACCATCTCCTCAGCAACAAGGTTATTAGTACTACCACCATCCACAATCACATTAAAGACTTTTCCACTAGACATGCAATGAGTCCTGAACAAATTAGTCCTTTGACAAGATTCCCATGTCCTTTGACCCATCAGTACTTTCCAAGCTAACAAAATCTCTCCTTTCTCAGTTTCTTGGTCTTCAAACTCATCCACAATAGCAGCTCTTATGTCACCATCCTTCTGCAGACACTGATAAGCTCTATGCCCTTCTTCATGACATTTGAAACAAGTACCCTTAAATTCACCTTGACCTGTCCTTCACTTTTGATCAACAAGTTTTGGTTCAGCTTCTGCATTTGGTTTTGCTGAATAATCTTTCTTCTCCATCCCTCAGGAACCACCTTCATTCTTCCTCTTCAAATTTTCTTCGGCCCTCAAAGCATACTTATAAGCATCCTAAACTGAAGAAATATTCAGCATACCAACCTCATCCTAAATATTGAATCTCAAACCATTAATGTATCTAGCCACCTTCTCCTTAAACAACTCTCTATGTCTAGAATGAATAGTCAACTTGTAAAACTCCTCTATATAATCTTTCATAGTCATATCCTTTTGTTTTAGATTCTACAACCTCTTAAACAACTCAAGTTCATAATCAACAGGAATGAACTTAGCCTTCAGTTTAGTCACCATCAATATCCATCTAGTGATCTTCATTTCACCCTCCTCTTCTCTATCTCATTGTAACTCTTTCCACCAAAGAGTAGCATGTCCCTTTAGCTTGGTCTGTGCTATCCTCACTCTGAGTTGATCTTCAATATCCTCAAGTTCAAAATAGTCTTCCAATTCACCAATCCAATCAATAAGGTCTTCAGGATTCAAAGTACTTGAGAAATTAGAAACCTCCATCTTATGCTTTAGCTTCAACTAAGGTCTAGATCTATCAAACTGAACAATCCTATTTCCTCTAGATCTCTCATCTTGCTTAGCTCTACCATTAGATCTAGTAGTCTCAAAGTCTTCAGCAGCTTCCTCATAACCATCTTCAGTACCCACATGCCTAGGTATACCACCCAAGGCACTTACAATCTCAGCAATCATATCACTCTTCATTAGTTCCATCTCAAATCTAACACTGGATTTAACCTCCTCTATTTGAGCCTTAATCTTCTCTGAGATTCTTTCTTCCATAGTATCAGTAAGATCATCGATTGCCCTAGGGTCCAATCTTCTCGGAGGTATCTTCCAAGATCTTCGCAAAACCTCTGCAGCAAATCACCAACTAGATCCAACCTTTGCTCTGATACCACTTGATGCAATGCAAGGAAGGAGAATCCCTGATGGAGATGTCCTAGCCCCCAGCAAATAACCACACAATAGAATATAATAACAATACAAAGATTTAGATCCACACAATGCAAATACTCATAATAGAATCATTATATTTTCATCCAACATGCCCGACTGTAAGGCCTTCTGGGTTACGGCCAAATACAATGCAATTACAATAGAAAATCCATAAGATCTTGCAAGATCCAAACCAAACCATAGCCACACTATGGTAGAAATCTCTAGGAAGATCTAAACTTGTGCCTGCAAGCCCTCCAAGAAATCTCCTTGTTTCCCAAGCCACAGCTACTAGTTCTCCTCAAAATTCGCTCCTCTACCTCTTCCTCTTCTCCAAGATTGATGAATGATGCCTAAAGACTTCCCCCACAACCCCTACTTATACCAATCTAAGCCATAGGTCATCCCTTAGCATAAATTAAATACAAACACATAAATTAAATGCCACAAGTCGGCCAACAACAACAATTAAATGCCCAAAATTGATGTCTTAGTAAAATCATGATATCTCCTAGCTCTGAATGAATTAGAACTCATGCTTCAAATCGTAGGTATAAATATAGGCCCTCTTTAATCCCTGAAATTTTCATCCTCTAACTCTTTTTGGAAAATTACTTATACGGCCTGTAATGGGCACCAAATTCCTAAGCAAGGCCGAGCTCCTCCTAGGCCATGCTGAGCAACCAAGACCATGCCAAGTTCCATTAAATACATCAAAACTAATTACCCAAGACCCAAGTAGGTTTATACAACTCTACCAAACCCCTCACATATGAAGATAAGTCCACACAACTCCATCAAATCTCCCAAACATGCAGGATAGACAACTACCCTGGGATGCTCCTGCATTAGTTATGGTGGCTAAGTCAAGGTTGAGAGGTTCAGCTCTCACACGGTGGAAGTTTGTGCAAACTGAAAGAGAAAAGGATGGAAAGGGTCCTATAGTTACATGGAAGGGCATGGTAACTAAAGTGAAGTAGACCTATCTACCTGATGATTATGAAGTTTAATTGCATAAGAGGAGACACAATCTTAAGCAAAAAGATTTAGATGTCCAAGCATACACCAAAGAGTTCCAAAAGTTATGCTTAAGATCAAAAGTGGTTGAAGATGAAAGCATCAATCTTGAAAGGTACTTGAATGGCCTCAAATGGTCCATTTAACAAGAAATGATTCTAGTAGAATTCAAAACCATCTGCTAATGTTATCAAATGGCCTTGAAGATAGAAGATAAAGGAAAGAGAAAGAAAGACCAAACCTCCAAAGGTAGAGGTAAAGGCAAGGACAATAGAGGAAAAAGAGGTGGTTATGGTGGAAGGAGTTCTGAATCAAAGGCTCAAGGAGAAATCAAATTTAGTGAGCAGCAAGAAGGAAGCTCTAGCAGACCTAGTAGAGGAAGGAACTCTAGTTTTAGAGGAAGAAGTGTTGGACAAGGAAGAGGCAATTACTTTTCCAATATGAAGTGTTATCACAATCAAATGGGGCAGCCTGCCTATAGGTTTCCATAGAAGGGTAGTACTTCTCAACGAGGTGATAAGAGGACTAATCTAGTTCATGATGAGACAAATGCAACAAAGAAACATTTTGAAGTACCATTGAATTCAAAGGAAGGTGAGAACCTCATGATGAGGAGAACTTTGATCAAGAAGTCAGTGAAGGAAGAGCCAAGCTAAAGGAGGTCTTTGTTTAGAATAAAGTGCAAGATGATGGGGAAAGTATGTAGCGTCATCATAGAGTTAGGGTCTACTAACAATATTGTCTCAAATGAAGTAGTCAACAAGATAAAGTTGACAAGGATACCCCACACTAATCCTTACAAGGTCACATGGCTCAATAAAGGCCAACATGTGTTGGTGACTGAAAAACCATGGGTGGAGTTCTCCATTGGAAGATACAAAGACAAAGTTTTGTGTGATGTGTTACCTATGGATGCATGTCATTTTCTCCTAGGTAGACCATGGAAATTTTTCCACCAAGCCATACATGATGGAGGAAAGAATTCCTATTCTTTCAAGAAGGACAATGTGACTTTTAAAATTTAGTCATTATTGGATGATGTAGAGGTGAAGAGAGAAGGTCCAAATGTGCTTATGGTTGGTGAAAAAGAGTTCTTACAAGCCATGGAAGAGAGTGAAGGAGTTGGATTTGCATTGGTTCTAAGGCCAAGGGAGATAGATGAAGGCAAGGTGACTAAGATGACAAAGTTACAAAAGAAGTTAAAAAGCATGTTGCAGACTTATGAAAGCATAGTAAGTGATGGACAACTGTCTACATTACCCCCTAAGAGAGCCATAAGTCATTGTATAGACTTGATACCAAGATATCCCTACCTAATAAGGTAGCTTACAAAATGACCCCTCAACAAAATGAGGAAATTGCTACGCAAATACAAGAACTCCTAAACCAAGGTTTTATTAGAAAGAGTATTAGTCCATGTGTCATACCCACTATCCTTGCACCTAAGAAAGGAGGAACTTGGAGGCTTTGTACTGATTCAAGGGCTATTAATATGATAACCATAAGGTATAGGCTCCCTATCCCTAGAATTGAAGACCTAATGGATTGTCTAGGTGAAGCTAAGTACTATAGCAACATAGACTTGAAGAGTGGCTATCACCAAATAATAATACATTAAGGAGATGAGTGGAAAACAGCCTTCAAGACCAATGAAGATTTGTATGAATGGCTTGTCATGCCATTTGGATTATCCAATGCACCCTCCACATTCATGAGGTTCATTAATGAAGTCCTCAAAGACTACATAGGCAAGTTTGTAGTAGTATATCTAGATGATATACTGATTTATAGCAAGACAAGAGGTGAGCATCTAGAACACCTTGAGACTGTTTTCAAGAAGCTACATGAGGAGAAGTTGATGATCAACTTGGAGAAGTGCGAGTTCATCAAGATAGAGCTAGTGTACTTTGGATTTTTTCTATCACATGGAAATCTAAAAATGCAAAAAAGTAAAGTGGAATCCATCATGAATTGGCCTAATCTAAGGACAGAAATAGAGGTAAGAATTTTTTATGGCCTTGCTCAATACTATAAGAAATTCATAAGGCAATTTAGTGCAATTTGTGCTCCTATGTTGGACACCATTAAAGGAGGCATGAAGACTAAGTTTGTATGGATTGAGCATGCTAACAAAAGATTTGATTTGTTGAAGGAAAAGATAGCTACCCAACCTATTTTAGTCTTGCCAAGATTTGAGAAGCTTTTCACCATTGAATGTGATCAAAGCAATGTGGCAATTAGAGTTGTTTTAAGCCAAAAGGGTAGACAAATGGATTTTCATTCAAAACATTTAAGTGAAGCCAAGAAGAAGTACTCTTCTTATGACATTGAGATGTATGCATTAGTTCAAGATCTAAGGAAATGGAGGCACTATTTTCTTCCCAAGGAATTCATAGTTTATTCAAATAATCAAGCACTTAGTTTCCTGAATTCACAAGAGAAGTTGAGTCACAAGCACATGAAGTGGGTTGAATACCTGCAAGCTTACACCTTTAATATCAAGCACAAGAAAGTAGTACTCAATAAAGTGGAAGATGCATTGTTTAGAAGATCTCTTACCATCCAAGAGATTCAGTTGAAGAGCATGGCAATAGATCACTTCAAAGATCTATAAGTTGATGATGAAGATTTTGCAAACATTTATAAGGTATGTGCTGGATACATGATTCATTTTCATAGTAAGTATGCTGAATATACTTTGTAAAGTGATCTTTTGTCTAAGGGGAATCAATTGTGTGTTCCTAGAGGCTCTATTAGAGAGAATTTGATTCAACAAAAGCATAATGGTGCATTAAGTGGTCACTTTGGGATCACCAAGACTTAAGAACTTGTTCAAAGGTTCTATTATTGGCCATGGATGAATCTTGATGTTAGGAGGTATGTGGAAAGTTGTATAGTGTGTCAAAATGCTAAAGGCACTTCTTCAAATGTAGGCCTTTATCAACCAAGTTACCTATTCCTACTAGGCTATGGGAATGCTTGAGTATGGACTTTGTAGTTGGGTTACCCAAGACAAAATAAGGCATAGATAGTGTTTATGTAATTGTGGATAGATTTAGAAAGATAGATCACTTTGTGCCATGCAAGACAACTATTGATTCCAGCCAAATAGCATCTCTTTTCTTCAAGGAGATAGTAAGAATTCATGGGTTACCTATCAGCATTGTGTCAGACGGAAACACCAAGTTCATGAGTCATTTCTGGAAGACTCTTTGGAAAAGGTTAGGTGCTAATTTTTCCTTTGGATCTATGTACCATATCCACACTAATGGTCAGACCAAGGTTGTCAATAGAAGCCTTGGAAATCTACTACTTGGTGTTTGACCAAGAAGTATGGTCAACAATGGGATCAATTGATTGGGCAAGTTGAATATGCCTACAATGACACTATAAACAGATCAATAGGGAAGAGTCCCTTTGAAATAATCTATGGTTTACATCCTAGATGATTCTATGAGCTAAGAGACTTGAAGGATGGAGTGAAGGGAAGTGGATATGTAGTTGAATTTTCCTATGCAATGCAAGAGATACATGATATAGTCATGAAGACTTTAATAGGGAATACCATAAAGTATAAAACCAAGGTGGATGAGAGTAGAAGAGAATTTTAGCTTAGTGTGGGAGACTTGGTTATGGTGCATCTCAATAAGTCTAGACTTCAAAATGGATTCTCTCACAAGTTGCAAATGAGAAGGATAGGTCCCTATCCTATCTTAGCTAAGTATGGTAACAATTCCTTTAGAGTGGAGCTACCAGAAGATAGTGGACTATCCCCTATCTTCAACATTGTAGACCTATTTCATTACAAAGGACCATCACCAGACATGGATCAAAGCCTTAGTGAAGTAATCAGAGATGTGGAAGATCTCAACCTACCTACTGCTATTGTCAAAGGAGCTGACAGTATACTAGATACTAGAGTCTATATGAAGACTAGAACCAAAGAGTACAAAGAAAACTTGATAAAGGAGCATGGTCAAACTGATGATGATATAGTATAGGTGAAGGAATCAAAATTTAAGAAGATGGGAATTGATCCAAGCTTACTCAATCAAAGGGTGGATTGAACTTTTTATTTTGGGGAGGATGGTGCAGGAGCACACCTAGGCTAACCTTCATGGTTTAGATTTTTTGGCTTGTATCTAACATTAGCCAAGTTAGGGATGTTGAATTTTTTTTAATACCTTAGAAGGTCATTTCTATTTTGGGCTAGGTGAGTTAGTCATTAGGACTAAGGTCACCAAAATATGCATTGTTAGTAGTTTTTTAATTTCTTAGTCTTAGAGCTTAAAGTTTGAGTTAGAGTCTTCAATGTGTCTTAAACACATGAATGAGGTTAGGAAGATTCCTTGAGGCCATTTATGATGTTGGTTCCTCAAGATATAGGAGATAGAGGTCCTAAGAAGTAGGATGAAGCCATAAAACAAAGATGTCAAAAAGTTTTTAGAAGTTGTCATGACAACATTTGCAATAATAACAAATGTTGTATGTAACTTGGTTACCTTGGATCCCCTAAAAGATAGGAAGTGGGAGATCGAAAAAAATGCCCTTAAAACATAGGAAATGGAATCTAATGCAATGTAAGGTTGGATTCTCAAAGTTAGTCTGTATGGTAAGAAGTTTGAGTAATGTGAAGATAGCTCTACAACACTATTTTGTGAAGAACCCAAGCTCTTTGTTGTGACAGTGATACTATATAGATTAAATATTGAAATTTAGAATTGGATTTGAGTATTATAGTATGTTTTAAGACTTTTTCATTTAGTGTGTTAGTTGTTTTGAGTTAGTCTATTAGTTGTGATAAAATACGTTAGATTTAGATAGTGTGATGTTCCCTATTAGATTATTTTTGGTTTCATGGCTCCCACTTGAGATTCAACCCTTGAAACTTAAAGAAAGTGGGTGAATATTAGAGAAGATCCATTGTAAATAATGTATATATAGGTAGCAGTCTGGAGGTGTCAATTTTCTATTTTAAATTCCAAGCCCTAGGCGAGCTAGGAGAGTCTGATTAGAGGCTTGACAGTGAAGAATCTAGTGATTGAATGCACGAGAGAGAAGTACTATAACAAAAAAGTATATTTCCAAGTAGGTTATACTCATAACCTAACATTATATAAGGATTGAGTTCATACCAATCCATTAGACTAAGTTTTGATTGTGAAAACAGTGAGATCCTAGTAAATAAGCCTTTTAGCCCTATTAATCCTAGTTTGTAGGAACCCTTTGTACGGAGCGCCTAAGAGTCCAAAACCTTCAAAATATTTTATAAAATCCAAATGGGTATCCAAATGTGGGATTATATTTTTAGTTTGTTTGGAGATTTTTTTCGAGAATTGACAAAAGGTCCCTGAAAAAGGCTACAAGGAAATAGGCCTAATTAGGCCTCCTCAAGGTGAAACCTTGAAACCGATAAGGAAAGGCTTGAAGATCCTTTTAAATGGATTCAAATGGGGGAAAATGGAATTTTTTCATGATGACAGATACTCCTACAATGAAATTTGAAGTTTGTGAAGAAATGGCACTTAGATCCTTCTAAGTGTAGGAGAAGAAGTGAAGTATCTACATGGTGTTAGTCCTTCAAGGTGAAGCACAAGTTGATAAGCTCTTGGAGAGGAGATTTAGAAGGCCTTAGTTAATCATCTAATCCTTTGGAATATTCTAGAGAAGATTAGGATCCTAATAGAGACAAGCTAAGTCTCTTGGTAGAAGTGCAAGCAAGCCTTGGAACACTCACATCAGATTTCCCCTTCATTCGTCTACTGGCTATATAATTACACTCTTATATATCCAGATAGGGTATGTAGGAGAAATTGTGAAGTATATTTTGTATAAGCTTCTATTGGCATGATATTTTTCATGTTAGAAGATCCAACAATCAAGATTCTAAACGAAATGTTAATGATTGTGGGCAATATCTAGGTTTCTTGCTTTAAAGCCAATAGTTGCCCAACAGGCCTTTTGATTTCAATAATGTATGCATCCACTTTTTCCTAGTAAAACCCATTACTTTTTTGGTCAAAAATCGGCAACCTACACTCCTTAATTATCAATTCTATTGTTAGTATGTTTTGCATATAAAAACCTAATTTAATATTCCAAGCCTATACTTCCCAAGGTTGGTAGACATCATTTTGTCTAGTTTAGATAAAAGCATTTTTGTGACTCAGTCCAACCCTCTGACCTAGACATTATATGTAAGAAAGAGTAGAACAACCACAATAGATGGCTTCTATTGGTTCATGCAATCTAGCTCACTTGTCTGATGGAACTGTGGTAAAGAATAATGGTCTCTTTAGAAAATGATAATAGTATAAAAATTTGGGACAGTCTGTGATGCAAGAGCATCATGGCTTCGTAGGGCACTTAATGAAAATAAAGGGACATGGAGGAACAAAGGAGGCACCAAAGGTTCCAAAAAAATCAATTATGCTATCTTGACACAAATTATACCTTTTTATAATAATGAAAAGTGTAAGGTTGTGAAGTCCTGAAAGTCCAAGTGGGGAGCCTTAAGGAAAAAATGATGTAATCAGAGCTATGAATGCTCAGTTGGATTAAAATAGGTCCTTAGGGTCTTTATAAGTCATTATCAAGTCTATATGGATCTAATAGTAAAGTTTGATGAGTCAATTAGGAGAAATAAGCTACAAAATGTAAGTTGGAAATTCAATTTTTTGAATTCCAATGGTTAGTGGCAAAATGGAGGGCGTTTAGTTTTATAATGTTTTGGCCTTAACTAAGCCATCCAAGTGATCCAAATTGGTTTGGTAAGTTAATACGGATTTTATATATGCAAGAGGAGACCACTGTACGGAATGCCACATGTGTGTGTACAATTCTGACAAAGATCTTCCATAAAAACTTAGAAAATTCTACACCTTCCTATGTTTCATTGCATGGTTTTAATTTATAGTGATCATCATATGTTTATAATGCATTGATAACATATATATTATTGTTTTTAACCAATTTTTAATTCTTTGAGAATACATTTGTTTCAGTTTTATCCATTGGTGCTAACTGTCCCCGTGAATTCACTGGTTTTCCTTAACAGTTTGGTTCAAGCCTAATGCCAAGGGTCATTCTGTGAATGTATTATGAATTTTTCTCATGGAATAATTCTAAAATGAAATGTACATTATAATCCTAACATGTATTTTTTTAGATGGAGTGAATTGGATAGGTGATCACTGAGAGAGTTTGAGGAAAACATAGGGAAAATGCTTGGAATGAAGCATAAGTAAAAGATCTTCCTTAACAAGGGGTACTTTTTATGATTAAGGGTGTCTAGACACACCAAATACAAGGTGAAACCATCCTTGGTTGGTTTCATAAATTATTAGAGAGAGTACATTAATGAAGCCATAGCTTTAAGGGTCAATTGGAGCCAAATTGGGGCTCTTATGTTTCTAAGGGTCAAAGGGTCAAATTGGTTGGATATTCCTTGGATTGGGAGAATTTTTGAAGATTGTTGAGATTATTGGAGTTAGGAGATTATTTTATGTTGTAGCTTCTTCGCAAAATGGCCTCCTTTTAGGCTTACTATTAGGGTACAGTCAAGTGTCCGGCTAGTTGGTCCAAAACAACATTATATAAGCTTTGGATATGTTTTTATTTGTCCAAAAGGGTATCTATAAAGATCATGTTTTTGCAAAGTTATTGGGGAAAGTGTGGAGAAAAGAACCTATTTTGTTCACTTCAGGGCTAGTAGAGGGCTCTGGGCCTAGTTGAAAGAAAGTAAGCATTTGAATAGTTGGGTGTTTTTGCAGACCTTATAACCTCTTAAATCCATTTGTGTTCAGTCTTGAAGAAAAGATTCATCATCATTTTCTATTGGGAAGGGTGTTTATCATCTAAGACCATCAAGTGACTTTAGAGGCTAGTAGGAAAAACCTCTCAAATTGGAGACATTTACACTTGAAGACCAAGTCCATCACACACCTTTGTAGTAGGCAGTATCAGAGCTCATTAGTAGATCTTTGTTGGAGTAAGAGAAAGAAAGTTGGAAGGTATGGCACCTAAGAACCAAATGACAAGAGAAATAGAGGAATTGAAGGAAGCCCTTGAGAATGAGAAGAGGGAAAAGAGAGATTTAGTAGTGGGCAAGGAAAGAGAAGAAAGACAATCAAGAAGGAATAGATTAAAACTAATAGAAAGGATAGAAGCATTGGAGAAAGAGAGAAGAGAACCTAGGAAATAAGAGGTTCATGAAGAGAACCATTAAGAAGAAGGTGAGTTCAATGAGGAACAAGTCAATAGGGGTCATAGGGAATAAAATGATCCTGAGGAGAGGAGATTCATGAGACTAATTAAGGCAGTACAAGGTACTAGTGGAAAGAATTAGGTTGATTTACCAATCTATCAAGGCAAGATGCAAACAAAAGAAGTGCCTGGATGGGTAGAAGCACATGAAAACTACTTTGACTTGGAGGATGTAGAAGAGGAAAAGAAAGTGAATTTGGCTAAGGCAAGGTTAAGGGGATCAACCCTTACATGGTGGAGCAACATTCAGAATGATAGGATAGAAAGAGGATTGAATAAAATCTCAAATTGGGAGAGGATGAAGACAATGGTGAAGAGTAAATTCTTGCCATCAGATTTGGCAATACAACTCAAGATGAGGAGGAACAACTTGAAGCAGAGGGACATAGATGTTATGTCCTACATAGAGAAATTTCACACCCTAAGCATTAGGGGAGGGGTAGAAGATGAGGATGAGAAGGTGGCTAGATACATCAATGGCCTAAAGTACAACATATATGATGAGATGGGGTTGAATGTGCCAAGGACCCTAGGAGAATGCTTTCAACTTGCAGTTAGAGTAAAGGAGAAGTTGAAGAGGAAAAATGAAAGGAAAAGAAATACAAGAGGTGGAGCCATGAGAGGAAGAGGTGGCAGAACAAATGTAGACTTTCAAAGAAGAAATGATAAAGACAAGCGAAAAGAATCTACATCAGATTAGAGAGGACAATACTACATAGAGGTGGCAGATTTGGAGGAGGAAGAGAGATGGTGTCTTTGCCGGTAGATGTTTTCATTGCAATGAAGTGAAGCATCAATACTTCAAAGTTCCTAAGTGGAATGAATGAGACCAAAATAAGGAAAGGAGAGGGAATCTCATACAACAAGAGGAGAATAATGAACCTATAGTATCTTATCCAAAGGTAGGAGAATGTCTTCTAATGTGAAGAGGAAAACCAACTTACAACCAACACTACAAGTGAGTATATTCAGAACAAATTGCTTGACAAAGGGTAAGGTATGCAAACTCATAATTGATTTTGGTACACATAGTAACTTAGTTTCTTATGAGGTTGTAAATAAGTTGAATTTGAAGACTTTTCCTCATCCTAAGCCATACTATGGAACATGGGTTAGTGAAGATCAAAATCTTTTGGTTAAAGAGCAAGTTTATATTGATTTTTCAATTGGTGCATATCAAGAAAATGTGTTGTGTGATGTAATAGATATGAGTTGTGGAAAAATATTTTTAGGGAGATCATGGAAACATAGTAGAAGGACAATTCATGATGGGTTTGATAATACCTATTTGGTTCACAAAGATAGTAAAAGCTATAAAGTATAAACATAAACCTTTACCCTTGAATAATGTAAAAGAGAATGTTGTCATTTATTTTGGGGAAGATTTGTAGATGCATGATCATGGCACAAGGTTAGAAGATACTAGTTGGAGGATAAATGAAAGCTTGTAGTAGAGACATGGAAGATACAGTCCTAAAAAGAAGACTATTTGGGACTCACCTAGGATCAAGGTTAGGGATGTTGAATGCCCTATTGTACAGACAAGGAAGGAAGATTCTCTAATGTTTAAGAAACAAGCAGATGAAGGGAATGGTGACAAAATTAAAGCACAAGGAGTACAAATTAGGCAACAAGGACCTAGAAGAGGATAGTCACATCATTGTTTTGGTTCTAACATTTTGAGTGATGTAAGTACATGTTGGCCTAGAAGGAAGAAAATAACATTAGGAGACTTCATCTCCTATCCAAGGTATAAGAACAAGGGAGGACTATGGAAAGATGACAAGATGAAGAACATGTCTAACTCTTGGGACAAGAGTTTCTCTAATGGTGGGGAGTATGATGTAGGAGCATCATGTATTTCTAGGGCACATAATGAAGATCAAGGGACATGGAGGACCTATTGTGAGATTTTCACACCACCACCCCATTGCAAATGGGGACCCCCTCTTTTTTCTATCTTACTACTGTAAACAAGGCTGCAAGTGAGTAGAATTGATTTGACTATGTATTGAGAGATTGATTTAGTTTCAATTTGGCTAAGGCTGGAAGGTGGAATGGAAGTTGAGAATGGATGGAAGATGAGGTAAGTTTGGCTAAGTTTAAAGTATTTTGGAGATGGGACTTGTTTCTCGATTCAAGGAAAATGTTGCTCATCTTTGAGCCAAGCACATTTTAGTTCCATCTAAACATTGCTCATCTTTGAGCTAGATGCATTTTAGTTCCATCTAATCATTGCTCATCTTTGGGTCGAGCATGTTTTTCTTCCATCTAATTCCTATCTCATCTTGGGGCTGGGGCCTCTTTTCGTGCAACAAATTTTGTTGTCTCATCTCGCAATGCACTATTTTAAGGCCTGAGTTTTTATGACAGACTTAAGTTAGACCCTGTTTAGGCCCTCTAGGCTATTTATTATGAAGTTTATAGCCCAAATTTCAAAGGGCAATGGTTGTACGTACATTTTCCCCTATAAATTTGATAATACAACTGTAAAATCTAAAATTCTGACCCTTCAAGATGGCAGTTATACCTAGAATCCAAATTCAACTTGCAAGGCAAATAAAATGGATTGAAGTGGCTTGGAGTCCCCTTTTTATATAGAGTGATTTGCAATTGATCCAGGACCTAAATCACATGAATTAAGATATCAAACAGCCCCTTAATTAATACAATTTTGGCTGTTAGATCACCAAAATCTAGACATTAAACTTTAGGTCTAGCCCTATTATAAGGTGTGTGCCTTTGGGGCCCTCTTTAGGAAATTTGAAATTAAATTATACATGCCCTATGCCAGCGTATAATCAAATCTAGACATTGAAAATTTAGGTCTCACCCTAAATATAAAACGTATGGCATTAGATTTGGTCCCAAACTAACATAAGGCCGGGCATCTAATTGGATTAGGGTTTCCCCTATTCCAAGAATATGGGTTTGTGGGCCTTGAGGTTTGTTTTAATTTCAAGATAGGGCCTACCCTATGAAATCTAGGCATGGGAATTTCGGTGCCAAAGCATAAATCTGGCCTAAAATTTGAATCTGAACCAGCCCTATATCTAACACACACATTGAAACATTAGACCAGGCCCAAAGCATGAATTTGTTTAGAATTGAAGCTTGTCCCTTATGAAATGTGTGGCCCATTTGGCCCTAAATTCAAGGTAGATCTAGGCATTAAAAGTCAAAATTGGCCCCCAGCATGAAGCATGTGGCCTTTGGAGAATTAAATCTGACCCTATATGAAACATGAGGGCTAAAAGGTTGGGAGTTTTGTTGGAATTTGAAATTGGATTAGACCCTAAATCTTCCTTAATTCAATATTAAATTCAAATCTAGGCTTAGAAAAAAATTAAATATGAATTTAATTTTCAAATTAATTGAGACAGCAAGGTCAGCCCATTATTTAATGATGATTTAATGGCGAAATTTATTTATTGTATGGCCAGGTCAACCCTAGTCAAGTTGGCCTTGTTTCAAACCTCAGGAGATGCATATATATTGGAGAAAGTTGATCTTTCCCATCCCAATATGAACAACATTTTCTTTGCTCTCCACCTACGAGTTTGGTTTTTGGCAGTAGCATTTTCCTTTATATTTTCCCTCATCCCATAGAAACACATCTCGCTACTTCCCTTATCTAAAAAATCCATCCAGTCATCCTTCAAACCATTCTCAAAACCAAAAATCAAGTCTTCCAATCCTATTTCCCAACGCACCATCCTCCAGCTCCTCGTTTGCACCATCATCCCCTCAAGAAAGTTCCCCTTCATCCACCCCATCTTCATATGAGGACTATCCTATCTCTCCATCTCCTCCACATTCCAATCCTTCTTCACCATGAAAGTCTCCAAGGAGTTTCACAAGGAAACCAATAACAAATCCCACTCCTAAAAATGAAGAGCCAAGCCATTTCAATCCTTCATGTGAAGCCATCATTGATGAGGCCCATCCATCGCTCCCATCTATTATCTATCTTCCATACATCCCACTCATTGATCATCTTCCATCCCCTAGCATCATTGAGTCCCTTCCATATGAAGTCTCCATCCCATCCCCACCAACATCACCTCCTCATAACATCATCCAAAGTATATCTAATGAGCCTCATGAGTTCACCCCTCTTCCTACCATCATAGCTGCAAAACCTTCCATCCTTTCATCCATACCATCTGAAGATTTCTTCCTTCTTCCAGACATCATATCTACAGAATCTCCCATCCTTCCATCCACCCCATCTGAAGAGTCCATCCATACATCCCCCATCACTCTATCCACACAAATCCTACCATGTCAAGATCTTGTCCAAAAGCATGTTGAAATACTCACAGAAGAAAATCAAGATCCAATCCCTTCACTTCCCCCATCACATGTTCTATTGCTTCCATTACCCCCAATCCAAAATCCTACAATCCCAATTCCTCCAATCCAAGATCCTATCATCCCAATTTCTCCAACTGAAGATCCATTACTATCTCCCAATACCAGTCAAAATCCCATCATCCCATCCTCTCCTCTTGAGGATTTTTCGATCCAAACTATCCCACAACCATCACTATATCCTCTTGGATCACTTACATTTGTCAAAAGCAGTCCGCTTGAAGCAGAAGAAATTAGTTTCATATCTTCCAATAGGGAACCATAAACTGGATGTTTATCATATTCCCCAAGTCATAAATATCCTTGTTTGGATAAAATGCTCAAGGAATGGAATTATCAAGGCAAAGGCCTAGGCTCTCATGAACAAGGAAATCTAGAGCCCGTTCAAAATAAGAAACATCCAAACTCATGTGGAATTGGTCATACATCAAAAGAAGGCACTTCCTCCAGAAATGTTGGTATAGCTAAGGCTAAATTCAAGCATCCTTCCAAACCCACCATTACATCTCCCAAAACATACAACGCTATTCCTCCTCCTCCATCATTACAGCCTCGGACAACCTATCATATTCCTCCTTCATCCTCTAAATCCATTTTGGGTCCCTATGTCCCAAAATCTTCCAGCACATATCCTCTACATACCCAATTGATTTGGGACCTTACATCCCAAAATATCATCCACCATCTTATCCTACTCAATCCCTCATCCAAAATCCAAACATCCCTAGTCAGGATCAACAAAGGCACATGCCCATATCTCCTATTTACCAATCTCCATCCATATTCCGTCCATCCCGCACATCTCCTCATATTTATTCTAATGCTCCTTGCAATTTGGATGCCATATCAAATATGCATAAAAGAAAATATCCACAAAAATCCAAAGATTGTCATGTCCAGCCTAAACGACATGCTCAAGCAAAGCAAAATCCAATCAATCAATCCAATGCATCCCAATGGCCACAAAGGCCCAGCAAAGCATGAGCAAAATCCACTACATGGCCACAAAGGCCCAAAAATGAAGAAGAAAAATCCTATCCATACCAACGGCCACAAAGGCCCACCAAAGCTAAAACAAAAATGATGTGGATCCCAAAGCAAAAAGATGTAATCCATCTAATAGAAATATCCACAATGGCATCCAAAGTTGCTAATACTCCAGCTACCCAGTCTTCTCCTCCATCTCCTCAATCTATTTTGGATCCCAAAGATCCAAGATCTCCTAGCACAAATCCTCTACCATATCTACATCTATCTTCTGAAACCCATCCACTTCATCCATCTTCCTCACAACATGTGCCAATGTTGATCCTGACAACATCCCCCTATCATGATCACTTTCCATCTTTCCATCCAAACACTTTCTACCACCATATATCCCATCTACCCCATCCAATCTATTCTTTTGCATAAATCCATCCATCCTAGCGAAGCTGTACCAACATCCGAGCACATTAGAAAGATCAGTGAAGAAAGTTAGTGACAAATCAGAGAAGTCAGCAAGTCAGCAAAATCAGAAAGTTGGCAACACATTAGCATATCAGTGAAAGGTCAGCATCTAGTCAGCAGAAAATTAGAAAAATCCATAAAAATTGGAAAAATCAGAGAAAAATATCAAAAAAAGAAAAGAAAAAGAGAAAAAACTTTCATCCTATGGTGAAAACTTGGCAATTCAAGCGCCTTGGACAAGTACCATGGTGAAAACCTGGCAAATAGGCATCATGCGTAGGCTCTCCCCCCAATTCCTTTCTACAGTTGGGGGCCATTCCCTTCTATCACCTCTTATCCAGCATCTCCTCCATCCCATTTGTCTCTCACTTCCTTCATCCTCCTTTGGATCTTGATGACAAAACAAAGACTACCAGGTATACATGCTTTTGGGCACCTTCTTGGCATCCATCACACTTTTCAGCTACATATCCTCTATCCAATCCATTCATCCTAGCTTCCATCTACCTTCCTCATCCTCTTGTTGGTATATCTTCCATCCAATCATACCCCATCATAATGACTCTAAAATACATGAACTATCCTAAGCAGGGGGCATCTTGTTCCTTGGTGACAATATTCCTTGGAGACTATCTTTCATCCAAAATCTTCCATCTCCCAAATCTTTTAGCAATTCCTCCATCCAAATCCCAAGCATTCCTCTATCTAGATCCCTCAGCAATTCCTCCAGCATTCCATCTTTCGATCCTCAAGCAAATCCATCATCCAATCTCCCCAAGCATTCTTCTATCCAATCCTCAAGCAAATCTACTATCCAAATCTCCTAGCAGTTCCATCATCCTCATCCTAAGCATTTCCTCCATCTCTCCATCACTTGGTATCTTCCCTTGTCATTGGTATATAGCTATAGGCTAACCTCATTGCAATCCAATGCCATTCATCCCTATCCAAACATTCCTAGCATTCTTCTAGCCATCTTCCAATCCTATCCACATCCTCTAGCTATCCAACATCCAAGATCAAGCCAACCGATCAAATCACATCCTTACTCTTGTAGCAAGCCTTGATCTCAATCCAATCATCATCATTGGGATATGTCCTTCCCAAATCTATTTCATTTCAGGACACATCCATCTGTCAGTCCGTCTTGGCTTTCTAGCCCAACTGGGGCATTTGTCTTGCATATCTTTGGAGTTTTTAGCTTCATCCCCAGGTTCTTTGTACATCCTAAATTGAGTCTTGTACCATAGCATCAGTTGTGTCTCCACCTAAGCTCATTTGTACATATGTGTCTTTAGGTCCCATCCTTTGTGTCAGTTAGCCCTTGTCACTATCTTGTTGTACATATCCTTGTTATTCCCACAGCAACATTTGATTAGAATTCTTGTCCTACCCAGCCTTGTACTTCAGCAACATCAATTGTTGACTATTCTTTATCACCATGATAATTCTTTGACTTCATCATTTTCCCAGGGAACAACAAACACTCATTCTCCCCATCAGCATCGGCTCCACATAGATGTATGCTTCTATTTTGTCTGACCTAAGCCTAATCCCAGGTCCCCTCAGTTGTATCCTTCTTGTCTGACCCAATCTTCCACCAAGCACACTAGGTCCGAGTCGATGTATCCTTCCTCACGTTCAGACCAATCTTCTTTCCATCACTCAATCAAATCAAATCTCTCTCCTTGGCAAAGGATGTCTTTTTGGAGTTGTCATTTTGGTCTTGGATTTTGTCCTTTGGATCTTGTTAATCTTTTATGGTTTCTCGTTGTTCTCTACTCAAAGTCGCCATGATCCTTTATATCATGGTGCGCTGTGAATGAGGATAATCTGGGGCAAGGTCTTTTGATCTTTTACTTCTGCCTATGAGTCAGTCGTGTGTTTGTGGTTTCTTCAGCATCATTTCCACCATGCCTCCTTCGGGTTTCATGTGTGATGCTGGGGCAACCCTGTGTGTCTTTTTAGTGTCAGTCCTATGCAATGTTGGTGACAAGGCCTTGTGATCCCATTATCCTTGGTAGGTCTCTAGCATTGCTATACCAAACTAGGTTCTGCTCTCCACATTTACACTTGGAGCTCCCCAAATCCCACATCATATAGATTAATCTTGCATCTTGCATCTTTTCATATAGTTGCATCCTGCATTTTGCATTCCATCTCATCTTGCATTCACTCATCTTTGCTCTTGGAAGCTTGGTTATTTATCTCCCCTTCTTCCTAGGTCCTTTCTTCTCTGTTTCCTTTTGAGAAAATTCCACAACGTTTACTCCTTGCGTTATTTTCTTGAGGGGGCACAACCCCTTATTCCTCTAAGTTCTAGCCTTGGGCATCTTATTTTCTTGTCTTTGACACCACGCCACTTGCGGCATCGCATCAAAGAGGGGCAAAATGTAGACACCTAAAAATCCTTTAGAAAATAAATTATTTTTATTTTCTGAAAAACTCTTGATGACATCATCATTTATTAATTAATTAATTATTTAATTAATTAATTTATTTTTATGTCATTAAATCCCTTTATCTTAATTAAAAACATTTAATTAAGAAATCCCTTCCAAAAATGTTTATATCTTATTTAAACATTATTTCCTTATTTATTAATTATTTAATTAATAAATTGACCAAAAAAACATTAAAATAAATAAAATATTTATTTTAATCCTAAAACCTTAGAAATATCCTAAGGATTCCTAACCTGTTCTAGATTTTCCTAATCTCACTTTAATGTTAATTAAAGGTGATTCCTACTTTTCCTAAGCTAATCGAAGTCTTCTTTGACTTCTAGTCAAAACCTTCCCCTAATGAGCCTCAAACTCATTTAACCTTTTTGAGAGAAATGAATATTAATTTATTTCCTAAATCCATAAATATCCTAGAAAGTTTTAGACTTCTCTAGAATGTTTCTATCCTCATCCAAAAGCCTAGAGACTTCTAGAAAGTCTTTATCCTAATCCTAATCCCCATCCTAATCTAATCTTAATCCTACCCCTAAACATTTGCACAATCCTAACCAAGCTTAAGACTTTCCTAAGCCAAAGCAAAGTCTCCCCTTCCAAATATCTCAACCACCAAACATTTAATGCATCCACAAAGTCATCAAAGTCCCTTAAAGGCTCATTCAATGCTCTTACAAGCACTTATGAGGGGAGTTATGAGCTTTGAGCCCTCTTTGTTGACTCATCTTTACCCTCCCTTTAATCCACCCCCCTTGTGACATGTGTCACCTCCTAATTGGCTGTAGACTAGCACAATTCATGTGCTCCCCTTTGAATGAATCTTGGCCTCTCTTAAGGATTTCAATCCTGGCCACTCACTCTTCCTACCCCAAGCCCTTAGGAATCCTATAAATACCCTCATTTCTAAGAGCAATGAATCCACCTTTATTTTCAAATAATAGTAATCTTATAATGCCATTTTCATGTTAGATCTTAGCAAATCATTCTAAAACTAGCCTACTTTCAAGCATTTTAGCTCATCATAGCTTAGTAATAATGGATTAACATAGTTTTTCTTATTGTTTTGCATAGCATAGCCTCATATCACATCTCTATTTGGTCTAAAATCAATCTTAGCATAATCATACTTGCATTGAATCTCCATTTAAAGCATCATAGTTTGAGTTCTTGAGGCCTTAGGGGCAAATCAGGTGTTCTATACCTATTTTTGTGCCATTTTGGGGTTTTCATGAGCTTCAAATCATCCTAAAATGCATTAGAGTATGCTCCAAGTGCTTAGAGAGAACACCCACATCCCTCTTATCAGAGAAAATCAAATAATGCTTGGGTGCACCTATTTTTAGCTCAATCTGAGCTGGCTTAGCTTAGAGTTTCTTTGTTTTGTTTTGATTGCATGCTAGATTAAACTCTTAATGTTTGATTGATTTGAGCCTTTCAAAATAGATAACAGGTACCCTCGAAAGCCTTGCTCACACTAGTCTTAACTATTTTATAATTAAATCCAAAATTTGACTAAGTGTTGATATTGCAGGCCCTAGTATGAAGAAAGGGAGATAGATTTCAAAGACAAAGCCTCAAGCCAAGACAAGAGGTGGCCAAGAGCTAGATAGTTCAAATGCAAGTTGGGTGTTTCCAAGATGAATTCAAGCAGCAAGTATAAGACCAAGATCAAGACATCCAAGGGAGAAACTTAGAATATTAAGACAAGAGAGAAAAGATGAAGAAATTTCAATAAGAAGCAGTTGAAGATGAGCCATCACAATTGAAGGATTAACAAATAATTTCTCATCAAAAAGTTAAAGACTATTTATCAAGTTTAAAGATGAGTTTGTTGAGGTGGCAGCCATATCCTCATTCGATAAATGCATACCAAGTGTCACATAGTGATGATTTGATGAGATTATGTCTAGATTCATTGATTGTGAGAAGGAGAATGAGGATAAGTAGCACATTTCCCAAGGTGACTTCTTAAACGATTTGAATTTTCTTATTGGCCCATAAAGGCAATGTAATTTTCCTATTGGCCCATGTGGTGGTGCTTAATTGTAATTGGGTGGGCATTAAAAATTTGTAGTAGGTGGTTATGGAAACCCTAACTAAGGCTTTTGCCTCTTAATCTTGGCCACTCATTGTACTTGAAGCCTCTATATAAGGCCATTTGATCTCATTTGTAAAGCAGAGTTATGTTGGAGAATTGGTGCCAAAATACTATCAAAGTTGTTCTCTATCATTGTTGTGGCTTGCATGGTGGATATACATGATCATTTTGGTGTATTTGCATGGTTCTTTACATCTCTCAGTTAAGATAGGATTTTATTTCAAAGTTGTTAGAGTAAGAGTAGAAGCGGGTAGATTGTGTGGTGATATTGGTGGATGTTTGATTAGATTCTATAAAACTAGGCCACTAGCTGCTTATAGATGCAAGGGTACCTTGTGTGGTAATATAGTAATTGTGCTCAAGTTCAATTGGCATTAGATCCTTAATTTTTACTCCAAGTTGGATTGAGGGGAAGGTGTTGATATGAAAACCATTTAAGATCCTTTGAAGCTTTGCACTAGGTAGAGTTGAAGTCACAGGAAAGCCTCCACTTGGTAAGAGTCCTAGTCCATTTATTATTTTCCCATCCATAGTTAGAAATAGAAGTAGTCTAGATAGTAGAAGTTTGAAGAATCATGGCTATACTTTATCATTTATTGCATAGTGAAATCTTTAGCAGTACAAGTAAGTTGACACCTTTGAATGAATTACATAAGCCCACCTAAGTGATTAACTGGCAAATCACATCATTTCAACTGAGTTATATATCCACAAGTGTAAGGAACATTGGAGTCATTTCATGATCTTCATTGCAAAGATTAGCATGGGAGATGACTTTGTTCAAGAGAGGATTTAATGTTTTATGTTTCTCGAAGCATTGAATATTTAGTCTTGCATGTTTTGTAAGTGGAACAAAACTCACATCAACAGAAATTGGCACTAGAAGGAGGTCATGAACAAAGTTCATTCATCGAATTGCCAACAAAGAATGAGCTTTCATGTTATATTTTAGATGTGAGAGATCTCTTCAAAAGTTCAAAAAATCCAAAAAATAAAAAATTTAGAAAATCAAAAAAAGGAAAAGACTTCTCAATGGATGGGCAGTGGTTTCATGGTCAAGGCATTCATCCAGTTGACATTGCTTGATTTCGGGAAGCTTCAAATGCATAATTGTATCCACAAAACTTGTCCAAATTGGCATCCACTTGCGAGTGTGGGATTCATGGGACAACCACACATGGTGAGCTTAATTGTTTGACATTTCTATCAAGAGTGGAGTTGGTATATCAAAGGAAAATGTTCTTTTGGGATATCCTCAAACCAATTCCATTTTCTAAATCAAATGATAGAGTTAACATTTTTTTGAATAGTTGCAAGGAAATGATCAAGAAGTGACTAAGTGAGGAAGAACTATAAGTGGAAGATATGTTGCTCTCTGGTTGGTGTAGACTACATAATGTAAGACATTCCAGAGTATACTTGTCAACCATGTCGGGATATCATAAAATAAAACAAGAAAGAGATGGCATGGTTTGATTGTGAGCAACCAAATACAAACAAAATTTGGAGTGCACACCTTGAATGAATGAGTTTGGCGTCTAAGGATGGAAATGAAGATTGCATTCATCACTTAGGTTGGAAACCAAAAGATGAGCATATTGTATCCTCATCTGACAAAGAAGAAAGCAAATTGTGAGAGGATGGCATGGTTGAACCTAATGACCAAGACATTCATGTGGAATATGAGTCTTCACACTTTACTCCTTAGGAGAAAAGTGTTAAGAAAGAAATTAACGAAGCAATTGAATTCATCCAAAGAAGAGGAAGCATATCAAAAAAAGATCTAGACCTTGAGGAGCTAGATGATCATAACAAGTTTGAAGGGATTATCCTTGGTGAACTTTACCTCATGTTACAAAGTTGAAATCTTGAGGATGAGTTGGAAAAAATCTCTAACACCCTTCATGAAAGAAGCAATCAATTGGACAAGTTGAACAAGGAGTTGCAAGTTACTACAAGTGAATCAAGATATGAGGAAAAGTTTGATAAAGCATTCCAAGACATCATTACCACCATCTTCTTTGGGGGGATGCTTAAGGATCTTATGGAAGAAATACAAATGAATTTCTTGCCAAAGGCATCCCAAGACAGATAGATTGTTGCAAGTGGCATAGTTTGCCATCAACTTTGACCTCCAAAGGTTTTTCCACTTGGGATTGATAAACTTATGAAGATGTTTAAGGACCTCCCTATAAGTTTCAAAGATTCCAAGGGTGATGAGATTCCACATGATGAATTGCAAGATGTTCCTAAAGAGAAATCTACATGCAGCTCCATGGAAGAAGAAAGTGAAGAACAATTTGGGTTGATGCTATTGTTGGATGTAGCATTTGATCAGCTTGAGGAGATATTTGAGGGAGGACTCATCATGGAATCCTTGATTTTTGAAGATACACAAGTAGTGATGTTCATAAAGATGCATGGTTCATGTGGTGTAGCGGCAGGCCACCTAAGGCAGTATTCCAAGGCCTTGATTTCATGACTAATCTTGTCTTGATCACTCACAAGTTCAATGTTGATGTTAGTAGGGTAGTCTATCACCAACTTTGATCTCCTAAAGCCATGGAGGATTCACGGGTTCCATTTGAATTTGAGTCATGCTAGCTTGTTTCTTTCCCTGCTCTTAATGTTCAAAGTTGTGAAATTTGTTATTTTGATTATGGAAATTTTGGAAAGAAAACTTGTTTATGGATTAATCATGGTCCTAAAGAATTGCCTCAATTTTTGATCTTGCATGATAATTTTCTTGAGTTTGAGTTTGAGGTGACTAAATTTTTTTTGGAGTACAAGGATAAGCCTACATGATTGAGGACTATCACCCAAGCCTTGTTGCTCTTGAACATCCTGAGAAACCATGTTAGATCAAGTGTATATATCAATCTAGTTAGTGTCATCCCTTTAGATTCTTGTACATAGTTATAGTAGGTTTGTCTTGAACCATTTGGTTCAAGAGGGATAGAGTAGTTTTCCCTTTTGTTGTTCAGTTTAGTTGTCGTAGGGAGCCTAGATAGTAATTTTCCTTGAGTCATTTGACTCAAATTTTGGTTTGAGGGGCCTAGTTGGTTAGTGGTTTAGTTTAGAGGGATCCACATTGGTGAGAAAGGTGATGATTATACAAGCACACTCTAGTGTTCTCCCAATAGTTTTGTTTAGTTTATTTCTTGGGTATATCTTTGTGGGGTTCCCTTGAATTGGAGATTAGATTCCTAATAACTTTTGTCCTAAATTTGGATTGAGTCATGGTTGTGTTTTGAGTACCTGAGTCTTTCGATTACAACATTTTATTCACACTTAATTGCTCTAGGTTCTTTGGTAGTTTCAAAGTGAAGTTGGATTTAGTGAAAATCACACACCTATTCCAGTGCCACTGTGGTTTGCCAAACCCTCTGTAGGGTTCATTTCCTACAAGCCAAACAAAAGGTTAACAAGTGAGAAGAAAAAGAAATATCATGAGAAAATATAGAGAATGAAAAAAAAAATGAAAAGTGAAATATCCAATAAAAGATGAAAAGATAGAATTTTGGCTTAAAGGGTGTGCAAGCATTTCTACCAGTGCTATAAAAATAATCACTAAAGGTGGAATCATGTTTGTGGTGCCACAACAATAAACTCATCGGGGCTATGGATGCCTGACTGGCAGCGAGGCTCTATCCAGGATGCTTTTGATGTAGGGATATTATAATAGCTAAGTTTGATGAATCTAAGAGATTATCAAGTTCTTGTCGAGTAGGGAATGAATCACTTGCACACACATGGGTAATCAAGGATGAAGGCTCTTAGGTCAATTCATGGTTTCTTCCATTTTGAGTGCATTTCCTAATTGTATGGTAGGTGAAAATGGAGTTGGTCAAAGATTTTTGGTTCCAAATGAGTTTTATCCTTGAAATGTTCATGAACATTTCTTTGGGTTGATGCTAGATGTTGTGATATTTTCACACCACCACCCCATTGCAAATGGGGACCCCCTCTTTTTTCTATCTTACTACTATCAACAAGGCTACAAGTGAGTAGAATTGATTTGACTATGTATTGAGAGATTGATTTAGTTTTAATTTGGCTAAGGCTGGGAGGTGTAATGGAAGTTGAGAATGGATGGAAGATGAGGTAAATTTGGCTAAGTTTAAATTATTTTGGAGATGGTACTTCTTTCTCAATTCAAGGAAAACATTTCTCATCTTTCAGCCGAGCACATTTTAGTTCCATCTAAACATTGCTAATCTTTGAGCTAGATGCATTTTAGTTCCATCTAATCGTTACTCATCTTTGGGCCGAGCATGTTTTGCTTCCATCTAATTCCTATCTCATCTTGGGGTTGGGGCCTCTTTTCGTGCAACAAATTTTGTTGTCTCATCTCGCAATGCACTATTTTAAGGCCTAAGTTTTTATGACAGACTTAAGTTGGACCCTGTTTAGGCCCTCTAGGTTGTTTATTACGAAGCGTATAGCCCAGATTTCAAAGGGAAAGGGATGTACCTACATTTTCCCCTATAAATATGATAATACAACTACAAAATCCAAAATTTTGACCCTTCAAGATGGAAGTTATACCTAGAATCAAAATTCAACTTGCAAGGCAAATAAAATGGATTGAAGTGGCTTAGAGTCCCCTTTTATATAGAGCAATTTGCAATTGAGCTAGGACCTAAATCACATGAATTGAGATATCAAACAACCCCTTAATTAATGTGAATTTGGGTGTTAAATCACCAAAATCTAGACATTAAACTTTATGTTTGGCCCTATTATAAGGCGTGTGGCTTTGGGCCCCTCTTTAGGCAGTTTGAAATTAAATTAGACCTACCCTATGCTAGCATATAATCAAATTTGGGCATTGAAAATTTAGGCCTGGCCCTAAATATAAAGCGTATGGCATTAGATCTAGTCCCAAACTAACATAAGGATGGACATCTAATTGGATTAGGACTTCCCCTATTCCAAGCGTATGGGTTTGTGGGCTTTGAGGTTTGTTTTAATTTTGAGATAGGACCTATCCCATGAAATTTGGGCATGGAAATCAAGACACCAAAGCATAAATCTAGCCTAAAATTTGAATCTGAACCAACCCTATATCTAACACACACACCAAAACATTAGACCAGGCCCAAAGACCAAATTTGGCATTGAAGCTTGTCCCTTATGAAACATGTGGCCCATTTGGCCCTAAATTCAAGGTGGATCTGGGCATTAAAAGTCAAATTCGGCCCCCAGCATGAAGCGTGTGGCCTTGTAGAATTAAATTTGACCCCATATGAAACATGAGGGATGAAAGGTTGGGAGATTAAGAAGCAATTGAAGATGAGCCATCACAATTGAAGGATTAACAAATAATTTCTCATCAAAAAGTTAAAGGCTATATATCAAGTTTAAAGATGAGTTTTCTGAGGTGGCAACCATATCCTCATTCAATAAAAGCATGTCAAGTGTCACATAATGATGATTTGATGAGATTATGTCTAGATTCATTGAATGTGAGAAGGAAAATGAGGATAAGTAGCACATTTCCCAAGGTGATGAGGTGGCTTCATCTACATGTGCTCTCTTCTCATTGCTCCACATGTCATTGATCCTTTTCTGGTTGTTAAGGATTTGAATTTTCTTATTGGCCCATAAAGGCAATGTAATTTTCTTATTGGCCCACATGGTGGTGCTTGATTGTAATTGGGTGGGCATTAAATATTTGTAGTAGGTGGTTATGGAAACCCTAATTAAGGCTTTTGTATCTTAATCTCGGCCCTTGATTTAAAGTTTTTGCCTCTTAATCTTGGCCACTCATTGTACTTGAAGCCTCTATATAAGGCCATTTGCTCTCATTTGTAAAGCAAATTTATGTTGGAGAATTGGTGCCAAAATACTATCAAAGTTGTTCTCTATTCATTGTTGTGGCTTGAATGGTGGATACACATGATCATTTTGGTGTATTTGCATGGTTGTTTACATCTCTCAATTAAGATAGGATTTTATTTCAAAGTTGTTAGAGTAAGAGTAGAAGCAGGTAGATTGTGTGGTGATATTGGTGGATGTTTGATTGGATTCTATAAAACTAGGCGACTAGCTCCTTGTAGATGCAAGGTGCCCTATTTGGTGATCTAGTAATTGTGCTCAAGTTCAATTGGCATTAGATCCTTAATTTGTACTCCAAGTTGGATTGAGGGGAAGGTGTTGATATGAAAACCATTTAAGATCCTTTGAAGCTTTGCACTAGGTGGAGTTGAAGTCATAGGAAAGCCTCCATTTGGTAAGAGTCCTAGTCCATCCATTAGTTTCCCATCCATAGTTAGAAATAGAAGTAGTCTAGATAGTAGAAGTTTGAAGAATCACAGATATACTTTATCATATATTGCACAGCAAAATCTTTAGCAGTACAAGTAAGTTGACACCTTTGAATGAATTATGTAAGCCCACCTAAGTGATTAACCATAAAATCACATCATTTCAACTAAGTTTGATATCCACAAGTGTAAGGAACCTTGGAGTCATTTCATGATCTTCATTGCAAAGCTTAGCATGGGAGATGACTTTGTTCAAGAGAGGATTTAATGTTTTATGTTTCTCAAAGCATTGAATATTTAGTCCTGTGTGTTGTGTAAGTGGAACAAAACTCACATCAACAGGACCAAAGGAGGCATCAAATGTTCAAAAAAATCAATTATTCTATCTTGATGCAAATTATGCCTTTATGTAATAATGAAAAGTGTAAGGCTATGAAGTCCTAAAAGTCCTAGTGGGGGGTCTTAAAGACAAAATGATGTAATAAAAGCCATGAATGATCAATTGCATTAAAATAGGTCCTTAGGGTCTTTAGAACTAGTTATCAAGTCTATATCAATCTAATAGTAAAGTTTGATGAGTCAATTAGGAAAAATAAGCAATAAAATGTAAGTTGGAAATTCAAATTTTTGAATTCCAACGGTTAGTGGCAAAATCGAGGGAATTTAGTTTTAGGATGTTTAGGCCTTAACTAAGCCATCCAACTGATCCAATTTGGTTGTGGAAGTTAATAGGGAGTTTATAAAATGCAAGAGGAGACCACTGTATAGGATGGTATAGGTGTGTGTACTATTGTGACAAAGATCTTCAATAAAAACTCAAACAATTCTGCAACTTCTTATGTTTCATTGCATGGTTTGGATTTATAGTGATCATCATATGTTTATAATGCATTGAGAACATATATGTATTATTGTTTTTAACCAATTTTGAATGCTCTGAGAATACATTTGTTTTAGTCTTACCATTAGTGTTGACTGTCCCCCTGAATTCACTATTTTTCCATAACAGTTTGGTTCAAGCCTAATGCCAAGGTTCATTCCTTGAATGTAATATGACTATTTCTCATGGAATTATTCCTAAATGACATGTAAATTATAATCCTAACATGAATTTTTGCAGATGGAGTGAATTGGATAGGTGATCACTGAGACAATTTGAGGAAAACTTAGGGAAAATGCTTGGTATGGAGCAGTAATAAAAGACCTACCTTAACAAGGGGTACTTTTTATGATTGATGGTCTCTAGACACACCAAATACAAGTTGAAACCATCCTTGGTTGGTTTCAAAAATTCTTGGAGAGTATACATTTATGAAGCCCTAGATTTAAGGGTTAATTGGAGCCAAATTGGGGCTTTTATGTCTGTAAGGGTCTGAGGGTCAAATTGGTTGGATATTCCTTAGATTAGGGGAAGTTTTGAAGACTATTAATAGTCTTGGAGTTAGTAGATAAGTTTATGTTGTAGTTTCTTTGGAAAATGGCCTCTTTTTAGGCTTACTGTCAGGGTACAGTCAAGAGTTTGGCCTTGGTCCAAAACAAAATTATATAAGCTTTAGATATGATGTTAAATCTCCAAAAGGTTATCTGAAAAGATAATATTTTTGCAAATTTATTTTGGAAAGTGTGGAACAAAGAACCTATTTTGTTCACTGCAGGGCTAGTAGAGGACTCTAGGCCTAGTTGAAGGAAACTAAGGGTTTGAACAGTTGGGTGTTGTTTCAGACCTTATAACATCTTAAATCCATTTATGGTTAGTCTAAGAAGACAAGATTTATCATCATTTCCTATTGGGAAGGGTGTTTTCTCATTTGAGACCATTGAGTGACTTTAGAGGCTAGTAGAGAAAATCCTAAACCTCTCAAATTTGAGACATTTACACTTGAAGACCAAGTCCATCACACACCTCTGCATCAGTTTGTAGAAGTAAATCTCATTTCATGCCCAGTTTCAGATATATAGGTAAAGGTTGCTTTGCACTCCTTTATCTCAAACACCTTCTTGCATGTAAACAAATCAAAAGAGGTTCAACTTTTTCATCAATATCCAAAATTTCATCAGGTTCCAAGGCATCAAAAGTTCAATTCTATCAAAAATTCTCACGCATTTAGTTGTACCTCATGATTGTAAGTCCTTTGATGGCTATCAACAACACCATTGTTCAGATTGTTAAGCAATAAGTCCTTTGCACTGCAGAGCCTTGAATTTTGTATTTTGCATAGCATTTCAGCCCAAACAACATTAAATCTTTTTTTCTGTATAGCATTTCAGCCAAGCTCACCTAAATTTTTTTGATGTAGATAGACATTGTAATCTGCTCTCCGTGTTACAAAATCATGGTCTCAATTTTGTTATGATAGGCCTTATCATGATAACCAGTAATATATTTGGTCTATTTCAGTGGCTTTTACATTGTTTAATTAGTTTCCTAGTGAGTTATTTATGTTTTATTACATGTTCTTATACCAATCAATGGATTTAGATCTATCACTGTTCAGTATCACTGTTGTGGGCTATGATTTACATGTATCATTGTTCAGTAGAAAGCACCCTATATTATCAGACACATAATTTTCTCCATAGTATCTTCACCTATTTGGTCTTCTTGTATCACTATTCAACATTCTGATGTAGGAGCATCCTAGGTGTAAGAGCAATCTTGCATCACCCAAAAATATTTATGTTTTTGTGTTCAATAAGGGCTATCTTGTGTAGAGCTGCTTTTTATGGGAACTTGCTATTTTTAGTAAGTTGGTCATATGATCTCAGAATGTTTTGGTTTCACATGTGGTGGTTCATCTCAGTTATATCAGCCTGCTAGTAAAGTTTCATGGCTAGATCAGGTCTAGTTTTGAAGATATTGAAGATTTTCAGTATTGGCAGCAGGGTACAAAAACTTTGCACTCAATTTTCAAGGCTTTAGCAGCCCTAGATGAGGTTAAATTTTGGGCTAAATGAAGCTTTCTTGATTTATTCATTGTAGAGCTCCTCGCACCCTTTCTGAAATGGGGTTATAATAGTCAATCGGGTCAACTAGTGATGACTTATGGTTTCCAGAAGTCGGGTCAACTAGTGATGACTTATGGTTTCCAGAAGTCGGGTCACTTGAAATGGCAGAAAATAAGTTTTTTTCAAAATATATGTTTGGGTTTCAAAAGTTATTTTGAGTTGACTTTGATGTAATAAATTGTAAAATAAAATAATTCTAAGTTTGGTCGGCCCTTTGGGCTAAATTTCTGGAACTTTCTCGAGCGGTGGAAATTGCCTATATAAAGAAAGCCCGTAGTGTTGTCTTAGGCAATTCTGGGTAGTAGATCTCGGTAATAATTCAAGGCTTTGTCCTACAGAATATTGTAAGGGAATGCCAATGTGGCTTTGCATATTATAATTCTGAAAGTTTGTAATTCCACATTTGTGGAGATAATAGGAAGCCAATTTTTTGTTCTTGCATATTGTCATTGTTGTTTCTCTATTTTTGTTATGTATTTGTGGTATTAAGGGGAGCACCCTTCATCAAGTGGTATCAGAGTGGGAGTTTCTGAGCATGTAAATAGAGCACTGACTGTGAGGCAGTTTTCACCAGGACCATGGTTAGGGTTTCAGTGCGCATCGTAAAAATGCCTCCATGAAGAGAACATGGTGGAAGAGCTAGTGTTGTGACACCTGAGGTTAGAAAGCTGCAGAGACAAGTGCGATCATTGCAAGAAGAGATTCGCAGAGGAATGAATCTTAATGTCAAAGATGAAAGCAAGCATGAAGCTGAAGAAGAATATCAAGAAGGAGAAGTCAAAATTGTGAACTAGAAGGAAGAAAGACTTTTTCAAGCCATCTCCAAGATTGGGAAAAGACCTAAGATTGAGGTTCCTACATTTTCTAAAAATCTTAACCCAGAAGAATTGATTGACTAGATCAATGAATGTGAGGAATATTTTGAGTATGAAGATGTTGAGGATCCTGATAGGGTCAAATTTTTGAAGGCCAGACTGAAAGGTTATGCAAAGATCTAGTGGCAAGAGGTTCAATTGGAGTGAAATAGAAAAGGGAAAGATAAAATTACAAGATGGGATCGGATGGTGGATAAATTGAAGTGATAGTTCATCCCTGTTGATTATGAGCTAGACCTACTGAAGAAAATGCAAAGTTTGAAGTAAGTAGGAAGATTTGTTCAGGAGTATACAGAGGAGTTCTATCGACTCCTCATTAGAACAGGTCATGCAGAAGCTGATAAGGAGAAAGTTGTTCGATACATTAATCGGTTAAGGCCAAGCATTTAGGAGGAGTTGAATCTGGTTTGAATGAACAATATTGAGGAGGCATACCAATTTTCCCTAAAAGTAGAGGAAAAGCTGAACAAGAAGTTCCAGAGCAGACAAAATGGAAGAGGTAGTGGTGGACGATCTGATGTATGGTCCTATGGAGGCCAAAATGAAGATTCAAAAAAGAAGGATGAGGCCAGTAGCAGTTAGAATCAGCAAGAAAAAAATTCCAATCGTTTCCAAGATCAGAATAATAGAGATCAGAGAGGAAGAGGAAGAGGAAAAGGATCTGGAAGAGGAGGCCTCTGTGGAACATGTTTTCACTATGGAGAAGAAGGTCATAGGGCATTTGAATGTCCTTAGTGCCAAGGCAGAACAAACAAGAGAAATGAAAGCCAGGCCAGAGTTGCATATGTAGATGAAGATGCCAGATCATCAAATTTTGAAGATGCTGAAAGAGGAGAAACATTGATTAACAAAAGAGTCCTGCTGAGTGGTGAGAATGAACCTGAACAAAGGAGGAGCCTATTTTGAACCAGGTGCAAGTGTGAGGGTAAGTGTTGTGATATGATTATTGATAGTGGAAGCACTGACAATTTGGTGTCAGAAGAGATGGTGACAAAGTTGAAGCTCAAGAGATAGAAACACCCACATCCATATCAGATTCTCTAGGTACAGGATGACCACAAGGTCATGGTCAATGAACAATGCCTAGTGAAGTTCAATATTGGTGGATATCATGATGAGGTACTGTGTGATATCATATCTATGGATGTATGTCATATGTTGTTAGGTAGACCATGGCAATTTGACAGATGTGCTGCACATGATGGTCGTCAGAATACCTATTTTCTGACAAAGGATGAAGTGTGACATCAGCTAAAGCCATTGAATGACACAGAAGAAAAGGGATGTGGTAGTCCAAGAATAACTTTTTTTTATGGAAGAAAAATCCTAGATGGTATGTGGCATGAGCATGTATCTTTTTCTTTAATTTCAAAAGCTGGTAAAGAGGAAGTGGAAGATGTTCCTATAGAAGTCGTAGATTTGTTGAATGAGTTTCAAGATATTGTATTCGATAATGTGCCTGATGGATTACCACCAGTCAGGAAGATCAGTCATCAAATGGACTTGATCCCAGGAGTGAGTTTTCTGAATAAGGCAGCACACAGAATGACACCTGCAAAATGTGAGGAGTTGAACAGACAAGTACATGAATTGTTGCAGAAAGGATTGATCCGTGAGAGTCTGAGTCCTTGTGTTGTACTAGCAGTATTAGCACAAAAGAAGAATAGAGAGTGGAGGATGTGTACAGATTCTAGAGAAATAAATAAGATCACAATCAAGTATAGGTTTCCATTACCATGAATGGATGATATTATGGACTGTTTGAGTGGAGCTGTGTATTTCTCAAAGATAGATCTAAAGAGTGGATATCATCAGATTCGAATCAGAGAAGGAGATGAATGGAAGACTACCTTCAAGAGAAAGGAAGGACTATTTGAGTGGTTAGTAATGCCTTTTGGGCTAACCAATGCACTTAGCACTTTCATGCGGCTCATGAATGAGGTTCTGAAAGAATTTCTGGGTAAGTTTGTCATTATTTACCTAGATGATATTCTGATCTTTAGTAAGACATTGGGGAGCATATGATGCATATTCATATGGTATTTGAGAAGCTGAGAGAAGAGAAATTGTTGATTAATTTGAAGAAGTGCAATTTTGTGAAGAAAGAGTTGGTGTATTTGGGCTTTGTAGTTTCAATAGAAGGTCTAAAAATGGACCCAAAGAAGGTGCAAGCTATCCTTGAATGGCCTACTCCAAAGAGTGCTACTGAGGTAAGATCTTTTCATGGTCTAGCTAGCTTTTACAAAAAATTTATTAGAAATTTTAGCAGTATTTGTGGACCCTTGACTGAAACAATGAGGGGATAGAAAAGAGTTTAAGTCAACTAATGGGGCAGAAAAGAGTTTTCAATTGTTGAAATAAAGAGTTACAGAACAACCCATTTTAGCACTTCCAAATTTTAATAAGGTCTTTCAAGTAGATTCTGATGCTAGTAGTACTGCAATAGGAGCTGTTATGAGCCAAGAAGGTAAACCTGTTGCTTATTTCAATGAGAAGTTAAATGATGCCAAGAGGAAATATTTTGTTTATGATCAAGAATTTTATGCTATAGTTCAGGCATTAAAGAAGTGGAGACATTATCTACTTCCTAAGGAGTTTGTTTTGTATACTGATCATCAAGCTTTGCAATATTTGAATAGTCAAGGAAAGTTGAATCAAAGACATTTGAAATGGGTTGAGTTTTTGCAGAGTTATACATTTATTTTGAAACATAAAAGTGGAAAGTCTAACAGGGTTGCAAATGCACTTAGCAGAAGGAAACTATTATTGATAGAGATGCAGATTGAAGTGGTTGGGTTCAAGGAACTCAAGAATTTGTATCCAGAGGATCCTAATTTTGGTGAGGTTTGGAAAGCTTGTATAGAACCTATTACTTTAGACAGAATGAAGTGGCTGGATTTCATCATCCAGGATGATATGCTATTCAAAGGGATTCAATTGTGCATTCCACGAAGTTCTATGAGGGAGAATCTCATCAAGGAGAAGCATAGCGGAGGATTGGCTGGACATTTTGGTCATGATAAAACCCTTGGTTTGGTTAGTGAGAATTATTATTGGCCATAGTTGTAGCAAGATGTGAAGAAAGTTGTATAGAGTTGCAGAGTATGTCAGATGGTGAAAGGAGTGAAGTAGAATACAACGTTGTATCAGCCATTACATGTACCAAAGAAGCCTTGGGAGGATATCAGCATAGACTTTGTTCTTGGTTAACCGAGGACTCGGCGGGGACATGATTCAATTTTTGTGGTGGTTGACAGATTTTCAAAGATGGCACATTTCATTCCCTGCAAGAAGACTAATGACGTTGTTCATGTAGCATAATTGTTTTTCACAGAAGTAGTGAGACTTCATGGTTTTCCAAACACCATAGTTTTAGATCCAGACACTAAGTTCGGTGGATATTTTTTGGCATACATTGTGGAAGAAGTTGAAGATAGATTTGAAGTTTAGTTCATCACATCATCCACAGACTAACGGATAGACAGAGGTGGTGAATAGAAGTTTGGGAAATTTTCTGAGATGTTTGGTTGGAGACAAGCCAACAGGATGGGATTTGATTTTACCACAGGCAGAATTTGCATACAATAATTCTGTTAATAGGAGCACTGGTAGATCACCATTCTAGATTGTATATGGTAGCAATCCCAGAAATGCATTTGAATTGAGAAAGATAGATAAAGGAGAAATAAGTAGTGCTGAAGCTGAGGATTTTGCAGAACACTTGAAGAACATCCATGGGGAGGTGAGGAAGCATATTACCAAGATAAATGCGCAGTATAAGGCTAAGGTAGATGAGAAAAGGAGGCATAAGGAATTTCAGGTTGGAGATGAAGTCATGATTCATTTGCGGAAGGAGTGGTTTCCAGTTGGTTCACCTCAGTTATATCAGCCTACCAGTAAAGTTTCATGGCTAGATCAGGTCTAGTTTTGAAGATATTGAAGATTTTTGATATTGGCAACATGATACAGAAACTTTGAACTTAGTTTTGAAGGCTTTAGAGGCCCTGGATGAGGTTGAATTTTGGGCTAAATAAAGCTTGCTTGATTCAGGCATTGTAGAGCTCCTCGCGCCCTTTCTGAAATTGGGTTATAATAGTCAATTGGGTCAACTGGTGATGACTTATGGTCTCTGAAAGTTAGGTCACCTGAAATGGCAGAAAATAATTTTTCTTTAAAATTTATGTTCGGGTTTTAAAAGTTATTTTGAGCTGAGTTTGATGTAATAAATTGTAAAATAAAATAATTCTAAGTTTGGTCGGCCCTTTGGGCTAAATTTCTGGAACCTTCTCGGGCGATGAAAATTGCCTATATAAAGAAGGCCCATAGTGTTCTCTTAGGCAGTTCTAGGTAGTAGATCTGGGTAATAATTCAAGGTTTTGTCCTACATAATATTGTAAGGGAATGCCCATGTGGCTTTGCATATTGTAATTCTGAAAGTTTGTAATTCCAAATTTGTGGAGATAATAAGAAGCCAATTTTTGGTTCTTGCATATTGTCGTTATTGTTTGTCTATTTGTGGTATTAAGGGGAGCACCCTTCATCAAGTGGTATCAGAGTAGGAGTTCTTGAGCATGTAAATAGAGTGTTGACTATGAGGTAGTTTGCACCAGGACCATGGTTAGGGTTTCAGCGTGCATTGCGAAAATGCCTTGATGAAAAGAAGGTGGCGGAAGAGCTGGTGTTGTGACACCTGAGGTTAGAAAGCTGTAGAGACAAGTGCGAGCATTGCAAGAAGAGATTCACAGAGGAATGAATCTTAATGTCAGAGAAAAAAGCGAGGATGAAGCCGAAGAAGAATATCAAGAAGGAGAAGTCAAAATTGTGAACCAGGAAGAAGAAAAACTTTTTCGGGCCATTTCCAAGATTGGGAAAAGACCTAAGATTGAGGTTCCTACATTTTCTAAAAATCTTAACCCAGAAGAATTGATCTACTAGATCAATGAATGTGAGGAATATTTTGAGTATGAAGATGTTGAGGATCCTGATAGGGTCAAATTTGCGAAGGCCAAACTGAAAGGTCATGCGAAGATCTGGTGGCAAGAGATTCAATTGGAGTGAAATAGAAGAGGGAAAGATAAAATTACAAAATGGGATCAAATGATGGATAAATTGAAGTGATAGTTCATCCCTGTTGATTATGATCTAGACCTACTAAAGAAAATGCAAAGTTTGAAGCAAGCTGGAAGATCTGTTCAGGAGTATATAGAGGGGTTCTATTGACTTCTCATCAGAATAGGCCATGCAGAAGCTGATAAGGAGAAATTTTCCTAATACCTTAATGGGTTAAGCCCAAGCATTTAGGAGGAGTTGAATCTGGTTTGAATGAACAGTATTGAGGAGGCATACCAATTTTCCCTAAAAGTAGAGGAAAAGCTGAACAACAAGTTTGAGAGAAAACAAAAGGGAAGAGGTCATGGTGGACGATCTGGTGGATGGTCCTATGGAGGCCAAAATGAAGATTTGAAAAAAAATGATGAGGCCAGTAGCAGTCAGAATCAGCAAGGAAATAATTTCAATCGTTTCCAAGATCAGAATAATAGAGATCAGAGAGGAAGAGGAAGAGGACAAAGATTTGTAAAAGGAGGCTTCTATGGAACATGTTTTCACTGTGGAGAAGAAGGTCATAGGGCATTTGAATTTCCTCAGTGCCAAGGTAGAACAGACAGGAGAAATGAAAGCCAGGCTAGAGTTGCACATGTAGATGAAGAGGCCAGATCATCAAATTTTGAAGATGCTGAAAGAGGAGAAACGTCGATTAATAAAAGAGTCATGGTGAGTGGTGAGAATGAACTTGAACAAAGGAGGAGCCTATTTCACACAAGGTGCAAGTGTGAGGGTAAGTGTTGTGATATGATTATTGATAGTGGAAGCACTGATAATTTGGTGTTAGAAGAGATGGTGACAAAGTTGAAGCTCAAGAGACAGAAACACCCACATCCATATCGGATTGCCTGGGTACAAGATGACCACAAGGTCATGGTCAATGAACAATGCCTAGTGAAGTTCAATATTGGTGGATATCATGATGAGGTAATGTGTGATATCATATATATGGATGTATGTCATATGTTGTTAGGTAAACCATGGCAATTTGACAAATGTGTTGTACATGATGGTCATGGAAATACCTATTCCCTGAGAAAGGATGGAGTGCAACATAGGCTAAAGCCATTGAATGACACAGAAGAAAAGGTATGTGGTAGTGCAAGAATAACTTTTGTTGATGGAAGAAAATTCCTAGATGACATGAGGCATGAGCATGTATGTTTTGCTTTAATTCTAAAATCTAGTAAAGAGGAAGTGGAAGATGTTCTTGTAGAAGTTGCAGATTTGTTGAACGAGTTTCAAGATATTATATCCGATAATGTGCCTAATGGATTACCACTAGTCAGGAAGATTAGTCATCAAATGGACTTGATCCCAGGAGCGAGTTTGCCAAATAAGACAACACATAGAATGACACCTACAGAAAGTTAGGAGTTGAACAAAGAAGTACATGAGTTGTTGCAAAAAGGATTGATCCGTTAGAGTCTGAGTCCCTGTGTTGTACTAGTAGTATTTTCACCAAAGAAGAATGGAGAGTGGAGGATGTGTACAAATTCTAGAGCAATAAATAAGGTCACAATCAAGTACAGGTTTCAATTGCCATAAATGAATGATATTATGGACTGTTTGAGTGGAGCTGTGTATTTCTCAATGATAGATCTAAAGAGTGGATATCATCAGATTTGGATCAAGAAAGGAGATGAATGGAAGACTACCTTCAAGACAAAAGAATGACTATATGAGTGGTTAGTCATGCCTTTTGAGCTAACCAATGCACCGAGAACTTTCATGCGGCTCATGAACGAGGTTCTAAAAAAAATTTTGAAAAAGTTTGTCATTGTTTACCTAGATGATATTATGATCTTTAGTAAGACATTGGAGGAGCATATGATGCATATTCGTATGGTATTTGAGAAGCTGAGAGAAGAGAAATTATTGATTAATTTGAAGAAGTGCAATTTTGTGAAGAAAGAGTTGGTGTATTTGGGCTTTGTAGTTTCAGCAGAAGGTCTAAAAATGGACCCAGAGAAGGTGCAGGCTATCCTTGAATGGCCTACTCCAAAGAGTGCTACTGAGGTAAGATCTTTTCATGGTCTAGCCAGCTTTTATAGAAAATTTATCAAAAATTTTAGCAGTATTTGTGGACCCTTGACTGAAACAATGAGAGGGGATATGAAAGAGTTTAAGTGGACTAATGGGGCAGAAAAGAATTTTCAATTGTTGAAACAAAAAGTTACAGAACAACCTATTTTAGCACTTCCAAATTTTAATAAGGTGTTTCAAGTAGATTATGATGCTAGTGGTACTGCAATAGGAGCTGATATGAGCCAAAAAGGTAAACATGTTGCTTATTTCAGTGAGAAGTTAAATGATGCCAAGAAGAAATATTTTGTTTATGATCAAGAATTTTATGCTATAGTTCAGGCATTAAAGAAGTGGAGACATTATCTACTTCTTAAGGAGTTTGTTTTGTATACTGATCATCAAGCTTTGCAATATTTGAATAGTCAAGAAAAGTTGAATCAAAGACATTTGAAATGGGTTGAGTTTTTGCAGAGTTATACATTTGTTTTGAAACATAGAAGTGGAAAGTCTAACAGGGTTGTAGATGCACTTAGCAGAAGGAAACTATTGTTGAAAGAGATGCAAATTGAAGAGGTTGGGTTCAAGGAATTCAATAATTTGTATCCAGAGGATCTTGATTTTTGTGAGGTTTGGAAAGCTTGTACAGAACCTATTACTCTAGACAGAACGAAGTGGCTGGATTTCATCATCCAAGATGATATGCTATTCAAAGAGAGTCAGTTGTGCATTTTGCGAAGTTCTATGAGAGAGAATCTCATCAAGGAGAAGCATAGCAAAGGATTGGCTGGATGTTTTGGTCGTGATAAAATCGTTGGTTTGGTTAGTGAAAATTATTATTGGCCACAGTTGCAGCAAGATGTGAAGAAGTTTGTACAGAGTTGCAGAGTATGTCAGATGGTGAAAGGAGTGAAGCAGAATATAGGGTTGTATCAGCCATTACCTGTACTAGAGAAGCCTTGGGAGGATATCAGCATGGACTTTGTTCTTGGTTTAACAAGGACTCAGTGGGGACATGATTCAATTTTTGTGGTGGTTGACAGATTTTCAAAGATGACACATTTCATTCCCTGCAAGAAGACTAATGACGTTGTTCATGTATCATAATTGTTTTTCAGAGAAGTAGTGAGACTTCATGGTTTTCCAAAGGCCATAGTTTCAGATTGAGACACTAAGTTCGTTGGATATTTTTTCATGTACATTATGGAAGAAGTTGAAGATAGATTTGAAGTTTAGTTCATCACATCATCCATAGACTAACAGACAGATAGAGGTGGTGAAGAGAAGTTTGAGAAATTTGCTGAGATGTTTGGTTGGAGACAAGCCAATAGGATGGGATTTGATTTTACCACAGGCAGAATTTGCATACAATAATTTTGTTAACAGGAGCACTGGTAGATCACCATTCCAAATTGTATATGGTAGAAATCCTAGAAATGCATCTAAATTGAGAAAGATAGATAAAAGAGAAATAAGTAGTGCTGAAGCTGAAGATTTTGCAGAACACTTGAAGAACATCCATGGGGAGGTGAGGAAGCATATTACCAAGATAAATGTGCAGTATAAGGCTAAGGCAGATGAGAAAAGGAGGCATAAAGAATTTCAGGTTGGAGATGAAGTCATGGTTCATTTGCGAAAGGAGTGGTTTCCAGTTGGTACATATAACAAGGTAAAAATGAAGAAGTTTGGACCATGGAAGATACTGAAGAAACATGATTCAGAAAATGCATGAGGTAGAATTGCCTACTGAGCTAAATATTTCACCAGTGTTTAACATTTTAGATCTGATAGAGTATCATGAAGGAGGTGGTGAAGATGAGATCATAGCAGCATAGTGGAGTATTCCAGCAACTAGTTCCAACACTAAGGAGATTGAAGATATACTGGATAGTCGTGTTGGTAGAAGCACAAGGAATAGGGCATATGAAGAATATATGGTCAAGTGGAAAGGATGACTTGTTTAAGATTCATCATGGCTGACAAAGAAGGAGGTTGACCGTCTTGGTTTTCCACTGCACACCTGAGTCATGACAGGGTCACTTCTCAAATTACCCTGGGTGTCTGATGCAGGAGCATCCTGGGTGTAAGAGCAATCTTGCATCACCCAAAAATATTTATGTTTTTGTGTTCAGTAAGGGCTATCTTGTGTAGAGCTACTTTTTATGGGAACTTGCTATTTTTAGTAAGTTGGTCATACAATCTCAGAATGTTTTGGTTTCACATGTGGAGGTTCATCTCAGTTATATCAGCCTGCCAGTAAAGTTTCATGGCTAGATCAGGTCTAGTTTTGAAGATATTAAAGATTTTCGGTATTGGCAGTAGGGTACAGAAACTTTGAACTCAGTTTTGAAGGCTTTAGAGGCCCTAGATGAGGTTGAATTTTGGGTTGAATGAAGCTTGCTTGATTTTAGGCATTGTAGAGCTCCTCGCACCATTTTTGAAATGGGGTTATAATAGTCAATCTGGTCAACTAGTGATGACTTATGGTCTTCAAAAGTCTGGTCACCTGAAATGGCAGAAAATAATTTTTCTTCAAAATTTATGTTCAGGTTTCAAAAGTTATTTTGAGCAGACTTTGATGTAATAAATTGTAAAATAAAATAATTCTAAGTTTGGTCCGCCCTTTGGGCTAAATTTCTGAAACCTTCTTGGGCAGTGGAAATTGCCTATATAAAGAAGGCCCGTAGTGTTGTCTTAGGCAGTTCTGGGTAGTAGATCTAGGTAATAATTCAAGGCTTTTTCCTACAGAATATTGTAAGGGAATGCCCATGTGGCTTTTCATATTGTAATTCAAAAAGTTTGTAATTCCACATTTGTGGAGATAATAGGAAGCCAATTTTCTATTCTGGCATATTGTCATTGTTGTTTCTCTGTTTCTATTATGTATTTGTGTTATTAAGGGGAGCACCCTTTATCAAGTGGTATCAGAGTAGGAGTTTTTGAGCATGTAAATAGAGCACCGACTGTGAGGCAGTGTGCACCAGGACCATGGTTAGGGTTTCAGTGCGCATCGTGAAAATGCCTCCATGAAGAGAACATGGAGAAAGAGCTGGTGTTGTGACACCTGAGGTTAGAAAGCTGCAGAAACAAGTGTGAGCATTGTAAGAAGAGATTCATAGAGGAATGAATCTTAATGTCAGAGATGAAAGCGAGGATGAATCCGAAGAAGAATATCAAGAAGGAGAAGTCAAAATTGTGAACCAGGAGGAAGAAAGACTTTTTCGGGCCATTTCCAAGATTGGAAAAAGGCCTAAGATTGAGGTTCCTACATTTTCTAGAAATCTTAACCCTGAAGAATTGATCAACTAGATCAATGAATGTGAGGAATATTTTGAGTATGAAGATGTTGAGTATCCTGATAGGGTCAAATTTGCGAAGGCCAGACTGAAAGGTCATGCGAAGATTTAGTGGCAAGAGGTTCAATTAGAGTGAAATAGAAGAGGGAAAGATAAAATCACAAGATGGGATTGGATGGAGGATAAATTCAAGTGACAGTTCATCCCTATTGATTATGAGCTAGACCTAATAAAGAAAACACAAACTCTAAAGCAAGCAGGAAGATCTGTTTAGGAGTATACAAAGGATTTCTATCGACTCCTCATCAGAATAGGCCATGCAGAAGCTGATAAGGAGAAAGTTTCCTGATACCTTAATGGGTTAAGGTCAAGCATTGAGGAGGAGTTGAATCTAGTTCAAATGAACAGTATTGGGAAGCATACCAATTTTCTCTAAAAGTAGAGGAAAAGTTGAACAAGAAGTTCGAGAGAAGACAAAATAGAAGAGGTTGTGCTAGATGATCTGGTGGATGGTCCTATGGAGGTCGAAATGAATATTTGAAAAAGAAGGATGAGGCCAGTAGTAGTTAGAATCAGCGAGGAAACAAGTTCAATCCTTTCCAAGATTAGAATAATACATATCAGAGAGGAAGAGGAAGAGGACAAGGATCTGGAAGAGAAGGCTTCTGTGGAACATGTTTTTACTGTGGAGAAGAAGGTCATAGGGCATTTGAATGTCCTCAATGCCAAGGCAGAATAGACAGAAGAAATGAAGGCCAGGCCAGAGTTGCACCTGTAGATGAAGATGCCAAATCATCAAATTCTAAAGATGCTGAAAGAGGAGAAACGCCAATTAACAAAAGAGTCTTGCTGAGTGGTGAGAATGAACCTGAACAAAGGAGGAGCCTATTTCGCACTAGGTGCAAGTGTGAGGGTAAGTGTTGTGATGTGATTATTGATAGTGGAAGCACTGACAATTTGGTGTCAGAAGAGATGGTGACAAAGTTGAAGCTCAAGAGATAGAAACACCCACATCCATATCAAATTGCCTGGGTACAGGATGACCACAAGGTCATGGTCAATGAACAATGCCCAGTGAAGTTCAATATTGGTGGATATCATGATGAGGTACTGTGTGATATCATATCTATGGATGTATGTCATATGTTGTTAGGTAGACCATGGCAATTTGATAGATGTGTTGTACATGATGGTCGTGCGAATACCTATTCCCTAAGAAAGGATGGAGTGTGACATAAGCTAAAGAAAATGAATGACATAGAAGAAAATGTATGTGGTAGTGCAAGAATAACTTTTGTTGATGGAAGAAAATTCTTAGATGGTATGAAGCATGAGCATGTATGTTTTGCTTTAATTCCAAAAGCTGATAAAGAGGAAGTAGAAGATGTTCTTGTAGAAGTTGTAGATTTGTTAAATGAGTTTCAGGATATTGTATTTGATAGTGTACCTGATGGATTACCACCAGTTAAGAAGATCAGTCATCAAATGGACTTGATCCCAGCAGCGAGTTTGCTGAATAAGGTAGCACGCAGAATGACACCTGCAGAAAGTTAGGAGTTGAACAAACAAGTACATGAGTTGTTGTAGAAAGGATTGATCTATGAGAGTCTGAGTCCATGTGTTGTACTAGCAGTATTAGTACCAAAGAAGAATGGAGAGTAGAGGATGTGTACAGATTTGAGAGCAATAAATAAGGTCACAATCAAGTACAGGTCTCCATTGCCATGAATGGATGATATTATGGACTATTTCAGTGGAGTTGTGTATTTCTCAAAGATAGATCTGAAGAGTGGATATCATCAAATTCTGATCAAAGAAGGAGATGAATGGAAGACTACCTTCAAGACAAAGGAAGGACTATATGAGTGGTTAGTCATGCCTTTTGGGCTAACCAATGCACCGAGAACTTTCATGCGGCTCATGAATGAGGTTCTGAAAGAATTTCTGGGTAAGTTTGTCATTGTTTACCTAGATGATATTCTGATCTTTAGTAAGACATTGGAGGAGCATATGATGCATATTCGTATGGTATTTGAGAAGCTGAGAGAAGAGAAATTGTTGATTAATTTGAAGAAGTGCAGTTTTGTGAAGAAAGAGTTGGTGTATTTGGGCTTTGTAGTTTTAGCAGAAGGTTTAAAAATGGACCCAGAGAAGGTGCAGGCTATCCTTGAATGGCCTACTCCAAAGAGTGCTACTAAGGTAAGATATTTTCATGGTCTAGCCAGCTTTTACAAAAAATTTATTAGAAATTTTAGCAGTATTTGTAGACCCTTGACTGAAACAATGAGAAGGGATAGAAAAGAGTTTAAGTGGACTAATGGGGGAGAAAAGAGTTTTCAATTGTTGAAACAAAAAGTTACGGAACAACCTATTTTAGCACTTCTAGATTTTAATAAGGTGTTTCAAGTAGATTGTGATGCTGTGGTACTGCAATAGGAGCTATTATGAGCCAAGAAGGCAAACATGTTCCTTATTTTAGTGAGAAGTTAAATGATGCCAAGAGGAAATATTATGTTTATGATCAGGAATTTTATGCTATAGTTTATGCATTAAAGAAATGGAGACATTATCTGCTTCCTAAAGAGTTTGTTTTGTATACTAATCATCAAGTTTTGCAATATTCGAATAGTCAAGAAAAGTTGAATCAAAGACATTTGAAATGGGTTGAGTTTTTGCAGAGTTATACATTTGTTTTGAAACATAGAAGTGTAAAGTCTAACAGGGTTGTAGATGCACTTAGCAGAAGGCAACTATTGTTGACAGAGATGCAGATTGAAGTGGTTGGGTTCAAGGAACTCAAAAATTTGTATCCAGAGGATCCTAATTTTGGTGAGGTTTGGAAAGCTTGTACAGAACCTATTACTCTAGATAGAACGAAGTGGCTGGATTTCATCATCTAGGATGATATGCTATTCAAAGGGAGTCAGTTGTACATTTTGTGAAGTTTTATGAGGGAGAATATCATTAAGGAGAAGTATAGCGGAGGATTGGCTGGACATTTTTGTTGTGATAAAACCTTTGGTTTGGTTAGTGAGAATTATTATTGGCCAGAGTTGCAGCAAGATGTGAAGAAGTTTGTATAGAGTTGTAGAGTATGTCAGATGGTGAAAGGAGTGAAGCAAAATATAGGGTTGTATTAGCCATTACCTATACCAGAGAAGCCTTGGGAGGATATCAACATGGACTTTGTTCTCGGTTTACCGAGGACTCAGCAGGGACATGATTCAATTTTTGTGATGGTTGACAAATTTTCAAAGATGGCACATTTCATTCCCTGCAAGAAGACTAATGACGCGGTTCATGTAGCATAATTTTTTTCGAAGAAGTAGTGAGACTTCATGGTTTGCCAAAGACCATATTTTCAGATTGAGACACTAGGTTCATTGGATATTTTTGGCATACACTGTGGAAGAAGTTGAAGATAGATTTAAAGTTTAGTTTATAACATCATCCATAGACTGACGGATAGATAGAGGTGGTGAATAGAAGTTTGGGAAATTTGCTGAGATGTTTGGTTGGAGACAAGCCAACAGGATGGGATTTGGTTTTACCACAAGCAGAATTTGCATACAATAATTATGTTAACAAGAGCATTGGTAGATCACCATTCCAGATTGTATATGGTAGCAGTCCCAGAAATGCATTTGAATTGGGAAAGATAGATAAAGGAGAAATAAGTAGTTCTAGAGCTAAGGATTTTGCAAAACACTTGAAGAACATCCATGGGGAGGTGAGGAAGCATATTACCAAGATAAATGTGCAGTATAAGGCTAAGGCAGATGAGAAAAGGAGGCATAAGGAATTTCAGGTTGGAGATGAAGTCATGGTTCATTTGCGGAAGGAGCGGTTTCCAGTTGGTACATATAACAAGCTAAAAATGAAGAAGTTTGGACCATGCAAGATACTGAAGAAACATGATTCAGAAAATGCATATGAGGTAGAATTTCCTACTGAGCTAAATATCTCACCAGTGTTTAACATTTCAGATCTGACAAAGTATCATGAAGGAGGTGTTAAAGATGAGATCATAGCAGCACAGTGGAGTATTCCAGCAACTAGTTTAGACACTAAGGAGATTGAAGATATACTAGATAGTTGTGTTGGTAGAAGCGCAAGGAACAGGACATATGAAGAATATCTGATCAAGTGGAAAGGATGACTTGTTGAAGATTCATCATGTCTGACAAAGAAAGAGGTTGACCGTCTTGGTTTTTTTTCTACACACCTAAGTCGTGACAGGGTCACTTCTTAAATTACCTTGGGTGTTTCATGCAAGAGCATCCTGGGTGTAAGAGCAATCTTGCATCACCCAAAAATATTTATGTTTTTGTGTTTAATAAGGGCTATCTTGTGTAGAGCTGCTTTTTATGGGAACTTGCTATTTTTAGTAAGTTGGTCATACAATCTCAGAATATTTTGGTTTCACATGTAGAGGTTCATCTCAGTTATATTAGCCTACCATTAAAGTTTCATAGCTAGATCAGGTCTAGTTTTGAAGATATTGAATATTTTCGGTATTGGCAGCAGGGTACAGAAACTTTGAACTCAGTTTTGAAGGCTTTAGAGGCCCCAGATGAGGTCAAATTTTGGGATGAATGATGCTTGCTTGATTCAAGCGTTGTAGAGCTCCTCGCGTCATTTCCAAAATGGGGTTATAATAGTCAATCAGGTCAACTGGTGATGACTTATGGTCTTCAAAAGTCCGATCACCTGAAATGGCAGAAAATAATTTTTCTTCAAAATTTATGTTCAGGTTTCAAAATTTATTTTGAGCTGAATTTGATGTAATAAATTGTAAAATAAAATAATTCTAAGTTTAGTCAGCCCTTTGGGCTAAATTTTTGGAACCTTCTCGGGCGGTGGAAATTGCCTATATAAAGAAGGCCCATAGTGTTGTCTTAGGTAGTTCTGGGTAGTAGATCTGGGTAATAATTCGAGGCTTTGTCCTACAGAATATTGTAAGGGAATGCCCATGTGGCTTTGCATATTGTAATTCTGAAAGTTTGTAATTCAACATTTGTGGAGATAATAGGAAGCCAATTTTTTGTTCTTGCATATTGTCATTGTTGTTTCTCTATTTCTGTTATGTATTTGTGGTATTAAGGGGAGCACCCTTCATCACATTCTTGGACTCAATTTTATTGTTAGAAATGTTGTTTCCATTATAAGCTCCAAAGCATTTACAATGTATCATTACTGAAACACTGATACCATATTCAGGTCTCTCAAATTTGTAATACAAGTACATGTTTTTGGTGGCCTGTTTAAGGTAGTAGATAATTATAAATTGCTATCCAATTGAAAGTTATACATGTAACATTTCCTAATTTGTTCTACACAAGTCTAACCATGTAGAGTAGCATCTGAGGCATTTGTGGTAATAACTCAAATGAGTGAAAAGGAAGCCAAGTGTTAGAACAACTCAACAAAGTCCAATATAGATAATCACGTTGAATACTAATTTGATGTTTTTAACAGTGTACAACTGAATTACTACCTAGGGCACAAATTTCTCCCAGACTAAGCTAAACCCACTAAAAATAATACTTGTCACTACTAATATTTTCATTCATTGTTTCTTAGCAATGGCTGGTTCTCTCAATGAGCCAATTTGAATTGTGTGACTATCAATCCCTTCCAAGATGATATGTGGTCACGCAATTGATTCAACATGAAAAATAGACATCATTTATTCTTCTCTTTTGGGGATCTACCTATAGACAACCCACCTAGCCATGTAACCCAGTGACTCAGCTCACATCTACCATGAATAGGCAATGGAAAGAGCCATTTAGAGATAAAAGGCTACTATATAAACATTGGGAGCAGCCCCATAATAGAATTACTAAACATATTGAAAACATTGACTTCATGATGTCACCTCATCATAAACTTATAGTAGATGAAAATTTCCCAACTTCCCAATGCTATCTCCAGAGTTCCTATTCCCTATAGTTTTTACAAAAATGTATTGCACAACTGAAAGATTTGAAAAGATCCATATATTTTCTCAAAGATTATCTCGTACAAAAATAAAACCATGAAAAATTTTGTAAGCCTCAATCCTGTTGCATAGAGCTCTGCAACTCTTTCCTCCAACCCAGAACGACAACCATGAACAATTTTGTAAGCCTCAATCCTATTGCATAGAGCTCTGCAACTCTTTCCTCCAACCCAGAACGGCCCTGCGTGCTCTTGGTAGGAACTATGATGCCCTGCAGCCCTAGTTGCTATTGTGAATCACACAATTTGGTTTATAGTCTGCATTCTACATTAATCCGATGGAAACAAACATAAGTGAGTGAAAGCCTCCACAACTCTCTCCTCATCTCCCATCACGAGCATTCCTCTCTCCACTTCATCCTCTTCGCTAATAGTAGACATGTGTACTTGTCATAGTTTGAGATTTGAAATGCTCTAGCGGACCCTAGAATGCTCTGTTAAGAAAGCTATTCATATCCATTTACCCTTCTCCAACACCATCCTATAAATTACCTATCTCTTATTTTCATCTGAACTACCACATGTCAAGCAAAAAAAAGTTTTTCTAGATTCACAATTCAAAATGAAACATAGAAGATTGCAGTGAGCATTGTAGGGCCATTTGAGAGATGGATCAAATTTTATTTTCTGGCTACCGAAGGATTCAAAGACAAAAATATTGGGGAAGGCATTTAAATAGGATTTTATGAGTGTACTTGCTTTAGGGACTGGCCTTGTGCAAACAATTATTTCTTCTTTTCTGCAAATCCTTTGCACATTAATACATTAGCTAATGACAATCAATTGAATAATAATAATAATTCTAAATACCTATAAACTATAATTACCTGAAACTTTTCAATGCAAATCTCAACACCTGATCTTTTGAATGCTTTAAGTTCAAGACTTCTCAATGTTTTCATGGGGCCCAAACTTTCTATACATGTTTCCTCCCACCTCGTATGCACTTTCAGACTCTCTAATTCTTTGCATTGTTCTAAACCTTGTATTTTCTTAACTTTGTTGTAGCCAGCGAGTTCAAATACTTGAAGAAAAGTTGATTGTGTAAAACTGGGAACTGCTTTCAACTTGGGACTCACTGCCAAAACTATTCTCTCTCGACTGTATTTGGTAGAGCTTCTATCTTCTTAATTCCATAGCAGCCTTCGATTATAAATCTTTTAGAGAAGATAATTGTGATGGACATATTGTCATTGATGTCAAAATCAGAACCATATGTAATGAACATGAATGAATGTGAACAGGCATATCCGAAGGTATATGAAGGAATATGAAGGTGATATCGAAAATATAAACAGCATATATTAATGGCAATATATATTCAGCATATATCGATGAAGAATGAAGAAAGAGATATGTATATTAAATAGAGATATATATATATACCATATACATATACAGAGATTTATACATAAAGTAAATAGAAAAAGATAAACAAGAGACATACACAGTATCAAAGACAGCAAATACACGGCAAAGATTATATTATACGTGCATATATAGATGAAGATATTGCATACTTGAATATATCCAAATAGAGACTGTAGATGGTAGATAAAATATTTAGATATATAATCAATGAAGTTATTCAGATATTCAGATGCATATTTAGAACAGCAGTTAATATATAGAAGTATATATAATACGAAGACATAATATCTAGTAAGAAGATACGTATACGTATGGTTAGCAGATACAAAATAGAGAACGACATCTAAAAATCATCATATAATATCAAAGATTAAAGATATTATCCAAGGATTGAAGATGTAGCGTTAATAAAATTATGTGCAAGCAAATATGATATACAGTGATAATCTTCAGATGAGAACATATATGTTTTATTCACAGCATATGAATAGAATAGAATAGAGTATATATGAACAAAACAGATAACAAAGATGCATACATCAGAGTCATACTGTAAAGACTGAACTTTCAACACAAGGCCACCTTAGCAAATTTCATATAAAGATAAGAAGTCAGTCAACCAGTCAAAGGTCGAATGCACAAGTCAACTAGATACAAATATATTGCTGATAGTAATAAATAAAATTACTTTTACGACCATTACTGTCGAAAAGATAAATAATACCTTTGTCCAAACAATAACATAGAAAGTCAACCATCTGTCGAATCACATCAGTAAATGATAAGAATTAGATCTAAAATATTTACTTCCATATTAACGACATAAGTAAATAACAAAATTTAACAAATACCACAATGTCAATTTTGAAATAGAAAATCCTTCCTATAAGAAACTTCAAAAACCTGTTACAAAAGTCAGCAAAGGCGCGAATATTGTGGAAGTGCATTTCCACCCTACCATGAAGCATTAACACTTCCCCGGAATCTTTCCTGACATGAAAGATACCCAGCCCAGCTAGAAGTAATCTAATAAAGTAAAACTAAGGAGTAATGGAATATGTGCTACTTGATACATCCACAATCAAGTTCCAATATAACATATCATGGGCCTCTAGAAAATAAACCTTGTATATCTACTTCCATTTCATACATATGGAAAAGCTTACGTAAATATTCTATTTAATACATAGTATATCATGTTTCATAGGTGCATTCAACATACATAAAAGAACATAACAACATCCTTTTCCTAACTATCAAAAATTTGTCAAAGTCATACAATTCTGCCATTAGCTCTTTTATGTTCAAATGATATGTTTAACTTGAAATCATCATAGTACATGGAGTAAAACCATATGCATCATTTTGATATATATAAAACTAGAAACATTAATTCCTTCTTGAGAAACATGTTGAAAGTCTCTTTTATTTTGTATCCCACCAATATAGAAGAACATATACTTAGTTCCAGTTTAAACACAAAGTTAACAAAGATTCCATCCTCTTGGTTCTCAATAGGAAATATAGTTGCATAATAAATATAAGTTTCTCTTTATATGATGTTTTATTTCTTTAAGCACAGAGAAACACAATAAACATTCTTGCATACTTTAACACATGCAAACACCATTTCCTTATTATTTTATCTGGTATTCCAAGTAATCATAATCTTCAATAGTATGTACTTTGTATTGAATTAAACATGGCCTTATATTCATATAATCATTTAGTCATACTTAGTATTTATCTACGCATAAACACTCAATGCAAAGATAATGAAAAGAAGCCTACACATAGGCATAGTCCTTCCTTGATATATAAACCATAGTCAAACTTGTAAAGGATAGGTTTCAAAAAGCATAACTAACTTGGTCTAAAATCATAGCTATTCATTTCTGATTTCACCTTTCAATAACTGATCAAACACAAAACAACATAAAATCCATGTTTAGCCTCTCCTAACAAGATTCTTACTGAAATAGTCATAAATCTTAGAAAAACATACGATAAAGTAAAATCACATTTCATATTTTATATAATTATTTCTTTTCTACAAAAAATTCATCAAGTTTCTTGTCACAGCAAAAACACCAAGTTTGTTCCTAAGTTTATGTTTATCCATAAGTTAAATTTGAAAGTTGTCAAAGACTTTTGTTCTATTTACTATCTTTTCTCTTTTCAGATAATATCCAATTTCTCAAATGATATTACTAATTACACATTCTCATAATAAAATAATAACTATTTTCAGATTTCTAGAACATCATTCAATAATTCAATGAATTCATCTTCTTTGAATATGTTGAAAAATAGTTTATATTTAAATGTAAGTTGTGATGAAAATAGTTATGTTTAAATCTAGTTTTTACTCTAAAATCATTCTAAAATTATGAAGTCAAAGAGCTTTACTAAACCTCTCAATCATTTCTTGAGCTTAGTTCATCTATTTTCCTTTCAATAAAATTGTAATACTACTCATATTTTCTCAATCTAATATCTCTTTTCAAGAATTATACACAAATTCTTCTTTCTCTATACGTTTATAAAAATCGAGAGATCTTTAATAAGAACAATAGATATGAAAAAGAAATACTATATATTTTTCAAAAACATTTTAAACCCAAATAAAAATTTCTACTCACTACTTAAAACATGAATTCAACAATAAAAGAACCTGGTTTTTATTAGCAAAAATATGGAGTTGAAATACTTCTTATTCTCCTCTCCTGGGTCGAATTTCTCCTTCCTTCCTTTGAGTGTGAGCCAATCTTTCTTCCTTCAAAAATAACCTCCTCCTTCTCCTTCTAATAAAACTCTCTCAAAATAAATCTCTCTTCTTAATATAAATCTTCAACTTCTTCCATAAAAATAAAACTCTCTTCTTTTCTATAAATAAAACTCTCTGTCTTTTCTATAAATAAAACTCTCTGTCTTAATATTCATGTGTTGCTGCTCTTTTTAATATGCCCATGCACTAATATTTTCTTTGTTCCACCAAAAATCTTCCTTTCTTTCTGTGTGTTTTTCAGATTTATAACTTTAAAGTTATTGACTGGGGAAGCATGTGTTTTGACTGAGGAGGCACGTTTATTGACTGGCAAAATAGTCAAGTAAAAGAATTTATTATTTGCCCCACTTGGTATGCGCACTCCTGAAAATCTGTATACTTTGCAGATGCATATTTAATATATTGTGGGCCATTGGGTTGTGACATCCTTCCCCTCTTAAGAATACATCGTCTCGATGCATAATTCAAAATCGGCAATCATATGCCATATGTAAAGATAATTTAATTTTTTTTACAATTGACATGATGTTAAATCATCTCCCATTATTCAAATATTAAGGTAATACATGTTTACACTCTTTACATTCTAACAAAAAATCAACATGATTCAATTTCATTTGCTTAAGTTAGAATGTTACTTTCAACTACATGTTATCTAACTTTTGATAACAACAACAGATAATGCACATATGGAGAACCATCAACTATACTTATTACTAGAAATTACATCTAGTATGTTTTTCATCATACATGAATTCTTACTTTCATTTGAAAAACAATCATACACATACGCACATATTCCTCAAATAAATCATTCATAACAAGCCTCATGGGCAAATTCTAGTGAGTGTGTGAATTCCATTACTATCCTTCAATTTTACAAGATTAGAGTTACCTCTCTTCGACAATATTCCCCCTCTATTATAATGTGCCATTCCCTCTATGATACATAGGAACAACATCAAAGCATTAGTACTTGTTTTCATCATAATCAAGTTATATCATTCCTTCATCCTAATGCTTTTAGTCATAAATCTACATAATACATTTAATATACAAAAGAGCACACACATACCTTTGCTTCTTACCATACCTTGGTATCATTTTGACGTAATTAATGGATTGAGGACTTCGTATCAAATTCTTTTCATACTTATACATGTAGACACTTACAATATTTTCGTTTAGTTAAATTACAATTCATCAAGGAAGATAATTTCCAATAGTAAATATCCCAAAATAAAGATAATCATTGGAATACTACAAATGTTCAATAAATAAGTTCTAAACCTGAACTTGATCATAAGTAAATAAATCTTTCATACGTACCATCTAACATGTGGTACTTACTAGGTGAGACAATTATCTGTCCATTTCGCCAAACACCTGAAAAGGTTATAGAATCCATTTTTTTTCCATTTATGTGATCAAGGCCCTCATGCCCATCTTGTCACAACAATATTTCAAGAATTTTTATTTTTTAAACTCATTTCATCATAGCATTTACATTTCATCTCTCAAAAAATATAATTCCTAGAAGTCTTACATCTTATCAAGAATAAGCATTCACATTTCATCAATGCAATTTGCACGTGTGCTTCATCTAAGCATAAGCATCCTTGAATAAATCATTCTAATTCATCACCATATAAAATCAACACTTCAAAATATGTTATACATCTATAACAATGCATTCAAAAGCATAACCATAAAGGTCAATCATGAAACAAGACATTTAATTGTAATTGGACATCTATCCTTCTATAATTCCTTGTCTCCTATGCCATCGGACAGTCAGTCATCCATCTGCAAATCTTGAGACGGGAGTGTGGCTTAGACACTTGTCTGTTATATCCACAAAGTATTACACATCCTTGGGATTCTACCTACTCATAGAATTCCCAACCCTGTAATGCCCAACGAATAAAAGGCAAGGGGTATCTAGTGCAACCATGAAACTAACTACTTTCCACATATGGATAAGTAGAACTAATCATGAATGTGGTAGGGAGATGGAACATGGGCAGCATATTTATGAAACATATGCGAATAAGCTTTGGCCAAAGCATCTTTTTTATCACCAGGGATGAACACTGGCAGGTAGAGAAATATGCCTTTCTACCCTTCCCTGTTTTTCCCACATTTGGCACCCCTCACCAAAAGGTAAACTTTCCAAATCTCATAAAAATTAAGCAAAAGATGTAATTCATATAATTCCTCTCATGCAATTAATAAGAGCATGTAATTCGTATAACAAGAAACTGATCAAAAGAATTTTTCCCTTCATAATTCACATTCATTATAGGCGATCACATAATTTGAACCATCTAGTCAAAGTAAAATACACATTCAAAGAAGAAGGTGTTGACCATTCTGTCAAACACACCAATTATGCCTCATACCAAATAACTCTTTCATTTCCATAAAAATATGTTGACCTACTCGTCGATCATCAAATGCATTAACTAGTACATCTATTTTAATCACCTCATAACAATTTCATGCAAGGTCTCAAATATAATCATCCATATGCTGGTAATATCATATTAATGTCAAAAAGATGTATTTTCTATGCATTCCATCATTCCGTGCATATCCATGAAATGCTTCTCATAGCATCATAATTCACATCTAAGAATATTAATCAGTGTTAATTATTTCATCAAATTCATTTCTAATACGCATGTCAATTCATTTTGATCATTTCATAATAATGGAAACATATGAATGCAAAACTACGAATGGTATGTTTCTCTCAATCTACTCCCCTTTATAATCTATCAATGTTGTATGTTGAGCATGATAGATGACATCACTTCTCATCACACGACTAGCAGCATAAAACACATTCTAGCCATGATAAGATCATAAGAAATCACAATCTTCAAAGTTCACAAATTTTAATTCAAAATCTCAAGGATAAGTAAGAAGATTCAAAAGAAGTGTGAACAAAATCTCAATTGATTGAAAAACTCAAAATTGGTGGCTAGATGGTCACAAGAGAAACTTAAGATTTCAAGCTAGTCCTTCATCACTTCAAAGTTCCATTTAAAACATAAATTGAAACCAAATCACATTACCAAGTGACTAACACTAGCCACAACAAGGGAGTAAAAGCTACACGTCACCTTGCATCCAAGGTATGCTACACAACATGACCATACTTTGAGATAATGAATCTCAAACTTTACATCATCATGCAATAACACACTCAATTGCCTTAAACAATATTTTCATTTTCATTAAAACCAATTGACATGAATTGTTAATTCCCTCTTTTCTTTTGAAATCTCATGCCATGCAAGGTAAGACATATAAATATACTTTCACAGATTTTCTACGAATTTATGTTTCATATAAAACAAGTTGAATTATTTTTCCTCAAGAATTTCATAAGTTTCTAGCATTAAAAATTCTTTCATAACGCTTGCAATATATCTTGCAATAATACATATTGCCATTATTTATCATAATCCAAGTCCTAATTTCTGGCAGACTCTCTTACCTTCATTTCATAACCATCATTCTTTCACTACATAGTATCTCATAGAATTTTATCTGCTTTCTCTTTTATAGTAATGTAGAGAAATAGAATTAAATTTTTAAGTGTATCCAACACACAAAGTACCTCATAATTATTTTTTACATATTCTAACATTTTGCAATAGAAAACAATCATACCACTCAAAAGTGGACAATTGTCAAGTTCACATAACTATTTCAAAATTTCATAGTTCCAAGAACAACCAGGGACATTTAGAAAATTTCACACACATAAGAAATATTGTCCCTGAAATGTCTATTTCCACAAAACAAGGATCATCCTATCCTTTTCTATCAAGTTAAACTGAAATTGAAAAAATCATTCTAGTCAATCCAAAGAACCACAATTACGTTCATAGACAAAGTAGTAATTGAATCAAAATTTATGCATCTAAGGGTTCGCAACTAAACATAGTGAACTCAAGGCCCTAGTATGGAACCCAGTACTCTGATACAATATGTAAAGACTGAACTTTCTACACATGGCCACATCAGCTAATTTCATATAAAGACAAGAAGTCAGTCAACCAGTCAAAGGTTGAATGCACAAGTCAACTAGATACAAATATATTGCTGATAGTAATAAATAAAAGTACTATTACGACCATTACTGTCGAAAAGATAAATAATACCTTTGTCCAAACAATAACACAGAAAGTCAACCATCTGTTGAATCACATTAGTAAATGATAAGAATTAGATCTAAAATATGTACTTCCATATTAAAGACATAAGTAAATAACAAAATTTACCAAATACCACAATGTCAATTTCGAAATAGAAAATCCTTCCTATAAGAAACTTTAGAAACCTATTACAAAAGTCAGCAAGGGCAAGAATATTGTGGGAGTGCGTTTCCACCCTACCACGAAGCATTAACACTTCCCCAGAATCTTTCCTGACATGAAAGATACCCAGCCCAGCTAGAAGTAATCTAATAAAGTAAAACTAAGGAGTAATGGAATATGTGCTACTTGATACATCCACAATCAAGTTCCAATATAACATATCATGGGCCTCTAGAAAATAAACCTTGTATATCTACTTCCATTTCATACATATGGAAAAGATTACATAAATATTCTATTTAATACATAGTATATCATGTTTCATAGGTGCATTCAACATACATAAAAGAACATAACAACATCCTTTTCCTAACTATCAAAAATTTGCCAAAGTCATACAATTCTACCATTAGCTCTTTTATGTTCAAATGATATGTTTAACTTGAAATCATCATAGTACATGGAGTAAAACCATATGCATCATTCTGATATATATAAAACTAGAAACATTAATTCCTTCTTGAGAAACATGTTGAAAGTCTCTTTTATTTTGTATCTAACCAATATAGAAGAACATATACTTAGTTCCAGTTTAAACACAAGGTTAACAAACATTCCATCCTCTTGGTTCTCAATAGGAAATATAGTTGCATAATAAATATAAGTTTCTCTTTATATGATCTTTTATTTCTTTAAGCACAGAGAAACACAATAAACATTCTTGCATACTTTAACACATGCAAACACCATTTCCTTATTATTTTATCCGGTATTCCAAGTAATCATAATCTTCAATAGTATGTACTTTGTATTGAATTAAACATGGCCTTATATTCATATAATCATTTAGCCATACTTAGTATTTATCTACGCATAAACACTCAATGCAAAGATAATGAAAAGAAGCCTACACATAGGCATAGTCCTTCCTTGATATATAAACCATAGTCAAACTTGTAAAGGATAGGTTTCAAAAAGAATAACTAACTTGGTCTAAAATCATAGCTATTCATTTCTGATTTCACCTTTCAATAATGGATCAAACACAAAGCAACATAAAATCCATGTTTAGCCTCTCCTAACAAGATTCTTACTGAAATAGTCATAAATCTTAGAAAAACATACAATAAAGTAAAATCACATTTCATATTTTATATAATCATTTCTTTTCTACAAAAAATTCATCAAGTTTCTTGTCACAGCAAAAACACTAAGTTTGTTCCTAAGTTTATCTTTATCCATAAGTTAAATTTGAAAGTTGTCAAAGACTTTTGTTCTATTTACTATCTTTTCTCTTTTCAGATAATATCCAATTTCTCAAATGATATTACTAATTACACATTCTCATAATAAAATAATAATTATTTTTAGATTTCTAGAACATCATTCAATAATTCAATGAATTCATCTTCTTTGAATATGTTGAAAAATAGTTTATATTTAAATGTAAGTTGTGACGAAAATAGTTATGTTTAAATCTGGTTTTTACTCTAAAATCATTCTAAAATTATGAAGTCAAAGAGCTTTACTAAACCTCTCAATCATTTCTTGAGCTTAGTTCATCTGTTTTCCTTTCAATAAAATTGTAATACTACTCATATTTTCTCAATCTAATATCTCTTTTCAAAAATTATACACAAATTCTTCTTTCTCTATACGTTTATAAAAATCAAGAGATCTTTAATACGAACAATAGATATGAAAAAGAAATAATATATATTTTTCACAAACATTTTAAACCCAAATAAAAATTTCTACTCACTACTTAAAACATGAATTCAACAATAAAAGAACCTAGTTTTTATTAGCAAAAATATGGAGTTGAAATACTTCTTATTCTCCTCTCCTGGGTCGAATTTCTCCTTCCTTTCTTTGAGTGTGAGCCAATCTTTCTTCCTTCAAAAATAATATCCTCCTTCTCCTTCTAATACAACTCTCTCAAAAAAAATCTCTCTTCTTAATATAAATCTTCAACTTCTTCCATATAAATAAAACTCTCTGTCTTAATATTTATGCGCTGCTGCTCTTTTTAATATGCCTCTGCACTAATATTTTCTTTGTTCCACCAAAAATCTTCCTTTCTTTCTGTTTGTTTTGTAGATTTATAACTTTAAAGTGATTGACTGGGGAAGCATCTATTTTGACTGAGGAGGCACGTTTATTGACTGGCAAAATAGTCAAGTAAAAGAATTTATTGTTTCCCCCACTTGGTATGCGCACTCCCCAAAATTTGTATACTTTGCAGATGCATATTTAATATATTGTGGGCCATTGGGTCGTGACACATGCATGAGATACATACAGATAGATATATAGATGAACAGCAAAGACGTATTAATTAAGCAAGTGCAGACGTATATATACAAACTTTTATGTATAGATACTAAAACGTGTTTAAAGACAAACTGTTATAAAAGGAACAGCAGCAGCAACATTGTTGAAGATACTCATGGCAATAGAAAAATACATATAGGTTTATATGCAGCATTTACAACTATTATTACAGCATGCTAAGAAGGATGATATTAATCATAAAAGGTGTATTAAATGGCAAAACTTATACTATATGCAGCGGTTGACTTCAAGCCGATAAATGAAATCGAAGGTTCCTCATAAAAAAAGGGGATGCCGTCAAATATATATCAGATACGTATGAACAGATACGTATGAATGTTACACAGCGTCGAAGATTATTATACAGCATGTGGATATTATATAGCATCGAAGATATATATGGAATTAAAAGTTTTAAATATGCGATAAATTTTTATGCAGCGGTCAAGACGGCAAAGATTACTAAAGATATTATCGAAGGCATTAAAGATATATCGAAGATTAATATCATACTCATCAATAACAATTTAGTATGCAGTGATTCTTATTTTCGATAATCAAAGGAAAATATTATATCATATATATCAAAGTGTTTTAAAAGATAAGAGAAGATATGAAGTCTTCCGTCAAAGTTTTTTTATAATAGTATAATTAAAAAAGGGGGAAATATTAACTTATTTAAAAGTTAATAATATTTTATTAAAATAAAAGAGACACCTTTTCATATGTGAAAAGGCATAATGTTAAGAGACACATTGTTTCATTTGAAGAAATGAATATATAAATATTGAAATTATCATTTTTGAAAAGTTGTGTGAAGAAGATAGAAAAAGAAAGGGAAGAATAGAAGAAGACTTAAAAGGAAGATTATATGAATTTGAGAAAATGAAGATTTGATAAATAATCAGAATAAATCTAATATATATAAAATGAGGTGTCAATAATGATATATTCTAAATATTAAATAAAGGCTAATTTATCAAAAGAATAAGTGTCTGTGGAAATTAAAATGTCCATCATCAGTTGAAGAAAGCAACATTGCCAAGGTGAAAGAAAATTTGTATACAGTGAGTTGATGCTCAGAATCCAAACAGGGGGAGTTGGTGCTTCTAGTAGGTTGGTGTCTGCAAAGTGTGGGAGTTGGTGCTTCCAGTGAGTTGGTGCTCATTAATATAGGGTTTGGAGCCTCTAGTAGGTTGGTGCCTACAAAACATTGTAAAAGAACAAGTTTATATAAAAATAAATTATTTTGTGGTTTTCTCCCATATTGGGTTTCCACGTAAATATTGTGTTCATGTGCATAATTATTTATTTGAGTAATTCATGTTATCTTTGAATAAAAGCATTTAAATTAAAAAAAGTTATTATAGTGATTCACCCCCCCCCCCCCTCTCAATATAATCATGTGCTCTTGAATTGGTATCAGAGTGGGTTCTTTCTATATAAGCCTAACTGCTTGAAGGTAGATCTAAAGAGCACAAATGGCTGAAAGTTTTCAAAACAAGACACCAATTTTTGATGGGACAAATTATGCATTTTGGAGTATAAAGATGGAAGTATATTTATATGCTATTGGATTCGATGTTTGCCAATCAATACTAGATGGTTATACACCACCAATGACACCACCAACAGATTCAGCCAGAAAGAAGAGAAGTGAAAATAATGTCAAAGCAAAACATGCTATTTTATGCAATCTAGCCGACTCAGAGTTCACAAAAGTTATGCATTGTAAATCTGAAAAGGAGATATGGGACAAGTTGAAAAATATTTATGAAGGGGCCGAAAACGTAAAGAAAGCCAAACTTCAAACCCATCGAAGCACATTTGAAAGCCTAAAAATGAAGGAATAGCTTCATTCCTTTCTCGTGTTGATGAAGTTGTCAATTCAATGAAAGCCCTTGGTGAAGATGTAGCGGAATAGACTGTGGTTGAAAATATCTTGAGATCCCTACCCATTAAATTTGATTCTAAAGTGTCAGCAATCGAGGAGAGGAAAGATTTGGACACACTTATAAAAGATGAGTTACATGGGATTCTTACTGCTTATGAAATGAGGATTGGAGGCAAGGAACCTAAGAAGGAAATATCTTTTAAAGTTTCTAAAAAGAGTAAGAGCAAAAAACAAATCTCAAGTGATATTTCAAGCAGTGAAACTGATGAACCTGAAGCTCATTTCTTGAGGAAATTAAAAAAGGGAAGTGGCAAATATAAAGGAAAATTCCCTTTCAAATACTTTAATAGTAGAAAGATAGGACACTATGCCTCAAAATGTCCTAAAGATGATGATGACTCTAGTGAAGATGAAAAGCAAGCACAATGGAAGAATAACAATAAGTTTAATAAAAGAAAAAATATCAAAACAAAAATAAAAGGAGTCTTTATTCCAAAAAGGACAGCTCTTCAAATGAAAATAGCGAGGAATGCCCAAGTGATGAGGAGGATGAGATTCTATTTATGGTTGAAGCAGACACAAGTGATAGCTATGAAGAAGAGGAAGATGAATCATATAATGAGGAAGAGGATGTTGATCTTAAAGAACAACTTCATTATGCATACAAACAAAATGAATAATTGAAAAGAAAATTAGTGAAACTTAAAGAAGAAGCTATGGAGAATTTAGAAGTAGTAAAGAAATCAGAATAAACAATTGAAGATCTAAAGATCCAATTAGAAGAAACCAAACAAGCTGAAACTAATCTAAAATTAGAAATTGAGAAATTAAAAGGAGAGTTGGAGGAAAGCACTATCAAACTGCACAATAGTCTCAAGTTTGAAAAGAGTTCAGAAATCCTAACTGATATCATTGATAGTCAAAAGCCCTCTTCCAGTAAAATAGGGGTTGGTTTTTAAAGAAACTCAAATAGTAACAATACATTCAAAGGCTACATAAAAGAAGGAAGCAACACAGTCATAAATGAACCATCAAAAGAAGACAAGCTTAAAGAAAGGAACTACAAGAAGAATGAAGAGAATGATGTTCATAAACCTCATTATAACTTTCATGGATATTGCTACTCTTGCAATTATTTTGGTCACAAAGCACTAGAATGTAGAATACCAAAACAAAATATGAATGAATGGAAAAGGTCATACTATAGACAACATTTTTCTTACCTATTCAATGGATATTGCTACTCTTGTAACAAATTTGGTCATAAAGCTCTAAACTGCAAAAGCAAAGAGAAGAACATTCAAAATTTCAGAACTCAAAATCCTTTTGCTCCATTGGTTAATTTTGATATCCTATGTTCAAAGTGTAACAATTTTGGACATGCAGCCCACAAATGTAGAACAATCTTTCCTTCAAAACAAGCAAAGAAAGAAGATCTTCCTAAAAAGAAGGTTTGGAGAAAGAAAGAAAAATCGCTATAGCTTTACATGCTCCAAATAAGAAAGATGTGTGGCATGTAAAAGAGCCAAGAGAAAACTTACTAAGTGTAAGTCAGCATTGTGATCAGGGGCATAAGATAAAAATCAGCTATGGAACAAAAGATTGAGGTACTTAAAATGTCAAAATCAGAGTGGCGCAGCGGAAGCATGTGTTCAAGGGGAGCTAGTCTCTAGCCTTGGAGACCCTTTACCATTGATGTCAAAGGGGGAGAGATTGAAGATGAAGGGAACAGCAAACTAAGGGGGAGCCTTGCACAAACATATATTTGAGAAGTTGCCATCAATGACAAAGGGGAGATTGATGGACATATTGTCATTGATGTCAAAATCAGAAGCATATGTAATGAACATGAATGAATACAAACAGGCATATCCAAAGGTATATGAAGGAATATGAAGGTGATATCAAAAATACAAATAGCATATATTAATGGCAATATATATTCAGCATATATCGATGAAGAATGAAGAAAAATATATGTATATTAAATAGATATATATATATATATATATATATATATATATATATATATATATATATATATATATATATATATATATATATATATATATATATATATATATATATATATATATATATATATATATATATATATATATATATATATATATATATATATACATATACAGAGATTTATACATAAAGAAAATAGCAAAAGATAAACAAGAGACATACATAGTATAAGAGACAACAAATACATGACAAAGATTATATTATACTTGCAGATATAGATGAAGATATTGCATACTTGAAGATATCCAAACAGAGACTGTAGATGGTAGACAAAGTATTCAGATATATAATCAATGAAGTTATTCAAATATTCAGATGCATATTCAAAACAGAAGTTAATATATAGAAGTATATATAATACGAAGACATAATAACCAGTAAGCAGATACATATACGTATGGTGAGCAGATACAAAATAGAGAACGGCATCTAAACAACATCAAATATAATATCAAAGATTAAAGATATTATCCAAGGATTGAAGATGTAGCGTTAATAAAATTATGTGCAAGCAAATATGATATGCAGTGATAATCTTCAGATGAGAAAGTATATGTTTTATTCACGGCATATGAACAGAACAAAACAGAGTATATATGAACAAAATAGATATCAGAGATGCATACATCAGAGTCATACATGAGATACGTACAAATAGATATATAGATGAACAGTAGAGATGTATTCATTAAGCAAGTACAGAAGTATATATACAAACTTTTATGTATAGATACTAAAACGTGTTTGAAGACAAACTGTTATAAAAGGAACAGCAGTGGCAACATTGTTGAAGATACTCATGGCAATAGACAAATACATATACATTTATATGCAGTGTTTACAACTATTAATACAGGATGCTACGAAGGATGATATTAATCATAAAAGGTGTATTAAACGGAAAAACTTATACTATATGCAGTGGTTGACTTCAAACCGATAAATGAAATTGAAGGTTCTTAATAAAAAGAGGGGATGCCGTCAAATATATATCAGATACGTATGAACAGATACGTATGAATGTTACACAGCGTCGAAGATTATTATACAGCATGTGGATATTATACAGCATCGAAGATATATATGGAATTAAAAATTTTAAATATGCGATAAATGTTTATGCAGCTGTCAAGATGGTAGATATTACTAAAGATATTATCGAAGGCATTAAAGATATATCGAAGATTAATATTATACTCATCAATAACAATTTAGTATGCAACGATTCTTATTTTTGATAATCAAAGGTAAATATTATATCATATATATCAAAGTGTTTTAAAAGATAAGAGAAGATATGAAGTCTGCCGTCAAAGTTTTTTTATAACAATATAATTTAAAAAGGGGGAAATATTAACTTATTTAAAAGTTAATAATATTTTATTAAAATAAAAAGAGACACCTTTTCATATGTGAAAAGGCATAATGTTAAGAGACACATTGTTTCATTTGAAGAAATGAATATATAAATATTGAAACTATCATTTTGAAAAATTGTGTGAAGAAGTTAGAAAAAGAAAGGGAAGAATAGAAGAAGACTTAAAAGGCAAATTATATGAATTTGAGAAAATGAAGATTTGATAAATAATCAGAATAAATCTGATATATATATATATAGATATAGATATAGATATATATATATATATAGATATATATATATATATAGATATATATATATATATATATATATATATATATATATATATATATATATATATATATATATATATATATATATATATATATATATATATATATATATATATATATATATATATATATATATATATCTATATCTATATCTATATCTATATATATCTATATCTATATCTATATATATATATATATCAGGTGTCAATAATGATATATTCTAAATATTAAATAAAGGTTGACTTATGAAAAGAAGAAGTGTCTGTGGAAATTAAAATGTCCATCATTAGTTGAAGAAAGCAACATTGCCAAGGTGGAAGAAAATTTGTATACAGTGAGTTGGTGCTCAGAATCCGGACAAGGGGAGTTGGTGCTTCCAGTAGCTCAGTGCCTGCAAAGTGTGGGAGTTGGTGCTTCCAGTGAGTCGGTGCTCATAAATATAGGGGTTGGAGTCTATAGTAGGTTGGTGCCTAAAAAACATTGTAAGAGAACAAGTTTATATAAAAATAAATTATTTTGTGATTTTCTCGCATATTGGGTTTCCACGTAAATATTGTGTTCAGGTGCATAATTGTTTATTTGAGTAATTGATGTTATCTTTGAATAAAAGCATTTAAATTTGAAAAAGTTATTATACTGATTCACCCCCCCTCTCAATATATCGTGTGCTCTTCAAATTGTTCAAAACTGGGAAGCACATCTAACTTGGGGCACCATCTAAAAGCTATATGCTTGAGGGTGTTTGACAGGACTTCCATATTCTTTAAATTTTCATTCTCACATAGTGACAGAGTCTCAAGGGAAAGAAAACATTTTTCAGAGATGGAGATCTTGGCTACTTCAGTATGCTCCAACTCTATCTCCTAGAAACAAGTAATCAACCGTGCCTGGAGATCCAATTTAGTGATTGGGCAATAACATATACGCAGCTTTTGAAGAATAATTAGTTGCCCAACTGATTTTGCTAAGGATTTCTCTCCTAAATCCCATACTTCTAAATTATTTAAAAGATAAAGGTGCCCAGAGAATCAGATAAATATTCTAGCTTGCGACAATCACAAATTTAAAGAGAAGTCAATGAAGACAACTATCCAATTGATGTCGGCAAGCATGTCAGCAAGCTACTTGTGATATTCATCTCTTGTAGCTTTCTCAGTTGACCAATGTTTACTGGTACCTCTTTTAACCTCTTTATACATAAAGTGCGCACTTTTATTGAGGCTTGATTTGTAATGTGACGAGGTGACTCTTCTAATTCATCACAACCATAGGGACTGAAATAAAGCTTTTTCATGTTTTCCAAAAATGTCTGGTTCTAAGGTGAGCTTAGAAAATTCATCTAAGGAGAGGTATTGTAGGAGTGTGAGATCCTTAAAAGGTAGGTAACATCCTCAATTTCTGGCAACTAGACAAATTAAAATGTATGGGGTTCCTCAGATCACCAAAATTTTTGGGTAGTGATGATAGCTCTGAACCATCTCAATCAAAGTACTCCAGTGATTGAAGAAGACAAAATTCTTCTGGCAGACTCCTCACCTTGCTCCCACTACTCACAACTATTTTTCTCAAATGCGTAAGATATCTTATGGATTTTGGAAATCCTTGGAATTCTAGGAACCCACTGAGAACCCACTGAAGCTAAATGATAAAAACATAGAACTAAAGCTTTGAAATGTAGCTTATAAAAAGTATATGCTTACATTTCTTTTAGTCTTCCATAGTTCTTCAAGTGATGTGCCCCTTTCCAATTTTCATAGAGTTCTAAAACCCTCAAATTTGTTAATGAACTCAATGTCCAAAGATTTATGTGCTTAGTGTCATTCCAAGAAATACATACCAGATCTTTTGATAGATCACCAATTACTTGATTGTTATAATTTCCTCTAATATGAAAAATTTTCAATCCATGAAAGGAGGGTTCCATATTATAATTTACTCCGCTTGCCTTGACTATAAGCTTTCCATCCTAGGAACGTATAGAAAACTTCTCAATCTTGCTTTTAGATTCAGTTGTTGTGGCTATTATTCCTCGAATTGCAATCCCCTTTAAATAAAAATAAAAATGAAATCATATATTTAAAGACACGTTAAACTTCATGAAAACAAGAACCAAACAAATACATTTAGATAAAGAAAAAGTACCTGTAATGAATTATCAATATTAATAGTCTGTTGGGGGACACAAGAGATGGTAGGGTGACTGGTAATTTGTGATTTCTCTTCCCAAGTCACGCAAGTGGTCATGCATTCTTCTATTGTCACTATTGATCTCAACAAGACATATATTTACATGTTGTTCCCAACTATGCTGACGATTCCATCCCAAGCTGCAATAGCTAAAATTCTATTCTCCCCAATAAAGAAACAAGCAATATCTAATAAATTCTGCTTCTCCTCATCATCAAGGGCATCATAACTCATTTTTAATCTCTTTTAATTTATTTGGATAATATTCTAGAGATCTTCTCGAGTTGAAATTCCTAGTAAGTTTTGTTGGAAATTCCATATAACTATGCTCTAAAAACTTTTAGAGACAATGGTAATCCATGACAAATATTTATAAATTTTTTAACCAAGTCCTCAAATGCTCGGTATGGAGAGGGATGCAAGAAAATGTGCCAACAAAAGATCTGCTTCGCATGGATTGGATCCAATAGTTTCATTTTATAAATCATGAGATTTCCCAACATCAAAAGACTTCAAATTCTTTTGAAGTGACTACAATCAAACTACACCATCCAAGGCTGTCCTTACTGGGAAATAGAGCTTTCAATTGCTCTACATTATCCCCATCATCTAGAATAATAAGAGCATGAACATATCACAAATGGCTAGCAAGAACTCCCTTCCCTTCGTCTACATTGTCAACTGATGCTCCTTGAAGACTGTGGTCTTCTAGAAGTTTTTTTAATTTCTTATGCAATTTACCTTTAGAAGTAGCATCTCAAATTTCTATTTCTCCCACCAAGAAATCCCCATATTCAATCTCTTCTTTATTAAAAAAACCCGTCAATACCATGCCAGTGAGGGTCTTATAGAGAGATGTGGCGAGAGTGTGTTTGACATTTGAACCATGATAATTAATAAACACATCGTAGGGCAGATTTATGTGTGGCATTAGAGTTTATCCATAAGAAGTAGATGTGGATTCAATACAACCTCTTCAAAAGAAGCATGTGTTAGTTAGTTAGCTTGAACAACTGTTTGTCCACTTACTAAACAATATTAAATCATTACTTTCTAAAAGTTAGTCTAGAGACAATTATTTAATAAATTGTTTGATTTCCCTAATGACACCTTGCAACCAAATTTGATATTGGTTATTGGGTTGGTTTTAATCTCAATTGTCAATTGAGAATTGATCTTGGCTATTTGTTTCCCAATAAGGGTGGTATAAAAGGGAGTCTGGGGACATTTGGAAAACACAGTCATAAGTTGAAGAAGCATTTGCAGTGTTAGAAAATGAATTTGCAGTGATAGAAAATAGTCTTGGAGTGTTAGCAAGGGCACAGTGATAGCATTGGGAAATAGAAGTGGGGAAATATGAATGGGATAAATTGGGAGATTGTCAGAGCTCTGGCAGTAAGAGGCAAGCAATATTTGTATCTCTTAATTTGCTAAAGATTAATATATTTCTCATCTGCAGTACTAGTTTTCCCTTCGGGGGTTTTCCTGGGATAATTGTCCAAAAATATCGTGTCACTGTGTTGCATATTTCTTTCTATGTTTTCATTGGTGAAGTTGTAGTTGTGTTATTTTACAATATTAGCTGTAAATTATTTTTTGGTAGTTAAATAATCTTTATAAGATAGGAGATTAATCATCAATGACAATGATGGGGAGGTTAGGATAGACTGGCTAGTCTATGCCTCTGATCCTTACCCAAGGACCCAAGTGTACTCCTAACACCTATGAATGGTCTATAGGATACCTTACTCATTCAGGACCCCCTGACCTTCCTAAGTTGACCACCAAGTTTAGCTACTTCTTCATGCATCATTCCAAGCTTTAGTTTCTAGCTTCATCCCTTACATAGGTTCATAAGGGTCTTTTAGGGTTCAGTTTCCTTCCCAAGCTCTAATAGAGGATTTGATGAGTTACAAGGTGTTTTTAGGTCAATTGACACCTCTTCAATGCACTAGCAAGGTTGGGTCATCACCCAATTTTAGAGTTCCTTTGCAAATCAGGGCTACAAGGAAGTGCCCAATTAGGCCTCCTTCTGGTTTTGTAGGGCTTTTGTCTCCTTTCCCTCAGAGATTCAAAGATTTTTTTTCTAAAGAACATTCATTTCAAATGACCAACACCCAATGATTTTTGGGGTCTCAAGCCACTAGCAGGCTGTACAATGCCTAAACCAAAATTGAGGGTTTTAAGGGCTATTTGGGTCTTTTAGGGTCACAGTGTTTGAAGTCTACTACATCACCACTGTAGGCTTGGTCAAGACCTCTCCTCCACTACACTAAACCTTTACACATGTGTCTTGCATCCCTCCAAATTTCATTTCTTGAAACTCACTCCTCTGTTCTCAAGACCTCCTTCACTGCTGACTGCTCCTAGCTAGGCACTGCCAACTTCGCCTAGGGCATGGTTAGACAATTGCTTCCACCTGTATGTTGGGGCCCTACTTGCATATATTTATAGGGTAGGGTCTTCACTACCTTATCCCAAAGTTCCATTGTGTTTCCATGGTGGGGATAGGAGCTATAGGCCCTACTTCATCAGTCCCTTCACATTGAACAGTGGACTGGAAGAATTACAAAACTGAGAATATACAAGCAAAAATAATCAAACCTAGTCCAAATGCTGATAAATGAAGTAAAATGAAACATAATACTATCACACAATTACAAGATATCACTAGCAACATTTTGATTCAACACTTCAAGCCATAAAAATGACTGTTACACACTGTTCTTTCATACACAGTTTGATTCCTTCGTACATCCGTCATACACAATGCTTTCCAACCCTTGCATTAGTGTTTTTCATGTTTAATATAGGATTCTCCTCGGGATTAGAGCCTAGTTAAGGTTAGTAACCTCCTTTGTGAGGTTTAGCCTTCACATATGAAAAGTTGCTAAGCAACTTTTAGAGCAATTTTTCTTGCTCGAGCAACTTTTTTCTCAATCCACTCCTAAGACCATTCTAAGGGCTTTTACATGACTCTATAGTATAAAAAATCTCCTAACCCCTATGTTAAGACTTAGACAACTCTTAGAAAAGAAGTGACTTCAGGATGCTAACCTGCCCTGAGTCACTGTACAAGCCAAGTAAGAAGTTACACAACAAAACCAAGACCTCTACTTAGGCCTTCACACACAAGTGAGCCAAAACTCTTATTGTGCTTACAAACTCCATTGAATAAGTTCTTCTCACAACCAAAATTGGATGGTGGGAGTCCTTAGAAGGGTGCTCCTACACTAGACAACAATAGAATTTTCATATGGTATCAGAGTTATATAACCTAGTTTGACCTCTTTAGAGTTATTAATTCTTTTATTTCTTTGAGATGGCCTCAATTGGTTTGATAGATCATGACAAATTGAATGGAACCTCTAATTTTTGTGCCTAGAAAGACAAAAAAAAATTATTGTTGGAAGAGAATGGTATCAAGGAATATGTTACTAGTGTTGTATAGTTGTTCCTACATCTATCCAACACAACTTGAAACATGCAAGAAGGATGATGCCAAGGCAAGGAGGATAATCCTTGATGGTGTTAGGGACCATATTGTTTCACATATTGCAGAGTTAGATACTGCAAAGATGATGTGGGATTCCATTTTGAATCTATACCAGAATGCTACCACAAACCTGAAGCTGATTCTCAAAGAAAATTTGAAGAATACCCAAATGACCAAGGGAGAAGATCTCACAAGTTACCTCATTTGGCTTAGACTTGTCAAAGATGAGCTAGTAGTTGTTAGAGATAGCCCTAGTGATGGTGAGCTAGTTTGAATAGCTCTAAATGTGTTTATTAAGCAATGGGATGTCTTTTTTCAAGTTGTCAATGGATGAGACACCTTATCAATTTGGGATTGACTATGGAGTGATTTCACTCAGGGGAATTTTAGAGTAAGTCTTGTCAATGGAGCCAACAAGAGTCAGAAAAGTGAGATGGAACAAGAAAACATTTCCCTAATAGGGAGGGGAAAAGAGAAAAAGGGGTCTAGCTAAGGATCAAATTCATAAAGTGAGAAAATGTAGAAGGACCTATCTAAGGTTGAGTGCTTTGGTTGTCACAAGTTCGGCCACTATGTGATGGAGAGGTTAGGATAGACTAGCTAGTCTATGCCTCTGATCCTTAACTAGGATTCTAGTGTTCTCCTGACACCTATGAAGGTCTATAGGATTTCCCTCTCAAAAAAGGATCCCCTGACCTAGCCTAACCTAACCACCAAGTATAGCTTTATCATCTTGCAACCTATCAAGCATTGCTTCCTAGCACCATCCCTTACATAGGCTTATAAGGGTCTTTTTAGGGTTCAATACCTTCCTAAGATCTAACATAGAAATTGATGAGTCTCAAGGTTTTTTGAGGACATTTTAGTCATCTCCAAAGCATTAGTGAGGTTGGGTTACCACCCGATTTCATACTTCCTTCCCAAAATAGGGCTACAAGGAAGAGCCCAATTAAGCCTCCTTTTGGGTTTGTAGGGATTTTGACTCCTTCCCTTCATAGAAACAAGGATAAATTTCTTAGGAAACACCCATTCATTTTCCTATCCCTCAAGGATTTTTGGGGTCTAATGTCCCCAACAAGCCGTACAATGCCTTCACCGAGTTTGAGGGTTTTTAGTGCTTTTAGGACCTCACTGTTTCATTGAACTATTTGGCTTTCTTCAGCACCCTTCTTGGATTTCTCAAGCTCTCTCCTCCACTAAATATAGTCTTCATTGATTTCCCTTGGATCCCTCCAAAGGGCTATCCTTGAAACTCTTTCTTTTGTCTTCTAGAGCACTTGTAATGTTGACCGCTCCTAATCGGGCATTGCCTTAGCTTGCCTAGGGCTTGGTCAAACAAATAGATGCACACGCACTCAAGGGACCTACTGAAAATTTTATATAGGCTAGGTTCTATACTTCTAGATTCCAAATTACCATGGTGTGGCCATGGTGGAAACAGGAGTACCAACCCTACATGTTAAAACCTCTCCAAACTGGCAGAGGACTAACAAAATAGAGAAATGAACAAAATAGACTAAAAAAACTCAAAAGAAATAAACTACACACATGCACATGAAAGATTAAACACTATTAACAACATTCCCTATAAATGTTCATGAAACTTCTTCCTATTCACATCCAATCAAGCCAAAAAGCATTGACTTTTGCACAGAATTCTCAGTTCAAACTGGTCTTTTCATACAGAACTGTACAAAATGATATCCAACCTCTATATTAGTGTTTTTCAAGTCATATATAAACTTCTCCTTAGGATGAGTGTTAGGTTAGGGATTTTAGCCACTTAGGAAAAGGTTAGAAACTTCAAAGGAAAAGTTGCTAAGCAACTTTTGAAAAGTTGCTAGCAACTTTTGAGCAACTTTTTGTTGCTTGAGCATCTTTGCTCTTACACTACCAAATGACTAATTTTTAGGTCTTCCTAAGGCACACATGTTCTCATACCTCAACCAAACACCTAACCCTAGACTCCTACTAACATGGCAGATCAATGACCTCAAGAATACATCATGCCCTGAGTCATTGTGCTATTTACATCAAGAACCAAATGAACTTCTAGGACCTAGCCTAGGCCTAGACACACACACTAAGCCAAGCTCTTATTTTAATTACATGCTTAATTTCTAAAGTTCAACACACACCAAAATGTGATGGTGGGAGCCCTTAGAAGGGTTCTCCTACACTATACTCCCTCTCAGCACAAACTAAGGCACTTTGGGGTCAAGAAGAGCCAGGTCAACTCCAAACTTCTTGAACTGTCCTTCCTCAATCTAGGTGGCTTTAGATTCAAGCTGATCCATCCATTTGATCAGATGATCCATGTAAACTTGATGTTTAGTAGTCTTCTTCACTATAGATTCTAATATCTTCTCTGCTTTGGCTGGCTTCTTCTTGGTCATTGCATTAGTGTCTATGTCTTGCAACACCTTTGGTGGATCCATGCCTTGTTGTTTAATGTCTCCTTTGAACATGACCAGGTCTGCAACATTAAACACTGGTGAAATGGCTAAGTCTAATGGCAAGTTCACCTTATAGGTGTTCTCTCCATATTTGGATAAAATTTGACATGGGCCTACTCTCCTCATTTTTATCTTGGTGGGCATGCCCTTCTGCATCCTTGCTTTGTTACAATGGACCATGACATAGTCCCCAATCTAAAACTATATTTCTTTCCTTTTTTCATCCACTTTAGCTTTGAGTTTCTGAGTGGTCTCCATAATGGTTTTCTTCACCTACTCTTGAACCTCCTTGATGGTTTGAGTGAAGTCTTCATCTTGTCCACTCTTCATCTCCATAGAACCTAAGTCCCTTAACTCACAGACTCCTCCAGGGTGTCTTCCATATACAATCTGAGAAGGACTTCTTCCTATGGTCCTATTTACACTATCATTATAATCATATTCAGCCTGAGATATAACAAGATCCCAAGTCTTCCCATACTCCTTTGTCAAACACTTTAGCAAGTTTCCAAGCACCCTATTTATGAATTTAGTTTGACCATTAGTTCAAGGATGGTATGCTAAACTGAGAGAGAGATTAGTTCCCAACCTTTTCCATAAGGTTTTCCAAAAGTGGCCCATGAATTTTCTATCCCTATCTAACACAATACTCAAAGGGAGCCCATGAATCCTAACTATCTCTTTGAAGAAGAGGTGTGCTACATAGCTTGCATCATGAGTAGTTCTACATGGAATGAAATGACTCATTTTAGAGAACCTGTCTACTACAACATAGATGCTATCCATACCTGATTTGGTTTTAGGGAGTCCAACCACAAAGTCCATGCTCACACACTCCCAAGGCCTATTTGGAATTTGCAAAGGTTGATAGAGTTATGCATTACTTGAACCTCCTTTAGCTCTTTAACATACTCCACATTGGTCCACATTGCTCTACATATCTTCTCACATCCCTTGCTAGCTTAGGCCAAAAGTAGTATCTTTGTACCAACTCCAATGTTTTATTTATGCCAAAATGTCCACTTAGACTACCATTATGCTTCTCTTGAATCAGATTTTCCCTCATGGATCCTCTAGGTACACATAGCTGATTACCTTTAAACAACAATCCATTTTGAAGGGTATAATCTACAAACTCACCATGGAAATGGTTCTCAAATTCTTGGTACACCTTGTAGTCTTGTGAGAAGTCTTCATCCTCATATAATTCTTTGAAACCTGCTATTCCAATGCTTTGTAGTTGTACTTCTTGGATAGTCAAAAGCTTTCTACTCAAGGCATCTACTACCTTGTTGAGCTATCCCTTCTTGTGTTTGATTGTGAAGGTAAAGGATTGGAGATACTCCATCCAATTCAAATTCCTATTGCTAATATTTTCTTGAGTATTTATATAGCTCAAGGCCTGATTATTAGTAAACACATCAAATTCTTTTGGCAAGCTGTAATGCCTCCACTTGTTCAGGGATTGTACTAATGCATACATTTCTAAGTCATAAGCTGAATACTTTTTCTTTTCCTTATTGAGTTTCTCACTGAAGAATGCCACAAGCCTTCCTTCTTGGCTCAATACACCCCCTACTACTACACCACTTGCATCACATTCTATTGTGAACAACTTATCAAAAGTAGGTAAGAGTAAGATAGGTTTGGTAGCTACCTCTTGCTTCAATGTTTGAAATGCTTTCTCAGCTTCCTTAGTCCACTTGAACTTGGTTTTAAGTCCTCCCTTGATGGTGTCTAGCACTGGTGCACAAATCCCACTGAAGTTTCTCACAAACTTTCTATAAAATTGGGCTAACCCATGAAAACTTCTAACTTCAGTCCCTATTTTAGGGGCAGGCCAATTCAAGATTGCCTCCACCTTGCTTGGGTCCATTTTCAAAGTACCCTTGGACACCACAAATCCCAAGTAAACCAGCTCCTATGGCATAAACTCACACTTCTCTAGGTTGATAGCCAATTGCTCCTCATGTAGCTTCTTCATAACCAGCCTCAAATGCTCAAGATGTTCTACTTTGGTTTTTCTATAGATGAGTATATCATCTAGATACACCAATACAAATCTGCCTATGAGGTCCTTCAAGACCTCATTCATCAACCTCATGAAGGTACTTTTGGCATTGGTAAGCCCAAATGGCATCACAAGCCATTCATACAATCCATCTATGGTTTTAAAATAGGTCTTCCACTCATCACCCTCCTTGATTCTAATTTGGTGATAACCACTTTTTAGATCCAACTTAGTGAAATACATAGCACCTCCTAAGAAATCCATCGAATCTTCTATTCTTGGAATTGGGAACCTATACTTGATAGTGATCCTATTGATGGCCCTTGAATCTATGCAAAGTCTCCATTTTCCTCCTTTCTTGGATGCTAAGACCACTGGGACTACACATGGACTAATACTCTTCTTAATTAATCCTTGATCCAATAGTTCTTGCACTTGTCTTGCCACTTCCTTATTCTATTCAGGGGTAAGCTTGTAGGCTACTTTGTTAGGCAGAGATGCACTAGGTACAAAGTCTATTTGATGACTTATGGCCCTTCTTGGAGGTAGTGTTGCACGGGTTCCATCACTCACAATGTCTCTGAATTCTTCTAACATTTTATGCACTTCTAATGGTGTTTCTACCTACAACTTCTTGTCCTCCTCCTTTGGCTTCACCATGATAACACATCCTATTGTCTCCTCATCATGTAGTGCATGTAGGAACTCCTTACCACTACTAAGCAACACACTAGGTGTTTTAGAAGTACCTTCTTCATTCTTTGTTATGGACTGAATCTTGAATGTTCTTCCATCTTTCTTGAAAGAAATGGAGTTCTCCTCTCCATCATAGATCACCTTCCTATCAAATTGCCAGGGTCTTCCCAATAAGAAATGGCATGCATCCATGGGTAGGAAATCACAAAGCACTTTATCCTTATAGCCTCCAATTGAAAACTCCACCCATGTCTACTCATTTACTAGCACACTCTGCTCTTGATTCAACCAAGTCACCTTGTAGTGGTTTCCATGGGGAACCTTTGTGAGTTTGAGCTTCTTTGTTGCTTCCTCTACTATGATGTTATTAGTGGACCCTGAATCCACTATAACCTTGCAAAATTTGCCTTGTATCTTGCATCTAACTCCAAAAAGAGCTCTCCTCTTCTTGGTTCACCTTGGTTAGGTTGCCTTATGAGTACTCTTCTAAACATTAAGTTTTCACTCATTTCTGATTCTAGTTTTCTGACCTCATTGGTACATGAGCTGCTGCTATCTTCTTGGGTATAGGCTACCCTCTTTTCATTGCTTGATTTTGACAGCTTGTCATGACACCTATAAGCAGGGTGCCCAAGCTGCCCACATTGATAACATTTCATTGTGGCAAAGTAGGAGCTACTTCTTCCTACACCTCTTCCTCTATTTCCTTGAGAACCTCTTCCTCTACCAAAATATCCTCTTGTATTGATTTTTGAACTTTGTTCCAAAATTTTTCTCTCCCCTTAGCTTCTTGAGTCACCACCTCTTCCACTAGAACCTCCTCTTTGACCCCCTCTAGAGTCTCTACCTCTAGCTCTATTCTTTGAGTTAGGTTCCTACTTCCTTCTTTACTTATCTTCAAGTTTTTGTGCCATATGTTGACACCCAAGAACTTTGGTGGGAGTGAACAAACTCATCTCCTCTGCTATGCTCCATTTCAAACCACTTAGGTACCTTGCCACCTTGATGCTCTCCTCCTCCTTAACTTTAGATCTCAAGGTCAACTTGTGAAACTCTTTAGTGTAGGTGGCTACATCCATCTCCTTCTATCTGAGGTTCAATCTTCTCCTATGCTACTGGATCTCATAATCTGCAGGTAAGTATGCCTCCCTCACTTTGTTAACCATTGCTTTCCAATTGGATATTGGGTTCTTTCCCTCTTTCTCCCTTTCTTCTTGCAAGTAGTTCCACCAGGTTAAAGCTTGACCTCTCAACCTAGATTTGGCCACTTTGACTTTTTGTGCCTCTAAAATCTCCTCACATTCAAAGTGATTCTCCATGCCTTCAATCTGTTGCATCACAAGCTTTGTATCCATCATGTCGGTAAGTAATGGGACACCCTCAAGTACCTTATCAGTGATAGCCTTCAAAGCTTTAAGAAATTGCTCATCTTGGATTGGAGGATTAGGTGTAGGCACATCATCATCAATGGTCTTCTCTTTCTCTTTTGCATCCTGCTCCTCCATTCTATCTTTCACCTTATCTACCTTTGCTTGGACATCATCCAAGAGTTGTTCCATTTGCATCAATCTTTCTTGCAGGAGTCTATTAGCTTCCTCCTTATCTTCCACCTTCTTGTAAAGCTTTGCATTAGCCACCATTTTCTACTTGTGAGATGATCCAACTGACTCTTCTAAAGGTTGAAACATCCACTTTCCCCTTCCCAAGCCTTAAGAGGCTCTGATACCAATCTAATGGGGAGGTTAGGCATAGACTAGCTAGTCTATGCCTCTGATCCTTAACCAGGATCCTAGTGTTCTCCTGACACCTATGAAGGTCTATAGGATTCCCCTCTCAACAAAGGATCCTTGGACCTAGCCTAACCTGACCACCAAGTAGAGCTTTATCATCTTGCAACCTATCAAGCATTGCTTCCTAGCACCATCCCTTACATAGGCTTATAAGGGTCTTTTCAGGGTTCAACACCTTCCCAAGCTCTGATGGAGAAATTGATGAGTCTCAAGGTATTTTAAGGACATTTTACTTATCTCCAAATCATTAGTGAGGTTGGGTTACCACCCGATTTCAAACTTCCTTCCCAAAACAGGGCTACAAGGAAGAGCCCAATTAGGCCTCCTTCCAAGTTTGTAGGGATTTTGACTACTTCCCTTCACAGAACCAAGGCTAAAGTTCTTAGGAAACCCCCATTAATTTTCCTATCCCTCAAGGATTTTTGGGGTCTTAGGTCACCAATAGGCCGCACAACGCCTTCACCAAGTTTGAGGGTTTTTAGGGCTTTTAGAGCCTCACTATATCACTGAACTGTTTAGCTTTCTTCAGAACCCTTCTTGGATTTCTCAAGCTCTCTCCTCTACTAAATATATTATTCATTCATGTCCCTTGGCTCCCTCCAAAGGGCTATCCTTGAAACTCTTTCCTCTATCTTCTAGAGCACTTGTAATGCTGACCACTCCTAACTGGGCATTGCCTTAGCTCACCTAGGGTTTGGTCAAACAAATAGATGCACACACACTCTAGGGCCCTGCTAACATTTTTATATAGGGTAGGGTTTATACTTCTAGATTCCAAAGTACCATGGTGTGGCCACAGTGGAAACAGGAGTACCAGTCCTACATGTTACAACCTCTCCAAACTGGCAGAGGACTGTCTGCAATAGAGAAATGAACAAAACAGACTAACAAAACTCAAAAGAACTAAACTACACACATGCACATGAAAGATTAAACACTATTAACAATGTTCCCTACAAAGATTCATCAAAATTATTCCTATTCACATCCAATCAAGCCAAAAAGCATTAACTGTTACACAGAATTCTCAGTTCAGACTAGTCTTTTCATACAGAACAGTACAAAATGATATCCAACCTCTATATTAGGGTTTTTCACGTCATATATGACCTTCTCCTTGTGAAGAGTGTTAGGTTAGGGCTTTTAACCACTTAGGAAAAGGTTAGAAACTTCAAAGGAAAAGTTTCTTAGTAACTTTTGAAAAGTTGCTAGCAACTTTTGAGCAACTTTTTGTTGCTTGAGCATCTTTTCTCTTACACTACCAAATGACCAATTTTTAGGTCCTCCTAAGGCACACATGTGCTCATACCTCAACCAAACACCTAACCCTCCCACTAACATGGTAGATCAATGACCTTAGGATGACATCATACCCTGAGTCATTGTGCCATTTACATCAAGAACCAATTGAACTTCTAGGATCTAGCCTAGGCCTAGACACACACACTGAGCCAAGCTCTTATTTTAATTACATGATTCATTTCTAAAGTTCAACACACACCAAAATTTGATGGCGGGAGCCCTTAGAAGGGTGCTCTTGCACCACTATGTCAATGATTGCTAGCAAAGGAAGAAGAATGAAAATAAGGGCAAGAAGTAGGTGGAAGCTTCAACGAGTGAAGATGAGCTCTCTAGTAGATTGCAAGATGAGTTTTCACTTATTGATTGTATAGTTAGTAGATTGCAGGATGAGTTTTCACTTGTTGCTTGTATAGTTAGCTCAACCTCAAAGAGTGTTTTGTATATAGACAGTGGGGCACCATTTCCTATGACAAGAGTTAGAGGATACTTCTCTAGTTACAAGGAGGAGGACACCAATATCCATATCTCTATAGGGAAATTGTCCAAGATTAACCCAATTGGAAAAGGGACTGTTCAGTTTCAAAGGGAGAATGTAAATATTATTCCCCTTCATGATGTGTTGCATATGCCAAGGTTAGGTATGAATCTAATTTCTATATTTTTTTTTAGGATAAAGCATATAATGTATTTTTTAGAGGGGCAGAGGTGTTGATCAAGCTCAAGGATTGGAAATCACCCATATCTATTGGAGTTAGGAGTGGTCTCCTTTGTAGGTTGCATTTGTCTACTCTTAAGGCACTCATGAGCATCAATAATCCTAGAAATCTTGGAGAGATATGGCATAGGAGGATGGGCCATATGCATCATGGAGCACTTCAATTTCTTCATGAGACAGTGACAAGTGTTCTAGAGGGGAGCATAGAGCATGATGTTTTATGTAAGGGATGTGTGTTGGAGAAGTTCACAAAAGAAAATCTTTTCCAAGGAGTGACATCATATTTCAGGGTGTTCTTGATAGATAGTACATTCATATGTAGGTGGACCAATGTATATGAAGTCTCTGAAATGATATGAGTACTTTGTTACTTTTATTGATGATTTCTCCTACAAGACTTGGATATACTTCTTGAAGACCAAGGATGAGGTTTTCAATTACTTCAAAGAGTTCAAGGCTCTTGTGGAGAGCTTGATAGTAAGGAAGATAAAGGTTCTTTGGTCAGATAATGGAGGTGAGTATAAAGGAAATGAATTATAGGAATTTTGTACCAAGGAATCAAGAGAGAGTTAAATTTTCCTTACAATCTATAATAGAATGGAGTTGCTAAGAGAAAGAACCATTCTATATTGGAGGTAGCAAGGGGTATGCTACATGATCAGGATATGCCCCACTCTTTATGGGAAGAGGCATGTAGTACAACTATATACATACAAAATAGGGTTCCACATAAGGTACTACGGAAGATGACATTGGAGGAAGATGTCATCTTCCTAACCATAGGAAAAAAGCCAGATGTCAGTCATTTCAGTATATTTGGAAGTTTTGCAAATTGTCATATTCCATGTAATACACATGTACCAAGTTAGATTAGACTATAGAGAGGGGGTACTTTGTGGGGTACAATGAAACCTCAAAAGCATATCAAATATTTATTCTAGGGACCAGGAGGATACAAAGGTGATGTCAAGTTCATGGAGGAAAAGGAATTTAGGAGGTCCAAATATTTGTTTGCAAAATATTAGAGTGAGCAGCTGACAAAAGCTCCAAGGGTAGCTCAACCGAATCAAGGGAAGAAAAACTTGAAAAAAATGAGTATAGTTACTAGTGCAATCATAGGCTCAGGTGGTGAGAGTTCACAAAGTATGAAGTAACTGGTGCAGTAGGAAATGCATCTAGAAGACATAGAGATTGACATTTCGTCCTCTACAATTGGCAGAAAAAATCATGAGGTTCAACAAAGAGATACTTAGGAGTTTGTGGGAACTCCCAAGAGGAGTACTAGACAATGAAAAAAACTAGCTAAGTTCAATGACAATGTGGATTTAGTCAGTTAGTTGGTAGATGGTGAGCCTTCTAGTTACTAGGAGGCTACACAACTTTAGGTGTGGTGAGATGTGATGCTTGAGGAATACACCTCAATAATGCAGAACGATGTGTGGGATGTAGTGCCTAAACCAACAGATAGGGTAGTGGTTGGATCACACTAGATCTACAAGATCAAGCATGGTGCAGATGGTAGCATCAAAAAATACAAGGAAAGGTTCATGGAAAAGGGGTTCTCTCAAAAGGAGGGAATAAACTGTGAGGAGACATTTTCTCGTATGGCCAGGTATACTTCTATACAAGTTGTGATCTTATTTGCAGCATAGATGAGATGGAAGATCCATCAAATGGATGTCAAGACAACATTTCTCAATCGTGAATTGAAAAAGAAGGTATACATAGATCAACTAAAAGGCTTTGTAACACACAACAAAGAGACCAACATGAACAGATTGAAGAGAGCTTTGTACAGACTCAAGAAGGCAGCAAACATTCTAACAAAGGCATTGGGGAAGGTGAAATTCATTTTCTTAAGAGATAAGTTGGGTGTCATGCAGAACAACTTCCTCACTAAGAGGGAGTGTTAGTTAGGTAGCTTGGATAGTTGTTTGTCCATTTTCTAAACAATATCAAATAATTATTTTCTGAAAGTTAGTGTAGAGACAAATATTTAATAAGTTGTTTGATTTTCCTAGTGACACCTTGCAACCAAATTTATTATTGGTTGTAGGGTTGTTTTTAATCTCAATCATCGATTGAGAATTGATCTCGGTCATTGGTTTCCCAATGGGGGTAGTATAAAATGGGGTCTAGGGGCATTTGGAAAACAAATACACAATTTGAAGAAGCATTTTTAATGTTAGAAAATGAATTTGCAGTGATAGCAAATAGTCTTGGAGTGTTAGCAAGGGCGCAGTGATAGCGTTGGGAGATAGCAGTGGGGGAATATCAGTAGGAGAAATTGGGAGATCATCGGATCTCTACTAGTAAGAGACAAGAAATTTTTCTATCTCTTAATTTGATGAAGATTGATCTATTTCTCATCCACAGTACTAGTTTTTCCTTCAGGGTTTTTCCAAGGACAATTGTTTGAAAATATCATGTCATTGTGTTGCATATTTATTTTCGTTCTTTTATTGGTGAAGTTGTAGTTGTGTTATTTTTTAATATTAGATGTGAATTAATTTTCAACAAATAAATAATCTTTATAAGGTAGGAGATTAATAATCAGTGGCTGCAATAGAATTTTCACAACATGTGAGTGGGACAGAAAAGGTGTGCTCCCCTAAAAACCATCAGAATGGTGACGAGTTGAAGAGGGAGATAAAGAAAGAAAACTAATTAAAAGAGGATTAAAATAGGAGTTTCATAGAGGGTTTAGTAGAAGCGGATGGTGATACAACAATTTCTTCAGTTTCATTTATATATTCATTCTCCAGTCCATGCTCAGTGTCAAAACTAAAATTAGAAGAAGATGCCATGGAATTGCATTTAAGCTTTGATAGAAATATAAAATGGAAAGAAAATTGTGTTGTTATGGAGGCAGAGCTAGGTAGGTGTTTGTACATGAGGATAGAGAGTAATTATAAAGATGAGAAATGGTGTGGACAAAAGAAAGGACAGAGAGTCATGCAAGTTGCATCTACGAGAATCAATTGTAGTGCTTGTCCATTGAAATAATTAAAGATACCACCAAATATAATTGATAACATTTAAATTTTTAGATTGTATGTTCTTTCCTGCACAAAGATACCTCACAAATTACTTAAAACTGATTTTTTACTTATGTTGGGTACAAATAGAGTCTAATATTTATCTACTAGAAATCACATATTACTGTGCAATGGGTACATAGAAGAGGTATGGAAAGTCAGTTAAAAAGTTTTTTGTCTAATTTTTGTGCATAACTTTATGTAGTACATGTGGTTCAACTGGTTGTCCATGTAGTATGGAATCAACTAGGGATACACTAATAGGGATCCAAATGTAACCAATATAAAGAGCACACAAAATAAATATAATCATACTCCAATACCAGCAAGATCATGTAATGCTCGCAATAGGGAGAAAGGGAGAGCAAGATGAAGCATAACTTCTATGCTATTACAAGTTTATAGTATAATGTATGTTAATAAGTTTATCCTCAAATGTGATGTTGATTTTTTTTTCTTTTAAATAAGTAAAATGAAATGTGAAGATAATAAATTTATTTTTTACTTGAATATTTCCAAATGCGATTAAAAATAATTTTGAAAGAGTGAACAAAACTTTGAAAACAATAATAAGTATTATTTTTCAAATATAAATATTTAAAAATTCATATCAATATATAAATAATCTGATAAAATATTTATATTCTATTCTTTATAGTCGAAGAAACTTAAGATGTATTAAGAATGCAAAAACAATGATGTAATGGAATGCATAGGATGTAAAACTAGGTCTTGAAAAAACTAGCATAATATATTTTTATATATATTATATTAAAAAAATTCATGTGTGAAAGATTCAAATACAAATTTAACATATAATATAATAAAAGTATCATATTGAATTAAAATCAAATATAATAAGAAAGTAAATTACAAATATAAAGAAGAATAAATATAGTCTATATTTATTAGATATAGATTTAAGTAACTTATTTATGTAATATTTAATATAGATTTGATGTGAATTTTTAGTGCTTGCAGTTTTTATATTTGGATTAAGGAAATGTGCAACTATGCACTATGGTAGATTATTGTTAGCTATTTCCATATTTTTTCACTGTTCATTCTGCATTAAGAAAAAATATACGATCAAATGACCATTAGTAAAAGATCTTGTTCAACTCCTTCAAATATCAAAAGTTCCAAAAGAACCAAAAGCCAAAATATTGATCACTTACTAGGACATGATTCCTCACCTCGAAACAAGGATATCGTCATGGCATCAAAACTGTAGGCGGCTAAATAAGGTCCAAAAATAGTCAAGAGTGCTATGTTACTAGTTCCACATTTTGTAGTTCTAGCAGATTTTTCCATGCAACTTTAAGTTTCACTTTTATATAACGGTAGTCCTCCATAAATAATGGATCTTCAACTTTGCATGAATAAGTCACCTTGTGAATCATGAAAGTTCTCTACATGATATCTCTAACTAAAGATCCTTATCATGATTCAAGGAAGGATGATAGTTTGCTTTGTGAGATCGTCACCATACTTGTTGTTTCAAACGGTGGCTTTTGATTGTTAATTTGTATAAATCTCATGCTTTAAAGATTGAAAACTATAATGCGTAAGAATGATGTATACAACACTCACTGATGTAACATTTAACAAATTTTTCCACATCTTTGTTTCCATGGATTTACATGCCTTTGATACTTCTAAAAGTTTATTTTTTTTTCATTAGCTATGAGGAAGTTACTATGTTTTTCAAAATCATTTGATAAGGAAGAAAAGATAATTCGGTAAGGTAGAGAAGTAATTCAGTAAAAAGAATTAGTAAACAAGAAATTTTGGTAAATAGAAAGCAAGCTTAGGCACTGAGTGAGGTAGTATCGAGCACTAAGAATTAAGTTCTACAACACATCTAACTGAGAAGAGAACTCGGTTACCAAGTTAAAGAAAACACGTTACCGAGAATAACAGGCTGACACTAGATGGATTCTAAGTACATTGAACTAGAACATTGATCAGAAAATGGTTTACTAATCTCCAAGAGATCATATAATAGAAAATTAGAGATTAAAATCTAATGATTATACATGATTCCAAGGTGTGATTAGCCAATAAATACTAAGGATTATATATGCATTGGAAGTATACCCAATGCTAGCACCACTTGAAGATGAAGATTCTAGAACATCTTATACTGCTTCAAAATTGTATATAAGATGATTGGAGTATGAAGATCAGTGTGGTGGCATATGCATGTGAGAAGAGCAATTGGAGATTGCATGCATGAAGTAGATCAAAGAAGAAGGTGAATGAACAATGAAGCTACCTGATATTAGAGGTATTGAGGAATAGATTCAGAATTGAGCTACCGAATATTGAATTGGTTAGTATGATGGTTACACAGTATGAGGTAATGAATTGATGAGTAAATAGAGTATGATTATCATTTTTTTATGTATATTTGATAGACATTTTGTTATTACTAATTAAGGAGTAATCAGAATTGTATAAGTCTCTTAACTGAGTAGATCCTAATAGATCTTAATTGTAAATCCTTTAACCAAGTACAATTCTTAGATTACAGTTGTGATATCTCCTAACAGAGTAGACTTAGCAGTATTTAGAACTCTTAATCGGGTTAATACCTTTAAAAGGGTAAGATATCATAAATAGCTAAGCATTGTAGCTCTAATTAAGTAACTTTATTCTGCAATAGTGAAGTGTTCTGGATCTAATCCCCACCACATTTTTAATCCTCTAACAAGGATTTCTGTGATACCAAAATGTTATGTTATGTGTTGATGGTTACATGTTTTATTTATTTCATGTGATGCATGTTATTTTTAAGGAATCAATAAATGAATGTGAATAAAGTTGAGATAACCGTAAAAGTGATTTACAATACCGATTCACCCCTCCCCTCTTAGTAATTAAGTTTCTATACCTAAATCCAAGAATTGGTATTAGAGCCTAGTCTCTTATTGAGAAGTTTAATCACTTGAGAGGAAAGATCTAGAAAGATAGAAAGCTATGAATATGAAAGGGTGATTGAGAAAATGGAAATGGAACTCAAAATGGGAAACAAGCAAGTTGAAGAACTACGAAAGAAACTAAAGAATTCTCTCAACATTTAAGGAAAGAATTGGCACAAAAACTAAAAGATACTCAATATCAAGTCGAAGAACTTGAATAACTATAAGAGGGAATCATTTCTGATTGATTAGATGCTATCATATTAGAACTGTCTAAAAAGAGAGAAATTCTTATTGATCGGGTGAAAACATTGAAAATAGAACAAGAAGCATAGTCGATAAGGATGTGTGAAATCTTGGAACAAAAAGGAAAAGTTGAGGATGCAAAAGAGTTGTTGAAGAAGAGAGAAGGAAAATGAATAGAAGACTAGATGTGAAAGAAAGGGAAATAATGAGGCTGACTCAAACTCACTACAACTTGACAGATCAACTTGTTATGAAAAATCAAGATGTTTCTAGGAAAGTCTATGAAATTGGATAATTTAGATCAGAGAATGAACACTTGAAGAATAATTTGAATGCTAAGAAAGATGCTAATGAAATCTTGAAAATAAATGAAGAAGCTTTAAAGATTCTGGATGAACAAGTGAGAAATCAAAGCAACCTAATGACACCTATGGACTCGGTTTCATTGTAAATACTAGTACTACCGAGAAGGGTGAGGCCTACAAACAAGAAACAAACTGAGACAAAATTGGTACTCCACCAAATTCTAAGAAACCTACATGTTATCATTGTGGGAAGCCAAGACAAATGACAAACATTTACAAAATTAAGAGAGGTAATTCATTGAATAATCCTAAGTTTAAAGGACATTTTTATAATTGTAATAAGTATGGACATAAGGAATTTGAATGTAGATCAAGAGTTGTGAACACTCCAAGGAAACCAAGATTTAAAGGTTACTGCAATAACTGCAAAAGACATTGTCACAAATCTTGAGAATGCATGTCACAAAGGAAAAATGAGAAATGGGTCCCTAATTGATAGATTATTAAAAACAATCGACAAGGTCCTACTATACCATGGGATTATAATACAAGGATCATTTGTATTGCATGTGGAAGATTTGGTCACATTACTACAAAATGCTTCAAGATGCATGGAATGAACAAAAAGAAATCATGGAGAAACATTGGAATGGCTTGTTTCCATTTCCATAGAGTCAGTCACTTTGCAAAGGACTATAGGTACAGAAATAATGATTCTATCGAGGAGAAACCAAATAAAAAGAATCTAGTAAAAATTGATAAAATCCAAGAAAAAATGAATAAGACTTGGAGAAGAATGACTCAAGATGATGGAACATAATTGAAAACTAGTGATGGCACCACATCCTCTAGATCAAGTGCACCTATCTTCACTTAATCGGCCAAGGTCTGAATAGGAGTTGATAATCTAAACTTTATCTTAAATCGGTTCCTTGATTTAGTGCAGAGATCCATATCAACATATCTAGATGCATTTGGATAAGAGTTGTGAAGTTATGAGTTCATATGTTGATTGGTAAATTATTTGAGCTATGTTACTCTATTTGGTGAAGCAAAGTGGAGTTTAGTTAAATAGTAAAATAAAGTTAGGTATAGAGAATTAAATGCATTTTATAGTTGTTGGACTCCCTAACCTAAAGGAAAAACTATAAATAGAAGGGTTTTTACTTCATTTTTACTTTACATTCTTGCGAGAACATTTGAGAATTAATAGAGAAGAGATCAAAGAGAAATTTTGAGCACTCAGTTAAGCAATCCGAACATCTGCAAATAACATTTGAGGTATTTATAGCATTCACCAAGATGAATTAATAGATTCTACTTGTTATTCTATTTGAACCCTAGGATTTGTTGAATTATTTTTGAATATCAATGGTACCTAAGATATAGAAGCCATTTGTACTCTAGAAGATTGACCCAGTTAATCTAAAGTATAAGCTTCTACCCTTCGTTGTTGTGGAAGTTGATAAAACTAGTGCTCTATCCCCGATCCCACTGAGAGTTATTTTAATTGAAGATGTTGGGGCCTTCATTCATTATAAAATTGAACATATTTTCCAAGGATAATATGATGCATCATACAAGAAATTGTGTGTTAATGGTAATTCGAAAAGTGATCACACACACCTACAGACCAAGGCTTGTGTTCATGTAATGCATGTTTTGATAGTCTTCAAACGAGAGTGGGTGAGAATTGTATTGAGAAGAGTTCATGTGACATATTTATGTGGCTTGATGGTCCGGTAAACATAATGAATGATATTTTACATATTGTAATTGGATTTTTGGTCAGAGATAGACCAAGGGCCTAAAGCAGAATGATAAGAAAAAATTGAGTGAACTGACAAAGGCTAAGTGGGATGGAAGACGTCTTAAATTATCTACTATTGAAGACCCCAAACTCAAATTTTCATCAAACATAATATCATATAGGATATTTAAATCATCTTTGGTAGAGAGTGTACCCTGTGGAGTTGTGGACATTGCTTACAAATTTGTGAAGAAGGACATGAAAATTGACTTGTGCGAGATTCTGCTGAAATAACTAGATGATAATATGAATACCATTCAGAAGGAAAAGTCAAACACACTGAAGTTTGAACCATTGTTGATATGTATATTCTTTTATTTTTAAAACTCATTTCCAACAATCGGTGAAGTCACATGGAGTACAGATAAACTCGCAGTTTATCAAATCGGTAATTTTATTCAAAGTATGGGTGACAAATATCAATGTCATAAGGGATGATTATTTCAAAAAATTTGAATCTAGAATGCATAAGAGGTATAGGATTCCACCAAAGTTAGTGGAAGATTATAAAGATAAAATTTTTTTGAAGTTCATATCGATGTGTGTATTATAAGAGAAGTAGAACCTAGAACTGAATGGTCACCCCTGATGGGATATGAAATGAATATTGATGCAGCCACTATACAAATAAAAGGACTATTAGAGAAACTAATGGATAGAACTGCAACTCAGTATGGCACCTATGAAGAGGTGAAAGAGAAAATATGAATAGGTATATTGATACCAAAAGCTATAAGAAAAATAGGTAAAATTATTAGTGAATTATATAAAAATCAGGTATTGTTGATGTTGATGAGATTGAAGATGTTTTTGAGCCTATAGTAACAAAGGAAAAGTAAATGAAATTCAAAGAGGAAACCCCCAGTTCGATTAGTGTAAGACCATCTACTTGGTCTACCTCTACTCCGAGAGGAAAGAAGAAAGTAGAAGTAGAACCAATGAAGAGAAAGACCTATGTCAGGGAAGGAAAGGTTAATGTAAAGCCTAGGATAAAATTAAAACTACAAAAGGAGAGTGATACTGAGTCTGATGACTTCTCACAATTCAAGATTGCACCAAGAAAAAAACAATTGGAATCTCGGTGAAGTACTCAAGACATTGGACAATATGGAGCATACTAAGTTACAAAGCAATTAAAGTTTGACACAAGGACTGACAGGGAAAAGGAAAAGATTGAAGAAATAGTAATTACTACATTGCATAAGTTCATAATTCTACCAGTTGAGGTTGTTGAATATCTTGATAAAGAACTGTATAAAATAATAGATGCAAGATGGAAATATACAATTGTTGTAGAGAAATAAATTAGGGAAAGATCCCTTGCAATCATTGTACATGACCTTACAAAGAGAGGAATAAAAGATACACTAAATAAGTACTCCAACAGATTCATAGTGAAGGGAAGACCAATGAATATAATTGTCAGTCACTTGGAAGAAGTTTAGAAGGATACTGATGATCTCTGGAGAATGATCTTTTCCATTGACCAATGAACAATTGAAGGTGTTACAACTCAATAAGATAAATCCAAGCCAGTTGGAATGATAATAAATCAGGAAGAAGTAATCATAGAAGACATTATTTAAGTAGAAATTGATGAAACAATAAAAGAATCTATGAAGATGTCATGGCTACCGAGGCCATAGAATCAAAAGATTTGGATATAGATGACTTGGCTACTGCAAGATTGTTGACAAAAGAGTGTGTAATTGTTCAAATTATGGGTTTTTCTAAGATAGAAGAAGTTATCTTAGAGGTCACAAGTGAAGAACCTACTATTGTTGATGCTCCTACTAAGCGAGTAAACAATAATGAACCAAAAGAGACCAAGGAGAAGACTACAGAGACAGTAACTAGTCAAGGTCAGAATATAGAATCGATGACCCCTACTGAGACTACAGGCCAGTAGGAACTAGAGAAGGTAGAAGAAACAAAAAAGGAGACACAACAAGAAAGTAAGGAAGAAATAAAAGAGAAGAAATAGGAGAAGAAACAACAGGAGCAGAAGAAGGAAAAGTTTTGATGTGTGTTTTATGACTCACCAAATAGTCAAGAAAAAATACCAAAAATATCTTATCCTCTCTTGAACAAAGTACCACGTATGCTAAGATTGGGAAAAGATCATACAGTAACTCCAAGGTTCCTCGACTCATGGATAAGCTCAGTGTTGATGTTATTTGCTGATGATCATAAGGGGCCTTATGTTTTCAATTCTTGGAATAATTTGATGTCATGATGAATATAGGTACTATTGAAATATTTGCAATGAAGTAATATATTTTTAAGGATTTTATCAGATGTATAGAAATGAAAAAGGTTTAGCATTCAGAGATTCTAATCTAATCCTAAGGTTAATGATGGCCAAGGAAAGTACATCGATATATGATTTCCTCAATTACTGAGTCCCCTTTCACCAAGTCAAGCTACAACTACATGTGGACTAGTGCAATCTTCAAAGGTTTGTACAAATGATTAAATTCAGGCACATGGATAAGGGTTCAGGATAACTTTGCACAATGATTTAGAATCACTAAAACATCAAAAGTATGAACCACAAGATTTCATCAAAACATCATGGGTATGTGCAAGATCATGGTATGCCAAAAAGTGACAATGTGAAAAAGAAGTCCTGATTGATAGACTCTTTGAAAAACAACTATAACTTTCAACCAATATAACATTTTTGAAATCTGAAATATACATCACATTCTAAGCTTCACATAATACTATAATAATAAACAATTCTTTCAATTTGATGAGCTCTAGACTAATTTAAGGTGGTTAGACACGAGATTTTTTATATAAAGAAACATTTGTAGAAAAAAAAAATCATAATTAATTATTTGCTTAGAAAAAAAATACAAAAAAATATAAATCACATCTGGACATGAGTCTACTAATTTTATCTATAATCTTATAAAAAATATTATCATTTGATTTTGTTTAATATGGTCAGACATACACCAACTTGTTATCTTTCTAGTCCTGATTGATAGACTTAGGAAAAACAATACAGGAGGTGGAGCCATGAGAGGAAGAGGTGGCAGAACAAATGTAGACTTTCAGAGCAGCAATGATAAAGACAAGGGAAAAGAATCTACATCAGATTAGAGAGGACGATACTACATCGAGGTGGCAGATTTGGAGGAGGAAGAGGAGATGGTGTCTTCACCGATAGATGTTTTCATAGAAATGAAGTGGGCCATCAATCCTTCAAATGTCCTAAGTGGAATTAATGAGACCAAAACAAGTAAAGAAGAGTGAATCTCATACAACAAGAGGAGAATAATGAACCTATAGTGGCTTATCCAGAGGTAGGAGAATGTCTTCTAATGGGAAGAGGAAAACTAGTACAACCAACACCACAAGTGAATATATTCAGAACAAATTGCTTGACAAAGGGTAAGGTATGCAAACTCATAATTGATTTTGTTACACATAGTAACTTAGTTTCTTATGAGGTTGTAAATAAGTTGAATTTGAATAATTTTCCTCCTCCTAAGCCATACTATGGAACATGGGTTAGTGAAGTTCAAAATCTTTTGGTTAAAGAGCAAGTTTATATTGATTTTTCAATGGGTGCATATGAAGAAAATGTGTTGTGTGATGTAATAGATATGAGTTGTGGACATATAATTTTAGGGAGACCATGGCAACATAGTAGAAGGACAATTAATGATGGGTTTGATAATACCTATTTGGCTCACAAAGATGGTAAAAGGTATAAACAGAAACTGGGTATGTGCAAGATCATGAGGGGCCAAACTATGCCCTTAAGTGGCAATGAAAAATTAGCAAATCATGGTTAGTCAACTTGACATGAAAATTTCAACTAGCTATGAACCTAATATCAAAAAGTTTTAAGAATAGAATCTATATAAAATTGAATGTAGTTTCTAAACTACTAGGCCTTTTTTGAGAAAAAGTTAGTATGATTGGTGAAAAGTATAGATTTCAATGCAGTAGTACAAAAATTTCAAGAAAAAAATAAGAAGTAGGTGTATGTCTGACCACCTTAATCATAATCAAATGATAATATTTTATTATAAGATTTTATATATAAGTAGTAGACTCATGCTTGGATGTGATGCATATTTTTTTGTAATTTTATTCCAAAAAAATAATTAATTATAAATTTTTTGCTACAACATTTTTAGAATAAAAAAATGCCCATGTCTAACCACCTTAACTCATTCAAAACTTTACAAAATTCAATTTTATTTTTTATTCCTTATATTAGGTGAATCATAGAATGTGACACATTTTTTGGATTTTAAAAATATTATACCGTTTGAAAGTTATAGTCATTTTTCAATCAGTATATAAATCAGCACTTTAGAGGTAGCTCAATTAGAAAATAACAAATAATTACTTACCGAATTCAAAATTTGACAGCAATTATATTGATAGAAAGCTGATAATCTCCTTAAGATACCCTTTTTGTTTTATCAAATTCGGGTGAAAAAAAAGTCGTCAACTACATTGTCAAAGTTTTGAACTGACATTGCCACTTTTTGGCCCCTCGTGATCTTGCACATACCCAAGCTTTACCCTTGAATAATGTAAAAGAGAATGTTGTGATTTATTTTGGGGACAATTTGTAGATGCATGAGCATGGCACAAGGTTAGAATATACTGGTTGGAGGACAAATGAAAGCTTGCAGTAGAGACATGGAAGATACAGTCCTAAAAAGAAGACTATTCGGGACTCACCTAGGATCAAGGTTGGGGATGTTGAATGCCCTATTGTACAGACAAGGAAGGAAGATTCTTTGAGATTTAAGAAACAAGAAGATGAAGGGAATGGTAACAAAATTAAAGCACAAGGAGTACAAATCAGGCAACAAGGACCTAGAAGAGGTCAGTCACATCATTGTTTTGGTTCTAACATTTTGTGTGATGTAAGTACAGGTTGGCCTAGAAGGAAGAAGATAACATTAGGAGACTTCATCTCCTATTCTAGGTATAAGAACAAGGGAGGATTGTGGCAGGATGACAAGAAGAAGAACATGTCTAACTCTTGGGACAGAGTTTCTCTAATGGCGGGGAGTATGATGTAGGAGCATCATGTCTTTCCATGGCACTTAATGAAGATCAAGGGACATGGAGAACCAAAGGAGGCATCAAAGGTTCCAAACAAATCAATTATTCTATCTTGAGGCAAATTATGCCTTTATGTAATAATGAAAAGTGTAAGGTTGTGAAGTCCTGAAAGTCCTAGTGGGGGGTCTTAAGGACAAAATGATGTAATAAAAGCCATGAATGCTCAATTGCATTAAAATAGGTCCTTAGGGTCTTTAGAAGTGGTTATCAAATCTATATCAATCTACTAGTAAAGTTTGACGAGTCAATTAGGAGAAATAAGCAATAAAATGTAAGTTGGAAATTCAAATTTTTGAATTCCAACGGTTAGTGGCAAAATGGAGGGAATTTAGTTTTAGGATGTTCAGGCCTTAACTAAGCCATCCAACTGATCCAATTTGGTTGCGTAAGTTAATAGGCAATTTATAAAATGCAAGACGAGACCACTGTACGGGATGGTACAGGTGTGTGTACGGCTGTGACAAAGATCTTCAATAAAAACTCAGAAAATTCTGCAACTTCTTATGTTTCATTGCATGGTTTGCATTTATAGTGATGATCATATGTTTATAATGCTTTGAGAACATATATATTATTGTTTTTAACCAATTTTGAATGCTCTGAGAATACATTTGTTTCAGTTTTATCCATTAGTGTTGACTGTCCCCTTGAATTCACTGGTTTTCCATAACAGTTTGGTTCAAGCCTAATGCCAAGGTTCATTCCATGAATGTATTCTGACTGTTTCTCATGGAATGATGCCTAAATGACATGTAAATTATAATCCTAACATGAATTTGTGCAGATGGAGTGAACTGGATAGGTGATCACCGAGACAGTTTGAGGAAAACTTAGGGAAAAAGCTTGGTATGGAGTAGCAGTAAAAGATCTACCTTAACAAGGGGTACTTTTTATTTGATGGTCTCTAGACACACCAAATACAAGTTGAAACCTTCCTTGGTTGGTTTCAGAAATTCTTGGAGAGTATACATTTACGAGGCCCTAGATTTAAGGGTTAATTGGAGCCAAATTGGGGCTTTTATGTCTGTAAGGGTCTGAGGGTCAAATTGGTTGGATATTCCTTGGATTGGGGGAAGTTTTGAAGACTGTTGATGGTCTTGGAGTCAGTAGATAAGTTTATGTTGTAGTTTCTTTGGAAAACGGCCTCTTTTTAGGCTTACTGTCAGGGTACAGTCAAGAGTTCGGCCAGTTGGTCCAAAACAAAATTATATAAGCTTTAGATATGTTGTTAAATCTCCAAAAGGGTATCTGAAAAGATAATATGTTTGCAAATTTATTTTGGAAAGTGTGGAACAAAGAACCTATTTTGGTCACTGCAGGGTAGTAGAGGACTCTAGGCCTAGTTGAAGGAAACTAAGGGTTTGAACAGTTGGGTGTTGTTGCAGACGTTATAACCTCTTAAATCCATTTTTGGTCAGTCTAAGAAGACAAGATTTATCATCATTTTCTGTTGGGAAGGGTGTTTTATCATTTGAGACCATTGGGTGTTTGATCTTTTACGAGTGTACTTGCTTCAGGGACCGGCCTTGTGCAAACAATTATTTCTTCTTTTCTGCAAATCCTTTGCACATTAATACATTAGCTAATGACAAGCAATTGAATAATAATAATAATTATAAATACCTATAAACTATAATTATCTCAATGCTTTGAATGCAACTCTCAACACCTAATCTGTTGAATGCTTTAAGTTAGAGACTTCTCAATCTTTCCATGCGCCCCAAACTTTCTATGCCCGTTTCCTCCCACCTCGTATGCGCTTTCAGCCTCTCTAGTTCTTTGCATTGTTCTAAACCTTTTATTTTCTTAACTTTGTTGCAGCCTGCGAGTTCAAATACTTGAAGAAAAGTTGATTGTGCAAAACTGGGAAGTGCTTTCAACTTGGGACTCACTGCCAAAACTATTCTCTCTCGACTGTATTTGGTAGAGCTTCTATCTTCTTAATTCCATAGCAGCCTTCGATTATAAATCTTTTAGAGGAGATAATTGTTCAAAACTGGGAAGCACATCTAACTTGGGGCACCATCTAAAAGCTATATGCTTGAGGGTGTTTGGCAGGACTTCCATATTCTTTAAATTTTCATTCTCACAAAGTGACAGAGTCTCAAGGGCGGGACAACATTCTTCAGAGATGGAGATCTTGGCTACTTCAGTATGCTCTAGCTCTATCTCCTACAAACAAGTAATCAACCGTGCCTGGAGATCCAATTCGGTGATTGGGCAAAAACACATACGCAGCTTTTGAAGATTAATTAGTTGTCCAACTGATTTTGGTAAGGATTTCACTCCTAAATCCCATATTTCTAAATTATTTAAAAGATAAAGGTTCCCCAGAGGGTCAGGTAAACATTCTAGCTTGCGACAATCACAAATTTGAAGAGAAGTCAATGAAGACAACTGTCCAAGTGATGTCGGCAGGCATGTCAGCAAGCTACTTGTGATATTCATCACTTGCAGCTTGCTCAGTCGACCAATGTTCAGTGATACCTCTTTTAACCTCTTTATACATAAAGTGAGTACTTTTATTGAGGCTTGATTTGTAATGTGACGAGGTGACTCTTCTAATTCGACACAACCATAGGGCCTGAAATAAAGCTTTCTCATGTTTTCCAAAATGTCTGGTTCTAAGGTGAGCTTAGAACATTCATCTAAGGAGAGGTATTGCAGGAGTGTTTGATCCTTAAAAGAGGCAGGTAACGTCCTCAATTTCTGGCAACTAGACAAATTAAAATGCCTGAGGTTCCTCAGATCACCAAAATTTCTGGGTAATGATGATAGCTCTGAACCATCTCAATCAAAGTATTCCAGCGATTGAAGAAGACGGAATTCTTCTGGCAGACTCCTCACCTTGCTCCCACTACCCACGACTATAGTTTTCAAATGCGTAAGATATCCTATGGATTTTGGAAATTCTTGGAGCTCTAGGTACCCACTGAAAACTAGCTCTCTTAACTCCACAGGAGCCTGCAAAATATAATTAATGAGATCAACTGAAGCTAAATGATAAGAACATAGAACTAAAGCTTTGAAATGTGGCTTATAAAAAGTATAGGCTTACATTGCTTTTAGTTTCCCATAGTTCTTCTAAGTGATGTGCCCCTTTTTAAAACTCAATCTCCAAAGATCTTTCTGCTCAGTGTCAGTCCAGCGAAGCCATAGCGTATCTTTTGACAGATCAGCAATTACTTGATTGTTATAATTTCCTCTAATATGAAAAATTTTCAATCCAAGAAAGGAGGGTTCCATACTATAATTTACTCCGCTTGCCTTAACTATAAGCTTTCCATCCTGGGAACGTACAGAAAACTCCTCAATCTTGATTTTAGATTCAGTTGTTGTGGCTATTATTCCTCGAATAGCAATCCCCTTTAAATACTAATGGGAATGAAATCATATATTTAAAGACACATTAAATGTCATGAAAACAAGAACCAAACAAATACATTTAGATAAAGAAAAAGTACCTGTACTGCATTACCAATATTAATAGTCGCTTGGGGAGAACAGAGACGGTAGGGTGGCTGTTAATTTGCAGTTTCTCTTCTTAAGTCATGCAAGTGGTCATGCATTCTTATATTGTCACCATTGATCTCAATAAGACATTTATTTAAAAGTTGTTCCCAACTATATTGATGATCATTCCATTCTGATCATTCCATCCCAAGCTGCAATAGCTGAAATTCTATTCTCTCCAATAAAGAAACAGGCAATATCTAAGAAAATTTGCTTCTCCTAATCATCAAGGGTATCATATCTCACTTTTAATCTCTGTTTAATTTTTTTGGGTAATATTCCAGAGGTCTTCTAAAGTTGAAATTTCCAGTAAGTTTTGTTGGAAATTCCATATAACTATGCTCCAAAAACTTTTAGAGACAATAGTAATCCATGACAAATATTTATAATTGTTTTAACCAAGCCCTCAAACGCTTGGTGTGGAGAGGGTTACAAGAAAGTATGTCAACAAAAAAACTCTTTTAGCATGGATTGGAATCAAATGGTTTCAGTTTATAAATCGATGAGATTCCCCAACATCAAAAGATTTCAAATTCTCTTGAAGTGACTACAATCAAACTACCCCATCCAAGGTTGTCCTTATTGAGCACTAGAGCATTCAATTGCTCTACATTATCCACATCATCTAGAATGATAAGAACACAAACATATCGCAAATGGCTAGCAAGAATTCCCTTCCCTTCTTCTATATTGTCAACTGATACTCCTTGAAGAGCAAGGTCTTCTCTAAGAAGTTTTTTTTGTTTCTTATGCAATTTGCTTTTAGAAGCAGCATCTTGAATGTCTAACAAAAAACTAGACTTATCCATTATTTTATATTTATTATTGTATATTTGTTTTACAAGAGTGATCTTACCAGAACCACCCATACCCCATATTCCTACAATATGCACAATGTCATTGTTCTTTACAGATTGAAGTGTTGTAGTTTCAAAGTCTATTAGAATTTCATCTAGACTAATTGGTTGGTTGGCAATGATAAATGGCACATTTTTTATCACTTTCGAAACAGAGCCAACAATTTTCTACATTACGATCCCCTCATCAATAAGCATATATAACAAAAAATTGAAATGGAACAAACATCACGACATATATTACAGAAAATAAGAAAAAAAAAAAAAGCAACAAATGCAAAATATAATTCATAAGTAAAGGATAAGTGTTAGAGAAAGAGTATTTGGTACTCACTCATTATTATGAACTATATCACCGAAGTTATATGAAACACTCCTTTTGCATATCTAACATCATCATGCTAAGCACAATAGAAAATAGGAACAATTTGGGTGCCTATTTTGAGCATAAATGCAAGCTCTGCCAAACACCATGGGGATTGAGCTTAATTCGTAGAAAATATAGCTATATGAAGCAAAGCTTCGGACATCACCTCTTTTATTTATCTCACCAAGAAATCCCCATATTCAAGCTCTTCTTTATCAAGAAAAACTGTCAATCCCATGCCAGTGAGGGTCTTATAGAGAGATGTTGCAAGTGTGTGTTTGACATCTGAACCACAATGATTAATAAACACATCGTAGGGAAGCTTTTTGTGTGGCATTAGAGTTGATCCACTAGAAGTACATGCGGATGGTACAACCTCTTCAAAAGAAGCATGTGTTAGTTAGTTAGCTTGGAAAACTATTTGTCCACTTGCTAAACAATATTAAACAATTTCTTTCTAAAAGTTAGTGTAGAGACAATTATTTAATAAGTTATTTGATTTCCCTAGTGACACCTTGCAACCAAATTTGTTATTGGTTGTTAGGTTATTTGTAATCTCAGTCATCGATTGAGAATTGATCTGGATCGTTGGCTTTCCAATGAGGGTAGTATAAAAGGGGTCTAGGGGCATTTGGAAAATAAAGAAACAAGTTGAAGAAGCATTTGCAATGTTATCTAATGAATTTGTAGTGATAGCAAGGGTGCAGTGATAGCAAGGGCGTAGTGATAGCATTGGGAGATAGCAATGGGGGAATATCAATAGGAGAAATTGGGAGATTGTTGAAGCTCTACCACTAAGAGGCAAGCAGTTTTTGTATCTCTTGATTTGTTGAAGATTAATATATTTCTCATCTACAGTACGTGTTTTCCCTTCACGGTTTATTCAGGGACAATTATTCGAAAACATCATGTCATTGTGTTGCATATTTATTTCTATGTTTTTAATAGTGAAGTTGCAGTTGTGTTCTTTTTCAATATTAGCTATGAATTAATTTTTGGTAGTTAAATAATCTTAATAAAATATGAGATTAATAATCAGTGACTGCAATAGAATTTTCACATGATATCAGAGCTAAGTTGAGGGTAGAAAAAGTTTACCCTAGGTAAGGAAAGAAATTGAGCATTTATATAAGCTAGTTTGACCACTTTAGAGTTATTATTTATTTTATTTCTTTGAAATGGCCTTAGCTAGTTTGAGAGATCAGGACAGATTGAATGGAGCCTCTAATTTTGGTTTCTAGAAAGCCATAATTTCTTTATTGCTAGAAGTGAATGGTATCAAGGAATATGTTACCAGTGTTGTAGATGTTCCTATAGATCCAACATAGCTTGTAAGATACAAGAAGGACGATGCCAAGGAGAGGAGGATAATCCTTGATGGTGTCAAGGACCATATTGTTCCACATATCACAAACTTAGATACTGCGAAGAAGATGTGAGATGCCATTCTGAATCTATACCAGAATGCTACCACCAACCAGAAGTTGATTCTTAGAGAAAATTTGAAGAATACCTAGATGAACAAGGGAGAAGACGTCACAAGTTACCTCACTAGGCTTAGACTTGTCAAGGATGAGTTAGAAGTTGTTGGAGATAGTGTGAGTGATGATGAGCTAGTTAGAATAGCACTAAATGGGTTTATTAAATAGTGGGATGCTTTTGTTCAAGTTGTTAGTGGATGAGACACCTTATCCAGTTGGGATCAACTGAGTGATTTCACTCAGGAGGAGTTTAGCCTAAGTCTTGTCAATGGAGCCAACAAGAGTGAGAAAAGTGAGATGGAACAAGAAGATGTTTCCCTAGCAGGAAAGGGGAAAGTGAAGAAGGGGTCTAGCAAAGGATCAAATTCACAATTGAGAAGAAGAAGGACCTATCTAAGTTAAAGTGATTTGGTTGTCACAAGTTTGGCCATTATGTTAGTGATTTCCCACAAAGGAAGAAGAATGAAAATAAGGGCAAGAAGAAGGCAAAAGATTTGGCAAGTGCGGATAAGCTCTCTAGTAGATTGGAGAATGAGTTTGCACTCATAGCTTGTATGGTTAGCTCAAGCTCACAGAGTTTTTGGTATATAGACAGTGGAGCATCATTTCATATGATAGGAGTTAGAAGGTACTTCTCTAGTTACAAGGAGGAAGACACCATTATCTAGATTTCTATGGGGTACTTGTCCAGGCTTAACCCAATTAGAAAAGGGACTATTCAATTTTAGAGGGAGAATGTAAAGATTATTCCCCTTCATAATGTGTTGCATTTCCCAAGCTTAGGTATGAATCTAAACTATGTATCTATTCTTCAGGATAAAGGGTATAATGTACTTTTTAGAGGGACACAAGTGTTGATCAAGTACAAGGATTGAAAATCACCCGTGTCTATTGGAGTTAGGAGCGGTCATCTTTATAGGTTGCAGTTTGACACTCTTAAGGTACTCATGAGTAGCAATAATCCTAGAGATCTTGGAGAGCTTTGGCATAGAAGAATGGGCCATATGCATCATGGAGCAATTAAATTGCTTCATGAGACAGTGATAGGTGTTCTATAGTTGAGCACAAAGAATGATGATGTATGTAAGGGATGTGTAAATTGGAGAAGTTTTTGAAAGCATCTTTTCAAAGAAGTGACACCAGACCTGAGGGTGTTCATGATCTAGTACAATAAGATGTAGGTGGACCAATGCGATGAAGTCTCTTAGAGGATATGAGCAATATGTTAATTTTATTGATGATTTCTCTAGGAAGACCTAGATATACTTCTTGAAGACCAAGGATGAGATTTTCAGTCACTTCTAAGAGTTCAAGGCTCTTGTAGAGAACTTGATAGGAAGGAAGATAAAGGTTCTTCAGTTACATAATGGAGGCAAGTACAAAGGAAATTAATTTTAGGAGTACTATACCAAGGAAGGAGTCAAGAGAGAGTGGACTTTTCCTTACAATCCACAACAAAATGGAGTTGCTGAGGGAAAGAACCATTCTATATCAAAGGCAGCAAGGACTATGTTACATGACCAAGATATGCCCTGCTATTTATGGGTAGAGGCATCTAGTACAACTGTATACATACAGAACAAGGTTCCACATAAGATACTAGGGAAGATAACACCGGAGGAAACTTTCATAGGGAAGAAGTCAGATGTCAGTCACATTAGGATATTTGGAATTTTGGCATATTGTCATATTCTAGGTGATACACGTAACATGTTAGATCAGATTGCAGAGAGGGGGTACTTTGTTGGGTAAAGTGAAACCTCAAAGGCATATTAGATATTTATTCTAGGGACCATGAGAATTATAGTCAAATGTGATGTCAAGTTCATGGAGGACAAGGCATTTAGGAGGTCCAGAGATTTGCCAGTAGAAGATCAGAGTGAGCAGCCGATAGAGGCTCCAAGGGTAGCTTAATTGAGTCAAGGGAAACAAAGCTCGAGTACAATTACTAGTACAAGAAAAGGCTCATTTGGTGAGAATTTGCAAAGTATGGAGGAACTGGTGCAGAAAAAAATACATCAAGAAGACATAGAGGTTGATATTTCATCCTCTACAATTGGCAACAAAAAACTGTGAGGTTCAACGAAGGGATACTTAGGAGTTTGTGGGAACTCCTAAGAGGAGTACTAGACACTCAAAAAAACCAGTCAAGTTCAATGACTATGTGGCTTTAGTCAGTCAGTTGGTAGATAGTGATGGTTCCAGTTATTTGGAGGTTACACAGCATTAGGTGTGGTGAGATGTGATGGTTGAGGAATATACCTCAATAATGAAGAACAATGTGTGGGAGGTAGTTCCTAGACCAATAGATAGGACAATGGATGGATCATGCTAGATCTACAAGATCAAGCATGGTGCAAATGGCAGCACCGAGAAATACAAGGCAAGGTTCATGACAAAGGGGTTCTCTCAGAAGGAGGGAATAGACTATGAGGAGACATTTTCTCTTGTGGCTAGGTATGCTTCTATATGAGTTGTGATCTCATTTGTAGCACAAATGAGATGGAAAATCTATCAAATGGATGTCAAGACATCATTCCTCAATGGTGAGTTGAAAAAGAAGGTATACATAGAGAAACTAGAAGGCTTTGTAGCACACAACAAAGAGACCCATGTGTGAAGATTGAAGACAGCGTTGTACGGACTCAAGCAAGTAGCAAACATTCTGACAAAGACATTGGAGAAGGCAAAATTCATCTTATTCAGAGATAAGTTGGGTGTCATGCAGAACAAATTCCTTGCTAAGTTGGAGTGTTAGTTAGTTATCTTGGATAGTTGTTTGTCCACTTTCTAAACAATATTAAATAATTTTATTCTAAAAGTTAGTGTAGAGATAATTATTTAATAAATTGTTTGATTTTCCTAGTGAAAAATTAAAACTAAATTTGTTATTGGTTGTTGGGTTATTTTTAATCTCATCCATCAATTGCGAATTGATCTCAGCCATTAGTTTTTCAACGAGGGTATTATAAAAGGGGGTCTAGGGGCATTTGGAAAATACAGACACAAGTTGAAGAAGCATTTTCAGTGTTAGCAAATTAATTTGCAGTGATAGCAAATAGTCTGCAGTGTTAGGGAGGGTGCAATGAGAGCGTTGGGAGATAGAAGTGGGGGAATATTAGCATGAGAAATTGGGAGATTGTCGGATCTCTACTAGTAAGAGGCAAGAAATTTTTGTATCTCTTAATTTGCTATAGATTAGTATATTTCTCATCCGCAGTACTGGTTTTCCCTTTGGTGTTTTTCTAAGGACAATTGTCTGAAAATATCGTGTCATTGTGTTGCATATTTATTTCCATTTTTTTATTGGCGAAGTTACAGTTGTGTTATTTTTCAATATTAGATGTGAATTAATTTTTGTCAATTAAATAATCTTTATAAGATAGGAGATTAATAATCAGTGACTGTAATAGAATTTTCACAACATGTGTATGGGATGGAGATGATGCTCTCCCCTGAAAACCATCAGAATGGTGACGAGTTGAAGAGAGGGAGAGAAAGAAAGAAAACCAATTAAAATAAGATGAACATAGATTTTTCACAAAGGGTTTAGTAGAAGCAGATGGTGATACAACAATGTCTTCACTTGTATTTTTTTGTTCATTCTCCGATCCATGCTTAGTGTCACAACTAATAGTAGAAGCAGATGCCATGGAATTGAGTTTAAGATTTGATAGAAAGATAAAATGGAATGAAAGTTGTGTAGTTGTGGAGGAAGGGCTAGGTAGGTGTTTGTATGAGGATAGAGAGTAATTATAAAGATGAGAAATGACATGGACAAAAGACATGAGAGAGTGTTGTGCAAGTTGCATCTACGAGAATCAATTGTAGTGCTTTTCCATTGCAATAATCAAAGATGCCACCAAATAGAATTGATAACATTTAACTTTTTAGATTGTATGTTCTTTCCTCCATAAAGATACCTCACAAATTACTCAAAACTATTTTTTGACTTTTTTTGGGTACAAATACAGTCTAATATTTATCTACTAGTAATAAAATATTAGTGTGCAATGGGTACATAGAAGAGGTAAGGAAGGTCAATTAGAAATTTTTTTGTCTAATTTTTGTGCATAACTTTAGGTAGTACACGTGGTTCAACTGGTTGTCCATGTAGTATGGAATCAACTAGGGATCTAGTAATAGGGATCCAAATGTAATCTATATAAATACCACAAAAAAGAAATATAATAAGATTAAATAGAATCTTTTCCTAGAAAAAAAGAGCCCCTACTTTTTAGCTATCAAAAATTGGGCGGGTGAAAATGGGGTGGGGCTAGAAATTGCCCCACTAGCTTAGGAAAATTTTATGCCACATGTCAATCTTCTAATAGCTTGATTTTCCACCTAAAATAAATAAATCTTGTCAAAAATAAAAATTAAGAAGGAAAATGAAATATTTACTATTTTGTATATCTTCAGCTCTAGATAGAGGTTGCATAGAATATATTTCAAATTGAACAAATGACACTAACTGTTCGAGAAATTATCATTGATAACTTTCCTCTGAATTGAAAAGTATAGCTTCCTCTTAAGATATACAATGAATCAAAACATCGAGTATGTTTTTCAATAGAAAACAATAAAGACACTAACACCTACCCATAACCATGAAAGTAGATGCAAAAGACTGATTTAAGATTAAATCAATGCATATAACTAAAACAAAGTTCAATCACCCACTACCACAAATAATATCAAGACTAAAGATTAATAGAGGGTTCCTTTCTTCTAGTATGATTAAATTGCAAAAATAAAGTTTTGAAATGAATTCATATGCACAACCTATTGTAACAAAATAGACATCAACAAGAAATTATAGATGTTCAAAGTTTAACTACAATTAGAAGAAAATACCAATAATGAAAAGATCATGAATACTATCTTCATTTTGTTCATGCCACAATAGAAATTCAAATATTTCTAATCCATGTACAGTAAAAAGCCTCTTCCTCCATAGAACTAAGCCCCCCTTTTCCAGAAAATCCTTCCAATAAATAGCCCCCGAATGACCCTTTCATTCTTCTTCCTTTTTCGTTGTTGTAACTAAATCTTGGAAATTATCTCCTTTCTTTCACAGTCATAACTATTATAAAAATTTCTTTGGGTAATTTGAGCATCTATCCTTTAATTAATGTATCAAAATAAAACATTAAGAATCAACTCCAGATTAATTTCTTTGATGCCTCAATTTACTCATTCTGCTCACGAGATGTGAATCAAAATACACTTCTGTTGACATGTAAGTTGGAAATTCCATGGTACTCACAACATCGAATTTGGTTTTATCAAAAATGGATTGATATCGTGCTCGTACAATTGATATTTGAAGGTCTTCCTGATCCTACAAGTTCTATAAATACCAAAAGTCCAGAGACTACTCAAAGCCTCATTCATCCAATAAGCTTTGACTAAACATACAACCCATTGTGCACTCGCAGGTACTCCCTGGTTGACAAAAACTGTATAATACATGGAGTGCTTTGTTATGATGTTTAGTGTCTGAATAGGCCTGTTCTAGAATAAGGACCTATTCTCGAATTAATTAATTCTGAAAGGAATAATCTATTCTGCGTTTGAATCCTATAATGTAAAATTAGAATAAAGATTATTTTTCATTTTTTTAATTAATTTGAACAATATATATTTTAAACTTATTAAAAAATTATAATTATTAAAAAATATTGTAAAAACATTGTAAAAAATTTATTAAATAAAATTATTAAAAAAATTAAAAAAAGAAAAAATATAAAAAAATTATTAAAAAAATAATATTATAATCTCTTAACTGTTCACGGACCGCCAGGACGATTTATACATTTTGTTGTAATTTCAAATCTATGAAAAGTTTATTGTGAAATAAAAAATGAAATCCAAATTTTTTTTTAGAATTAATTAATCCAAGCAAATTATTAATTCTAACATTAAATAATGACTATTCCAGATTAATTCCCTCTACCAAACGGGCCCTTAATAGAGACGGGAGATATAATGTTTCATAGCATTAAGTTTGACTGTTGTATCGGCTCGAGATGATTCTTGCAGGAGGTCTGTTACTATCACCAAGAATTCTCTCGCAAGTTCTCAAATCTTAAATTTGTTGAAAATTCTTTGGACAAGATCACCAATTACCTCAAATGTTAATGAATTCTCAGATACATCAACCAATCGGCCTCTGAAGATATCCACGAGTCCTAGAACCTTGAAGAGTTCGTGGTTTCAGCTAGACTATGGCCCTACATTGGTTGATAACATTCAACTTTACTGCACAAACATCTCCATAGAAACGTCGACACTTCACTATTATCTCCAAAGATATCTTCATTTTGTCTCTGAGATATTGTACTGAACCACAACTGAGAGCACAAATGTATCTTCTTGTAACAATTACCGAGAGCTGCATAAGAATCACCATTGTTGCAATCCACAAACGATATTTCAGTCTTTTTTCAATTTGTTAACAGAATCGCGCTGGCCAAAACAAGATTATGCAATGCTTTGTCTAGGCAACTTGAGCCTAGAACTCATGCCCAAATAGACACTCTTCATCATATATTTCTTGATAACAATCTTTTCTCTTCCTGGCTTAATACACAATCTGCACAAAATGACTTGGCTTATCATTAGTGGTGGCTTGATTATCTTTAGAAGAAGAAGGCAAATAATTATCAGGAGCCAAGATTTATTCCTTCAGACCACAGGGTAAATTAACTTCCACATACAATTATTGGTTGCAGCTTCCGAATATCATATCCTTCCAACATGGGATGGGGCTTGACACAGATCGCTTCTTCATTTTTTTCCTAAATGAAATCATAAATAAAATCACAAGTTAATTTAAAAGTTATTTCATCTATACCTCCTGCAGACTCACCCATCAAATCATCATCTCCTTTAAAACCCTCATCATGGAAATTTAGGAAATTCAAATGAGATTTTCTGAATCTGGATAACTTCCTTGAGTCAAAGAAAATGCGACAATCAGGTTCATTACTTGATCTACAAAAATTTTGAACCAACCAACAGATGTAACAAGATAGAACCTATCCAAAGGCTAAATAAAATTGTCATATAAAAGATATCTAATATAATGTGTGAATGTTAAGGAGTAGGGATACCCATAAGAACTCTAAAACACATTAACCATATATCATGAAATGAGTCTAATCTGCACAATACTAAAGTACTACTCACAAACCACCAACCGGTACATAAATACAACTTGTACTAGGGTTTTGACATCAATAACAATAATGTTAGCATTTCCTCAATAATCCTCCCCTTTAGCATTGACTGCAAAACAAAAAATATAGAAAAACTCTGAAAATATACAACAAACCAAAAACCCCCTTGAGTTAGATATTGTATTTCAATTTTTCTTTGCTAACTTTTTCTCCCAATTTTTTCCATAATGGAAAAGTGTCACACAACAAATAATCAAATAATAATAGAAGATTTACAAGAAAAACTTTCAGGTACCTTTCCTTGATAATTGCAAGATACCTCTTCTACTCATCCATAACCAAAATCAACATGCACATAGATTGTCGTTATGCACTAGCATGTCAAATGATGATGTCCAACCTGGGGTCCAGGACCAACGTACATAATATTTTGCTTCGAAAATAATTCCAAAAGATCTAACCAGATCTCAACCAAATCCTTCACCAACTAAAAATTCTTCACTAAATCCTCTCTCCATCTTTGTACATGCAACATCTCAACTTGAAACTAACCCACTCTGTGTTGCCCCTATTCCTATTATCCTTGATGACATAAAAACTAATGTGCCTCAAGTGGTCTCAAGTGGAAAAAGGAATTGAATGGTTTGACCTTACACCCTTGATGCATGGTTGTGATTTCACATATGAATTATTCAGTTCGATCAGTTATGACAAAATACCAATTGTCACATGTGGTGATGCCTACTAGATTACTTAAAAATACCATGTACATATTTGGTATTTGGATTGTCATGGATCATTTGGTTTGACCTATTTGATCTATCAAGGAAACACTTTTGTTTTAATACATGATATTGATCATTTGTTGGTTTGGAAGTAATATAACACTTTGTTGGCTATGGTGAATATGATATATCTCAATGATGTTGAATGATTGAGTTTCGATGACAAACTTGGTGATAGTGATATGGTACTTGATTATTGATTGATCTAATTGTTTTGATGAAACTTACATTTGCTTTATCATAGTATGACATTGATATCTTGATTAGTTCAAACACCTTGACACTTTGTTATTGTACAAATCAAAACTTATATTTATGTTTGGTCAGCACAAATGATTATTAAACAATGGTTAAGCTATTCTTGTGAAGGTAGTTTCCTTAAATCATTTAGATAATAAGATGAGCCTAACAGTATTATTTCCTAGTAGTTTTCCTATAATTCTAAAGATACTCTCTCTCTCTCTCTCTCTCTCTCTCTCTAAGGCTCTGGTCAATAATCTTCTCCCAAGGACATAAAAAAGGGTGATAGTGTACTTAAGTTTAAAAGTTATTTTAAATCAATCCCACTAAAAGTATCCTGGATGGAATAAAGATAGTTATCAGAAATTTATTAAGTCAAGAGCTAATGACATAGAAAGAAAATTTTTTCTAGGGAAAGATCCGAGGGTATTGTATGTGAAATGCAACATGGAAAAAGGAGGATGAAAATTATAGAGAGAATGAACTTTTGTTTTATAGTTACCTAGTTTGAGGCACTTTGTGCAGCCATGAAAAAATTGACAATGTAAAGAATAAAAAGATAACATGTTTGGTTTGGGTAATGAGGCAAAAATAAAGCTCTAGTAAAGATTGGTTACAAAGTAATTTCAATCCTTAATTATTGTTATATCGATTCTAATAAGGCTTGGAGGTTATTTTTCCCCACTTTTATCGATGTGGTCTCCCCCTAGATTTTTTCTACAGGAGTTTGGGGGTAACACCCCCAAGATGGGGTCAAGGGGAAATGCCCCTTTCTAGGTCAAGGGAAATCACCCCTTGTGGGGTCCTGGGGTAGCACCCCAGGCCTAATCCCTGACATGATACAAAGCAGGGTCGAGGAGCAGTACCCGGCAAGGCCAAAATGATTTTATATTGTAAAAGGCATTGGGAGTTATTTTTCTATTGGCCAACATATTCCAACCCTATTTTTTGCAACCAACATAAGTCTTGTGATATTGTTATCAGGATTCAACTATGTGGTTTGTTTGAGTCAAACTCATTGACCCATGTTTTATGAGTAGCAGCTCACATGAACCCATCTCTCATGAGAATGAATGGAACACTTAGCACTCATTGGATCTAGGTGATGCTCACTGAAGTGAAGCACCGGGACTTCCTAGGAGGTCACCCATCTTACTACTACTCTAGCTTTGAGTCAATGAGTTTGACTCAAAAAAACTACACAGATGAATCCTGATAGCAATATCACAATTTGACTTGCTATGGAAAATATCTCCTACTTATCAACATAAGTCTTGTTAAAATTGCTTAGGGTTATATATTTTTGATAATGAGAATTTGGTAGCTTCTTACAGCAATATTGAGTTCCAAGAGATTACAGATTGTAATTAGGTTGATTCACTAGATGATAATATTGGAATATTTATTTTGTGGATGTAGCCCAGGACCGGGTAAGCCACGTTAAATCTCTGTGTCTTCTTATTTTGTTTCTCTCTATTTTATTTCTCTTCTTTATTTGTTTTGATTAAGTAAAAGGAGGATTTGAAAGGTCCCGAAACCTTATACAAAAGCATCAAAAGATAGGGCATTGAAAGACCATAACGCAACTGTGGCACCCCACAAAACAAACCAATGGAACTAACCATAGTTCCTACCAGTTGGAATAAAAAACATCCCAACCAACCACAACAAAGGGCGATCAAGATTTACATTTTTTCCCATCCTTATGTGAACGTAAATTCATATCAAAAAGAGTCGAAGATTTAGATTTCTTTCCCTTAACTATTTTCCATCCATCCTCCATCTTTTTAGTAGCCTTCTACCAAGCCAAAGAATAACTAGAAGAGCTCACTAAAGGGTAGGTCACATCAGAATCCATAGAAGGGACAAGAATAGCACCAATACCATTCCCTAAAACCCTCCTGGGAGAATCATGGGCAATAGAATGCACAACACCAACAACCAAGACAACATCAGAACTAGAGACAACATCAACAATTCGGTTAGGAACAACACCTGAAGGGACAACGTCAACAGTCTATACCAAAGCCTCAACAGGGACAACATCAGTAGAAACACCCTGAGAAATATCAGTATGAGAATGGAAAGCAACCACAACCTCATCCTTGGAAACTCTATGAGCCGTATAATGGTGGACAGAAGCCCCCAACCACCAAGAAGATGTTTTCTTAGACCTAACCATATGAGAAGAACATCGCACAACAAGATGACCAGTCTTATGGCATGACCTGCAACATAATGGAATTCCCTCATAATCAAGATTCTAGGTCTGAGAGCCCAAAGATGAAGCCAAGGTGATCTTCTTAGGGATCCCCTTGGAAGCATCAACATCCACAAGAATACGAGCATACGTTGGATGAAGAATATCAGAAGAATCCAAATCAACTATCTAGAAAACCCCAAGAACCCTCCTCATAGATTCCAAAATAGAATCCAGCCACAGATGAAGGTGAAGATTCGGCAGTCTCACCCATAAGGGAACAACATTGAATGACTCAAAAAGATAATCAAACCCCTGATGCCAAGATTCGGCCAATAGGGGAAAATGATCCTGAAAGAAGTATCTATCACACAAAATGGATTTTCTATCTACAAAATTTTCAAGCTTTACAATAAAGAAACCTTTAGCCATAGGGTAAATCTGAACATTATCAGTTAAAATTGTCAAGAAACTTAGGTGCGGAAACAGCTTCCTACACTAAGCTCCTAGGGAAAGTATTGTGCAAATTCTTTCAAATCCTTACAATTTCAGATTCGTTAACTACTTTAACAAAGATATTGCAGCATATACCATACATACAGAAAATAGATAGAGAAGATTGAAACACATAAACACAAAGATATGTCGGTGGGGAAAAACCTTTTGGTAAAACAACCCCACCCCTCCAAAACCTGCACAATGTATTATCTTCAACACAAAGATTACAACACACTTGCAATGCAAGTTCTTTTAGGAAATGAGAGACAAAGCCAACAAGACTTATCAAACTTGTGTCTCTCCCATAGAAGCAGCATCATATATATAGGCTCCTTAGGACCCAACAAATACCCAAAATAGGTGTTTGGCATCCAACCACCAAGACCCATGCACAAAGCCACATGTACACAGTTGTTACATGCAATCCCAAGAATAGGCATCCATCCCTAGAATAGACTATGATAGCTTGTCATAGAATCCACCAAAAATAACGGTCACAAGAGAAGTGTAAGAGAATCTGTCATACCAACCTATTTTTGGCATATTCTCTTACACACACCAACCACTCCTTCTTGGACGCCCAAATAGGCCCAAGTCAAAAGATCCTCTTACGCCTGTCATAGCACATTCCTTAAATAGCTCTTACACGTCATAGGAATCCATCATAACCATTTCAGCCATGATTTCCTTACACATAATACAAGATGCTGACACATCAAGTGGAGTGACACATCAACATGCCAACTAGACATGTACACTCACACTTAATTACATTATTTGCAAAAAATACATTTACAAAACAAATAATAAGAATAGGAATTATCCAAGGTTGAGACACCTTATTCCTAACATTCGCCCACTTGTCGAACACCTTGTAAGAGCAACAGGAACATAACAAGAACTAACCGCTCTAGGCCAAAAGGCCCATAGACTCTGAACACCATCTGAACTTCTCAGTTTCCACTAGTTTTGTTAATGCATCTGCAACATTCTTCACAGTATCTACCTTCTCCAAATTTACCTTTCCATCTTCCACCATATCTCTCACAAAGTGAAACTGCACATCAATGTGCTTTGTTCTGGCATGGAAAGTTGGATTCTTTGCAAGGCAAATAGCGCTCTGACTAACACACCAAATAGTAATCTGTTTTGCATCAACACCAACATCAAAACACAATCTCCTAAGCCAAATGGCTTCCTTACAAGCATGAGTAGCAGCCATGTACTCAGCTTCTGTAGTGGACAAAGCAACCACGGGTTGTCGCTTACTCATCCAACTGATGGCACCACCAAACATAGTGAACACATAAGCACTGGTGGATCTCTTGCAATTAATATCACCTGCCCAATCTGAATCCACAAACCCATAAATACAAACTAAATGCAGAGATCCAGAAGAGTTACCATGATAACATATGGAGTAATCTGATGTACCCCTCAAATATATGAATACTTGCTTAACTACATCCCAATGTACCCATCCAGGGTTAGCCATAAACCGACTTAGGACTCCCACTGCTTGGGTAATGTCTAGTCTAGTATAGACCATATCATACATAAGACTACCAACTGCACTGGCATAAGGTACTCTACTCATGTCCTCCACCTCACTAGGAGATTTTGGACAATCATCTACAAATAACTTTGTTCCCACAGAAATAGGAACACATAGTGGTCTACAATCTGCCATGCTGAACTTGTCCAACACAGACTTCACATACTTACTCTTACTCAACCAAAGTTTTCTATTAGACCTATCTCTACTGATTTCCATACCCAAGATGTACCTTGCTGCCCCAAGATCTTTTATCTCAAACTGTGCTGACAACTGAGATTTAAAATTAGAAATCATACTCTTACCCTTCCCAAATAGCAACATATCATCAACATATAACGCAAAAATAAGAAGGTGAACATTTTCAACTCTGAAATAAACACAATGATCTAATTTCGATCTTACAAATCCAATTGACAACACAAAGGCATCAAACTTAAGGTACCACATCCTAGGAGATTGCTTCAAACCATATAGAGATTTCTTTAATTTGCAAACAAAGGATTCTTTACCTTTAACAATGTAGTGCTCAGGCTGTGACATATAAATCTCTTCCTCCAAATCACCATGAAGGAAAGTTGTCTTCACATCCATCTATTCTATCTCTAAATCATATGATGCAATAAGAGATAACAGAAATCTAATGGATGTCAACTTTGCAACAGGAGAGAATATTTCACCATAATCTATTCCCTCTACCTGTGAATACCCCTTTCCAACCAATCTAGCTTTGTACCTTTAAACACTGCCATCTGCACAGAATTTCTTCTCAAACACCCATTTACAGCCAACAAATTTTCTCCCTTTAGGAAAAGGTACAAGGTCCCACATTTTGTTTTTCTCCAATGAAGCCATCTCATCATACATAGCCTCAATCCAAGAACCTGCATCTGCCATGCCCAAAGCCTCTTTCATAGATCTAGGCTCATCAATGTTAGTAATCAAAGCAAAGGCACAACTGGAATCTAACATAGAGTAACCAAATATTTCTAGTTTCTTTCTTTCTCTCGTGGATCTCCTCAAGGGATGAGGTTGAGGTTGTTCTTCCTCTTGTTCCGAACTATCAAAGCTACTAGAGCTCTCCTCATCATTAGACCCAACATGGTCTCTCTGTTTAGTCTTCTCAGGGGTAGGAGGCAACTGAAAAATATCTTTTTCCTTTTCTTTTTCATCTGGTTGTAGCACAATAGGAGAAGATGTTAGCTCTCTGAAAATAAAATTTCTACTATACAACACCTTACTAGTCACAGGATCCCAAAGCTTGTATCCTTTCACACCAACACTGTATCCGATGAAAATACATTTGACAGCTTTGTTTTCCAACTTAGATCTTTTCTCCTTTGGAACATGTGCATAAGCTTCACAACCAAAAAAATGAAGATGTCTAATTGAAGGCTTCTTACCAGACCACACCTCCATGGGTGTCTTACCAACAAGAGCTGATGTAGGAGATCTGTTAACCAGATAGCAAGCAGTGGCCACAGCTTCAGCCCAAAACCTTTGTTCTAAACTAGCTCCACTAAGCATACTCCTAGCCTTCTCTATCAGTGTCCTGTTCATTCTCTCTGCAACTCCATTTTGTTGCAAGGTATAAGGAGTTGTCTTATGCCTCTCAATACCTTGTTCTTTACAGAACTGTTCAAACTCTGCTGAGCAAAACTCACCACCATTGTCAGTTCTCACACACTTAATCTTCTTACTAGTCTGATTCTCTACAAGAGCTTTAAATTCCTTGAACCGACTAAAGACTTGTGTCTTACTTTTAAGGAAATAAATCCATGTCCTTCTACTATAATCATCTATGAAAGATACAAAAAATATAGACTTGGAGATTGAAGGAACTTTTACAGGACCAAATACATCAGAATGAATAAGATCCAAAACATCAGAAGATTTGTGAGAACTAGAGTAAAACTGAACATGATTTTGTTTACCATAGACACAGTGTTCGCAGAAGTCAAACTTGAGATTGCAATCATTTAACCCCTCAATGAGATTTTTATTTTTCAGGGTTCTAAGACCCTTTTCACCAATGTGGCCAAATCTCATATGCCACAACATTGTCTTTTCTGCAGGAAGCTTACCTTCCAAAGTGTTTGCACTACCATCAGAACCAATAGCCACAGACTTCTTCACTGCTTGTTCAGATGGTGAGGATGAAGAACTATTACATAGAGGAATACATGCATCTAGCTGAAATAAGGTACCTCTCCTAGTACCCTTCGCAAGCACCATTGATCCTCTCATCATCTTACATCCCTCTTTCAAAAAAACAACCTGCACACCTACATCATTCAGCATACTTACAGATAATAGGTTTTGTGCCAAACCCAAAATGTGCATAACTTTGTTGATTCCCTTCACTCGTCCATCGGGAAATCTAATAGTGACCCTTTGGCATCCAACTATCTTTAGGTGAGAATCATCACCTAGATACACCTTTCCACCATCGAACTTCTCATACTTTGAGAACTAGTTTCGATGAGAGGTCATGTGAAAAGAAGCACCCGAGTCTATCAACCACACATCATCAGATGCATGGGCGGCCAAGGCTGCGATGAATGCATCACCATCTTCTTGAGATCTTTCTGAAGTTGAATCTGAACCCTTCTTCTTCTTCTTTGGCTCTTTGCAGTCTTTACAGAAGTGCCCAGATTTATCACAATTCCAACATTTTGTCTTGGACTTATTGGAAGTCTTTGACTTCCCACGGGATTTGGATCTACCCTTATTGTCAGACTTATTGTCATTTTTCTTCCCTCTTTCAATGGATCTCCCATGAACAGCAAGAGCTTCTTTTTCTGAAATGGAAGACTTTCTCTGCATCTCCTCTGATAGCAGTGAAGACACCACATCATCCATTTTGAAGGTGACTAACATGCTTTCGAGAGCCATCACAAGATGGTCCCATGAATTCGGTAAAGAACACAAAAGTGTGTAGCAACGATCCTCCTCCTCTAACTTGACACCAACTGATGTCAACTATGCAGCCAGCAAATTAAATACATTTAAATGATCCGTTAAGGATCCACCTTCCTCCATTCGCAGAGAGTACAACTTCTTCCTCATGAACAACTTGTTCACCAGAGATTTGGCCTGATACATGGCCGCAAGTCTTTCCCACAAACTATTTGTGGTTTTCTCATCTAGAACATTCAAAAGAACTACATCAGTTAAACAGAGTCTTATGAGACCCTTAGCTTTATGATCTTTGATATCCCAATTTGCTTGAGCTATAGTTGCTAGTCTTGTAGCACTTGAAGTCGCTTCCCATAGGTCACGATCTTCCAACAGCCCTTCCATCTTGAGATTCCACAACTTGAAATTAGTGCCATTGAATTTCTCCACCTCCATTCTTCCATATGATGAACTCGCCATCTCAATCTGCAAATAAGATTCAGAATGCTCTGCACAAGACTCCCACTCAGCTTGAGATTAGCTCAAAAAACCCTACCCAACAACTAGGATCAAAAGATGATCAAGCTTTGATACCACTTGTAAGAAAACTTAGGTGCAAAAATAGCTTCCTACACTAACCTCCTGGGGAAAGTATTGTGCAAATTCTTTCAAATCCTTACAATTTCAAATTCGTTAACTACTGTAACAAAGATATTGCAGCATATACCATACATACAGAAAATAGATAGAGAAGATTGAAACACATAAACACAAAGATATGTCAGTGGGGAAAAACCTTTTGGTAAAACAACCCCACCCCTCCAAAACCTGCACAATGTATTATCTTTAACACAAAGATTACAACACACTTGCAATGCAAGTTCTTTCAGGAAATGAGAGACAAAGCCAACAAGACTTATCAAACTTGTGTCTCTCCCATAGAAGCAGCATCATATATATAGGCTCCTCGGGACCCAACAAATACCCAAAATAGGTGTTTGGCATCCAACCACCAAGACCCATGCACAAAGCCACATGTACACAGTTGTTACATGTAATCCCAAGAATAGGTGTCCATCCCTAGAATAGACTATGACAGCTTGTCATAGAATCCACCAAAAATAATGATCACAAGAGAAGTGTAAGAGAATCTATCATACCAACCTATTTTTGGCATATTCTCTTACACACACCAACCACTCCTCCTTGGGCGCCCAAATAGGCCCAAGTCAAAAGATGCTCTTACGCCTGTCATAGCACATTCCTTAAATTTCTCTTACACTTCATAGGAATCCGTCATAACTGTTTCAGCCATGATTTCCTTACACATAATACAAGATGCCGACACATCAAGTGGAGTGACACATCAACATGCCAACTAGACATGTACACTCACACTTAATTACATTATTTGCAAAAAATACATTTACAAAACAAATAATAAGAATAGGAATTATCCAAGGTTGAGACACCTTATTCCTAACAAAAATGGGTTCCCAATTTTGAGAAATCCAAGTATGCAAATCCGAGAGAGAGGGCCAAAATACCCTAAATCTAAGGATTGCAACATTAGATGAGAAGTCATCCACATTTTTAAAGATCTCATCATCTATTTCAGAATCAAGATTAACCACGACAGGATCACTTACAAAGAAAGGCAATGTAGAAGGGGAGGACTGGAAGCCCCCTCTCTGAGCAGAGGAAGCTCCACAAAGACTGACTTCAAAAGCTTCCACATCTACATAAGAAATAGCAGAAGACTCATCCAACAAAGCACCACCAGACGTAGAAATAGGAAGCCCCGAACGAGCAGCACTAGAATCAGGTCGGGCAGCACTAGGCACCAAAAGGGAAAGCCTCAAGCGAGCCACAGCAATGGCTACAGGGCGAGTAGCAAGAGCCGCACCAGACGCCAAGAGTGAAAGCCCTGAACCAGCAGCAATAGCTGCAAGTCAAGTAGTAGGATCAGTTTCAAAAAGGGCTAAAGTGGGAACGAGAGCCATCATAGTTTTTTTAATTCCTCTACTTTTTTTTGTTAGATTTGCATATAACTATTAGATATCTATCTCTTATCCTTAACATTAATCTCTATTTTTCTTGGCATAAAAAGAGACTCATTTGGTTATCCTTCCAAATTTTTTTGTTAACATGATACAAAAAAATGATTACTTTTTTAGGGTGTTTTTTATAGATTGTTCAAACTATTATCTTTAAAATGAGTACTTTTGGTTCATATTCTCATTTGTATTGTTCATAGTAAAGGGTGTGTTTCAAATATGCAATATTATTAAATAATACATTTTCTAATCTTTTTTTAAATAAAGTTTTCTTAAGGGTTCTCCACTTTGACTTAAATATTTTCAAATGTGATTTAAAAGCTTATGTTTGCTAGAGTTACAAATAATGTAAACATTTCTTGTAACTCTACCCGATGACCCTAGTAAAAATTTTTATAAGTTTCTATATTAATACCTACTTTGTTCATAACCCTAGTTAAGGTTTTTTTAGGCTTGTATTAGATATCATTTAATATTTAAGTTGGGTCTATTCCTAAGTCCTAACCCAAGTTCTATGAACTTTTTTTCTTCATGTATTTGTATCTTACGATGATCGGAGACATACATGGTCATACTTTAGAGTCGAATTCTCTTAATTAGAGAACATCTTTTGAAACCTTATTATCAACATTGGTATTTGATAAAAACATATACATTTTATAAAATCTTATGTGATGTTTGGACAATTTATGAAAATCAATTTTTTTAATATACACACACATGTTTTAAATTAAGTAAAACAAGTTTTACAGGGTGCCTAAAACCCACAGGTCTAGAACAGAAGAATGAATCCGAAACAAAACAAACAAGAAGCAAACCATTGAAAGGCCAGTGATGGATAACCACTACAAGGCAGACCAAATGAGGCGAGAGATAGCCAGGGCACCACCTAGAGTCAAATAGAATACAAGACTAATCCAAGAGTGGCAGAAGAGAAGCAACGACACCCGACCACCAAGCGAGGAATTAAGGTTGTAAGATTTCTCCCTCAGTGCATTGGAGACGTTCCTTTTCTAGGATACTCTTCACATCTATGGGAAAGTCATCTCCATTTTGCCAAAGCAGCTTGGCATCCTTAGTGACTGCCGAGTTGGCAAACTAGTCTGCCACCCCATTGGCTTCCCTATACACATGGGAGATGAACACCTTATCAAAGGAGTTAAGAATAGCCCAAGTTTCAGCTATAATGTTGGCTATAGTCCAAGAGGGAGGGTGAGAGAGGTTGAGGCAATTGATGATGTTCATTAACCATGTTAAGAGGCAATGATTTAGTTAAGAGGCAATGATTTAGTTATTAAACATGTTGGTTCTTTATGAGATAAAAATAGAAACATTGATGCATTAGTAAATGATTCTTTATGAAACAACAATTATCTTATTATGAATTAACAAATAATTTTTTATTAAGTTTTAAAAAACAATTTTGTATGAAGGTTACACTATTAGTTGGAATCAATTTTTTGAATTAGAAACAAATGACATTTTGATTACTTTGCAAATGAGTTTTGTGGTAGTTGTATTTTTCAATTAGACTATGAGGAACATTATATAAACATAATGATGGGGACATTTAGAGAGAGAGATGATTCTCTTGATTTGGAAAGATTCAATATACTTATAGTGATAGTGTACACAATTTTGAGAGGCGGCCATAATATTTGTAAAAGAATGAGAGTACAATGATTTTATAATGTATCATTGAGTGTAAAAGCATTTGATAGACTAAATGATTTATTCATATTGTATTAAGTTTGATCAGAATTCTTTGTATAGAACGTTTTATTATGAGTCTGAGAGATGAGGATATGCATTGTAAAGAAACAAGGATTGAACTCTGTGTATTATATCAGTTCTTATGAGATTGTGCTACAACTAACAAAACTAATTGCCAATGACACACGGTGTCAGTGAGACACATTGTTAGTAATTTGTTTTACTAGTAAGGTATTTCAATAAGACTGTTAGTGAGATAGCATTGTTAGTGTGACACATAAATCCAGTGAGGCATTGTACAAAGTAAATTTTCAAAGTTAATCCAACAAGACAATTTTGCAAGTGGTTTTATTCCCTAAGAAAGTTTCCACTCAAGACATATTCTGTGTCACATTTTTGTGTATGTTCTTTATTTATCTTTATATCTTCTTCATTTCACTTATGTTGTTCAAAATTTAAAATAATTGTAAAGAGGATAAAAGCATGTATGAACTTTGATTCACACCCCCTACTTAGTGTTCACCATACTCCAACAATGTGTATCAGAGCTAACCCCTTGAATAAAATTTAGGGATTTCTTGACTGCGGTGTGTGGCATGTGAGTTATGACAAAATGAACAAGGGCTCCAAGGCATATAAGTTCCTACCAAAATTTGGAAGAACAAATTTGGTTTTGTCTGATTTGTCTTTGCCATTGAAAGGCTTTCAGCCTGCATTCCTATAATGACTGTAGTTTATTTTGTATGTGCACTTGACATCAAAGACGTTGGATATAACAAACAAAGGAAAAAAGGAATGCCAGATTCTACTTGGGAAAACATGTTAGTACAAATCATTTTGAGTAAGAAGTTGAGGATCTTCTTTGAAACAAACATACATACTACATTCCCAAAAACATCTTCATCACCATCTCCATATATAACCAATGCAAACTGCAAAATCTTCATCTGTCAAATGAATAGTTAGGGATTATAGCCATTAAAGTTTAATTTTATTGAATTAATCTAAAGATAAAAATACACTAGAGTTAGATACAAGGATTTTAACATTGTAAAATAGCACTAAAACATTCCTTGTTAAAATAAAATTGAAAAGCTTAATATTGATTCAAAACAATTGGAGCCAGATACAAGAAATTACAATCAATTATTTAGCAATTTTAGAAGGTATTGGTCCCTGTGTCAAGCCAAGCCAAAAAAAAATATCAACTACAAAATAATAGCTTGAACTCTTACTCAACTAAATATTATTTCTAGATATTACTTTTAGGTTGCAAAAATATTATTTTCAGCTGGTTATATGATTAAAGACCTATGAGATTGTTCCATAATTCTATTAAACATATATTTCAAAAGCATTATAATTTACATTAAATTTGTATACAACCTAAATCACACTGAATTTTAGTCTTCTATAAAAAATGCCTCAAGATGTTATTTGATGAATTATTGTGCTTTATGAATTATGCGCAGAATGGATTTGTTGACAAGACTTTAGAAATGTTCACTCAAAATGCAAAACCGGTGGTGCAATGGCTAACTAGGTCATTCTTACCTACAAGAAAAACTCAAGCAATCTGTGTGGGGAAAATTTCAACATTAAATTAAAGAAATCTTGCATGTAATTTAGTCAAGCATTGATTACACTATTCACAAGATAGAATCTTGCATGTAATTTAGTCAAGCATTGAGTACACTATTCATAAGACAAAATCTAGTAGCCACCAGATGGCCTTAATCAAGCACAAACTAAAGCTAATGTAATGTGTTACCTTATTCTACTTAAGGGAAAATGTCAGAAATAACAACAAATAAAGTATCTCAAAACATAGTTTGCATGATTGATCATGAGCAATTAAGTGTTGTCAGGTTTAACAAATGGAGTTCCGTAGAGTAGCCAAAGACAACAGTTGAATAGGGTACACACATGGACATCCTAAAGACTCTTAGCTAGACTTAAGCTTGTATATCCCCTATAATGTTGTCCTATAATTTCTAAATGAAAGAATATTTATATATAAGCTTGTTATCTTGATCGATAGTGAAAAAATCACATGTTAGTCATGCTTATTCTGCTTATTTCAATAAGACAAGTTTTTGACTTAGAAATCTAGTGTACATAGTACTTACATAGGTGATAGGAAGAGTGCCAGTGGTGTTATTTTTCCTGCACAACACACAACCATGAGACATGAATCATAATGAAAAACTCTCATGTAGATCCAACTAAATGTAAAGCTCTTGCCACCCAAATAATCAATCTACATACAACTACCATATCCATGAAAGACAACCCAAATCTTATAAATCCAAATGAAAAATAAAATCAACTAATATGCAGTATACATGCAAATAAAAATGAGCAAACAATCCCACAAATACATAGAACAGATTGCACATAAAAATGAGGACACCTACAAAAAAACTCCTCCATACAAATGAGAAAGAAATTTATAGCAAAATTCATATGAAAATATGATACACTACAAAACCTACTCACTCAAATGTCTATCCACATACAAAGCCTTTCAAGGAAAAGCAACCAAAATATAAATTGCTTCGTGCTTAAGGATAGGGTACACTTTTTATGATACAATGAAATAAATGGAACTTGTATTCTGGTCATTATCACCCACCATTTTAAAACCCAAATCTTGAATAGAAATCACCAATTTACTCTTCCTTCAACTAAAATCCAATAGCCGCCATTATTCTTCTCTGACCATTCTAAAAAGAAAACCTTGACTACAAATCCTAAAATTCATTCTAATACATTCAATATTTTACCTCCACTATGATTCATTCTAACCATGATCATCCAAATATAGACAAATAAAAATAACTTGCAACCAATATAATCCTTGTCTTGTATTTTTCTCAGTCTTGAAATCAATAAGCACAATAGATTTCACCCAAGAAACCCCCATTTCTACGCAAATAGAACACTATAATCTTGCAAAAAATACACCAATTCTATCCCAAAAGATGTTGCAATTGCAGTTGCTTTATACAGTGTCCTAAAATCACATGACTGGATGACCAAGAGAAAGCTTCTCATGGGGTTTGGCAAACTAAAACTACGTAAGTCTCGTAGCTACATTTGAAAGAAAGGCATACTCACCTTGAGAAGAAACTAATGGATGCATAATTGATTTCTCAATTTGTTCTATATTGTACAGACCCCTCCTCTGGTTACCACGTTAATCCTTAGTTCTTTAGGTCCAGCGACATTCCTTTGTTCAGAGTGTAGTGGATTTGTGTTGTGTTGTCATGCTCTTGCCTCCCACTTTGCAAGAAGGTCTGGGCAGTCCTCTGTGGCATGAGGCATATCCCTACAATGCCCACATCAAGCTTTCTATGGCTAGGGACATTCCCTGGAGATGTGCCCAATCTCATCACAATTGTAGCATTAGACAAGGCTCGTTTGTCCACCACCTCTTCCTCCTCAGTACCCCACTTCATAGCCTCCCCTGTACCTACCTCAAGCTCCTTTGTCGGCTGCAGGGCTACTAGCATCCTCTACCCTGAAAGAGATCCTTTTGAATCTTTCTGTTAGCACTTTCAAGGCACAATAGTTCTCGTGATCTAGATAGGGTCGTTAGTCGAGTGCCCATATATAGATAGACTACCTGAACTATGGCGATGGAATTGTAGAGGGAGACCACAGCACGAGGGAAAGCTAACCTCAAAACTCTCTTCCCCTCTCTAGAAACATGAATTGGACAAATTGTTGATAGTATAAACCCTAATTTCACAGGATAGACACCTATCTTTGATAACCTAACTCAGTAAATACAAAGTACAATACCCATGCTATCTATCCAAACTATTCATTACTCTTGCATGGAAGATCCAAAGTGTTGCAAGTTCAAGCACCCCAATATCTATTTTACTGGCCCTAGATTTGAAGGATGTGCCTTCTCTTGTCTTGATATGTGCAAAAGTAGCTACCCACCATCTGCAATGCAAATCAACAGTCGACAAAATACCTTCCATAAAAATTTTGCTTAAAAAATATTCAAGTTTTTGATATCACATAAGGGAAATAAACATATGGAGAAGTTTCTTATAATTTGATTAGCTGTTTAAAAAGAGTTTAATCACTGTTTAATAGCTATGCCTCCGGAATAGTTTCCTGCCTTGGTAGGAACTAAAAAGAAATAGAGAAAGGAAAGAGGTCAAACAAAATATTGTAGAACGAATCTATGACATGTCAAGTAGTGGATAGTTGAATGAATCACCCATGTATATTGATGTGTAGTGTAGTGAAGAAGATGTTTTCTTTGTCAGTGAAAATGATCGTAAACGAGAGTGTGAGATTGATTTAGAAGATGAATTATTGAGCACTCTAGATACAATCAAGCAACTAAGAAAAGCAAACCAGAGACAAGAACAAAAATGTCAACAAGGAAAAAAAGGAAACAAATTCAAGGATAAGGTACTCTTAGATTTTGCTAAAGTTTTTCTAAATCTTGAAGAATCTAACAAATTGATTTTTTTTTAAAATAAAGGGCGGGTGAAAATTTATTCAAACTGAAAGAGAAACAAGAACAAATAGAGAAAGGGAATCAAACAGCCCTATCAAGATCAACCAAGTGATCAAATTGATGGGACAAGCCCATTAGAAGTTGAGTCTTATCAACAATGTTCCAATTACACATATGGTCAGAAGCCCACTTCGCCAGACAATTAGTAACACTATTCCATTCCGTAGGAATATGAGTGAACATAACAGACTCCAAAGAAGTACACAAATTATGAATCTGGTCTGCAATCAAAGCTAACTTCCAACTAACAACTTTTTAATGTTGTTGATTCAATAGACCTATCACCACTTGAGAGTTGGATTCACAAATAAGCCTTCTCCAACCAAGGTCACAAGCATTCTTCACAACATACAAAATAGCTATGGCCTCCATCAGGTTGTTAGTGTGATGAGCTTTATAAATTGAAAATAGAAACTGAACATCCCCCTTACTATCTCTACCAACACCGCCAATACCAGCAGGGCCTGGATTGCCCTTAGAAGACCCATCCGTGTTGATTTTAAGAACACCCTGCGGAGGAGCACTCCACTTCCCACCCTATTTATCTTTTGTAAGGGATGTCTACACATATTTCTTAGCATTTTTCCATGTGAGGGGGGAATATTCAGACAATTATTGAAAATATCTTCCCCTAGTTCCATGGCCACAGAAGTGTCACATTTTTTAGAAATGGTTTTCCCCAAAGAATGGAGAATTTTCTACCATAAGAGAGGAACCTCCAAAAACTCATCCTTAAAGATACGACAATTCCTCTCCAACTAGATATGCCAAATAATAAAGGAGGGTCCAATTGTCCAGGAAACTTGAAGAAATGAAGTCTTCACAGGAGCCTTACCCCAACAAGCAAAGAATTTTGCCAGTGAGTAAACATGCCAACAGGATTGGTTCCACACATTCCACCAAGAGTGCCAACTATGTCTAGTGAAAGAGCATTGGAAAAAGAGACAAGAGACATTTTCTTCACTAGTCCGGCATAGAACACACATTGAGGGTCCTTGGAAGCCATGCTTGCATAAATTATCCCATGTAAGGAACCCGCTATGGACCACCAACCACATAAAAAAATTGCATTTGGGCCAAGAAAACTTGTACCAAACTAGCTTCCACCAAGGCACCTGAATGTCCCCCAATGTCTATCGGAGAAGCTCAACATATCCTACAAACACTAAAAATTTCCCTAACCAATCCTCACTGTCCCAAGCAAGAACATCATTAGCCACCAAAGTAGTACACTCATGAGACTACAAAATCTGAAACAACTCCTTCCTATCGTCCTCAAATCCTCCCAGAGGCCATTCAGAAGGGTGTTTCCAACGAAAGGAAGGAGCCAAACCTCTAACACACCCTATCTTATAAAAATCAATTGTGTCCCAATCAGTAGCACTAAAATTTTGATAGAGGGCATGAAGCTGTGGATGAGTGGAAAGGATAGGAGGGTGCCCATCCCAAGAGTCAAGCCAAAATAAAGCTTGTGATCCCGAATGACAAATCCAAAAGAGACCATCTTTAACCAACTGAGCTCCAAACTTTAGCATATTCCAAATCATGGATCCTCTCCCTTCCAGAGGAAAGCGGCGAACTTCAACCACATCAATATCTAGAAAATACTTATGGGTGAGAATACAAGCCCAAAGTTGATGCTGGTTAGTACACCAATGCCAATAAAGCTTTGCAACAAGAACCTATCCATTTAAAATAGATTATCATAAGCCAAGGCCACCCTCCTTCTGAGGTATACACACTATTTCCCATTTAACTAGACTCCATTTAGAAGTTGAAAGGTTCCCAGTCCAAAGGAATTGATGGGACAAAGCATCAAATTCGTGAAGAAAATACATAGGAGCAGCATGAACAAAACACCTATAAATAGGAAGGGCTTGAATAACCAAATTTAATAGAGTCAGGCGAGCAGTAGTTGATAGCCATTGATGAGTCCAATGGTTAACCTTTTGTTGTAGTTTCTCAAGAAAAACTTGCCAGGAAGATCTAGGATGTCTACCAACAGTAAGAGGAATACCCAAATAAACAAAGGGAAGAGACCCAATTTGAAACCTCAAAATAGCAGCAATATGCCTTTGAATAGCCTTGGGAGTATTGAAGAAAAAAATGGAGGATTTGTTCTCATTAAATTTCTAACCTGAAGCTGCAAGATACACATCCAAAGCATGCCTAAAAGAAGTAGCTTCCTGAAGATGGGCTTGTCTCATAAATGAAGTATCATCCACAAACTGAAGATGTGAAAGAGGAGGCAAGCCAGCACCCCATTTCAACCCATGAATTGAACCCTGACGAGCACAAAGGTTAAGAAAGAAGCCCAAACCCTTAGCCAGAATGATAAAGAGGTAAAGTGAAATAGGGTCCCCTTGGCAAAGTCCTCTAGAGGCATGAAAGGGCTCTGAAGGAACCCCATTCACAAGAACAGAAAAAGAAACTGAAGAAACACAACTCATAATCTAGTCCCACTGTTGGCAAAAACCAAAGGCCAAGAGGATCTTTTGGAGAAAACTCCATTTGACTTTGTCATAAGCCTTAGCCATATCCAACTTAATGAACATAGCTCTCTCTTTTGATGTATGCATAGAATGAATAACTTTAGAAGCAATAACAATCCCATCAAGAATTTTCTTACCAGCCACAAAACCACCTTGTTCTTCCGAAATCACAACCAGAAGGCATATCTTGAGTCTGTCAGCAATCAATTTGGTGATAATTTTGTACACAACATTACAAAGAGCAATGGGATGAAAGGAGTCAAGATTATCATCACCTTCTTTCTTGGGGATAAGAGTCAGTAAAGTAGAGTTCAATGCATGAAGTATTTTCTTATTCTGAAGGGATTCCTTAACCACCTCAAAGAGATCCATATTAATAATTTCCCAAAATTCCTAAAAGAATTTCACAAGGAAGCCATCTGGGCCTGGAGCTTTACCTTTATTCATTCAAAACACAACCTCTTCAAGTTCTAACATCAAAATTGGATGAATAAGAGAATCATTCATTATGTTGGTGATAAGAGAGGGATTGCAAGAAAGTATCAAGTTCTCCTCCTCAAGTGTAGGCCAAGAATCTTCAGCAAAAAGGGTAGAATAAAATTGAAGGGCTTCCTTGGTCATAGCAGACTGAGAGGAAATCTATAGTCCTTCTGTTGTAACAAGAGAAGAAATATACCCTTTGTTATGATGAGCCTAAACAGAATGATGAAAAAAAGAAGTATTTCTATCTCCTTCCTGTAGCCAATCAATGCGAGTCTTTTGTTTCCAGTAAATCTCTTTCCGAAGTGCTCATTCTTCCACATCCCGCATAGCCTGGGATTATGCCCTGCCAAGAGCCTCTATAATCCTAGAGTCCCTGATTTGGTGAGTAATCACTGCAAGATGATCTAGAGAATTCCTCTTTTTAGACTGAAGGTTTCCAAAGAAAGAGGTATTCCATCTCTTAAGATGATATTTGACATATTTAAGTTTCTTCTCAAAGACAAACATAGACGTGCCATAAATTGGGCCACCCTCTCTCCACCACTTAGCCACCAAATGATAAAGGGATGAGTCACAGAGCCACATAAGCTGGAATGTAAAAGAAAGGTTCTTAGGGAGTGCAATAGGAGAAGAAGAGAACTTAATTGGCCAATGATCAGAACCTCTCCAATCAAGAATTTCAGAACTCATAATCAAGCCACCTCCAACCCAATAACTATGAGATTTGATGAAAAACAAACTATTAAGCCCAAGAAACCTGCATGCAAAAAACTTGTTATAGGAGAGAAGCAGAAAGAAAGAAAAAGAAGAACTCAAAAGTTACTCAAAATGTGAGAGAAAAATTATAATCCGAGTTATTGAAAAAAGAATTACAAGGTTCAACTTATAAAGGTGAACAAAACCCTAAAGCCTAAAAAAGCTAGGTTGCACATTAATAATTAATAAAAGAATTAATTATTAATGCACCAAAGAGAAAGCTTAAGCACTAAAGAGTAATAACTTAACAAATTAAATCAATATGATTTAATTAGTAAGAAAACTAAATATTACTCTAACAACCCCCCACCCCCCTTAAGCTAAGCACAGGGGGTAAGCTAACCTAGCACAGCTATGAAAGCAGGAAATGGGTCCCGACAATAAGGCCTGATCAGGTACCCAATACAAGGAAATCTCTGTAAACCAGAGACAAAGGAGAAAACCCAGTGGGAAAAACCCCTCTCCAAAAAGAGATAGAAAAATGCAAAAAAAAAAATGGCTCAAGAGACTCTCTCAAAACCATAAGTACAACTAGCCCCCCATGAGAGAGGGATGACACCAAAGCCCCCCAAGAATGATGGAACCCCGATGGAAATGATCGAACCAATGGAACTCCAATGCGGAAGAGTGAAAGTCAGTGGACACTGAAGAGGTAACCTTGAAAGATGAGGTGTCACTCAAAGATCAAGCTGATGCTCAAAGGAGTAAACACAAGGATCTTGAAAGGGAATCCCCAATGTAGGTGGTGTGACAGGTGTGCTGAGACTGTCATGAAAGAGGAGATGAATGTCCTTTGTAGAATCCTCAACAAGTGCACTTGTTGCACTATCCCGAACCTAGCTTTTTTAGGCTTTAGGGTTTTGTTCACCTCTATAGGTTGAACCTTGTAATTCTTTTTTCAATAACTTAGATTATATAATTTTTCTCTCACATTTTGAATAACTTTTGAGTTCTTCTTTTTCCTTCTTTCTACTTCTCTCCTATAACAAGTTTTTTGCATGCGGGTTTCTTGGGCTTAATAGATTATTTTTTCATCAAATTTCACATGGTATCAGAGCTTGGTCACAGGTTCAAATCCCATCGGATAATGCTGAGGGGGAGATTATTGGAAAAATGATCGGCGCTCCTCTCAGGATTCCCGACATGACTTAACCACCTCCTGTGTCTTCTATAAGTCTATTGGTTGTATCGGGCATTAATAGGTCGATCGTTTGGTGAAACGACAACCACACTTGTAATAAGATCTGCTGCTACCTATTCTTAATGTTTTGAATTTTTAAGGAGCAAGGGTTTGACAGAAGAAATTTGGGTTTTTTTATTGATTTGAGAGTTTTTGGTTATAGTTTTCAGACTGGTATTCTCTATAGGACATTATTTTTTGTTTCTTTTTTGCCTAAATTTTTGTTTTTTAAAAATAGCACTTTTTATAGGCGTTGTAGTTCTTTTAGGGTTTCTGTTGTTAATCTAGAGGTGAAGGAATTTTTTGAGCATTTTGGGCCCAAATGGACCTCACCATTGTGCTTAGAAGGCCCAGGAGATTTAATTTTCATATAAAGTTTGTCATTTTTTGCCACAGTAGCCTCTAGAAAAACAATTTCCCTCTCCTAGGTCATACAACACAAATTTTGAGATAAAAAAAATTAAATAAAAAACCTTGTTTTAAGGTTTTTTGGGCGCAAGAAGAACGCGTCGTCAATGGTCCACCTGTCCGCAACTAGCGTGCTACCCATGCCTAGCCTACGCCCAGCGCACCATGAGCGGCCTGCTCGGGAGCCACCACGGCTAGACCACCACCTCCGCCCAGCCGCAGTGCCACCTCTACCCAGCCGTAGCGTCGCCTCCACCCAGTAGCACCACCTGTGCTCCGCCCACGATCCGCCAACTACTAGTGATGTCAACATTCTAACTGCTAATGTCATTTCCTGACAACTTCTTCAATTTTTGCGGTGAGCAAAAAAATTTTCCGGCGAGGCAGGTCCTTGACGTGCAGACGGCCATCAATTTTTTTCCCCTCTCTATGTTTTTCCAGAGAGCTCCATTTCAGAGGTACAGATGGTTTTTTGGCCATAACTTTTGCATACGGTATCATTTTTTAGAAAATGAAATATCACCGAAAAGCTCTTTCCAAGTTGGAAACCATGATGCTAGTGTAATTTTTTGATTTTTCCATTTGATCAGCTATTTTTGGTGTCAAAGTGGAGGCTTCATTTTTTCCTCTCTACATCTGGAAATCAGGTTTTTTCCTTATTTTTTCTTCCTACATACCTATTTCAAGTGTACCGGAGATAGTATAATATTTTATGGGGGGGTGCAAATTATCTTTCTGTCATTTATTTCAAAGAGACCCTTATACTTATGTCTACCTTCTCTCAATGGAAAACTCTTCTATCAGTCACCTTACACCTCACAACTACCACACTTGGAAAGGACAGATGACCAGATTGCTTATGGAAAAAGGGTTATAGTCATGCCTTGATGAGGCTCCGCCAGTTCTACAAAGGCCTTATGAGGCTTTGCCAGTTCTACAGAGGCCTTATGAGGCTCTTATGTAGAGAAATAGGATGGATGAGGCAATGGGCCTCATTGCACTGAATATTTCAGATGGGTTTTTGTTCCACCTGGATGGTTTGACGACACCTAAGGCTATGTGGAATAAGCTTTCCACCTTTTTTGGCACAATGAATGAGTTGAGGGTTCTCCAAATAGATGTAGAGTTTACCTCCTTGGTACTTGAATCATTCACCAGCATTGAGGACTTCTTGATGAAGTTCAAGTCTCTTTGATCTATTTTACAAGTTTCTGGAAAGACGAAGTTAGATGATGAGTGTATCTTTCTGATAATCTCAAAGCTTTGAGGTCCTTATCAGATTTTCACTTCTACCTTCTACTCCACTATGGATGCACTGGGTGCATGACATGTTATGTCCTCTTTTGAGACATTTTGTGATAAGTTGCCTTGTGTGTAGTCCAAGCTCACTTAGATAAATTCTCTTATAGGTTCATAGTCACAAGCATTGCTTTCCAAGACACATCAGGGTACATAGAAGCAGAAGCTAAAGAAGATATTAGATTCCTCTTCTCAGCACTCTACTAGCCCACCATCTTCTTCTAAGAAGGAGAAACAAAAGACTAAGAGCCCTACATGTTCCTATTTTCAGAAGGGACCTCATGATGAGTCACATTGTTTTCAAAAGAGATTTGATGGCTATGAGAAATAGATTGCAAATTTGCAAGATCTTTTTTAGAAGAGCATTGTTTCCTCTCCATCCCCTTCTACCTCACAAGGGTCTACTTTTTAGTCTTCTTCCACATCTTTGACATCTAGACAAGATTTTGGACAAGGTCATGCATTACGGGCATCCATTGCACCCCCTTCATAGGTCCCTTGGATATTGGATTCAGGTGCTTCTCACCATATGGCATCCTCTCAAGGGGTCTTCCCTACTATTGAGGCTTCCCCCATTCCTCATATTCTCATGGGGAATAGCATTGTCCTAAAAATCTATGGGAAAGGTTCAGTAGGCATTCAGAATGGCACATTTAATGATGTATTGTATGTTCCATCTCTATCTGTAAACCTTCTCTCAATTTATCAGATTATGCATAGTGGATCAAGGAAGACAGTTGAGTTCACTACTGATTCAATCTTCATTCAGGATAGTACGACAGGAGGCAATGTTGCTAAAGGGACAATTGATCATTCCACCCGTCTCTACACCTTCTCACACTTTGGTCCACCAATCTCCATTATCGGAGCACAACTCTCCTCTTTTGTGAGAGCATCATGTGGTGTAGTCAAGTTGCTTGAACCTTTGTATTGTTCCTGAGATCACTGCTATGGATTCCACACCACATGCTATTGAGGTCTTTTCTCTTCAGCAAGATTCTTCTTCAGCACTACTTGCCCTTAAGCTAAGCATAGGGGGTAAGCTAACCTAGCACAGCTATGAAAGCAGGAAATGGGTCTCGGCAACAAGGCTTGATCAGGTACCCAATACAAGGAAATCTCTGTAAACCAGAGACAAAGGAGAAAACCCAATGGGAAAAGCCCCTCTCCAAAAAGAGATAGAAAAATGTAGAAAAAGAAATGGCTCAAGAGACTCTCTCAAAACCATAATTACAACCAGCCCCCCATGAGAGAGGGATGAGACACCAAAGCCCCCCCAGAATGATGGAACCCTGATGGAAATGATCAAACCAATGGAACTCCAATGTGGAAGAGTGAAATTCAATAGACGCTGAAGAGGTAACCTCGAAAGATGAGGTGTCACTGGAAGGCCGAGTTGATGCTCAAAGGAGTAAATACGAGGATCCTGAAAGGGAATCCCCAATGTAGGTGGTGTGATAGGTGTGCTGCCACTATCATGAAAGAGGAGATGAATGTCCTCTATAGAATCCTCAACAAATGCACCTGGTGGCTCGATGAATGGAGTTGGAGAGTCAGACAGTGCTAAAGAAGAATCCTGCTAAAAATAAAAGACCTCAACAGGATGTGGTGTGGCAACCATAGCAATGATCTTAGGAACAATACAAGGTTCAAGTGACCTAACTGCACCACATGATGCTCTCACAAAAGAGGAGAGTTGTGCTCCGACAATGGAGATGGTGGACCAAAGTGTGAGAAGGTGTAGAGACGGGTGGAATGATCGACTATCCCTTTAGAAACAATGCCTCTTATCGCACTATCCTGAATGAAGACTGAATCTATAGTGAACTCAACTATCTTCCCCAATCCACTATGTCTAATCTGATAAATTGAGAGAAGGTGGCCACCTTAAATTATTGTGATTTATTATATAAATTTCATTAGAAACACAATATGTTACATTTATCCAACCTGAAAAATAAATCTATTAAGCCCAAGAAACCTGCATGCAAAAAACCTATTACAGGAGAGAAGCAGAAAGAAGGAAAAAGCAAAACTCAGAAGTTACTCAAAATGTGAGAGCAAAATTATAATCTGAGTTATTGAAAAAAGAATTACAAAGTTCAACCTATAAAGGTGAACAAAACCCTAAAGCCTGAAAAAGCTAGGTTGCACATTAATAATTAATAAAAGAATTGATTATTAATGCACCTAAGAGAAAGCTTAAGCACTAAAGAGTAATAACCTAATGAATTAAATCAATATGATTTAATTAGTAAGCAAACTAAATATTATTCTAACACTAACAAGAAACCTATCCAAATGTTTTGAGATAGCTTCCTGACCACTTCGTCTATTGTTCCAAGTGAAAACCCCATTTGAAGGCTTAACATCAATAACATAAAGAACATCCACCTGGGCTTGAAAAAGATCAGAAACAGGGTCAAGCCTAGGCCAACCTCCTCTTTTCTCCTCAAGACTTAAAATAGAATTAAAATCTCCTCCTAAAATCCAAGGAAAATAAGGAGCACAAGAACACACATACCTAATGTGATCCCATAGATGACTCTTCCCACAAATGTCAATAGGGGCATAAACATTTGTCACAAGAATAGTCTCATCAGAGTCCAAGGTAGTAGCCACCATAGAGATTGAGTAATGACTAGAAATCCACCAACGGGGAGAAATCTTCTAAGGGTCCCAGAACAAAGCCAAACCTCCATAATTCCCTTGCGAACCAATACTTTGACAATGACCAGCGTACCAAATGTGTGGAGCATACTGATGCATAACCTTAATAGAAACCTTAGTCTCTTGAACACAAAAGACATCCGGAGAATGAATTACAATCAAATCATGAATAGCTTTTTGACGACAGGTGCTATTAACACCCCTCACATTCCAAGAGAGAATGATCATGAAGGGGTTTGAGAAAAGTGAGCATCAATAGGTTTAACAAACCCAGATTCCACCAACAGATCTCCAGTCATTTTTATCTTCTCAAGGTCCATCTTCTACCCTTTTGAGGAGCTATCAGCAAGACCTTTCTTAAGGGGTCGTTGTTGCACTCTCAATCTATGAGATGAACCCTTATTTTGAGATGAAACTAAAACTTATTTAGCTAAATCTGCCAAAATAATGTCATCCTCTATGGAATTATTTAAATTCACCTAAGCCACTTGTTGTCCCTGAATAGCTTGAACTGGTACAACCTCCATATTGACCTCATCACTATTAGAAGTGACCACATGTGGGACTCCTTCTTCCAAAGCTAAATTCTCCAGCACCTCAAACCTGTTAAAGCCTCCATCTGTCTGTCTATCCTTGAATGTCCTCTTTTGACCTCATCCTTTAGCCTTAGTTTTAACTGGTACAAATCCTTCCTTGTCCTTTCCCTAAGGTTCAGCCATCATGGGAGCTTTCCCTTTGTCCTCTTTACCCAAAGGAGGAGGTTGAGAAGAGGGGGAATGAGCTTCTTTATGAACTTTAGAGCATTGTCACAGGAGATGGCCATACTAATGACAAAATCGACATCGAAAAGGTAGATATTCATAATCTAACTACTGAATCCATGATGAAGATCCCAAACAAATTTCCATGGAATCCGGCAGGGGATTATTCAAATCTATCTCAACACAAATTCGGAGAAAAGAAATCATCTTTTTATCAAGGGTTTGTGTAGCAACTGCCGTAGGCTTTCCCAAGAGACTACAAATTTTATGTAAGATGTCTTCTCGCCAAAAATCCAGGGGGAGGCGAGGTAGACGAACCCAAAGAGGAGCTCAAGAAGGCATCTCTTCAACTAAATTAAAACCTGCATGCCATGATTTAATAAATAGTCCAGCCTGATTATAAAAATATGGACCACCTTCAAAAACTCTATTGCGATTTGTCATATTCGAGAAAATAACCATAAAATAGCTATTTGTTGCAAGCATAATTTCCATATCTCCTTCAATCTGCCAGAAACGCTGGATCCAAGCTTCTAGAGTGGACAAAGGAATGTGAATGCTAAGAAACTTACAGATCAGAGCATGTCTGCTCCAATATGAGACATCTTTTTCCACCAAATTAGGAGAAATGACCAAAACTGGGCGATCTTGGGTTCTAGGAAGACACCCATTAACCTTCTTCATTTTAGGACCAGGACTCATATAAAACGTATCTGCTTGTTGTGCATGCATGCTTGAAAAGGACCCATTATGAGCCTTGTCCATGCGAGAAAGCTCCACAACTGATGCCATAGAAATCTCTACCATGCAAAGATTGAAGCCAAGAAAAAAAAAAAACCAAAACAGCTGCCAGCAAACAGAAAAAATCCCCCCAGACACCAATCAGAAACAAAACCCACTACAAAAAATAAAAAACTACCCCGCTGCTGAAATGCTTCCACAAATCCCACGCATGCAGACCCGCAACCAAGCTAGGGCACCTCCATTTTTCCAAAAGATTCACATCCCAACAAATTGATTATTAGTTTTAAAGAGAAAAATAGAATTAGAAGCTAAAAGGATAGTTGATTCTACAAAATCTGATCAAACGTATAAATGTTAAATATTTGAAGAAGGTCTTGAAAGCTTAAAGAAATTATTAGAAAACAATCAGAAGATTGATGAAAACACCAAAAAGTTGAATCAGATTCTAAGAAGATAAAAATATCATCAAGATAGGCTAAAATTTTAGGAGGGACAAAGTTTGGGAGTAAAAGATCAGACATGAAATAGTATTTTCAACAAAAGAGGAAAAGTGTTTCAGAGTTAAACAAACTCAAAGAAAAAGGATAGACCCTAATTATAACTCTACTAGTCGTGAACTTGAAATAGAGATGAAAGTAAAAGACGATACTAGCGATAATGAAAGAAGAAGATCAAGCAGATTCTCAAAGAAATAACATTTAAAAATGTATGATTATTTTAAATTTAATCGTTATTGTTGTTTATGTTCTGCATATGGTCATAATGCAAGAAACTGTTGGATGCACACAAAGAAAGTTGATTTAAAAAGGGGTTCTTATGTATTGTCAAATAGGGGGAATAAGATCCTATGTTTCAAGTACAATCATTTTGGTCATACTGCAAAGTATTGTAGAACAAAATGAGAAATATTAGATTTGGGTTCTCAAGAAGATCTATCTCATGTGCTTCTCTAATTAGTCTTAATTCGATTTGCTATAACTACAAAACTCATGATCATATACAAAATTTTTGTAAGAGAAAATCAGACTCTTTGAAAAAAAACCGAGGAATGGAAAAATAAAAGTTTGGAAAAGAAAAGAACCCGAGAAAGATTTACAAAAATAAGAAAATAAAAAGACAAAATAAGCTTAAAGTTAATAGTCTTCTAAAGGAACAAAAGGTTCTATTGGTGAAATCATGTTGAGAAGTCTTAGACAATTGATATCTACTGTATAAATTGATTCTTATGAAGAAAATGAGACCTATCATAATATACTGTTCAACTTTTGATTCTAGTTCTGGAGATATGTCGTTCATTAATTGACATCTTCTCTATAGCTGGAATCTGCAATCAAGTGACAAACAGTACCATTTGTTTGATAAAAATTCCATACACCTATTTTTTGTTGACGAAAGGAATCTCTTGAATTTCTATTTTTGAATCATGGAGAGATATCAAATTAATATGCTTTCATTTTTTATATTGTGCTTTACTAGTATACAGTTGATTATGAGCTCAAGCAATATTGACTTATAGTTCATTGAATATTGATCGTCATGTTGTTGTTTGAGAACATACATTGCAAGTTTGAGATCCAAATATATTGTGAAGCTAACAGGAAGTTGCACAGGTTATGATCTTTAGTTGATTATGACCTTGATCATACAAAATAGAAAGGATTGATATTTAGTTTGTACAAACAGTGAAAACCATCTGTAATTCAGTGGCATGGCTTATCAGTTTAATTTGATTTGCCAAGAAAATGTTTTTGAACATGATTGGCATTTGTCTAGACAGATCTGAAAGATACCATTGTCTTCAGAGTAGTTCCAATTTCTACAATATGGGTTGTGACTGTCAGTAGTTATTAATTATATTAGTATTTGTTAGAACACAAAATTGATAACTTGTATAAGTATTTTTGCATTGTTTGGCCTTTTCTACAATGTATATTGGTAAATTTTATATGTACCAATAGCCTCTCGCTTGTATCTGGAGTAATCAAAATTTGCACATTCAAATTGGAGTTGTGTTACTTATTGGTACTTATACTGCATGACTACTAGGACATTTGTGCATAAGTATTGGCAGAATCAGTTAATAGACAAAACTGAATCAATTCTTAGAGTAATATCTATTGAATCAGTTGTCCCAATTTTTAAGGTGGTTATAGCAAACAATTATTTTGATGCATTTTAAGTAGGTATTGAATGTCACTTCTTAGAAATGGCCCCTTTCGACCCTTATAGACATTATTAATAATGAATCTTAGCACATTCATCTTGACAACTAATAAATCAGAATAATAACTATAAAATAATTAGATTATATACAATTACATTAAAAACAATTTATTAAAATCAATATAACATTTAAAATTTTAAAATACACCATTTAAAATCTTATAATATACAAAATAAACTATATCTCTAGCACTAGGAGTACCCTTCCCTATCAATCAGAAGTCTGAAATCAATTAATGTATACACATGCCACTTTCCTTGTAATTTCTCATTATTCCAGATAATGTCCATTATTTTCTACAGGACTATCAGTAAATTATAGATCACCTTACAAACTGTTCTTTGAATGGAACTGAATTGGATTGCAGACTGACCATTGTTGTTGTAAGTAGGAAGGACTATATTAGTCATGTTTATCATAATATATCTTCTTTAATTGAAGTCCATTTTTTTTATTGAGTAATCAAAATTTAATTTTAAAATATCTGATTATATGTTGAAAAAGAATTATGTTGAAGTCAAAAGACACATTGTTGATTGTTGGTAACGTTGAATTTTTTTAAGAATCTAGTACAAATCAAATATTATTGATCTTACTGAATATAAATAACCAAGTCAAAATTCTCTCCTAAATCACTATGATAGAATGATACTCCCAACATAAAACTCATAATCCTCTACAAATGTGATATAAAACCTTGGAAACCAAGAGTTCTAATTTAAGATTTAAAGTTGAGTAGAATACAAACACTAATTCATTTTTCACACTAAACAAGTTTGATTTTTATGTGGACCAATACACACTGTACACAAATCCATGGATTATGTGCATTTTTCTGGATTTGGAATCTAAGTCTTTTCTTTGAAAATCTGCATCATGTTAGATTAGGCCTTGTTCAACTATGATGGCTTCTTTAAAAGGACAATGTTTATCAACCATTGGAAAATAATAATTTCCCTGAGCAATTTCATTGTTTCATTGCACATAATCACCAAAAGCATATGCATTATCTTTGATAAAGAACAGCAGAAGCTTCAACTCTGTTTCTCTTCAGATAACAGGGTAAAACATGTTCACAACCTGATACTGCCAAAAAGAACAATTATACATGTTTCTAACTAACCATTAGATCAACATTGAGTACTAGGTCCATGCTTTATATATGTATCTGCCAACAGTTTTCCTAGTTTCACTTGAGACATCGTTGTTAGGTGAAGCTTGTCCTCCTTAAGGACAAGGCCATTGGCATCAACACAGTACACGTTGTGAATCTTCACACCCAACTGTGCTTTCCTAATCTTCTGTACAGGTTCACTATATGGAGGGTCGCCCACGGTTATAGCAACCTATGAGATCCACCCATGAAAATTATGAGATTATCAAGAAAATGAGATTGACTGTGCATTAATTAAGGCAACCATCAGTACTTTAAGTTTACCTGAATAAAAAGCAGATCAGGCTGTTGCAGATCAGAACGGATATCATATATAAGTTTCTCAAGATTTTGTTGATAACTATCAGCAGTTTCCTCAGAGTTGGCATCACTTTCACCCTGATACCATAAAAGAGCCCTTAAAACATTAGAGCTTCCAGTGTTGTATCCAAGAGCTGCCTTTGTTCTGTTAATCATGTTGGTGTAAAGAAAGCTTCCCTTTTCCCATTCTTTGATAGCAGTCCCACCAATGGCACATGGAACCAAACCAACATGATAGCTCTCTCCACATTCCTTGTTCTGCTTCAACAATCTATTTGCAAAGGCCAAGCCAGGACCCACTCCACACACTTTTTCTAATTTACAGCTATCTTATCTATTCAGTTTCAATCAAAAGAAGCTAGAGACTCAAATTATCAATCTCATTATAAAGAATATTAAAAACAGAGAACCAGATTGACCATTAATTAGGATCTGATTGAGTTAGAATGTAAATGAGCTTGTGGGTTATATTGTATAGAACTAAATCTATGAATGATGAAACGGCACTAGCATATGCTTACTTGTATCAATGTCTTTATGCAGGGGCTCTTGAGCTTCAACCCATTTCTCCTCTGCAGTGAATCTGAGGATTGAAGGATGTGGTCTGCATTGATTAGGGACAAATTCATCCCATTTGTTACCCTCAACTCCTCCTCTGCCAGACATATTGCTTTGACCTGACAGTATGAGCAGGCTCAATCTAGTCACTGGATCCAACCCATCTGTCACAATATTTACATTTATTGTCAACATTAGACAAAGTGTCAAGTGCGACAACTGAAGATTTTTCCGGGGATATCCTACCATAATTTTCTTGAGAGGGCTTTGAACCATATTCTTGAGATTTCTGTAATGGAATACGAAATCTATGGTTTAATCTGTCCCTCTTTTTGGGGAACAAGTCAAACAAGGAGACGCTCCCTCGTACTTGTAACATTGGATTCTTTCAAAACTTTTCCTGCCTCTCTGACAAAGGAAACAGTTGTAGATAGCACACTGCATTGGATTCTTAATAAACAATGCATGCTCTGAACAGAAAACAATTGTATATTGTATTTAAATTTTCGAATGCATTGCAGAATGTGCACATGGTGAGTTCTATGATAGATTAGGTACTCCAAAGGAGAGTCCATCAAAGAAACGAGATACAGAAAATAAGTGTCACATAGGGGTCAGTACTTGTCTTTAATTATATAATTCGTTATAGTTGTAAGCTGTAGTTTTAAATGTATTGCATATAAAATTATTTTATAGTTCAATTAAAGATAAAATTATGATAAACTTAAAAATATGTTTAAAATTAAATTTTTCAGTATTTTCAATTAACATTAATCTTTTTAAGTTAAAATTGTGAAAAAAAAAATCGCATAATATAATATTTATAAATATATAATACTACTATATTATATATAATATATATTTTTTATATTATAAAATTTAAAAAAGAAAAAGGTGACACTTAATGAACTAAAAAAGTACATAAACTATAATTTTTTTCTATTAACTATAGAGAGATCAAAAAAATGGTACAACGAGTTCACCGAGCAACAAAAGAGGGGGCAGAGCCTCAAGCCGAGATCAAAGTATCATAGTTACAAAAAGGAACAAAACAAGGACAGCAAGAAGACTACTGCAGAATCTCATAGTAAACATCAACCCACGCGGTCCACCCGAGTGGGCCTTCCATCCAAACAATATTCTTGTGCTCCTGGATCTGGTTTAGCATAAAGAGCTCCTTGTTCCTGGTATTAAGATTCCTCCTGATTTCTTTGTTAAGTCTCTTGCAAGTGTGTTAAAAAAACTGCAGATCATCAAGGGTTCTCCTCCATTGATAACCATGCTTGAGCTCATAGTAGAAGAACGTGGCGTGACCGTCCTTGAGGAATGTGGTATTATTATTTTGTAGGTTCATATTGCCATAAACTATAATTTTTAATTTAAAAATTATATTAATATATAACTAATATAAAAGTAAAAATGTTAATCAAAACTTTAAGGAAAGTTTTTTAAAAATAAATAATATTTACTAAAATAAACATTCAAAAGCTAGAAACATTAATACGGCCTAAATGACATATGTGAGAGACAAAGATGATAGGTTTTTGTTATTTACATGCATGAAAGTGTGACAAATTTGATGCAACATGGAGAAGTATTAAAATTGTGTATCTAAGTTATTTTAATCACTAGTTAATGATAAGAATTCATAAAATGGTGCAATAGTACTTAGCGTACCGGTAAGTACTAATAAGTAAATAAATATAGGGACAATCTAGGGTTCTTTTGGTTGTTGGAATTAAATAATTCTGGAATTCTGGAAAATTTAAATCTGGAAAATGGTTTTTAGAATATGACTGGAACAATTTGGTTCACCTTGAATTCATAATGAGAAACGGAAAATGATGTTTGCATATGATTTACAAAATATTATAAATTTTGTTTTACCCCCAACTCTCATTTAAGTGGAATTAGAATTGATTTTTCAATTCCACCTATTTAGAAAATTATAGTTTTGGGGTAAATGAGAATTAACAAATCCCTATTCTAGTTTCATATTTTGAACACAAACATCGAAAATGGCAATTCTGGGATTTGACAATTTCAACTCTAGTCTAATTCCAACAAACAAACAGCCATAGAACAATCTTTTGAGGATGAAGAGGGTTAACTCTAGTAACCTCTGATTATACACATTTGTAGATGTACTCAGATACATGATTCTATAATTTAAGAGATGATGTCGCTTTAATTTTTTATTAATGAAAATATGTAATCATATATACTAATTTAAAAACATAAATACAAAATATTCACAACATAACCTTATCTTTGAGTTTGCATTAAAGAGTGTGTATTGAAAATAATGGATCTAGATTGAGTATATAGTTATAGGGAGTATGTATTGAAAATAGTGGATTTTGTATCGAGTTTACACTTTTTCAACGAGACGAATGAATGCTATAGATTTGATTTTGGATGATGTGTTAATTCACATTGATTAAGGAGAGGACGCAGAGGTGACAAGCATTCATGAATTTATAATAAAGCCAGATAGATAGAGGGCGGTGGGGGCCCCGACAAGCATTCATGAATTTATAATTTATTATTTTTTATCTTTTTAAATTAGTGAATTTTTAGACTATTAAAAGAGATGTGTGAGAGAGTGAGTGAGAGAGGGGATGAACAGTGTAAGTTATGTTATAGGTAGATCCCTATAATTAGCACTTGCACCGAAATGAGGTGCAAGGGATGCGCCGATAGGCATTTAATTAGAAAGTATAAGTGAAGCATTACGTAATACAAGTAAGTGTTTATAAGTGTCAATGAGAAGGCAACATCATCAAAGCATATCAACTCAGAAGGCATGTATACCCATCATATAAAGCATGACGACATATGAATATTATATAGGGGAGCTTATCTTACTACTTTCAATACCGAATACGTTTCTTTGAAATCGTCGAAGAAAATTCAAAATATTGGGTAAGCCCAACAAGCTCCTAAAATCTATGAGACATTTGTAGCAAGATCTGTACCACTCGACTAATGTGAAATTATAATAAAAATAAAAATGAAAAAATACTGTATAACAACAAATGTGTTATACGTCTGTGAGTCTTTACATGCGAGGAGACTCAAGAATGAGCCCTCACAAGTCGACCCATAGCTCTCTATCTGTGGAGTGCATAGTTTTTTTTTAGGAGGCCCTCAGATACCTATGCAAGTACACCACAAAATGAGAGATTCAAAGAGGAGAAGAAAAAATGCTAATCTCCATGAATCTTGTTCTTGCAATGCAACAATGAAAACTAATCTAAATATGATTGCAATGCAATAAACAAACTAATTTATTGAAATGAAAATTGATCTATATGCAATGAAATCAAACTAAAATGATTTGAAATTAGACTAAAATGCTTTGAAATTAAACTAATATGAAAATTAAACTAAATATGCAAATCTAAAGGCTAAATGATGATCTTCAAAAGCTCTAATGAAAATTGCAGCATAATAATGGTATGAAAGTTCGTGATATGTAACTAAGAAGGAGAGGGCTCCTTTTTTAGGCAAAAGTGGAATTGAAGGCAAATTCAGAAGCAATGTGGGATAAATGAAAGAAACAGGAAACAAATCTTGATTTTAGAAAGTTTTGTAGGAAAATGGAATTTCATTTATTTCATTTTTTTATTAATTGATTTGTTTCCTTTTCCATCACAAAAGATATTTTGAGAAGATATTTTATTTATTTTATTTAATTTAAAATAATAATATCTCTTTTAATAAAATAAAATAAGATTATATAATTTAAATATGAATATTAATTAAATAAAATAAAATCATTTAATTAAAAATAGATTTTAATTAAATAATATTATTTTATTTAAGGAATATTAATTTCAATTAAATAATATTATTTTATTTGTTTAAAAGGGATTTATTTAATAAAATTAATGAAATATCCAACCTTAGGGAGTATTGGGATAGTTGAAAATAATTATGATTTGATCAAAAAGATTGATTCGAAGGTATTGTAAAGCATTGATTCAGAAATTGATTTTGACAAATTGAATAAATGGGGCACAAAGTCTAGGCAACCATTTTAGGGTGCGTACATTTGCCCCTCTTTGACTAATGTGTGATCGATCTGGGAACACATGTAGTCAAAGAATGAAGTTGCAATGTGAGATCGATTTGGGATCACAAAACAACCCAGATGTGTGTTCGACGGATGGGAACACATCAGGACATAGATAAGCAGACTGAAAAAGATAAGGCCAACACCTGTGAATAGGTAATTGTCAAGTCTTTTATTTTTACTTTTTTTGGTTTTGACACCGCCACATAGTGGTTTTCGCCATCAGAACTCTTATTCTTTTTTTCTTTTCTTTTTATCTTGTGACTAAGTTACTTGATGTCAAGTTCTGTCATACTAGTAGCTGGTTCACTGGTGGAAGAGACTACAGCTTCAATGGCATTTAGATAGCAGGCGATCTCATAGTCATTGTGAAATGTCAAGAGTTGAGGCTCTTGATAATGTTGAGACCAATCAATAAGGTTGGAGTCTGTCAAGTATCCCTCCAAGGTGTCTAAATTAGAATTTACCCTATCGAGTGAAGAATCGTCTACTAATGCGACACGTGGGTTCCAATCTTCTAATCTGACACACAACTCATCAGCTACGTCAGGTTGAGAACTATAAGCGTGGACAACATCCATATCCAAGTCAACTATTGCGTCTGAGAGTGAATCCCATTCAAACTCATGAGAATCTGTTTCTGAGTTGTTGTTGGGGCCTCGTGATGTAAAAGCCTCAAGGTTTGGAAGAGTTTCCCCTCTAGCAATTTTCTCAATCACAAAATTATTTGAATTATCACCATCCGTTGCAGTTAGGATGGAGACACTATCACAAGTCAATCTTGCATTCATATAGTCACTATCTATTGTAGCTAGGATAGGAGGACTGTCAATTGTTAAATTTCTGGAATCTCCCCAAAGGAGATTTGTTGAAGGTAGCCAATCATCTATCATGTCTTGTTGATTTGTCAAATCTGGTACATATTTTGTGTCATCTTTACTATCCCACCTATTATGAATGGGGACAGTGCACTTGTTATTGTTCATAAAGCCTAGGCCAACCAGTTTTTTAGACTTACATCCAAAAAGATCATGATTAAGTGGTTCGGCTCTAGCATCTAACCTGTGACTAAGAGGGCCATATCCTAGATAACCCATCTTCTTAACAAAAGTATATCCTCTCCCATAGGACTTAGGAGAGGGGGAGAAATTTTCATTGTGCTGGTACTTGTCCTCTTTGTATATCCAATCTCGAATAGCTACTTCCTCTTTTTCATCTTGTATTTGCACTGAGGATTCAACAAACTTGTCAAATAGTGTCATTGCCGAAGAAGACGGTTTCATCTCCTATGAAGGCTTTCCATAGGACCTAGGGGAAATAGGCATCTTTGCAAAAGAGTCAAGTTGATAGCCCCCCATGCCAAGGTCTACTGATTTAAACTTGTCTTGACAGTCTGCTAAAGTTTCTTGATAATCCTCTGCTTCTCAATTAAGAGGTACATGAACATTAGCTGAGATTGAATTAACTGATAAGGTGTTATCCCCTGGTATGCAAATTTCTACTCCATTGTAGGGGAACTTAACACACTGGTGGTAGGTAGATGGCACTACTTGCATGTCGTGAATCCATGGTCTACCCAATAAGATGTTGTATACAAGGGGTCCAGTATCAACAATTTGGAACAAGATATCTTTTTCAACTGGGCCAATCCTGATGGGAAGGATAGCTAACCCCTTAGAACTGCGTTCTGCCTCATCATAGACCTTTATAGTGATCTTATTTTTAGTGTCGATCGCCTCCTCTGAATAGCCTAAAGTTTGTAACAAACTTAAAGTACAAATATTTATCCCAACACCCCCATCTATCAACACGCGCCTAACACGGGTTTTATGAATCATTACTTCAATGTGAAGGGCAAGATTGTGTGGATGGCTTAGGGATTTGTCATCATCTTTTGAGAAAGAGAGGTAATGTGGGCTGGTAACGTGATTCACCATGCCTTGAAATTGGTTGATATCTATGTTGTTGGGGACATTTGTTGTGCGCAAAGCATCCTCAAGGATCTGTTTATGTCTAGGGGACAAATCTAGAAGCTCCAAGATTGATATTTGTGCTAGAGTTTTTTGTAACTGATCGACAAGATTGTAGTTTGGTTTGCGAGCAGTGGTAGACTTGGGGACATTCTTGGATGCCACTTGCTTGGGTTTATTGGATGGACCTGAACTAGGACCTCTAAGAACAATAGGGCCTTGACTCCTAGTAACAGCATTAAGGGCTTGAGAAGATAACCTAGAATGAGGACCTCTCAGCACCACAACAGGTTCTTTGTGAAAGATAGGGGGAGAGTCATAACCATGCGGGTCCTTACTCCTCATCATATTAACACTTGGCTTCACAACTTCAAGCATGTTTACCACATTTTCTGCCACTATGTAAGTGTAGTTGATTGCAGCCTTGCCATCCTTTGGTTTAGAGGTTTCTCCCTTGTCATACTTAGGCAATGGCTCTTTAAATGCTTTGTGATCACAACATTGGTGTACAGTCCATCCACCTTAAGCTTTCCATTCTCAATGAGATCTTGGATAATGTGCTTGAGTTTCCAACAGTTCTCAATGGTATGCCCAATGCCATTATGAAACGTGCAGAAAGCCTTCTCATCCCACCAATGTGGCTTAATGTCAGGGATGTAATGTTTTGTGGGATCTTGTGGATGCACAAGATTATTGGCAATGAGCATTTTGAAAACATCCTCGTAAGAATCACCAAGCTTGGACAATTGATGTTTTTCCTTCTTGGGTTTCTCTTGATACCGTGGCTTGCTCTCTTCTTGAGGAGGTGCATTGAGCTTCATAGCTTGAACTACACTAGACAAGTGAGGGACACCTTGATCTTTAGGTTGGGGAGAGTCTACAACTCCATCGTTGACAACTTGTGTGTTCTTGTTCCAACTATTGTTCTTCCCTTTATCCTTGTTGTTGTGTTGACCATTGTTGCCATTGTTGTTATGTCTGGTCAAAATTCCTTGTTCTTTTAGAACATCTTCAATGCGGCATGCAATTTCAATCATGGTATCAAAGGAAGTGAAGACTATCTTTTTGATCTCATATCTCATTTCAGGCACCAAATTACTGACAAGTATGTCAATCTTTTCATCGTCATGGATCGTCCTAGGATACCGAGAGCACTATCTCCTCCACCTTTGCAAGAAGGTAACAAATGGTTCCCCCTGATTTTGTTTCAAGTTGCATAGGTCCAACATAGTAACAGATCTTGATAGATTATATGCGAAGTGTTGGATGAATCTATGAACAAGTTCTCTAAATGTCTTGACAGGGGGAGTGATATTGGTAAACCATTCCATTTCTTGTCCTTTAAGACTTCTAGGGAATAACATCATCAAATAGGAGTCATCCTGATGGAATTCAAAGCTCATAGTATAGAACTGGCGCACATGGTCATGTGGATCACCACTGCCATCATATTTATCATATTGAGGGAATTCCACCCTCTTTGGAAAATCTTTCATACTCACACTCTTGTCAAATGGATTAGGACAAATCAAGTCTAGTGAGAATGAGCTCTTAGGTTGCATCATTTTCTCCATCATTTGCTTCATTTGGTGGATTTCTTCCTCTTGAGAGGGATTTTGCTTTTGTATTTTGTTGTCCACATCAAAATATAAGGGACTCTGGCGCCCTTGTTGATTAGACTTTCCAAGAACTTATCTTTGTTTTGTTCCAAATACCTATCCACATACTATTGGAAGATAGGCTATTGTTGCATTCGCATAAAGTTTTGAGTATCAAGGTCATAATGTGACCTACCACCTCCATGTTGGGAACCATGATGTACATGTTGGGAGTGTGGTCTTGAGTTTCTGGGAGGGGTTTGCCTCCTATAGTGAGCATACTGAGAGGCCCTTCTTCCTCTAGGACTAGGAGATCTAGAAGGGGTTCTTGACCGCCTTCTACTTCTTGGTGTTCTGGAAGGGGTGGAGGGAGGAGAATTATTTCCACTTTTAGCACCCCTATTGTTGAATTGAGTGTTTAATTGTTGGGCTAACAGCCTATCTTGCTCCTCTTGGAATGCTTTTCTCTCTATGTCCACCAAGTCTCATTGTTCCTCTTCTAGAAGCCTAAGTTTTTCTTCTTTTACAGCTCGTTCATTTTTTGCAACCTATTTTTCCCGCTCAATTATTTTTAGCCTCTCACTTGTATGCCTTGAGGTTGTTTGAAGTGGAGAGGTTGGTCTTGAATGTTTGTACAAATCATTGGTATATGTTGCATTGACATGAGCATCACCAGGTTCATTATCTTGGTCTTCGTGTTGTGACCATTGTTCTAGGTGAGCTCATCTCTCATGCCTTTCAGCTCATTGATGTGCATCTAGGTACCTAGTGCTAATGGGATGTGAACTAGGTTGAGCATCATGAGAGGAATTACCAAACAAAATCCTATCTCTGTGTCTTTCATAGATATCATCAAGGGTTTGATCCATATCTTCCCTCTCCTGCCGAGTCATGGTATAACTCATATCCATACCTGAGTGGGAAGGTGCTGAGGGGGTACTCAAATCACTAAAATGGCTCTTTGGGTCAAACATTGGTTCCTTTTCCTTTCTCTTTTGACGAGTCTAAACTGGGGGTAGTTGGTTGAAGACTATCTGAGGTCTCTTTCCTTGGCTCACTTGATATCTTGTTGTTACTGACATGAAAGGGAGAGTTCAGGCAAACAAACAATTCTAGGAAACGCTAATACCAGACTAGGATAGTAAAAGTTCTCTCTTGTCCGAGAGAAATGGTGAAATAGAACTGTTGCAAATAGGTGCAAACCAACACTGCCACAGAGGTGCTCAATTCTTGGGTGAATGCCCTAGCACATATGAATTAGGAGGATGACTTACACAAATTACTGAATTTGAATGTGATGAAAATGGGTGGATGAATAGATTACTAGCACTCTCCAAGTGTGTTATCAAAGAGTCAAAAAATTTATCTATTTGACAGGAACAATTCCTAATTTGTCAATCTCAAGCAAAATTTCTTGTGGGATCAAGGATCACTAACTCAAAAGGTCAAGGACACAAGAACCCTAAATATAGAACAGGTCTCTAAAACTGGGACAAGTCACCTAATCAGACTGGGACAAGTGACCTAATCGAAGAACTCAGGATTTCAGTTTCTTGTTCATTTTCAAAGATCAAGCAAGTGCATCAATGAATTTTTATAATTGATCAGGCACATAAGACAGCAATCAAGGAGTTCAAGCAAGTAGTTGTCTTCAAACAATGACCAAGGGGCAAAGCAACCTTGCTCATGAACAAGAATAGTGACTTAGTATGCTACTCCTTAAAGATGCTACTTGTGTATGTTCTTGAGAATGTTTTAGTAGGCACATAAAACACAACAACATCCTAGCAAGCTATCTACAGTGATATACATGGCTTTTCTAAAGGGTGTCCTCGATATATGCAAGGTACGTGACGCACAAATCCGTAGATGAGAAGAATTCAAAATCACACAGCTGGGGAGAGACGGTAACCCAAATCTCCTCCTTCACTTCTCAAAGGTATAAAGTTCTTTGAGGCTTAGCCAAGAGTGAAATCTAACTCATTCCCAAGAGAGGTGTCTTTGGATTCACCTCCCGATATTTATACTCCGTCGGAACATGAGAGTTAAGGTCATCCCTTGAGGTGATGAAATCCCCAAGCAGGCCTTCTAAAAATGAAAAAGTAAGTAATTCTCTATCAAAAAGTATTGGAAAGCACTAAAGGTGGAACACTTAACGCTTAGAGAAAATATGAGGTGAGTCCACAAGGTGGAAGACTTAACACCTCACACAAGCTACAAACGAGTCCACAACCTAGAAAACAAGTGAGTTCCAAAAAGCACAAAAGGGTTGCCTAGTGGAACAATTAACTCTTCTTTCCTGTAGACCCCTCCCCTTTAATGTGGCACTGGCCTTGCAACCACGGGGTGGAATGAGGGGCCGATGGATGAGCGAGTCCAATAACCCAAGATAGCAATCTAGAGCAATCACAAGTAATCTAAGACTGCTAATTAATACTACTGATATTTGAAACTGAGAATTACTTAATGTTAAAAGACACCCATGCACTTAAACACAAACTTCTATGAAAGCAAATCTATGTTTGTTTATTTCCCTTAAGAGCATAAAAGAAATGTGTTCTAGGAAAGCGTGTAACACTCAAGCCAGACATGAGAGCTTAATTTTATGCCCAAAACTAAATGTTATAGAGATTTTAAGAATGTACCTTAAGTCCAAAGATCTACAATCCAAAAATTAAGTACCTGCAAATGTCTACAAGAAAAAGAAAAAATTAGCTCCTCACCACAACAAACAAAAAGAAAAATTAAAAATCTAATTTAATTAAAAATAAAAATCTAAAATTAACGAAAATAAATACTAAAATCTAAAAACTAATAAACAAATTTTTTTAAAAAAAGACTAATCTAACTAACTAACAAAAGTTAATCTAACGATTAAATTAACAAAACTAAAATTAAAATTAAATTAATCTAATACTAAACTAAATAATTAAAAACAAACTAATCTAAAGTAAAAAAAAATTAAAATTCTAATCTAAATTAAAAATTCTAATCTAAATTAACAAATCTAATCTAAATTAACAATTTAAAAAAAATCTACTCTAATTAAACAAGATTAAAAAAAAAATCTAATTTAATTTAACAAAATTTAAAAAAATCTAATCTAATTTAATAAAATTAAAAAATCTAATCTAAAAAAAATAAATTTTTTTAAAAATCTAATCTAAATCTAATAAATTAAAAAAATCTAATCTAAAAAACAAAATTCTAACAAAAAATCTAATCTAATTTAAGTTTTAACAAAATCTTTAAAAAAACAATAAAACTAAATCTACATGACTAAAACTAGACTAAAGAAACTTTCCTTTTGAAATTTTCTTAAAGTTTATTTTTCACATAGCCAACGTGGCTATTAACATCGACTTCACATGGCTCGCAATCTCGCAATACTACCATTCATTTCAAATGGACTGGTTAAAAGACTGAATCCGATATCTATTGAACTCCCAGAGACCCGATACCGAGAATGGATTAATATTCAATACAATTCTTCAGCATGGTTTCCCAATAATAGCAAAGCACGGTTCAATGAAACAATCCTTTTATGAAACTGCTGTCAAGAATGAAATATAACAAATTCTTCGAATTCAGATTTCGAAGACTGGTTTCAATAACGAATACATTCCTTCCATAAGATCGATACCGAGAACTTAACAACCCAAAATAAGATAATGAACTTCTCAAAAAAATAAATTGCTACCCAATCATTAATACTGGTTTTCAAACTGAATGCATAAGAATAGCATTTTGAATGTAGTAGGAATCCAAAGTGTAACCAAAACAGAGAAGTTTTAAACCGAATACAATGGTACAGATTTTGAATATAATAAAACAGTCCACTGCACTCAGAATCCAACAAACAATACGAATACCTTCGTATTATTAACTAAAAATGGCATCAATATTAACCGTCAACGTTTAATCAATCGAAATGTAAACATAAGCTTGTTTAAAGCTACAGCAGACTAAAGTGGCATCAATTTTAACTTGAGAAAGTGCAAGTTAAAATGTTGTTGAATCAATATTGCAGGCTTTGAATGATTAATTTGAAGTTCAAATGCAAGCCGCAAATGATAGGTTTGTCAACAATGATTGCATTTAAAATCAGGCATTATTGCTTCCAAAAATACATTTGATGTCTTCTAAAATTGCTACTTACAGCTTGGACGGACTTTTAAAGATAAAAGACATGCAAAAACAATACCATTGCAATTTAAAACAAGATGGTATCCTTCCAAAAAATGTTGCAATTTAAAACAAAAAGATCCTTAGTTCATTGTCATGAAAACCAAAATATCATAAAATGGATTCTTGATCATCAATATTTGGTAAGGAACAAAACTGATTTTGATAAACTTCAAAACTCCTAGAAAACAAATGAGAGTTTATAGAACACGGTGGGTGCCAAAATGTATAACAGCAAATGTGTTGTACATCTGTGAGTCTTTGCATGCGAGGAGACTCAAGAATGAGCCCTCACAAGTCGACCCACAGCTCTCTATCTGTGGAATGCATAGTTTTTTTTTTAGGAGGCCCTCAAATACCTATGCAAGTACACCACAGAATGAGAGATTCAAAGAGGAGAAGCAAAAATGCTAATCTCCATGAATCTTGTTCTTGCAGTGCAACAATGAAAACTAATCTAAATATGATTGCAATGCAACAAACAAACTAATTTATTGAAATGAAAATTGATCTATATGCAATGAAATCAAACTAAAATGATTTGAAATTAAACTAAAATGCTTTGAAATCAAACTAATATGCAAATGAAACTAAATATGCAAATCTAAAGGCTAAATGATGATCTTCAAAAGCTCTAATGAAAATTGCAGCATAATAATGGTATGAAAGTTCGTGATATGTAACTGAGAAGGAGAGGGCTCCTTTTATAGGCAAAACTGGAATTAAAGGCAAAAAATGAAAAAAACAGGAAACAAATCTTGATTTTAGAAAGTTTTGTAGGAAAATGGAATTTCATTTATTTCATTTTTGTATTAATTGATTTGTTTCCTTTTCCATCACAAAAGATATTTTGAGAAGATATTTTATTTAATTTAAAAGAATAATATCTCTTTTAATAAAATAAAATAAGATTATATAATTTAAATATGAATATTAATTAAATTAAATAAAATCATTTAATTAAAAATAAATTTTAATTAAATAATATTATTTTATTTAAGGAATATTAATTTCAATTAAATAATATTATTTTATTTGTTTAAAAGGGATTTATTTAATAAAATTAATGAAATATCCAACCTTAAGGAGTATTGGGATAGTTGAAAATAATTATGATTTGATAAAAAAGATTGATTCGAAGGTATTGTAAAGCATTGATTCAGAAATTGATTTTGACAAATTGAATAAATGGGGCCCAAAGTCTAGGCAACCATTTTAGGGTGCGTACACATACAAGATCATGACAACTCATTACAAACCTAGGGAAAGCGTAATCTTTTAAAAAAAATGCAAGGATTATATATTGGGCTTGAAATGGGAACATGTACAACAACATAAGCACACTTATCTTTGACCTTGGATCTATCCCAACACTTAGGATGAGCCTCCACAAAATAAGGATACTCCCCTTCACATTGTTAGACCCAAATAAATACTTAAGACTAAGAGAACCTAGGTTTCTTTGAAGCTAAATGCAAGATTTGAGCCAAGATGTGTATATAAAAATTATGAATCAACCCATAAGAAAAATTTTCACTTCCCATGGGCTTAGGGAAAATAATGTAGGGACATGTAAGTATTTGAATTAGGCACCCAAATTATGGGACACATGTGTCATGTGGCAAGCTGATTATTTTAAAATAATGTTGCTAGCCAAGGATCGTATATAGGGGTATTTTGGAGAGAGAGGAGAAGAATGAAAAAACACATTTAATGAAAATATGGATCAGGAAAACGCATGCTTGTTTGTCCATTAATTCAACTCAAATATATTGGACACTTGCACATATATCACTAGAGACTGAAGGATGAAAACCCCCTAATTTCCACAACTAGCCAGTGGACAAAAAACCCTGAACCAATGATAGGCAATTTCTCACTATTTTTTTCTTCAAGAAGCTTCTACAACGTCTGTTTGTTTAAGTTTGAGGTATCTCCTTTAGCACCTAGGGTTTTTAATTTTGAGGTGGCTCCTGCAACACCATTGGTTGCAAATTCAACATATTTTTTGGTAATGTTATTATTGTTTTTCTCAAAAGGCTAGTAAAATCAGTTGAGTGTAAGTCTATTGTAATTAGAGGAGTAAACAATTATTTCCATTTCAAGCCCAACGGTATGAAGATCACCTAAATTGTGTCACATAGATCCTTAAAGTTTCTTCATAGATTACAACATAAGGGAAGTAGGTCCCCCATATAGTATACAAATCATGGATTCCAAATAGCTGAACAAAATGTTAGCTCAATTATGAATTCATAAAAGTTCAAAACAAATTAAATTTAAAAATAATATAAAGCTGAAATTACAACAATACAACATGGATCATATGTACAACATAAACACAAAACATCCCACAAAGAGAAGCTATATGCACACATATTTAATTATTAATCCGCTACACTATTGAAAATGATTCAAACTTCAAATGACAAATTCCTATTAAAAGTGAGCTACAATCAATCAAAAAATAAGCTTACAATCTCAACAATTTCATCCAAACTGCTGAAATACCAATCTAATGTTGTGATGAAAAAAAAAGTAAAAATGAGCAACAAATCCACGCACAAACTCAAACAACTGAAATTGAGTTTTAATGAATAAAAATTTTCAACAATTGAATCCACATTGCTTAGATGCTAATAAAAATATATCATTTCCATTAGTGGAAAATTGAATCATCATACAATCGAATAACCTTCCTGACAATCCCTTCACTAAACTCCCCAATTTTCATATCAAGGCTTCAAAGTGTTTCCTCCTTCTGGCAACTGCAAATCGGAGGCTTCATACCGAGGTCATGATCATGTGATTGGGGACTAAACCTTGCAAAAGGATTTCCAACATTTATTGCAAGATCTTTTGGGTTTACAAATTGTGGGCATTTCATCGGATTAACTGGATACAAGGCAAGGGAAGGTGCATGTGGGCAGAATATTATGATTAGGGTTTTGAATGGGAGAAAAGGTTGGTGCATTTACATTGAATGAAAATAAGGGGGCATTCACATTCAGTTGATAAGGAGCCATCATATTTGAAGATTGAGCATCTGGATGTCTTCCCACTTGGCTCGACCCCTTTTTTAGGGTTGTAACAAATAAACAAAACAATAAAGAATGTCCCTATCTATTCTAACTCAAATTGAACAAAATGTAGCTCAATAGAAATAGCAAAAATCAAAGAATCTAACAGGGAGATAGAATTCTTACCTTCACAGTATGAAAATGTGCAATCTAATACTATACAATTTAATGGACACACAGCCTCAAGTGTGACAAAAGCTTCCCAATAAGTATTGCTCTGAAATGAAATAACATTGCAATGAAATGAATGGGCTACTACGATTTTTGTTTTTAGGTTTGTGTCTAGAAAACCTCTTGATTTGCTAGTGATGATCCATAGAGGAAAATCCATTTTCTTACACCTCATTTAATGCATAGAGGTTGTAGGATTTACAAATATCGAGGCTTTGTATATATGACATTACTGTCATCACCAAAAACTCCAACCACCCATCTAACCAGAAACAAGAAACAAGAAACAAAATGACAACGACAATGTGATATGTGTGTGTGTGTGTGTGTGTTTGAATATTAAATTTTTAAATAACATATGATTTAAAGATTAAACTACATGTCAATTTATGTTTATATATTTTTAATGTAATAAAAATATTAACATATAATTTCAACATAAAAATTCACACACACACACATATATATCTACATCGAGATGTACAAACTAACGATAATAAAAAATAAAATTACATCAGAATGTATGATAATAAAAAATTCACATATACTTAAAATCACACTTAAAATATATTTATAAACTAAAATTTAAAATTTATAAAAAAATTTTAAAAAAATTAATTAATTATATTTTTTTATAAAGTCAACTATTTTAAAAACTACTCATAAACAATTCAATTATTAATTATGGTCCTTAAACTCACCGTAATGAGGGGGAGATGTACGTCCGAATTAATTTTTCACTCCACGTGTACGTTATAATTAATTTCTCGTGGTTCATGTTTTTAATATTTTTTTAAACAATCTTTCAAAAATATTTAATGTGGTATTATATATATTTATACATTTAAATAAGATATATAAATTTGTAATTCATTAATTTAATAATTGTTATTACAAATTAATTCAATTTTTATACTTTGTTAAAATGTGAATATGCAAAAATATATTTTATTTGTACTAATTTATTAATTTATTTGATATTAAGTTTAATTATCTTTTTATTTTAATAATAATTTAGATTTATGTATACTTTTAATTTTAACACGATTTAATTAAAAACTATTTTTATGTTGTTATTTTTAGTTTATTGAACATAAGTTGTAATTATATTTGTTATAATATGTTTAGGTTTTTGTATTTTCAATTATTATGGTTTATATTTTTTAGAAATAAATTATTATTATATTTATTTGTTGATAATTTTTTTATATTTTCTAATTTTATATATTAACTTTTCATTTAAGTTAATATGTTATATTTAAAATAATTTAATATTTTGTTAGATGTGGAAGAATCTCCTATATGATTTATTAGTGTTGATTTAACAATACCTAGTTATATAACTAGTTCTATATTTTTCATATTTCAATTTAATATATATTTTTATTTTAACAAATAATTGACTCATGATAATTTAGATTGTTAAAATTAATGCTAGCTCTTTCTATATGTTTGAACATTTCAAATTTTAATATACTATATTTACTAAATATAATTAATATAATAGATGTAGTAATTTGTTTTTACTATTTGTCATTTTTTATTCGTAACTTGACTGCTATCTTAAATTAGAATATAAAAAAGAACAACCATAAGATAGGTGTAATTAAAGTATTGCACAAAATCAATTCCATTTTTTTTAATACATATGAAATTTATTTAATGTAACAATTATAAAATGAATTAAATAATTAAGCTAAATTATTTTATTATTTTATTATTTATATTAAATTAATTTCTATTTTATAATATTTTTATAACTTATTTAAATACATAGTTTAATCATATTGCAATCAATTATGTTAGAGAATAGATATAAAAAAAATCATATTCATATGTCATCTAAAGAGAAAACATTAAATTAATTCGATAAAATGAATTAAAATTTTATATATTTTACTTAAATATATTTAAAAAAATCTATAATATAAATAATTAATAAAATATAAAAATTAAATAACATAAAAATATATATATAACGAGCAGTGTTTTGAAAAATTATATATAATATAAAAATTAAGTAGTATAAAAAACTATTTAAAAGAAACATAAAATATAATACACAAATTAATTCTAACTTACGGTGTAAACGACGGGGAAAACTCTGGCTTATTTGGAGGAGGCGCTGCAGAGGAAGAGCGAAAATGTAGATGCTCGCCTGGCAGACTACGTTGATGTGGCCATTGGCACTGGTGTCGACGGAATGATTGCAAGCATTACTGCTCGCTGATGGGGGAAATGGTCGTCCTCCTTGCCGTGCGCAGCACATTGCTACTCTGCTTACGGTGTAAATAGTTTTCTGACAAATACAATGCATCCCGTACATGAGACATGATATAATCGGCTGGAAAGCCGGTGGCCCAACAAAAAAATTTGAAGTTTGCAACTTAAAGAGTTTGTACAAGTACTTGCACGTACCGTGAATTCTTAGAGGTGTTTTTAAGCTTTTATTTTTTGAGGCAATGCTTTTAATATTTATATTTGATCTTGCATAATCATCTTAAAAGAAAAGTAGTATAAATAGAAAAAGATATACTAATATGGAATAAAATTTCTATTATGAGCTATAAATGGCAATGGGAAGAATCTATATTCCCTAGATTCTTAGAGGTGATAAATATACCTTTTACCCTTTTAGGCAATGCTTTTAACATGTTTATTTGATCCAAAAAGTAGTATATATTTATGCCACCCATAGAAGGAATTAACTAGATTTTTTATCTATTTGAATTGTATTTACTTATTTCTAGTATTGAGAATTGAATTGAAATTGTTTCTTGTTAAAAAATACCATTTATTTTGTCAGATAGTGCAATTTGCTTCAACATTAAGACTAGTTAAGCTAGATTTTTTGAATAATGTTATTGCACTTGGTGGCCCCGTAAATGCAAGAAAGATGAAAAATGACCAAGACAGTGGAACATTGCTATACTAAATTTTGAGAGGAGAGATGTTAAAGTGGATAAATGTATAATAAAATTGGCATTATTTGGGATAAAATAGGTGGGCCTGAACATTCCAATGACTTCCAATCCAAAAATATAATGTTCGCACTGCATGTAGGAAACTTGTGAATCCTTGGACATTGCAAACTATTACTAAATTGATAGTAGACATGGGAGTAGTGGAAACTGTCTATCAATGTTTGATGAAATATGGATGAAAGAAAAGGATCAAACTTGCAACAATAGAGAAAAGAAACCCCACACAAATTTTTTTTGGTTAACTAAAGACTTATACTTTTGGGGTCATGTAGAAGAAGCCATAAAAGGTTAAGTCATGAATGGTATGTAGATAGAAACCCTTGAGAAGTTTGAAGATTATGTATGGAAGATGATTAAAGATAACAATATCTCTAATGAGGTTTTCTTTGAGGGGGGTAGCTTCATTCAATGGTGTCAACATTACAAAGATATTTGACATTAATCACAATACTGAAATTCAACCTCTCCTTTGGTTGATTTCATATTCAATGAGGGTTGGAAGGTCGTGGGAATTGATAAAAAAGTTCATTTCTTCTTCATTGACTAAATTTTTTTTAGAGTTCTATGATTTATTCATGTTAGTTTCTATTTTTTTTCTTTCCAATATAAAAAGTGTTTTTACTATGAGTTATCATATTTTGATAAAAAAACTACTATCTATAAGAAATACTTTATATTTAATTATGTGAACTAATAGACTAAGTTTTATTACATAATTGAGTACACTTCCATTTTAAGAAAGTTCTTGTCTAGTTAAAAAGAATGAGAACTAAAAGTTTTACACCATTATAACTATTGTTTAATTAGGATCGTTCTATAGAGAATATATATGAGGCTGTACTGAAATAGATTACCGTTGTGATTGTAGAATACAATTGCCTTCGTTATTGATTGATTCTACAATAATAATAGGGTATATGTATATATTGAATAGTCATGTAATGAATAGACATGACCGTATATACTTATGGTCATGTCACTTCATTACATAACTATTAGTTAACATATCTTAACCAATAGTTTATTCATACTTTGTATAATATATATATATATATATATATATATATATATATATATATATATATATATATATATATATATATATATATATATATAAGTTCACACATGTGCATATTAATATATACTTACTTTTCAATTATATTATATAGTATATATATATATAAATATATCTATATTTATATGCATATCATGATTGTCTCGTCGTTTATTAAACACGAACGAACAATACTTTAACACTCCCTCTTGAGAGAGATTTTAATAGAATTTGTAGAATCTTTTCATATCATGATATCCAGCACATCCGGGACAGACCCTTTCAGGAGTCGATCATGATAGACATCAAGATATCCGGCACATCCGGGACAGACCCTTTCAGGAGTCGATCTTGACAAGTTATTACACAGTAATAATCTCAGCGTTAAGATGTCCGGTCCTATCCGGGACAAACCCTTTCGGGAGTCGATCTTAACAATTATTACACACCAAGTAATAACATAAGCAACAAGATGTCCGGTCCTATCTGGGACAAACCCTTTCGGGAGTCGATCTTGAAGCCTGGTTAACTATTGTCAAGATCGTCACCTTGAAATAGTAACCCAACACACATGAAAGATCGTCACCTTTCATGTTAAGTACAAGTATTCATGTTCAGAAAATCATCATCTTCTAAATATGAACACAGGATGAGTGGACCTATAAAGTCACACATATGATATCCATCTTGACTCTCCTCAGAGAGTTAAAACCAAGGCTTCCACCTTAGACTTGTCTAGACAAGAATCATATTAAGATACAAAATGATGGATCACTAATTCTGAGAACTTCTTTAAGGCTTTAGTTCTCAACATACCAAGGTTATCTGAAGTACACAATCTTCTTCCTAGCAAGGGGCTTGGTGAGAAACCATCTTCACATGGTATACTTCCTCTGAATTAATATGACCACGATCCTGTGATGCCATCTTAGTTTGATCTTCTAGCTTCTCCCTCTGACATGGAAGCATAGCCTTCTCACATGGTAATTCATCATAATTCTCTGCTACAGTTTCTCGATCACTAGAGAGCCAACAAAACATGGTCTACTCCCTCTGAATCAAGATCCTCGCATATCCACTGATGCATATCCTTTTTCTTCTTCTGTCATGGAGGCATACCCTTTTTATATACTTTTCTTCCTGAGAGAATCGATATCTCATTCTGGGTTTCCATAAGGCTGTGGATTAGCATAGGATGCATTTTGATCTTTTTCAAGGCCATAACATTAACACTCCCTCTTGGACTTGAGGGAAGATAATAAGGACCTCTAGTATGATGTTCATCTTAATGAACTGTAGTCTCGAGATGTATGAATTACTTCAAGCAGAGATTCTATCCATGTGAATCTCATCTGTGATTCTGTCCACTAGTTTCCACTACAATAATCTCATAATTGTTTTACCTTCAATAGTGAACTCCCTCTCAATCAATACGATTGAGATTGTCACAAGTTAACTGAATCATATGCTCCCTCTGAAGCTCAAGTTAATCAACTTCTTGACCTCTTGAAAATGTCAGACTTTCTCTGAATCTGAATTTCATATGCTTTTATCTTGAAAGTATTTTAGAGATAGATTACAAATAGTTTATAAAGCTAAACTATCTCGTACAAGAATACAAATGATAGAAGCATACAAGATTTATTATTTAATGAATTACAAATTGAAAATTCATATGTATTAATAAAGCATAGAATACTTATCTTAAATTTCAAATATTTTCAAGTATTTGTTTCGGCAAGGTGAGCCCATTAATACGATACTCGTACCCATCGTCCTTCAAGTTGGAAATCTCTTTCATTACGTTTGAATATAAACCCCGCAACCATGAAATAAGTACAGATATATGTATACAAGACTTAATTAAATCGTTAGTAGCACATAAATAAATAAAAATATGCGATCTATAATATACTTAGGCATATGGTAAGTAAACATTTGTAACGTTTCAACTTTCTTGGGCCATAACCATAGTGAGGGGTGAATAAGAAGATATGATGAGGTGCCCTTTCTGTCACTGCGCTAGACCCAAGGGCGGATACTCTGGGCCCCTTTGCCCCATAACTTATGGGGTTGGCATACCTAGTAGAATCTTATGTCGTTCTCCTTCATTGTTCTATCTTATTCCCTTCACACGATTAAGGTCTTTTAACTAACATATAATTCTACCATATGAGTTGGGGGAAAGACTACAATAGGGTGTCCTAACTCAACCCTAGACCCAAGAGCAGAATCTCTTGTCCCTCTTGTCCTCATACCTTATGAGGTGGTGTATCTAGTGAGGTCTCACCATTCCCCTTATTGTAACTTCCTCCAGTGATGTGGATTATCCCTCACAAGGTAGTGCCTTTGTATAATGTATCCTATGCCAATTCCACTGCAGGCCTTACCTTATCTTGTGAGGTAATAATCTTATTGTAGTTAAAAATATAGATACACACAGTATTATGTTCATATGTTAACTATAGACATGAGTCAGTAATTATCTAATTTTAAATACATAGTATCTTTATCTGTAGAAGTATGATAATAGATGGATGTCTGTTGTGAATAATATAACCAGACACAAGCACTAACCATGTGCACTTAGTGATGAGCAGTAACAATTACAACGTCATGTATATACATCTGATACTCATACTTAATAATGGAATGATCATAGAGGCAGGGATCTATAAAAGGAACAGTCATTTATAATTAAACTATACACACCTGGTTTCAGTATTTAGAAGACAAGATACCCATATATAGTGAGTTGCTCATACTCGATTCCCCCGAGTACTAGTACAAATTGCTAGTTGTATGAATACGTTGTTGCAAGCTTTTCTTGTATTGGTACTTATACAGACTCCTCATTCTCTGTGCTGTGTACACACATGAAGATACTCAGACCAGAGATTGCAGAATTATATTAATGATTGTTATGGGTCTGCACTTCGATTCATGTCTATTTCATTCCGTGATTCTCCTATATTTATTTCTCTTTCTTCCCTGATTCCTTTTTTTTTTTTTTTGTTTCTTTGTTTTGTTTTCATTTTGTATATTTAAATAATCAATGTGTTATTATATTATATTAATATTAATAATAATGGCATCAATATCATCATTATTATTAATATACATATAATTTATAATTGACATTCTATCTGATCGAAGCTACAAACTAAAAATACCTATTATTGAATCTGATGAAGACTTTAACACATCATTCCATGTGTGTAATTCTCATTTTCTTTATTGGGAAAAAATGTGTGCCTCATAAAACTTTTTTTTTTTTTTTTTTTTTTAAATTTTATATGTTTTTTTTTTCTTTAAATGGTTAATTCAATGGCTGACTGTATATGTTGGTTGCTGATTGGATTGTAAGGTCAAGTCTGATGCTTTTTCCTTCATTGCTGGCTGGGCATTACCTCTTGTAATGTGTATTACTGACAGTTTCTATTATGCATTTTCTGTTTGCTAATGGGTGGATCAACACCATCTTACTCGGCTGCTCGTTCTTCAGATTATATCAATGCTAAATCTATTTGCTAACTGTGTTTATGGTGCAGCCTTAAATGCTCACTATTCATCTTGAGACATGCTATATATTCTCCTGTAGGTTAGGCTCTGATACCATGTTGTTTAATTAGGATCATTCTATAGAGAATATATATGAGGCTGTACTGAAATAGATTACCGTTGTGATTGTAGAATACAATTGCCTTCGTTATTGATTGATTCTACAATAACAATAGGGTATATGTATATATTGAATAGTCATGTAATGAATAGACATGACCGTATATACTTATGGTCATGTCACTTCATTACATAACTATTAGTTAACATATCTTAACCAATAGTTTATTCATACTTTGTATAATATATATATATATATATATATATATATATATATATATATATATATATATATATATATATATATATATATAAGTTCACACATGTGCATATTAATATATACTTACTTTTCAATTATATTATATAGTATATATATATATATATAAATATATCTATATTTATATGCATATCATAATTGTCTCATCGTTTATTAAACACGAACAAACAATACTTTAACAATAACTACTCATTTAGAGTGTTGTGGGTCAGCTAAAGAAATCACTAAAGAATTTCCAAATATCCACACCCACTTTCCAAATATCTTTACTCTATCCAGACTGAATTTGTCAAGAACTATTAAATATTGGTGTCATCAACAACGTTAGAGATTAAAGGTAACATTATTCAATTAGAATATAATACTCAAGCCACATCCAATGATAGATGCTGGTAGGAATTGAACAAGAGAGATCTCAATACAAACTAAAAAGTGCTCTCATGGTTTCCCCTTTTTGCATTGATGAATCGTAAAGGCAACCACAGTTTGAAAGGAGATCACTGTATCAACAATATTTGAAGACCCCTTCATACCATTTATTCATTATTTTAATGATTATATCCTTCAACTTCAGAAGCCCAACGGCTTGCACTAATACTCTTTAATACTCTTTAATGTACATTTATAACGTGCTCAGCCTTTGGCCTGTAAAAGTTTTGGGAATTACTGTAATGACCATAATATGAAACGTAAGAAGAGGCATTGTATGTCATTTTCCACAAGGACTAAACGAACGTTTAAACAAAGCGGCTTTCACACTCATTGCATCAAAGGAGTGAGTAATTCGATGCAAATTCTTTTGAACAATATCTTCATTAGTTAGATTATTGTTAAATATAAAGTAAGGGTTGTATCTTATACATCACTATTTGGGACATATATTATACATTGTATAAATGCCATGTATCTGTGCATGGATGCCAAGAGCCAGGGAATATATATTAACACATGGCAATTGGTTGTGTTTGTAACTGGACGTTATGTGTATAGTTTGGAGAAAGAGTTGTAGGAGTGTGGTCTTGGCTCATTACATTTTAAGAATATTTCTTCCTTGACATCATGTGTAATACAATATTTCAATTACAATATATGATAAAATTTATCCTTCTATTATGTGTTGAAGATGTCCATAGGCTGTTCCAAAGCTCTCATTTTGGCACAAGCAGGAAGGACGATGGCAACTGTTGTACAGTCGAGGTTTACAACCACCATTACAATTGTTCAAAAGTTTCTAAAGCCTTTGCAACATATCTATTTTGTGCATATCCTGCAATCATGGGATGCCTATTTGTTGCATTTTTGGGAGAGTTTCTAAAGCCATTTCAACATTGTGTTAAACCTTTAAACAATAAAATTATCTCTTGCTTCCGCTTAAAAGTTTATAAGGCTTCCTCAAAAAATTAATTTCTATGAACTCTAGCAATCATTGCATCCCATGAGATGACATCTTGATCTCTTCGAGGTGTTCTGTAAATGATTGTGTCCGCATTTTCCAGGCACACGTTGGGAAGACACTGGCAGAGAGCCTAGTTTTCTGCAGCCAATTGCATTTGCTTGAAGGTATCTAAATCCTTTTCATCTATCTATCTTCTAAAAATCTTACAATCATTTCATTCCATGAGACATCTCTTTGGAATTTTTTTCAAAAAAATCAGGCGCCTATTCTATGATCCTAATTTTTGCGTGCATGTCAAACAGGCACTAAAACTACCATATGCAGTTATCTGTTGTGTTGCTGATGTTATAGACCATTTGCAAAGGTTACCTATAGGTGGAATTTATCATATTTAAGGCCTCCTTAGAATGGAGTGATACAGGGTAGAATGCGGATATGAAAGTGCTTCTTGTTCTAAAATGGTGGCATGGAGTGCTAAATCTGAGTAGCCCAACAATAATTTATTTTCTTCACTTCGGTTGTAGCAAACACAATTAACAATTTGAGGTGTATTCTTCTAGATGCTAAAGGAGAGACATGGTTCGATTTAGAAAAAATATGAGAAGATCAGGGGTTTCAATCTTGAAGTCAATATTCTGGATTAAAAGATCAAAACTTGTTGTCTTTAGAATGATTATTTTTCTATAATTATCAATATACATGAGAAAAAAAGGGCAGAATTTTGGGAAAAGTTTCTAGGAAAATACCATGGATTCTTCAAATTCTTTGTGTTGGTATATCCTTTGAGCAGTCTGTTGTTGCCTGTATATCCTTCGAGCAGTCTGTGGTTGGAGGAGTTGGAGTTAAGGGCTATGAGCAGTCGAATACTAAATGCGGCAGGTGAAGTGAAGCAATTCATTAAGTACACTTGCTTGAGGGCTGTAATCTCAAGACACAAATGTTGATGAATCCAGGCACTGCGCATGATTAAATGCATGGGTGATGGCAGAGAAAAAATGATGGAAAATAGGGCCCCTTTGGTTGGGGAATTGGCTAAACCCAGGTTATGCATGAAATCCTGGTTATGCATAACCTGGGCATGCAAACTCTGGTTAACATTTTCATTCTCTGTTTGGATGCACCAAGGTGCAAACCCTGGTTTGCATGACATAATGTTTTTTTGTCAAATAAGGGCAGGTCCAGGGTTCGAACCACTTTGCCGCCGCTGAAAGAATTGGGGAAAGGTATGAATCTAAGTAAACTTTTTGTGAGGAAGATGAAGAAGGAAAAAGTGGCCAAGGGGAATGATTGTTCACGACATCAATGAAACCCAACCGTGTCATGCCCCTGATGGATTCAGACTTTATCATTTAAATTATGCTTTGGTTAGATTTTCATGTTGATTACTTCTGTTATGAGGACAATTATGCTGTTAAAACTTAAGGTTTAAATTCTGGTTTTTCTATGATAAACTGGTTCAGAATGTTAGTACCATGATTTTTGATATTTTCGATTATGTTGTAGCATTATCTGAAGAATCTGTAATTTCTGTGTGTTTCAGAAACATAATCTGATTCTAGGATGATTCTGTCAATTCTGTTTGTTTATTAGTCTTTGTTGTTATTTGACCTATTTAAACCAGTTAACATAGACATATATAAGTATGAACCTGGTTACGATGATGTTGCTAGTAATTTTCTTTGATACGTTTACTGAGACAATTAGTGGGTTATATGCTCTATTTATTTTTTAATTAGCATAAAACTATTTGTATAAATAAATGTGTATACCTTATTTAAATTATATATATATTCTTATTTTTCTTTACGAGTTAGTAATGTATCGATAAGAGAATTAGTTGTTAGTATGTTCTAATTATTTTAGGTAGTAAAAATTAAAATCATTGATTATTTGATTAATGACTTAAATTTTTCATTGAGTTAGTATATATTTCATATTTCATAATTGTTAGCATATCTTTTATGAATGGTAATTGCTATGTTAGTAATCCTATGTTCATTGAAATTCGTCATGTCGATTCTAGTGGGTTGATAGATAACATTTTCACATTTGGTTGAAGATGTCTTATGGGGTTTGGTGTTAAACCAAAAACCCATAGTATTGCTAAGTTTTTGGTTTATTGTGCCACGGCATTGGTAGTGTTTGGTTCACAGGGTAGTGGGAAGTTAATGCATCGTAGTCATCGAGAGTTGTGAGGGGTACATGATGGACATTTGGCATGCTTTGGGTTTTGTTTAAAAGTTTAGGATAAGCTCGAATTAATGAGCTATTTTTTTTGAGTTTGAGTTTGCATCTGCAGAACCGCCATTCTTTTCCTTTGTTAATGGGAACTTTTGTCTAAGTTGTTCATGTTGCATTCGTAAATCTCTGCGAGTATTTTGGGGTGGTTAGTAATGATGGAGTGTTCAAACCTCTTACCATTCGATAAGATGGGAGATGAACGAGAAGTTTACTCACGGCAAACTGGAAACACAGCTTTGCAAGATAATTTCTCAGCTTGGCAACGTTGTTTGGAAGTGTTCTCTGGCATCTGGGTTGAGGGGTTTGGTGGTCGTCTCGAGTTTCTGCCTTCATTGTTCAAGTAGGGGGCCTTTCTATCCTTTATTCTCTTTCTGATCTACAATGTTTTGGTAGTTAGAAATAATGTGTTTATGGGCGTTGATATGCATTTAGTACCTTCAAATAGTAAAGAATGGAGAGGGTGTCGTTTTGTATGTCTCTGTTGAAAATCTTAAAGAAATAAAGAGGGTATTTGATTTGTGCATCAATCTGTTTGAAGTGGTATAATGGAAATATTAGTTAAGTATGTTATTTAACTCTGTTAATAAGAGTCCGAATTTACGGACATTGTGTTTTGAAACCGTGTCTATGTTGCAAGTTTTCTGTATACGAGGAGATTGGTGTTTCAATATTGTACTGTCACCATGTTTATGAGTTGTTTGTGAAATAGGGTTTACTTAATTCCTTTTCCCTTTTACTATCAAGCTCTGTATATACCTTGTCATATGATTTTTATCATGGATATGGTTGTTAAATATCATGTCGATTCCTCAAAACTGTAGTTAGTTTAGTGGATATTGAGTTGTGCTTTAGTGTATCTCTGTTTTAGGAAATTCTTGGAGTTATACTTGTTTATTTTCGACCAGATCTCTATTAAGAACCTAGTCTGTATAGTAGAGGTCGACAGGTGAATCTGTGTTCTTCTCAGTTTTTGCTGTTATATTTCTCGAAGCTACGCCATTGTTTGAGAAAAGTTAGTCCACGAATGTGGTATGAGAAGTCATAGATTCTTTAAGTTTTCTGGTCTTGTGTTAGATGTACTTTATGTTCTTCATAGTGATCTCAGTAACGTATGTAAGTATACAGAGGTATTGGTCATGTTATATGTGTTTATTTTATTATCGTTTTAGATTAGTTATCGAGCTGTATGTTTAAGATGTGGATATAATATTAAGGTCTTGTATAATGTACTTAGTCTGTCAGATAATGGATATCAATTTTAAATTTCGATCATTATTATTTGTGGATAGGTTTAGCGGTAAATTAAGGGTATTTGGTTGTTAATCCTTAGAGATTATTCTTTTAAAATATTAGGTATATTCCGGATGAAAACAGTGTTATTTTAAATTATTGTTGTGGAATGAATCTAGCACTGTACAATGTTTATTCACAGTTGTAGATGGATTTATTTCTGTTAAGATTATAGTATAAGAAATCATATTGGTCGTGAGGGTTTTGTGTGAGTGTGAAGTAAGGTTCAGAGTTGTAATTGTCGTAAGTTCTTATTACAAGTACATTATAAATGTAAAACATAGTTTGAATGTCTGTTTATGTCGAATCTGTGGTGTTCATGTGTTATTTTGGTAAGATAGCATTATTGCAAAGTTTTATCATCTACTTTTAGTATGATCTTGCTTTGAGATGAGTGTGTGTATTAAAAATAGGTTAATGCTATCGGAAGTTGAGAAAGTTTTTTTAAGTAGATCCAAAAGGTCATTATGGTCTCAGCTATTAGTTGTCAGTTGTGTAATTTTTGTTATCTTTTAGAATGGTAGTGTGTATGTAAATTCATTTCAACAGTAGGTTGTGATCATTATGAGGTTTTAATATCTGATAGATAATATTGGTCTTTTCGAATAGTTGCCAGTGGTTATGAAACAGACATAGTGTTGTGGCTAGTCTCTTGACTGTAATAAAGGATAAGATATGATTTTATTTGGAATATGATGTTAGAAAATTGGAAGTAGAAAACTTGATGTCAGATAATTTATTACTAAATTATGTATCTTTTTCTGTCATTTTATGAATAGTTACTAGATGAAATATTTTATGATTAAGAACAGACTGTTATATGTTTTATGTTATAGATTAGATAGTGGTTTTCCTAAGCATTCTGAAATGTTATGAGCACGTTTATATGATTGTATGCATGATGAATTACATATGTGTATATACGTGCCGTGGTATATACCGATATGTACGTCATCATGTACATATAAGTATGTGCTTACATATATAACAGTGCAGAATGTAAAGTAAATCTTATCATATACTATTATGGAAACAAAACTGTAAACTCATTTGATTGAATCAATTGTATTATGTTTCTTATTTTCGAGAAGTTACGTTTTGATTTTATGATTATAGTTTTTAATGTGTAATTCATTTCATTATGTTGCTATAAGAGGAATGGTTGAATCAATGTAAGAATGTTTTCAAATGGAATTTTGAGGATGGTTTTGAATCAGTCAAGTATGGATTGATTGAAACATGATTCTTAAATTGGCATTCTGATTAAGGTTTCAATATGTTATTGATGAAATGGGAATAACTGTTAAATGAGTTAGAATTCTGAAGTTCTTTTCATTCAATAGCAGTTAGAACATGTGTTTGTAGATTATGCAAGTGTGATCCTTTAGATTGGGTGGCTGTCATAAATCGAGTAACTTGTGGTGATAGAATTTATTTTGTTGGATGCCCTTCGACATTAGTTTAGATCCTTATGGGAAAGTTTATGACAGTTGATTAATCAAGTGGTAACATTTAAAATTCATGGGTTGGGTTTCAATTTAAAAAGACTAAAATTTTATGGTTTCACCTGACATAGAGAGTTGCTACGAGATGTAGAATTCTTATGTTGACACCCATGAACTACTGGATCATTACCTTGTCATATTCTATGCGAGTTTATTTCTGTTTTAGAAAAAAAAATTAGCATTGGCTATTATCTGTAAATGTATGTTTACTTATCTGTATGTTAATGTTGGTTATTTGGATATCATGTATGTAAGGCTAACTTAAACTTGCAGATGTGTGGAAGTTTTTGTAATTTTGATTCTGTGTCTGAGCCCTATCTGTTGTTGGTGTTTGTGTTTATATTTGTTATTTCAGGAATCTAGATGGATAAGATTATGAACCTGGGCCAATGGTTGGCAGCAGTAAAAATTTATGGAAAACAAATTGTGGCTGTACTCTTGATTATTAGAGCAGTCTGTAGTTTGTATAGGAAAGCTTAAACAGAATTCCTATTTTCGTAAATAAAGTATTTCAATCAAGAATATTGAAGTTACTCATTTGTAATCTGAAATTATGTATGGACAACTTTGCAATTCAGTTTGTAAACTTATATGTTCAGTTTTGTGGAAGTTAAATAAAAAAAAATATTTCTCTATGTGGATGTATGTTATTTGATTGGTTTTATTTGGTTTCATCACCTAGTTTTGGGTGGTGTTACAAACCGCATCAGATTACCTGTGTTGTTTTTGACATCAATGTGTATTATGTTCGTCTTCTCGCAGAGAATTTGGATATTCCATATGTTCTATTTTCTATGCTCTCGGTTGCCACTCTTTCCATTTGCCACCAAACCCCCAACTTCGTCTCTTCCAAAATTGTGTCTCTCAACGGTAATAAGAGCGCCCAATTTGTGTGTTTTTTATTCTTTTTCTTTTTCCCTCTTTTAATATCCGTTGTTGTGATTGCAGGCACTGCAACGGTTGATAAGGTGATCAACGTTATGCCATTCATGCCACCAATACATTCTACCAAGTTAATTTGGATGTTCGGGAGTGCAGATGGGATCAAGAAAATCTGGAGACCACTCTCGATGTGGCGAAAGTAATCCGAGACCATAGCAGAAGTTATGCCAGCTGCCCGGACCCGACGGGAAGATTAAAATGCAGTTCAACTTACACCAAAACCATGGATTCAAAAGTCATTCCACCTCCTAAGGTGGAATGACGAAATCCACATTTTCGACAAAATGGGGTCATGCAAATCCACATTCTCATTTTCATAAAGGGCATCCAAACAGGGAATTGCACCCCATAACCGGGTTATGGGCGGCATAACCCAATTATGGGGTGCAACCAAACGGGCCCTAAATGGCACACGGAATGGCAGACTAGAAAATGATGAAAATAAATAGCACATGAAATTGTCGACTGGAAAATGATAAATCTAAAGTATAAACGAAAATCACCATCTGATTTCTGGAAATCTGCTCCACAAACTGGTTTCAGGTGTGAGACAGCGTGAGAAAATTCCGATGAGGCCGTACACAAGCTTCCCCAAAGGGGAATCCTATCGGCTAATTACAAAGGGATTTTTAAGTACAAAGGGGTGTGAGTCTTTGATATGTGTTTAAAAAAAAAGGACGAGATTAGTTGTGAAGAAACACATTATAATTTGAAGAGGGAAATTAAAATATTTTTGAAGAATTGAAAAGGATTCAGGATAGATTAGGTGCATTAAATTTTAACTAATAGAAAGAGATGGAGTGACTTCTAGATTGAATTGTGTAAAAACATTTTTGCATGAATTTTATCATATCACACTCTATGATCCAGTGTAATAGCACGGTTTTATTTTATATATGAAGAAAATCAATCAAAAGCAATTGTCATTGGTTGAAAATTGAATAAAATCTAATTTTCAACCTTCCATTTATATATGTGTTTATGTAGAGATAGTTTTGAAGCGTGCACAGTTGAATTTTTAAGAATAATATTGGTTTTAATTTGAGATTTGGTTTTCATATTGTAGTAGACTAAGAGTGGATGAATTAATATTGGAAAATAATTATATTTTATTTTTAAAAATATTCAATTGCCTTTATCCAACTAACCATCAATGAAAAATAGCTTTACATTAATGAAAATATAAAGCCAATTGCCAAAAATATTTCTATTTTTTCATTGATGATAACACTTGTGTCATTTAATTCTTCATTTTTCTATGTTGATCTCTCTCAATTGTATCTCTTCCTCTTGAAGCCAAGGACAAAGTACACCACTAAAACCTTCAAACATCTCTAAACTACTCTTAATTACTCTCACCCTTTTGAAGATATATTTGGTTAATGCAACACTCCACCTATACCAAATATCTCATCTCTATAATTCTTTTCTTACATCTAGGAAACCACAACTTTCACTTCTCCCCCTACGATTAGCAACCACATCAACCCATGAGAAAAATGACATTAAGTCTCCCGTAGAAAGATACATGACTCTTATGCATCTAGTTTTAACTTGGAGAGACATTAAAATCTAACTTCTACATGAGATACTTAAATCTATCCTTTAACAATGCCTGAAGAAGTGATACCAAATAAAAATGGGTTTATTTATTGATTGCATCTATAGATTATTTGAAACATTAATAGAAATTTTATTAAATTACACATAATCATAATTGCCTCATAATATATTACCTTGATATCATGTAGAGTTAGTTTTATCCATATCGCTTGAGTTCATCAATATGCTCTTGTAGTATACTCTACCTTTTCTATAGATAATGAAAATGAATATTGCTTCTTTCATATCCAAGAGATTAGCTTGTATCCTAAGAAAATTGGACCACCACATTACTTATTGTGTCATCTATACATCTAGCTCAATAAACATCACTAGAAGTTCTCAAACTAAAATGATTATCCCTTTTGTAGTTCAATCCAAAATCTAGAATTACTATGGATGAGAGTTGGGTATTATATATGATGTATGATGTTAGAGATGCACCACATTTTGGATAGTGGTGATTATGTTAATGCCAAATATATATTATTTCTTGATGTCTAAAATAAGTTGAACATGATGATGAATGCATATGCCTATTTTTAATTCTATTATGATTGATTTGAAAAACCAATGCCAAAATTATTAAAAATGATATGCATGTGATCTAGTAAAATATGAGAAATACTTTAATTAAATAAAACAAATGATAGTGTAATGTACCCATGTAGAGCATTTCAAATGTGATTTAGCTAACTAAATACCACATTCTAACATAACTTGGAATATGAAAAGATTAAGTAGTATGTTAATATAATAAAGTAATATCTTAATCACATGAAAACGATATTACAAAAATAAATCAAAGACAAACACATGCATATTTTGTCATGAATGAAGCAGCATACAAAATAGTAAAGAACAATTTTTAACTATTTAACAAATGTGCTTTAATGAAGAAACTATATTAATAGACTACTCAGAAAAAAAAAAAGTTAAGTAGATCTAAAAAGAGAAATAATGCAAGAAAGACCAAGCATAATATTTTATGTAAACGCATATAATTTATCAGATATTTAAGAGGTATACCATCCATATCTGCTATTTTATAAGCCTCTAGACCATAAACTTTAACAACAACAAATGGACCAAGCTAATTATGACTTAATTTTCCTTTTTCTCTGGGTAGAGAATTAACATTAGATTAATTTTCATGAAGACCCAAATCTCCTACGAAAAAGGATTGGTCAATAACCTTATAATTGTACAACAAAACGATCTGATGTTGAACACTAGGGGCAGCATATCTCACAAGGTCCTGACATGGATAAATTTCAGAAAAGTAATTAATAGATTTTAATTGCTCCATGTAGTTAAATGGAATTTATTTTTTGAGCAACTTTAGTTCACCCGATCCCTCATAGTGATTGGGTCGCTAAAGTGGGGAAAAATATAGTCCTAAAATCGCGCCTTTACATTTATGGCACTTACACATTAAACCTCGTTCATTACCCTGCAGGGGTTTACTATGAAAGCCAACCGGCTGTCAGAAACGCATCAACGGTGGACGATGGCCAAAAGGCGTGCAAGATGATTCAAATCATCCCATCCATTTATTTCATCGCCCTGTTCATTGGTTATCGGAAAATGTAGAACAGGTTACACGTAATGCGAAACGATTGAAATCTAGCGTGCCATCCGATTTCCTTCCCACCATTTGTCAGTTTTTATAGCGAGGGAGGAAGATGGGACGAAAAGGAGTGGAAAGGCGGAGTGGCACTTCCAATTCCTGGGTAAATCACGTCATTGTGAGAAGAGTAAACGTTTTTGGCAGAAAAGCGAGCGGCTGGTGATGGTTTGACAGTTAACTCACACCTCGGCAAACGGACTTTTTAAGCGCGTTCAGACATTCATCTCACACCCGCCGGCCGCGGAAGTTGTGCAGTCGTCGCCGTGATACCTTTTGTCGGCCGCATCATACCTTTTCTCAGGCGCCTCATGTCTTTTTCCGATGGCTTTACACGGCTGGACATTTTGAATTTTAGTAATGAATTTTGGAGCGCGGATTTGTACCTTTTGTGAATATTGATGGCGTCCCTCCCGAGAAATCTGCCGGTGACGAGGGATTTACCTTTGAATTTTTTTTATGTCGGTTGTATTAAATTTCTAATGAAAAATAGGGTGTACTTGTTTGTTTGAAAGGTAATATGGATCAAAGCTATTAGATTTCCACAATTATTTCTTATAAATGCTATGTAATTTTTTGGAATCTATTGTGTAAAATCCAATCTAGAAAATTACATAGTGGGTAATATAGAAGTTATTTTGGTATTTTAAATTTTAGAATTTTGTTTTGCAATCTAATTAAGATTATTTTTTTTGGTTGTTATAGTGAAAAATTAATGATTCTAGAGCAAATTTTTTGGAGGATTTTATGTCATTTATTCAAAAAGATTTTTTAGTTATTTAGTATTGAAGTACAAGTTTATAGGTTGAAATTTCCTTGACAAATGGAACATGAATCTCCAAGCATTAATTTGGTGTCAAGCATTTTAGTGAAAGTCCAATAGAAAAGGATGCATGACAAATAGAACATGAATCTCCAAAGATTTATTTAATATTATATTATAATCAATGAAATGGTAAGTCTGCGTCGAAGGTACTTGATAACGCCATCGCCGATGAACACAGACACAATGCAGGTAAGCCAGTTGATCGACCTCGGTCCTTCTCCGAAGCCGTAGCTCGATCGTCCGAAGTGGATTCTAGGGCTAGGTTTGAGCTTCTTTGCCATAGCGAAACGGTAAGATCAGGTAAGGCCCCCTCCGCCCCTTCAAACCCTTTCTCTGTTATGCCCAATCCTGAAATGCTAGGAGAAATCGTTAAGGAGAAAAATAGGCTTAGAGATTTTGCTATTTTCTTCTCTGCGATTGATATTGATAAATGCCCTCCAAGGAAGTTCATGGATGACTGGTTTCACAATTATTGGAACAATAAGCTTGGTTTTCATATTTCTTTCTGTAGGCAGATTCAGAAGGGTTTATATGTCATTTTCTTTGCTAATAACGATGCCCAAAAATCGGTCCTTAAAAAAGAATACTGGAATGTGGGGGCGACATCCTTCAGGGCTATCGCCTGGTCGCCTGAAGCCGTGCATGAGGAGGTTCTTTCCCTCTCGGCTCCAAGATGGGTACTGGTTAAGGATATCCCACTCTTTCTCTGGCATTTTTTACCACAGTTGCTTGAACCTATAGGGAAGGTTATTCGCATGGATGAAACCGTGCGACTCGTCCCGCACATGGATGCCCGAATTCTGATTGCCCTATCCCCTGGTAAAGAATTCCCGAAAGAAATTACTGTTAACATACCCGACGAAATTTTTAGTTGCCCCATTGAGATTCTGGGGGGTTTAAATGCCTGTTTTCTCTGCCGCAAGGAAGGGCATTTGCGAAAAGATTGCCCGATTATCAATAAAAGGTTTAAGAACTCTAATATTTCCTCCAAGGAGGCGGCTAATTTCCCTAATATGAATGAAAAAGAACAAAATGCTGTTCCCGAACAGACCGCTTCTCCCTCCGAAACCTCTGAATCTGTCCCAAGGCAAACGTCTGTAGCTTTAAACAATTTGGCGACCAACCTTGAGATTTCTCATGCTGTTCCTCAAACTAAGACAAGCCAAAATGTTGAAATAGACCTCAATAATAATGATGAGGGTTTTACTCTGGTCCCGCATAAAAAAAAGAGAAAGAAGGGAAATAACATCTCGGCATCCAAAGCATTTCGTCCTAATCAGACCCGCTTGACTTCAGATATGATTCCCATTAGTAACCTTGTCAAAGAAGATACGATTTTCATTCCTGCTTCGCCAAATCCCTATAAATCTAATATTGGGCCTTCCATGGATATTGATTCTTTAGTTGAAACAGAGGATGACACGAACAACGACCCTTCGATTATCAAAAGAAGGGGCAGACCACCTGGTTCAAAAAATAAAACAACTGTCCCCAAACCGGGTGACAATGCTAACAGATTTTTAGTGTTAACTGAACAAGATAGCAATGCGGATTCTCCCCTCAATATTGTTTCCCAATGAATTGTCTCTCATGGAATGTTAGGGGTTTGGAGTCCCCGGATAGGAAATTTGTTATCAAGCGTTTGTTGAACTCTTTGCAATCCATAGATTTTTTTATGTTACAAGAAATTAAAGCGATTGGATTCACTCTGGACTCCAACCTCAATTTTATATGGAAGGATGCCATTAAATTTCATACCACTCATGATAGAGGCAGGGGTGGAATTGCCATACTCATTAATAATAAATGGGAAAAATGTATTCTCAATAACGGTTGTTCTCCCTGTAATAGAGCTGTTTGGGTGTCTCTTAAACATGAAAACTTTACTTTTGGTATATGTGCTGTTTATGCCTCTAATGATTATAAAGAAAGAATGGAACTTTGGAAATGGCTTGCTGAACTCCCCGATATCCCCTGGTTGTTTGGTGGTGATTTCAACATGGTTGAATCCCAAGAGGATAAGTTGGGGGGTGTTCCATTCCATTGGAAAGACAATGAAAGACCTTGCTGGAATAAAATGATTAGTTCTAAATGCTTGTTTGACCCTCTTTCTGGGAATAAAAATAGCAATCCTGGTTTGTGGCACACTTGGTGCAATTTCCAGCAGGGTAGTGCTAGGATCTATTCCAGGCTCGACAGGTTTTATGCTAATAGGTTGTCCTTTTCCTTCTCTCCTGATATTAAGGGGAACATTGTTCAGGTTATGGCTTCCACATTATCTGATCATCACCCTATTATGACTAGAGTTAATCTTATTAGTAGCCCCATTCAGACCAGAACTAAAAGCAATAAGTTTATTCTCAATTCTAACCTCCTCCTGGATGAGGATGTTCTCGCTGCTATTCAAATTATTAGGGGTATTAATCTTAATAATCTCAGGAATTTAAATCAGATTGATAGATGGAATACGAATCTCTCATCATGGAAGAAAATTCTGCAAACCATAGGACAGAAAAAAGCTAAAGACTACAGATTTGCTGAGAAACTTCTCTCCTCTGAACTCCAAGCTGCGGAAGAAGATATTCAGAGGGACTCTTCCAATGCTGTCCTTCTCTCTAGAGTTATATCTGCCAAGGACTCCCTTAGGAAACACCAGCAATTCAGAATTCGGGGTGCTAGGATCAGATCTAGATTCAGATGGCTCCAGTGCGGTGATAGAGGGTCAAAGTTTTTCTTTAATCTCCTTAAGTATAAACATACTAAAGAGTCGGTTGACAGATTATTAATTGATAACCAGGCTATTTCTGATCCTATTGCTATCACTCAAGCTTTTGCTAATTTCTATAAGTCTCTGTTTTCCTCTGAGGATTCCCCTGAGGCTGAGCGGCTTAGAACAGATTGTAAAAGACTTATTCCTAAAAAATTAGATAATGATGATGTTACGGTTTTGAACCAAAATATCTCGGTCGAGGAAATTGAAGGGGCTATTAAAGCCCTTAACAATGAAAGGGCTCCTGGTCCGGACGGTTTCCCTGTCGAATTCTATAAAGCTAACATTAGTTGGATTTGCAAAGATCTTTTTGACCTTTATTCTGAAGCCATTAATGAAGGCTCCTTGGGTAAAGATATTAATAAAGGCATAATTAAACTTCTTCCCAAGGAGGGAGATAAGACTCTCATTAAGAACTGGAGGCCTATTACTCTTCTCAATGTCTCTTATAAAATTTTAGCCAAAATCATGGCTATCAGGTTGACCAACATTCTTCCCAAATTTGTTAATTCCTCCCAGACTGGTTTTATAACCAGCTGGGAGGTCATGGACTAGTCTAGCTACTCCCATCAAAACTCTGCCATGCTTCTCTTGGACTTTGAAAAAGCTTATGACCGTGTTGAATGGAAATTTATTCTCATGATGTTAGATGCCTTTGGTTTTCCTCCGTTCTTTTGTAAAACTGTTGCTATGCTTTTTAAGGATGCCTCTGCTCAGGTTGAAGTTAATGGGATCCTTTCTGCTCCTTTTTGTCTCGAAAGATCCATCAGGCAGGGCTGCCCTTTGGCTCCTGCCTTATTTGTTATCGCCTCGGAAGCTCTGTTCTACATTCTTCGTGATAATTCCTTATCTCAGGAAGTCAGAGGTATTTACTTGCCCAATAATGAAGAACTAATTAACTGCCAATTTGCGGATGACACCGCCCTCTTCTTTGAGCTCTCTGATAATAACTTCAATAATATGATTACCAAGCTTAATCTCTTTTGCTCTGTTTCTGGGGCTAGAATCTCTCAAACTAAATCCATCTGCCTTGGATGGGATGACCACCCACCGGACTGGTTTTCGCAGTTTGAGTTTCAGTGGGGTGGTCCTAGTAAGATTGTGCGATACCTGGGGATACCTTTCTCTATTAAACCTGATCTCAAGGATATGTGGGCTTGGGTTAGAAATAAGATTGATAATAAGTTGAATAAATGGCATAATAGAAGTCTGTCTCTTGCTGGTAGAATGCAGGTCTGCCAGAAGATTCTTTCCTCCTATTCTATCTACTACTCTTCTGCTTGGTGTTTTAATAACTATCAAATTGCTCAAATCCAGAAATCTATCAGACAATTCCTTTGGTCGGATGGCAAAGGAAACAACAAAATCCATTCTGTGAAGTGGGCATGGTGTCACACTGACAAGACCCGTGGGGGGCTAGGGCTGAAGGATTTAAAAACTCAAGGTATAGCCTTATCCGCCAAATGGATCTTTCAATCCATGGAGGGTGAAGCCCCTTGGAAAGTGCTGATTAGAAACAATATTGAAAGGGGAGTTCCCAAAAGGGCAAAAGGCTGGTCTGGCCTCCCTTTTTGTGATCTCCTGCTTGGTGATTTTCATGTGAAGGTTCAAGGCTCTGCGGTTTTCAAGTCTATTTGGAAAGCGTGGGAGCAAGTTAGGCAATTTGTCACTAACAAGGGGTTTCACTCTAATTCTCAACTCCATGGGGAGAGATCCATTTGGTGGAATCTCCAGTTAAATGATAAACCCCTTGCCCTTAACCAAGGGTGCTCTGCCAGAACTTGGGCTAGTAAAGGCATCAAACAATTTATGGATCTGTTTGAAAATGACCATCTTATACCTTGGGAAGAACTCAAGGTGAATTATGACATTCCGGAATCCAATAAAAGAACTTACAATATGATCAGGCATGCTGCTGCTGATATTCCTGTTATCTGTAATGCTGACTCTCACAGATTCTTAAAATGCAAATGGCCAGGTGGTATTATTACTTCTATGCTTAAGTCCAAAAATATTTATAAGGTTCTTGATTGTAATACTGATATCATGGATCACATTAACAATGTTTGGTACTCTTCATACAATGCTGATGATTTTTAAAAATATTTTGATATTCTTTGGAAAAACCCGGTGGAACCCAAAATTAGATGTTTTAAATGGCTTCTGTTACTGGATAAATTGCCTATAAAAAAGGATTTTTCTAACCATGATACTTGTAATCTCTGTAGAGTTCCTGATTCAAGTAGACACATATTTTTTGATTGCATATTTGCCAAAGAAATATGGAGCATGTTTGGCATTTTTTACCCAACTAATGTTAATATCTTTGAAATTATTGCTGGACACATTAATGGTATTTCAAAAGCGGCTAATCTTTTTTGGAATATTTTATCATCTAACATTCTCTGGCGGCTCTGGAAATGCAGGAACGAAGAAAGGTTTCAAGGTAAGCGCAGGGATCTTACTGAGTTTGTTCGCAAACTCACACATTTTAAAATCTTCATGCAGGGGCAGGTTACATTGTTGATGGAGAAAAAGAAGTTGAAAAGGTTCCTGAAGACTGGTCACGCATCTTTCTATTACTATGAGCTGAAGAATGGATATCTCTGGAGGAGGACCTTGGATGATTTGCACGCTTTTGATGAAGCTTGCGACAAGCTGAAGGAAGAGATCAAGAAATGTTCGAACCCTAGAAGGGATGAGCTTTACTTCCTCTCACAGGTGCAAGCGCACAAAAATTTGGTCTGGATGGAAGGTCCCCTAGGCTGGACTGCCTGGGTTGATACTTATTATGATATTCTGATTTAGTGGGTTCCTGGTTGTTTATGTTGCTACTTTGAAGTTTTGATTTCTGGTGGAGGTGCTTCCTCCCCTGTGATCTTCGGTTAAACTCTGTGATGTAATTTTTTTTTGACTACCTTATATTTAATAGAAAATAGTAACTATTATATATTTATATTAATCATATTACATTTAAATTATTAATTGATAATAATGTTATTTAAATTCTATTATATTCTATTTGATAATAATTTTAAATCTTTTTAGCAAAATACAAATAATAATTAAATATTTATCATAATAAATTACTACCCAAATTATTAATTTAGAATACCTATTACATACCAAAATGTAATTACTAATTAATAATAAAGTATTATGATCAAATAGCTACTCTAAACCCTCACTAATTGTACTATTTCCCGCAAAGCATTTCTAAAACTCACTAATTGTACTATTTCCCGTAAAGCATTTCTAAAACTAGCAGATCCTTACATCCAAGAAATTATTAGAGGCGGGCGATTGCAAGAATCCACACTCAACAAAATCATTTCCCCATTTTAGATCACTTTCACTTTTCAGGTCGATACTACAAAGGATGTTGCCTGCTTATTCTAATGAGTTATTTTATTAATTTATAATTTTGTTCTTTTTTATTTGGGGGTTTTAGTTTTAGTTTTAATGATTTTATATTTTGTAATTTATAAATTTCTTTCTTTTAATCCTTTTTTTTAACTTATTTCATTATTTTTTGTCTTTTTGTTTTTTCTTTTATTTATATTTCTTATATTATTTTTAATTTCTTATATCTTGTAACTGTTTTTCATTTTATTCTTGGTTTTATTCATCCTTTTTCTTATATTTAAATGTTGTTCTACTCTCTAATTTATCATTTCATGTCTTTTAGCTTTCTAATGATGGATCGTATTCAATATGATGTAAAATATTGATTAGAAAACTATTACACAATCTAATCTAAAATATGAAATACAAATCAAATTATAAATTGTGAAAACTTGATATTATTAATACATATTCTAATATACATAAATTGCAAAATTCTCTTACTTGACTGCATATATTAATTTCAGTATTGGGTTTCCTTTACTTCACAATATGATGTATCCTAATGTCTGTAATTAAAAAATGGACCCGGCTAAGCTCCTACAAAATACACGGTTGACTAAATTTGTAAAAAGGGAAAACACAACAGATTGTTGTGAAATTTTCAACTTTTATTTTTTATGATCTGCACATTTTGTAATGGAAAAGTACCAAAATATCACAATGTTTTTGCAAATCTGAATTGTTTTTTGAACATTTTTTGATCTTTAATACATTCTGTCTCAAACTTAACCCACGCGTTAAAAACCCGTGTTACAGTCTATGCCGGAAAACCAAGTAAACGCCCATAATCAATACATTTAATGGACATATTCACAAGGGAGGCGTGTCATAGTAGATCCCAAACAAAATAATTCTCCAAGAGATTTAAGACTAGTGTTTCTAGCAGCAAAACAAAATATGTACAAACCCAATAGAACGAGTAAGATCAAACCCCCTCTTCCTCGAAGTTGGGGTCCTTGTCATCGAGCACAATAACAGCAGGCTGTATGTTGGTGAGGTCGCAAGCTCGATCCCCAGCCCATGTAAACTTCCCGCCATGGCCTCCCTTCTTTGGTCCTCCATTGATGCGGCTTCCAGATCTCCTATCCAGACGTTCAAACCCCTTTTTCACACTGTGGGCTCTCAGATGCTCCTCCTCTTTCTCGCTATTCGCTGCCTTCACAATACTCGCCATTGCTGATACCGGGAAAACCACAAACCAAAGGTAAATAATAATTTGGGTTACTGCTTGTTATTTTCTTATAGGAAGCTGGAATATGTGGATAAGGTTGCATTACAAAACTACCCTCTCAAACAGGCGGAATAAAGACAAGAAAGAAAAGCTGAAAGCAATGGGTGTCCTTATCTGATATGACTTCTGCGGAGGCAAACTTTTGTATTAAAATCAAACCCACTTGCTTCCAACGTTCCTTTTCTACTTTTTATCTCTCTTGGTGCCCATGGATAAGACTTTGGTGCCCATGGATAAGACTGGAAGATATTTTCTAATAGATAAGTGTCTTAAATATTGTATTGGGAAAAGATGTGTAGTTTATTATTATTATTATAACAATGTAGTACTTAGACAAGATACACTTTCAAATATTGTACTTGGCAAAGATGTGTAGATTATTAATCCCTAAATAACCCAGAGACTTATGGTTTCATGTTAAATATTTTCTATTACTTTGCATTTGTTTATCATATGTTTGAATTTATTTCTAAAGTTATGTCTACTGTCAAGGGCTTGGGAGGAACCCGTGCGGCACTGGCATAAAATCGTCCAAGTCTAATGCAATGCAACAGAACTTGACCGAATCCAGACTACGCCTAACACAATACGCAACACGAAAGCTTAAGATCTGAACATCCCAAGTGCACAATGAAATCCGCTAAGAAAACTGATGCAAGAAACAATGCAACGCAATACTCCAGTCCAGATTTATGGCGAGGCAACGCCTCCAAAATTCTTCATCAATCAATCATAATTTCTTGATTGGTGTAGAGTATTTTTGGTGGGGGTAAAAATAATTTTAAATTTAGTAATTATCAAACAAAATTTGAAATGCTAGACAGTTGTTTCCTTCACATGGCTTCTGTACCGATGACCACATGGTTTATTTAATACAAATTTAATATTTGTAGATGTTATTAATATTTATATTGGGTTTGCAGTTGTTATTAATATTTATAGTGGGCATTGTGTAGACCATAGTGCATTCTGTATTTTGCTGTCGTGTGGAGAGAGTTTAGCTTCAGTTGCAGTTGGAGAGAGTTTAGCTTCGGTTGTAGTTGGTGTACGCCGAGGGTTCCAGACTGCAACTTCCGTATAGGAGCAAGGTATGCTACTCTTGGTTTTTTTAAGCATACACAATTTTGCTAGACTGTATATCAAATGCAAAAGACTGAAGTGTTTCTATTTTCCTGGGTTAGCTTACTTGCAATTGTTTGTAATTTTGTTTATTGGCATAAGTTGTTGCGAACCCTGATGCCAAGAAAGACTCAGTATAGACGTGCACAAATTTAATAATGATAGAAACGACTGCGACTAAGCTAACCCAGAATTAGTGGGTAAAATTGTAATCCTTTTTCCCTAAATATTCTACATGGTCTCTCATAGCTTTTCATTTCATTTCATCTCTATAATGCAACTAGATTTACATCTAAAAAATACCTGTGTATCGTATCCCTGTGGTAGTTGAGTGATAAAGTTGTGGGTAGTAGCAGACCCATAAATATGGCATGATTTATTTCCGTGCATTGGCCATTGACATAAATGGTGAAAAGCTCCAATAGTTTAATACTTTCATAATAGACTTTCTTTGGGATCTTACCATGGAGATTTCTTTCAAATTTTCCTTGACTGGGCGGGTTTCGACACACATGGTGGGCCATTCCTCCAAAAATCTTCCTCCCTTTGGGCTTGATGATGGAGATTTCTGTCTCAAACAATATCCTTTGCAACTATCTAGAAATGCGTTGGAATGCATTTTGGGTGTACTTTTCTATCTTCCACTTACATTTTTTTTATGCTTCCTTTGTTGTGACAAAAGCGCGATGAGAATACTTTAGGCTTGGTCATGGATTATGCTATCAAACATTTCTTCACTGCTTGCTTTTAACACTCATAGTGCCTTTGGGTATTCGCGATGGATTGCTATCCCTTATGCAGTCTCTCACTCACTGCATTCCATGTCCTTGTGAAAGTGCACTGGGTGCGATGGAGAAACTGCCGTGTGAGTGCGCTCTAAGTCTGTTCCGCGTTCGTGGCAGATTTTTTCAATGTGGATTCCTTCATTTAGTGAGTTTTGGCGTTTAGAGCACATTTGGGGTATGCAGAGGAATCTCTCCCCTTATCATCATTCTCGGGCCAAATAGATCACACTTGAGGGTATTTTATTTACATTTGTTCTTTCAGTGGTTGAGACTGCGTTGCTTTTTGTCTTCAACGATGCCTCCATATTATAAACCTTATGCTCCGAGTACTGGTTGGCTATAGTGGAATACTTTCTTTCAATGTTGAGTGCATTTTAGAATTATCGGCAGGCACCTCACTTAATGCTCGATAACTTTGCTCATTTAATGTTTGCGCATGATTTGAAGGTTGCGAAGGAATTTTTTAAACTTTTGGAAATTTTGTGACCACATATAAATCCCGCTTGGGCACAAATTAGGCGAAGTGGATTTTTTGTTTTGGAAGAAGTTCGCGACTATACTCCATTTGCGCTCGGGCGTATTTTCAAGCGCATGGCAAATTTTATCGATTTTGGAACTTTCCTTCATGTGATGAAAATATGTGCTCGAGCCCCCTTTTGGTGGATATTTTTCTTATTTGCATCATTGATTGGACAAAGATCACGCTATTACTTATTGGCGAACATACTTGCATTTGGAAACTTCCCTGGCTATCTCAAAATAGTTTGGCAAATCGGGCTTCCAGCAGGATACATTTCTTTCACAAAGCTCCCTCATTAGGTGCATATCGTGCTCGGAACTTTTAGACTGAAGTTGTGGATTTTGATGTTTCAAGAGTATTAAAACTTTCTTGCTTTCTAAACTTCCTTTACCGGCCATACATTATCCCTTCATCACCATTGAAATGTGTTGAAATTGTTCTCTTCAGGGGAGCACGTTGATTTCTATTTGTAGTAATTCCTTCATTCTATGGGAGATGTGTTGGGAGTGCATATGTAAGAGTGCTTTTTGTATGGAACTTTTCACCCTTTGAAGCATACTTCACCTCCTTTCACCAAGAATATCCATGTTTTGATGCACAAAAAGGGGTATATCCACCTTATGATGAGGGTCTTACTGCCCATTTTACAAGGATCTTGTCGCATATTCACTTCTATTCTTTCTTACATCTTTTGTGTATATGCAAATGAACTCTTTGTGCCTCAAACACTTCCCTTGTTGTTCTTTTTGAAATTAAGCTCAGGGCATACTGAAAATATTTGCCTTTGAGGTAGCCTTGAGATAGATGGTAGGCTTAGTGAAAATTGCACTATCTTTCTGCTTTGTAATTCCTATCCCTTTATGGAGTTTTAAACCATTTCACTGAATCCCATGTGAGGCCTTCTCTGTTCAAAGGATAGACCATTTCCTGTCATTTGCGGAATAGATAAATGTTTGCATTTTTTAAACCCTTGATTGTCATGCATAAATTTGTTCTTTGAGGTGTAAATTGGTAATACATTCCATATTTGTGAGTGAACACTAGGCTTTTGAGTTCATTTGTCAGTCCCCATGCTATCGGGTACAACCTTTCTTTGGTCATGTTAATGGACATTTTTGGAAACTTCATGTTTGTGTGAGATTCATATTTCTGGGCATTGAATAACAAATGGTTAGCAATCTTCGCCAATGTTTTCCTTTTATAACCTTGACAAGATAAAATTGAGGGAGTTTCCTCTTCCGTGAAATTTTGTGCTTTCCCCTCTCATATGTGCCTTTTGAATTGCACTTTCTGAACTTAACCTTTCAAACGACCCATGGCCCAGAAATTCACTCAACTTTACAACCTTAAGACATTCAAAACTAGAACCCTAAAGGATAGGGAATAAAACCTAACTCAAAACTTAGCTCATTTCATCACTTCTCAAGCGAAGGCAGAGAGAACCTGCGAGAGGCTGAAACCAAGAGCTACCAAGACTGTTGATGTTTGTAGCTTCGATCAGATAAAGTACAGTTGTTATTAATATTATGATAATAGATCAATTATGATATATATATATATATATATCATATATATTGAGATTTTATTATATATAAATTGGATTTTGAAAGGAAAATTTAAAAGCCATATAATCTGATCTATAAATTTAATAAAGACGAAGCAAAGCAAAAGGGCCAAGCGGGTAAAAAGCTAGGGGTCCCATCTCAGATGGGTGATGTGTGATTAGGTCACAACATGTAGTTATAATAACTCCTGTACTGTTTTACAAATAATGCAACTGGTTAGAATTGCTACTGGCACCTATCAAGCTGGGGGTTCTCCAAATTTGGGCTTTGTCAGTTGAGATGTCTATTGTTAATGTGTGTGATTGTGCTTTGCAACAATTTTTTATTTTTTTAGAAATTTGCAATTTCCAAAGAAGTTGAGAACAGTTAACCCTGGCTCTAGAAACCAGCATATGTTTTATGTATTTGCAAACTAACTCATCAGCTGCTATCCCAAAATCACAGTTGTATTCTCTTGCCCCTTATTAATCCAAAAGGATTCAAACATCGTTGGGTCTCTACTACATCCAATACAACAGTAAAGCACTCAAATCTAAATTTTTATCCATCAAATCTTTATACTCACTGCAACTTATTAATGGGTCCTACTTGAAATTTTAGTATTGATTCTAAGCTTTTATGGTATTCAATATATGAATCCTAATATTGGTTGTGGTAATGCCATCATTGACGGAAGTTAAACAATGTTGTTAAAATTACTGTAACTAGTACCGTTTAGTATACGCTGCCATAAATGGAAGCCAATCTATTTTAACAAAATCTTTTTAGCTAATTCCTATTTGGCCTATCTATGCTGTTAAAATTCTACTAGAAAATCTAGACAATGAGCCTTAACTATGCTATGGTGCAATCTGAAAAACAATCCTGTGTTACAAGCAATTGATCATATTATGGAGTTGCTTTCAACTTCCAGCTATTTGCATTCCAAAAGAAGCAGTCAAGTTCAAACTAATAAGTAATAGGACCTGCCATAGTTTCTGCTTCATTGTTTGGTTGTGCCCTGAATACCCTTGTGTTTGAACAGATCATATGTAATGTATTTGTTTTGAGGGAGTTCTAGCAGCAGTTGAGTGAAATTTTTTCTAAAAATTCTGAAAAAAAATCAGGCTGTGTTATTTTTTGCAGTGTTTCAGATTTACTTGAAATTTAGAGTTGGAAAAGAAAATCTATTTACTTTTCTGAGCTTTGGTCTTGTATAATGTAGTAACTTCCAGTTTCTGCATGTATGCCTTCATAAGACAAATATGGAATGCAGTTTGATTGCATGTGTAGGGGCCACTGGACCTAATCCATGAATTGGGTGCATGCCCTTAACTGGTTTGGTATCCTTTTTGTGGCTTATAATTAAACTAATGATCTTTAGGACTGTTGATTTTAGTTTTTGCAAATTGTCACTATAACATCTTGATGCAGGAGCATCCCAGGGTAGTTGGCTATCCTGCATGTTTGGGAGATTTGATGGAATTGTGTGACTTATTTTCATGTGTGAGGGGTTTGGTAGAGTTGGATAAACCTACTTGGGTCTTTGGTAGTTGGTTTTGAGGTATTTAATGGAACTTGGCATGGTCTTGGTTGCTTAGCATGGCCTAGGAGGAGCTCGGCCTTGCTTAGGAATTTGGTGCCTATTTTAGGCTGTATAAGTAATTTTCCACAAAAAGTTAGAGGCTGTAAATTTTAGGAATTGAAGATGACCTATATTTCTACCTATGGTTCGAAGCACGAGTTCTAATTCATTCGGAGCTAGGAGATATCATGATTTTACTAAGACATCTATTTTGGGCATTTAATTGTTTTTGTTGGCCGACTTGTGGCATTTAATTTCGGTATTTGTATTTAATTTATGTTCAGGGCCGACCTGTGGCTTAGATTGGTATAAGTAGGGGTTGTGGGGGAAGTCTTTAGTCATTATTCATCCATCTTGGAGAAGAGGAAGAGGTAGAGGAGCGAGTTTTGAGAGGAGCTAGTGGCTGCGGCTTGGGAAACAAGGGGATTGCTTGGTGGGCTTGCGAGCACAAGTTTAGATCTTCCTTGGGGGTTCCTACCAGTGCGTGGATCTGGGCTAGCTAGGGTTTGGTTTGGATCTTGCGAGATCTTTTGGAGTTTCTATTGTAATTGCATTGTATTTGGCCGTAACCCAGAAGGCCTTACAGCCAGGCATGTTGGATGAAAATATAATGATTCTATTATGAGTATTGGCATTGTGTGGATCTATATCTCTATATTGTTATTATATTCTATTGTGTGGTTATTTGCTGGGGGCTAGGACATCTCCATCGGGGATTCTCTTGCCTTGTACTGCATCAAGTGGTATCAGAGCGAAGGTTATTCCTGAGTGTGTGGATAGAGCGCCGAATGTGAGGCAATTTGCACCAGGACCTTGGGTGGAGTTTATCAAAGCACAATTGTTCCTGAGTGTGTGGACAGAGTGCCGAATGTGAGGTAGTTTACACCAGGACCTTGGGTTGGGTGAAATTTTCTTTATCAAAGCGAAGGTTGTTCCTGAGTGTGTGGACGAAGCGCCGAATGTGAGGCAGTTTGCATCAGGACCTTGGGTGGAGTTTATCAGAGCATAGTGTAGACAAATCACCGAATGTGAGGCAGTTTGCACCAGGACCTTTGGTTGGGTGAAATTTTCCTTAAGAGGATGCGAGTATGGAGAAGAGAAAGAAAAAGATGACTTTTGTGATTGGATGGATTCTTAGAATTCCTAGACTTGAGAAAATTAGAGAGAGATATCAAGAAGAGACAAGAGTTGTGATACTGGATTTGAAGAAACAAGTGGCTGAATTAGAAGTGGAGCTGAAAAAGAGAAGAGTGATTCATCAAAAAAGAGATGATGTCAATTCTTTGGATGCAGGACGGGTAGAAGATAAAGTGGAGTATCACGCAAGCGGTTCAAAAGAAGAGGGAGGGCATAGCAAGGTCGAGATGGAAGTTGGTTTTTTTGATCAGTGTGTGGAGGGTGATGGGGAACCTGCGGAGAAACTTGTGGATGTTTCTATGGAGCTTCCTAACCTTGTTGATGCTATGATTGAGATTGGTTTTCATGATCAGTTGGTTGAGTCTGACATGGAAATTGTGGAGCACTTGGTCGTGGATAATCAGGTTGCTAAGGGTGATGATCCATATGTTGGTGATATGGATATTGTTGATATGGATGTTGCTAGTGTGGATTCACTAGTTGTTGATGTGGTTGAGGATCTACATGATACTACGGATTTGTATGTTCCCGATGTGGACCTGTTGGTGGTTGACATGGTTGAGGATTTACATGTTGCTCCTATTGTGGATTTGAGCTTACATGTTGGTGACATGGATTTCATGTTTGAGGATATTGTTGTTGTTGGTAGTGATCAGCTACAGAGAATGTTGGTGAGGCACTATGTTCAGTTTGTTCCTGGGAGTGAGCATGTTGATTGGATGGTTGAGATTCTAGTGGTTGATAGATGGATGCGGATTTGGATGATTTGCATGTTGGTTCTATTGTCCCTGTTGGATTGGAAGCCTTTGGTGAAGATGAAGATGGTTGCAGATATTTCATCTAGCGTCAAAGTATGAGGCATACTTCTTTTCACACCTGGGGAGTCTGATGCAGGAGCATCCCAGGGTAGTTGGCTATCCTGCATGTTTGGGAGATTTGATGGAGTTGTGTGGACTTATTTTCATGTGTGAGGGGTTTGGTAGAGTTGGATAAACCTACTTGGGTCTTTGGTAGTTGGTTTTGATGTATTTAATGGAACTTGGCATGGTCTTGGTTGCTTAGCATGGCCTAGGAGGAGCTCGGCCTTGCTTAGGAATTTGGTGCCTATTTTAGGCTGTATAAGTAATTTTCCACAAAGAGTTAGAGGCTGTATATTTTAGGAATTTAAGATGACCTATATTTCTACCTATGGTTCGAAGCACGAGTTCTAATTCATTCGGAGCTAGGAGATATCATGATTTTACTAAGATGTCTATTTTGGGCATTTAATTGTTTTTGTTGGCCGACTTGTGGCATTTAATTTCGGTATTTGTATTTAATTTATGTTCAGGGCCGACCTGTGGCTTAGATTGGTATAAGTAGGGGTTGTGGGGGAAGTCTTTAGTCATTATTCATCCATCTTGGAGAAGAGGAAGAGGTAGAGGAGCGAGTTTTGAGAGGAGCTAGTGGCTGCGGCTTGGGAAACAAGGGGATTGCTTGGTGGGCTTGCGAGCACAAGTTTAGATCTTCCTTGGGGGTTCCTACCAGTGCGTGGATCTGGGCTAGCTAGGGTTTGGTTTGGATCTTGCGAGATCTTTTGGAGTTTCTATTGTAATTGCATTGTATTTGGTCGTAACCCAGAAGGCCTTACAGCCAAGCATGTTGGATGAAAATATAATGATTCTATTATGAGTATTGGCATTGTGTGGATCTATATCTCTGTATTGTTATTATATTCTATTGTGTGGTTATTTGCTGGGGGCTAGGACATCTCCATCGGGGATTCTCCTGCCTTGCACTGCATCACATCTTCACTTTCTCTCTTCTTTAGCATTTACCTATTCTAGATCTTGTAATGAACAGAATTGTAAGAGTGACATTTAGATCTAAGGAAGTTGAGGTTTAAGATTGAAAAATATAAATTTGGGGGATTTGTTCATCTCAAAGGTTGCTTTGTGAGCTTCGAACAAGAGTCTCTAGGAATAACTCGGGAAGGAATCATTTAGCAAGCCCATTACTAGAACAATCGTGTTGATCAAATTGGACTTCAGTGTAAAATTGTATGGATGATGTGCAGCACAACTTTTTGGATACTTATTTTATACTCAGAGAATACCTATCTCTACAGTTCATTTCCATCTTTTTCTTTTAGATTTTCTTATTTAGAAGAATGGCTAGATGCATTTATCATTTGAAGAGAGGTGTAAGCAATTTTGCTTACACAATGTGTAGTTTATGTTTGTGTTAATATGGCTCATGTTTATGTTATTTTAAAAGTGTCTCTTGTTCAAAGTTTGTTTTCTTATTTAACTTAATTGTTTTCATTCACAATAAACTACAAAAGTACAATATTTGAAGGATGTGTAAGCAAAATTTCCAGTGTACAATCTTTTGGGTCAGCCTGGTCTTATACAAAGGTTGCAGTGAAGCTGTTTGATTATCAATTAGTTTTAACACTATCAATGGTTTAAAAGCTACTTTGTAGTTTGAACTTTACCAGTCAAGTTCATGGACAGGATTGTTTAGAATGCTGCAATATTATATGTGTAAATAGCCAAGATAACATGGAACAATACAACATGAGATTTAAGAGATCTTTGTCAGAAAGGAGGATAAATTTCATCACTGTTACTAGCCACATTAAATATTTGATTCATTGAGATTTGCTCTTCCTTCAATTTTGAAACAACCTAAGAGATGGCCTCACTTCTGTTTGTAAAATGTCAATGAAATTTAAGGTATACCACTCTCATTGTAAAGAATGACTTCAAAAACAATGTAGCCAATATTTTGATTCAATAAAACTATCATGCTTTCTGTTTTGATCTATTCTAAGAAACTTCTGGTGAAGGATGATTCTTATTGACAATATTGCCAGAAAAATATATTAAATGGTCAAATTATATTTGGGGTGGATCGCACCAGCCTGCTTTCATTGGGTTGGGGATCAATACATTGTATAGGGAAGTACAGATGCCAAAAATTTGTTTAGTGAAATTACTTAAAAGGAAGGACTCATAATGGACAACAAAAATATATGGTAGAGATTGAATAATATATGAACCTCTATCCAAGTGTTTACTACATCCATGGGTTTGAAAGAACAGAAAACCCATCAGAAGTGTTGTAGTTCAAATAGTTGAGCACAATCAATTGTAGGGTGATGATATGTTCCTTAATTATGCCATCAACTAATGTTTGAACCACTAGAGGTATGATATGAGGGATGAGATCTTGTCTTGGGCAATTTTAGCAGAATTGATATCCCCCAGTCCTTGGCTCTTTTGCTGAAGAGGTATCAATCGTTCGTTCTCTTATATCAGATAGTAAAACAAAATCGATAATGGCATAACAACCTCCATCAAAATGAAATACAAAAAACCCATCAGCAAAGATTTTTGAAAATGTCAAGAACCCCACAAAAAGTTACCACAAAAATATGAACCATGTTCTGATTGATGCTTAGCTATTTTGTCATTTGTTTAATTCGTAGCCCTTTATCAAGATGGTGTTTTTGAATGATTTCTTACAACCTATCGTGAATCCTAGATCTCTACAAACCATACTCATTTGTAATTCTTGCTTAATCTAGTGCTATTCAGTCTCAAGTAATGGCATTATAATGTACTCTAAGCCTTTTCATTCTGATATCAAGAAAACACTAGTTAACTAATATTGGTTCCAAGCCCTCTCATATTCAAAACTGTTTAGATCATATATTGTTATAGCCCACAAAACCAGGACATCATATACCAAGAAAGGTAAAAAGATTTGTTATAGCACTTATAGACATTAAACCTACAAAGAAAGACAACATAGGATAACTTTAGCAATAGATTTTATACCTGTATCAGATCAATTAGAAGAATTAGATAGTGTGATTTTAAGTGCATTTCCCTTACCAACATCATTGTAAATGTGTTTGAAATTTGAATTATTTTTTCTCATAAGTATTGATTTAAATCTTTTGACAATTTATAAAATAGTTTTTTGCTATTTAGAAATTCATGTAAATAAATGTTCAAGATTCTATTCTAAACAAATTTAAAGATTTCTTAAAAGTTGATTTTGTCACAATCAGTAATATTTCTTATTCAGCACTGCAATACAGTCTCTCTTTACAGATACCTAATGTTGTTTTGAAAACATTTATTTGCTGCTCACTTTTTTGTATCCTTTTATTTCCAATATTTCTGCTATAAATTTATGAGCTGAAGATAGAAGTTTATGCTATTTTTTCCTACACTTTTCCGTAAAGCAATTTGAAAATTTAGCACCTCACATGGTAAAAGCAGTGCCAATACTTCAAAAAATTAGGCAATTAGAAGTGAAATAGATGTGTAACTTAGCCTAATAATAAAAGATCAATAATTTTAACGACTGTTTTAAAATTGTTTTATTGTCAGTTTGGAGATGGTTTTCTTTTATGTATTCCTCATCTATATTGTGTATGGTTTATATATACATTAGTATCTATTGTTGATTATGTATGTAGAGGCTATTTTTTATTACGTAGATTTTTCTTTTCATGTGTATATTTAATTATCAAATTTATTTTTGTTGACTAATTATTGACAACGTGATGAATATCTTGAGGCTTAGAATTTGATGGTCACCTACCATATAATTTTTCTATGATGGTTTGGTCAGTTTAATGTCTTTCATTTTATGTTTTATGAAAAATATTGATTGTTAAAAAGAAATTTGTGAATAATTTATATTAAGTTCTTTTAAATTTAAAAGATTCTAAATTAATAATACATAGAAACTTTTATTTGTGCTAAAAAATAAAATTAGAAAATAATTATAAATTAATAATATCTACAAAAATCTCAAATTTCTAAAATTTATATATTCTATTTAGAAAAGATTCTAAATAAAAAATATAGAAACATATACTAATATCATAAATTAGAAATTTTTGTCTATACTAATATAATATCTACAAACTTTTTTAATTTACTAAACAAATTTCTAAAATTTATATATTCCCACCACAAACATCGATTATTAAGATTTAAGAACATACCTACCATTTACTATGAAAATATTATTCGTTCCCAAACTATACATGTCTAGAATCTCAACAAAAAGTGACACTTTTGCATATTGCTAAAATTAATAAAATCTTGATTTCAAATTCATTTATCCACACTCTACACGTTTAGTACAAAGTCTTAGTCATTTTATTAATAGATTGATTTTGATTAGCACTTCAAAATTTATTTACTAAACATAAGGCCTTATTTCCTAATATAAGGCAGGGATTCCTGCTGTGCACAGCTCTTGTTATTATTATGATACTATAATGCCTAGACAAGATACAATATTAAATGAGTTATAGATTCAGTTTGGGATAGCTACATGTATCCATCTTTAGGCTTGCCTTAGTCTTTAGTCTTGAATGTATGTAAGGACCTTTTTCATAAACATGTTCCACATCTAGTGGTGGAGTTTTAGTTATATTCTATTCTGAAATATGATGAAAGGTAAGAAACCAAATTTGTCAATGTCTAATTAATAATGAACACTCCTTTCATGGCATTGAAAGGAGGGAGGGAGAAAAAGACTACCAAGACAAAACATGAATCTAATGACCCAAAGCTCTATGTTTGTGTGACATAAAAGAATTAAAATTCTAGGAATCATAATTTATATAGATTCTACTATGTCTCTCATTTGATGGATATCAGTTATCACCAAATAGGTATTTGTCTAATTTGTCTTCCTCAAGTGAGGAAAATGTGGGAATAGAAGATAAAAGTGAGACATCTAGTAGGTCTAAAATAGGGAGATCAACTAGAGGTCAAAAGATTAGAAGAAAATTTGATAAATGAATGCAAGTTTTTCTTGCTAAGGGGGGTCATGTTCTTATGATAATGAGACCAAATGCGATAGGAAGGTTCCCTTAAGGTACACACATCTTCAAAAAGAATGGGTACCCAAGGAACTACCTCTAGTTAACACTGATTTTTATGTTAACGAAAGGATATATCGCATAGCTCCATCTTCATTACATGGTTTGGGCTTATTTTTCATAGATGGCATAAAGGTCAGTTATAATCAAGTTGTTGAATTGATGGAGTATGTAGGACCTTGTTACAATTACAAAAATTGGATGTGGATTGTGTAATATAAAAAAAGTGTGCGTAGGTATGCATTGTTAGCAAATTATATACAATGCAAAGCAAATGATCAAACTAAATGTCTCGCTATGTATATTGATGGAAGACCAAAAACAACAGGGAATATTGTAGGTTTTATAAATAGTTCTCAACTTGTGTCAGCTAATAAGTGGTCAAATTGTATATTCCAACCACGCGAGAGAAATCGTGTATTTGTATGTGCGATAAAATCAATAAGTGCAGGGGAAGAGCTTTTGACAGGTTGCAATTTGAATCGTGTAGATACAAAAAAATTCCCTATCATGGGACTGGTAAGTATAACATTTAAACCAATTGCCTCCAATTAATAGACTCCAATGTACAACCTACTATTTTATTAGTAATTTTTTTGGTAAGTTTATTAATTTTATTTCGCGTCTAATTGCTAAGAATTACTAATCTTTGTCACAAGGTGACATGGATCCACCTCAAGATACAGATGGGGATGTTCCTCACAGTACAACTTCTTCAGCAAAGGTAAACCTTAATTAGTGTAATTCTACAAATTATATAGAAACAAATGTCATATTATAATGTTCTTTTCTTTGTGGCTTTAGAGTTATTTTGATAGGATTTTACTGATATTGATGTCACAACTTGATACTTATTGATAGGGAAAAACAAAAATGGTAGTAGATCAATTGCAATCTAAAGTTGAGGCAACATTTATAGATGACATCGCATCTAACTCTAACCATGTATTCATGGCTACTCAAATAAAAACTAAATATAGTAAATAAATTCTTAACCTTATAATGGAAGCAAACAAAACTGAGGAGACAGAGGAACTCAAAGAAGAATTGATACGTAGAGTCAATTGTATTAATGTAAGCAGTAATTAATCTTAAGCAATAATTAAAGTTCAATAGATGTTTATATTGTATATTATCTTATGGATCATGATCTAAAATATGATGTGTTCTTCTTATAGGATTTTTTGACACCTATGAATCATGGTCAATATGGTCAGGGTTGTAGCGCCGCACAGCCTTCATGTAAATAATCCTTAAACCTTTAGCCATTCATTTAACCTTTGTATGCATTATTGACTCAACTTATGTTTGGGATACTTCTAGTACCCCATTGAATCTTTATCTATTGCAAATGTCTTTGCTAACAATGTATACTTCAGCTCATGATGAAGTGCATACAAAACCTTTGATCAACATTCCACTATCAGTGGCTACATTGTCCGCAACAAGGTGCTTGTAGACATCTTCCTATGTACCAGCTACAACTAGTAAAACCTTATTTTTCTATATTTTGTTATGTGCTAATCATGTATTGATTATTTTTCTTGTGTGAATTTTATACACTACATAGACCTATTTTATGCACTAATAGATACACCTACACCTGGTATAAGAACAAATTAGACTAGTACTAGTGAAGATCAACCATTTCTTGGATCAGTCCATGTTACTAATACTAGTTCATTTGTGGGGACATTGTTGTTGAGCAAGAAAAATATGTTTCCATTAAAAGTACCAAAGCTTCTAGGTGCTTTAAAATTCTTATTATTTACAGTGTAATTGTAGTTTACTTATACATAACTCATTTTGGACTAATAATCCCATGATATTTTTGTAGGAAATGATATTTTTTATGATCATCTTTTTGAAATGACATTGAAGCTATTTGGGTCCACCATACGTAAAAGGTACATAGCTTCATAATATTGGTACAATATTTTTCTTATCTTCCATTTATTGTACTATATTAAACTTATGATATCTAACAATATTATTTTTTTTAAAAAGGTGGAATGAACAAGATGCTGACTTAAAAAATCAGCTCATTAAATCTTTAAAGGACCTCTTTGGAAATAAAAATTTTGATGGTGTTGTGATTCTTAAAAAAAATCCAAACATATAAATACTGTGAGGCACCAATATAGAAGGGCTCTAAAGGATAATCCAAAGTATGAGAGTCCTATGATTCCATGGATGGAGTGGAATGAAATAATGGAAGATACAAAAGAGAAAAGGCTAAAGTGTAGTGGAATTCAACTAGAAGATGGAAAAAGAAGGTATGTCATGATAGTATTAAGTAGAATGTAATCATGCACTAATTAGTGATCTTTGTAAATATATAATCTAACATATTTCAAACTTTTCATAGACTGCAAGACACATCAAAAGCCACACAAGCGAGATTAAAAAAGGTTGGCCAACACAAACTTGGCTCTAGTGGCTATATGAAAGTTCACTCTCGACTTGTAAGTAGTAGTATTGGAATTTCATATCAAATTTTTATATATAAGGTTGCAAACAATTTTGTTTAATCAAATCATATATATATAAGTGATGATATTAAACAAAAAAATATAGGGCACAGAATTCAATGTAGAGCCCATAGATGAAGATAAAAGAATAGCCTTGAAGGAAGGCTATAAAATCATGGTTTCATGCCTACGCCAAGAATCTGAAAGCCACAACGAAGAATCTGCTGCACCAGATGAGACACAGGTAAATTGGTCAAATAAAAAGTAAATCAAATTGAATAGTTAACTTCAAACATAAATTGACTATTTCATGATAACAATGTGCATGACATTTCACTACAACCTTCAAATCCTATCCCAAAACCTGGGCATTAGGAAGGCCATGATGTGCATCACAGTGGTGGAGGTTTTAATTTGCTATTGGAAATAAATTACGTAATTATTAATAGAATTTAACATCTTTAATTACAATTGGCCGTGTAACCTTTTTTTAAATATTTTAGAGCATGTTGAGCATGTTGAGGTGGCAGAAGATCAAAATGTTATTGTACATGATGATGTGGCATTGGCAGGTAAAAAAAAAAGCATGTTATGTTCTATTGGTTAATGAAATACATGTAATGGGTATGTGCAAGATCATGAGGGGCCAAAAAGTGGCGATGTCAGTTCAAAACTTTGACAATGTAGCTGACGACTTTTTTCCCCCTGAATTTGATAAAATGAAAAGGGTATCTTAAGGAGATTATCAGCTTTCTATCGATATAATTGCTATCAAATTTTGAATTCAGTAAGTAATTATTAGTTATTTTCTAATTGAGCTACATCTAAAGTGTTGATTTATATACTGATTGAAAAATGATTATAACTTTCGGATGGTATAACATTTTTGAAATCCGAAAAATGCGTCACATTCTATGCTTTGCCTACTATAAGGAAAAAAAATAAAAATCTGAATTTTGTAAAGTTTTGAATGAGTTAAGGTGGTCAGACACGGGAGTTTTTTTATTCTGAAAATGTTGTAGCAAAAAATTTATAATTAATTATTTTTTTGGAATAAAATTACAAAAAAATATGCGTCACATCCGGGCATGAATCTACTACTTATATATAAAATCTTATAATAAAATATTATCATTTGATTATGATTAAGGTGGTCAGACATACACCTACTTCTTATTTGTTTCCTAAAATTTTTGTACGGCTGCATTGAAATCTATATTTTTCACCAATCATACTAACTTTTTCTCAAAAAAGGCCTAGTAGTTTAGAAACTACATTCAATTTTCTATAGATTCTATTCTTACAACTTTTTGATATTAGGTTCATAGCTAGTTGAAATTTTCACGTCAAGTTGACTGACCCTGATTTGCTGATTTTTCATTGCCACTTAAGGGCATAGTCTGGTCCCTCATGATCTTGCACATACCCTAATAGTAAAAAAATAGTATGTTCATTTAACCCATTTACTTGTTATTGCAGCAGACCCCCCTTTAGTGCAGCAACCTTGTGCTCCTCGAGACATGAGGAAGCATCATAATTTGAGATCAAAACCACAAGAGGAGGAAGAGAATATTGATGCTCCTCTTAGCCTTTACCTAATTAAGAAATCTAAGAAAAACCCCAAAAAGAAATGATTTCTTAAAAATGCTCTTTGATAAAAACTTGTTTGATTAACATTGTTGGATAATGAAAGAACATTGTTTTAAGTAATTATCTATGAATGTTGTGTATTAATATTGAATTATATGTCTTGTTAATAAATATTATTATGTGTTAATGAAATCTTGATTAGTGTTGTGTATTAATGAATGTTATATAATATTAATGAATGTTATGTGATTGTATTGATTGAATGTTATAGTTCATAAATGGATGAATGAAGTGTGTAATTAGATTTTAATGGGGAATTTAGATTGATGTTAGGGGGAGGGGGGTGAGGCCAGAAGAGCTTCCACCTTCATGTGGTTAGCCTTGTTAAGTAGATAATATTAAAGTATTCTCGAAACCAAGTGAAGCTCAAACTAACATACCTTCATTATTTAATCAATTTCATTCGTTCTAGGTCTTTGCTCATAAGTGCATTTTGAATGTGTCATTGTTAGGCAACTATAAAATAAAAAACTAGAAGGGCCAATAGTCAACTTATCATTGTCATTGTCTAGCATGATTCGACTTCATTTTGTATAAGTATTATCGTATTGAATGTGTCAACCTCTCTTGGCCTAATGTGGATTATTTCATTGGTTTGTGTTTTTGAGTAGTTAAATTAGTTCATATCTTCTATTCTTAATTTGTTCAAACTGCAGGACAGCCTGACAGATATACTCAACATAGAATTGACTGCTAATCTAGGCAGTTGAACACACCGAGTCTTTGGCTTGAGAGAAAGAGTTGGGTAATGTTGTTTCTAGAGACCTGTGTAATTGTCCTCAGTGGCCTCTTTTTTTCTAACGAGTTATTTTTATATATATGTAGTGTCCACATTTTTTTTAATACAAATTCTTTTTGTATATATGCTAGTGCTATGAAACCTAAATATACAATTATAAATGTAATAGATAATGTCTTCGATGAAGGAATTTATGTACCACATGTAAACCAAAATCCATGCTTAATGCAATTTTGTGTAGTTCCTGAGTGTTCGACTTATGTTATAATGCAAAAAAAATGATGCATATAAAGTGTCTTTATTAAAATTTTAATCTAATGTAATGAATTTCATTTCATTGTTAATAGACGATATATGTAGTCATGAGATTTCAGATATGTGATTGTTTCTTGTTCTTATTTTCAGAAAAATGAGTTTGTCTATTAGTATATCAAATTTACTATTTTGGTTGGAATTTTTTGTTTTAAGCTCCTAATGTTTACGACAATTCACTTTGGTCTAAAAACTATCAACTTTCTCATGAGAAATACCAAAATGAAACACATTGATTGTCTGTCCACTCCACATGCCCACTTGTCATTGCCCTCTGAAAAAATAACATAGATTAGCCATATGCTGCGTCACATGTTTGAGGTAAGCCAAACTTAGTTGAACTAGACTTTCTTTGTTGTAGAATTGATTTAGTATAGAATATTTTCCAGCAGGATTGTTTTTTAAAAAATAAGGTTTTCGTAGCATTATCTACCACTTGAGCAAAAGTTTCCATAGCTAAATTTCCTTGCCACAAAGTTAATATTGCTCTAAAGACTTACAAGTTAGTAAGTCCTCGACTAAAGGGCTGATAAACTAAATAAATTTTGAAACATATGAACAGTTAAAACTCATACAAGAAAAAGCCAGAGCCAAATTGAATAGCATTGGCTATTTGTTAGCGAAAGGTCCCTACTAGAATAGACACATTTATCACTTCATTAAGATGACAATTGTATACTAAGTTTCCTAACTGTATAAGTCATCATCATCTTTATTATCTATTGTAGCAAATACATCCAAAGCACCAATAGAAGCACCAGCAAGTCTATTTGGAAATTGAAACCAAAGCCTTGAGATTGTTGTAGTGTTTGTGCAAAGGCTTGATACTTCTCAATATCAGCATCACCGACACTTCTTTGGGCATATTTCATTGACTCCTCAAAATGAGCAGCCTTTATTTTAGCTACCTCATCACTATCATCCTCATCCATTGCCTTGGGGTTCTCACTTTTTTTTCTTTCACGTTCAATATCCTATAAAAGTGTAGAGGAAAGAGAACATGACAAACTAAAATAATAAGATATAAGTTGAGAAAAATTGAATAAAAAAATATAAAATCTAACACACTAGCTCAAAAAAAACCATTAAGAAATTCATAACCAAATCTAGTTTGCAAAAGCTGCCATAATTGAAACTCACCTTCTCAATATTTTCTCTAATAGCATACTTGCAAGCTTGCTGACAAATCTCTATAATATTGGCTCCACTAAATCCTTGGGTATAATAGGCCAGTGCCATTAGGTCCACATCCTTTGAGATGAGTGATTTTCTCAAGTAAGAACTGAAAATTTGATAACATGAGGACTCATCATGTAAGGGAATATAAATCAACTAGTCAAGTCATCCAAGCCTTAGCAATGCAGGATCAATGATATCGGGTCTATTTGTAGCACCAATAATGAAAACTATTTTCTTGGTTGTCATACCATCCATCTTTGTCAACAACTGGTTAAGGACTCTATCCAAAGCACCACCAACATCCCCAACACTACTTCTATGCTGCAAACATGCAAACCAATTATGCATCACCAATCAGAGCCTATCTCTCAAATAGTTCAAATAAAATGGAAAAATATATAGTTTCATACAGAGTAGAGCAGATGGATTGCTAGAGCCCAAAGCAGTCTGGAAAATAGAATGAGTAGGGACCCGCTGGCAACAAGCAATAGAATGAGTGTGGACACCTGAAGATAAATATCTAGACTAATCACTAACTAGGATGTCAATCGTGATTAGTTTGGATATTTATCTTCATTTGTTTTTTTTAAACATTTCATATTTAGTCAAAATTTTGACTAACTGAAGTTGATGTTTCGGCTAACCGACGTCGAAACAATGACCTACTTTGGTCTAAACATTGACCATTCTGTATTGAAATGTGGCATTCTAGGTTTGGCATCTTGGTTGGAGTGGCTAAATATTTCAACCAATATTGATCGAAACCCACACAAGAATTGGTCTAACGTTCGACCAATTTGTGTCAAAAATTTTCGTCATGGGTTTGGCATCCTGGTCGGGCGGTCTAGATATTTCAACCAATTTTTCATCAAAAAGTTTGAAGATTTTGACCTATTTTTGTCGACAGTTTGACCTGATAGCAATGTGAATTTCAACCAAGAGTCGTGTTGAACTTTCGACATTAAAATGTTACGTCGTACATTCGATGCAAAAAATAGTGACCAAACAGTTGGTCGAATAGTCAACCAATATTGGTAGAAAATTCAAATCATCGAGAATAGGTGCAAATTGTACTAGTTTCATTTTATTAGAGTGGGGTCTAAGTTATCTCCTCAGGATGGTGGGAGTAGAACCATAGATTTCCACATGTTCTAGAGGTAGTGGTTATCTTACCATTTGAGACTTTGATATTTTGCACTAGTGCTAGACGATCCTTGTTGCGATTGATCCTTCTTCTTTCATCCTTGGAGATTTTTTCATTTTCTTCCTTTTTACTATATTTGTAATTTGTACTTAGACTATATTTACATACCCTATTTCTTGTACAGTAGTTGTGGGTTGTCATGTATGAATTACAGTTCAAATGTATATTTTTATTCTTTCATAAGATGATGTACTTTAGTTTTTGCATCATCTTAAAATGGAAGCACTTCCATGTTAAGAGCATTTAGCCCTCTGAGTAAGTGGTTTGGGGTCATGTTGAATGCCTTGAATTGATCTTTTCTTAGATCTGGCTTTTTCCCCACTTTCCATGCACTTGATTCCTTCATTCTAGGTGAAATTAGGGTTAGGATCCTGAGGATTCTCCTTAATTCCCCTCTTCCATGGCTCTATTTTCTAGGTAGGAATTACAAATAGGTCCTCCTAGACTTCATCATGTTCATCATAATATTTTGTTCCTCTCTCTGGCACTCTACCCTATTCTGGCATCATTTCTAGGTCTCTAGGCACCCCGAGACCTCTTGTCCTAATTCTGGCTGATCTGGGCCCATTGGGTCAAGGTCAAGGTTGACCTTGACCTAGGTTAGAGTCAAGCTCAACCCTAATCTAGGTCAAAGTCAAGATCATCCCTGACCTAGGTCAGAGTTGAGGTCATCTTTGACCTCCTTCGGAACATGTGCCCCTTTTTCAAATTTGGTCCCAACGAGCCCCGAAATTAATGTCGGGCCCTTGGATCTGAGTACGAAAAGGTTTTAATTCAAAATTTATTTAATTTTTTTCCCTCCTTAGTTGGTTATTGTGATTGGACCTTAATTCGAGGTGAAATTTGAATTATGGGTCCTCACATTGCTCTGGGAGCCTCACCTTGAAACCTCTATATAAAGACTCTCATTTGCATTCATTTTCACCAAACAATTTCATGATCAAGGAGTTCTCAAGGAGATAGTCACAAGACATCAAGTTCTCCCTCAAGCAAGATCAAGCATTCCATTCAAGCAAGCATCTATTCAAGCATTCAAGTCCTCTTCTCCATCCAAGTTCTCCATTGAAGATCAAGGATTCAAGCATTCAAGCCATTGAAGGGATTTGGTTCAAGCATGCAAAATTCATCATCCAAACCCTAGATCTAGCCATCATTATGGTGTGATCTTCTTTCAAGATCCTTCAATTCATGTTCAAGATCCATTCATGCTTCCCTCAAAGCTGATTCCAAGCATACAAACACGAAGGTTTAGATTTACATTTGTTAATGTTATGTCCAAGCTTTCATATTCACATATTTGATTACATTTCAAATACAATTTCATATCTATTGAATGTCATAGCTTCATTGTTAAGATCTACTTCTACTACTTGCTAGCATTCTCCATTTCAATTTCAATATTAAGGTTGATTCCAAACTGGGGTTTGACCAAGGCTAACCCCCCAAACAAACAACAAAATCATTTTTCTTGTAGGTACATGTACATGATTGCAAATTGGAGTGTAGATCTGGATACCCTTTTCTGCGAACTTCCAAGATCCGCGAATAGAATTTTCGTCAGAGTAGTTGGGTCAAGGATGACCTAGACTCAGACCTAGGTCAGAGACTACCTCAACATTAACCTAGGTCAGAGATGACCTCAACCCTGACCTAGGGTAGAGATGACCTCATCTCAGAAAAAGATTTATGGGTTTTGTAGATCTCGCAGTTTCAGTTTAAAATCATGAAAATCAATAGTTTCTGAGACTGTTTGATAGGGTTATCAGTAGGTTCCTTTTTGGAGGTAAGTACCTTTACTTCTTCATTTCAACATTAGTCATCTCCATTTACTTTTCATATCAATACAATTCAAATGTAAGTGTAAAATATTAGTTTTGGGGTCTCTTTTATGTGCAAACCATTGTTCTAGGACCCCATCCATATTTTATCCTATACAGTTTCATTATGAGGAAGATTTGTATGATTATTGTAATTAATAGATTAATTTATATTTACGTAATTATACATCAAGAAACCTTTGAGATTTATAATATGTAAATGAGATTGTGTATATATGTAATATTCATTGCACTTTTTTTATTAAGTCTTTTTTGTAAAATCCTAAGAAAAAAAAAATTCTATTAACTTATTAATGTGTTTTAGGTTAATTTCTCTTGGGTTCCTTGGTGGGGCGTTACATAGGTAGACTTTGACCTATACGCAAGGTATAGGTTCACCTCGACCTATACCACACAAGGCACATTCCATGTAAAAATCTCAAGGATTTAATTTGTGTAATTGGTCTAGGAAGGATAAAAAAGATACTTGAAGGAAAATGTGGTATGAATGTGAAATAGGGTCAATTTGGGGAAAGAAGGGGAGGATGCATAGAGATTATATCCCAACTCAACTTTTGTAGAAGCTAAAGAGAGAAATAAAGGAGGAAGTTTTAGGTCCTACCTTGATTTGACCTAAGTGGAAGAGGAAAAGCATGAAATGTATTCATCAAGTGTTCCAAATGTAAGTACACTAAATGAAGAGCTAAAAAATAACCAAATTGAAGTGCTTCCAATTTAGGATGGTAAAAATACTCATCCATAAGAAGATGAAAAAATTTAGATCTAATATAAATATGAACTTTGAAAGAGATATGCAAACATTCATAAACTAAGCACAATAGTACATTAACTAAAAATACATCTAACCATGAAATCAAACATGAATATTCAATTCATATAATGTAGTAAACATTGACTAATTTTGTATCTAAAAAGGAGATCTAGTTACCAAGTCAGAATGGTAATGACATGTGTTAGATTCACCAAAGTGTTAGAATAACTGAGAGGGGGGGTGAATAAGTTAGATCAGTTATCCTACAATCCCAAACACTAAGATGTACCTTACAAAACAATTCCAACAAATTATGCAGTTCGGTAACATAAAATATCAATCTATCTATCCACTTTACCGATTACCAATAATTATCCAGTTGTGATTACCAATTGAATCAACTATGTAGTATGTAAAGTATGATAGAAAAAAAATCATAATAAGTAACACATAACACAGTGATTTAACGTGGAAACCCTACTAAGGGAAAAACCACCTGGGACCAACAACCCAAAATAATTCACTCTTCTAAAGTGAGCTCAGTAAAGAGCCAACCCTTTTAAAGGTTACAATGCACACTGTTAGGTGTGACCTGGTTAGAGGATTTATCACTAATAGTTAAATTTTGACCAGCATTCACTATGGGGTCAACAAGATAACACTTTACATTCAATGAATGTCATAGAGTAATACAATAAGACTATTAAGTCCACTCAGTTAAGAGATTTTATGAATCAATGGTTAAACTAATATAGTACTGATCTTATTCAAACAAAACTCAATTGCAAATAGTCAGATCTATGCTAAGACCATAAAAACCTCTGATCATTAATCAATTAACTTCCTCAATATTTCTCAACTTACTTTCACTCAGTAAATAGTTCTCTGATGCTCGGTAATGTCTGTAGGTTAGTTCTTTTAATAACCAGTTTGATCAGGCATGCATAAATATAGTCTTCACATGAAATCTCTGCAGTCTTCTTCTATGTAGCATGTTTCAATAATGAAACTCATATCTCTTATATAGACAAGTAAATCATTTTCATATTTTCCATTACATTTTGCCTCTTAATCTCCTTCATCTATTTTGCTACTTAAACCTTCCTCGGTAGATGTGTCATTAACACGTTTCAATCTCATCCTTTAGATCATCTCTGAATTTTGTCTGTCGTCGATCTCATAAAAAACTTTATCCTTAACCTCGATATCATAACAATTTTCAGCTCATCAAATTCAGTAGCTTGTTCTTAGCATTTAATGTTTTCAGTCATACTCGGTTAATATAGAAATGCATCGGTGATAACTAGCTGGGTTATACTATCACTCGGTATACACTGCATTGGCTCGGTGTATACATAAATCTTCAGTTACTGACCACATTGACTTATTCAATTTCAAATCTCTTCTTTATAATATATTAATGTAACATCCTCAAGTCAACAATATAAATCCATAGACTCATAAATAAGTTAACCAATAGTTACCTTATCCTTATCTATCATATCCATCTTTTCCTCATGTAGATATCTCAGTTCTTCATCTTTTCTTCTTTGAATAGATGTTTGTCACTATCATGATAAGTACTGTCAAAACTAGTTAACATCAATGACAACATATTAACTGATTTAATCATCTTACGTATCATTTCAATAGCTCGGTGATCTCTAATCATTGTTTCTTCAGTTCATCAGATATTCAATTAGTTTTAGTTCATGAATTTCTCCCTTTGGCATTGATGGAAACACAAGCAATATGAAAATATGTCATACACATACCAAACATGTATTCTATAACTATGTAAATAAATGTTGTAGCTCGGTAAGCTCTCCCTAGCTTGATATTTAATATGTTTAATCACTACAAAATAAAAAAATATATACATGCAGAATCTCCTTGAAGATTTGATCTTTTCAATTCTTAGTATGAAGTCTCTCTCCCTATTTTTGTTCTTATTAACTTATTTTCTATATTCATTCTCTCTCCCTTTAACAAAAATGCCAAAGAAAAATATACAAATAGTTCTTCAATAGCCAAGTAATTCTCTGTTGTTTGGTTCACATCAGTCATGTACCTTTAGTGTACTAATAAACAAATTTTAGTTCCAATTTTCTACAATCTTTCACAACCTTAGGAAAAATCAAAAGTGTGAGCTATGTGCATCAACATGAATGATCTTCTGATAAGTATAGGTTAATGCAAACTCTTGATCACCCCAGTGACCGATAGATAGGGGACAGACCCCAAGTCTAGTCCTCAAATATTCAAATGTTGATGAACTATGACTGATTGAATGTCTGATGAACAAAAGAAACATTGATTAGAGATCACTGAGCTATTGAAATAATATGTAAGATGATTAAATCAGTCAATATGTTTTCATTAAGGTCAATAAGTTTGGACAATACTTATCATGTTAGTTACAAACATTCAAACATTTGTTAAAGGAAGAAAAGATGAAGAAATGAGATATCTACATGATGAAAAGATGGATATGACAGATAAGGATAAGGTAAACATTGGGTAAATTATTTATGAGTCTATGGCTTTATATTGTTGACTTGAACATGTTGCATTAATATATTATGAAGAAGATATTTGAAATTGAATAAGTTAATGTGGTCGATAATTGAAGATTTCTATATACACTGAGCAAGTGCAGTGTATACCAAGTAACAGTATAACAGAGCTAGTTATCACCGACACATTTCTATATCAACCAAGTATCAATGAAAAAAATAAATGCTAAGAACAACTGACTGAATATGATGAGCTAGAAATTATTATGATTTCAAGGTTAGGGATAAAGTTTGTTATGAGATCTAGGGTTGACAAAATTCAGAGATGATGTAAAGGATGAGATTGAAATGTGTTAATGACACATCTGCCAAGGAAGGTTTAAGCCTGTTAGGAATGAATGCAAATATATGTATGAGGAGATTGTTGTGAGGCATTGAGATATTGTTTGGTATGTTTTAGCGATCATTCTGTAGCAGTGGTTGTTGCATTCATGACTTGGATTGTCATTGATGTCAACACAGTGATATTCTGGAATTTAGCAGGAAAGTAGACATAGTTTTAGTTGGCACACATGTTGTATTATAGATTGGCTTCTATTATGGTTGGAATGAAATTGTGATGAGTTGATGATAGTAATTGTTGTGAATCTATGCAAGAGGTGAAGGAAAGGATCAGTACAGCAATAAAGGAAGATTTGTGAGTACAAAGATCAGAGTTCATGATCTTGTGTAGTAGAGAGTGCAGTTGTGGCATAGTGAGAAGGAGGTAATGTATTTCATATTATTCTGTTGAATAATCTTAAGGTCTTTTGGACAGTTGGTTCAGAGATCTTGCCTTGAAGCTGTTTGGGCAGTGGGTCCTTCTGTCTTCCATAATTCTTAACTGGGTTAGAATCTTTTAACAGGGATTCATATGTACTGAATGTATTTCATAAGATTCCTAATAGGGTCCATCCTCTAACAAGGAACTTTCATATTAGTACATATTTTTTGGGCATCATTCCCACCGGGGTTTACTCTTTTCAAGAGGTTCCCTAGTTAACATATCTTGTGTCATTGTGCAAATTGTGTATGGTTATCATTGTGTGGTTGATTATCATATTGGATACATTGTTTAAAGCTATTAATAAAGATAAATGGTTAAAATATCAGATAACTAATTCACCCCCCCCCCCCTCTCAGTTATCTTGGAGATCTTTACTTTCTAACAATTGGTATTAGAGCATCAGGTCCTTGAAGGAAAAGTTTAACAACTTAAGGAGATCTATGGAAAATTTCATAAAAGAAAGCCCTAAGTTTGATGGAGTAAATTTTGACAGCTAGAAAGAGAAGATGAAGATACATCTCTTGTGTTTAGGACCAGGCTATTGGTTGATTACAAGCAAAGCAAAGACTATCATTGAGGAAGACAAACTTGAAAGTTGTACTAATGAAGAAAGAGATATCTTTATGTGTAACATACTTGCAAAAGAGGCAATTTTGACAGCACTTCCAAAAAATGAATATAGTCAAGTAAAAGATCTAACTAGAGCTCATGATGTTTGGAAAGATTTACATGATACTTTTGAAGGAGATGAACATACTAAGAAAGCTAGGTTACATAATTGGATTTGTGCATTTGAAGATATAAGAATGATGGAAGATGAATCTATCAAAAGCTATATGGGTAGAGTGTCTGAGATTGTTATAGGGATAAAATCTTGTGGAGGCACAAAGACAAAGCATGAAGTGATATGGAATATCTTGAGAACATTGACACCAGTATTCAGGCAGACAACACAAGTGATCGAACAAGTGATACCTTGCACACTGAACTTTTCAAGAGAAACCCTTCTTGGAAGATTAGAAGTAGCAGAGATGAATCTAAGAATGTTAGGAGAGTTACCTAGAATGGAGACAACATTCAGTGCTCTTAGCATCAGACCTACATTATCAAGAAGCACAAGTGTAAATGGAGATTATGCCAGCAGTAGCAGAACCAAATCTGAAGAAGATAAGAAGATTGAAGAAGGTATTGCATTACTTATGAAAAGAGAACCTGATGGTAAGAAAATATTTAAATGTTGGACTTGTCAAGAATATGGTCATTATGCATCTAAATGTCCTAAAAGAGTCAAGAAGTATAGAAACAAATCTAGAAGACCTAAGAAATGTTATTATGTTAATGATGAGGAAATTGAAGCAGGAATTGAGAAATGCTCAAGTGACAGTGACAATGATAATGATGACATAGGATTTGTGGCAATTAAAGAAGAAACTACTGAATTAGATACTAAGGAAGAGAAAGCCTTAGTTTCCCAAGTTGAGAAGAAAATAGACTGGATTATAAACAGTGGTTGATCACATCATATGACAGGTGATAAAGGAAAGTTTATAAAGTTTAGTAATTATGATCGAGGAATAGTTAGAGTTGGTAACAATGCACCTTGTTTAATCAAAGGTACAGGATCTATTACTCTTGATGGAAAGAGTAACACTGATGATGTTTACTTTGTTGATGGATTAAAACATAACTTGTTGAGTGTTGGACAACTAGTTGATAAGGGATATCAAGTTTGGTTTACTGAAAATTCTTGTGTGATTAAGGATAAGGATGGAAATTTGATTGGAAAAGGATCTAGAACTAGAGGTAATGTATTTCAGTTGAATCCTATTGAGATGACATGTTTGATGACTAAAATTGATGACAGTTGGTTATGGCATAGAAGGTTTTGTCATATAAACTTTGATAACATTGTGAAAGTAAGTACTACATTTCTAGTAAGGGATTTACCTAAGATTATGAAGCCTACTAATATGATTTGCAAAGAATGTGTGATGGCTAAATAGAAAAGGAGTTCATTCCCTAGCAAGAAGTTCACATCTACTGAGAAGTTGGAGATCATACATACAGACTTGAGTGGACCTACAAGAACTAGAGGATTTTATGGTGAAAGGTACTTTATGATTATTGTGGATGACTTTACAAGAATGATGTGGGTTGCATTTTTGAAAGAAAAGTCTGAGGCACTTGATAAATTTAAGGTTGTTAAGAATAAACTTGAGAATGAATCAGGAATGAGAATTAAGTGTTTAAGATTAGATAGAGGAGGTGAATTTACATCTAAAGAGTTTGATACTTTTTGTGAAATGAATGGTATTAAGAGACAATATTCTTCCCCTAGAACACCTGAACAAAAATGGTATTGCGGAAAGAAGAAATAGGTCAGTAACTGAAGCAACTAGAGTTATGTTATTTGAAGGTGATTTGGCTAAAATATTCTGGAGAGAAGCAGTGAACACAACAGTATACACAATGAACAGAGTGCAAATTAGAACAAATACAGACAAGACACCTTATGAATTATGGTTTGAGCAACACCCTTAGTTAAGTATTTTAGAATCTTTGGCAATAGATGTTATATTAAGAGAGATGATGATATAGGAAAGTTTGATCCTAGAAGTGATGAAGGAATCTTTCTTGGATATTCTTTGAAAAGTAAAGCTTACAGATGTTATAACAAGAGAACTAAAACTATTGTTGAGAGTGCAAATGTTAGAGTTGATGAAAAATTCAAAATTCAGGAAAGAATGCTTGGTTATGAATCTGATGAAGGTACTAATCTACAGCCTAACAATGAATCTACTGAACAATTTTTTGAGACTAACAATGAATTAACAAATGAGAACAATGTTGAAGAAAGTATTGATCAGAGTAGAAGAGATACAAGTGAGACAAGAGGAGAAACTACAAGAGGAGAAACCATGACACCTAATAGGTACACATCAAGGCATCATCTTGTTGAGAAGATTATTGGAAGCTTGGAAAAAGGAGTTCTTACTTGGAATAAGGTACATTTATGCTTGATTTCACAAGTTGAACCTAAGACTACTACTGAAGCTTGTGAAGATGAATGTTGGATTAAAGCTATGAGAGAAGAATTAGATCAGATTGAAAGAAACAAGACATGAGAATTGGTTCCTAGATCTAAGGATAAGAATGTGATTGGAACTAAATGGGTATTCAGAAATAAGATGAATGAGCAAGGAGAAGTAATTAGAAACAAAGAAAGATTGGTATGTAAGGGATATTCACAACAAGAAGGAATTGATTATGAAGAAACCTTTTCTCTTGTGGCGAGACTTGAAGTAGTGAGAATATTTTTAGCTTATGTAGCATATAAGAAATTCAAGGTATATCAGATGGATGTTAAGTCAGCATTTCTGAATGGTGAGTTGGAAGAAGAAGTCTACATTGAGAAACCTAAAGGTTTTCCTTTAAATCAAGAAGAAGACATTGTATGTAAACTTAAAAAAGCATTGTATGGATTGAAGCAAGCACCTAGAACTTGGTATGCAAGACTGGACAAGTATTTACTGAAATTGGGATTTACAAAAGGAACAACAAATAGTAACTTATACATAAAAGAAATTGAAAATGGATTGTTGATTATAGTTATCTTTGTTGATGATATTATTTTTGGAGGAGAAGATGAAGCCAGTGATAGATTTGCAGAAGAAATAAAGACATAATTTGAAATGAGTATGACTGGAGAAATGAAATACTTTTTAGGATTACAGATAACACAAAGCAAGGATGGTATATTTATCAGTCAGACTAAATATCTGAATGACTTACTGAAAATATTTGGAATGGAAGATTGCAAGCCAGTTGGAACACCTATGGTGACAGGACTTAAATTATCTAGCAAAGATGAGACAGTAGAAGTTGAGCAGAAGAAGTACAGATCTATGATTGGAGGGTTGTAGTATTTGACACATACTAGACTAGATATAGCACATTCAATTGGAATTGTAGCAAGATTTCAAGAAAAACCTAAAGAATCCCACTATGCAGTAGTTAAAAGGATACTGAGATATTTGAAAGGAACAATGGATTACGGTTTGTGGTATGATAATTTAGATGATTTCACATTATGTGCATACACTGATGCAGATTGGGGAGACAGTGTTGATGACAAGAAAAGCACCGGTCGTGGAGCCTTTTTTCTTGGAGGAAGATTGGTTTCATGGTTAAGTAAAAAGCAGAATTGTATTTCACAAAGCACATCAGAAGCAGAGTATGTTGCAGCAGCAAACAATTGTAATCAGATAATTTGGATGAAGCAAATGTTCAAAGACATTGGAATAAAGTTTGATGAACCTATTATCATACATTGTGACAATACAAGCATAGTCAGTATGTCAAAGAATCCAGTATTACATTCAAAGACAAGCATATAGAGATCAAATATCATGTTGTTAGAGAAAAAGTTGCAGAGAAAGAAATCAGATTGGAGTACATCAACACCAAAGAACAAATAGCAGACATATTCACTAAGCCTTTAACGAAAGATACATTTGAGTATTTGAGAGGTATGCTTGGGGTCATTCCCCAACCTTCTCTTGAATAATGATGCAGATGGTTGCATCCATCCAGTGGTTCATGCATCTATCTTTCTAGACCGGATGATGGTACTTCCTGAATGGGGGAGTATTTGTATTTGAGCTGAGTCATTGAGGACTCTAGTATATTGTATTTTCAAAAATAGTGTCTACTGACATTGAGCTATTGTTTGACATAGTGATAGATTTTCTGTCATTGATGTCAATGGGGGAGAGATTCATGAAAAACATTATGAAATTGTAATGGGAAAGAAAAGTTATTGTATTACAACAGTGATTGGATTTTTGGAACATTGGATGTTTTTCATCTATGTTGCCATCAATGCCAATGGGGGAGATTGTTAGGAATGAATGAAAATATATGTATGAGGAGATTGTTGTGAGGCATTGAGATATTTTTTGGTATGTTTTAGTGATCATTCTATAGCAATGGTTATTGCATTCATGACTTGGATTGTCATTGATGTCAACACAGTGATATTCTGGAATTTAGCAGGAAAGCAGACACAGTTTTAGTTGGCGCACATGTTGTATTATAGATTGGATTTTGTGAAGTTGGTATTATTTTCTTTAATGTGTTATTAACCTATGGTTAAGTGCTCAAAAAGATTTATATTCATTTGAGAAAGTTATAAGCATTTTGGTGAAAATAGTTTTCTGACAGAGTTCCTGAGTAGCGGTTTTTGGAAATCGGTATATATCTTTTAGCTGGATTGGAATTTGTTTTTACGCAGTTGCAAGGATGTTTAAGACTCATTGATTATGATGTGTTTCATAGAAAAAACTTTGAGGATACGTTTGGTGAAAGTTACAGTACTTGGAAGCCGACCGTTTTATGTGATTTTTGATGTAAGATGTTGAAATAATTATTTTGTAATTGAGGGCCGACTCATTTGTAATTATTTGAGTATGGTATATATAAGAAGGAGTGTTTATAGTTGTTTTATTATGGTTGGAATGAAATTTTGATGAGTTGATGATAGTAATTGTTGTGAATCTATGCAAGAGGTGAAGGAAAGGATCCGTACAACAGTAAAGGAAGATTTGTGAGTATAGATATCAGAGTTTGTGATCTTGTGTAGCAGAGAGTGCGGTTGTGGCATAGTGAGAATGAGGTAATCTATTTCATATTATTATTTTGAATAATCTTAAGGTCTTTTGGATAGTGGGTTCAAAGATCTTTCCTTGAAGCTGTTTGGGCAGTGGGTCCTTCTATCTTCCATAACTCTTAACCGGGTTAGAATATTTTAACAAGGATTCAAAATCTTCTAACAGGGATTCATATGTACTAAATGTATTTCATAAGACTCCTGACAGGGTCCATCCTCTAACAAGGAACTTTCATATTAGTACATCATTTTATTGGCATCATTCCCACCAGGGTTTACTCTTTTCAAGAGGTTCCCTAGTTAACATATCTTGTGTCATTGTGCAAATTGTGTATGGTTATCTTTGTGTGGTTGATTATCATATTGGATACATTTTTTAAAGCTGTTAATAAAGTTAAATGGTTAAAATATTAGATAATTGATTCACCCCCCCTCTCAATTATCTTGGAGATCTTTACTTTCTAACAAAGTGAAAAATTGGACGAAGGAGATTAAGAGGCAAAATATAATGGTTGATATGAAAATAATTTACTTGTCTATATAAGAGAAATGAGTTTCATGATTGAAACATGCTGGACAGAAGGAGACTACATAGATTTCGCATGAAGACTATATTCATGCATGCCTGATCAAACTGGTTATTGAAAGAGTCGAGCTACAGACATTATCGAGTGTCAGAGAACTATTTACATGTGAAAGTAAGTTGAGAAATATTAAGGAAGTGAATTGATTAATGATCAGAGGATTTTATGAGCTTAGCATAGATATGAATATTTTTAATTGAGTTGTATTTGAATAAGATCAATACTATATCAGTTTAACCATTGATTCATAAAATCTCTTAACCGAGTAGACTTAATAGTCTTATTGTATTACTCTATGACAATTGTTGAATGTAAAGTGTTATCTTGTTGACCCCATAGTGAATGTTGGTCAAAAATGAATTGTTAGTGATAATTTCTCTAACTAGGTCATACCTAACAGTGTGCATTATAACCTTTAACAAGGTTGGATCTTTACCAAACCCTTATCGAAAGATACATTTGAATATTTGAAGACTAAACTTAGGGTTTGTCCCCTATCTATCAGTCACTAAGGTGATCCAAAGGTTGCATCAACCTATACTTATCAAAAGATCATTCATGTTGATGTACATTGCTCACACTTTAGATGTTTTTAAGGTTGTAAAATATTGTAGATGTTTGAATAGAAATTTGTTTATTAGTACACTGAAAGTACCTGACTGACTTTTATGAGTTGAACAACAAAGAATTACTTGGCTACTGAAGTGTTGTTTGTATAATTTTATTTGGCATTGAAGTCAAAGAGAGAGAGAGAGAATGAATATGGAAAACCAATTAGTGAGAACACAAACATGGAGAGAGATTGTAGAAAGGGAGAGAGAGACTTGAATATCTATTGCTGAGAATCTAAGAACTGAAAAGATCAAATCTACAGGGAGAGTCTACATGTAATGTTTTTTTTTTTTGTAGTGATTAAACATATTAAATATCAAGCTAGGGAGAGCTTACTGAGCTACAACATTTACTTACATAGTTGTAGAATACATGTTTGGTATGTGTATGGCATATTTTCATATTGCTTGTGTTTCCATCAATTCGAAATGGAGAGATTCATGAACTACAACTGATTAAATATCTGATGAGCTTAGGAAATAATGATTAGAGATCGCCGAGTTACTGAAATGATATGAAAGATGATTAAATCAGTCAATATGTTGTCATTGATGTCAACTAGTTTTGATAGTACTTATCATGTTAGTTACAAATATCTGAACATCTATTGAAGGAAGAAAAGATGAAGAACTAAGATATCTACATGAGGAAAATATGGATATGACAGATAAGAATAAGGTAAACATTGGGTAACTTATTGATGAGTCTATGACTTTATATTGTTGACTTGAGAATATTACATTAATCTATTATGAAGAAGAGATTTGAAATTGAAAAAGTCAATGTAGTCGGTAATTGAAGATTTATGTATACATCGAGCTAGTAAAGTTTATACCAAGTGATAGTATAATCGAGCTAGTTATCACCGAAACATTTCTATATTAACTAAGTATGGATGAAAATATTAAATGCTAAGAATAGCTGATTGAATTTGATGAGATAGAAATTGTTACGATTTTGAGGTTAAGGATAAATTTTGTTATGAGATCCATGACTGAAAAAATTCAGAAATGATCTAAAGGATGAGATTGAAACGTGCTAATGATACATCTGTCGAGGAAGGTTTAGGCAACAAAATGGACAAAGGAGATTAAGAGGCAAAATATAATGGTTGATATGAAAATAATTTACTTGTCTATATAAGAGATATGAGTTTCATGATTGAAACATGATGGATAGGAGACTGTAGAGATTTTGCGTGAATACTGTATTCATGCATGCCCAATCAAACTGTTTATTGAAAGAATCGAGTTGCAGACATTACTTAGCGTGAAATAATTATTTACTGAGTGAAAGTAAGTTGAGAAATATTAAGGAAGTGAATTGATTAATGATCTGAGGATTTTATGAGCTTAGCATAGATCTGAATATTTGCAATTGAGTTGTATTTGAATCAAATTAGTATTGTATTAGTTTAACCATTGATTCATACAATCTCTTAACTGAGTGGACTTAACAGTCTTATTGTATTACTCTATGACATTCGTTGAATGTAAAGTGTTATGTTGTTGACCCCATAGTGAATGTTGGTCAAAAGTCCTCTAATTAGGTCATACCTAATAGTGTGCATTGTAACCTTTAACAGGGTTGGCTCTTTACAAAGCTCATTTTTGAAGAGTGAATTATTTTGGGTTATCGGTCCTATTTGGTTTGTCCCTTAGTAGGGTTTCCATGTTAAATCATTATGTTATGTGTTACTTGTTAAGATTATTTTTCTATCATACTTTACATACTGCATAGTTGATTTAGTTGGTAATCACAGTTGGATAATTACTAGTAATCATTAAAGTGGATAGACAGATTGATATTTTATGTTACCAAGCTACATAATTTGTTGGAATTATTTTTTAAGGTACATCTTAATATTTTGGACTGTAGGATAACTGATCTAACTGATTCATCCCCTCTCATTTATTCTAACAAATGTGTCCTTCGGTAAGGGTTCGGTAAAGATATCAACAAGTTGTTCCTTAGATGTTACAAATTCCAGTTTCACCTGTTTCTCTTAAACTTGTTCCCTTAAGTAGTGCTACTTAATAGATATATACTTTGTTTTTGAATGCATCACAATATTTTTAGAAATATTTATAGCACTAGTGTTGGCACAATATATAATCACCAGGTCAGTGATTACCTCATTCATTCCTTCCAACACTTGTTTAATCGAAGCAATATTTGAACAATTTGTAGTAGCAACAACATACTCTGCTTTAGGAGTAGACTGAGAAATGCATGCTTTTTTCTTTCTTATCCAAGTGACAAGCCATTCCCCTAAAAATAATGCTCCACCAATTGTACTCTTTCGGCCATCTATGTTTCTAGCCCAATCTATATCAGTGTAAACTCAAACTTCAAATTTGCCTTCCAATGTGTACCATAAACCATAGTCTTATGTCTTCTTCAAGTATTTCAAAATTCTTTTACCTGCAACCATATGTGAATCTTTAGGATTGGCATAAAATCTTGCCACAATCCCAATTGCATTTACAATATCAGGCCTACTATGTACAACATACATTAGTTTTCTAGTCATAGATCAATACAAAGTTTGATTTACTTCTGTAGATTCATCATCCTTTGTCAACTTACATCCAGTTACCATCAATGTTCTTACTAGTTTTTCATATTCCATGCCAAAATTTTTCAACACTTCTTTAATGTATTTTGATTGAGTGATGAAAATCCCATCATTCAGTTGTATAATATGAAAACCTAGAAAGAATTTAATCTCTCCAAACATAGACATCTCAAATTCCTTTCTCATTTCATCAACAAAAGATATGCAAATCAGATCTTGTCCACCAAAGATTATATCATCAACAAGTATCTCAGCAATCAAAATATTTTCATTAGATTCTCCTTTCATGTACAAATTATCATTTTCACTAGTTCTTACAAAGCCAATATTGATAAGATAAGCATGTAGTCTTTCATACCATGCCCTTGGTTCTTACTTTAGTCCATACAAAGCTTTATGCAGTCTACATACCATATTCTTCTGACTCTGACCAACAAAACCTTCTGGTTGTTCTACATAGACGACCTCCTCAAGAATTCTATTCAAAAAAGATGATTTTACATCTATTTGATATATTTTGAATCCCTTATGTGCAACATATGCAAGTAATATACAGATTCCTTCAATTATAGAAATAGGTGCAAAGGTTTCTCCATAATCAATACCTTCTTCTTGTGCAAATCCCTTGCAAACAAGTCTTGCCTTATTCCTAGTTGCCTCACCATTTTCATTTAACTTATACTGAAAAATTCACTTAGTACCAATAACATTTTTATCTTTCAGTCTAGGTGCTAATGCCCATGTCTTATTCTTTTCAATCTATTCAATTTCCTCATTCATAGCATTAATCCATTCCTCATTTTCAAGTTCATCCATAACATTCTCAGGTTCAAACTCACAAACTAAGGATGTGTTTTGTCTTGACTTACTTCATGCCATCATGCTAGCTTTCTTATCTCCAATAATTTGATTCTCTGGATGGTGTCTTCTAACAAATATTGCTAGAACTTGATCTCTTCTCTACTCATCATTTGGTTCAGGTTCATTTTCCTGCTCAGTAGATTCTTCCTGATTCTCGGTGTGTATTTTTTGATTCTTGGTAGCATTTTCTTAATGCTCAGTAGACTCATCTTGTGGCTTTGGTAGATAAGCTAGATCTTCAACATAAGTAAACCTACCATAGTCTTTTGGTTCTTTCATGCTTTCTTTATCATTCTTTTCAGAAAACTCATCAACTCTTACATTAGCACTTTCAATCATTTTATTAGTAGCCTTGTTCAAACATTTATAAGCTTTACTCATATTAGAATATACTAAAAATATTCCTTCATCACCTTTAGAGTCAAATTTACCATTCCCGTCATCTTTCAAAATATAACCCTTACTACCAAAGATTGTGAAATAACTTACACTCGATGTGTATCCAAACCATAACTCATAAGGTGTCTTCTTTGTGTCTTTCTTTAGTTGAACTTGGTTCAGGGTGTATACTGTTGTGCTAACTACCTCTCTCCAATACATTTGTGAAACATTTTTCTCAATCATCAATGTTCTAGCATAATCATCAATTGATTGGTTCCTCCTTTTAACAATTCCATTATGCTGCGATGTTCTAGGTGCAGAAACCTGCCTTTTCATTCCATGCTCATTACAAAAATTATTGAATTCATCATTTACAAACTCACCTCCTCTATTAGACCTTAACCATTTCAATTATTTTAAAGTTTCTTTTTCAACTTTATCCTTATACCATTTAAATAGTTTGAATGCCTGATCAGATTTTTCTTTTAAGAACATAATTGTAATCAATCTAGAATAGTCATCAAGAAACAAAAGGGTATGTGCATGATCATGGTATGCCAAGCTAGGCCCTTAAGTGGCAATGAAAATTTAGAAAATCAGGTTTAGGCAAGTTGACATAAAAATTTGAGCAAGTTATAAATATTATATCAAAAATATGTAAGAAGAGAATTTGTAGAAAATTGAATTTAGCTTTTAAGATAGTAGGCTATTTTTCAAAAAAATTATTTTATATGTTGAAAATTTTAAATTTCAATATAGTAGTACAAAAATTTCAGGAAAAAGATAAGAAGTAGGTGTATGTTTGTGTAAGAATTTTGATATCATTTTGATACCAAAAGAATTTGCCTAAGGAAAAGAAGAGAAACTAAGATCTAGAAGCTCAAGAGATAGCACAAGAGAGACAAATATGATATGATCAAATGATCAAATAATGAAATAGATAGATTGAATTGAATTGATTACATACAATGTAGATGCCTCAATATATAGGCAATGCATGATATTTAGAAGATATGCAAGTGATAAGATCACAACTAGACATGGTGGAATCACATGTCCACCAAAGGTGGATCATCCTTCATTGTACATGAAAGTATGTGCAACATGTGCAACAATGATAGAATGATAATGTGATAAGATCACTAAAGGTGGATCTCACACATAAAGAGGTATGAGAAGACAACTATGACCACCTAAAGTGGAGATTCTCCTAACCATGTGCTGAAAAGAAATGCAAACTCCTAGGTGTCTCAAAGATAGCTAATATGCAAATGCATTATCCTAAATAAACTTAAGTAAAATGTAATTAGTAAATACTTAATTACACCAACAACCCCCCTTAAGTGCAACTTAGGGGAATGCACTTAAGTTCACAATGCAAGATGGGTCTTGGCTACTAGGCCATGTTAGGTACCCATGTACAATATGCAAGAGCAATAGATAATGCAATCTCTCATAAAGCGGAGAAAGAGGGAAAACCTCATGGGAAAAACCCTCCCCCAAAAAGAGAGATGAATACAAGATGCATGCATGGATGGAGTAATCAAGACCCCCCAATTATGACATACATCATGCATATACAATAAAAAATCCTCCCAAAGGAAGGAAATAAGGAGACATGATATCCCCCCCATAATGAGTAATCTCCTCCAAGGATGGTAAGTGCTTGAAGATAAAACATAGTCCAATGCCTACAAACAACATTTCTCCTCTTAGGAAGAAGATACACTAAGTATAGATGTAAGAAGGCTTCCCATTGTGGATAGGAAGTAAGTGTTGGATACAATTATCTGAAGGACATTGTTGGATTAGCTATGTGTTGTCATTGATGTCACACAAATGTCATATCAATTATCATTCTCAGTGTCTACTGAGCTTAGTTGGTCAGCTAGGTGGTTCTCAGTGTCTATCGAGCTTAGTCGGTCAGCTAGGCAGTTCTTAGTGTCTATCAAGCTCAGTCGATCAGCTAGGCAGTTTTCAGTGTCTACTGAGACCTCTTAGGTGTCAAAAGAAAACATGACAAAAACCAATGTTAACTGAGCCTCCTCAGTTATTGAAGGAAATTTAGTGGTTACCGAGCTCATTCGGTCTCTGAAGGATGTTGCAGAATTTGCTGTGGTTACCGAGTTCACTCAGTCACCGAAGGAAATCTTTTCAGGATTAATGTTTACCAAGCAAGGTCAGCCCTTCAAAGGATTTTGTTATTAAAGTTTGTTTATCCCAATCGACTATTGTAATGATTGCTAGTGCCGACTTGACAATCTGAATGATTAATCTGAATGGTATATATATATAGAAGGTCAAGTGGTGAATTAAGAACATAGCATTTAAAAACTATTTTGAAGAAAGGTGTGTGCAATTTTTGAAGGATGGTTAGATATCCTTGAGGATCAGCAAAGATTTATTTAATCAGGAAGGATCTAGTGAAGCAGAACAGAGATCTATAATCAACAATTCAGTTGTAGGTCATTTCATTGTTACTCTCTTACAATTGTAGCAGTGATATCAAAATCTCTTAACCAAGTTGTTTTAACAACCATTTTGTAAATCCTCTAACAAGGTGACAGTTCTATTGAATTGTTTCAAAAGACCTCTTACAAGACCACTCCTAATAGGGTGATTAAATCCTCTAACAAGGTCGCACTTAACAGTGTGTTTTGTAACCTTTTACTGGGTTGGCTCCTAACCGGGCATCACTTCAGAAGAGTGAAAAGCAGTAACTAGTTACATTGGTGGTTTTTCCCATATTGGGTTTCCATGGTAAATCTGGTGTCTCTTGTGTTCATGTTATTTTCTTTATTCATGTATGTTAATCAGTGATGAATGCTTAAGAATAGTTATAATTAATACACACTACAAAGACCAAGTTTCAATATTTCTCTGTATGTTTACCAAGTGGCAACAGTAAATAATTTAATAAGATATCTAAGGGATCAGTGGTAATATTTTTGTGGTTAACTGATTCACCCCCCCTCTCAGTTACTGCATCTATATTTCCAACAATTGGTATCAGAGCTTTTGGTGCTTGTAGGAAGGGTTTCAAGGACCTAAGCTAAAGATCATGATGGCTTACAAGAGAGAAATTCCAAGGCTTAACAGAGATAACTTTTCAGCATGGAAAGGTCTCATGAGACTTCATCTGGCTTCCATTGGTGATTTAGGATGCAAATATATTTATCGAGACTATACAGTTCCTACTGGCACATTAATTGTTGAAGACATTACAAAGAAGAAGAACCATAACACTATGATGATAGACATTGCATTAGCTCTTAGCTATGAAGAATTTGATGAAATCAAAGGCTACACAACTGCTCATAAAATGTGGAGCAAGCTGAAGAAAATCTATGGTGGTGATGACAATGTGAAGAGAGCCAAAGCAGAAAGCCTAAGAGGACAGTTTGATCAGATGAAAATGAGAGAAGATGAAAACATTGCAAAATATGTTGAAAGGATCAAGGAAAGTGTTAGTGCAATCAAAGCTTCTGGAGGAACAATTGATGATGAAACCGTTGTAAGGTTCTTAGAACATTATTTCCTATCTATGCAATAAGAGTATCTGCTATTCACGAAAGAAGATGTGAAGAAAATCACAATATAACTTTGGATGCCTTAGTTGGAAGATTGACAGCCTTTGAACTGGATAACTATGACAACTATGTTCCAACTTCTAAAAATATTGAATCAGCTTTTGAGGCAAAACTTTCACTTAAGAAGGGGAAGAAAATCCAATTAGAAAGTGAAGAAGAATCAGAGGAAAGTTCTGATAGTGGTCTTGAAGTTATTGAAGCATTACTTGCAAAGAAATATTCAAGAGGCAGAGGAAAATACAAAGGTAAAACTCCCTTAATCTATTTTTCATGTGAAGAAATTGGTCATATTGCAGCTAGGTGCCCAAACAAGCAAAGAAAAGATGAGAAGAAAGGTTACAGGTACAATGGCAAGAAGAATTTCAAGTCATTCAAGGATAAAGGTAAGAAAACCTATTTTTTGGCTAAAGATTCAGATGATAGTGAAGAATAAATTGTTTTCATTGCTATAAAAGATGAATTTGATGATGATGAAGATGAGATGGCACTTATCTCTCATATAAGCAAGAATGATACATGGATTATAGACAGTGGATGTTCACATCATATGACTAGTGACAGGACTAAGTTTGAACACTTTGAAAACTATGATGGTGGTAATGTAAGGTTTGGAAACAATGAACCTTGTTGTATAAAAGGAAAGGGATGAATTTCATTAACCAAAGAACTTATATGTGATAATGCATATTGGGTTGAAGGACTAAAGCATAATCTTCTAAGTGTAGCACATCTAATTAACATTGGATTCAAAGTTGAATTCATGAATGTCAAAGTAAGACTACTGGATGACAAAGAAAAACTGATAGGATCAGGCAAACAAACCAAAGGTAACCTATTTTATCTTGATCTTGGTGAATACTCATTTTTTATTGCTCAAATTGAAGAAAGTTGGTTATGGCACAAAAGGTTATGTCATGTAAATTTTGATAACATGATGAAAATAAGAAAATTCAAGAAAGTAAGAGGTATTCCTACTTTGAAGAAACCTGATGTTGGTCTATGCAAGAATTGTCAGATTGGTAAAATGGGAAAGTCTAGTTTTAAAAGTAAAAACTATCAGTCTGAAGATATTTTGGAAATTGTGCATACTGATTTATGTGGACCTATTGGAATTGAGAGCTATACTAGAGAAAAATTCTTTATTCTCTTTGTTGATGATTACTCTAGAATGATGACTGTTATGTATTTAAGAGAAAAGTCAGAAGCATGTGAGAAGTTCAAATGGTATTTGGCAAGAGTAGAAAAGGAAACAGGAAAAAGAATAAAATGCTTGAGATCAAACAGAGGTGGTGAATTCATCTCCCATGAATTCAATAATTTCTACATTGAAAGAGGAATCAAAAGATAGGTATCAGCTCTGAGAACTCTTGAGTAGAATGGAATAGCTGAAAGAAGGAACAGATCTATCATGGATTGTGCAAGGACTCTAATGATTGAAAAGAACATTGCTATGAAATATTGGAAGGAAGCAATCAACACTACAGTTCATACCTTGAATAGAGTACAGTTGAGGAAAGACACATTCAAGACTCCTTATGAGCTATGGTATGGCTATAAACCCAATGTAAGTTACCTAAAAGTATTTGGTAGTAAATGTTACATCTTGAAAGAATCTAGAAAAGAAAAATTTGATGTAAAAAGTGATGAAGAAATATTTTTGGGATATTCTTGCAAAAGTAAGGCATATAGATATCTAAATTTGTCTACTCACAAAATCATAGAAAGTGCACATGTGAGAATTGATGAGTTTGCAGAAAAGACTGAAGAAGAAAGAAAAAAAGAACCAGAGGATTACAGAAGATTTGTTTACATTGAACCTAATACATTGCCAGACACATCTGTCAATAAGGAAACTACATCTACCAAGCCTAGTACAGTAATCGAGTCACAAGAAGAAGTTCAGACCAAGTCACAAAGTACTGAGTCTCAGTCTGAAGCTACCAAGAAAGTATCTACCGAGCCCGAGCAACATGAACTTGAAGATGAAATTCAAGAAGATGACAATGTAACTCATTCAGGAAGCAAGGAACCTGTATTGGCCAAGTATGTCAGGAAGCATCATACACCAAAATAGATTATTGGAAACAAATCAGATGGTACTATGACAAGAAGTAAACTAAAAGGTACATGTTTACTTGCTGATTTTGAACCTAAAAATGTCAAAGGTGCATTGGAAAATGAAAGTTGGATTGAGGCTATAAATGAAGAAATAGAGAAAATAGAGAAAAATAAGACATGGACTCTTGTTCCTAGGCCTAAAGATAAAAATGTAATTGGGATAAAATGAGTTTTTGGAAATAAGTTGAATGAAGATGGTCAAGTATCAAGAAACAAAACAAGATTGGTATGTAAAGGATATTCTCAAGAAGAAGGAATAGATTTTGGAGAGACTTTTGCTCCTATTGCAAGATTAGAAGGTGTGAGGACTTTACTTTCATATGCAATACATAAAAGATTTAAGGTATATCAGATGGATATAAAATCTGCATTTCTCAATGGTATTCTTGATGAAGAAGTCTACATTGAGCAACTTGAAGGTTTTATTGATCTAGACAAAAGGGATATGGTCTGCAAATTACACAAAGCATTTTATGGTTTGAAACAAGCCCCTAGAGCATGGTATGAAAGATTACATAACTATCTTACTCAGATTGATTTCAAAAGAGCTAATGATAACAATAATTTATACATCAAAGCAGGATTAGATAACAAAATTGTTTTGGCAGAAATATTTGTGGATGATACTATGTTTACAAGAAATGATGATCAGTGCAAAGAATTTTCAGAGCATATGAACAAAGAATTTGAAATGTCTATGTTTGGTCAGATAAAATTTTTTGTTGGACTTCAGATTCAGCAGAACAAAAATGGTATCTACTTTACTCAGTCTAAATATATCAGGGAAATACTTAAGAAATTTGGTATGAAAGATTCAAAACTAATTGGTACACCCATGTGTACTAGACTAAAGCTTACCAAAGATGATGATTCAAAAGAAGTAGATTAGATCTTATACAGATCAATGATTGGAAAATTATAGTATGTAGTGCACACAAGCCCTGATATTGCCTTAGTAGTTGGTATAGTAGCAAGATTCTCAGCAAAACCCAAAGAAAATCACATGATGGCAATTAAAAGAATCTTGAGGTACTTGAGAGGAACTGAAGATTATGGCCTGTGGTATAAATTTGGAGGCAATCTGGACTTAAAAGTGTTTACTGATGTTGATTGGGTAGGAAACATTGATGACAAAAAGAGTACAAGTGGTGGAGCATTCTTTCTTGGCAAGAGGTTAGTATCTTGGACTAGTAAAAAGAAAAACTGCACATCCCATTCCACAACAGAAGTAGAATATGTTGCTGCAGTAGTAAATTGCTCTAATATTGTATGGTTTAAATAGTTATTGGAAGGCATGAAGGTTGAGATCAAAGAACTAGTTCTTATGTTTTGTGATAATACAAGTGCAATAAATATTTCAAAGAATCTAGTAATGCATTCCAAAACCAAGCACATTGCTATAAAATATCACTTTGTCAAAGAATTGGTCCAGGACAAGGAAATCAGATTGGAATATGTTTATACAAAAGAACAGATTGCAGATATCTTCACCAAGCCACTACCTAAGGATGCATTCTTGTATCTAAGAGGTAAGTTAGGGGTCACTCCCCTATCCGAGGTTCACTAAATAAAGTTTTAGTGATGCATCAACCAGAACATGTTGAAGATCAATCAATTGATGTAGCATAGTCAAGGAATCATTGCATATGAATCAGTACTTAAGGTACATTGATATTCACTAAAACTGTGTAAGTTGTCTTTGACATGTGTTGTCAAAGAGGGAGAGTTTGCTATCATTTCAAGAAATTTCTGAGAAGAATTTGAGAAGTTAAGAGGGAGAGTTCTCAGTTAGAGAGAGAAGTATGAGGATGATGGGAATTAGAATGAAGCTAAGGATATGTTTCTTACTCTATGTTTTTCTGTGAAATTTCATTGTGCTATGACATGTTGTGTTGCCATCAATGCCAAAGAGGGAGATTGTTGGATACAATTGTCTGAAGGACATTGTTGGATTAGATATGTGTTGTCTTTGATGTCACACAAATGTCATATCAATTATCATTCTTAGTGTCTACCGAGCTCAGTCGGTCAGCTAGGTGGTTCTTAGTGTCTACAGAGCTCAGTCGGTCAGCTAGGCGGTTCTTAGTGTCTACAGAGCTCAGTCAGTCAGCTAGGTGGTTTTCAGTGTCTACTGAGACCTCTCAGGTGTCAAAATAAAATATGACAGAAAATAGTGTTAACCGAGCCTCCTCAGTTATCGAAGGAAAGTTAGTGGTTACTGAGGTCATTCGGTCTCTGAAGGATGTTGCAAAATTCGTTGTGGTTACCGAGTTCACTCGGTCACTGAAGGAAATCTTTTCAGGATTAATGTTTACCAAGTAAGGTCGGCCCTTCAAAGGATTTTGTTATTAAATTTTGTTTATCCTAGCTGACTGTTGTAATGATTGTTAGTGCCAACTTGACAATCTGAATGGTATATATATATAGAAGGTCAAGTGGTGAATTAAGAACATAGCATGAAAAAACCATTTTGAAGAAAGGTGTGTGCAAATTTTGAAGGATGGTTAGATATCCTTGAGGAGAAGCAAAGATTTATTTGATCAGGAAGGATCTAGTGAAGCAGAATAGAGATCTGTAATCAGTAATTCAGTTGCAGGTCATTTCATTGTTACTCTCTTACAATTGTAGTAGTGATATCAAAATATCTTAACCAAGTTGGTTTAACAACCATTTTGTAAATCCTCTAACAAGGTGATAGTTTTATTGAATTGTTTCAAAAGACCTCTTACAAGGCCACTCCTAATAAGGTGATTAAATCCTCTAACAAGGTCACACTTAACAGTGTGTTTTGTAACCTTTTACCGGGTTGGCTCCTAACTGGGCATCACTTCAGAAGAGTGAAAAGCAGTAACTAGTTACATTGGTGGTTTTTCCCATATTGGGTTTCCATGGTAAATCTGGTGTCTCTTGTGTTCATGTTATTTTCTTTATTCATGTATGTTAATCAATGATGAATGCTTAAGAACAATTATAATTAATACACACTGCAAAGACTGAGTTTCAGTATTTCTTTGTATGTTTACTGAGTGGCAATAGTAAATAATTTAATAAGATATCTAAGGGATCAGTGGTAATATTTTTGTGGTTAACTGATTCACCCCCCCTCTCAGTTACTGCATCTATATTTCCAATAGTAGGAAGGGGAATCCAAATAAAGTATGATATCTCTGAAGTATGCCCAAGTGTCGCCATGTCCTTGGTTGATGAAGATGCTATGAACCAATTCGTAATAAGCTCAATAGAAGAAGGTGACATACAAGGAACCAATGATAACTGATCCATGTAAGAATTTGGATCAAACTTCAAAGACAAAGATGCCTCCTTAATTGATGTAGGAAGAGAATCAAGAAAGCCCCCCCTCAATGTAGAATGTACACCCATGATAGATGCACCTAGATCAATGTAGAAAATGCACCAAGAAAATTGAATAATGTTCCTCCCCTTAGGTAGAGACAAGTTTATAGGTGTATCAATGAATCCTCCCCAATCTATATGAAGAATCCTCAAAATGTATAATGTCTCAGGAAACTAAATAGGAGTCTCTAACACATGAGTATGACCAGCCTTAACCATGCAATGTGACATCTCAAGTGAAGTTTGAGACTCATGAAAACCAATCTCCAAAGACTCAAATGTCTTCTCTGAAGTTAAAGAGACCTCCTCCAAATGTTGTATCAAATGATCTACAATCATGTCAATCTCGAAAGAAGGATCAAGTAGAGAATGAATATGAGGGTCAACATGTTCCCTCACAACAAATGAAGAAGGATCATCTTAACCAAAGAGATGAATGTCATCAATGAAGTCTCCCAAATTTGAAATGTAGGACTCCACAAATAAACTTGCAATGTTTGTCAAGTAGTCATCCCATGGAACTAAGTCTGGAAGATAAGGAATATCTTGCTGCACTGAATCATAAGAGCTAATGGCTATAGGAAGACATGCATCCTCAAGAGATGTGATCTCAATAGGAGGAGAAGGTGTTGCAACTGAAGGTTCTGGACGTTTTGGAAGTGGATGAATATGTGGATCTCCATACAATTCCCAAAGAACAATCCAAAGACTAGGAATATTTTCTGTCTCATCTTCATAGTCATCAAGGGAATCCATAACATCCACATCCATATTCAAATAGATAACCTCATAAATTGCTGAGTAAGATTCACAATTGAAAGAAGGAATTTTAGGTCTATCCTCATACAAATAGGGCAATAGGTTATGCTCACTAAGATGAGCAAGAACCAATTCACTCCATTGCTTATAGTTTCCTCTTGTCAACTTAATGAAACCATCCATGATGTACTTCTCACATAAAACAATGAGATCGAAAAAACAATACAGCCCCCCAAATACAATGAGCCAAAGAACCCCCCCAAAATAGATGATTTTGACAATTTATATATAGTGCATGTACAATTGCCACTTGCCAAAATGAGCCAAAGTGGACTTTTGATTTTGATGATTACAACAGAAAATATGAAGCTATAGTAGACTCAAACAAATAAGACACAAGATCTCTCAAGGATCTAACAAATTACAAGTGCCAAAAATAGGCCAAAATAGACCAAATTCTGAAAGTACTATGTCTACTCAAAATTTTTCCAAACTGATACCAGATCTGGAAAGTAGACAAAAAATCATGAACTTTAAAAAAAAATAGCACTTGAAAATGTGTCCATATGAGTCCAAACGAAGCCTCTAAAGTTGTAAAACTTAGAATTTGCCATTTTCAGAAAATATTTGAAATAGAGATCAGAAATCACCTACACCATTGTGTAGATTGTGAAATTCTACCCCAAAACAAAAAAAATTATTTTGAAAAAGGAGTCCGGATGACTGAGATATCGCTGTTTGAAAATCGCCTCTGAAATTATTTTTTCTAAATCGTCGTCACCGAACCTTGAAAATTCAAATGGCTCTAGATTTTGCTTCAAATATCCAATTTGGATGAAAAAAAATTTGATTTAAAGGTTTTTGGACCTCCTCAATGTGATGCCAACCTCTGATTTGCACTAGCAAGCTTTAATTTTATCCTGCAATAAAAATCTCTCAAAATAGGCTATACAATGAAACTCGTTTAGCTCTGATACCATGTAAGAATTTTGATATCGTTTTGATACCAAAAGAATTTTCCTAAGGCAAAGAATAGAAACCAAGATCTAGAAGCTCAAGAGATAGCACAAGAGAGACAAATATGATATGATCAAATAATGAAATAGATAGATTGAATTGAATTGATTACATACAATGTAGATGCCTCAATATATAGGCAATGCATGATATCTAGAAAATATGCAAGTGATAAGATCACAACTAGACATGGTGGAATCACATGTCCACCAAAGGTGGATCATCCTCCATTGTACATGAAAGGATGTGCAACATGTGCAACAATGAAAGGATGATAATGTGATAAGATCACTAAAGGTGGATCTCACACACAAAGAGATATGAGAAGACAACTATGACCACCTAAAGTGGAGATTCTTCTAACCATGTGCTAAAAAGAAATGCAAACTCATAGGGTTTCTCAAAGACAACTAATATGCAAATGCATTATCCTAAGTAAACTTAAGTAAAGTGTAATTAGTAAATACTTAATTACACCAACAGTTTAACCACCTTAAACATAATTAAATGATAATTTTTTTTACAAGATTCTAGATATAAGTAGTAGACTCATGTCTAGATGTGACACATAATTTTTTGTAATTTTTTTTCAAGTAAATAATTAATTAAGAATTTTCTTCTACAACTTTTCTAGAATATAAAAAGTCTCATGTTTGACGACGTTAACTTAGGCTAAACTTTATCAAATTGAAATTTTAGATTAATTTTCTTGTAGTAGAAAAATCCTAGAATGTGACACATGTTTTGGATTTAAAAAATGTTATAGAGTTTGAAAGTTATACCTATTTTTCAATAAGTTTATCAATTAGGACTAGAGAGATAACAAATAGGTGTATGTGCGACCACATTAAACAAAATCAAATGATAATATTTTTTTGTAAGATTATAGATAAAAGTAGTAGACTCATGTCCGGATGTGATGTGTATTTTTTTTCAAGTAAATAATTAATTATGATTTTTATGCTACAAATTTTTTTGAATATAGAAACTCTCGTGTCTGACCAACTTAACTTAGTCTAAACTTTATCAAATTGAAAGAATTATTTATTATTATTGTATTAGGTGAAGCATAGATTGTGATGCATATTTCAAATTTTAAAAATATTATATTGTTTGAAAGTTGTAGTTATTTTACAAAGACTCTATCAATCAAGACTTCTTTTCACATTGCCACTTTTTGACATACCATGATCTTGCACATACCCAAAATAAAATATTTATCACCATCGTAGCTTTGATTTCTCATAGGACCACATAAGTCGGTGTGTACCAACTCCAAAATACCTTTAGATGAATAATCTTTACTTTTAAAACTATATTTGGTCATCTTTCCTTTCTGACATTGATGGCACATAACATGATAAGGTTTGGTTAGACTAGGCAATCCTCTAACTTTTCTCTTTCTACTAATCTTAATAATGTTATGAAAGTTTACATGACATAAGCTCTTATTCCATAACCACACATCTTCATTTTTTATTGTCCTCCAGTTCTGACAAGCTTTCCATTTTCATCATAGATTTTCACCTTCTTGTTTTCAAATGCAACTCGGTGACCTGAGTTATTAAGTTGTGCTACACTCAAGAAATTGTAGTTAAGTCCTTTTACCCAACATGCATTATCACATCTAATTTTATCATTCAATAAGATAGACCCTTTTCCTTTTAGCATACAAGGACTATCATTTCTCATTTTCACTAATCCTCCATTATAATGCTCAAGATGATCAAACTTATCTTCATCACCAGTCATGTGATGTGTACAACCACTATCAATAATCCAAGTATCATTCTTACTAACTTTAGAAATAAGTGTTGTTTCTAAATACCTTTATCAATAGGATAGAATAGGGAGCATGTCAAAATGAATGTGGGAAATATGAGATCTACTTCTAAATCCAAATTTCCAAAGGAAGGATCCAAGTTGATCAACCAAAAGGTTAATACACAAAATAATCAATCCATGGAGAATATGAAGGAGGAAGAAAACCTTATATTTTCCTATAAAGAAAATGTGCTTGAAATCTAAAATAATTGAAATGAAAATACTAACCTCAAAATATTGCAGATTTGGAAAATACTGATTTCTGATGTCTATGTAGTTTCGGGCAATTTTGCAACCTGTTTCAGATTGGAAATGCCAAGACAAAGAAAACCCATAAAACTGTTATCTTTTTGACCGCAGGTAGTCTTTGACCCCGATAAAAGGTCAAAGACTACTTTAAGATTTTGAAGGGTGTCCTTGACTTTGTTCATAGATCTTGAATGTTCATTGAAAAGGGTATCCAAATCCAAGCTCAGATCCATAGTTCCGCACCTATACCTACAAGAAAAAGAGAGTTTTTTATTGTTTGGATGGGGGGTTTGCCTTGGTCAAAGCCCAATTTAGGAATTAACCTTGAAATTGAATTGAAATTGTAATGTGTATAAACAAAGTAAATGAAACAATTCACCTTGCTTACGTTGAAGTCCTTGTAGAGGATTCGAATCCTCAAATCCACAAGTAGGGATGCTCCAATGGATATAGAATGAATTTAGATTGTCTGAAATCAATGGAATTTAATCTTCAACACCAATCTTGAATGCATCTTTTCATATGAGGAGGCTTGGATGAATTTGGATGGAGAAATATTCAAGGGGGCTCCAAAGAGATTGAATCCTTCAATAGCTAACAATGGATCTCCTTAATGAATGTTTGAATGCTTGAATGGATGCTTAAGCTTGAGGATGAATGAAGACTTTCTTTCTTTCCTTCTCCTTCTTTCTTTCTTGATTGCACTTGAGAGCTTGAGAGATTGTGAGATGAGATATAAAAATGAGAGAGAAAGGCTTCCTTTTATAGTGATCTAGGGCACAAACCTCTAGAGAAGGCTGACATTGGGGAACTAAATCCAAATTAACCTTAAACCATAGAAATGGATTCATATTAAATACAATTTAAGTATTTACCATTCTGAAACCCAAAATGGCCGACCTGGAAGCAAGAAAGAAAATATTTTTGAAACCTGACATCTAGAAATCATGGGAATCTAAAATTTGAAATCTGGGTCAAGGACAAAGTAGACCCCACCCTAGGTCAGGGTTGAGGTCATCCCTAACCTAGGTCAAGGTAGAGATCATCATTAACCCACAAGGTCATCTTTGACCTTGAGGTTAAAAACCTCAGGACCGCAATCCAGAGTGCTAGGAAATGTAGAAATAAAGTGAAGAATAGGTGCAGAGAGAAGCAGAATGGGGGGAGAAAGCTAGATACCTACAAATACCCAATAAAGGTGCTTAACATGACCCTAGAGCACTTAATCGGAGGGCTAAACACTCTTATCATGGAAGTGCTTCCATTTTAAGATGATACATTAATTCCCCACTTTAGCAAGAGTATGGACTCAATAAAAACTCTTGGTAAAGGAGATCAAAATGAAAAGATAATCTTATTGTAATCAAAGGGACAAAGAGAAACATCAAGCCCCCAGGGACTCAAGTCTTTGTCAACTCCAAGATCACAATAAGAGAGACATCTCTAGAGAGAGAGAGAGAGGGTGTGATTATCTCACCCAATGGGGACTTATGTCCCATTGTGAACCACACAAAGAAACAACACAATTGGAAAAATGGAATTGAACCTCCTAGTGAATGTGGCTACTCACTAGTCAACCCATCAAGAACTCACCCTTAGGAATATTCTATTCCATAAGAATAAAACCAAAAACAAAAGAGATCCAGTCTTAAGGGCACCTCCGACCTTAAGGGATCAAAAAATATGTATTTATTTGAAACTGGAGGGATCAAGAGATCCTAAATCTATGATTTAAGGATTAGTAACTAATCAAAAAAGGGAGGAAAGGTATCTCAAAAAATAATTTATGTGCATCAAAAAGTGCATGTGTGCAAGAAGTGAGCAGAGCATATGTCGTCATCTTAAAGTCATTGCTAACACTTTACATAAGCAATGGCTTTAACAGAAACATAAACAACTCCATTGGTTACATTTCCCCTTTGAGATACCCCTAGATAAAGACAAATCAAGGGAAATATCATAGAACATACAAAAAACACATAAGGGATCTACCTACTATTGGGTCAGTATGATCATAAGATTATATATATATATATATATATATATATATATATATATATATATGATATTATTATAAATGAATTGATATCATTTCCCTAAGAAAGTAGAACTACAATCACAAAGGAGGAAATATCACATAAGATATATGAGGAAGAATCTTTTTAGAGCATGACATGGAGACCAAAATGAATTAGTGCTACCACACCTTGAATCCAAGTAGATTACACAAGGAAACATTTATGAACAATAGCACAATTACAACATAACATGAAACAACATATAGAAGAATAGAGATACATATAAAGGGATTGTACAATAGGTTTGATTCCTTTATCACGTTACACCAATAGAGTAACAAGGGTCGTATAAAAGAATCTAACATTTAGAAAACACATTATAGGAGAAGCACATTACAAAAAGAAAACACACAACAAAAGATACCATAAAGGAAAAGTCGATCAAGCATGTCTCCTACTCTCCCTATCTCATTGTATATCATTTAGGGAAGGTGAGTAACTCACAAGAGGGACTACATCCAACATAGTAGGAATGATAGCTAGTTCCAAACAAGGATCCTCTTGAGAATCACAATGTTCGACACTAGGTGTAAGGATTAATTATGATGAAATCATATTAGGTAAATCAATGTAAATTTCAATAGTCTCATATTCATCATGAACATCATCAGTATCATCAAGAGTATCTTCTTCATCCAAATTAATCAAAATAGGATCTAAGATACAAATAGAATCATCATAATCATGCATCTTAACATCATTATTAGTAACAACATCATGCATAGTCTTATCCGAAGAAGGTAGAGATATTTGAAGAATAGAATTACAAGCTTTAGCATGAGCATGACACTTCTTACAACATTCATTATCATATCGATTATGTTTTTCTTTACTTGAAATAGGTTGAGAACTAGGAGGAACAATCACAAGATCCTTCACAGGTTCTTTAGGAAGATCAATAGGATTATCAACAATCATTGGAACTTGATTAACAGAACTAGAAGCCATAGTTAAAGGAGGTATGTAAGGTGTATGAAAAAGACCATGACTAAGATCCATAAGTGGTATGCTTAATTTGAGAATATTATGATGTTTATAAGCTTGATATGAACAAAAAAAATTATCAAGTTGAGGAGGACATGAACTAGGTAATGAAGGCCAAAAGAAATCAAGAGTAGCACAATCTCTAGGCCTAGAAGGTTTATATAAACTATGATTAACCATCTTCACTTCTTCATCATGAACAAATTTAAGACACTCATAGATAGGTGAAGCAATAGCATGCATGACATTTAACCATGACAAACCTAGCTTAACTTGAAACTGATTAGAAGTAGGAACAACAACAAAGGTAGTGTCCCCAATATTTCCACAAAGTTCAACCAGCAAGTTAATAGAACCAAATGATGGATAAAGAAAACCATTAAAACTTTGAATCCACACATCCAATGTATCATAAGAATCACATTGCAAGCTTTTCATAAAAATATTTTCTTTAGTAATAACATTGACTAAGGATGTAGAATCAACAAGACAACCATGAGTAGGTTTCTGAGAAATCCTAGCATATATATAAAGGAGACCATTAGGAGCTTTAAGAGTCTCAGAATCATCAAAGGTAATCAAAAGTTCCCGAGGTCTTTTATTCTTATCTTGTTGTCAAGGTTTAGGTTGAGCTTTCAATTTAGGCTTAGGTTTTGGTTGAGGTTGAGATTGATCTTGAGGTTGAAGTTGAGGTTGAGGTTGAGGTGGAGATACAGATTGACCAACATGCTCTACTTGATTAAAAATGTGATTGAGATTATCCATCTTTGAATCATACATAATTTCCATAGAAGATGGTTGAGAAATGGTATTAGTATCATGTGCGGGTAAATGATTCATATAGATTTGAAGGTTTTGATTAGGAGCAGAGATAAATTTGTTCCCACTACCATCAAGATTATCAATAGATAAGGCATTAGAATCAATTAAGTCTTGAACCTTATACTTTAAAGAATAACACTTCTCAGTATCATAACCATTCTGGCGATGATATTGACAAAAAGCTTTAGGATCAAATTTTTTTGATGCAATTGTAGAAGGTAAAGAGGTCAAATATGAGGTAAAGTAATCATATTAGCAGTTAAAAACCTATTCATAATAGAATCTAAAGATTCATAAAGAGGATTAAACATAGGATTTAATCGAAAAGCAATGGATGTAGAAGTGGCATTCTGAGATGCAACAACAACTTGATCAATAACTACATTCGCTTGTTTATTTATGTTGACATAGTTGTTGAATTTTTGAAATTTGTTTGGATTAGGAGTAGCATCACTCTTATCAACTAGAATAGGAGCCATTGGAGTGTTGCTCTCAAATTGACTCTCTTGTAATTGATAATGATGAAGCGTTGCACAAAGTTGTTGAAAATAGGTAAATTTAGTAAGTAGAATCTTATCTGTAATATTCTTTTTCAAATTTGAAATAAACATACATTGAATATCAATATCCAGAACACGATAGGAAACTTGAGCATACAAATGCTTAAATCTACCAATAAATTCAGTTAATTTTTCTTTAGCACTTTGTTTATAATGCATCAAATTAGTCAAACACTTGTGGGCCAATATTGTTTTGAAATTATTGAATAAAAGCATTAGCAAGTTGTGGAAAGGAATCCATAGAATAAGGAGGCAAGGAACAATATCATTGTAAAGCCTTGTCACGGAAGGTTCTAGCAAATAGTTTGGCTAAAATCCTATGGTCATGAGAATAATCACTACAAAGGATTTGAAAAGTTTTAACATGATGAACATGATCTCCTTTTCCATTATAATTTTCAAGACAAGGCATATCAACTTGCTAAGGAACAAGAGTACGAATAATGTCTTGGGACAAAGGACTTCCCATGTCACATGTAGGAACACTAAACTTGTTTTGAGTTAAGGAAGAAAGTTGTTTTTGTAGGGATGACATAGTTTGAGCCAAACTAATGATTGTTGAATCATTAGATGAAATAGGAGTAACAACATTAGAAACACTAGGTTAAGTGTAAGAAGTTGTAGGAATAGAAGATACAACTGGAGGAACACTAGGAACCACAGTTGGCAATGGATTAGAATAAGTAAAAGGAAAATTATGATATGAAGGTTGTGAAGTAGGAAGGGACATAGGAGGAACATTGATAGGAAGAGAGGGAACCATTACAATCACCAAAGGAGTATAGGTAGGAACACTAGGTAAAGGATTAGAAGAGGGCACTACACTAGTGATAGGAGGAATCAACCTTAGGTATTGAGCTTCTTGAGCTAGAGTTTTAACATTTGAATGCACAAGGTGAGTAATACCATGCAAGAGGTTAACACCTTGATCACTATCATGAAGAACTTTTTTAAGAGTCTCTATAGCTTGAATAGAATCTTAATTATGGTTTTCTTGAATAAGCCAATTACCCATTTTATCAAGTTCAGTTGAAAATTTTTGGACTTGTTCAGGAGGAACTCTTAAAGCCTCATCATCATCATGAGATGAGTGAGAAGAATTTTTCTCTATAATAGGATTGGAATCATGAAGAATCAAATTATCATCTGGGATCCTAAGGAAAGGAGAGGAGGATTCAGGATCAAAGGCACCCATGAATCTATGACTTTTTCTAACCAGAATGTTATAAGTAGGACTAGTAGTAGTAAAGCTCACAAAATATTACAATGCAAATGAACTAAACTAAGAACACATAAAGCATGAATATTTTTATATTTTGAAAGAAATTTTGCAATTTTTTTGTATTTTTGAAATCTAATTAGCATGCAAGATTTAACACAAAGGGAAAATCTAAAATCACCAAGATAAAAGGAAATCTAACACCACAAAACATAATAGGGCATCTAATTCCACAAAAGAAAGGAGAGTAAGATAGTCGGGTTCACCAAAATGAATAGGATAGAATAGGGAGCATGTCAAAATGAATCAGGGAAATATGAGATCTACTTCTAAATCCAAATTCTCAAAGGAAAGATCCAAGTTGATCAACTAAAAGTTTAATACACAAAAGAATCAATTTATGGAGAATATGAAGGATGAAGAAAATATTATATTTCCCTATAAATAAAACGTGCTTGAAATCTGAAATAATTGAAAGACAAATACTAACCTCAAAATAGGGCAGCTCTAGAAAATGCTGATTTCTAATGTCTATGTGTAGTTTCGAGCGATTCCGCAACCTGTTTATGACTAGAAATATCAAGACAAAGAAAACCTAGAAAATTTTTATCTTTTTGACAGTAGGTAGTCTTTGACCCTGATAAAAGGTCAAAGACTACTTTGAGATTTTGAAGGTCATCCTTGACTTTGTTCGCAAATCTTAGAAGTTTTCCAAAAAGGGTATCCAAATCCAAGCTCAGATCCATAGTTCCACACTTGTACTTGCAAGAAAAAGAGGGTTTTTGTTTTTTGGATGGGGTGTTTGCCTTGGTCAAATCCCAATTTAGGAATTAACCTTGAAATTGAATTGAAATTGTAATGTGCATAAACAAAGTAAATGAAACAATTCACCTTGCTTATGTTGAAGTCCTTGTAGAGGATTCAAATCCTCAAATCCAAAAGTAGGGATGCTCCAATGGATATAGAATGAATGTAGGATGTCTGAAATCAATGAAATTTGATCTTCAACACCAATCTTGAATGGATCTTTTCATATGAGGAGGCTTGGATGAATGTGGATGGAGAAATATTCAAGGGGGCTCCAAAGAGATTGAATCCTTCAATGTCTAACTATGGATCTCCTTAATGAATGCTTGGATTCTTGAATGGATGTTTAGGCTTGAGGATGAATGAATGCTTTCTTTCTTTCCTTATCCTTTTTGATTTCTTGATTGCACTTGAGAGCTTGAGGGATTGTGAGATGAGATGTGAAAATTAGAGAGGAAGGCTTCCTTTTATAGTGATCTAGGGCACAATCCTTTAGAGAAGGTTGACATTGGTGAACTAAATCCCAATTAACATTAACCACTAGAAATGGACCCATATTAAATGAAATTTAAGGATTTACCATTCTAAAACCCAAAATGGCCGACCCGGAAGTAGGAAAACAAATATTTTTGAAACCTGACATCTGGAAATCATGAGAATTTAAAATTTGAAATTTGGGTCAAGTATGAGGTAGACCTTGCCCTAGATCAGGGTTGAGGTCATCCCTGACCTAGGTTAGCGTTGAGGTCATCATTGACCCTCAAGTTTATCTTTGACCTTGAGGTCAAAAACCTCAGGACCTCAATCCATAGTGCTAGGAAATGTAGAAATAAAGTGAAGAATAGGTACAGAGAGAAGAAGAATGGGGGGAGAAATCTAGATACATGCAAAGACCTAATCAAGGTACTTAACATGACCCTAGACCACTTAATCAGAGGGTTAAACACTCTTATCATGGAAGTTCTTCCATTTTAAGACGATACACTTTCCTCCTCTTCTTAATCATCTTTCATTGCAACAAATACTAATTCAATATCATCATCACTGTCGGTGTCAGTGTCATCTTCTCCAACAAGGTAACATGCCTTTTTTCCTTTATATTTGTAATCTCGGTTGTCTTTATTGTAGTGTTAGTTTCCTTTATTATTCTTTCTGTGAAACTTTCCATCACCAGATCGGTCATTATCTTCCTCTTTCCTTTTAGGAAATCTAGCAGCAATATGGCCAACCTCTTTAAAGTTAAAAAAAGCTAAAGGTAATTTTCCCTTATACCTTCCTTTATCTTTTTGTAGTCTTTGAGCCATAAGTGCTTCAACCTCATCAAGCTCATCTTTGGTATTACTATCACTTTCATTATTTATATTATGATTACTAGTAGATTTACCAATCTTGCAAGATGACATAAAAGAAGATTCAGCAGTCAGTACAACACTATTGTCAAAATTATTCATCTCAATAGTTGTTAACTTTCCAATTAGACTATCAAGAGTAACAGTACTATTAGGTGTAGACCTCATTTCATGAATAGCAGATATTTTGATTACATAGACAGGCAACAAGGTTCTCAGTATCTTACTTACCACAATATCTTCATAAATAATATCTCTTGCTCCTTAGATAGCATTGAATACCTCTTTGATTCAGTTTGAATATTGTGTGATGTTCTCTCCTTATTTCATCTTCATGTTATCAAATCTACCTCTTAATCTTTCAACTCTGGCTCTCATCACATTTGCATCACCACAATGAACTCGAGGAAGTTTCTCCCCATATTTTCTTCATTGTAGTGCAATCCTTGGTACCCTCAAATTCAACATCAGATAGAGCAACAACAATCTCTATCATAGTAATAATGTGTTCATGTCGGTCTCTCAATTGATCAATAGTCAAAGGTCCAAAATTTAGTTTTATGTAGCCATTGTTAAGTAAAGTTATAAAATATTTTCTAATTCCATATATGTGAAGCCTCATCCAAATTCTCCATGTGGTAAATTTATCTTTGTTCAGCTTCAACACTTCCCTCTTATACATCTTGTGATCTTTCTACTTAAGTCCTTAAAACATTCTCCCAAGAAACCAATATAGCTCTGATACCAATTGTTAGAATAATTGAGAAGGGGGGTGAATTAGTTAGATTAGTTATCCTATAGTCCCAATCACTAAGATTTACCTTATAAAACAATTCCAACAAATTATGCAGCTTGGTAACATAGAATAACAACTGTCTGTCCACTTTACTGATTACCAGTAATTATCCAACTATGATTACTAACTAAATCAACTATGTAGTATGTAAAGTATAAGGCAAAAAAATCATAACAAGTAACACATAACACAATGATTTAATGTGGAAACCCTACTAAGGGAAAAACCACCTGGGATCGGTAATCCAAAATAATTCAGTCTTCTAAAGTGAGCTTGGTAAAGAGCCAATCCTCTTAAAGGTTACAATGCACACTATTAGGTATGACTTGGTTAGAGGATTTATCACTAACAGTTAACTTCTGACCCGCATTCACTATAGGGTTAATAAGATAACACTTTACATTCAACAAATGTCATAGAGGAATACAATAAGACTGTTAAGTCCACTTGGTTAAGAGATTTTATGAATCAATGGTTAAACTAATACAATACTATTCTGATTCAAATACAACTCAATTGCAAATATTTAGATCTATGCTAAGCCCATAAAATCCTCCGATCATTAATCAATTCACTTCCTCAATATTTCTCAACTTACTTTCACTCGGTAAATAGTTCTCTAATGCTCGGTAATGTCTACAGGTTGGTTCTTTCAATAACAAGTTTGATTAGGCATGCATGAATATAGTCTTCATGCAAAATCTATGCAGTCTCCTTCTGTCAAACATATTTCAGTAATGAAACTCATATCTCTTAGATAGACAAGTAAATCATTTTCATATTAGCCATTAGATTTTGTCTCTTGATCTCCTTCGTCTAGTTCTTCGCTTAAACCTTCCTCAACAAATGTGTCATTAACACATTTCAATCTTATCCTTAAGATCATCTCTAAATTTTGTCAGTTATAGATCTCAAAACAAATTTTATCCTTAACCTCAAAATCATAACAATTTCCAGCTCATCAAATTTAGTCAGTTGTTCTTAGCATTTAATATTTTCAACCAGATTCAGTTAATATAGAAACGTGTCAGTGATAACTAGCTCGAAACTATACCGTCACTCGGTATACACTACTTTGGCTCAGTGTATACAAAAATATTCAATTATAGACCACATTGACTTATTCAATTTCAAATCTCTTCTTCATAATAGATTAATGTAACATACTCAAGTCAATAATATAAAGCCATAGAATCATCAATAAGTTACCCAATGTTTACCTTATCCTTATCTGTCATATCCATCTTTTCCTCATGTAGATATCTTAGTTCTTCACCTTTTCTTCCTTCAAAATATGTTCAGATGTTTGTAACTATTATGATAAGTACTGTGAAAACTAGTTGACATCAATGACAACATATTGACTAATTTAATCATCTTACATATCATTTCAGTAGCTCGGTGATCTTTAATCATTGTTTCTTTAGTTCATCAGATATTCAATCAATTTTAGTTCATCGCAAAAATGTATAAGGTGAAAATGGGAGAAAAGGAAAAGGAGATGATTACTCCCCTTTTTTCCAAATTGCACACTTGATAGGGAGATATCCCAATAGGCTCAAGTCAAGATAGAATGAGTTTTAGATAGCTGGTGTGTAAGATACAATGTCTAGAAGGTATGCAAAGATAGTAAACAATACATTAGGGTACATGAATAGTTGCGATAATCAAGGAAAGCATAATGGACATGGTAACGTGCTAAGATTTGTAAATGAAGTATAATTTTGACTCTTTTGTGATATAAGAGTGCTAACTCCACACAAGTTTCTATTATGTTTTGTATGACATTTATGGAGCCGACTAGAAGGCTAATTTTGTATAAATATAGATTGCTCTTGTGAAAGAACAAATGCTGATAAGAAGTTTTGCGAAAGGTATAGCAGAAGGAAGATGCAAGATTAGTAGGAGGCAGAGCTATAACTAGAAATATCTAAGCAAGATAAGTACTTGTATTGTTCCCCTTTTGTGAACTATTTTGGGATGGTACTAATTGTAAGAGCAGTGTGCTCACCACCTTTAACTAGGTGTTTTGTATTCCCCTAATAGGATTTTTGTAATCCTCTAACAAGGAAATGTACTATGTAAAAATTAGCTCCTAACAGGGCTAGATCTCTTAACAAGGACATTATACTTTAGTGCATATTTGTGGGTACCATCCGCACCGTGGTTTTCCCTTCAATCAGGGTTTCCTCGAGAACAAATCATGGTGTCATGAGTAATGTGTTATGCTTATATGTTCTTTTCATTTCTGCATTACTTTGGATTATTTGTAATTTTATAAAGTTGAAAACAAAGTTTTGTAATACTGATTCATGCCCCCTCTCAGTATTACCTAATCCTAACACAAAGTTTAGGTGATTCATAGATTAAGAAGTTCAAAATATAGAATTTCTCCATTTCTGACCGGTTCAATGAGGTTCAATGTTCAAATGTTCATGGTTGAACTAGTTCAGAGGTTCAAGTTCAAAAGTCCAGAATGCCTAGGTTCAATAATTCACTCAGTTCAAGTTGTAGACTGGAAAGTACAAGTTCAAACTCAAAGGATTCAAAGCTTAATAGTTTCATAGTTCTTTAAATACAAAGAATCAATATTAAAGGCATATGAAAACTACTAATGATGGGAGAAGGGTCAGAACCATTGAGCTTATTCTAATGGAAGGTTGTTTGAGTAAGTCACATCTAATCTCCTCTTAAACATAATGTTCTGGGTATCATAATGGTATTCACAACACACAATATTTTACCCTCATTCATGAATCAATTGAGCTCATAATGGAGGCTAAAAAATGATAGTATAGAAAGACAAGAACAAACATGTACTCAACTCCAAATAAACACAATAATCCAAGGAGGAAGGGATTGGCAATTTGTGGACTCAACTTGCATTTTAAACACAACTGATGAAGTTTGAAATCTGTATTGAACTAGTGAAATAAATTCAAGGTTCAATAAAACTAGAATGGCCTACTTGATGTTCCTTTTTAAGAATTGTAAAGTGCCTTCATCACCAAGTGCAAAGGATGTGAAATTTGTTGATAACATTAACACAACAAGTCTGATTTTTTTGACAGTTTTCTAGACCTCTACTTAGAGCCATGTAACTTTTTCACTTGAACTTAATTTCTCCAATCTCTCCAACAATGTTGCACAAACCTAGCATTTCGATAACATATCCAAAAATTAAGGGGATCCAATGACGGGATAAAAAGTTATGACCTCTCTACTGAGACCCATTTGGAATTTCCAAAATATTTTTATCTGCCATGCATAGAGAATATTTTCATGCTAGGTCAACATATTCAAATGCTACCTTTTGTATATAGAGAGATATTTAATAAAATCACTATGTTTATAAAGTTTTTTATTATGGTAAAGATAGGTTTTTAAGGGGCCAAGAAACCCTTTAACAAAGATTTAGAAAGATAGGCATGATAAACCAAAAAGACAAGAAACTAAACCAAAAAGGGATAGTCTACAAAAGGGGACACTTCCTAGATTTTCAAGAAAATCATACACAAAAACATAAAGAGCACTATATTTTGGATAGAGTGACAAAAAGCCTTCAAAAAAATAGGTCAAAAAATTCCTTTAGCGTTGAGATCAGGTTAGAGTCTTCAAGAAGCACTCTGAGTCCTCCAACTGATTATGCATTGTCTTGATTGAATCTTTCAGCTTCATAATATCCTAATCCTCTGCCTTGACCTTCTTCTTTATGTTTGACCTTGATCTAGTTCCTGGACCCATTTGATGACTAGAGACAGTCAAATCAATTTCTTCCATCATAGAACCTTCTTTGTTACCTTCCAGCACCCTGCTCAATGTTTTCAGATTCTCCAAAGTAGACTTCATACCAACATTTTCCATAATGAGAAGATTCTTTAACATAGCTTCATTCTTGCTGGTCTTATCATTAATGGGAACCATGGCTATCTCCAAAGATTTATTTATTTTATCCTCCAACTTGGTAGAGTAATCTGAACTGTAATAAAAAACATCAACTTTAGCATTAGAAGCTACCTCCTTCCTAAGGTTGTCAATAGTTTCCTCCAGCATGGCATTCTTTGTTTCCAGCTTGATACACCTATTCTTCAATTCGACGAGGTCATTCTGCACCCATTTATCTAGGTTGTAATTGTATATGGACTTGTTCTTAACCAATTGAAGAGGAGTCATTGCAATGGTTCTTTTCACATGAGATTCCCTTTCTCTGAGATCTTCCTCTAAAGGGTGGAACCTTTTCCTTTTTGAACTTGTCTCACTATCTTCCTTCTCTTTCTCCTTTCTAGAACTGGGGAAGTCAGAATTAGCCAGCTTATCCTCATCCATGACCCTAAGACCCTCTTTTCTTGATTCATCAACACTATTGACCACATCATTGTTAACCTCCTTATCAGTATTATTAGCCTCTTCTTCAGCCTCATGATATTGGTTAACCTTTCCCTCAACCTCATGATTACTTCCATCACTACTAGTAGCTGAGATCTCAGGATTGATCTTCTCCCCAATTTTGTCAATGGTTTTGGTTTCTTTATTATTCTTATTGAGGTTCTCCTACTTTGTCCTGAGATCTCCCTCCATAGTGTCAATAATGTTCTTAATAACATCCTCAGGGTTAACCATTTCTTCCTCCTCTGAGATATGAGTACAAGAATTGGTCTCTTATGTGTGACCCTTGTTAGAATCATCAACAACCTTAGTTTCATTTTTCATAAAAAGCCCTATTGTCAGTATCCTTATTCATAGGCTTAGTCATCTCATCCTCCACCTTCTCCTAGCTGGCTTTTGACCCCAAATCTTCGTTAATAGCCACAATATCCTTTTTAACCATAGAAGAGATTTTGCTAGAGGAATCCTTCATAGTCTCTGAGCCAGCCTTCAGCCCAGTAGACACAGTAGCAAGTGTGGAGGAAGGAAGGGCATTTTTACAAGGAGGATTTTTATTCTTTAAGGAAGAGACAAGATTCTTCCTCTTTTTAGTGCTAACCTGGGGGGGAATAGGATCAAGAGTATGATCCCTAGCATAATAAGTGATGAGGAGTATAAGCCCAAAGTGAAGAATAGGAAAATTCTTTGCCCTGTGTTCTATAATACTTTGGTTGAGAAAAATCAAAAGGAAGAAAGGGAAATAAACCCTTTTCTCATTCTAAAATGATTAGTTAAAAAAAAATGGCAGTGGTAAAGTATTCCATGATTACCCTGATAAAAAAACCCCAAATGTTATCAATATTATCCATTTCCACATAGTCCTTCTTACCTTTTACCAAAAGGGCTTGTTCTTCATCCATTTTAGGGAATGCCTTATAAGCTATATTTCCCACTTTGATCTCCTTAGTATATTGCAATCCCTCCAAGGGAAGCCTAGTGATTTTGGTGAGGAGGTCCATGATGAGGCTAAAGGATTTTCTAGCTAGATTCACCATATCTTTATCCTATCCTTTGGCAAAGGCTTTGGAGACATCATTGTCATACTTGTGAAGTCTCTTGAGAAACTGGTGAACTTGACCTTTTTTCAGCACATTCCAAACCTCCTTGGTGTTCTTCCATTTGCACACAACAGGTTCTTCTCTTCTAAGCTCTCCACCCATGGCAAAAATATCTCCCAACTCTTTGATCTCAGAATGAGGGTTCTCCTTTCTATGCAAGGTTAAGAAAATGCAGTCATAGTAATCATGCTTGGGGATTTATATGCAAAGAATTTTATTCATAACCCTAATCATGTGCAAAATATAGGAAACATAACTTGTAATTATGGCTTGGTACATCAACTTTGGAGCTATCATAATAGAAATAGATTTCTGAATCATCAATGTGTACCTTACAATTTTCCACATCACCTCTGGATTAATCAAAGATTGATTTAAATTATGATGTATACTCATTATTAATACTGCATATGACCCCTTCAATTTGTCTGAGCTTATCATAATTAATGCATGATTTTATCTCATCATTAATTTTAGTTGTGCAATACCATTTTTGGATTCTATCAGTTTTGGCTCCAATATTAGCTAGACTGTCAGCAACCTAATTTGTTTCTCAAAAACTATGAGAAACTTGGAAAGAATCATAAGATTGGGCAATGTTAATAATTTTGGTGATAATATTCTCTATAGTCTAGGAGGGAGAGTTGATACCTTTAATATTATTGACTATGTTATGAGAGTCACCTTCCATCCAAACACTTTTGAGGCCTAATTCTTCCACTAGCATTATAATGTTGAGAGCTGCCATAGCCTCACCTCTATGGTTCAACTGAAAGCCCAAAGGAGTAGCAATTGCTCTCAAGAAATTCCCATTGCTATCTTTGATGAGACCACCACCCCCCAAGGCTCCTAGATTACCTTTGGATGCACCATCAAAATTCTCTTTAACCTAGCCACTTGGAGGAGCAATCCACACTAGGTCATTTCTAGAAGGATTAGGTTGAAGTTTGGGAGTAGGAAAATTCCACTTTTTCAACTCGTCATCTGAAATGCTATCCTTGAACTTCTTCTTACTATTTATCATTTCATTGGTGAAATTTTCCTCTAGACCTCTACAAATGTGGTTTCCAATGACCTCTGGTTTAGCATATTTCTCTCTGAATATTCTATTATTTCTTTTCTTCCATATACACCAACATAGGTCAGGTGAGATAAGATTCGAAAACTCTCTTGCTAGCTCATTAAAAAAAGGGCATCTCCATTGAGTAACAAAGTCCTACCAAGAGTTAGGAAACAACTAGCACAAATTCCTCTTTTTGAAGATTAGATCCCACACCCTTTGAGTAAAGCTGCAATGAAGGATACGATGATCACAAGATTCATCTTGTTCCATATAGAGAAAACATCTATTTACCAAAAAGAAACCCCTCTTATCGAGATTATCAAGAGTAAGGGGCTTGTTTGGACAAGGATCTAGAAAAAAAAAAAAAAATTTGGAGTGAGAGATTTATACCATACAGAAGCACACAAAGGTTTCTATTCCATGGAGAAAAAATAGAGCAAGCAGTGGCCACTAATAAGTCTCCATTAGGGGTAGGATTCTAGATGATTTTATCTTGATAGTTATCCTTAATGAACCAAATTTGCAATTCATTCATGAGAGGAGACATTCTGTTGTCAATGTTTGCAATGTCCTTCCAATTATTATTATGCCAATAGTTAGAAACTTTGATTCCAAAGGAAACTTTGGCTTGTATAATAGCTTCCTTCCACTCTTTCTTATTAGATAAAGGCTCTTTTTGAATCCAAGTATCATCCAAAAAATCAATTTTGACCCCATCTCCCAACTTCCATCTCCTTCCTTCAAGAATAATGTCTTTTATAGAACATAAAATGTTCCATATCTAGGAGCCACTCACCTTGACTTCATTTTTAATATAGTCCTCCAATTTGTTAGAATCAAAGAGGTACTTACTTCTTATAATCTCATTCCACTACTTTACGTCCCCACAAATTCTCCAAATTTTCTTAGAGAGAAGGACCTTATTAACAATCTTAATATGTCTTAGACCCAACCCCCCTTTAATCTTAGGTTTAAAAACTTTCTCCCAAGAAACTAGGCTTAATCTTTTTTTATCTTCAACTCCAGTCCACAAAAATCTTGTTTGGATTGTCTCTAGCACCACAACAAACTTATGGGGGATCTTGGAAAGGCTCAAAGCATAAATAGGGAGATTTTGCAAAGTGGATTTTAATAGCTAAAGCTTTCTAGAATTTATTAGAAGGGAACCTTTCTAGCCAACTAGTTTATTATTAAATCTATCCACTATAATATTCCAAAAACTATCAGGGGGCTTAGAGCAAAGGGGGAGACCTAGATAAGAAGAAGGGAGAGACCCAATGCTACAACCAAGATTTTTTGAGATCTTATTTTGTCTTTCAAGGGGAGTGTTAATAAAGAACATAAAGCTCTTGTTCCAATTGATAAGTTGTCTTGAGGCAGAAGTATAGGTAGTCAAGGATTTTTTAAGATTCCCGGCTTCTTTGACAATTACCTCCCCCATAAAGAGAGTATCATCAACAAATTTCTCATGAGAGCAGATAGTCTTGGAAGAAGAAGGATGGAGACTAGAAATTATTCCCTCATTAAAATGTTTATTAATATATCTTCCCAAACCCTCTGCCAGAATAGCAAATAAAATTAGAGAGATAGAATCCCCCTACCTGAGGCCTTTGGAAGGTTTGGAAAAACTAGAGGAACCACCATTTACAATGAAAGAGGAAGAAATCATTGAGACCAGTTGAGATATAGGTTTTTGGACCCAAAAATAAAACCTAAATCTACTCAATACTTTCTGGAGAAATCCCCAATCAACCTCGTTGTAGGCTTTAGACAAATCAAGTTTCATTAAAAAGCCCTACTTCTTCGCTGCTTTAAGGGAATGAATATTCTCATCGGCAACCACAATGGAATTAAGGATTTTCCTTCTCGAGAGGAATCCATTTTGTTGAGGTGAGATAATAGAAGGCATCAAGGCAAGCAATCTAGATGTCAAAACTTTGGCTATGATCTTATAAACCGCATTGCAGAGACTTATAGGTCTGAAGGCTTCAACCATATTAGCACCTAGATTTTTGGGGATGAGGACCAAAAAGGTGGTATTAAGTTCCCTTAAAAAGAGATTTCATACCAAATAATTCTTTGACTTCATTCTGGACATCTTGATAAGTAATCTCCTAATACTGTTGAAAGAAAAAGAGGGGGAAGCCATCAGGACCCAGAGATTTATCCCCTTCAAAGGAGAACACAAAATCTTTGATTTTCTTATCATTGGGAATTGACTTTAGCCTGGTGTTAGACCTATGGTCAATCATGTTAGGAATGGTAGAGAGGATCTCATTTTGACTGAGCATATCGAGGTTTTCCTCTTTAGTTAGTAACAAGGAGAAGGAAATGAGCATTTCCTTCCTAATATCTTGTTTCTTAATCAAGGATTTACCATGAGAGACAAGGGAAGAGATTCTATTTATTTCTTTGTTTTTCATAACTGTCTTATGAAAGAATCTCATGTTTCTATCCCCATCTTTATAATGTTTATAATGTTATAAAATAATTAATTATGATGTTTATAATGTTTACTATGCTTATAATGTTATAAAATATGTTTATAATGTTATAAATGGCATCCCAATGATGATAAAGATTATTAAAGTTTTGCTTTCAAGATTTGGTTATTAAAACCGAATAAGGTTTTCCAAAAATCTATTTTTTTATTAAAAAAACATTGGACAAAAGGAGAGGAGGGGGTTTTATTTTATTTATTTATTTTTTGAGGCCCAAGTGTTGAAGAAAAGGAAAGTCTTATTGTTTGCAACAAAGCAGGAGTGGTTTCTAGAATTATTTTTCTGCTTGTTGTAAATGGGTATTGAGCCTGTGTGTTCAATTTTGCTATTTTGAGAAATAACGAGACATAAATCAGTTTGTGTATTTATTTATGTCCTCTTTAGATTATAATCTCTGAATATTTTTATAATTCTTTCAATGCAAAATCCATTATGAAAAGAAGAGAAATTACATTCTCAAATCTATGTATTTGGATCGTCTATTTATCCTAAAGTTGTTGCTCATTTTCTTATGATTTTCATCTATGAGTGTAGGAATGAATGACCTATGTATCTCCCATCTTAAATTTATTTAAATCTAATTATTCATATTTCCATCCACGGGTATGTACAAGATCATGGTATGCCAAAAAATGGTGATGTGAAAAAGAAGTCCTAATTGATAGACTCTTTGAAAAACAACTATAACTTTCAAACAATATAACATTTTTGAAATCTCAAATATACATCACATTCTATGCTTCACCTAATACAATAATAATAAACAATTATTTCAATTTGATGAAGTTTGGACTAAGTTAAGGTGGTCAAACACAAGAGTTTTTATATTTAGGAAATTTTGTAGTAGGAAAATCATAATTAATTATTTATTTGGAAAAAAAATACAAAAACATATATATCACATCTAGAAATGAGTCTACTACTTTTATCTATAATCTTATTGTTACACTTGTATTATGCTTTGCTCTCATGGTCAATTATTTTGTGGCAGTAAAAGTCTTAGTTGAACATGAACTTGAACCTTCCTAAGTTCAAATTCAAGTTCAACTTTTGTCAGAGGTCACAAGAAGATTGTAGTCCTTAAAGTCATCGGTCTTTCATTCAGTCAGATATAAAAGTTGAGCTTGAACCTTGAACCTCCCTAAGTTCAAGTTCAAGTTCAAGTCGAAGGTCTCATTGATGGAATATTCTGGTCAAATAACTAACTCTATGTAGGTAAATTCTTTTAAAGATTATAAGACACAAGCTTTTGAACGGGTTTTATGTGAAGTCCAAAACTATTGCATTTGATAGGGTAGCACAGACATGTCATGCCATGTTGAATGACAGCTAGCAGCTCATAGTCCCTATCTGGTAGCTCATGACACCTATCTAACAGCTCAAAAGGAGGTATATTTGTAATGTCTAATCCCAAGTCAAAATGGCTAATGATCTGATTTATAGATTTGGTGAAGGTGATTGTTTATTCTATAATTAGAGCCATTGCAGTGTTGTTTGGAAGAGCTAGTTATTATGTCATGCTTATCCGCAGGGTCTGATATTGGACAAACTAGTTTAAGCTTTATTAATAAAATGGTACAGATGGATTCCCAATTTAATGGTTAGATTAAGATAAAAACACTCTCAACATATCATTTTTAGTGCAACATTGGAACTAGAACATTTGATTTCCTTTTCTGGATGTATCAACCAGCTTGCATAAATTAAAGTTATATGTTTAGAAAATTAGCATGCTTCAAAAAAGGCCTTAGTGCGAGGGTCATAACTTTTGACTCCACTAATGAATTTCTCTCATCTTTAGATATGTTGTTAAAAATCAAGTCTAATAAATCTTCACAGGAGGAATTTACTGAATTATTTTTGGTTCGAAAGATACAAATAAAAGAATATAGGTCTTTATAAATAGACATGTTTCCAGATTTTTTTGATGACATAAAAAATAGTCTTGGTGTGGGGCTCATAACACTCAAATCAACCATTAGATCTTCCTAAATTTTGGATACATTTTGAAAAATCAAGTTCTCTAAATCCTCATCAGAGTGATCAAGAAAATATTTCTTGGTCTAAAATTTATTAAGGTTAGTGTACAGGCGTGTATCAAAATCGTGCAAGTATCTAATTTGCAGAAGAATTTCTTCAAGGAACAAAACAAAGGAGTTATTGAGGCCATGCCACATGTCAAATAGATATGAATGAAAACTCAGATATTTTATTAGAGATCATTTAACAGTGCATGAGATATAAAATTAATGTTTGGTTCTCATAACCGAATATTATAAGGAAAATTATTAAAGTTTTATTAAAACTTTAGAAAGTATTTAGTTTTCAAGAATCGGTTATTTAAAACTGAAAGTTAAGGGAAAGTAGAGAGCTTCTCTAGATTATTATTTAAAGGAGAGAAGCAATGATAGATAGAGGGTTCTCTTTTCTTCTTTTTTGTGAGTCCTATGGCTACAAGGGAGGAAGGATAATACATTTGTCTGGATTGAATGTAATAGAGAGAGTGGGGAATTAGTTTATTTTTTCTGCAACTTGATTGTACTAGAAGGGACATATTGATTTTATAGTTATTTTGTTATGTTTTTTTGAAATAAAGAGAAATATTTGTATGTTAGATCTTGAGGTCTGAATATTTTTTTTTTTGATTGAAATCAATAATTATATAGTTGTTTCTTTACGATTCTAGGATACAGTCTTGCAATATTATGTCAAGAATGTGCATGCTTGTAAATTAGTTGGTTGACAAATTTTTAATTTGCAGAACAGGTCATGTAAAATTCTCTTAATTTTCTGAGTAATGTGAAAGACTCGGTAGATAGTCATGTGTCATTTTTCTAGTTTTGCTCTCATCACGAGTCTGTAAATCTTATAATCACATTCATCCCATAGTGATGGGTGAATTTTAGAAAGCCTTTGTGTCTTTTGGTAAAAGACATAACCATTCATTTAATTTATTGAATATCATTGAAGAGGGAGTTGTACCTCACAATTCAGAGGAAAGCTATCAATCTCATGATAGCCTTTCTAACTATTAGTGCAATTCGTCTTCTAAATTTGGACATCTAAGAGTCATTTTTAAAGGAATTTCATTGAAAAAAAATTTGTCTACTAACACTTATAAAAAATTATTATCATTTGATTTTGTTTAATGTGCTTAGACATACACCTACTTGTTATCTTTCTAGGCCTGATTGATAGACTTATTGAAAAATAGCTATAAATTTCAAACTGTATAACATTTTTGAAATCCAAAACATGTGTCACATTCTATGCTTTTCCTACCAAAATAAAAATAAAAAAAGTTTTCAATTTGATAAATTTTAGACTAAGTTAATGTTGTCAGACATGAGAGTTTTTCTATTCTGAAAAAGTTGTAGAAGAAAATTCATAATTAATTATTTACGTGGAAAAAAATTATGAAAAAATGTGTCATGTCTGGACCTGAGTCTACTACTTATATCTAGACTCTTGTAAAAATAAATGATAATTTGATTATGTTTAAGGTGGTCAGACATAAACCTACTTTTTATTTATTTATAAAATTTTCGTACTACAACATTGAAATTTGAAATTTTCAACATATAGAATAATTCTTTTTCAAAAAAGGCCTACTATCTTAGAAACTAAATTCAATTTTATATAGATTATCTTCTTACATATTTTTTATATAATATTTATAACTTTTTCAAATATTTATGTCAACTTGCCTAAACTAGATTTTGTGAATTTTCATTGCCACTTAAGGGCCTAGTTTGGCATACCATGATCTTGCACATACCCCCACCCCATGTTTATGAGTGGATGTTAATTCTTTTATTAATTTCGGGTGAAAAGCATATCAATATTTAGATAAATCATTTCACATCATCTAGGAAGGAGTTATACCTCTCAATTTAGAGGAAAGTTATCAACTCAATGATAACATCTCCAACTATTGGAGGAATTTGCTCTATTGTTTGGGAATTTTGATTCATTCTTTGGATTTTTTCTCGAAGGGAAAATCTATTCACCAACATATTTTTGGCGACCCATCTGGGGACATGAAAAAGAATAATTTTAGATTTTTTTTCCTCGATAATGATTAATATCTCTATGTGTAAAGAGATTGGAGACTTTGTATTTTAATTTTATTAAACTTTGATTAAATATTTTCATCATATATTATGGCTTTGGTTGCAACATAGCCATGGTAGGTTCGCATGGGGCATTTTTCCTTGTCTCAGTACTCATCTTTACCCAAGGGGTTAAGAGAATGTCTTCCTAAGTTCGTTGGAGATAAAACACATTATTTGGATGACCAAATTATAGTACTTACAGTCACCTATGGGATTATTGGTGTGCAAGAAGAGGATGTCTTTGTGAGATTATTTGTTGGAAGCCTCATTGGAAATGCTACTGATTAGTTTCACAACATGCATGATGGATATATTAATTGTTGGAATGTTCTGAAGGTACAATTTCTCAAGAGATTTAAAACCATAATTGATGTTGGCAATTTGTAATAAAATTTCTAAAAAATTCAAATGAAGGAGGATGTATCTATAAGGGATTTCGTCGATAGGTTCAATAGATTTGTGGATAAAATCTGTCAAAATTATCAACCAAATGAGAGTAATCAGTTGCATCTTTTCATTGATGCAATACAAATTGGAATTAGTTTCCTGTTAAAGCATCATAAGGTGTAAAATTTAGAAGATTCTCAAAGGGAAGATATCAAAATAGATGATGCTATGTTATTAAGTGGAATGAAATGTAACAGTATAAGATATGTGAAGGTACCACAATTTGAAACCTATTTTTATAATCAAAATTTTTATCCTAAGAAGAGGACTTTACAAAATAAGGTTTCAATGAAAAAAGAAAAGTCATCATTCCCCATTCCTTGTCATCATCAAAATCTAAATTTTTTTAATAATGAAGATTTTGAAATGTCTCATGTGATTGAAAGCAGTTCTTGTTAGAATGATTTAATAATAACTAAGGGGGTAGCGACGAGGGCGGGGGGTGAATTGATAATCCTCAGTTCCAAATATACCAATAGAACTTTTAAATTATTCCACAAACTTAGATCTAATCATCAATTCCCTTGGTCTCTATAGAATATATCAGTAACACAAAACTTGCAGTCCACTATCAAAAAGTAATCAGCTTGCAGAATATAAAGCTTTCAACAACATTGACATCAAATAACATTCACACAAGTATAAAATGAAGATTTAATGTGGAAACCCAACTTGGGAAAAACCACCAGTAACATGCTACTAAATTTTCACTCTTCTGAAGTGAGCTTTGTGAGAAGCCAACCCTCTTAAAGGTTTACAATACACACTGATAGGTGTGACCCTGTTAAAGGATTTAATCACCCTGTTAAGAGTGGCCTAGTTAGAGGTCTGAAGAACATATTATTAGAATGTCACCTTGATTAAATGGTTTACAAAATGAATTTTAGGTCAACCTTGGTTAAAGGTTTTTGACTGATACAATAGTTAGAAAGTAACAGTAGGTTCAAATCTAAAATATACAACTCACTATACAAATACAGATCCACTATGCTCCAATGCTGATTTACTGAATGACCTTCATTACCATCTTCATCTTGGATCTTCTAAAAAATCTCTTCAAGCAATCACCTCAACTATGTTAAGCTCTTCATATCTTGTTGGCCTTCTTCTTAGGTTTGTTAGTGAATAACATCAACCTCTTTGCACAAAAACCCCACACTCGGTTCATCCTTATACCTCCTTGATTAGGTAGATTAATCTTTTGTCACTTAATCTCTTATGTAGATCTTAGGTTTAGGTCAGATTCATCGAATCCTTCCATCATTATGTTCTCCTCCTTTCCCTTCAAGATAATTCTCCAAACTTCTCCTTGAATTCACAAGAAAATGGTTTACCATGCATTAAATGCTCTAGATCATTCATTAATAATTTCAACATGTTTTACATATCCCAAGAATTCAACTGTCTGCTGAGATTCTTAATTCCTTTATAAATTGTAAATTACTAACACTTGGTCAATACTATGTTTATCTTCTTGGTCATCATTAGATATCTCAATCATTTCTAAAACTATTCTTCTCGGCAAACACTACCTTTTCCCAGTTAATTATCTATTGGTCAACAATTATTGATGCTCAGTTGACACTAAATTTTCTCAGCTTATACTAGCACTCGATCAACACTAGAATCACTTGGCTTAAACTTATAGTTTTCAACAATCTCCCTCTTAGGCATTGATGGAAACACCACATGTTCTACCATACAATCCAAAAATATGTAATGAAGCAACTTACGTCAACTCCCTCTATGTATTAGGTCTTCATTAATATCCTTAGCTTCATTCAGATTCTCAGCTAAGTACCAGCTTTCTCTTAGGTAGATTTCACTTTCTATATTTATCTATTCATCAGTTTACTGAATCTCTCTTTGTATCTCTCCCTGAGTTTAACTAAATCTCTCCCACAAGTTTACTCTTGATAACTCCTTCTGTATCTCTCCCTCTTTGACAACAATGCCAAAGACATTCATCATCACCATGTAGATATATTTATGTATGTTCTCTAATTTTTATTACTCCTTTTGTCATTTTCTTATGAGTGATCAACATCTTTTTCCTTCTTTTAACAACTCTAGGCAACTCCTAAAGTGTGACCTCCTTTGCATCAATTTGTCAAATATTCTGATCTATATCATTTGATGAAATGCTCCTATATGTTACTAGGTATCCTCAGTTAGGAGAATCACCCCTAATTTACCTCTAATGTATTCATAAGAATCTTTGGGTAATGCCTTAGTGAATATATCTTCTCACTATTCCTTTGTATTCACATATTCCAATCTGACTTCTTTTTCTTGAACTAACTCTCTCATGTAATGATACTTGATAACAATATGCTTAGCCTTAGTGCACATTACAAGATTCTTTGATATATTAATAGCAGTTGTGTTATCATATAGAAAATAACAACTGGCTCAGTGATTTCCTCCTTTATACTTTTTAATAATTTTAGTCCACACTAAATTTGAATAATTAGCTATTGCTGCTATATATTCAGCTTCTATTGTAGGTTGGGAAATGCTATTTTTTTCTTTCTTGTCAAAGAGACTAATCTCTTTCCTAGAAAGAATGCACCACCACTTATACTCTTTTTGTCATCCACATTTCCTTCCCAATTTGCATTAGTATAAAATTTTAGTTCAAAGTTTTCATTCTTCTTGTAATACAATCCATAGTCCTTTATTCCTTTTAGATATCTCAATATCCTTTTCACTGCCATCATGTGACTCTCCTTAGGATTTGAATAAAATCTTACAACAATCCCAATGGCTAAGGCAATATCTGGTCTGCTATGGACAACATATTGTATCTTTCCAATCATAGACCTATACAAGGTTTGATTCACTTCAGCTGTATCATCATTTTTTTATAGTTTTTAATCCAGTAGCCATGGGTGTGTTAGTGCTCAAAATTGTAGATGATAAAAACTAATCAGAAACCTCTGATTCTTAACTCTAGTAGTCCCAATAGATGCATCAAACAATAATAAAAACTAAGGTATTAAGGATCTATGTCCTTCTTCACTTTGAGCCTTTAAGCTATAGGTGGGCATTGCCAGGGTGGTCTCACAATAGCGAGTCCTACTTTTTTGCCAACTTTGACATAGAGTTCAATATTCTAAGAAAAAACTTCACTTTCGAACATCTGTTGTCGAAAAATATTAGGAATTTGAAGATGATGTAAACTAGAGTCTTTTAGAATTTTATTTCTAGTTTCTAAATATATATATATATATATTTTGAAAAAAAAACCATTTAAATTCATTTTTCCTTCTCCTTCAAAAAGTGGTTTGCGTGAAAAAACTATGTTTTTAAAGAGTTATTGTCACTTGGATCAACATAACTTTTAAAAAAAATAGGAGAATGATGTAATTCTTTCGAGATTATATTTTTAACTTCAATATCTAAAGGATGCAATTGGTCTTATTCATTTTGGATCAATATTTCATAGTTTATCAAGTTTTAAAGTGACATTAAATATAATTTAGACATAAGGTCACTTGGACTGCTCTATCTTGATCTATGTATACCGAAATTCATTTTTTTTTTTACATAGAAAGGTAACACAAATATACTTTTCCTACATTTTTATTTTTTATTTTTATAATCTACTATTTTTCCTGAAGTCTTGAAGAGATAGGTTGTTGAATGACCAAATAACCTATGTTTAGTTAAAGTAATATTTAAAAGTGATAATGAACTCAAAATGTATTAAAATTATATTTATTAGAACTCTTGTTCCGAATAGCATTGTTTAACATCATCTGTTTGAAAAAATCATCTTGTTTAGTCCTTGTTTCAGGTCTGAGAAGACCATTTTTTTGAAGTTCAGTTGTTTTCTGAGGGCAAAATTTTAGTTTTGGGATCTTCGTGCGAAGACCCACTTCAGACAAAGACACTTGAGGGTCTTTGTGTGAAGACCCTTCACATGAAGCTCTCAAGTGAAAATACAAGAAAAAAAGACACTCGCCAAAATTTTTCCTTGGGTACTTCGCATGAATTATCTACTTGGTGTGAAGTTGGCTAGTAAAATTATTTTGTAAAAAAAAATTAGAATGGTATAAAAGTATTAAAACATTTTGTTTCTTTTTTATATTGAATTGCAATTAATAAATTCACATTTTCTATTCTTTAAGGCATTTCTTGAAGGAGGATTGGTATTTCAATTTTTTGAAAGGCATAATTTTGGAGAGGAAAAATATTAGATTAAAGTATTTTTTGAAGAAGAAAATTTTGGTTGACGATCTTGTGGAAGACATTTTTTGGAGCTCGAGGAAATGAGGAACAAGAAGGGAAGACAAAGTAAATCTTCTAGAAAATGGCCACCTGATACTGAACAAAGAAATAGTGAAGCTGCATTGACATATTATCATAAAACTAAACAAGTTGAAAGACAATCTAAAGTAGGAGAGTCAAGTCAAGTCGAAGAATTGAAGAAGGGTTGGGATTACTCCCTACGGAAGCTCAAACAATTGATGTTGGAGAAGGGTCAACATCACATGCTCCTACTGGTATGGATGAACTTTTAAATTTAGCTGAAATTGTAAAGAGAAAGATTATTTATAGAAAATTAGATCATTTAATTACAATGGATGTGGAGAATTTGAGATCACCTGCTAATGTTCAACCCTTAAGTCTTTCTAAGAAGAGATCAATGAATATGATAGCAAGAGAAATATTCAATAAATTTGATAATTTTGAAACACTTGAACAAGCTCAATTGCTTTCGCTTATACTTATAAACAAAAAGTTGGAAGCGGCATTAAAATTATTGGGTATAGACACATAATCAAAGAAGAGAAGAGTTGTTGACATTTTAACTAATATGATTGAAAATCTTAAGAAAGGTTTTCACTAGCTAGGGAAGTGATCTTGAACTATAGATAAGTCCATTATAAGAAAAGTTATGTTGACATCCATTGTAGGTAACACTATGGGACAAAAAAGACATATTTTCAGTTTCATCTTAGTTTGGTTTTAATAGGAAAACAATATGATGATATGTTAATAGGAGAATACTTTTGGATGATAGCACCTTGGAAGGCAATTAGGCAATCATGTGTAGATCTGCTCGTTCTAATAAGATTGATGAAGGAAAAAAAAATTTGGTCACATCATTTTGGAATGATAATACACATCCATCAAACACTAGAGATGTTATCAGACATAGAATTTCAGCTAATCAATATGAATATCATACGAAATATTGGTTGGACACAACACAAGATGAAATGTATGTGTCATTTTGTAGTTCAAATCCTAATATAAAGATTCGATAAACATTGTTTGAAAGATTGAAGCCATATTATATCAAGACAGACAAAGTGTTTGAAACTTGTTGTCGTTATCATATTGAATTTGATCTCCACTATCAGGTTTTACGAAAGTTTGTAGAAGACACTTATGGTTTTGAAAAGGCTCCTCATGCTAGATGAAGTGAGTTCATCTCATCTATTTTATGTGGTAAAATAGATGATGTAGCTGGATAAATAAATTGCATAAAAGGCTTATGCCAAACATGTGCCGATTTGTCCTTTTTTCCTTTAAAAAATGAAAATATTGATGTAACAAAGGTGGTAAATTGCAAGAGTTACAAATATGTAAAGAATGAAACAAAATTTTGGAAAGAATCCAAAAGGTTAGAATATGTTGAAGATGAGATACACGTTGGAGTATTTATTGAAAAATTTAAAAAATTGATTCAACCCTACATTCATCATGCTTTTTTTCAAAGTGGCAAGCACAACAATTTCAAACACCGAGAGACAATTTCCCACTTGGAACTATTGTATCAGTTGTTGATTTTGCAGAAAATTATTCTTTTGTTCATCAAAAGGCAATTTAGTCAGAATAGTATTTTTTAGAGAAAATTATTGTTAGAGTAATAAAGTGTTTTCTCCTCTCTCGTGGATCCATATGTTCAAGTCTCCATAGTTGTTTGCTTCTCTCTCTTTCTGTGATAGGTGTTTGCGTGCAGGTGTTCTTGGGAGTTGTGGGTTGTTTTTCATCAACTCCAACATGGTATCAGAGCTTCATATCTTCTTGCCCTTGTCCTCTTTCTGAGAGATTTGGCCATCTTTGTCGAATCTATGTTTTCAGAGGGTTTCCTGTCAGATCTATGGGGGACCTATTTTTCGGGTCAGCTTGTCTTCAAACAGACCTCACAGTTGTGTTCAGAGCATCCAAGAACCCTAAGATCCATATAAAATTTGTCCAATTTGGACAAAGTTGGAATCTGTGAGAATTTCTTTTTGTAATCGACTCTGGCATGGATCCTAGGCAATCACTATTTTTTGGAGCACTTCTGGTCTAAATGAATGTCATGATTGCATTTGGAAGGCCCAAGATAGTCAAAATTCATATTAAAATTGTCAATTTTGGACAAGCTGGATTTTGAGGCAATTTTTTAAGGGTACTAGACCGTACGACCTGACACGTAAATCAAGCCAAAATTTGTACAGTATTGGCATGCAAATCAAGCCAAAATTGTACCAATTTGGTATGCAAACTGAGGTGATCATTTTACTGTTTGGTATGTAAATTAAAGCAAAAAAATTTGGCATGCAAATCAAGACAAATTTCCAAATAGTCTGACACAGATCTTGAGGCGTGCGTGTGATTTTATTTAAAAATTTATTTTTATTTTTTAAAAAAGTGGGCAGCAATGGCCATTTGGCCATCAAATTTAAGCCCACTGATTGCATGCATTCCTAGCCCCTAGTCATATGGCAACTATGGGACCATATTTTTAGCCCCAAGGGCTTTGTATGTTGCGATGACCATTTGGCCGTCAATTTTAAGTGCATGAAGTACTGATGTCAGCACATTTGGACACTTTTTTGGGCCTTTTGGAGCTATCTGTGGTTTTTTGCAAATATCTCGAGCATCTGGGATCGTAATTGGGCATGTGATATATCGTCAAAAAGTTAGTTCCAAGCCCGATCCATTTTTTCTGGTATGGTTTTTTTATTTTTAAATTTTAATGCTCTTTTTTTTCTGTCAAAGTCAGATGTTCTCTATGATCGTGGCATTTCAGACCTCCTGTATTCTAGGATCTGTTTCTCTTGCATCCGGGCTCCGTTTTCAGCAAATGAGATATTGCTAGAAAGCTCTTTCTAAGATTTTATTAGATCTGATGGTTTCATGTGTGTTTTTATCCTTTTGATGATGTCACCCATCCTGAGATCCTTCCCTACACCTTCTTTGGGCCCTCCAATGTAGCTATTGGTTTTTTGCTCATACTTGAGCATACATTGTCAAAATTTGGAAAACAAGATATCATCAGAAAGCTGATTCCAAACTCTTTCCAGATTTGGAGGTTATTTTTCTTGGTTTTATTTTTCTGATGGGTTGTTTCTCTGTCAAAGCTAGATCTTTAGTTCTGCACTTTGGGAGCTCTATCTTATGTATCCAGATTTCATTTTTGGAAAATGATATATTGTTGGAAAGCTTGTTCAGGGAGCTTTTTAGTAATGTGAGTCTTTTTTCTAGATTCTGCTCCATATTCATTTTATTCAAATTCTTTATTTTTTGCAGTCTAGTAGATATCTTGGTTGTTACAGGTCCTGGGATCTCTTCCCTTTGAGGGATGGCTTGTCTTAGGCTATTCTTTTAATTTAATAGCCTTTGATCTTCATTGAGTAGTGTATAATTAACTTTTGTAGCATTATTTTATGCACATGCACTGAGATAAAGTGCCATTTTATTGCTTTGATGGGATCTTGCACATGATTCATGCTAATTGTACTCGCACTCCATTATAAAGTGCCAGGGGGTTTGATGTTTGCCTTTGTTTTCCATCTTATTTTGTCATGTGAGTGTTCTTGTAATGACATTAGCCTTAGGTATCTTTATTTGTATTTGTACTCTCTCTGCACATTTGATGTTCCAGATTCTTCTTCATCATGCAGTTCATATTGGATGATGTTTTGAGTGTACCTGTCATTACTCCCTTGTCAGTAGTATGAGAGGGTTCCTACTATTGGTTTTACTACTTCCTTGGTTCGATAGTGTGAGCTATGTATTTAGTATTTGATCCTAAAAAAAATTGACAGTTGCAGTGGCTTGGTACCTATGCATTTCGGTGAGATGGATCATTTACCATATGGACAGTCTTTCCTTTCCTATTTTTGGATGCACTCTTCTAGCTTTGATTTATCAGTTCTTCAGACTTTTGGTGTTTATGTAATCTATATCTTTGAGTTCAGGTGTTTTCCTTTGTTTGCCTCTTGATTCAAGTAGTTTCATTTGAGGGCACTCATGTAGATTACAGTCTTCTCTACCTAGTCATATTTTTCCCTCAAGGCTCCTTAGGACATTCTAGGATGAATTAATGTAACCTATGATCTCTTAGGACCTATTACGAGGCCTACAATCCCTTAAGACATTCTAGGACAATTATGTATCACTTATGACATCTTAATGGACACATAGGACCCCTTATGACCCATAAAACCCATTATTATATCTTAAAATGTCCTAGGACACATTCATCTATCTTAGCTTTTGTTAATACATATGTGAACCCATCATTGCTTGCAAGAACCCTTAAGACATACTAGTATCAATTAATGTAACCTAAGATCCCTTAGACCACTTATCACATCTATGACCCATTAGCATTGTTGGACCATTATACATCCCTTACAACATTTTAAGACATATATGACCCATTCAGATCATCAAGACCCATTAACATATCTTAGGTTGTCTTAGGACAAATTTATGTATCTTAGATTCAATTAATATCATACGAGGATCCAATAATGAAACCCAAGACCCCTTAGGACCTCTTATGTTACCCTTGACCCCTTAAGACACTCTACCTGACCCTTATCCATCCCTTACATTATCTTAAGACACATCTAGGATCCATTGTTAACCATGTCCCCTTAAGACACTCCAAGATCACTTATTACACCTACGACCCATTAACATTCTAGGACTCTTATCTGGATCCATTAAGATCTCTTATGTTACATACGACCCCCTAAGACATGGTATGACCCTTGTCTATACCTTAGGACCTCTTATGTTACCCATGACCCCTTAAGACACTGTAGGACTACTTACTGCACCTATGAGTCATTAACATTCTAGGACTCTTATCTTGATCCCTTATGAAATCTTAAAACAAATATGAAATCTTATGACCCCCAAGACCCATTAAAGAATCTTAGGATGTCCTAGGACCACTTAGACCACTTATCGCATCTACGACCGATTAATATTATTGGATCATTATACATCCCTTATGATATTTTAAGACATATATGACCCATTTAGATCTTGAAGACCTGTTAACATATCTTAGGTTGTCCTATGACACATTTATGTATCTTAGATTCAATTAATACATACGAGGATCCACTAATGTAACCTAGGACCCCTGAGGAGCTTTTATGTTACCCTCGACCCCTTAAGACACTCTATGACTCTTATCTATACCTTAGGACCTCTTATGTTACCCACAATCCCTTAAGACACTCTAGGATGCTTATATATAGCTTAGGACATCTTATATTACCCATGACCCCTTAAGACACTCTAGGACCACTTATTGCACCTATGAACCATTAACATTCTAGGACTCTTATCTAGATCCCTTATGAAATCTTAAAACAAATATGAAACCTTAGGACCCCCAAGACCCATTAAAGAATCTTAGGATGTCCTAGGACCACTTAGACCACTTATAACATCTATGACCCATTAATATTATTAGACCATTATACATGCCTTACAACATTTTAAGACATATATGACCCATTTGGATCCTGAAGACCCATTAACATATCTTAGATTCAATTAATACATACGAGGATCCACTAATGTAACCTAGGACCCCTCAGGACCTTTTATGTTACCCACAACCCCTTAAGACACTCTATGACTCTTATCTATACCTTAGGACCTCTTATGTTACCCACGACCCCTTAAGACACTCTAGGACCCTTATCTATAGCTTATGACATCTTATGTTACCCACGACCCCTTAAGACACTCTAGGAACACATATTGCACCTATGACTCATTAACATTCTAGGACTCTTATCTGGATCCCTTATGAAACCTTAAAACAAATATGAAACCTTAGGATCCCCAAGACCCATTAAAGAATCTTAGGATGTCCTAGGACAAATTAGAACACTTATCACATTTATGGCCCATTAATATTATGTTACCCACGACCCCTTAAGACACTCTAGGACTCTTATCTATACCTTAGGGCCTCTTATGTTACCCACTACCCCTAAAGACAGTCTAGGACCCTTATCTATAGCTTATAACATCTTATGATACCCATGACCCCTTAAGACACTCTAAGATCACTTATGTTATCCATGACCCCTTAAGACACTCTAGGACTCTTATCTATACCTTAAGACCTCTTATGTTACCTACGACCCCTTAAGACACTCTAGGTCATATTAGGTCATAATAGGAAACAAGGTATGTCTAAGTTGTTTCTCTCTCTAGATATTTTAAGTTGATGGTGAAGACTTGTCTTAATGTTCATCATGTAAATGTGATATTGTAATACCTAATTTTAGAGCTAATTAGACCTACTAAGACTAATTATTAGCAATTAGGACCTATTAAGACTAATTAGAGGTCTAACTAGACCTAACTAGACCTATTAGGACCAAGTAGACCTAGGTAGGACCTATTAGGACCAATTAGACCTATTAGGTCTTTAACCAACATTAGTCTAACCAATTAGATGTATTAGGATCTATTAGGTCCAAAATGACCTAACTAAACCTAGCTAGACCTATTAGGACTACTTAGACAGGTAACTAGACCAATTAGCACCTATTAGGAACAAAATTTAGGACCTATTAGACTTGACTAGACATAACTATACCAAGACCAATTAGGACATATTAGGAAAAAAAATTAGGACCTAATTATCTACCTAATTAGACCCAATTAGACCTATTAGGACCAATTAGGACTACTTAGTACCAATTATGACCAATTAGAACTAATTAGGACCTAATTAGACTCAATTAGAACCAACTATGACCTAATTAGACTCAATTAGAACCAATTAGGACCTAATATGACCAATTAGGATGAATTATGACCATTAGTCCACTAATTAGGATCTCTTACATTACCCATGACTCCTTAAGACACTCTAGGATTCTTATCTATACATTAGGACCACTTATGTTACCCAAGATGCCTTAAGACACTCTAGGACCCTTATCTATAGCTTATGACATCTTATGTTACCCACAAACCCTTAAGACACTCTAGGACCACTTATGTTACCCATGACCCCTTAACACACTCTAGGACCTTTATCTATAGCTTATGACATATTATGTTACCCATGACTCCATAAGACACTCTAGGACCACTTATGTTACCCATGACCCCTTAAGACACTCTAGGACCACTTATGTTACACACCACCCCTTAAGAGACTTTAGGACTCTTATCTATATCTTAGGACCTCTTATGTTACCCATGACCCCTTTAGACACTCTAAGATGCTTATTTATATCTTAGGACCTCTTATGTTATCTACGACCCCTTAATACCTAATAAGACCTCTTATGTTATTTATGACCCCTTAAGACCTAATTAGTACATCTTAGGACCTTTAAGACCTAATAAGACCACTTACATGACCTAATAAGCCTTATAATTTTATATATTTAGATTTTTTTTTACATTTTACATGAAGTTATAACATGTAATCAAGTACTTAATTATTAACACTTAGCTTTCACATGTTATGTATCTAGATGGCTGCTTAGGGTGCACCTCAGACTCCTGATATGCAGACCATTTTTCATATTGTTGATACATAGATGGCTCAACTTAGAGAGTCTATCCATATGTCTTTAGTGGATGGTATATCTAGAGATACTTGTTCTACTATATTGATCATTTTGGAGACTATGACTTTCAGATTGAGGTCTCACTCCTCCTTCATGCCTTAGGTAGTTGGGAGCATTTTTCAAGAGTTGAGGGCTGAGGTCTCGGGTGATGTTTCCTTGGTGAGGGTTCAGAGCCTCATCCCCAAGGAAACCATAAAACAAGAGGTTTTCCCACATTATGAGGGGAAAGTAGTGGTGAGGGCATATCAGGTCACACAGTGTGTGATTGCTTAGATCACATGTATGATTTACCCTTAATTTCTTGCGGCACATGGTCATTATCCAAATAAAAACTAGATTCCATTATATTTTGCACAACAGTTGTACATTGAGTTCCATTTGGGACTCAAGGTCGACTATTTAGATCTCCCAACATATTATGATAGGGTTGCAGACCATGATTAGTATTGTAGGGCTGATCGAGTTGTACAGCCTCGTAGATAGCTAGTAGGGGACAAGACTTTGGTAGTGGCATCGACGATGGCTGCTACTATAGATAGAGTCATCATTGCTTCTCAAAGGGGACTTGTGGATAGTATAGGATATATTTAGTTTTCAACCACATCTATCACTTTAGATTTAGTGGGAAGATACATTTTGACCAGACCGAGTAGAGCCAGATCATCTGTTGAGGCTTCATCTAGTACTAGTGTACGTGTGACTAAGGAGACATATAGGGCTGCATGTCTTCCTGTACTTGGAGAGATACAGGCACTATTAGGTCATCATAGTACTTTAGATATGGGCATTTAATTTTTGGAGGATCACGTGCAGGCATATCCTTATATTGCTAACATGTACAAGATCCCAATACATTCAGTCAAGGATTTCATTGTACTTGTATGGGGTCTTATAGTTCCACTGACATAAGACACACCATCCACTAGTTAGGCACAATATAGTGCAGAGCATTGTGCACCCACATATCACTCTATAGCTACAGAGCCAAGTATATCGATTGGATATGTACACAACACCACTAAAGGCCTAGACAATTTTGATGAGCAGTTGTCTGGGTTGGGTCAAGTGGATGTTGGCATTGATGTTAGGTCATATATGGATATGTTATTGTATCCAGATGGTTCAGGTTCTACATCACACCCCTCCCAACTAGTGTCACCCCTACACTCCTAATTACTAGAGAGGTTTGGGACCTTAGGTGGTATGGGTAATGCAATTTCAGTTGATGATACGATGGTGTAGCATGCTGATGATCTTGATGTAGGAGAATCTTGGGTCCTTGGCAATCCTATGTCACCAAATATATGTTTGAAGTTTTTCGTGTTTCTTGGTTCCTTCTTTGACTGAGTTGGTTAGTAGTTGGTCGGTTCCTTTGGTTACTGAGTATGGTCGGTCATCTCCTGAGCGATCGGTTATCTTTGGCCCTTGGCATTGCTTGTCTATTGCTCAGTCATCCTTGCTTATCGACAGGTTTAGTTTTGGTTTGTGTGAAGGATGATATGTGCATTTATATTGGATCATGGATTTAATGTTTGTATCCATCATTGGGAAGCGTGTGGTCCTAGATCTGACCATTACTTTTGCTAATCATGGATCTGAAGGCCAACTTAGTTAGATAGCTTCTTGTATAGATGTAGTCATTGGTTTAGAGTTAAGGGTAGTTGGAGTTTAAGACAGAAGATAGATGATAGACATTAGAATAGTAGCAGATCCTCGCATGTTTGAGGACTTATGAGATTCATTGTAATATCTAGCCAGAACTGGGAAGGCCTTGTAGCCCAACATGTATGGTTTTATTTGATGAAAATATTTGAAATATTGCATTCTCTCTCTCACTATTGTGTTTGTTAGCTTCTGTGTGTGTTGAGTAGGCTAGGATCATTGGGGTGTTCCATCCTTTGGCCCCTCATGCTTCCTACCTTGCGTTAGGTGGTATCAGAGTGAGCTGAGATCTTGATCTAGGTCTGTGGTTCTAGGTTTGCTGGTTCCTCTTGAAATCCTAATTGATTGTTGTGGGGTATTAGATTGTGATCTAACCTGCAATTCTAGAGGGTTGTCAAGATGGTTGGTGCGAGGCAAGATGCAGATCTAGGATTGGTAGATATGCTAAGATAGATTGCTGCTAGATTGGAAGCAGTGGAGACAGCCCAAAGAAGAGGAAGACATCTTGAATATGTTAGTGATGATGAAGTTGAAGAAGAACATGCGAATGCAAAACCTGCACTTGTTATGGATCAAGGTGAAGAAATTTTTTTGAAGGATATGACAAGTTTGAAGGCTACATCACATTTCAATCCCGCTAAATATAGTGGAAAGTTGGATTCTGATGAATTGGTGGACTGGATCACTGAGATGGAAAAGTATTTTGAATATAAGAATATTCTCGAGGATAAGAAGGTGAATATTGCAAGCACTAAGTTGGGAACATCTGTAATTGGATAGGAAAAGGAAAGGAAAAGATAAAATCAAGGTATGGAATAAGATGGTAAATAAATTGAAAGGAAAGTTATTACCTTGTGATTATCATATTAACCTAGTTCAGAAAATTCAAAGTCTAAGGCAGAAGGATAGCTTGGTAAAAGAGTATACTGAGGAATTCTATAGATTGGATATCAGATCTAGACATGATGAAGATGATGTGGAAAGGATTGGTAGATACTTGAATGGTTTGAGAGTTTCCATCCAAGAGGAGATCAACTTGGCTAAGTTGGAAAGCATTGAAGAGGCTTATCAATTTGCTTTGAAAACTGAGGAGAAACTGAAAAAAAGACATGAACAGAGACAAAGAGGAAGAGGTGGTAGACTCTCCAGAGGAAGAGGTAGATCTAATGGTGAAGCTAGTAGATCTAAACCTGAGAAGACAAATCTAGACAAAGGCAAGACCAAGTGGAAAGGTGAAAGTTCATCTAGAGGTAGAGGTAGTATCTACCAAGGTGGTTATAGTAGAGGAAGTTTCTAAGGAACTTTTTATAACTATATAGAAGAAGGACATAGGTCATTTGAATGTACACAAGAAACTAAGAAGGCTAGTAGTAGTAGAAATACTGTAGTGCAAGAAGAGCCACTGAATGAACCTGAGAAGGAAAATAACTTGATGGTAAGGAGAGCACTATGGAATGAAAGTAAAAAGGAATATCTAGTAAGGAAAAGTTTGTTCAAGACTAGATGTAGAGTTTTTGATAAATTTTGGAAGGTAGTCATTGACAGTTGTAGCTCAAAGAACCTAGCATCTGAAAAGATGGTCACAAAATTGCAATTGGAGAAGCTAAAGCATCCAAAGCCCTATCAGATCTCATGGATCAAGGATGAGCATACACTCCTGGTAAGTAAACAATGTTATATGAATTTGAAGATTGGAAAATACTATGATAAGGTCTTGTGTGATATCGTGCCTATGGATTGTTGTCATATTTTGTTGGGTAGACCTTGGCAATATGATAGACATGCTATATATGATGGGAGATTTCATAAGTATACTATTGTGACTGATGGAAAGAAACAAATCTTGTTACCTTTGATGGAAGAACTTGTTAGCAATTTTTTCACATCTGTGCAAGTTTTCTTGATGGAAGGAAGAAAGTTTGTGAAGGATTTGAAGAGAAATGATGTATGTTTTGCTGTGATTCCTAACAAATTGAGTAAGAAAATAGAAGATAATGTTCTTATGGAGATTGATAAGTTATTTACTGAGTATAGTGAAATCATTTCTAATAATGTATCTAATGGTTTTCCACTAAAAAGAAGCATGAATCATTGTATGGATCTAATCCATGGAGCTAGTTTACCAAATAAGGAACCTCATTGGTTAACACCTACCGAGAATTAGGAATTGAACCGATAGATTGAAGAGTTTATGGAGAAAGGTTTGATTAGAGAAAGTTTGAGTCCCTATGCAACACCTTCTGTATTGGCACCAAAGAAGAATGGAGGATGGAGAATGTGTACTGATACCAGAGCAATCAATAAGATAACAATGAAGTATAGGTTTCCCATACCGACGATGGATGGCATAATGGATAGTTTGATTGGAGAAAATTATTTCACAAAGATTGATCTAAAAAGTGGATATCATCATATCAGAATCAAAGAAGGTGATGAGTTGAAAACTACTTTCAAGATAAAAGAAGGTTTGTATGAATGGTTGGTTATGCCTTTTGGTTTAAGTAATACACCGAGTACTTTCATGAGACTAATGAATGAAGTTTTGAAGAAATTATTGGGTACTTTCATGAGAGGAGACAATAAGGAATTCAAGTGGACACATGGAGCTGATAAAATTTTTAAGACTCTGAAGTAGAAAGTTGCTGAATTGCCTATTTTACCATTACCCGATTTCAGTAAAGTATTTCAAGTAGAATGTGATGCAAGTGGAAGTGCAATTGGAGCTATGTTGAGTTAAGAAGGTAAACCTGCTACTTTCTTTAGTGAAAAGTTGATTGATGCTACAAGGAAATATCTTGTGTATGATCAAGAATTCTATGCTATTGTTCAAGCAATGAAGAAATGGAGACATTATTTGATGTTGAGTGAATTTGTGTTGTATACTGATCATAAGGATTTCCAATATTTGCGTAGTCACAATAAGTTAAATTAGAGACATATGAAATGGGTTGAGTATTTACAGAGTTATACATTTGTAATAAAGCATAACAGTGGAGTCACTAACTGAGTTATTGATGCATTGAGTAGAAGAAGATCTTTCATGACTACGATGAAAATTCAAGTTCTTGGTTTTGATGAGATGAAAGGTTTGTATGCAAATGACCCTAATTTTTCTGAGCCATGGAGATAGTGCAAAGAACCTATTCAAGATCAACATGATACTAAATGGGATGAATATTTTATTCTGGAAGGTATGTTATTCAAAGGTATTCAGTTATGCATACCGAAAGGAGTAATGAGAACTAATTTAATAAAAGATAAACATAGTAGTGGTTTGGCTGGACATTTTGGCATTGACAAAACATGGAATTTGTTGAAGGAAAAGTACTTTTGGCTGCATTTGTATAAAGATGTTCATAAATTTTTGAAAAGTTGTGGAATTTGTCAGGTTGCAAAGGGAGTAAGTCAGAATACTGGTTTGTATGTACCGATTGCTATACTTGGAAACCTTGGAGTGACATCAGTACGAATTTTGTTTTTGGATTATCGAAGACAGTAAGAGGTAATGATTCTATATTTATTATTGTGGATAGATTTTCTAAGATGACAAATTTTATACCTTGTAGAAAGACATCAGATGCAATACATGTAGCAGATCTTTTCTTTAAGGAAATTGTCAGATTGCATGGATTACCGAGGAGTATTATCTTTGACCGAGATAGTAAATTTGTTGGATACTTTTGAAAGACCCTTTGGAAAAAGTTTGGCACTGAGTTGAAATATAGTTCTACATTTCACCCACAAACCAATGGATAGACAAAGGTTGTCAATAGAAGTTTGGGTAATCTTTTGAGATTCTTAGGTGGAGACACACCAAGTAGTTGGGATTCTGTGTTGGCACAAGTAGAGTTTGCATACAATATTTCAGTGAATAGAAGTACTAGAAAAACACCATTTGAGATTGTGAATGACATACAACTAAGAGGAATATTTGATTTGAGAGACATTGATGATGAGAATAAAAGAAGTACTGAAGGAGTGAAATTTTTTGAATACATGAAGACATTGCATGAAGATGTGAAACTGAAGTTGGAAGAGAGTAATCAGAAATACAAAGACTGAGCTGATAGATCAAGAAGACAAAATATTTTTGATGTTGGTGATGAATTGATGGTTCATTTGAAGAAAGGCCAATTTCCTGTTGGCACATATGGAAAGCTGAAGATGAAGAAATTTGGACCTTGCAAGATTTTGAAGAAATTTGACAGTGGAAATGCATATGAGATTGAGTTACCTGATGATATGGACATATCACCTATTTTCAACATTGCTGATTTGTATGAATATCATGAACTTGATGAGGAAATGACAGTATCGACACAATATCCTAAGAAGTAGAATGAAGAAGTTGAGTAGGTTTTGAAGGAAAGAGTTGGCAAAAGGACAAGAGGAAAACAATATATGGAATATATGTTAAAGTGGAAGAATAGACTGATGGAAGAAAATTCATGGATTTCACAATTTGAGTTGGATGTAGCTCAGATCATACCTGCTAAATGATTCTTAGAATCAATTCAAAATAACCCTAGGTGTCTAATGTAGGAGCATCTTGAGTTCTTGGCAATCCTATGTCACCAAAAATATGTTTGAAGTTTTCTATGTTGCTCGGTTCCTTCTTTGACCGAGTTGGTCAGTAGTTGGTTGGTTCCTTTTGGTTACCAAGTATGGTTGGTCATCTCTTGGGTGGTCAGTTATCTTTGGCACTTGGCATTGCTTGTATGTTGCTTGGTCATCCTTGCTTACCGACGGGTTTAGTTTTGATTTTTGTGAAGGCTAACTTGTGTATTTATATTGGATCATGGATTTAATATTTGTATCAATCATTGGGAAGTGTGTGGTCCTAGATCTAACCATTACTTCTGCTAATCATGGATCTAAAGGCCAACTCAGTTTGGTAGGTTCTTGTATAAATGTAGTTGTTGGTTTAGAGTTTAGGGGTAGTTGAAGTTTAAGATAGAAGATAGATGATAAACCTTAGAATAGTAGTAGATCCTCACATGTAAAAGGACTTTTGAGATTCATTGTAATATCTGGCCGAAACTAGGAAGGCCTTACAGCCTGACATGTATGGTTTTATTTGATGAAAATATTTGAAAGACTTTGCATTCTCTCTCTCACTGTTGTGTTTGTTAGCTTTTGAGTGTGTTGAGAAGGCTAGGATCATTAGGGCATGCCATCCTTTGGCCCCTCGTACTTCCTACCTTGTGTCAGATCCTCCTGCTCCTGAGACCCATGTACATATAAAATTTTCTTTTCTTTTTTCTTAGGAGTTTTAGTGAATAGTTAATTGTAGACATGTGTATTGATGTTTTTTCAATGTATAATATCTTTTAGGCACAGTTAGCAGAGCATGTTACCTGTAGTGTGGGCTCAGAGCATCTTCCTATGAGAGATCCACATAATGTGACACCTACTAGTGATCAAGTAAGTTTTAGATATATGTATGTTTAAGCATGCATGTGTACACACGTATTTATATATTTCAAGTACTTTACATAATATATATACTATGCACATGTATATAACGAATTGTTTTACACTAAATTTGGAGGGTTCCATCACTGCTTTATAGCCAAATGATGCTTTTCATAGGAGTGATTTAGTAGATGTGACACCTAGTAGTAGTTAGGTAAGTTTTAAAAATATGTAAGTTTAAACATGCATTTAAAAAATTTAATTATTTTAAATTATTATTATATATACATGCATTTATATTCATAGGGATCAATTGTTGTCTCACAGCTAGATGATGCTCCTGGAAGTCACTCAGAGGGTCGCTCTATTTGCATGCACCTAGATGACTCCTAGTTTAGGACTTGTTGCACATATCTTTTATTTGAGACTCATTATATATGTCATTAGTATATGTTTGATATTTTCAATTTATGATTCGAGACATATATTTGATTAGAAACATATATATTTGACTAGATGTACTTATATTTCATTTAAGACATATATTTGATTAGAGACGTATATTTGATTAGATGATATGATTAGATAATATGATTTGATTTGATTTAATTTGATTAGCTGATTTTGTTTGAGGATATATGATTTGATTAGATTATTTCATTAGATGGTTTTATTTTATTAGATGATATGATTCGATGATATGACTAGATAATATGATTTGATTTGATTGGATGATTTGATTAGATGGTTTTATTTTATTAGATGATTTGATTAGAGGATTTTATTTGATGATATATGATTTGATTAGATGGTTTTATTTGATTATATGATATGATTTGATTTTATTTGAATAGATGATTTTATTTGATGCTATATAATTTGATTAGATGATATGATTTGATGGTATGATTTGATTAGATATGATAAGTAATCTAACTAACTTCATCATTTTTTAGTGTCTTAAGGGGAGGTCTTAAGGGGATCAAGAATTAATATCATAAAAAATAACTAGTTAATACATGTAACTAATGGATAATAACTATTCTAACAAATTCTCGAACTAACACGTGATAAGTAATATAACTAATTTCATCATTTTTTAGTGTCTTAAGGGGAGGTCTTAAGGGGATTTAGAAATCATAAGCATCATAAAAAGTATCATAAAAATCATTGAATAATCAAAGTATACATAAAATATTTAACTAATATGAAATCTATAAAAATCATTGAATAATCAAAGTATACATGTAACTAATTTTAGAACTAACACACATCGTAACTAATCTAACTAATTTCATCATTTTTTAGTGTCTTAAGGGGAGATCTTAAGGGGATCTATAAATAATAAGCATCATAAAAAGTATCATAAAAATCATTGAATAATCAAAGCATACATAAAATCTTTAACTAATATGCAATCTATAAAAATCATTGAATAATCAAAGTATACATATAAAATTCTATATATTAAAACCATTGAACCATCAAATAGGTCCATCATATATGAACTATTGGTGTAATTAATTATTCCTAATTACACTTAATCTTACTTAGGTTAATGCATTGCATAATAGTTTTTGAGTGAGACACCTAGGAGTGTGCACATCTATTAAGCACATGGTGTAGGAGAAATTTCACTTTTGGTGTGATAATTGTCATCACATACCTCGTTGTGTGTGAGAACCACCTTTCATGCTCTTATCACATTATCATCCTAATCCAATGCACATACTTTATTGCATATTGGAGGATGATCCACATTTGGTGGACATGTGATTACACCTAGCATAGGTGATAGCTTATCAACTCCTTATCATTCTCTCATATCGCCTTTCCTATATAAGGAGGCCTATTATGTAATAATTTCATTCAGCAATTCATTGGATCTATTCAATCCATCCTTACATTTATATTTTCTCTCTTGTGCTTTTCTTCAACCTCTACATCCTTGGCTCAATATTTGCTATTTGGAAATTCTTACATGGTATCAGAGCCATTGGAGCGTTTAGATCAGCCAATTCGAAAAGAGCTTAATGCAAGCTTTGAAGGTCCAAATCTTAGATCTGGCAACCAGCATGCGATAGAGGCGTCTTGCAGTAGATCTGACCTCACCATTGCATCCAAGAGGTTGTTTCAGTTAAAATCAACTATAAATTCACCTATATTTAGTGAAATTCAAATCCAAGGCAAAAAGTTTTTGCAAATCGAGCCGTATGGCCCGATCTACCTGACTGGTATGATTTTTCAAAAAAAAAATATTTTTTTAATTCTGTGTTTATTTCATAATTTTTTTCTGTAAAAAATCTGGGCCTGGTACGTGCCCTCCACTTTTGGATCAGAGAATATTCCCTAGGAATTTGCACGATATCATCAACAGTCGACACTAGACTGTACTATGGAGGCCATAACATGCACCAAGAAGGGCTTGTGCTTTTATTTTATTAATCAGGTGTTTCCTTATTTAAAGGGTTTTAAAACCCTGCCCATAGTTCATGTGGGACTAAAGTCCCAGGTGGTGCAAACCTCAATTTTCCACCCCTGCGCAGCTCAGCCAACAACAGAGTCACTACCACTAGCCGCACTACTCTCCTCTCCTCAGGCCCCCCGCTTCACCGACGCTCCTCTATCCGCTGAAGTGGCCACCACAAATTCACTGCCAATGACCTCAGATCTAGCACCTCCACTATGAGAGACACAATAGCCACATCACCACCAATAGATCTACCATGTGGCCTCTATCAACAACCCTAGTTAGCGGTGCCACATCAGTGCATAGTCAATGCCAAGTGGTGCACACCATCAGCTGGACAGTGAATCAAATAGTGACACGTGGTGAATCTGCACCTCTGTAGCTAGACACGCCATCTACTACCATGTCACCCATCAAAAAAGTCACGTTGCCACACAAGCATCCATATAGTATGGATCTGTATGAATTGACACATCAGACACCATGTCATCCACTGGGGTCTTTTTTTACCGACGTCATCATGCACCTGAGCCTAAATTTAATGACCATCTAGCCGCCATAAATAGGGAAAATTGGCTCTCGATGATAGCCTCCAGACCATCAAATTTAAGAGAGTAGGCCATTGACATCATCAAGGGTTTGGAAATTGTTAGCCTTCACCATTTGCATTTTTGATTTGACAGTACAACTTTGAGAGGCCATAACATAGTCATCCAGGCTCCAAATCGGGTGCAATTTTTTTTGAAATTAGGTAGAATTTCCTAAAGTTTCCAATGGTGGTGTTAATTTTGCATTTTAGTGGCCTCATTTGTCAGAGATTGCAGATCTTGTTGACTATTTCTATTTGTTCCTACTTTCTGCAACATCCAGGGTTTCATTTGGGCACATACAGTAACATTTTGAGGTGAATTTTTTTTTTGAAAGTGCATGATTTTTATCTACTTTCTAGATATCTAATCAGATTTGAGTTATTTTGGGTAGACATATCACTTTGAATAATAGGTCATTTTGGGGCTATAATTGCACTTGGTTAATCCTTAGAATTTAGTTTTCACTTTCAATAATAGGTCATTTTGGGGCTATAATTGCACTTGGTTAATCCTTATAATTTAGTTTTCTAATTTGCATTAGTCATTTGAAGGAGTTATCAGTAGTTATCAGTCATTATTTGGTGTTAATATGGATAATTCAAAGGTTAAAGTCCTCACTCCATATAACTACCATGAATGAAAATTTTCTTTAAGTGATCATTTGTTGTGTCTTGGATTGCTTAGAATGACTCTTGGGCAGGATCAAGAACTTCAAATAGGTGCTATAGAAAGGTAAAAATGGTTTGATCGAAGGGATAAAGCACTTGGCTCTCTTAGATCATCCATCTCTCATGACTTGCACTTTCATATTGCATCTTGCACATATCCTCATGATGCTTCTAGCATCACATTGGAAGGACTCTTTGGAAAATCTGATAGAATGAGGAAATTCAAATTAGAGAATGATCTCATAGGTCTTAATCGTAGTGATTTTGACAATATTCAAGATTTTTTCTCTAAGTTCAATACTATTAGATCAGAGCTTTCTTCATGTGGTATTGTTAAAGGGGATGAACAATTGATCTTTTCTTTTCTTTCTAAGCTTGGTCCTGATTATTCTATCTTTGTTTCTACATTCTATGCCACTATGGATGCTCTTGGTAGTGCATACAAATTTCCCTCTCTTGATCAATTTGCAGTGTAGCTCACAAGGGAACAAGAAAAGTTGTCACACATGGGTCAGTTGAAGCCTTCCACACATCAAGCATTGATTGCAAGTGAGTCTACTTCAAAGGCTTCTAATGGAAAAGGGAAGAAACACAATAAAGATCCTAAGCCTCATGACAAAGGTAATGAATCTTCTTCACCAAAAAGTATTGAATCCATGTCCTCTTCAAGAGAGGAATCATCTAGAAGAAATAGAGATAAATGTGCATATTGTCAAAAGTTAGGACATGATGAGAATAAGTGTTTTGAGAAGAAAATTGATGCGCTAACTCACATTATTCAGAAACACAACATTAAGTTGCCCTCATTAGTGTCTTCTCCTTCTTCTACACATTTGGTAGCCTCTACATCTCCATCATCACCCAAAGAAAAAGGTAAAGTACAAGCACTCATGGCTTCCACACATCCTGAGCTAGGTAAGTGGCTTCTTTATTCAGGTGGATCACATCATATGGCATCTTCTATGGATATGTTTTCTTCTATTGAGCCTTGTAATTCTCCTAATATTTTCATGGGTAACAACACATTCATGAGAGTTTGTGGGAAAGGTTCTATTCCTATGGGAGAAGGGACATTTAATGATGTTCTTTGTGTACCATCCTTGACCACTAATCTCCTTTCTATTTACCAAATTACACATGGGGCACAAGGTAAAATTTTTGAGTTCTCTCTTGATTATGTCTACATTAGGGACATGGAGACTAGAGATATCATAGCTATGGGAGTTGTTGATCATACATCACGCTTGTATTCTTTTTCTACTTTTGTTGATAATGATGATGATATTCATGATGTACCCATCCCTTTGCCAAGGGATAATTATGAGAACTTTGGGCACTTGAATCATTTTGTTGTTGAGACAAGTGTTGATCTTCCTACTCCTCCACCTCCTGCTTCTTCAGAAATGGGCTCTACTATTCAGTAGGATGTTCAAAGTGTTTCAAATCTTGTAGAATGTGATGACTACTTGGATGCATCTTCATCATTTGTTGATTCTCATGATGCAGATTTGGAAGACATACATGAGGGGGTTTCTCTTTCCCTTGATGATAGTTTCATCATAGATGGGGATACTTCTTCACCTTCTTTGGAGATTGGTGTACTTGATTCTTCTCCTTCTTCACTTGATTTGTCACATGAAGTGATAGATTCTTTGAGCTTGGAGATTCCTACTCAGTCTTCAGAGATTCATTCATGGAGACCTACATCTTCTTCCTCATTCCATTTGCACATGGATTGGCTTCTTCATCATTTGATGTATCTATTTCTTCCTTAGGGGAGACCTGTTTCTTGTAAGCATTGGCTTATCTATTATTTTTAGGTACTCTTCATCAACATGGGCGCTTCTACATTATGGGGGGATATCATGTCTCCAACTATCCTTCTTATGAGGGATACTTCTTTGTATATACATGATATATGCAGTTCTTGGGGGGTCTTGAGCACTCCATCCATCCATGCATCTTGTTTTCTTCTCTCTTTTTGGGGGAAGGTTTTTCCCATGAGGTTTTCCCTCGTACTCCATTGTATGAGAGTTATGCATTTCATGTATTTTGTAAATGGGTACCTAACATGGCCTAGTAGCTAGGACCCATCTTGCATTGTGAGTTTAAGTGCATTCCCCTAAGTTGCACTTAAGGGGGGGTGTTGGTGTAATTAATTATTCCTAATTATACTTAACTTAATCTTACTTAGGTTAATGCATTGCACAGTAGTTTGTGAGTGAGACACCTAGGAGTGTGCACATCTATTAAGCATATGGTGTAGGAGAAATTCCACTTTTGGTGTGATAATTGTCATCACATACCTTGTTGTGTGTGAGATCCACCTTTCATGCTCTTATCACATTATCATCCTAATCCAATGCACATACTTTATTGCATATTGGAGGATGATCCACATTTTGTGGACATGTGATTACACCTAGCATAGGTGATAGCTTATCAACTCCTTATCATTCTCTCATATCACCTTTCCTATATAAGGAGGCCTATTATGTAATCATTTCATTGAGTAGTTCATTAGATCTATTCAATCCATCCTTGCATTCATATTTTCTTTCTTGTGCTTTTCTTCAACCTCTAGATCCTTGGTTCAATATTTGCTATTTGCAAATTCTTACATCAACAAATTATAGTCCATCATATGTTTAAATATCTAAACAAAGTATAATGAAATTTAATTTAGAGGTATCAAGTAGGTCCTAACACAAGAAATAAGTATACATATTATACTTTTTAGACCAACTCAAGTGGTTCAGACCTTTCATGGAGAACATATAATATTCTCTTATGTCCTCACTATCTAGTCTCCACTTATGATATCCACATTGAGATTTAACTGTATGAAGACCAATGGATGTGGCAAGTACTAGGTGACTATATTGAAACACCTTATTGTCTGCTTCATAATCAACAAAGTGAATACCATGTTGAATTACTTTGATTTTCTTGAAATATGTTCCCTCTAAAACAACTGAACCTACAGGGCATAAATTTTAACAATATATAAATTTAAACAAACTCAATTTGAAATTTGTTAAAAGGTTAAAATTTAAAATTTACCAATTAAGTTCAATATATTGATGTAAACCATATACAAACCTATGGTGAACAACATTCCATCACTTTCTTCAGGTTCAAGTAACTTCATCCTCTCTGCACTACAACACAATAAATAATAACCAACTCCTACATTTCCACGTTCAACAATCATTGTAAAGACATCTCCTATATAGTAAATTTATATATACATGTGTGAGATCTTAAAATAAATACTTAGTTCAATCTATAGATCTATCTATCTATACATGCAACTCAATGTACCATATAATGTAAAATATATATCCTTACCAATTTTGACCAATCCTGAGATAGGATCGTAATTAGTAGAAATCAAAAGAACATCATCGAAGTTTTCATCTTCATCTCTATCAAATGTATCGGTAACAACTAGTGGTACTAGATTCCATGTGCCTACATATCTGCAGTCTTGATTGATACATTCCTCATAATTTTCAGCAATGCAATGACAACAAAAGCATGAGTAGTCCCCAATGTTCAACATCCAATTGCAACAATTTGTACTCATAACTAAATGCAAATATCGCATCTTTTCTATCCTATTGCAACCATGCATAATTTTTCTATCCACACCCAAACAAATGCATATATAATACATTCTATATAAATATAATTTGAACAAAAAATATCATAAAAATTCTAAACACTTTCAAATAATTTAAAATGTGTGCATACCTTTATCTCCAAAAAATTTCTATATGGCACTGCCTGAGTCAATCCTGATGATGTGTCATTCTCATTTGGTGTGAAATGTATCTTGCACCATTCAACCATATCATGTGTATTTTTTATATGCAGTCCCTTATAATTTATTTGATACTTTCCTATAGCACATTTGATGCAAGCTCTGACACCATCATGTTCACCTTTTCCATGTCCACTCTCAAAGAAACTTCTAGACATGTGGTATGTTTTCATTACGATGATATCTACATAGTGCATAAAATGGTCTCAATGATTTGAATTGTGTAGCACATTCATTTGACCAAACATAATGTTTATCAAATTTTATACTTATTTATTTCAAATTTGCAAAAGACATCTTGAAGCAGTGCTCCACAGAATGTCATGATCTCTATCATCACTTATATAAAAATGATATTCCTTCTTGAGGACCCGTACTTCAAATGTGCTCTAAATACCATCCAAATTTTATTATGCATGTCGATAACACACATGTACCATAATAGTAATTGTTGGAGTTGATGAAAAAAAACCCATAGCTCCTAAGAACACCTACACGCAAACACCTGTCACAGAAAGAGAGAGAAGCAAATAGCTATGGAGACCTGAATGTATGGATCCATGAGAGAGGAGAAATCTTTGATGTGCAAAAACAAAAGTTGCAATGAATAATAAAATGTCAAAAAAGGTTACATGTTGTTATGAGATCAATCCTTATAAAAGGAGATCAGAAAACCTAAAAAGATAAAACCCCAAGTTGCATAATAGTAATTAATAAAGATAATTAATTATTATATGCCTACATTTTAGCTTAAGTAGAAAGAGGTAATAAGTGACTGAATAATTAAATCAATATGATTTAATTAATCACTAAATAATTTATTACTCTAACACCCCCCTTTAAGATAAACTTTGGAAAAAGCTAAAAACCTAGAAAGAACAACTGAAAGAAAATGGGTCCTGGCAACAAAGGCCTGATTAGGTACCCAAGTACAAAAGAGAGTCTCTACAAAGCGGAGAAATAGATAAAACCACATGGGAAAAACTATACTCCAAAAAGAGACAAAGACTAGTCTGAAGGACTGAAGAAGCCACCAAAACTAGGAATGTTCTAGAGAATAGGAATAAAGATGAACATGTACAACATCACTGAAGCATGAAACAACAAACTCTGTCAAGAAGAAATTGATGATCTAAAGATCCTCCACTAAAATATGACCAGGTAGAGAAGACTGTCATCTGCATGAGTGCCCTCAAATGACAATACTTGAATCAGGAGGTAAACAAAGGTAAACACCTGAACTTGAATATACAGATGGCATAAATACCAAAAGTATGAAGAGCTGATCAATCAAATCTAGAAGAGTGCATCCAAAAATAGGAAATAAAAGAGTGTCCATATGGTAAATAATCCATCTCACCAGAATGCATAGGTACCCAGCCACTGTAACCACCTAGTACATAGGATCAAATAATAAATACATGGCTCAAAAAATCAAACCAAGGAAGTAGTAGAACCAACAGTAGAAACCCCCCCATATATTTAACAAGGGAGTAATGACAGGTACACTAAAAAGATCATCCAATATGAACTGCATGATGAAGATGAATCTGAAACATTGAATGTGTAGAGAGAGTACAAACACAAATAAAGATAATTGAGGCTAATGTCATTGGAGGAACACTCACATGAAAAAAGAAGATGGAAAACAAAGGAAAACATCAAACCCCCCTGACACTTTATAATTGAGTGTGAGTACATAAAGCATGAACATGTGCAAGATCCCATACATGCAATAGAATGACACTTTATCTCAGTGCCTGTGCATAAAATAATGCTACAAAATTGAAGTATACATTGCTCAAAGAAGATCAAAAACTTCTGAAACAAAAGAACAACCTAAGATGAGCAATCCCTCAAACGGAAGAGATCCCAGGACCTGAAACAACCAAGATATCCACTAGACTGCAAAAAAGAAAGAATCTGAATAAAATGAACCTAGAGTAGAATCTAGAAAAATAACTCACAACATTGAAAAGCTCTCTGAACAAGCTTTCCAACAATATATGATTTTCCACAAATGGAAACCAGATGTGCAAGATAGAGCTCCCAGAGTGCAAACCTAAAGATCTAGCTTTGATAGTGAAAAAAACCATCAAAAAAATAAAACTAGAAAAAATAACCTCCAGATCTAGAAAGAGCTCAGAATTAGCTTTCTGACAATATCTCATTTGCCAAATTTTGACACCATATGCTCAAGATATGAGCAAAAAACCAATAGTTGTGCTGGAGGGCCCAAATAAGGTGTTTGCAAGGATCTGAGGATGGGCGACATCATAAAAATGAAAAAATCAACCATAAAACCATTAGATCTGATAAAATCTCAGAAATAGCTTTATGAAAATATCTCGTTTGCTGAAAATAGAGCCCAGATACAAGAGAAACGGATCTCGGAATGCAGGAGGTCTGAAACACCAAGATCATAGAGAACATCCAAATTTGATAGAAAAAAATAGCATGAAAATAGAAAAATCATGAAACCATACCAAAAAATTTGGATTGGGCTTGAAAATAGCTTTTCGACAGTATATCGCTTGAAGAAAATAGAGTCCAGATGAGAAAGGTAGAAGCTGATAACCAATAGGCAGTGCTGGAAGGAAGGCAAAATAGAAGCCCTAACTTTGAAGGACTGGTGTGAAAATTGGATGGAAAAAATCCAAAATCTGAAAAAGCTAGAAAGATACATCTTTGAACCAGTTTTCCAACAATATCTTAGCTACCAAAAAAATGAGACCGTATGCCCAAGATATGATCAAAATGGCACAGGAGGGCTGAGATGCAAGAGCACAAAAACACCTCTACCTTTGACTAAAATAAATGCAGCATTAATGGAAAAACTAGGTAACCACTTCAGCAAAAACACATCCACCTTCGAGTTACCTTTCCGGAGATATCTCAGTCTCACAAAACTGATCCTGTATGCACAAGTTATGCTCAAAAACTCACATGCCTATTTGAATTGCCTCTAAAACCAAGTAAAAGGAGTTTTTTTTTTTTTTTGAGTGGTTAGGGTAGCCACTGATGGTTACCATCAGCAATGACCATGGTGGTTACCATGGGCCGTCGACGGTTCCCGTTGGCAGTGCCACTCGTAGTGCCGCCTAGGTGGCTATGCGGTGGTCCCTGGGTGGCCACCCGATGACACTGTTAAAAGTTTTATTATTTAATTTTTTTTGAAAATCAAGCACTGTTAGCTTAAGTAGAAAGAGGTAATAAGTAAATGAATAATTAAATCAATATGATTCAATTAATCAGTAAACACTTTATTACTCTAACACCCCCCTTAAGATAAACTTTGGGAGAAGCTAAAAACCTAGAAAGAACTACTGAAAGCAAATGGGTCCCATGAACAAAAGCCTGATTAGGTACCCAAGTATAAAAGAGAGTCTCTACAAAGTGGAGAAATAGAGAAAATTACATGGGAAAAACTCTACTCTAAAAAGAGACAAAAACTAGTCTGAAGGACTAAAGAAGCATCCAAAACTAGGAATGTTCTAGAAAATAGGAATAAGGATGAACATGTACAACATCACTAAAGCAAGAAACTACACATTTTGTCAAGAAGAAACTGATGGTCTGAAGATCTTCCACTGAGTCCTTGTATGTATTAATGGAACCTAACATGCACATCAATGGGTCATGCGATATTCTAATATGTATTATAAGATCTTGAGATTCCTAAGGGATCCTAAGTGTCTAAATATGTCGTAAGGGAGGAATAAGGGTCCTAGAAACTTACTGTATTATAATTTTGTAATATTTTGTAACATAATACTAGATCATTTTAAAAAATTTAACTATAATTTTCTAAGATTTTTACAAACTAAAAATTATTTAAAATAAATAACTAACTAATATTTACTAAAAATGCATGTACATGTGAGAGAGAGAGAGAGATTCCTAATATTTACAACTCAACTTAAAATTTAACATTTTCTAACATTTTTAAATTTAAACATAAAATCTAACATTTTCTAACTTTAATTTTAATGTTTTCTAACATTTTCTAACATTTCTACTACGGTTTCTAATGTTTTGTAAATATTTTCTAACAGTTGCTAACAAACTACTACAATTTTCTACCATTTTCTAACATATTCTAACATTTATACTACGATTTTTAATATTTCTATGATTTTCTAACATTCTACTATTAATTTCTAACATATTAGATAGTATTTAACTACAAATTTCTAACATTGGTACAAATTAAAAAATTATTTAAAATAAATAACTAACTAAAATAAATATAAAACATATTATTTACAATAAAATATGAGAAAAGTCCGTATACCTAATACTGCTAAGAATCTAAAGACGTCGAAGAAGCTCGGGAGGCACTAGCATGTTGACATGCTAAGGTGCTTCGCTCCAAGGCCTGGGGTCCGCGAACAATGATAGTGACAATGAGAGTAAAAAAAAAATGCTAGAAATATATAAAAAATCCTGCCCAAAGGGGCTTCGCTTGAAGCCCCTTTTCGCATGAAGGCCCCCTTGTAGGCTACTTTGGGTGAAGAGGTGTCTACACACAAAGCCCCTTGTCTGGGGTACTCCGTGCGAAGTGGGTCCACCACTTTGTGTGAAGTATTCACTTCGTACAAAGGCTCCAAATTTTTTTTTGTATCTTCCTAATTTTGTTCATCCCTAAAAGTGGCACATAGCTTCGTGGGATCACCTGCCTATCAGATTGAATTCTTCAATATCACAAATGTTATTTGTATGCTTGATACAGATCTAAACATGTAACTCTTAAAAAAATTTAAAGGAAATCATCATTTATATTTTGATTGATGGTGAAAACAATGCAAACTAAGTAATGATTAGTGCCAAATCCTAGGGCATCAGAGTCAATAAACATACATCTACAGAAAAATTCTCAACTCAAATAATCCCAAACCCCCAGATAAAATGCCTTACATATTATCCTTTTATGCATACATTATATCATCAAATTCATGCATAAACACTGAAATCTCAGAGACCTCACTCAAGATTTACCCCTCCCTTGAAAGGAACTCAAGATTCAACCCCACTAGCTACCTTGTAGAAAGATGTACCTAAAATGCCTTGTGCATTAAATACATGAAGAAATCAAGTTCACATATGAAGACAAAAAATAATATACATGGAACTTCAGTATATTTTTATTGATAAACTTATTTGTCAATACATTTAGAAGATTGAGACTCCTTAGAATTAAAACACTAAAACCAGAAACTCCTATTACACTGAGATATTTAGCACCACCAAAAATTTATAGAACTTACTATATATAGACAAACCATCTTGGAATACTTAAGAAAAAGATGCAACAAGCTTCGGATGGTTTAGGAACAAACCCTAATACTAGAGATATGAAAAAGGACAGAAAATGCACCAAAATTGCAATCAATTGCATGCATCAAATTTTTAGGTTAGTTTGAGTGCCAAGCCTTTTGTAATAGTCTCCAAAAATAGCTTTAAATCTGCCAGGTGTTATCAAAATGCCTTAATCAACCTCTTCATGTTTTAACAAACAAGACTCTCAATCACCTTTCTGAAAGTAACATTCCTCTATTTTTAACTGGTATGGAATTTTGAGAAATAATTCTAATTTGGGCGGCTACCTTATTGGTTCCTCAAATAGGACTTTATGCTTTCTTAAGCAACCAATACATTTAAATTTTTTAAGGACAGGTTAGACCCAAATATAAAGCTCTAAGATGACTAGACCTACTATAGGGACAAGACTTCCCTCTACACTTTTGGATCTGCAAAACCAAGGAGGGTGCTCCTAATCCAATAAAACAAAAATTATTTCACTAATCACTGACTACATTTATTTATAACAGATGGATGGTAAGAAAATACTAAGTGAGAACCACTCATTCATTAATTCTCCATTACCATAGGATGAGGCAGAATAGGTAGGTCACAATACTTCTTTGATTTTTGATAAATTTGTATCAAATGTTTTAGGAATACAACAAAATACCATTAGACGGTCATTTATACATAATAGGCTCATCCTTGGCTAGTGCCTTATCCATTGGGCAATATCTTCACTGCAAAAATTAGATACACAGACAAATATATTTAATCTTTGATGATCTTTATCCTTTGAAAATGTTATATTATCACGTGTATACACAATGCCTTTCAATATAAACCACTTCAATATTGGTTAAAAACCAATAGCATTGCTTATTACAAAAACAACATGACCTAATCCAATTTGATGTACCCTACATTGAGAGCAAAGTCATCAGTCGGTGTTTTGAAACTAAACAAAAGACTAAAACTACATCTACTACCCAGCCCACAAAGCACTTGGGACCAATTCTGAGAAAAAATATAGAGAATTAGGAACCATTACAATAATGAAAAGATCTCATACATATCTCCCAGGAAAGAAGACTTTAAAGATACTTCTATCATGACACTTGTCTCTTTCCAGAAAGATCAATTCTACAAATAATCTCTTCTTCCCACCAAAATTGACCTTGAAATTAAAATCACGTACTGCTCTCTCCCTCTAGTTCAAAACTAATCTTAACCATGATAATGGAAACCATCATTTCCCACCATTTCCAATGGTATACTATATGCCTATGTTTGAGTAAAAAATGAACCTCCAACAGCATTTGCAATTTCTAGCTTCATGAGCAACTGACAAACTCAAAATTTTGAAAATAACATATATTCCAGACATTATCAATCTATTTTATTTTCATTCTGCACATTTGAATTTTTGGTGGGCCCACATGTGCCACATGACACCATTTGATTCATTTGGCAGACCATATCATCGCCACCTCACCATCCAGCTGACCACCACATCACTGGTCATGCCACGTGTTGCCTTGTCACATGATCACATAGGGAAACTTCCCTTATCACAATCATGTGACCATTGTCAAATTGGAACACATATCAAGGTGGTCAGACCTGCAAACTGCACACTCTGTCAAAATGATATTACCTTGCATGGGGCCCGCCTGCTACATCATTGCCAACTCACCAGCAAGTGTGAACCTCACACCACGTACACGTGCATAGTGGCTTCTATCTATGCATCCACACTTGGATAGTAATGTATTGTGTGGATTGTCATATAAACAACTTTGTTTACTATCCCCTGATTAATGTGGGATTATTTCCTTCACAATTAATAAACTTTCATTCAAAATGTACCTTTGTGTGGCTAGCTAGCCACACCCACGCAGGTCTGAGATGCCCCACACCATGTGACCCTCGTTCCTTCTTCTTTAATTTATACTTGATATGGGCCTCCTTGTGTACACACTAAAATGGTGCACTTCTATGGATCATTACATGCAAGGAAATTCAAGAATGAGCCCTCACAAATTGATCCATAGCTCCCTAGGCATGGAGTGCAAGGGTTTTAAGAATGCTCTCAGCTAGAGCTATTTAGCCTACAACCTTGCTAGTAAACCATGCAATGGGAGATTCAATGAAGACAAGGGCAAGAATGCCAATATCCCCAAGAACCAAGAATGAAAATGCAATGCAATCTAGATTGAGATGAAATGCAAGCTAAGCTATGAAAATGAAAGATGCAAGTATTACAAAGCCTCCTAGTTAAACTAGATGAATTAATCTAAAGCATAAAGGAAATCTAAGCTAAGAATGAAGCTACTATGCAAGAAATGAAACTATGAATGCATGTAAATGTGATGCAACAATGGTCTCCAAAGCTTGAATGCAAGAATGTCTTCAAATCTTCAAAAGCTCCAAATGCACCTAGAAAACCTGTAGCATAATATTAGCATAAAAAGTTGGGGATCTAAAATGAAGAAGACAACTCTTCTTTTATAAGAAAGTGCAAAGGGATGGACCATGGAGATTAAGAGGCAAAAGATTTAATCAACGGTGGAGCTTGAAAGAGGAGCAATCCATGTGCACAAGTATCCTCCAATGAGAAAATAAGAGTTGACTTTTGTGTCCATATGAGACAAAAAATGCTTTTTCTCTTTTTATAAAACAAGAATAATGCTTTATTTGTGCAACTTAGGATAAGAGGAAAAGTGGGGGCTTTTTATTTATTAAAAGGGGAGGAAATATTCCTTTTAATAAATAAAGACTTAGGATAAGATGGTTAGCCCAAGGCAAATAATCTAATAAATGATAGAACTAGGATTTTATCAAGAACAAGCAATTGATGATTTAGCAAATAGGGGCTAATAGTCTAGGTGACCATTTTTAGGTGTATTCATTTGCCCCTCTTTGACTAATGTGTGATCGATCTGGGAACACATGTAGTCAAAGAATGAAGTTGAAATGTGAGATCGATTTGGGATCACAAAGCAACTCAGATCAGCCAAGAAGGCAAGAGATAGCCAAGAAGGCAAGCAAATAGCCAAGAAGGCAAGCGAATAGCCAAGAAGGCAAGTAGATAGTGATCTGACTCCAAAGAATGAAGTGCAGAGAGATAGCAAATCCTGCATGGTCAGCCTGGTAGCAACAGTACTGAACACTTAGGAAAGAGATAGCCAATAAGCTATGATGTGTCTGCCCCCTCGGGATCGAACGTGAAATCCAGGTAGAGGGAAGCAGAAGCAAGAGCAACATGATCAAATCACTAGAAATCATAATCAAAGAAAGAGAATAGAATAACCATCAAGCAGTGAAGAAATGCCACACACATGGGACACGGGGCACGAACTAATTGGTCCCTCAACCCGTAAACACCATGAAGGGGGGATTGAACTTGGGATTTGAAATTGAATGAAAGACTGGAAGTTGAGAGAGATGGGGATGAAGAAGTGAAGAATGCAATAGCGAAGATCAAAGGATCAGGCCTCAAAAGGTCAGTCAACTGCGTGGAAGGAGAAAGGCAATTTGGGTGATCAAGGTGAACGCAGATTTTGGTTTTGATCCCGAAATGAAAGGAAAATGATGTGATATGAAAGACAAGAAGTGAAAGACATGATCAAGAAGAAGTGAAAGGTGAGCGCAGTTTAATTAACAAGTCCATGAAATATAAAGGAGAGCTCTCTCCATATGCAAGATGCAAAACTAAACTAACATGAACCTAAGAATGCAAGCTACATGAAAAGTGGTTTACTTGCAAGGTGATGAAGCCAATAGACATCTAATATTCATCATCGAGCGTTAGGTAGCACCGTAAGATCATACAATGCACACTAGCATAACTATGTGGATATGAATATGATCTTTATCAGATAGAAATGTGGAAATCCCACCTAGGCATGAAAGACATGTAGGTCAAGATGACTAGTGCAGTGAGATTACCTAAGTTTGATATAGCAAGATTATGCTCGCATCAAGACACAAGAAAGTCAGGATGGCTATAAGCATGTACTTATGAAACAGTCAAGGATAATACCTTGTAGATCCCAATGTCAAGTGGAACAAGCATAAATGCTTAATGACAGTTAGGACTGTTGGCATTAAGCAGTATTGCCACTAGTGACAACACTTATTTGCATTCTGGATGTAAACCGAGCAGACAGTGTAAACCGAGCAGACAGTGCAAACCGAGCAGACAGTGCAAACCGAGCAGACAGTGCAAACCGAGCAGACAGTGCAAACCGAGCAGACAGTGCAAACCGAGCAGACAGTGCAAACCGAGCAGACAGTGGAAACTGAGCAAGTTAGTACAAACCGATCAGGACAATGAAAACTGAGTAACATCTTGTCTACCGAGTCACCAATGCTTACCGAGTTCAATACCTACCGAGTGATCAGTATGAACCGTGCCTTCACTTCTACCGAGTGCATGACGATGCCGAGTAATGCAGTGGACGCCGAGTATCAAAAAGTCACCGAGTCAGTGTGAAGGAACCGGGTAACCATATTTGGGCCGACTTAGTAGCACTTATGTTTATTTGTCATGCCGACTGTGCAATTGTAATTGTAATTAATTGTTTGAGACCTGTATATAAACAATGATGTAGAAATAAAAGAGATATGCACAAGTAATGAAATATATGATATAGAATATATAAAAGAGTAACAAAGGCAGAAATAAGCGAATTGCAGAAGGCTTCAGAAGTATAAGATACAGCAAAGAAAAATTCATCACAGAAGGTGATCAGTACATCAGCGAATCTCATTCAGCAATCCAGTTGCAAAGCAGAGATCTACTGTTTCATTCTAACAGGTGAATCAGTACTAAATCCTTTAACCGGGTAGACTTAACAGTCTTTGTATAAATCTCTTTACCGAGTGCATACTTCACTGTATGTTTATAAATCCTTTAACAGGGTGGATTTAGCAATCCTTATTGCTCCTAACAGGGCAGATCATCAGAAGTGATCAAATTGTAAGCCTTAACCGGCCAACTTTATTTTGTAGTATTAAAGCTTTGTGGGTTTCATCCCCACCCCAGTTTTACTTTCTTTTGGAAGGTTTCTGGGTAACCAAATCCATGTGTCATTATTGTGAATGCTTTTTAAGTTTCATGCTTTCTATATGCAAAGGTTAAAAGTAAAATGCATGTTAAAATTAGAAGAAAATTTGGAGTTACTGATTCACCCCTCCCCTCTCAGTAACTTGGTTAATTCCTGAATATTTCCAACAATTGGTATCAGAGCTGCATTGGTTCTCAAGACAAAGCTTAACTAGCTTGAGCAAAGATCCAGGACAATGGAGGTATTCAAACTGAACAAGGTGATTGAAAATGAAAAGCTAGATCTGGAAATGGCCATAGCTAAACTCAAAGAAGCAAAAGAACATCTTTCCCAATCCCTAAGAAGAAGGAAGGAACTTTCAAATCAGATGAATGATCAGAATTACATTGAAGAAAATATTGAAGATCTTCTTCCCTCAAATAACTCAGATGAAGCAAACAATGCTATCAAAGAACTCCTAGAAAAGAATGGGTCTCTGCAGGAAGAAGTGAGAAAATTGAAAAGAGAACAAGAACTACACTCCACAAGATTCTGTGAGATCTTGGAACAGAAAAACAAGTTGAAAGATGAATTAGATGAAAGAAACATTGAAGTCCAAAACAAAACCCTTCAGCTAGAAAACCTAATTGATCAGATCTCTCATACAAATGAAGAAATTCTAAATCTAAGTTCAGAAATAGAAAACACAAAAGAAGAACTAAGATCTGAAAAGGAAATCAATCTAAGATTGATGGATGACCTAAATGCTGAAAAACAAATCAATGAAGGAATGCTGAAAAGTCAAGAAGACTTGAATCAGCTGTATGAACGAAATCTTCATAGGCAAAAAGGAAAAGCAGGACTTGGATACAAAGAAGAAGGCAAATCCTCTAAGCAAGGTACTAAAAGAAATAAAAAACCTACTTGTAATCATTGTGGTAAAATAGGACATACTTCAAATAAATGTTGGAACAATGAAAAAGCAGAATTCAATGGAAAATGTTATAGCTGCAATCAACCTGGTCATAAAGCAAATGAATGCAGGGAAAAACCTAGATTCAGAGGTAATTGTCACAAGTGCAACAAACAAGGTCACAAGGCATCCGAGTGCAGATCCAAGATATTTAATCCAGCAGAACAAATTGTGAAAGCAATGTTTGGATGGGACTACAACACCTGGTGTAGATGTCATTACTGTGGAGAATATGGACACATTGGCATGAATTGCATAAAACATCATCTAAGGAAAAGAGATACTACCATAAGATGTTTCAAATGCACTAAACTCGGTCACATAGCCAGAAACTGCATGAATGCCAGCGAAATTGAAGAAGGAAAGAAGAATGAAGCAACTAAGGTCAGGAAACAGGTCAGACAAAAATGGATTCCTAAAGCTACCGAGCAATCCAGTCCAAGTAATGGAATGGATGGCTCTACCGACTCAGACTAAATTGCCAAGGAAGCACTGGAACTGTACTCTCATAGATCAATCTCAAACAGTTCCAGAACCGAAATTAAAAGAAAAGTCTAAAATCAGCATGCAAGATGCAGTGAGATCACAGCGAGGTCGATATAGTCTTCACCGAGCGAGGTCGGTATAGTCTTCACCGAGCGAGGTCGGTATAGTCTTCACCGAGCGAGGTCAGAGCATTATGAATTCTCGAGTTCACCGAGTTGCGAAGTCTTTTCCGAGCAATTAATTCTTGGTGGGTGACAGTCTGTCAGAATTCCTACCCTAATTTGAAATGAGCATTAATGACAGAATTGTAAACAAAAAGCAAGTAATCGAACTCATTCTTCACCGCGAATCTTTAAGCACTTTGAAAGCAGAAAACTTCAAGGGCAACCCGGTGATTTAATACTCTTGCGAAAGGAATTTTCTGTGAGCTACCATGGCATCATCCAGCACCTCAGCAAAGAAAGGATCAGACATGTTAGTCCAAGGGGAGTGGAAAGCACCAGATTTTAAGATCGTGCCCGCAGTTGCAGCCGCCCTAGATCCGAACGGAGCTCAATCTCAGATTCCTCCTAAGGTACTGCTTATCAACGATATCCGTAATCATTTTAACTGTTCTATTCAAGAAATGGGAAACCTAGAACTAGACATTGTGCGTGAGGAACTATGTGTGGATGGTACTTTGAAACCCGAGCACAAACATCTGGAAGATAAGGGTTTAGTCCACATTGCACATCTTCCTCGAAACTTTCGAGATAAATGGGTTAGGTACATTCTCAGCCGAGTACACGATGGCAAGATTTGGCTTGAGCAACCTATTGAGATCACAAGGAAAATGATTCATCAAGTTACCGGTCTTCCCATGTTGAACAAAGTGAAAACTACCAAAACCCTAGGTCGGACGGAACTAGAGAAGAAAACCCTAGCCGAGTGGGATGGTAGAGGCATGAAGGTTAGCAGCATTACCGACGCCGAACTAAAGTTTGGTACACATATCATTGCACACAAGATTTACAGTTCTAGTCGACAGAACAGTGTCTCATGTGAAGCTGTTGACCTAGCATACAAAGTGGTCAAAAACAACTTGACATTTGACCTAGCAGACTTATTGTTGAAACAGTTCAACAAGAACATGGAAAGCATCAAAACTTCCAAAAACAATCCATGTAAGTTTGGATCCTTGATAGTCTGTTTATTCTTCTATGTTCAGAAATTCTTCCCTTCAAAAGGAAAAGTTGTATGGAGAAAAGATGTGCCTGTACTTTATGAAATTAATGAATACATCGCAGAAATGGGTGAAAACTTTGAAAGCATCATGGATAATTATTTTGAGTCTTTCAAAGAGAAAATGAATGACAGATTCCAGATTCCACAGAAGTTGGTGGAAGATTACAAAGATGACATCTGTTTTATGGTAGATTGTGATAATGTGTATATTCAAGCAGTTAAACCGAGAACTGTGTATGCAAAACCTCTTCCTTATGAGGTAAATATTGATGAAACCAAGAACATTATTGAAGCACTTCTAAATCAGCCTGTCAATCCCAAAGCTCCATATTTTGGAACATATGATGAAGCTAAGATGAGAATTGAACTAAGCATAAAGCTTCCACAGGCGGTAAACAAAGGAAAGAAAAGAATAGCTAAAATGCAAATGATAACCGAGGAGAAAGAAGAAATAGGTGAAAAAGAAGAGGAAAAGGATGAGAAAACAGAGGAACCAGAACCTGCAAAGAAGAAAGGAAAAGTTTTTATCACTAAGGCATCTGTGCCTCCCACTGCTGTGTTCACAAGGAGAAATACAAGAGGAAAGGCAGACAAGGCAGAAAAGGCAGATAAGGACATAGTATTCAAAAGGCCTCCTCTAACCCTTCAAGAAAAGCTCAAACTCTTCAGAGATGGATCAGGATCTGGAGTAAGTAACATAAAATCCTTGAGATATGAAACCAGATCGGAAGCAGAGCAGAAGGAAATAGAAGATGCTATTGTTGAGAAGATGGGACAGTGGAAATACTCTCCTGAAGAAATTACCCCACAGGTTCCAGCAGTTCTATTGAATCCGATAAGAATGAGATGGAGCAATGCAAGGCAAACTGTAATAGACATATTTGATCAAAACCTAAGACAGTTGATGCCGAGCCTGAACAATGATGAAGTAAAGAAGGCACTAAAAGAGAATGAAAACAAGATGACACTGAAGTTCAATACTTGTTTGATTTTGATCAACAATATTGAATTGGTTGTGAAGGCTGCAAAAGCCACATGGAAGAACATTTACCACCTTCACCAACCGAGCATTGAAACTGTAATAATAAAGGATATTGAAGATGACAGCGATGAGCAAGAAGAAGACACCGAGGTAGATGATACTGTAAGGATAGCAGTAGAAGTCATTGCATCCCTTCCTACCTCTCCAGTGAAAGTCTCTACATCCAGCCCAGAGACACCTTCAAGCATGGTTGTGACAACTTCCACATTTGTCCAATCATCCCTAGCAATATCAGAGGCAGCTACCATTTCTTCTACCGAGCTGCAGTCTCCTGTACCAGTAAGTTTTCCAGCTTTTGAATCATCAAGTGTAAATATTGTAAGTTCTCTAGTAGAAAGTATACCAGTGTCAATAGCCAGCCCTATTTTATCTACTATCACTACTACAAGAGCATTAAGTACAGATAAGCCTAAGGCTCTACCGAGTATAAAATTTTTGGGTAAAAATATAGTTGAGGATATAGACCTAGACAAAGAGATAGAGATTCCTACACTAGATTTTGCAAATCTCTCAGCAGACCAGATGCAGAATATAGGTGAGATCCTCCAAAGGAAAGAAAAACAAAAGAAGCTTAAGGAGGAGAGAGACAAGGAGTATCAAATCATCAAGGATGCTAAGGACATTTTGTCTGATGCATTAGGCATTAAAGTAGACTCCTCCCAGCATGTTTTGTTACAATTGGGAGAAGCAGTTGAGAAATACAATGAGGACTCATCCGGGATAGAAAAGTTAGTTGAAAGAGCCGAGAAGAGATTCAACAATAAAGTGCTTGAGCACATTGCTCAGCACATAGCTATTAACCAAGTGGAATTGTCTTCAGTTTTGTCTAATACAGAGTCTATTTATTCGAATGCTACCTCTCTTTTGGCCAGACTATGCAATTTTGCCGAGTTCACAAAGGATGTCAAAAATAAAATGAATAAAATGGATGAGGATATGAAGATTAGCATACAGAAGCTGCAACTTGAACCAAGTTCAAGCTCTACTCATCACATGAAAATTTCACATCTATCCAATATGCAGTCTGATCTATTGAAAGAAGACTCAAGGATCCGGTCCATACTGCTAGACATCCAACACATGATCCTTCCCATCATGAATACAATGTATAAGCACATTGAACATTCCAGAACATTGATTCATGACAATCAGTTCTCCATAGCAGATCACATGATTGAACTCTCTGCAGAAATCCAAATTGCCATACAAACATGTAAGATTCTGCAAGAAAGTTGGGACAGAACCCTGGCACTAATAATGAAGGTACATTCTGATTTCTTATCAAATTTTGGATTCTCTCTGTAAATAATTTGTATATGCACCTTTGGCATTATCGTCAAAAAGGGGGAGATATGTATAGAAGGAGAGATATGTATACTGTATAGATTTGTATAAGAAACAGTTAGCACATTGAAAGGGGGAGACAATGTATAAAGCCCTATAACAAAGACAAATTTTGAAAAATCAAAATAAAACTCAGCATGATTCGGTGTATATAAATTTTGGCCAATAAGTGTTTTTGTCACTAATGCCAAAGGGGGAGATTGTTGGCATTAAGCAGTATTGCCACTAGTGACAACACTTATTTGCATTCTGGATGTAAACCGAGCAGACAGTGTAAACCAAGCAGACAGTGCAAACCGAGCAGACAGTGCAAACAGAGCAGACAGTGTAAACCGAGCAGACAGTGCAAACCGAGCAGACAGTGCAAACCGAGCAGACAGTGCAAACCGAGCAGACAGTGCAAACCGAGCAGACAGTGGAAACCGAGCAAGTTAGTACAAACCGATCAGGACAATGAAAACCGAGTAACATCTTGTCTATCGAGTCACCAATGCTTACCGAGTTCAATACCTACCGAGTGATCAGTATGAACCGTGCCTTCACTTCTACCGAGTGCATGATGATGCCGAGTAATGCAGTGGATGCCGAGTATCAGAAAGTCACCGAGTCAGTGTGAAGGAACCGGGTAACCATATTTGGGCCGACTTAGTAGCACTTATGTTTATTTGTCATGCCGACTGTGCAATTGTAATTGTAATTAATTGTTTGAGACCTGTATATAAACAATGATGTAGAAATAAAAGAGATATGCACAAGTAATGAAATATATGATATAGAATATATAAAAGAGTAACAAAGGTAGAAATAAGCGAATTGCAGAAGGCTTCAGAAGTATAAGATACAGCAAAGACAAATTCATCACAGAAGGTGATCAGTACATCAGCGAATCTCATTCAGCAATCCAGTTGCAAAGCAGAGATCTACTGTTTCATTCTAACAGGTGAATCATTACTAAATCCTTTAACCGGGTAGACTTAACAGTCTTTGTATAAATCTCTTTACCGAGTGCATACTTCACTGTATGTTTATAAATCCTTTAACAGGGTGGATTTAGCAATCCTTATTGCTCCTAACATGGCAGATCATCAGAAGTGATCAAATTGTAAGCCTTAACCGGCCAACTTTATTCTGCAGTATTAAAGCTTTGTGGGTTTCATCCCCACCCCAGTTTTACTTTCTTTTGGAAGGTTTCTGGGTAACCAAATCCATGTGTCATTATTGTGAATGCTTTTTAAGTTTCATGCTTTCTGTATGCAAAGGTTAAAAGTAAAATGCATGTTAAAATTAGAAGAAAATTTGGAGTTACTGATTCACCCCTCCCCTCTCAGTAACTTGGTTAATTCCTGAATATTTCCAACAAGGACCAACAAGATATACCCACAAGCAGAAAAAGAAATAAAACATGTTCTCATTCCCTCAGTCTTCTAGCTATGCATCATCGAAAACTTCTTAGGGAGAAAACACTCATCAAAGAAATCATCGTAGACAACACACAAAGAAATAAAGTCAAACAAATTGCAGCAAGTCAAGTGCGTGTGTGTAGGTCATAGAGTCAAACTTTGAGTATTGCATCTGCCAGTGAAAAATATTGCATCATCTAGACTACGGATAGGATATCTGATAAGTGTTAAGAAACACTCGACGCTAGGGTAGTGTTGAAAAACACAGTTGGGGTGGTGTTGAAAAACACCGTTTGCAAGGTGCCTAAGAAACCCAAACGCACCAAGAGACCCAAGATAAGCTCAAAACAACGTATGCCCCCTAGACTAAGATAAGAGTCAATTCTAGGCTAGGAGAGACAAAGCGAGAAGTGGAGCGAAGGAGCGCCATGCAAGACTGATAGACATAGGTGTAGAGGGTCTCAAGCAGTGCCTGTTTCCAGGTTTTCACCACTTGATAGATTTATTGCAATTTTTTTTTTAGGACTTTTTATAATGTTTTTGTATTTTTGCTACCAAGGCGCCTGTTTCCAGGTTTTCACCAAGGCACTTTTCAATTTTATTTTTTTTTGATTTTTTTTTTTATTTTTTCAGCATCATATATGAATTTTTTTGTAATTTTTTTCAGGATCATAAAATATGTACAAACGATGCCCCAGATAGAAATGGGCATCAAGAATCTGCTTCCTCTAATGTAGAGAACTGATAGGCCCCAGGCCCAAATGCTGCAACTATGACGATAGGAGGTCTCAACCAGTTTGACCAATAATAACCAGCCCTAAGCAATGTCTGAGCTAGCGAAGGATCGTTAGAATGTGATCCACATATGTCGTCATGGATTTCAGCTAGCACTTTTTCTGACTCCTCTATTTTTAGACACCTAAGGAGAGTTCCGTCTAGACCCTTCCTATACAAGTCACCAAAGACAAAGGCAAAGAGTAAGGGATGGCAAAAGGAATGGCGTGGTGGATTTGCAAGAGGAATATGAGGTGGAAGACATGAAAAGATGGTAGGATTGTAAGATTTGTGAGAAGGATAGCGTGATTCATCCACCATGAACTTGAAGTGAGATTTATGCTTTTTCATTTGTAAGATGGACGCTGAAGTAACCAATGCATTAGCAACTTTGTTCTCAACTCTAGGAATGGGCTGAAGTATAGCAGATATGAGATCATGCTTGAAGTAATGCACCATTTTTTTGTAGAGATTCAACTTGTCATCTTTTATTTGAGAATCATTATTTTTGAGCAGATTTTTATTTTTACTTTTTTTAGGTTTGGATAACTCCACAATGTGGTTTTCGCCATCCGACCATTGCTCTTTTCTTTTGACTTGATGACTGTGAAGCTTGATTGCTAATTTGATCTTTTTTGTTGCTAGTTCGCTAGTGGAAGAAGTAACAGGTGTTAATGCGAGATGAAATGAAGTGACTGGTTCAATAGCATTTATGTGAGGGGTGTCATCTCTGGTAACAAGAGAATTTGAGCCTATAGGGTAAGCTCCAAAAGTAGCTAGATCTAGATTTTTCATACAAGGACCAACATAGTCAACTAAGGCAATACGGGGAACAAACTCATCAGACCCAACACAAGACTCATCAACTACGTCAGGTGGGTTATGAGAGGTATGAACTACATCAACATCCATATCTATCATGGAAGAACCTTTTGGAAGAGGCTTAAGATGCTAAGAAGTAGAGACACTCATGTCATCATGTGATAGATCACCTCTTTGTAGCAGTTGTGCGATGTTACGACGTTGTCTATTATAGTGCAATGATTCTTTAGGCACATAGGTTCTAGACATAGAGGCCTCAGCCATATCATCAGTAGACATACATTCTTCTCCCCAAAGAAATGAAGTAGAAGGAAGATCATCTCCCATTTGAGCCATAGTGTGTAGTGGTGACTCATCTGTATCTGTGTCTGAATTACTGAGCATGGGAGTATTTCTCAAATCATCAAGGAGGGAAAATCTACCCCCTCTTCTTTATAGATCCACTCTTGGACAACTTGTTCTTCTCTTTCTACCTCTGAAGGAAGAAAAGTATCAAAGATCGTCATAGAAGAAGTGGAAGGCTTCATCTGATCAAAAGGTTTCCCATATGACCTAGGAGAAATAGGTATAGAAGCAAAGGAACCCTCGTATATTCACCCATACCAAGGCTTGTCATCTTAAGTGATTTCTCAGCAGCAACTAGAGATGTACTAGGATCAACAGAAGGTTCATTGTGAGGAACAAATTTTTCAGCAATAGCAAGAGCATTAATAGCAATAGTATGGTCTCCAGGAATCACAACTTCAGTGCCATTGTATGGAAATTTGACACATTGATGATAAGTGGAAGGAACAGCTTGCATGTCATGGATCCAAGGATGACTCAAAAGAATGTTATATGCAAGTGGGATGTCCAATACTTGGAAGATAATATCTTTCATGACAGGACCCACTTGGACAGGCAGTGTGACAAGACCTTTGGAAGATCTTTCCACTTCATCATAAGCTTTTATAGTAATCTTCTTCTTAGAATCCACAGAAAATTCTGACAAACCCAATTGTTGTATGACATTGAAAGAAACAATGTTTAACGCTGCACCATTGTCTATTAGGACTCAGCAGACGCGGGTATGGTGGACTAGAACTTCAATGTGTAAAGCTAGATTATGAGGGTGAGCAATAGATATGTCATCTTTTGCAGAAAAGGAGAGAGATAGTGGAGATGAAATGTGGTTGACCATAGCTTGAAATTGATCTGGATCAATGTCATTGGGAACACATGTTGTACATAAAGCCTTATCAAGAATCTCTCTATGTGAAGGGGATAACTGAAGCAACTCAGGGATAGATATTTGTGCTGGTGTCTTTTGCAAATGTTGGACAAGATCATAGCTAGGGGTGGCTGAAGGAGCCACTTGTTTGGAAGGCAAAGCTTGTTTGGGATCTTGCGCAGTTTTAAGGACAACCTTGGCTTGCCCCCTAGTAATAGCATTCAGTGTCTCACTTTGGGAAGATGAACTACCACATGTTTGCAAGACCAACTTTGGCTTACCATGATTTATTATCATCTTGAGATCTCATCATTAGAATGCTCTCAACGGGCTCTACCATGTTAATCACAGGCGCATTAGAAGGATATGTATAATTGATTTTTGCATCATGATTCTTCTTATGTGTTTGAGAGGTTTCCCCCTTATCATGCTTAGGTAGAGGATCTTTGAAAGCTGTATGATCAGAATTTTTAGTTAAGCCATCAGTGGAGATTGTGCTATTCTCAATAAGATCCTGAATATCATCCTTAAGCCTAAAACAATTGTCTATTGGATGTCCCTTGTTTGTGTGATAATGACAATAAGAATCCTCTCGCCACCAATCAGGTCTAACAGGTGGATCCCAGTTATTAGGTTTATCAGGAAGCGTAAGATATCCATTGTCAACCAAAGTCTTAAGGATCACCTCATAAGGTTTTGCCAACTTGGTATAAACTCACTTTTGAAATGACTTCTTAGGCTTATCTGCATATTGAGGTTTAGGAGCACTATGAGCGTTAGCAGCTTCTTGTTGTTTTGTTGCATAGATAGCATTGGAAAGATTGAAAGCAGGCTCTTTAACTTTAGGAGCATCAACAACCCCATCAGTGACAACATACTTGTTTTTATTCCAAGGTTTGTTCTTGTCTTTGCCATTGCCTTTAGCATCTTTATTAATAACAATATCTCCTTTTCTTATAGCTACATCCTCAATCCGATATGCACTTTCAACCATGTCATGGAAGGAGGAGAACAATTGCTTTCTTAGATCATAAAATAGCTCAGGCACAAGTGTGTTGACAAAAATGTCAATCTTTTCTCTCTCAGGTAGCTTACGAGGATATCAAGAATACAATGATCTCCAACATTGTAAGTAAGTTGCAAATGGCTCACCTTGATGTTGTCTTAGATTACCAAGATCTAGCATAGTGACAGGTTGTTGGATGTTGTAAGAATACTGCTGGGTAAATCACTGAGCCAACTCATCAAAAGTCTTAAGAGGTGGTGTCAATTTTGCAAACCATTCTCAAGCCTAGCCTCTTAAGCTTCGAGGGAATAAGCGTAGAAGATATGTGTCTTCATGAAGAAAGTCCATACTAAGAGCATAAAAATGATGCACATGGTCATGAGGATCACCATTTCCATCATACTTGTCATATTTAGGAACCTCAATATCCTTAGGGAATGGGACCATGTATAGATCTTTATCAAAAGGAAGAGCACAAATTGATTCTACAAAGGAGACCTTTGGAGGCTCTCTTTCTAATGCCATTTGGGTAAGGCGTTGATTTGTTCGGTGCAATTCTTCTTGAAGAACTTCCAATTCAGTTGGTACTCTTTGTTGGACAATTTGTCTCACATCATAGCCAAGAGGAAGCTTGTATCCTCTAGAGGTCATATATTGAAAATATTGATCACCATTACGCTCTAAAAGCTTATGCATCATTCATTGGTAGTCCACATCTTGTTCACACCTCATAAGATCTTCACTAGAAATATCATCATTAGCCTCTGCCTCATGTTGAGAGAGAGGAGGCCTAGGAGGTGAAGAAGGCATAGCAAAAGTTGGTCTTGGAGGAGATCTTGGTGGCGTGTTGTTGCCATTGTTGCCATTGTTAAAAAGAGATCTATGCTCATGATTACTAGTCTCAGGTTGCTCATGGAATGTCCCTCTATAAGCCATGCGCCTAGTAGCATCCATCCTTTGTTGATTATGTTCTTTTTCTAAGTGTGCTTGGTTATCCTTACACTCAAAGTGTTCTTACAAGAGTTGAAATTTTTCTTGTTCAGTCAAAGTGAGTGAGACACTGTTTGTGTTTTTGGGGGTCTTGAATGTGGAAAAGAGGAAACCTCCTTTGTACCACGGGGTAGCCTTAGATTTCTCAGATTGGTCAGAACTAGAACTGTCATTGCTAATGGGTGCTTTGGAACATCTAGCTGGAGAAGGTAACTATGTATAATTGAATGGAGGGTGATTCTCCTGCTCAAATTGAGACCGAGTTGTAACCGGCATGAAAAAAGATGTTGGTTGACTAATAGAATGAGACAAAGTTTCTCAGATTTGAGATAAGAAAAGCTAATAAGGATCACTTGTCAAAGTAGAACAATAGAGAGAGATGGCTTGTCAAAAGTGCTCAAGCACTTACAGCAATCAATTGACTAAAGCCGAGCAACGAGCAAGAAGCTCAATAAGCAAGTAGCTAGAGAGGTAACCGTGATGCGACAAGTGATCAAGAGTACCATTTGTTAGACTCAAACCCAATAGTTTTAGCTCATTTTTTTTTCAGTCTAGAACAAATCTGAGCATGCAGATAACAAACTAGTTTTAGGTAAGAACAGAAAAAGACACTCTACGAGAGGTTAAAGTGCAAGTTTAGCAACTTCGGATTACAACAATGATAGGATAGCAAAAAGATTCAAGGCGATACTTTCCAGGCTAGCGGGGTGATAGTCCAGAAGGCACGAACTATCACGCGATATACCTCAGCAAAGAGCACGATAAAATAGTAGGGCGTGAACTATTGCATGATATTTCTCAGTAAGGCGTGCGATACTATTACAGATTCGTATGACTTTTTGACCAGTGAACATAAAAATCTCAGTTTTGAAGCGTTTTGACCGAATTCAAAGGCTGGATAGTGCAATTTCTCAGTTTGACAAGCAGTAGCAGTAGATAAAAGACAGGTTTGCAAACAGTGTAGGATCAAACATGTCATAGAACACTTGAAACAAGGGCAAAAGCAACCTTGCCAAGACAAGCACTTGTGATATCAAAATAGAAAACCTTATGAATGCTACCGTTTGTTTGAATGTTGAGAACGTTTACAATGGTATAGCACAATCGAAGACAATTCAAGCAATTACTACCTAGAAGGACAAGGCTCATTACTTAGCAACGTGGCCCACAACTTGATGCTCCCTTGCCTTAGACCAAGTGGTTTCCCACAAGAGATATTGGTGTTGTCATGGAAGTGTCAAAAACACAACCAAAGGAACACATATGGTGAGTATCTTGGGGTGATCCGGGTAAGTCCACTTGGATCAATCCTTGCACCAAGAAGCTAAGCGGCTAAAATAAGGTGGCCTCTATCTAATGGTTCGTAGTAAGGATTTCCGTTCATAACACCCCTCTTGCTCCTCATAAAGGACTAGGACCTCGCGGCCTCAAGAGTACCTTAAGCATTCTTGCTCAATGTTTTCCCCATGGTCGCAATCCCATGAGCTACTCACATCAAGCGAAGATAAGTGTTATGTCTACCAAGGTTTTGTGTTCTTGATAGCCTTGAGATTATAGTGAGTTGGAATCACTCACCACCAAGGAAAATGATTTTAAGGTTGTCCCCACTTGGATCATTCCTCTTGATTGCTCAAGAGTAGGCCCGCTAAAGGATCCTATACTAAACAAAAAATGGATGATTTTTGAGGTTCAAGGTTTTTGGTTCACCACAAGGGTGAAGAGCATACTCCCCTATCTCAAAAACTTCTCCCAAAAACACCAAGAAAGATCCAATTACCCCTTTGCTTCCAAAACCTCAAGATGGATCAAGATTTTCTGATTCACCTAAAGGTGAAGAGCATACTTCTCCTACCACCCCAAGATTCCTTTCACAAAGTATTAAGTGCCTATGAAATGAAACAACTAGTATATGCTGCACTTAATAAATAAAGCATTTGAACAAGCACTTGATTTGGTTTTTATGCTTAGGGCAGCCCTGCAAAAACATTAGTAGCCCTCTTTGGCATGCGTTCTTTTGGCAAATTTCAAGCAATGAGAGCACCTACAAGCACAACTTGTTAGCTCCACAATGGTTAGCACATGAAAAATCAGATAATCTGCAAGAAATAACTGATCAAATGGAAAAATCTGAAAATGAAACCATCATGGTTGGATTAGGCTCGGAAAGACCTTTCCAACGATATATCACACTTAAACTTTTGATACCATTTGCAAAATTTCAAAAAAAAAATGGGCACCTGAAATTTTCAAAAAATTTCAAAAAGATAGCTAAGAACCTGAAACTTGCAAGATAGATAAAATAGCTCAAAAATAGCTCACTACCAAGTACAGACACCAGTATCGCATGATACTTCACACTATACTAGGGCGATACTTATCAGTCTACGCAATATTTCACCCGACACCAGGTGATACTTCACCCGAGACTAGGCGATATACTCTACTATAGCTAGGCGATACTTCTGAAAAGTGAAGTATCACATGCACATACAGAGGTATATCGCGTGATACTTTTGGAAAGTATCACATGATAGTCTGAGACAAAAAAATAGAGACTAAAAATTAAGCTAAAAACTTGCCGAAAAATTGACGAAAATTGACAAAAATGCAGAATTTAAAAGACAAAGTCTATCTACTTTGCCCCACAGTGGGTGCCAAAAATGTACACACTAAAATGGTGCACTTCTATGGATCATTACATGCAAGGAAACTCAAGAATGAGCCCTCACAAATCGATCCATAGCTCCCTAGGCATGGAGTGCAAGGGTTTTAAGAATGCTCTCAGCTAGAGCTATTTAGCCTATAACCTTGCTAGTAAACCATGCAATGAGAGATTCAATGAAGACAAGGGAAAGAATGCCAATATCCCCAAGAACCAAGAATGAAAATGCAATGCAATAAATGCAAGCTAAGCTATGAAAATGAAAGATGCAAGTATTACAAAGCCTCCTAGTTAAACTAGATGAATTAATCTAAAGCATAAAGGAAATCTAAGCTAAGAATGAAGCTACTATGCAAGAAATGAAACTATGAAAGCATGTAAATGTGATGCAACAATGGTCTCCAAAGCTTGAATGCAAGAATGTCTTCAAATCTTCAAAAGCTCCAAATGCACCTAGAAAACCTGCAGCATAACATTAGCATAAAAAGTTGGGGATCTAAAATGAAGAAGAGAGCTCTTCTTTTATAAGAAAGTGCAAAGGGATGGACCATGGAGATTAAGAGGAAAAAGATTTAATCAATGGTGGAGCTTGAAAGAGGAGCAATCCACGTGCACAAGTATCCTCCAATGAGAAAATAAGAGTTGACTTTTGTGTCCATATGAGACAAAAAGTGCTTTTTCTCTTTTTATAAAACAAGAATAATGATTTATTTGTGCAACTTAGGATAAATGGAAAAGTGGGGGCTTTTTATTTATTAAAAGAGGAGGAAATATTCCTTTTAATAAATAAAGACTTAGGATAAGATGGTTAGCCCAAGGCAAATATTCGAATAAATGATAGAACTAGGATTTTATCAAGAACAAGCAATTGATGATTTAGCAAATAGGGGCTAATAGTCTAGGTGACCATTTTTAGGTGTATACACCTTGTATTTAAAATTGTTAATTTGTACTGAAACTGGCTGAATGTGGGATAATAAATCTCCACGAAATGTAGCCCCTTGCAAATAGTGTGCGCACCTTTTTCTTTCTCATACGCTAGCCCCTTCCAGAAGTTATTTTTCTTATTTCTCCAATAAAATCTCTCATCAACAGACACCATCAATAGCATAACAACTTCATGTTCTTATAGGTGATTATTTCATGAATAGAAGGATTTTAACATTCAATGACACTGCCTTTAGAAGCATGAAAGGATACCCATTTCCCAAGCCTACATTGATAACCTAGCCCACTTACAAGCTCATTAACTTTTAACATTCTATTCTTGTCGGTTTGACATAATTCTTCAACTGAAGGACAAGGATCATATTCACAAGGACCTCACAAAGTGCCTGCTCTCCATACTTGTGTAGCAGATTGACAAAGCTCACATGCTTTTTTTAACATTCTAGCTCAGAGCAGCACCCAAACGTCCTTTTCTTCTATTTTTGCTACTCTGTAAATATTTTATTTTGTCCATTGGCTGGGCATTGTTGATCCAGTGATCCCAAGAAATTTTATGGTGTAAATGCCTTCGTATTTTTAACACTTCAACATTTATCCAAAGATTCAAATAAGAAATTATAGCGACTTCCTTGGTTGATTGAATGTTTAATTTCTATGAATATTCTTAGACTCATGCAATTGATTGATGTGGGACTGGCTGCTCCTCACGTTAAATTCATCTTTGCATGTGCTAGTGCCTTTAATTTATACATTGGCTTCTTCTTTGAAATGGACTGGCAACTTCAATTCTACGCTAGTAGTCTTTGTTCAAGATTCACGCAACCTACATATCCATGCACATGACATTATTATCTTGCAGGCCTCAATTCATTGCTTACGCTGGCCTTTTCCATGCTCACACACTTCCTTGATTAGCTTGTGCAAGGAATCAAGCACAACTTCCCCTTTTCAAACACTGGCATCTACTTTGGCTTTTAACGCTAGCATCTACTTTAAATCAAACACTAGTATCTTCTACAATATCAGTCCAATAAGGGGAGAATAAAATTGCACAATGTGAAGTTTGTCCTCTTTCTTTTGATACTGAACATAAATTTTTTGTTTAAACATAAGAACCACCAAGATGCTAGCAACTTTAGCACATTGGGCCACATCATCATGATCCCAAGTAAGGAACAGCTGCTGTATTAAAAAAGAAAAAGATAATTCATCTTTGAATGATCTCATCCAAGCTTCTGCACAAAAAGATCATGATCACAAATAATTTGCAAAAAAGTAAGTTTGGAGTCTATATAAAGTGCTACCAAAATAAAAAACTTGGCACAACTCTATAATTGACAAGAGGTCATAGCAAAAAATGCTAAACTATTGTTTAGACATTTAACCAAGCTCAATCCTTTCTTGCAGTTGTTTAATGATACCAATGAGGTAGGTCGGGCCCAAAGTATGTCCGGCCTAAAATATTTTGAACTCAAACACTTTAGCCTCAAAAGTGATTTGATGACACTTCCACCAACTAGATGTGATTTGGACAATGCCAGATAATTAAAAGCTTGATTTAAACAACTTCGCCAGTTGCCAATTCTAAATAAAATGCTTGCAGTCGCACCATTAAAACACTGAGAAAAACATATCACTGGACCCTAAGAGTTGGCAGACATGAAATTTGTAATACAGATAATCATCCTACCAAATGGCTTCACCTAAAGATGAACATGGAAGAAGATTTTAAAATTTGAAATCACCTATTAAGAATTATCCGACAAACACAAATTGTAATCACTGTAAATGGCCTCGGAAGGAGACAAACAAAAAATATCAAATGGCAAGCTGAAGGCAAGCCACTAAATCTGATAGAGGACTCATATGCAAAGAATGTGATGAATCAATCATCATTTGAAAACATGCATCTGACATCAAGTTACAAATTTCTGAAAGTGGCCATTTTGTGAAGTCGATCCTGCCAACACTATCCAATTCACACAAATCACCTCCAGAACTGGCCTCAAAAACTCACCCACTGAAACTTTCATGAACTGACAAATTAGGCACTGATTCACATGAATAAAAGGTACATAAATCCATAATTAATTCACCCAAAGGATCACAGGGTGAGATGCACCTAAATAGAAAAGTCAGCCTATTAGAAATATTCAGGATTAAAACAGTGAAATATGCAGAAATTGGGTTTAGAATTAGCTTTGGAAAGTGGTCGGTTAGATTGGAAGAGACTTGAAAATATTCAGACAAGTACTCTTCTAGGTCTATAATATGGATCATCCTTTAATTATGCCTAACCTCGAATGGGGTTCAAAATACGAAGCCTCAAAGCAGTCTACCTATAAATCAGGACAATGCACACTCAATAAAACTTTATAATCTGCAAATGAAAAGGCTTTGGCAAACAGGTCAAAGTGGAAGATGGGGGGCTGAAAATTTTCATGAAAACTCTCTCTCATTCCTACAACATGATGAAACAACCTGCATGTTATGACCAATTATAGGGCAATAAATGCACTCATCCGAAGTGGGCTTCTCAGTGAAAATCTAGACAGACACTTAATGCAGATTTTAGGGAACACCTCCAAAAGACCACTTCAAAAACTTATCAGATCTGAAATTTAGTACCTCAAAAATATTACATATGTCAAATGATAGGTGATGAACACCCTATCCAAGTGAGGCATCATGAAAATCAATAGATCCTTTTATTTTTTCACTCAAACTACACTTCCTTTTGAAGGCTTTCAAAGCACTAATCTGACACTCGGAGAAAATTTTAAAATATGGAGTCAAAACATATCCTAGATTTTTAAACTTCAATAATGGATCTTTTTGGGGATGTGTTCCCCTTGCAGGGAAGTAGAGAATTCAACATCTTTGGTAGAGTAGACCACTCAAAAGGAAAATAGACTTCTTGCTCTTTCTCAAAACTAGGGTACCTTATTGAAAGAAAGACTCCACACAATTGAAAACAAAGAAACTCTACAATGAGAGCACCATGTACAAATGGCCCGAATCCATCAAATTAAAATCACTTCTTACCTCTATCAAATAATTGATTTTCATCTTTATTAATCAAAGGTAGACTGAAATTATTACTTTTTCCAACACAAGCAAACATGTTGTCATGAATTGTCAGCTCATCATATGGAAAATAATCAACACCCCCACTATCATTAGGCATTCAGAAATCATTAAAACATGGAACATATTGATCATTGTACAACAAGAGGCTGTCACATCCTTTTAATTTTCTAACCAGCCGAGGAAAGAAACATTTTGGCTCAACTTCATTACTTCAAACAAGCTAACTTACCCTTTCATATGCTTCAAAAAAAAAGGAAGGAAGTTTTGAAATTCAAACCCTTGTACATCACACAAGTGCTCAAGCAAACCATTAGGAACTGAAACTTGTGGATCAAGATTTGGTTTATTCTGGGAGACATTAACATGCTAAATTTGGAAAAGAAAAGATTCATATTCTGCCTGACAACTATTATGCCCTTGCTGATTTACTTTAATGTCTTCTAAAAGTAGAACATCAATACTTTCTACATCCCATTCCTGGATAAAAGAACATACCTCTAGCTAAAGAAAATATTCTGATATAGAATTTGAAACATCTTTCATCTTTATATGAAATGTTTCACATTGTGGCTCTAATAAATCAATATGTAGCCCATTGTTCAGGTCATCCTTTTGGCATATGTCTTCCTGACATAATTCACTATTACATGGCAGATTGTCAGCACTATTAACCTCTTCTTGATAATACACTGATTCAAAACCATTAACAATATTGAAATCATTAGTATCCACATCAAATATGCTGACTTCCATTTCTGGTTTAACTACAAACTGAGCCACCATAGTTTCATATTTTGGCTCATAGAAGCCTTCATCCATCTTAGGATTAATAACTTCACTTGACAAATCAAAATATGAAAGCATACAAATTGAAAAATTAGTTTTATTTTCATTATTAGCTAAAACAAAGGAATTCATTATTACTTTAGTCAAATCAGATTCTTTAAAATTATCTTTAACACATGATAACTCCTTATCTTTTTTACAAGGCTTCCTGTAAACCATTTTCTTGTCTTGAAGAAGATCAAGGTCATTATGGTTGCATGAGTCCTCTTCTTCATTATCAGCACTATAAGAGTCTGATAGATCTCATTATTTGGGGCTTTATCATCTTCTGATGAAAGATCTGCCCCCTCTTCATTTGTAAAACTTGACTGCAAACCACTTATTTTTGCAGCCTCATAACTAGAGAAACTAGTGTCAAACGTTCTAGGTGTGTAACCTTTGTATATGTCTATCTCCGCATCAAATACATTTCATAATTCTTCATTAACCATGTCAACTCCCACAAGAGGGACAACCATATCTTGCTAAAAAAATTCTTTATTTTATTCTAAAGCATAATCTGAAACATGGTTATTAAGATCTGTAGTGATAGAGATACCTTTAAAATGATTTTTGTTTCTTGATACACACCCATTCATTGCATTTGATTCATTATGACAAAAAACACCAGCAGATAGAAATCCTTTGGTGGTCCCTTATTTCAAGTTATTTTCTATATCCATTACTGTCATAAAAGCCTAGTGTAAAGTCTTTGGCTCTTTGTTTGTCAGTAAGAAACTCATTTTTTTACCAAAAGAACCCAAATAAAGTATCATACATATTTGATCATTAGTCTTATAGATTTTGGGAATATCATTTAAAGTTTTGGAAAATCTAATGTTGAACAATGGAACTAATTCTTCTTCTTGAATCTCGATCTCTGTCAATTTGTTCAATGCAACACTTACCCCTATTCTTTCAGCAAATTGCTCCATGAAAGCTAAAATGAAATCTTCCCATGAAGAAATAGAACTTGCTGGCAAGGAGTAGAACCATACTCTGGCATCTTCTTTGAAAGTCTGAACCAACAACTTCATGAAGATGTCTTCATGACAAACTTCAAAGTCTCCCATCAGTTCAATAAATTCTTGCAAATGTTTACATGTTGAATCTGATTGTTTCCCTTTAAGATCTTGTAGATGCTTCCTAATCTTAGTAGGAATTTTATTTGGGAAACTAGGTATGCCATAAAAACATAATGTCACATACCTTTGTACAGAATTTTTTTTGCATGAATCCATTATGGACTACTCTTTCACTTAATTAAATTTTAAAGTTCTTATAGCAAACAACCTATGCAATCATAAGGATTATTAAAGTCATACATACTCCTCCAAGAAATGACCAAGATTTTAAACAAAATTGGAGAAATATGTAGATCCACAATATAAAATCCTTTCTTTGGTGACTTCTTCACCCAATAAGGATCATGTAAATATAAAAATTACAAAATGAGAAATACCTGGTGTTTCCCCTTTGTTGTTGTTGATTTTATTTATTAGCTGAAAATATCGCACATCTTAGAGCTCACCTTGTAGCTCCAATGGGTTCTTTTTTACATAGAGTTGCCACCTCCTTGAAGAGGAAAATATTTCACTTATTCACAATCTTTTTCCAACCAATAGAAAAACTTCACTAGGATCTTTAAACACTATCAATCAGAATTGCATACACCATATTTTCTATTTTGAATTTGTACTAATCAAATAGAGAACTCTCAGAGTCACCACTCACAACTTGGTGAGATGATATTAAAACCTTTTGAATCTGCCTCTATACACTTCAATGGTAACCACTAGATAGATAAATAAGTCAGCCAGGAGTCTAGCTCTACTCATACCCACGTTATTTAAACTTTACTATAACACCATAGATATCGAACTAGATTTAGCATGACATTTACATCTCTATTCCCCAATCAAGTCACCATTTTGTTAGTTCCTCAAACTGGACTTTATGCTTTCATAAGAAACCAATACATCTAATTTTTTTAAGGATGGGTTAGATCCAAATATAAAGCTCTAAGATGACTTGACCAACTATAGGGACAAGACTGCCCTCTGCACTTCTAGCTCTGCAAAACCAAGGAGGGTGCTCCTAATCCAATAAAACAAAACTTATTTCACTAATCACTGACCAGATTTATTTATAATAGATGGATGGTAAGAAAATACTAAATGAGAACCACTTATTCATTGATTCTCCATTACCATAAGATGAGACAAAATAGGTTGGTCATAATACTTCTCAAAGATTTTTGATAAATTTGTATCAAATATTTTAGGAATACAACAAAATGCCATTAGGTGGTCATTTATACATAATAGGCTCATCCGTAGCTAGTTCCCTATCCATTGGGCAATATCTTCATTACAAAAATGAGATACACAAATATATTTAATCTTTGATGATCTTTATCCTTTGAAAATTCTATCACCCTATGGTGGATTTTATCAAAGGACTCCTAAATTCACACTACTTACTTATATCCTTGTGCAAACCTCAGAGAATAGATGCTATATCTAAAGCTTATTTAATTTGATCCTAGATCAAAACTAAAGAATATCAACACATAACTCAAATGATGAACACACATGGGAGAGATGTAAACCATGGATTTTATTCAAAATGTTATATCATCATGTGTATACACAATGCCTTTCAATATAAACCACTTCAATATTGGTTAAAGACTAGTAGCATTGCTTATTACAAAAACAACATGACCTAATACAATCTAATGTACCCTACATTGAGAGCAAAGTCATCAGTCGATGTTCTAAAACTAAACAAAAGACTAAAACTACATCTCCTACCCAGCCCACAAAGCACTTGGAACAGATTTTGAGAAAAAATATAGAGAATTAGGAACCATTACAATAATGAAAAGATCTCATATATATCCCTTAGGAAAGAAGACCTAAAAGATATTTCTATCATGACACCTATCTCTTTCCAGAAAGATCAATTCTACAAATAATCTTCTCTTCCCACCAAAACTGACGTCAAAATCAAAATCACTTACTGCTCTTTCCATCTTGTTCAAAACTGATTTTAACCAATGCCATTGAAAATGTCATTTGCCATCATTTCCAATGGTTTACTACATGCCTATGTTTGAGTAAAAAATGAGCCTCCAAGAACATTTTCAATTTCTAGCTTCATGAGCAACTGTTAGACTCAAAATTTCAAAAATAACATATAGTCTAGACTTGATCAATCTGTTTTATTTTTATTTTGCACATTTGAATTTTTTGTGGTCCCACATGTGCCACATGGCACCATTTGATTCATCTAGAAGACCACATCATCACCACATCACCAACTAGTTGACTACCTCATCACTGGTCGTGCCACATGTTGCCCTATCGTATGATCAGAGAGGGAAAATTCCCTCATCACGATCATATGACTACTGTCAGATTGGCACACATCTCAAGGTAGCCAGACCTACAGACTGTACACTCTATCAAAATGACCTTACCTTGCATGGGGCTTGCCTGCTACATCATTGCCAACTCACTGCCAAGTGTTGACCTCTAACCATGTGCACATGCATAGTGGCTTCTGTCTATGCGTCCACACCTGGACAACAATGTATTGTGTGGATTTTCATATAAAAAACTTTGTTTACTATCCTGTGATGAATGTGGGATTATTTGCCTCACAATTAATAAACTTTCATTCAAAATATCCATTTTTGTGCATTAGCTAGCCGGGCCCACACAGGTTTGAGAGGCCTCACACAACGTGACCCTCTTTCCTTCTTCTTTACTTTACACTTGATCTAGGCCTCCTTGTATTTAAAATTGTTTTGTGTTGAAACTGGTTGAATGTGGGATAATAAATCTCCATGAAATGCAACCCCTTGATAATAGTGTGCGCACCTTTTTCTTTTTTGTACGCTGGCCCCTTCCAAAAGTTCTTTTTTTTTTGTTTCTCCAATAAAATATCTCATCAAGAGACACCATCAATAGCATAGCAACTTCATGTGCTTATAGGTGATTATTTCATGAATAGAAAGATTTTAACATTCAATGACGCTGCCTTCAGAAGCATGAAAGGATGCCCATTTCCCAAAGCCTGCATTGATAACCCAACCCAATTATAGGCTCATTAACTTGTAACATTCTATTCTTGCCTATTTGACATAATTCTTCAACTGAAGAACAATGATCAAATTCACAAGGACCACACAAAGTGCCTTCTCTCCATGCCTATCCGGTAGATCAAAAAAGCTAACATAGTCAAGGATGGTGGATCCAATTAAGGACAATCCAATCCTTGCAGCCATGAGAACAACACAATAGATTAATCAACAATGCAACACAAAGTAATTGTTTAACTCTGATTTTCATTAACATGCTTGACTTTAAGGCCTTCCGGGTTAGGGCCAATTACAATTAGAAACAATTCTACAAGATCCAAACAAATCTAATACAACCTTAGCTAGTTTAGTTCTTAAGACAATCAAAAGATGATGGAAACCCTAAGGAAGATCTAAACTTGAGCCCGCAAGCCTCCAAGAAATCTCCTTGTCTCCAAGTGTGCAAACCACTAGCTCTACTATTGCAATCTATCAGATAGAAATTTTATCTGCAAGATCATGTAAGATATTTTAAACAACTTCGTCAACTTCAGCTTTCAGGCTTTGCATCTGAGATCCTAATCTTCTAAGTCATCTCTCTAAACATCTACCCAAACACCCCTTAAATACTAATCATCAGCCACAATTCGACAAGATGAAACCTTTAACTCTTTGTAAAAATAATTAAATACCATACAAGTTAGCTTACAAACTATATACAAGCATTTAATTCAGCATGTTGGCCTATAACAATAGTTACCAACAACAAATGCACCAAGTCAGCCCAACAAATCACATAGAACTCCAGTTGGTAAGCTAGAACTACTGAGCATCAGTGAATTAACCGAGCATGCCAAGCATCACGGAGCACTAGTGTCAACCAAGCACCACAGGCATGATTGAGTAACACTATCACTAAGCACCAGCAACTACTGAGTTCCTTTAGTGACCAAGCTTCCTTCAATGACCGAGGCCATTGATGAAGGTTTCAACCAAGAAAAACCGACCAAAATAAAAATATTTATGCATTTTCACTAAGGATAGAGAATGCCCCTTCCTCAACCTTGGATTTCCCTACATCAGACACCCCAGGTTCTAAAAGATGTTCATATGTGAGAAGAACATCTTCCAAGGTTCAACACATAAACCCAAAATTGGTTCTTCACATACAAGTCCTCCATCATCTCTTCTTGCATACTCTTCCATTTTAGTTTCCTCTGTCTCTTTAAGTCCTTTCTAGACAACACATAGGTTAGTTCTCCAAGCTTATCATTCCTTTTCTCTAGATCTACTAAATCAACTCGGGAACCAATACTCAAGCTTCTCCTACCAAAAATTGTATCCATAAAAGGCATTAGTGAAAAATTCATGTCATCCTTCTCAATAGTAAAGACATTCTTCACACAATCATAAATAGCTCTACAATCATATTGCCAAGGTCTACCAAGAAATATATCACAACTATTCATCTTCACAATGTCACATAACACAAGATCCTTATACTGGCCAATCTGAACATCAATGAAGCATTGTTCTCTAACTTCCAGAGCATGATCATCTTGTAACCAACCAATCCTATAAGGGCATGGATGTTTCTTTCTTTTTAAACTAAGTTTCCTAACCATGTCCTCAACAACAAGGTTATCAGTACTACCACTATCAACAATAACATCATAGAGTTTACCTTAAGAATTGCATTGGGTCCTAAACAAGTTACTTCTCTAACAAGGTTCATCCTTTTTACCGAGCAATGTTCATCGAAGCAGCAAGTTCTTTGATTCAGGTTCATTCTAGATGTTCTCATTCACCACAACAGTTCATTGGTCAACCTTCTTCTATGACACTCAAAAGAATGGTGTCCTTCCTCTCCATAGTTATAGTAAGTACCCTTAAAGATAAATCTACCTATCTTCTTCTTTGGTTCCATAGGTTTCTATTCATCTTCTGCATCAGTCGGTTTATCCTTTGCCAAGTGCTCTATGTCAGACCTGAATATTGAATCTCAGACCATTCACATACTGAGCTACCTTTTCCTTACCAAGTTCTCTATGTCTAGACTAAATAGTAAGCTTGTAGAATTCCTCGATATAATCTTCAATTGACAAATCCTTCTACTTCAGATTCTACAACTTCTTAAACAAGTCAAGCTCATAGTCAACTGGTATGAACTTAGCTTTCAACTCTGTCACCATCAACCTCCACTGATTGATCTTCATTTCTCCTTCATCCTCCCTATCCCTTCATAGTTCCTTCCACCAAAGATAAGCATGTCCTTTCAACTTAGTCTATGCTAATCTCACCCAAAGAGGATCTTCAATTTCTTCCAGCTCAAAGAAATCTTCAAGTTCACCAATCCAATCAATCAGATTGTTGGGTTTCAAAGTACTAGAGAAAGTAGAAACTTCCATTTGGTAACTACTAAACCAAGTAGCAGATCTAGGTAACCGAGAAGTTCTATCTTCACCAGATCTATCCTTCTATTCATCACCACTAGATCTAGCAGGTTCGAATTCTTTAGCAACTTCTTCATAGCCATCCTTGGTACCAACATTCTGAGGTATACCAGTAAAAAATCTCATGATCTTGGTGACCATGTCATTCTTCATCAATTCCATCTCAGATCTGAAATCTGATTTCACTTTCTCTATGATCTAGGATTCCATAGTATCACAAAGATAAGAAATAACTCTAGGGTCCAATCCTCTCAAAGGCATCCTTAAAGATATGCAAAATAAACCCTCTGCAACAAACCCTCACGACCACCTTGTGACAATTTCCAAGTTGTGTACAAGTCAGATCACAACCAGCAATCATACAAACAAATAGGGCACGCTTTCACAAGTTCAGTGCCACAGATCTATAATCATGATCATTTGATCTCTTCATCAACAAGATCAACTTCACAAGATCAGCCTTTTTAGGTTATCTTTTGCTCAATTCTGCTCCACAAGATCAATTTTCCTCAAAGAGGAAATTTTTTTTCTCTGATACCACTTGATGCAGTCAAGGATGGTGGATCCAATTAAGGACAATCTAAACCTTGTAGCCACCAAAAAAATATAGCAGATTACTCAACAATACAACACAAAGTAATTGTTTAACTCTGATTTTCATTAACATGCCTAGCTGTAAGGCCTTCCGGGTTAGGGCCAATTACAATCAGAAATAATTCTACAAGATCCAAATAGATGCAATACAACTTCATCTAGTTCAGTTCTGAAGACAATCAAAAGCTGATGGAAACCCTAAGGAAGATCTAAACTTGAGCTCGCAAGCCTCCAAGCAATCTCCTTGTCTCCACGTGTACAAACCGCTAGCTCTGCTATTACAAACTATCAGATAGAAATATGATCTGCAAGATCATGCAAGATCTTTTCCATAATGTCTCCAACTTCAGCTTTTGGGCTTTGCATTTGAGATCCTAATATGCTAAGTCATCTCTCTAAACATCTACCCAAACACCCCTTAAATACTAATCATTAGCCATAAGTCAGCAAGATGAAACCCTTAACTCTTCCTAACAATAATTTAATGCGATACAAGTTGGCTTACAAATTCTATAAAAACATTTAATTCATCATGTCAACCTATAACAATAGTTACCAACAACAAATGCACCAAGTCGGCCTAACAAATCACATAGAACTCCAATTGGTAAGCCAAAACTATCAAGTGTCAGTGAATTAATTGAGCACTCCATGCATCACTGAGCACTAGTGTTGACCGAGCACCACAGGCATGACCAAGTAACACTATCACTGAGAATTAGGGACTACCAAGTTCCTTTAGTGACTGAGCTTCTTTCAATGACTGAGGCCATCGCTGAAGGCTGCAACCAAGCAAAACCAGCCAAAAGACAAATGTTTATGTAGTTTCACCGAGGACGTAGAATGCCCATGCCTCAAACTTGGATGCCCCTGCATCAAAAGCTCACATGCTTATTTTAACCTTCCATCTTGCACCACCACCCAAACATCCTTTCTTCATTTTTTAGTCCTCTATAAACATTTTATTTTGTCCATTAGTTGGCCATTGTTTATCTAGTGCTCCCCAAAAAAATTATTTTTGTAAGTGCCTTCATACTTTTATCACTTGGGCATTTATCCAAAGATTCAAATAAGAAATTATAGCGACTACCTTGGTTGATCAAATGTTTAATTTCCATGACTTTTCTCAAATTCATGCAATTGATTGATGTGGGATTGGTTGCTCCTCACGTTAACTTCCTCTTTGCATATAGTTTATAGTGATTCCATTTTGTGTTTGCCGGATAATTCTGAATAGGTGATTTTAACTTTTAAAATCTCCTACCTTGTTTTTCTTTAGGTGAAGCCATATGAAAGAATGATTATCTGTATTACAAAGTTCATGTCTGCCAACTCTCAGGGTCTAGTGATAAGTTTTGCTTAGTATTTTAATCGTGCGACTGCGAGCACTTTATTCAGATTTGGCAGCAAGCGAAGTTCTTAAAATCAAGATTTTAATTATCTGGCATTGTCCAGATCACATCTAGTTGGTGGAAGTGTCATCCAGATCTCTTTCGAGGCTAAAGTGTTTAAGTTCAAAACTTTTTTAGGCTGGACCCTTTTTGGGCCCAACTTGCCTCATTGGTATCATTAAACAATTGTAAGAAAGGATTGAGCTTGGCTAAATAGCTAAACAATAGTTTAGCATTTTTTTCTATGATCTCTTGTCAATTATAGAGCCACACCAATTTTTTTTATTTTGGTAGCACTTTATAGAGACAAATTCACAGGTGTTGACTAGGTAGTTTTACATGACTGCAAACTTACTTTTTTGCAAATTATTTGAGATCATGATATTTTTGTGGAGATGCCTGGACGAGATCATTTAGAGAGGAATTATCTTTTGTATTTCTTAATATAGGAGTTGTTACTTACTTGGGATCATGATGATGTGGCCCAACATGCTAAAGCTACTTGCATCTTTGTGGTTCTTATGTGTAAACATGAATTTGATTTTCGGTATCAAAAGCAAGAGGACAAACTACACATTGTGCAACTTTATTCTCCCCTTATAGGACTGATATTGTAGAAGATACCAACATTTGATTTAAAGTAGATGCCAATGTTAAAAGCCAAAGTAGATGCCATCGTTTGAAAAGGGGAAGCTGTGCATGAGTCCTTCAACAATCTAATCAAGGAAGTGTGTGAGCATGGAAAAGGCTAGTGTAAAAAATGAATTGAGGCATGCAAGATAATAATGGTCTGTGCATGGATATGTAGGTTGTGTTAAGCTTGAACAAAGAGTGCTAGCATAAAATTGAAGCTGGTAGTCCATTTAAAAGAAGAAGCCAGTGTATGAATTGAAGGCACTAGTGCACTACAACATTTGGGGTCAAATTTTGACACCAATTTGTGACACCACTACAATTTGTGTTTGTTTTTGTGTGTTTTTTTGCAAGTGCCCCTGACAGTGTCATAATAGCAATGCTATTGTCATAATTGTGACACTCAATTGGTTATAAACAAAAAAAAAAGAAAAAGAAAGTGTCATTTGTAATTTGTGATTTCGAAGAGCTGTACGAAGATGACACTACAATTTTGCATGGCACGAAGAGGGCATTCGAGTTTGGCATGTGCAAAGAAGCCGACACCATGTTAGAAGAGGGTACTGGCATTTGAGTTAGGCATTTGAGCTTTGTCTTCTCATTAAATCAATTTTAGTGTCATTTTTTACCTCTTAATTAGCATTTGGAATGCTCGATGACCCACAAGTTTTGAGAGCTATTACCTTCAAGGCATTGTGTGAAGTGTTTGATCTCTCTTTATTTGTTCTTTTGTTGATATTCACTATATGGTACTCCCTATTTATGATCCTTTCATGAGGAAATGTCATGATGGCTCATGGGCTTCAAGCTAGGGCACATCATACATAGTTCATGAGCTCACTATTTAATACTGGCATTGTTTACATCTTATCATTTCGAATGCTTGATGACCTACGAGCTTTGAGAGCTAGGGAATCACTTCTATTACCTTCAAGAATTGTGTGAAGTGTTTGATCTCTATTTATTTGTTTTGTTGTTGATATTCACTATGTGATACTCCCTGTTTATGATCATTTCATGAGGAAATGTCTTGATGGCTAGCGGGCTGCAAGCTAGGGCATGATACATAGTTCATGAGCTCACTATTTAATACTGACATTGTTTAGATTTTATCATTTGGAATTCCTGATGACCTACGAGCTTTGAAAGCTAGGACATCACTTCTATTAACTTCAAGGCATTGTGTGAAGTGTTTGATCTCTCTTTATTTATTTCGTTGTTGATATTCACTATGTGGTACTCCCTTTTTATGATCATTTCATGAGGAAATGCCTTCATGGCTCATAGGCTACATGCTAGGGCATAATACATTGTTTATGAGCTCACTATTTAATACTGGCATTGTTTACATCTTTTCATTTGTAATGCTTGATGACCCGTGAGCTTTGAGAGCTAGGGCATCATTGCTATTACCTTTAAGGCATTGCGTGAAGTGTTTGATCTCTCTTTATTTGTTTTGTTGTTGATATTCACTATGTGGTACTCCCCACTTATGATCATTTGATGAGGAAATGTCTTGATGGCTTGCAGGCTACAAGCTAGGGTATCATACATTGTTCATGAGCTCACTATTTAATACTAGCATTGTTTACATCTTTTCATTTCGAATGCTTAATGACCTACGAGCTTTGAGAGCTAGGGCATCATTTCTATTACCTTTAAGGCATTGTGTGAAGTGTTTGATCTCTCTTTATTTGTTTTTTTGTTGATTTCCACTATGTGGTACTCCCCGTTTATGATCATTTCATGAGGAAATGTCTTGATGGCTCATGAGCTGCAATCTTGGGCATCATACATTGTTCATGAGTTCACTATTCAATACTGATATTATTTATGAGCTCACTGTTTAATATTTGACATCATGTAAAAATACATTAATACACTTACTATTTTGAATTTGAGATCAGGCATCATGCAATGTTATTGCTGTCATTGCATGCTTGCTGCTATTGTGCACCATATATTGTTTTATACACTATTATTTCATTGAGACCGTGAGCTTGGCATTTGTAATGTATTTTCTGGTATGGGATCAATGCTACCATGTTGTTGAGTCTATGTATGGCTTGAATATGAACATGCATAATTGTAAATGAGGATTAGTAATATGTTGCTAGGATTTGATTAGATCCTTTGGATCTAACCCCATATTTTCCTCCCTTGCAGGTTTTGGATCATACAAGAGCATACTGGATTGAACCTTGGGTCATCACTTCATTACTTCAGGCAATGTTTGGTACCTTCATTATCTATGTTCATCCACTTATGTATGTTTGCATTCATTCATATTCTTTTAAAAGTTGGCTATTAGTGACCATATAGGACCATTCTTGATGTTTTTGGGTCATTTGATGAAAATATGTAAATAGGAACATCAATAATAAAATAGGGATATCTTAATAGGGATATATTAAGATTAATATCATAAGTAAAAATATTACACAATGACATTCAGATTAAGTACAAAATGAATTCACTTGCCTTTAATTATGATACACTTTTGAAATTATCACTCATTGGTCATTTGACAATTCAAGATATAAGCATCAGAATATAAACTATTGCAAAAGGAAGAAACACATATGTATCTATCATCATTTAATACACAATATAAAAGCATCCCACAGACACACAGTTGCTATTATAAAAACCATCCTCTAATCCCATGGTGTACTAGTCTCAAATTAAGAACAATTTACTTAAGCCATCATATAAGTATCATCCTATTTGAAAATTGTAACACCTAATTTTATCCTAGACTCTAAATTTGGTCCTAAGACTTATTAGGCCTTAAAGGACTAATTACACATTCCCCACTCTTATTGCATGAAATGAGCTCATAGGCCATTATAGGTGCCAAAATCCTCTAGTTGATGTCTTTGGATCTCTTTATAATCTCTGATGGCTCCAAGTGTGTTTTCATAGGTATTTGGGTTTTTTTGTGTCTTATCATTAAGTGTTTCCATTAAAATAGATCACTCCTCTTGTTATATAATGTATATGCATAGTTGTTTAAAATGCCATATTTTTTGCTCTTAAATACTATTACCATTTCAATCAAATTTACATGACATTAAAGCTAAGCCCAAAATGTATACATATGTGTAAGTATAGGAGAGGCTGGATTATGCAACTATTGAAAAAAAAAACTATACCAATAGTAGCTTACAAGAAACTATACTTGTGCTTACCACACCGTACCTCAACATCATAATGCTTATCATTTTCAAGCTTCAGTAAAGCTTCATACCATGCAGTGTCTGCAAATTTGTATGCAACATTGATTTAGGCTGGAGGTAAACTACATGTGTCATGTAAACAACATGGTTGAATGCAATCTCTTTGGATGTTTTCAAGAGTTTTCCCACCAATACAAGTATAAATAACACATTGAACGTAATCTACGAACACTACATGGTATGAAACTTTAATGAAGCTTGAAATATATCACTCCTCATGTTATTTTCAAAATTAAATTCAAATATTTCTCAAAACATTTATTCTTGTAGACTTAAGATATCCTTATCTCAATAATAAAACAATCTTACATAATAGATTTTGAATCACATTAACACACACCCATATTATTCTATAGCAAAGTTCATTTTAGAAGTGTATGGCTTGACTATTCACATGCATAATTGTAGATGAGGATTAGTAATAGGGTGCTAGGCATTGCTTAGATCCTTTGGATCTAACCCCATCTTTTCCTTCCTTGCAAGCTTTGGATCATACAAGAGCATACTATATTGAAGCCTGGGTCAACACATCATTACTTCAGGCAATGTTTGGTATCTTCATTATTTATGTTCATCCACTTATGTATGTTTGTATTCATTCATATTCTTCTGAAAGCTAATATTTATGAGCTCAAATTCAAAAATTTATGTGTGTTATTTTATTATTAATGTCCCTATTTGATGTCCCTATTTTATTACTAATGTCCCTATTTGATCTAATAGCATCAATCTAACAAACTAAGCATCGAACAATCAAATAGGGACATGAGGTGCTCAAACAGTGAGCTCATAAAATAATATATTTTGTCTTAATAAAATCTTATAAAACAACATATATTGTGTGAAGTGTTTGATCTCTCTTTATTTGTTTTGGTGTTGATATTCACTATGTGGTACACCCCATTTATGATCATTTCATGAGGAAATATCTTGATGGCTCATGGGTTGTAAGCTAGGGCATCATACATTGTTCATGAGTTCACTGTTTAATACTGGCATTGTTTACATCTTTTCATTTGGAATGCTTGATGACCTGCGAGCTTTGAGAGCTAGGGCATCATTTCTATTACCTTCAAGGCATTGTGTGAAGTGTTTGATCTCTCTTTATTTTTTTTGTTGTTGATATTCACTATGTAGTATGCCCTATTTATGAAGGATCTAATGGAGTAGATTGAAACATGTTAGTGACACATCAACCGAGGAAGCTTAAAGAGACAAAATCTATGAATATGATTAAGCAAAAAAATCCAATGGATGAGAAGAAAATGTTTTACTTGTCTATATAAGAGACATTGGTTTCATAGTTTAAAGATGTTGGAAGAAGAAGAAACTATAGAAGTATTGCGTGAAGAAGTTTTCATGCATTTCTGATCATACTGGTTAATGAGAACCGAGCTGTAGAATAGTTACCGAGCTACAAAGAGTAATTACTAATGGACAATAAGTTAATACATAATTGAATCTATAGTGTTATATTGGTTAGAAGGATTTGTATGAGCAAAATTTTGATCTGTAATCTACAATTGAAGTTGTATTGAGGTAGATCATCTACTATTACATATTTAACCATTGGACATAGTCAAATCTCTTAACCATGTGGACTAAGAAAGTCTTATGATGTCTCATTCATAGAATGAATATTTTTATCCTGTCAACCCCAGAGTGACTGCTGGTTGGATGATAACTTCTAGTCTAAAATCCTCTAACAAGGTCACACCTAACAGTGTGTTTGTAAACCTTTAACAGGGTTGGGTCTTCACTAAACTCACTTCAGAAGAGTGAATATTTTTGGGTTGCCGGTCCCAGGTGGTTTTTCCCTTCACAATGTTTCCACGTTAAATCTCTTGTGTCATGTGTTGATTGTGATATTTTTTTATTATCATTCTTTACATATTACATGTTAGATTTGATTGGTAACTATTATAAGTTTAGACTGATAATCGGTAAAAGAATAGACAGTGAAATTATTTTATGTTTACCGAGTAGTAGAAATTGAAGTATTTGTTTTTTGATTATACATTTTGATTTGGGATAGTCTTTAACTAATTCACCCCCCTCTCAGTTATTCCAACAATTGGTATTAGAGCTTTGATTGCTTAGAATAGAGTTTTAAGGACTTCAACTCAAAGGTCTCAAGATGTATAAGAAGGAAGTGCCAAGACTGAACAAAGAGAACTTTGCAGTATGGAAAAGCCGAATGTTGTTGCACGTATCTAGAATTGGGAACTTAGTTATAGATCTAATGAAGAATGACTACATTGCACCACCCACTAGTCCCTTAACCCATGATCAAATGAGAGACAGGCATGAACACAATGTCACTATGATGGAACTTGTTGCTACCTGTACCCACACTAAATTTGAAGACATTAAGGGATGCACTACTACCAAAGAGATGTGGGCCAAGCTAAATTTGATATACAGTAGAGATTTGAATGTTAAGAGAGCCAAAGTAGAAAATCTAAGAGGTCGTTTTGATAATATGAAGATGAAATAAGGTGAGAACATTGTGGAATATACAAATAGACTGAAAGAGGTAGTACATGCTATTAGAGCATCTGATGGAGTCATTGATGATGAGACAATTATAAGCAAGATTCTCAAAACTTTGTTGCTAGTTTATGCGATCAGGATCTCTGCAATTCATGAAACAAGGGTCATATCCAATCTTACCCTTGACAAACTGATCAGTAAGCTTACAACCTTTGAATTAAACAACTTTGACAATAGTATTGTTCCTTCTATTGAATCCACTTTCATGTCTTCTTTGAAGATTAGTAAGTCTAGTAGGAAAAATACGAATGATGATAGTGATAGCAACACCAATGATGAACTTGATGAGCTTGAAGCTCTTATGGCCAAAAGATTACCCAAAGGAAAAGGAAGATATAGAGGTAAGCTACCTTTGGCATGCTTTAATTGTAAAGAGGTTGGCCACATTGCTGCTAGATGTCCACAAAAGAAAGATGATGATAGATCCAAAGACTGATCGTAGGGAAGCTATGGAAGAAGAGTCAAAAAAGGCTACCGATACAACAAAAGAGATAACTAAGACAGTTATGACAAAGGAAGAAAGGTATGTTACATAGCTGAAGATATTGAATCTGAATCTGACACTGATGATGATGTAGAAGTAGTATTTGTTGCTATGACAGATGATTCAGAGGAAGAAGATAAACATGAAGTGACACCACTAATCTCTAGAGTAGACAGAAATATTACATGGATCATAGACAATGGCTGTACACATAATATGACCAGTGATGTAGAGAAATTTGATCAACTTGATGAATACAATGGAGGATCTATGAGAATGGGAAATGATGCACCTTGTATGGGGGTATGTGCAAGATCATGAGGGGCCAAACTATGCCCTTAAGTGGCAATGAAAAATCAGACAATCAGGGTTAGTCAACTTGACATGAAAATTTCAACTAGCTACGAACCTAATATCAAAAAGTTGTAAGAATAGAATCTATAGAAAATTGAATGTAGTTTCTAAACTACTAGGCCTTTTTAAGAAAAAGTTAGTATGATTGGTGAAAAATATAGATTTCAATGTAGTAGTACAAAACTTTTAGGAAAAAAATAAGAAGTAGGTGTATGTCTGACCACCTTAATCATAATCAAATGATAATATTTTATTATAAGATTTTCTATATAAGTAGTAGACTCATGCCTGAATGTGATGCATATTTTTCTGTAATTTTATTCCAAAAAAATAATTAATTATGCATTTTTTTCTACAACATTTTTAGAATAAAAAATCTCTCATGTCTCACCACCTTAACTCATTCAAAACTTTACAAAATTCAATTTTATTTTATTTTTCCTTATAGTAGGTGAGGCATAGAATGTGACACATTTTTTGGATTTTAAAAATGTTATACCATCTGAAAGTTATAGCCATTTTTCAATTAGTATATAAATTAGCACTTTAGAGGTAGCTCAATTAGAAAATAACTAATAATTACTTACCGAATTCAAAATTTGACAGCAATTATATCGATAGAAAGCTGATAATCTCCTTAAGATACCCTTTTCATTTTATCAAATTTGGGTGAAAATAAAGTCGTCAGCTACATTGTCAAAGTTTTGAACTGACATTGGCACTTTTTGGCCCCTCATGATCTTGCACATACCCATGGTAAGAGGTAAAGGTTCACTAATGATCAATGATAGAATTAAATGTGAAAATTCATATTGGGTAGATGGACTGAACTATAAGTTGTTAAATGTGGCATAGTTGAATAATTCAGGCCACTGACTTGCTTTTGAGAGCAAAAAGGTGAAAATCTCTGATGATGGAGGAAGACTTGTCGAAACTGGTACACAATCCAGAGGTAACCTATTTTATCTTGATATTGACCAGTCTTCTTGTTTGATAATGAAGGATAAAGATGCATCATTATGGAACAAAAGGTTATGCCATGTGAACTTTGATAACATGATCAAGATTAGCAAAAAGAGAAGAGTTAGAGGTTTGCCTAACTTGTCAAAACCTGATCATGCTATGTGCCATGAATATTAGAAAAGTAAGATGACTAAGTCTAGTTTCAAAAGAAAAGACTACTCAACAAGGAAGATACTTGAGTTGGTTCATGCTGACCTATGTGGTCCTATGAGAACTCAGAGTTGTTCTGGTGATAGATACTTTATACTTTTTATTGATGACTATACTAGACTGATGACTGTTATGTTTTTGAAAGAGAAATCTAAAGCTCTTAAAATGTTTAAATAGTATAAATCTAAGGTAGAAAAAGAGACTAGAAAGGAGATTAAATGCTTAAGATCTGATAGAGGAGGTGAATTTATCTCTAATGAAGTTACTAATTTCTATAATGAGCATGGTATTAAAAGATAGGTCTTTGCACCAAGGACACCTAAGCAAAATGGCATTGCTAAAAGAAGGAATAGATCAATCATTGATTGTGCTAGAACACTGATGATACAAAAGAATGTTGCTCAAACATATTGGAGGGAAGCTATCAGCACTGCTATATATGTTCTTAACTGAGTACAACTGAAAAAGGACACCAATCAGACACCTTATGAGCTATGGTTTGGACACAAACCTACTGTAAGCAATTTCAAAATTTTTGGAAGTAAATGATTTGTTCTAAAAGATAAGAGAAATGGAAAATTTGGTTCTAAAGGAGATGAAGCGATATTCTTAGGATATTCTACCAAAAGTAAAGCATATAAATGTATGAATAAGGATACAAATAAGATAATTGAAAGTACTAATGTTCGTGCTGATGAGTTTGATGAAAAGAACATAGAGGATAGTAGAAAGGAACTAGAAGACCAGTAAATTCACTTACATTGAATATCTAGAGTATCAACCAAAAGTGCAACCTATGATAACCAGTCAGTAGGAAAACAATGCAGAACAACAACAAGAACAAACTAACGAACAAGATGGAGCTACCGAGCAAGCTAATGAACTTGAATAGGATGAAAAAGAAAGAAGAGACAAAATAATAGCTATATTTGTTAGGAGACACCATCTTAAGACACAAATTATTGGAGACAAACAAGCTGGAATGCAAACTAGGAGCAAAACAAGACATGGTACATGCTTAGTTTGTGAATTTGAACCAAAAAATGTGAAAGTTGCATTAGAGAATGAAGAATGGATTAATGCAATGACTAAAGAAATAGAGAAAATAGAAAAGGAAAAAACTTGGAGCTTAGTAACTTGACCAAAGGACAAAAATGTTATTAGTAGTAAATGGATATTCAGGAACAAGCTGAATAAAAATGGTGAAGTTACAAGAAATAAAGCTAGATTGGTATGCAAGGGATATGCATAGGAAGAAGGCATTGACTATGGTGAAACATTTTCACCTGTTGCTAGATTAGGAGTTAGAATGATACTTGCATATGCTTCACATAAGAAATTCAAAGTCTATCAAATAGATGTGAAGTCAACATTTCTGAATGGTATACTTGAAGAAGAGTTCTACATAGAACAACCAGAAGGATTTATTGATCCAGAAAATAAAGACATGGTATGTAGATTACATAAAGCTTTATATGGTTTGAAGCAAGCACTGAGAGCTTGGTATGAAAGACTACATACTTACTTACTAAGTATTGGATTTGTTAGAATAAGTGAAAATAATAATCTATATATGAAAGGTAATACTGATGACACTATTCTTATTGCTGAAATTTTTGTGGATGATATTATTTTTGGAGGACAAGATCATATATGCAAAGCCTTTGCTAATGAAATGCAAAAGGAATTTGAAATGTCTATGTTCAAAGAGATTAAATTCTTTCTAGGACTACAAGTGATTTAGCAGAGTGATGGGATATAAATCACACAATCTAAATACATAAAGGAAGTATTGAAGACTTTTGGCATGGAAAATGCTAAACTTATGGGAACATCAATGGCTACTAGATGCCAAATGACAAAGGAAGAGAAAATTATTGAGGTAAATTAGACACTTTACCGATCCATGATTGGTAAACTAATGTATGTAGTTCATAGTAGACCAGATATAGCACATGCTATGGGAATTGTTGATAGGTTTAGTGCTAACCCTAGAGAATCACACATGATTGCTACTAAAAAAATCTTAAGATACTTGAAAAAGATAGAGGATTATGGCATTTGGTATCCTAAGGAAGGAAAGTTTGAGCTAAAGGTATACACCAATGCTGATTGGGCTGGAAATGTAGATGATAGAAAAAGCACCAGCAGAGAAGCATTTTTCTTTGGTGAAATACTTGTAACCTAGACAAGTAAAAAGAAGGCTTGCATTTCTTAGTCTATAGAAGAAGTAGAGTATGTTGCTGCTGCTATGAATTTCTCAAACATTGCATATATCAAGCAAGTGTTGGAAGGAATGAATCAGGTAATCACTGACCTGATGATTATATACTGTGACGACACTAGTGCCATTAACATCTCAAAGAATCCAGTGATGTAATCTAAAACAAAACATATATCTATTAAGTATCATTACTTAAGAGAAAAAGTGTAGGAGAAGCAAGTGAAGTGTGAATTTGTTACATCTAAGGAACAACTTGCAGATATCTTTACAAAGCCTCTACCAAAGGACACATTTGAATACTTGAGGACTAGACTTGGGGTCCGTCCCCTATCTATTGATCACTAAGGTGATATGGATGTTGCATAAGCCAAATCATGTCAGAAGATCATTCATGTTGATGCAGCATAGTTCAAACTTTGACTCGTGTTCAAGGTTGTGATTAAGTTTGAAGAACTGAAACAGATTGAGATATCAATATATAGAGATACAGAGAATGTAATGAACAACAAAGAGTTATTTGACTACCGAAAAAGCTATTTGTTTATTTTTTTCTTTGGCATTGTTGTCAAATGGAGAGATAAATAATATGAAAGGGAGAGAAACTGCACCAATGAGAACTATCTGAGGGAGAGACAATTTGAAAGAAACAGAGCATTGAAGATCAGTTACTGAGAACAGAAGCTGGAATAGGAGAACTAAAAAGATCACATCTGATGACAAGCATTATAGCATTACAAATGTTGAGTAATGTAGTAATTAAACATATTAAGTCTATTTGACTTACAAAATTTGTTTATAGAGTTGTAGAATACATGTTTGGTATGTGTATGGTACATTTCATATTACTTGAGTTGCCATCAATTCCAAAGGGAGAGATTGATGAACTATAAATGATTTGAAACTAGAATATAGAATTTGTAATTCAAGATTACTAAGAAGTTGATGATTAGATAATGCAAGATGATTAAATCAATATTATGTTACCATTGATGTCAACTAGCTTGACAATACTTGTCTTGTAAGTTACTATATCGACACATTTGAAGGAAGGTGAAAGAAATGAAGAACTAAAATATCTACATGAGGGAGATGTATAGGTTAGATGAGGATAAGGAATACACTGAATAACTTGCTGATGAGTCTATGACTTGATGGAATTGACTTTATTATGTTGCATTCATCTACAATGAAGAATAGAGCTGAATGACACAAAGCAGCGTTGTCAGTAAATGAAAGTATTTTAGTATACACCAACAGAGTGGTGTATACCGAGCATAGTGTTAATTGAGCTTGTGTTCACTGATGCATTTATTTGTTAACTGACAAGAACATAATGAATTAAATGATCAATTTAGCTGATAAAGTAATGAGCTATAAAATGTATGAAATCAAGGTAATAGATAAGGTTTGTTATGAAGATTGACAGCTAACATAAATCAAAAGGAGCTAATGGAGTAGATTGAAATGTGTTATTGACACATCAGCTGAGGAAGTTTAAAGCGGCAAAATCTATGAATATGATTAAGTGGCAAAATCCAATGGAGGAAAAGAAAATGTTTTACTTGTTTATATAAGAGACATTGGTTTCACAATTTAAAGATGCCAGAAGAAGAAGAAACTATAGAAGTATCACGTGAAGAAGTTTTCATGCATTTCTAATCATATTGGTCAATGAGAATTGAGCTGCAGAATAATTACCGAGCTACAGAGAGTAATTTCTGACAGACAGTAAGTTAATACATAATTGAATTTGAAGTGTTATATTGGTCAAAAGGATTTGTATGAGAAAAATATTGATCTATAATCTGCAATTGAAGTTGTATTGAGGTAGATCATCTATTGTTACATATTTAACCATTTTCAAATCTCTTAACCGAGTGGACTAAGAAAGTCTTATGATGTCTCATTCATAGAATGAATATTGTTATCCTGTCAACCCCATAGTGACTGCTAGTTGGACGATAACTTCTAGTCTAAAATCCTCTAATAAGGTCACACCTAATAGTGTGTTTGTAAACCTTTAACAAGGTTGGGTCTTCACTGACCTCACTTCAGAAGAGTGAATATTTTTGGGTTACCGGTCCTAGGTGGTTTTTCCCTTCACAGGGTTTCCACGTTAAATCTCTTGTGTCATGTGTTGATTGTGATATTTGTTTGTCAGCATTATGTGCATATTACATGTTAGATTTGATCAGTAACTATTATAAGTTTAGACTGATAATCGGTAAAATCATAGATAGTGAAAGTATTTTATGTTTACTGAGTAGCAAAAATTGAAGTATTATTTTTTGGATTAGACATTTTGATTTGGGAGGGTGTTTAACTGATTCAGCCCCCTCTTAGTTATTCCAACATTTCATTTTATCATGATGGTGTCCACTATATCCAGAATGATCCTATTCCTTCTCTCTACAATCCCATTCTACTGAAGTTTTCTAGGTGCACTTAATTGTCTCTTTATGCCATGTTCTTTGCAGTACTCATAAAATATGTCAGAGGTGAATTATCCTCCTCTATCTGATCTTAAACATTCTATCTTTAATCTAGATTCATTCTCAACCTTATCTTTGAATATTTTGAACTTATGAAATGCTTCTAACTTATCTTTCAAGAATGAAACCCACATCATCCTAGTATAATCATCAACAAATAAAATAAAATACCTTTCACCATAGTATGATCTTGTTTGAGTTGGTCCACATAGGTCTGTATGAATCAGATCCAACTTGTTTTCTATTGAATTGTGCTTGCTTCTAAATGAATTTCTCACATGCTTTCCCATCACACATTCCTTGCATATAGTATCAACTAGCTTTTCTATGCTAGGTAGATCTCTTATTGCCTTAACATTGCTTATCTTTACTATGTTATCAAAATTGATATGACATAGTCTTTTATGCCACAACCAACTATCATCAACTTTAGCAACAAAACAACTTGCTTCTTAATTGAGTTGAAAAACATTACCTCTTTTCTTTGAGCCTGATGAAATCATAACACCATCCTTGTTGTTAATGATGCATTTTTCATCTTTGAACTCCAACTGATAACATTTTCCAAGTAACTGTCCAACACCGAGAAGGTTATGTTTCAAACCATCAACATAAAGAACATCATCAGTACTATTCTTACCATCCAAGGTGATGGCTCCTCTTCCAGCTATAAGTTTAGGAGTGTTGTCACCAAATCTAAGCATACCTCCATTGTATTTTTTCGGATGAAAAAATATGCCTTTATCACCTGTCATGTGATGTGAACAACCACTATCTATAATCCATTCTGTTCTTATGTTTGCTTGGGAAATCAATTCTAGCTCTTGATTTACTTTCTTATCTTTAGGAATTGACTTACTATTCATTTTGTCTACAATAGCAATGAATCCAATTTCTTCTTCACCTAAAACTCCATCTCTAGAAAAGTAACATTCCTTAGAGTACTTAGGCTTGTAATCCTTTTTGAACTTTCTAGCTCTAGTAGGACACTTAGATGCAAAGTGACTTATCTTATTACATGAAAAGCACTTAAATGAAAATTGAGTCATCTAAAATTTTCTCATCATCATCATCATCAAATTTACCAGAAGTTTTTGCAGATTTCTTACCATGAACTATTGTTTTGAAGGTTGTCTCACTTTTAAGTTCAGTCTTCAATCTTGAAATCTTAAAAGAAGAGATTTTGCTGATCAAGGTCTCTCTCTTGAAATTGGTTGTAATTTTCATGGTCTCATCAAGGATGTTGATCTTATTTTCATATTCTGGAGTGAGAGTAATCATCAACTTATCCATAATATCTTCCTCTGAGATTTTGATGAAGGGTGCTCCCCTTAATACCACAAACACATACAAAAACAAAGAAACAACAGTAATTAGCGAGAACAAAAAATGGGCTTCTTATTATCTCCACAAATGTGGAATTTCAAATTTCAAAACTCTTACATGCAAAGCCACATGGGCCTTTTCCTTTACAATATTTTGTAGGCCAAAGCCTCCAATCAAAACTCAGATCTACTACCCAGAACTGCCTAAGACAACACTACATGCCTTCTTTATATAGGCAATTTCCACTGCCCGAAAAGGTTCCAGAAAATTAGCCCTTAAGGCCGACAATCCTAAGAATTAATTTCTTTTCTTTTCTTTTTACATAGGGTCAGCTAAGAAAATATACACAAAAATGATTTTAGGTAGCCCAACTTTCGGAGGCCATAACTTTTTAACCGTAGCTCCAATTTTCTAGTATAACCACTTTTCAGAAATGCCATGTCGAGATCTACAGTGCCTGACTAATGCAAGCTCCAGTCAGCCGGGGGTCGACCGCGATCTAGAGCCTCTAAGGCCTTCAAAATTGACCTGAAAGGTTTTGTACCTGGAAACCTCAATAACTTCACCAATACAGATGATGTGGCAATGAAACTCAATTGGTAGGCTGATATGACTATGATGAACCTCCACCTGTGAAATCAAAACATTCTAAGATCATATGACCAACTTACTAAAAATAGTAAGTTTCCATAAATAGTAGCTCCGCGCAAGATAGCCCTTATTGAAAAGCAAAAACAAATATTTTTGGGTGATGCAAAATTGCTCTTACACCCAGGATGCTAATGCATCAGACACCCAAGGTAATTTGAGAAGTGACCCTGTCACGACTCAGGTGTGCAAAGGAAAACCAAGACGGTTAACTTCCTCCTTTGTTAGCCATGATGAATCCTCAATAGGTCATCCTTTCCACTTGACCAAATACTCTTCATATGTTCTATTTCTTGTGCTTCTGCGAACACGACTATCCAGTATGTCCTCAATCTCCTTAGTATCTGAACTAGTTGCTAGAATACTCCACTATACTGTTGTGATCTCATCTTCAACACATCCTTCATGATACTCTGTCAAATCTGAAATGTTAAACACTGGTGAAATATTCAGCTCAGTAGGCAATTCTACCTCATATGCATTTCCTGAATCATGTTTCTTCAGTATCTTACATGGTCCAAACTTCTTCATTTTCAGCTTGTTATATGTACCAACTGAAAATCTTTCCTTTCGCAAATGAACCATGACTTCATCTCCAACCTGGAATTCCTTATGCCTCCTTTTCTCATCTGCCTTAGCCTTATACTATGTATTCATTTTGGTAATGTGCTTCCTCACCTCCTCATGGATGTTCTTCAAGTGTTCTGCAAAATCCTCAGCTTCAGCACTACTTATTTCTCATTTATCTATCTTTCTCAATTCAGATGCATTTCTTGGACTACTCCCATATACAATCTGGAATGGTGATTTACCAGTGCTCCTATTGACAGAATTATTGTATGCAAATTCTGCCTGAGGTAAAATCAAATCTCATCCTGTTGGCTTGTCTCCAACCAAACATCTCAGTAAATTTTCCAAACTCCTATTCACCACCTCTGTTTGTCCATCAGTCTGTGGATGATGTGATGAACTGAACTTCAAATCTATATTCAGCTTCTTCCACAATGTACGCCAAAAATATCTAATAAACTTAGTATTTCAATCTGAAACTATGGTCTTTTGCAAACCATGTAGTCTCACCACTTCTCTGAAAAATAATTCTGCTACATGAACAACATCATTAGTCTTCTTGCAAGGAATGAAATGTGTCATCTTTGAAAATCTATCAACCACCACAAAAATTGAATCATGTCCCCACTGAGTCCTTGGTAAACCAAGAACAAAGTCCATGCTGATATCCTCCCAAGGCTTCTCTGGTACAGGTAATGGCTGATACAACCCTATATTCTACTTCACTCCTTTCACCATTTGACATACTCTGCAACTCTGTACAAACTTCTTCACATCTTGCTGCAACTGTGGCCAATAATAATTTTCACTAACCAAAACAAGAGTTTTATCATGACCAAAATGTCTAGCCAATCCTCTGCTATGCTTCTCCTTGATGAGGTTCTCCCTCATAGAACTTCTTGGAATGCACAACTGACTCCTTCTGAATAGCATATCATCTTGAATGATGAAATCCAGCCACTTCGTTCTGTCTAGAGTAATAGGTTCTTTACAAGCTTTCCAAGCTTCACCAAAATCAGGATCCTCTGGATACAAATTCTTGAGTTCCTTGAACCCAACCACCTCAATTTGCATTTCTGTCAGCAATAGTTGCCTTCTGCTAAGAGCATCTGCAACCCTATTAGACTTTCCACTCCTGTGTTTCAAAACAAATGTATAACTCTGCAAAAACTCAACCCATTTCAAATGCCTTTGATTCAACTTTCCTTGACTATTCAAATATTGCAAAGCTTGTGATCAGTATACAAAATAAACTCTTTAGGAAGCAAATAGTGTCTCCACTTCTTCAATGCTTGAACTATAGCATAAAATTCCTAATCATAAATAGAATATTTTCTCTTGGCATCATTTAACTTCTCACTGAAATAAGCAACAGGTTTACCTTCTTGGCTCATAAAAGCTCCTATTGTAGTACCACTAGCATCACAATCTACTTGAAACACCTTATTAAAATCTGGAAGTGCTAAAATAGGTTGTTCTGTAACTTTTTGTTTCAACAATTGAAAACTCTTTTCTGCCCCATTAGTCGACTAAAACTCTTTACTATCCCCTCTCATTGTTTTAGTCAAGGGTCCACAAATACTGCTAAAACTTTTGATAAACTTTCTCTAAAAGCTAGCTGGACCATGAAAAGATTTTACCTCAGTAGCACTCCTTGGAGTAGGCCATTCAAGGATAGCCTGTACCTTCTCTGGGTCCATTTTTAGACCTTCTCCTGAAACTACAAAGCCCAAATACACTAACTCTTTCTTTACAAAACTGCACTTCTTCAAATTAATCAACAATTTCTCTTCTCTCAGCTTCTCAAATACCATATGAATATGCATCATATGCTCCTCCAATGTCTTACTAAAGATCAGAATATTATCTAGGTAAACAATGACAAACTTACCCAGAAATTCTTTTAGAACCTCGTTCATGAGCCGCATGAAAGTGCTTGGTGCATTGGTTAGCCCAAAAGGCATGACTAACCACTTATATAGTCCTTCCTTTGTCTTGAAGGCAGTCTTCCATTCATCTCCTTCGCTGATCTGAATCTGATGATATCCACTCTTCAGATCTATCTTTGAGAAATACACAGCTCCACTCAAACAGTCCATAATATCATCCATTCATGGCAATGGAAATCTGTACTTGATTGTGATCTTGTTTATTTATCTTGAATCTATACACATCCTCCACTCTCCATTCTTCTTTGGTGCGAATACCGCTGGTACATCATAGGGACTCAGACTCTCATGGATCAATCCTTTCTGTGACAACTCATGTACTTGTCTGTTCAACTCCTCACTTTTTGCAGGTGTCATTCTGTGTGCTGCCTTATTTGGCAAACTCGCTCTTGGGATCAAGTCCATCTGATGACTGATCTTCCTGATTGGTGGTAATCCATCAGGCACGTTATCGGATACAATATCCTGAAACTCATTCAACAAATCCGCAACTTCTATAGGAACATCTTCTACTTCCTCTTTACCATCTTTTGGAATTAAAGAAAAACATACATGCTCATGCCTCATACCATCTAGGAAATTTCTTCCATCAACAAAAGTTATCCTTGCATTACCACATACCTTTTCTTCAGTCTCCTTCAATGGTTTTAGCTTATGTCACACTCCGTCCTTTGTCAGGGAATAGGTATTCGCACGACCATCATGTACAACACATCTATCAAACTGCCATGGTCTACCCAACAACATATGACATGCATCCATAGACATGATATCACACAATACCTCATCTTGGTATCCGCCAACCTTGAACTTCACTAGGCATTGTTCATTGACCATGACCTTGTGGTCATCCTGTACCCAGGCAATCCGATATGGATGTGGGTGTTTCTATCTCTTGAGCTTCAACTTTGTCACCATCTCTTCTGACACCAAATTGTCAGTGCTTCTACTATCAATAATCACATCACAACATTTACTTTCACACTTGCACCTGGTGTGAAATAGGCTCCTCCTTTGCTCAGGTTCTTTCTCACCACTTAACAGGACTCTTCTGTTAATCAACATTTCTCCTCTTTCAACATCTTCAGAATTTGATGATCTAGCATCTTCATCTACATGTGCAACTCTGGCCTGGCCTTCATTTCTTCTGTCTGTTCTTCCTTGGCACTGAGGACATTCAAATGCCCTATGACCTTCTTCTCCATAGTGAAAATATGTTCCACGAAAGCCACCTCTTCCAGATCCTTGTCCTCTTCCTCTTCCTCTTTGATCTCTATTATTCTGATCGTGGAAGTGATTGGAATTATTTCCATGCTAATTCTGACTGCTACTGGCCTCATCCTTCTTTTTCGAATCTTCATTTCGGCCACCATATGACCATCCACCAGATCATCCACCGCGACCTCTTCCATTTTGTTTGCTTTCAAACTTCTTGTTCAGTTTTTCCTCTACTTTTAGGGAAAATTGGTATGCCTCCTTAATACTGTTCATTCGAACCAGATTCAACTCCTCCTGAATGCTTGGCCTTAACCCATTAAGGTATCGGGCAACTTTCTTCTTATCAACTTCTGCATGGCCTGTTCTGATAAGGAGTCGATAGAACTCCTCTGTATACTCCTGAACAGATCTTCCTGCTTGCTTCAAACTTTGCATTTTCTTTAGTAGGTCAAGCTCATAATCAACAGGAATGAACTGTCGCTTCAATTTATCCACCATCCGATCCCATCTTGTGATTTTATATTTTCCTCTTCTATTTCTCTCCAATTGAACCTCTTGCCACCAGATCTTCGCATGACCTTTCAGTCTGGCCTTCGCAAATTTGACCCTATCAGGATCCTCAACATCTTCATACTCAAAATATTCCTCACATTCATTGATCCAGTCGATCAATTCTTCTGGGTTAAGATTCCCTGAAAATGTAGGAACCTCAATCTTAGGTGTCTTCCCAATCTTCGAAAGGGCTCGAAAAAGTCTTTCTTCTTCTGGGTTCGAAAGTTCCCCTTCTCCTTCCTGATCAAAATTTTCTTCCGCTTCATCATCACTTTCTTCTCTTACATTAAGATTCATTCCTCTGCGAATCTCTTCTTGCAATGGTCGCACTTGTCTCTGCATCTCTCTAACCTCAGGTGTCAGAACACTAGCCCTTCCACCACGTTCTTTTCGTGGAGGCATTTTCGCAATGCACGCTGAAACCCTAACCACGGTCTTGGTGCAAACTGCCTCACAGTCAGTGATCTGTTTACACACTCAGGAACTTCTGCTTAGATACCACTTGATGAAGGGTGCTCCCCTTAATACCACAAACACATACAGAAATAAAGAAACAACAGTAATTTGCGAGAATAGAAAATAGGCTTTTTATTATGTCCACAAATGTGAAATTTCAAATTTCAAAACTCTTACATGCAAAGCCACATGGGCCTTTTCCTTTACAATATTCTGTAGGCCAAAGCCTCCAATCAAAACTCAGATCTACTACCCAGAACTGCCTAAGACAACACTACGAGCCTTCTTTATATAGGCAATTTCCACCGCCAGAGAAGGTTTCAGAAAATGAGCCCTTAAGGCCGACAATCCTAAGAATTAATTTCTTTTCTTTTCTTTTTACATAGGGTCGGCTAAGAAAATATACACAAAAATGCTTTTAGGTAGCCCAACTTCCGGAGGCCATAACTTTTTAACCGTAGCTCCGATTTTCTATTATAACCACTTTTTGGAAACGCCATGTCGAGATCTACAGTGCCTAACTCATGCAAGCTCCAGTCAGCTGGGGGTCGACCGCGATCCGGAGCCTCTAAGGCCTTCAAAATTGACCTGAAAGGTTTCGTACCTAGAAACCTCAATAACTTCACCAATATAGATGATGTGGCAATGAAACTCAATTGGTAGGCTGATATGACTATGATGAACCTCCACCTGTGAAATCAAAACATTCTGAGATCATATGACCAACTTACTAAAAATAGTAAGTTTCCATAAATAGTAGCTCTGTGCAAGATATCCATTATTGAAAAGCAAAAACAAATATTTTTGGGTGATGCAAGATTGCTCTTACACCCAGGATGCTCCTGCATTAGATTTCTCCACCATTGTTCCTGATTCTAGCAACTACTTCATTGATCCTTTGATTATAAGCTCTGATGTTTTCTTCAGGCAGCATCTCTAATGCATTGTCTCTTTTCTTTCATGTTTTTCTATACACATGCTTTGCCTATTTATGTCCTTCAAAATTGTCTGCTAGGTACTTCCATATCTTGTGGGTGGTGTCTACCTTCTTTATCTCTGAAAACTCACTATTTGATAGGGCATTAATAAGGGCTTCTTTAGAAATAGCATTCTGATGAAACAATTCCTTTTGTGTTTCAGTAGCATCATCCTGTCCAAGGTCTTCTAGGGTAGAGATCATGTTTACTTTGATAGTTACATTAAAAACTTCAAAACCAATGCATTACAAATGAGTAACCATCTTGTTCTTTGAATCAAGATAATTCTCTCCATCGAACTTAGGCCTCTCTTTCCTAAAGTATACCATCTGATCAACCTCAAGCTATTAAAATTTCTCACTGAGGTATTGGACTTTGATACCAATTGTTAGGAATAGTCCCAAGAGATAACTAATAGGGTAGTGGGGGAGGGGTAAATCAAATATCTACAAGTTTCAATTCTTTATCCAATTAAGTATACTTAAACATAAAACATAAACACAATGAAAGAACACATGAACACAACACCAATATTTTGGTTACGGTGAAATCCAAGTAGGTAAAACCCCTGGTGGGACTTGATAACCACTAATATTTTGTACTAGTGTATAATGATCCTTGCTAGAAGATCTTTTACCTTATTAGGAGTAGCTTTACAATATATGAAGTATAGTAGACCTGGTTAAGGGTTGGACCCTGCTAGGAGTCTTTTACAATTGTCTCTGTTAGGGGAGAGGATGCACTATCCAAGAGCTCACTACTCAAAGGGGAAAAGGCTAAAACCTTCTGAATAACAGATACACACTATATCTGGATCTTGGTGAACTGCACTTTGACCTATTGTCTGGATCAATTCCAATGTATAGCACATATACTCTACTTGGTCACATAGATCTTTTTCTGATGGTTCCATAACTTGCACACTCGGCTCTACTCTTCTTAATCAACCTTGAACCACACTCAAGCAATCACAAATGACTACCTATAAATATGTTTCCTCTAAATGATATAATCAAGTTGGCCTATTAGAACCACCTTGAAATCATAATAGAGAAACTATAATAAACTCCAACAAACATTCTGTTGGCTCTATTATGCATGCAACATATTCTGGGACCTGTCCTAATAATATAATTGTACACACATGCTACACATAGTCGACTCTACCAAAACAACTGGATATTTCTCCACAAGAAGAATTAACTCATGTGCTCTTAATCGAATATCAATAACTCATCTCTAAGCTTAAATCCAAGGGTGCATACCTTAAAGATAGGCACAACTTGATAACCAATAAAATCTTTGTCGGCTCTACTGAACAACCATAGGAAACTGCTACTGGCGAATAGCAACTGCATAGCTTTACTTGCGCTCATCATCAGATCATGCATCCATGAACTTAACATAACTAACATGTTTTTAACAGATATCCAAGTGCGTATAGCTCCATGATAATTATATGGACAACGATACACAAAACATTGCCTGTTACTCTGTTAGGAACACTACTGACACAAGCTTTTATATAACTGTCTGTACTAATAGTTGACCTCTGCACCCATGATATCATGTTGATATCATGTCCATGCATCATATACTAAAGGCTTACTTCACAAGACTTCCACTCATGCTACGTTCCATATGTAGTCATCAATGACAAACATACAGTCAATACTAGCCTGCTAGCAAATCTCCAACATATACTAAGTCATATACACCAGTATAGCCAACTTGCCAACATAGTTATCTTTTAGTGAAGCAACATTTAAGTTCCTAAAGTCTACACATAACCTTATGTCATGATTCTTTTTTCGTAGAGGTATTAAGTTTGAAACCCAAGATGAATGTCTAATGGGCTCAATGATACCTACATCCCTTAATTTAGTCAACTTAGTTTGCATTTTGGTAGTTAACAAGAGATTAATATGCCTTTCCTTTTATCTAAAAGGCTTGGCATCTTCTTTTAGAGGGATTTCATGTTGAGACAGGTATGCCCTATAGGCTTTGAGATCATCATATGACCAACCAAAGACATGTTTATATCTTTTTAGAACTCTTATCAAATTTATTCTTATCTCCTTACCGAGTCTTTTTCCAATGTATACTAACTATGGGGATGTTTCTGACCCTAGGTTTATTTCCTCTAGATCATCCACCTTAGCATTGGATTTTTGAGACATGTGAATATCATTTATTTTGAACATGCATTCCAACTCAACTAAACCCTTGGAGATATGATTACAAGGTAACTGCACTATTTCATTTCCGATGACATAATTTTTTCCATCAACAACTTCTTGATAAGAATCAAAATCAATTTGTTGACCATCATATTGATCTAACCCGTGAATGAACATTAAGATATCAATGTCATCTTCAAAAACTTGCCAATTTCAAATATTATCAGGCACAATAGGTCTACTCTTTATTTCTAATTTTGACACACCAGTCAGGGTAGCATCATTGTTTTTCAATGCAATATTTGAAAGGAAGTCTGCCATGATATTTTTTGATCTTTCCACCCACAGAATATTGAAAGCATCAAAGAATTCAATTCTATCCCAAACAACATATTTAGATAACTTAAGTTTGTCATCCTTTGTAGCATATTATGATCTAATCTGAGCAATGATTAACTGGAAATCTCCATGAACTTTTAAACATTTAATACCATGTTTTATTGCAATATCTAATCCTAGTATCAAAGCCTCATATTCAATGATGTTATTTCTGCATTGGAAAGTTAACAAAAATGAGTACTTGAAAGTAGTACCTGGTGGGGATATAAGTAAAACACCAGCTCCTAAGCCTTCTTTCGAGAATCCTCCATCAAAGTACAACTGCCATAATCCATCTTGTTGCAAGAGCAACTCATCAACAATTGGATCATTATTTTGAAGTTGTGGCACAATTTCCTCACCTATGAAGTTGTTCATATCAATATCAATATAGTAATTTAGATCCTCTAGTGCTACCATCTCAATCATCACTAAAAAGTGAGGTTCTCTATACAAATTTACCTCAGTACTATTTAAAGGTATAGTTGCATATGATAGGTCTAGTTGCAACTTTCCTCCCACTGTTGCTGCCCACTTTCTTGATAGTAGCACACCATAATGAGGTTTGGTATCAACTACTACCACATCCATTTTGTAAGTAGCCTCAATGAATGTAACAATATTTACCTCTATTCCAACCAAAGTACCTACCATAGGAACTGATCTATTGTCCATGACTAACATCTGCCATTGGATGTATCATCTTGTAGCCCTAGTTCCTTCATAACATGGTAAGGCATCACAGTAGCTACAACACCAGAGTCAGTCATACAATTCTTCAACAATAATTTATTTACAATCAGAGTGATATAAAAAGGATCAATGGAGGATGGATCTTGGGTCACAATATTTCCAACATAAAATTTGGAAAACCCTTTGGTTAGCTCAGGTCCTACCATTGGCTTCATATTTTTTGGCACAATAGGAATGCCATCTTGCTCATTTATCAGAGCCAAAGCTGTGGCCTTATGCTCTTTTATTTTTATGATCTCTAATAAAGGGATTGATAGCTACATCTAATCCAAAGCATGTCTCATGTCAAAAATTGGGGCCTCATTAGAAAGATCAGACAAATCCTTTCTTCCACCAACCTTTTTGTTTTTCTTTTCTATAGCAATTTCCTCATTTTTGTTAGCACTTTAGACAACAAAAAATTCCATCTTGTTGTTGCTATTTTTTCTTGGGAAAGCACTTGATTTAGGAGAAACCTTATTCTAAGAATCATCCTTAACAAGGACTGACCTTGGGATTCCTTGATCAGAATCAACCTTTCTATTTCTTAGGTTATATGAGGATCTAGCCTAAGAAATTGCATCCACATTCAAAGTCTTGATTTCTTCTTTACTAGGCCTTCTCCAATGAGTACCTTTTACTTCTAGTTTGATCATATTTGTTTGACAAGTTTTTTCATTAGATCCCTCAGGATCAGAATGGGAAAATACTTGTTGCTCATAAACCAAGAAAATTCTCTTTTTATGATCAACATAAACTAATGTCTCTTCATCATCTGAAGAGGAAAGTTCTTCCACCTTTTGAGTGGTGAACATATTTACTACTGGCTTTTCAGATCCTTCATGATCTCTTGCAGGTGGATCTCCTGGCTCATTTCCTAGAGCTTGGACTACAACACATTGGTAAGGTGAGTGAGGCATGTGATAGGGCACACACCATGGGATATTTTCCACATTATGTGTTGTATTCTTCTTCAAGGGGTTGAGAGTATCCCTCCCCTTTTGTGGCTCATGGTTGTCAAAAATAGGTTTTCCATCCTTCTAATTTTTTTTATATGTCTGGTCATGTGACCTAGGAAATCTCTTCTACCTTTGAAATGGTGGTCTATTATATTGAAAACTTTTCCCACCCTTATCAAATCTAGCAGACATATCATTTACAATATTGGCCAATTTGTCAACCTTGTCATCTTGTTTGGTAGGTTTGACAACATGTGATCTAGTTTCTTTCGACAATTTACCTTCATCCCTCTTATACATTTCACCAGATGCTTTCCTATTACTTTCAATAGTTATGGCTAATTTGAAAGAATCTCTCAAAGTACATGGGGTTTTGTCTCTTAAAAGGTAAGACATTTTTCCTTCTACAGCATTGAAGTATGTGGTCAGAAAAACCTCGTCATCCAATCTTAAAACTTGAAATAACTTGTACATAGCCTTTTGAAATATACCATTGAATTTTTTCATGCTCTCATTTACATGCTTCTTAATATTATTGAATACACTAAGCATATAACTAGAATTAACATGTTTGACATATTGTTCTTTGAAGCTTCTGAAAAACTCATCCCATGAAGTAATACTATTTTTAGGAAAACCTCTGTACCAATCCCTAGCATCTTCTATTAGTGATTGAAAAAAGAGTTTCATAACAACATCTTTATTTTCTATTTCATAATCATTTACCTTATCTGTAAAATATTTAAGATGTTCTTCACATGTAATAACATTGTTACCAGTGAACTTGGGGATCTTGTCTCTTACCTCATTAGGAATAGAATTTGGTTGACCAGGGATACCATCAAAGAACAATGGTCGGTATCTATCTAGATGAACTAGCCTCCTTTGGAAATTCTGTGAAGCTTGGCCTCCACCTCCTCCAATATTCTAATGTGAAGTATTCCCACCAAGACCACCAACTAATGGGACTATGGGAATGAAACCTTGGACTAGTCTTTGGACCATTTTCTTAGAGCCCAAGGCTTGGAGATTATTCATAGGAGCACTTTATTGATATAAGGGTAATGTACCACCAATAATAGGGACTGAGCTACTAGCACTTGTACTCATATTGGCATGCAGGAATGCAAATTTATTTTTCATCTCATCTACAGCTACCTCCAATTCTAACTTCTCTAATTGGAAAGCCATATCCTCTTTGGCCTTTCTAGCCTTCTCTACTTCTAAGTTAGCCTGGGATATTGCATTAGGATTAGCATCACTCCTTTTGGATTTATTTATGTTGATCCCAACCATTTTTTGCTTTCCCTTATCAAATACACCCATTACATTATTTCTAGGATTCTCATTTCTTTTGACCTCTAATGGATGCAACTACCTCAAGACATGGCCTTCACCCTCAAATTCATCCTTATTAGGATTAAACCCATTTGTATTGACCTTTTTTCTCAAAGCATCCATATCACCAAATGAATCAGAGTCTAAACCCCTAGATCTTTGATTCAGACTTTCATCCTCAAGTTTATTTTTCTTTGTCTTTCTTATGAGCTCCTGTATTTCCATGAGCAACTCATATTTTTCCTATTCCCACTGTTCTTTTCTTTTAGAATTTTCTACCAATTGTTCCTGGTCCTTTTTTATCAAAGCTATGATTTCATCCCTCAATTCCTTAGAATCATGAGAAACAATCTCAGCAGGAGAGGTCTCTTCATTCTGGTCCAAATTTTCACATGCAGGAAAGAAACCAATGTTTATGAATTCATCTTCTTGAGGAGGACTAACTGACTCAGGGTTCATTCTTCTAAGGAGTTCAAGATTTTTAGAAAAAGAGGGGGTCTTTCTTGGGATAGGTATTGGAGCATGTTCTTTAGCTGGCCTAGGAGAATAATGGCTGAATACTTCTCTTTTGTACCATTTCCTTCTAGTAGGTGTATGTAATTCTTTTCCCATATTGCTTTCTGGGTGATCCCTATAGTAAGACCTATTATTCCTTTGCCTACTCAGTAATTTTGACAAATTTTCTCAATAAATTTCTTTATGCTTAACCAACAACTAGTAAACATAGATTTCAGAGTTTCCACCCACCCACTTGTGGGGATAGATGATGAAGGGTGCTCCCCTTAATGCCACAAACACATAACAGAAATAGAGAAACAACAACAGTAATATGCAAGAATAGAAAATTGGCTTCTTATTATCTCCACAAATGTGGAATTACAAACTTTCAAAATTACAATATGCAAAGCCACATGGGCATTCCCTTACAATATTCTGTAGGACAAAGCCTCGAACTATTACCCAGATCTACTACCCAGAACTATTCTGAACTGCCTAAGACAATAATACAGCCTTCCTTATATAGGCAATTTTTCCACCGCCTGGGAAGGTTCCAAAATTTTAGCCAATAAGGCCGACCAAACTTAGAATTATCTTATTTTACATTTTATTACATCATAGTCGGCTCAAGATAACCTTTGAAACCCGAACAAAAATTTTGAAGAAAATTATTTTCTGCCATTTCAGGTGGCCCAACTTTCGAAGACCATAAGTCATCACTAGTTGACCCGATTGGCTATTATAACCCCATTTCAGAAATGCCACGAAGCGCACTACAGGCTTGACCCATGCAAGCGCCCATCACCCAAATTTTTGACCTCATTCGGGGCCTCTAAAGCCTTCAAAACTGAGTTCAAAGTTTCTATACCCTGCTGCCAATACTGAAAATCTTCAATATCTTCCAATATACACTTGATCTGGCAATGAAACTTTACTGGAAGACTTATATGACCAAAATGAACCTCCAAGAAAGAAATCAGATCATTCTGAGCACATACAAAAATGACCAAAAATAGTAACTTTCCATAAATAGCAGCTCTGCACAAAATAGCCCTTATTGAATACAAAAACAGAAATATTTTTGGGTGATGCAAGATTGCTCTTACACCCAAGATGCTCCTGCATTAGACACCCGGGGTAATTTGAGAAGTGACCCTGTCACGACTCAGGTGTGCAGAGGAAAACCAAGACGGCTAACCTCCTCCTTTGTCGGCCATGATGAATCTTCAACAGGTCGTCCTTTCCACTTGACCATGTATTCTTCATATGTCCTGTTCCTTGTGCTTCTGCCAACATGACTGTCCAGTATATCTTTGATCTCCTTAGTGTCTGAACTAGTTGCTGGAATACTCCACTGTGCTGCTGCAACCTCATCTTCAACACCTCCTTCGTGATACTCTGTCAAATCTGAAATGTTAAACACTGGTGAAATATTCAGCTCACTAGGCAATTCTACCTCATATGCATTTCCTAAATCATGCTTCTTCAGTATCTTACATGGCCCAAACTTCTTCATTTTCAGCTTGTTATATGTACCAACTGGAAACCGCTCGTTCCGCAAATGAACCATGACTTCATCACCAACCTGAAATTTCTTACACCTCCTTTTCTCATCTGCCTTAGCCTTATACTATGCATTCATTTTGGTAATATGCTTCCTCACCTCCTCATGGATGTTCTTCAAGTGTTCTGCAAAATCCTCAGCTTCAGCACTACTTATTTCTCCTTTATCTATCTTTCTCAATTCAGATGCATTTCTTGAACTACTTCCATATACAATCTAGAATGGTGATTTATCAGTGCTCCTATTGACAGAATTATTGTATGCAAATTCTGCCTGTGGTAAAATCAAATCCCATCCTGTTGGCTTATCTCCAACCAAACATCTCAGCAAATTTCCCAAACTCCTATTCACCACTTCTGTCTATCCATCAGTTTGTGGATGATGTGATGAACTGAACTTCAAATCTATCTTCAACTTCTTCCACAATGTATGCCAAAAATATCCAACAAACTTAGTGTCCTGATCTGAAACTATGGTCTTTGGCAAACCATGAAGTCTCACTACTTCTCTGAAAAATAATTTTGCTACATGAATAGCATCATTAGTCTTCTTGCAGGGAATGAAATGCGCCATCTTTGAAAATCTGTCAACCACTACAAAAATTGAATCATGTCCCCGCTGAGTCCTCGGTAAACCCAGAACAAAGTCCATGCTGATATCCTCCCAAGGCTTCTTTGGTACAGGTAATGGCTGATACAACCCTGTATTCTGCTTCACTCCTTTTGCCATCTGACATACCCTGCAACTTTGTACAAACTTCTTCACATCTTGCTGCAACTATGGCCAATAGTAATTCTCACTAACCAAAGAAAGGGTTTTGTCACGACCAAAATGTCCAGCCAATCCTCCGCTATGCTTCTCCTTGATGAGATTCTCCCTCATAGAACTTCGTGGAATGCACAACTGACTCCCTCTGAATAGCATATCATCCTGGATGATGAAATCCAACCATTTCATCCTGTCTAGAGTAACAGGTTCTGTACAAGCTTTCCAAGCTTCACCAAAATCAGGATCCTCTGGATACAAATTCTTGAGTTCCTTGAACCCAACCACTTCAATCTGCATTTCTGTCAGCAATAGTTACCTTCTGCTAAGAGCATCTGCAACCCTATTAGACTTTCCACTCCTGTGTTTCAAAACAAATGTATAACTCTGCAAAAACTCAACCCATTTCAAATGCCTTTGATTCAATTTTCCTTGACTATTCAAATATTGCAAAGCTTGATGATCAGTATACAAAATAAAATCCTTAGGAAGCAGATAATGTCTCCACTTCTTTAATGCCTAAACTATAGCATAAAATTCCTGATCATAAATAGAATATTTCCTCTTGGCATCATTTAACTTCTCACTGAAATAAGCAACAGGTTTACCTTCTTGGCTCATAACAGCACCTATTGCAGTACCACTAGCATCACAATCTACTTGAAACACTTTATTAAAATCTGGAAGTGCTAAAACAAGTTGTTCTATAACTTTTTATTTCAACAATTGAAAACTTTTTTCTGCCCCATTAGTCCACTTAAACTCTTTTCTATCCCCTCTCATTCTTTCAGTCAAGGGTCCACAAATACTGCTAAAATTTCTGATAAACTTTCTGTAAAAGCTAGCCAGACCATGAAAAGATCTTACCTCAGTAGCACTCCTTGGAGTAGGCATTCAAAGATAGCCTGTACCTTCTTTGGGTCCATTTTAGACCTTCTCCTGAAACTACAAATCCCAAATACACTAACTCTTTCTTCACAAAATTGTACTTCTTCAAATTAATCAATAATTTCTCTTTTCTCAACTTCTCAAATACCATACGAATATGCATCATATGCTCATCCAATGTCTTACTAAAGATCAAAATATCATCTAGGTAAACAATGACAAACTTACCCAGAAATTATTTCAGAACCTCATTCATGAGCCGCATGAAAGTGCTCGGTGCATTGGTTAGCCCAAAAGACACGACTAACCACTCATATAGTCCTTCCTTTGTCTTGAAGGTAGTCTTCCATTCATCTCCTTCTCTAATCCAAATCTGATGATATCCACTCTTCAGATCTATCTTTGAGAAATATACAGCTCTACTCAAACAGTCCATAATATCATCCATTCGTGGCAATGGAAACCTGTACTTGATTGTGATCTTGTTTATTGCCCTAGAATCTGTACACATCCTTCATTCTCCATTCTTCTTTGGTGCTAATACTGCTGGTACAGCACAGGGACTCAGAATCTCACAGATCAATCCTTTCTGTAACAACTCATGTACTTGTCTGTTCAACTCCTCACTTTTTGCAGGTGTCATTCTGTGTGCTACCTTGTTCGGCAAACTCACTCCTGGGATCAAGTCCATCTAATGGCTGATCTTCTTGACTGGTGGTAATCCATCAGGCACATTATCGGATACAATATCCTGAAACTCATTCAACAAATCTGCAACTTCTACAGGGACATCTTCTACTTCCTTTTTACCAGCTTTTGGAATTAAAGTAAAACATACATGCTCATGCCTCGTACCATCTAGGAAATTTCTTCCATCAACAAAAGTTATCCTTGCATTAACACATACCTTTTCTTTGGTCTCCTTCAATGGTTTTAGCTTATGTCGCACTCCATCCTTTGTCAGGGAATAGGTATTCACACAACCATCATGTACAGCACATCTGTCAAACTGCCATGGTCTACCCAACAACATATGACATGCATCCATAGATATGATATCACACAATACCTCATCTTGGTATCTGCCAACCTTGAACTTTACCAGGCACTGTTCACTGACCATGACCTTGTGGTCATCCTGCACCCAAGCAATCCGATATGGATGTGGGTGTTTCTATCTCTTGAGCTTCAACTTTGTCACCATCTCTTCTGACACCAAATTGTCAGTGCTTCCACTATCAATGATCACATCACAACATTTACCCTCACACTTGCATCTAGTGCGAAATAGGCTCCTTCTTTGCTCAGGTTCATTCTCACCACTCAACAAGATTCTTCTGTTAATCAACGTTTCTCCTCTTTCAGCATCTTCAGAATTTGATGATCTGGCATCTTCATCTACATGTGCAACTCTGGCCTGGCCTTCATTTCTCCTGTCTATTCTTCCTTGGCACTGAGGACATTCAAATGCCCTATGACCTTCTTCTCCACAGTGAAATCATATTCCACGGAAGCCACCTCTTCCAGATCCTTGTCCTCTTCCTATTCCTCTCTGATCTCTATTATTCTGATCTTGGAAATGATTGAAATTATTTCCTCACTGATTCTGACTGCTACTAGCCTCATCCTTCTTTTTCGTATCTTCATTTCAGCCACCATAAGACCATCCACCAGATCGTCCACCACGACCTCTTCCATTTTGTCTGCTCTCAAACTTCTTGTTCAGCTTTTCCTCTAATTTTAGGGCAAACCGGTATGCCTCTTCAATACTGTTCATTCGAACCAGATTCAGCTCCTCCTGAATGCTTGGCCTTAACCCATTAAGGTATCGGGCAACTTTCTCCTTATCAGCTTCTGCATGGCCTATTCTAATGAGAAGTCGGTAGAACTCCTCTGTATACTCCTGAACAGATCTTCCTGCTTGCTTCAAACTCTACATTTTCTTTAGTAGGTCAAGCTCATAATCAACAGGAATGAACCATCCCTTCAATTTATCCACCATCCGATCCCATCTTGTGATTTTATCTTTTCCTCTTCTATTTCGCTCCAATTGAATTTCTTGCCACCAGATCTTCGCATGACCTTTCAATCTGGCCTTCGCAAATTTGGCCCTATCAGGATCATCAACATCTTCGTACTCAAAATATTCCTCACATTCATTGATCCAGTTAATCAATTCCTCTAGGTTAAGATTTCCAGAAAATGTAGGAACCTCAATCTTAGGTCTTTTCCCAATCTTGGAAATCGCCCGAAAAAGTCTTTCTTCCTCCTGGTTCACAATTTCAACTTCTTCTTCTTGATATTCTTCTTCGGCTTCATCCTCGCTTTCATCTCTGACATTAAGATTCATTCCTCTGTGAATCTCTTCTTGCAATAATTGCACTTGTCTCTGCAGCTCTCTAACCTCAGGTGTCACAGCACCAGCTCTTCCGCCACGTTCTCTTTGTGGAGGCATTTTCGCGATGCGCGCTGAAACCCTAACCACGGTCCTGGTGCAAACTGCCTCACAGTCGGTGATCTATTTACACACTCAAGAAAACCTGCTCTGATACCACTTGATGAAGGGTGCTCCCCTTAATGCCACAAACACATAACAAAAATAAAGAAACAACAACAGTAATATGCAAGAACAGAAAATTGGCTTCTTATTATCTCCACAAATGTGGAATTAAAAACTTTCAGAATTACAATATGCAAAGCCACATGGGCATTCCCTTACAATATTCTGTAGGACAAAGCCTCGAACTATTACCCAGATCTACTACCCAAAACTATTCTGAACTACCTAAGACAATAATATAGCCTTCCTTATATAGGCAATTTTTCCACCACCTGGGAAGGTTCCAGAATTTTAGCCAATAAGGCCGACCAAACTTAGAATTATCTTATTTTACATTTTATTACATCATAGTCGGCTCAAGATAACCTTTGAAACTCGAACAAAAATTTTGAAGAAAATTATTTTCTGCCATTTCGGGTGGCCCAACTTCCGAAGACCATAAGTCATCACCAGTTGACCCGATCGGCTATTATAACCCCATTTCAGAAATGCCACGAAGCGCTCTACAGGCTTGACCCATGAAAGCGCCCGTCACCCAAATTTTTGACCTCATTCAGGGCCTCTAAAGCCTTCAAAACTGAGTTCAAAGTTTCTGTACCCTGCTGCCAATACCGAAAATCTTCAATATCTTCCAATATACACTTGATCTGGCAATGAAACTTTACTGGAAGACTTATATGACCAAAATGAACCTCCAAGAAAGAAATCAAATCATTCTGAGCACATACGAAAATTACCAAAAATAGTAACTTTCCATAAATAGCAGCTCTGCACAAAATAGCCCTTATTGAATACAAAAATAGAAATATTTTTGGGTGATGCAAGATTGCTCTTACACCCAGGATGCTCCTACATCAATAGATTTATAAACTAGTCTTCAAATGCAATAATAAATAGTTAGCAAAAAAACTATAACAAGCTTTATTGCAGAAATATTTTAATGCTCCCCAACACAGTCGCCAATTTTATTAGTGCTCAAAATTGTAGATGATCAAAACTAATAAGAAACCTCTGATTCTTAACTCTAGTAGTCCCAATAGATGCATCAAACAATAATAATCACTAAGGTATTAAGGATCTGTGTCCTTCTTCACTTTGAGCCTTTAAGCTACATACATGTATTGCCTATTAGATTGAATAATAATCACTAAGGTATTGTTATTTGTATGCTTGATACAGATTTAAACATTTAACTCTTACAAAACTTTAAAGTAAATCATCATTTATATTTTTATTGATGGTGAAAATAGTGCAAACTAAGCAATGATCAGTGCCAAATCCTAGGGCATCAGAGTCATTAAACATACATCTACATAAAACTTCTCAACTCAAATAATCCCAAACCCCCAAATAAAATGCCTTACAAATTATCCTTTTATGCATACATTATATCATCAAATCCATGCATAAACACTAAAATCTCTGAGATAATCTATCCTTTTATGAAGATTGATGGTCCTGTTTTAAAGATTGATTGAACCCCACTATCTACCTTGTAGAAAGATATACCTAAAATGCCTTGCAGATTATATACATGAAGAAATCAAGTTCACATATGAACACAAAAAATAATATACATAGAACTTCATTATATTTTTATTGATAAACTTCTTTGTCAATACATTCTAAACACTAAGACTCCTTAGAATTAAAACACTAAAACCAGAAACTCCTATTACACTGAGAAATTCACCACCACCAAAAATTCATAAAAGTTACTATATATAGACAAACCATCTTGAACAAAATTTAGATGGTTTAGGAACAAACCCTAATACCAAAGATATGACATAGGACACAAAATACACCAAAATTGCAATCAGTTGTAGGCATCAAATTTGTAGGTTAGTTTGAGCACCAAGCCTTCTACAACAGTCTCCAAAAATAGCTTTAAATATGCCAGGTGTTATCAAAATACCTTAATGAACCTCTTCCTATTTGAACAAACAAGAATTTCAACCACCTTTCACAAAGTAACAGTCCTCTATTTTTTAATTGGTATGACATTTTGGAAAATAACTATGATCTAAGCGGCTCCCTGATATTTTGTTTTTTCACATTATTACCTGCAACTTTCCTTGGAAAATCACACTAATTCATTCATTTTGCCTCTGATTCATTGACTCAAAAAACCTTGGCAAAACCCCTTTAAGCAGTTTAAATCCTGACCGCAACGGTTAATTAATCAAGTTTAAAATGTGACTGTCAATCTCATCTTTTCCCGACACATCAGGCGGCTCTTGTTAATTTGCAACAGTTGACCAAGCCTTCAATCAATCGTTAAAATAGGACCATCAATCTTCACTAAAGAAAAGAATGAATGGTTGTCATAGCACCATGAAGAATAAAACCTTGTGCATCCTTTCTTTGCGACAATATGAACACCATCAGATCAAGGAAGATCGACGCTATATTAAAACCCTACAATTTTTCAGCCCCACCTGAAAACTTTGAAATCATCATCCAACTCAACCAATCAGAAACAAACACATCAAATATATCTATCAGAGGACCTACCTTTTTTGTTACCATCACATTGGATGGCTATTGCAAGATTGTGATAGACAAATCTTCTTACTATGGACATATGACAACCATTGATCTTTACTTTTTTTTTTAGGTTGAAAACCTTGGCCCCACAATCACTTGAAGCCAATAAGAAAGAAGCACTTGTGCACACCTTGCAATGGACCCACATGATGGAAGTGGTGAGTTGTAAGTAAGATCGACAGTTGTCACAACATCACAAAGAACAAGATTAAGCTTTACAGATGTGCAGCAACCATCGGATTAAATGATGTTTAAGATTTTAATCAAATGCTGACACTTAGGGAAATAAATCACTTAGGACTTAGGAAATATTAAAGGGGCACCGACTTAGGTAAATAAGAACTTATGGAAAAAGGCCCCACCTAATGGTTTTCAAAAGACATGGTGGATCATTTAAAGGATTCAAACTTAACACTTCTACCTTTGTAATGATTTAGGATTTCAAACTTACTTTTATTACTAGTCATGTGATGTGAGCAACCACTATCAACAATCCATTTATCAACTTTACTCACATATGAAATAAGTGTAATTCTCTCATCTTCATTAGAATCATCCTTCATAGCAACATAAATAACTTCTATATCAAAATCATTAGATTGACTAGTTTCACTGTCAGTTTCCTGTTTAGCAATGTAACAAGATTTCTTACCTTTCTCTTTGTAGTCCTTGTACCTTATGGGATCTCTGTCATTTATTTTGTCTTTATAATTTCTTTCCCTTCTTTCATCCTTGTCATTCCTACCAGGTATCTTGCTACAATATGGCCAACTTCATTAATGAAAAATTGATTATAGGAAGTTTACTTTGAATTTTTGTTTTCCTCTCGGTAGCCTTATAGCCATAAGTTCTTGAAGATCATCTAGATCATCATCAGAAGTATCACTCTCACTATTACTGTCACTATTTATACATCTTTATCTTCCTTTCATAGACTTATGAAGAACCATTTGAGACTTGAATAAGAATTCAATGTTGTGAGTAGTGAAATTATCAATATTAGATAACTCAAAAGTAGTAAGCCTACAAACAAGACCTTCCAAGGTTAGGACATTATCAGGAGTACATCTAGATTCTTGTATTGTAGGAACTATAATAGCATAGATAGGAAGTAGGGTTCTCAAAACTTTACTAATAATAGTTTCATCATCAATGTTTCCATTAGCTCCTCTAATAGAATTTACTACCTCTTTAACTTTTCCACAATACTAAAAAAAGTTTTCACTTTCTTTCATTTTCATTTCATCAAACTTACCTCTCAAAATTTTAGATTTGGCTCTCAGCACATTTGTGTCCCCACCATAGATAGCTGGTAGTGTGTCTCACATTAAGTTTTCATTAGTACAACCCTTGAAGTCATCAAATTTAGGATAACTTAGGGTAGATGAAATCTCCAACATTTCCTGGTTATGTTCTTGTTTTTCCTTCATCTTCTTAGTTGTAATAGGTACAATAACTGGTACATAAATATTTTCTACAAAATATTTTACTGAATGACCAATACCAACTAGGTAAATTTCATCAAACTCTTCCATGTAGGAAAGTAATCCTTATTCAGCTATGGTACCTCCTTTTCATACATCTTGATCATTAGCTTCAAGTACCTTTAAACTTTCTCCTTTGAAGCACTAACAACTTTGATACCAGTTTTCAGAATGATTTTGGAATAAATGAGAGGGGGAGGCATGAATCAATCATCATCAGGTCTAGATCTACCAATAGAACTTTGAAATTCATCAAAAAACTTAGATCTAATCATCAATTCACTCAGTCTCTATACAGTATAGCAGTAACATAAAACTTGCAGTCCATTATCAAAAAGTAATCAAATTGAAAAATATAAATCTTTCAACAACATTCACATCAAATAAAATTTAAAGAAGTATAACCCTAGGATTTAATGTGGAAACCCATTTTGGGAAAAACCACTAGTAACACAGTAATAAATTTTTACTCTTTTGAAGTGAGATATGTTAGAAGCTAACCTTGTTAAAGGTTTACAATACACACTGATGTGTGTGACCTTGTTAAAGGATTTAATCACCCTATTAAGAGTGGCCTGGTTAGAGGGCTTAAGAACATTCCATTAGAATGCCACCTTGATTAAAGGGTTTACAAAATGACTATTAGGTCAACCTGGATTAAAGGATTTTTATTGATACAATGGTTAGAATTAACAATAGGTTATGATATGAACTATACAACTCACTTTGCATATACAGATCCACTACATTCAAATGTTGATTTACTAAATTACCTTCATTACCATCTCCATATTTGATTTTCTTGAAAATATCTTCAAGAAATCACCTCAACGTTGTTCATCTCTTCTTAGCCTTCTTCTTAGGTTCATCAATCAGTAACATCAACCTCTTTCCACACACTTCATAACCTCATACTTAGGTCATCCTTATACCTCCTTGATTAGGTAGATTAATCTTTTGTCACTTAATCTATTCCGTAGATCTTAGGTTTATGTTAGATTCATCGAATCCTTCCATCATTTTGTTCTCCTCCTTTTTCTTCTAGATACTTCTCCAAACTTCTCGTTGAATCCATAAAAAAATCATTTACCATAAATTAAATACTGTAGATCATTCATTAATAATGTCAACACATTTTACATATCCCAAGAATTCAACCATGGCAACTGGAATTCTGAATTTCTTCACAAATAGTAAATTACTAATACTCGGTAAATACTGTGTTCATCTACTCAATCATCACTAGATATCTTGGTCATCACTAAAATTCTTCTTCTCAACAAATATTGTCTTTTCTTGGTTAATTATCTATTTTTCGATAATTACTGATGCTTGATCAACATTAAATTTTCTTGGCTTATACTAGAGCTCGGTCGACAGTAGTATCACTCAACTTAAACTGAATTTCTTAAATTTTTCTTAGTTATGCCTATGCTTCACATCTATTGACTTCTTCACTTAGTGTTAAAGATAAATAACACATTACCTTTTCAATGTGCCAACTAACCAAGTACCCATTGATGTATCACATAACTCAACCTTTCCTTAGGTCCTCTTGTTATCTCCTCTTTTCAAATCATCTTTATCAATCAAAATATATGGTACTCTACTAGATAGCAATTGTCTTACTAGTTAAGGTTTGACATCAATGACAATATAACAATTATTTTGATTGTAGTTTCCAACAGATCTCCTAACATGGAAGGAGCCTATCATTTACATGTTGAGTATGATGATGATTATGTCTCACAACCAGTTAATTTAATGGCTTGCTTAGGTGAGCCTCTTGTTGAGGAGGGACTCAATGATTAAAATTTAGATGGAATTTTATTAGTGGTTTTTCCATTTTGAGGATTTGAATATTTTACATTTGAAGTCTCTAATGCCATGATAGAAAATGATCGATGTTAATCAGGAAAAGATGGTTGCTTAGCATAAACAAGAAGAAATAAATGGTGAGGAGATAGAAGATGATCCTCATCTTGATGGATAGTTTGAATATGATTATTTTTCATTTGATTTTTAATAAGGTTTAAAATGGATCTTTGATAATGCAATCTATCATTCACCTATTCATTTATTTATTTATTTTTGGATTGAAATTGAATAAGAAAACTTGGAAATGCTTGAAATCAAATAGAATAAGATACATACCTCACAATAGAACAGATCTAGAAATACCTATTTTCTAAAGCCTGTGCACGATTTCAGAAGATTTTGCAACCAAATTCGAGACTAGAAAACTTTAAGACACAAAACCCAGAAAATTTTTGTCTTTCTAGTAGTAGGTAGTTTTTGACCCCAATAAAAGGTCATCCTTTACTTTGTTCATGGATCTCAAAATTTTTATGAAAAGGGTACTCATATTTGTGGTCCAATCCTCAAAACAATGACTGTAGATATCTAGAAAATGGTGTTTTCAGGGTGGCTATATAGGGTTTTGCCTTAGTCAAACCCCCATTTTGGTGATCTCCACCTCCACGAATAGCCGATTGAAATAGAATGTTTTTTTGTATTGAAAGTGTAATGCCAAGATCTAATCCTCTAGATTTAAATCCTAGCATGAATATGTATGAGAAAAAAATGCATAGATTTGAACATGACAAGAAAGCATACCAAGCCCCCGAGGCTAAAGTACTCACCAAACTCAGAATCTGTAATTGCTATCCCATGATTGTGTCTTTGAAAGCTTGAATATTTGAAAATGGTGGATAAAGCAGGAAGGGTTCTCTCTTTCTCCAAATAGATGTTCACAATGGTGTGTTCACAAAGATGCTTGATATCAATAATGGCTTGATCTTCTATATCATCCTCTTGCAATCTTGCATCCCCACTTCACCATAAATTTCTTGCTTGATGTCCTTGTTCATGAAATCATCTCCTTGAGAGAACTTGATCATGAAATTTCTTGGTAGATCCTTGATGTCGAAAATGACAGAAAATGAGAGTCTTTATATAAAGGTTTCAAGGTGAGGCTCCTAGAGTAATGTGATGACCCATAATTCAAATTTCACCTTGAATTATGGTCCAATAATAATAACCAACTAAGGAGGGAAAATAATGAAATGAATTTTGAATTAAAACCTTTCCATACTCATATTTGAAGGCCCAACATTGATTTCAGGGCCCACTGGGACCAAATCTAAAAAGTGGAACAAATTCTAGAGGAGGTCAAAGATGACCTCCTCTTTGACCTAGGTCAGGAATGAGGTTGATGCAGGAGTATCTTGGGTCCTTAGAAATCCTATGTCACCAAAAAGAATTTGAAGTTATTTATGTTGCTTGACTCCTGCTTTAACTGAGTTGGTTGGTTTCCTTTGGTTACCGAGCATGGTTGGTTGTTTCCTGGGCGGTTGGTTGTTTCACTAGTGCTCGATGTTGCTTATCATTTGCTCAGTTGTCCTTGCTCACCAATGGGTTTAGTTTTAGTTTTAGTTTTAGTTGGGGCCAACTTGTGCATTTATATTATATCATAGATTTAATATTTTTATCCATCATTGGGAAGCGTGTGGTCATAAATTTGACTTTTACTTCTATTAATTATGGATCTGAAGGTTGACTCATTTTGGTAGACTCTTGTATAAATGTAGTTGTTGGGTTAGAATTTAGGTAGTTCTGATAGAAGATAGATAGTAGAAATTAGAGTAGCAGCAGATCCTCACATGTTTAAGGACCTCTAAGATTCATTGTAATATCTGGCCAAAATTGGGAAGGCCTTATAGCCTAACATGTATGATTTTATTTGATGAAAATATATGAAAGTCTTTGCATTCTCTCTCTCATTGTTGTGTTTGTTAGCTTTTGCATGTGTTGAGAAGGCTTGGATCATCAGGGTGTGCCATCCTTTGGCCCCTCTTGACCTCTACCCTATGTTAGGTGGTATCAGAGCGAGGTGAGATCTTGATCCAGGTCTATGGATCTAGGTTTGTAGGTTCCTCTTGAAGCCCTAGTTGATTGTTGTGGGGTAGCAGATTGCGATCTGACCTGCAATTATAGAAGGTTATCAAGATGGTTCATGGGAGGTGAGATGCAGATCTAGGATTGACAAATATGCTAAGACAGATTGCTGCTAGGTTGGAAGCAATAGAGACAACCCAAAGAAGAGGCAGACATCTTGAAGATGTTAGTGATAATGAAGTTGAAGAAGAAAAAGAAAATGAAGAACCTACACCTATTATTTATCAAGGTGAAGAAATTTTTTTGAAGGCTTTGAAAAGTTTGAAGTCTACACCACATTTCAATCCCCTTGAATATGGTGGAAAGCTAGATTCTGATGAATTGGTGGACTGGATCACCGAGATGGAAAAGTATTTTGAATATGAGAATATCCCTAAGGATAAGAAGGTGAAGATTGAAAGCACTAAGTTGAAGAGTCATGCATCCTGATGGTGGGAACATCTACAATTGGATAGGAAAAGGAAAGGTAAAGACAAGATCAAGGTATGGAAGAAGATGGGTAATAAATTGAAAGGAAAGTTCTTACCCTGTGATTATCGGATTAACCTAGTTCAGTGAATGCAAAGTCTAAGGTAGAAGGATAGCTCGGTAAAAGAGTATACTGAGGAATTCTATAGATTGGATATCAGATTTGGACATGATGATGATGATGTGGAAAGAATTGGTAGATACCTAAATGGTTTGAGGGTTTCCATCCAAGAGGAGATCAACTTGGTTAAGTTGGAGAACATTGAAGAGGCTTATCCATTTTCTTTAAAAGCTGAGGAGAAACTGAACAAAAGACATGAGAAAAGATAGAGAGGTTGAGGTGGTTGATTCCATAGAGGAAGAGGTAGATCTAATGGTGAAAATGGTAGATCTGAACCTGAGAAGAAAAATCTGGACAAAGAAAAGACTAAGTGGAAAGGTGAAAGTTCATATAGAGGAAGAGGCAGTAGCTACCAAGGTGATTATAGTAGAGGAAGTTTCCAAGGAACTTGTTACAATTTTGGAGAAGAATAACATAGATCTTTTGAGTGCACACATGCAAGTAAGAAGACTAGTAGCAGTAGAAACTATAGTGCAAGAAGAGCCACTGAATGAACCCGAGAAGGAAAATAACTTGATGGTAAGGAGAGCACTATGGAATGAAAGTAAAAAGGAAGATCTAGTAAGAAAAATTTTGTTCAAGACTAGATGTAGAGTTTTTGATAAATTTTGGAAGGTAATCATTGATAGTGGTAGCTCAGAGAGCCTGGCATCTGAAGAGATGGTCACAAAATTGCATTTGGAAAGGCTGAAACATCCAAAACCCTATCAGATTTTATGGATCAAGGATGAGCATACACTCCTAGTAAGTGAAAAATATTATGTGAATTTGAAAATTGGGAAATAATATGATAAGTGTAAACACCTAAAAATGGTCACCTAGACTATTAGCCCCTTTTGCTAAATCAACAATTGCTTATTCTTGATCAAATCCTAGTTCCATCATTTATTCAATTATTTTCTATGGGCTAACCATTTTATCCTAAGTCTTTATTTATTTAAAAGGAATATTTCCTCCCCTTTTAATAAATAAAAAGCCCCCACTTTTCCTCTTATCCTAAGTTGCACAAATAAAGCATTATTCTTATTTTATAAAAAGGGAAAAAACACTTTTTGTCTCATATGGACACAAAAGTCAACTCTTATTTTCTCATTGGAGGATATTTGTGCACGTGGATTTCTCCTCTTTTAAGCTCCACCATTGATTAAATCTTTTGCCTCTTAATCTCCATGGTCCATTGATTTTTCACCTCCTATAAAAGAAGAGCTCTCTTCCTCATTTGCACACACAAATTTTTATGCTAGTGTTATGCTACAGGTTTTCTAGGTCATCTTGGAGCTTTTGGAGATATTCTTGCATCTAGGGTTTGAAGATTTGGAGCATTGTTGGCATTCATCTTGGATCTTCATGAACACTCTATCTTCTTGTCTTCATTCTTGCATCATCATGGCTTTCTTGCTTCATAGTTAGATTTCATTTCTTGCATAGTAGTTTCATTTTCATGGCATTCTTAGTTTAGATTTTCTTTATGCTTTAGATTAATTCATTGAATCTCCCATTGCATGGTTTACTAGCAAGGTTATAGGCTAAATAGCTCTAGCTGAGAGCATTCTTAAAAACCCTTGCACTCCATGCCTAGGGAGCTATGGATCGATTTGTGAGGGCTCATTCTTGAGTTTCCTTACATGTAATGATTCATAGAAGTGTGACACATTTATAGCACACAATAAGGTGTTGTGTGATATCATGCCTATGGATTGTTGTCATGTTTTGTTGGGTAGACCTTGGAAATATGATAGACATGCTATATATGATGGGAGATTGCATAAGTATACAATTGTGGCTAATGGAAAGAAACAAATCTTGTTACCATTAATGGAAGAACTTGTTAGTAATGTTTTCACATTGCTGAAAGTTTGCTTGATGGAAGGAAGAAATTTTGCAAAAGATTTGAAGAGGAATGATGCATGTTTTGATGTGATTCCTGACAAGCCAAGTAAGAAAACAAAAGATAATGTTCCTAAGGAGATTGATAGGTTACTCATTGAGTATAGTGAAATCATTTCTAATAATATAACTAATGGTTTGACACCGAAGATAAGCATTGACCATTGTATGGATCTAATCCCTGGAGCTAGTTTACTGAATAAGGCACCTCATCGGTTGACACCTACCGAGAATCAAGAATTAAACCGATAGATTCAAGAGTTGCTAGAGAAAGGTTTGATTAGAGAAATTTTGAGTCCTTGTGTAGTACCTATTATATTGGCACTGAAGAAGAATGGAGAATGCATATTGATTCCAGAGAAATCAACAAGATAATAGTGAAGTATAGGTTTCCTATATCAAGGATGGATGACATAATGGACAGTTTGACTCGAGCAAAGTATTTCACAAAGATTGATTTGAAAAGTGGGTATCATTAGATTAGAATTAGAGAAAGTGATGAATGGAAGACCTCTTTCAAGACAAAAGAAGGTTTGCATGAGTGGTTTAATTAATGCACCAAGTACTTTTATGAGGCTGATGAATGAGGTTTTGAAGAAATTCTTTGGTAAATTTGTGATTGTATATCTTGGTGATATCCTGATATTCAGTAAGACCATAGAAGAACATTTGTTGCATATTAGACAAGTTTTTCAGATATTGAAAGAGGAAAAATTGCTAATAAATCTAAAAAAGTGTTCATTCATGAAAGAGGAAATTGTGTATTTGGGATTTGTGATCTTAGATAATGGATTGAAGATGGATCCTAAAAAGGTTGAAGCTATTTTGAATTGGCCTACACCTATGAATGCTAGTGAGGTAAGATCATTTCATGTTTTGCCAAGCTTTTACCAAAATTTCATAAGGAATTTTAGTTCAATTTGTAATGCTATGACTATGACTATGTGAGGAGACAAAAGAGAATTCAAGTGGACACATGGAGCTGATAAAAGTTTTGAGACTCTAAAGTAGAAAGTTGTTGAATTACCTGTTTTGGCATTACCTGATTTCAGTAAAGTATTTCAACTAGAATGTAATGCAAGTGGAAGTGAAATTGGAGCTGTGTTGAGTCAAGAAGGTAAACCTATTGCTTTCTTTAGTGAAAAGTTGAATGATGGTAGAAGGAAATATTCTTTGTATGATCAAGAGTTTTATGCTATTGTTCAAGCATTGGAAAAATGGAGACAATATTTGATACCGAGTGAATTTGTGTTGTATATTGATCATAAGGCTTTACACTATTTGGGTAGTTAGAATAAATTGAATTAGAGACATATGAAATGGGTTAAGTATTTACAGAGTTATACATTTCTGATAAGGTATAAGAGTGAAGTCACTAACTGAGTTTCTGATGGATTGAGTAGAAGAAGATCTTTGATGATCGAGATGAAAATTGAAGTTGTTGGTTTTGATGAGATGAAAGGTTTGTATGAAAATGACCCTGATTTTTCTGAGCCATGGAGAAAGTGCAGAGCACCTATACAAGATCAACAAGATACCAAATGGGATGAATATTTTATTCAGGAAGGTATGTTGTTCAATGGTATTTAGTTGTGTATACTGAGAAGAGTAATAAGAACTAATTTGATAAAAGAGAAACATAGTAGTGGTTTGGCTGGACATTTTGGCATTGAAAAAACATGGAATTTGTTGAAGGAAAAGTAATTTTCACCACAGATGTATAAAGATGTTAAAAAATTTGTGAAAATTGTGGAATTTTTCAAGTTACAAAAGGAGTAAGTCAGAATATTGGTTTGTATGTAATGATTGTTGTACCTGAGAAACCTTGGATTGACATCAGTATGGATTTTGTTCTTGGCTTACCAAAGATAGTAAGGGGTAATAATTCTATATTTTTTTTTGTGGATAGATTTTCTAAGATGGCACATTTTATACCTTGTAGCAAGACATCAGATGTAGCACATGTAGCAGATGTTTTCTTTAAGGAAATTGTAAGATTGCATGGATTACTGAGGAGTATTATCTTTGACCAAGACAGTAAATTTGATGGGTACTTTTGGAAGACCCTTTGGAAGAAATTTGGTACTGAGTTGAAATATAGTTCTACATTTCACCCACAAACTGATGGATAGATTGAAGTTGTAAACAAAAGTTTAAGAAATCTTTTGATATGTTTAGTTGGAGACACACCGAGTAATTGGGATTTTGTATTGGCACAAGAAGAGTTTGCATACAATAACTGAATGAGTAGGAGTACTGGAAAAATACCATTTGAGATTGTGAATGTCATAAAACTGAGAGGAATATCTAATTTGAGAGATATTGATGATGAAAATAAGATAAGTGCTGAAGGAGTAAAGTTTGCTGAGTACATGAAGACATTGCATGAAGATGTGAAGCTAAAGCTAGAAGATAGTAACCATAAAGTCAAAGAAAGAGATGATAGATCATGAAGCCATAAGACTTTTGATGTTGGTGATGAAGTGATGGTTCATTTGAAGAAAAACTGATTTCCTGTTGGAACATATGCAAAGCTAAAGATGAAGAAGTTTGGACCTTGCAAGATTTTGAGGAAATTTGATAGTGGAAATGCATATAAGATTGAGTTACCTGATGACATGGACATATCACTGATTTTCAACATTTCTGATTTGTACGAGTCTCATGAACCTAATGAAGAAATGAAAATATCAACAAAATATCCTAAGCAGTAGAATGAAGAAGTGGAGCAGATTTTGAAGGAAAGAGTTGGCAAGAGCACAAGAGGAAAAAAATATATGGAATATCTAGTAAAGTGGAAGAATAGACTAATGGAAGATAGTTCATGGATTCCATAATCTGAGTTGGATGTAGCTCGGATCATACCTGCTAAATGATTCAGAGAATCATTTCTAAATAACCCTAGGTGTCTGATGCAGGAGCATCTCGGGTCCTTGGCAATCATGTGTCACCAAAAAGAATTTAAAGTTGTCTTTGTTTCTTGGTTCCTACTTTAACCAAGTTGGTCAGTAGTTGGTCAGTTTCCTTTGGTTACCAAACATGGTTGGTTATTTCCTAGGTGGTCAGTTGTTTCATTGGCACTCGATGTTGCTTATCTATTACTCAGTTGTCCTTGCTCACCGACAAGTTTAGTTTTAGTTTTAGTTGGGGCTGACTTGTGCATTTATATTGGATCATGGATTTAATGTTTTTATCCATCATTGGGAAGCATTTGGTCCTAGATATGACCATCACTTATATTAATTATGGATCTGAAGGTTGAATCAGTTCGGTAGACTCTTGTATAAATGTAATTGTTCGGTCAGGGTTTAGGCAGTTCTTATAGAAGATAGATGGTAGACATTAGAGTAGCAGTATATCCTCACATGGTTGATGACTTCTAAGATTCATTGTAATATTTTTCCAAAATTTGGAAGGGCTTATAGCCTTGCATGTATGATTTTGTTTGATAAAAATATATGAAAGTCTCTACATTCTCTCTCTCACTATTGTGTTTGTTAGCTTTCCTGTGTGTTGAGCAGGCTTGGATCATCAGGGTGTGCCATCCTTTGGCCCCTCTTGACCTCTTCCTTGCATTAGAGGTAGACGCTAACCTAGGTCAAGGATGACCTCAACTCTAATGTAGGTTAGGGTCTAGGTCATCTTTGACCAAGAGATCCAGATCTTTCCAAAATTAGGGACAAAAGGTCCTGGGGATGCCCGAAGACCTAGAAATGGTGTCACCATGAGAAAAATTACCAAGGAGAGGAAAAAAATCCTATGATGTTCATGATGAATGCTAGGAGGACCTATTTCTAAGTCCTACCTAGAAAATAGAGTCATGGAAGAAGGAAATTAAGGAGAATCCTTGGGACGCTAACCCTAATTTCACCTAGAATGAAGAAATCAAGTATAGAATGCATCCTAAATGCAAGTCTAACATGATAAATATACTAAAAGAGGATGCTAAACCTATCAAGATGGAATTTCATCCATTTTAAGATGATACATTTATCCCCCACTTTAGTGTAGATATGAAACTACATGAAGATGCAAGCTAAAGTAAGAAAACATCATAGTAAATAAAAAGGATATAGCCAAGTCCTCAATGTAGAGATCCTACATAAAATAGTTAGAACCAACAATACACAAGGTTAATGAAAATCCATAAATCACTTAGAGCTTACTATATGATAATTGACAAGTGCATAAATCCCCTTATGCACCCCCTATTTTGGTTTTCTACTTCAGAAGGGTGAAACAGGATGATAAGGATAACTCTATTCACTATATATGTAGTTGATTGTAAAGCTCATTCCTAAACCTATTAGGAGGTCCCCAACCTTCCTAAATTTTTTCAGGGAACTAGGTATTTGAATCATGGTTCCAATGCCACTGACAACACTGAAAATAGACTTACTGAGCTCAAGTTATGATGAAAAGAGTGGATGTCTATCTAAATGCATAAGAAGGGAAATCCAAGTTTACCATGAGAAAACCCTAAAAGAAACCCTAATAAAACCCTAATTTGAACTATAAATATGAATAAGGAAGAGATACTTACTCATTCTTACCATTTGTAGATTCAAAAAGAGAAAGAAAGATGCTGAGGAGAGAAGAACTTTGAGCGACACACATAGAGCTGTTGAGGCATAGTCTGGCTACTAGACCATCACTTCCTGAGGTGAGTTTGCTATTGTCTACTTTTGTACTTTCCAAATTCCTTTTTTTCATAGGAAAGGTCGACCCGATCCCCTAGAGGTTGACCCTGACCTATCTAGGCTGACTTTGACCCATGAAAGTCAACATTGACCAGAGGGTTTTTGCCTATTTTTGGATGAGGTCATCCTTGACCTAGTAAGGTTGTCATTGACCTAGTAAGGTCATCCCTAACCTAACTAAGGTCAACTTTGACCTAGTCAACCTAGATTTGCAGATTTGATGATGTGGATGACTGATATGATGTCTGTTTGTTTTTGCAGGACTTGGTCCATCTTCGAGAGCATCCCTTTGGAGTGTTGCTAGTCATGGTCAGAGAGAGATTGTCTGAGCTTAATGATGATGAGATGCAATTACTGAGAGTTGTGGGATGATACTAGGTATCAGTCCTTCCACATATTAGACTACACCAAGCCATGCTATTGGCTCTAATAGAGAGGTGGGATGAGGTTTCAAGGTGAGGATCCTAGAGTAATGTGAGGACCCATAATTCAAATTTTACCTTAAATTATGGTCCAATCAAAATAACCAACTAAGGAGGGAAAATAATTAAATGAATTTTAAATTAAAACCTTTCCACACTTGGATATTAAGGCCTGACATTGATATTAGGGCCCGCTAGGACAAATTTGAAAAGGGAAACAAATTCTAGAGGAGGTCAAAGATGACCTCATCTCTGACCTAGGTCAGGGATGACATCGAATCTAACCTAGGTCAAGGTCTAGGTCATTTTTGACCTAGAGATCCATATCTTTCTAAACTCAGAGATAGAAGGTCATGGGGATGCTTGAAGGCCTAAGAATGATGTCTGAATGAGACAGAGTGCCTGGGAGAGGCAGAAAATCTTATGATGATCATGATGAAGGCTAGGAGGACCTATTTCTAAGTCCTACCTAGAAAATGGAGTTGTGGAAGAGGGAAATTAAGGAGAATGCAGAGGATCCTAACCCTAATTTCACCTAGAATGAAGAAATCAATTGTAGAACGAATCCTAAATAAAAGTCTAAGATGATAAATGTATTGAAAGAGGGTGCTAAACCTATCAAGATGGAAGTGCTTCCATTTTAAGATGATATAGATTTCACTTCATATCAAGAAGAATGGTTGGAACCTAAAGTATTGGAGGATCGTGAAGATATTCGAAAAGAAAAGGAGGAAAAATCATTAATCCCTGTTCTATTGCATACATGGGAATAAATGGAGGCTTTCTTAGTTGGCTACGAAGATAAGACATGACATAGTTATCTGGTGATGGAGACATTTGATTTTCAAGATGGTCTTGGTGATGCATTCCTTGGGGAGAATTTCTCAACAAGACAAATTTTATATTTTGATAAGGATACTTTTTCTATGCATCCCCCCAACGTTTCTCCTATTAAAAGCCTATCTTACTTCTATGAGATGGAGGGTGTGAGTGTTCATGATGAAAATCAACTGATTCAAAATGATACCAAAATGTTGCATCAAAAATTCTATGACGTGGACTTGCTCTTTGGGCCTGATATTGTTTTAAAGAAACTTGTACAATGTGGGTATGTGCAGGATCATGGTATGCCAAAAAGTAGCGATGTGGAAAGAAGTCTTGATTGATAGACTCTTTGGAAAAAAACTATATTTTTCAAAAAATATAACATTTTTAAAATCTGAAATATACATCACATTTTATGCTTCACTTAATACAATAATAATAAACAATTCTTTCAATTTGATGAAGTTTAGACTAAGTTAAGGTGGTCAGATACATGAGTTTTTATATTTAGGAAAATTTTTAGTAGAAATATCATAATTAATTATTTAATTGGAAAAAAATACAAAAAAATATACATCACATTCAGACATCAGTCTACTACTTTTATCTAGAAAGTTATTAAAAAATATTATAATTTGATTTTGTTTAATGTGGTTAGACATACACCTACTTGTTATCTTTCTAGTCCTGATTGACTGACTTATTGAAAGATAGCTATAACTTTCAAACTGTATAATGATTTCGAAATAAAAAACATGTGTCACATTCTATGATTTTCCTACTACAAGAAAAATAAAAAATGTTTTCAATATGATAAATTTTACACTAAGTTAACGTGGTTAGACACAAGATTTTTTGTATTCTAGAAAAGTTATAGAATAAAAATCATAATTAATTATTTACTCAAAAAAAAATTCCAAAAAAATATGTGTCACATCTGGACATGAGTCTACTACTTATATCTAGAATATTGTAAAACACATTATAATTTGATTGTCTTTAAGGTGGTCAGGCCTACACCTACTTATTTTTTTCATGAAATTTTCATACCACTACATAGAAATTTTAAAATTTCAACATATAGAATAATTGTTTTAAAAAAAATGCCTAGTTTCTTAGAAACTAAATTCAATTTTCTATAGATTCTCTTCTTACATATTTTTGATATAATATTTATAACTTGTTCAATTTTTCATGTCAACTTGCCTAAACCTCATTTTTAAAATTTTCAATGCCACTTAAGGGCCTAATTTGGCATACCATGATCTTGCACATACCCATGTATTGTTATTAGGTCTTTTGTCATTATTGTTGCCGGATAGTTACTGGGAATGATGCATCTTGTATATCATTCACTATTTCATATTGAGAGGTGTTGGGTATCTTCTTAATTTTCTAAATTTCTTGTCCAACTTTCGGTTCTTGCTTCCTTTTTCTAATCTTGTGGTTATAGGTGTCAGATTGTTTTCAAAATTTTGTCACAAACTTGTTAGATTTTCTTGTCTTAGGTCTTGTTCTTGAGAAGGCACAAATTCTTCAAAATATAAAACCCTAAGCTTGGCCATTTTTTTTTAAATAAGCCCTAAGCCATCCTCTTAGCTTTCTATTTGAAGGTTACTTTTTGAAAGTTCACTTAAGTTCATGTTGAGAGCACGTGCTTTAAATATCCTTTTCTTTGAGTCAAGAAGCCCATCGATTTAATTATTTTATCCTATGTCCTTGGTGCTTAGAAATTTGGCAAAATGGTAGTGTTTTAAAGTCTTGTCGCATGGTCGCATAGGCTTGTTAAAGCCTTATGCGACTATGCAACTAAGTCTTAATCTTGCGATTAATGAAGCGACAAAGTGGTGGGACCATGGGTGGAGGTGCTCAGCCAATAGTATTTTAACAGCTGGCAGTTTCTTAAAGGCTGGCGATTTCTTAAAAAATGGCCGTGTTTTAAAACATAGTCACATGATCGTATAAGCCTCCAACAAGCTTATGTGACCATACGACTGAGCTTCGTGCTTAACTTTGAATGCTAGCAGATAAATTTTGGAGGCTAGTCGCATGGTCGTGTTAACCTCCAATAAGCCTATGCGACCATGCGACCAGCATGTGTTTGAAAAGGGGTAACCGCTGAGGGATCACCACCGGAAGGGATGTAACATTGAAGGCTAGTCGCATGGTTGTATTAGCCTCCAATAAGCCTATGCGACCATGCGACTAAATTATACGATCGTCTGTCAAGAAAAATCTACAGCCAGATTTCAAATTGAAGGTGAAATGGGTGGCAAGTCTAGGCTAGCAATAGTTTCATCTCCCGCAGAATTAATGACTAAATCATGCGAGGTACAGTGCTGAAATAATTGTGAAGTGATTGCAAATATTTCAGAATCTAGTTTCACTCAGAGAACTGTAAGGATACAAGAGATTTGTAGAGAGCTCGGCGAATTGAGTTGCAAAAATTGATTCTCGTGTTCTTGGGTTGATAAAACAAGGTTGGTTACTTCTGTGCTTTCTTGTTTGATTAAAAAGAGTTGCTTTGTCACCATTTTTCTTTTGCGCTGAAGTACGTTAAAAGTTTCAAATCCCAAAATGCCACCAAGAAAAGAACTCTTTGGTGAAATTGATTATTTGAAAAGGTGTCTTCATGAAGATTTGTTACAAATGTTTCCCAGTTCAAAAGTAAATTTGACCAGTGCAAAACAACTAACACCAAGAGAGCCTAGGGTGAAAGTGGCGGATGGGTTGTATGACACAGGAAATTACATTAAGGATGCTACGGTCAGTTTTCTTAATGGAAGTGGTGTTTTCGACTTTACTAGGCTCACATTATTTACAGTTGGATTTAGTCAGAGAAATACTCCTATTCCCACTTGTAACATATGGGAAAATGACTTGGGTAAGCTTGTAGTGCCAGGAGTTTTTATGGATGTAGATTTAATGATTGAAATTGCTAAGAATTATGACCCTATCACAAAAGAGATTAGAGGTGTTAGAGGGCAAAAATTGTTAACAATTTCAGTTGATGAAATCAGAACTGTTTTCAAATTAAAAGACCCTTCACCTATCTTGGAGCCGATTGATTTCAAAGAATTAGGTGAGGTTTATGAGGCACAGAAGCATGTCTTTAGAATTGGCCCGGTAAAGGATTTTTGTACCCGAATTGGAAGAATGATTGTCACAGGATTAGGTGCACAGGAGCTGTTTAAAATGGAGTATTTTGATGTTTTCGCAAGAGGTGCTTATTGGTCTTTGTGTCAAGTTTTTGGGGAAGATGCAAGTGAAAAAATGCCACAACACTTGATGTATATGGTAATCCAGGTGTTGCACCCACATTTGTCAGTTAGTCTTGATTATGCCCCTGTCATTGCTGATTTAATCCATGATGGATTAATAGGGATTCAAAAGGGTAAAGTTAGTAGATCCTTCTGCTGGAACTCTTTTATGATGTACATGTTTCTATTTAAAGGTTCTGATTATTTTGAAAAGGAAATGGAACTATCTAAGCAGAGAAATGGAGAAGATATGCCCATGCAGTTATGGAATTTAAACATGACATGGGACAGAAAGGATAGCAGTTACATACAATTTAACAAGTATTTTGCAGCAAGATTAAAATTATTCTTTGTGCATGACAGTCCTAGAGTCCCTGCTGCCTTAGCTGAAATTGTGAGGCCACTCCAATTTGCAAAGGACCTGAACATTGTGCATAATTGGGGTGATTTTATTTTCTATCATTATTCAACTATTTTTAGATTATATGGCTATAAAGGAACTCCTTTTATTTTGCCTTTCCAAGTTCCTCTCAAGATTGGTATTGCAGAATTTTTCAGGCAATTGGGGGACATTGAGGAAAATAGTATTGCTAAGGGTAGAGGAACTCTGTTCCCAAATATCACAATTGCCCATCAATTTATAATCACAAAAGGTGGATGGCTCAATATGCACAAGATCTTCGAGCCTTATCATTTGACTACTACAATTTCCAGGACAATAGACCCAAAGGGCTTTTACAATGATATGTTCAGAAGAAAGGTCAGATGTTCAGCAGTGAACCACATTTTCAATTTCCCTGAAGACATCATCAGGAATACCCTAGGGTTACAAGATCAAGAAGTTAGTAAGGAAAAGTGGTTAGTGTATAAGAAAACTTTTGATTTTGTAAAATAATTCGATCCTACATATGACCCTATAGGCAGTATAAGTCCTATGGGGAAGAGAATAGACACTCTAATGGGTTGTTTCCAAGATATTATAAAAACTCTGGAAGAAAAGAAGAGAAGAGCCATGGAGGAAAACCCTGAGAAGGCTAAGGCATTGTTGGGAAAAAATGTATTTACAAAGATTTTGCCTCCTGGCAAGTACATGGTGCAAGAAAAGACTGGCTATGGTATAGTTGTCCCTGAATCTGAAATAAAAGAGCAGAGGAAAGGAAAGGTAGATATCCCTTCTTCATCAAAGTAGGGTAAGAAAATTATAGATTTAACACAGGATCAGCCAGATGAGGACATCTTGGATTTTTCACCTCCCACAAAGAAACAGAGGATAGAGGAGAGGCCACAGGATCTAGAGGATCAATACTCTCCTTCACAATCGCCTTTAAGTATTAAAGATGATCGAGAAATCATAGAGCAAGTGCAACAAATGGGATCTCAGGGTCAAATATTCATGACTTATGATGAAATAAATGAAGGAATTCCTAAGCAACTGAAAGAGCCTGAATTAGGCTTAACAGCAGAGCAACTTGGAGGAACAGAGTTGGATCCCATTATCAAGTTAGCATGTGAAGAATTTTTGGCTGATGATGCTTTTGTGAAATCCAGGGCCTTTTTGCAATTTTTATGGAAGATGAATATCAATAAATTTGAAGAAACCTATGAGAGGAAACATAAAGAAAACCCTGATGTTGATATTAAGGTTATTGAAGATGAAACCAGGAAGGAAATGAGAGATAATTTTGAAAAGATTACTCGAGAACAGGGAAGAATAATGGTAAAGAATGCAGGAGTATTAGTCCTCCCTGAATGGGATATAGCTGATGCAATTGTCCTTGATGCAATCAGGAAACAAGTTACACCTGCATACCAAACCAGGGAAGAGGCAGAGCAGGCTGTCAAAGGAGCTGCATTCAGTAATGACCATCAAGCCTTGGTTATATGGTCACTGAAAAGGGATGAGAAAAATAAAGGAAAGCAATTGATTAAAGATAATGTTTCCGGTGGTCTTATAGTCAAGAGAGTAACAGATACTTCAGCAAAAGAAGCATCAAAAATGGTTGTAGCAACAACTCATCTTGTGGAGAAGGTGGTTGAAAGGGAAGCTAAAGAGAAAGAGGAGTTAACAAGAAAATTTCAAGAAATAATGGGGGCATATGAAGAGCTGAGACACAAAATGTTTGAAAAGGACAAAATAATTGATGACTTAAGGAAAAGGTTGGGTGAAGGAAGTCTAGTCCATATACAACAACAATTGCAAATTTCTTCCTCTACTGCTGGTCCTTCCTCATCAAGTCCCATCATTGAGTTTCCTATGTCTCCTCTTCCCCCTTCCCTAAGTGGTGATGATGGAGAGATGAAAGGATAGAAAAAGTTTGAGAAAAGAGTACAAGATACTATTCATCATCTTGTTACAAATGTCAGACCCAAAGAAATTTACAAGTGTGCAGAGCAATTGTCTGACATTTTGCTTTCTTTTGATAAAGAAGAGAATACAGTAGGCCAAATTTTGGATACATGGGTACCTAGGGAGAATATTTTGAAAACTTTAATTGGATCAATTAAAGACCATGATTCCAAGTACCCCGAATTAGCTAGTACTTACAAAATTGTTAAGGCCCTCCTGGATTATGAAGTAGAAAGAGAGGAGGTCAAAAGGAAGGTAGCTCTTCTAAGGGTGAGATATTTTCAAAGTGATTTCCAGATATTTCCTGGTCTAGTTAGATCAGATGGAACAATAAAAGAAAAGGGAAAATGGTTTGAGCAAATTGAACATAAAATGTTGACCAAAATAGAAGATGCTATACACACTGAGGATACTCTTCCTTTTGTACAAACAATGGAAATGCTACAAGATGCTAGGTTACATTTTACCAAGGTAATGATTGAAGTACATCCAGTAGTGACCAAATGGAAGAAAATCTCACCAAAAAGGGATGAGATTCTAGCTTTTGATTGGCCTACTGAGTATATTTTTTTAGTTTGGGAAACAACACTTTTGTCAGAAGAAAGTAGAGAAGAAGACACATCGTCTGAGGATGCAACGGATGCCACCACCCCAGCTCTTTAAAGAAACAAGCATTTATGTAACATGTGGCAGAGGGAAAACAGTTTGGAAGTGGTAACAAGAAAATATCCACTCTAGCATTTTGTCCTTTCAGAAGAAGAAGATGAGTAAGATGCAATTGGCCCCTGATCCAGAATATGAGGGAGAGCATGTTCAGACAAAGGATGATCTAGGTTAGCCTGTAATGGCGGTCATCATTCACGTAAGAAATTTAGTAACTGCTCTGAAGTATCTACAGACAAAGGGGCCACCTGTGAAAGTTGTTAAGGACAATTGAAAGTGTGCCTTACTATTTTTGTCTTCTTTCTTTCTGTTTGTACTATTTTTGTTTTTAGTACAAAGATCTTTTGATATCCGTCCGAAGCTTGTTGCATCCTTTCAAGGATTCCAGTATGGCTGATCAGTATATATAGGAATTCTTGCTCATTCTTAAGGGTTGGAAAATGTTTTTGTAAAGGAGAGGTCCGGAATATAGAACCTTATTTTCTTGAAATCAAGGAAGACTATATGAATGCATTTGATCATTTAATAAAAATACACTGGAGCTTTGTTACTATCATTTGATTATCTTTACATGTGGAGTGTTTTAGTTTCTTTATGTATTTAGATTGTAAGACAGTTTAAGTACATCTTTCACAAGGTGAATGTAGGGGTTGAGCTTAAGTTTCTTTCAAGGAAAGAGTAAAATCTTAGGGGAGGTCTCTGGGAATTAAATATCTATATGTGGATTTGATGAAAGGTGTAGGAATGGGAACAATGATATGTTAGGCATGTCATTTGAGTTTCATTGTATTCATTTTAATAGATATATGTGAAGGTAGAGTTCGACTCTGATGCCCAACGGATAAGGGACTAGTTTTAGATCCATTTACATTGGTTTACCATCCAAGATATAATTGATTGAAATTTTACTTTATATGCATAATTTCCAGACTTGAGACATTTTATGACAAGTTCATAAATATGTATTTCAATGCTTTGAAGAAGCAATAAATGAGGTTAACCCTTCCCTGAGTTTAACTCTAAAAGGAAGAGGGATGAATATCCTTAAGCCATTGTTTTGTGTTGCTGTTTATATAGTCCATATCATGATGTTGTGTATCAGGATAATTTGGGTTATACTCAGAGTTTTAGCAACTTATTGAGTTGAATTTTGAAGGCAGTAACAAAGCAGTGAAGGAGCAAGTTCTCAATTCAGAGCTCAGTTGAACATTGAATTGATAGAGGTACACCCGCCTGAGTATATATTACTCAAAGTGAAGAAGGTCTTAACCTTAATACCTTAGTAGTTTGTAACTTGCTAGGTTATAGCCATTTGGATTATTTGAATAATTGACTAATCTGCAGGTTCAAACACTAACAAAATTGGTGACTCTGCTGGGGACTTATTTTGATAGCCTGCAATAGGTTAGTGCAAATCTTGTCTATTGTATGTTTGTAGACCAGTAGAAATAACTTTTGATTCCCGCTTGAGTAGTGGATGGTGACTCTAAAGAAATCTATGTTACCAGTTGCTAATAGTTGCAAAATTTTGTAAAATTGTTGTCATTTACCATGAGTCGACCAAGGAACACTAGGTCTTACTATAAGGATCATCCAGAAGATAATATAGGTGATGAACTCCACACACCAAGCAGAAAGCAATGGTCTAGGAGAGGCCAAAATAATGCTAGTTCCCAGGCTCCTTCTTGAGAAAGATTTCGTGTTCCACTTCCTCATGAAACTTCTTCATCTTCTGACGATCTTGAGCATGTCAAAAGGGTCACACCAGAGGTCTATATGCAGAAAGAAGTAGTCACAGAAGTAGGTTTTTTCCCTGCTAAAGAAACCCTTGAACAACCAGATGAAACCTCTACCGCTGAAACAGCTTCATATGATTCTGAGAAGTTAAGAGAGGAAGTGATTGCCTTGAGAGAAAAGGAACGTGAACAATTAGCAGAAATTGCTAATAGAATGAAGGTAAGGGAACAACAGCTTCGTGAATTACTTCTGGAAAGGGAAGAACTCCTCAAGAGAACCAAGAGAAATGAGACCCATGTTAGTGATCTAAACCAGGATGTACAAGGTTTGGATAAAGACTTGTTTGGTGATATGCAAGCTTTGAGAAAGCAAGCTCAGGATACCAGGCCCCAACAAAGTGAATTTGAGGAAACATGCCATGTTTTAAGACAATTGAATCCCTCTGAAATCAAAAAAAACAAGGAGATTAAAATTGCCCCCAAGGAAATCCCTGATAAGGGAAAACAAAAGGTGGTGGGTGTTGTTATAAATGAATCAAAGAAGCTTGTGCCCATTCCTGATGTGCCTACTCAAGTGAGTACAGATTTAGACAGAGCTAGGAAAGCAAAGGAGGATTTGGCTATGCAACTTGAGAAACTTGAGTTAGAGGCTACTGCAGATGAAATGAAGAGGAAGATTGCCTTTCTACATGCTAACATGAATACATCTGCTAGTAGTTCTGTCCCTATTACCATAGGAACAACTTCATCCAGTCAGCCTAACATTTCAATTCCAAATACTCAAGCCTGGACAATATCCATCTGGACAATTTCCTAGTCAAGTTCCCTTTATAGCTGGAGGTACAGTGGGAACTATACCCTGTCAAAATGTTGCAATTACCCCTCTGAATCAGCCAACTATCCAAAGATGACCAGTTCATTTGGATAGATATAGGCCTTTGTTTTTTGATGGTATTCCCGGCCAACCTAATGCTATCCCCAATGAAATCAGGAAGAAGATCCCATTATTCACTGGGAATAATGTTATTACTTGTGAAGAGCATTTGAAGTTTTTCACAAATAAAGTTAATGACTATGAGATTGAACATGAAGATGTCATTATGAAACTTTTTGTTCAATCATTGATTGAAGATGCTAGGGATTGGTACAGAGGGTTACCTGAGAATAGTATTGCTTCATGGGATGAATTTGTCAGGAGTTTTAAAGAGCAGTATGCTGAACATGTGAATTCTAGTTACATGCTCAATGAATTCAATAATATCAAGAAAAATTATAATGAGAGCATGTCAGAGTTCAATAGCCGATTTCAAAAGGCTATGTATAAATTGTTCCAAGTATTGAGGTTGGATGATGCAGTTTGTATGACAACATATTTCAATTCCATGGATGGTAAAATGTCTTATCTCCTAAGAGATAAAAATCCCTGCACCCTTAGGGATGCATTTAAATTGGCCATAAATATTGAGAGTAACCGAAAGGCATCTGGCCAAATGTACAAGAGGGATGAGGGTAAATTATGGAAAGAGACCAGGCCACAACATGCAAGGCCTTTTAAAGAGGAGGATAGGATGGATAAAGGACCGGGTGCTAACAAGGAGTTCCCAATAAGATTTGATAAAGGTGGTAGAAACTTTCAAGATGTAAGACCCCCTTATCAAAGGCAGGACAAGGCCCCTAATTTGAGAGACATGCCTTACAAAACTAATTGGAAGGATGGGAGACCTGTTCTCGACAGCAATGAATTACAAAAAGGGAGAGATACCCCAGATCCCTTAAAGAAAAATACAACACACAATGTAGAAAACACTCCTTGGTGTGTAGCTTGTAATATGCCTCATTCACCTTTCCAGTGTGCTGTGGCCCAAGCCTTAGGAGAAGGGGCTGATAACTTATGTGCAGGAGATTATGAAGAATCTGAAAAGCCTACCATTAACATGTTTACTATAGATCCAATAGAGGATTTTGTGTCCTCAGATGATGAAGCAAGCTGCCCAGATGTTGATCATAAGAGAAAGATTTTCTCTGATTATGAGCAACAAATATTTACTCAATCTGATCCTAAAGAATTTGATAACAATGATTATAAAACTCATATGGTAGGATCTAGATCAGATGAGAAGCAATGGAGGAAGCCCAGTGAAGAGGAAATCAAAAACTTAACTGTGGTTGCCATAACACAAGCAAGATCCTCATACAATTTGAGGAACAGAAAGGTGGATAATGAACAGGGAATTCCTAGATCAGTATTCATCAAAGGTAGTCCTCAAGATAAGGGTTTCCTAAAACCCAATGTTATAGATGGCAAGGATCAAGAACTTGTGGGTGAAAAGAAGAAAGGGGAGGAAGTTAGTGTTGACAAGATGAAAAAGAAAACTGGTAGGACAAAGGATCAATCTGATTCTCCTGCTGATTCCCCTGCATTTGATATGAGACATGCGTTGTCTCAGATGAAAGTGTCCATCCCTCTACTTGAAATGTTGAAAATAGAAGAGCACAAGACAACAGCCTTGGCTCTTATAAATGAGCAGAGATTTGCGCCTACCAAACAAGAGGAAGGGAGTTCCATAAAAAAGCCTATTCCCATCTCAAATGTATGTGTTGGGACAATTGTAACACAAGAACCTTCTTCCATCAATCCATTTTATGTCACTCTAATTGAGAATGATTTATTGCTAAAAAATTGTATGATAGACTCTGGTGCTACCACAACTGTGATGCCATATCATGTAATGAAAGAATTAGGATTGCAAGTTGACACTTCTAATGGCAGGTGTTATGCAATGGATAATAGGGCAGTGCCCATTGTGGGGACTTTGGTTGGAATTGAGGTAAAAATTTCTGCATTCCCAGAAGCTACATACAAAATGGATGTAGTTATTGTGGATACAGAGCCTCACTATGGCATGTTATTGTCAAGACAATGGGCTGCAGCAGTGGGTGGAAAGTTGGAACTAGATTTATCTTATGCCACTATTCCAGTGAATGGGACTGAAGTAAAGTTGTATAGGGAGCCCCGTTCCTCAATTATGGTGGAAATGGTTGCTCCGGAAGCCCTTAATTGTTTTGTAGATATTGATATGAACAATTTTGTGATTGAAGAAGTGATACCTCAGTTGAAAAACACAGACCCGATTGTGGATGAGTTGATGATGCAACAAGATAGCTTGTGGCAAATGTTTTTTGATGGTGGATGCTCCAAAGAAGGATCAGGAGCTGGTGTTGTTTTCATTTCCCCATCAGGTAATACTTTCAAGTATTCCTTTTTGTTGACTTTCAGTTGTACAAATAATACTGCTGAATATGAGGCCCTGATCTTGGGATTAGATGTAGCCATAAAGCATGGTATTAAATGTTTAAAAGTCCACGGTGATTCCCAATTGATTGTAGCCCAAGTAAGATCCCAATATGCCTCCAAGGATGAGAAACTCAAGTTGTATAAGTATGTTGTCTGGGATAGATTAGAATTTTTTGAAGCTTTTAATTTTCTCTGGGTAGAGAGGTCAAATAACATCATGGCAGATTTTCTTGCTAATGTTACTTTGAAAAACAATGATATCACCCTCTCTGGTGTTTCCATGTTGGAAACTAAAACTAGGCCTGCAGTTCCTGACAATGTGTACAATTGGCAAGTTTTTGAGGATGATCTTGATATCCTTAGATTCCTTCAAGGCCTGGATCAATATGATGGTCAAGAAATAGATTTCAATGAGGTACAGGAATGTATTGAAGGAAAAGAATGCATCATGGGAAATGAAATAGTTCAATTGCCTTCTAATCATATACCCAAAGGACTAGTAGAACTGGAGGGAATGTTTAAAATAAATGATGGTTTTCTGTCCCAAAAGTCTAATACAAAATTGGAAGACTTAGAGGAGATAAACCTAGGATCAGAAAATTCCCCACAAATGGTATACATTGGAAAGAAACTGAATAGGGAGATTAGAGGCAACTTGATTAGACTTTTGAAAAAGTACAAACATGTGTTTGCTTGGTCATATGATGACCTCAAAGCTTATAGAGCTGATTTATTTCAGCATGAAGTTCCTCTAAAGGAGGAAACCACACCCTTTAGACAAAAGCAGAGACCCATTAATCCTTTACTGGCCACCAAAATGCAAGTTGAGTTGACAAAACTGAGGGATGCTGGTATTATTGAACCAATTAGGCACTCAACTTGGGTTCCAAACCTTGTACCACTGAGGAAGAAGAATGGTGACATCCGGCTTTGTGTTGATTTTAGGAATCTAAATGTGGCATCACTCAAGGATAATTATGGATTGCCTAATATGGAGGCCATGCTGTATAGGGTGACTGGATGTGAACTCCTGTCAATGATGGATGGTTGCTCAGGGTATAACCAAGTGCTAGTCAAAGAATCAGAGCAATTCAAGACAGCCTTTACAACTCCTTGGGGAACTTATGTATATGTTCGCATGCCTTTTGGTCTAAAAAATACTGGGGCAATTTTTCAGAGAGCCATGGATGTTGCTTTCAAAGAAATGATCAATGTCTTAATGGTAGTATATCAAGATGATCTCACTGCTTTTTCCAAAAGGGCTGATGATCATTGTTCTCATTTAGAAAAGATTTTTCTCAAGGCCTTAGAGTTTGGTGTGTCCTTGAATCCCAGGAAATGTCAATTTGCAGTGACAGAAGGAAAGCTACTGGGACACATAGTATCAAAAGAAGGAGTCAGGATTGATCCTGAAAGAGTGGAGGCCATCAAAAAGGTCCCTCCACCAAAGAATATAAAGGGTGTGCAATCATTTTTGGGGCAGATAAATTTTGTGAGAAGATTTATTGCTAACTTTGCAGAGTTGGTCAAGCCAATAGTTAAGTTCCTTAAAAAGGGAATGAAATTTGAATGGAACTTGGAAGCTCATCAGGCTTTTGAAAAAATTAAACAAACAATTCAAGAAGCTCCTGTTTTGGTATCACCTGACTATTTAAAACCTTTTTCTTTGTTTTCTTTTGCATCTTTCCATACTATTGCAGCTGTCCTTCTGCAGAAAGATCAAGAAGGATATGAACATCCTATAGCTTTTTTCAGCAAGTCTTTGCAATCCGTTGAATTAAATTATGAAATAATGGAAAAGCAAGCTTATGCACTTGTGAAAGCAGTCAAGGCTTTCAGACTGTATTTGGTTTGTGCAAAGGTTAATGCTTATGTACCTCATGCTGCAGTAAAGGATATCTTGATATAGAGTGAAGTCACAGGGAAGAGATGTAGATGGATAAACAGGATTCAAGAGTTTGACCTTGAGATTCATATTACCAAATTGGTAAGAGGATTGGGACTTGCCAAGTTAATGACTGAGGAAAACATGGACCTTATCCAGATAAACAATGTTGCTGCTAATGTTGATACAGTTACTAGTATTGAGATGCAACCCTGGTACAAGGATGTTGTTTATTTTATTAAAAATGCTAAATGTCCACCTGAATTGAATGATAATCAGAGAAGAAGCTTGAGATTACAGGCTCAAAGATATGTCCTCATTCAAGGTGATTTGTACTAGAAAGACAATGATGGCATTTTACTCTTTTGTTTGGATGAACACCAATCAGAGAAGGTGCTAAAAGAAATGCATTCTGGAATGTGTGGAGGGCATTATTCTGCTCGGTCAACAGCTCATAAAATTTTGAGGGCAGGATATTATTGGCCTGTATTGTTTAAAGACACTCACTCTTATGTTAGAAAGTGTGAACCCTGTCAAAGGTTCTCAAAGAAACTAAAATTTTCAGGTGCATTATTATTAAATCCAGTTGTTGCAGAAGCCCCTTTTGCAATGTGTGGGTATGGATTTTATTGGAGAGTTCTCTGAAAAGTCCAGTGGAAGACATAGTCACATTTTGGTGGCTACTGATTACTTTACCAAGTGGATAGAAGCTATTCCCACTAGAGGAGCAACAAGTGCTGTGGTAATTGATTTCCTGATGAACAACATAATCACAAGATTTGGTGTCCCAATTAAATTGGTTGTAGACAATGCAATGAGTTTTAGGTCTCAAGAAATTACTAATTTTTGTGATGAAATGGGAGTTATCTTGTCTTATTCAAGCCCATATCACCCACAGGCCAATGGACAAGTTGAGTCTAGCAATAAGAGCATTTTGCAAATCTTGAAGAAGACCTTGGAAAAGAATAAAAGAAGTTGGCATGAGAAGTTAAAGTTAGCACTATGGGCTGATAGAATTTCTGAGAAAAAAGCCACAGGGAAGTCCCCCTTTGAAATGGTATATGGTGCAAAGACAAGATTGCCAATTAATAATCTCCTTCCCATCTACAAGTTTATGCAAGAGGAAGATATTGAAATCAGTAACCCACTGCAAGATAGGATGGTTCAGCTGATTGAGCTGGATGAGATAAGAAGGGAAGGGCAGAAAAATAACATAAAACTGCAGCAAAAAATGAAATATCTTTTTGATAAAAGGGCTACTGTGAGAAAATTTCAGCCTGGTGACATGGTTCTTCAGTGGAATGCTAGATATGAAGATAAAGGGAAGCATAAAAAATTTGAGTCCTTATGGATGGGTCCCTTCATTGTTTGTTAGATTCATGGCAAAGATTCTTATTTTTTGCAAGGTATGGATGGTGAAGAGCAAGAATTGCCAGTGCATGGACAATTTTTGAAATTTTTCTTCAGTTGATTCTTTTTCCATGCACAATAGGCTTGTATTATATGTATAGGTGTGTTTTCTCAGGTTGTGTGTTTGCTTCTTGTTTTTGGTCGAGTTTTTGTGGTCTGCCTCCCAGAGATTCATGGTTTCTTGCTTTGATTTTGCAATCAAGCATCCTCAGATAGAGCCACTATTGGGTATCTTCTTAATTTTCTAAATTTCTTGTCCAACTTTTGGTTCTTGCTTCCTTTTTCTAATCTTGTGGTTATAGGTGTCAGATTGTTTTCAAAATTTTGTCACAAACTTGTTAGATTTTCTTGTCTTAGGTCTTGTTCTTGAGAAGGCACAAATTCTTCAAAATATAAAACCCTAAGCTTGGCCATTTTTTTTAAAATAAGCCCTAAGCTGTCCTCTTAGCTTTCTATTTGAAGGTTACTTTTTGAAAGTTCACTTAAGTTCATGTTGAGAGCACGTGCTTTAAATATCCTTTTCTTTGAGTCAAGAAGCCCATTGATTTAATTATTTTATCCTATGTCCTTGGTGCTTAGAAATTTGGCAAAATGGCGGTGTTTTAAAGTCTTGTCGCATGGTCGCATAGGCTTGTTAAAGCCTTATGCGACTATGTGAGTAAGTCTTAATCTTGCGATTAATGAAGCGGCAAAGTGGTGGGACCATGGGTGGAGGTGCCTAGCCAATAGTATTTTAACAGCTGGTGGTTTCTTAAAGGCTAGCGGTTTCTTAAAAAATGGCAGTGTTTTAAAACATAGTCGCATGATCGTATAAGCCTCCAACAAGCTTATGCGACCATACGACTGAGCTTCATGCTTAACTTTGAATGCTAGCGGATAAAGTTTGGAGGGTAGTCGCATGGTCGTGTTAACCTCCAATAAGCCTATGTGACCATGCGACCAGCATGTGTTTGAAAAGGGGTAACCGCTGAGGGATCACCGCCGGAAGGGATGTAACATTGAAGGCTAGTCGCATGGTCTTATTAGCCTCCAATAAGCCTATGCGACCATGCGACTAAATTATACGATCGTCTGTCAAGAAAAATCTACGGCCAGATTTCAAATTGAAGGTGAAGTGGGTGGCAAGTCCAGGCTAGCAATAGTTTCATCTCCCGCAGAATTAATGACTAAATCATGCGAGGTAAAGTGCCGAAATAATTGTGAAGTGATTGCAAATATTTCAGAATCTAGTTTCACTCAGAGAACTGTAAGGATACAAGAGATTTGTAGAGAGCTCGGTGAATTGAGTTGTAGAAATTGATTCTTGTGTTCTTGGGTTGATAAAACAAGGTTGGTTACTTCTATGCTTTCTTGTTTGATTAAAAAGAGTTGCTTTGTCACCATTTTTCTTTTGCGCTGAAGTACGTTAAAAGTTTCAAATCCCAAAATGCCACCAAGAAAAGAAATCTCTGGTGAAACTGATTATTTGAAAAGGGGTCTTCATGAAGATTTGTTACAAATGTTTCCCAGTTCAAAAGTAAATTTGACCAGTGCAAAACAACTAACACCAAGAGAGCCTAGGGTGAAAGTGGCGGACGGGTTGTATGACACAGGAAATTACATTAAGGATGCTACGGTCGGTTTTCTTAATGCAAGTGGTGTTTCTGACTTTACTGGGCTCACGTTATTTACAGTTGGATTTAGTCAGAGAAATACTCCTATTCCCACTTGTAACATATGGGAAAATGACTTGGGTAAGCTTGTAGTGCCAGGAGTTTTTATGGATGCAGATTTAATGACTGAAATTGCTAAGAATTATGACCCTATCACAAAAGAGATTAGAGGTGTTAGAGGGCAAAAACTGTTAACAATTTCAGCTGATGAAATCAGAACTGTTTTCAAATTAAAAGACCCTTCACCTATCTTGGAGCCAATTGATTTCAAAGAATTAGGTGAGGTTTATGAGGCACAGAAGCATGTCTTTAGAATTGGCCTGGTAAAGGATTTTTGTACCCGAATTGGAAGAATGATTGTCATAGGATTAGGTGCACAGGAGCCGTTTAAAATGGAGTATTTTGATGTTTTGGCAAGAGGTGCTTACTGGTCTTTGTGTCAAGTTTTTGGGGAAGATGTAAGTGAAAAAATGCCACAACACTTGATGTATATGGTAATCCAGGTGTTGCACCCACATTTGTCAGTTACTTTTGATTATGCCCCTATCATTGCTGATTTAATCCATGATGGATTAATAGGGATTCAAAAGGGTAAAGTTAGTAGATCCTTCTGCTGGTACTCTTTTATGATGTACATGTTTCTGTTTAAAGGTTATGATTATTTTGAAAAGGAAATGGAACTATCTAAGCAGAGAAATGGAGAAGATATGCCCGTGCAGTTGTGGAATTTAAACATGACATGGGACAGAAAGGATAGCAGTTACATACAATTTAACAAGTATTTTGCAGCAAGATTAAAATTATTCTTTGTGCATGACAGTCCTAGAGTCCCTTCTGCCCTAGCTGAAATTGTCAGGCCACTCCAATTTGTAAAGGACCTCAACATTGTGCATAATTGGGGTGATTTTATTTTCTATCCTTATTCAACTATTTTTAGATTATATGGCTATAAAGGAACTCCTTTTATTTTGCCTTTCTAAGTTCCTCTCAAGATTGGTATTGCAAAATTTTTCAGGCAATTGGGGGACATTGAGGAAAATAGTATTGCTAAGGGTAGAGGAACTCTATTCCCAAATATCACAATTGCCCATCAATTTATAATCACAAAAGGTGGATGGCTCAATATGCACAAGATCTTCGAGCCTTATCATTTGACTACTACAATTGCTAGGACAATAGACCCAGAGGGATTTTACAATGATATGTTCAGAAGAAAGGTCAGATGTTCAGCAGTGAACCACATTTTCAATTTCCCTGAAGACATCATCAGGAATACCCCAGGGTTACAAGATCAAGAAGTTAGGAAGGAAAAGTGGTTAGTGTATAAGAAAACTTTTGATTTTGTAAAACAATTCGATCCTACATATGACCCTATAGGAAGTATAAGTCCTATTGGGAAGAGAATAGACACTCTAATGGGTTGTTTCCAAGATATTATTAAAAATCTGGAAGAAAAGAAGAGAAGATCCATGGAGGAAAACCCTAAGAAGGCTAAGGCATTGTTGGGAAAAAATGTATTTACAAAGATTTTGCCTCCTGGCAAGTACATGGCGCAAGAAAAGACTGGCTATGGTATAGTTGTCCCTGAATCTGAAATAAAAGAGCAGAGGAAAGGAAAGGCAGATATCCCTTCTTCATCAAAGCAGGGTAAGAAAATTATAGATTTAACACAGGATCAGCCAGATGAGGACATCTTGGATTTTTCACCTCCCACAAAGAAATAGAGGATAGAGGAGAGGCCACAGGATCTAGAGGATCAATACTATCCTTCACAATCGCCTTTAAGTATTAACGATGATCGAGAAATCATAGAGCAAGTGCAACAAATGGGATCTCAGGGTCAAATATTCATGACTTATGATGAAATAAATGAAGGAATTCCTGAGCAACCGAAAGAGCCTGAATTAGGCTTAACAGTAGAGAAACTTGCAGGAATAGAGTTGGATCCCATCATCAAGTTAGCATGTGAATAATTTTTGGCTGATGATGCTTTTGTGAAATCCAGGGCCTTTTTGCAATTTTTATAGAAGATGAATATCAATAAATTTGAAGAAACCTGTGAGAGGAAACATAAAGAAAACCCTGATGTTGATATTAAGGTTATTGAAGATGAAACCAGGAAGGAAATGAGAGATAATTTTGAAAAGATTACTCGAGAACAGGGAAGAATAATGGTAAAGAATGCAGGAGTATTAGTCCTCCCTGAATGGGATATAGCTGATGCAATTGTCCTTGATGCAATCAGGAAACAAGTTACACCTGCATACCAAACTAGGGAAGAGGCAGAGCAGGCTTTCAAAGGAGTTGCATTCAGTAATGACCATCAAGCCTTGGTTATATGGTCACTGAAAAGGGATGAGAAAAATAAAGGAAAGAAATTGATTAAAGATAATGTTTCCAGTGGTCTTATAGTCAAGAGAGTAATGGATACTTTAGCAATAGAAGCATCAAAAATGGTTGTAGCAATAGCTCATCTTGCGGAGAAGGTGGTTGAAAGGGAAGCTAAAGAGAAAGAGGAGTTAACAAGAAAATTTGAAGAAATAATGAGGGCATATGAAGAGCTGAGACAAAAAATGTTTGAAAAGGACAAAATAATTGATGACTTAAGGAAAAGGTTGGGTGAAGGAAGTCTAGTCCATATACAACAACAATTGCAAATTTCTTCCTCTGCTGCTGGTCCTTCCTCATCAAGTCCCATCATTGAGTTTCCTATGTCTCCTCTTCCCCTTTCCCTAAGTGGTGATGATGCAGAGATGAAAGGACAGAAAAAGTTTGAGAAAAGAGTACAAGATACTATTCATCATCTTGTTACAAATGTCAGACCCAAAGAAATTTACAAGTGTGCAGAGCAATTGTCTGACATTTTGCTTTCTTTTGATAAAGAAGAGAATACAGTAGGCCAAATTTTGGATACATGGGTACCTAGGGAGAATATTTTGAAAACTTTAATTGGATCAATTAAAGACCATGATTCCAAGTACCCCGAATTAGCTAGTACTTACAAAATTGTTAAGGCCCTCCTGGATTTTGAAGTAGAAAGAGAGGAGGTCAAAAGGAAGGTAGCTCTTCTAAGGGTGAGATATTTTCAAAGTGATTTCTAGATATTTCCTGGTCTAGTTAGATCAGATCGAACAATAAAAGAAAAGGGAAAATGGTTTGAGCAAATTGAACATAAAATGTTGACCAAAATAGAAGATGCTATACACACTGAGGATACTCTTCCTTTTGTACAAACAATGGAAATGCTACAGGATGCTAGGGTACATTTTACCAAGGTAATGACTGAAGTACATCCAGTAGTGACCAAATGGAAGAAAATCTTACCGAAAAGGGATGAGATTCTAGCTTTTGATTGGCCTACTGAGGATATTTTTTCAGTTTGGGAAACAACACTTTTGTCAGAAGAAAGTAGAGAAGAAGACACATCGTCTGAGGATGCAACGGATGCCACCACCCCAGCTCTTTAAAGAAACAAGCATTTATGTAACATGTGGCAGAGGGCAAACAGTTTGGAAGTGGTAACAAGAAAATATCCACTCTAGCATTTTGTCCTTTCAGAAGAAGAAGATGAGTAAGATGCAGTTGGCTCCTGATCCAGAATGTGAGGGAGAGCGTGTTCAGACAAAGGATGATGTAGGTTAGCCTGTAATGGGGGTCATCATTCACGTAAGAAATTTAGTAACTGCTCTGATGTATCTACAGACAAAGGGGCCACCTGTGAAAGTTGTTAAGGACAATTGAAAGTGTGCCTTACTATTTTTGTCTTCTTTCTTTCTGTTTGTACTATTTTTGTTTTTAGTACAAAGATCTTTTGATATCCGTCCGAAGCTTGTTGCATCCTTTCAAGGATTCTAGGATGGCTGATCAGTATATATAGGAATTCTTGCTCATTCTTAAGGGTTGGAAAATGTTTTTGTAAAGGAGAGGTCCGGAATATAGAACCTTATTTTCTTGAAATCAAGGAAGACTGTATGAATGCATTTGATCAATTAATAAAAATACACTGGAGCTTTGTTACTATCATTTGATTGTCTTTACATGTGGAGTGTTTTAGTTTCTTTATGTATTTAGATTGTAAGACAGTTTAAGTACATCTTTCACAAGGTGAATGTAGGGGTTGAGCTTAAGTTTCTTTCAAGGAAAGAGTAAAATATTAGGGGAGGTCTCTGGGAATTAAATATCTATATGTGGATTTGATGACAGGTGTAGGAATGGGAACAATGATATGTTAGGCATGTCATTTGAGTTTCATTGTATTCGTTTTAATAGATATATGTGAAGGTAGAGTTCGACTCTGATGCCCAACGGATAAGGGACTGGTTTTAGATCCATTTACATTGGTTTACCATCCAAGATATAATTGATTGAAATTTTACTTTATATGCATAATTTCCAGACTTGAGACATTTTATGACAAGTTCATAAATATGTATTTCAATGCTTTGAAGAAGCAATAAATGAGGTTAACCCTTCCCTGAGTTTAACTCTAAAAGGAAGAGGGATGAATATCCTTAAGCCATTGTTTCGTGTTGCTGTTTATATAGTCCATATCATGATGTTGTGTATCAGGATAATTTGGGTTATACTCAGAGTTTTAGCAACTTATTGAGTTGAATTTTGAAGGTAGTAACAAAGCAGTGAAGGAGCAAGTTCTCAATTCAAAGCTCAGTTGAACATTGAATTGATAGAGGTACACCTGCCTGAGTATAGATTACTCAAAGTGAAGAAGGTCTTAACCTTAATACCTTAGTAGTTTGTAACTTGCTAGGTTATAGCCATTGGGATTATTTGAGTAATTGACTAATCTGCAGGTTCAAGCACTAATAAGAGGTACATCTCTCAACCAATTGATGGTTTTACATGAGAAAACATGCATATTTTAGGAGGTATGGGTTGCTCACCCTGTCCTTTTATAAATAGAGTTTTTTTTGTGCTTAGGTGTATCTCACTTTGTTAGTTTTAGTTTTGGATTGTTTTCTTATCCCTACTCCCCTCCACTCTCTCTGAAAGTAACTCCATGTTTTCTATATTGTGACTCTTTCCTAATGGCTCTTGGCACTTTTCCTTTAACTAGAGATATTGAAAGTTCTCTACTTTTCCATGAAAAGAAGTCCCCAAGTATAGCCATTTATTGGCCCACTTATGGACCCCATTTAATTTTATTTTTTTAAAATGAACTCCCCCACAAGAATATCCCACTAATAATAAATACTTTCTCTCCAAATTTTCATGTTAAATATTGATAAGTGGAAGGACATACCTTGAATCCCCTTGAACTGGTTCAATCTGGTTCAAACAAGTATGATTCGGTTTGAGAGGGATCAATGGGTTCAGAGTGGTTCATCCCAGTTTAGTGCAGTTCACGAAAGTATTATTAGGTTTGACAGGGTTTAGAATGGTTAAAACTAGTTTAGACTGGTTCAATGGGTTCAAAATGGTTCAGTTAGGTTCATGCAGGTACATTTGGGCTCATAATGGCTCAGGTTAAAAAAGGGTCAAGTTCACTGTTTCAAAAGTACAAATTGAGGTTCAAACTTACAAGAAGCCCGATGGTTCAATTTCAAAGATTAAATAGTTCAAAGTTAAGGTGATTCATAGATTTAGAATTTCAAAATATAGATTCCCTCTAGTTCTCACCAGCTTAATGAGGCTCAAGGTTCAAATTTTTGTGGTTGAACTAGTTTAAAGGTTCAAGTTCAAAATTTTAGAATGCCTAGGTTTAATAATTTAGCTAGTTTAAATTGGAGACTTGGAAGTACAAGTTAAAACTCAAAGGATTCAAATCTTAACAATTTCATAGTTCTCTAAATGCAAATAATTATTAAAAGCATTAACAAAATAATAATGAAAGGAGAAGGGTTAGAACTGTTGAGCTTATTATAAGGTAAGAATGTTTGTGTAAGTCACATCTAATTTGCTCTTAAACATAATGTTCTGGGTATGATAGTGGCATTCAAAACACACAACATTTTACTCTCATTGATGAATAAATTGAGCTCATAATGGAGGCCAAAAACTTGTAGTCCATAAAGACAAGAATCCAAGGATGAAGGCAATGGCAGTTTGTGGATTCCACCAACAATTTAAACACAACCGATAAATTTTGAAATCTGTATTGAACCAGTGAACCAAATTCAAGGTTCAATAAAATTAGCATGGCCTATTTGATGTTTTGTTTTAAGAATTTTAAAGTGCCTTCATCATCGAGTGCAAAGGATGTGAAATTTGTTGAAAATATTCACACAACAAGTTTGGTTTTTTTGACAATTTTCTAGACCTCTACTCATATCCACGTAACTTTTAAGTCAAACAGAATGTACCCAATGTCTCTAATGAAGTTGGGGAAAACTAGAATTGTGATAGCATATCCAAAAATTAAGGTCATTGAATGGTGGGATAAAAAAGTATGCCCACTGTACCAAGACCCATTTGGAGTGTCTGAAATATTTTGATCCACCCAACATAAAGAATATCTGTCATCTTGGGTTAACATGTTCAAATGCCACCTTTTGTATATATAGGGATATTTTATAAGATCACTATGTTTATAATGTTATAAAATATGTTTATAATGTTATAAATGGTAGCCCAAAGATGATAAATATTATTAAAGTTTCCCTGTCAAGATTTAGTTATTAAAACTGAATAAGATTTTCCAAAAATCCATTTTCTTATTATAAAACTATTGGAAAGAAGGGGAAGAGGGAGTTATTTTTTTCTTTCTTTTTCTTTTTGAAGCCTAGGTGCTGAAGAAAAGGAAAGTCTTCTTATTTGTAATAGAGAGGGAGAAGTTTCTAGATTTATTTATCTGCTTGTTGTATATGGGTATTGAGCCCGTGTGTTCAATTTTGTTGTTTTGAGAAATAAAGAGACACAAATTAGTTTGTGTATTTATTTATGTCCTCTTTAGATTATAATCTCTTAATATTTTTATAATTATTTCAATGTAAACTCCATTATGAAAAGTAGAGAGATTACATTCTCAAATATGTGTATTTGGAGAGTCTATTTATCATAAAGTTGTTGTTCCTTTTGTTATGATTTTCATCTGTGAGCCTAGAAATGATTGATCTGTGTATCTCCCTTCGTACATTTATTTAAATCTAAGTACAAATGTTTCCATCCACCTCATGTTTATGAGTGGATGTTGACACCTTTATTTCTTTTGGGTGAAAACAATATCAGTATTTTGATAATTCATTGCACATCATCTAGAAGGGAGTGTTGGCATTAAGCAGAATTTCCACTAGTGACAACACTTATTTGCATTCTGGATGCAAACCGAGCAGACAATGCAAACCGAGCAGACAGTGCAAACCGAGCAGACAGTGCAAACCGAGCAGACAGTGCAAACCGAGCAGACAGTGTAAACCGAGCAGACAATGGAAACCGAGCAAGTTAGTACAAACCGATCAGGACAATGTAAACTGAGTAACATCTTGTCTACCGAGTCACCAATGCTTACCGAGTTCAATACCTACCGAGTGATCAGTATGAACCGTGCCTTCACTTCTGCCGAGTGCATGACGATGCTGAGTAATGCAGTGGACGCCGAGTATCAGAAAGTCACCGAGTCAGTGTGAAGGAACCGGGTAACCATATTTGGGCCGACTTAGTAGCACTTATGTTTATTTGTCAAGCTGACTGTATAATTGTAATTGTAATTAATTGTTTGAGACCTGTATATAAACAATGATGTAGAAATAAAAGAGTAACACACAAGTAATGAAATATATGAAGTAGAAAATATGTGAAAGAAAAAAAAGGGCAGAGATAAGCAAATTGCAGAAGGCTTCAGAAGTATAAGGTTCAGCAAAGAAAAATTCATCACAGAAGGTGATCAGTACATCAGCGAATCTCATTCAGCAATCCAGTTGCAAAGCAGAGATCTACTGTTTCATTCTAACAGGTGAATCAGTACTAAATCCTTTAACCGGGTAGACTTAACAGTCTTTGTATAAATCTCTTTACCGAGTGCATACTTCACTGTATGTTTGTAAATCCTTTAACAAGGTGGATTTAGCAATCCTTATTGCTCCTAACAGGGCAGATCATCAGAAGTGATCAAATTGTAAGCCTTAACCGGCCAACTTTATTCTGCAGTATTAAAGCTTTGTGGGTTTCATCCCCACCCCAGTTTTACTTTCTTTTGGAAGGTTTCTGGGTAACCAAATCCATGTGTCATTATTGTGAATGCTTTTAAGTTTCATGCTTTCTGTATGCAAAGGTTAAAAGTAAAATACATGTTAAAATTAGAAGAAAATTTGGAGTTACTGATTCACCCCTCCCCTCTCAGTAACTTGGTTAATTCCTGAATATTTCCAACAATTGGTATCAGAGCTGCATTGGTTCTCAAGACAAAGCTTAACTAGCTTGAGCAAAGATCCAGGACAATGGAGGTATTCAAACTAAACAAGGTGATTGAAAATGAAAAGCTAGATCTGGAAATGGCCATAGCTAAACTCAAAGAAGCAAAAGAACATCTTTCCCAATCCCTAAGGAGAAGGAAGGAACTTGCAAATCAGATGAATGATCAGAATTACATTGAAGAAAAGATTGAAGATCTTCTTCCCTCAAATAACTCAGATGAAGCAAACAATGCTATCAAAGAACTCCTAGAAAAGAATGGGTCTCTGCAGGAAGAAGTGAGAAAATTGAAAAGAGAACAAGAACTACACTCTATAAGATTCTGTGAGATCTTGGAACAGAGAAACAAGTTGAAAGATGAATTAGATGGAAGAAACATTGAAGTCCAAAACAAAACCCTTCAGCTAGAAAATCTAATTAATCAGATCTCTCATACAAATGAAGAAATTCTAAATCTAAGTTCAGAAGTAGAAAACACTAGAGAAGAACTAAGATCTGAAAAGGAAATCAATCTAAGATTGATGAATGACCTAAACGCTGAAAAACAAATCAATGAAGGAATGCTGAAAAGTCAAGAAGACTTGAATCAGCTGTATGAACGAAATCTTCATAGGCAAAAAGGAAAAGCAGGACTTGGATACAAAGAAGAAGGCGAATCCTCTAAGCAAGGTACTAAAAGAAATCAAAAACCTACTTGTAATCATTGTGGTAAAATAGGACATACTTCAAATAAATGTTGGAACAATGAAAAAGCAGAATTCAATGGAAAATGTTATAGCTGCAATCAACCTGGTCATAAAGCAAATGAATGCAGGGAAAAACCTAGATTCAGAGGTAATTGTCACAAGTGCAACAAACAAGGTCACAAGGCATCCGAGTGCAGATCCAAGACATTTAATCCAGCAGAACAAATTGTGAAAGCAATGTTTGGATGGGACTACAACACCTGGTGTAGATGTCATTACTGTGGAGAATATGGACACATTGGCATGAATTGCATAAAACATCATCTAAGGAAAAGAGACACTATCGTAAGATGTTTCAAATGCACTAAACTTGGTCACATAGCCAGAAACTACATGAATGCTAATGAAATTGAAGAAGGAAAGAAGAATGAAGCAACTAAGGTCAGGAATCAGGTAAGACAAAAATGGATTCCTAAAGCTACCGAGCAATCCAGTCCAAGTAATGGAATGGATGGCTCTATCGACTCAAATTAAATTTCCAAGGAAGCACTGGAACTGTACTCTCATAGATCAATCTCAAGCAGTTCCAGAACTGAAATTAAAAGAAAAGTCTAAATCAGCATGCAAGATGCAGTGAGATCACAGCGAGGTCGGTATAGTCTTCACCGAGCAAGGTCGGTACCTGTCTTTACCGAGCAAGGTCGGAGCATTATGAATTTTCGAGTTCATCGAGCTGCGAAGTCTTTTTCGAGCAATTAATTCTTAGTGGGTGACAGTCTGTCAGAATTCCTACCCTAATTTGAAATGAGCATTAATGACAGAATTGTAAACAAAAAGCAAGTAATCGAACTCATTCCTCACCGCGAATCTTTAAGCACTTTGAGAGCAGAAAACTTCAAGGGCAACCCGGCGATTTAATACTCTTGCGAAAGGAATTTTCTGTGAGCTACCATGGCATCATCCAGCACCTCAGCGAAGAAAGGATCAGACATGTTAGTCCAAGGGGAGTGGAAAGCACCAGATTTTAAGATCATGCCCGCTATTGCAGCAGCCCTAGATCCGAACGGAGCTCAATCTCAGATTCCTCCTAAGCTACTGCTTATCAACGATATCCGTAATCATTTTAACTATTCTATTCAAGAAATGGGAAACCTAGAACTAGACATTGTGCGTGAGGAACTATGTGTGGATAATATTTTGAAACCCGAGCACAAACATCTGGAAGATAAGGGTTTAGTCCACATTGCACATCTTCCTCGAAACTTTCGAGATAAATGGGTTAGGTACATTCTCAGCCGAGTACACGATGGCAAGATTTGGCTTGAGCAACCTATTGAGATCACAAGGAAAATGATTCATCAAGTTACCGGTCTTCCCATGTTGAACAAAGCAAAAACTACCAAAACCCTAGGTCAGACGGAACTAGAGAAGAAAACCCTAGCCGAGTGGGATGGTAGAGGCATGAAGGTTAGCAGCATTACCGACGCCGAACTGAAGTTTGGTACACATATCATTGCACACAAGATTTACAGTTCTAGTCGACAGAACAGTGTCTCATGTGAAGCTGTTGACCTAGCATACAAAGTGGTCAAAAACAACTTGACATTTGACCTAGCAGACTTATTGTTGAAACAGTTCAACAAGAACATGGAAAGCATCAAAACTTCCAAAAACAATCCATGTAAGTTTGGATCCTTGTTAGTCTGTTTATTCTTCTATGTTCAGAAATTCTTCCCTTCAAAAGGAAAAGTTGTATGGAGAAAAGATGTGCCAGTACTTTATGAAATTAATGAATACATCGCAGAAATGGGTGAAAACTTTGAAAGCATCATGGATAATTATTTTGAGTCTTTCAAAGAGAAAATGAATGATAGATTCCAGATTCCACAGAAGTTGGTGGAAGATTACAAAGATGACATCTGTTTTATGGTAGATTGTGATAATGTGTATATTCAAGCAGTTAAACCGAGAACTGTGTATGCAAAACCTCTTCCTTATGAGGTAAATATTGATGAAACCAAGAACATTATTGAAGCACTTCTAAATCAGCCTGTCAATCCCAAAGCCCCATATTTTGGAACATATGATGAAGCTAAGATGAGAATTGAACTAAGCATAAAGCTTCCACAGGTGGTAAACAAAGGAAAGAAAAGAATAGCTAAAATGCAAATGATAACTGAGGAGAAAGAAGAAATAGGTGAAAAAAAAGAGGAAAAGGATGAGAAAACAGAGGAACCAGAACCTGCAAAGAAGAAAGGAAAAGTTTTTATCACTAAGGCATCTGTGCCTCCCACTGCTATGTTTACAAGGAGAAATACAAGAGGAAAGGCAGAAAAGGTAGATAAGGACATAGTATTCAAAAGGCCTCCTCTAACCCTTCAAGAAAATCTCAAACTCTTCAGAGATGGATCAGGATCTGGAGTAAGTAACATAAAATCCTTGAGATATGAAACCAGATCGGAAGCAGAGCAGAAGGAAATAGAAGATGCTGTTGTTGAGAAGATGGGACAGTGGAAATACTCTCCTGAAGAAATTACCCCACAGGTTCCAGCAGTTCTATTGAATCCGATAAGAATGAGATGGAGCAATGCAAGGCAAACTGTAATAGACATATTTGATCAAAACCTAAGACAGTTGATGCCGAGCCTGAACAATGATGAAGTAAAGAAGGCACTAAAAGAGAATGAAAACAAGATGACACTAAAGTTCAATACTTGTTTGATTTTGATCAACAATATTGAATCGGTTGTGAAGGCTGCAAAAGCCACATGGAAGAAAATTTACCACCTTCACCAACCGAGCATTGAAACTGTAATAATAAAGGATATTGAAGATGACAACGATGAGCAAGAAGAAGACACCGAGGTAGATGATACTGTAAGGATAGCAGCAGAAGTCATTGCATCCCTTCCTACCTCTCCAGTGAAAGTCTCTACATCCAGCCCAGAGACACCTTCAAGCATGGTTGTGACAACTTCTACATTTGTCCAATCATCCCTAGCAACATCAGAGGCAGCTACCATTTCTTCTACCGAGCTGAAGTCTCCTGTACCAGTAAGTTTTCCAGCTTTTGAATCATCAAGTGTAAATATTTTAAGTTCTCCAGTAGAAAGTATACCAGTGTCAATAGCCAGCCCTACTTTATCTACTGTCACTACTACAAGAGCATTAAGTAAAGATAAGCCTAAGGCTCTACCGAGTATAAAATTTTTGGGTAAAAATATAGTTGAGGATATAGACCTAGACAAAGAGATAGAGATTCCTACTTTAGATTTTGCAAATCTCTCTGCAGACCAGATGCAGAATATAGGTGAGATCCTCCAAAGGAAAGCAAAACAAAAGAAGCTTAAGGAGGAGAGAGACAAAGAGTATCAAATCATCAAGGATGCTAAGGACATTTTGTCTGATGCATTAGGCATTAAAGTAGACTCCTCCCAGCATGTTTTGTTACAATTGGCAGAAGCAGTTGAGAAATACAATGAGGACTCATCCGGGACAGAAAAGTTAGTTGAAAGAGCCGAGAAGAGATTCAACAATAAAGTGCTTGAGCACATTGCTCAGCACATAGCTATCAACCAAGTGGAATTGTCTTCAGTTTTGTCTAACACAGAGTCTATTTATTCGAATGCTACCTCTCTTTTGGCCAGACTATGCAATTTTGCCGAGTTCACAAAGGATGTCAAAGATAAAATGAATAAAATGGATGAGGATATGAAGATTAGCATACAGAAGCTGCAACTTGAACCAAGTTCAAGCTTTGCTCATCACATGAAAATTTCACATCTATCCAATATGCAGTCTGATCTATTGAAAGAAGACTCAAGGATCCGGTCCACACTGCTAGACATCCAACACATGATCCTTCCCATCATGAATACAATGTATAAGCACATTGAACATTCCAGAACATTGATTCATGACAATCAGTTCTCCATAGCAGATCACATGATTGAACTCTCTGCAGAAGTTCAAATTGCTATACAAACATGTAAGATTCTGCAAGAAAGTTGGGACAGAACCCTGGCACTAATAATGAAGGTACATTCTGATTTCTTATCAAATTTTGGATTCTCTCTGTAAATAACTTGTATATGCACCTTTGGCATTATCGTCAAAAAGGGGGAGATATGTATACTGTATAGATTTGTATAAGAAACAGTTAGCACATTGAAAGGGGGAGACAATGTATAAAGCCCTATAACAAAGACAAATTTTGAAAAATCAAAATAAAACTCAACATGATTCGTGTATATAAATTTTTGGCCAATAAGTGTTTTTGTCACTAATGCCAAAGGGGGAGATTGTTGGCATTAAGCAGAATTGCCACTAGTGACAACACTTATTTGCATTCTGGATGCAAACCGAGCAGACAGTGCAAACCGAGCAGACAATGCAAACCGAGCAGACAGTGTAAACCGAGCAGACAGTGCAAACCGAGCAGACAGTGCAAACCGAGCAGACAGTGCAAACCGAGCAGACAGTGCAAACCGAGCAGACAATGGAAACCGAGCAAGTTAGTACAAACTGATCAGGACAATGTAAACCGAGTAACATCTTGTCTACCGAGTCACCAATGCTTACCGAGTTCAATACCTACCGAGTGATCAGTATGAACCGTGCCTTCACTTCTACCGAGTGCATGACGATGCCGAGTAATGCAGTGGACGCCGAGTATCAGAAAGTCACCGAGTCAGTGTGAAGGAACCGAGTAATCATATTTGGGCCGACTTAGTAGCACTTATGTTTATTTGTCAAGCCGACTGGATAATTGTAATTGTAATTAATTGTTTGAGACCTGTATATAAACAATGATGTAGAAATAAAAGAGTAACACACAAGTAATGAAATATATGAAGTAGAAAATATGTGAAAGAAAAAAAAGGGCAGAGATAAGCAAATTGCAGAAGGCTTCAGAAGTATAAGGTTCAGCAAAGAAAAATTCATCACAGAAGGTGATCAGTACATCAGCGAATCTCATTCAGCAATCCAGTTGCAAAGCAGAGATCTACTGTTTCATTCTAATAGGTGAATCAGTACTAAATCCTTTAACCGGGTAGACTTAACAGTCTTTGTATAAATCTCTTTACCGAGTGCATACTTCACTGTATGTTTGTAAATCCTTTAACAAGGTGGATTTAGCAATCCTTATTGCTCCTAACAGGGCAGATCATCAGAAGTGATCAAATTGTAAGCCTTAACCGGCCAACTTTATTCTGCAGTATTAAAGCTTTGTGGGTTTCATCCCCACCCCAGTTTTACTTTCTTTTGGAAGGTTTCTGGGTAACCAAATCCATGTGTCATTATTGTGAATGCTTTTAAGTTTCATGCTTTCTGTATGCAAAGGTTAAAAGTAAAATACATGTTAAAATTAGAAGAAAATTTGGAGTTACTGATTCACCCCTCCCCTCTCAGTAACTTGGTTAATTCCTGAATATTTCCAACAGGGAGTTGTACCTATCAATTCAGAGGAAAGTTATCAAGTCATTGATAACTTCTCCAAATATTGGTGGAATTTTTTCTTCTGTTTGGGAATTTTGAGTCATTTTTTACATTTTTAGATGAAGGACAATTTTGTTCTCCAACCAAATGAATAGAGACAAAACTAGAAATAAAAGATTGATAACTAGTTGTCAAAAATAAAAAATGAGTTGAATCAGGGTCAAAGCTATTATTAATATGTATGATTTCAATACGCAATGAAGTTATAGGATAAAATAAATTTCAAATATTCTATACCTGGGAATAGAATGTTTTAAAGTTTTTTTTCCTAGTCTTTTTCCTAGAATTTTCAGGGATCCTCCAACTGTTTTTGATCTACCTAGAAAAGTTTTGATAGATTGGTACCTATTCCTATGCACAAAAAAATAGGGAAAATATTTGGTGAAAGTGTTTTGCCTAGGTAAAATGCATTTTTTGGAATAAATGTTCAAAATATAATAAAATTACATTAAAAAAAAGTGTTTAAAATGGTAAATGTTTGACTCACCTTGCATAAACCCTCGTGGATAGGTGTAGGTATCACTCTTACCCATGAATATGTTTGAATGTTCTTGAAATCAAGGAGTTTAATTTTGAATGTAGAAACATATTCAAGTATGCCCTCACATATTCATGGATCTATGAACGTCACTACTAGATCTTCAATATAGATATTCTTGAAAATAACTTGCAATGAAGGATAGAAAAATGTGAATGGAAGAAAGGATCTTCTCACTTGATTGGAAATCACTCTACTTGGCCATTGTAAGAGATAAAGTTTCTTAAATAGAGAACATCACCTTGGAATTGACTTGAATGAAATGGAGAAACTAAAAGTTTGATACTTTTCTTCAAATCTTGAATCTAATTTCTCGATTGCTCTTGATCTATTGATTGCACTTGATAGATTGAGTGTAGTTATGATGTACAAAATGAGGAGATGTATGGTTTTTATATACTTCATGTATCATTTTTGGATTAACAAATAAGCCAGGTTGACCATGACATCTAATTTCCCACTAACACCGCAAATACAGCTCCGGGCCAAATTTGGGCTAAATAGTATGTGAATAAAATATTTTAAACATTCCATTCCTAGGTACATAATCCATTCCTAGGTATAGAATGTTTCAAATGGTTTTTATCTAGGATAATTAACATAAATTTGAATTAGATTTCAGAATGGTGGAAAAGATGCGAGAAAGAAGAATCGGGTTACTAGGATAAAGCATAATGGACATCAGATCTTGAAATCACCAAAATGGGGCCTAATATAAAAGTAAATAATGGGTGCCAACTTTATAGGATGGTACAAGTTCAAATATGGAGTTGATAGTCTTCCATAAAGAATAACTAAGAAAATCTTTGTATGCAATGAAATCTTCCAAAATGGTAAGAAAAGATTATCCAAGGAAAGCATTGTCAAAAATGATATCCACTCAAAATTGGTGGAAAAGAATAACCAAGGAAAATATTCTAAACATAGTGAAAAAGGATAACTAAGGAAAACATTTTATCCATGGAAATATGTTATAAAATGTGCAAAACTATAACTAGGGATAGTATTGTCTCCAAGGATGATACTGATGAAAATACAATTTTCTTATTTTAGCTCAATGTGTCAATAGCTTGTGGCAAGTGTATTTTAAACATAGTTTTGGATGACTATTGGGAGAATTTTAGGTTATATTAATATCCCTATGGTATGTTCTATCTTATGGGATAGCATATGAGCTATTGAACTTATCCTATTGCATTTTTTCTATAAGAATTATGTTTGAGGCCTAATTGCACTTATTGTTTCTATGTTTTAAATTTGACATGTAATTTTAGTTTTTATAAATATTTATGGGAGTCTATGATCTATCCTAAAATATTGAAAAGATGAAATAATGAGCTTTATTAAGAATCATTTGAACAATATGATTTATGTTAAAGTATGAGTAATGGAATGTGATTTATATTGTGAAGTATTGTAAGGGTTGTCATAAGATTATTTTCTATGTAGGAGATCTCATTATTTGAAGTTTCATCATTTAGATGCAAAGAAATAAAGTAAACTTGATGATTCTTAATCCATATAATTATTCCTACTAAGATTGAAGTGCTATTTACTAAGTTGCTTCTTAGTTCTTGGCAATGGAGGTTGATATTTCCAACAAGTTTATGCTCACAAATACAATAAGAGAATCTTTCTTATCATTGTTTCATCATAAATAACTCCATATGATGCTCTAATAGCACGTACTACCTCTTTTAGTCTATTTGAGTACTACACAATATTCTCACCTTCCTTCATCTTCATATCATTGAATCTGCCTCTTAGGCTTTTAGCTTGAGTTCTTTTAACATTCAAATCTTGACTATATATTAGAGTAAGTTTTTCCCACATGGCTTTGGAAGTAGTGCATCACTTAATATCTTCAAATTTGGCATTGGTATAGGCAACATAGAGTTCCATCATAGTAATATTATGTTCATGCATGTCTTTCAGTTGATCAAGAGTTGAGGGACTAGGGGTCGGTTCAATGTAGCCATTCTCCATCAGTTCTAGTGCAAAACTCCCAATTCTAGATATGTGCAACTTCATCCGGCTTTGCCATACTATGAAGTTCTCTTTTTTTAGTCTTGGCACTTCCCTCTTATAAATCTTGAGACCTTTGTGTTGAAGTCCTTAAAACTCTGTTCTAAGAAACCACAACTCTAATACCAATTGTTAGAATAACTGAGAGGAGGGTAAATCAGTTATCAGTTAAGTTTAGCAGTGTTGTCGCTAAATGAAGCATTTTAGTATACACCAATGGAGTGTAGTGTATACTGAGCATAGTGTAAACCAAGCTTGTTTTCACGGATGTATTTCTTTGTTAACCGAGTAGAATAGAAAGGAATTAAATGATCAGTTTAGCCGATAAGATTGATGAGCTAGAAAGTGTATAAAATCAAGGTAACAGATAATGTTTGTTACAAAGATCGACGGCTAACATAATTCAAGGAAGATATAATGGAGCAGACTGAAATTTATTATTGACACATCAACTGAGGAAGCTTAAAATGACAAAATCAATGAAGATGATTAAGTGGAAAAATATGATGGACAAGAAGAAAATGATTTACCTGTCTATATAAGAGATTGATGATTTCATGATTAAATATCACCGAAAGAAGAAGATACTATAGATTTATCATGTGAACAAGTTTTCAGGCATTTTGATCATACTAGTTAGTGAGAACCGAACTAGAGAACAATTACCAAGTGATAGAGAGTAATTATCAACGAATAGTAAGTTGATATATTGTCGAATCTAAAGTGTTATATTGATCAAAAAGACTTGTATGAGCTAAATATTGATTTTTAATCTACAATTGAAGTTGTATTAAGGAAGATCATCTACTGTTACATATTTAACAATTGTACACAGTTAAATCTCTTAACCAAGTGGACTAACAAAGTCTTATTATGTATCATTCATAGAATGAATATTGTTATCTTGTCAACCCCATAGTGAATGTTGGTCTAAAATCCTCTAACAAGGTCACACCTAATAGTGTGTTTGTAAACCTTTAACAGGGTTAGGTCTTCACCGACTTCACTTCAAAAGAGTGAATATTTTTGGTTTGCCGGTCCTAGGTGGTTTTTCCCTTCACAAGGTTTCCACGTTAAATCTCTTGTGTTATGTTTTTATTGTGATATTTGTTTATTATCATACTTTGCATATTACATGTTAGATTTGATTGGTAACTACTATATGTTTAGACTGATAATTGGTAAAAGCATAGACAGTGAAAGTATATTATGTTTACCGAATAGTAGAAGTTGAAGTAATTGTTTTGGATTATACATTTTGTTTTCGGACATTGGATAACTGTTTCACCCCCCTCTCAATTATTCTAATAATTGGTATTAGAGATGTGGATGCTTAGAATAGAGTTTTAAGGACTTCAACACAAAGGTCTCAAGATGTATAAGAGGGAAGTAACAAGACTGAACAAAGAAAACTTCACAGTATGGAAAAGCTGGATGAAGTTGCACATATCTGGAATTGGGAATTCTGTAGTAGAATTGATGGAGAATGACTACATTGAACTGACCCCTAGTCCCTTAACTCTTGATCAATTGAAAGATAGGCATGAACACAATATTACTATGATGGAACTTGCTGCTACCTAAACTAATGCCAAATTTTAAGATATTAAGGGATGCACTAATGCCAAAGCCATGTGGGACAAACTTACTCTAATATAAAGTGAAGATTTAAATGTTAAAAGAGCCCAAGCTAAAAGCCTAAGAGGTAGATTCAATGATACGAAGATAAAGGAAGGTGAGAACATTGTGCATTACTCAAATAGAATAAAAGAGGTAGTACATGCTATTAGAGCATTAGATGGAGTTATTGATGATGAAATAGTGATAAGCAAGATTCTCAAAACTTTACTACTAGTTTATACAATCAGGATCTCTGCAATTCATGAAACAAGGGCTAGATAGAACCTTACTCTTGACACTCTGATTGGTAAGCTTACAACCTTTGAATTGAATAAATTTTATAATAGTGTTGTTCCTTCTGTTGAGTCTTCTTTCATGTCTTCTTTGAAGATTGTTAAGTCTAGTAGGAATAATAAGAATGATGATAGTGATAGCAATACTAATGATGAGCTTGATGAGCTTGAAGCTCTTATGGCGAAAAGGTTACCCAAAGGTATAGGAAGGTATAGAGGTAAGCTACCTTTGGCATGCTTTAATTATAAAGAGGTTGGCCACATCATTTCAAGATGTCCACATAAGAAAGATGATGATAGATCCACAGACTGATCTGAAGAAAGCTATGGGAGGAGAGTCACCAGAGGCTACTGACACAACAATAGAGACAACTGAGATAGTAATGATAAAGGCAAAAAGGTATGTTACATAGTCAGAGATATTGAATCTAAATATGATTTTGATGATGAAAAAAAAGTTGTATTTGTTGCTATGAAAGATGACTCAGAGGAAGAAGAGAAACATGAAGAAACAACATTGATCTCTAAAGTAAGTAGAAATGATACATGGATCATAGAAAATGGCTATACACATCATATGACTGGTGATGTAGAGAAATTTGATCAACTTGACAAATACAATGGAGGATCAATGAGAATGGGCAATGATGCACCTTGTATGGTAAGAGGTAAAGGTTCACTGATGATTAATGATAGAATAAAATGTGAAAATGCATACTGGGTAGATGGACTGACTATAATCTATTATGTGCAGCAAACCTAAATAATTTAGGCCACCAACTTTCTTTTGAGAGAAAAAAGGTAAAGATGTATGATGATAGAGGAAGACTTGTCAGAACTGGTACACAATCCAGAGGTAATCTATTTTATCTTGATATTGATCCATCTTCTTTTTTGGTAATAAAGGATGAAGATGCATGGTTGTGGCATAAAAGGTTATGCCATGTGAATTTTGATAACATGATTAAGATTAGCAAAAAGAGAAGATTTAGAGGTTTGCCTAACTTGTCAAAACTTGATCATGCTATGTGCCATGAATGTCAGAAAGGGAATATGACTAAGTCTAGTTTCAAAAGAAAAGATTACTCAACAAAGAAGATACTTGAGTTGGGTCATACTGACCTGTGTATTCCGATGAGAACTCAGAGTTATTATGGTGATAGATACTTTATTCTTTTCATTGATGACTATACTAGACTGATGACTATTATGTTCTTGAAAGAAAAATCTAAAGCTTTTAAAATTTTCAAATGGTATAAAGCTAAGGTAGAAAAAGAGACTGGTAAAGAATTGAAATGCTTAAGATCTGATAGAGGAGGTGAATTTATCTTTGATGAATTTACTAATTTTTGTAATGAGCATGGTATTAAAAGATAGGTCTTTACATTGAGGACACCCTAGCAAAATGACATTGCTAAAAGAAGGAATGGGTCAATAGTTGACTATGCTAGAACACTGATGATACAAAAGAATGTTGCTTAGACATATTGGAGATGAAGCTGTTAGTACAACTTTATATGTTCTTAACCAAGTACAACTGATGAAGGACACCAATCAGACACCCTGTGAGCTATGGTTTGGACACAAACCTACTGTAAGTTATTTCAAGATTTTTGGAAGTAAATACTTTATTCTGAAAGATGAGAGAAATGGAAAATTTGATTCAAAATGTGATGAAGGGATATTTTTGGGATATTCTACTAAAATTAAAGCATATAAATGTTTGAATAAGGTTACAAATAAAATAATTGAAAGTACTAATGTCTGTGTTGATGAGTTTTATGTCAAGAACACAGAAGATATTAGAAAGGAACTAGAAGACTACGGTAGATTCACTTACATTCAATAACCTAAGTATCTACTAAAGTTGCAACCTATGATAACCAGTCAAAAGGAAAACAATAGAGAACAACAATAAAGCCAAACCGGTGAACATGATCGAGCTACCGAGCAAGCAAATGAACTTGAATAGGATGAACAAGAGAGAAGAGACTGATTTCTGGCTATATTTGTTAGAAAAAATCATCTAGAGACACAAATTATTGGAGACAGACAAGCTGGAATGCAAACAAGGAGAAAAGCAAGACAAGGTACATGTCTAGTTTTTGAATTTGAACCGAAAAAAGTGAAAGTTGCATTAGACAATGAAGAATGGATTAATGCAATGAAAGGGGAAATAGAGAAAATAAAGAAGAACCTAAAGACAATAATGTTATCTTATCTAAATGGATATTTAGGAACAAGCTAAATGAAAATGGTGAGGTTACAAGAAATAAAGCTAAATTGGTATGCAAGAGATATGCACAGGGAGAAGGCATTGATTATGGTGAAACATTTTCACCTGTTACTAGATTAGAAGGAGTTAGAATGCTGCTTGCATATGCTACACACAAGAAATTAAAGTCTATCAAATGGATGTGAAGTCAACATTTCTAAATGGTATACTTGAAGAAGAGCTCTACATAGAGCAACCTGAAGGGCTCATTGATCCAAACAACAAACACATGGTATGTGTTGTCATATTTTTGACACATTTTGAAAGCCTAATTACTAGATGAGCTACTATAACCTAGTTTGTGTTATTAGGTGATCTGGATTAAATTTATGTTCATTTCATTGAAATACATGGAAAAGAAATGAAATGAATAGCATTTGCATCTACACATACATCTATCTATATCATTTTGTTCTAAACAAAGAAGTAAAATAGATAAAAAGAAAGAATATCTATCTAGGCTCACACAGGTCGTGAGCATAGCCTTTACTAGAAGTAAATGAATGAGTGTAAATTGACAAAGAAGAATATGTGGTATTGGGGTACCAGACATTGCTTGGTTTTGTCAGCATGAAGCCTGTCTTGTCCAGAAGCTCTTGTGATCCAGAACCTGCAAAAGAAGAAGGGGATTGGAGTTAGATCTAATGGATCTAAGCAATGGCTGATATCACAATATAGTAATGCATATACACACTCAGCCATAAACCTCTAACAAGGGCTATGCCTAGGGCATGTGCATGAGAATCATCCAAAGAACCAAAAGGGGCACCATGTTTTCACTAACGTGTTTGTTTCATGTGCAGATACAGGGAAGCTAATCCAATAAAGAGTTGTGTGATGATCTGGGTCCTTGATGTGGGTAATGATAGAGTAATTTAATTATACTTTATCTCTTACCCCTTCAAGGGCCAAGAGCACACATAGTGTGTACATATGGGGAACATTCAGATGATCCTACATCAATCACAAAAGAGTTATAGAAGGTTTCATGGCATCTAGTTCAGAACAGAGCTAATGGTAGAGTACACAGATCTATGGATCAGATAGGGCACTCTATTGTATAGATGTTCACATGGCACATACCATTAGCATGTTGAGGGCACACAATCCACATGTCTAGAAAAGGGTAAATGTTCATAAAGAAGCATGGCATAATGTCAGAATGACAGAGATCAACATGACATAAAAGAGAAAAGGAGCTAATAACATGTCATTTCATATATGTGATGTGACATAGAGCAATGGCAACACATCATGGAGACATCTATTCAAAGTGAAGTACATAATAGCATGAGATGTTACACTAAATAGAGCTGGTAAATATCAATAATTGCTCAATCAATTACATGGGTGCCAACAGTCATGATATCCAAGCATAAAATAGATTAATAGATCCCACAATTTGGAACTTCATAAATGCTCAACAATGAATACAATTTCCCAACATGTTGTCAAGCTCTGTAGTTCATATAGCATACTCATATGCTCAGATATATGCATGTAAATAGTTCAATGATCATGTGAATATCAAACAACATAGTTGAATCCCAATGCACAAATCATGGGATGCAATGACATAGTTCATGGTGTCCTCAGTCTATAAAAACAATGTAGTAATATGATGCGAACAAGGTGTCAATGCACAATGTCAAGCAATAATGATCCTCAAGTCTATCAACTCATGGGCCCTATGTCAAACTGAAGGATCAAATGTCAAAAGAAGTGGGTGTTATGCGTGCCACCATTGGCCATGTATAGAGGAGATTCGAGCTCACAACCCCAAGACCAATGAACAAATGTAGTGAGGATAATCCATTCAGGTTATGCCTTAATAATACATAGAAAGCATAGTAACAAGTTTTGATTCCCCAGCCATGAAGCCCAATGCCATCTATGGCAACAAATGTAAAATGGTGCCTTAACAGTGCTTGAGGGTGGACCCTCTAAATATAGCAAGTGCCATCATTGCCATTGAAAAATAGAGAATATAACTACAGTGCCTCAGATACAGATGCATTGATGCTATCCCTTTTCATGGGTTGAATATAAAATTAAACATTCAAACACAATGTAAATATCCCAGCCTTACAGCTATGTATGATAGCATGCAAGCATCAATAGCAATGACACCGAGAGCCATAAGAGATAAAACCAATGACATATCAAGGGCCATCATAAAAATGCAAAGAATATCAATAGAAGTCATACCATCAAGTATCTAAGAAGAGGATGAACAGAAATCAAGTGCCATAATAAGAAACAATGAGTCACAATGCTTATTACATACCCCATGTTCTCAGGCCATATGCATTTGAGAGTCAATAGTAATATTGTAATACATCTCATGCTGATAAACAAAAACAAGCATACAATGCTACTGCATACATGCGGTAATGAATACATAGGATGCCCTAGCCTAATATTTTTTCATAGGTTGTATACAATCGATGCCAAGTCTTGGGTCAGTCCCCTTGAGACAAAGAAACACATGAACAATGAATATGAGCATGCCCTGCCCTATCCATCATTTCTGATGCCATCAAAAATGCAGTCAACATTTTCAAAGATGAAACTCAATATCAGATGTAGAGATATGTGCCATAACCTAGCTATCAAAAGAAATGAACATGATGCTTGGGCTGCAAGCAACATTACTACAGTGTGCCTTGATTTCATCAGTGCATTCATTTGATGCCCTAGTGTGCTCAGGTTATATACTAAACAGAGGAGACACAATGCAGAAAAAATAGAGCTTGAAAATGATATTAATAGTACATCCATAACACAGGCCATAGCATTCAACCAAATCCATGCATCCCAAATGCTTTTAGAAATGTAATGAAGAGAAATCAAGTACAATAGAGAGATAAAATGCAACTATGCCCTAGTTTCAAACAATGCTAAATGTAATGCCAGTATAACCACATCGATGTCATTATAGAGCCTTTCAAAAATACAGAGGAGAATGAAATCTTTGAAGTGCCTACCTCATAATGCCAAATCAAGATTGTCGTGATGCTGTTTCCTAATCTAGAAAGGAAAGTTAACATTCAATTTGTAGTGGTTTTGGATGTGCCAGTTGCCAAGTTGCAAAGCAATGATCGCAGAGGATGCCATTTTGGTCAAGGGTTTCCATAATTGCTTGTTTTCTTTTTGTCTCCCCTTTTAGGGTTGAGAATTATTCAACTCCCTTTGCTAATTTTTTTCTCAGGCATGGGTCATTTTAATGTAAAGATATTAATATAGCTATCTCTTTTAGAGAAAAATATATTAATTATTTTGATAGGTGCTCAAGCATAGTGGTCAATCTTGACTTAAGAGATAAGTATTATATCAAAATCATGTATTTCAGCATGGGGGGGGGGCTATTATTTTTTAGAATATATTTATACCATGTGGATTGTAATAAGATGTAAATATTTTAGATTTTCTCCTCTTCGTGAGTTGAGATCATCTTTAATATATATTTAAATCCACTTGATTTTAGTAAAGGGGGAATATTTTTAATGTTATAAGTCAATGCAAGAGCCTCATTGTAAGATATTTGACATGTGGTATTTTATAAGCCTTGTCAGAATATCATTTATTTTGCATGACTTAGTGGGTCTTGGGTCTTCCTTTGACTAGTCTATTTTAGGGACTCCATTTTTTTCGTCCCCCTATATTCTCAGGAATTGGGCATTCGAATTTCAAAGTGATGGGGTCATGGTCCTAATGGATGGATTTTTCTTCTTGGTGAGGTAGTGACTTGATGGTAGATTCTCTAGATTTCCTATATATGCCTCTCACTTTGGTGATAGGAGGTGAGTTCTTCTTTCCCTCATTCTCACGAGGTGAATGTTGTAGCTCTTTGAGAAGGAATCTGATATTGTGACTCCTTTTATTCTAGCTAATAGTAAATTGCCCTTCTTTTCTACAGCTTTTTGAGTTGGTTTGATGAACTTAGTGTTATGTATTGTGATTGAATTTAATCCTTTGTATGATATTATGTTCATTTGATTGTTTTTCAAGCATTGATTCTCTTTAAAGTTTTCAAATCTATGTGCATCTATTTGTGTTGAGTTGTGAAAATCATCTTTGCTTCTCATTTACAATCAACACCTGATTGTTTTCTAAGGGGAAAATCAGATTTGGAAGAGTTGTGGTGTTCATGATATGTGCTAGATTACATTGTGGGTTTGATTTTCAGTTTGTGGATCTATCCAATTTGGTGAATCACCTAAGTTAGATTTAGTTATTTCAGTTTTATGCAATCTCTATCCCTTTCCCTTCAAAGTCAGTACAGTTCAGGTGATACAAACGAGAAAGCCGACCCTTAATCCAGAGGTTTATTCTCAGTGAAGCAGTCCCACATCCTAAGAGTATTCCCATGTTTCAGGGGATTAATAGGTTTTATAATTAGCCATCACGGGTGCAATTCCTAGTGACAATAGTTTCTGGCACATCCGGTGGGACAAAGACTCAGTGAGTCTGATTTCCTGGAAAGTTTTATGCAAGTTATTGTATGGTATGAGCAGTAATGGTGTTTTGAAATCATACCTAGCTACTCTAATGTTGTTTTATGTAGATCAGTATATAAGCTTATGAGTGGGATTCCAACCAAGCAGAGTAAGAATCCTTTCATGTATGCAGAGCTACCATCTGTCAAGAAGAAGTCTAAAGCAGCCCAAGCTAGTGCATCAAAATTTGCAAATCTTACTCCCAATCCTACCTCTAAGCCTACTCACATTCCTAAAAGTGCTTCCCCAATCTAGTCAATACACATATTACTACCCATACAAGCAGCCCCTACAATTCAAGTTTCCCTAAATCCTCCAATGGCTCAGCCTAGAATACATCCTTTTGTAGCTTTTAATCAAGGTAGCCCTCTAAATTTATTGCAGCATGATGATATACCCATCTCAACCCTTAAAAGTCTACCTACCTTTACGGGAGAAGATTAAACATTAGCCATTGAACACATAAGAGATGTGGCATCTCTTTGTGGCCTGCATAATATTACTCAAGATAATATTGTTGTGAGATTGTTGGCAGCCTCATTTAAGTGCAAAGCTTTGCAATGGTTCATAAGTTTACTAGTTGGCTCTATTTCTGATTGGGATGCATTAGGAGTAGCCTTGACAAATCAATTTGAAGATAAGTCAGACCACCTTTCACTAGTTGATCACTTAACTACTATTAAAAGAGCACCTCAAGAATACATGATGGATTTTAATTTCAGATTTCAAAGGACATGGCAAAGAATGCCAACTACTATTAGGCCATCTAGCTAGCATGCTTTCCCATATTATTTGAGAGCCATCAATAGTGATATTGTTGTTATGATCTAGTCATTGGGTGGGAATAACCTTACAACAGCATATGACCTTGTTATAAGAGCTGAGAAGAACCTAATCCAAGCTGGGAAGATAACCCCAAGACCACCAATGCCTATTTTTCCAGAACTAGACCCTGTTCCAAAATCAATTCCAGCTCTAGCATCTATCCAACCTATCATAGCTCCTACTCAACAAGCTATTAGCCTGGCTATAAGTCAAGCCCTAGATTTGGGAGATTATTTGAAAGCATTGCATACAACTACTAACAATATAGTTAATTTCAGCAAGAAGATTGATTCACTACCTCTTCCATAGCCTCACCAACAATACCAACAACCCATCCAGCAAGCTTATCAGTAGCCTTACTAGCCACCTCATTAGAACCATTATCAGCAAAATAGGCTCCAATACTAGCAAGGCTAGCAAAATCAAACAAAGAGTTTTAATAAAAAATCTAGCTAGCTTTATAACCCTAGCACTCCTAGTACTTCTAGAGAGTTGGTCCCTATGGCTCAGAACAATATAGTACAAGATTATCAATGGGGATGCCCATGCAATCAGTAGCATGTTCAAGGAGTTTTCCCAAGAGGTTATGCTCAGGCCCTCGTGGTACAAAATAATGTGACCATGCCATAAGAAATGGTTCAAGGACCAGATCAGCAATGCCCTATTAATACCATAAGTGAGGCTCAGCCCTCTAAGGTAGCATTGATGAACTTTCAAAAAGAAGACTTTTGTGGAGTGGCCTCTTCACCTAATGATAACTCAGCTTACACTCCTATTGTAGACAATAAATGATCTAAGAAGAAGGATTTAGAAGTAGAACAAGTGGCCTCTACAAGTCAATCAAACCCTATTGTGAATCCACCACCCAAACTAGTTCAAGTTTCAGCGATAAACTAATCAAAAGAAATAAAGGAATCAGCTAAGGTGACTGCTTAGTTGGTGCCTACACAAGCTGAGATTGTTGTTCCAAAGGGACAACCTAAGGTGAATTTGGGATCTTTCAATATAGTGGAACAAATGAAGAAGACATCAATCAATGTTCCCTTGATTGACACTCTGGCAATCCCTAAACAAAAGGAGCTAATGTTGAATGAATTGGCTAATTTGTCATCAAGCCAAGGAATTATTTTGGAGCAGCCTAAGGTCCTGATGGCTAGAACCCCACAAGAAGATCAGAAAAGAGAAGAAAGTAGTTCACAACCCACTGTTGTTTCTCAGGTTAAGCCTCCTCCTTTCTATCTAACTCTTATTGTTGGAAATTATTTAATCCATAACTGTATGATAGATTCAAGAGCAAGTAGTTTTGTAATATCTAAACAGTTGGCATAATTACTAGAGTTACCCTATGAGCCATTAAATAAGCCTATTGTTTAGCTTGATGGGTCATCAGTCAATACCTTGGGAGTTTTTAAAGACCCGAGTCTCACTCTTCATGAATGTCCTACCTTTTCCATCCCTCAGGATGTGTATGTTATTGATTTGCCTCCTCTTTTTGCTATCTATTTGAGTAGAGACTTCACTATAGGATAGGGGGATATCTCTCAACTAATTGGTCTCACTTGTATTTCAAAACAAGGTATGGAGCTAGGGTTAGGATTAGGTCTGAGCCTTTTGCAAAAATCATGTTGAACCATATACCCCAAGCCCTATAAATGCTAATTTGATGTATCATGATCAAGAATCAATTGATTCTAAACCTGAGACTAGTGACATAAAGTTTCCTGACATGGCACTAGATGAGTGGGCTGAAAGCAATTTAGAAGATGAGGATCCTTTCATAAATATAGATGTGGCTCACATTGGAACATTTATCATTCATGAGGGAGACATTGTGATGCTAGAATTGATTAAAAAATAGGGAAAAAACTCTACCAGTCATGATGATGATTTGTGGCAAATTTTCCTTGATGGGGCTAGAAGCAAAGCGAGCTCAGGTGGAGGTGCTGTCCTGATTTCTCTAGATGGAGAAAAGTATTATTCTGTTGTCTGTTGTTCTTTCAGCTATACCAATAATACAATAGAATATGAAGCATTGATACATGGTTTGGAATGGGCAAGATAGAGAGGAATCAAGAACTTGAAAGTGACTGGTGATAGTGAGTTGGTGGTCAATCAGATCCATGGCACTAATCTCACAAAGAGTGACACATTAAAGATGTATAAACACAGAGTTCTCTAGAATGAACTAGAGAAAACATGCTCACCAATATGAGGATCAAATGTTACAATTGAAAAGCAATAGACTACCTAAAGGATTGGTCACACTCGAGTCTATATTCAATTCTGATTATCAACTCAGAGGTGATAAGGCTAGCATGACAGTTAAAGAAGAACACTACCATCCTGTGGAGGTCCTCAAAAATAGATTTCTCAAGATAGGAAAGGTATGCACTCAGTCTGAAATGCAAGCTTTTGTTTCATTATGCCAGGAGTTTAGTGATGTATTTTCTTGGGAATACTATGATTTAAAGGGATTTGATCCTCATCTAGCCCAACACACTATTAAATTAGAACCCCAAGCTAAGCTTGTAAGGTAGAAACAAAGACCCATCAATCCCAAGTTAGAGGTCCTAATGAAAGAAGACTTGAGAAAAATGATTCAAGAAAATATTATCTTTCCTATTAAGCATACCTCCTGGGTCTCAAACTTAGTGCCAGTTAGGAAGAAGAATGGTGAGATTCAGCTATGTGTAGATTTAAGAGACCTTAATAGGGCTTCCCTAAAAGATCATCACCCATTACCATCTATGGAGCAGATTTTACAATATGTTTCTGGATCTGATAGGTTTTCTTTGTTAGATGGCTTTTTGGTTATAGCTAGGTCCTGGTTAGAGAAGAGGATCAGTACAAGATAGCTTTCACTACTAAATGGGGCACCATGGCATACAAAAGGATGCCATTTGGGTTGTCAAATGCTGGAGCCACATTCTAGAAAGCCATGGATATGGATTTTGGTAGCCTAATGAATAAGTTTGTTCTGGTATATCTGGATGATATAACCATTTTTTCAAAGGACACAAAAGACCACCTAATACACCTTAAATAGATTTTTGAAAGATGCAGGGAGTTTTGTGTTTCATTGAATCCTAAGAAATGTATTTTTTCTATTCATGAGGGGAGACTATTGGGACACAATGTTTCCAAGAAGGGAATGACTATTAACCTTGAGAGGGTGAAAGCTATTCTACCTCTCCCTCTGCCAGCTCACAAGAAAGGATTACAGAGTTTCTTGGGAAGGATCAACTTTTTAAGAAGGTTTATCCCAAATGTTGTTGCACTCTTGAAGCCTATGACTAAGATGCTTAAAAAGAATACAAGTTTTCATGGGACCAGTGAAGGAAAAAGGAGCTTTGAAGAAGTCAAGGAAGAAATTGCATCTCCTCCTACATTGGTAAATCTTGACTTCTCTAAATATTTTATATTATATGCTTTTGGGGATAAAGATAGCATTTCTACAATTTTAGTTCAACATAATGCTGAAAATCAAGAATAGCCAGTAGCTTTTTATAGTCAGGGCCTAGATGGCTATGAGCTGAATTATTTGCCTATAGAAAAACATGTATTGGCCATTGTGAGAAGTCTAAAGAAGTTTAGACATTTGTTGTCTAACAACACAGTGCACCTGATGGTTGCACATCCTTGCATAAAGGACTTTCTATTGAAGAAAGACCTAAGTCATAAGAGAGCTGGCTAGGTCATGAAGTTTATGGAATATGATGTACAGATCAAGGTGACCAAACTAGTTAGAGGAAAAGGACTATGTGAATAGCTTGATGAGAAAACAATAGATGTAGACCAACATGAGGAAGAAGTAGTTTTGATAAATCAGGATGCTAGACAGAGCCCAAGCTGGATAATAGAAATGAAGTGTTATCTTGCTACTAGCCAGTGCCCTCAAGGCCTTGGGAGGAGTAAAAGAAGGTATTATAGACTTCAGGCTATTCCTTTTTTTTTTATTGGTAATGTTCTTTATAGAAGGGATCACACTAGTGTCTTATTAAGATGTGTTGAAACTAATCAAATTAAGAAAATACTAGAAGAATTTCATGATGGAGGTTCTAGTGGGAACTTTGCTACCAAAACCACTACTCTTAAGTTTCTAAGAGCTAGATATTACTGGCCTAGTTTGTATTAGAATGCTTTTGATTGGGTTAGAAAATGCAAAAATTGTGCCTTATTTACTGGAAAACAAAAGCTGGCTGCCCTTCCCCTTCATCCTGTTGAGGTAGAACAACCCTTCTCAAAGTGGGGATTGGACTTTATTGGACCTATCAACCCACCATCTAGTGCTGGACATAAATGGATACTCACTACCATGGACTACTTCACTAAGTGGACAAAAGCAGTAGCATTAAAGGAGGCTAACAAGAATTTTGTGTTGAATTTTTATTAGGACATTATATCCAAGTTTGGTACTCCAGATTCAATTGTATCAGACAATGCCATGGCTTTCCTAGGAGTTAAGATTCTAGATTGGGCACTCAAACATGGAATCTTTTTGAGTACTTCTTCTAATTATTACCCTCAGGGTAATGGCCAAGCTGAATCAACCAATAAGAACTTGCTTAGAATAATCAGAAGAATTATAGAAGGAAACTAGAGAGACTAGCATAACAAGTTAAAGTTATCCCTATGGGTTGACAAGATAACTCCTAAGAGGGCTATTGGTAATTCACCTTACACATTAGTATATGGAAGAGAGGCTAGGATTCCTCTATCTACTGAGCTACCCACCCTGAGTTTGATTAAGGAGATTGATCTCATGTAGGAGGATGCTATGTAGGTTAGATTGGTAGAACTTATTAAATTTGAAGAGACAAGAAAGATGGCATTTGAAGGCCTAGACACTCATCATGCCTAGGTTAAGAGAAGTTTTGACTAGAAAACAACACTAATGTCTTTAAAGAAGGAGATTTAGTTCTCAGGTGGGATGAAGCAAAGCATAAGCTAGGAAAACACACCAAATTTGATGCTATCTAGATTGGATCATTCATGGTGATTGGATGCAAGGCCCACAATGCTTATTAGCTGGCCAACATGGATGGAGAAGAGCTACCCATTCCAGTGAATGGGATTCACCTCAAGGATTTCTTCTGAGGTTCTTTCTACCTTGTATTTTATTAGTGTTAGAGGTTTTGGCTTTCTATTTTCCCTAAGTGCTTAGCACAGGTTGTTTCTAGTTCAGTTTGCTTTTAGCTTTTAGTTGTTTCAGTTGAGCTTGCTTAGCAATAAGCCTGATTAGTTACCAGGCAGTTAGTTTCAATTTTGTTGGAGAGAAGTAGTTTTGTTTTGGTTGGAGTTTGGTCAGTTGTTGTTAGTGACTCTGTGCCCAATAGATCTTCAAGGCAGTTGGTCGGGTGCTTAGCAGGAAAGCACTCCAAAGAGGTCGCCAGAATGTTGTCATATTTTTGACACATTTTGAAAGCCTAATTACTAGATGAGCTACTATAACCTAGTTTATGTTATTAGGTGATCTGGATTAAATTTTTGTTCATTTCATTGCAATACATGGGAAAGAAAATAAATGAATAGCATCATATATCTATCTATATCATTTTGTTCTGAGAAAAGAAGTAAAAGAGATGAAAAGAAAGAACATCTATCTAGGCTCACACAGGCTATGAGCATAGCCTTTACCAAAAGTAAATGAATGACTGTAAATATACAAAGGAGAAGATGTGGTATTGAGGTACCAAACATTGTCTAGTTTTGTAACCCTAAAGCCCTTCCTGTCCAGAAGCTCCTGTGATCTAGAACTTGCAAAAGAAGAAGGGGATTGGAGTTAGATCCAATGGATCTAAGAAATGGCTGATATCACAATACAGTAATGCATATACACACTCAACCATGCACCTCTAAAAAGGGTTGTGCTCAGGGCATGTGCATGAGAATCATCCAAAGAACCAAAAGGGGGCAACAAGTTTTCACTAACGTGTTTGTTTCATGTGTAGATATAGGGAAGCTAATCCAATAAAGAGTTCCATGAATGATCTGGGTCCTTGATGTGGGTAAGGATAGAGTAATTTCATCATAATTTATCTATTACCCCTTCAAGGGCCAAGAGCACACATAGTGTGTACATATGGGGAACATTCAGATGATCCAACATCAATCAAAAAAGAGTTATAGAAGGTTTCATGGCATTTGGTTTAGAACAGAGCAAATGGTAGAGTACACAGATCTATGGATCAGATAGGGCACTCTTTTGCATAGGTGTTCACATGGCACATACCATTAGCATGTTGAGGGAAAACAATCCACATGTCCAAAAAAGGGCAAATGTTCATAAAGCAGCATGGCACAATGTCAGAATGATAGATATCAACATGACATAAAAGAGAAAATGAGCTAATAACATGGCATTTCATATATGTGATGTGACATGGAGCAATGGCAACACATCATGGAGACATCTATTCAAAGTGAAGTACATAATAGCATGAGTTTTTACACTAAACAAAGCTAGTAAATATCAATAAATGCTCAATCAATTACATGGGTGCCAATAGTCATGATATCCAAGCATAAAATAGATTAATAGATCCCACAGTTTGGAACTTCATAAATGCTCAGGAATGAATACAATTTCCCAACATGCTCTCAAGCTATGTAGTTCATACAACATACTCATATGCTTGGGTATATGCATGTAAATAGTTCAATGATCATGTGAATATCAAACAACATAATTGAATCCCAATGCACAAATCATGGGATGCAATGACATAGTTCATGGTGTCCTTAGTCTATAAAAACAATGCAGTAATATGATGTGAACAAGGTGTCAAATGCATAGTGTCAAGAAATAATGATCCCTAGGTCTATCAACACATGGGACCTATGTCAAACTAAAGGATCAAATGTCAAAAGTAGTGGGTGTTAAGTGTTCCACCACTGGCCATGTACAGAGGAGATTCGAGCTCACAGCCCCAAGACCAATGAACAAATGTAGTGAGGATAATCCATTCGGGTTATGTTGTAATAATACATAGAAAGCATAGTAACAAGTTTTGATGCCCTAGCCATGAAGCCCAATGCCATCTATGGAAACAAATGTAAAATGGTGCCTTAACAGTGCTCAAGGGTGGACCCTCTAAATACAACAAGTGCAATCATTGGCATTGCAAAATAGAGAATATAGCTATAGTGCCTCAGATACAGATGCATCGATGCTATCACTTTTCATGGATTGAATATAACATTAAACATTCAAACAAAATGTAAATATCCCAGGCTTATAGCTATGTATGATAGCATGCAAGCATCAATAGCAACGATACAGAGAGCCATAAGAGATAAAACCGATGACATATCAGGGGCCATCATAAAAATGCAGAGAATATCAATAGAAGTCATACCCTCAAGTATCTAAGAAGAGGATGAACAGAAATCAAGTGCCATAACAAGAAACGAGGAGTCACAATGCTTGTTACATACCCCATGTTCTCGGGCCAGATACATTTGAGAGTCAATAGTAATATTGCAATACATCCCATGCTGATAAACAAAAACAAGCATACAATGCTACCGCATACATGTGGTAATGAATACATATGATGCCCTAGCCTAAGATTATTTCACAGGCTGTATACAATGGATGCCAAGTCTCGAGTCAGTGCCCTTGATACAGAGAAACACATGAACAATGAATATGAGCATGCGGTTTCCTAACAATCATTTCTAATGCCATCACAAATGTAGTTAGTATTTTCAAAGATGCAACTCAATATCAGATGCAAAGATATGTACCATAACCCAGCTGTCAAAAGAAATGAACATGATGCTCAGGCTGTAAGAAACACTACTATAGCATGCCTCGATTTCATCAGTGCATTTATTTGATGCCCTAGTGTGCTCAGGTTATATATTGAATAGAGCAGACACAATGTAGCAAAAGCAGAGCTCGAAAATGATATTAATAGTAAATCTATAAGATAGGCAACAACATTCAACCAAAGCCATGCATGCCAAATGATTTTAGAAATGTAATGAAGAGCAATCAAGTACAATAGAGAAATAAAATACAACTGTTCCCTAGTTTCAAACAATGCTAAATGTAATGCCAGTATAACCACATTGATGCCATTACAAAGCCTTTCAAAAATACAGAGGAGAATGAAATCTTTGAAGTGCCTACCTCATAATGCCAAATCAAGATTGTTGTGATGCTGGTTCCTAATCCAGAAAGGAAAGTTGGCATTCGAGCTATAGTGGTTTTGGATGTGCCAGTTGCCGAGTTGCAAATAAATGATTGTAGAGGATGCCATTTCAGTCAAGGGTTTCCATAATTGCTTGTTTTCTTTTTATCTCCCATTTTAGGGGTGAGAATTATTCAACTCCCTTTGCTAATTTTTTTCTCGGGCATGGGTCATTTTAATGTAAAGATATTAATATAGCTATCTCTTTTAGAGAAATATATATTAATTATTTTGATAGGTGCTCAAGTATAGTGGTCAATCTTGACTTAAGAGATAAGTATTATATCAAAATCATGTATTTCAGCATGGGGGGGGCTATTATTTTTTAGAATATATTTATGCCATGTGGATTGTAATAAGATGTAAATATTTTAGATTTTCTCCTCTTTGTGAGTTGAGATCATCTTTAATATATATTTAAATCCACTTGATTTTGGTAAAGGGGGAATATTTTTAATTTTATAATTTAATGCAAGAGCCTCATTGTAAGATATTTGACATCTGGCATTTTATAAGCCTTGTTAGAATATCATTTATTTTACATGACTTAGTGGGTCTTGGGTATTCCTTTGACTAGTCTATTTTAGGTACTCCATTTTTGTCGTCCCCCTATATTCTTGGGAATTGGGCATCCAAATTTTAGAGTGATGGGGTCATGGTCCTGATGGGGTCATGGTCCTAATGGCTAGATTTTTCTTCTTGGTGAGGTAGTGACTTGATGGCAGATTCTCCAGATTTCCTATATATGCCTCTCACTTTGGTTATAGGAGGTGAGTTCTTCTTTCCGTCATTCTCAAAAAGTGAATGTTGTAGCTCTTTGAGAAGCAATCTGATATTGTGACTCCCTTTATTCCACCTAATAAAAAATTTCCCTTCTTTTCTATAGCTTTGTGAGTTCGTTCGATGAACTTAGTGTTATGTATTGTGATTGAATTTAATCCTTTGCATGATATTATGCTCATTTGATTGTTTTGTATGCATTGATTCTCTTTGAAGTTTTCAAATCTATGTGCATCTATTTGTGTTGAGCTATGAAAATCATCTTTCCTTCTCATTTACAATCAACACCTGATTGTTTTCTAAGGGGAAAATCTGATTTGGAAGAGTTTTGGTGTTCATGCTATGTGCTGGGTTACATTGTGTGTTTGATTTTCAGTTTGTGGATCTATCTAGTTTGGTGAATCACCTAAGTTAGATTTAGTTATTTCAATTTTATGCAATCTCTATCCTTGTCCCTTCAAAGTCATTATAGTTTAGGTGATACAAACGGGGAAGCTAGCCCTTAACTCAGAGGTTTATTCTTAGTGAAGTAGTCCCACATCCTGAGTGTATTCCCATGTTTCACGAGATTGCTAGGTTTTATACTTAGCCATCACGTGTGCAATCCCTAGTGACAATAGTATGTAGACTACATAAATCTTTATATGGTTTGAAGCAAGCACCGAGAGCTTGGTATGAAAGGCTACATACTTACTTGTTAAGTATTGGATTTTATAGAACTAGTGAAAACAACAATCTGTATGAAAGGATATACTAATGACACTATTCTTATTGCTGAGATATTTGTGGATCATATTATTTTTGGAGTTCAAGATCATATATGTAAAGCCTTTGCTGATGAAATGAAAAAGGAGTTTGAAATGTCTATGTTCAGAGAGATTAAGTTCTTTCTAGGACTACAAGTGATTTGGTAGAGTGATGGGATATTTAACACACAATCTAAATACGTAAAGGAAGTATTGAAGACATTTGGCATGGAAGATGCTAAACCTGTGGGAACATCGATGGCTACTGGATGTAAATAGAAAAAGGAGGATGAAACTATAGAGGTAAATCGTACACTTTACCGATCCCTGATTGGTAAGTTAATTTATGTAGTTCATAGGAGACCAAATATAACACATGTTGTGGGAATTGTTGCTATATTTTCTACTAACCCTAGAGAATCACACATGATTGCTACCAAAAGAATCTTAAGATACCTTAAGAAAATAGAGGAATATGGATTATGGTATCCTAAGGAAGGCAAGTTTGAACTAATGGTGTACACTGATGCTAATTGGGCTGGAAATGTAGATGATAGAAAAAGCACCACCAGAGGAACATTTTTCTTTGGTGAAAGACTTGTAACTTGGACAAGTAAAAAGTAGGCTTGTATTTCCTAGTCTACAACTAAAGCAGAGTATTTTGTTGTTGCTACTAATTGCTCAAACATTGCATACATTAAGAAAGTGTTGGAATGAATGAATGCGGTAATCAGTAACTCAGTGATTATATATTGTGACAACACTAGTACCATTAATATTTTAAAGAATTCAGTGATGCACTCTAAGACAAAGCATATATCTATTAAGTATCACTACTTAAGAGAACAAGTGCAGGAGAATCAAGTGAAGTTATAATTTGTTACACCTAAGGAACAACTTGTAGATATCTTTACAAAGCCTCTACCAAATGATACATTTGAATACTTGAGGACTAGACTTGGTGTCTGTCCCCTGTATACCAGTCACTAAGGTGATATAGATGTTGCATCAGCCTAATCTTATTAGTATATAGAGATACAAAGATTCTATTGGACAACAAAGAGTTAATTGGCTACAGACATAGCTATTTGTTTATTTGTTTCTTTGTAAATGTTGTCAAAGGGAGAGATAAACAATATGAAACATATGAAACAATGAGCACCGATGAGAACTATCTAAGGGAGAGATAATCTGAGAATAGAAGTAGGAACATGAGAGCTGAAAAGAGAAAAACTATAGAATGGTAAAGCTATATTATTTAATGTTGTTTAGTAATGTAGTGATTAAACATATTAAGCTAGGGAGAGCTTGTACAACATTTGTTCTCAAAGTTGTAGAATACATGTTTGGTATGTGTATGGTACATTTCATATTACTTGAGTTTCCATCAATGCCAAAGGGAGAGATTGATGAACTACAACTGATTGGAACCTAATTGAAGAATATGTGATTAAAGATCGTCGAGGAGTTGTTGATTAGATATGTAATATGATCAAATCAGTATTATGTTGTCATTGATGTCAACTAGTTTGACAACACTTATCTTGCAAGTTACTATACCGAAACATCTGAAGAAAGGTGAAAGGGATGAAGAATAGAGATATTGTTAGAATTTAATCTTTCCTTGGTAAATTATGTATGTAAGGATAAACCAAGGTATCCTATTGTAGTCTTCCTCTAGTGCAAGTGGGAGGACATGTCATTCTTTTAATTTCCCTTATTAAGAAAATTAGATATTCCTCCTTATGAGGAATCCTACACTTGTCTCACACACTAGTGAAATGTGGCATATAAAGAATTGGGAGTTACAATGTAACTCCTTTCTCACATCTCTATTAAGAGATGACTCTTCTCTCTCATTCTCTCATGAGATTCTTCTTCTTCTTCTTGATTATCATTGTATGAGCTTTGCTCTCTCTCTCTCTCTCTCTCTCTCTCTCTCTCTCTCTCTCATTCTTAGGCATTTTGTTGCCACTTTCATTAATATCATGGGGGTTTTTTTATGCTTTTCCCCCTTAAAAAATCTTGTCTCCTTGTTGCTTGGTTTTGGTGAATGCTCCTAGTTCTTGCACTAATTCATGGTAATTTTTCCTATTCCTAAGCTCATAGATTCAACAAGTTCTATATGTCTTTATATTTTGTTATTATTTTAACATGGTATCACAACAGGTTGGTTTAATCTTGTTTTGAGTGTACAGGTGAAGGAGCTACCATATCTTGAAGCACTCCAACATCGGAGACTCTTGAGAGAGTTGTTCCTAGTATATTTTTTTAACTAATCTAATTAAGTGAAAGAAAAAAAATCAAATTTTTTTTTAGGTTTGGCTGGTTTACCGCCAAACCCAGTTTATCTAGTTGGTTGCATTTTTTAATATCATATATAATACAAATTCATCTCAATACTTTTTGATAAAGAAAATAATTCTAATTTAAATCATAATTTTCTCACATTTTTTTATTATAATATTAAATCTATTTTTTTAAATATTATAATTTAATGTTTAAAATTTTAGTTGAAATATCGGTTCATATCTATACAAAATATTTTTTTCAAACTGCAATTTATTAGTTTCTATTTTTGGGTGCTACAAGAATAACATTTCTTTTCAAATTGCAATGATTGAAAGAACGTAAAAAAAAAAGTATCTAATCTTGCTTATCAGAACCATTTTTTAGATCATTGCATTTTTTATGTGTTTGCATGCATTTTTTATCTTTGCATGTGTTTTGTGCCTTTTCATAGATAGAGCTTCTGCATTGTTCACGATTCGGTGATTCCTTTTTTGTGTGTGATTCCTTTTTGCTGTTGTAGTTCTTTTATCCTAGTAGGAGCCACGATTCAAAGCCTTTCAAAGGCCCGTGATTGCCCTAAGTTGATTATTTTAACTTTTTTTTCATCATCAAAAGCTCACCATTTTTAGAATCAGTGATTTGAGCCTGCTCTTGTATTAAGAAATCTCTTTTTTTTCCCTTACAGGAAACAATTTGGGTTTGTTTATTAGATGAAAAAACTTGTCTCTATGCTTGCATTGAATTCCAAGAAGCCTGTCTAGGATATAGAGGTGTGTGAGAATAAGGAATTCAAACTTGAATAAGTTTTGCATTGCTTGCATTGGTTTTCTTTTTTGTGTCCATATTAATCAGAAGCTTTCTATCGTTTTGGTTCTTTGATCTCTTAGTTTCGTATTTCATTTCTTTGGTGTTGAATGTTGTGAGGTTTCAATATAGTTATATGTTATAACTTTGCACATTTTTTTGAAATCTTAAATCTATTATTAGTAGCACCTTTGTTTGCCCTCCGGTTTGCTATCTGCTTCAATAGTCTTTCTAGAGTCCTCTTTTCGCATGTGTTTTCCTTATAGTGTTATTTTTCTTTGCGCTTTTTTTCTTTCTTCATTTTAGTTTGTTGTTTCCACTTTCTCTCCCCGTGGTTGCCTCCTTTAGAAATTCTCTTCGCTGCAAATAGTGAAGATCACCAAGCTTAGAATAGGTAGATTTAGGTGTCGCCAGTGGATACTTTAGTAGGTGGAGTGGCAGCTTTAGTGGGAGGAGCGGCGGTGGTTGGTGTTGATGTGATAACAAGGGTCACTGTCGTACCTTTTACCCTTGCTTACCTTTATTTTCTTGCAATAGGAGTATGATAAAAAAAAAATATCTATAGAGTACCATTTCCTAGTTTGCATTATTTTCATATCTTTCAATAAGTAGTAATGTCTTTCCTTGTATGCGACGTTCCTCTATGATGTTGGTTGTCGTCTATGCCTTTCTCTATATCCTTTGTGGATTTTCATACATTAACTGGTAAGTAACATTTATGGTTTTAGTGTCTGTGATTTAATCTGTGGATATATACTTGTGTTTCCTTTATTTGCTTTATCTTTTTGGGGTGTTCAGTGTATTGTATGTGGGCAAGGTATTTTAATTCTCTGAATGTTCATTATATATCTTCATTGTTATTGGATTCTTGGAATGTTCATCAATGGAGATGCCTAAAGACTACTTTTTAGTATTTAAACCAAGATCTCACTGAGTTTGATCAAAAGATCAGATTGACAGGGTTAGATTGATTTTTTCAAAAATCCTTATATATGCACTATTTCTATTTGAATTTGAGTTTGAGTGGAGTTTGGCTGTAGGTGATTTCTTTGTAACTTGGTTCAAATTATTTGATATCTAGGTGAAGTTTAGGTTTGTTAAGGGTACCATTTTGTCTATCTATTGGATAATATGATCTTTTCAGTGACATTTATACCGAATCTTGTCTTGTTTGTCTTTAGTATTTTCTTTCCTCCCTATTTCTGTTAGCTCTTAATTGTAGATCTCACCTAGTTGTTGAAGCTAAATGGTTCATAGTTAATTGTTATTTGTTGTTTTCTCCTTTGCATGCATATTTTTTTCTTTCTTATGTTACTCTCTATAAAAATTTGGTGCTATATTACTTTCATTTGTTTAAAAATTCCTTGATATGCATACCAATCTGGTTATATATTCAATGTGGATCTGGTGTTCATGTGTAGAGATTAAGGGTTTTATAGTTTGGTTAATTTTCCTAAGAGCATCTAATTATTTTCTTCTCTCCCTTTATTATATCTAGCTTGTATCTAGCTTGTTAGAAATCTATGCGCTTGTATTCATCTGAACATATTAATCTCGGTCCTAAAAGGTTTTAACTCAGGTAGTCTAAAGTACTTTATTAATGTGGATTGTACTGCTATCATTCAAGTTATTAAATTAAAATCTAAATGATTTGTTTCTCTTAGTCTTTTCGTTTTGATTTTTTTAGCAATTTTTATAAAGTTTTTTTTGGCGTTATAAACTTTTGGTTGAAGGCTTTTGTTCTTTCTTCATAGTTTTTTTCCTACTCTAATTCTAGCTTTAATAGGTTTTTTCAGTCAAGTTCCAAGGGTTTTAGTTAGCTTCAATTTCTTTTTACTAACGTTTCTTTGCAGGTTCATCTCTATTTCTTTAATTTCTTTCTGTTCTTTTTATTTGTAATTTTGTTTCATCATGTCTATGCCGAAATTTAAACTCACTAGTTCCAATTATACTATTTGGAGGCCACACATGTCTGATTTTCTATAATCTCAACACTTTTTGGATATTGTGTCCTCACCAAATTTGAAACTGACATCCACCACTCCTCCGGCTAATGAGGATTCCTGGTAGTTGAAAGATGAGGAAGCGTTTGGTCTAATTGGATTCTCTTTAAATCCAGATTTATATCATCTTATCTTAGATTGCACTGTGGTTCATCAGGCATGGCATGTCTTGGAGAACACATTTCAAACTTACGAGAAACTTGTTCCCTTTCTTAATCAAGAAAATCAAAACTCTACTCCACATTGTGATAACATGTTATAGGTTGATGATGTTTCTTATACTTATTCTACTTTAGAACAAGAAGATGCAATTATTGATACTCCTACTGATTTCGATCCTTCTAGTAGTATCAGTAATGATGATGATGATGGTAATAATATGCTTACTCCTCCTTGCTCTCATGTTGATGATATGTTTGACCAAGAAGAGAAAATTATATCTAACTTTCTTAATGTTACTCTGCAAGATATGTTTACTGCTCAAGATGAAATTCATGCTGATAGTACTAATCCTATGACTGTTGTGGAGGTTAATGATAATGTTGCTTATATTAACTCTCCTATTGATGCTTCATATTATGATGAAAACACTACATATTTGTCTTATGCAATTGAATAATGCATTCCTAATCATTTTCCTCATGATTCCCAATATGATTTTTCTCTCCAAAGTATTATTGATTCAGCACTAGGTGATCCCAAAGATAGGCACTCTACTAGTACTTTTTGCCTTATTGCAGGCTCAAGTGTTGATTATGCTCTGCCTATATTTTCTACTAGAAATGAATATACAAAATGCATAAATACATCTCAAGAATTTCAATGGTCTCTTAAATATTTTGGCTCCCCTCAACATACTATTCACTTTTCCAAAGCACAATTTGAAGACATGCAAGATGATCAAGCCAAAGACATCCTAGTGAAAACTTTTTCAAAAGAAACATCTCAAATTCATTGTAAACATTTGGGTTTGATACCTATTGATGTAATTACCCCAAGTAAAGATTAAAGGGGGGTGTTAGAATTTAATCTTTTCTTCGTAAATTATGTACGTAAGGATAAACCAAGGTATCCTATTGTATTCATCCTCTAGTCCAAGTGGGAGGACATGTCATTCTTTTAATTTTCTTTATTAAGGAAATTAGATATTCCTTCTTATGAGAAATCCTACACTTGTCTCACACACTAGTGAAATGTGGCATACACAGAATTGGGAGTTACAATGTAACTCCTTTCTCACATCTCTATTAAGAGATGGCTCTCCTCTCTCATTCTCTCATGAGATTATTCTTCTTCTTCTTGATTATCATTGTATGAGATTTTCTTTCACTCTCTCTCTCTCTCTCTCTCTCTCTCTCTCTCTCTCTCTCTCTCTCATTCTTAGGCATTTTTTTGCCACTTTCATTAATATCATGGGGTTTTTTTATGTTTTTCCCCCTTAAAAATCTTGTCTCCTTGTTGCTTGGTTTTGGTGAATGCTCCTAGTTCTTGCACGAATTCATGGTAATTTTTCCTATTCCTAAGCTCACAGATTAAACAAGTTCTATTTGTCTCTATATTTTGTTATTATTTTAATAGATATCTACATGAGGAAGATGTATATGATAGATGAGGATAAGAAACACATTGAGTAAGTTTTTGATGAGTCTATAACCTTGTGATATTGACTTGATTACGTTGCATTCATCTATGATGAGGGATAGAGCTAAAAGATACAAAGCAATGTTGTCGGTAAATGAAGCATTTCAGTATACACCAACAAAGTGTAGTGTATACCAAGCATAGTGTAAACTGAGCTTGTGTTCATTGACGTATTTCTTTGTTAACTGAGCAAAATAGAAAGGAATTAAATGATCAGTTTAGCTAATAAGATTGATGAGCTAGAAAGTGTATGAAATCAAGGTAACAGATAATGTTTGTTATGAAGATCGACGGATAACATAATTCAAGGAAGAGCTAATGGAGCATATTGCAATGTGTTATTGACACATTAGCTGAGGAAGCTTAAAGCAGAAAAATCAATGAAAATGATTAAGCGGCAAAATTTGATGGACAAGAAGATAACGATTTACATGTCTATATAAGAGACTGATGATTTCATGATGAAATATCACTAGAAGAAGAAGATATTGCAGAATTATCATGTGAACAAGTTTTCATACATTTTGATCATACTGGTTAGTGAGAACCAAACTATAGAACAATTATTGAGTGATAGAGAGTAATTAACGACAGACAGTAAGTTGATATATTGTTGAATTTGAAGTGTTATATTGATCAGAAAGACTTGTATGAGCTAAATATTGATATGTAATCTACAATTGAAGTTGTATTAAGGAAGATCATCTACTGTTACATATTTAACCATTGTACATAGTTAAATCTCTTAACCAAGTGGACTACGAAAGTCTTATTATGTATCATTCATAGAATGAACATTGTTATCCTATCAACCCCATAGTGAATGCTGGTTGGACGATAACAATTGGTCTAAAATCCTCTAACAAGGTCATACCTAATAGTGTGTTTGTAAACCTTTAACAAGGTTGGGTCTTCATCGATCTCACTTCAGAAGAGTGAATATTTTTGGGTTGCCAGTCCCATGTGGTTTTTCCCTTCACAAGGTTTCCATGTTAAATCTCTTGTGTTATGTGTTGATTGTGATATTTTTTTGTTATCATACTTTTCATATTACATGTTAGATTTGATTGGTAACTACTATATGTTTAGACTAATAATCGGTAAAAGCACAGACAATGAAAGTATATTATGTTTATTGAGTAGTAGAAGTTGATGTAATTGTTTTGGATTATACATTTTGTTTTGGGACACTAGATAACTGATTCACCAACCCTCTTAGTTATTCTAATAGTTTCATCATTTAGATGCAAAGAAATAAACTAAACTTTATGATTCTTAATTCATATAATTATTCCTACTAAGATTGAAGTCCTATTTACTAAGTTGCTTCTTAGTCCTTGGCGATGGAGGTTGATATTTCCAACAAGTTTATGCTCACAAATACAATAAGAAATTGGTACATGTTATAGATACATCTCTACTTAATGTTAATTCTGTTTCATTATTTTATTACTATGATCGATGCGAACCTAATCTATTTTGAAAGGCGTAGACATGTCAAACATTAGCCTAAATAGTATATACCTGACAAAGCAAACAATTATTCACAAAGTCATTTAGATTGAGCTAAAACAGGTGTGCCCATGCACTGTTTGGTTTTCTCATATAAAGGAATGTGGGCATGCTCTCAAAGCATCTAGAGCATGTTCCTAATGCAGATTTGGGAGGATTAAGTTTCATGAAAACCCCATAAGTGGCACAATATTGGGTAGAACACCCAAAATTGCCACTAAGGCTTCAAGAACTCAAGATTATGCAATTAGTATGATTAAGTAGATTTTTAAGCCCAAAATAGATATGATATGATGCATAAATAGGAATGAAACTAAGTTAATCATTTAGTTCTATACTAAGATGAGCTAAAAATGCTTGAAAATAAGCTAAATTAGAATGATTATGTTAAATCTAGAGCTAAATTAGCATGATAACAATGCTTGAAATAAAAGGTGACTGGGTAAATTGCTCTTAGAAATGAGGAGTATTTATAGGCTTTTGGAAGGGGTTGGGTTAGGAGGATAGGTTAGGGTTTGGGGTAAGGTTAGGGTTTGAGTCAAGGGGATAAGGATGAAAACTTTCTAGAAGGGTCTAAGACTTTCTAGGGATAAATATGGATTTTAGGAAATAGATAAAGATTTATTATTTCCAAGCGGTTTTAGGTTTGAGGATATTTATTAAAATAAATTTAATAAAAAGAAGGATTAAATATTTAATCTTAATTAAATATTTTGAGTTGGGATTAGGGTTAGAAAATGATGCGATTAGCTTTTAATAGAAATTAAAGAGGGATTAGAAGATTTCAGAAGAGGTTAGTGGTCTTTAGGATATTTCTAAGATTTTGTGAAAAAATAAATAAATAATTTATTTTTTGGATTTTTGGTCAATTTATTAATTAAATAATTAATAAATAGGGGAATGATGTTTAAATAAGATTTAAACATTTCTGGGAGGTATTCCTTAATTAAATATTTTTAATTAAGATAAAAGGATTTAATGACATAAAAATAAATAAATAAATAAAATAAATAATTAATTAACAAATGATGATGTCATCAAGGGTTCTTAGAAAAATAAAAATACTTTATTTTCTAAAAGATTTTTAGGTGTCTACATTTTTCCCCTCTTTGATGTGATGCCGCAAGTGGCATGGCCTCAAAGACAAGAAAATAAGATGCCCAAGGCTAGGATTTAGAGGAAGAAGGGGTTCTGCCCCCTCAAGAAAATAATGCAAGGAGTAAACATTATGAAATTTTCTCAAAAGGAAACAAAGGACCTACGAAGAAGGGGAGATAAATAACCAAGCTTCCAAGAGAAAAGATGGGTGAATGCAAGATGAGATGGAATGGAAAATGCGGGATGCAGCTACATGAAAATGCAAGATGCAAGATTTAATCTATATGATGCAAGATGGGGGATTTTGGGAGCTCCAGGTGCAAATTTGGAGAGCATAACCTAGTTTAATATAGCAATGCAAGAGACCTACAAAGGATATTGGGATCACGAGGCCTTGTCACCAGCATTGCATAGGACTGACGCTAAAAAGACATGTAGGGTTGCCCCGACATCACACATGAACCCAAGAGGAAACATGGTGGAAACAATGCAGGAGAAACCACAGGCAAACGACATTTCCCAAGTGTACCATGTAACCCAGAAGACCACATGTGAACTATGCAAGGGTCACATCTAACTGACTCATAGGAAGAATCAAAAGATCAAAAGACCTTGCCCCAGATTGTTTTCATTCGCAATGCACCATGATATAAAGGATCATGGCTACTTTGAGTAGAGAACAACAAGAAGCCATAAAAGATTAACAAGATCCAAAGGACAAAAATCCAAGACCAAAATGAGAACTCAAAAAAGACATCCTTTGCGAAGGAGAGAGATTTGAGGTGACTGAATTGATTGATGGTGGGAAGATTGGTCTGAATGTGTGGAAGGATGCATCGACACATACCTGGGGGGATGGGTGGAAGAGTGGGTCTGACAAGAGGAAGGATACATCCTCAAGGACCCACTGATTGATGAGAGAATGAGTGTTGTTGTTTGCTGGAAAATGATGAAGTCAAAGAATAAGCACTTTGATCAAGAATAGTCGACAATTGATGTTGTTGAAGTATGAGGCTGGGTAGGACAAGAGTGCTAATCAAATGCAGCTGTAAGACTGACAAGGTTATGTACAACAAAAAGGGATGATATGTACAATGGATGGGAAAAGATATACAATAGATATGTATAGAAGCTCAGGATTTTGGATAGGAAGATCTCGCTATACAGGATATGATATAAGAAGGATCACGCTATACAAGATATACAGGATATGGTACAAGATATGTGTAGATGGGATGGCGGAGTGGCATGAGGATTATGAAAAAGAGGAATGTTGGGGGATGGTGGATGGGGATGGGGATGGTAGAAAAAAAGGACTGAGATGTTGGGATGGGGGGATGGGAGTTTGGTAGATAATGACTTGGTCCACTATGTATGGTGCCTGTTTGCTAGGTTTTCACCAACATACTTGTCCAAGGCACTTGAATTGCCAAGTTTTCACCTTTGGATGATTATTTTCTTTTCTTTTCTTTTTTCTTTTTTTGTATTTTTATGCTTTTTCCAATTTTTATGGATTTTTTGAATATGTAGGATCTGGTTCAGGCATAGAACCTCTTCAAATGTATAATGTTGATTGGATCATTTAGAGGCTCACCTTCTGGTGTGGATAGCTAATAAGCTCCAGAGCCAAACCATGTTGTGACAACATAGGGGCCTAGCCAAGTAGGCTCAAACTTGCCTTTCTTTTCTTGATTTTCTTGGACCTTCTAATTTTCTTTGAGGACTATGTCACTGACCTGGAACTATCTAGGATGGACCTTCTTGTTATATCTCCTTTTGAGTTGATCCTGGTATGCAACCAGGTGATCATATGCTTGTTGTCTCTTTTCATCTAACAGGTCTAGCTATGTGAGATGGGCCACATGATAGTCTTCATCAGTGGTGTAGTTCTTCATGGTGACTCACAATGATGGGAGCTCAACCTCGATCGACAGAATAGCTTCAACACCATATACAAGGGAATATGGGGTGGTGCCTATGGGAGTGCAATAAGAAGTGTGGTAGGCCCAAAGGGTGGGATTGATTTGGAGGTGCCAGTCACGACTAGAATCATTGAAAACCTTCTTGAGGATTTTCAAGATAGTTTTGTTGGTTGCCTCAGCTTGGCCATTTCCTTGAGGGAAATATGGATTGGAGAAATAGTGATGGATGTGGAGTCTAGCACATAGATCATCCACATGCTAGTTTTCAAAAGGTGTGCCATGGTCTATGAAGATGGTAGATGGTATGCCGAAGTGACAGCTGATGTGGTAAAGGATGAACTTGGATATTTGGATGCTAGTAGTTAGGGTGAGTGGAATCACTTCAACCCATTTGGTGAAGTACTTTGTAGTAGTTATTATGTACTTGTGTCCTTCTGAGGAAAGGGGAGTGATTAAGCTGACAAGGTCAAAGCCCAACATGAAAATGGCCAAGTTGGCACAATGGAAGACAAGTCTTGTGCTAGTGCATGAATTTTCATGTGGTTGACATGGTAAACATTTTCTGATGTACTCACAAGCATCATGTTCCATCATTGGCCAATTATACCCAACTCGAAGCAACTGCTTAGCTAGAACCATGCCACTCATGTGGGCACCGCAAATTCTAGCATGGACATCTTGTAAAGTTAGGATGGCCTTGTTTGAATCTAAACACCTAGAAAGGATATTGTTATATCCTCAATGATAAAGGGTTTTGGCTACAAGAGTGTAGCAGGAAGCTCTTTGATTAAGGTTTTGACATTGGTTATTGGTGAGATGGGGAGATATGATAGCATTCTTTAGATATGTATGGATGTCATGGTACCATGGGGACTGAGGACCAACCAAGACACATACCATTTCTACATCAGCATTCTCATAAGATAGTGTATGTAGCTGCTCAACTAGGAATTCATACTATGATGCATCACGTGGGATTCCTAGCAAGGATCTGATGGTGGCCATTGCGTCAGCTGCTTTGTTCTAAAGTCTTAGTATCTATGTGAATTGTAGATTTAGGAAATGCTCTTTTAGTCTGTCCACTAGTTCTTTGTAGGGTAGCAACTTGTCATCCTTTGTCTGATATTCATCTAGGACTTGTTTGATAATTAGCTATGAATCTCCAAACACTTGTAGTTCTATGATATTCCACTGAATGGCTATTTTGAGACCTGAGATGAATGCTTTGTATTTTGCAATGTTGTTACTACATGGGAATCCCAACTTCAATGATTTTGGAATGTAGTCACCTTGAGGTGTGACAAATAGGATTCCTACCGCTGATCCATGTGATGTGTAGGATCCATCAAAGTATAGCTTCCACATGGGCTATTCTTCAATCATACATAAATGTTCATTAGGGAATTCCATGATTAGTGGATAAGCATCCACTAGTGGTTCTTCTACTAGCTAATTGAAAATTACTTGCCCTTCGATTACTTTCCGATCAATATACTAGATGTCAAACTCGCTGAGTAACATGACCCATTTTTCCATACGGCCTATGAGAGTTGTCCTTGATAATAGATATTTGAGTGGGTCTACTTTTGAAATGAGCCTAATTGTGTGGCTGAGGATATAATGTCTAAGATTTTGAGTGGCAAAGACTACTACAAGGCATGCTTTTTCCATGGGTGAATAATTAAGCTCATAGCTGACAAGAGTTTGAATAATGTAGTAGATGGATCTCTCTTTATTTTCATCATCATGCTGAGCTAAGAGTGCCCCCAGTATTGTAGTGGTCATCAAGATGTAGAGTATGAGAGGGCATCCTGAAACTAGTGGTACTAGTATTGGAGAGTTGGCTAGATACTCTTTCAGTTTATCAAAGCTTCTCTAACATATGGGATCCCATTTGAAGCTTGTGTCTTTGCATAAGAGATGCATGAAAGGTTGGCACTTGTCTACTAGCTGAGAAATGAACTAACGCACTGATTGAAGTTTTCCTTGTAGGCTTCTGAGCTGTTTGAGTGTTCATGGTGGAGGCATTTCTATTATTACTTTGATCTTCTTAGGCTCAATCTCTATGCCTCATCATGATACTATGAAACCTAGAAGCTTTCCAGATGTAACACCAAATACAAATTTCTTTGGATTGATTTTTAAGCCATAATGATGTAAGCGATCAAACACACTCTCAAAAATGCTTAGGTGTTCACCTTGTATATTAGATTTTGCAAGAATGTCATCCACATAGTCTTCTAGGATCTTATGGATCATGTCATTGAAGATTGCTGCCATCACTCTCTGATATGTGGCTCCTACATTCTTTAGCCCAAATAGCATCATGTTGTAGCAAAAGGTACCCCATGGAGTTGTGAATGTTGTTTTATGTTGATCTACTTCTACTATATGAATCTGATTGTAGCCTGAAAAGCCATCAATTAGTGACAACATTTCATGACCCGCTGTAAGATCGACAATCATGTCTATATTTGGTAGTGGAAAATCATCTTTAGGATACGCCTTGTTTAGGTCCCTAAAATCCATGCATATTATGATATCACCTGAAGGCTTTGTGACATGCACCATGTTGGAGATCTAGTCTGAGTAATCTATAGCTCTGATAATCTTGGCATGGAGGAGTTTTTCAAGCTCTGCTTTGACTAATAGGGTGACTTTTGGATGCATTTTCCTTAGCTTCTGCTTTATTGGCTTGATATTAGGATCTACTGCTAGATGATGGATGATGAGATTAGGATCAAGCCCAGGCATGTGTGCATATGACCATGCAAAATTTATAATTGATTCTATAAGGAGTGTAATCAAAGCCATTTCTTCACCCTCTGTCAGATTGGCCGCAATGTAGGTGATTCTCGGACATTCCTCTGTACCCAAGTTGACCACCTTGGTTTCTTCTATGATGATAGGTTACTAATTAGGTCTATAATCTAGTATAGGATGAAGAGGCAAGTCTTCATCTTCTAGCACTTAAATTGCCAAGTTTTCACCAAAAGATACACTCTTTATTTTTACTATTTTGGAATCAGAAGGTTCCCTAGAAGGGTTTTCACATAAGGACTCATGTTTTAATTTTTTGATTTCTCTTTTGTAGCTAAATCTTGCCTCCTCCCCAAAGTATCCCTCTGGGTTGAGCTTATAGATATGAGTTGACTCTAAATCTTGAACTAGTTGTGGGCTTGATGCCCCCATGAACTATAGGAGTGCTTCTGTGCTTTGGAACTCATCGATGTGTGTGATGCTTGGTCCCAGTCTATGAGTTGAGGGTGAATGAGGGGAAGTTCTATGAGATTGATGGTGATTTGTTGGAGGATAGAAGTCCCCAGGAGGGTATCATCATCAAAGATGTCATCATAGGATTTGATTTCTTTCTTTTTAGAGATGTCTTCAATTTCTACAAGGTCATCCTAGCTATTCAAGAAGGGAACACTAGTCATGTTGGTGCCCCCAGTTGTGGTATTGGGCTCTTGTATATGTAGGTGAGGAGTATTAAAGCCAAGACCCTAATTTTGTGGGTTTTTGGATGCCATGATTGGGTCTTTTCTTCCACCTTCTTATGGTCCTAGACCACCGCCTTGGTAGTTCCATTGTTCAGTAGTGTATTTGTGTGATTATGGGTATTTATCTTTGAAGTAGCCAAGGAGTTGAGTGTCGGGTGGTGGGAGATCTTTGTACAACCACCTATTGATGTCAGGATCCATCTCTTGATTGTTTATGTTGCCATGGGATTCAAAAGTCATAGGTCCCATTCTCTTGATTGCATGGATATCTTCTGCAGGTTTTCTTTGGTGACTCGAGCACCCTTGGGTATGTCGATCAAGTGCGAGAGCCCCTATGGAAAATGCATCGTGTATGTTGTATTCACCACAACCTTGGTTATTGATCTTGATGGAAGAGAGGATGGAAGAAAGGATGGTCTCTGGATCACAATGGGATTGGTATGAGCTAGAAATAAAAGTACCAATGTCAGTTCCAAGAGAGTAAGTGGAATGAGGCAATGATGCTTCCATTAGATGGCAGTATGTGAAGGGTTGGGGATCAGCATGAATGGTAACCTTAGAATCTTGATGCACTAATGGCAAGTGGATGATACAACCTTGATCGAATGAATCCATGGTCGATTGAGGAGGATATTAAATGGTAGGTCAAGATCAACAACATGGAAAATGGTATCTTGTGTTGTTGGGCCTAGCTGAATAGGCAAAGGAATAGTACCTTTAATGGTACGCTCCAAGTTGTCATAGGCTTTGATAGTGATTACTTCATGTGATATATCAACCTTCATGAACCCAATCTGCTGAATGAATTTTAGAGTTCACAAGTTTAGGGTCGAACCATTATCTATTAAAACCAATTTGATGGAAAAGTCTCTGACCATAATGGTGATGCAGAGAGGGAGAGTGTGGTTAGGTGCAACATCTGGCATGTCAGATGATTTGAAGGACAAAGCACAGGATGCAGATAAATGTCCCACAAGGTTTTTGAATTGGGTAGTGTTAATGTATGTGGGAACATGTCCTTCTTTGAGAGCTCGGTCAAGGATCTCCTAATGGAGGGGTGAAGTGTGGAGAAGGTCCAAGATGGATATTTGGGGTGGTGTGTTCCCAAGATGTTCTATGAGGTTGTATTGTGCATTGTGTGCTAGTCTTGGATGGGCACCAGCGATAGTTATCTGCCCTCTACAGGTGGTAACAGTACATTGACTATCTGCTTCTCTGACATGGATGACATTGACTATGGGCTCAACTTGGGTTATACATCCAACAAATTTTCCATAATTGATATAGGTAGTAGTATAATCTTTGTGACCAGTTTGATCTTTTTGTTTGCCTTTTTCATGATTCTGGGGATGATTGGTATTACCTTGGTTCTTCCCAACATTGTGTTGTGGGAACACATTCTGATAGATTTGTAAATTGGCATTTGGCGAGGCTTAAGTAGGTGTATCTACTTGGATCTCCTTTTGGTCGATGAGATTTTGAATGTAGTTTTTGAGTCTCATACACTTTAGGATAGTGTGTCCTTTGACATGATGATAATCACAATACTCATGATCTTTGTACCAATTAGGCTTAGGAGTGTTATTATCAACCTGCTGGATTGGTGGGTATGTAATCAAGTTGGCCTTGGCCATTCGATGAAGGATAACATCGAAAGGTTCACCCAGCAGTGTGAAGGTCTTGTTTGGATAGTTTTGAGCTTTGGGCTTATTTTGATTGGAAGCAACATTGACAACATTGACCTGATTGTTTGGATTACCTTGATAAGCTTGATGTGCTTGTTGCTAATAATTCTGTTGATTATTCTGAGAATGATATTGTTGCATGGGTTGCTGATGGACTTAAGGAGGTTTTTGATAGATGGGTGCTTGTTGTTGTTGGTATGCATGGTTTGATGTAGGACCAGCCACAACAATTTGGACATGCCTGGTATTAGTGGCTCCATTAGTAACAACATTTTTCTTACGATTCCAATAACGAGATTTATCATTGCTAGGTTTATTTTGGGAATCATTTTTGAAATGCCAGATCGTTCCTTCGTCTAGGAGGGCCTTTTCAATACCTATCCCCTTGATCTTGATATCTTGATAGGTTTGGAGAAAATTCATCCTCATGAAGTGGGATAGCTTAGGATGCAGATTATCAATAAAGATTTTGGTCAAATGTTTCATAGGTGTTTGGTATGATAACTTGGTGGTAAGGTTCTGCCATCATTGTAGGTATTCTTCTAGGCTTTCTCCTTCTTTCTATTTTGAGTTACAGAGGTCTAACAAGTTCAATTCATTCTCAACATTGTGGGCATAATGGGAAATGAACTTCTCAGAGAGTTCAGAAAAAGTTGTGATGGTCCCAAAGGGTATTTTGTAAAACCACTCAACAGTAGTTCCTCCCAAGCTTTTGGGGAATAGGCATAAGAGATAATTATCACTATAAGCCACTTCTTGGCATGCCATATATAATTATTTAATATGATTGACTGGATCTCCTTTCCCCTGATATTTATCAAATTTAGGTGTCTCAAAGTTCTTGGGAAAAGGATTGGTTACAACTGATTGGTCAAACAGGTAAGGGGAACCTCTTCAAATTTGAAGGTTTTGTTCTCGATACTAGTTTACAGCTCCTTGAGAGCATTCTCCATTGCTTCCCACTCAGCATTGACTAGCATTTGAGTGGGTACTCCCACTTGAGGTGGGTATTATGGAGTGAGATATGGAGATTGCCCAATGGGATAAGTAGATTGGAGTGGATTTTGGAGTGATGTTTGAAGGGAGGATACTGCTGATACAGTGCGGGGGTATATTGTGGTGGAGGATATGGGACTACTTTTTGCTATTGCGGGATGATGGGGATTTGCTATTGTGACTGGTGAGAGGAAACTTGTTGCTGTTGGGGAATGATGGAGGTTTCTTTCTGTGATGGGAAGTGTGGTTGCTATGGGGGAAGCTGGTGGAATGATGCAGCTTGCTAGTAGGATGGCCCTTGCTGAACTTGGCTTTGCAGTTGACTAATATAGGTTGTGTGCATTCCCACATTACTTAAGGGTGGAACCAATGTAGGGAAGCTAGAAGCAAAGGGTGGCTAGGCATGATAACTTGTGGAATGAGAGGAACTTGTTGAAAAGCACTTGGTGTGGTGAAAGGATAGCTTGTAAAGGATGAAGCTAGTAGAGGCTATGATGGTTGTTGTTGTGTTTCTTGTGAGAAGGTGGCTTGTTGGTTTGCAAACATGGATGTAGGAGAGTGGGTTGGTATGCCAAAGGATTTCATGTCTTCTTGACTGAGGCCCCAATGAGAACCAGTGTGTAGTGGGAATTGTGTTGTAGAGGATACTAGGAAGGTAGATGTGATGGTAGTTTGGGACATGAATGGTGGATTTGAAGAACCCATGGAAGGCATTCCTGTGGTGAAGGCATTTTGTTGGGCTTCTACCTGAGTAGATGCTTGCTGGGGGGGAAAGGAAGGGAATGTTTGTTTTCCCCATGAAAAGTGTGATGCTGATGTGGAAAATTGCTGAGTATGAAGAGGGAATGATTGCATTGACCCTAGAAATGATGGTGTGGATACTGAAGCTTGTGGAGCAGAAGGAAAAGATGATTACATCCCTCCTGGCATAAAAGATGTGGGTGCAGAAACTTATGAAATGAAGGGGAAGGATGACTACATCCCTCCTAGAAAGAATGGTGTTGTTGGTGTTCAAAATGACACTTATGCTCTTAGGCTGCAAATATACCCTCAGATAGATTTTAGGAAAGGTTAGCTCCAAAATATAAAGAGACCCTAGGGTAACTAGACCAACTATAGGGACAAGACTCCCCTCTTCACTTCTAGTTCTAAAAAACCAAGGTGGGTGCACCTAACCCAGTTAAAAATATACTTGATACACCAAAATCTAGGTTTAAACAATAGATCGATAGTAAGAAAGTGCTAAATGCTAACCTCACATTCATTGACTCTCAATTACTATAGGGTAGAATGTGACAACCAAAACTTACAACTTAGGAATGGTTCTTAATTTATATGATTGAATCATAACAACCTCAATCAGTATATGATGATAAGAGGAATACTCATCTAGGCCAGTGCCTCATCCATTGGGCAAGATCTCCTAGGAAAACTATACACACACACCAAACTATATCTAAGATTCAAATTCATAAACACATTTACAATCTCCTTTACTACTTATAGAATATCCTTACATAGATAAGAGATAAACCTATGTCCCACCTAGAGCTTCATTTCATCTAATCCTAGATTAGAACTCAAGAATCAAGACATATACATAAATTAATATGCAGTGAACTAGAAAGTTCAAAATCTACCTGTATTGACACAAACGAGAGAGAAGAATCATGTATCTGTATTAAGTATGAAGAATCCTCAAGTGTATACAATCAATCCAAGAAAACAATGCTTGCAAATTATAGCTTAGACCTGCAACTTTCTTCCTATTATCAACAAATAGCAAAAACCAATCATTACAGTTTAGATTGAGAAGAGGATTCACAACCCAGAAGTTTTGAACACTTCACTCCCAATAATCTGAATGCTCATAAAAAATCCCTTTATACCAAGGGTTACAAAACCAGCATAATCATCATTCAGATTCAAAATTTAAAAACACCTAACACCACTAAGGAGTTAACACAGACAAGACAGGGACCTAGCCCAAGCCAACAAACTTAGAACAGTTCAATCTCACACCTATCTAACTCTGTACCAATCCCAAGTACAAAAACAACACAAAACTTCCAAGAAAATTGGCAAAAGAGACCCCTGCAACACACATTGAGTACTACTTCATTTACTTTCCAATGGCAAGACAATCCTCTATGACAACCAATGGCACCCAAGACCACTCTGCAACATCTGGAAACCAACCAAATCAAATATGATCACTGGAACATTCAACTTTGGTCCTTTTTGTCACTGCAAACCCTCAAGAAAATTTGAATTTGAAAAAACAATGGTTATATCATGGCGCCTGCAAGAAATCGGTGGCCAAAATTCAATTTTAGATTAACTTTATAACCCGTCTGTCTGATCCTAGTGTTTCATGGGCTTTATGTTTTCCCTTTTATAGGAATCCTAGTTTACATTTAGTTAAAAGGTGACACTTTGAATTTTATCGGCACCGCTAACAATTTATCCGGACCGCTAAACCCTCTAAGAAATTTGATCGAGCCCACAAAGGAGAATCAACAGCTAGTCTTATAGCCTCATGTGTCAAAAAAAACCCTTCAAAATATATGCCAACCATCGATCTTCTGACAGATCTAGACCCACCTGCCTAAGCTTTGAAATCAGATGGCAGGCGTAAGATCTCATAGCTCTGACAAATTCCATGAGAACTTACACTGACTGTCAATTCTATCCTCGTCACTAGTCCTTCTGACAATGGCCCCACCTAGCTACATCATTCTTATCGACCAATAGAAAATAAACAACTCTGCATTACTTGGCAAATGGTCCCACTACATCTTCATCCTTTCTTCCAATGAAAATCATTCACGTCAGCACCAATTGTTAGAGGACCCACCTTTATTTGTCACCTGAGAATAAAGTAAAATCAATGGATGGCGTAAGATCTCATAGGTCAAACAATGCCTATGAGAAGTTACACCCATCATTGATCTTCTGACAACATTAGGACCTACTGACACATTTGAAAACTAGGTCCCACTGACGATTGCCAACATGTTGCTTCATGGACTAATCACAGAATGCCAATTCACCTCCTTTCTGACACTGGGACCACAACCAATTTTGCACAGTCATACTGACACTACTCCACCTATTTTTGACACACCCAATTAGAATATGCCACTTCAACATAGCTGGCATTGGACCCACCGACATCCCTTTTGGCCTGATACCAAATCAATGGTTGGCATAAGATCTCATAGGGATGGAATATTCCATGAGATCATATGCCAGCCATCCATTTAAAAGAACATAGAGATGCTGGGCCCATCGGGCACATAACCTCCAATGCATAAATTTCAGCCAATGAGAAGCCGCCTCGTGTGCTGACATGTCAATTGGACCCGCTCAAAAAGGAAGACTATGTCATGAAAGGTAATCCATGGCTATCTTAAGTTCGCAAGCCTTTGACACATCTCATGAGAAGATACACCCACCATCAGATGGAGATGGTGTCAGAGACGGGCCCAAGGAAATATAAGCCAATACATTAGAAAGAATTAAAGCATAGGACTTAGGAAAGAATTCACCACCGGATCTTAGGAAAATAAAATGCAGGGCATGTAGACTTTAGGAAATATTAAGGCCTCCAGGGGAATAAGACTTATGAAAAATTTAAAAGGGGACCCACCGACACATGAAACTTAACTACAAATGAGCTAAAGAATACCTTGTAAAAGGCACATGCATATTAGGATTTTAAGTGGCCTGGAAAAGGTAATGTAAAATTAGAATAAGGCAAGGGCGCACTTAGGTTATTTTTCACCAATGGCTAGTTTTTGAATTTTGCAAGGGTTTTCAGGGCCAGAGACACAAAAATGAATGTAGAGGCCAGAGGAAAAGGATGTAGCCATGGAAATTTTTGTAGGGGCTAACATTTTCTCATACTAGGGGACGTGTATCTCCTACAAATACAATGAGAAACAAAATCAACTGGAAGAGTAGACCACCCAAAATTCCAACCAAAAACAACCCTAAGACCTAGGGAAGAAACCTAACTACCGCTCATGGAAAAGATACTTCAGGAGAAGTATAACTTTAGGAATTGTCCATGAATAGGCAATTCCAAAGAATCACCAGTTAAATCATTCAAAAAATATGAATCTGTCCCCCACTTGCTTTCAATCAAATAAGGGCCCAACCAAATAGGTTCAAATTTTCCATGTTTCCCTTTATCTTCTAGCCTTGCATTCCACATCAGGACCAGATCATCAATCTCAAAACTCCTCTGAGTAGCTCTTCTATCATACAAACTCTTGCATTACTTTTGCAAATTTTCATTTCTCTCACGTGCATCCCTCCTTATCTCATCCAATTGGATCAATTCATCCATCCTCACCCTCATTTCATCATCCAGATCTTCATCATATGCTTGGATAAATTTTTACATCTGCAAAAAATTATTTTGAGGCAATCTAGCACCTATTCCATATACCAAATCAAAAGGAGCACAACCAATGGCCTTCTTTATGGTTACTTTGTCAGCCCAGAATGCTAACCACAATTTAGAATTTCAGGCTTTCTTATTTCTATCCAATACTCTCTTGAGAATTTTGATTAAACTTTTATTACTGGATTCTGCCTGACCATTCCCCTGTGGATGGTATGGGGAAGAAAATGAAATATGAATCCCATACTACTGACAAAAATCACCAAATTCCTGTGATCTAAAATACATTGCATTATCAACCATAATCACCTCGGGACATCCAAACCTAGTTAGAATATTCTGCACAACAAAATTAGTTACAACTTTACTAGTAGCTCTTTTAGTGGGGATAGCTTCAACCCACTTGGTAAAATAATTTGTTGCCACTAGAATATAGGAATGTCCACCACTGGACTTGTTTGGAATTTCACCAATAAAATCATTACCCCAATTCTGAAAAGGAGCCTGAACTACAATAGGTCTGAGTGGCAAATTCCCACTGAATTTCAACTTACCAGCAAACCTTTGGCAAGCATCACACTTTCTCACATACTGCTGTACATCCTTAAAGATTGTAGGCCACCAAAATCCTAACCTAAGAATCTTGTGAGCTGTGGTTTTTGAGATATAGTGTCCTCCACATACATCTTGGTGCATTTCCTCTAATAGAACTTTAGACTTCTAAGAGTCTACACATTTTAGCAACACTCCTTCATTACTCCTCCACTACAACTCACCATGTATGATAGCATATTTAACAGACTGCAACTTGACAATCCTCCTCTTATTTTCATTCATGTTAGGGGGAAGAACTAATTTTTGCAAATAACCAATGACATCTTTGTACCAGTCACAACAATCCAAATCACAAATGTATGGCCTCTCCTCCTCCTCTAACATATTCACATGATTTGCAACCAAATTGATTTCTGCCATTAACTTTTCAAGGCCAAGGCCTCTTACCAACTTTTTAATCCAAATGTCAATATTAAACTCTTGGATCCTATTGATCCATCTACATCTCCTCCCTGAGACTTCTTGTTGCACCAATATATCTTTAACAATAGCACTAGGAACATAAGCTACTACCTTAGCTCCCATAAGATAACACCTGAAAGCCTTGACTACTTTGACTAAGGTATAAGCCTATTTTTTAGTGATGTCATATTTCAATTCTACTACCTATAAAGACTTGCTAAAAAATGATATGGGCTGTTCATATCGATCTGAATTCTTTTGCAATATAACTACTGCAACTGCATGATAAGAAGCAAAAGAAAATATTTGCATAGGCTTACCATAATCAGGAGTCCTTGATACTGGAGCATCTTTGATGGCTCTCTTGATATTCTTGAAAGATTCATCTGCTTCTTTATTCCATTCAATCTTTACCTCCTTCTTCAACATCCTAGAGATAGGAATACTGATTTCTACAAAATTAGCAACAAATCTCCTTAGAAAATTAACTTTCCCAAAGAAAGATTGTATGCCTTTAACATTCTTGGGTGGTGAAAGCTTATCTATTGCCATGACCCTTTTAGGATCAATTTTTACTCTCTCTTTATACACAATATGCCCCAAGAGTTTTCCCTCCACAACACCAAATGCACATTTCTTTGGATTCAAGGAAACACCATATTCCAAGGCTCTGACAAAGATCTTCTCAATATGCTCACAATGCTGATCTTCTTTCTCTAAATACACTATGAGATCATCTTGGTATACCACTAGAAACTTATTTATGAAATCATCAAAGGCTACATCCATGGCCCTTTGGAAAGTAGCTCCTACATTTGTCAGACCAAATGGCATTCTAACATAGACATATGTCCCCCAAGGAGTGGTGAATGTAGTCTTAAACTATTCTGATTCCTTGACCACAACTTGGTTGTATCCAGAGAAACCATCCATCATGGACATTAACTCTGATCTAGTAACCCTTTGCAACATATTTTCCATATTAGGCAAACCATAATTATCTTTTAAAGAATTGACATTTAAATTTCTAAAATCAACACACAGTCTAATGTCACCATTCTTTTTTCTGACTGGAACCAAATTTGACACCCAAGTAGAGTGTTTGACAGGCTTGATGATCTTGGCATCAATCATCTTTCTGAATTCATCTTGCATTTTTGGTGCCAAGGTAGGATTCACAGGCCTTAATTTCTACCTAAAAGGTTTGGTACCCTCCTTTAGTGGTATCTCATGTTGAAAGATATCTTCTCTATAGGCCTTAAAATCCTCATAAGACCATGCAAAAACATGTCTAAATTTCTTGAGAAGATCAATCAAATTTTTTCTAGTTCTTGGGGACCAACATCTACCTATGTAAACATTCTTTGGTTCTTGGCTTGTTCCTAGATTCACTTCCTCCAAATTATTTATCTTGTCAACAATCCTAGAAACACAAGCCCTCTCCTTATTATCAAATTCCCTTTCAAGGGAAACCAATCCCGTAGGGATCCTATTTGACTTTAGTTGCAAAACCTCTTTCCCAAGAACATTTTCCTTTCCATATCTGATATCAACATAAGTACTAAAATCCATTTCCTGACCATCAAAGTGAGACTCACATTGCAAGAATCTTAATATATCCTGATCATCAAAAAAAACCTACCAATTATGAACATTGTTCAGAATAGAAGGCCTGGACACATATTCAACCTTAGATATCTCAGAAAAGGTGATATCCTCTAGCTTCAATGCTATGTTTTCCAACAAATCAACCATCCTATTTTGGCTTCTATCCACCCAATCAATACCAAAGGCACTGAAACCTTCAATCTCATCCCATACAACATTCCTATACTACTTCAGCCTTTGATTCTTAGATGCATATTTTGATCTAATCTAAGAAATTACTAACTTAGAATCACCAATCACCCTAAGATGTTTGATTCCATATTTTGATGCTTGTTTTAAACCAATCAGTAGGGCCTCATATTCAGCAACATTGTTGGTGAAAGGAAACAAGAGACTGAAAGAAAACTTAAAAGTCTTACCACTTGGGGATATTAATAACACTCCTGCTCCATCACCTTCTTTTGAACTTGCTCAATCAAAGTATAATTTCCATAAGACATTACCTTCAGCTATGTTATTCTCATCATGAACTAGTGGGACAGGCTTGAACTCCTCTTGCAACCCTTTTTCCTGAACTTGGAAAGAACCATTGTCAGTGTCAACAAAACAATTCATGTTATCATCTTCAATCTCCTCAATCATGTGAGGGTTTCTTGTTTCCCTTGACACCTTCACACTTTTTCCTCCAACAATAAATGTAGCAAAAGACAAATCACATTGAATACTTCCCCCCATGGAAGCACTCCACCTTCTAGATAACAACATCCCATATTGAGGGGGAATATCAACCACTAGCACACTCATAGTTAATTTCTTATCAGGATATGCTACTAGTTTATAAGGAAATGCCTTAATAGTACCAATAACTAGTACTTCTCTTGAGTTCATAGCTTGACACCTTCCATGAGGTGTATCAACCTTTAGTCCTAGTGATTTCATGATCTCTGCAGGCATGACAGTATTTGATGCCCTAGAATCGATCATAAAATTATTCAATATTTTACCATCTATCACAAGAGACAAGAAGAAAGGATCAACTTTCCCTAATGCATTGTTTACAACATTTGTATCTAAAAATATTTGAGGAATTTTAGAAATAATTTCTTCACTTTTATTTTTAGGTGTGTCCTCCAAAGAAGCCACATGTTCATCATTCTTACTTACCTCTTGGATTCTTGCAGAAGAAACACCATTCACCCAATCCAAAGCTTTCACTCTATGTTCTTCTATCCTCATTATTTCCAAAAGTGGAACCTTGATAGTCATTTGTGATAGCAATTTTGTCATGTCAATCGAAGCATACTTTGATCACTTATGTCTCCCTCAGAAATAGTGACAACTTTATCCTTTGCTAGATCAGACTTATCCTTGAGAGAAGAGTCCTCTCCACTCTGAGGAATGGGAATAACTACCTCTAATGTCTTTGCTTTATCTTTAGGTGCTGCAGCAAACACAATTTTCTTCTTTACCTTCACTTGTTTAGGAGCATTAGCACCCTTCCCATTTTCCTCAAATTGTTGTACATTATTTTCTAACCTCTTGAAAAACATACTGCCTGGTTTACCATTTGCACTTCCAATTGTCCTACTTCTTAAATTATAATTGCTTCTAGCTTGAGTGACCATGTCTGCAGTGATTTGAGCAATTTCCTCATTAGATGGTCTCCTTAATGAAACCAACTCCTCATATTTCACTACACCACAGCCAACATCATCAAAGCTTTCTTCTTCTTCATCAATAGAGTCAACCTCATCCCACACATGTGAAGAAATCATTCCACACCCATTCTTGTCATAATGCTCACCATGCTCTTGATTCTCTGATAAATTCATGGCAATAGCACAATATTCCAGACTATAAGGAGACTGACAAGTGGCACAACATGGGACATCATCAGTTACATTTACTAAATTTCTTTACAAAGGATCAGGGATCCTGCCGTCAGACCTATCCTGCTTGGTTGGGAGAATGGCTTTCCATCCTTCCACTGAGTATTATAAGGGTAATTTTTCATTCTTGGTTGTCTGCTAAAGTTGTTTGGAACTGACCTATCTATAGCCATAGCCCTATTGTTTCCCTTTTCACCAGGCTTCAAACCTTCTAAGGCTTTCAAGACCTGTGTTAGTTTTTCATCCTCCTTTGGGCTTAGAATCAACAGACCTTACCATTTCTTTCTTATTTTGTATTTGAGGCCTGCAATCATCTCTTTTCCTAAGTTTCTTTATATTCTTCTATTGCTCTCTATGTTGACAGCCAACTTATAAGCTTCCCCAAGACTTCTAGGGTTCTTATCTCTTAAGAGATATCCCATCTTTGCATCAAAGGCATTTAAGTATGTCACAAGACACACTCTATCATCTAACTTGATAACTTGCAGGAGCCTATGCATAGCCTTTTGAAATCTAATGTTAAATTCTAGGACCTCTTCATTATGATGTTTCTTTATGTTATTGAATTCATTCAAGATAAAACCCTCATTTGTTTTATCTCCATAATGCTCATTGAAATAATTCTTGAATTCATTCCAAGATCCTATACTAGCATGGGGCAATCCTCTAAACCAATCCCTATCATCTTCGGTCATAGATTGTACAAATAGTTTCATTATAACATCATCAGGCTCAATATTATAATCATCTATAACATCTATGAAGTTTTTTAGATGTTCTTCACATGTGATAACATTATTTCTAGCAAATTTAGGGAGCTTTTTTCCAACCTTATTAGGAATTGTATTAGGGTAACCAGGAATACCAAAGAAGATAAGTTGTTTGTACCTCTCATGAATAGGAGCTCCATGTGGTGGATCCATGCCTTGAGATGTAGATGTCCTTGTGTTTGAACCATCAAGAAATTTAGCAGCACCCGGTACACCATTTCCTTGAGTTGCAATGTTGCCATGTTTTCCCCCTTGTTCCAAAAAGGAAGCAGTAGCATTTGAGGGTCCTAAAGTATGCTTAAGAAAGTCAATCTTTTTTCTGATTTCTATAGCAGAAGTCTCCAACTCCATTTTCTCAAGTTCTTTATGTAATATTTCCTTTTTCCTTCTATCCATCTCAAGATCTGCATCTAGTCTCAACCCTTGATCTAATGGGTTTTTCTCATGGACTTGTTCATTGATTTGAACTTCAATAGCCTTTTGTTTGCCTTTATCTCTAGGCCTAATTATCTCATGTGTTTTATACACAATAGGCTATTCCTCTGTTCTTTCAGGCTCAGGGACAAAATTGATTATCTCCAAATCTAACAACTACCTCTTTAGCTGCTCAGCCCTTATCATGGCTTATTTTATTCTATCTTCCTTATCCTTATCTCTTTGTTGCCTGATAGCAATTTGTTCCTAGACTCTTCTTTCCAGTTCATAAACCTCCTCAAAGATCTCTTATGATTCAGGGAGAGTAGTCTTAGACTCACCATCCGCCACCTGAATTTCATCCTCATACTAGTTCAAACCCAAATCAATAGCCTCTTCATATTCTAAATTATTTTCTTCTTGACTAGGCCTAGTTTGAGCTTCTTGTCTTGTATATTTCTTAATCTTCCAAGTATGAGAGACATTTCTCTTCTTTCTTCCCACCTTTGTTTGACTAGGCCTAGAAGTGCTTGGAATACCTTCTTCCATTATGTCTTCAGGATGCTTCTTTCTCCAAGACCTAGTAACTCTGTAAGTCATTCTCTTATGAAATCAACTGACCAGCACTACTGCAGAGATATTTGAGTCGCCACCCAAATGCATTGGGAATTTGAAATACTAATTTGCTCACTAACAAGTTCCTTAATGAGTTGACAAAATAAAGGGGCAAAGAATAACCCTATTTTTTAATGATGACCTACTGGTTATAATATACTTGTATAACATTTCCCCAGAAGAGTCACCATCTTGTTGGTGTTCAAAATGACGCTTATGCTCTTAGGCTGCCAATATACCCTCAGATATATTTTAGGAAAGGTTAGCTCCAAAATATAAAGAGACCCTAGGGTAACTAGACCAACTATAGGGACAAGACTGCCCTCTTCACTTTTGGATCTGCAACACCAAGCCGGGTGTAGCTAACCCAGTGAAAACTATACTTCATACACCAAAAGCTAGGTTTAAACAATAGATTGATAGTAAGAAAGTGATAAATGCTAACCTCACATTCATTGACTCTCAATTATTATAGGGTAGAATGTGACAACAAAAACTTACAACTTAGGAATGGTTCTTAAATTATATGATTGAATCATAACAACCTCAATCAGTATATGTTGATAAGAGGAATTCTCATCTAGGCTAGTGCCTCCTCCATTGGGCAAGATCTCCTAAGCAAACTATACACACACACACCAGACTATATCTGAGATTCAAAGTCATAAACACATTTACAATCTCCTTTATTGCTTATAGAATATCCTTACATAGACAAGAGATAAACCTATGTCCCACCTAGAGCATCATTTCATCTAATCTTGGATTAGAACTCAAGAATGAAGACATGATATACATAAATTAATATGTAGTGAACTAGAAAGTTCAAAATCTACTTGTATTGACACAAAGGAGAGAGAAGAATCATGTATCTATATTAAGTATGAAGAATCCTCAAGTGTATACAATCAATCCAAGAAAACCATGCTTGCAAATTATAGCTTAGACCTAAAAATTTCTTCCTATTATCAACAACTACTAAAAACTAATCATTACAGTTTAGATTGAGAAGAGGATTCACAACCCAGAAGTTTTGAACACCTCACCCCCAATAACCTGAATGATCATCAAAAATCCCTTTATACCAAGGGTTACAGAACCAGCATAATCATTATTCAGATTCAAAATTTAAAACCACCTAACACCACTAAGGAGTTAACATAGACAAGATAGGGACCTAGCCAAAGCCAACGAACTTAGAACAGTTCAATCTCACACCTATCTAACTCTGTACCAATCCCAAGTAAAAAAACAACACAAAACTTCCAAGAAATCTGGTAAAAGAGACCCCTGCAACACGCTTTGAGTACTACTTCATTTACTTTCCAATGGCAAGACAATTCTCTGTGACAACCAATTGCACCCAGGACCACTCTGCAACATTTAGAAACCAACCAAATCAAATCTAGCCGCTAGAACATTCAAGTTTGGTCCTTTTTGTCGCTGCAAACCCTCAGGAAAATTGGAATTTGAAAAAAAAATAGGTATATCATGGCGCTTGTAGGAAATCGGCGGCCAAAATTCAATTTTAGATTAACTTTATAACCCATCCGTCCGATCCTAGTGTTTTGCGGGCTTTATGTTTTCCGTTTTATAGGAATCCTGGTTTACATTTAGTTAAAAGGTGACACTTTGAATTTTATCAGCAACGCTAACAATTTATCTAGACCGCTAAACCCTCTGAGAAATTTGACCGTGCCTGCAAAGGAGAATTGACGGCTAGCCTTATAGCCTATGTGTCAGAAAAAACCCTTCAGAATATACACTGACCGTCAATCTTCTGACACATCCAGACCCACCTTCCTAAGTTTTGAAAATAGATGGTGGGCAGAAGATCTCATAGCTCTGAAAAATTCCATGAGAACTTACACCGACCATCGATTCTATCCTCATCACTAGTCCTTCTGACAATGGCCCCAACTAGCTACATCAGTCTTGTCGACCAATAGAAAATAACCAACTCTGCATTACCTGGAAAATGGTCCCACTGCATCTTCATCCTTTCCTCTGATGGAAATCATTCACGTCAGCACCAACTGTCAGAGGACCCACCTTTATTTGTTACCTAAGAATAAAGTAAAATCGACGGACAAAGTATGATCTTATAGCTCTGACAAAACCTATAAGAACTTATGCTCATTGTTGATCTTCTGACAACATCAGGACCCACTGACACATTTGAAAACCAGGTCCCACTGATGATTGCCAACGTGTTGCTTCATGGACTAATCATAGAATGCCAATTCACGTCCTTTCTGACATTGGGACCACAACCAATTCTATGCAGTCATACTGACACCGCTCCACCTATTTCTGATACATCCAATCAGAATATGCCACTTTAGCACAACTGGCATTGGAAACACTGACATCCCTTCTGGCCTGATACCAAATCAATAGTTGGCATAAGATCTCATAGGGATGGAATATTCCATGAGATCATGTGCCAGCCGTTCATTTAAAAGAACACAAAGACATTGGGCTCGCTGACCACATAACCTCCAACACATAAATTTCAGCCAATGAGAAGCCACCTCGTGTGCTGACATGTCAATTGGACCCGCTAGAAAAGGAAGACTTTGTCATGAAAGGGAATCCATAGCTGTCTTAAGTTCACAAGCCTCTGACACATCTCATGAGAAGATATGCCCACCATCGGATGGAGACGGTGTCAGAGATGAGCCCAAGGAAATATAAGCTGAAACATTAGAAAGAATTAAAGCATAGGACTTAGGAAAGAATTCACCGCTAGATCTTAGGAAAATAAAATGCAGGGCACGTAGACTTTAGGAAATATTAAGGCCTCTAGGGGAATGAGACTTATGAAAAATTTAAAAGGGGACCCGCTGACACATGAAACCTAACCGCGAATGAGGTAAAGAAGACCTTGTAAAAGGCACATGCATATTAGGATTTTAAGTGGCCTAGAAAAGGTAACGTAAAATGAGAACAGGGCAAGGGTGCACTTAGGTTATTTTCCACAAACGGCTAGTTTTCAACTTTTGCAAAGGTTTTTAGGGCCAGAGACACAAAAATGAATGCAGAGGCCAGAGGAAAAGGATGTAGCCATGGAAATTTATTTAGGGGCTAACAGGTGCTACTTGGCCTGTGGAAGGTGGTGGAATTGTTCATGAGGTGACTTGTGTAAGAGGTGGGAGTTGATTTTATGACAAGTGTTGGATTTTTGCTAGAGCTGAGGAGGTCATGGAAGATGATGAACTACTTGTGATAGGGAATGAAGTAGATGGTGTTACAGCTTGTGTTACGGGACTGGTGAAGCTTCCTTTCAAAAGAAGGGGAATGGAAAAGGATTCTTGAGATGTTTGCAAGGTTGGATCAGGGAATAATTGGATGAATTGAGAGTATTCTTTTGCTAGGATTTGGATAGTGTTTATGGGGATACGAGGATGGAGATATGGTGAAATGGGAATATGTGCTTGTGAAAAGTTAGTGAACATGCTCTGTTGGTTTTGGGCCATGAGTGTATTGACTACTAGTGGATTCCCTAGATGATTCACAAATGTTTTTATTGCTAGAGGAGCCAAGGGGATATTGGGATCATCCCATGCATTTCCAATTTTCTGCGTTTGGGGATCATAGGCTACCATCACACTGGTATAAATGTTGGGATTAAATGAGTTGGTGATTGGATAAGGATTCATGTTTCTTCATTTTCTAGACCCAGATCTTGTCTCAATAGGCATGGAGATGCAGATGCTAGATGGATGCAAGATGTTTCCTAAAGATTCTAAGGAATGATGGATGCAACCTAAGAAACTTCTAAGGATGGATGCTAAATGCTGGACTTCTAAAATGTAATGTAAGGATTGGATGAGATGCTCTATTTTGGATTAGGGATGGTGGAAGATTGGTGGAAGATGGTGACAGATTGGTGAAATTATTGGTGATGATGGAGGCTTGGTGGGATGCTCTGATTTGGGTCAAGACTGGATGGAGGATTGGTGGGATGCTGGTGTAAGATTACTAAGTATCAAAAATGAGCTATTTGGTTTTCCTGATGGATGATAAGTGATAGGATTTGGTCAACCTAGGATAGACTTATGATCTTTGGTCAATTGGATTCTTATCAATGCAAGCCAATCTCTTGCTCGAGATGATGAGGCTATGCAAGGAAAAGTTGTATTTCCTTTAGATAATGCTCTATCAAAAAGGGGATGATTTTTGATTTAGGATAGGGAATGAAAACAACTCAAAGGTTTTGAACACTAAGTGTTTTTGGATTCGAATCTTTGGATTTTGTGCAAAGGATGGTGGGTTCTGATTTGGATGATGGATGTTGGACTTAGATCAAGGATTTAGGATTCTAATTATGGTTTGTTGATGGAATGATGGTGAAGGAAGATGGAACAATTTTATCTCTAAAAAAGGATGATGTAGATGCAACATGGATGGATGATCTATGATGCTGCTAGGAAGATGATGATGAATGCTACTAAAAAGACTCTAGAATGCAACTAAGGGTTTGATGACGATGCAAGGATGAAACTAGGATGAAGGACTATCAAGATATAATTTGAGATCTGAAGGTAGAATGGGACATGTGATGGGTCCAGCTAATCTTCTCTTTCAAGATGGACATAGAAATGGTTCACTTGGAATCGGTAGGCAAACTGTTTGACTCTTGCATTATAGCCAATATTATCAAGCTTTTCTTGATATTTTTCTTTTGCTTGGGTTGCTTGGACAAAGGATTGATGGCTTTTGATGTTTTCCTTTGCAAATTTCTTCTCTTGATAGGCTTCAAATTTGGGCAATTTAGCATTCGGATGTTTAATCAAATTGGGCATAACTCCGGGGAAATTCCTGATAGTTGGTTTGAGACAAAAGGATTTTGGATATCTAATTTCTACAAGACTTTTTGAGTATCAATTTTGTAGATTGGTTTAATGTTCTCCAATGGAAAAGGATAGATTTCAAAAAAATATTTTTGGAAAAGAAATCTCTAGAAGGGACAAAGCAACCTTGTGAGATACAAGAAGGATAACTGACCTTTTAATCTAAAAAAAAAGGTCTAAAAAGTGTATGTTCCAACAATTTTTTCACAAAGTTTTTGACTGTCAAGCACTTTAAGCAGGTCTACCTAAGGGAGGTGAGTATCAAAATCACTTGCCCACAGCTTGGTACCCCCTAAAAGGGGATACAAATGGTGAATAATCTTGAGGTGATCTGATAAACCCCTTGGATCGGTCCTTGCACAAGGATTTTGATACCTTCAAATGTGGATAGGGTAGCCTCTATTTTTATCAGTTTTGTAATGGTTCCATGGAGTATCCATACCCGATTATGCTGACTGCCCATGACTCACTTAAGAGCCTAGCCAACAACATTGGGGGAGGAATATTTACCATCCCCAGTCACTGTATTTTGCACGAATGCCTATGGATTAGGAGATATAATTGAGTACTTCTTGCCTTCACTTTATTTATATACTGGCCAGGGGGGATACCAGTTGAGGTCATTCTCTAGAGAGGAAGCACTTTTCTCCCCGGATAGGCCTCGCTAAAAGTAAAACAAGTGAACTTGTCCAAGTTCAAATGTTCTACATTTCTTACTTTAACAAGGATTTATAGAAAAAGTAAAGCTCCTAGATGCACATCAAGCAAGTTGTTCTTTTTCCCAAATTGATTAAGTGATTTTTGAATTTGAACAATTGAAGACACAAGTGTTTAGGCTCTGATTTTTTCTTTTTCCAAAAGACTTTTGAGTATTTGTAGTTTCTTTGACTTGGGCATTCAAGATTGAATTATCATTTTGATTTAGAACTTTGAAGTGCTTTGTTTAGACCTTAAGGCATTCAAGATTGGATTTGTGCTTTTCTTGAATTGAAAAGGAGAGCATAGAAATGTTTGTTCTTTTAATGCATTTAAGATTTGGTTTCATTTTCAAAATGACAATGACTCTTTAGGACTTAAGTTCTTTCCTTTAGTTTCATTCAAGATTTGTTTTGCTCTATCTCAAGAAAAAGTTCCTAGATTGTAGTTTGATACATAAATTTCAAAGGCATTCAAGATTTTGGAAAGAAAATGATGTTTTAATTTTCAACAAACAAGAATATTTCTAGCAATTTTGAGGTTCTTTTTAGGTGCCCAAATTTGAAATGTTCTTAATGACTATACCCTACAACTTTTAGATTTTTTCTTTTGTTTTTTTTTACAGCACCAAAAGAAAAGTGATTGAGTTATATCTATTAGAAAATCATACCCGTATTCCCACAAGTACATGCAATCCCATGAACAAAAACAATGTTCCTGCAGACCGTACCCACGTTCTTGTAAAACTATCAAAAAGTTTTAAATTTTGACAAAGAGTAATTATTACTTGGTTCTGGAAAGGATACCTGCAAGGTCAAGCCACATTCCTGCAAGGAAAATGATCAATCTCACAATGTGGGAATGAAGGCACAAAAATAAAGACCTCATTTTAATGCCTTATGGCTAATAAATGATATCCGGTGATCTCATCGAATCATACAAGCATTTCCACGTTGCAGGAATGCGATCTCATAGGAAGGTTAACAAAAAAAGCTTAAACAGTTTTTTGGTAGGTGGTAGAATAAGATAGAAGATATAAAGGTTTCTATATGAGTGCATTCCCATAGACTGTACCCATGTTCCCACCAACCATACTTGTGTTCCCACAAAATGTTCCCGCGTTCCTACAAACTGTGGAATTTTCATGTTGTGAAATTCGAGACAGGTTTTCTGATGATTTTTCTTCATTTTGAGAGGATTTTGCATGGTGAGTGTTCCACCAGGCATGCCAAAATGTGATCAATGTGAACCTAATCTATTTTTAAAGGTGTAGACATGTCAAACATTAGCCTAAACAATATATACCAAACAAAGCAAACAGTTATTCACAAAGTCATTCAGATTGAGCTAAAACAGGTGTGCCCGTGCACTATTTGATTTGCTTATATAAAGGAATGTGGGTATGCTCTCAAAGCACCTAGAGCATGTTCCTAATACAGATTTGGGATGATTAGGTTTCATGAAAACCCCATAAGTGGCACAATATTGGGTAGAACACCCAAAATTGCCCCTAAGGTTTCAAGAACTCAAGATTATGCAATTAGTATGATTCAGTAGATTTTAAATCCCAAAATAGATATGATATGATGCATAAATAAGAATGAAACTAAATTAATCCATTATTTCTATACTAAGATGAACTAAAAATTCTTGAAAATAAGCTAAATTAGAATGATTATGCTAAATCTAGAGCTAAATTAGCATGATAACAATGCTTGAAATAAAAGGTGAATGGGTAAATTGCTCTTAGAAATGAGGAGTATTTATAGGATTTTGGAAGGGGTTGGGTTAGGAGGATAGGTTAGGGTTTGGGATAAGGTGAGGGTTTGAGTCAAGGGGATAAGGATGAAGACTTTCTAGAAGGGTCTAGAACTTTCCAGGGATAAATATGCATTTTAGGAAATAGATAAAGATTTATTTATTTCCAAGGGGTTTTAGGTTTTGTTGGCAATTTAGCTAATGTGAGTGCATAGATATTGTCATTATGGAAACATATGATTGTAGTTAAGAGTGCAAGTCATGATCAGTTTTGGTTTGAGAGCGCAACATGAATTTGTCTAAGTTTAGTCTCAGAGATCCTGACAGAGCACCCGAGAAAGATTTTGTTGGTGAAGTTCATAGTGATGATGTTTTTTTTTGCACAATTAACTAAAGCATCTATACACTATGAGGATACTCCATCTCAGTGCACATAAAGTTTGGAGTTTTATGGATGAAGATATTCTAAGTTTATCGATGATAGTTTGTAAGCTGACAGAGCTGGAAATAGGATAGAATTGGATAAAAGTTTAAGAAATTGTTTTATAATGTTTTTATGATTTTAAGGGATGACATATGATGTGTAAGCTAACAAAATAAAATTATATGTTTGTATCTTGTATAAAGGTAGTTGAATTGTACCTTGTAATGCAACCTTTGGTAACCTTGTGAACTTGTATGCGAAGTTGTAAAGATGATATAATTTGTGATAGCAGTAAAGGCTATGTATACGAAGTTGTAATTAGATACTATTGTGAATAGTCAGAAAGTTTGTATTACCTGTTTGGGTAGTGGGCTCATTTAGTGATCAAGTTTTGTACTTATAACCTCTAACAGGGTTAAGGCTTTTAACAGGGCCTAAAGTCCTTTAACAAGGACAGATCTGCTATATGATTGTAAATTTTCTCCTAATAGGGTCACAACATCCCTAACAAGATACTTTTGGTTAGTGATCATTTTTGGGTACCATCCCCACCAGGGTTTTCCCTTGGCCAAGATTTCCTCGAAAACAAAAGATGTGTTATGAGTTTCCTTTATGTTGTATTTGTTAATTAGTTTGATTATCTTCATATGCAGTAAAGTAATTTATAATATCCATAAGTGGGAAAAAGTTTCTAAAATACTAATTCACTCCCCACTCTCAGTATTTCCTATTTCTAACAATTGGTATCAAAGCACAGTTACTCAGAAGGAAGGAAGGCTTAATAGCTTGAGTAAGATCTCTATGGATATGGATCAATTGCAGAAGAATCTTGAAGAAGCACTTGAGAAAATTGATTTTCTCACTAAAGAAAGAAATTCTTACAAAAGAAAATATGAAGATGCAAAAGGTCTTATTGATAAATTGAAAGGTAAGATCAAGGATTTGAAATCTGAAAAAGAAACTGAAGTACTTATTGAAGATTGTGATGATCTAGAAAAATAAAATGTGATTCTTAAGCATGAACTAAAAATAGAAAATTTGAAGCTTAGTATGAGAGATGGGAATGAGAATCTGAGATCTAAAAAATAAAATTTGAAAAATGAAAATGAAGATCTAAAGACTAAACTTGAAAAGATGAACTCTGAATATGATAAAGTCAAAATGGAGTATGATGAACTTGATAAGTACAACAAGATAGTGAAAGGTGAATTGACTCAGTCAAAGCAAATTCTTGAGAGGTTATATTCTAACAGTGAGAAGATCAATGAGTAGATAGCTTATGGAAAACCATCTTATGATAAGACTGGTCTTGGATACAATATATTTTCTCAAAGTAAAAAGTCAAATCCAGTGGCTCCTGAAGTTGACAAGACAAAATCAGACATGAAAAAACTTAAAGATCCACCTAAACAAGAAGAAGTTGCACCTAAAGAAGAAGGAGAATCATCAAATGAACAAGAACCTCTGAAACAAGAAGAATCATCAAAAGGTATGAAAAACTTGAATTTAAAGGTAAATGTTTTACATGTAATACTATTGGACACATGAAGAAGGATTGTATTGGTAAGCAATTTGAACTTCTTAATGGATATTGTTATAATTGTCATAGATTTGGAAATAGAGCTATTGAATGTAAGAATACTAAGGTTATTGAAAATCATTACAATAGAATGCCTAGGAATACTAACATTGCAGATCAAAGAACATCTGAAAGCATGAAGAGAGGAAATGGGATAGTTTGTTACAGATGCAACAAAGTTGGACACATTGCTAGAAATTGCAAAACTCAATTGAATCAACAAGGACCTAGATTTGTATCAAATGGAATAAATTTTTAGATTTGCAACAAGATTGGACATACAACAAGATTTTTCAGAATGAACAATGCAAGGTATAATCAAAACCCTAATCCTAGAAACTTTGGAAGAAGGAATGAAAATATAGGAAACACAGAGAAAAGATGTTGTAATAATGAACATGAAGTGAAATTTGTTGAAGCTAAACATCAAGAAAGTCTATTCAGTGTAGAAAACAATCAAAAAGGTAATGTATGTGATGGTAATGTTGAATCTTTACCTAATTCATCTTTGAGCACTTAAACTCTATTATTTTCAGTATTTAAGGAACTTAGATTTAGTGTAGATTTAAAATTTGAATGAATTAAGTTTTGTGCAGTTAGATGAAGATTTTTTATGATGTACTAATGGTCTGGTTAAGTGTGCAAAATTTTTTATGAAGTTTTGCAAGGTCGCAAGAAGATTTACTATTGCAGGGCTAGAAAATCAGCTTTTTGGAATTTTTAGCGGCAAATGAATGAATGTGATGTCAGATCAAGTTAATGCCAAGTGTTATAAGATTGAAATCAAATTTATTTCAGATACAAAGTGATTTTAAGAAGCAGGAAAGTGATTCAGAGTGATTTGCAGAAGGTTGAAGTTAGATATCAGCATTTTTGCGGTTCCAAACCCTAGTTTGCAAATTCAAGGTATTTATCTTATCGAGAAAGTGATCTACAAGATATTATCAGTTGAACAAGATGGATGCTAGTTTGATTCACCACATTAAAGACAAAAATAGACCTAGAATCAAAAGAGAACTTGTTGAACCAAGAGATATAGATGAAAACCTAGCTTTATCAACCATTCCAGACGGTGTTCTTCATTTGGAAAATGTGAAAGCATATTTTGGATGTAGATTTGAAACCCTTAAGGAATATGAATTTAATGGAGACTACAAGTTGATGTATAATGATGACATGACAATCAGACCTAGATATGAGCACATAGAGAACAATGAAATCGTAAACTATTCTCTTAAGTATGAATTCTATGATGATGAATGTACAAAGATCATTCTAAGTAGGATTCATGATGGAAAGTTTTAGATGGAAGATAGAGTAATAGAAATTATTGCATATTTCATTCATGATGTGACTAGATTGTCTAAGGTTGGAGGAATTCCTTTAAATGAGAAGAACATGAGAAATACAGTAATTGAAAACACAGGATCAACTTATAATGGAAGAGGGATTGTCATTAGTAAAATTAAGCAAGATGACGTTAAGTATTTGTGCAAGATCCTAACAACTAAATTCTATGGAAGTTCAAGAGAAGATGATATGCCTATTGGTATGGTTTATGTAGGCTACCTTATGTGTGTTGAGAAGAAACAGGTTGACCATTGTGAAATTTTGAGGATTCAACTTTTTGAGAGTCTTGAGAAAATCAAGAATGCTAAATATTCACAATTTAGATTTTCTTCTCTAATTACATATACATTCTTTCATATCTCGAGAAGATTTCCCTTTACTACAAATTGGAACGATGGAGACTACACCATGAACAGAATCAACAATTTTTATTAGAGAAACTTAATTGAGAAGGTTAATGAGAGTATAAAATTGGTTCTGAAAACTTTTTAGAAAGTATGCATGGGTAGGTCAAGGATTCCTCAATCCTTGGGGGAAAAATACAAGAATGACATATGCTTTATGGTAGATACAAATTTTACATATATTGAGGCAGTAGAGCCTAGAATGGAATTCATAGATCCTCTTGGTTATGAAGTTTCTAAAGTTGAAGTTGAAGGATATGTTGGCAGATTGCTGAAATGTAAACTAGATGCAAGTTCTAAGAGATTTGGCACATTTGAAGAAGTCTACAACTCTACTATTAGTGTGAAGGAAGAGAAACAATCTAAAAGGAGAGTGGAAGCTACCATGGAAAAGATCTTGAAGGAAAGTGGCATGAGCACAGAAGAATATGATGTTGTCATAAGAACAACAAAAGCTATAAAGCTTAGTGAGACACTAGTTGTCCCACCTTTGGCAAGTTTAATTCTAGACCCTTCACATGTTAAGGTAAAATTTGAGGTATCAGATATAGGAGAAAAACCTTCATCTCCTACAATTGGAAAGAGAGTGAAAGTTAGTGTAGTAGGACCTGGTAAGAGGCAAAAGACCATTGTTCCACTGTACCTAGAATGAATCTAGTAGAGATTAAGGATGATGAACCTTTGGAGAAGAAGAAGAAGACATGGAAACCGAGGATAGAAAAACTGAGTGAAGACATTTGGAAGCATGGAGACTTTACTAGAACGAATAAGTATTATGACTTGTATAACAATTTAGACAAGTTGAACATTGGGAATGCTATAGTTGCACATTTAATTAAGTCTGACATGAAGTTTGACTATATTAGAGGAAAGATCCTTGATGATCTTTATGACAAATTGGTGAAAAGAAACCAGAGAGCACAAGAAGAAGACATGAAGATGAGAGAAAATGTTCTGAGAAATTTTTGTGAAATTTTTTATGATGATCGCATGAAGAGGATACTTACACCTTTGGGAACACTTTTGAGAACAAAGAAAAGAACTATTATGATTATGGGAGGCAAGTATGAGGAAGTCAAGAAGGAAACATAACAAGCAGTAATCCGAGTATTAGTAGATATTGATGCAGGGAAACAATATGTTGTTAAGGCACAAAAAGAATCAGCTCCTCTGAAGAAAGTTCAAGAACAAGTTGCTGATGTTGTTGAAGAAGTTCCATCTTCTTCATGCATTGATATAAGAAAATAATCTATGGTTGTTGAAGGAGTGAAAGTAACCCTTGAGTCTGATGATGTAGTGTTTAGTGAACTTGGGAACATTATTGACAATTTGGCCTATGAAGAGTAGACAAAGATTGCAGAGACAAAGTTAGCAGGGACATCAGTTCAGTGAGAGGAAGCAGAGCAAGTAGAGAAGGAGAAGCAAGATAAAGGAAAGAAAATTCTTAGTGAGGTCACTACCCCTAGTGCACCTTCAATCCTAGAAGTTACAATTGCCAAGGATAATGATACTATTATACAAAAAGAAAGGAAAGTAAGTTCTATCTTTGATGAATTTGGAAAAGATGTAGATGATGATGATCAACTGAATTTGATTTCATCTTTAAACAAGATCATTGGAAAGAATAAGAAAGTGAAGAACTTAGAAGGAAAATTATTAGAACTAACTGAAAAGTTAGAAAGTGTAATCAGTTCTAAGGTTTCTGAGTCTGATCCAAATGAGAAAGAAAGCTTGGTAATAAAGGCATTTGATTCAGAATTCTCTAATTTGAAAGATATTGCTAGAATCAAGGCACAAGCAGCCTATGAGGCTGAAGTTCTTCAAACTATAAGTGTAAGCATAAAAAATGATATTGTTAATTTGGATGTAAGCATTAAGAATTTGAGGAAACTCTTGGAAGTCGGGAAGATTTTGTATATTCAGTGTGTAAAATCAAACATAGTGACTGAAGATAACAAGCTCAAAGAAAAAGAGGAAGAAATTTTTGCAAAAACAAACATTCTTTCTAACCCTAATGTAAAGATAAGTTCAGTGGAAGAGAAGGTTAGACAGAAGAAAGAGGAACTAAGAGCCTTATATGAAGAAAGAGAAATGAGAATGAATAGAATAGGTATCTTAAGAGGGCATGTCTCTATTAAGATCTCTATCATAGAAGAGCATTTTGAGGAATGTCTTAAGGCTAAGGCATCTTATGAGAAATTCAGTTTTAACTCCCTTCAGGCATGTGAGATTGCAGCTTATGGACTAATTACCTTACTTAGTGTAGTAGATTCAATGAAGTGGATATGGGAGAAAGAATTTGAGGCATGGAAATCAAATTTTTCTAATTGTATTGCAAGCCTACCAGCTTTGCAATAGGTAAATTTTTGTCAAGGTAATAAATTTTTGAAATTTTGGACTCCATCTTTGTCATTGCTGTCAAAGGGGGGGAGTTAGACAAAAAATTGTCCTTGTATATAATTTTTGAGGAAGGATAATCATAAGGGGAGCTATGGAGTATAGTATGCTTTGTATATGTTGTTTTGGCCAACAACACCTTTCAACACAATTTTCACAGTCAGCTTTTGTTAGATTTTTTAAGTTTTGAATGCACACTTAGCCAATTTTCTTATATGTTGCCATCAATGACAAAGGGGGAGATTGTTGCAATTTGGCTAATGTGAGTGCGTAAATGTTGTCATTCTGGAAAAATATGATTGTAGTTAAGAGTGCAAGTCATGATCAGTTTTGGTTTGAGAGCGCAAGATGAATTTGTCTAAGTTTAGTCTCAGAGATCCTGACAGAGCATCCGAGAAAGATTTTTTTGGTGACATTCATTGTGATGATATTTTTGTTTTTGTAGTTAACTGAAGAATCTAAAAAGTGTGAGGATACTCCATCTCAGTGTTCATAAAGTTTAGAGTTGTATGGACGAAGATATTCTAAGTTTACCGATGACAGTTTGTAAGCTGACAAAGCTGGAAACATGACAGAATTGGATAAAAGTTTAAGAAATTGTTTTATAATGCTTTTATGATTTTAAGGGATGACATATGATATGAATATGATGTGTAAGCTGAAAAAAAAAATTATATGTTTGTATCTTGTATAAAGGTAGTTGAATTGCAGCTTGTAATGCAACCTTTGGTAACCTTTTGGTAACCTTCTGAACTTGTATGCGAAGTTGTAAAGATGATATAATTTGTGATAGCGGTAAAGGCTATGTATGTGAAGTTGTAATCAGATACTATTGTAATCAGTCAACAAGTTTGTATTGCATGTTTGGGCAGTGGGTTCATCTAGTGATCAAGTTTTGTACTTATAACCTCTAACAGGGTTAAGGCTTTTAACAGGGCCTAAAGTCTTTTAACCAAGATAGATCTACTATATGATTGTAAATTGGCTCCTATCAGGGTCACAACATCCCTAACATGATACTTTTGATTAGTGATCATTTGTGGGTACCATCCCCATTGGGTTTTCCCTTGGCTAGGGTTTACTCGAAAACAAAAGATGTGTTATGAGTTTCCTTTATGTTGTACTTGTTAATTGGTTTGATTATCTTCATATGTAGTAAAGTAATTTATAATATCCATAAGTGGACAAAAGTTTCTGAAATACTGATTCACCCACCCCTCTCAATATTTCCTATTTCTAACAGGTTTGAAGATATTTATTAAAATAAATTTAATAAAAAGGAGGATTAAATATTTAATCTTAATTAAATATTTTGATTTGGGATTAGGGTTAGAAAATAATGGCATTAGCCTTTAATTGAAATTAAAGAGGGATTAGAAGATTCCAGAAGAGGTTATTGGTCTTTAGGATATTTCTAAGGTTTTGTGAAAAAATAAATAAATTATTTATTTTTTGGATTTTTTGTCAATTTATTAATAAAATAATTAATAAATAGGGTAATGATGTTTAAATAAGATTTAAACATTTTTGGGAGGGATTCCTTAATTAAATATTTTTAATTAAGATAAAAGGATTTAATGGCATAAAAATAAATTAATTAGTTAAATAAATAATTAATTTAAAAATGATGATGTCATCAAGGGTTCTGAGAAAAATAAAAATACTTTATTTTCTAAAGGATTTTTAGGTGTCTATAGTTACAATGGATTCAGGCGATAGATCCAATCATCTGTTCTTGCCATAGTTTTTTTCCATCTTGGATGTCCACATATAAATTTTGTCCATACAATTTTATATATGTTTTCATGTGTTGTTTAGTTGTTACCTATTAATATTAATATTAAATTTGAAACAACTGGACAAATGTATTTAATATTATAAATAGATACATTATTAATGTTACTTAACTTCAAATCAAGTGCATATTTTTATATACTAATTCACCACCCAACATATTATGTGTCATGTTGTTGCCAACCTACATTCAAAAATATCTTTCAATTCTTATATAAAACTCATCATATATCATTTATAGCTTCTAATATCCAAGAGCTTTAAACATGTGATCAAGAAAGAATTCTAATTCTAAGTATTCATAATATTTAGCAATATACTACATCATTCGACATTAAAGAATGATTTTATCACTATGATTTATGTTTATTATATTATTTAATTAACATTTGCAAGATTTATCTAAGGGCATTAGATCACCACATTTACGTGAAAATATGTGAAAGTATCTCATAACTAAGATACAATCATTCCATTTTAATGTTTCCATTACTATTCTATTTCTCTCATCCCTATGGAATACATATTTTTCATCGTCATACTTTATTTGGAGCATACAGAATATTGCTATAGGTTACAATAATAAAAGTCTATTATAGGTTGTAGTGAATTTTTAAAAGGTTAAAATAAACCTTGATTGGGGTTCTTAGCACACATGTCCTACTATTCTATGTTGAATTTCTCAAGGAAAAAACTTTAGAGGTTCATGTCAATATTTCCAATTGTTCATGTCAATAATATGAATGTTAGACAAGGGAACCTAGCATTTAAGTTTGGTATTTTAAAATTTTGTATAAATATCCACATTTATTTCTAGATATGGTTTATAGTGTTTTCTTTGAGTTCAATGATACATTGTTCTTGCAAAGATTCATAATTTTTATTATAAACTAGATCACACATATATCAATTTCAATTCTCCAACATCCCGCAAAGAACATACTATTTGGTGATTAACTCACCTACTTTGGCTATAACTAAACCTATTTATGTTTTCAATGTCTATGTTGTTAATAGGATTTAGAACAACAAAGAGGGGGGGTGAATTAGTTGTTCTTAGGTCTAGATGTATAAAACAAACTTCAAATTTTTTTCTTTAAATCAGATCTAACAACCAAAACCAACTCAGTCATCACTGATTATATAATAGAAACATATAACATTGCAATCCACTATCCATTCTGTATCTAACTTGTAAAATACAGAAATGTTTAAATCAAAACATTCGCACAAGCATTGACACTAGGATTTATAGTGGAAACCCAACCTGGGAAAAACCACTTTGTAACATGCTACTATTCTTTTCACTCTTCTAAAATGAGCTCAGTTAAAAGCCAACCCTATAAAAGGTTACAATACACACTGTTAGGTGTGACCCAGTTAAAGGATTTCAATCACTTTGTTAGAAGTGAGCCTTGTTATGGTACTTAGATACATTCCATTAGAATGCAACCTTGTTCAAAGGATTTAAACATATGACTGTTAGAACAACCTTTGTTTAAAGGATTTTGATTATTACAATGGTTAGAAAGTAGCAACAGTATTGATCTAAAAAACATACAACTCACTTTGAAAATATTAGATCAAATTCCATACACAATTGCTAGTTTACTGACTTTGAAACTTTGCCATCTCCATCTCTGATTTGCTCAAAAATTTTCTTCAAGCAATCACCACACTTCTCCTTCAACCTTTTCTACTTATATAGTCAATAAAATCTACTGATCTTCTAGCATCCTCTTTTCACCCATGCAGACACATACCTAATGCTTAGGTTCCCTTAATACTTCCTCAATTAGGTTAACTCATCTTTTTCCACTCAATCTCCTTCGTAGATCTTAGGGTTAGGTCAGATTCATTGAATCTACCCACTTTATGTTCTTTAGCTCCTTTTCTAGAAACATCTCAAATCTCTTAAAGATTTACATAAAATATTTTTCAGTGCATTCAATGCTTTCAAAAAATCAATAAATAAAGTCAACATGTTTTACATAATCCAAGAATTCAACAATGTCAGCTCCAAATCTGGATTCTCTTCAAATATAAAAATACTGATGCTCGGTCAATACTATGATCAGCTACTTGGTCTTTATGTAGAAATCTCGGTCATTACTAAAAAATATTTCCTCAACTTATACTATCTTCCTCAACAATTAACTGATGTTCGGTCGACACTAGAATTTTGCTCATCATATACTGACTCAGTCAACACTAACATTACTCGGCTTGAACATGATTTCTCCAATATTTATTGGTCAAGCCTACCAATTTAGTCTTCAATTTTACTAATATAAACAATACATTATCTCATCATTGTACAACATAGTCAAGTACACTTTGTAGTATCAAGACAGCTCAACCTTTTCTTAGGTGCTATTGTTACCATCCTTTCTTTCCCTTCTTCACAACATACAATAGATTTAGTACTTTTCTAAGTAGCAATAGTCTTCCCAGTTAAGGTTTGACATCAATGAAAACACAACAATTGCTTCAATTTGCAGTTTCCAACAATCTCCCTCTTTGGCATTCATGGAAATACCATATGATATCACTTGAATAATACACAGATTACCAACCAATCCAAAAACTTATATGTCCATAAATTTTTTTTTGTAATATCCTTAGCTTCATTCTAATTCAGAATCTATTAGCCTCACTTCTGTGACCATCATAAACATCCAGATCTCCCTATATCCTGATCCTTCATCTCAGTTCACCATCTCCCTTACCTTTCTTTTTAGTGTCATGTGTTATTACATCATCTCTGTTCATCTCCCTCTTTGAAAAAAATTCCAAAGCAACAACTAAAACATACATCCATCAGATGTAGATATTATCTGTCCAGCTTAGTGTTTCTCCCTCTGTCATCTTTGTTATGACTGATTCATTATATTTTCTCTTCTTCACAACTTTAGGCCAATCCTAAAGTGTGACAATCTTCTACATCAATCTGCCAAATATTCTGTTGTAGCATGTTTGATGCAGTGCTCCTTGCTTAACTAGGTAGCCTCAGTTAGGGGAAGGACCCCTAATTGACTTCTCAAATACTTATGTGCCTCTTTAGGTAAATCTTTAGTGAATATGTCTGCTAATTTTTCCTTTGTATTCACATATTCCATTCAGACTTCTTTATCTTGTACCAATTCTCTCAAGTAGTGATACTTGAATGCTATGTGCTTGGTCTTAGTATGCATCACTAGATTCTTAGAAATGTTGATAGCACTTGTGTTGTCACAGAAAATAACAACAGGTTCAGTGATTTCTTCTTTCATGCCCACCAATAGTTGTTTTATCCATGCCAAATTTGAACAGTTTACTATAGCAACAACATACTAGGATTCAACAGTAGATTGGGAAATGCAATTTTGTTTCTTTCTCATCCAAGAGACTAATCTCTATCCAATAAATAAAGCTCCACCACTAGTACTCTTTCTATCATCTACATTTCCTACCCAATTAGCATCTATATATACTCTTAGTTCAAGTATTTCATCCTTGTACTATAGCCCATAGTCAGCAATTCCTTTCAAGTATCTCATAATTCTTTTCATAGCCATCATGTGTGTTTCCTTAGGATTGGTAGAGAATCTTACCGCAATCCCAATAGCTAGTGCAATATCTAGTCTACTATGTACATCATACTGTAATTTTCCAATCATGGATCTATACATAGTCTGGTTCACTTCTGCAGCATCATCATTCTTAGATAACTTTTGTCCAGTAACCATAGGAGTACTCACTAGTCTAGAATCTTCCATCCCAAAAAATTTCAGTATCTCATTAACATACTTAGACTGTGTAATGAAAATTCCTTTCTTCATCTGATATACTTGTAAACCAAAAAGGAATTTGATATCACCAAACATGCTCATTTCAAATTCAGTTTGCATTTCATTTAAAAATCTTTTACACAAAGAATCTTGTCCACCAAAAATAATATCATCCACAAATTTTTTTTCCCACAGGATACCTTTACCTTCTTCATCTTTCATGTGTCATTTGTTCTTGAAAATCCAATCTATATCAAGTAGTTATGCAATCTCTCATACCATGCTCTAGGAGTTTGTTTTAATCCATATAGTGCTTTGTTCAGTTTGCATACCATGTGTCTTCTGTTTGGATCAATAAAACCTTCTAGCTGTTCTATGTAAACTTCTTCTTCTAGTATACCATTTAAAAATGTAGACTTGACATCCATTTGATATACCTTGAAATCTTTATAAGTAGTATATGCAAGGGGAGTTCATACTCCTTCCAATCTAGCTATAGGGGAAAATGTCTCCCTATAATCTATTCCTTCCTTTTGCGCATAGCCTTTGCATACCAGCCTAACTTTGTTCCTAGTTATTTCACCATTTTCATTAAACTTATTCTAGAACATCCACTTTGTTCCTATAACATTTTTGTTTTCAGGTCTCCGCACCAGAGTCTAGGTATCATTCTTCTCTATCTGGTCTATCTCTTCATTCATTTTTTGTATCCAGTCTTCATTTTCTAATGCCTCTCTAGTTGACTTAGGTTCAAATTCACACAGTAAACATGTTGGATCCTTTGTCTTACTTCTGGTCAAAATTCCAATAAGTTTGTCTCCAATTATATGTTCAGGCTTGTGATGTCTTCTTACATATTTTTACAAAATAGGTTCAGCTCTTCTCTCCTATATTACATCAGGTTCCTCAACAAGATTGTTAGATTCAGCTTTTGAATGCTCGAAAACCTCTTCCTGATACTCGACAACATTATCTTGTTGCTCGACATGTTCTTGTTCTCTTTTGGCATTGTTTTCTTGATGCTCAATAGGATCTTCCTATCACTCAGCATTGCTTACCTGAGACTTGATATCAGGTACAAGTCTGTTACTTTCCTCTTCTTCTTCTTCAATATACACAAAAGATTTATAATCTTCTAGTTCTCTTTTGCTGTCAACTTCATTTCTTTTTGCATACTCATCAATTTTAACATTCACACTTGTTAGAATAACTGAGAGGGGGGTGAATCAATTATCCAGTGTCCCAAATCAAAATGTATAATTCAAAACAATTTCTTCAATTCCTGCTACTCGATAAATAATAAATAATTTTACTATACTGTGCATTTATCGATTATAAATCTAATACTTATAACTATTACAGATCAAATCTAACATGTAATATGAAAAAATAAATATTGTAATCAACACATAACACAAAATATTTAACGTGGAAACCCTGTAAAGGGAAAAACCACCTAGGACCGGCAACCCAAAAATGTTCACTCTTCTAAAGTGAGGTCGATGAAGACCCAACCCTATTAAAGGTTACAAACACACGGTCAGGTGTGACTTTGTTAGAGGATTTTAGACTAGAAGTTATCATCCAACCAGCATTCACTATGGGGTTGACAGGATAACAATGTTCATTCTATGAATGATACATCATAAGACTTTCTAAGTCCAATTGGTTAAGAGATTTAACTGTGTACAATGGTTAAATATGTAACAGTAAATGATCTACCTTAATACAACTTCAATTGTAGATTACAAATCAATATTTTGCTCATATAAATCCTCCTGATCAATATATCACTTCAGATTCAATACTGTATCAACTTACTATCCGTTGGTAATTGCTCTTTGTAGCTTGGTAACTATTTCATAGCTCGGTTCTTACTAACTAATATGATTATAATGCATGAAGCTTGTTCACATGATAATTCTAGGGTGCTTCTTCCTCCAACACGTGTTTCATCATGAAACGCTAGTCTCTTATATAGATGAGTAAATCATTTTCTTTCTATCCATCAGATTTTGTTGCTTAATCACATTCATTGATTTTTCCACTTCAAGCTTCATCAGTTGATGTGTTAATAACTTGTTTCAATCTATTTCATTAGATCCTTTTGATTTATGTTAGTCATTGATTATCATAAAAAAGATTATCTGTTACCTCAGAATCATACACTTGCTAGCTCATCAATCTTATCGACTAAACTGATTAGTTAATTCATTCTATTGTCATCGATTAACAAAGAAATGCATCAATGAACACAAGATCAGTTAACACTATGCTTAGTATACACTACACTCTGTCAATGTATACTGAAATGCTTTCATTTACCAACAACACTACTTTGTGTCATTCAGCTCTATTCTTCATCATAGATGAATGCAACATAATGAAGTCAATTCCATCAAGTCATAGACTCATCAACAAGTTACTTAGTGTATTCTTTATCCTCATCTGACTTATACATCTTCCTCATGTAGTTTTCTCTATTCTTCCTATCTTTCCACCTTTCTTCAGATGTGTCGGTATAGTAACTTACAAGATAAGTACTATCAAGCTAGTTGACATCAATGACAACATAAAACTAATTTAATCATCTTGCATTATCTAATCATCAACTTCTTAGTAATGTTGAATTATAGATTCTTCATTCTAGTTCCAAATTAGTTGTAGTTCATCAATCTCTCCCTTTGGCATTGATGGCAACTCAAGTAATATGAAATGTACCATACACATACCAAACATGTATTCTACAACTCTGTAAATAAATGCTACAAGTCTAATAGACTTAATATGTTTAATCACTATGTTACTCAATATTTGTAATGCTGTAATGCTTGTCATCAGATGTGATCTTTTTAGTTATCCTATTTTTGCTTCTATTCTTAATAACTGATCTTCAATTCTCTTTTACTTCTAGATTATCTCTCCCTCAGATAGTTCTCATCGGTATAGTTTCTCTCCCTTTGGTTATCTCTCCTTTTCATATTATTTATCTCTCCCTTTGACAACAATGCCAAAGAAACAAATAAACAAATATCTCTGTCAGTAGCCAAGCAACTCTTTTTTTTCCATTACATTCCCTGTATCTTTGTATACTAATATCTCAATCTGTTTCAGTTCTTCAAACTTAATCACAACCTTGAACATGAGTCAAAGTGTGAACTATGCTGCATCAACATGAATGATCTTCTAACATGTTTTGGCTGATGCAACATCCAGATCACCTTAGTGACCGATAGATAGGGGATGGACCCCAAGTCTAGTCCTCAAGTATTCAAATGTGTCCTTCGGTAGAGGCTTTGAAAAGATGTCTGCAAGTTGTTCCTTAGATGTAACAAATTCTAACTTCACTTGCTTCTCTTGCACTTTTTCTCTTAAGTAATGATACTTAATAGATATATGCTTTTTTTTTTAGTGCATCACAAGATTCTTTGAAATGTTAATAGCACTAGTGTTGTCACAGTATATAATCACTAGGTTAGTGATTACCTCATTCATTCTTTCCAAGACTTGCTTGATGTATGCAATGTTTGAGCAATTTGTAGTAGCAGCAACATACTGTACTTCTACTATTGACTGAGAAATGAAAGCTTACTTTTTACTTGTCTAGGTTACAAGTTTTTCACCAAATAAAAATGCTCCTCTGGTGGTGCTTTTCCTGTCATCTACATTTCTAGCCCAATCAGCATCGGTATAAACCTTTAGTTCAAACTTTCCTTCCTTAGGATACCAAATGCCATAATCTTCTATCTTTTTTAGATATCTAAGGATTCTTTTAGTAGCTATCATGTGAGATTCTCTAGGGTTAGTAGAAAACCTAGCAACAATCCCCATAGCATGTGCTATATCTGGTCTACTATGAACTACATACATTAGTTTACCAATCATGGATTGGTAAAGTGTCTGATTTACCTCTGTAAATTCATCCTCCTTTGTGAACTTGCAATTAGTAGCCATCAGTGTTCCCATAGGTTTAGCATCTTCCATGCCAAATGTCTTCAAGACTTCCTTTATGTACTTAGAATGTGTGATGAATATCCCATAACTCTGTTGAATCACTTGTAGTCCTAGAAAGAATTTAATCTCTCCGAACATAGAAATTTCAAATTCCTTTTGCATTTCATCAGCAAAGGCTTTGCATATATGATATTTTCCTCCAAAAACAATATCATCCACAAATATTTCAGCAATAAGAGTAGTGTCATCAATATTACCTTTCATATATAGATTGTTGTTTTCACTTGTTCTAACAAATCCAATACTTAGCAAGTAAGTATGCAGTCTTTCATACCATGCTCTTGGTGCTTGCTTCAATCCATATAAAGCTTTATGTAATCTACATACCATGTCTCTATTGTCTAGATCAAAAAATCCTTCTGGTTGTTCTATGTAGACTTCTTCTTCCAGTATACCATTTAGAAATACTGACTTCACATCCATTTGACAGACTTTGAATTTCTCGTGTGCATCATATGCAAGTAGAATTCTTACTCCTAATCTAGAAATAGGTGCAAATGTTTCACCATAGTGAATACCTTCTTCCTATGCATATCCCTTGCATACCAATCTAGCTTTATTCCTTGTAACTTCACCATTTTCATTCAGCTTATTCCTGAATATCCACTTAATACTGATAACATTCTTGTCTTTTGGTCGGGGTACTAAGGACTAGGTTTTTTTCTTCTCTATTTTTTCTATCTCCTCGGTCATTGCATTAATCTATTCATCATTCTCTAATGCAACTTTCACAGTTTTAGGTTCAAATTCACAAACTAAGCATGTACCTTGTCTTGTTTTGCTCCTAGTTTGCATTCTAGCTTGTCTGTTGCCAATAATCTATGTCTCAAGATGGTGTCTTTTGATAAATATAGCTAGTATTCTATCTCTTCTTTCTTGTCCATCCTATTTAGGTTCATTAGCTTGCTCGGTAGCTTCATCTTGTTCATCGGTAGATACTCTAGATGTTCAATGTAAGTGAATCTACCATAGTCTTCTGGTTCCTTTTCCTCTATGTTCTTGTCATCAAACTCATTAACATGAACGTTAGTAATTTCAACTATCTTATTTGTAACCTTATTCAAACATTTGTATGCTTTACTTGTAGTGGAATATCCTAGAAATATCCTTTCATCTCCTTTAGAATCAAATTTTCCATTTCTCTCATCTTTCAAAATAAAGCATTTGCTTCCAAAAATTTTGAAATAACTTACAGTAGGTTTGTGTCCAAACCATAGCTCATAAGGTGTTCGGTTGGTGTCCTTCTTCAATTGGACTCAGTTAAGAACATACACAGATGTACTGATAGCTTCCCTCCAATATGTCTAAGCAACATTCTTTTATATCATCAGTGTTCTAGCACAATCAATTATAGACCTATTCCTTCTTTTAGTAATGCCATTTTGGTGAGGCATCCTCAGTGCAAACACCCATCTTTTAATTCCATGCTCATTACAGAAATTAGTAAATTCATCAGAGATAAATTCACCTCCTCTATCAGATCTTAAGCATTTTATTTCTTTTCTATTTTCCTTCTCTACCTTAGCTTTATACCATTTAAACATTTTGAAAGCTTCAGATTTCTCTTTCAGGAACATAACAGTCATCAGTCTAGTATAGTCATCAACAAAAAGAATAAAGCATCTATCACCATAATCGCTTTGAGTTCTCATAGGACCACATAGGTCGGTATGAACCAACTCAAGTATATTCTTTTTTGAGTAGTCTTTACTTTTGAAACTAGACTTAGTCATCTTACCTTTTTGACATTCATGGCACATGGCATGATCAGGTTTTGACAAGTTAGGCAGTCCTCTAACTCTTCTCTTTCTGCTAATCTTGATCATGTTATCAAAATTCACATGACATAATATTTTGTGCCAGAACCATGCATCTTCATCCTTCATTAACAAATAATAAGACTGATCTATATCAAGATAAAATAGATTACCTCTAGATTGTGTACCAATTCTGACAAGTCTTCGTCCATCATCATAGATTTTCACCTTTTTTCTTTCAAAAGCAAGTCAGTGACCTGAATTGTTCAACTAAGCCACACTTAACAAATTGTAATTCAGTCCATATATCCAGTATGCATTTTCACATTTAATTCTATCATTGATCATCAATGAACCTTTACCTCTTACCATACAATGTGCATCATTTTCCATTCTCATAGATCCTCCATTGTATTCAACAAGTTGGTCAAAATTTTCTACATCACTGGTCATATGATGTGTACAGCCACTATCTATAATCCATCTATTATTTTTGTTGACTCTAGAGATCAGTGTTTTCTCTTCATGTTTCTCTTCTTCCTCTGAATCATCTTTCATAGCAACAATACTACTTCTACATCATCATCAGTGTTAGATTTAGATTCAATATCTTTAGAAATGTAACATAACTTTTTCCCTTTATCATAACTATCTCGATTATCTCTTTTGTTGTATCGGTAGCCTTTGTTGACTCTTCTCCCATAGCTTCCTTCTAATCAGTCTTTGGATCTATCATCATCTTTCTTTTGTGGACATCTAGCAATAATGTGGCTAACCTCTTTACACTTAAAACATGCCAAAGGTAGCCTACCTCTATATCTTCCTTTTCCTTTGGGAAATCTTCTAGCCATAAGAGCTTCAAGCTCATCAAGTTCATCATCGGTGTCGTTGTCACTATCATCATTCTTATTTTTCTTGCTAGACAAACTAATCTTCAAAGAAGACATGAAAGATGATTCAACAGGAGCTACAACACTATTGTCAAAGTTGTTTAATTCAAAGGTTTTAAGTCTACCGATCAATGTGTCAAGGGTAAGATTGGATACAACCCTTGTTTCATGAATAGTAGAGATCTTGATTGCATAAACTGGTAACAAAGTTCTAAGAATCTTACTTATAATTGTTTCATCATCAATGACTCCATTAGATGCTCTAATAGCATGTACTACGTCTTTCAGTCTATTTTTATATTGCATAATGTTTTCACCTTCTTTCATCTTCATATCATCAGAATGACCTCTTAGACTTTCTGCTCTGGCTCTCTTAACATTCAAATCTCCACTGTATATCAGATTTAGCTTGTCCCACATCTGTTTGGTAGTAGTGCATCCCTTAATGTCTTCAAAATCAATGTCGGTATAGGCAGTGACAAGTTCCATCATAGTGATATTGTGCTCATGCTTGTCTCTCAGTTGATCAAGGGTTAAGGGACTAGTGGGCGGTTGCATATAGCCATTCTTTGTCAGATCTACAACTGAGTTTCCAATTCTAGATATGTGCAACAACATTCATCTTTTCCATACTGTGAAGTTCCCTTTGTTCAATTTTGGTACTTCCCTCTTATACATCTTGAGACCTTTGTGTTGAATTCCTTAAAACTATGTTCTAAGCAATCGATGCTCTGATACCAATTGTTAGAATAACTAAGAGCGGGGTGAATCAGTTATCTAGTGTCCCAAATCAAAATGTATAATTCAAAACAATTTCTTCAATTCCTATTGCTTGGTAAACAATAAATACTTTTACTATCTATGCATTTACCGATTATAAATCTAATACTTATAACTATTACCAGTCAAATCTAACATGTAATATGCAAAAACAAATATTGTAACCAACACATAACACAAGAGATTTAATGTGGAAACCCTATAAAGGGAAAAACCACCTGGGACCGACAACCCAAAAATGTTCACTCTTCTGAAGTGAGGTCAGTGAAGACCCAACCCTATTAAAGGTTACAAACACACTATTAGGTGTGACCTTGTTAGAGGATTTTAGACTAGAAGTTATCATCCAACTAGCATTCACTATGGGGTTGAAAGGATAACAATGTTCATTCTATGAATGACACATCATAAGACTTTTTAGGTCCACTTGGTTAAGAGATTTGACTATGTACAATGGCTAAATATGTAACAGTAAATGATTTTCCTTAATATAACTTCAATTTTAGATTATAGATCAATATTTTTCTCATATAAATCCTCCTAATCAATATATCACTTCAGATTCAATACTGTATCAACTTAGCCTCCATTGGTAATTGCTCTCTATAGCTAGGTAACTATTCTACAGCTTGGTTCTTACTAACCAGCATGATCAGAATGCATGAGGCTTGTTCACATGATAACTCTTTAGTGCTTCTTCTTTCGGCATGCGTTTCATCATGAAACCCTAGTCTCTTATATAGACAACTAAATCATTTTCTTTCTGTCCATCAAATTTTGCCACTTAATCACATTCATTGATTTTTCCACTTCAATCTTCGTGGACTGATGTGTCAATAACTCATTTCAATCTACTTCATTATATCCTTTTGATTTATGTTAGTCGTCGATCATCATAACAAACATTATTCATTACCTTGAAATCATACACTTACCAGCTCATCAATCTTATCGGCTAAACTGATAAGTTAATTCATTCTATTCTCATCAGTTAACAAAGAAATGCGTCGGTGAACACAAGCTTAGTTAACACTATGCTCAGTATACACTACACTTTGTTTGTGTATATTGAAATGCTTTCATTTATTAACAACACTGCTTTGTGTCATTTAGCTCTATTCTTCATCATAGATGAATGCAACATAATGAAGTCAATTCCATCAAGTTATAGACTCATCAACAGTTACCGAATGTATTCTTTATCCTCATATGACTTATACATCTTCCTCATGTAGGTTTCTCTGTTCTTCCTCTCTTCCCACCTTTCTTCAGATGTGTCGGTATAGTAACTTACAAGATAAGTACTATCAAGCTAGTTGACATCAATGACAACATAAAACTAATTTAATCATCTTGCATTATCTAATCATCAAATTCTTAGTAATCTTGAAATATATATTCTTCATTTTGGTTCCAAATCAGCTGTAGTTCATCAACACTTTCCACAATTTTGTTAGTGTTAGAGTTCAAAGACTTATAAGCTTTACATTTTGTGGAATACCTTAGGAATATGCCTTCATCACTTTTAGCATCAAACTTTCCATTCCTATTGTCTTTTAATATGTAGCACTTGCTTCCAAAGATTCTAAAGTATTTAACACTCAGTGCATGCCCATACTATAATTCATAGGGTGTCAGATTTGTACCTTTCTTGATCTGTACCCGATTAAGAGTGTAGACAACTATACTTTTAGCTTCTTTCTAGTATTTTTGTGCCACATTCTTTTCAATCAACAATGTCCTTGCACAATCCAAGATAGATCTATTTCTTCTCTCTACTATGCCATTTTGTGGAGGTGTTCTAGGTGCAAACATATGTCTTTTGATCCCTCTATCATTACAAAATAGATTGAATTCATTTGATGTAAATTCTCCACCTCAGTCAGATCTAAGACATTTTAGGTTCCTACCTATCTCCTTCTCAACCTTATCCAAATACCACTTAAAGAATTGAAAAGCATCATATTTTTCTTTTAGAAACATTACATGCATCATCTTGGTATGATCATCAACAAACAAGATAAAATATATAGCACCACAGTAACTTTGCATACCCATAGGTCCACAAAGGTAAGTATGAACCAAATCTAAAATGTTTTCAGAAGTAAAGGATTTTTCCTAACTGGCATTCCTTGCACATCACATTCTTAGGTTTCTTCAATCTAGGTAGACCTCTTACTTTCATCTTCTTACTTATTTCTACCAGATTATCAAAGTTAACATGACATAGCCTCTTATACCATAACCAAATGTCATCAAGTTGTGCAACAAGACATGCTTCTTCAGATAGGCCAAGATAGAACAAATTACCTCTAGTATGTTCTCCACTTCTGATTAGTTCACCAATAGCTTCAAATATTTTATCTTTCTTGTGATGAAATTCTACTCAGTAACCAATGTTGTTGAGTTGTGCAACACTTAGCAGATTGTAATTTAGACCTTCAACCCAATATGCATTTTCAAAAGAGATCTTATGAGTCAGTTTAATCAAACCTTTTCCTCTAACAGGACATGGTGCATCATTACCAAATTTTACACTTTTGCCTCTATAATGATGTAAGGTCTCAAACTTACTCTTGTCACCATTCATGTGATATGAACAACCACTATCAATAATACATTTGTCATTCTTGTTCACATAGGAGATCAATGTAGTTTTCTCATCCTCATTAGATTCATCTTTCATTGCAACATAGACTACCTCAATTTCAAAGTCATCACTATCAGTGTCAGTTTCTTCTTCAGCAATGTAACATGATTTCTTACCTTTTCCTTTGTAGTCTTTGTACCTTCGATAGCTTCTATCATCTCTTCTATCTTTGTGTTTTCTTTTTCTTTCTTCATCTTTATTATTCCTGTCAGGACATCTAGCAGCTATATGACCAACTTTATTACATGCAAAACATATAATAGGGAGTTTACCTTTATATTTTCCTTTTCCCCTTCTTAGTCTTCTAGCCATAAGAGCTTCTAGATGTTCTAGTTCTTCATCAGAAGTGGCACCGTCACTTTCAATTTCACTTTCACTTTCACTTATGCATCTTTCTTTTTCTTTCTTTGGCTTGTTGAGAACTAATTGTGACTTAAAAGTAGATTCAACATTACTAATACTACCAATAGTGAAGTTATCATAGTTAGAGAGTTCAAAAGCAGTCATTTTGTCAACCAAACTTTCCAAACTATGCACATTTGCAGAGTTACATCTAGATTCCTGAATAGCTGAGATCTTAATAGAATATATAGGACGCAAAGTTCTTAGTACTTTTCCAATTATAGTTTCATCATCAATAGTCCCATTTGCTCCTCTAATAGCATTCACAAGTTCTTTTATTCTACCACAATATTGTACAATGTTCTCACCTTCTTGCATTCTCATTTCATCAAACTTACCTCTAAGACTCTCAACTTTAGCTTTCAGTACATCTGTGTCAACACCATAGATCTTTGCAAGAGTGTCCCACATCTCCTTAGTACTTGTGCAATCCTTAATGTCCTCAAATTCTAGATAACTTAGGGCAAATGCAATTTCTAGCATTGCCTAATTATGTTCTTGCTTAGCTCTCATTTCTTTGGTAGTCAAAGGAGCAATCGGTGAGACATAGTCATTCTCAATGTAGTACTTTGTAGAATCACCAATACTGGCCAGTGTGTGTGTGAAAATTATACCTAGTTGTAGACACAACACTTTAGTAAAATATTAGAGGATAGCAAAAATCAAAATCATGCAATAGAATGGATACTAAACTAACCAGGTGATTTACTGCCTTCTAGTAGGTGTGAGTATGATGTTCTCAGATTAGAATCGAGATCAGTGACCTTGATGACACCTAAATGAAGGATTTGAATGCAAAATCTAGATATGGAATGAATGCAAATTAATCTATTTTTTTGTGTTTTCTATGCAATAAGAATGAGAAATCTGATATGAATATATTCTATATGAAATTGATCTAACAATGATATGAAATAAATCTAAAATGAATTGAAAATAAGATTGATCTCACAAAAATTGTTGATTCACAAGAAGCTTCAATTCTTTAGATGTTGATTCTCCAGAGTAAGTATGCAAATTTTGTGGATTCTGTGGATTCTATAAATTCTATGGATTCTATGGATTTGTAAAGAGCTGAGCCTTGATTTTATAGAAATCCAGGGCTTTGAGGATGCATTGAAAAAAAGCCATAAATCACTCTTGATAAACTCAGGTTGATTTTTGAGTTAACAAGAAATTAAGAATAAATAATTCATAAAATCATGCAAAAGCAGTTTTTATCTCAAAATAGAGCTTTAGTTTTTTTGTTTTTTTTTTTAAACTCATCATCAGATGTTGAGTTTCAATTTTAAAATTGATCGTTAATTTCTAGTTGCCTACTTTTCTGATTGTGCATAATTTATTTATAAATTAATTAAAAATAAAGTGATTTATTCTCAACTTAACTGATTTATTCTCAAATTTAAATAATAATACTTAGGAATAAATATAATTAAATAATTAAGTGGTAGAATTAAATTAATTAATTAAATATTCATCATATTCAATTAATCAATTTTAGGATAAATGTGATTTATCGCCAAATAATCATTAAATTAAAGATAATTAGGATAAATTAGGAATATTGCTAGGAATATTCCTTGATGCAGAATTTAAGATAATCAATTAGATTCGATGATGTATAGATGTGGCTTAAGTTAGGACTTCGATGTCAATTTTGTTTGACTTTGAGGATGTAGGAGATTAATGAACATATAGCCCATTTTTGGGGTATTATATTTTGCCCCTCTTTGAATTATTGTGCAAAGTGTAGTGGTTCAAAGACAGTCTGTGTATGATAAAGATATGAAACTGATTGAAAGATTAACCATTTCCAAGATAGAAACCGATTGAAAGATATGATGCTAGGTCCTGAATGACCAAAGATAATGTTAACTATAACAATGATGAACCAATGATTGTGAAAACGTGTCAAAACTCATGATTCTAAACCTTATGATTGTGAAGAAGTAAGTGACCAATTCCAGACCTGATTGTCTTAGAAGAATCACATTGGTATCACATCTGAACCCTTCAGTTACTAAAGAACCAAGGAAAGAACACTAATGAACCAATGGTTGCGAAAAGCTATTACAGATTGCAAGATTAAGAAAATACCAAATTGATATGGATCTCGATAAATCTGATATGCCCCAAGTGATGATAGATTTGCCCCAAGAGATGAGGACTTTTGATGAGTTAGCAGCTAGACATGGTTGTTGTCTTGATTACTAAAAGAAAGATTTGATTTACAAACTTGAATGATGTGCAATACCATGCCCCCCTTTGGGATTAAAACTAAAATCTGACATGAAAAGTCAGCGTTATAGTTTAGAAGCATGTTAATTGATTTGAGAAGTTGTTATACATGTCCGAGAATGCATTCTGCGTCGTTCAGAGGTCATCGAGACCAAGTTTGACTAGGTTGAACCATGAGTTGACCATAGTTAACCAAGTTGAAATTTTGATAGTTTGATGTAAGATAATCAGTTAAGTTGAATTCTAGATTTCTTTGATGATTGAAGGTTGATTATGCAAGTAGTTAATAATATTAATGATCTCAAACTTTGATTTTGATCCCGAAAAAGGATTCTACTTGCTGTTTCATTGGAGGAACCTTCATGTTAGGTTTCGGGTCTTGTTAGATTTGAATAGGTGATTGAAGAATCGTTTAAGCTTTAGAGTTTATCCAAATGTTGCGAGATCATGCAAACATGCAAAATAAAAAGAAACATGCAGAATGATATGCAACCTAAGACCTAGGACCTAATCACTGATCATGTGTTGGTCATTTTCATCATTGAATTTTTAGGTAACCGGATAAATCAATACAATGTCCACTAGTTATGAAACCATAGACATATGAATATTGATTTGTATGCGTGGGAATTAGTACAACACCCACTGGTCAGACCACCATGGACATATGAATATTGATTTTATTTTTGGAATGTCAGATTAGATATAAGCACCAAGGAATAAAAGCCAAGATGACCTGAATATCATGTCCATTTTGATATAGAAATTTGTATAAGCATCAAAACATAAATGTTATGATGACCTGAATATGCCTTGCATTCAAACACATCAAATATTCAAGAGATCATTCTAAATCTAGTGTGAATTACCTATAGTGACCCTTTATCGTTCACCTCCTTAGGCAAAATCATGTTTCATAGTAGGAGAAAGAACTCTCTCAAAAAGACAATAGTTAGATCAAACTTCCTTGAATTTTCTTGGTATCAATGGTCAAGGTACACATGGCCATCCAATTCAAGATAGAGGCTCTTACAGTCAGACACCATATCAATCTAGAATTTTCAAAGTTGTTAGATTTTCACATACAAGCAGAAGAGAAAGAAAGGATTATGCCCCCAGTCATCACTTTCTAAATCCTGTAAAGGACATCATCGAAGAACTCGAAAGGATACAATATGCAAAAATCTCAATGCAAATTAGTAAGCATACAAGGAGATAAAAGAATGAAAAAAACATATTGTTTTTAGTTTGTTTTGATGTTTGATTGCGTTGTTGTAGATGCAAAATCCTTTCTGGAGAGGAGACTAACTGACTGACTCAGATGAAGCTTCAAAGGACTCTATCTAGATATGGCTCATCTAAGATGTATTGAAGACCATAGGATATGACATTGATTGCCCCCAAGTGTTAAGAATTGATAGGATACAGATGCATGAGCTGATTGGTGTACAGACGGACTTATTGAAAACTAGAAATGTAGAAACAACCCAGGAGATATGTACAAACTAAAGCAAGACTAAAAGATGAGAAAGACCAAGATATCATTGATAGATGGAGCATTTTGAACAAGTGGTGCCTGTTTGCCAGGTTTTCACCATCTTGGTAGAGATTCTACTTTTGCTACCAAGGTGCCTATTTCCAGGTTTTCACTAAGGCACTTTTTCTTTTTCTCATTTTATTTGCTTTTTTCATTTTTCAATTTTTTTGATATTTTTGATATTTTTACTTTTTTTTGATATTTTTGATTTGTTTTGTACTTTTGATATTTTTTACTTTTTTTATGAATCATCAAGGTGCCTATTGCTAGGTTTTCACCAAGATGTTCATTTTTCCAGGAATTTTTTGAATTTTTATAATTTTTTTAGGACATTTTACCATAGACTAAATGCCTTAGGCATAGAATTTCTTCAAATGGAGAACGTTGATTGGTTCTCAGAGATGTTCTTCTTCAGTCATTTAGAGTTGATAGGCACCACAACCAAAAGTAGTAGTGATAATGAAGGGAGTTCAAACTTCCCCTTGTGCTCTCTATGTGATTGATTTTTAGGATTCTCTTTTGAGACTAGATCACTAACCTAAAATTATTTGTGTCTGACTTTCTTGTTGTAGCCTCTAGACATTCTTTTCTGATATACTCTAAGATGATCATACACTGCTTGTCTATGCTCATCGAGTAGTTCAAGTTTCCGCAACCTAGACACTCTGTAGTCATCATCAGTCACTAGACCATGCATTCTAATTCTTAGTGATGGGATTTCAACCTCAATAGGTGGTACCCACTCTAGACCCATAAACTAAAGCAAAAGGTGTAGCCCCAGTGGGTGTTCTGATACTTGTTCTGTAGGCTCAAAGAGCTGGATTGATCATGAGATGCCAATCTCTTCTTGTTTTATTAACTATACGGTCCAAGATTTTCAAGAGATTCTTGTTTGAAGCCTCTGCTTGTCCATTCCCTTGAGGATAGTAGATAGAAGACCAATGTTGTGTAATCTTGAATTTGGCACATAAATCATCTAGGTCCTTGTTTCTAAATTATCCCCCATTATTTGTGATTATAGAATGTGGAATACCATACCAACATATGATGTAGTTCAAGATGAACATAGATATCTATTTCCCAATTGCTTAAGTTAGAGGAACTGCTTTTACCCATTTTGTAAAATAATATGTAGCTATGAATATATGGGTATGTCCGCTAGAAGAGTGTGGATGAATGGCTCCAATGAGATCAAATGACCATTGGTGAGAAGGCCATTGTGTTGTAAAAGGGATCAGATCTTTCCTTGGAGCATGAATTAAGTTACCATGTACCTGGCACTTTTGACAACTCTTAGCAAACTTGATTGCATCTTTCTCCATTTCAGGCCAATAGGACCTAGCCCTAATAAGTTTTTTAGCTAGTGTTAAACCATTTGATTGTGATGCACAAATACCCTCATGGACTTCCTCTAATGCACATTTAGACTCTTCCTATTCTAAACATCTAAGTACCATACCATCTAGACCTCGTTTGTATAAATCATCGCCAATGATGACATATCAGGAGGCATTATGGATTTGGTATCTCTTCTCATGGTAATTGAAGGTATCAGGAATGATTTGGTCTTGGAGATAGGAGAAAAGGTTCTTGTATCCAGATGAATCATGACCCACAATAGTGCAGATCATTCATGTTTCAAGTGAGTCATATACAGGATAAGATAGTGCTTTCACTAGGAACTTGTAGCATAGCTCATGTTCAAGTTGCTACAGTAAAGTAGATATTGATTCCATTGCATCGACAGCCCTGTTCTCTGTTCTAGGTATTTTCTCAAATGTGATCGATATGAATTATTTCTTTAGATCATCTACCATTCTTTTGTATGGAATGATCTTTTCATCCTTAGTTTGGTACACATCATTGACTTGATGGATAACAAGTTGTGAGTCTCCATGAATGTGTATCTCTGTCACTCTCCACTGAATTCCCATCTTCATGCCATTAAGAAGGGCTTCATATTTGACAATGTTGTTTGTGCAAGGAAAATTTAATCTAAATGCTTTGGGTATTGAGTATCCTTGAAGAGTTATGAACAATATGCCTACTCCAAATCCATTCTGTGTATAGGACCCATCAAAGAACAAGTGCCATTCTCTACAAGAAAGAGTCATGATAGAGGAATCTAGGAATTCCATTTGCATTGGTGTATCATCAATCATAGGTGCATCTACCAATTTATCAGCAATAACTTGGCCTTTAATATCTTTTCTTTCAACATATTCAATGTCAAATTCACTCAAGAGCATGACCCATTTAGAAAATCTACCTGTAAGGGAAGCTTTGCTCAGTATTTACTTTAGTGGATCAATTTTAGCTACCAAATGAGTGGTATGAGATAACATGTAATGTCTTAGTTTCTGTGATGAAAAGATCATAGCTAGACAAGCTTTCTCAATCATTGAATAATTCTTCTCATACGTAACCAATGTTCTACTGATATAGTATATGGCTCTTTCCTTTTTTTTCTCATCCTGTTGTGCTAACAATGCCCCCAGTGATGTATCTGTTGTGGAGACATATAGGATCAATGGCTTCCCTTGAATATGAGGCATCAAGATAGGAGGATTTGAAAGATATTTCTTGATATGGTTAAATTTTTTCTCACATTCCTCGTTCCATGCAAATGTGACACCTTTGTGCAATGTTTTTGTAAATGGCTGTGATATGAAGCATCTGATAGATTGAACTCTCCCTTGTAATGTTCTCATTTGACTAATATTCTTGGGAGGTTGCGTCTCCATGATAGCTTTTATTTTAGCTGAATCAACTTCAATTCCCTTCTTTGAAACATGTACCCTAAGAGCTTTCCAGATGTAACACCAAAAGCACACTTCTTAGGATTTAGTCTAAGACTAAATTTTTCCATTCTATCTAGGATCTTGCTCAAGTCCTTTAGATGTTTAGCTCTAATCATAGATTTTGGTAAAGTATCATCAACATAATCCTCCATAGTTCTATGCATCATGTCATGAAAAATAGATGGCATGGCTCTTTGATAGTTAGCACCAGCATTTTTAAGCCCAAATGGCATAACATTCCAACAAAAGGTACCCCATGCACATGTGAAAGCCATTTTCTCTTGATCCTCTAGAGCAATTTTTATTTTATTATAACCAGAGAAACCATCCATCAAGGAATACATCTCAAAACCCACAGTCATGTCCACTATCATATCAATGTTAGGTAGTGAAAAATCATCCTTAGGGCATGCTCTTCACATCTCTAAAGTCTTTGCATACTCTGATTGATTTATCTAGTTTTGAAACAGCTACAATATTAGAGATCCACTCAGCATAATCAATGACTTGGATAAATCTAGCTTTTAGGAGCTTCTCTAGTTTTGCTTTTACCAGTAGTGCAACATGAGGATGCATCTTTCTCAACTTTTGTTTGATAGGTTTTACTCTAGGAGCAATAGATAGATGGTGCATTAAAAGATCTGGATCCAACCCTAGCATATCTAAATATTTCCATGCAAAGTTGATCTTTTTCTCTATTAAGAATGTTGTAAAAATTTCATTTTCTTCCTTTGATAAGGATTGTGCAACATGTATCAATTGTGGTTCCTCTTATGTTCCCAAGTTGACATATTGAGTGGGCTCAACTAGAACTGGAGATTTTCCCTATAAATGACTTGGAAGGACATCAAATATCTCATCCTTAGGCACCTCAAAGAGGTTTTCACCTTCGGATACATCTTTCATTTTTACTTTTGTAGGTTCTGAGACTGCCACAAGTGGTTTTCACCGTCAAAATTCATTTTCTTTTTATTCTTATTCTTATTTTTCTGACTAAGATATTTGGTGTCTAACTCTGTCATGCTGATGCTCGATTCATTGATGGAAGTCTTCATAGGCTCAACTCCATTTAGATAGAAATTAAGGGCATAGTCATTCGTAAAGGTATAAATACCATAGTTTGGATTTGTGGAGGTTTGATCAAGGAGATCTGGATATTGGATAGTCAAGGTGGGGAAAGATTTAGATATGGTGTTCACAGATATAGATCTATCATCATTGGTCCTAACCCGATACTCAAGTTTGAAGGTGATATTATAACTTAAGACATTCAATTCATGAATAGGCTCAATGTCATTGTGGGAGTCCACTTTAGCCATTAGTGGGTCAGACTAGTTAAGTTCGTTATTTTGCTCTAGACTTATGTTGGGTGTAGGCGAATATTGGTGAATAACATCAATATGTTTCTCTATGATAAGCTCGTCTTCTTTTGGAATGGTTCCCCATTCATAGTCATTTGATTCCTCATATATACCTCTAGGGAATCTAAGAACATGAGTAAAGTTAGGACAGATACCCCAAGAAGGGTTACCCTCAGATTCTGATTTAAATTCATACTCATGGGAATTGTTGTCATATTTTTACACATTTTAGAAACCTAATTACTAGATGAGCTCTGTACCCTAGTTTTCATTATTATGTGATCTAATTAAGATTTGTGTTCATTCATTGAAAAGTATATGAAAGGAAAAGAGAAATTACTGCAGCCAAGATTACATGTGCCATATCTTGAATATGCTATACAGAAAGAGAAAAGAACTAAAAAAGAGAAACATTCATATGAGCTCACACATGCCATGAGAATAGAAAATGCAAAAGTTGCATAAATAAGTACAAATATACATGAATATAAGGAGCTAGATGCAGGGGTACTAGACATTTCTTGGTAGTGAGATGTTGATTCTTCTATGTCCCTCGTGTGCTCCTGCGATCCTGAACATGCAAGAAGAGAAGAAGAAGGGGTTAGATCCAATGGATCTAAGTAATGAAAGGTGGCACAACATCTATAAACACCCATATGTATAATCATTCATACACCTCTGATACGGGCTGTGCTTAGGGCAGGTGCATGAGGAGCCTCCATTGTTTTTACTAATGTGTTTATTCCATGTGCAGATGAAAGACCTTGACCTATGATGCAATCGATGCTAGGAAAACCTCATTTCCTTAGCAATGGCTGCATCACAGGCCAAGAACACCCATGATCAATAGTGTAACATTTAGTGGATGGCAATATCAATGAGCCACACAGAGCCAAATCTAATGGAGCATGTTCAAACAGGGCACTGGCAGATCTAGGAGGCATTCATCATCAGGATGATAAAGGTACATAAACCCATATGTTTAGAGGAGGTACAACATAGGTTGCTTCAAGGCTAAACTCAATACATTAACATTACTGCATAGATGTGTTTCAACTATGCATTCTATACAATGATGCTATATGATAAATTTGCATTGTGAAACAATACATGGGGCCTCAATTATGAATTAGTGATAGTTCTTTTAAGGTGGCATGTCATGATGTAGAATAATAGAGATATGGAAGCACTTCAATAAAGGGACTCAACATGTCATAGTATTCCATGATAAACACTTGATTTATGATAGTACATCACAGAGGGCCTATTTCATACAGAAGGTGTACTTTTTGCATATTAAGAGCATTGCTATGGTATTCAATATGAAAGCATACAAAGGAAAGGAATCATCATAGGTATCCATGCAATAGAAAATGGGCATAACAATGGAGGCACCATAAGATCCATATAGCATAGGGTAACAAAAATGAATCAATTTCTTAAAGAGAATAGGGCACCATTAGGGAATCAGCACAAATTAATTGCAAATACACATTACCAATAGTGGCATCCATGTGAACACAAACCAACTACCAACTATATTACAGTGATATAGTGACAATCAAGATATGAAGTAAACTAGTCAATGAAAGTTAACAATGATAGTTCCCTAAAAAATGTAATAAAATAGTGGGATAATCAGCATGTTACAGTTGATGCCCTTAATCTTAACAAGTAATAGTGCCATGAGTACAAAGAAATACAAAGAAATTAAATAGAAAGCATGTCATACCCTAGTTGGGAATGATCCCTTGATCTGTGCTTGGACTGAGAAGTCAACAAAATAAGGTAATATGTACATAGCAACATGGCACCATAGGGAACGGGTTGTATACAACACAAATCAACACCCTCAATGATACATAAGGAGGAAATAGAATGCAAAGGTTGCAATCTTGCCATTATAGTGAGTGTGCCATCAGGACAGGCTAGCAACAATACAAACACAACAACAACATAAATGAAATGGTGGATACATGGATGTCATGCTTGGGTCACAGTGCCAATAATAGGGTAGGCACAAATTGAGAAATCAAAAAAATAAAGATGAAGTTCAAACCACTTCCCTGCGATAGCATCATGGTGAATCCAATCGATAGTTCCCTAGCTTGATTAGCTTTCGGGATTCTACACTACAACAAGACCATGTTATAGTGATATATTCAAATCCAATGCCCTACCCTTGGGTCATTGGGCTTTTCATAACATATCAATACATGAGTAACATGCCTGTTCATATGGGATATGAAATACACAATGGAGACTACATAATAAACATACAACTGTTGGTGTATCCAGTCAAAGGAGGGTACAGTACTACCGTATATAGAAAGCTTCAATATAGGCACCATGAAGTTACAACAAAGAAGTAAAAATCAATGCCCTAGTTCACAAACCATAACATGTGATGCCATCATGGGTCCATGTTACACACAAAGATCATGTATATATAGTAAATACAATGAAAATGATGCCCTTGAGTGCTGAGAGATCGATGAGCCAATGATGCCCTAGATGATACCCTCAAACTGCAGAGGCATGATATTCAAATATAGAAATATAATTTCAAAGCAAACAAAGATAGAGGAAAAACATAGTACTATCAAATGCAATGAAATTGATTGAAGTGCCTACCTCAATTTCATGATGCAATGAAGAGGGTGTGATGTTTCTATTCCAAGCTCGATGTCCAATTCAACAACTGAAGAAGAAATTGGCAACTTTCCATCTGTCGAGATGAAGCCTCACAGTACCGACAAAAAATTTGCAAATGACCATCGATCCACATCTTTCCTCTCCTTTTAGGGTTGAGGTTCCATTACTCATGCCCTTTTCTAATGTAATTGAAGTTTTATTTTGGGATCGAGTCCTAGGATTTTTCTAGGTGGGGACATTTTCAAAAGGGGCTTGGTGTTAATTTTTGAAATAGGCTATTAGTGTGTTCCTCCCCTTTTATTGGGTAGAGGTCATTATGGATTTATTTTACACACTAGGTGTCCTTTAAAGTAGTATGGATTTGGTCAAAATATTAATATTTTGGATATCCTCCTTTCTTTTTTTTTTGAGTTGAGATTATCTTAAAATATGTTTAGATCCATTTTGTCCTGGTAGGGGAATATTTTAATTGTGATAAGTCATTGCTCTCATTCATTGTATGATATCCATAGGTGGTGTTTTTATAAACCACTGTCAGATTATCAATTATAGACATGACTTAGTGGGTTTATGGTCTTCCTTTTGACTAGTTATTTTTAGTTACCCCACTTTTTTCATCCCCCTAGATTCTTGGGAATTGGGCATCTAATTTTTAGAGTGGCATGATCATGGTCCTAGTGGTAGAATTTTCCTATTCTTGGTGAGGTAGTGGACTTCAATGCAGATTCTACAGATTTTCTATTTATGCCTCTCACCTTGGTGATAGAAGGCTAGTTCTTCCTTCCCTCATTTTCATGAGGTGAACGTTGTAGCTCTTTGAGAAGCAATTTGATATTATGACTCCTTTTATTATAGTTAATAGAAAAATTGCGCCTTCTTTTCTATTGTTTTGTGAGTTAGTTTGATGAGCTTGGTGTCTCGTATTGTGATTGAATTTAATCCTTTACATGATATTATGTTCATTTGATTGTTTTGCAAGCATTGATTTTCTTTGAAGTTTTCAAATCCATGTGCATCTACTTGTGTTGAGTTGTGAAAATCATCTTTCCTTCTCATTCACAATCAGCACGTGATTGTTTTTCTAAGAGGAAAATCAGATTTGGAAGAGTTGTGGTGTTCATGTTATGTACTAGATTACATTGTGAGTTAGTTTTTCAATTTGTGGATCTATCCAGTTTGGTGAATCACCTAAGTTAGATTTTAGTTATCTCAATTTTATGCAATCCCTGTATCCCTTTCCCTTCAAAGTTAGTGCAGTTTAGGTGATACAAACGGGGAAGCTGACCCTTAATCCAAAGGTTTATTCTTAGTGAAGCAGTCCCACATCCTGAGAGTATTCCCATGTTTCACAAGATTGCTAGGTTTTATACTTAGCCATCACGTGTGCAATCCCCAGTGACAACAGTTTTTGGCACGCCCAGTGGGACTCCTTTGTTTCCCATCATTGATTGGGATTTTGGTGTGATCTCAGTGCAATCAGCCTTCAAGAGGTGGTTTGTTTCTAGCAGCATGGCAACTCTAAGAGAAATCTAATGGTTTTAAGTAGTTTAAGTGATGAAAATTTTCAAAAAATATCTTTACCAGCTCATTTGTAGAGCAAGCATGTCATTTCCTAATGCATTTTCTCCCTATCACCCCACATATCATGAAAATCCTACATATGTTCCAGCATTTGTGCCATATCAAGCTGGCCAAGTAGCAGCATATAATCAAAATTCCCCACCAGCAGTAAATTTCCAAAATTGTCCACCATACGCTCCTACCCAGCATCAAGCATCCTGGTAGCATTCCTATGAACTGCCCTATGAAGGACACCATTATAATCCTTAGAATCAGCCCCATACCATTGCATTATCAAACTCCATATCCTCTATTTAGACAATTTTTTGAGAGAATATGAGCTCTTTCATGAAAAACTATGCAAAGATGGTGACTTAGAAGGAAGAGCTCTCAAGGTAGCTACATAACCAGATAGCAGTACATGAACAAATACTTGAGGAGAAGAACAATCTGATCTTGACATAAGAGAAGGTTTATAAGAAGAGTCTTGAAGACCATCAAGAATTCATAAGGACCATCTATGAGACAACTACAAAGAAGGAAGAGGATCTCCGAAAAAAGTTAGCAGAAAAAAGATGAATTTCATGATCATGAGTAGGAGACACTTGCCAAACAAATTGTAGAAAAGGATAAATTGATTGAGGATCTATTGGCATGAGTATCGAAGCAAGGAGATCAAGAAGTCACTGCTCCCCCAATGCAAGAAATCTCACCAAATCCATCTCAGAGAAATGCAAACATAATGCAGTCTTGGAGACCCTCATGGACCATGTTTCTGGGTTATGAGATGCCATCTCTTTTTAGGGAGGAGATCCAGGAGGAGATGTGATGCAGGAGCATCCTGGGTGTAAGAGCAATCTTGCATCACCCAAAAATATTTCTTTTTTCTTTTCAATAAGGGCTATGTTGTGCGGAGTTGCTATTTGTGGAAACTTACTATTTTTAGTAAGTTGGTCATATGATCTCAGAATGTTTTGATTTCACAGTTGGAGGTTCATCATAGTCATTTCAGCCTGCCAGTTGAGTTTCATTGCCACATCATCAGTATTGGTGAAGTTATTGAGGTTTTTGGGTATGAAATCTTTCAGGTCAATTTTGAAGGCCTTAGAGGCTCTGGATCGCAGTCGACCCCCGGCTGACTGGAGCTTGCATGAGTCAGGCACTGTAGATCTCGACGTGGCATTTCTAAAAAGTGGTTATAATAGAAACTCGGAGCTACGGTTAAAAAGTTATGGTCTCCGGAAGTTGGGCTACCTAAAAGCATTTTTGTGTATATTTTCTTAGCCGACCCTATGTAAAAAGAGAAGAAAATTAAATAATTCTTAGGATCGTCAGCCTTAAAAGCTAATTTTCTGGAACCTTCTCGGGCGGTGGAAATTGTCTATATAAAGAAGGCCCGTAGTGTTGTCTAAGGCAGTTCTGAGTAGTAGATCTAAGTTTTGATTCAAAGGTTTGGCCTACAGAATATTGTAAGGGAATGCCCATGTGGCTTTACATATTATAATTCTGAAAGTTTGTAATTCCACATTTGTGGAGATAATAAGAAGCCAATCTTTTGTTCTTGCATATTGTTGTTGTTTCTCTATTTCTGTTATGTGTTTGTGGTATTAAGGGGAGCACCCTTCATCAAGTGGTATCAAGAGCAGGAGTTCCTGAGTGTGTAAATAGATCACCGACTGTGAGGCAGTTTGCACCAGGACCGTGGTTAGGGTTTCAGCGCGCATCATGAAAATGCCTCCACGAAGGGAATGTGGCAGAAGAGCTGGTGTTGTAACACCTGAGGTTCGGGCATTGCAGAGACAAGTGCGAACATTGCAAGAAGAGATTCATAGAGGAATGAATCTTAATATCAGAGATGAAAGTGAGGATGAAGCCAAAGAAGAATATCAAGAGGGAGAAGTTGAAATTGTGAACCAAGAGGAAGAAAGACTTTTTCGGGCCATTTCCAAGATTGGGAAAAGACCTAAGATTGAGGTTCCTACATTTTTTGGAAATCTTAACCCGGAAGAATTGATTGACTGGATCAATGAATGTGAGGAATATTTTGAGTATGAAGATGTTGAGGATCCTAATAGGGTCAAATTTGCAAAGGCCAGACTGAAAAGTCATGCGAAGATCTGGTGGCAAGAGGTTCAATTGGAGTGAAATAGAAGAGGGAAGGATAAAATCACAAGATGGGATCGGATGGTGGATAAATTGAAGTGATAGTTCATTCCTATTGATTATGAGCTTGACCTACTAAAGAAAATGCAAAGTTTGAAGCAAGTAGGAAGATCTGTTCAGGAGTATACAGATGAGTTCTATCAACTCCTCATCATAACAGGTCATGCAGAAGCGGATAAGGAGAAAGTTGCCCGATACCTTAACGGGTTAAGACCAAGCATTCAGGAGGAGTTAAATCTGGTTTGAATGAACAGTATTGAGGAAGCATACCAGTTTGCCCTAAAAGTAGAGGAAAAGCTGAACAAGAAGTTTGAAAGCAGACAAAATGGAAGAGGTCGCAGTGGACGATCTAGTGGATGGCCTTATGGAGGTCGAAATGAAGATTCGAAGAAGAAGGATGAGGCCAGTAGCAGTCAAAATCAGCGAGGAAACAATTCCAATCTTTTCAAAGATTAGAATAATAGAGATCAGAGAGGAAGAGGAAGAGGACAAGGATCTAGAAAAGGAGGCTTCCGTGGAACATGTTTTCACTATGGAGAAGAAGGTCATAGGGCATTTGAATGTCCTTAGTGCCAAGGCAGAACAAACAGGAGAAATGAAGGCTAGGCAAGAGTTGTACATCTAGATGAAGATGCCAGATCATCAAATTCTGAAGATGCTGAAAGAGGAGAAACGTTGATTAACAAAAGAAACCTGCTAAGTGGTGAGAATGAACCTGAACAAAGGAGGAGCCTGTTTCACACCAAGTGCAAGTGTGAGGGTAAGTGTTGTGATGTGATTATTGATAGTGGAAGCACTGACAATTTGGTGTCAGAAGAGATGGTGAAAAAGTTGAATCTTAAGAGACAGAAACACCCACATCCATATCGGATTGCCTAGGTATAGGATGACCACAAGGTCATGGTCAATGAACAATACCTAGTGAAGTTCAAGATTGGTGGATACCATGATGAGGTACTATGTGATATCATATCTATGGATGTATGTCATATGTTGTTAGGTAGACCATGGCAGTTTGACCGATGTGCTGTACATGATGGACGTGCGAATACCAATTCCCTGACAAAGGATGGAGTGCGACATAAGGTAAAGCCATTGAATGACACAAAAGAAAAGGTATGTGGTAGTGCAAGAATAACTTTTGTTGATGGAAGAAATTTCCTAGATGGTATGAGGCATGAGCATGTATGTTTTGCTTTAATTCCAAAAGCTGGTAAAGAGGAAGTAGAAGATGTTCCTGTAGAAGTTGCAGATTTGTTGAATGAGTTTTAGGATATTGTATCTGATAGTGTACTTGATGGATTACCACCAGTAAGAAAGATCAGTCATCAGATAGACTTGATCCCAGGAGCGAGTTTGTCAAATAAGGTAGCACACAGAATGACACCTGTAGAAAGTGAGGAGTTGAATAGGCAAGTACATGATTTGTTGCAGAAAGGATTGATCCGTGAGAGTCTGAGTCCCTGTGCTGTACCAGTGGTATTAGCACCAAAGAAGAATGGAGAATGGAGGATGCGTATAGATTCAAGAGCAATAAACAAGATCACAATCAAGTATAGGTTTCCATTGCCATGAATGGATGATATTATGGACTGTTTGAGTGGAGCTGTATATTTCTCAAAGATAGATCTGAAGAGTGGATATCATCAGATTCAGATCAGAGAAGGAGATGAATGGAAGACTACCTTCAAGACAAAGGAAGGACTGTATGAGTGGTTAGTGATGCCTTTTGGGCTAACCAATGCACCGAGCACCTTCATGCGGCTCATGAATGAGGTTATGAAAGAATTTTTGGGTAAGTTTGTCATCGTTTACCTAGATGATATTTTGATCTTTAGTAAGGCATTGGAGAAGCATATGATGCATATTCGTATGGTGTTTGAGAAGCTGGGAGAAGAGAAATTGTTGATTAATTTGAAGAAGTGCAGTTTTGTAAAGAAAGAGTTAGTGTATTTGGGCTTTGAAGTTTCAGAAGAAGGTCTAAAAATGGACCTAGAGAAGGTACAGGCTATCCTTGAATGACCTACTCCAAGGAGTGCTACTGAGGTAAGATCTTTTCATTGTCTAGCTAGCTTTTACAGAAATTTTATCAGAAGTTTTAGCAGTATTTGTGGACCCTTGACTGAAACAATGAGAGGGGATAGAAAAGAGTTTAAGTGGACTAATGGGGCAGAAAAGAGTTTTCAATTGTTGAAATAAAAATTTACAAAACAACCTATTTTAGCACTTCTAGATTTTAATAAGGTGTTTCAAGTAGATTGTGATGCTAGTGGTACTGCAATAGGAGCTGTTATGAGTCAAGAAGGTAAACCTGTTGCTTATTTCAGTGAGAAGTTAAATGATGCCAAGAGGAAATATTCTGTTTATGATCAGGAATTTTATGTTATAGTTCAGGCATTAAAGAAGTGGAGACATTATCTGCTTCCTAAGGATTTTGTTTTGTATACTGATCATCAAGCTTTGCAATATTTGAATAGTCAAGGAAAGTTGAATCAGAGGCATCTGAAATGGGTTGAGTTTTTGTAGAGTTATACATTTTTTTTTAAATACAGGAGTGGAAAGTCTAATAGGGTTGCAGATACTCTTAGCAAAAGGAAACTATTGCTGACAGAAATGTAGATTGAGGTGGTTGGGTTCAAGGAACTCAAGAATTTTTATCTAGAGGATCGTGATTTTGGTGAAGCCTGGAAGGCCTATAGAGAACCTGTTACTCTAGACAGAACGAAGTGGCTGGATTTCATCATCCAGGATGATATGCTATTTAGAGGGAGTCAGTTGTGCATTCCACGAAGTTCTATGAGGGAGAATCTCATCAAGGAGAAGCATAGCGGAGGATTGGCTGGACATTTTGGTCATGATAAAACCTTTGGTTTGGTTAGTGAAAATTATTATTGGCCACAATTCAAACAAGATGTGAAGAAGTTTGTACAGAGTTGCAGAGTATGTCAGATGGTGAAAGGAGTGAAGCAGAATATAGGGTTGTATCAGCCATTACCTATACCAGAGAAGCCTTGGGAGGATATCAGCATGGACTTTTTTCTTGGTTTACCGAGGACTCAGCGGGGACATGATTCAATTTTTGTAGTGGTTGACAGATTTTCAAAGATGGCACATTTCATTCCCTGCAAGAAGACTAATGATGCTATTCATGTAGCATAATTGTTTTTCAGAGAAGTGGTGAGACTACATGGTTTGCCAAAGACTATAGTTTCAGATCGAGATACTAAGTTCGTTGGATATTTGTGGCGTATATTGTGGAAGAAGTTGAAGACAGATTTGAAGTTTAGTTCATCACATCATCTACAGACTGATGGACAGACAGAGGTGGTGAATAGAAGTTTGGAAAATTTGCCGAGATGTTTGGTTGGAGACAAGCCAACAGGATGGGATTTGATTTTACCACAGGCAGAATGTGCATACAATAATTCTATTAACAGGAGCACTCGTAGATCACCATTCCAGATTGTATATGGAAGTAGTCCAAGAAATGCATCTGAATTGAGAAAGATAGATAAAGCAGAAATAAGTAGTGCTGAAGCTGAGGATTTTACAGAACACTTGAAGAACATCCATGAGGAGGTGAGGAAGCACATTACCAAGATGAACGCACAGTATAAGGCTAAGGTAGATAAGAAAAGGAGGCATAAGTAATTTCAGGTTGGAGATGAAGTCATGGTTCATTTGCGAAAGGAAAGGTTTCCAGTTGGTACATATAACAAGCTGAAAATGAAGAAGTTTGGACCATGTAAGCTACTGAAGAAACATGATTCAAGAAATGCATATGAGGTAGAATTGCCTACTGAGCTAAATATTTCACCAATGTTTAACATTTTAGATTTGATAGAGTATCATGAAGGAGCTGTTGAAGATGACATCACAATAGCACAGTGGAGTATTCCAGCAACTAGTTCAGATACCAAGGAGATTGAGGACATACTAGATAGTTGAGTTGGTAGAAGCACAAGGAACAGGACATATGAAGAATATCTGGTTAAGTGGAAAGGATGACCTATTGAGGATTCATCATGGCTAACAAAGGAGGAGGTTAATTGTCTTGATTTTCCTCTACACACCTGAGTCGTGACAGGGTCACTTCTCAAATTACCCTGGGTGTTTGACGCAGGAGCATCCTGGGTGTAAGAGCAATCTTGTATCACCCAAAAATATTTCTTTTTGCTTTTCAATAAGGGCTATGTTGCACGGAGCTTCTATTTGTGTAAACTTACTATTTTTAGTAAGTTGGTCATATGATCTCAGAATGTTTTGATTTCATAGTTGGAGGTTCATCATAGTCATTTCAGCCTACCAGTTGAGTTTCATTGCCACATCATCAGTATTCGTGAAGTTATTGAGGTTTTTGGGTATGAAATCTTTCAGGTCAATTTTGAAGGCCTTAGAGGCTCCGGATCGCGGTCGACTATCAACTGACTGGAGCTTGCGCGAGTCAGGCACTGTAGATCTCGACATGGCGTTTTCGAAAAGTGGTTATAATAGAAAATCGGAGCTACGGTTAAAAAGTTATGGTCTCTGGAAGTTGGGCTACCTAAAAGCATTTTTGTGTATATTTTCTTAGCCGACCCTATGTAAAAAGAGAAGAAAATTAAATAATTCTTAGGATCGTTGGCCTTAAAGGCTAATTTTCTGGAACCTTCTCAGGCGGTGGAAATTATCTATATAAAGAAGGCCTGTAGTGTTGTCTAAGGCAGTTCTGAGTAGTAGATTTGAGTTTTGATTCAAGGCTTTGGCCTACAGAATATTGTAAGGGAATGTCCATGTGGCTTTACATATTGTAATTCTGAAAGTTTGTAATTCCACATTTGTGGAGATAATAAGAAGCCAATCTTTTGTTCTTGCATATTGTTGTTGTTTCTTTGTTTCTGTTATGTTTTTGTGGTATTAAGGGGAGCACCCTTCATCAAGATGCCTCATGTTGCTGAAGAGAACCTAGAAGCTTTGCAGACTAGATAGTAGACTCACAAAGTTCAAATCCCAAGCTTTTTGTCTGGTAAGTCCACTAGCACTCCTATTGAAATTCCAAGCTTTAGGATTTCTCCTTTAGTTTAGAATCTTAGTCAGCAGGACCCTGATCTCCATGCATGTTTAGAGCCTATTCATGACCCTATCTCAGATTTCTAACCAATTCATCCTACTCCTATAGAGGAGACACCTGTGAGTTTTGACTTCCTACATGATGGTGAGCCTGTCCTGCAGTAGATTAAGCCCTATGAACCAATTCCTGAAGAGCCCTCTACACCTCATGAAATTTCTATAAGCCAAGAAGAAGATGAATCTTATCCTTTGAATGTACTTTTTCATGATGAGGATCAGGAACAAGTAATTTTGACATGTTGAGAAAGTTGAGCAGCCAGATTATGATCAAGAAGCAAATGAAGGTGAGAGTCTAGCTGATTTGTTTGAAGAGATGTCTTCTTATATTGAACCAGATGAGATAGTTCAGGACCAACTAATTCAGTTCACTAATTGTGATAAGGAAGATGATACAGTCATAATTAACTTAGGAAAACAAGATGATTTTGATTTGATAATTGATGTTTTCTACTCAACTCTTGTTGATGTTCCCTTTCTTCTTGAGAAAGATAATGGCTTGCATGTTCTTGAAGAAAAGATTGTGGTTCAGGAGGTTAATGCTGTCCCAGTTGTAGAATCGGTACTCATTTGCAATAAAGAGGTGGATGTGTCTCAAGAGTCTTTCTCTTTGGACTATGAGGAGGAGGGGCCAGTTTTGGTTAAAGACTTGCTGAAGCTTGATATCTTGGATAAGTTGTTGGTTGTTCAAATTGATGAAGAGGATGATCGTCTAATTGTAGAAGAAGAATTGTTGTGGTAAACTATCATGGAGGAGCATAATTCTGATCAACATGCTGGGGATGTTATTGTGATGCATACTAAATAGTAGGAGAGGCCTGGTTTTATGCTCACTAGGGGTTGTCCTATCAGATACCTGGTTCAGATGGGGTCAGACAAAGCATCTATACTTAGTGATTTGGTGGAGGGTGATGTCAAGAGTTCACTCATTAGTGACCCAAAGCTTATTCAGTTTTATTAGTCTCCTTGGGAAGGTAGCACTTATGATCTATTTGAGGTGAGTTGTCTGGACTACAAGTTTCAAAAGTTGATACACCAAATAGTCTAGTACATTTTCATGTTTCGTATTCTTCCTATTGGAATTAAAAGTGAAAAATATATCATTCTGAGAAGAATGGGAAGTTATTTTAACAATCCAGTTAATGGATTTGTTTGACTAGTTTGATGATACTGGTTAGAGTATGGTTGAGTAGAAGTTTTGCTTCCTGTTTCCCCTAAGTGCTTCAGCATAGTTATTTCAGTTCAGTTGTTTAGTTGTTTTTGTTAGCAATAAGCCTAAGTAGTTGTCAGGTAGTTGGTTCAGTTTTGTTGGGAGGGAGGAGTTTGTTTTGATTGGGAGCCAAGTTCAGTTTCAAGCTTATGACTCTATTGCCCAATGGATTTATCAGGTAGTTGGTCTATTTCTTAGCAGGCAAGCACTCCATAGAGGTTGCTAGAATGTTGTCATATTTTTACACATTTTGGAAACCTAATTACTAGATGAGCTCTATACCCTATTTTGTATTATTATGTGATCTAATTAAGATTTGTGTTCATTCATTGCAAAGTATATGAAAGGAAAAGAGAAATTACTGTATCTAAGATTACATGTGCCATATCCTGAATATGATGTACAGAAAGAGAAAAGAATTGAAAAAGAGAAAAATTCATATGAGCTCACACATGCCATGAGCATAGAAAATGCAAGAGTTTCATAAATAAGTATAAATATACATGAATATAAGGAGATAGATGCAGGGGTACCAGACATTGCCTGGTAGTGAGATGTTGATTCTTATGTGTCCCCAGTGTGCTCCTGTGATCCTGAACCTACAAGAAGAGAAGAAGAAGGGGTTATAACCAATGGATCTAAGTAATTAATGGTGCCACAACATCTATAAACACATACATGTACTCAGTCATACACCTCTAACATAGGTTGTGCTCAGGGCAGGTGCATGAGGAGCCTCCATTATTTTTACTAATGTGTTTGTTCCATGTGCAGATGAAAGACCTTGACCTATGATGTAGTCAATGCTAGGAAAACCTCATTTCCTTGGTAGTGGCTACATCATAGGCCAAGAAAACCCATGATCAATAGTGTAACATTCAGTGGATGGCAGTATCAGTGAGCTACTCGGAGCCAAATCTAATGAAGCATGGTCAAACAGGGCACTGCTAGATCCAAGAGGCATGAATCATCAGCATGATAAAGGTACATAATGTTGCATACAATTGTCAGAAGGACATTGTTGGATTAGCTATGTGTTGTCTTTGATCTGACACAAATGTCATATCAATTATCATTCTCAGTGTCTACCGAGCTCAGTCAGTCAGCTAGGTGGTTCTCAGTGTCTACCGAGCTTAGTCAGTTAGCTAGGCGGTTTTCAGTGTCTACCGAGACCTCTCGGGTGTCGAAAGAAAACATGATAGAAAACAATGTTAACCGAGCCTCCTCAATTATCGAAGGAAAGTTAGTGGTTACCGAGCTCACTCAGTCTCTGAAGGATGTTGCAGAATTCGCTGTGGTTACTGAGTTCACTCAGTCACCGAAGGAAATATTTTCAGGATTAATGTTTACCGAGAAAGGTCGGCCCTTAAAAGGATTTTGTTATTAAAGTTTGTTTATCCCAACTGACTGTTGTAATGATTGTTAGTGCCAACTTGACAATCTGAATGGTATATATATATAGAAGGTCAAGTGTTGAATTAAGAACATAACATGCAAAAATCATTTTGAAGAAAGGTGTGTGTGAATTTTGAAGGATGGTTAGATATCCTTGAGGAGAAGCAAAGATTTATTTGATCAGGAAGGATCTATTGAAGTAGAACAAAGATTTTTAATCATCAATTCGGTTGCAGGTCATTTGATTGTTACTCTCTTACAATTGTAGTAGTGATATCAAATCTCTTAACCGAGTTGGTTTAACAACCATTTTGTAAATCCTCTAACAAGGTGATAGTTCTATTGAATTGTTTCAAAAGACCTCTTACAAGGCCACTCCTAATAGGGTGATTAAATCATCTAACAAGGTCGCACTTAACAATGTGTTTTGTAACCTTTTACTAGGTTGGCTCGTAACCGGGCATCACTTCAGAAGAGTGAAAAGAAATAACTAGTTACATTGGTGGTTTTTCCCATATTGGGTTTCCACGGTAAATCTGGTGTCTCTTGTGTTCATGTTATTTTCTTTATTCATGTATGTTAATCAGTGATGAATGCTTAAGAACAGTTATAATTAATACACACTACAAAGACTGAGTTTCATTATTTCTCTGTATGTTTACCGAGTGGCAACAGTAAATAATTCAATAAGATATCTAAGGAATCAGTGGTAATATTTTTGTGGTTAACTGATTCACCCCCCCTCTTAGTTACTACATCTATATTTCCAACACATAAACCCATATGTTTAGAGGATGTACAACACAAGGTGCTTCAAGGCTAAACTCAATACATTAACATTACTGCATAGATGTGTTTCAAGTCTGCATTCTATACACTGATGCTATATGATAAATCTGCATTGTGAAACAATACATGGGGCCTCAGTTATGAATCAGTGATAGTTCTTTTAAGGTGGCATGTCATGATGTAGAATAATGGAGATATGGAAGCACTTCAATAAAGGGACTCAACATGTCATAGTATTCCATGATAAACACTTGATTTATGATAGTACATCACATAGGGCCTTTTTCATACAGAAGGTGTACTTTCTACATATTAAGAGCATAGCTATGGTATTCAATATGTAAGCATACAAAGGCAAGGCATCATCATAGGTATCCATGCAACAGCAAATGGGCATAAGGATGGAGGCACCATGAGATCCATATAGCACAGGGTAACAAAAATGGATCAATGTCTTAAAGACAATAGGGCACCATCAAGGAATCAACACAAATTAATTGCATATACACATTACCAATAGTAGCATCCATTTGAACACAAACCAACTACAAACTATATTATAGTGATACAGTGACAATCAAGATATGAAGTAAAGAAGGCAATGACAGTTAACAATGACAGTGCCCTCAAAATTGTAATAAAATAGTGGGATAATCAGCATGTTACAGTCAATGCCCTTACTATTAACAAGTAACAGTGCCATGAGTACAAATAAATACAAATAAATTGAATAGTAAGCATGTCATACCCTAGTCGGCAATGATCCCTTGATGTGTGCTTGGGCTGAGAAGTCAACAAAACATGGTAATATGTACATAGCAACATGGCACCATAGGGAACGGGTTGTATACAACACAAATCAACACCCTCGGTGATACATAAGGAGGAGACAGAATGAAAAGGTCATAGTCTCACCATTATAGTGAGTGTGCCATCAGCATGGGCTAGCAACAATACAAACACAACAACATACATGCAACAGTGGATACATGGATGTCGTGCTTAGGTCATAGTGCCAATAATAGGGTAGGCACAAATTGAGAAATAAAAAAAATGAAGATGAATTTCAAACTAGTGTCGTGCCATAGCATCATGGTGAATCCAATCGATAGTGCCCTAGCTTGATTAGCTTTTAGGCTTCTACACTATAGCAAGACCATGTTACAGTGATATATTCAAATCCAATGCCCTACCCATGGGTCATCAGGCTTTCCATAACATATCAATACATGAGTAACATGCCTGTTCATATAGGATATAAAATACACAATGTAGACTACATAATAAACATACAACTATTGGTGTATCGAGTCAAAGGAGGGTATAGTACTACCATATATAGCAAGCTTGAATACGGGAACCATGAAGTTACAATAGAGAAGTAAAAATCAATGCCCTAGTTCATGGACCATAACATGTGATGCCATCATGCGTCCATGTTAGACACAAAGATCATGTATATATAGCAAATACAATGAAAATGATGCCCTCGAGTGCTAAGAGCTTGATGGGCCAATAATGCCCTAGATGATACCCTTGAAATGCAGAGGCATGATATTCAAATACAGAAATACTATTTCAAAGCAAATAGAGATAGAGTAAACACACAGTACTATCAAATGCAATGAAATTGATTGAAGTGCCTACCTCAATTTCATGATGAAATGAAGAGGGTGTGATGTTTCTATTCCAGGCTCGAGGTCTAGTTCAGCAACTGAAGAAGAAATTGGCAACTTGCAATCTATCGAGATGAAGCTTCATAGTGCCGGCAAAATATTTGCAAATGACCATCGATCCACATCTTTCCTCCCCTTTTAGGGTTGATGTTCCATTATTCATGCCTTTTTCTAATGTAATTGAAGTTTTATTTTGGCATCGAGTCCTAGGGTTTTTCTAGGTGGGGACATTTTCAAAAGGGGCTTAGTGTTAATTTTTGAAATAGGCTATTGATGTGTTCCTCCCCTTTTATTGGGTAGAGGTCATTATGGCTTTATTTTACACACTAGGTGTCCTTTAAAGTAGTATGGATTTGGTCAAAATATTAATATTTTGGATATCCTCCTTTTTTTTCTTTTTTGAGTTGAGATTATCTTAAAATATGTTTAGATCCATTTTGTCTTGGTAGGGGAATATTTTAATTGTGATAAGTCATTGCTCTCATTCATTGTATGATATCCATAGGTGGTGTTTTTATAAACCACTATCAGATTATCAATTATAGACATGACTTAGTGGGTTTATGGTCTTCCTTTTGACTAGTTATTTTTAGTTACCCCACTTTTTCCATCCCCCTAGATTCTTGGGAATTGGGCATCTAATTTTTAGAGTGGCATGATCATGGTCCTAGTGGCAGAATTTTCCTATTCTTGGTGAGGTAGTGGACTTCAATGCAGATTCTATAGATTTTCTATTTATGCCTCTCACCTTGGTGACAGAAGGCTAGTTCTTCCTTCCCTCATTTTCACAAGGTGAATGTTGTAGCTCTTTGAGAAGAAATCTGATATTATGACTCCTTTTATTATAGTTAATAGCAAAATTGCGCCTTCTTTTCTATAGTTTTGTGAGTTAGTTTGATGAGCTTGGTGTCTTGTATTGTGATTGAATTTAATCCTTTACATGATATTATGTTCATTTGATTTTTTTGCAAGCATTTTTTTTCTTTGAAGTTTTCAAATTTGTGTGCATCTACTTGTGTTGAGTTGTGAAAATCATCATTCCTTCTCATTCACAATTAGCACCTAATTGTTTTTCTAAGAGGAAAATCAAATTTGGAAGAGTTGTGGTGTTCATGTTATGTACTGGATTACATTGTGAGTTTTTTTTTCCATTTGTGGATCTATCCAGTATGGTGAAGCACCTAAGTTAGATTTTAGTTATCTCAATTTTATGCAATCCCTCTATCCCTTTCCCTTCAAAGTTAGTGCAGTTCAGGTGATACAAACAGGGAAGCCAGCCTTTAATCCAGAGGTTTATTCTTAGTGAAGTAGTCCCACATCTTGAGAGTATTCCCATGTTTCACAGGATTGTTAGGCTTTATACTTAGCCATCACGGTTGCAATCCCTAGTGACAATAGGAATCTATATCAAAATCACTGGAATGCTTCAAATGCTCAGCTATGGTGATAGGCTTTTCTTCTCTATTTTGATTACCTTCAAGATTAGCTAGTTCTTGTGTGGCAACTATCTCTTGTTCAATAGTAGGTTCTTGTGTTTCTACTACATTGATTTTGTTTATAGGATCATCTTCAACATCAAGGAGATCTTTGATTTCTTTGGGTAAGCGCTCATAAGGGATGAGCTCTTCAGATTCATCACTATCATATTGTCCTAGTTCTTCCTTCTCAAGGAGAGATTCTTTTGGTTTGACTTATTCTATGACATGTGGGGAATTGTTGCTAAGATAGAAGGGCTTCTTCTTGTACCCTAGACCTGTTGTATTCTTGTTTGCTTGACCATGATGGTCAAGAGGAGATATAAGACCCTTACCTCCTAGTCCCAAAGGTCCTTTTCCTATGTATCCCATCTTTGTAATCAATTTATCCCCTAAACCATATGACTTAGAAGGAATCTTAGGGGTTGTAGAACCACATGATTGATCAACTTGAGATTTGGGTTCTTCATTGTAAAGCCATGCAAGTACAGCTTCATCTTCTTCAAATTCTTGTTTAGGCACTTTCTCTACAACAAATTTTCCTTTGTATGCCTCAAGAGGTTCTTTAGGTTCTAGTTTGGACTGTTTGAGAGTCTTCCCATAAGACTTAGGCGAGATAGGGAGAGACATCAAAGATAAGACTCGCTCCATAGTATATCCTCCCATACCTCATTCTTTGATAGTGACCTTTTTAGCAATGTCTTCCATCTTGGATGTTGAAGCAATATCTGATGGTTTATTAGAAGACTCTCTATTATTAGGAACAAGTTTATCAACACTTTCCTTCAAAGTATTACAAATGGTGGATATGTCAACTGGGATAGTCACCTCTACTCCTTCATAAGGAAATTTCAAACATTGATGATAGGTAGAAGGAATAGCTTTCATTTCATGTATCCATGGTCTCCCTAGAAGAATATTGTAAGCCAAAGGTATGTCAAGAACTTGACATATAGTATCTCTAATAATAGGACCTGTTCTGATAGGCAAGACAATTCTTCCCTTGGAAGATCTTTCCTCTTCATCATATGCGTTGATAGTTGTTTTCTTTCTAGGATCAATAGCCATTTCTGAAAATCCCAATTGTGTGATCAAGCTATAAGAACAAATATTCAGACCAACACCCCCATCTATCAACACATGTTTGACATGATGGTTTTGGATCAAGACTTCTATGTGCAAGGGCTGGTTATGCAGATGACTCAAAGAGTTATCATCTTCCTCTGAAAAGGAGATAAACTATGGAAACATAAGATGACCAACCATAGTTTGGAATCTATCTAAATCAAGGTTATCAGGAACATTGGATCTGAGCAAAGCTTTGTCTAGAATGGCTCTATGAGCTGGAGATATCCGAAGCAACTCAAACATTGAGAATTTTTGCATTAGTATGCTGGAGTTGTTGAACAATACTATATGAGGCAAGTCTTGCATCTTGAGGATTTGAAGATTTTGATGTAGCCTTCTGTTTAGAAGTAGAAGACAAATTGAAAGGCACCTTAGGGACATTTGATTGATTGGGGATCTGTCCTTGCAGATGCGCCTAAGCTTGTGATCGAGTAACTACATTAGTGGATTGATTGTTTCTATCCCTTTTTACAATTGTGATGATATTGCAATGCTCAGATAGACTTGGTTCAACCATATTGATAACAACATTGTTTCTAGAATAAGCATAATTAGCCTTAGCACCCACATTAGGTTGAGAAGATGAATCTCCTTGGTTATGTCTCAAAAATGGCCCTGTGAATTTTGTATGATCATTATTGCTCTTAAGATTATCAATTATGATTGTTTCATTATTAATCAAGTCTTGGATAGTATGCTTTAAGCGCAAGCAGTTATTGGTTTTATGACCTTTACCATGATGGAAGTTATAGAATTCATTCTCCTTCCACCATTTTAGTTTAGGATTAGGATCAGATTGTCAGATCTCAAGTGGAGAGATGATGTTATGAGCCAGCAAGGTTTTCATAGCTGATTCCAAAGATTCTCCAAGAGGAGTGAACTTGTGTTTATTATCAGCAGACCAAGATTTGTAAGTTTTTAACTTTTGAGATGGTTAGGGCACCTTCTATTCTGAAGCTTTGATGGCTTGAGTACCAATGGCTAGATTGAAAGTAGGTGCTCTAGATGGAGCACGGATATTATCAACAACACCATCTATGACAATGCCTTTGTTCTTGTTCCAATTTTTGTTCTTATCTTTAGAACTAGATCTAGATTTGTACTTGTCCTTTTGAAGTGTGATGTCTCCTTTCTTTACAAGTACTTTTTCAATTTTGATCACATTATCTACCATCTTGTCAAAAGATGTATCATTTTGCATTTTTAATGGGTAGTTGATCTTTGGAACAAGGTTATTGATGAAGATTTCTAGTTTTTCAGTCTCTAGAATAGGCCGAGAATATAGCAAGAATTTATTCCTCCATCTTTTGAGAAATGTCAAGAATGGTTCTCCTAGATATCATTGCTTGAGATTACAGATGTCAATCATGGTGACTAGATGTTGGATGTTGTAGGAGTATTTCTGATAGAATAATTTGATTAACTCCTCAAAAGTTTTGATAGTAGGAGTCATTCTAGAGAACCAATGAATGGCTGCTCCTCCCAAAGATAGAGGAAAGAGACACATCAGATAGGTGGGTTCATGCATGAACTCCATAGATTGGGTACAAAATTCTCTAACATGATCTAGAGGGTCAAAGTTTCCATCATACTTATCATACTTCGGCATTTCCACTTTCTTAGGGAATGCTGGCATGTACAAGTGTTTGTCAAATGGAAAAGGACATAGAGCTTCCATGGAGAACTCTTTGGGTTCCTTTCCTTTCTCACGTTTATTAAGCTTGACTTGCATGGCATGCATCTATTTCATCATAGCTGTGATAGGAGTTTCTTCCTCATGTGTGATGATATTTTCAACATTAAAGTTGGGAGGAATTTTAGCTCCTTCTTGAGCTAATTGGAAAAAGTATGTCTCTCTATCTACTTTCAAGAAATGCCTCGTCATTTTCTTGAATTCATCATCATTTTGACATCAGAGGATTTCAAAAGGTGTGGGTTCTTGATCTGCACCATGTTGAGAATGAGCTCCTTGAGAGCCATGGTTTGTCCCTACTTGAGACATGGTAGGAGTTTTAGGACTCCCTGGAATAGATTGAGGTGGAGTTTGTTGATGACCTTCGTGAGATGAGGGAGGGGGTATGTAACGATATTTCAATCGAAAGTTGCCAAGACCATTGTCTTTGTAAAGACTAGAATTGTAGAGTTGCTCAAGAGTTGGACCCATGTGAGTTGACAAAGGTAAGGTATGGGATGCTTCTCCAAATTTCTTGTGTGAGGAAGCTCTAGTTTCTACCATTAACCTTGGGTGAAGCAAAAGAATGAGATGAAGACAACTGAAGAATGAATTGATTCAAGAAGATGGAATAACACAACCTTGTCAAGATTGAAGTGATTGAAGATTAGATTTGACTTAGAGGAAGGATACTATGCCCTGGATGTATGGGTAGATGCCCAAAAGATAGCGGACACAAGCTGAAAACACTTAGTCATTTTGAAGATTGATTGAAGATTGATAGTTAAGACAAGGTTTTGACACAAGATGAACAAGACTCAAATCGATAAAATAGAAGGCTAAATCTGACTCAAGAGGCCACTTCAGGAAATTGATCAGATTCTTTCTAGTTTCTGCTTTGTTCTTGACACAGTGATTTGTATGACAGATTCTAGAAATAGGGTGTAAAAGCTGAGTCTCTGACAGTTTTGACCACTTTCTGATGATTTTTCAAATTTTACCAAGTGACTTTCTATAGACTCGTATGACAATGGGTATGCTATGAAATGATAGTTGACAAACTTGTACAACTATTGCAAAACTCGCACGACAGTTGATAGCAGAATTGGACTTTTTTGACTTTACTGGTAGCAAGACTCATACGACATTGGGGCATATACCAGATGATAATCTAGAAACTCGTATGATAGTAGGTATAGGATCATATGACAAATGAAAAAACTTGTATGACTTTCTAAATCTGTGGGATGACTTTTGACTCCAGAAAGGTATTTCACTTCAAATTTTGCAAATTTAGGGTTTTTAGTTTTAGATTGTTTACAAAATTGTTTGTCCAGATTTGAAGATTGTATTGGATCGATTCATTCTTAGTAACCTTATAGATAAACAAGCACATAGAATAGAAAGCAAGTGATTTCAAGCATGTCTAAAAAAAATGAACAAGGGAAAAAGCAACCTTGTGCACGAACAATCAAGTGACTTAATTGTGCTAATCCTTAAGAGTGCTAATTGTGTATGTTCCAAAAAGTTTTGCAATAACACACATATTCCTAGAAAATGAAAATTTGGCCTCTCTATGGTTTTTAGTAATGGTCTGACTCTGCAACTTTGATGATCCAAAGGGGTGAACTCCAATCCTGACGCACCAGGGTTTTGACACAGTCTAAGAATTTAATCAATCAAGAGCTGCTAGGGAGATCTGACAACCCAATAATGAACCACACCTATGAAGATTTCTTCCACAAGGACATTTATATAGTGGCTTTCACTACCATGACAAAAATGGCTATTACTACTTGAGGTTCCGTCGACATGGTTGGCCCAATTAAGGGAAAGTACACTAGGGTTAACCCTCTCTAGAGGTGACTTACAAAAGATACCACATGGGGATTGGTTCTAGATTCAAGGATCTAAGTTTCTGATACTACCCAAAAAGGGAGCAGAGCATAGTCCTCTAGCCTTTTCACTTTTAACCAAAACAAAGAAGACAGATAAATCTGACACACTAAGACTAAGATTATCTCACAAAGATCTATGGTGCCAACCCCTTGTGATCTATCAACCTCTCTGGAGAGAGAATGTATCAATCAAAAGTTGAGGACATGCAAATCTAGTAGAACATGAGACTCTCAAAGTATCCTCCTCACCTACAAGAGATCTTTCATTGAGAAGAGTTTCGCTGGAAACCCACTCTCTCAAGATCCACAAATAGTGTTCATGGGGCCTAATTACTATGTGTAACAAAGATGCTGAAAGTAAACTATGTTTTTTTTATAGCCCAAATGAAGTTTGTGATAGGAAAGCAATAAAATTCACTCAAGCTAGACACATGAGATGTTTGTTTTAAGTCCAAAATCAAAGTCTTATCAGCTGAGAAGATTACCTAAATTCCTCACAATGCGCTTAGTAGATTTTTACCTATTTTTAGCAATTTTTGCACTTTTTCCAATCCAAAGTAGTAGGAATCAATCAGAAATAGGAGATTCAATCGTTAATGTTAGCTGTTAGTCAAAATTTGGAAATCAAATTTGACAAATGACCAAAAATAGTGAAATGAAAATTGAAACCTAGCACTGAAACTCATACAACAGTGGATCTCTTTCCATCCAGAAACTTGTACAATAGTGGGTGTCTGATCATACAATAGTTGAGCTTCCAAATGATAGTGTGTACTATCTAAAATGATCCTTGATCAAATACACAGTTGTACAACAATGGGTACAGTCTGGTACAACTTTTGTCAAAAACTTGTATTAAAATTATATAGACAGAAATTAAAAATCACAATTTTGGAACAGAAAACAACAAGAAGATGATAGAAATTGATAGAATGTGAAAGGAAACCTATTTCAGGGCCCCACAGTGGGGACCAAAAATGTATGTGTGAAAATTGCACCCAGCTGTAGACACAACACTTCAATAAAACATTAGAGGTTAGCAAAAATCAAAATCATGCAATAGAATGGATACTAAACTAACTGAGCAATTTACTACCTTCTAGTAGGTGCGAGCATGATGTTCTCAAATTGGAATCAAGATCAGTGACCTTGATGACACCTGAACAAAGGATTTGAATGCAAAATTTAGATATGGAATGAATGCAAATTAATCTATTTTTTTGTGTTTTCTGTGCAATAAGAATGAGAAATTTGATATGAATATATTCTATATGAAATTTATCTAATAATGATATGAAATAAAACTAAAATGAATTGAAAATAAGATTGATCTCGCAAAAATTGTTGATTCGCAAGAAGCTTCAATTCTTCAAATTTCGATTCTCCAGAGTAAGTATGCAAATTCTGTGGAATTTGTGGATTTTGTAAATTCTGTGGATTCTATGGATTTGTGAAGAGCTGAGCCTTGATTTTATAGAAATCTAGGGCTTTGAGGATGCATTGAAAAAAAGCCATAAATCACTCTTGATAAACTCAAGTTGATTTTTGAGTTAACAAGAAATTAAGAATAAATAATTCATAAAATCATGCAAAAGCAGTTTTTATCTCAAAATAGAGCTTTTGTTTTTTTTCAACTCATCATCAGATGTTGAGTTTCAATTTTAAAATTGATTGTTAATTTGTAGTTGCCTACTTTTTTGATTGTGCATGATTTATTTATAAATTAATTAAAAATAAAGTGATTTATTCTCAACTTAACTGGTTTTAATTTAAAAAAATTGATTTATGGGTTAATCAATTATTAAAATCAGAATCTTATTCAAAAATAATATCATTAAATATGACAACCTGCTTTAATTAACTAAATAAGAATTTAATCAATTAATGATAAGAATTTTGATTTATTGTCAAATTTAAATAATAATACTTAGGAATAAATATAATTAAATTTAATTAAATAATTAAGTGGTAGAATTAAATTAATTAATTAAATATTCATCATTTTCAATTAATCAACTTTAGGATAAATGTGATTTATCGCCAAATAATCATTAAATTAAAGATAATTAGGATAAATTAGGAATATTGCTAGGAATATTCCTCGATGCAGAATTTAAGATAATCAATTAGATTTGATGATGTGCAGATGTGCCTTAGGTTAGGACTTCGATGTTGGTTTCATTCGATTTGAGGATGTAGGAGATTAATGAACATATAGCCCACTTTAGCAATTCAAGCTAATAGTAGATAAATAAAAAATTGATTCTTCAAAATTGTCACCATCATATGACATTTTATGATTTTTTATTTTACTTTCATATTCTAATATAGTTTCGATTCCTTCTAAAAAACAATAGCATATGATATAAAATATTTGATATATTCATATTCGAGATATTATCCCATGTCATCTATTCAATCAATAAATTCTTAAGGACTCAAAACTTTACAAAAATTAGGAAAATTAGATCTATATCTCTTTCCAATATTTAATAAGGATTTTAAAATATGATTTTTTTCTTGAATAGGATAGATTAACTTTGTGCTCATCAATTTTGTAGGGGACATGTGAGTCAAAATATAGTTTATTTATTTCTTATGGCCAATTATAGTAGACACTTTTCAATCATGATAATAGAGCATTGTCCTAGAATATTTCTTCTTTTAATCTATTTTGTATTTATAGACCACCCATGTTCAAGCCTATGCATGTTAATATATGGCATTTGCATGCTACTTAGAACTAGGTGCCTATGTTTGCATTTTGTTAGATTGAGTTGTTGGAGCTACTTGTAAGGTATGGATCATTTGAGTTGAACAAAACATAATGGTCTATGGGATTCGAGCTCATGTGAGGGCTACACAATTATTAAATATTTAAATTATTAATCTCTATGCTATCTACTAAGTGGGGCATATGATTTTAGAGGTGTTATTTTCCTCTTGTTTTATGAACTAATAGCATGGTTTTTGAAACAAAGTTTTTTTTGTAAATTGAAGATAGATAAGCATGTTGGAAATGAATATTATGATATTTATGTTTAATATAATAGAATATTTCTCTCTTCTTGGTAAGTTTTATAATTTATGAAAGGATTATTAGATAGATAAGTCTTTTCTTTTGAGATATTACACATTTTTTATTTTTGTATTTTTTTACTTTTTATATCTTATAGTGAATTAATATTTTTTATGAAAGGAAAATGGGTTTTGATGGGATGTAAAACCCACAAATAGTAAAATAGTCCTAGAAAAATAAACAAATAACTAACCAAGAAAAGGACCACAACAAACCAACAACATAAAAAATAAGGAAACACATCCTAGAAACCTTACAGGTTCTTTTACAAGCTTTTAGTCTTTTTTACCACTTTAACATTTTTGCATCATATCTTGTTAACCATAAGTTATAAATTGTCATAGAACCCCTATCCTTGCTTCTAAGTCTTGTGGCTTGTCCAAGGAGAGAATCTGAAGAAACTTCATAGTCCACAATATAGTAAATCAATTTAACAATCGCATTTGGAGAGTTGGAAGTACCTTTAGAAAGTCATGCATAATCTCATATTCAGTGTTAAGCTTCCTAAGTCCGTCCCAACTCATCTAGATAGCAGTGTGGATAACAACAACCACAACCCAAAATATTCTATGGACTTTGGACACATCATCCTCCAAATCCTTGATTCTCTATGCCATATCTTCATTTAAATCCTGAACTCCCTTATCAAGATCCTAGGTCATAGCCATAGTCATCTACTTTTTTATTAGTATAGGTAGAAAGCCCTATTTATTTGAGGCCATTTATCTCTGAGACAATCCAAATTAGTAAATATCAATTCAACATGGTATCCTTGAATTTCTTGACAGTGTTCACACCATGATAAACTAATGACCCTTTTTCTATTGAAGTGTCAATCCCCGTAGGGATTTTGATGTGAATGTCCAAATTACTTTCATTAATGGGTGAAAGTTCTAGAAAAGTCTCCTCACCAAGGATAATATGGTGATTTCATTTTTTTACACAAAAAGATTAAGAAGCTAATGAAACCTTTATTTTTCCCTGAGCTAAAATAGGGGAAGATCCCTTCACTACCCCTTTGCCTTTCACATCAAGGCTTCGATTGATAGAATTTAGAATAGACTCAACTAAAGGAGAATAGTAAAACTCTTTATTGCTATAAATAACAAATTTAAGGTGGGTGTTAGCTTCCCTTTTTTTATTTTTTTGTTTACCCAAGTGAACCCCACCTTCATCCCTTAAGGGGACATCCTCTAGCACCAATGATTGATCTCTCATAAAATGGTTAAAAATATTTTGTCTTGATAGAATTTAGAACAAACTTGACCAATGGAGAATAGTAATAATCTTCATTGTCAAAAACAACAAATTTAAGGTGGGCCTTAGCTTCCGTTTTTGGATTTTTATGTTTACCCAACTGAACCCACCTTCACCCCCTCAGGGGACATGCTCTAGCACCAATGATTGATCTATTTATAAATGATTAAAATCCTTGTTCTCTGATAGATTTGAGAATAGACTCAAACAAAGGAGAATAGTAATATTCTTCATTGTCGGAAACACCAAATTTATGGTGGGCCATAACTTCCCTTTTTGGATTTTTTTTTTTACCCAGGTGAACCCCACCTTCATCCCCTAAGGGGAGATCCTCTAGCACCTATGATTCATCTCTCAAGAAATGATCAATTATTACATGTATAATTATATGTGATACTATTGATCATAATTTTTATTATATTCGACTAATTAAAAATATTTAATTAAATAATCAATAAATATAGATTTTTGTTACAATATTATTTAACTAAGCAATATGTTATAGATTTTACTAATTCATGGAAATATGTTAGAAAATATGTGCTACATGTATGCTTCATTACTTAATCAAATTTATGTGTATGCTTTATGTGCTACGTGTGTTCACATGTGTAATTCATCATTTAAGTGAATTCAAAATTTATGTGCTACATTCTATCCATGTCTATATGATGCTCTCAACATAAAAAATCTGATGTAGAGCCCTCTACTATCCCCTCATGGAACTCAACTTGAGGATTCTACAAGCATCTTGGAGTCTACTCAAGGAAGTAGTCTTAACTCAAGGGTCAAATAGAGTGCTATCTAGTGCACCTAGTCCCTCCACCATAAGGAAAACTCCAACTAGACCTCTCACCTTGATCCCAACACCATAGATCATCTTATCATGATCTATTTACCATGTTCCAACTTCCCATTCACTCCAATCACCTCAACTTCAACCATTTCTCTTATATAGCCTTTCTAGGCCTGTCTAGTAGCCCTACAAACACTAAAATTGGAAAATTAATCCTATCCCCGCTTATCTCCATGACTCAAAGACTTGAAATAGTCTTCCTAGACCTTCCAAAATACAAGATTTTTGAACTCTTAAAGTCCCACCATTCATCAAGCTCTGAAATCAATAAACCCTTGTTTCTAGGGTCAATAGCCTAGGGTTTTAGGGAAACTACCCTTACCTACAACTCTCAAGCCCTATAAAGGTCCTAAACCCTTCCAATACATCCCTATAGACATCTTCAATCATCATATTCCCTCTCCCTTCATCGGGTATTCCATAACCAATACTGGTGCTTTCAAATGCACCCTTTCACTGTATGCTTACTAGGCCTGTCTCTGCCTCTTCTCCCCTTCTTCCACTTTATCTACATTCAAAAACTAATATAAAATGAAATATACATGTTTAGACCTCTCCCACCAAGTTATAGTCACCACAGGGGTGGGAGGTTCACTACATAAGGATGGCTACAAACTTAGATGCTAACTATGCCTACAATGCTAGTCCTGTCCTCAACATCAATCAATTATAATATCTTAATGATATTCAAAACAATGAAGTAGTTACATAAAAATTTTAAAAAACACAAGACACCATTCCTATGTCACAACCAAGTGAAGATCACATTAGATTTATTCTAATTAGTTCACTGTTACCTAGACTGTTCCATGGGACAGAGAACTATAGAAATGCAGAGAACTTTATTTTCATTGATTGATTCGATTGAAAAATTTGACCACTACTATTCCCTAGATTTTACTTGCCCAACTATAGCTAATGGCATAAACCATTCAGTACTGGGATGAACCATTTGGAAGAGATCCAGTGGTGCGACTTTCAACTGACCCTCACTGCAAGTTTTGGCATCAAGCGAGACTAGCATCTTAAATTCAAACAATTTCAAATATCCTAGAATGGAGAGAGGTTAGTGTAGGCCTTATAAACATATTCATGTAGCATCTCATGGATTTTTGATACCTCTCATGGGGTCCAAGAAGTGAGCCTCGAAAGTTCTCTGCCCAATCGTGCTTAGTGCACCTTGGGGACACTTTGGTCCAGCATGGTACAAAATGTTCTCCTGACTTAGTCATCCAAATGGGGTTGTCTCTAGTGTTTACCCACCCAAATGGAGCTAATGGCATAGTCCATTCTGTGCTGAGATGAATGGTTTGGAAGAAATCTAGTGGTACAACTTTTAACTGACCCTCACTGCAAGTTTTGGCATCAAGCGAGACTGGCGTGCCAAATGCAAACAAAATTGAATCTCCTAGAATGGAGAGAGGTTATTGTAGGCCTAAAAAACATGGTAATGTAGCATCTCATAGATCATCGATACCTCTCACAGGGTTCAAGAACTAAGCCTCAAAATTTCTCTGCCCAATCGTGCTTAGTGCACCTCTCTCTCTCTCTCTCTCTCTCTCTCTCTCTCTCTCTCTCTCTCTCCATGTTTTAATGTATATTTAAGGGCTTCATATACCTTTTTGTGGGCAATTTACCTTAAGTGTTCTTACATCAATTTTTATGCCACTGTCAGTTTCTAGGATAGATGATGAGCGTACAATGGCTCTACATCTGTGTGAATTTTTTTCCAAAGTTAAAAAATCAATTGATTATATTCAAGTATGTGCAAGATCATGGTATGCCAAAATAGGCCCTTAAGTGGCAATGAAAATGTAGAAAATCAAGTTTAGGCAAGTTGACATTAAAATTTGAACAAGTTATAAATATTATATAAAAAATATGTAGGAAGAGAATCTATATAAAATTAAATTTAGTTTCTAAGATACTAGGCCTTTTTTGAAAAACAATTATTCTATATGTTGAAACTTTGAAATTTCAATGTAGCAATATGAAAATTTCACAAAAAAAAGAAGTAGGTGTATGTTTGAACACCTTAAGCACAATCAAATGATAATGTTTTTTTACAAGATTCTATATATAAGTAGTAGACTCATGTCTGGAGGTGACACATATTTTTTTGTAATTTTTTATCAAGTAAATAATTAATTATGATTTTCCTTCTACCACTTTTCCAGAATACAAAAACTCTCGTGTCTGACCACGTTAACTTAGTCTAAACATTATGAAATTGATTTTTTTTTTTAAAATTCTTATAGTAGGAAAATCATAGAATGTCACACATATTTTGGATTTCAAAAATGTTATACAGTTTGAAAGTTATAGTTATTTTTCAATAAGTCTATCAATCAGGACTAGAAAGACAACAAGTAGGTGTATGTCTCATCACATTAAAAAAATCAAATAGTAATTTTTTTTTATAAGATTCTTGATAAAAGTAGTAGACTCATGTCTAGATGTGATATATATTTTTTTGTATTTTTTTTCCAAGTAAATAATTAATTATGATTTTTCTGCTACTAATTTTCCTGAATATAAAAACTCTTGTGTCTGACCACCTTAACTTAGTCTAAACTTCATCAAATTGAAAGAATTGTTTATTATTATTGTATTAGGTGAAGCGTAGAATGTGATGTATATTTAAGATTTTAAAAATGTTATATTGTTTGAAAGTTATAGTTGTTTTTCAAAGAGTCTATCAATCAGGAATTCTTTTTCACATCACCACTTTTTGACATACCATGATCCTACACATACCCATTCAATATTTAATAAGTTAATATTATACTATTATATAATACAAAAATAAATAATAATAATATAATACATACTAATATAAACATTTATATTATAATATTAATGTTATGTTATTAATATTAAAAAAATAATTTGTAATATATAGTTTAAAATTGAAAAGAATACTTAACTCAATTAATATTAACATAAAAAAATACAATTTACTATGAAACTTGAAATTGAGAAATCTAGTGCAATTGAAATTATGAATTAGGCAGGAAGTTTCGGATATCCAATATTATTGGATATCCAAAATTTTTGGATATCCGATTAGGTTTGGCATTTTGTTGGGAAATACCAAACGTGGGTGGTCAACCCTTTAGGCATGTTTTAGGAGATAATTTCTGATATTGAGACTTTGACCATGTAGCTGATGACTATTTTTTCATTCAAAATTGATGAAATGAAAAGGGTTTTTTAAAAACATTATTATCTTTCCATCAATATAATTGCTATCAAATTTTGAGTTTGGTAACTAATTATTACTTATTTTTCAATTGAGTTATATTTAAAGTCGTAATTGACATACTGGTTGAAAAACAACTATAAATTTCAAATCGTTTAACCTTTTTGAAATCCGATACATGCGTCACATTCTATGCTTCGGCTACTATAAGGAAAAAAAATTCAATTTTGTAAAGTTTAGAATTAGTTAAGGTGGTCAAACACCAGAGTTTTTTTATTCTTAAAAAGTTGTAATAGAAAATTCATAATTAGTTATTTATTTGGCAAAAAATTAAAAAAAAATATGCGTCACATCCATGAATGAGTCTACTAGTTATATCTAGAATCTTGGGAAAATATATCATCATTTGCTTGTGATTAAGGTGGTCAGACATAAACATACTTTTTATCAGTTCCCTGAATTTTTCATACTACTACATTGAAATCTAAAACTTTGAACAAGTAGATAAAAAAAATTTTAGACAAGGGCTAGTAGTTTAGAAACTAAATTCAATTTCCTACAGATTCTATTCTTACAAATTTTTCACGTAAGGTTCATAAGATGTTCAACGTTTTACATCAAGTTTACTAACCTTGATTTTCTGATTTTTCATTGCCACTTAAGGCCATAGTTTGGTATACCATGATCTTGCACATACCCATACTACATCATTCGATATTAAAGAATGATTTTATCACTATGATTTATGTTTATTATATTATTGAATTAACATTTGCAATATTTATCTAAGGGTGTTAGATCACCACATTTACATGAAAATATGTGAAAGCATCTCATAACTAAGATACAATCATTCCATTTCAATGTTTCCATTACTATTCTATTTCTCTCATCCCTATGGAATACACATTTTTCATCATCATAGTTTATTTGGAGCATAGAGAAGATTTTTATAGGTTGTAGTGAATTTTGAAAAGGTGAAAATAAACCTTGATTGGGATTCTTAACACACATGTCCTACTATTCTATGTTCAATTACTCAAGGAAAAAACTTTAGAGGTTCATGTCAATATTTCCAATTGTTCATGTCAATAATATGAACCTTAGACAATGGAACCTAGTATTTAAGTCTTTTATTTTCAAATTTTGTATGAATATCAACATTTAATTTTACATCTTATTTCTAGAAATGGTTTATAGTGTTTTCTTTGAGTTCCACAATACATTGTTCTTGCTAGGATTCATAATTTTAATTATAAACTAGATCACACATATAACAATTTCAATTCCCCAACATCCCCCAAAAGAACATACTATTAGGTGATTAACTCACCTACTTTGACTATAACTAAACCTATTTATGTTTTCAATGTCTATGTAAATACAATTGAGATATTAGTTTTACCATAATTCTTAAAAATATCACCATGATCACAATACAAGGTTTCATCTTTTTATTCTCTATATATGTCCTTACTTTGTTTCTTTGTTTCTTTGTTACTTTGTAACTACTAAACCGAGCAGTAGATCTAGGTAACTAAGTAGTTTTGTTTTCGCCAGATATATCCCTCTGGTCATCACCACTAGATCTAGTAGCTTCAAATTCTTTAGCAACTTCTTCATAGCCATCCTTAGTACCAACATTCTGAGGTATACCAATAACAGCTCTCATGATCTTGGTGACCATGTCATTCTTCATCAATTCCATCTTAGATCTGAAATGTGATTTCACTTTCTCTATAATTTGGGATTCAATAGTATCACAGAGATTAGAAATAAATCTAGGGTCGAATCTTCTCAGAGGCATCCTTAAATATATGCAAAATATACCCTCCGCAAAAAACCCTCACCGACCACCTTGTCACAATCTCCAAGTTATATATAAGTTAGATCACAACCTGCAGTCTTGCAAACAACTAGGGCACCATTTCACAAGTTCAGTTCTATAGATCTATAATCAAGATCACATGATCTTTCCACCAATAGCATTGACTTCACAAGATCAGCCTTGCTAGGTCAACCAATTCTGCTCCACAAGATCAACTCTCAACTCCAATAGGAACAAACTTCACTTTGATACCACCTGACGTAGTCAAGGATGGTGGATCCAATTAAGGACAGTCCAAACCTTGCAGCTAACAGAACAACACAACAGAAAACACAATAATGAAAGATAAAGTAATTGTTGAACTTTGATTTTCATTAACATGCCTGACTGTAAGGCCTTCCAGGTTAGGGCCAATTACAAAAAAAAAATAATTCTACAAGATCCACAATAGATCCAATACAATCTCTAGCTAGTTCAACTCTAAAGATAATCAAAAGGTGATGGAAACCCTAAGGTAGATCTAAACTTGAGCTCGCAAGGCTCCAAGAAATCTCCTTGTTCCCAAGTATACAACCACTAGCTCTGCTATTAAAAACTATCGGATAAGAATCAAATCTAGAAGATCATGCAAGATCTTTTCCACAACTTCACCAACTTCAGCTTTAGTAGCACCTCCAAAATGATGCTACCAAGAACTACCTAGAGCTCTACCTAAAGACCCCCTTAAATACTAAATCATTAGCCACAAGTCGACAAGATGAAACCCATAAATCTTCCTAACAATAATTAAATGCCATACAAGTCATCTTACAAATTGTATACAAACATTTAATTCCACATGTCAGCCTCCAAATCCACTTAGGAGAATCCAACAAATGATACAATTAAAAATGCACTAAATCGCCCCAACAAATCACACAAAACTCCAGTCAGTAAGTTAGAACTACCGAGAAATAATGAAATAACCGAGCACACCAAGCATCGCTAAGCACCAGTGTTGACCGAGGACCATAGGCATGATCGAGTAGTACTTTCACCGAATGTTAGAGACTACCAAGTTCCTTTAGCAATCGAGCTTCCTTCAATAACTGAGGCCATTGATTAAGGTTGCAACTGAGAAAAACTAACCAAAATACAAACACCTATGCAGATTCACCGAGGACCAGGAATGTCCTTGTCCTAACCTTGGATGTCCCTACATCAGACACCCCAGGTTCAAAAAGATGTTCATATGTGCTCGAAGAACATCATCCAGGATTCAGCCCATAAATCCCAAATTGGTTCTTCACATACATGTCCTCCACCTTTTCTGCTTGTATATTCTTCCACTTCACTTTCCTTTGTCTCTTCAAGTCTTTTCTAGACAATGCACAAGTCGGTTCCCAAAATTGATTATTCATTTTCTCTAGATCTGCCAACTCAATTCAGCTACCAATACTCAGGCTTCTCCTACCGAGCATTGTATTCATCAAAGGTATTGGGGAAAACTTCCTCTCATCCTTCTCAAAAGTAAACACATTCTTCATATAATCATACATAGCTCTGCAATCAAATTGCCAAGGTCTACTGAGCAATATATCAAAGCTATCCATATCCACAATGTCACATAACACAAGATCCTTATATTGGCCAATCTAAACATCAATGAAGCATTTTTCTCTAACTTTCAAAGCATGAACATCTTGCAACCAACCAATCCTATAAGGACATGGATGTTTCATTCTATTCAGACCAAGTGTCCTAGCCATGTCCTTAGCAACCAGGTTATCAGTACTACCACTATCAACAATAACATCATAGAGTTTACCTCTATACTTGCATTGAGTTATTATGAATGTTATTCAGAATAACATCGTAGAGTTATTTTGAATGTTCTCATTCACCACAACAGCTCGTCAGTCAACCTTATTCTATGTACACTCAAAAGAATGGTGTCCTTCCTCTCCATACTTATAGAAAGTACCCTTAAAGATAACTTTACCTGTCTTCTTCTTTGGTTCCATAGGTTTCGGTTCATCTTCTGCATCAGTTAGTTTATCTTTCACCGAGTAATCAAATTTCTCCTTCCCTTAGGAATTACTAGGTTTTTTCCTCCTCAACATACCAAGCTCATCTTCAATATTGAATCTTAGATTGTTCACATATTGAGCTATATTTTCCTTACCAATCTCTCAGTGTGCAGACTGAATAGTAAGTTTGTAGAACTCCTCGGTGTAATCTTCAATAGACAAGTACTTCTGTTTCAGATTTTGCAACTTCATAAACAAGTCAAGCTCATAATCAACTGGTATGAACTTAGCTTTCAATTTTGTCACCATCAACCTCCACCGATTGATCTTCATTTCACCTTCATCTTCTCTATCTTTTAGTAGTTCCTTCCACCAAAGAGTAGCATGTCCTTTCAATTTTATCTGTGCCAATCTCACTCTAAGAGGATTTTCAGTTTCTTCTACCTTAAAGAAATCTTCAAGTTCACCGATTCAGTCAATCAGATTGTCAGGTTTTAAAGTACTAGAGAAATTAGAGACTTCCATTCGGTAACTGAGTAGTTCTATCTTTTCCAAATCTATCCCCCCGGTCATCACCACTAGATCCAACAGCTTCAAATTATTTAGTAGCTTCTTCATAGGCATCCTCAGTACCAACATTCTGAGGTATACAAGTAACAACTCTCATGATCTCGGTGACCATTTCCTTCTTCATTAGTTCCATCTTAGATCTGAAATGTGATTTCACTTTCTCTATAATCTAGGATTCAACAGTATCACAAAGATCAGAAATAACTCTAGGGTCCAATATTCTCATAGGCATCCTTAAAGACATGCAAAATATACCCTCCCCAACAAACCCTCACCGACTAGTGATAATCTCCAAGTTGTATACAATTCAGATCGCAACCTGCAATCTTACAAAGAACTAGGGCACAATTTCACAAGTTCAGTGCTATAGATCTGTAATCAAGATCACACAATCTTTCCACCAACAAGATTGACTTTGCAAGATCAACCTTGCTAGGTCAACCAATTCTGCTCCACAAGATCAACTCTCGACTCCAATAGGAACAAACTTTGCTTTGATACCACCTGACGTAGTCAAGGATGGTAGATCCAATTAAGGACAGTCCAAACCTTGCAGTTAAGAGAACAACACAATGGAAAACACAACAATGCAAGACAAAGTAATTGTTTAAATCTAATTTTCATTAACATGCCCAGCTATAAGGCCTTCTGGGTTAGGGCCAATTACAATTAGAAAATAATTTTGCAAGATCCACAACAGATCCAATATAATATCCAACTAGTTCCACTCTAAAGATAATCAGAAGCTGATGGAAACCCTAAGGTAGATCTAAACTTGAGCTTGCAAGCCTCCAAGAAATCTCCTTGTTCCCAAGTATGCAACCATTAGCTCTGCTATTATAAACTATCTGATAAGAATCAGATCTGCAAGATCATGCAAGATCTTTTCCACAACTTCACCAACTTTAGCTTCAGTAGCACCTCCAAACTGATGCTACCAAGAGCTTCCTAGAACTCTACCCAAACACCCCCTTAAATACTAAATCATTAGCCACAAATGAGCAAGATAAAACCCTTAACTCTTTCTAACAATAATTAAATGCCATACAAGTTGGCTTATAAATTGTATACAAACATTTAATTCCACGTGTCAGCCTCCAAATCCACTTAGGAGAATCCAACAATTGATACAATTAATAAATGCACTAAGTTGGCCCAATAAATCACATAGAACTCCAGTCGGTAAGTCGGAACTACCGAGCAACAATGAAATAATCAAGCACGCCAAGCATTGCCAAGCACTAGTGTCGACTGAGCACCATAGGCATGGCCAAGTAACACTTTCACTGAGTGCTAGAGACTACCAAGTTCCTTTAGCAACCGAGCTTCCTTGAATGATCAAGGTCGGTTGTCAAGGCTACAATCAAGCAAAATCGGCCAAAATACAAACACCTATGCAGATTCACCAAGGACCAGGAATGTCCTTGTCGTAAGCTTGGATGCCCCTACATTTTATTTGTTTGAATATTTATTTCAGATTTTAATTTAAAATAGTATACTTCTTCCATATTTGACACCCTCGGTAGGCTTAATTATTCTTAAATATTTTCTCTAAATACATTTATGCATCATGAGAATTTATCCTTATTAGATTTAGCATGTTCAAATATGATAATCATCTTATCAATATTTTTAGTCAACTCCTTCATTTTTCCTTTATTCTCAAGGTTTCCCAACCACTTTAGCAATTCAAGCTAATAGTAGATAAATATGAATTGATTCTTCAAACTTTTCACCATCATATGACATTTTATGGTTTTTCATTTTACTTTTATATTCTAATATAGTTTTAATTCAATCTAAAAAATAGTAGCATATCAAATAAAATCTTTGATATATTCATACTTGAGATATTATCCCATGTCATCTATTCAATCAATAACTTCTTAAGGACTCAAAACTTTACAAAAATTAGGAAAATTAGTTCTATATCTCTTTCCAATCTTTAATAAGGATTTCAAAATCATGATTTTTTTCTTGAATATGACAAATTAACTTTGTGCTCATCAATTTTGTTGGGGACATGTGAGCCAAAATATATTTTATTTATTTCCCATGGCCAGTTATAGTAGAGACTTTTCAATTATGATAATAGAGAATTCTTGGAGAATATTTCTTCTTGTAATCTATTTTGTATGTATAGACCACCCATGTTCAAGCCTATGCATGTTAATATATGGCATTTGCATGCTACTTAAAATTGGGTGTCTATGTTTTCATGTTGTTAGATTGAGTTGTTGGAGCTACTTGTAAGGTATCGATCATTTGAGTTGAACAAAACATAATGGTCTATAGGATTGGAGCTCATGTGAGGGCTAGACAATTATTAATTATTTAAATTACTAATCTCTATGATATCTACTAAGTGGGGCATATGATATCAGAGGTGTTATTTTCCTCTTGTTTTATGAACTAATAGCGCGATTTTTGAAACAAAGTTTTTTTTAGATTGAAGATAGATAAGCATGTTGGAAGTGAATGTTATGATATAATTTATGTTTAATATAATAGAATATTTGTCCCTTCTTGGTAAGTTTTATAATTTATGAAAGCATTATTAGATAGATAAGTCTTATGTTTTGAGATATTACACATTTTTAATTTTTGTATTTTTTTTCTTTTTATATCTTATGGTGAACTAATAATTTTTATGAAAGGAAAATGGGTTTTGATGGGATGTGAAACCCACAAATAGTAAAATAGTCCTAGAAAAATAAATGAATAGATAACCAAGAAAAGGATCACAACAAACCAACAACATAAAAAATAAGGAAACACATCCCAGAAACCTTACAAGATCTTTTATAGGCTTTCAGACTTTTTTACCACTTCAACATTTATGCATCATATCTTATTAACCATAAGTTATAAATTGTCATAGAACCCCTATCCTTTCTTCGAAGTCTTGTGGCTTGTCTAGGGAGAGAAACCGAAGCAACTCCATAGTCCACAATATACTAAATCATTTTAACACTCCCATTTGGAGAGTTGGAAGTACCTTTAGAAAGTCATGGATAATCTCATCTTGGGTGTTAAGCTTCCTAAGTCCATCTCAACTCATCTCCATAGTAGTGTGGCTAACAACAACTATAGCCCAAAATATTTTATGGACTATGGACACATCATCCTCCAAATCCTTGGTTCTCTATGCACGATCTTCATTTAAATCATGAACTCCCTTATCAAGATCCTAGGTCATAGCCATAGTTTTCAAATTTTTGATTAGTATAGATAGAAAGCCCTATTTCTTTGAGGCCATTTATCTTTGAGACAATACAAATTAGTAAACAACAATTCAACATGGCATCCTTGAATTTCTTGACTATGTTCACACTATCATAAACTGATGACCCTTTTTCTATTGAAGTGTCTTTCCCCGTAGGGATTTTGATGTGAATGTCCAAATTACTTTCATTAATGGGTGCAAGTTCTAGAAACATCTCCTCACCAAGGAAAATATCATGATTGAATTTTTTCACGCAAAAAGAGTAAGAAGCTATTGAAACCTTTATTTTTCCCTGAGCTAAAATAGAGAAAGATCCCTTCACTCCCCCTTTGGCTTTCACATCAAGGCTCTGGTTGATAGAATTTAGAATAGACTCAACTCAAGGAGAATAGTAAAAGTCTTCATTACTAGAAATAACAAATTTAAGGTGGGTGTTAGCTTCTCTTTTTGGATTTGTATGTTTACCCAAGTGAACCCCACCTCCATCCCTTGAGGGGACATCCTCTAGCACCAATGATTGATCTCTCAAAAAATGATTAAAATGCTTCTGTCCTAATAGAATTTAGAACAAACTTGACCAATGGATAATAGTAAGAATCTTCATTGTCAAAAGCAACAAATTTAAGGTGGGCCTTAGCTTACCTTTTTGAATTTTTATTTTTACCCAGGTGCACCCACCTTCACCCCCTCAGGGGACATGCTCTAGCACCAAGGATTGATCTATTTATAAATGATTAAAATCCTTGTACTCTGATAGAGTTTAGAATAGACTCAAACACAGGAGAATAGTAAGATTCTTCATTGTCAGAAACACCAAATTTAAGGTGAGCCACAACTTCCCTCTTTAGATTTTATTTTTTACCCAAGTGAACCCCACCTTCATCCCCTAAGGGGAGATCCTCTAGCACCAATCATTCATCTCTGAAGAATTGATCAATTATTACATGTATAATTATATGTGATACTATTGATCATAATTTTTATTATATTCAACTAACTAAAAATATTTAATTAAATAATTAATAAGTATAGATTTTTGTTACAATATTATTTAACTAAGCAATATGTTATAGATTTTACTAATTCGCACAAATTAAATGCAATACGTCTTTTGTTTACTTACCAAAAAAACTATTTTATATTATATCATTTAAATATAAATACGTAAAAATTAAATTTTTCTCATTACTATTTATCAAAAAAATTACTATACTATGTGTATAATTATTATTCAAAAAATCTAAAACTTATAATTAATGATATCAAAATTTTAATATTATTACTACAACTTAAAAAAATATAAGAAACTCTGAAGTTAACCACGATAATATATAGTAGTCTCGATCTTGCGATTTTCAAACGACGTGCAATTGACTTGAACAAGAGACCACGATTATCATGACTTGCGATTTTCTTCTACAACTCTTGCTCCGGATCGTACTCATCTCACGTTCAATGGAGGAAAATTTGTAGTTTGAAAATTAGTCAAAATTAACTATACCCTTATTCACATTTATGTCTTGTTTATTTACATCTATTAGCTTCTCATGCTCAATGAACGCGGAAAATGTGTCGTTGAAAATTAGGGAGGAATTAACTATTGAATTTCTAGAAGAGATTGCCTCCAAATTCGGCAGCCCCAGAATAAGGAAACGTTACTTATTTGAAGTTTGCTAAATAGCTTGAATACATTCTGGAGTGGTGAGAAATTATGTACCTCGTTCGATATGATATATCTGACAAGGAAATCTGAACGACTTTTAAGCCGTCTCAGGAAAAAGCCAAGACAAGGTGGAGATAATGGGGGCGTTGTTTTTCAGTCATATCTCTATATTTCCTAACTAATTCGGGCATGCTTTTTGGGTCAAAGTTGTACTGGTTTTTAATTTATTGTTATTTAAATAAAGACAAAACAAATTGTAAATATTATAAATAAAAGGTATATATAATGACATTTTGCAAGATAAGAATCTTGAAAGAAATATATGGGTATGATCAATTATAAGAAAGTATTAGAAAAAAGAACATATTAGTTTAAATTTTTCTTTATAATAATGTTCATAGTTGTGAGTGGAGATTTATTTTGATTCTTAGCATTGATTTACTATATATGTGTCTTGAGTTCTAAATTGTAGTTGAGTTTCTTTTTGAAAGCTTTAGTAAGAGATGACTACTACAAAATAATTCTTATAGATAATTCATGCATACTTGTTTTGATAAGTGGCAAGGAAACATTGTTTATTTGAAGTTGACCAAATAGCTTGAATACATTCTAGAGTGGTTAGAAATTATGTACCTCGTTCGATATAATATTTCTGACAAGGAAATCTAAACAACTTTTAAGCCGTCTCAAGAAAATGCCAAGACAAGGTGGAGATAATGGGGGCGTTGTTTTTCAGTCACATTTCTATATTTCCTAACTAATTTGGGCATGCTTTTTGGATCAAATTTGTACTAGTTTTTAATTTATTATTATTTAAATAAAGACAAAACAAACTATTTTTTTTTTTTTTTCCTTGGAAATTTTAAATATTATAAATAAAAAGTATGTATAATGACATTTTGCAAGAGAAGAATCTTGAAAGAAATATATGGGTATGATCAATTACAACAAAGTATTAGGAAAAAGAACATATTAGTTTAAATTTTTCTAAATGTTTCTTTACAATAATGTTCATAGTTGTGAGTGGAGATTTATTTTGATCCTTAGCATTGATTTACTATATATGTGTCTTGAGTTCTAAATTGTAGTTGAGTTTCTTTTTGAAAGCTTTAGTAAGAGATGACTACTAAAAAATAATACTTATAGATAATTCATGCATAATTGTTTTGATAAGTGGCAAGGCATTAGAAAAAACATCTCTACATCAGAGCAACTAGATCACAAAGAAATTAGTATGGACTCTTTTGAGATATGTGTAAGATTGACTAGTTGCTTGACTGCTTTCTAGTCTAGTCCAAACATTAATTTAAAAAAGATACTCAATTGAAAAAATATCTATTCAAGATAATAATGCATCAAATGTTGCACATAAGTTTGTTCTTTTAGCAAGGAGGGCAAGGTAGAATGCCCTTCGAAGTAGTTGTCCAACCCATCAATTGATAAGGAGATGACAAGAGATGATTCTAATGGTATGGTTTCACTCCACCACCTAGGAAGAAGCAGAAACATTCCTTGTCCAAGATTATTTGAAGGAATTATGCTCATATGGTAGTGTATCGTCTTAAAATGGGAGCACTTCCATGTTAAGAGCGTTTAGCCCTTCGAGTAAGTGGTTTGGGGTCATGTTAAGCGCCTTGACTAGGTCTTTGGATGTATTTGGCTTTCTCCCCACTTTCCACTTATTCTCCGCGCTTGATTTCTCCATCCTAGGTGAAATTAGGGTTAAGGTCTTAAGGACTTTCTTGATTTTCCCTCTTCCATGACTCTATTTTCTAGGTAGGATTCAGAAATGAGACCTCCTAGTCCTTCATCACATCAAACAGAGGATTTTTTGTCTATTCCAGACATCTAGTCTTGTTCAGATATCAATTTCCAAGTTTCTGACATCTCCTAGAACCTCTGCTACAGAACATGGAAAAGTTAGGGTTTGAGGTCAAAGTCGACCTCAACCCTGACCAGGTCAGGGTCGACCTTGACCTTGACCTCTTCCCGCCAAGATTTCAAATTTTCAACTGTCGACAGTTTGGCTTTCCGGATAATTATTTCTCTGCCTTTGAGTCGGCTATTTCGGGCTCCGAAATGGTAAATCATTTAATTGTATTTAATCAAGGTATATTTTCTAAAGGTGAAGACCTAATTGGGATTTAATTCTCTAAGGTGGCCCATCTAGAGGAGTGTGCCCTAGATCACTATAAAAGGAGGCCTTCCTCTCTCATTTTGGATCATCAAGTTTTCACATCACATCTCATCTCAAGCAATCAAGTATCTAGAGCTCTCAAGTGCAAGCAAGTCTTCAAGCATTCATCCATCAATGAGATCCATTGTTAGCCATTGAAGGATTCAATCTCTTTGGAGCCCCCTTGAAGATCCACCCTTCTCCATCCATTCAAGCTTTCTCATATGCAAAGATCAAATCAAGATTGGTTTTGAAGATCAAATACCATTGATTAGAGACAACTTTCCATCCATTGAGGCATTCCTACTTGTGGATTTGAAGATTTGAATCCTCTACAAGGACTTCAACATAAGCGAGGTGATTTGTTTCAATTACTTTGTTTATGCACAACATATTTCAATTCAATTTCAAGGTTAATTCCTAAACTGGGGTTTGACTAAGGCAAACCCCCCATACAACCAAAAACTCCCATTTTCTTGTAGGTATAGGTGTGAAATCTCATATCTGAGAGCAAATTTGGATACCCTTTTCGATAGTCTTCTAGGATCTACGAACATAATCAAAATCGGACTTAAAATAAATAATGTGGTCTTTGACCTTTTAAAAGGTCAAAGTCAACCTGTGTGAATTTGGAGAAAAGATTTACGAGTTTTGTCAACCTTGACATTTCCAATCCAGAGTAGGTGACAAAATTTTTAGAAAGTTCATATAGAAGCCAGAATTCAACATTTTCCAGATCTGTCCTAATTCAAGATTAGTATTTGCACTTCAATTATTTCAGTTTCAAGTATAACACATTCTACCTAGGGAAACATCAGATTTATTCTTTCTTTCATATTCTCCATCAAATTGATCTAATTCTGCATTAGCCTTTTAGGTTGATCAAATTGGATCTCCTTGTTGGGAATTTGGGTTTGAGAATAGATCTCATATTTCCCTTAAAACATTTGAATGAGGTTGAATACATTTTAACATCATTCATTTTGGTGAACCCGACACACTTACTCTCCTTTCTTTTGTGGAATTGGATGCTTTATTGTGCTTTCCTTTTATCTTGTTAGTATTAGATTTGTCCTTTGTGATTAATCTTGCATGCTAATTAGATTTCATATTCATGCTTTATGTGTTCTTAGTTTAGTTCATTTGCATTATATTGGTTTATGAGCTTTACTACCACTAGTCCTACTTATAACATTCTAGTTAGAAGAAGTTGTAGACTCATGGGTGCCTTTGAGCCTGAATCTTCTCCTTTCCTTAGGATCCCCAATGATAACTTGATTCTTCATGATTCTAATCCTACTATGGAGAAAAAATCTTCTCACTGATCTCATGATGAGGACGATGCTTTAAGGGTTCCTCCTGAACAAGTCCAAAAAATTTCCACTAAACTTGATAAAATGGGTAATTAACTTCTTCAAGAAAACCATAGTCAAGATTCTATTCAAGCTATAGAGGCTCTTAAGAAAGTTCTCTGTGATAGTGATCAAGGTGTTAACCTCTTGCCTAGTATTACTCATCTTTTGCATTCAAATGTTAAACTTTTAACTCAAGAGGCTCAAGATTTAGGTTTCACTGCTCCTATCACTAGTGTTCAACCTCCTTCTAATCCTTTACCTAGTATTCCTATCTATACTCCTTTGGTGACTGTGACGGTTCCCTTTGTTCCTATGAGTGTTCCTCCCATGTCTCTTCCCACATCACAACCTTCATCTCATAATGTTCCTTTCACTTATTCCACACCACTTCCAACTGTAGTTCCTAGTGTTCCTCCAATTGTATCTTCTATTCCTGCAGCTTCTTACACTTTATCTAGTGTGTCTAATGTTGCTACTCCTCCTATTTCTTCTAATGACTCAACAATCATTAGTTTGGCTTAAACAACATCATCCTTACAACAACAACTTTCTTCCTTAACTCAAAACAAGTTTAGTATTCTTACATGTGACATGGGAAGTCCTTTGTCGCAGGATATTATTCGTACTCCTATTCCTCAGCAAGGTGAGATGCCTCATCTTGAGACTGATAATGGAAAGGGAGATCATGTTCATCATGTTAAAACTTTCCAAATCCTTTGTAGTGATTATGCTCATGACCATAGGATTTTAGCCAAACTGTTTGCTCAAACCTTTCATGACAAGGCCTTACAATGGTATTGTTCCTTGCCCCCTTATTCAATTGATTCCTTTCCATAGCTTGCTAATGCCTTTATTCAACAATTTCAAAACAATATTGGCCCACAAGTGTCTTTGACTGATTTAATGGATTGTAAATAAGGTGCTAAAGAAAATTTGACTGAATTTATTGGTCGATTTAAACATTTGCATGCTCAGATTTCTTATCCTATTCTTGATATTGATATTCAACATATGTTTATTTCAAATTTGCAAAAGGATATTAGAGATAAGATTCTGCTTACTGAATTTACCTCTTTTCAACAACTTTGTGTAGCGCTTCATCATTATCAATTACAAGTGATCTAGTTTGAGAGCAACACTCCAATGGCTTTTGTTCCAGTTGATAAGATTGATGCTGCTCCTAATCCAAACAAGTTTAAAAAATTCAACAATTATGTCAAGATAAACAAATAAGCAAATGCAGTTGCTGATCAGGTTGTTGTTGCATCTAATAATGCCACTTCTACATCCACTGCTTTTCAATTAAATCATATGTTTACTCCTCTTTCTAAAACTTTAGATGCTATTATGAATAGGTTTCCAGCTGCTAATATGATTACTTTACCTCCTATTCAACCTCCTTTACCTACTACGGTTGCATCTAAATATTTTGATGAAAATGCTTTTTGTCAATATCATCGTCACAATGGTCATGATACTGAGAGATGTTATTCTTTAAAACATAAGGTCCAAGATCTCATTGATGCTAAAGCTTTATTTGTTGATAATCTGGATAGTAGTGGGAATCAATCTATCTCTCCTCCTAATCAGAACCTTCAAATCTATATGAATCCTTTACCTCCACATGATACTAATACTATTGCTCAACCATCTGCTATGGAAATTGTATATGATTCAAAGATGGATGATCTTAATCATGTCGTTAATCAAGTGGAGCATATTGCTAAGCCTATATCTCCACCTCAACCTTCACTTCATGTTCTATCTCAACCTCATGTTAAACCCAAACCTCAAGTGAAACCTCAACCTAAACCTCGACAACAATTCAAGAATAAAAGACCTTGGGAACTTTTTATTACCTTTGACGACTCTAAGATTATTAAAGCTCCTAATGGTCTCCTTTAAATTGCTGCTAAGATTGCTCAGATACCCACTTGTGGTTGTCTTGTTGATTCTACCTCCTTAGTCAATGTTATCACTGAAGAAAATCTTTTTATGAAAAGTCTACAATGCGACATCTATGATACATCAAATGTGTGGATTCATACTTGCAATGGTTTTCTTTATCGCTCATTTGGTTCTATTACTTTACTGGTTGAACTTTTTGGAAAACTTGGGAACACTACCTTCGCTGTGGTTCCTACTTTTGATCAATTTCAAGTTAAGCTAGGTTTTCCTTGGTTGATTGCCATGCATGATGTTGCTTCACCTATCCATAAGTGTCTTAAGTTCATTCATGATGGTGAAGTGAAGATGATCAATCATAGTCTATATCAACCTTCTAGGCCTAGAGATTGTGCTACTCTATATTTATTTTGGCCTTCATTACCTAATTCATGTCCTCCTTGCCCTAATAATCTTTTTCAATCATATCAAGCTTACAAGAATCATAAAATTCTTCAGTTAAGCATACCTCCTATGGATCTTAATCATGGTCTTTTACCTAAACCTTCAATACCTCATTTAACTATGGCTTCTTGTTCTGTTAATCAAGTTCCTCCTACCAAATCTATCAAAGATCCTGTGATTGCTCCTCCTATGGTTGATAATCCTATTGATCTTCCTAAAGAACCTATGAAGGATCCTGCGATTGTTCCTCCTAGTTCTCAACCTATTTCAAATAAATCAAAATATAACCGATCTACTAATGAACGTTGTAAAAAGCGTCCTACTCATGCTAAAGCTAAAAGATCTCTACTTTCTATGGATACACCTATGCATAATGTATTAGAAGTTGTTGTTACTAATAATGATTTTCACATGCATGATTATGATGATTCTATTCATATCTTAGATCCTATTTTGATTAATTTGGATGAAGAAGATACTCTTGATGATACTGATAATGTTAATGATGAATATGAGACTATTGACATTGACATTGATTTTCCAAATATTCTTTTATCTCAATTAACTCTTACACCTAGTATCGAACAGTGTGATTCTCAAGAGGATCCTTGTTTGGAACTGGCTATCATTCCTACTATATTGGATATAGTCCCTCTTGCGAGTTACCCACCTACCCTAAATGATATACAACAAGATGGGGAAAGTAGGGGACATGCTTGATCGGCTTGTCTTTCATGGTAGCTTTGTTATGTGTTTGCCTATTGTACTGTGCTTCTCCCATAATGTGATTGCTAAATGTTGTTAGATTCTTTTATATGATCCTTGTTACTTAGTTGGTACAAGGTGATGAAGGAATCAAAATTGTTGTTCAAATTCCTCTATATGTATCTCTATTCTTCTGTGTGTTGTTCAATGTTATGTTGTAACTGTGCTATTGTTCATAAATGTTTCCTTGTGTAATATGCTTGGATTTGAGATATGGTAGCACTAAATCTTTTTGGTCTCCATGTCATGGTCTGAAAAGATTCTCCTTCGTATATCTTACATAATCTTTCCTCCTTTATTATTGAAGTTCTACTTTGTTTGGGGAATGATGTCAATTCATTTTCAATAATATCATATATATATATATTATCTTATGGTCATACTGACCCCATGGTAGGTAGATCCCTTCCATGTTCTCTATATGTTTCCGTGATATTTCCCTTGATTTGTCTTCATCTGGGGGCATCTCGATGTGGAAATGTAATCAGTGGAGTTGTTTATGTTTCCATTAAAGCCATTGCTCCTGTTAAAGTGTCAACAATGACTTTAATGTGGGGGCATACACTCTCCTCACTTATTACACACATTCACTTATGAAAAATTTAAAACATGCTAAATCTTCTAAAGGTAATGCACATAAGTTGCTAAATCCTGAGGAAGATACGCACTTTAAATTTACTTTTCAACCTTTCTTTTTGGATTAAGAACTAATCCTTGAAGTATGGATTTATATTAGGATCTCTTGATTCCTCCAGTTTCAAGCACACATATATTTTTGATCCCTTCAGGTCAATAGTGTCCTTAACATTGGATCCCCCCTTTTTTTTTCTTTTTTTTTAATTCTTATGGAATAGAATATTCCTAAGAATAAATTTTTGATGGGTTGACTAGTGAGTAGCCACATTCACTAGGCGGTTCAATTCCATCTTTCCAGTTGTGCCTCTTTTTTCCTCTATGGTTCACAATGGGACATAAGTTCTAATTGGGCGAGGTAATCACACTTTTTTCTTTCTCTCTTTAGAGATATCTCTCTTATATGTGATCTAAGAGTTGATGAAGACTTGAGTCCCTAGGGGCTTGGGATTTCTCTTTGTCCCTTAGATTATGATAAGATTATCTTGTTATTTTTATCTCCTTTACCAAGAGATTGCATTGAGTCCATACTCTTGCTAAAGTGGGGGCTTAATGTATCATCTTAAAATGGAAGCACTTCCATGTTAAGAGTGTTTAGCCCTCCGAGTAAGTGGTTTGGGGTTATGTTAAGCACCTTGATTAGGTCTTTGCATGTATTTGGCTTTCTCCCCACTTTCCACTTCTTCTCCGCACTTGATTTCTCCATCCTAGGTGAAATTAGGGTTAAGGTCTTAAGGAATTTCTTGATTTTCCCTCTTCCATGGCCCTATTTTCTAGGTAAGATTAAGAAATGAGACCTCCTAGTCTTTCATCACATCAAACAAAGGATTTTCTATCTATTCCAGACATCTAGTCCTATTCAGATATCAATTTCCAAGTTTCTGACATCTCCTGGAACCTTTGCTACAGAACTTGGAAAAGTTAGGGTTTGAGGTCAAAGTTGACCTCAACCCTGACCAGGTCAGGGTTGACCTTGACCTTGACCTCTTCCTGCCAGGATTTCAAATTTTTAACTATGAGCAGTTTGGCTTTCAGGATAATTATTTCTCCGCCTCCGAGTCAGTTGTTTCGGGCTTTGAAATGGTAAATCATTTAATTGTATTTAATCAAGGTATATTTTCTAAAGGTGAGGACCTAATTGGGATTTAATTCTCCAAGGTGGCCCATCTAGAGGAGTGTGCCCTAGATCACTAGAAAAGGAGGCCTTCATCTCTCATTTTGGATCATCAAGTTTTCACATCACATCTCATCTCAAGCAATCAAGCATCTAGAGCTCTCAAGTGCAAGAAAGTCTTCAAGCATTCAAGTGTTCAAGCATTCATCCATCAAGGAGATCCATTGTTAGCCATTGAAGGATTCAATCTCTTTGGAGCCCCCTTGAAGATCAACCCTTCTCCATCCATTCAAGATTTCTCATATGCAAAGATCAAATCAAGATTGGTGTTGAAGATCAAATACCATTGATTAGAGACATCTTTCCATCCATTGAAGCATTCCTTCTTGTGGATTTGAGGATTTGAATCCTCTACAAAGACTTCAACATAAGCGAGGTGATTTGTTTCAATTATTTTGTTTATGCACAATATATTTTAATTCAATTTCAAGGTTAATTCCTAAACTGGGGTTTGACTAAGGAAAACCCCACATACAACCAAAAACTCCCATTTTCTTGTAGGTACAGGTGCAAAATCTCAGATCTGAGAGCGAATTTGGATACCCTTTTCGACAATCTTCTAGGATCTGCAAACAGAATCAGAATCAGACTTCAAATAAATAATGTGGTCTTTGACCTTTTAAAAGGTCAAAGTCGACCCATGTGAATTTGGAGAAAAGATTTCTGGGTTTTGTCCGCCTCGACATTTCCAGTTCAAAACAAGTGACAGAATCTTTAGAAAGTTCATACAGAAGCCAAAATTCAGCATTTTCCAGATCTGCCCTAATTCAAGATTAGTATTTGCACTTCAATTATTTCAATTTCAAGTATAACACATTCTACCTAGGGAAACATCAGATTTATTGTTTCTTTCATATTCTCCATCAAATTGATCAGTTTCTGCGTTAGCCTTTTAGGTTGATCAAATTGGATCTCCTTGTTGGGAATTTGGGTTTGAGAATAGATCTCATATTCCCCTTAAAACATTTGAATGAGGTTGAATACATTTTAACATCATTCAGGTAGCGACACTCCAATAATGGTCTATAATGTCCTTGAATTGCTAGACATTTTATTTCCTTTCTTTTTTGGCTTCAACAACATCTAAAATTTTTAAAGGTAGGAACATGATTAGCTTGAGAAAAAATGAACATGTAATACTCTTAAAAGTAAAGATAACATTATTCCTAAACTTATAGAGATAAAACATAATTAAGCCCTTATTTTTAAAAAAAAATAGCTACATATAATGATAAAGAAAAAAATCCTAAATAGGCCAACTCTTTAGAAAAGAAACACTCAAAATAATAGTTAGTAAAAGATGTGACCCAGTCAAAGTTTCACTATGTTCTTAATTATGTGACAAGCAATCTCAAATTTTGTAAAAGGTTTTGTCTGTAAGACACCCTTGATAGATTTTGCACTAAAAAATGTGTTGTAGTCGCATATGCCAATTGGATTTATGTTAACATATTCAAGTCTTATAGGAGCTCTATATTCATCTCGCATTAAGCTTACAAAGAATAAGAGAGAAATAAAACTAAAATATGTACAACAATTTTCCAATTAATTATAGTACAAAAGTGTTAGAGAATTTTTTATTCAAACAAACAATATTTTTACACAATAAAGTCATAAGGAAATAGAAAAAGATAAAAAAGAGAAAAATACACGAAAATGTAATAAGTATGACATAATGTAACATTGACATACTCTATAAAAATACATGTAAGAGAAACCTAAAATTCCCAAACAAGTATTGGTCAAAACTAATTACAAAATAAAAGAATGATTAATGTTTGATATGAGATCTACACTAAATAAAGAGGAAATTTTTAAATATAACTATTGATTAAAAAATGACATATTTTTCATTCAAAGCTCTATTATAGGCCAAGAATGCCTTCTAAATGAAGAATAATCTCTGTAAGGCATCTCCTAAAAATGACTATTCCATAGGATTCATGGTGGTCAATTTGAATCTTTATTCACTACCTCTTGTGTATGTTCTCCATAAATACAATACAAGACAATTTTCCATTCATTTATTTGATTCTCAAGTAGTCCAAGTAAATTTTATATTATTGCTTAGGAACCTTTTAAACACATTAAAAATAACACATCAAAGTTGTGAGTCATTAAATTAAACCTAGGCACATAATATAAATATATAAAAAATTCTCTAGGTACCTCGGGTTTGCCAAGTTCCAGTGGATATTCTCCATAGCCTAGCTATTCCAAGTGGTTCCCTCGGCTTTCTCTAGCTATTTCTCTAGCCAAGAAGGAGAATGAAGAAGTAGAAAATGTAGAGGATGGGTGGTCCCTCTAGGACCCCAATTCTAAGCCCACTAATGTATGGTGGGAGAAGGATGACAAAGGCCCACCACCTTCCTTGGCTATTGCTCTAGTTTCTTAGTGATTGGTTAGTTTGTTTTTTCTTCTAGGCTCTGCACATGTTTATGTTATTACTAACTTTTTGGATGTTACCTATGTGATGTTCATGGAGTGATCTCATTTCCTCATCTTTTTTTGTGAATTAGTGTAATTTTAATTAAATATTAATAGAATGACCTATTCATGAAAATAAATCTTCTAAAATAAAAATAAGATCATAATATTTGGTAATGCTATTTTTAGAAGTATATAAATTAGCACTTTAAAGTTACAAGAGTGATAGAAGAATAAGAAGAATGACATGTAAATATATCATAGAATTTATTTAAGAAAAAAATGTATCTTCTAAAGCACAAAACAAATGTATATTTAGTAATAATAGTCACAATACAATTACAAAAGCATAACCATAATGCAAAATATATGTTTTTCTCATATAGAGATGATCCAATAGCATATAACCCTAGAGTAAATGGTCTCTCTTAGTACCAACTTCAAGCAATGTATATAATACACGAGAGAGATCAAAACATAGAAACTAAAGTGTCTTTTTAAGACATTCAATGAACTCTCTAACTATGGTATTCAACTCCTCATAGAATAAATTGTGTATATTAAAAGAAATGGGAAGCTAACCTTGATAATATCTAGTGCCTTTACCTTTAACATCATTTCTTAATTGTGGTATATGATTGTTAATCCTATAGTTGTGCACCCTAACTTTGTGCTCAAAATCTTATGCAAAAATCTCAAATCATGCCAATTTTTTTACAACTTACATGGCAAGTCAACTACTTATAATAACTAAGATTTCAAAGCCACGTCATCAAATATCATCCCGCACCAGCATATGTCTTTTCAAGGTGTTTGGAAAAAATAAAAAAATAGTGTGACCAGTAGTTGTGCAAAAAAGATAGCCATACTTGAGTAGCTCATGTGGAATCACATGATTGATTGTTTTTTAGAATAAAGGATATGTTTCATTTAATTATAGGTAGTCATCACCATCAATATCAACATTAAAGTCAATCCTATTGGTGTAATTTTGTGAAAAATATTTGACATTAAATCAATGATTATAAGTATTACATTAACAAGTATAGATATTAAATCAACAACTACTATCACAACTATTCAAATCTATTCGGGAACTAGATCCTCATCCTTATTTACATGCACTCATTCAATGTATGTTGATTTCATTTAGAATACCTAATTAAAAGAAGAATAGTTTGAATATGTGAGAACAAGTTATCTTTCCAAACCGTGTGCAGGGTGGCTGCAAGAAGTTGGGTGCCAATTTTTTGCAAAAAGTGGAAGTGTTTTTCCTATTTTTCAAAATTTATCTGAATTGATCTCAAAATTTGAGGCACTTAGAGATTGAATCTCGGAAAAATTCACTAATAGAAATTGTAGTACTTGGAGTCTACTTTTCAAATATATAATTTATTTTAATACCCACATGGTATAAATTATGTTTTGATAGGCATATTTGAAAACCACTTTTTCAAAATGCCTATTTCAGGACCATACCACATCCGTGTACGACCACCATATTTTGACACTAATAAATGAATTTTTTTAAATCCTTTTTAGGGAAGATACCTAAGACATAGAATATTGATGAGAATATTTTTTCTTATTTTTTTGTTTTGTAAATTATTTTTTATTAATTTTTAATTAACAATAAAGCTTATTTTTCAAACCTCTCGTGTACGGCCACCATAATTTAATATAATTTTTCTTTTTTTCAAAAATTCTTGTTTTTAAATTCAAAAGAATTGAATCTAGATTGATGACATATAATTTATTTTTAAAAATACTTAAAAATTATAATGTTATTAAAGTTTTAGTGAGTCTCACTATTTTACGTTTATGTACCACTATGAACTAATAAATAATGTAAAAATAGTAAAAATAACCATATTATTATGAAATTTATATTTTTAGAATTGTGATAGTGAGATCTTTAATCGGTTTTTGTTTTGTCAAAAAAATGATCCAGAAGGGCTTCAAAAAATTACGGTAAGCCCTAAAATTTTTATTCCAATGCCTTAGCCAAAATTTTGGAGGCTAAGGCATAGGCTTGGTCTCACCAAACCTATCCCAAACCAAAAACTGAGGTAGAGTGAAAACTCCCACGTGCATATTTTAAGAAACGGGCAACTGTTATTTAAATTCAAAAAAGGGGCACCCGTTTCATAAATTTCAAAATATGTGTTTATAAAAACATTTTAAATGAAAAAAAAAATTAAAAATTTTTTTAGAAAGGGGTACCCGTTTTTCAAAAAATGGGTGCCCGTTTCTGGAAAAATGAGTACCCATTTTTTGAATTTCGGATCGGATGTCCGAGCCTAAAACGGGTGCCCATTTCAAGCGGCGCAAATTTTCAAGCCACGAACTTCCGCGGAATTGGTACCCAACTTTTTGCTTCTACCCTGCAAGTGAATTCAATAGAAGACCTTCATTATCACTTGACTTATGATTATTTTATTACAAGTTCTATTCTAAATCATATTCATATTTAATGTCTCATTCACATCTAGCAGTGAGTAGTGTCGTAACCTAATCACACATTGCCCATCAAAGATGTGACCCCTATATATTCTCTAGCTTGGACCTCTTGTTTTTTCTTTCTTGGTAGCTCTAGTATTGATAACTTAAGGTCCTTAGCAATTATAATTGAGAAGTGGCACGTTCTGGTCTAAGCCTTCAATCATGATTAGCATCCTGCCTTTTATGATTTGAATTTGGAGGTGTTCCCTCATTTTAATTTTTACGTGGGCCAATATGGTTACAGGTCTTTTGAAACCCCTATTTTTGACATTCCAAGTTATTGATGAGCATGGAGAAGGCATCAATCAAAAACATCCTCCTATAATAGATCAAAGGAGACCTGAATCTAGTGATAACACTAAGTTTAAGTAAGGAGTAAGTGAATTCCCTGATTTTATCAAAGCCCTTAATGGAAGAGGTATTAAATTAGAAAATTGGAATATCAAAGAAATGAAGTATAACCATGAAAGGTTTGAAAATAGTGAGAAATTTTACCATGGTACTATCTTGAAAGAGCAACACTTGGCCTCCAAGAAATTCCTTGGATGAAAATCTTCCATAGAGCTAGATTAAGCTCCCCAACATTTTGCAACACCGTGAAAACATTAGGGTTTCAACATCTTAGAAAACCTAAGATCAATGACATACAAAAATAACCTAGATCTAACTATTACACAAGAATCATCACAAAAATTAAATGATTACATCCATATTAGATACATCTCAATCTTGGTAAACCGTTTATAGATCCGTGTAAACTATTTGCATAGAGATATGTTACATTTCTAATTACTATTGTTAGAATAACTGAGAGGGGGTGAATCAATTATCCACAGTCCCAAATACCAAATGTAAAACTTCAAAACAAACTCATCTTATTCTCCAGCTCAATAAACAATAATACGAAACTATCTGTACTTTTACTGATTACTAGTTAATTGCTCATAGTGATTACCAACCAAATTAGATATGCAATATGTAATTTATGAAAATCAAACAATCACCACAATAAACACATAACACAAAAGATTTAACTAGGAAACCCTGGTAAGAGAAAAACCACCTGGGACCGGTAACCCAAAATATTTTCATTCTTCTGAAGTGAGCTCGGTGAGGAGCCAACCCTGTTAAAGGTTAGAAAACACATTGTAGGGTGTGACCTTGTTAGAGGATTTAACACTAACATTTATCGTCCAACCAGCATTCACTATGGGGTTGATAGGATAACAATGTACATTCTATGAATGAGATATAAGACTTTCAAGTCTACTTGGTTAAGAGATTTTATCTTATTACAATGGTTACACTATAATAGCAGGTGATCTGAATATAATACAACTTGATTTGCAAATGTCTAGATCTATTCTTTAGCTCATAAAAATCTCCTGATCAATATTCCTATTCAATTCATCAACATTTAGTAACTTACTGTCCCTTGGTAAAAGCTCTCTGACACTCGGTTAACTCCGTAGTTTGGTTCTCCTTTAACCAGTATGATCAGGCATGTATGAAGCTTGTTCATGTGATATCTCTGCAATTTCCTTCTTCTGGCATTCTTTTCATTGTGAAACCCTAGTCTCTTAAATAGACAAGTAAACTATTTTCTTTTCATCTATCAAATTTTGCCACTTAATATCCTTCGTTGATTTTGCCACCTGTGTCAGCTAAACTAATCATTTATTTCTTTTGTCCATATTTGGTTAACAAAGAAATGCATCAGTGAACACAAGGTCGGTTGATACTATGCTCGGTATACACTACACTGCTCGGTATATATACTCGAATGCTTCATTAACAGATCAAACTGCTTTGTAACATTTTGCTTCTATCTTCATAACAGATTAATGCAACATAATCAAGTCAACAATATGAAGTCATAGACTCATCAATAAGTTACCAAGAGTATTCCTTATCCTCATTTGTCATATCCATCCTCCTCAATGTAGATACTTTGGTTCCTCCTCTTTCTCTTCTCTTCTCTTCTACAAATGTGTTAGATATTTGCAACTACCATGATAAGTACTATCAAAACTAGTTGACATCAATGACAAGATTAAAATGATTCAATTATCTTACATAACACTTCAGTGCTTGGTGATCTCCAATCACTTGTAGTTCTTCAATCGTGTTCTCGATCAGTTGTAGTTCATCAATCTCTCCCTTTGGCATTGATAGAAACACAAGAAATATGAAGTATACCATATACATACCAACCATGTATTCTACAACTCTATAAACAAATTTTGTAGCTTAGTATAAGCTCTCCCTAGCTTAATATGTTTAATCACTATGTTACATGACAACATTGTAAGTGTAGACTATGTTCTGCAGATATGATCTTTGCAGTTCTTAGATTCCTTCCATTCTCAACAACTGATCTTCAACATTCTCCCTGACTTTCTCAGATATTCTCACCCTTAGATAGATGTTCCAATATTCTCCTCGGTTGTCATACCTGTTATCTCTCCCTTTGATAACAATTCTAAAGAAACACATAAACATATAGCTCTATAGTAGCCATGTAACTATCTGCTATCTAGTTCCTTTACTATATGCACCAAATGTATCTCTGTATACTGATGTGGAAATTTGTGTTCCTAAAATCTTTCACAACATTAGATAGAATACAAAGTGTGAACTATTCTCCATCAACATGAATGACCTTCTAATAAGATTAGGCTGATGCAACCACTAGATCACATTGGTGACCAGTAGATAGGGGACAAACCCCAAGTCTAGTCCTCATGTATTCAAATGTATCCTTTGGTAGAGGCTTGGTAAATATGTCTGCAAGTTTCTCTTTAGTTGTAACAAATTCTAGCTTTACTTGATTCTCTTGTACTTGTTCTCTTAAGTAGTGATACTTGATAGATATGTGATTTTTTTTTGAATGCATCACTAGATTCTTTGAAATGTTTATAGCACTATTGTTATCACAATATATAATCACCGGCTCAATGATTACCTCATTCAAACCTTCCAACACTTGATTAATATATGCAATATTTGAACAGTTTGTAGCAGCAGCAGCATACTCTTCTTCATCTGTAGATTGGGAAATACAAGACTACTTCTTACTTGTCCAAGTAACAAGTCTTTCACTGAGGAAAAATGATCCATCAGTTGTTCTTTTTCTATCATCCACAGTTCCAGCCCAATCAGTGTCAGTGTAGACTCTTAGTTCAAATTTTCCATCCTTAGGATACCATAATCCATAATCCTCTATTTTCTTTAGGTATCTTAAGATTATCTTTGTAGCAACCATGTGTGACTCCCTAGGATTTGCAGAAAATCTTGCAACAATCTCCATAGCATGAGCAATATCTGGTCTACTATGCATTACATACATTAATTTACCAATCATAGATCAGTACAGTGTCTGGTTCACCTCTATAGTTTCATCATCTTTAGTCAGTTTGTAGCCTATGACCATTGGTGTTCCGATTTGTTTAACATCTTTCATGTTGAATGTTCTCAGTACTTCTTTGATATACTTTGATTGTGTGATGAATATCCTATCATTCTGTTAAATAACCCATAGTCCTAGAAAGAACTTAATCTGTCCAAACATAGACATTTCAAATTCTTTTATCATCTCATCAGCAAATGATTTACATATGTGATCTTGTCCTTCAAATATAATATCATCCACAAATATTTTGGCAATCAGGATAGTATCATTTCATTATGCTTTCATGTACAGATTGATGTTCTCACTAGTTCTAAAAAATCCAATACTTAACAAATAAATATGCAGCCTTTCATACCAGGCTCTTAGTGCTTTCTTTAAACCATATAAAGCTTTATGTAATCTACATACCATATCTTTCTTGTCTGGATCAACAAACCCTTCTAGTTGTTCTATGTAGACTCCTTCTTCAAGTATCCTATTTAGAAATGTAGACTTAACATCCATTTGATAAACTTTAAACTTGTTGTGTGTTGCATCGGCCAGTAACATTCAAACTCCTTCTAGTCTAGCAACAAGTGAAAAGGTCTCACCATAATGAATTCCTTCCTCCCATGCATATCCCTTGCAAACTAGTCTGGCTTAATTCCTTGTAACCTCTCCATTTTCATTTAGGTTGTTCCTGAAGATCCTCTTAGTACTGATTAGATTCTTATCTTTAGGTCTAGGTACTAAGGTCCATGTCTTATTTTTTTTCTATTTGTTCAATCTCTTCAGTCATTGCATTTATCCATTCATCATTCTCCAATGCAACTTTAACATTTTTTAGTTCAAACTCACAAACTAAGCATGTACCTTGTCTTGAATTATTTCTTGTTTGCATGCCAGCTTGCTTGTCACTAATGATTTAGTTCTTAGAATGATGTCCCCTAACAAATCTTCCCAGTACCTGATCTCTTATTTTTTGTTCATCCTATTCATGTTCAATTTCTTGCTCGGTAGCCTCTTCTTGATCGTCAATGTTCCTTTCCTGTTCCTTGGCATTGCTTTCTTGATGCCTGGTTGACACAGTCTATGGATTTGGTTGGTCCCTTCATCACATTTTGAGTTAAACTTTTCATTTCTTTCATCTTTCAGAATAAAACATTTTCTACCAAATATCCTACAATAACTTACAGTCAGTTTGTGACCAAACCATAACTCATAGGGTGTTTTGTTAGTGTCCTTGAATTGTACTTGGTTCAGAACATAAACATCTATGCTAACTATCTCTCTCCAGTATGTCTAAGCCATATTCTTCTCTATCATGAGTGTCCTTTCACAATCAACAATTGATCTATTCCTCCTTTCAGCAATGCTACTCTGTTGAGGTGTTCTCGGTGCAGAAACCTGTCTTTTAATACCATGCTCATTACAATAGTTAGTAAATTCATTAGAAATAAATTCACCACCTCTGTCAGATCTTAAGCATTTCAATTCCTTCCCAGTTTCTTTCTCTACTTTTTATTTATACCATTTAAACATTTTAAATGCCTCTAATTTTTCTTTTAAGAACATCACAGTTATAAATCTAGTATAATCATCAACAAACAGAATGAAATACCTATATCCATAGTAGCTCTGTGTTAGATCATGGGACCACATAGGTCAATGTGAACTAGCTCCAAAATTCTCTTTGTTGAATAATATTTTCTCTTAAAACTAGATCTTGTCATCTTACCTTTCTGACATTGATGACACATTACATGATCCGGCTTTATTAGGCTAGGCAGACCTCTAACCTTTTTCTTTCTACTGATCTTGATCATGTTATCAAAGTTTAGATGACATAACCATTTATGCCATAACTAGGCATCCTCATCTTTCATAATTAAACAAAAATACTTATCATTATCAAGATAAAACAAGTTACCTTTCGTTTGTGCTCGTGTTCCAACAAGTTTTCATCTTTCATCAAATATCTTTATTGTATTTCTCTCAAAAGCTACACGGTGGCCTGAATTGTTAAGTTGTGCCACAATTAGCAAATTATAATTTAGTCCTTCAACCCAATAAGCATTATCACATTTGATTTTATTATTTATTAGTAAAGATTCCTTTTCTCTAACCATACAAGGTGTATCATTACCCATTTTTATAGATCATCCATTATATTGCTCGAGATGATCACATTTTTCTTCATCACTGGTCATGTGATGGGTACAACCATTGTCAATGATCCATGTATCATTTTTATTAACCTTAGAGATAATATTTTTCTCTACATACCTTTCTTCTTCCGCGGGATCATCCTTCATTGCAACAAACACTACTTCCAGATCATATGTGTCGGTCTCGGTATCATTCTCTTTAGCAATGTAACATACCTTTTTGCCTTTATCATTTGTTGTCTCAGTTGTCTCTATTGTAGTGTCAATAACTCCTATTGTTTCTTCTCTCATAGCTTCCTTCACTAGATCAATCCTTGTTTGTATCATCTTCCTTCCTATTTGGACATCTAGCAGCAATATGACCAACTTCTTTATAGTTAAAACATGCTAAAGTTAATTTACCTCTATATCTACCTTTTCCTTTAGGTAACCTCCTAGCCATAAGAGCTTCAAGCTCATCATCACTATTACTATCATTAGCATAATTATTGCTTCTACTACTAGATTTACCAATCTTTAGAGAAGTCATGAAAGAAGACTCAATAGATGGTACAACACTATTGTCAAAGTTATCCAGTTCAAAAGTTGTAAGCTTATCAATCAGACTATCAAGAATGAGTGTACTGCTAGGTGCAGATCTCATTTCATGTATTGTAGATATTCTGATAGTATAAATAGGCAATAGGGTTCTCAGAATTTAGCTTACCACTATTTCTTCAGAAATGAAACCTCCAGATCCTCTCATAGAATTAACTACTTCCTTTATTCGGTTTGTGTACTGCACTATATTCTCTCCTTTCATTTTCATATCATCGAATCTTCCTCTTACACTTTCAACTCTGGCTCTTCTGACATTTTCATCACCACTATAAACTAGAATAAGTTTATCCCACATGTCCTTTGAGGTAGTACAATCCTTGACATCTTCAAATTTGACATCTATAAGAGCAGCAATAATCTCCATCATGCTAGCATTGTGCTCATGTCTACCTCTTAACTGGTCTAGAGTCAAAGGTCCTTTAGGAGGTGCTAAGTAGCCATTGTCCAATAGGGTAAGGGAAGAATTCCCAATTCTAGATATATGAATTTTCATTCGGCTTTTCCATATTGTGAAATTATCCTTGTTTAGCTTTGGTACTTCCTTCTTATACATTTTGTGATCTTTCAGTTGAAGTCCTTAAAACTCTGTTCCAAGAAACCAATGCTCTAATACCAATTGTAAGAATAACTGAGGGGGGGGGGTGAATTAGTTATCTACAATCCCAAATACAAAATGTAAAACTTCAAAACAAATTCAGCTTATCCTGCAACTCGGTAAACAATAATACTAAACCATCTATGCTTTTACCGATTACTAGCTAATTGCTCATAGTAATTACCGACCAAATCAAATATGCAATATGTAAAGTATGACAATCAAAAAAGCACCACAATAAACATATAACAAAAAATATTTAACGTGGAAACCTTGTTAAGGGAAAAACCACCTAGGACCAGTAACCCAAAATATTTTCACTCTTCTGAAGTGACCTCGGTGAGGAGCCAACCCTATTAAAGGTTACAAAATACATTGTAAGGTGTGACCTTGTTAGAGAATTTAAAACTAACATTTATCATCCAACCAACATTCACTATGGGGTTGACAGGATAACAATGTACATTCTATGAATGACATAGAAGACTTTCAAGTCTACTCGGTTAAGAGATTTTATCTGATTACAATTGTTAAACTGTAATAGCAGGTGATTTGAATATAATACAACTTGATTTGGAGATGTCTAGATCTATTATTTAGCTCATAAAAATCTCTTGATCAATATTTATATTCAATTCATCAACATTCAGTAACTTACTATCCCTTGGTAAAAGCTCTATGATGCTCGGTTAACTTTGCAGTTTGGTTCCCCTTTAACCAGTATGATCAGGCATACATGAATCTGTATCATCTTAAAATGGAAGCACTTCCATGTTAAGAATGTTTAGCCCTCTGAGTAATTGGTATGGGGTCATGTCAAGCACCGTGAATTGGTCTTTTCATGGATGTGGATTTTTCCCCCTATTCTACTTCTATCTCCACCCATTTCTAGCCTTTTTTCTGGCACCTAGTCCTGATAATTTGAAATCTATCACTTCAGGGTCAAAGTCAACCTTCTGGGTTAAAGTTAACCTCACCCCTGACCTAGGGTGGATTTGACCTCACCCTTGACCTAGGATAGAGTTGACCTCACCCCTAACCTATAGTGAAGTACACCTTGACTTTGACCTTGGGTCAAATTTTCAAATTCTGGAGGCTTCAGAATGTTGGGTTTCAGAAAGTTTCTTTTTCCCGCCTCTGGGTCAGCCATCTCGGGTTTCAGAATGGTAAATCCTTAATTTCATTTAATATGGGTACATTTCTAGTAGTTAAGGTTAATTGGGATTTAATTCCCCAATGTCGGCCTTCTCTAGAGGTTTGTGCCCCAGATCACTATAAAAGGAGGCCTTCCTCTCTCATTTTATCCATCAAGTTTTGTGAGAACATCTCTCAATCAAGTTTTCATGCTCAAGCACACTCAAGGAGACATTGGTGATCCAGAAAGCATTCATTCAAGAAACCTTTCATTCAAGCATTCAAGAAATCACCCTTTGCTCCATTCAAGTTCTCCATTGAAGATCAAGGATTTAACCATTCAAGCCTTTGAAGGGATTTGGTTCAAGCACTCAAGATTCATCATTCAAACCCTAGATCTAGCCATCATGATGGTTTGATCTTCCTTCAAGATCCTTCAATTCATCTTCAAGATCCATTCATACTTCCCTCAAAGTGGATTCCAAGCATACAAACATGAAGGTTTAGATTTACATTGGTTAATGTTATGTCTAAGCTTTCATATTAACATACTTGATTACATTTCAAATATAATTGCATATCTATTGAATTTCATAGCTTCATTCTTAGATCTACTTATATTACTTACTAGCATTCTCCATTTCAATTTCAATATTAAGGTTGATTCCAAATTGGGGTTTGACCAAGGCAAATCCCCCCAAACAAACAAAAAATCCATTTTTATTCCAGGTACAGGTGCAGAACTGCAGATCTGAGCTTAGATTTGGATACCCTTTTTGGTAAACTTTCGAGAGATGGGAACAAAGTCAAAGTCAACCTTTAGAATAAAAATGTAGCCTTTAACCTTTTATGAGGGTCAAAGATGACCTCCCTTAGAATTGGAAAAGATTTATGGGTTTTGTAGATCTCACAGTTTCGGTTCAGAATCATGGAAATCAATAGTTTCTGAGACTGTTTGACAGGGTTTTCAGCAGGTTTTTTTTGGAGGTAAGTACCTTTATCTCTTCATTTCAGAATTAGTCATTTACATTTACTTTCCATATCAATACAATTCAAATGTAAGTGTAAAATATTAGTTTTGGGGTCTCTTTTATGTGCAAACCATTGTTCTAGGACCCTATCCATATTTTATCCTTTACATTTTGGTGAACCCAACATACTTACTCTCCTTTCATTTGTGGAATTAGATACCCTATTGTGTTTTGTGCTGTTAGATTTCCTTTATATTATCTTTTTGATGTTAGATTTTACCTTTGTGTTAAATCTTGCATGGTAATTAGATTTTAAAAATACAAAAAAAATTGCAAAATTTCTTTCAAAATACAAAAATATTTACTTTTTTTCATGCTTGTAGTATTACTTTGTGTTCAACATGTATGATTTTTGTTTTCAATACTTTGATAAGGTCTTTCTTACACAAGGGGATAGATCCATTAATGAGGTACATGGAAGTGAGGACGAAAATTGTTTGAATGTGATCTCCATTGATCCTATTCCTATTTCACCCTCCTCCACAACCTCTTCAATTGACCTTTACAAAGATGAGTTAGGGATTGATGTTAATTCTTCTCCTAATCTATGTCTTTTTAATGAGCCTATTTTACAATACAATTTACATTCTTTCCCCTTTAGGGATGAACCTTTGGATGTTGATTACTCATTTCCTCATAGAACCATTGTGGATAATCTTCCTATTTGGGATGAACCTTTGGATTTGGATATTGATTACTCTCTTCCTCATGAAGCCATTGTGGATAATTTTTCTTTTTGGGACAAACCCTTGGATAAAGACATTGATTTATACCCTCCTTGTGAAGAATTTTTGACACAAAAGGATGACATATTCTCTAAAACACACTTCCCTTATGCGAAAGAAGATGATATTATAGGTGATTTACCTCCATTTGAGATTCCTTCTAAAGAATTAGAGGAGAATGATATGAATTCCCTTAATGCTCTCCCTCTTAGTGGTGATCTTATAGAGAATCAAGATCCTACCTCACAACATTGTTACCATAGTATTACTTATATCCATTCAAAACCTTTTCCAACTGTGGTTCCAAGTGTTCCTTCAGTTGTGTCTTCCATTCATATCACTTCCTACACTTTTACTAGTGTTCCTAATCTTCCTAATCCTAATCTGATTCCTAATTCTTCATCTTCTATTTGTTCCCATGCTTATGTTGAGGTTCAAACTATGGTTCATGATGTAGATGTGCAAAGATTCTTCAAAGTATCTTCTCCTTATAATCTGATCCATAAAGATAAAAGAAAAGAAACTTCTCCTTTAATATTTCTTCATAATTTCACCCCTCACTCTGATATAACCTAGATCTTTTTAACCTCTAGAATTGGGGGCAAGAGGTATATTTCTTCCTATCTTTTAGAATCCATTATGTTCCTTCTTTGAGCTTAATTGATTATTCTTTCATTTATCTCGATGGTTTCTATTATGATAGATTTCCATCCATTGCTCTCTCCTATTATTCAAGATATTTCTTCTAGGACATGTGTTTTGCAAAGGTATCCCTTGCCTTTCATCCCTAGGGGTCAAGGTTCTTTCCTCTCTCTCTTTGTTTAGGGAACTACTTTCTTTAGCTTAGTGGTATTTGTTTATATTGTAATATTATTTCATCATATTGATAGATGTTTTGACTATGGATAACCTTCTTAAATGAGAAGTTGTTGTCCTAAGTCATCATGTCTTCCCTATGTTGAAAATTATGTTTTCTATAAACTCTTACCCTTGCTTTAGTGTTAGAGTTGTTTCCCTCATTCCAAAGATTCCTCTTCCTCTTATTTTACAGGGTGCTTGATGATTGAATCTTTGTTCCTGCTTGATTTATCTTTGAAAGATGATATTTTATCTAAAGCACTCCTATATGATGGGGGTCTTGTTGATAAGATCTATTTCATTTGAGGATCCTTTTCCATTAGTGGCATATCCTTTTCATGATTATCTATACTCTTGGATGAAGGGGTCAATATCCCTCACTAAGAATATGGTATACATTGTTGCTAAACAAGATATCTCCTTGAATTGTAAATTAGGTATCCTCTTCCATCTTTGTTCCTACACTTGGGGGGAAAGGATGCCATCTCCTTCTTTTCTGTCTTTCCAGGATTCACCTCTTTCCTTGGTTAAGCAGTATCTATCTATTATGTGATATCCAATCATACATGAAAATTTTGGTTTGCATTGAGGATCTATGTCCTTGATAAAAACCTCTTTTATTGTTTGACATTGGGTTTCCATGGTTGATATATCTCTCACCTTGGAAACTGAATAATGTGCTATCCCTCACAAGGGTTACCTTTTTTCACTTCTTGCATGATATCTCTTTGCATTTGTCCCTTCCATGGCCTCATAGGAGCTATGACCTTCTTGGCTTGGACTGGGTGTTGTTTGTGGATATTGCCTTGATGTTGAAGAAGGATTTATCCATGTTCTTTCCTTACCTTAACATGTCAAAATAGTATGTTTTTACCATATTAAGGAGGGAGGCATGTATAGGGTCTCCCTTGTACTATAGTTATTTATTTATTTATATGCTAAATCTCAGAAGGTAACATACATAAGTTGCTAAATCCTAAAGAAACATGCATTTTCAATTCCAAATATGCTAAATCTTGGAAGGTAACCCACATAAGTTTCTAAATCCTAAAAAGACACGCATTTATTGTTAATCTCTATTGAGAATTCAAGGTTGTCATTAGTATCAAAGGCTATCAAAGAGATCGGTCGGGCACTTACATTGAGTTAGTTAGTAACTAGAAGCAAGAAAAATTGGTCGGTAAAGCTTACACACCGAGCACTACATAATTTATTGAGCACCAGTAGACACTGACACTAATAGATAGTAAACACCGAGCATCATAGTAAGCACTAAGTAGTTTACACAGTGTTTACCGATGATCACAAGAAACAACATAGTAATCAGAAATGGCACATTCTTCTATGAAAATGGTTACAATAGATCATAAAATGGATTACCAAGATCGAGGAACATTTATTGTAATGATATTCATTAAATTTAATGTATATCTTATTGTTATAGTTGATCTAGGATATTTTACACTATAGATCTTAGGGTTATGATTATGTATTGTAACCTAATTTTGTTAAAGAAACAAAAACATAACACTATATATTTTGTGTGTTCGCATCACTTTTTGTAAGAACTGATTTATGAATCAAGGAGCACTTGAAGCTATTGCCTAACTTCAATTCAATCAGTTAACAAAGCAGAACATAGTACAAATGTTATTAGATTAAGAAGAATTAGGGTTGGCTACCGAGTAGATTCAGAGTAGAGATTCATCACAGTTAAGGTGATATTTTATGAGCACTTATAGATCTATTTTAGACAATTGAGTTGTCAACTAGTAGATAATTTCCTATTGCTTTCTGACAATTGTAATAGAGTTTTGGATAAATCTCTTAACCGAGTAGACTTAAAAGTCTTATGTAAATCTCTTAACTAAGTGCACACTTCATTAGTGTTGTTAAAATCCTATAACTAGGTAGATCTAGCTGATCTAACATATTACTCCTAATAGGGTAAGATCACCAGAAGTGATCAAAATTTTTAGCCCTAATAGGCAAACCTTTTCTATCTGTAGTAGTGAAGAATTTGTGGGTGTCATCCCCACCGTAGTTTTCACCTTCTAACAAGGGTTTCTGCATTACCAAAGTACTTGTGTTTTGTGATTGTCATATTGATTTCATGTTGTTTACTTACATAAGTTAAATGGGTGATTGATTCATGCAATTAGATTCAAGTTATTTTGGTTGGTTATCACTATTTATAGTTTTAGATCTGAAAGGTTTACAAGTGAAGTTTTTGAAGGCACTAATTCACCCCTCCCCTCTCAGTACCTATCTCTCCTAATTCCAAAAATTCATATAAGAGCATAGTTCTCTTGTTGAATAGTTTAACCACTGAAGGGTAAAGATCTAAGTCATGGAAAGATATAAGCTTGACAAGACTATCAAGAATCAGAAGATACAGATGCAGATGTTTGTGGAGCAGTATAAACAAGTTAGGGAAGAACTGAAGAAATTACTGGTTCAAAGGAAGAACCTTCCCATTCCATAAAATGAAATTGGTTATCATGAAGGACCTATTGATGATATATTCAATCATATTGGATCTAGTTTTGGAAGCATCTCTGATGTATCTGAAAGCATAATTACTGATTTATCTGAAAACAATCAACATCTATCTGAAGAAGTGAAAGCACTTCAAATTAGTCAAGAATCTCAGATGGTGAGAATGGTGGAAATCATGAACAATGCTAGACAAGTTGAACAAGATCAGAATCTAGCTATTGAAGACCAAAGACTAATGACTAAACAACTTCAATCAAAAGAAAATGAGATACAGAGACTCACCGATCATCACTTTCAAGTATCAAATCAGATGATGACTGTTAATCAAGAAGTGAACTGAGTGAATGGAGAATTATCAAGAAGACTTGAAGATGTTGCAATACTTAGAGAAGATAATGAAAAACTGAGAAATGAGATAAAGATATAAAAGAAACATAATGAAATGATGAAGATAGCTGAAGATAGTTCTAAAAAGAGTGATGACTTCCTGACTAATCAGAGAAGATTTGGAAGTAAAGCCAGTATAGGCTACACCGGTAAAGGAGAATCATCAAAAAAAGTTGAAAAGGTCAACAGCAATCAAAACCAAAGACCTAAAGTGTTGCCATGTTATCATTGTGGAAAATTGAGACATACATCTAATGTGTGTAGAAGCAAAGCACAAGGTAAACCTCCTGTAACTCCTAACTTTAATGGATACTGTTACTACTGTGGAAAGTTTGGACATCCAATTTATGAGTGTGGACCTAACCAAAATGATATTGCTAAAAATACTACTATGGAGAAAATATTCTATACTTTTAATAAGCATGGACACACTAGAAGGGAGTGCAAGGTGAAAATGAAACAAGTCTAGACACCTAAGGAGAAACCACAATGCATGCCATATCTACCAAAGAGACAAGGTAACACTTATGTTTGGGATTATAATACATGGACTAATTGTGTTGTATGTGGTTGGTATGGACACATTGCAGCAAATTGTTATAGAAAGAGTTAGATTGGACAATCAAGAAGCTAGACAAACACTAGGATGGCTTGTATGCATTGTCATAAGGTTGGTCATTTAAACAAAAATTGCAGAAACCAAGCACCGGATGAAAACCATATATTTGAGAGTGGATATACTATTGCAGATATCATGAAGTTAAGGAACACTATGTGGAAGAAGGCATCTAATGAGAATGTTGAGTCAAGTAACACTATCGATGAAACCTCATCCACTAGATTGGGTGACATCAGTACCTCCACTTAAGATGACAAAGGTATGTATGGAAATGACATTTCAAAATGATCACATTTTACATATAATTCCTAATATACGATGTACAAATACCAAATCTACATGAATAAAGATGCATTATGGTTTATGTGTTATGAGCTAACAATATTATATAGTTGGTAAAAGAAAGACCGAGAGTTGGTTACCCATCCATAATCACTATACAAGGTTAACTGGACAACAGTGCAAACTGACGAAGAAATCCTATGTTAACCAAGCAGATAAAATTGTAGACATCACCGAGTTGACAGATGTTTCATACAAAAAGTTAGGTCACACATTTAATGCATGAAAGTTGCAGAGTGATATCAAAAAGTCTATAAATACACACGAAATAGAGTTCATTGTTACATTGCAATTTTGAAGAATCAAAGTTTCATAGAGAAGAGTTCAAGCTAAAGATTTTTTAGAAAGATTCAAAGCTACTATAGATCAAACCGACAACATTGTTTGACAACTCTAAGTACATTCATTTTATACCAAACACTTGTTATCCTACTACTTGCCGAAACCCTAGAATCAATTTATGTCATCAACATTGTCTGCAAGAAAATCACAAAATATTGAGGAGGAAGTAGAACTAATCATTAGGGCAAATTTCACCAAAGATAAATTCAAACCACACCCTAAGGTTGCAGCTCAAATGGATAATATGGGCACTTTTTCAAGCATACTAGATAGGGTTTTATTGACAAAAGACGTAAGAGCCTATATACATTGAAAAATCGGAGAAGTGGGAGATTTTGAGACTATTACTGCATATCAACATGTTTGTGGGCTAGATGGAAAATTAAAACCTGAACACAAGAAGATTGAGGAATCATGGTTATCTTGCTTCACATACTACCCACAATCATTCAGTACAGACTGGCTAAGAATCATGTTGAGCAGATTTCATGCTGATAAAATTCAAGAAAGTACCAATGGAATTTTCTTGTCCATTACCAAAGAAGTTGGATGACAAGATTACTGAAAAATGGGTTATTGCACTAGATACCGAGAAAAGGAAAAGAGGGAGATCATTAGTTTAGGCAGCCCCACACCTAAGTTATGGAGAAGTTAGTGAATACATGGCTAAACAACAAGCAAGATTTATAATCAAGAACTGAGTCATGATGATAATGGATGAAAATGTGGCTGATATGGATATCACAAGTGATTCCTTATGGACATCAATTCTGAAAGCCAAATAAAAAGCTGAGCAAGAAGCATTCCAAAAATTATCTAAAAAGAGACAAAATTCCAAAGGTAAAGGTATTTACATTGATGATGAAAAAGGAAAGAAGTCTAAGGACACCAGTATATCAGTTACCGAGGTAACTGATATTACTAAGAAAAAGGAAGAGATAATTGTTTCACAGGATGCACCAGATCCAGTAGAGATCCAACTGCATAAGAAAACTGATGACGATGTACTCATTGAGGACATCACAAATGGTGATCCTGATGATAAGGATGATGCAGATGTCAATATTGCACCAAATCAAGATGAAACACTAAACACTGATATTATATTCACATCTTTACTGGGTAAGCTTCCTGTACTTGCAAAAGTAGTTGAAATACTTTCACAAGTACAACCTGATGACTCACATCCAAAGAAAAAAAAGGACGCAAGAGCTTGAGAAACCTACAGATACAAATGAGCATAACAAAATAGAGGCACCATCTACAGAAACCAAGGAAATAGAAGAGACAAAGGCAACTGAGGTGAACCCACCTGACACTACATCTGAGGCTCCCACTCATTCAACCGAGACACCAGCCACTGACGAGCAAAAAAGGAAGAAAATGTGTCAACCAAGAAGGATACTCTGAAGAGTGGAGATAAAACTATTATTGTTATTAAGAAGAATTTACCTCTCACACCAACTTGAAAGAGGAGTCATGGGAAAACCTCTTGGAGTCAGTGAAGAAAACCCACCAACACTATTAGGAATGAATGCAAAATGAGTGCATGAAGAGTTTTTGATGTATTGAGATATTGTTTGGATATGTTTGTGATCATTCTGTAGTAGTGGAGTGTTGCATTCATGACTGGATTGTCATTGATGTCAACATAGTGATAATTCAGTGAATTGATAGGGAAACAGAGGACTGTTTTGATCATAAATAATTCTATATTGAAGATTGGCTTATGTAGAGTTAATGGAAGATAGAAAATAATGATATTTATCTTTAGTTAATAGCGCAAGTCCTTATCTATTGTGGATTGAGAGATAAAGGTGATTTAGTAAAGTTCAATGACAGACAAGTAGACAGAGTACCTGATGGAAGATATTTTTGTAAGTAATTATTCTGATGAAATCAGACTTTGTAGAATTTAATATATTATCTTTAGGATATATTTGAGCTATGGTTAATAGCACATAAATATTGGAGTTCATATGAATTAGTTACAAGCTTTTTGGTGAAGACAGTATATCAGAACAGTGTTCCTGAAGAGCAGTTTTGGTAAATTGACTATATCTTTTTACTGGGATGATATTTTGGTTTGCAGAGTTAGATGAAGCATCTAGACACCTTTTTGATACTTTAGTTAAGAGCACATAAAGTTTGGATAAGTTTTGAGAAAGTTATAGCACCTGGAAGCTGACAGTTTTATGTAATTTTTGATGTAACATGTGAGAACTATTATTTTGTATTTGAGGACCGACTCATTTATAATTATTTGAGTGTTGTATATAAGGAGGATTGTTTTTCATTATTGTAAGTAATGAATATGAAAAATAATATGTGATGATAAGCGAATTTGATGAGAAAGTTGCGGATCTAGGCATGAAGTGAAGAAAAGGGTCAGTATTTGATGATTTGTGAGTCCAAAGATCAGAGTTTAAGGTATTGTGATGTTATGAGTGTAGTTTTGGCACAATAAGTTGAAGGTATTTTTCTCCATATTATTTTGATGAATAATCTTAAGGTCTATTGGATAGTGATTTCAGAGATCTTTCCTTGAAGCTGTTTGGGCAGTGGGTCCATCTATCTTCTTTTGTTCTTTTAACTCTTAACCGAGTCAGAATCTTTTAACAGGGATTCAAAATCTCCTAACAGGGATTTATATGTACTGAATGTACTTCATAAGACTCCTAATAGGGTCCATCCTCTAACAAGGAACTTTCATATTAGTACATCATTTTGTGGGTATCATCCCCACCGGGGTTTTCCCTTGATTGGGTTTCCTCGAGAACATATCTTGTGTCATTGTGAAAATTATGTATGATTGTTTTCATATGGTTGATTATTGCACTGGTTATATTGTTAATTACTGAAAAAGGAGTTAAATTAATTAAGTATCAGATAACTGATTCACCCCCCCCCTCTCAATTATCTTGGGGATCTTTTCTTTCTAACAATTGGTATCAGAGCAGCAGGTCCTTGAAGGAAAAGTTTAACAAATTAAGGATATCTATGGTGAATTTTAGGAAAGAAAGCCCTAAGTTTGATGGATTAAATTTTGATAGCTGGAAGCAGAAGATGAAGGTACATCTCTTGTGTTTAGGACCAGGTTATTGGTTGATTACAAGAAAAGAGAAGGAAGTCATTAGCGAAGAAAGGCTTGAAAGTTGTTCAAATGAGGAAAGAGACATATTTATGTGTAACATACTTGCAAAGGAAGCACTTTTTTCAACCCTACCAGAAAATGAATATGGTCAGGTAAAAGATCTACCTAAAGCTCATGATATTTGGAAAGCTTAACATAGTAGTTTTGAAGGTGATGAACATGCAAAGAAAGCTAGATTACATAATTGGATTTGTGCATTTGAAGATATAAGAATGTTAGAAGATGAATCAATTAGAAGCTATATGGGAAGGGCATCTAAGATTGTTACAGGAATTAAGTCTTATGGAGGAACAAAGACAGAGCATGAAGTGATATGGAAGATTTTGAGAACATTGACACTAGTATTCAAACAAACAACACAAATGATTGAACAAGTGATACCTTGCACACCGAACTTTTCAAAAGAAACCCTTTTTGGAAGATTGGAAGTAGCAGAAATGAATTTGAAAATGTCAGGAGAATTACCTAGAATGGAGACAACATTCAGTGCTCTGAGTATCAAACCTACATTGTCAAGAAGTACAAGCATGAACGGAGACTATGCAAGCAACAATAGAATTAGATCTGAAGAAGATAAGAAGATTGAAGAAGGTATTGAACTACTCATGAAAAGAGAATCAGAAGGTAAGAAAATATTTAAATGCTAGACTTGTCAAGAATATGGTCATTATGCATCTAAATGTCCTAAGAGAGTTAAGAAATATAGAAACAAATTTAGAAGACCTGATAAATGTTACTATGTTAATGATGAAGAAATTGAAGTAGGAATTGAAAGACATTTAAGTGACAGTGATAATGATAGTGATGACATAGGATTTGTGGCTATAAAGGAAGAAACTACTGAATCAAAAGTTGTCGAGGAAAAAGCCCTAGTTTCACAAGTAGAAAAGATATCAGATTGGATTATAGACAGTGGATGTTCACATCACATGACAGGTGACAAAGGAAAGTTCATAAAATATAGCAATTATGATGGAGTAGTCAGAGTTGGTAATAATGCACCTTGCTTAATCAAAGGTATAGGATCTATTACTCTTGATGGAAAGACTAACACTGATGATGTTTACTTTGTTGATGGATTAAAGCACAATCTGTTAAGTGTTGGACAACTAGTTGATAAAGGTTATCAAGTTTCTTTTACTGAAAGCTCTTGTGTGATTAAAGATAAGGATGGAAATCTGATTGGAAAAGGATCTAGAACCAAAGGTAATGTATTTCAATTAAATTCTATTGAAATAACATGTTTGATGACTAAAATTGATGACAGTTGGTTATGGCATAGAAGGTTTTGTCATATAAATTTTGATAACATTGTGAAGGTGAGTACTACATTTGCAGTTAGAGATTTACCAAAAATTATGAAGCCTACTAACATGATTTGCAAAGAATGTGTGATGGCAAAACAGAAAAGAAGTTCATTTCCAAGCAAGAAATTTGCATCTACTGAGAAGTTGGAAATCATTCATACAGATTTGAGTGGACCTACAAGAACTAGAGGATTTCATGGTGAAAGGTACTTTATGATTTTTGTTGATGACTTTACAAGAATGATGTGGGTTGCATTTTTGAAAGAAACGTCTGAGGCATTTGATAAGTTTAAGATTGTTAAGAATAAACTTGATATTGAATCAGGAATGAGAATTAAATGTTTGAGATCAGATAGAAGAGGTGAATTTACATCTAAAGAATTTGATAATTTTTGTGAGATGAATGGCATTAAGAGACAGTTTTCAGCACCTAGAACACCTGAACAAAATGGAATTGCAGAAAGAAGGAACATATCAGTAACTGAAGCAGCAAGAGCAATGTTGTTTGAAAGTAATTTGGCCAAGATATTTTGGAGAGAAGCAGTGAATACAATAGTTTACACAATGAACAGAGTGTAGATTAGATCAGGGACAGAAAAGACACCTTATGAATTATGGTTTGGGCATACACCAACAGTGAAGTATTTCAAAAATTTTGGTAGCGGATGTTATATTAAAAGAGATGATGATATAGGAAAGTTTGATCCTAGAAGTGATGAAGGAATCTTTCTTAGTTATTCTCTAAAAAGTAAAGCATATAGGTGTTATAACAAGAGAACTAAGTCTATTATTGAAAGTGCAAATGTTAGAGTTGATGAGAAATTCAGAATTCAAGAAAGAATGCTTGATTATGAACCTGATGAAGAAACTTTTACTCAGTCTAACAATGAAATTTTTGAACATTTTTATGAGACTAACAATGAATTGACAAATGAAAATATTGAAGAAGGCAATGATCAGAGCAGAAAAGAATCTACGAATGAAACAAGAGTTGAAACTACAAGAGGAGAAACTACAAGAGGAGAGACTATGACACCTAATAGGTACACAACAAAGAATCATCCACCTAAATAGATAATTGGAAGCTTAGACAGAGGAGTTCTTACTCGGAATAAGGTACTTTTATGTTTAATTTCACAAGTTGAACCTAAAACTACAAATGAAGCATGTGAAGATGAATGTTGGAGTAAAGCTATGAGAGAAGAATTAGATCAGATTGAGAAAAACAAAACATGGGAATTGGTTCCTAGACCTAAGGATAAGAATGTGATTGGAACTAAATGGATATTTAGAAATAAGGTAAATGAACAAGGAGAAGTGATAGAAACTTTTGCTCCTGTGGCCAGACTTGAAGCAGTGAGAATGTTTTTGGCTTATGCATCATATAAGAAATTCAGAGTATATCAAATGGATGTTAAGTCAGCATTTTTGAATGGTGAGTTGGAAGAAGAAGTCTACATTGAGCAACCTGATGGTTTTCCTTTAACTCATGAAGGAGAAATGGTATGTAAACTTAAGAAAGCATTGTATGGTTTAAAGCAAGCACCTAGGACTTGGTATGCAAGATTGGACAAGTATTTACTGAAATTGGGATTTGTGAAAGGGACAGCAAATAGTAACTTGTACATAAAAGAAATTGAGAATGGATTGTTGATTGTGGTAATATTTGTTGATGATATTATCTTTGGAGGAGAAGATGAAGCCAGTGACAAATTTGCAGAAGAAATGAAGACAAAATTTGAGATGAGTATGATTGGAGAAATGAAATACTTTTTGGGACTGCAGATAACACAAAGAAAAGATGGTATATTTATCAGTCAAGCTAAGTATCTGAATGATTTGTTGACAAGATTTGGAATGGAAGATTGTAAACCAGTTGGAACACCTATGGTGACTGGACTTAAATTATCTAGCAAAGATGAGTCAGCGGAAGTTGAACATAAGAAGTATAGATCTATGATTGGAGGATTGTAGTACTTGACACATGCTAGACCAGATATAGCACATTCAGTTGGGATAGTAGCAAGATTTCAAGCATCACCTAAAGAAACACATTTTGCAGCAGCTAAGAGAATTCTGAGATATTTGAGAGGAACAATAAATTATGGACTATGGTATGAAAATTCTAATGATTTTACATTATGCGCATACACTGATGCAGATTGGGGAGGTAGTGTTGATGATAAGAAAAGCACCAGTGGTGGAGCATTTTTTCTTGGAGGAAGATTGGTTTCATCGCTAAGCAAAAAGTAGAACTGTATTTCACAAAGTACAGTAGAGGCAGAGTATGTTGGAGCAGAAAACAATTGTAATCAGATTATTTGGATGAAGTAGATGTTGAAGGACATTGGGATAAAGTTTGAAGAACTTATTATCATACATTGTGATAATACAAGTACAGTCAGTTTGTTGAAAAATCTAGTATTACATTCAAAAACAAAACACATAGAGATCAAGTATCATGTTGTGAGAGAGAAAGTTGAGAAGAAAGAAATCAGACTTGAGTACATCAGTACCCATGAGCAAATAGCAGACATATTTACTAAACCATTGCCGAAAGATACTTTTGAGTATTTGAGAGGCATGCTTGGGGTCATTCCCCAACCTTCTATTGAGTAGAAGATGTAGAGAATTGCATCCGTCTAGTGGTTTATGTATCTATTCTTTTCTAGACCGGATGATGGTACTTCCTGAATGGGGGAGTATTTGTGTTTGAGATGAGTCATTGAGGACTCTAGTGCATATATTTTTCAAAATAGTGTCTATTGACATTGTGCTATTTTTTGACATTGTCATTGATGTCAATGGGGGAGAGATTCATGAAAAACATCATAGTAATACTGCATATGTTATGGGGGAGAGATTCATATTGTTTGATATCTTTGAGGGAAAGTAGCATTGTATATATGAGAGATTAATAGGAAAATGAAGAAAGATTTCAGAAATTCAATTTATAAATCTTTGTTGGATTTTTGGAACATTGGATGTTTTTCATCCGTGTTGCCATTAATGCCAATGGGGGAGATTGTTAGGAATGAATGCAAAATGAGTGCATGAAGAGTTTGTGATGTATTGAGATATTTTTTGGATATGTTTGTGATCATTCTATAGTAGTGGAGTGTTGCATTCATGACTGGATTGTCATTGATGTCAACACAGTGATATTTCAGTGAATTGACAGGGAAACAGAGGACTATTTTGATCATAAATAATTCTATATTGAAGATTGGCTTATGCAGAGTTAATGGAAGCTAGAACATAATGATATTTATCTTTAGTTAATAGTGCAAGTCCTTATCTATTGTGGATTGAGAGATAAAGGCGATTTAGTAAAGTTCAGTGACAGACAGGCAGACAGAGTACCTGATGGAAGATATTTTTGTAAGTAATTATTATGATGAAATCAGACTTTGACAAATTTAATATATTATCTTTAGGATATATTTGAGCTATGGTTAATAGTGCATAAATATTGGACTTCATATGAATTAGTTACAAGCTTTTTGGTGAAGACAGTATATCAAAACAGTGTTCCTGAAGAGCAGTTTTGGTAAATTGACTATATCTTTTTGCCGGGCTGATATTTTGGTTTGTGGAGTTAGATGAAGCATCTAGACACCTTGTGGATACTTCAATTAAGAGTGCATAAATTTTGGATAATTTTTGAGAAAGTTATAGCACCTGGAAGTTGACAGTTTTATGTAATTTTTGATGTAATGTGTGAGAACTATTCTTTTGTATTTGAGGACCGACTCATTTATAATTATTTGAGTGTGGTATATAAGGAGGATTTTTTTTTATTATTTTAAGTAATGAATATGAAAAATAATATGTGATGATAAGCGAATTTGATGAGAAAGTTGCGGATCTAGGCATGAAGTGAAGAAAAGGGTCAGTATTTGATGATTTGTGAGTGCAAAGATCAGAGTTTAAGGTATTGTGATGTTATGAGTGCAGTTTTGGCATAGTAAGTTGAAGGTATTTTTCTCCATATTATTCTGATGATTAATATTAAGGTCTATTGGATAGTGAGTTCAGAGATCTTGCCTTGAAGCTGTTTGGGCAGTGGGTCCATCTGTCTTCTTTTGTTCTTTTAACTCTTAACCGAGTCAGAATCTTTTAACAGGGATTCAAAATCTCCTAACAGGGATTTATATGTACTGAATGTACTTCATAAGACTCCTAATAGGGTCCATCCTCTAACAAGGAACTTTCATATTAGTACATCATTTTGTGGGTATCATCCCCACTGGGGTTTTCCCTTGATTGGGTTTCCTTGAGAACATATCTTGTGTCATTGTGCAAATTGTGTATGATTGTTTTCATATGGTTGATTATTGCACTGGTTATATTGTTAATTACTGAAAAAGGAATTAAATTAATTAAGCATCAGATAACTGATTCACCCCCCCCCCCCCCCCCCTCTTAGTTATCTTGGGGATCTTTTCTTTCTAACACAACACATTTTTGACAAGATGTAAGTATACTTTACTTTTTTTATTTGGCATTATTATCAAAAAGGGGAAAAACATGTATATGCCAAATAAGTATGTTTTGGATACATATACTACATACTACCAGGAGCATGCACCAAGGGGGAGTACTTAGTACTTAGAACCTTTTTGATGTGGATATGTATATGGTGGAGATATAAAGTATTAAGAAAATTTTGTCTATATACATTAAAGAGTTTTGATACTAATGCCAAAGGGGGAGATTGTTAATCTCTATTGAGCATTCAAGGTTTTCATTAGTATCAAAGGCTATCAAAGAGATCAGTTGGGCACTTACATTAAGTTAGTCAGTAGCTAGAAGCAAGATAGACTAGTTATTAAAGCTTACACATCGAGTACTACACAATTTACCAAGCACCAGCAGACACCGACACTGACAGACAGTAAACACTGAGCATTGCAATATACACTGAGTAGTTTACACAGTGCTTACCAATGATCATAGTAAATGACATAGTAATTAAAAATGGCACATTCTTCTATGAAAATGGTTACAACAGATCATAAAATGGTTTACCAAGATTGAGGAACATTTATTGTAATGATATTCATTTAATGCAATGTATATCTTATTGTTATAATTGATATAGGATATTTTACACCATAGATCTTAGGGTTATGATTATTTATTGTAACCTAATTTTGTTAAAGCAGCAAAATTAGAACACTATATACTTTGTGTGTTCACATCATTTTTTGTAAGAACTAATATATGAATCAAGGAGCACTTGAAGCTATTGCCTAACTTCAAGTCAATTAGTTAATAGAGCATAATAGAGTACAAAGGTTATCAGATTAAGCAAAATCAAAGAAGGCTACCAAGTAGATTTAGAGCAGAGATTCATCACAGTTAAGGTGATATTTAATGAGCACTTATAGATCTATTTCAGACAATTGAGTTGTCAACTAGCAGATAATTTCCTATTGGTTTCTAACAATTGTAATAGAGTTTTGGATAAATCTCTTAACCGAGTAGACTTAACAGTCTTATGTAAATCTCTTAACCAATTGCACACTTCATTAGTGTTGTTAAAATCATATAACTAGGTAGATCTAGCTGATCTAACATATTACTCCTAACAGGGTAAGATCACTAGAAGTGATCAAAACTTGTAGCCCTAACAGGCTAACCATTTCTATCTGCAGTATTGAAGAATTTGCGGGTGTCATACCCACCACAGTTTTTACCTTCTAACAAGGGTTTCTGCATTACCTAAGTACTTGTGTTATGTGATTATCATATTGATTTCATGTTGTTTACTTACATAAGTTAAATGGATGATTGATTCATCCAATTAGATTCAAGCTGTTATTTTGGTCGTTTATCACTGTTTACAGTTTTAGATCTGAAAGGTTTACAAGTGAAGTTCTTGAAGGCACTAATTCACCCCTCCCCTCTCAGTACCTATCTCTCCTAATTCCAAAAATTTATATGATAAATCTTCCAAAGCTAACGTACATAAGTTGCAAAATCCTGAGGGGACACACATTTTTTGAATTTTTCAATATGCTAAATCTTGGAATGTAACGCACATAAGTTGCTAAATCCTGAAAAGACATGCATCTATATGCTAAATCTTTCGAAGGTAATGCACATAAGTTGCTAAATCCTGAGGAGACACTCATTTCATATTCATAGTGATACAAGAAGGTTGATCTATGGGTATTCCAGAAGCCATCAGAAGATGCATTACAATTGCAAGCACAGTCTATGGGTGAAACTATTGGGCTCTCCCTCCAGGGTGATTCATGGTAAGGTGGTACATCTTACTAGGTGAGGTAATCACTCTTTTCCCTTTCTCTCTCTTTGCTTTCATGCTAGTAGGACTGGATCATGAAGCTATGTTTTTTATAGTGTTTCTCTTATCTTTCATATGTAATAATTTATGCTTTTATGATAAGCTTTCCAAATATGATCTATTAGTATGAGAAATATTTCTTAGCAAGGTTTCTTATGCCAATTGATTTGGGTTTTTTGCACTAACCCTTGTTCTTTTGGAATCCTCGTTCATGTATGTTAAGCTAGAATCCTTATTCTAGGGGCTTGTGCCCTTAGCTAAGTGTTATTTTATCTCTTTGTGAATCTACTTGGATCTCCTATTTCTTCTCCTTTACCAAGAGTGTTCATTGAGTCCATACACTTGCTAAAGTGGGGGCTTAATGTATCATCTTAAAATGGAAGCAATTCCATGTTACGAATGTTTAGCCCTCTGAGTAAGTGGTTTGGGGTCATGTCAATCATCCTAAATTGGTCTTTGCATGGATCTATATTTTTCCCCCAATTCTACTTCTCTCTCCACCCAGTTCTAGCCTTTTTCTGGCACCTAGTCCTAAGAATTTGAAATTTGTCACTTCAGGGTCAAAGTCAACCTCCTAGGTAAAAGTGGACCTCACCCCTAACCTAGGGTGGAGTAAAACTCACCCTTGACCTAGGGCAGAGTTGACCTCAACTTTGATGTTGGGTCCAATTTTCAAATTCCAGAGGTTTTGGGATGTTGGGTTTCAGAAAGTTTCTTTTTCCTACCTCCAGGTTGGCCATTTCAAGTTTCAGAATGGTAAATCATTAATTGCATTTAATATGGGTCCATTTATAGGGGTTAAGGTTAATTGGGATTTAATTCCCCAATGTCAGCCTTTTCTAGAGGTTTGTGCCCTAGATCACTATAAAAGGAGGCCTTCCTCTCTCATTTTATTGATCAACTTTTGTGAGAGCATCTCTCAACCAAGTTTTCATGCTCAATCATTCCCAAAGAGACATTGGTGATCAAGAAAGCATTCATTCAAGCAATCTTCCATTCAAGCATTCAAGAAATCACCCTCTTCTCCATTCAAGTTCTCCATTGAAGATCAAGGATTCAACCATTACAACCTTTGAAGGGATTTGGTTTAAGCACTCAAGATTCATCATTCAAACCCTTGATCATGATGGTGTGATCTTTCGTCAAGATCCTTCAATTCATCTTCAAGATCCATTCATCCTTCCTTCAAAGTGGATTCCAAGCATACAAACATGGAGGTTTAGATTTACATGTGTTAATGTTATGTCCAAGCTTTCATATTAACATACTTGATTACATTTCAAATACAATTTCATATCTATTGAATGTCATAGCTTCATTATTAGATCTAATTCTACTACTTGACATCATTCTCCATTTCAATTTCATTATTAAGGTTGATTCTAAACCAGGGTTTGACCAAGGCAAAACCCCCCAAACAAATAACAAAACCATTTTTTTTGCAAGTACAGGTGCGGAACTGCAGATCTGAGCTTAGATTTGGATACCCTTTTCGGTGAACTTATGAGATCTACGAACAATGTCAAAGTCAAACTTCAAAATAAAAATGTAGCCCTTGACCTTTTATGAGGGTCAAAGACAACCTCTCTTAGAACTGGAAAAGATTTCTAGGTTTTGTGGATCTCGCAGTTTTAGTTTAGTTATGTGAATATCAATAGTTTCTTAGACTATTTGATAGGGTTTTTAGTAGGTTCTTTTTCGGAGGTAAGTACCTTTGTCTCTTCATTTCAACATTAGTCATTTACATTTACTTTCTGTATCAATAGAATTCAAATGTAAGTGTAAAATATTAGTTTTGGGGTCTCTTTTATGTGCAACCCATTGTTCTAGGACCCCATCCATATTTTATCCTCTACAATAGCTTGTTCACATGATATCTATGCAATTTCCTTCCTTTGGCATTCTTTTCATTGTGAAACCCTAGTCTCTTAAATAGACAAGTAACCATTTTCTTTTCATCCATCAGATTTTTCCGCTTAATCTCCTTCATTGATTTTTCTACATAAACCTTCCTCTATAGATTTGTTTCTATTCCATCCTTTAGATTTTCCTTGAATTTTGCTAGTCATTGATCTTATAACAAACTTTATCTTTCCACCCTGATTACAAGGAACTTTCTAGCTCATCAACTTATATTGGGTAAACTGATCATTTAGTTCCATTTTCCATACTCAGTTAACAAAGAAATGCATCAGTGAACACAAGGTCGGTTGATATTGTGCTTGGTATACACTACACTGCTCGATTTATACTAGAATGCTTTATTAACCGACCAAGCTACTTTGTAACATTTTGCTTCTATATTCATAACAGATGAATGCAACATAATCAAGCCAACAATATGAAGTCATAGACTCATCAATAGGTTACCAAGAGTATTCCTTATCCTCATCTATCATATCCATCTTCCTCAATGTAGATATCTCGGTGCTTCATCTTTCTCTTCTCTTCTCTTCTATATATGTGTTAGATATTTGCAACTACCATGATAAGTACTGTCAAAACTAGTTGACATCAATGGCAACATAAAATTGATTCAATTATCTTACATAAACACTTCAGTTCTCTGTGATCTCCAATCAGTTGTAGTTCTTCAATCATGTTCTCAATCAGTTGTAGTTCATCAACTATGTCATTTCCTGAATAACTCGGTAATCACTACATTCATTATTCAGTGAATAATTGATTCTCGGTGTGTATAATTCTTGGTGATCACTAGCATGGTACTTGGCAATTCCTAACACTTGGTAAACATGCTCAATTAAACCTGTAATCTTTTAGCTTAAAGTTCTGCCTTGTATATGCTTGGTGTGAAGGATTTGTACATTCAACTGACTAAATTTTTTAACTGCTTATTCCAACCTTTACCAAATGAATAACTTAGATTACTGACTGAACTCATATGATACTAATGACAATACTTAATGCTCAAATAAAGAAAACAATTAAAATGGAGGATTCAACCTTCATCTTTCCCTATGTGGACACATGAATAATGGTAGTCATTAACATTGGAGTCAATATTCTACAGTTTCTTAAAATTGAAATTGATTTAGGATCAACTTCTTGCCCTATTAAAATCCTTGGTGGGTTGAATATCTGCTTCCTTTGTAGCAAAGATGACGATTTTACATAAGGTATAAAAAAGTATTCATTTGTATTAAATAATAGATTCTTGAAATATGAGGATATTTTTAGTACAACATGCATCATCAGACAATTCAAATCTTCAGCAGGAGATTACATTAATGTTGTGGATAAATGGATTCAAAATTCTAAGAGTTTGAGATAGTTATTATAGGTGGGAGGTGGGAAAAGGGCCAAAGATGCTAGGAAATAGGAGAATCTCTTCCAGTATATTTTTTTAGAATCTAAAGATTGTATGAAAAGAGATCATTCCAACTAGGAGGCTAATGATTCCCTTATGCAAGTAAGAGACATGTTGATATGGCTTCAATAAGTTGAGATTCAAGGTGAAAAAGTGAGAGCTAAGATGAACTACCTAAACCATGCTGACAAAGAATCAAAAAAAAATATTAGAGGGTATGTGTAGGATCATGGTATGTCAAACTAGGTTCTTAAGTGGCAATGAAAATTTAGAAAATTAGGTTTAGGAAAGCTGACACAAAAATTTGAAAAAATTATAAATATTATATCAAAAATATATAAGAAGAGAATTTGTAGAAAATTGAATTTAGTTTCTAAGATACTAGGCTTTTTCAAAAAAAATTATTTGTAATGTTGAAAATTTCAAATTTCAATGTAGTAGTATGAAAATTTTAGGAAAAACATAAGAATTAGGTGTATGTCTGACCACCTTAAACAAAATCAAATGATAATTTATTTTTACAAGATTCTAGATATAAGTAGTAGACTCATGTTTGGATGTTACACATATTTTTTGTAATTTTTTTCTAGGTAAATAATTAATTATGATTTTTCTTCTACAACTTTTCTAGAATACAAAAACTCTCGTGTCTAACCACATAGTAGGAAAACCATAGAATGTGACACATGTTTTGGATTTTAAAAATGTTATATAGTTTGAAAGTTATAGTTTTTTTTTAATAAGTCCATCAATCAGGACTAGAAACATAACAAGTAGGTGTATGTCTAACCACATTAAACAAAATCAAATGATAATATTTTTCATAAGATTCTAGATAAAAGTAGTAGACTCATGTCTGGATGTGATGTATATTTTTTTGGTATTTTTTTCCATGTAAATAATTAATTATGATTTTTATGCTACAAATTTTCCTAAATATAAAAACTCTCGTGTCTGACCACTTTAACTTAGTCTAAACTACATCAAATTAAAAGAATTGTTTATTATTATTGTATTAGGTGAAGCATAGAATGTGATGTATATTTCAAATTTCAAAAATGTTATACTGTTTGAAATTTATAGTTATTTTTCAAAGAGTATAGATCATTTGGGACTTCTTTTTTAGATCACCACTTTTTGGCATACCATGGTCCTACACATACCCTAGATATTAAAGTCAAAGGATGCCCCAAAAAGGATAGATAATATCTGGAAGAAAGGTTTTAATAGTTTAGGAGTATGTGCAGGATCAAGGTATGGCAAATAGTGGTGATGTCAAAAAGAAGTCATGATTTATAAATTGATTGGAAGACAACTGTAACTTTCAAATGATATAATATTTTAGAAATCTGAAATATGCCTCACCTTATATGTTTTACCTAGTAAAAGAAAAAAAAAGGTTCTCAATTTGATGAAGTTTAGACTAATTTAAGGTGGTCAGAAACACGAGTTTATCTATTTTAGAGAATTTGTAGAGGAAAAATCATAATCAATTTTTTATTTAGAAAAAAACTATAGAAAAATATACATGACATTCGAACATGAATGTACTATTTCTATCAAGAATCTTGTAAAAAAACATTATCATTTGGTTGTTTTTAAGGTGGTTAGACATAAACCTACTTCCTATCTTTTTAATCTTGATTAATAGATTGATTGAAAAAAAGCTATAGCTTTGAAACAATATAAAATTTTTGAAATCCAAAACATGCATCACATTCTATACTTCACCTACAACAACAATTTTTTTTTCAATTTTGTGAATTTTAGACTAAGTTAACATGGTCAGACAATGGAGTTTTTATATTCTGAAAAGGTTGTAGAAGAAAACTCATAATTAATTATTGACATAGAAATAAATTAAAAATTAATATGTGTCACATTCGGACATGATTCTACTACTTATATCTATAATCTTGTAAAAATATATTATTATTTGATTATGTTTAAGGTGGTCATATATACAACTACTTCTTATCTTTTTCTTAAAATTTTATGTGCTACTGCATTGAAACTTGAAATTTTCACTATATAGAAGAACTTTTTTTCAAAAAAGGGCTAGTATCTTAGGAAGTACATTCAATTTTCTATAAATTCTCTTGTTACATATTTTTGATATAATATGGATAAATTAATGAAATATTTACAACTTTCCTAATCCTGATTTTCTAAATTTTCATTGCTACTTAAGGGCCTAGTTTGGCATACCGTGATCCTACGCATACCCTTCGATCAAAAGGGGATCTTGAGATCATTTTCTTAGTTTTATGGAAACTTAAGACACTAGTTAAACTGTGGAAGATGACAGAGGGAATATTAAAGTCATCATACTGAATATAGTTGGCAGAAAGTAAAGTCTACCAAGATAGCTGAGAGGGGGGGCGGGGTGAATCAGTTATTAAATTAAAAAAAACTTTTATTATCCATATTAGATCTAAAACATGTAATCAACATTAAAAAAAACCATAGAAAGATAACCATACACAATGAAACTAGATGTGTTAACTAGGGAAGCTCTTGATCAGAGAGTCAACCTTGGTGGGGATGGTACCAATAAAATATGTACTAATATAAAAATTCCTTGTGAGAGGATGGACTCTGTTAGGAGTATTATGAAATAAATTCAGTACATATCCGTCCCTATTAGGAGACCTTCAATCCCCGTGAGGATATTCTAACCTTGTTAGGAGTTAAGGAAGACAGAAAGAACCATTGTCCAAACAACTTCAAGGGAAAGATCACTAAACATGATGTCCAACTGATCTTTGTATTATGTGAACAAAATAATACCAATAATTACTGATCTCAACAACTTCTCTTTTGTCCTCTGACTATGTGAAAACCACACCAAATGCTTCACCAAATCTGCTCACTTTGTATCACATAACAATCACTAATTCACATGATCTCATTTTCACATCTTACATTTCCATATATCAATCAAGGAAAAAAAATCTTCCTTTATACCCTGCACAATATTTCATAATTGAGTTGGCTAATTAAGCTTAACCAATTAAAAAATAGAAAATATTACATGTTACATAATATTTCCATAATCACATAAAATTGTCAACTCACAAACATAGTCATGAATGCAACATGAAACTACTCGAGTAATGCTAGAATACTCCCACACAGGATATTTTTAGCATTCATGCTAACAATCTCCCCCATTGGCATTGGTGGAAACATAGATGAAAAACATCCAAGTTTCATGAATACCAAAATGCAACATTATTGTTCTAGCTTTATTTTTTCAAATCATCCTTATCAATCATCAAATCAATCATTAGACATGTATCCTTCTCCCCAATACTTATTATTTTTCTTTAGCTTTTTAAATCCTTTTAATCAATCATCAGATGTTTTTCATGTATCCTTCTCCCCCATTGATATCAATGATAAAGAAAGCATCACTATGTCAATCCAATACAAGCTATAATATCCAAAGGCAATGTTTACAAAAATTATTTCAGAAAGAGTCCTTCATAAGTAAGCTTAATAAGACCAATCCTCCCCCATAGGGGAAGCATCAGCATATAGTCAAGAAAGATAGTGCTTTGTGCTACTAGACTGATGCAACTTTCTACATCACTACTCAAAAGTAGGCAGGGGCATAACCCCAAGAATACCTCTCAAATACTCAAATGTATCTTTAGGTACAGGCTTTGTAAATATATTTGCAATCTTCTCTTTTGTACTAATATACTCAAGTATGATTTCTTTCTATGAAAATTTTTCCCTTACAACATGGTACTTGATCTCTATATGCTCTTTTTTAGAATGTAATACAATATTCTTAGACATACTTACTATACTTCTATTATCACAGTGTATGATAATAGGCTCATTAAACTTGATTCCAATATCCTTCAACATTTATTTCATCCATATTATCTAATTACAATAATTTGTTGCTGCTACATATTTTTCTTTTGCTATACTCTGTGAGATACATATCCTATTTCTTTCTTAGCCGAGAAACCAATCTTCCTCCAAGAAAAAAAATGTTCCACCACTTGTACTCTTTTTGTCATCAACACTACCTCCCTAGTCCACATCTGTATATGCACATAGGGTAAATGATGAACTACAACTGATTTGGAACCAAAATAAAAAATTTGTAATTCAAGATTACTAAGAAGTTGATGATTATATAATGCAAGATGATTCGATCAGTTTTATGTTGTCATTGATGTCAACTAGCTTGACAGTACTTATCTTGTAAGTTACTATACCAACACATCTGAAGAAAGGTGAAAAGAAATGAAGAACAGAGAAATCCACATGAGGAAGATGTACATGTCAAATGAGCATAAGGAATACACTGAGTAACTTGTTCATGAGTCTATGACTTGATGAAATTAACTCTATTAAGTTGCATTCATCTATGATGAAGAATAGAGCTAAAAGACACAAAGTAGTGTTGTCAATAATTAAAAGCATTTCAGTATACACCGACAGAGTGTAGTGTATACCGAGCATAGTGTTAACCAAGCTTGTGTTCACTGACACATTTCTTTGTTAACTGACGAGGACAGAATGGATTAAATGATCAATTTAGCCGATAAGATTGATGAGCTTGAAAGTGTATGAAATCGAGGTAATAGATAAAGTATTTTATGAAAATTGATGGCTAACATAAGTGAAGGAAGATCTAATGGAGCATATCAAAATGAGTTATTGACACAACAACTGAGGAAGCTTAAAGTAGGAAAATTAATGAATGTGATTAAGCGGCAAAATCTGATGGATAGAAAGAAAACAATTTACTCATCTATATAAGAAACTAGGGTTCCATTATGAAAAAGATGTCGGAAGAAGAAGAAACTATAGAATTATCACGTGAACAAGCTTTCATGCATTCTAATCATATTGGTTAGTAAGAACCAAGCTGCAGAATAGTTACTGAGCCATAGAGAGAAATTACCGACGGATAGTAAGTTGATATAGTGTTGATTCTGAAGTGCAATATTGGTCAGAAGGATTTGTATGAGCTAAATATTGATCTGTAATCTACAATTAAAGTTGTATTAAGGAAGATCATTTACTATTGCATATTTAACCATTGTAAACAATCAAAATCTCTTAACTGAGTAGACTCTAAAAGTATTATGATGTATCATTCATAGAATGAACATTGTTATCCTGTCAACCCCATAATGAATGCTGGTTGGATGATAACTTCTAGTTTAAAATCCTATAACAAGGTCACACCTGACAGTGTGTTTGTAAACCTTTAACAGGGTTGGGTCTTCGCCGACCTCACTTCAGAAGAGTGAACATTTTTTGGGTTACTGGGCCTAGGTGGTTTTCCCTTTACAAGGTTTCGACGTTAAATCTCTTGTGTCATGTGTTGATTGTGATATTTCTTTTTTATCATACTTTGCATATTACATGTTAGATTTGATCGATAACAGTCATAAGTATTAGATTGATAGTTAGTAAATGCACAGATAGTAAAAGTAACTATTTTTTACTGAGCAACAGGAATTGAAGAAAGTGTTTTGAATTATACATTTTGAATTGGGACACTAGATAACTAATTCACCCCCTCTCTCAATTATTCTAACAATTAGTATCAGAGCAATGGTTTCTTAGAACAGAGTTTTAAGGACTTAAGCACAAAGGTCTCAAGATGTATAAGAGGGAAGTACTGAAATTGAACAAAGAGAACTTTGCAGTATGGCAAAGCTGAATGTTGTTGCACGTATCTGGAATTGGGAACTCTGTTGTAGATATGATGAAGAATGGTTACATTGAACCAACACCTGGTCCCTTAACCCTTGATCAACTAAGAGACAAGCATGAACACAATATCACTATGATGGAACTTGCTTCTTCTTGTACCGATGTAGAATTTGAAGACATAAAGGGATGCACTATTGCCAAAGCAATGTGGGACAAACTAAATTTGATATACAGTGGAGATCTGAATGTTAAGAGAGCCATAGCAGAAAGTCTAAGAGGTCATTTTGATGATATCAAGACGAAAGAAGGTGAGAACATTATGCAATATACAAATAGACTGAAAGAGGTAGTACATGCTATCAGAGCATCTAATGGAGTCATTGATGATGAAATAGTTATAAGCAAGATTTCCATAACCTTGTTGCTAGTTTATACGATCAGGATTTCTGCAATTCATGAAACAAGGGCCGTATCAAATCTTACCCTTGACACACTGATCGGTAAGATTACAAACTTTGAATTAAACAACTTTGAAAATAGTGTTGTTCCCCCTATTGAATCAGCTTTCATGTCTTCTTTGAAGATTGGTACGTCTAGTAGGAAAAATAAGAATGATGATAGTGATAGTGACACCGATGATGAACTTGATGAGCTTAAAGCTCTTCTGAACAGAAGATTACCCAAAGGAAAGGGAAGATATAGAGGTAAGCTACCTTTGGCATGCTTTAATTGTAAAGAGGTTAGCCACATTGCTGGTAGATGTCCACAAAAGAAAGATGATGATAGATACAAAGACCAATTGGAAGGCAGCTATGGGAGAAGAGTCAACAGAGGCTCCTGATACAACAAAAGAGATAACCAAGATAGTTATGAAAAAGGGAAAAAGGTATGTTACATAGATGAAGATATTGACTCTGAGTCTGACATTGATGATGATGTAGAAGGAGTATTTGTTGCTATGAAAGATGATTCAGAGGAAGAAGAGAAACATGAAGAGATAGCACTGATCTCTAGAATAGATAGAAATGATACATGGATCATAGACAGTGGCTATACACATCATATGACCGGTGATGTAGAAAAGTTTGATCAGCTTATTGAATACAACAGAGGATCTGTGACAATGGGAAATGATGCACCTTGTATGGTAAAAGGTAAAGGTTCACTAATGATCAATGACATAATAAAATGTGAAAATGCATACTGGGTAGATGGACTGAACTATAACTTGTTAAGTGTGGCATAGCTGAACAATTCAGGCCATCGACTAGATTTTGAGAGCAAAAAGGTGAAAATCTATGATGATGGAGGAAGACTTGTCACAACTAGTACACAATCTAGAGGTACAATCTATTTTATTTATATCTGGATCAGTCTTCTTGTTTGTTGATAAAGGATGAAGATGCATGGTTGTGGCACAAAAGGTTATGCCATGTGAACTTTGACAACATGATCAAAATTAGTAAAAAGAAAAGAGTTAGAGGATTTCCTAACCTGTCAAAACCTAATCATGTCATGTGCCATGAATGTCAGAAAGGTAAGATGACTAAGTCTAGTTTCAAAAGTAAAGACTACTCAACAAAGAAGATACTTGAGTTGGTTCATACCGATCTATGTGGTCCTATGAGAACTCAAAGCTATTATGGTAAAAGATACTTTATTCTTTTTGTTGATGATTATACTAGACTGTTGAATGTTATGTTCTTGAAAGAGAAATCTAAAGCTTTCAAAATATTTAAGTGGTATAAAGCTAAGGTAGAGAAGGAAACTGGAAAAGAAATAAAACGCTTAAGATTGGATAGAGGAGGTGAATTTATCTCTGATGAATTTACTAATTTTTGTAATGAGCATGGAAATAAAAGATAGGTCTCTCCACCTAGGACACCTCAGCAAAATGGCATTGCTGAAATAAGGAACATGCCTATAATTGACTATGCTAGAAAATTGATGATACAAAAGAATGTTGCTCAGAAATATTGGAGGGAAGCTGTCAAAATAGCTATATATGTTCTTAACCGAGGACAATTGAAGGACACCAACTAAACACCTTATGAGCTATGGTTTGGACACAAACCTACTGTAAGTTATTTCAGGATCTTTGGAAGTAAATGCTTTATTTTGAAAGATAAGAGAAATGGTAAATTTGATTCTAAAGGAGATGAAGGGATATTCTTAGGATATTCTACCACAAGTAAAGCATACAAATGTCTGAATAAGGTTAGGAGTAAGATAGTTGAAAGTACTAACGTTCGTGTTGATGAGTTTGATGACAAGAACATAGAGGAAAGTACAAAGGAACCATAAGACTATGGTATATTAACTTACATTGAACATCTATAATATTTACCGATGCCACAAGCTGTGACAACTGGTCAGCAAGGAAACAATGCAGGACAATAGGAAACACAAACCGATGAACAAGATGGAGCTACCGAGAAAGGAAATGAACCTGAACAGGATGAGAAAGAAAGGAGAAATTGAGTTTTGGCTAGTTTTGTCAGCAGACATCATCCTGAGACACAAATCATTGGAGACAAACATGCTGGAATGCAGACTAGAAGCAAAATAAGACAAGGTACATGTCTAGTTTGTGAATTTGAACCTAAAACTATGAAAGTTGAATTAGAAAATGAAGAATGGGTTAATGCAATGAAGGAGGAAATAGAGAAAATAGAAAAGAAAAAAACTTAGTCCTTAGTACCCTGACCAAAAGACAAAAATGTTATCGGTACTAAGTGGATATTCAGGAATAAACTAAATGAAAATGGTGAAGTCACAAGAAATAAAGCTAGATTGGTATGCAAGGGATATGCACAGAAGAAGGCATTGACTATGGTGAAACATTTGCACCTGTTGCTAGATTAGGAGTCAGAATACTACTTGCATATGTTGCACACAAGAAATTCAAAGTCTATCAAATGGATATGAAGTTAGCATTTCTGAATGGTATACTTGAAGAAGAGGTCTACATTGAGCAACCTAAAGGATTTGTTGACCCAGACAACAAAGACATGGTGTGTAGATTACATAAAGCTTTATATGGATTAAAGCAAGCACCAAGGGCATGGTATGAAAGACTGCATACTTACTTGTTAAGTATTGGATTTGTAAGAACAAGTGAGAATAGTAATCTGTACATGAAATGTGACACTGATGACAATATTCTCATTGCTGAAATATTTGTAGATGACAATATTTTTGGAGGTTCAGATCATGTGTGTAAATCATTTGTTGATGAAATGAAAAAGGAATTTGAAATGTCTATGTTCGTAGAGATTAAATTCTTTCTAGGACTACAAGTGTTTCAACAGAATGATGGGATATTTATCACACAGTCTAAGTATATAAAGGAGGTCTTGAAGACATTTGGCATGGATGATGCTAAACCTATGGGAACACCAATGGCTACTAGATGCAAATTGACAAAAGATGATGAAACTACAGAGGTAACTCAAACACTTTATCGATCCATGATTAGTAAACTAATGTATGTAGTTCACAGTAGACCAAATATAGCACATGCTATGGGAATTGTTGCTAGGTTTTCTGCTAACCCTAGGGAATCTCACATGATAGCTACTAAAAGAATCCTTAGATACCTGAAGAAAATAGATAATTATGGATTATGGTATCCTAAGGAAGGAAAGTTTGAACTAAAATTTTACACCAATGTTGATTGGGCTGGAAATGTCAATGATAGAAAAAGCACCATTGGAGAAGCATTTTTCTTTAGTGAAAGACTTGTAACCTGGACCAGTAAAAAGCAGGCTTGCATTTCTCAGTCAAAAACTGAAGCAAAATATGTTGCTGCTACTACTAACTATTCAAACATTGCCTATATCAAGAAAGTATTGGAAGGGGTGAATGAGGTAATCACTAACCTGATGATCATATACTAAGAGAACACTAGTGCCATTAATATCTCAAAGAATCCTATGATGCACTAAAAAAAAAAGCATATATCTATTAAGTATCATTACTTAAGAGAACAAGTGCAAGAGAAGCAAGTGAAATTAGAATTTTTTACATCTAAGGAACAACTTGCAAACATCTTTACAAAGCCTCTAGCGAAGGACACATTTGAATACTTGAGGACTAGACTTGGGGTTCGTCCCCTATCTATCGGTCACTAAGGTGATCTAGATGTTGCATCAACATATTTTTATTAGGAGATCATTCATGTTGAGGCATCATAGTTTACACTTGAATCATGTTCAAGGTTGTGATTAAGTTTGAAGAACTGAAATAGATTGAGCTTTCAGTATACAAATATATAGGGAATGTCATGGACAACAGAGAGTTATTTATCTACTTAAAAGCTCATTGTTTATTTGTTTCTTTGGCATTGCTATCAAAGGGAGAGATAAATAATATGAAAGGAAGAGAAACTACACCGATTTGAACTATCTGAGGGAGAGACAATCTGAATGAGACAGAATATTGAAGATCGGTTACAGAAGAACAGAAGCTGAATAGGAGAACTACAAAGAGAATTACAAATGTTGAGTTACATAGTGATTAAACATATTAAGTCTATTCTACTTACAACATATGTTTACAGAGTTGTAGAGTACATGTTTGGTATCTATATGGTACATTTCATATTACTTGAGTTGTCATCAATGCAAAAGGGAGATATTGATGAACTACAACTGATTTGGAACCAGAAAAAAGAATCTATAATTCAAGATTACTAAGAAGTTGATGATTAGATAATGCAAGATGATTAGATCAGTTTTATGTTGTCATTGATGTCAACTAGCTTGACAGTACTTATCTTGTAAGTTACTATACGGACACATCTGAAGAAAGGTGAAAAGAAATGAAGAATAGAGAAATCCACATGAGGAAGATGTACAAGTCAGATGAGGATAAGGAATACACTGAGTAACTTGTTCATGATTCTATGACTTGATGAAATTGACTCTGTTATGTTGCATTCATCTATGATGAAGAATAGAGCTAAACGACACAAAGTAGTGTTGTTGGTAAATAAAAGCATTTCAGTATACACCGACAGAGTGTAGTGTATACTAAGCATAGTGTTAACCAAGCTTGTGTTCACTGATGCATTTCTTTGTTAACCGACGAGGATAGAATGGATTAAATGATCAATTTAGCCAATAAGATTGATGAGATGGAAAGTGTATGAAATCGATGTAACAGATAAAGTTTGTTATAAAAATTGATGGCTAACATAAGTGAAGGAAGATCTAATGGAGCATATTAAAATGAGTTATTGACACAACAACCGAGGAAGCTTAAAGAAACAAAATCAATGAATGTGATTAAGCAGAAAAATCTAATGGATAGAAAATGATTTACTCGTCTATATAAGAGACTGCAGTTTCATTATAAAAAGATGTCGAAAGAAGAAGAAACTATAGAATTATCGCGTGAACAAGCTTTCATGCATTCCGATCATACTGGTTAGTAAGAACTAAGCTACAGAATAGTTACCAAGCTATAGAGAGCAATTACCAATGGATAATAAGTTGATATAGTGTTGATTCTGAAGTGTAATATTGGTCAGAAGGATTTGTATGAGCTAAATATTGATCTGTAATCTACAATTGAAGTTGTATTAAGGTAGATCATTTATTGTTGCATATTTAACCATTGTAAATAGTCAAAATCTCTTAACTAAGTAGACTCTGAAATTCTAATGATGTATCATTCATAGAATGAACATTGTTATCTTGTCAACCCCATAGTGAATGATGGTTGGATGATAACTTCTAGTTTAAAATCCTCTAACAAGGTGACACCTGACAGTGTGTTTGTAAACCTTTAACAGGGTTGGGTCTTCACTGACCTCACTTCAAAAGAGTGAACATTTTTTGGGTTGCTGGTTGCAGGTGGTTTTTCCCTTTGCAAGGTTTCCACATTAAATCTCTTGTGTCATGTGTTGATTTTGATATTTTTTTTTTACCATACTTTTCATATTACATGTTAGATTTGATCGATAACAGTCATAAGTATTAGACTGATAATTGGTAAATACAGAGATAGTAAAAGTGACTATTGTTTACCGAGCAATAGGAATTGAAGAAAGTGTTTTGAATTATACATTTTGAATTGGGACACTGGATAACTAATTCACCCCCCCTCTTAGTTATTCTAATAGTAAAGTCATTTGATTTATCATACTGCAACCCATAATTAGTTGTACCTTTCAAATATATGAATATTATCTTTACTGCAGCATAATGTGATTCCTTAGGATTAACTTGAAAGCTTGTAGCAATTCTAACTACATGTGCTATATCTGGCCTTGTATTAGTTAGATATTGCAAACCTCCAATCATAGATTTTTACTTCGTTTGTTCAACTATAGGGGTCTCATCTTTTTTTGATAACTTAGGACCAGTTACCATAGGTGTAGCAACAATCTTACAATTTTTCAAACCAAATCTTTGCAAGAAGTCTTTCAGATACTTAGTTTGAGTTAAGAAAATACCATCACTATTTTTCACAATTTGTAAACTAAATAAAAAATTCATTTCTCCAATCATGCTCATCTCAAATTTTGTCTTCATTTCATCTACAAATTGATCACTCGCTTCATCTTATCCTCCAAATATTATATTATGATCCACAAAAATAACTACAATCAATAGATCATTCTCTATTTCTTTTAGATAAAAATTATTGTCTGCAATTCCTTTAGAAAATCATGATTTTAACAAATATTTATCCAACCTTGCATAATAGGTTCTAGGTGATTTCTTTTGCCCATATAGTTCTATGTTCAATTTACAAACCACATTTCCTTCTTAAGTCAAAGGAAAACCATCTGGCTACTCAATGTAGACTTCTTCTTCCAATTCACCATTCAGAAATGCTGACTTCACATCCATCTGGTATACTTTGAATTCCTTATAAGCTGCATAGGCCAAAAAAATTCTTATTCCTTCAACTCTTGCAACAGATGAAAATGTTTCTTCATAATCAATACCTTCCTTCTTTGAGTACCCTTTTCATACCAAACTTTCTTTATTTCATTTAACTTCATGTTGTTCATTCATCTTGTTTCTAGAAACCCATTTAGTTCCCATAACATTTTTGTCCTTAGGTCTAGAAACTAGTTCCCAAGTATTATTCTTTTCAATTTGATTTAATTTTTCCTTTATTTCTTGAATCCAGTGACCATATTTACAAGATTCATCGACCATATTTACAAGATTCATCATTAGTCTTAGGTTCAATTTGAGAAGTCAAATATAAATCTTCTTGTAGCTTATTTCTTGTCATAACTACATTTTCTTTGGTCCCAATAATCTGATCAACAAGATGATTCCTTATCAAATTCTTATGAGGTGTTACTATCTCAACTTTTGCTTCAAGTCTAGGTTCACATCTCAGTTCTTCTCTTGGTTGCTCAAGATGATTCTCATTTTGAAAATCATTATTAGTTTCATAAAATAACTCAATATTTTCTTGATCAGTTTTAGGATAAGGTTCTTTATCTGAATCTTATTCAAGTATTATTTTCTTGAATTCTAAACTTCTCATCCACTTTAACATTTTCTCTCTCAAAAATATTCTTAGTTCTCTTATTAAAACATCTATCAAATTTTATTTTTAATGAATAACCAAGAAACATACCTTAATATCACTTCTTGGGTCAAACTTACTAATGTCATCATCTCTCTTAATGTAACACTTGCAAAAATTCTAAAATATTTTACTGAAGGTGCATGTCTAAACCATAATTGATAAGGAGCCGTGTCTGTATCTGCTCTGATCTGTACTCTATTTATTGTATACACTTTTTTATTCACTACTTCTCTCAGGAATTTCTTTGCTACGTCATTCTCAAACAACTTAGCTCTTACTACCTCAGTTACTGATCTATTTCTTATTTTAGCAATATCATTTTGTTTAGGTGTTTTAGGGGCTGAAAGTTATCTCTTAATTCCATTCACTTCCCAAAAAGTATTAAATAATTTTGATGTAATTTTCCACCTCTATCAAATCTTAAACATTTACTCTTCATTCTTGATTCATTCTAAACTTTTTAAATACTTCTAACTTTTCTCTAAGAAATGCTACCCACATCATTCTAGTAAAATCATCAACAAGAATCATAAAATACCTTTCACCATAGAATCATCTTCTTCTTGTACGACCACTCAGATCTGTATGAACAATCTCTAATTTTTTTGTTGTCGTGAACTTCTTGCCGAGAAAAGAACTTCTTTTCAATTTTTCCATAACACATTCGTAGCATACCATGTTAGTAGGTTTCACAATTTTAGGCAAATCTCTTACTGCAAATGTGGGACTTGCTTTCACAATGTTATAAAATTTTATGTGACAAAACCTTTTATGCCATAACAAATTATCATCAACTTTAGAAATAAAACATGTCATCCTAATAGGATTCAATTGAAATACATTACCCCTGGTTCTTGCTCCTATTCTAATAATCTTACCATTCTTATCCTTGATCATACAAGTTTTTTTAGAAAACCAAACTTAATATACCTTGTTAACCAACTATCTTGATGAACTACAACTGATTTAGAACCTAATTGAAGAATCTATGATTTAAGATCACCGAGATGATTGATTAGATATGTAATATGATTAAATCAGTATTATGTTGTCATTGATGTCAACTAGTTTGATAGCACTTATCATGTAAGTTACTATACCGAAGCATCTGTAGAAAAGGAGTGAAAGAGATGAAGAACAAAAATATCTACATGAGGAAGATGTATATGACAGATGAGGATAAGGAATACATTGGGTAACTTGTTGATGAGTCTATGACCTTATGATATTGACTTGATTATGTTTCATTCATCTATGATGAGAAACAGAGCTGAAAGACCCAAAGCAGTGTTGTCATTTGATGAAGCATTTCAATGCACACCGAAGGAGTGTAGTGTATACCGAGCGTAGTGTAAACTAAGCTTGTGTTCACTGACACATTTCTTTGTTAACCAAATAGAGAAAAGGAATTAAATGACTAGTCTAGCTGATAAGGATTGGTGAGATGGACAGTGCATGATTTTGAGGTTGAAGATAAAGTTTGTTACAAAGATCGACGACTAACAAAATTCAGGAAAGATCAAATGGATGAGAATTAAACATGTAATTGAAACATCAGCCAAAGTATGTTTAAGAGGAAAAATCAAAAAATATGATTAAGCGAAAAAATCTAATGGAGTAGAAGAAAATGATTTACTTGTCTATATAAGAGACTAGAATTTCATAATGTAAAATGTAATGTTGGAAGAAGGAGAATACATAATTATCATGTGAACAAGTTTTCATGCATGTCTGATCAAACTAGTTAGTGAGAATTAAACTACAGAGATTTTACCGAGCGATAGGAAACTATTACCAAGTGACAATAAGTTATTGAATATTGATTGGGATAGAATTGATTTAATGATCAGAGGACTAAATGAGCCTAACATTGATCTATACATCTACAATTGAAGTTGTATTGAGGTAGATCACCTACTGTTACATTTTAACCATTGTACACAGTCAAATCTCTTAACCGAGTGGACTAGGAAAGTCTTTTATGTATCATTCATGGAATGAATATTGTTATCCTGTCAACCCCATAGTGAATGCTAGTTGGACGATAACAGTTGGTGTAAAATCCTCTAACAAGGTCACACCTAACAGTGTGTTTGTAACCTTTAACAGGGTTGGCTCTTCACTGACCTCACTTTAGAAGAGTGAATATTTCGGGTTGCTAGTCCCATGTGGTTTTTCCCTTCACATGGTTTCCACATTAAATCTCTTGTGTTATGTGTTGATTGTGATATTTATTTAATGTCTTATTTTCATGTTGCATATTAGATTTGATCTGTAATCACTATATGTTATAGATTGGTAATTGGTAAAAGCATAGACAGTACAATATTTTAAGTTACCAAGTATTAGAAGTTTTAAGTATTTATTTTGGATTATACATTTTGTATTGGGACGCTAGATAACTGATTCACCCCCCTCTCAATTATTCTAACAATCGGTATCATAGCATTGGTTTCTTAGACCAAAGTTTTAAGGACTTTAGTACAAAGATCTCAAAATGTATAAGAGGGAAGTTCAAAAGATGAACAAAGATAACTTCACACTATGGAAAAGCTGGATGAAGTTGCACATATCTAGAATTGGGAATTCTACACTAGAACTGATGGAGAATGGCTACATAGAACTGACCACTGGTCCCCTGACACTTGATCAACTAAGAGACAGGCATGAACACAAGGTTATTATGATGGAGATTATTGCTACCTATACCGATGCTGAATTTGAAGATATTAAAGGCTGCACTACTGCCAAAGGTATGTGGGATAGACTTTCTCAAGTTTATAGTGGAGATGTGAATGTTAAAAGAGCCAGAGCAAAAATCTTAAGGGGAAGATTCGATGATATGAAGATGAAGGAAGGTGAGAATATTGTGTAGTACACAAATAGACTAAAAGAGGTAGTACATGCTATTAGATCATCTAATGGAGTTATTAGTGAAGAAAAAGTGGTAAGCAAAGTCCTCATAACCTTACTGCCAATTTACACAATTAGAATATATGCAATTCATGAAACAAGGTTTGCAGTTGGTAATGTCCTTACTTTGGACAATCTGATTGGTAAATTTACAACATTTGAATTGAATAACTTTGATAATAGTTTTGTTCTGTCTGTAGAGTCTACTTTCATGTCTTCTCTAAAGATTGGTAAGTCTAGCAGGAATAATAAGAATGATGATAGTGACAGCAATACCGATGATGAGCTTGATGAACTTGAAGCTCTCATGGCTAGAAGGTTACCTAAAGGTAAAGGAAGGTATAGAGGTAAGCTACCTTAAGCATGCTTTAACTATAAACAGGTTGGCCACATTGCTACTAGATATCCACATAAGAAAGATGATGATAGAACCAAAGACCAATCTAAAGGAAGCTATGGGAGAAGAGTCAAAAGAGGCTATAGAGACAACAACAGAGACAATCGAGACAATAACTAAAAAGGTAAAAAGTTATGTTACATAGCCAAAGATAATAAATCTGAATATGATTCTGATGATGGTGTACAAGTTGTATTGGTTGCTATAAAAGATGACTTGATGGAAGAAGAAAAACATGTAGAAACAACACTAATCTCTAAAGTTAAAAAAAATAATACATGGATCATAGACAATGACTCTACGCATTACATGATTGGTGATGAAGAGAAATTTTTTCAACTTGAAGAATACAATGGAGGATCAGTTAAGATGGGTAATGACACACCCTATATGGTAAGAGGAAAAAGATCCTTGATGATAAATGATAGGATAAAATGTGAAAATATGTATTGGGTAGATGGATTGAACTATAATTTGTTAAGTGTGGCACAACTAAATAATTCAGGTCACCGAGTTACTTTTGAGAGCAAGAAAGTGAAAATCTATGATGATGGAGGAAGACTAGTTGGAACTGGTGCACAATCAAGAGGTAATCTATTTTAACTTGATACTAATGAGTCTTCTTTCATGATGATGAAAAATGAAGATGCTTGGTTGTGACATAAAAGGTTATGCCATGTGAATTTTGATAACATGATTAAGATCAGTAAAAGGAAAAGATTTAGAGGTTTGCCTAACTTGTCAAAACTTGATCATGTTATGTTTCATGAATGTCAGAAAGGTAAAATGACTAAATCTAGTTTCAAAAGAAAGGATTATTAAACAAAGAAGATACTTGAGTTGGTTCATAGAAACCTCTATGGTCCTATGAGAACTCAGAGTTATTATGGTGATAGATACTTTATTCTTTTTGTTGATGACTATACTAGATTGATGACTATTATGTTCTTGAAAAAAAATCTAAAGCATTTAAGATGTTCAAGTGGTATAAAGAAAAAGTAGAAAAAGAGACTAGTAAGGAAATGAAATGCCTAAGATCTGATAGTGGAGGTGAATTTATCTCTGATGAATTTACTAATTTACATAATGAGCATGGTATTAAAAGAAACGTCTCTACACCGAGGACACCTCAACAGAATGGGATTGCTGAAAGGAGGAATAGGTCAATAGTTGATTGTGCAAGAACACTAATGTTGCAAAAGAATGTTTCTTAGACATAGTAGAGAGAAGTTGTCACTACAACTATTTATGTTCTGAACTGAGTACAACTGAAGAAGGACACTAACAAGGCATGCTATGAGTTATGGTTTGGATACAAACCCATTGTAAGTTATTTCAGGATTTTTGGAAGTAAATGTTTTATTCTGAAAGATGAAAGAAATGGGAAATTTGACTCAAAAGGTGATGAAGGGATATTTCTAGGATATTCCAGTAAAAGAAAAGCATATAAGTGTCTGAATAAAACTACTAATAAAATGATTAAAAGTACTAATGTCCAAGTTGATGAGTTTGATAAAAATAATACAAAGGAAAGTACAAAGGAATAAGAAGACTATGGTAGATTCACTTACATTGAACACCCAGAGTATCTACCAAAGCCATAGCCTATGATAACCGGTCAGTAGGAAAACAATACCAAGGAACAAGAAAGAGAAACTGACGAGGAGGATGAACCTACCAAGAAAGCTAATGAACCTACATAGGATGAAAAAGAAAGAAGAGACCAAAAACTGGGAAGATTTTTTAGGAGACATCATCCTGAGACACAAATTATTGGAGACAGACAAGTTGGCATGCAAACAAGGAGTAAGACAAGACAAGGTATATGTCTAGTTTGTGAATATGAACCAAAGAATGTAAAAGTTACATTAGAAAATGATGAATGGGTCAATGTAATGAAAGAGGAAATAGAACAGATAGAAAAGAACAAAACCTGGACCTTAGAACCTAGACCTAAAGATAAGAATGTTATCGGTACTAAGTGGATATTCAGGAACAAGCTGAATGAAAATGGTGAGGTAACAAGAAATAAAGCTAGATTGGTATGCAAGGGATATGCACAGGAGGAAGGAATTGATTGTGGTGAAACATTTGCACTTGTTGCTAGATTAGAAGGAGTTAGAATGCTACATGCATATGCTGCACACAAGAAATTCAAAGTTTATCAAATGGACGTTAAGTTAGCATTTTTGAATAGAATACTTGGAGAATAGGTCTACATAGAACAACCAGAAGGGTTTTTTGATCCATTTAACAAATAAATGGTATGTAGATTACATAAATCTTTATAGGGTTTGAAGAAAGCACAGAGATCCTAGTATGAGAGGCTACATACTTATTTGTTAAGTATTGGATTTTTTAGAACTAGCGAGAACAACAGTTTGTACATGAAAGGAGATACTGATGATACTATTCTTATTGCTAAGATATTTATGAATGATATTATTTTTGGAGGTCAAGATCACATATGCAAATCTTTTTCTAATGAGATGAGAAAAGCATTTGAAATGTCTATGTTTGGAGAGATTAAGTTCTTTCTAGGACTACAAGTGATGAAGCAAAATGATGGAATATTCATGTAAAAATCTAAATACATAAAGGAAGTATTGAAGACATTTGGCATGAAAGATGATAAACTTGTGGGAACACCAATGGCTACTAGATGAAAACTAACTAAGGAAGATAAAACTACAGAGGTAAACTAGACACTGTATAGATCTATGATTTGTAAGTTAATGTATGTAGTTCATAGTAGACTAGATATAGCACATGCTATGGGAATTGTTGCTAGATTTTCTGCAAACCCTAGAGAATTAGACATGGTTGCTACAAAGAGAATCTTAAGATACCCAAAGAAAATAAAAGATTATGGATTATGGTATCCTAAGGAAGGAAAGTTTGAACTGAATGTCTATATTGATGCTGATTGGGCTAGAAATATGGATGACAGAAAAAGTACCACTCGAGGAGCATTTTTGTTTGGTGAAAGACTTCTTACATGGAAAAGTAAGAAGTAGGCTTGCATTTCTCAATCTACAGCTGAAGCAGAGTATGTTGCAGCTGCTAAAAATTGTTCAAACATTACATATATTAAGTAAGTGTTGGAAGGTATCAATGAGGTAATCACTGAGCCGATGATTATATATTGTGATAACACCAGTGCAATTAAAATATTTCAAAGAATCTAGTAATGCACTCTAAGACAAAGCGTATATCTATTAAGTATCACTAATTAAGAGAACAAGTATAGGAGAAGCAAGTGAAGTTAGAATTTGTTACATCAAAAGAACAACTTGTAGACATATTTACGAAGGCTCTACCGAAGGATACATTCAACTACTTAAGGACTAGACTAGGGGTCCGTCCCCTATCTACCGATCACTAATGTGATCTAGATGTTCCATCAGCCTAATCTTATCAGAAGATCATTCATGTTGTTGCAACATAGTTTACACTTTGGATCATGTCTAAGGTTGTGATAAGTTTGAAGAACTGGAACAGATTGGCATATCAGTATATAGAGATACAGTGAATGTACAGGAAAACAAAGAGTTACATGGCTACTAAAGAGCAGTGTGTTTATTTGTTTCTTTGGCATTGTTGTCAAAGGGATAGATAAACAATATAAAATAATATACACCGATGAGAACTATCCAAGGGAGAGATAATTTAGAAGAAAGGAAGAGCATTGAAGATTAGTTACTAAGAACAAAAGGAGGAACTTAAGAGCTAAAAAGAGTATATCTACAACTTGAAAAAGTTGTATTTTGTAATGTTGTTTAGTAACGTAGTAATTAAACATATTAAGCTATGGAGAGCTTGTACAACATTTGTTCACAAAGTTGTAGAATACATGTTTGGTATGTGTATGGTATATGAATATTACTTGAGTTGCCATCAATGCCAAAGGGAGAGATTAATGAACTACAACTGATTTAAAACCTGATTGACGAATCTATGATTTAAGATCACTTAGTTGATTGATTAGATATGTAATATGATTAAATCAGTATTATGTTGTCATTGATGTCAACTAGTTTGACATCACTTATCTTGTAAGTTACTATACTGAAACATCTATAGAAAAGGAGTGAAAGAGATGAAGAATAGAAATATCTACATGAGGAAGATGTATATGATAGATGAGGATAAGGAATACATTGGGTAACTTGTTGATGAGTCTATGACCTTATGATATTGACTTGATTATGTTTCATTCATCTATGATGAGGAACAGAGCTTAAAGACACAAAGCAATGTTGTCAGTTGATGAAGCATTTCAGTGTACACCGACATAGTGTAGTGTATACCGAGCACAATGTAAACTAAGCTTGTATTCACTGAAGAATTTCTTTATTAACCGAATAGAGAAAAGGAATTAAATGACTCATTTAGTTGATCAAGATTGGTGAGCTGGAAAGTGTATGATTTTGAGATTGAAGATAAAGTTTGTTACAAAGATCGACGGCTAAAAAAATTTAGGAAAGATCAAATGGATGAGAATTAAACTTGTTATTGAAACATCAGCCGAAGTACGTTTAAGTGGAAAAATAAATGAAGATGATTAAGCAGAAAAATATAATGGAGCAGAAGAAAACGGTTTACTTGTCTATATAGGAGACTAGAATTTCATAATGTGAAATGTAATGTCGGAAGGAGACTGTAGAATTAATGTGTCAACAATTTTTCATGCATGTCTGATCTAATTGGTTAGTGAGAACTAAACTATAGAGTTTTTACTGAGTGACATGAAGCTATTACTGAGCAACAATAAGTTACTGAATATTGATTGAGACAGAATTGATTTAATGATTAGATGATTGAATGAGCCTAACATTGATCTATACATCTACAATTGAATTTTTATTAAGGTAGGTCACCTACTATTACATTTTAACCATTGTAAATAGTCAAATCTCTTAACCAAGCAGACTAGGAAAGTCTTTCATGTATCATTCATAGAATGTGTTAGCCAATTTTCATGTTATAGCATAAATCCTTAGAAAATGGTCTGTACCCTGTAGAAAATTTCATGGCTATATCTATTTTCTTCTGGCTGCTGCAATGTTTATCATGTCTTAAACCCTTGAAACCATGAGCAAAAATTCAAATAACTAGTCGTTGCAAGAAAAAACCCTAGTTTGCCCTGGCCAAGTTCTATTTCATTGTTACTTTTTCGAGCCACTTAATCTTTCTTTGTGCACATGACATTTCCCCTCTTCATGTTCACTGGATCGCGTGATTTTCTTTCATGCCCCTTTGCTATTTGGTGAGCCCGTGAATGCATGTTTTGTGTTGCCTCAGTCACCAGTTCTCTTAGTCCTTAGGCTGTTACATCTTTTATTCGGTGATTTGGTGAATAGTTGTTGGTCGCATGTTCTCCAAGTTTTCAAGCGGTGATTTCTTTTATTTGGTGAATGCGTGAACATGTAGTCTCTTATTCGCTTGATGCCCGACGATTACATCTAAACATCTAGCGATTGCCCGAATGTGTGTTCACGTAATCTCCCATTTCCTGGAGGTTTCTTGATGACATTAAGTGAACTGGCAAGCGGCTTATGTCTTCTCTTTAGTTGCGTGTTCACAAAATGGTGGCCCCTATTCAGATGAAATTGTAAAAGTGAACCTAATGTTAGAGGATGCTGATGTGGAAGATGATTATTGATTGCAAAATAAATGATGTGGCAAAATGTCAGGCGACCCCAGTGTTTGTAAACATTTAGCGATTTGGCGACTAGGGGGCTTCGCGCATTCTCAACATATAACCCAAGGTTAAGACATGATTTGGAAAACTGGCAAATTCCTTTGTTCACGTATTCTCGGGGTTTGACCATAGTTAGAGAATTGATCTCGTGAACTAGAGATTGCTTTTGTTTGCACATTCGTTAAATCCCCTCGGGTTAATCTTGCAGTGAAATAAATAAAGAAATATACATGTGGGCCCTAATCACCAAGTCATGCTGATGTGTCCATGTTTGATGGGCCAAGCCTGATGGTGATGTGGAGCTTGTCAGTGGGGCCTGATGAAGAGTTTTGGATTGATGGTCAGCATATGATCACATAGAATATTCCTTCCCCATGTGATCATGTGCCCACCGTCTGATTAGATGCTAAAGGAGAGTGCGTCCTATGTCAATATGACTCAGAAGATGTAGCGAATGGTGGTGTGACATGTGGCATAAAAGCATGCCCATGTGTGGGTCTAAGAGGTTTGGCAGCCCTGATAAATTTGTTTGGTAGCTCCAACAAATTTCCTCTTCCTCACTCATTTGCATGATAAAGTGGCAAGTCTCTAAGGGGTTCAGCAGTTTAGCGAACTTTGTGTTCGCATAGTCTTCAAATTAAATGGCAGTAGCTTGAAATATTTAGTGAATGGGAGAAAGCCCTTGTCGCTAAATCGCTAAGCATAACTAAGGATAAAAATGATATCTAGTGATCTTGCGATTAGGGGATAAATGTAAACCAGGATTCCTATAAAAGGTTAAGATGGCATCTAGCGACTTGGTGAATGAGGGCTTTCGTGCATTCGTGAAATGAAGCCAAGGGTCAAGGAATGATTGTGAGATTCTGCGAATGTATTGTTCACGTGATCGCTAAACCATGCAAGGATTAAGGGAAGTGACTTCGCGACTTGGAGATGGCCTTTAGTCACGTGTTCACCAGATGACTTGAAGGTTAAAAGCTTGGTGGTATGTGGGTCTAATGTGCTAACATGCCCAATTTCTATTGGTTGAAGGACTATCCAGCTGGGTATGATGTTAGAAGACGCTGAGATGGAATTTGCAGGTAGGCCTAGGATTTTGAAGTATTCGATGATTTGGCAACTGAGGAGTTTCACACATTTGTAGAATATGACCCCGGTTAGGAAAAGGACTTGGCGAACCAGAAAAGCTTGTATTCATGCAATCTCATAGCGATACCCAAGGTTAAAAGATGTCTCAACGACTTCAATTTTCTTTGGTCGTGTAATAGCCAAATGTGGACTAGGTTCCTTGATGAGTTAAGTCTTATGATGCTCGGGAAAGATAAGGATCTGACGGTGCCAATATAAATTTGATCAAATTTCAAATATTGACCGTCAATACACAAGCTGGCACCATGAAATGATCGTTGCTACTAGGAATTTAAATTTTAAAGGGTTTCCAGCGATAGGAAGGACCAAAATTGAATGTTTTAGTAGCTGTGTTTGGTGAAAATGATCTTGTTGATTGTTGCAGTGTGGTCCATAGGCCTAAATGACTGGTTTGCAAGGATTGGTACTATAAAGGAATGGGTTTTCTTGTTGGAGGCATGTTGCAGGTGACTGATTTGATCAATTTTCATGGTAGATTCATGATCTCTGGTATAGTACTCTGAGACTTTTCATTAATAGAGATCATTCTTGGATTTGATTTCTCCTGGATCGCCTAGTTTTCATCCTTGTAATAAATTTTTGACCGTTTCTAGTTGTTTGGGTGGGTGAAAACCCTACCTCAGTCATCCTTAGCTTGTTGCATCCTATTTTGGGATTCCAAGATGACTGTAGGGTATATATTGTAATATTTTTGACATAGTAGGGGTTCAGTCCTAAGGTTCTGTTCTAAATTTTGGTTAGTTCCAGCGGTTGTGATTGTATGACCATTAGAGGAAAGAGGAACTAGATTTTGGGTCTTTTCCTATCTTTGTCTTGCTTTGATTTTGTATTGATCCTAAATATGTTAATGAAGATGCTATTGGGTTCCAATCTTACATTTTTGTATGTCTTCTTGTTTTGGTTTTGAGCTCATATATGTTAATGTCACAAAGTGTATTAGCATATGGTAAACAAAGAGTATTGTGAAGCCATCTCTGAGTTCATAACAAAGTTAGGATTAAAGTCTTTTAGGTGGGTTCTGTGAGTTTACAACCAAATAAGAATCTGATGTCCTTGTGTTTGAGGGAGAGGGGTAATAGGAAAAGAACTTATCCTAAGCCCTAGAATGTTTGATTTAAGATCTTTAGTTGATGTATGTAATAGGGTGACTCTCTACCCTAGGTTAAGGCACTAATCCATCCTCTGGAGGAATTTCCTTGTCATTAACCACACACACCCAAATTTAAATGATAATATCTTTTAGTCAGTTTGTAAAGGATAGTTGATGTATGTAATAGGGTGACTCTCTGCCCTAGGTTAAGGCACTAATCCATCCTCTGGAGGCATTTCCTTGTCATTAACCACACACACACAAGTTTAAATGATAATATCTTTTAGTCAGTTTGTAAAGGATGTAGTTGTATAACATTTAGTGATTCCTTTGGAGAAGTGAATCAAGGGTACACCCACCTGAGCATTAAGGCTCAAAGTGTAGGGGGATCTTTGGTCCTTGTTAATTGGCCCTCTTCCTTGTAGACTTTGGAGTGGTGATAGAGTCAAAGTATCATTAAAGTTATCCATCAAAGTATAAATCTACAAGTTGAAGATCAAAGGGAAGAACCAACAAAATGGTGACTCTACTAGGGAGAGTCTAGAGATAACGGTTTGTAAAGTGCACTCTTGTTTTCCTATTGTATTTAGTTAAAGGTTTTCCCATCTAGGTGGGTGGCGACTCAAAAGGTTAGAACTAGTGTTATAGACTGCAAAAGATGGATAAAGAAGGAATACTAGGTCCTTTGTTAGAAAAAATCCAGAGGTCACTCTGGAACAATTGCCTAGATAGGAGAAGAGCTGGATCAGAAGAAATGGTGAGTCTACTAGTGCTCCCATAAGAGAACAAAGAAATACTAGAGGTAGAGCACCACATGTTTCCTCAAGTGAGGAAGGTTCACAAGATAGAGTTTCTAGATCAGATGGTGGTTGCTCTGAAGATAAATTTTATGATACCTCAGAGATAGTATTTCAAGATAAGGGTTCATTGCCTCCAGGTCAGGATGAACAAGCTAGAGAGATGGGTCTTGAGATTGACTTAAATCTTGATGAAGATAATTTCAGAAGGCAGCCCATGGGACCAAGGTGAGTGCATTTCCCATATCATCATCCTACTGATGTGGAGGTGTCATCAAGCTCTGAGGATGTCATGATAGATCCACATGACCTAAATGCACTTAGGTTGCAGTTGGCAGACTAGGATCCCATATATAAGAGATTACAAGAGGAAAGGGAGGCTGAAAAAGTGAATGCATTAATAGAGAGAGACTCCCTTCTTAGAAATATTAAGTAGATGAAGGAGAGAAACAAGATGCTTGCTTCTACTCCTAGAACTCTACAGCATAATGTTTTTGGAGATCTTCAAGCTGTGAGGAGTGAGCAAGAATGCTTGCTGCAAGACCATGAGTTTGATGAAGAAGGCCCTATGATTAGACAAGTGCAAATTTATGATCCTTTTCCCAAAGATAAAAATGGGCATGAGATTACCAGACATGTTGTTGTTATAGCAAAAAAAGGTAAGCAGAAGATGGTGGGATCCCAAGCAAGCAAGCTAGTAACAATACCAAAGATTCCACCACCTACTTCAAATAAGGATATAGAGTTAGAGAGGAAAAGAAAATAAGATGAGGATCTAGCTAAAGAATTGGGAAGAGCTGAAGTTGAGGCTTCCATTGTAGAAAAGAGAAGAGAGATCTAGTTCTTGAAGGCTTCATCAGCAAGTACTGTCGGCCCATCTTCAGCTGAATTAGGTATGCCATCTATGACTACTATTATTCCACTTAATACTGTTACTACTAGTAATCCTATTCCTGATGCATCCACCATACCAGTTGTTGACTCTAATAGACAATCAAATGTGAAGTTGGGGGCGAATGTAGATAATAATGCTAATGCTAGTGGGAATACTAGTTCAAGTTTTCAAAGAAAACCTATGCAGTTAGATGGCTATAGGAAAATTAGTTTTGATGGAATACCTGGTTATCCAAATGCTTTTCCAGATGATATAAGGGATAAAATACCTAATTTTTCTGGTAATAATGCTATTAGTTGTGAAGAACACCTTAGGTTGTTTATTGATGTGCTAAATGACTATGAGGTTGAGCATGAGGATGTAGTTATGAAATTATTTGTTCAGTCCTTGATGGAAGATGCTAGGAATTGGTTCAAGAGACTTCCTGATAAATGTATTGATACATGGGATTCTTTTGAGAAATGTTTCAAAGAACAATATGGTGATAGGCCTAATGCTAGCTTTATGCTGAATGAGTTTAACACCATAAGGAAAAATTAGAATGAGTCTGTAGCTGAATTTAACATGAGATTTCAAAAGGGCATGCATAAGTTGTTTCAAGTTATGAGGTTAGATGATAATGTTTGTTTAACCACATACTTTAATGCATTTGATGGAAAGATGGGATATTTATTGAGGGACAAGGAACCAAGAACTCTTAGAGATGCTTTTAGGATTGCTATCAATATTGAAAATAATATAAAGATATCAGGAAAATTGGGTGGGAAAAGAGATGATCCAAAGTTGTTTGGAGACAAGAGATATAAAAGGGATAATGAGAAAAATGTTGGAAACAAGAAGCAAGATGAAGATAAATTGGATAAGGTGTTGAATGCATTGAAGGATTTGAAAGCACCTGCTAATAGGAATTGTAATGTTTCTCCTAATGAGAAACCTCAGTTCAACAATAATTTCAGTAGATAGAATAGATTGCAGAATTATCCCTATAACACCCAATGGAAGGATGGCAAGCCTATTGTCCCTGCTGCAAGGAATAATAATGATAGAGTTGTCCCTAATGCTTTACAAAAATCTTCTATAAATGTTATAGAGGATACACCATGGTGCATTGCATGCTAGTCCCCTCATTCTGCAGAACATTGTGTGGTTGCACAATCTATGTCAGCATATCAAGATGATAGTAATGAAGATCTAGATCAGGAAGAAAGTCATGATGACATTGGGTGTAACATGGAAACTTCATATCTAAGATATGAAGATAATTTTGATTTTGATGATGAAGTAGATGTATGCTCAAAGAGACACAATTAGGCACTTTTCGATCAGGAGGTATTTTTTGATAATGAAGACATTGATGAAAAAATGTGTAACATGATCTCTTCCTCTGAGCTGGTGAATTTGAGAAGACCTTCTAGGGAAGAGATAGATAGAATTACTACAGAGATGATTGCTCAAGTGAAAACTAGAGGCATGAAAGCAAGCAATACAAATTAGAAAGCTGCAGGAATGTTTATAAAGAGTACCAGCTCCGTGGAACCTAGTGAGAACAAATCAAAAGGTGACCACATGGTGAAATTCAAAAATGTAAAAGGTAAGAAATGGGAGCCTAAGGGAGTTAGAGTTGAAAAAAATTCTAATGAAATAGAGAAGCCAGTTTATACAATGGCTAAAGATGAAAAGATGAAAGTCACCAATACACCTAATGTATCAGATAAGAAAAGGGATATTAAGGCAATACGGATTGAGATTCCTCCTTCTACTCCTATTGATATGTTAGCTGCATTGTCTCAAATAACTATTAAGGTTCCTTTGTCAGAATTATTGAAGATCCCTAAACATAAGGATAGAGCCATTGCATGGGTGGATAATGTTCATAATAATGATGTTGCATGCAATGAATCTCAAGCTAAGGATTTGAGAAGTGTAGAAGCCCAGGGATTGGAATCTCAAATTCCACCTATATATTTGGATAGTTCTATCAATGCTAGCCTTGAGAATATTGATCTATTCTTTTTAAGTGTCCTTGTGAATGGAATGAAGTTGAGGAATTGTATGATTGATAGTGGTGCCTCTAACACTGTCATGCCTTTCAAAATTATGGAGGAGTTGGGCGTTAAAGTTGATACAATTCAAGGCAGATGTTGTGCTATGGATCAGAGAGAGGTACCAGTTATTGGGACTATAAATGCAATGCCTTATAGATTGGAAGCCTATCCAGAGAAAGAATTAACTATGAATGTTTTGGTGGTGGACATCCCTCCTCATTATAGGATGCTATTATCTAGGAGATGGAGTGCTGCCATGGGTGGAAGTTGTTGGCAATTTGGATTACTGGTAATTGAGACTATTGGGAATTTGGACTAATGGAATATTGTTGATATGGAGATTGATATGTATGCATGAGTGTTGTCATTATGGCAACATATGTTTATCAATTTCAGTTATTATACATGTTGTTCTGACAGTGTATTTGAAGAGATCAGAAGGATTATGATGAAGTATATGTCATATATGTGTTGTAGAAGTCAGATATGTTATTCAGATGTCATACATGTTATATATTTCAGATATTATGTGATTGCAGAAGTTATATATGTTTTTCAGTACTTACATATTGAGTTTCAGTGAATTGAGAGGGAAGCAGAGGACAGTTTTGTTGATAAGTAATTTTCTATTGAAGATTGGCTTATGCAGAGTTAATGGAGGCTAGAACATATTATTATTTATCTTTAGTTAACTGCGCAAGTCTTTATGTGAAATAGATTGAAAGTTAGAGATGATTTAGTGATATTTAGTGACAGACAGGCAGACAGTGTACCCGAGAAGAAAATATTTTTTGTAGAAGATTATTTTGATGGAATTAGGCTTTGCGGAGTAAGTTGTAGAATTTTAATGATGTTATTCAGCTATGATTAACAGCGCATAATATTTGGATAAGATTTGAAAAAGTTACAGCACTTGGAAGCCGACAATGTTATGTGAATTTTGATGTAACGTGTACAGTTTTGGTAAAACGGTTATATCTTTTTAGTTAACTAATATTTGGATTTGCGGAGTTAGATGTAGCATCTAGATAGTATGAAGAACCTTCAGTTAATAGTGCAAGAGATTTTTTTGTGTACGGACAAAGTTATTCAAAGTTTAGTGAAGACAGTTAAGGCCGACAGAACAGAGTTCAAGCCGACAGTTGACATAGATTATGAAAAGTTATTTGTGATATTGTGGGATGACATATGATTGATTTATTATGTCATATATTAAGGTAAAGAATTGTACCTTGTATAAATGATGATGCAATAATGATGATGTGATAATAAAATGATAGAAGAAATTGAAATGCGAATTGTATGCTGAAAAAAGGCATTGGCTAATTGTGATGCGAACTTGAGAAAGTTGATGTAAATTGTGATAGCAGTTAAGGCTATGATTGTGAAGTTGAACTAAAGTAGTACAGTGATCAGAGAACACAATCATATTGCCAAGGTGGACAGTGGGTTCATCTGGTGATCAGCATTGCTAAGGTGGACAGTGGGTTCATCTAGTGATCAACATTGCATGGTTGGGTAGTGAGCTCATCTTGCAACTAAACCTTTAACAGGGTTGACAACCTTTAATAGGGTTGAGGCTTTTAATAGGGCCTAAAGTCCTTTAACAGGGATAGATCATTGTATGTACTAAATTGACTCCTAACAGGGTCACAATATCCCTAACAGGATACTTATATTATAGTGATCTCATTTGTGGGTACCATCCCCACCGGGGTTTTTCCCTTGACTGGGTTTCCTCGAGAACAAATCTTGTGTTTTGAGTCATGTGCATATTGTGCTATGTTTACTCATTAGTTTGATTATCTTCATATGTAGAAAAGTAATTTATAATATCCATAATTGGGCAAAAGTTGTTGAAATACTGATTCACCCCCCCCCTCTCAGTATTTCCCATTCCTAACAATTGGTATCAGAGCACAGTTACTCGAAAGTAAGAAATGCTTAACAGCTTGAGTAAGATCTCTATGGATATGGATCAGTTGGAGAAGAATCTTGAAGAAGCTCTTGAATAGATTGACCTACTCACTGAAGAAAGAGATTCCTATAGAGGAAAGTATGAAAAAGCAAAAGGCTTGATTGACAAACTGAAAGGTGAGATCCAAAATCTGAAATTTGAAAAAGAATCTGATATACTTGTTGAAGATTGTGGTGAATTAGAAAAAGAAAATGTGATTCGTAAACATGAATTAAAATTAGCAAACTTGAAGCTTACCATGAGAGATGGAAAAGAAAATCCTAGATCTAAAATTGAAACTTTGAAGAATGAGAACAAAGATCTGATGACTAAACTTGAAAGGATGAACTCTCAATATGATAAAGTCAAGAAGGAATATGATGAACTTGAAAAGTACAATAAGATAGTGAAAGGTGAACTAACTCAGTCAAAGCAGCAACTTGAGAAGTTATATTCAAATAATGATAAGATCTGTGAGCAGATAAGTTATGGAAAACCCTTTTATGATAAGACTGGACTTGGATATGGTATATTCTCTGAAAACAAATCAAATCCAGAAGTTGCTAAAGATCCTGAAGTTGGCAAGACTGAATCAGACCTAGAAATGAAAGATCTATCAAAGCAAGGAGAAACTAAACCTAAGCAAGAAGGAGAATCATCTAAAGAAAAAGGTGAAACATCAAAACAAGGTGAAACATCAAAAGGTATGCAATTTAAAGGTAGATGCTTTACATGTAATTCTTTTGGACATATGAAGAAAGATTGTACTGGTAAGCAATTTAAACCTCTTAATGGATATTGTTATAATTGTCATGGATTTGGACATAGAGCTATTGAATGTAAGAATAATAAGGTTATTGAAAATAGAATATATAGAAGTACTAACTTTGTAGGTCAAAGAACAAATGATGGCATGAAAGGAAGAAATATGACAGTTTGTTATAGATGCAACAAAGTTGGACACATTGCAAGGAATTGCAGACACAGTTGAATCATCAAGGATCCAGATATGTACCAAATGAAATGAGATGTTAGATATGCTATAAGGTGGGACATACAGCAAGATTTTGTAGAATGAACACAAGAAGGTATGATCTAAACCCTAACCCTAGAAACTTTGAAAGAAGGAATATGAATGCAGGAAATACAGTGAAATCATGTTGTAGCAATGAAAATGAAGTGAAATTTGTTGAAGCAAAGGAGCAAGAAAGTTTATTTTGTATGGAAAGTGGTAAGAAAAGCTTTATAGATGATGGTAAGATTGAAACCTTATCTAACTCTTCTTTGAGCATTTGAATTCTGTTATTTTCAGTATTTTAGGAACTTAGAATTAGCATAACTTTGAATTTTGGATGAACTAAGTTTTGCGAAGTTAAATGTAGATTTGTTATGATGTACTAATGCTCCAGTTAAGAGCGCAAAGATTTTTATGATGTTTTGTGAGTTTTAGAGCAGATTTACAAAAATAGTCACAGGAAATCAGTGTTCTGGCATTTTGAGCGGCAAAACCGGAAAAATGGGTAGATGAGATGTCAGAGATAGTAATTACAGAATGATATAAGACCGAAATCAGATTAATCACGGACACAAAGCGAATAGAATTGAATTGAAAACACGAAGAGCAAGTTCTAAGGCGATTTGAAGCAAGGTTATCAAAAATTATCAACTCGGAACCCTAATCAGTGACTTTGAGGTATTTATCTTGGCACAGAAGTTACTCTGAAGGGATAATCAGTTAATACAAGATGACTGCAAGCATGTTTCATAGCATTAAGGATAAGAATAGACCTAATATGAAGAAGGAACTAGTTAGACCAGAGATATATGATGAAACCCTAGCTTTGTCGACCGTTCCAGACGGTGTTTTACATTTGGAAAATGTGCAAGGTTATTTAAACTGTAAAGTTGAGAAGATAGCACCACTTGAGTTGAATAATGATTTTCAGTTACTGTACAATAAGGATATGACTGTTAAACAAGGGTATGAACATATAGAGAACAATGAGATTGTAAACTATTCTTTCAAACATGAATTTGATGATGAAGAATGTACAAAGATTATTTTGAGTAGAATACATGATGGAAAGTTTTGGATGGAGGATAGAGTAATAGATATTATTGCTGATCTAATTCATGAGGTGACCAGATTATCAAAGGAAGGAGAGATGCCCTTAAATGAGAAAAAGATAAAGAATACAGTTTTAGAAAACACTGGGTCTTCCTACAATGGCCGAGGGATTGTTATAAGTAAGATTAGACAGGATGATGTAAGATGTTTATGTAAAATTTTGGCAACTAAATTTTGTGCAAGTGCTAGAGAGGATGATATGCCAGCCAGAATAGTTCATGCAGCCTATCTTATGTGTATAGAAAAGAAAAAGATAGATTTGTGTGAAATTTTGAGAATTCAATTATTTGAAAATTTTGAGAGAATAAGGAAGGTGAAGAATTCACAATTCAGATTTTCTTCATTGATTACATATATATTCTTTCACATTTATAGGAGATTTCCATTTGCTACTAATTGGAATGATGGTGATTGCACCATGGATAGAATAAATGTTGTTTATCAGACTAGGCTCAATGAGAAAGTGGATAGCAGTGTATCATTGGTTTTGAAAACATTTCAGGAGTTGTGTATGCATAGAAAAAGGATACATTCCTCCTTGGTTCAGAAGTATAAAAATGAGATTTGCTTTATGGTTGATACTAACTTTACATACATTGAAGCAGTAGAACCTAGAGTTGAATTTGTGGACCCTCTTGGGTATGAGGTTGAAGCCAATGAGGTAGAAGGCTACATTGGCCGACTACTGAAGTGCAAAATTGATGCACATGCAAAGAGATTTGGCACCTATGATGAAGTGTACAGCATGACAGTCGGTGAAAATGAAAAAGAGCAATCAAAAAGGAGAGTGGAAGCCACAATGAAAAGAATATTCAAGAAAAGTGGATTGAGTGAGGAAGAATATGAAGTGGTGAAGAGAACAACTGAAGTAGTCAAATTGACTAAAGAAGCAGTTGGAGCCACACAAGTAGAGACCTCAGCTCTAGCCCCCACACCTGTTCAAGTAAAGGTTGAACCTAAAGAAGAATTATAGGCACCTAAAGAAACTGAATAGCAAAGGTAGAAAAGAGTGAAAATGATTGCAACCGGACCAGGTAAAAGGCAGAAGACCATAGTGCCACCAGCAAGAATGCCACCTATTGCTGTGGATGAACCTGAGAAGAAGAAAAGGACATGGAAATCGGATATTAGTAAATTAAATAAAGAGATTGATACTAGTGGAGATTTCTCCAGAGTAAATAAGTATTTTGATTCATACAATTTTTCTGAGAAGTTGAACATTGTTAACTCCACAAGTAAATTTTTGTACAGAACAGGCAATAAAATTGAATTTTTGAAAGGCAAAGTACTTGAAGAGCTATACCAGAAACTGATTGATGGACATCAGAGAGCTCATACAGAAGACCTGAAAATCAGGGAAACAATTTTGAAGAAATTTGTTACTGACCATAGTCCTGATTATCTGAAGAAGCTACTTGTTCATGTTGGAACATTGCTGTGGACAAAAAGAAGGACATTAATGATTATGGCAGGAAAGTATGAAGAGGTGAGGAAAGAAACAGAGGAGGCAATAATAAAAGTTTTGGCAGAGATTGTTTCGGGAAAGATAGTGTTGGAGGTAGCCCCTAGACCTCAACCAGCACAGGAAGCTCAAGCACAAATACTAGCAAAAGTGCAACCAGAGGCACAAGCACAAGTTGAAGTTGGTAAGGACACCATGGAAGTTGAATGTGTCACTGTGACCTTGGAGACTGATGAAGGTATGTTCAGCCAATTGGACAACATTGTTGACAATTTGGAAATGGAAGAGCAACCAGAACAGTCAGAGCAGAAAGCACCTAGCACAGAGGTAGAATAGGAAGCTCCTGCAGAGAAAAAAATAGAAGAGGTTGAGCCACCAGAGAAACAAAAAGAGGTAGAACAACTAGAGCAACCAGAAAAACCTACCCCTGAACCAACAGGTAAAGGTAAAGAAGTTCTGAGTACAAGTGAGAAATCAGCAGAGAAATCATCAGGAAGTTCCATTTTTGAACAGCTTTCTAAGGATGTTGATGATGATGATCAACTAAATTTGTTGGCATCACTTAAAAAAATCATCAGAAAGAATAAGAAGGTCAAAGACCTTGAGGTTAAGCTAGCAGAGCTTACTAACAGATTAGAGAGTGTAATTAACAGCAAGATTGCAGAGGCAGAGGTAAAAGAAAAAGCCATCTCAATTATGAAAGCTTTTGATTCTGAATTTACTAATCTTAAAGATGTAGCTAGAACAAAAGCACAGGCAGAGTATGATGCAGAAGTTTTGAATAATATTTGTGCAAGTATTAGAAGTGATATTGTAAATTTAGAGACAACTATTAAAAGCTTAAGGAATGTTTTTGAGATTGGAAAGAAATTGTACATTGATTGTGTGAAATCAGTCACATTGACTGAGGATGAGAAAATAAAGAAGAAGGAGGAAGAAATTCTAACAGCTTCTAACATTTTGATGACTCCAAATGCAAAGATTTTGACAATTGAGAGAACAATAAGGCAGTTGAAAGCAGAGCTCAGAATCCTAAACTTAGAGAAGGAGCACAAGATAAACAAAATGAGCATCTTGAGAGAGCATGTTTCAACGAAATTATTCATTGTTGAAGAACAATTGAGTGAATGTCTGAAAGCTAAAATAGCTTATGACAAATTCAGCTCTAATTATTTACAGGGATGTCAGATTGCAGCTTATGGACTAAGCACATTGCTTAGTGTTTCAGATGCAATGAAGAAAGCATGGGACACAGATTTTTCAGCTTGGAAAATAGAATATGCAGATTGCATTGACAGTTTACCAGCTCTACATTAGAAGACATCATTTTTGTCATTGATGTCAAAGGGGGAGAAATGTACAGAAAATTGATGTCAAAGGAAGATAATACACAAAGGAGGAGAAATGTATAGGAAATTGTAAATAGAGTCAGTTTGTAAATAGAAAGGAGAATATTCTAAGGGGGAGCATGAGCATGAGTATGATTATGAGCAATGTAAAAATCCTTCATGTAAATATCTTTTGATCAATAAAATTTGAACTTCAAAATATTTTTTGTTGAACTTCAATTTTTGTTATCAGTTATTTCTTGAATGATTGAAGCATTTTGTTTTTAGTCAATTTTCCCATATGTTGCCATCAATGACAAAGGGGGAGATTGTTGGCAATTTGGATTACTGGTAATTGAGACTGTTGGGAATTTGGACTGATGGAAGATTGTTGATATGGAGATTGATATGTATGCATGAGTGTTGTCATTATGGCAACATATGTTTATCAATTTCAGTTATTATACATGTTGTTCTGACAGTGTATTTGCAGAGATCAGAAGGATTATGATGAAGTATATGTCATATATGTGTTGCAAAAGTTAGATATGTTATTCAGATGTCATACATGTTATATATTTCAGATATTATGTGATTGCAGAAGTTATATATGTTTTTCAGTACTTACATATTGAGTTTCAGTGAATTGACAGGGAAGCAGAGGATAGTTTTGTTGATAAGTAATTTTCTATTGAAGATTGGCTTATGCAGAGTTAATGGAGGCTGGAACATATTATTATTTATCTTCAGTTAACTATGCAAGTCTTTATGTGAAACAGATTGAAAGTTAGAGATGATTTAGTGATATTTAGTGACAGACAGGCAGACAGTGTACCCGAGAAGAAAATATTTTTGCAGAAGATTATTTTGATGGAATTAGGCTTTGCGGAGTAAGTTGTAGCATTGTAATGATGTTATTCAGCTATGATTAATAGTGCATAACGTTTGGATAAGATTTGAAAAAGTTACAACACTTGGAAGCCGACAGTGTTATGTGAATTTTGATGTAACGTGTACAATTTTGGTAAAATGGTTATATCTTTTTAGTTAACTAATATTTGGATTTGCGGAGTCAGATGTAGCATCTAGATAGTATGAAGAACCTTCAGTTAATAGCGCAAGAGATTTTATTGTGTACGGATAAAGTTATTCAAAGTTTAGTGAAGACAGTTAAGGCCAACAGAACAGAGTTCAAGCCGACAGTTGACATAGATTATGAAAAGTTATTTGTGATATTGTGGGACGACATATGATTGATTTATTATGTCATATATTAAGGTAAAGAATTTTACCTTGTATAAATGATGATGCAATAATGATGATGTGATAATAAAATGATAGAAGAAATTGAAATGCGAATTGTATGCTGAAAAAAGGCATTGGCTAATTGTGATGCGAACTTGAGAAAGTTGATGTAAATTGTGATAGCAGTTAAGGCTATGATTGAAAAGTTGAACTAAAGCATTACAGTGATCAGAGAACACAATCATATTGCCAAGGTGGACAGTGGGTTCATCTTGTGATCAGCATTGCTAAGGTGGACAGTGGGTTCATCTAGTGATCAACATTGCATGGTTGGGTAGTGAGCTCATCTTGCAACTAAACCTTTAACAGGAACTAATACATTTGGGGGCATTTTGTGATGGCTATGTGTCACAATTGTGACGGATATGTGTCGCAATAGCAACACCCATAGACGTCGCTATTTTTTAGTCGCAAATTGTGACGTCTATGGGTAGCCGTTGCAATTGCGGCACCCTCCCATCGCAATGTCGCTAAGATTTGTTAGCGGCATGGGCATCGCCCCCCCGTCGCATGGCTTCGGAGGGCCGTCGCAATTGCGATGGGCACCTGCATCGCATTACGACGGGCTCTCATCGCAATTGCGATGCCCATGGGTGGATAAAAATAAATAAATTATTTAATACATTGCTAATGAACCACATTAATGATTTTTTCTTTCAACAAATGAGGACAGCCACTGTAAAGACAACATGATAATGTACACTCACTGTAAGGATAGTCACAAATGAGGACATCTCACAGTGACTGTCCCTTGTGTAATTGCCACTTGAATGTATTGCTATTCAGCCACATTAATGCTTTCATTCTTCAACAAATGAGGATAGTCACTCTAAAGACAACATGATAATGTACACTCACAGTGAGTGTACATTATCATGTTGTCTTTACAGTGACTATCCTCATTTGTTGAAGAAGAAAAGCATTAATGTGGCTGAATAGCAATACATTCAAGTGGCAATTACACTAGGGACAGTCACTGTGAGATGTCCTCATTTGTGACTGTCCTTACAGTGAGTGTACATTATCATGTTGTCTTTACAGTGAGTGTACATTATCATGTTGTCTTTACAGTGTCAATATATGCATTATTACTTAAACTGAAGAGTACTCTAAATAATATGTCATTGTGGAGTTCTGATTGCTTCCAATTTGATATACGCTTGTTCTACTTATGTATCCAGCATCATGTAAGAAAAGTTGATGCTTTTAAAATAGATTCATTTAGCCATGAAATGCCTGTGCATGTTACATACAAGATTCCAAGGCCCAAAACTGATTACTCATTATAATTCATGTACAGAATGATAATCAACCACAACAAGGCATGCGTAGGCACTGCTTAGATTTTGAGGCATCAGAAGCTCGTAGAAGAAACTTGACCAATGGCTCATGGAATGCAACAAACTTATTGCCTAAAATAGGAGCATTGGTGACCACAGATGATGGTTCTAAAAAGAACACTTCACCATCAATGTCACATGAGGGAACTGCAATTTCTGATGGCAAGCAACTTGTAGTATTTAAGAGAGATGTAGGTACAGATGCTGGGAGAAGTTCCCAATCTTTATCTGTTGGACAGTTTTCATCTGCAAAATAGATTATAAAAACATGAAAATATATTAGAGATGTTTGATATTGATACAAAACAACACAGATTCATTTCTTCGTACACCTGTATATCATAAAAATCCTTGCACACTTCGAAAAATTGTATTGCCTTTTACTTACTCAAAAGTAATTTACATAAAGCAGTCATTTGATTAACATGGATCCTAATATTCACAAGTACATGGTCATGTGCTCCATCGTAGCATCTTATAGATTTAGATCTGTTCTCTGAAATAATTCAATGTTTTGTTTATAATCCACAAAAGAAATATTTTCCCTCGTCTACTTAATCCTAAACAAAAGGCCATATAGCAATATAGATAGAACTATATAATAGAAACCATAAACAATGGTAACCTTAGCAGCAGCAAGAAATTGTTGCAAAAACTTTACCTTATCATACCCAGATTGTTGCTTTGCCTGGTGGAGGGAAATTTGATCAGTAAAATTGACACAGAGTATGCTGTCTCCATTGTCATGCTGGATAACAAAACACCAACTTTAATGGGCATGTACTGTCCCTTGTGTAATTGCCACTTGAATGCATTGCTATTGAACCACATTAATGCTTTTTTCCTTCAACAAATGAGGACAGTCACTGTAAAGACAACATGATAATGTACACTCACTGTAAGGATAGTCACAAATGAGGAAATCTCAGAGTGATTATCCCTTGTGTAATTGCCGCTTGAATACATTGCTATTGAACCACATTAATGCTTTTTTCCTTCAACAAATGAGGATAGTCACTGTAAAGACAACATGATAATGTACACTCACTGTAAGGATAGTCAAAAATGAGGAAATCTCAGAGTGACTATCCCTTGTGTAATTGCCACTTGAATACATTTCTAATGAACCACATTAATGCTTTTTTCCTTCAACAAATGAGGACAATCACTATAAAGACAACATGATAATGTACACTCACTGTAAGGATAGTCACAAATGAGGACATCTCACAGTGACTGTCCCTTGTGTAATTGCCACTTGAATGTATTGCTATTCAGCCACATTAATGCTTTTCTTCTTCAACAAATGAGGATAGTCACTCTAAAGACAACATGATAATGTACACGGGCTGTAAGTGTACATTATCATGTTGTCTTTACAGTGACTGTCCTCCTTCAAGTGGCAATTACACAAGGGACAGTCACTGTAAAGGCAACATGATAATGTAGAGAAACGTTGTCATTTGTATTTTCAACAGTGCCGAGAGAGATTCCCTCCATGAAATCACAGCTACAATTTCTGAGTACGTTGGGTTTATTTTTCTTTTGTCATTATTATGTAATATGGTATTCAGCTGTTACAGAGCTAAAATACCCAGAAATGAGGACATATCTGTGTTGAATTTATTGTTAGCGGCTTTGGTTATTTAGAAGTTTAATTTTATTTGTTCATCTTTCAAGCACAAACGTTTTGTGGACCGTAACATCTTCATTGTTTCGGGTATGCAATGAAACAGCCCTAACTTGCAACTACCTTCACGGTACTTCTGTACATTATCATGTTGTCTTTACAGTGACTGTCCTCATTCAAGTGGCAATTACACAAGGGACAGTCACTGTGAGATGTCCTCATTTGTGACAAGGACAGTCACACATGAGGACATCTCACAGTGACTGTCCCTTGTGTAATTGCCACTTGAATGTATTGCTATTCAACCACATTTATGGGCCCGTTTGGACCACAGCACACAGTAGCATCTACAGAGAAGAATATCCCAGGTGTAACAAGTTGTAAGAATATACCAACAGTTCTAAGAAGTTCCCTAGCACATAGTAGCATCTACAGAGAAGAATATACAACATGAGGGTAGCCACTATAAAGACAACATGATAATGTACACTCATTTTATGTGTACATTATCATGTTGTCTTTTCAGTGACTGTCCTCATTCAAGTGGAAATTACACAAGGGACAGTCACTGTGAGATGTCCTCATTTGTGACAAGGACAGTCACACATGAGGACATCTCACAGTGACTGTCCCTTGTGTAATTGCCACTTGAATGTATTGCTATTCAACCACATTTATGGGCCCATTTGGACCATGGCACATAGTAGCATCTACAGAGAAGAATATCCCAGGTGTAACAAGTTGTAAGAATATACCAACAGTTCTAAGAAGTTCCCTAGCACTTAGTAGCATCTACAGAGAAGAATATGGGTCAATGAGGTTGACTTCAAAGCCATGCAATCTAATGGTAATAGTAATATCATAATTTGACATACTATCAGAAATACTTCCTAAATAGACTATTCAATCTTATAAGAGATGGATTCATGAGAACTATTATTTATGAAATATGAGTCAATGACTTTAATTAAAAAAATTACACAATCTAATTCTTGTAAAAATATCAAAATTTGACAAATTGAAAATACCTTCCAAAAGTATCGTTAATTGATTAATATGAATCACTACTCATGAAATATAATTTTATAAACCTAATCTAAAAACTACACAATAAAAATCTTAATAGCAATATTGTAAGAAACTATTCCCAAAAGCAAGCCTAACAAAATTTGATGAAAATAATTTTTGTTTCACTCAACTTTGACATTCACAACTTCCTCTTTTATTATAATAAGAAAAAAAATGTCTTTTTAGATATACCTCATGAACCATACTCGAATAATCTATCATTTTTCTTCTCAAAAACATATTTGCAGAGCCTGCTTCTTTTACTTGTTTGTACTTTTATCTCTCTGATGGAAAGGGTTCCTTCAGGATACATTTTTCCAAGTTCACTGCTTGAGATATTTGAGGAGGGTTCACCTACTTGAGTATCCATCCAACCCATATTCGAGTAGTTCTACAATTGCACAGTCTAAATTAATAATACTAACAATTGAATGATGAATGATGATACATAGAATTGATATAAACTAATCCTAAAAACACTAAAACATTATTAATATATTTATATTTCATAAATAAAATTGATATAAAAGATCTGGAAAGATACATTAAAAAATAGAAAAACAGTAATTTATAATAGAAGGAAACTTAAATTGCTATTTAAAAAAAAAACAAGAGTCTTAAATCTTATCATTTTGTTTCATTATCATCCATAAGTACACACCTCTAGCATAATAATTATATTTTACCACCCATAAAATGAAAAAAAGATTTTCACAAGAGAAATTGAAGCTAGATTATAAAAATGAACCATCTTATTGGAAACTGGAACTGTTATCATACCCAAAAGGACTACAAAATTTCACCTTATCATACCTAGATTGTTGCTTTGCCTGGCGGAGGGAAATTTGATCAGTAAAATTGACACAGAGTATGTTGTCTCCATTGTCATGCTGGATAACAAAACACCAACTTTAATGGGCATGTACTTTCCCTTGTGTAATTGCCACTTGAATGCATTGCTATTTGATGCAGGGGCATCCCTAATGCAAGCCAAAGACACCATGATTGAAGGAAGTTGCCATGAAGCCAAGGAGTCAAATCCTATCAATTGGAACATAAGATTTTCACCTTGGAGCTTTGAAGGATTGACTGGTGAAAGGTCCTTTTGATTGACAAATCAGAGTCTTTTTGAATGACAAATCAGAGTCTTTTTGAATGACAATAAATTAGAATAGGAGTTTTAGATGTTTTCTTGGTTTGTAATAAATATTAAGGATTGATTTTATCTCCTTATAAACATCCACTTGTTGGACACAAGACCCCTTGGTGACTTATAAACCTTGGGCATCTTTTGAGTCCTTGGATGAAATGAGCATAGTAAGTGTTTATTAGGTGTCTTTTAGATGTTGTTAAGAAGTTTGAAGGTCCAAAATAACTTTAATAAGGTTCCTAAAGTTTCACAACACATTTTTAACCTTCTCGGCAAAGTTGTTTGCAAAGTTGTAATGCAACTTTAAAAGTTGCTTAGCAAAGTTGACATTTGTTGGATAAACTGTTCTAACCACCTAGATGGTTGAACCAACATTTGGAGAGCCTATTTTAGGCTTCAAATGGTCGAAGACAGACAGAGAACCAGTATTGTAATCATTTTGCTTTCATAAAAAATAAAAATAATCCTATTTTAGTGCATTTCTGGTGAAAAATGAACTCTGTACGGTTGTACGGATGGTTGAGTCATTTTGGTGTCTTGAAGTGGGTTGGGACATAGATCCAAGTTTCTTGCTGACTACTCTGCATCACTATTGAACCACATTAATGCTTTTTTCCTTCAACAAATGAGGACAGTCACTGTAAAGACAACATGATAATGTACACTCACTGTAAGGATAGTCACAAATGAGGAAATCTCAGAGTGATTATCCCTTGTGTAATTGCCGCTTGAATACATTGCTATTGAACCACATTAATGCTTTTTTCCTTCAAGTGGCAATTACACAAGGGACAGTCACTGTGAGATGTCCTCATTTGTGACAAGGACAATCACACATGAGGACATCTCACAGTGACTGTCCCTTGTGTAATTGCCACTTGAATGTATTGCTATTCAACCACATTTATGGGCCTATTTGGACCATGGCACACAATAGCATCTACAGAGAAGAATATCCCAGGTGTAACAAGTTGTAAGAATATACCAACAGTTCTAAGAAGTTCCCTAGCACATAGTAGCATCTACAGAGAAGAATATACAACATGAGGGCAGCCACTATAAAGACAACATGATAATGTACACTCATTGTATGTGTACATTATCATGTTGTCTTTACAGTGACTGTCCTCATTCAAGTGGCAATTACAGAAGGGACAGTCATTGTGAGATGTCCTCATTTGTGACAAGGATAGTCACACATGAGGACATCTTAGAGTGATCGATTGTCCCTTGTGTAATTGCCACTTGAATGTATTGCTATTGAACCACATTAATGCTTTTCTTCTTCAACAAATGAGGACAGTCACTCTAAAGACAACATGATAATGTACACTCACTGTAAGGACAGTCACAAATGAGGACATCTCACAGTGACTGTCCCTTGTGTGATTGCCACTTGAATGTATTGCTATTCAGCCACATTAATGCTTTTCTTCTTCAACAAATGAGGATAGTCACTCTAAAGACAACATGATAATGTACACTCACTGTAAGTGTACATTATCATGTTGTCTTTACAGTGACTGTCCTCCTTCAAGTGGCAATTACACAAGGGATTTGTGTTTTCATTTGTGTTTTCAATAGCGCCGTAACCCTCCATGAAATCACATCGGGATATAAGGGCAAAACAAACAAGAACGTTGTCATTTGTATTTTCAACAGCGCCGAGAGAGATAAACAAACTTAAAACTCAGACTTAAGAAAGATGAAGGTAATGCTTCAAAAGGTCGATGCCCTAAACATGGGAAAACACAATACCACCATTAAACGATGCCCTAGTCACCATATCAATGCTGCCAGCTCCGTACCAGTATGCTGACTGCTCACTTTCATCCTGTGATAAAGGTAACTTCATTAATCATACTTGAAATGGCAGCATACGAACTAAAGCTGATGAACATTTATAAACTAAAAGTTTAAAACTACAGATTACAAATGTAGTAGTTTCATACGAAAAGAACTTGATGTCTGAAATTTACCATTAGAAGTATCCAAAGGAATACCACAGTACTGTTGAACTTGGAGAATCGGAGATGATCTACATAGCAAGGTTCAACAGCTGTAAGGACTATTACACCATCTTTAGCATTTGAATACATTTTCTCCTTGGCTTCTGGTGGATCCTCAAAGACCCCCAATGACGTTTTCCCTACAATTATCAATTGTTTGTCAGTATGAGATATTAATAAATAAACATTAATCACAATATTAGGCAAACAATGTTCTTGATGTCTGAATCTAAATCATAGAAAGCTCTAATAAAGCAGTTCTCAGTTTCACATTAAACTAAGTTTCAATTTCAAATGGTTATAATAATTTTTGCAAGTTATAAGTAGCTGGTTACAGTATATGACATAAAAAGAAAAAAAATCATTTCTATTCTTTTCTTCTTTTTCTCTTTCAACGAAGCTTTTGCACCACACAAATGCATACCAAGAATTTCTCAGGAGGTTTCAAGACCATTGCATACCAAACTTCTTCTCTGTAGATACTACTATGTGTCGTGGTCCAAATGGGCCAATAAATGTGGTTGAATAACAATACATTCAAGTGGAAATTACACAAGGGACAGTGACTGTGAGATGTCCTCATGTGTGACTGTCCTTGTCACAAATGAGGACATCTCACAGTGACTGTCCCTTGTGTAATTGCCACTTGAATGAGGATAGTCACTGTAAAGACAACATGATAATGTACACATACAATGAGTGTACATTATCATGTTGTCTTTACAGTGACTGCCCTCATGTTTTATATTCTTCTCTGTAGATGCTACTGTGTGCTAGGGAACTTCTTAGAACTATTGGTATATTCTTAGAGCTTGTTACACCTGGGATATTCTTCTCTATAGATGCTACTATGTGCCATGGTCCAAATGGGCCCATAAATGTGGTTGAATAGCAATACATTCAAGTGGAAATTACATATATTATAATGTATCTGTCTAGTCCTTATGACTGCTCATAACAGTACAAGTGATATTTTTTTGGGAGTGGGGAAATGTTCGAGACTTTCACCTGTATGAAGAATCCTTTCTACCTAACACAAAAATGCACCCCATAAAACATCTGATTGGTTCGAGTATCTTTGAACTATTTGGGTCTATTGACAACACTAGACCAGTGTATACAGAATGACTAATTTCATGCAAGACAATGTGATGCAGAGTGGTCAGCAAGAAACTTGGTCTTAAGCCCCAACCCACTTCAAGACACCAAAATGTTACACCTAAGTAATTTAGCCTCTGATTCTATCAGACCAGTTTAAAATCTCTGTACTAGAGGGACTTCAAAGGTTTCAAGATACTTCTAACACCTTATTGACTCAATCCCAACCAAGACCAAATTTCCTTTTAGGGACAAGTTCCCTGATTTTCTACCAAAAGAGACTTTATTGATCCTAGGCTTTGCCAACCCAATCAAACATTTGAAAACTCTTAAGATTCCCTAAAACATGTAGAATCATGCATTGGTTGTGTTCCAAACAACCCAAGACATCAAAATCACAAATAGACCTAGTGACTCTAGTAGGTCTCCAAAACCTGTTCTGCAGCAATAACTCTTCAATTTGACAAAGGACCTTATGAACTTATATGGTTTTTGAGTACCCTTTTTGATGTTCTAACAATCCTCCAACTCCCAGACCCTGACTCCACTCCAGTATATCAATGTCCTTATTGAGTCCGCAGACCTAATGCATGCCTTTGGGTGTGGGTTCCAAAACAAGGCATTGAAAATGGGTGCATGAAACCAAGATCAGAGTTTGAAGATGTCCACCATGCTCTAAAGATCTAGATTCAACAAGGTTTGAGGTCCTTTACTTGCCGCTACCCTCTGATCTTGCATAATCCATCAACTCCTAGTCAAGAACATTGAGATTCTTGACCTAGGGCTTGCTCTCAAAATTCTCTGGCTTAGTATCCTATTCCAAAGCTTTTAAAATATGAAAATAAACCCCCTTAACTTGCATTTTACAAAGAACAGAGGATATCCTATGGTTTATTTGCAAGTTAAGGCCATTTGAATGCAATAACCCAAAAAATGAGGGTTTGACAGAACAACAGATAAGAAAAAGGAATAACTTTGATATAAGGTGTCTTGAATCTACCAAATAAACTCTCAAAGCATAAGATATAAATACTCTAACTTCCACACTGGTCTGCCCTCCCTTTCACATCCGTACACTGTACAGTGCTTGAAGGAAATGCACAGAAAAGGCTCTGAAATAGTGGCTCTATCTGACAGAGAGTCCATGCTAGGCTTCATGACTAACCTAGAGCACATTCCTTGTTATGGAGGAAGTTTGAATGGTGAAGAACTTATGGAATGGATAGAGGACCTAGATAACCATTTTGACTACAAGTATCTTATTAATAACCGTTTTGACTACAAGTATCTTATCGATAGAGGACCTTGATAACCATTTTGACTCATTTAGTATCTTATTGAGCTTCACTTTGTTTCGAGAATATAGTTTAATATTCTCTACTAAACAGGGCCAACCACGTGAAGGTGGAAGCTCATTTGGCCCCACCCCCCTCCCCCTAACATCACTCTACATTCCTCGTTAACATCTAACATTCATTCATTCTTTCAATTATTAATAAAATGTAACATTCAATCAATATCACATGATAACATTCATTAACACATTAGATTCGTTAACACGCAACATTCATCAATATGAAAATAAACACATAATTCATGAACATTCATTAGCACATAATTAAATTCATTGAGACATAAAATTCAGTCATTATCAATTAAGGTATTTAGATGACAATCATTTCTTTTTTCTCTTTCTAATTTTTTTTTCTATGTAAGCTCTAAGAGGAGCATCAGTGTTATCATCAATACCCCCCTCATCAGTTGTTTTGTTCTTTGTTCTTGATGATCTCAAATTCCTATGCTGCTGCAAAGGGGGGTCCTCTACAATAACAAATAAAAGAGTTAAATTTAAAATATTTAATTATAATTGTTACAAGTATTTAATTATTTTAAAGAACATAACTGTGGTGCTCTTTAATTACCTGATCTGGCCACATCATTTTGTCTAGACTCAACCTCAACATGCTCATGAGCACCGACCCCTCGATCCTCTACAGTTGCTATACAAAATGTTACATTAATCCAAACACCAATTGTAATTACATATAAAAATTTTAATAGCAAATGTATACCTCCACCACTAGGATGCACATCATGCGAACCTTCATTATGCATAGATTGTGTAGAAGGATTGTCAGGCTGCATTCCAATATCCTACACATTGTTATCATTGCTTTCTTAAAACAGATATACTCACTTTATATTAGAACTTAACATCAAATAGACTAATTGGTAAAGTATTCAATTTGAAATAAATTTCATTTAGCTTATTTACCTGTGGCTCAGATACATCATTATTTGAACCTTGCACACTGATTTCAGCTCGTAGCCATTCAGCCACGGCTCTATAGCCTTGTTGGAAGCCAATTCTCTTGTCCTCTTCTGTGAGGCATCTATTGAACTCTGACCCCTACATTTTTGCTTGGTATGGTGAATTTTACTTGCATTGTTTGATCAAAAAAAATTTCCTTGCAATATATAAAAAAATTGATACAAGTTTTCATTTACTAATACTTGCAACTCGTGCTTGAAGTTTGGAAAAACCACCAGAGTCGAGCTTCTGTGTCCCGTGCTTTTCTAATCTTGCCTTTGTTGCCTTTGATGTGTCAGGCAATCTATGAAAAGTTTGAAATATGTTAGAGACTAGTACAGGAAAAATTTAGAGGTTAATCAGTACATAATTACAGGAAAAATTTAGAGGTTAATTAGTACATAATTACATTCTCAAAAGTATCACATACCTTGCTCTACTCTCTACTGGCGTAATTCCTTTTTTCATGTCGGCTTTATACTTTCCATCCAAAATCAAAGCCTGCCACTCAGCCTCAAGAACACAGGGTGGACGCTCGTGCCTTGGGTTAACCTCTAAATATTTCCTGTACTGGTCCCAAATATACTTCAAACATAAACCAGCTCTTTCAAGGAGCTTGTTTCTCTCAAATGCACGAGGTCCAAAAAGCTGGGTCATACTATGTACAAGATCATCCGTCAACTTTTTATCTTGGTTATTCCACCTTTTAAGTAAAAAAAAACATGTTAGACTCATAAATGAAGAGAAGCTACCTTTAATATAGTTCAATAAATTGATGAAAAGGAAAACTATTCTAGCAATGATATGAAATCAAAATAGTGGTTTGGGGTTTTAGTTAGGATATGATGTTCCACCATGTACGTAGGGTGGGCCCGAATATCCGCAAACACTCGTCACCAAGTTTTCACCAAAAAATATCATTCCCTACAAAATAATCATGGGATCATTAGTCGATGAAGAGTGATAAAAAACTAAATTACTATTATATCACTATAGAATAATAATAACTTTAAAGTACTTGGAACTTTGGCTACTTTTAAGGGAATGCCTTCATCGTCGCTGATGATCAATATGCAATCCTTCACTGTTCCCGTACTAGGAACACGGGAACATCTAGGAAATGATGTTGCATCGGGACTTGTTGCATCTCCTATTGCAAAAAATGAAAACCATTATCAAATGCCTCCAAGAAATAATACTTTAAGGGAAATAAATTGGTGCAGAGCACCCATGGCACAAACACAATCAAGGGATCTACATCGTAAACACATAACACTTAAACACATAACAAAAGAGAGAAAAAGAGGGATTTGTGTACCAATAGATGGTGCAACAGTTGGTGCATTTAGGCTGTGTGTTGTTGACATGGCAGTCGGCAAGACATTTGTGGCTGTCCTGGATGGAGGTGGCATTGTCATATCATCATGGAAAGGAGCTGAAGAATAAAATTGTTAGAGCATGCATAAATATAGAATGCGTGGACTAGCATGGACAAGATTGTTAGAGCATTAAAAAAAAAGATTGTTCGAGCATGTATTGTCAATGATTATGATCATTCCTATATATATTCAGTGGAAAACACAAGTGGGGAATGGAACATGTGATCTACTTGAACCACTTGCAGTACCGGCCTCATCATGGGAATGGGGTTCAAAATTATGCAAATAACTCTGTAAAGACAATGCATCCATATTTTAATTAATGTCATAAAAGAGCATAACATAAAAACCATTATTGAACTCTTGTAATAATTAAAAATTTCATTAATACTTACTTTAAAGTTTTCAGAAGTGCGCAACAACTCAGCTGCCCTGTCTTTTATTTCCTGAGTCTGAGGATGTATGGATACCAAATGTAGAAGTTCTTTCCCAATTTTCTTTAGTAGCTTTTTAATGGAACCGATCGGGTCATCGGTCTCTGCTAAATCAATAAAAAAAGGGTCCATAAGGGGGGACTCCTGAGGGACTGCAGGTTGCTTTCCCTCTCTCCGACCACCGGCCCTCTGTGACAACAATAGTATTAGTATTATCAAAATTACTCCAAAATAATGAAGAAAATAACATTAAAAAAAATAACATTTTGCTTCTATCTAGTTTGCACAATTACAATGAGTTTTACCTGCTCATGTGTAGATGAGCTAGGAATATCATCACCATCACCTTCGGGCGGTTGCTCCATATTGTGCCCCTGTGTCAAAGATCAAGTATAAAAATGTTAGCCAAAAATTTAATAACTAAATGGTATGTTGGAGTCATTGATTATAAGTTGGTTTAATAGTATGTACCACCCCCATGATAGTAGCCTCATTTGTATCTATGCGGTTCAAATTGTAATCAATAAGCAGCTCTTCCCCTGCACGTATTGATTTTATCGCACAGATGAATACATGATTTCCCTCGCACGCCTCAAATATGCAATTGGGTTGCTTTATAGTTGACCCAGGTCGTGTACTATTTATAAAACCCACAATATTCCCTGTTGCTTTTGGCCTTCCATCAATGTATATAGCCACACTTTTACTTTGATTATTGTCTTGCTGTTGTATATAATTTTCCGAGAGTGCATACCTACGCATACTTTTTTTATATTGAAAAATATGCATCCAACTTTTGTAATCGTAACATGGTCCAACATACTCCATCAATTCAGAAACTTTGTTGTAAGACACCTTTATGCCATCCATAGAAAATAGGCCCAAACCATGTAATGATGATGGTGCTATGCGATATATCCTCTCATTAACACAAAAATCAGTGTTTATTGGAGGAAGTTCCTTGGGTACCCAATGTTTCTGTAGATGTTGGTACCTCAAGGGCACCTCGATGTCGCCTTTCATCTCATCATCATAAGAACATGACCCCCCTTGAGCAAGGAAAAATTTAATGTGTTTATTGAATTTCCTTCTAGTCCTTTGACCTCTAGTTAATCTCCCTATTCTAGATAAACTGCATGTCTCACTTTCCTCTTCTATTCCTATATTTCCCTCACTCGAGGAAGACACTTCTGACAAATACCTATTTGCTGGTACCTGCAAATGGGAGAGATCTTAGAAGACATCAATCTTACTATTGATAAGTGTATTAAATAGACTTTCTATAAGGTGTATTGACTTATACCTGTCAATCCATGAGACTGTGCGGGATGCTCTTGAAAGGGGTTCAATTTCCTGCAAATGTAATTCAATTATCGTGAGCATAATCACATCATAATCATAATCACATCCATCATAAGCATCACATAAAAATTAAAAACATTAAAATGTACACATTATAACACTTAAATCAGGCTCACATTACACATTATAACACATTATAACACGTACACATTATAACACATTAGCAGTATTCTATTTGTAGTTGAAACTTGTAGCTTTTAAATAGATAATGAATAAACTATGTAACCATTTAAGACAAATATATTTCTATCAAGAAATGAATATTAAATACATTAAGGATTGATGGCATACCTTTAAATTTCATCATCATCATCCTCATCATCATCATCATCATCATCATCATCATCATCATCATCCTCATCATCCTCATCATCATCATCATCGTCGTCGTCGTCGTCGTTGTCGTCGTTGTCGTCATCATCAACATCATCATCATCAACATCAACATCATCTTCATCATCATCATCAGTAGCAGCATCATCGTCATCATCTTCTTCTTCTTCTTCATGAAAATTTGTCTCAGGAACATCATCCAATAATTGTCGATCGTGATCATCATCTACATCATCTTCTACTTCTTCGGTATCTTCTTCTTCCATCGCATTATACTTTATCGGCCTTCCTCTCGGTTCATGTCTAACAACAAATGACCAACCCGGTTTATGTGAAACCTCTGAGTAAAATACCTGCTCACATTGGCTTGGAAGAACATAGGGCTCATCCCCAACTGGCTCAAACGACCTTGTATTAACCATTGTAAATCTATTATCATGTTCAATAACAGTTCTATTAGGATCATTTGGATTAAGTCGTAGCCTGTACCATTTGACAACGAAGAGTACTAATTTGAAGGAACTAAAGTCGCACTCAAGTATATCATCCAAAATGCCATAGTATTGATTTTTAGACTCTTGAGGATCTAAGTCATTTCTAGATGAAATATTAGTCACTTGAAAGACTGCAGTTATTCCAGAATCACAAGTTTTCTTCGTGTCATCCAACACTTTGACGTGAAAATTTTGAACATTACAGAACATACCCTTGTGGTGTTTAACCTGCAATAATATGTGAAACATGTCAAAATTATTATATCATGAGTTGATAAACATACGGGTGATTAATAATTTTGTACGTACCTGGAAATCTCTTAAACCATATGCTAAATCTATTTCCCTTTGCGTAACATTAGAATCTCCATTACGATGAGCTTCTTTAACCAATGACGATACACCTTCCCATGTTAATGTGTGACCAGAATGTTGACATCGTTCAATCCATACCGTCATCCAATCAAGATTGTTTGCAATATACAAATGTAGTGCATCCCACTCTCGAGCAACTGTTCAAAAAAAAAATAGATGACTTACAACCGATTTATTTTGAAGATTAAGAAATAATTTATTACAATAACATCTTATAATTTATTACCTGTCACTTTCCTCAATCTACCTTTCCCCATCAAGTACTCCCCTTTGAATTTTTTAAAAGGGTCGAGATCCCAAATGCGATCTACATGGATATTTGAAGCAAACTTAGGAAGATATTCAGTAATGTACACCATAGTCTGGTATACCATGTATCCCTCTACCATAGAACCCTCAGGATGTGCTCTTTGTCGAACCAAAGCCTTCAAAGATTTCAAGTGCCTCTCAACCATCCACATTGACCTAGTGTGTGCAGGTCCACACAATTCAATCTCCTCAACTTGGTGTATGAGGTAGTGTTCTTGTGCATTGAAAAAAGTTGGAGGTAGACACTTTTGCATTTCACACAGTAAATGAGGAATTCTTCTCTTCCAATAGTTTATATCTTCTTTATGGATTTCTTTAGATGACAACCACCTACATTAAGAGATTCAAGTCACAAAAAATATATAAATACGAGACTTTACAAAATAATATACAATAGATTACATAGCAAGAAAAACAAATCGCAAATATAATAAATATATACAACAAATTGAACAGATATTACTGCTTACCTCATGTATTTTCCAAGATCATATATCACTTGTTTGATGTTATTGTTGAAGTGCTCTGGGAGAGATAGAGGTAGCACGTACTGCAGTAATTATAAACCAATCATTTCATTATTTTCTAACATAACATAATGAATAGTACACGTAGTTTATGAATATATTTTAAATACAGAAGAACATAACTTACCTTGATGAAAGTATGCCAATCATGCATTTTGAGCCCTGGCCCAAATTCACTTTTCTTTGATATGAGATTGCTTATGTTCCCAGCAAATCCTGTGGGAAATCGAATTTTTCGTATGACTTCTTTTATGGCATCACTTTGCTGCTCCATTAATAACCAAGGAAGGGCACTTATATTAATCTGATCTCTATTGCTATTTGAGTGAATGAAATTCTTCAGTGCATGATTGGATTCATGAATGTCATTACAAATTTTGACAATTTTTTCTTTGTCACGCCTTCCATCCAGTATTTTCCACAATGTCTCTGTTATATTCTTTCCAACATGCATAAGATCAAACAAATGCACAATTTGTAGGTCCTCGTAGTAGGGCAACCTACTAAATTGTCTGGGATAGCTTTTTAGTCCCTTTGGAAGGTTGTCAGTAGTGCCTTGACGACCTTCACGATCATCAATTACATAATTAGTAAACAAAAATCACAATAGAAATATATAAATTAAAAACATAAACCATTAAGTGGAATGACATTACCTTGATGATTAATTCTATTATATTCCAACTTCCATAGGCGAGGTGTCATTCTTCGTGGCTTTGATGTAGTCTCTTCTTTCCCATTGAAAAGATGTTTTTCCATACTTCGATACTTATGATTCCTGTGGAGGAAGTGTCAGTACTCATCAAACACATGCTTTCCTAAACTTTTTGAATGACGAGATTTCATCTTTGGACCACAAACTGGACATGCAAATTTTCCCTTTGTTTGAAGACCTACAAGATAATGATATAATTGGATTATTAAATATGTTGATTTTTATAATTAGAATTATCATGCACAACTTGAATTCACTATAACATACCACAAAAATGTGTTAGCCCTGGGGCATCATGTATTGTCCATACAAGTATTGCATGGAATTGAAATTATCTTTATCCTATTGGTCTAGACACGTCATACATAGTGACACCGTTCCATAACTCCACCAACTCGTCAATAAGAGGCTCAATATATACATTCATATCTTTAACTTGATATTTACCTACTTGAATGAACAGTAACATTACATAATTATTGTGACCATTTTACTGTAAGATTTGTAAGTACATGTAAATTAATAACTATCAAATGATAAAATACCTGGAACAATCATTGCCAACATAATGTGCTCCCTCTTTATTAACATCCACGGAGGAATGTTATTGTTGATAACAAAAATAGGCCACACCAAGCAAACAGATCTCATCTCTCCAAATGGATTGACACCATCCGCTGCCAATGAAAGCTTGAGATTACGAGGTTCTTCTTTGAAGTGTTGCCACTTTTCCTCTATGTGCATAAATGCCGAACCATCCGCAGGGATTTGAATAATGTCATCTCGACTTCTATTGCATGCATGGTAATCCATAAATTGTGCCAAGCTAGTACACCTGAATAATTGTCGCATCCGTGGAATAATGGGGATGTAACGAAGAACCTTGTGAGGCACCTTTTTTGTTATTTGATCTGTTCGATATCTACTCGTATGACATACAGGGCATTGTGTTGCAAATTTATGTTCTTTATAATATATAATATGATCATTGGGACAAGCATGTATTGCTTGATACTCCATTCCAATATCTTTCATAATAGCAGATAATTCTCGATATGAGTGAGGTAGAATATTTGATGGTGGTAACAAAAACTCGCCTATCAATCTACAACAAAAAATATAAGTTGTTAATATAAACAATATTAGTGGTACATTATTCACCCTTTGTTAACTATAAAGACATATATGACATACCTTAACATACGTGACATTGTTATGTTGGATAAACCATTCATAACCTTCAAGTTCAACAACAACAATACAACAGAGAGAAGAGTTGTTTGGGAGTCTTTGTATAGGGGCTCGTATGCCTTCTCAAGTAGAGGTACATCGAGGCTATCATCATCATCATGATCAGATCCGCTTGGACTAAATGTGTCATGGATCAATGTATTTATACCATCATCTTCAATTGTGTTTTCTGGCGCATGATCGTCATCTTCCATGGGATCATTATCTTCACCTTGGATATTCGTACCCCCATGTTCCTCCATATCATGTACTTCCCTGGGGAGATCAACCTATATAAAATTGATTAACATAAATAAACCATGATCTTCAACTCATCATCAAGTGATTTCATATGTATATAAATTGTTAAAATGATATAATGAACAATTTACCAGTGGATGATAGTCATGCCCCCCTTCAATGTGACCATTATCCCTACAATGTCTCTTAACTGTTTTGATTAGCAGTCTTCTACGGTTTAAGCCCTTACAAATTTTGCAGGGACAATAACATTTTCCATCACCTTTTCTTTTCAAGTTAGACCACAATCTAGCGATTGTCTCCCTATTTTGTTCTTCACTTATATTATCTGACATGATCGTTCTTCGCAAGAAGCAAAAATTGAGCTATGAAAACTTCGGTCTACAACTTTCAGTGACTAAGCAAAATTGTCAAAAGTACACAAATCTTCTTAGACCTAGTTAAATCCTTTAATATTTTAAAAGTCTAGTTAAAATATACATTAGATTAAAAAATATACAATTTTCATGCCTAAGCGCGCGGCTACGACTAGTGCAATGGTCTTCTTGCTTAGCTCTAGAAGCTCTCTAGCAATCAAAACATATAAGCTACAAGGCCTAACAGCAATTTCAAAACATATAAGCTACAAGGCAAGACATATTACATGACATGGCAAAAGGATTAAAATATACATTAGATTAAAATATATACAATTTTCAAACCTGAGCGCGCGGCTATAACTTGTGCAATGGTCTTCTTGCTTAGCTCTAGAAGCTCTCCAGCAATCAAAACATATAAGCTATTAGAATTCATTAACTTTCTGTAATTGGAAAACTCTATTTGATATTAGACCGTAAACTACTACTATTCTCTCCATAAGAACTAAGTACAAAATTCTTTCAAGTTCACATCCATGATTCCCTTTAGATTAAAATATATAGCAAAAATAAGCTAAAAGTCTAGTTAAAATATACATTAGATTAAAAAATATACAATTTTCAAACCTGAGCGCGCGGCTATAACTCGTGCAATGGTCTTCTTGCTTAGCTTTAGAAGCTCTCCAACAATCAAAACATATAAGCTACAAGGCCTAATAGCAATTTCAAAACAAGGGTCATCAAAAGAACCAAAAACAATGTGTGCAAACAATACCTTGTGAAGTGGTATAGACAATTAGAAGATGCTACTATGTGCTAGGGAACTTCTTAGAACTGTTGGTATATTCTTACAACTTGTTACACCTGGGATATTCTTCTCTGTAGATGCTACTGTGTGCCATGGTCCAAACGGTCCCATAAATGTGGTTGAATAGCAATACATTCAAGTGGCAATTACACAAGGGACAGTCACTGTGAGATATCCTCATGTGTGACTGTCCTTGTCACAAATGAGGACATCTCACAGTGACTGTCCCTTGTGTAATTGCCACTTGAATGAGGTCAGTCACTGTAAAGACAACATGATAATGTACACATACAATGAGTGTACATTATCATGTTGTCTTTACAGTGGCTGCCCTCATGTTGTATATTCTTCTCTGTAGATACTACTACATGCTAGGGAACTTCTTAGAACTGTTGGTATATTCTTACAACTTGTTACACTTGGGATATTCTTCTCTGTAGATGCTACTGTGTGTCGTGGTCCAAACAGGCCCATAAATGTGGTTGAATAGCAATACATTCAAGTGGCAATTACACAAGGGACAGTCACTGTGAGATGTCCTCATGTGTGACTATCCTTGTCACAAATGAGGACATCTCACAGTGACTGTCCCTTGTGTAATTACCACTTGAATGAGGAACAAAGCCGCTAACAATAAATTCAACATAGATATGTCCTCATTTCTGGGTATTTTAGCTCTCTAACAGCTGAATACCAGATTAAATAATAATGACAAAAGAAAAATAAACCCAATGTACTCAGAAATTGTAGCTATGATTTTGCGGAGGGAATCTCTCTCGGCACTGTTGAAAACACAAATGACAACCCGCTTGATTTCGCGGAGGGAATCTCTCTCGGTGCTGTTCAAAACACAAATGACAACCCGCTTTGTTCAAAACACAAATGATAACCCGCTTGATTTCGCAGAGGGAATCTCTCTCGGTGCTGTTGAAAACACAAATGACAACGTTCCTCTACATTATCATGTTGTCTTTACAATGACTGTCCCTTGTGTAATTGCCACTTGAAGGAGGACAGTCACTGTAAAGACAACATGATAATGTACACTTACAGAATGAGGACAGTCACTCTAAAGACAACATGATAATGTACACTCACTTTAAGGACAGTCACAAATGAGGACATCTCACAGTGACTGTCCCTTGTGTAATTGCCACTTGAATGTATTGCTATTCAGCCACATTAATGCTTTTCTTCTTCAACAAATGAGCATAGTCACTCTAAAGACAACATGATAATGTACACTTACTGTGAGTGTACATTATCATGTTGTCTTTAGAGTGACTATCCTCATTTGTTTGAACTAACACATACATGAGTTAGAAGGATTTCTTTCATCCATTCTAAACCATTTTGAATGAGTTTACTTTGATTTTGCTGTAACATAGAAGGCCTAATATTCATGGGATGACAATAACTAACTTATATTATGAAGTACTGACATTGCATAGGCAAAGTTTTGTGGAAAACAGTGTGATCACAGGATAAACTGTGGGAAATTACCTTGAGTTGAATGCTAATGTATAGCAGTGAGTGATCTATCCAAGGAAGGGTGGATTTTTATAATGTGGAACATTGTATAATGTTTGTGAGATGGTGAATCATCCACTAATTTGGATTTGAAGGGTGTAGAATCGGGTGATTGAGAATGCCCTAGTTAAGAAGGGTTTAGAGCCAAGAATTGTGGGTTTGGGTGTTGCAGAGCCCTAGAGGCTAATTCCCTTTGGAATTGTTTGTTTCAAAGTGTAAGAATACACTGTCCAGGGATTAGGAAGTGTTAGGTGGAATTTATCATATACTTCCTTTGAAATTTGGGTCATTTTTATACATTAAAACCAGAGGTACAGTCATAGAACAGGGTAGGGAAATTCACCAAAAAGTAATTGAAGATGGGTTTTTGTCAAATATAGTGGTGGTGACTACCCTGATGGACATGTATATAAAATGTGGAAGCATACAAAAGGCACACGATTTGTTTGCGGAAACAACTGAAGCAAGGCACGTGAAAGTCTCAGAATCTTGAATCCAAGTCAGTGAAAGCTTTGAAAACCAAATGCATCCTATTAAGTATTGTGGGGAAGCATTCTAAATAACCAAAGCCACTAACAATAATTTCAACACAGATATATCCTCATTTTTGGGTATTTTAGCTCTCTAACAGCTGAATACCAGATTAAATAATAATGACAAAAGAAAAATAAACCCAACGTACTCAGAAATTGTAGCTGTGATTTTGCGGAGGGAATCTCTCTCGGCGCTGTTGAAAACACAAATGACAACCTGCTTGATTTAACGGAGGGAATCTCTCTCGGTGCTATTCAAAACACAAATGACAACCCGCTTTGTTCAAAACACAAATGATAACCCGCTTGATTTCGCGGAGGGAATCTCTCTCGGCGCTGTTGAAAACACAAATGACAACATTCCTTTTTTTTTTTGCACTTATATCCCGACCAACATAAGGTCCATTTGTAATACAACATGATAATGTACACTTACAGTGAGTGTACATTATCATGTTGTCCTTAGAGTGACTATCCTCATTTGTTGAAGAAGAAAAGCATTAATGTGGCTGAATAGCAATACATTCAAGTGGCAATTACACAAGGGACAGTCACTATGAGATGTCCTCATTTGTGACTATCCTTACAGTGAGTGTACATTATCATGGTGTCTTTAGAGTGACTGTCCTCATTTGTGACTATCCTTACAGTGAGTGTACATTATCATGGTGTCTTTAGAGTGACTGTCCTCATTTGTTGAAGAAGAAAAGCATTAATGTGGTTCAATAGCAATACATTCAAGTGGCAATTACACAAGGGACAATCACTGTGAGATGTCCTCATGTGTGACTGTCCTTGTCACAAATGAGGACATCTCACAATGACTGTCCCTTGTGTAATTCAAGTGGCAATTACACAAGGGACAGTCACTGTGAGATGTCCTCATTTGTGACTGTCCTTACAATGAGTGTACATTATCATGTTGTCTTTAGAGTGACTGTCCTCATTTGTTGAAGAAGAAAAGCATTAATGTGGTTCAATAGCAATACATTCAAGTGGCAATTACACAAGGGACAATGTCATGAGCCGTGACATATTGAACTTAGTATAATAATAAAATGATTAGATGATATATAATAATCTATTATTAACGGTATATAACAATAATATATAATTATTATCAAAAGATAATAATAATATATAGTTAGCATAATAAGTAATATGTTAATTAAATAATATTAAAATATTAATAAATAATATAATTATGATTATAATTATAATATAAATTAATAATAAATAATTATTAATAAATTATATATATTATATTATAATAATATATTAAGTAATAATATTAAATCAATTATTGATATAATAATTTTAATATATAAATAATATTAATAAACCTCTCAATATAAAACAATATGTTATCACTATAATAATATTTATTATAATATTATTAATATTACTAACATCATTAATTATAATATTTAATAATAACAATAACATTAATAATAATAATAATAATAACGTTTAAAGCAATATCGAATATCTGTAATCGATATACATCTACATTAAACATCTGCATTATCTATCACGATGAGGAATGAAGAAGTGATACAACAATCACTAGTCATTACACATCGATACCATGAGAGGATGATTAATGAACCAAATACTATGAAGTCAAGATCAACATGATATGAATAAGGGATAGGTCGCTATGTGTTTCAAAAGATGTATTGATAAGCAAGAAGGATAACCATTCATATATTATAAATAATCATTAATTGCACAAGTTTAGACAATGACATATCCGATAAAGCAATATCAAACATGAAGACCCGCTAGCAAATATGCACCATCACTTCCTATGTTATCATGACAATAACATAAACTAGATTGAATTTTACTATCTATATCAATAGACACCACATAGGAGGATATCGACTAAAGGATTGAAAGATTATCGATTGTCTGAGATAAACCACATCTTGTAGAAACACAAAAGCATCAGTGATTATATCACAAGCTATTGATGAATGAGGCATCAGTCATGGATAATAAGTACAATGTATCCTTAAGTATTAACAAGAATGGAAGTCAATTTGAAGATCAAACTCCATTACCAGCAATGAACCAATAAATGGACAATTATCAGAAAATGATATCGACTTATATCAGAGTAGAAAGATTGGATATAATCATAACAATATGGGATAAGGCAAGAGTTAATATCGATTGACTAAATACTAATGATAGTTAGACCAAACTAATACAAACACAATGGATATTAACTATTGGTTGCACTACCAATTAGGGAAGATTACCTTCATAAAAAGATTTGATATTGAGTCAATCTGGGAGTTATCTATGATCAGAAAATAATGAAATAATATTATGTGAACTCTCGGATTATGGAAAGGTGTGATTAACAAAGGGACATGGAGGAAGAAACAAGACATGTCTCATTCATAGCATCTCTTCATTTGTTAAAGACAATATAAGAATGCATTCTAGTCAGTCACTCAAGGCATCATTAGAACTTTATTTACTTATCCATATTTGGATATACTCAATAGAGCATCTGCCTTTGGCAGTTTGGTTTCAAGTTTATCATTGCAGATCAGAGACAACACCATGATTGCACAGATAGAAAGGATAGTCAGAAACAGCATCAATATTTGAAGTTGCAAGCATATAATTCAGAATCTGAAATAGCAACATATCACTCATAGCGATATTACACATTTGCATAATTACATCATCATATCAGACACAACAAATACATTGCTGTAAGCAATACTTATTGATTGTATATCGATATTGTTTATATCAGACATAGCATCATTATACTATCACTATAAGTGATAGGAAACATCATATTCATAGCATATTTCATATCATTATATCCGACAGTGCTATTAAACATATTGGTATCAATATCATCTTGCACACATATTGTGATTGAATCTGAAATAGCGGTTGATATCTTAAGTAACCTCCATTACTTAGTTTAATTGTAAGTATTTGATAGAGTAAGTCTAAGAAGTGGAGTAATTGTTCCTATTTTCCAAGTTAGCCAAAAAGGGGACATTACAGACAATCACTGTGAGATGTCCTCATGTGTGACTGTCCTTGTCACAAATGAGGACATCTCACAATGACTGTCCCTTGTGTAATTCAAGCGGCAATTACACAAGGGACAGTCACTGTGAGATGTCCTCATTTGTGACTGTCCTTACAGTGAGTGTACATTATCATGTTGTCTTTAGAGTGACTATCCTCATTTGTTGAAGAAGAAAAGCATTAATGTGGTTCAATAGCAATACATTCAAGTGACAATTACACAAGGGACAATCACTGTGAGATGTCCTCATGTGTGACTATCCTTGTCACAAATGAGGACATCTCACAATGACTGTCCCTTATGTAATTCAAGCAGAAATTACACAAGGGACAGTCACTGTGAGATGTCCTCATTTGTGACTGTCCTTACAGTGAGTGTACATTATCATGTTGTCTTTAGAGTGACTGTCCTCATTTGTTGAAGAAGAAAAGCATTAATGTGGTTCAATAGCAATACATTCAAGTGGAAATTACACAAGGGACAATCACTGTGAGATGTCCTCATGTGTGACTATCCTTGTCACAAATGAGGACATCTCACAATGACTGTCCCTTGTGTAATTCAAGCAGCAATTACACAAGGGACAGTTACTGTGAGATGTCATCATTTGTGACTATCCTTACAGTGAGTGTACATTATCATGTTGTCTTTAGAGTGACTGTCCTCATTTGTTGAAGAAGAAAAGCATTAATGTGGTTCAATAGCAATACATTCAAGCGGCAATTACACAAGGGACAGTCACTGTGAGATGTCCTCATTTGTGACTGTCCTTACAGTGAGTGTACATTATCATATTGTCTTTAGAGTGACTGTCCTCATTTGTTGAAGAAGAAAAGCATTAATGTGCTTCAATAGAAATACATTCAAGTGGCAATTACACAAGGGACAATCGATCACTGTGAGATGTCCTCATGTGTGACCTTTGTGAAGGCAAGTGCCAATTTGTACCCAAGTTACCAATATTGTGGCAAAAGTGGGAATGAAGCATTTAGGGGTCAAATTGGGAAAAGAAGTGTAGAAGTGGCCTATGTGAGGTCTAAATAGCCTAACTAAGTCATGGTTAGGGTCTTATGGTGTTTGAACAATAAGTTTTGAACCAAAATCCCAAAGGTTGTAACAAGTTGTCAATGTTGTCATTCACAACATTGACAACATTTGTGCAAGGGAGCATTTTCGAGTAAGATGGTTATGTAACTATATGAAACCATTGAATTAGGCATCAGATCAACTATAAGAGGCCTCCATCAATCTATGCAAAAGGTTGGGGGGAAAAACATTTGGAATTAAGAAGATTTGTAGAGTAACACGGTTTTAGTGAATTCTTGAGTTTTTTTGTTTCTTTGTTTTCAGTTGATTAATGGATTAGATAGCTCACAGTGTCTATTGGAAAAGTTAGTACAAGTTGTTTTTTTATTCTGTGTTGTGTTTTTTTTGAGTTTTGAAGCATTCCAACTAGTTTGTTAATTCTTTTGTTAAGTACCCTATCATTGGTTTGAACCAGGCAGGTTGAACAAATGGAGTCTTAGCTCATCATTCCATTGTCAATTTTGTACGAGCTCTTGGAATGGGTGAGGAGACTCCATGTACTATATGTTTGGAAGGAGGGGCCCTGGGAAGCTCATTTTCTATGTTTGCAATGATGTCCTAGGTGAGTCAGTTGAGCACAGTTAGGGATGACAAATCATTACAAGAAGATTACAACAAGTTGAATGCATTGGTTGCTTCAACTAAAATCTCATGGAGAGGTAGACACACATCTAAAGAAGCCCCAAGTCAAATTAGAAGATTGGGTGAGTTTCTTTGGCTGCTAAGAAAACAAACTCCTAGTCAGACTGTCCAAGTTGTGTCAAAATACTTGTTTTCAGGCATGGCTGTAGCAGTTGGTGTACAAAAAATCTAGGAGGAGAAGACCTTAGATATCTTGGAGTTCTCAATAAAGGGCATCTGAATCCTAAGCCCTTTAGGTGGCTTAATATAAACAAAAAGGCTTGACAAAGGCCTAATTGCTAGCAGCCTATTTTTGGGTGCAATTGGCATGGTTTGATGAACTGGATTGAAGTACTGATGAAAAGTATAGGTGAAGGAGTAATATTGAAACCAATAGAGGTCCTAGTGGCCAGCCTCTCCATGGAGTAAAGTTCTAGTTGAATGTGTTTCAATTTGTGAAGACAAGACTAGGAGTGTCCTAGTAGCTAGATTGGTATTGAGCAGAGTTCGTTGTATTTCTTGTTGGTGTGCACTAGTTGAAGGAGTGGGATCTTGGGTAGAGATACCTAAAGAGTGTAGGGATAGTTAAGTACCGTATCAAGTCAAAACATTGGCCTAAAGAGACCCTAGTGAAGGATAGGGAGTGAGCAAGACAAAGTGTTACATCAATTAACAAGATCATTTTTTGGTAATTGTGTACATTATCATGTTGTCTTTACAATGACTGTCCTCATTTATTGAAGAAGAAAAGCATTAATGTGGTTCAATAGCAATACATTCAAGTGGAAATTACACAAGGGAATATCACTATGAGATGTCCTAAGTGTGACTGTCCTTGTCACAAATGAGGACATCTCACAGTGACTGTCCCTTGTGTAATTGCCACTTGAATGAGGACAGTCACTGTAAAGACAACATGATAATGTACACAAGTACCGTGAAGGTAGTCGCAAGTTAGGGCTGTTTCATTGCATACCCGAAACAATGAAGACATTACAGTCCACAAAATGTTTGTGCTTGAAAGATGAACAAATAAAATTAAACTTCTAAATAACCAAAGCCACTAACAATAAATTCAACACAGATATGTCCTCATTTCTAGGTATTTTAGCTCTCTAACAGCTGAATACCAGATTACATAATAATGACAAAAGAAAAATAAACCCAACGTACTCAGAAATTGTAGCTGTGATTTCGCGGAGGGAATCTCTCTCGGCACTGTTGAAAACACAAATGACAACGTTCTTGTTTTTTTTGCCCTTATATCCCGATGTGATTTCACGGAGGGTTACGGTGCTGTTGAAAACACAAATGACAACGTTCCTTTTTTTTTTTGCCCTTATATCCCGACAACATCGCAATTGCAAGTTAGGGATGTTTCACTGCATACCCGAAACAATGAAGACGTTACGGTCCACAAAATGTTTGTGCTTGAAAGATGAACAAATAAAATTAAACTTATAAATAACCAAAGCCGCTAACAATAAATTCAACATAGATATGTCCTCATTTCTGGGTATTTTAGCTCTCTAACAGCTGAATACCAGATTACATAATAATGACAAAAGAAAAATAAACCCAACGTACTCAGAAATTGTAGCTGTGATTTCGCGGAGGGTTATGGCGCTGTTGAAAACACAAATGACAACGTTCTTGTTTTTTTTGCCCTTATATCCCGATGTGATTTCGCGGAGGGTTACGGCGCTGTTGAAAACACAAATGACAATGTTCTTGTTTTTTTTGCCCTTATATCCTGATGTGATTTTGCAGAGGGTTACGGCGCTGTTGAAAACACAAATGACAATGTTCCTTTTTTTTTTTGTCCTTATATCCCGACAACGTCGCAATGGCGACGTTGCCAAATGTATTGTCATCGCAATTGCGACGCTGTCGGGCTATATTTGAAAAAAAAAGCCAAAACCGCATGACATTTGCCTGTCGTCACAAATTGCCGTCGCAATTTCACCCCAAATGTATTAGTGAGGGTTGACAACCTTTAACAGGGTTGAGGCTTTTAACAGGGCCTAAAGTCCTTTAACAGGGACAGATCATTCTATGTACTAAATTGACTCCTAACAGGGTCACAATATCCCTAACAAGATACTTATATTATAGTGATCTCATTTGTGGGTACCATCCCCACCGGGGTTTTTCCCTTGACTGGGTTTCCTCGAGAACAAATCTTGTGTTGTGAGTCATGTGCATATTGTGCTATGTTTACTCATTAGTTTGATTATCTTCATATGCAACAAAGTAATTTATAATATCCATAATTGGGCAAAAGTTGTTGAAATACTGATTCACCCCCCCCTCTCAGTATTTCCCATTCCTAACAGAAGTTTACAATGTGACTTGTCCTATGTAACTTTCAAGATTGATGACTAGTTCATCAAGATTGAACGAGAGCCAAGAATATGCCACATGATTGAAAGAAATATTAACTATGAAACTACATGTTTTGTGGATACTGACATTGATGATTTCAGGGTAGAGATTCCTGTGCTTGAGAAGGATCCTACATTGCCACTAATCTCTGTTGAGGTGAATGCTAAATTAGTGAAGGGTGATTTGTGGGTGATGTACTTTGATGGTGCTAGCTACAAAGATGGTGTAGGGGCAGGTATTTTGCTTATCTCTCCTGATGGTAACACCTACAAGTTCTCTTTCACATTGAATTTCTTTTGTACCAATAATATAGCAGAATATGAAGCATTATTGTTAGGACTGAAATTGGCACAAAAGCATGGAATTAAGTGCTTAAGGGTTGTAGGAGATTCTAAATTGGTTGTATCTCAAGTCAGGTCAGTGTATGCTTCCAAGAATAAGAGGTTGAAATAGTATAGAAATGCTATGTGGGATTTGATTGAATGTTTCTATTCTTTCAATATTGAGTGGAAGGATAGGAGTAATAATAAGATGGCTGATTTGTTAGCCAATATAGCAATCAATCCTAATGATATTAAATTTGCTGGTATCTCTAAAGTTGAAATTCAGGTTAGACCTAGTATACCAGATAATGTTGAAAATTGGTAGGTTTTTTATGATGATAATGATATATTGAAGTTTATGAATTGTGAAGATCAATATCATGGTCAGGAATTAGATTGTTCAGCCTTGGTTGAGACTGCAAAGGGAAAATAAGTTGTCCTTGGTAATGAAGTTATCCATCTCAAAACTAACAAGGTTCCTAGGGGGCTTGTTGTCCTAGAAACTGTATTTGACAACTAGGACAAAGTTCAGAGAGATAGTAAAAAAGAAGGTCACATGTATTTATAAGAAATAAATCTTGAAACACAAGAGGCACCTAAGAAAGTGTACATTAGTACAGATTTGGCTCATAAAATAAGAAATTCTTTGATTGAATTATTCAGGCATGTTTTTGCATGGTCATATGATGACTTGAAGGTTTATAGAGAAGATTTGTTTCAGCATATTATTCCTTTGAAAGAAGATGCTAAACCTTTCAAGCAAAAAAAAAGGCCTATTAATCCTACTTTAGCACCTAAGATGCAAGAAGAATTGATGAAGCTAAGAGATGCTAGAATTATCAAGCCTATTTGACACTCTTCTTGGGTGTCAAATTTAGTCCCTATTAGGAAGAAAAATGGTGACATCATAATTTATGTGGACTTCAGGAATTTAAATACCAGCTCATTAAAGGTAAACTATTGTCTGCCCAATATGGAAGCTATGTTGCAGAGAGTAGCCAGATTAGAATTGATGTCTATGATGGATGGTTTCTCTAGTTACAACTAGGTAATTGTAAAAGAATCATAACAGTTTAAGACAACTTTTACTACACCTTGGGGGACATATGTCTATGTGAGAATGCCTTTTGGTCTCACAAATGATGGTGCTACTTTTCAGAGGGCAATGGATGTTGCCTTTTTAGATTAGAGAAAGAAGAAGACCATTGTATTCATTTAGATAAAATATTCATAAGGGCTTTGGAATATGGCATTTCACTAAATCCAAGGAAATGTGCATTTGGTGTCACTGAGGGCAAGTTGCTTGGCCAATTGGTTGGTAAGCAAGGAGTTAGGATTGATCTTGAAAGGGTGGCAGCCATTGATAAGATCAGAGGTAAAAGAATATTAAAGGGATTCAATCTTTCTTTGGTCAAGTAAATTTCTTGAGAAGATTTGTGACAAACTTTGCTGAGGTCACTAGACCTATATATAAGATGTTGAAAAAGGGATCTATTATCAATTGGGAGGTGAGCCTAATGAAGCTTTCAAGAATATCAAATAGGCTATTAAAAATGCACTTATGCTTAAGGAACCTAATTATAGTATCCTAATGCATATCTTTTCTTTTGCATCTTTTCATACCATTGATGCAGTATTGTTGCAGAAGAATAAGGAAGGTTATGAGCAACCTATTGCATTTTTCAGTAAATCTTTGCAGGCTGCTGAATTAAAGTATGACATCAATGAGAAACAAGCATATGCACTTGTTAAGGTAGTGAATGCTTTTAGATGTAATTTGATGGGAGCAATTGTGATTGCCTTTGTGCCAAGTGCAGTAGTACAGGATATCTTTTCACAACAAGAGGTGTCCGGGAGAAGATGCAGATGGATAAATAGAATTCAGGAATTTAACATTCATATCTAGATTACTAAGTTGGCTAGAGGACAAGGATTGGAAAAGTTGATGGCCCAATCCAATCTTGATGAAAATCAGATAAATCAAGCTAAAAGTGATTATACTTGTGATATGGATGATTGTATCTGGTATCAAGATATCATTTATTACTTGAGAAATATGAAATGTCCAATAGACATGGATTACAGTAAAAAGAGGACATTGAAATTATAGGCCATCAAGTATGTGATTGTGAAAGGTAAATTATATAGAAGAGATTTAGATTGCATACTTTTGAAATGTGTAGATGAAAATCATGGTAACAAGTTGTTAAAAGAAATTCATGAGGGAGTTTGTGGTGGGCATTATATGGGTAAAACTACTACTCATAAAATCTTGAGAGTAGGTTTCTGGTGGCCCACAATCTTCAAGGATGTAGAACAATTGGTAAGGAAATGTGATGCTTATCAAAGATTCTCTAGTAAGCTTAAATTTTTAGGTAACATACCTTTAAGGCCAGTTGAAGTGCAGGCTCCTTTCCAAAAGTGGGTAATTGATTTCATAGGGGAGATACCAAATAAGTCTAGTGGAGGACATTCTTGGATACTAGTTGCCACTGATTACTTCAGTAAGTGGGTGGAGGCTATCCCTACAAGAAATGCAACTAGTAAATTGGTTATTTTTTTTCTATTGAATAATATTGTTACAAGGTTTGGTTTCCTTGAGAGAATAGTCAATGATAATGCAATGTGATTTAGGTCTACTGAATACAAAGAATTCTACAAAAGTTTTGGAATTCAGATATCAAATTCTGCACCTTATCATCCGCAAGGAAATGGACAGGCATAATCAACTAATAAGAGTTTGATTAAAATCCTAAAGAGGGTTCTTGAAAAGAATAAGAAGGCATGGAATGAAAAGTTTCCATTATCTCTATGGGTTGATAGGGTGACTATGAAGAAGGCAATTGGTTGTGCACCTTTTGACTTAGTATATGGAATACATGCAAGAATGCTTGAGAACAATTTATTGGAAATGTACAAGTTTGTTCAGTTGTATGATGATGATATAGATGATGAAATGAAATTAAGAATTGAAGATCTTATCAGGCTGGATGAAACTAGAAGAGAATTAGATTCAAAGAATGCCAGATTACAATTACAGGTTAAGAATTTGTATGATAAGAAAACTGTTAAAAGGAGGTTTGAACCTGGTGATTTGGTCTTAATTTGGAATGCCAGACTAGAAGAAAAAGGAAAACATTTTAAATTTGATCCAATTTGGTTAGGGCCATATCTAATTCATGAGAAATGGGGCCAAGATTCATATAGTGTGAAGGAATTAAATGGTGAAGTTCGAGAATTGCTAGTTCATGGACAATTCTTGAAGAGATACTTCAATTAAAAATATTTTATTTCCATGAACAGTAGTTAGGTCTATATATACTGTAAATTCTATAAATAGTTGTTTTCCCCTATTTTGTTTGGTCTTTGTTCCTAGGGTTTTGTCTAGCTACTCTCTATCTTTCATTTTTTGTCTTGTGGGATGGTCTACTTTTACCAGTGATTCTAGTTTCTTGACGTGCCTACAAGAGCCACACATCCCTAATCAGAGCCACTATTAGCCCATTTTCATGTCATAGCATAAATCCTTAGAAAATGGTCTGTACCCTACAAAAAATTTCATGGCTATATCTATTTTCTTTTGGCCGCTACAATGTTTTTCATGTCTTAAACCCTTGAAACCGTGAGAAAAAATTCAAATAAGTAGTTGTTGCAAGACAAAACCCTAGTTTTCCCTAGCCAAGTTCTATTTCATCATTACTTTTTCAGGCCACTTAATCTTTCTTTGTGCATGTGACATTTCCCCTCTTTGTGTTTGCTGGATCGTGTGATTTTCTTTCATGCCCCTTTTCTATATGGCAAGCCTACGAATGCATGTTTTGTGTTGCCTCAGTTGCTAGTTCTCCTAATCCTCAGGCCATTAAATCTTTTATTCAGCGGTTTGGTGAATACCTGTTGGTCGCATGTTCTCAAAGTTTTCAAGCGATGATGTCTTTTATTTGGCGAATGAGCAAACATGTAGTCTCTTATTCGGTTGATGCTCGACAGTTACATCTAAACATCTAGCGATTGCCCGAATGTGTGTTCACGTAATCTCCCATTTCATGGTGGTTTCTTGATGACATTAAGTGAGCTAGCGAGTGGCTTATGTCTTCTCTTTAGTCATGTGTTCATGAAATATTGGGCCCTATTCATATGAAATGGTATAGGTGGACCCGATGTTAGAGGATGCTGATGTGGTAGATGATTATTGATTATAGAAGGAATGATGTGGCAACATGTTAGGTGACCCTAGGGTTTGTAAACATTCAGTAATTTGGCAACTAGGGGGCTTCATGCATTCTCGAGATATAACCCAAGGTTAAGACATGATTTGGCAAACTAGTGGTTTCCTTTGTTTGCGTATTCTCAGGGTTTGCCCACAGTTAGAGAATAGATCTTACGAATTGGAGATTTCTTTTGCTTGTGCATTCGCTAAATCTGCTGGGGTTAATCTTGTAGTGAAATGAATAAAGAAATATACATGTGGGCCCTGATCACCAAGTCATGCCAATGTGTCCATGTTTGATGGGCCGAGCCTAATGGTGATGTGGAGCTTGTCAATGGGGCCTGATGACAAGTTTTGGATTGACGGTTGGCATATGATCACATAGAATATTCCTTCCCCATGCGATCATGCACCCACCATCCGATTAGATGCTAAAGGAGAGTGGGTCCTGTGTCAGTATGAATTAGTATTTGCAGCGAATGGTGGTGTGACATGTGGCATAAAAGTGGGCCCATGTGTGGGTCTAAGCAATTTGGCGGCCCTGATAAATTTGTTTTGCAGCTCTGATAAATTTCCTCTTCCTCGCTCATTCACATGATAAAGTGGCAAGGATCTAAGGGATTCAATGATTTAGTGAACTTTGTGTTCGTGTAGTCTTCAAATTAAATGGTGGTAGCTAAAAATATTTAGCGAATGGGAGAAAGCCCTTGTTGCTGAATCGCTAAGCATAACTAAGGATAAAAATGATATCTAGCGATCTTGCGATTAGGGGATAAATGTAAACCAGGATTCCTATAAAAGGTTAATATGGCATCTAGTGACTTGGTGAATGAGGGCTTTCGTGCATTCGTGAAATGAAACCAAGGGTCAAGGAAAGATTGTGAGATTCTGTGAATGTATTGTTCGCGTGATCGCTAAACCATGCAAGGGTTAAGGGAAGTGACTCTGCGACTTGGAGATGGTTTTCAATCACATCTTCGCCAAATGACTTGAAGGTTAAAAGCTTGGTGGTATGTGGGTCTAGTGTGCTAACATGCCTGATTTCTATTGGTTGAAGGACTGTCTAGCTAGGTATGATGTCAGAAGACGCTGAGATGGAATTTGCATTCAGGCCTAGGATTTTGAAGTATTCGACAATTTGGCAACTAAGGAGTTTTGTACATTCATAGAATATGACCCCGGTTAGGAAAAGGACTTTGCGAACCAGTGAAGCTTGTATTCGTGCAATCTCATAGCGATACCCAAGGTTAAGAGATGTCTTAGTGACTTCAATTTTCTTTGATCATGCAATCGCCAAATGTGGACTGGCTTCCCTGATGAGTTAAGTCTTATGATGCCTAGGAAAGATAAGGATCTGATGGTGCTGATATAAAGTTGATCAAATTTCAAATATTGACCTCTGATACACTGTTGGTGCCATGAAATGAACGTTGCTACTAGTAATTTGAATTTTAAAGGGTTTCAAGTGATAGAAAGGACCAAAATTAAATGTTTTAGCAGCTATGTTTGGTGAAAATTATCTTGCTGACTATTGCAGTGTGGTCTAGAGGAGTGAATGACTGGTTGAGAGGGATTGGTATCGTAAAGGAATGGGTTTTCTTGCTTGAGGCATGTTGCAGGTGACTGATTTGATCAATTTTCATGGTAGATTCATGATCTCTAGTATAGTACTCTGAGACTTTTCACTAATAGAGATCATTCTTGGATCTGCTTTCTCCTGGATCACCTGGTTTTCATCATTTTAATAAATTTTTTATTTTTTCTAGGTTGTTGGGTGGGTGAAAACCCTACCTCAATCATCCTTAGCTTGTTGCATCCTATTTTGGGATTCCAAGATGACTGTAGGGTATATATTGTAATATTTTTGACATAGTAGGGGTTCGGTCCTGAGGTTTTGTTCTGAATTTTGGTTAGTTCCAATCGTTGTGATTGTATGAACATTAGAGGAAAGAGGAACTGGATTTTGGGTCTTTTCATATCTTTGTGTTGCTTTGATTATATATTGATCCTAAATATGTTAATGAAGATGCTATTGAGTTCCAATCTTACCTTTGTGTATGTCTTCTTGTTTTGGTTCTGAGCTCATATATGTTAATGTCACAAAGTGTATTAGCATATGGTAAACAAAGAGTATTGTGAAGCCATCTCTGAGTTCCTAACAAAGTTAGGATTAAAGTCTTTTAAGTGGGTTCAGTGAGTTTACAACCAAATAAGAATCTGATGTCCTTGTGTTTGAGGGAGAGGGGTAATAGGCAAAGCACTTATCCTGAGCCCAAGAGTGTTTGGTTTAAGATCTTTAGTTGATGTATGTAATAGGGTGACTTTTTGCCCTAGGTTAAGGCACCGATCCATCCTTTGGAGGCATTTCATTGTCATTAACCACACACAACCAAATTTAAATGATAATATCTTCCAGTCAGTTTGTAAAGGATGTAGTTGTATAACATTTAGTGATTCCTTTGGAGAAGTGAATCAAGGGTACACCTGCCTGAGCATTAAGGCTCGAAGTGTAGGAGGATCTTTGATCCTTGTTAATTGGCCCTCTTCCTTGTATAGTTTGGAGTGGTGATAAAGTCAAAGTATCATTAAAGTTATCCATCAGAGTATAAATCTATAGGTTGAAGATCAAAGGGAAGAACCAATAGAATGAACATTGTTATCTTGTCAACCCCATAGTGAATGTTGGTTGGACAATAACGATTGGTCTAAATCATCTAAAAAGGTCACACCTAACAGTGTGTTTGTAACCTTTAACAGGGTTGGGTCTTCACCGACCTCACTTCAGAAGAGTGAATATTTTGGGTTGCCAATCCTAGGTGGTTTTTCCCTTCATAGGGTTTCTATGTTAAATCTCTTGTGTTATGTTTTGATTGTGATATTTGTTTGATGTCATATTTTCATGTTCTATATTAGATTTTATCGGTAATCACTATATGTTATAGACTAGTAATTGGTAAAAGCATAGATAGTACAGTATTTTAAGTTAGTGAGTATCAGAAGTTTTCAATATTTATTTTGGATTATACATTTTGTATTGGGACACTGGATAACTGATTCACCCCCCTCTCAGTTATTCCAACACTATCCAACACTTAAAAAGATTATGTTTCAATCAATCCATAAAGTACACAACATCAAGGTTAGTCTTTCCATCAAGAGTAATAGATCGTATTCCTTTTATTCGGTAATGTGTATTATTTCCAACTCTAAAAAATGCTATATCATCACTTTCATTATCACTTTCACTTAATAATTTCTCAATATTACCTTCAAATTCTTCATCATTACCATAATAACATTATTTAGGTCTTCTAGGCTTAAAATTATTCTTATATTTCTTCACTCTCTTAGGACACTTAGATGGAAAATTACCATATTCTTGACACGTCCAACATTTAAAGATTTTCTTACCTTATAGTACTCTTTTCACAAGAAAGGTGATCCGTTCTTTAATATTTCTATCTTCTATAGTCTTAGATTTGCTGCTACTACTAGCATAATCTCCATTGACACTCACACTTCTTGACAAGGTAGGGAGAACACTAAGTGTCTTGAATGTAGTTTCAATTCTGGGAAAATCTCTAGATTGTCTTAAACCTATCTCTACTTCTTCCAATCTTCCAAGAAGAGTCTCTCTAGTGAATTTATCAATACAACGTATAAATTGTTCAATCATCTATGCTGTCTACTTAAACATTGGGGTCAAAGTTTTTTCAGATCTTCTAAATGATTTCATCTTCAGTCTTATTTTCTTCACAAGATTTGATACTTGTAACAATCTCTAATATTCTACCAGTATAACTTCTAAAAGATTCATCTTCCATCATCTTATCTTCTTGAAATAAACATATCCAATTTTGTAATCTAATTCTCTTAGCATGTTTATCACCTTCAAAAGTAGATTCCAAATCTAACCAAATTTCATGAGATTTCTTTATAGTTTTTACATGATTGTATTCATTCTCAGGACGAGCTGACAAAAGTGCTTCCTTGGCAAGTATGTTACACATGAATAGATCTCTTTCTTTCTCAGTGCAATCTTCAATTTTGTCTTCTTCAGTGATATTTTTTTCATTCTTTCTAATCAACCAATATCTTGGTCCTAAACATAGAAGATGCGTGTTCAACTTCTATTTCCAACTATCACATTTAAGTCCATCAAACATAGGAATTTATTTTTTGAAATGAATTTCCATGGATCTCCTTAAGTTGTTAAACTTTTCTTTCAAGGACATCTGGGTTCGATACCAATTGTTATAAAGTAAAGTCCACCAAGATAACTGAGAGGGGGGGGGGGGGGGGTTGAATTAGTTATTAGATAAAAACAAATTTTATTAACCTTATTAGATTTGAAACATATAATTAGCATAAAAAACAACCATAGAAAGATAACCATACACAATGACACTAGATTTGTTAACTATAGAACCTCTTCATCATATAGTAAACCTTGGTGAGGATGGTACCCACTAAAGATGTACTAATATGAAAACTCCTTGTGAGAGGATGGATTCTATTAAGAGTCTAATGAAATACATTCAATACACATCAGTCCCTATTAGGAGACTTTGAATCATGTGAATATATTTTAACCCTATTAGGAGTTAAGGAAGATAGAAGGACCCATTTTCCAATCAACTTCAAGGGAAAGATCACTGAACACAATGTCCAACTAGTCTTTGTACTATCTGAATAGAATAATACCAATAATTACTAATCTCAACAACTTCTCTTCTCTCCTTTAACTGTGCCAAAACTACACCAAATGCTTCACTAGATCTCAGTACTAAATCTTCTCACTTCACATCACATAAAAATCACTAATCACATTATCTCATCTTCACATCTTAAATTTCCATATATGAATCACGGAAAAAAACTATTCCTTTATACCATGCACAATATTTCATAATTGAGTCAGCTAATTAAGCTTAATCAATTACAAAATATAAAACATTACATGAAATAGTTACATAATATTTCCATAATCACATCAAACTGTCAGCTCATAAACTTAATGAATCTTCACACATGCAACCTCTAACTATGCTAACTCATCTAGGTCACCTCCACAATGTCTTCAACCTCTATATAATTTTACATGACCAGATTCTATCCCTATTAGGAAATATAATCCGATTATCACAAACCACTTCTTAGGAACACTGATAGAATATAGTTTCCACTAGATTACTTATAACTAACATGCAAATAATTAAATTTTTGTATGCACTCTTAACCATGATATCAGGACACTATAAGGAACATGTCCTCAACTCCGCATAACCTTATCTTAAATTCTCCATGTGTGCTAATTCAAAATCTGTCTGCTAATCTCCTAATCTCTAGTATAATCAATGTGTTGACATCAATGACAAACATTGTCATGAATGCAACATGAAACTACTCCAGTAATGCTAGAATACTCCCTCATAGGATATATTCAACATTCATGCTAACAATAGTCAGTATGGATGATGCAACAATGTTGGGTAAGGAAATCTCACTAGAGGAAATCAACCAAACTATTAAAGACTAGAGCTTGAATAAATCACCAAGCCTAAATTGAATGCTTGTAGAATTCTATGTATAATAATGTTTGGATTAGGAAGAAACTATGCTAGGTATATTAGGATGTCATTTCTTAGGATTCTCTTAGGAGGGATATTAATGTTGGGCTTATTAACATAATTCCTAAAAAGGGTAACAAATCATTGATCAAGAACTGGAGACCGATAACTCTTCTCAATGTCTCATATAAAATCTGATAATTATCTATCTCCAAAAATTTAGGGAGTGAATCTCCCTAATGGAGAAGAACTCACAAATGTTAAGTTCACAAATGACACAACCATTTTAGTGTATTTAGAGGAAGAAATCTTGGGTAATATAACTATTAAATCAGAGTTACTTTGTAATGCCTTAGGAAGTAAAATCTCTCTACCTAAATCCATCATGTTGGATTGGTAGGAGTAACCTTCAGCCTGGTTTGAGAAGTATGATCCTGCTAGGGGAGGCCCTAAAAATCAAGTGAGTTACCTATGGATTTTATTTTTAGTTTTCCCTGATTTAAAGAAAATGTGGAATTGGATTAGGAATAAGATATATAGGAAATTTTTTTAATGGGATAATATAATTGTCTTTAGTTGGGAGCTACTAAGTCCATCAAAAGATCTTCTCTTCATACAACATTTACTATTCATCGACCTAATTATTTAGCCAATATGAATTCAACAACCTTTAGAAATAAGTTAAAATATTTCAATGGTTTGATGGTAAGGGTGTGTATCATCTTAAAATGGAAGCACTTCCATCTTGATAGGTTTAGCACCCTCTTTTAGTAAATTTATCATGATAGACTTGAATTTAGGATGCATTTTGCATTTGATTCCTTCATTCTAGGTGAAATTAGGGTTAGGATCTTGAGGATTCTCCTTAATTTCTGTCTTTCATGGCTCTATTTTCTAGGTAGGATTTAGAAATAGGTCCTCCTAGCCTTCATCATGACCATCATAGGATTTTTTACCTTTCCCTAGCACTATGTCCAATTCTAACATCATTTCTAGGTCTTCGAGCATCCTTGGGACCTCCTGTTCTGATTCTTATAGGATCTGGGCCCACTGGGTCAAGGATGAGGTCTTCCCTAACCTAGGTCAAGGTTGAGATCATCCTTGACCTAGGTCAGAGATGAGGTTGTCTTTTACCTCCTTCGGGATTGGGTTCCCCTTTTAAAATTTGGTCCTAGCGAGCCTTGAAATCAATGTCGGGCCTTCAGATCCGAGGGCGGGAATGTTTTAATTCAAAATTATTTTAATTATTTTTCCTCCTTAGTTGGTTATTGTGATTGGATCATAATTCAAGGAGAATTTTGAATTATGGGTCCTCACATTGTTGTAGGAGCCTCACCTTGAAACCTCTATATAAAAACTCTTACTTGCCTTCATTTTCACCAAGTGATTTCAGAAAATCAACCAATTGCATATGAATAAATCACATTACAAGTAGATTCAAGTAATAAAGGAATGGTGAAGTGAAGATGGAATATTGAAATAGGATGATATAGAAGATCAGGCCATTGTTGATATCAAGTATCTTTATGAGCACACCATTGTGAACACCTATATGGAGCAAGAGAGATCCTTTCTTCCTTGATCCACCATTGCTAGCATTCAAGAATTCAAAGATACAATCATGGGGTAGCAATTACGGATTATGAGTTTGGTAGGAGTACTTTAGCCTTGGGAGCTTGGCATGCTTTCCTATCTCATTCAAATCTATGCATTGTTTCCCCATACATATTCATGCTAGGATTTTAATCTAGAGGTTTAGATCTTGGCATTACACTTTCTATACACACACACATTCCATTTCAATTGGCTATTTGTGGAGGTAGAGATCACTAAAATGGGGGTTTGACTAAGGCAAAACCCTATATAGCCACCCTAAAAACACCATTTTTTAAGATATGTATAGTCGTTGTTTCAAGAATTGGAGGATGGATCTGAGCACCCTTTTTGGAAAACTTCCAAGATCTGCAAACAAAGTTAAAGTCGACCTTCAAAATCTCAAGGTAGTCTTTGACCTTTTATTGGGGTCAAAGACTACCTGCTGCCAGAAAGACAAAAGTTTTCTGGGTTTTCTCTGTTACAGTTTTTGTGTCCTGGATCTAGTTGCAAAATCTTCTAAAACTCCACACAGGCTTTAGAAAATATGTATTTCTAAATCTATTCCATGATGAGGCATGTATCTTATCTTAACTGATTTTTAAGAATTTTGAGATTTACATTACTTGTGTAATTCCAATTGAAAACATATACAAATGAATAGTGGTAAATGATAAGTGCATTGTTAACGCTCCATTTTCCTATTGTTCATTTTGGTGAACCCAACTATGACAACTCTTTGTTTTTGGTGTTAGATTTAAATCTTGCATGCTTATAAGATTAGATTTATTGGATTTATTTCTTGCATTTTTATTTCAAAAATACAAAAAAATTGCAAAATTTCTTTAAAATACAAAAATATTTATATTTTTCATGCTTTTATAATTTCTTTGTATTCAACATGTATGATTCTTGTTTTCATTACTTTGATGAGGCTTTTATTGTACAAGAGGATAGATTCCCTAATGAGGTATATGGTAGTGAGGATGAAAATGGTTCAGATAAGATCTCCATGGATCCTATTCCTATTTCACTCTCCTCCACAACCTCTCCAATTGGCCTTTACCATAAGGTGTATGCATGGTTACCTTCATGTCCCACTATTTGCAACATTGATAAACCAAAAATGATATATCCTACACCTTTGATGATGGTAAAAGGATGTCCTCACATAACAATTAAGGGTAAACCTAGAGATCCTTTGGATTTCTTGGATAATACTAATTCTGTTTCACAGGCTTATCGCAGAGGGAATAACCCTTAGCCTACTATTCTGGTTTCTTTACCACCTTCTTAACCTATGCTTCCTCAAGCACCTAGGTTTCTGTGTACCTTTAAGGAGTATAACTTAGTTCACCAATTACGTGCTACTTCTGCTAAGATATCTTTATGTGAATTACTTCAAACTTCCCTGACATATCATGAGGCATTGCAAAAAGCTTTATTGACTCTTCATGCTTCTTGTTCTAATCAAGAGAAAATTCATTCTATTATGGATTGTATGCATACTATGCCTTTTGTACCTCCTATTGTATTTTTTGATAATGATTTACCTTCCCTAGAGGCACAGAATCAATATGATGCTCTTATGGTTGTTGTCTCTATTAACTAGAGTATCATTCAAAGAACCTTAATTGATAATGGATCAAGGCTTAATGTTTGTAGCATGGATATTCTCAAGGCAATTAAGGCTGATCTTACCACTATTCAACATGATAATGTCCCTATATGTGGATTTGACAATATTTCAAAGAGAACTTTGGGCATTATTACCTTACCTGTTAAAGTTGGTCTAGTTATTCTAAATACTCCTATTCATGTTATGCATGGACCTCTCAATTATAACCTTCTTTTAGGAAGACCATGGTTACATACTATGCATGTAGTTCCTTCTACTCTTCATCGCAAGGTTGGGTTCATCTACAACAACTTAATGTATACATTACATGCGGATGATGCACCGAATCCTTTCTTAAATGCATAATATGCCAAAATCTCTAAGCCTCTTCAACCTAGTAAAGAGACTGAAAAACAACTAGAGATACAACAATCTGAGATAAAATAACTTGAGATTCAACAATAGGAAGCTCCATCTTCTTCTTTGATTGAGGATGATTGGGGGACATTGGATTTTAATCCCACTTTTATTGGAGAATACAAGGTCTCTAATTTGGAATTCATGAAGCAACAAAATGAATTTGAGAAAAAATATTTTTCTCCTTCTCCGCTTTCTAAGGAACTAAAAATCAATTTAGTTTCCCCTTTGATTAATGAAACAATTGAAACTATAAAGCCTAATTATTATGATATTGGGACATATGCCACTCCTTGGACTCCTTCTGATATGACTGATCGACATGGCCCTGGTAATCATTTGCTTAAAAAATTAGGATTTAATGGGAAAGGATGTGGTAACTATGAACAAGGTATACAAGTACCTTTGGACAATGAAGTTTATGATAATACATATGGATTAGGATTCAATCCTTATAGACAAAAATCAACTTTTCCTCTTAATGTTAATCATATTTGTGGTGGACAGTTGAAATTGGTTAAGCCACTACTTATTGACCTTAATCAAGAACCTTCTTTGGATATTTTTCTTGAAGATGAAGCCTTAATGGAATTTTTAGGGGTTTATGAAGATTTACCTAAGTTTCATCACAAATGACGAAAACCTTATTGTTTAAGTACCTATTATAGCATGGGAATCGTCTCTAGGTTGTGGGACCTAGACCTCCAGGTTCTAGATTGGTTCCTCTTGGATAATCACCTAAATTTGCTTCTTGACATGAAAAGTAAATCTTGAGGGGAAAAGGGATAGAAGGAATGCTTCAAATGGAAATGACTGAAAGCAAACTACGTACTAGGTGATACATCAAAATTAGGGTTTAGATCTCAGTATAGAGGAAGGGAATCAATGAAAGGCTTAGGTCTAGTAGATCACAACTTACTGAATAGGCTTGCATAAGTGTTTCATAGGAGGGTTTGCAACAGAAAGAGGCTCTTCAGGGAAAGAGATGATTTCACAAACAATAGCATTACTGAGAATTTAGACACAATCCATGACCTGTAAACAGACATTCTTTTCTACAACTCAGCATAGGAATGAGACAAGATCATTAGGGGGCTAAAGTATATCCACAAAACATTCACATCTAATCATCCACAAGAACACACAAAAATTGCAGAAAGTAAGAGGGATCAGGAACCCTAAGATATCACTGAAAACATCATACACTTAAATCCATTAAGAGATAATCCAAACAAGGAAACATAGGGACATGTAGAATTGTCACAAAATACCTCTATAATATCTATATTATCAATGGGAGAAACACAACTGTAGAAGTTAGAGGGCAGAGAAAATGCCACAAATAACCCCTTAGAAATGATGAATTTCTATTACAATTGTCCAACTCTGAGCTCTAAAGCTCTTAAAAAAACATTATATACATCTCCTAATGTCCGTAGACAGGAGAAAAATCTAACTAGGGTTATAGATTTTACATTAGAATAATAACTAACCCTAGTTCAATCAAATATGATCATAAATATAACTCTGTAAATATGGCCGATCAGATATTTTGCATGCCCATTCTTGTACTGCAATCAACCTGCAAACAAGCAACCTGGATCATCAATTTTCCTGCACAAAATTCACACCATGAATGCACTGACTGGTACCTTTAATAAATGAATGAAGATGGCCAACTACACTTCCTCATCATCCTTCTCAACTGCAAATGTCCTGCAAACATAAATTCTTTAGCTACCCCGCTGTTTCGCAGTCTGTAAATCAAATACTGGCAAAACCCTCTGCAGAGATATTTAAATTTGAATTGCCAATGGCTAGCGGTCATTTTAAAATGCACCCGTCGATACTCTTTCCTTGTCGGAAAACAAATGACATAGATCATTCTTGAAATAGTCGCAAATCCTTCATGAAAAGTCAATCTTTATATCAGCATGCTCGAACCAATGCGAAGCAAGCATACCAACATGTCAGCATATTTGGACCCACCTCAAGCCTTTTCCTCTTAAGTCATTCGGTGACACAAGAAACCCTTCAGTCCCTGAGTCACTTAATACCTTTCAACCTTTGGGCCCATTTATGCCACTTGGCATTCTTTCATTCGCTCTGGCCGCTCCATCAACAAACACTTCGGCAGCCTCTCTGACATGGACCTACTTGAATTGAGATTCCAATCTAATGACAGGTGCATGATCACAAAGGCAAGGAATATTCCTTATGATCATGTGACCACCATAGATCTTTCCTTTAATCGGAACCCTCTAACACATCAGTCCACCTGGATGTCTTCGTCAGCATGTGGCAACCAATCACAGGAAAGCACATAAGCAATACATGACACTGGACCCACTAACATTTACCTTTACTCTGGCCAATCAAATGTTAGCATGTTGGTATGACTTGGCATAGACCCACCTTTCTGAAGCCTGAACACTTGGAAGATGCAATAGTGGGTGCAAGATCGCATACCCTCAAAAGATTCTATCTGAACGTGTGCTGGCCATTGATCTTTTTCCTACTGACATTCCTACAAACTTTGACATGGCCCCACTAGAAAATATCCAATCATCACGCTCGACCAATGAAATACTTCCATGTAGGACACTGTGGTAATGGACCCACACAAAGTTTGAAGCCCTGCACACCTGGGAGAATCAACGGTTAGCATGATTTTGCAAGCCTCTGACACCAGCCTTGCAAAGATATGACAACCATTCGATCATCTCAAACGTGGCCCCATAAATCTGACCACCGAAAGACTCAGTGATTATGCAACTGAAGAGAAATGAACATTCGCTAGGTCGCAAAATATTAAGCGGTGACCGGGAAATAACTAGCAAATAGGAGAAACACTATAGTCACCAGGTCACTGAATAAAAAGGGTAACCACTGACTGACTTGGAGACTTGGCGACTGAGGGAAAACTTTAAGCACACATTCTTTATAAAAGATTTAAGTGGCTCAGAAAAGGTAATGACCAAATAGAACATGGCTAGGGTTTACAGGGTTTTTTGGGTATAACAACTATTTTTTTGAATTTTTCGACTGCAAACCAGGGAGCTAAAGAATGCAAAGGCTAGGAAACTAGACATAAAACCATAAAAATTTTAGGGATGGTTAGCAGGGGTAAAAAAGAGACCCTGGAATATATTTTGGCCAAATTTTCATGGATAGGAAAATTGGGTAACATTTTGGCGATTTCTACTGGATGTCAGCCTGCTAGACATTGATCAGTGGTCTTGAAATATCCATTAGGCATGGGGTCTATCTAGGAACACAAAACTTTGATAGAGAAACCTGGAACAAAACTGTGCTCGAGCACTTCTTGGAAAATAGGGAACTAAGCTAGAAAATAGGGACAGAAAGGAGGAAAACCTAATCTATCCTAAACTAACCAGTTACAGAAACCTAGTCAAACAAAACCACTCATTGGTTGTGAAAAATAGCTACCTTTCCTTATTAGTATATTTTGCATCGGACCCATGAGGATAGCTACAAAGATATGAGGCACACAAAAATTTGTCAAATAATTATTAATTGCCTCTGCAAAAATAGGATCAAGTTTACCCTCCTCTAATTGATCATATGGAGAGGCCTTGGTAAACTCCTTTTGTGCTAAGTATCTGATAGGGAAGCCTCTTGAAATTCTAAAAGCAAGACCATCCTTGATGGCCTCTTCCTTGTTTGCATGATTGCCTTTCATCATGGATAGCCATGTCAACTCATCATCTATGGACAGGGGACTGTCATCCTCTACTTTTAAACAAGCCAAGAGCTCATCAAAGTTGTTAATATCCTGAAGATCCCCAGGAATGACTGGCTCTTTAAAATCAGGCTCCATACAAAAGCCTCCCATGATGTGCTCCAAACAATCCTCTCTAATGCCTTGGTTATCCTCTGCACATTGGGAAGTCTCCTCCTCAAAGATGAGATCAAGCTCATGAATCAACATATCATCAGGATCAATCTTTTCTAGCTGTTGCAACTTCACAGAGGTGGCTATGATCATATCCCCTTTGTTTTTCTCAACAAAAACAAAAAGCTTATCAAATAAAAGCACAACATCCCCTTCTGTATCAACCTCCTACTAATGATGGATTTTTTGTCCTGATTTACCTTCAACCATAGGTAATGGCACAGTTTCCTTTTCATCATCAACAAAGAGGGGAGGCTTATCAACCAAATCAACCAAGGGCTCAGGTTGGGCATCAATCTCCACCTCCACACCTTGTTGTCCCACTTCACCACAGTCATCACTCTACACTGATACCTCAGACTTTCTCTTCTCCTCTTCAAATGAAAGCTTATTTACCATAGGTCCTTGCTCTGATACTTGACTAGTATCCTTAAAAAGACTTGGCATCTGACAACCAGGAGGTAGAGTCCATTGGGGCATCCACATCATGTCATCATCTTGAGAGGCCAGAGGGGCCTCTTGGGATAACTTCTTTTCTTGCATAGACTGCTCTAGCAGAGTGGTAGACTGGATCTCAAGCACAGGCTCTTGGGAAGAATGTTTTGCCTTAAAACTTGGGATATGAAATTGAGGGGTCTTAGAGGGAGACATAGAAGACACACCTATCTTGAAGCTTGGAGAATTGAAGGCCCTATCATCTTGACATTTTTCCCTTGCAGCTGGCTCTATCTCAATAAAGTTTTTAGGCTGTTGCAGACCAAAATAAGGTTGCAACTGCTCCAAAATAGGCTCAGATTCTTGTAGGGTGCTCTTAAAACTTTGAAATGAGCACTTGGTATGCTCCTCATGTGTAGGCTCTTGAGGCAAATGGGTCCTCCAACTTGGAATTTTAGGTCTAGGAGCCTCTTGTTGAGCAATTTGTGATCTCAACCTTTCTGTCTCAATGTCAGCTCAGTGCCTGATCTCTTCTTGGAATTGTCTTATTCATTGCTCATCAACAAGAGCCCCCATCACTTGGTAGGGAACTGACTCCTCTTCATAACTTTTGAATTCCATCTCTTGTTACTCCCTGATCTTAGATACTTGCTTAATTAGATCAAGCAACAGATTCTTTGTCTGGTCCTGCTCCTTCATGAAGTCTAAGCTCTGAGTCTATTTCCAAATAGGCTAAGAAGGGGAGGGTGGGTGGTAAATAGGATGGGGCAACTAGCTTTGCATTTTTTTTTGTTCCCTTTCTGGCAATGATCCATCTTGTCAGAGAGCTCTCTCATAACTTTGCATAGGGGCAAACTCATTTGGGGCATGCTAGATATATTGATACCCTTGAAAAGTATGAAAGATTGGGATAAAAGGAGGCTTTAGGTGGCTTTAATAAGGCTGATGACTAGCCCACTGAGCATTACTCTCATGATATGATGGTGGGTAGCTTGACTATCCATAATAACTTGACATGTCTACACATGTAATCAACTGGAATTTGAATATGAAAGATTTAAAACACACCAGCACTTGATCTTTGAAAACAGTAAACCTTTCAGAGTCACCAAATATGTAGCAAAATGACCTCTCTTAGGTCTATAGTATGTTATCAGCAAATCAGAGATAGCATAACTTCAAACAATGAACTTCTTTACTAGTCCCACCGGGTGTGCTAGAAATTGTTATACACTAAGTTTTCAACCTTGTTCCAAGCTCTCTTGGTCTTGATAACTTAGTATAACATGGGAATCATCTCCAGGCTGTGGGACCTATACTAACTGAGATGAGACCTCTAGGTTCTAGGCTGGTTCCTCTTGCATAATCACCTTAATTTGCTTCTTGACATGAAAAGTAAATCTTGAGGGGAAAAGGGATAGAAGGAATGCTTCAAAGGGAAATGACTGAAAGAAAACTACCTACTAGGTGATACACTAAAATTAGGGTTTGGATCTTAGTATAGATGAATGGAATCAATGAAAGGCTCAGGTCTAGTAGATCACAACTTACTGAATAGGCTTGCATAAGTGTTTCATAGGAGGGTCTATAGCGGAAAGAGGCTATTCAGGGAAAGAGATGATTTCAAAAACAATAGCATTACTAAGAATTTAGACACAATCCATGACCTAGAAATAGACATTCTTTTCTACAACTTGGCTAGGAATGAGACAAGATTGTTAGGGGGCTGAAGTATACCCACAAAACATTCACATCCAATCATCCATAAGAACACACAAAAATTACAAAAAGTGAGAGGGATCAGGAACCCTAAGATATCACTGAAAACATCATACACCTAAATACAATAAGAGATAATCCAAAAAAGGAAGCATAGGGACATGTAGAATTGTCACAAAATACCTCTACAATATCTGTATTAGCAATGGGAGAAACACAACTATAGAAGTTAGAGGGCAGAGAAAATGCCACAGATAACTCCTTAGAAAAGATGAATTTCTATTACAATTGTCCAACTCTAAGCTCTAAAGCTCTTAAAAAAACATTATATACATCTCCTAATGTCTATAGACAAGAGAAAAATCTAACTACGGTTACAGATTTTACATTAGAATAATAACTAACCATATTTCAATCAAATCTGATCATAAATATAACTCTACAAATATGGCTGATCAGATATTTTGCAAGCCCATTCCTGTACTGTAATCAACCTGCAGACAAGCAACCTAGATCATCAATTTTTCTACACAAAATTCATGCCATGAATGCATTGACTGGTACCTTTAAGAAATGACTGAAGATGACTGACTAGACTTCTTCATCATCCTTCTCAACTGCAAATGTCCTATAGACATAAATTCTTTAGCTACCCCACCGCTTCGCAGTCTGTAAATCAAATACTGGCAAAACCCTCTATAGAGATATTTAAATTTGAATTGCCAACAGCTAGCCAGTCATTTTAAAAGGTGCCCATTGATATTCTTTCTTTCCTAGAAAATGAACAGCCCAGATCATTCTTGAAACAGTCACAAAACCTTCTTGAAAAGTCAAACTTTATATCAGCATGCTCAGACCAATGCGAAGCGAGCATACCGACATGTCAGCATATTTGGACCCACCTCAAGCCTTTTCCTCTTAAGTCATTCGGCGACACAAGAAACCCTTTAGTCACTGAGTTGCTTAATACCTTTCAAACTCTGGGCCCATTTATGCCACTTGGCATTCTTCCATTCGCTCTGGCCGCTCCATCAGCAAACACTTTGGTAGCCTCTCTGACATGGACCCACTTGAACTGAGATTCCAATCTAATAGCAGGTGCATGATCGCAAAGGAAAGGAATATTCCTTGTGATCATGCGACCACCATAGATCTTTCCTTTAATTGGGACCCTCTGACACATCAGTCCACCTGGAAGTCTTTGTCAGCACGCGGTAACCAATCATAGGAAAGCACATAAGCAATACGTGGCACTGGACCCGCTGACATTTACCTTTACTCTAGCCAATCAAATGTTAGCATGTCAGCATGACTTGGCACCAACCCACCTGTCTAAAGCCTGAACACTTGGAAGATCCAACGGCAGGCACAAGATCGTATACCCTCAAAAGATTCTATCCAAACATGTGCTAGCTGTTGATCTTTGTCCTACTGACATTCCTGCAAACTCTAACATGGCCCCACTAGCAAATATTCAATCATCACCCTCAACCAATGAAATACTTCCATGTAGGACACCATGGCAATGGACCCACACAAAGTTTGAAGCCCTGCACACCTAGGAGAATCAATGGTTAGCACGATTTCACAAGCCTCTGACACTAGCCTTGTGAAGATATGACAACCATCTAATCATCTCAAACATGACCCCACAAATTAGACCGTCGGAAGACTTGGCGATTACGTGACTAAAGAGAAATGAACATTCGCCAGGTTGCAGGAAATTAAGTGGTGACCGGGAAATAACTAGTGAACAAGAGAAACACTACAGTCGCCAAGTCGTTGAATAAAAAGGGTGACTACCGACTGACTTGGAGACTTGGTGACTAAGGGAAAACTTTAAGCGCACATGCTTTATAAAAGATTTAAGTGGCCTGGAAAAGGTAACGACCAAATAGAACATGGCAAGGGTTTGCATGGTTTTTTGGGTATAACGGCTATTTTTTTTAATTTTCCGACTCCAAACCAGGGAGCTAAAGAATGCAGAGGCTAGGAAACTAGAGATAAAACCATAAAATTTTTAGGGATGGTTAGCAGGGGTAAAGCAGAGACCCTGGAATATATTTTGGCCAAATTTGCATGGATAGGAAAATTGGGTAACAGTACCGATGCTTATTTTGGAGAACATGATAAACAGGATACTCTCCCTTTACCGATGGATCCTCTGATACGAAGTCATTTGTTAATAACTGAAACTATTGATATTCAAATGGATGTGAATAACTCTAAAAGGATGATAAAGATTGGGATATGTTTGAATCAGGATGAACGTGATCAGTTTGTTTCCCTTTTTCTTGAATTTAAGGATATCTTTGCTTAGATATATTTAGATATGTTGGGTATAGATTCTAATATTGTTACTCATAACATTATTTTAAAACCAAATATGAAACCTGTGAAACAAAAAATTTAAAAGATGAATCCATGAATTACTTTATTAGTCAAATGTGAAATTGAAAAATTATTGGATTCTTGATTTATCTATTCTATTGATTACTCAGATTGGATTTCAAACATTGTGCCTATTTCAAAAGGAGAAAATAAGATAAGAATGTGTACTGATTCAAAGATTTAAATAAGGCATCCTTAAAAGATGATTTCTTGTTACCTAAGATCGATATGATTGTGGATTCAACAACGTGACATGCTTTGTTATCTTTAATGGATGGTTTTTTGGGATATAATCAAATCTTTGTCCCGCTTGAAGATCAATTTAAAACTGTATTTATAACACTTTGGGGAACCTTTTGTTGGGTCATGATTCATTTTGGATTAAAAAATACAGGAGCAACTTATCAACAAGCTATGACTTTGATTTTTCATGATTATATTCATAAGATCCTTGAAGATTATGTAGATGATATCTTAGCAAAATCTATACAAACAGAAGATAATGTTACCATTTTGTGACAGATATTTGAAAGGATTAGAAGTTACAACATGAGATTGAATCCTAAGAAATATGTCTTTGGAGTTGATTCAGGAAACTTCTTAGGATTTATAACCTCTAAGCGAGGCATAGAAGTAGATACTAAAAATATTGAAGCTATTGTTAATATGCCTCCTCCTAAGAATATTTCTCAGTTGCGGAGTTTACAAGAAAAAATACAAGCTATTTGTTGCTTTATTTCTAATTTAGAAGACCGAACCATCCCTTTTACTTCCTTGCTTACAAAGGATACCACTTTCTCTTTGAATGATGACTGTAAACAAAGTTTTGAGCAATTTATGGAGTATCTTGCAAATCCTCCTATCTTGCAACTTGATAATTTTGATAAAGCATTCCATTTATACACTTCAACAACTTCGAGGGCAGTGAGTGCATTGTTAGCTTAAAATGATAATGATGGTAAGGAAAGACCTATGTATTACATTAGTCAGACTTTACTTGATTATGAAACAAGATATAAAAATTTGGAAAGACAATGTCTAGCTGTTGTTTATGCATGTCAGAAAATAAGGCATTATCTTATAAATGCTGAAGTTAATTTGTGATTGTTAAATTTGATCTTTTGAAACATCTTTTCTCACAAATTGATCTCTCTAGCCGATTAGCAAAGTCGGTGATGTTGCTTACAGAGATTGATCTTATTTTTATTTCTTAGAAGTATATTAAGGGACAAGCATTAACATATTATTTAGCTGAAGCTCCTTTTCCTCATCCTAATAAATGTTCTAATTCAATAAAATTCCTTGATGATAATATTCTAGCTATAAAACAAGATGATATTTGGGAATTATATTTTGATAGGTCTAAGTGTAAGATAGGTTCTAGTGTGGGTATTATCTTGATTTCCCCTATGAGAAAACCCATCCCTTTATTGTACAAATTAAACCTTCCTTGTACTAATAATATTGTGGAGTATGAAGCTCTTCTAGCTAGCCTACGAGGAACATCATCCCTTAATATCAAACATTTGCAAATATATGGAGATTCGCAACTGATTGTTGAATAAATTAAAGGAGGATATCAAACTAAGAATGATAAAATGACACAATACGGAGATTTAGCTCTTAATGTGCTTTCACAATTCTCCTATTATACGATTCAAAATTTACCTAGGAAGGATAACTGACATGCAGACACCATGGCAAGCATAGCTTCTTTGGTTTGTCTCGAGAATAATGTTGAAAACTTTCAATTTACTATAAAAACTATTAAAAGCTCTGCAATTTTTGAAAAGATCAGCTCTGATTGTTTCAATTTGCATTCAAATGAATTGTATTCACATATTTTCCATTTTTTGAAGGATGATACTTTTTCCTGAATCAACAACAAGGAATAGGCATAATTGTATTAGGAAGCTCACGGCATGTTACATTATTTTAGGAGATACGCTTTACAAATGCTCTTATGAAGGATCGTTAGTAAGATGTCTCAATAGAACTGAAATCCCCGTAGCTTTGGCAGAAACTCATTTTGGTTCTTATGGGGGCCATTTTGGTGGAAAATACCTTGTTAATAAATTGCTTAGAATGGGATATTATTGTCAAACAATGGAACAATATTCTTACATGTTTGTTAAGAAATGTCCTCAATGTCAACAACATAGTAATTTGATTCATGCTCCTGCTCGTGAGATTCGTAATCAATTTTATCCATGGTCTTTTAGTGTTTGGCATTTTGACCTTATTCGAAAAATCTTATCGGCTTCTTCTCAAGGACATACTTACATTCTAACTGCTATGGACTATTTCACAAAGTGGGTAGAATCTATCCCTCTTGGCTCAACAATAATAGATGTTATTTGTGATTTCATCCTTAATAATATTATAACAAGATTTGGTATTCCTTCGACGATAATTACGGATAATGAAACCTCTTTTAAAAACAAAGAAGTCATGAAATTCTTGGAGAAATATAGAATTCAGAATAGATTTTCAACTCCTTGTTATCCTCAATCTAATGGACAAGCTGAAGCATCAAATAAAATCATTGAATAAATTTTTTAGAAAAACAGTTAGTAAGCATGCGAAAGATTGCCATACTCAACTGACTTGTGCATTATGAGCTTATAGGACTAGTGTTCGTATTGCCAAAGGTACTTCTTACAAACTTCTATATGGTACTGATGCTATTATGCCTTTGGAACTAGAAACACATTCTCTACATGTTTCATTTCATGGGATAATTGATAAAGATACTTTTCTTGAACAACGCTTACAAGAGCTATAAATGTTGGATGAAGAATGAATATATGCATTAGAACATATAAAATCTTATCATAAATCTCTTCAGAAACAATACAATCATAAGGTAATTGAATGAACATTTGCAGTTGGTGATTTAGTCTTTTATGAGAATCAACGAAATGTGAATGCTTTACTAGGCGAAAAAGGAAAATTTAGCCCTAATTGGCTTGGACCTTTTTGTTGTTATTGAAGACATTGGTTTAGGGGCTTATAAACTTGCTGATATGGATGATGTTTCTTTTAAGGAGCCCATTAATATTATGCATCTCAAATGTTATTATCCTTAATTTCATTCATTCTTTCCTTATGCATTTATGTATTCCTTATAAATTTTTTTTTTATAGCTTATGTAGTTCTAGAAAAATTACACCTTGAATATATTCATGCACTTTTTTTCTTTCTATTAAGTTTTATATTGATGAAAACATAGTAATCAAACATAGAACTAATCAGTAGGGAAAGTTTTTCATTCATCAAAAAGACTATTTTTTTAAAGTTCTAATACATATGTGGCCAATGGCCCTATCTATCACTACGTCTATCACTACGCTTTGATGGTTGATGGCTCCCAGATCTCTCTACCCTATGATAGGAAGATGAAGATTTGTGTGTCCATGTGTGGCTCCTCAATATTCTCATACTCTGTGGATGCTCTCAAGCACTCTGTAGCTCAACTATCAGCTTCTGCTCCCTTTCTCTACACAACCTCATCTCTCGCTGGATACATGCAAAGATGTGGGCATGCCTGTCGGGATCTCTACGACCAATGGAAGAATCTCACTCGTCAACTAGTAGTCAGTCGGATATAATTGTATCCTTCATAATCTTAGATACAAAGCTCCTCCACTCTACTACACTAGCTGTAGAATAAAAACATTTATCAGTTTACTATCTTTCTCAAATCTAATCACATATTCAATAAAATTTCATATTTCATACTTGGGTCTCCCTCTTGGACGTCACTAAAGTGTCTAGATGGTGGGGGCATGGAGTGACTATGTTGGTACTCTCAAATTTGGTTCAAATTTAGAGTGACCAATTAAAGATTTTTCTATAAGGCAAAGTGGATACTCCTAAATTTTTTATTTTTTTTTGAGAAGGCCTAATTGGTATGCTTGTAAAAGATGCCCTGATAATTTTCATTAGATGCAGATGGGAAAATAGGTTCAACACCTTGTAATTGTTATGTAGAGTGGGTTCTAGCTTCTAAGTTTCAATTTTGACATATTTAGGGACTTGTCATTTTAAAGTGTTCTTTCAAAATCTACATTTTTGCCTGTGTCAAACATAGTAAAGTAGTCTAGTTTGTCTTTGAATATCTTCTGTCAAGAAATATTTCATGACCCGCCACTTTGAGGATGCTTAGTATACATAACAAAGAACCTATGTTCTAATTTTCATGTCATTTCAAATTCATTTGATTAGGTTTTAAACCCCTCAAAGTTGGTAGTTTATTGTTGTCATGCACTTATAATTATTCAAAATTTAAAGTGCCTTTGTTTGACTACTTATAACTTTTGACCATGTGACCGAATTGAGAAAATTATTTTTGCGTTGTATTCTACTGATCAAATACTTCTTATGTTTCAATTTTCAATTCTTGATGAATCCGTTTTCCTATCCTACCAAATTGATTTTATCTGCAGTTTGTCAACATTTTCTAAGAGTGCATCGCTCATAAACCAGTCATATTTTTCATCATAATTCAAAAAATATGAACTGGGTTGGGCTAAATTTTATGTATGTTTAAGAAGACCATGTATGATTTGTATAGTAAAAAATTTAGAAAAACCCAGTTTGAAAATCAAAAGTTATGATCTTCTAAGTACTAGCAGCAATAAAAAATCAGCAATGCCCTTAGTCTTCAAATCTCATAATGAAATAAAAAAGAAAAAAATCATCTGGAGATCTGGAGACTAAAGAATTTAAAATTAGAAAAAATGTAGTCTCTAAGTCTCATAAAGAAGAAAAGTACATTTGGAGATTTGGAGACTAAATTAAAAAATAAGAAAAAAACTTCTACTTAAGTCTCCAAGTCTCATAATAAGAAAGGTCAATTATGGAGATTATGAGACTAGGAATTAAAAAATAGAAGAAAATGTAGTCTCATAATCTCAAGAATAAAAAAATACATTTGGAGACTAATTAAAAAATATAAGAAAATGAAAAAAGCACATTTGGAGATTATGAGACTAAAGAATTAAAAAATAGAAGAAAAAACTAGTCTCTAAGTCTCATAAAGTAGAGAAATACATCTGGAGATTTGAAGACTAAATTAAAAATAGAAGAAAAAGGTGCACTTAGTTTCCAAATCTCATAATAGAAAAGTTAATCATGAGATTATGAGACTAGAAATAAAAAATCAGAAGAAATAGTAGTCTCATAATCTCATAAAGAAGAAAAGTACATCTGGAGATTTGGAGACTAAATTTAAAAGGAAGAAAAATGTAGTAGTCTCCAAGTCTCATAATAAGAAAATTCAATCATGAGATTATGAGACTAAGAATTAAAAAATAAGAAAAAATGTAGTCTCATAATCTCATAAAGAGGAAAAGTAATTTGGAGACTTTGAGACTAAATGAAATAAAATAAAATAAAAAAATTATTATGAGATTTAGAGACTAAAGTAGCAAATGAAAAAGTGACAAGTGACAAATTTTGGTAACATGTATAGATTTTAAAAGAAATAAAAGATTTAAAAGATCATAAAGTAGAAACATTAGATAATTTTTAAATTTTTTATTAACAGAGCTGCTCACGGGAAGTAATGCTGCAGATTCATTTTTTATCCAAATATAGTAGTATTATATATTTTCAGAAATGCCAGAAGATGCCGGATGCAATGACGATGATAAAAATAAAATCCAAGTGAGTTGATGCGAGCAACAAAGAGTTTTTAATCCATGATCAGATTTTGCAAAGATATTTTTCCAAATATACTTGATTTTTGCAAATTCAGCAGAGGGAATGAATCAGATTTTTAATAGATGAAAGGATAAGGATAAATTCAGAGAATTAATGATAAAGAATGAGAATTTTAAAGTGGCAGATGAAATCAGATATTTTTTTTTGAAGGGGCAAAAGAGATCAGATATTTTGAGAAGATAGATATTTTCTAATTTGGAAGCGTCCGGGAAGATCATATTTTCAAATATTTTAAAAGGAGAATGAAATCAGATTGTAAACATGTGTTGATCCAGCATAGACTTTAGGTTTTCTCTCTTAGAGTCTATTTATTCCTTTCTTTTCTCTTTGTAAAGGGTTCTTGGTTCTAGTTCTATTTTCCTATTTTTTGTAGAAGAACCCTGTGACTGCTCTGTTGTGAGCATGTCTCTAAATAATGAAATTTTGAATTTTTTTGTATAGTAGATTTATAGTTTTATGTCTAAATTCCTAAACTTTAAAGCTTTGTATATAATAGACAGGTTTATTTTTAATAGAATACACTGCAATTTCTATCTTAATTTGTTATTGTCTTTTCACTCTATGTTATGCTCTTGTATGTTTTGACTTGTAAGACATTTAAAAACATACTAGCTACAACGTAGTTTGTTTAATTATTTGTGAGTTTCTCTTAAGGAGAGGATTAAATTTCATAAATAATTTTAAAGAGTAGACATATGTGTTAGGATTTTGATCATAATAATATAAAATTGACAGAATAGTTTGTAAGGCATTCTATTGAGATTGCATGTACTTTGTAAGGCATTCTACTATATTCCTTTGAATTCTTCTTGTGCATTTATATTCAAATTCTTTTGCCCAATGGAATAGGCACTGGCTGTTTGTTATACAATCATTTTTATGTCATCAAACACTAAAAAATTATTACCAATTCATTTATATTTTAAGTTCATGCATATTGTGAAAGAACTGTATGTAGGTGATATAGTTCATCTTTGTTGATTCCTTAAAGAGAGAATCAAAAGGTTAGCCTTCCTTGAGTTGAACTCACAAAAAGAAGAAGGATTTATGTCATTATTTCCATTGTTCATGCTATTACAGTAGTAGTTTCATTTATCATATTTTGTAGCAGGTTGTTCTCACCTGTTTACAAAATCATCTTTTATTGAATTGAATTTGAGTAACATAGTAGCATGACAGTGAAGACATTAATCCATTAATCAAAAGCTTACTTGAAATATAGTAATCTATTTATAGGCAATACCCTCCTAAGTCTTGTGGAGCTCGAAGCAGAAGTAGGATCTTATCCAATCCTTATCAATTAGGTTTTTCTTGCAAACTTAGAGCCCCTTTTAACTGAGAATCAAGTCCATATTTTTCCAAGTTTGACTCACAAAAAAAATCCCTAACAAACTAATCTCTCCTCACTCACCATATCTAGGTCTTGATGGTGGTGTCTCTGTGTGGAGCCATGGGGGCTGTCATGATCTTAGTGGTGATGCGTGAGAAATGGGTATATCTACAATAGCATCACTAGTTGGGGGCATGTCCTCGACTCTCTCCTATGCTCTCTCTGCTCTCTCCTCTTCCATGGGATCTCCCTCTAAGATGTGATAATCCTCAAGGAAGATGGGACAGATCCCCTACAGACTCCAATACCTGATGTAATCCTAGCTCATGCCCGAATAGGTCACATATGATGGTACCTCTATGTCCTCTATCTCATCTGCATTAATATCCTCTATGTCTGCTATCAATGGTTGGCGCATAGCATCGGGTCTCTGATGGTACCTCATCAGATGTACATAATGAGGTACTTCTCTAGGGATTCCCTGTAACAGGCCCAACTGCCTCGTCACCTGATCATAATAGTATGGCATCACTATATGATTCTGATGACCATCTAGGAGCTTCCACCACTATGAATATCTCATTTAGAATCATGTATCAGGCCACTCTGTCATCTGGTAGTAGGGTGTCCATATCACATTGGTGCTTAAAATGTGGTTTAGATGTAGCCTCCATTAGAGGATATCTCCAAACTTCCAAGCATCTCTCAGAGGATACGCAAAGACTATTGGTGTACTCACATCTACCATCAATGAAACTCGATGTGGACTTATACATGCAAAATTCTCAAACAACCAAATCTACAAGAGCATGCATATCATCAAACTATCCCTTTGATACCTCACTAGCTGAACTAGCTCATGGTACAGTTGGGCTAACATGTTGTAACCCCATAAGAATATGGTCCTCTCTCTCTCCATCCTTTGTATGATATGTGTAAGAGGTGTACAAAATATGGTACCCTTTTCATTTGGTAACACAACCAACGATACTATGAAAAGCATCACCCTCCATACTAAAGGTATAGGGCCTTACAATATGGATGACAATAGGACCTGATCTGACTGGGTCCACATCTATAGAACCCATCTTGTATAATAACTTGCATCTTCATGAATCTCCTCACACGCACACTATGCTCTAGGTCTGACGGTCTCACCTCAGATTGGAAGCCACATGATCCTGTAGACATCCTCTAATGTCACTGTGATCTCTCTAGAGGGAAGATGGAAGGAGCATGTATCCTCATCCCACCTCTCTATCAGAGCTGATAATATGGCTTGGTGTAGTCTGATCTATGGAAGGACTGATACCCAATATAGTCCCACATCTCTCAATAACTGCATCTCCTCATCCTCACGCTCGAACAATCTCTCTCTGACCATGACAAGAAACTCTCCAAAGGGATGCTCTCTGAGATGAACCAAGTCCTACAAACACAAACAGATATCATATTAGTCATCTACATCATCAAATCTACAAATCTAACTGAACTAGGTCAAGGATGACCTTACTAGGTCAAAGTTGATTTTCTTGCGTCAGGGAAAATCTTTTTGGGTCAAGGTCGACCTCATCCCAGAATAGGTAAAAACCTTCTAGTCAATGTCAACTTTGTTGGGTTAAAGTCGACATAGACAGGTCGGGGTTGACCTAGAAGGGACAAATTCAACCTTGCCTATGAAAAATAGGAATTTTGAAAGTACAGAAGCATACAACAGAAAACTCACCTCAGGAAGTGACCATCTAGTAGTCAAGCTATGGTAGGAATAGTCCCAAGAGATAATTAAGAGGGGGGGGGTGAATCAGTTATCTACAATTTTCAATTCTTTATTCAATTAAGTATACTTAAACATAAAGCATAAACAGAATGAAATAACACATGAACACAACACCAATATTTTGGTTACATGGAAACCCAAATAGGTAAAAACCCCGGTGGGACTTGATACCCACCAATATTTTGTACTAGTGTATAATGATCCTTGTTAGAAGATCTTTTACCCTATTAGGAGTAGCTTTACAATATATTAATAAAGTAGATCTGGTCAAGGGTCGGACACTGTTAGGAGTCTTTTACAATTGTCCCTATTAGGGTAGAAGATGCATTGTTCGAGAGCTTACTGCTCAAAGGGGCGAAGGCTACAACCTTCTAAATATTAGATACACACTATATCTGGATCTTGGTGAACTGCGCTTTGACCTATTGTCTAGATCAGTTCCAATGAATAGCACAAACACTTTACTTGGTCACCTAGACCTTCCTCTGATGGTTCAGCACTTAGCACACTCTGCTCTACTTTGCTTAATCAACCATGAACCACACTTTAGTAATCACAGATGAATGCCTATAAATATCTTTCCTCTAAATGATATAATAAAGTCATCCTATTAGAACCACCTTGAAATCATATTAGAGAAACCATAAAAAACTCCAACAAATATTACATCAGCTCTACTATGCACACAACACATTCTGTGACCTATCCAAATAAGATAATTGTAGACGCACACTACACACTATCGGCTCTACCAAAACAACTAGATCTTTCTCCTCAAGCTGAATTAACTCATGCGCTATTAACCAAACATCAATAACTCTTCTCTAAGCTTAAACCCAAGGGTGCATACCCTAAAGATAGGCACAACTCAAGAACCAATAAAATATTTGTCGGCTCTGTTGAACAAACACAGGAAACTACTACTAGCGAATAGAGACTGCATAACTTCACTTCTACTGAATATTTGATTATGTGTCCATAAATGAAACATCACTAACATGTCTTCAACATATATCCAAGGGTGCATACCCAAATGACAACTGTATGAACAACTATACACAGAACACTATCTGTTATTCTGTCAAGAACACTGTTGACACAAGCTGCTATATAATTGTTTGTACTAACAGTTAGCCTCTGTGCCCATGATATCATGTTGATATCATGTCCATGCATCATATACTAAAATATTACTACATAAGACTTCCACGCATGCTACTTTCCATATGTTTTCATCAATGAAAAACATACAGTCAGTAATGGCTTGCTACAAATCTCCAATAGGCTATCTCAAAAGCTCCATGCGTATCGCTCAAAGTTCCTCTCTCCTCAGCATCTTGCTTCCTCTTTTTGAATCTGTAAATGATAAGAATGAGTAAGTATCCCTCCCTTTTTCCTTTTTTATAGTGCAAATTAGGGTTTTATGAGGGTTTCTTTTAGGGTTTCCTCAAGGTAAACTTGGATTTGCCTTCTTATGCATTTAGATAGACATCCACTCTTTTCATCATAACTTGAGCTCGGTAACTCTATTTTTAGTGATGTCAGCAGTGTTGGAATCATGATTCAGATACCTAACTTTTTAAGCTAGTCTAGGAAGGTTAGGAGTCCTTATAATTGGTTTAGGAAAGGACTTTTCAACAAACTACATATCCAGTGAATAAAGATATCCTTATCACCCTGTTTCACCTTTTAGAAGTAGAAAGTTGAAACAGGGGGGCATAAGGAGCTTTATGCACTTCTTAATTGTCATATAGAAAGCCCTAGGTGATTTATGGATTTTCATTAACCCTGTGTGTTGCAGGTTCAAACAGTTTTCTGTAGGATCTCTACATTGAGGACTTGGCTATATCATTTTTATTTACTATGATGTTTTCTTAATTTAGCTTGGGTATTCACGTAGTGTCATATCTAAGCTAAAGTGGGGGCTAAATTTATCATCTTAAAATGGAAGCACTTCCATCTTGATAGGTTTAGCACCCTCTTTCAGTACATTTATCATAATAGACTTGCATTTAGGATGCATTCTACATTTGACTCCATTCTAGGTGAAATTAGGGTTAGGATCCTGAGGATTCTCCTTAATTTCCCTCTTCCATGGATCTAATTTTTAGGTAGGACGTAGAAATAGGTCCTCCTAGCCTTCATCATGATCATCATAGGATTTTGTGCCTTTCCCTGGCACTCTATCCCATTCTAACATCATTTCTAGGTCTTTGGGCATCCCTGGGACCTCCTATTCTGATTCTATGAGGATCTAGGCCCATTGGGTCAAGGACAAGGTTGTCCCTAACCTAGGTTAGGGTCGAGGTCATCCCTGACCTAGGTCAGAGATGAGGTCAACTTTGACCTCCTTTGGGATTGGGTTCCCCTTTTCAAATTTGGTCCCAGCGGGCCTCAAAATCAATGTCAGGCCTTCGGATCTGAGTGCGGTAAGGTTTCAATTCAAAATTTATTTAATTATTTTCTCTCCTTAGTTGGTTATTGTGATTGGATCATAATTCAAGGTGAAATTTGAATTATAGGTCCTCACATTGTTCTAGGAGGCTCACCTTGAAACCTCTATATAAAGACTCTCATTTGGCTTTGTTTTCACCAAGTGATTTCACATAATCAAGCAATTGCACAAGAGGAAATCACATTACAAGGAGATTCAAGTAAGCAAGGAATGGTGAAGTGAATATGCAAGATTGCAAGAGGATGATATAGAATATCAAGCCATTGTTGATATCAAGCATCTTTATGAGCACACCATTATGAACACCTATTTGGAGCAAGATAGATCCTTTCTTCCTTGATCCACCATTGCTAGCATTCAACCATTCAAAGATAAAATCATTGGGTAGCAATTATGGATTATGAGTTTGGTAGGAGTACTTTAGCCTTGGGGGCTTGGTATGCTTTCCTATCTCATTCAAATCTATGCATTGTTTCCTCATACATATTCATGCTAGGGTTTTAATCTAGAGGATTAGATCTTGGCATTACACTTTCTATACACACACACATTCCATTTCAATCGGCTATTCGTGGAGGTAGAGATTACCAAAATGGGGGTTTGACTAAGTCAGAACCCTATATAGCCACCCCAAAAATACCATATTTTTAGATATCTACAGTCCTTGTTTTGAGAATTAGGGGACGGATCTAAGTACCCTTTTTTGGGAACTTCTAAGATCTATGATAAAGTCAAAGTCAACCTTCAAAATCTCGAGGTAGTCTATGACCTTTTCTCGGGGTCAGAGACTACCTGTTGCCAGAAAGAAAAAAGTTTTATGGGTTTTCTCTGTTATAGTTTTCTAGTCCCGGATCTGGTTGCAGAATATTCTAAAACTCCGCATAGGCTTCAGAAAATAGGTATTTCTAAATCTATTCCATGATGAGGTATGTATCTTATCTTAACCGATTTTTAAGCATTTGCAGATTTACATTACTTATGTAATTCCAATTCAAAACATATACAAATGAATAGTGGTAAATGATAGGTGCTGTTAAGGCTCCATTTTCCTATTGTTCTGGGTGGGAAGAAGACACGTGGTGAGGTACCAATAGTGTTCAAGAAGAAAATTCATAGGTGGTTTAGGGTTGAAATATCTCAAGCTATAGGGCATCACTCTCATAGCCAAATGGATATTTAAAGTTATTCAAGGGTCGAAACATTGGAAGATTTTTATAATGAATGATATTAGTAGGGTTTCACTTTATAAGGGTTCTTGTTATAAAGAAATCTACCTTTGTGATCTCATCTCTAATTTTTTCACAATTATGATTTTTGGCTTAAAGGTGCTTAGTTCTACTTGGAGGGGTTTGGATCATGTGATACACCTTATTTCTTATAATCATGTTATCTTATATTGCAATAAGGTTTATACTGAAAGGTCTATTTGATAGAATCTTGAGTGTAAAGGAAAAACCCTTGGATTTCTACAAGGGTGATCAACTAAGAGTTGGGTTGTGATGGGGATTAAAAAGTGCTATGATATTATCAAGGATGGTTAATTGGTGGAGTGGAAAGAGATGAGGGAAAGATTTGGTATGCCATTGGTTCAATGGAGGACCTATTCTATCCTAAGGGAGGTTTTCAAATCTCCCTCCATACCCAAGCAATGTCTATCAAATAATGAGAGTTTTCTCTCTTTTTCTTGGCTTGATGAATCTTCTCTTATCTATGTCAAGGCCAAAGCTATATACTATTCCCTTTTTGATGACAAGGAGATTTTGTATCACATTAATGATTGTTTAAATGTTAATTGTGACTTTTCATTTTGGCATAAGTCTTTTGAATGTCTTTGGAGTAGGTTTGTGGAACCCAAGAAAAGGTGTTTTCTTATGGAGGCTTATTCTCTATAGACTCTCCCCTGAGAAACCTAATGGGGACCTCAATTTGTGTAAAGTTTGCAGAACTCCTAAGAAATTGAAACACCTATTGTTTGATTTCTTGTTTGCTAGAAAAGTTTGGAAAATATTTCATTTTCCTATTAATGAGATTATTACTACTCTTGAGGCTATTCTTGGTAATGTCTTGGGCCTTACGAAGAATTTCAATATCTTTTTATTTTATCTTTCAACTAAAATTATTTGGCATTTTAGAAATAATAATGTATTCAATGGTAGGGCTAAAACTCTTACGAAGTCGCCAAGGAGACTTATATTTTCTAACATTGACCTGCAAGTTATAGTTACTTTGAATCTTGCTAGGAGAAAGTTGGAACATTTACATCAAGATGGAATAATAAGAGTGTTTAGATGGGAGATATCCCATGGTCATACATGGGTGAGGAGAACGGAGGAAAGTGCTCCATTCAAGATTTCTCTACAAAACTTTATGCCTGATGTTATACAACATAGAGATAGAGATGATGGAGCAGTAGATGCACTTGTAGTGATAGTTCCATTGACTGCTATTACATCTACAATAGCTCAAGCACCGAACCCTATTCTAGTGGCACATATAGTTGATCACCCATACAATGAACATGTCCTAGATTGCAAGGTTTTGAAGTGGATGGAAGGAGGCCTTGGGTGGGTAGCATGGATGGAGGAAAAAGGGGATGAAAGAGATCTAGATGGAGTGTTCCACTAGATCTAAACATGTTCAACATACATAATCTTGATTTCATATTCTATATATTTTTTGGTATAGATGTAGATGTAGTATTGTATACTAATGTTCGGGAAGTCTTCAAATGTTTTTTGTATTAGATAGACTGACAAAGATGCAAATAAAATATCTTTAATATTGTGATATACTTGTGATGTAGAATTGGCTGTAACAATACAGTATGAACAATGTTCACTTTGTAACTTGTTTATATTATATGTAATTAAAAATAAATAAAAAATAGATTTAATATCAATACAAGTTAAATTTACATACGATATGTAAAAAAATAATTAAAAAATATATAAAGCTTAACATTTTGTGGCAATGCAAAACTATTTAAGAAAATTTGCATTAATTTGATTTGCAAAATCCTTATTCTCCTTTAAAATCTGAAACCGTGTTTGTCTATTTATGGTGGACCAGAAGGTCGTTCAATGGAGTACAATTTCCCAATATAGTGCACTTTCCCACGTTAAGGAAATCCATGGTTAACCTTTACGATATTTAGGGTTTGCCACCGTGAACATGGGTCAAAAATTTATTCGAGACCATTCTTTGAGTAGATCAGGAGTCCATGTGGAAGGTCTAATTGAAACGAGAACAGTATAAATCTATGACAACAGTCAAGACATCTTATCAAAAAAAAACTCTACGTCTACAAACCACGTGTCCAGAAATTATACGATCCCTCTAATCACAAGTCTCGCTCTCGATTGTATTCAAGAGTCTCGTAAATGACTTGACCTCCATAACATTTATATATCGTTAAACTCTATTGGCAGATTGGTCTTAGTGTAATGTAACTAATAGTCATGCAGGTTAACTTGCATGGAATATCATAAGACATTTGTTTTTTTTAGAAATGTAAATTGGACACTTTACTATTTATAACTAAGGTTTGAAGCCATGGTTCATCATGCAACTCGATAGAATAGTATGCCTAGTTAAACATGTACAAAAAATGGCTTTTTAAAGATTTGACCAAAACTTAATCTAAAAATCTCTAGTACTTGAATTTAAAAATATCATTTCTTATTAGTGGGTGATTGTATGTCTGTAGAAAATATAACATATATGCAACTTAAATGGACCATATACCTATTAGTAATCATAAATATTTGATGTATGTAACTTTTAAATCCAACACAAAATGACCAATGTTTCAACACAAAAAAATTATTTATTGTTATAAAAATAACTTATTATTATGAAAAATACAACTTATATCCAACACAAAGGGACCAATAGTTGAACATTAAAACTTTTTGACAATCGCACACATTTTATAGGAAAATACAAGGCATTTTATTGTGTTCACCTTTTATATTTTTGATAAAACAAATTGTTAATATGAAATATTCTAATGCATATACTTTGCTACCCCAATAGTTGTACACACAAGGATAGTATTTGTGCACTAAGATAACAATACTTGTTTAAGTGTGCATCTTATTTTATTAAATGAGCATTTTTAAATGACACACATGATAGATAGCTATGATATTTTATTTGTGACAAAAAGTTATCTATTTCACTTGTTAATATTATTTTAATATAACATTTATAGGTTCTCATGTGTTCAAGTATTGGTCCATTTTTTATCAACATTTACAATTTTTTAATTTACATATGGATTATTTAATTACAATATGTAGTAAAAATGTGGTGTAAGACTGGATAATATATTCACAATGGAGTGATCGACTATTGAACCCCGCACAACATCTGGTCTCTCTCCTCTATATTCTATGGAGGATTTATATGGAGGATTTAATGGTGGCAATAGAAACTGGTCCCCTCAGGAAATTACCCGTAGAATAAGCTGATTAAACTAACATACCTTATAGTGCATTCCGAGCTTGGAGTGCATGTACACCGTATCGGGTAATGATATTGACAAGGAAATCTTGCCAAGTAGAAGGCGTTCCAAGAAACTACTGAAGGAGAGAGGAGACATATGGAGAAAGGAGACATCTTTTAGTCAATTTTCAATATTTCATATATTTTCCATGGTTGCCCCATCTTATAACCTTTATTGGATTTGTTTAATGTAGTAGTGTTTTTTTTAAAATAAAATTAATAAAGAGCAGAGAACAAATAAATTATTACGTACTCTTTTAGGCATGTGTAAGACATATTGCTTGACAAACATCTAGTTGTAAAGACTGATATCTCGACACTAAAAGCCACAACAAAGAATCCACAATTTTAGGAAGTTGGTCAACAAGTCAATGGTCGTTTACACAAGTCGACTAATACCATTCAATTCCCTACATTATAGGAATAATAGAAATATAATTACAACCAAAACTATTGGAAAAATAAATCATACCTTTGTTCAGTAAAATTAAACTTTCATGTCAAGGTAACAACTCAATAGATTTTCGACCAACTATCAAGACATAAAGTAAAAGATTAATATTAGCTTCACTTACATTCTTTCATTTCATTTTAATAAAAGTAAACCTCAAAGTCGAGAAACACCACCATGTCAAGGTAACAACTCAATAGATTTTAGACCAACTATCAAGACATAAAGTTAAAGATTAATATTAGCTTAACTTATGTTCTTTCATTTCATCAAAATAAAAGTAAACCTCAAAGTCGAGAAACACCACCATGTCGAATACCAGAGGCGTATAGCACTATAAGGTAATGGAATTCGTGTACTAGTAAAACCATGAACACATAATAAGCACATATTATACATATGTTAATATAAGCATCATCCTTTGCTTAACTATGAAAAATTTATGTTCAAATCCTCCTTGGTCATTTCATTTAAGAAAGTAAATATTCTCCCAATAGCTTCCATCCTCATGGTTTTCAATAAGTAACATAATTGCATAATACATATAAGGAATTTCAAGCACATATATAAGCATTCCTTTCATCGGATCTTTTATTTCTCAAGCACAAGGAAACACAAACTAACATTCTAGCAGACATTAGCACATGTAAATATTATTTGATAGCTTCTGGCCTGCATAAAGCCAACTCCTAGCTTGTCTTGTCTGTCATAAATTTTGCCCTGCTGGAGATTGCTAGAAGGATTGGCTCAAGGATATGATGAAGAATGTAAGAGACAGAAAACTGAAAGAGTTCACAACCTCTCAAGTATTGAAAAGATTCTTCTATACCAGAGTTTGCTAGGAGAATTGAGGCTCGAGGACCTAACAAAGAAAGGCAAGAGATTAGAATGAACTTGCTGGCTAACTATCTACACAAGCAATCTCCAAGTATTCGTCACATCCTAATGTCATGAAAGCATGAATTCTGCCACCACACCCACAATTTTACAAGTTACAGAGCAGAGTGGAGGCGATGGAGATCTTTTCCACTACTCAAATAAAAGGGGTAGTTTATTGTGGCTACGCAGTTAAACATTCATGCAAATTGCTAGGTAATGACTCCTTATTCACCTGTTATGAACCAGCAGGTGCATTAAGGGGCCTGCTTCCATAGCCTCTTTAAATCTTGTTCAAGACCATCAATTTATTTCTTTATTTATGTTTTTTTTCTCGTGCAGTCACAAGGAATGAAAGTGGATATGTAATGCATGCTACTGACTAACAGCTGTTTGAAACTTATCATGGTTTGTTTACTTTCTTTATTGCAGAAGTCTTTCTAAATCTTCATGGTAATTGAGTGTTTAATGATGGTTGTATAAATGTTACTCTGTCTTTTCATGGTAAATTTGGTCGCATCCAAGTTTCTGTATCTTAATAATTGCTGTTTTAGCTGCCATTTAATCATTAATTCTTTAGCCAACGACAGTCATTTTGGTAAAATACCATTCTTTTAATAATCTAGTTTTTCATAAATATAATAGTTCCAAGTCTCTACTAGTGTGGATACCAATGAATCCAATGTGGCTTCTGCAGTTTTCTATGGAAGAATTCATAATGTTAAGTGAAATCTCTTGAGTATTATTCTCTTGAGAATATGATGGATTTTGTTTCTGCTTTATGCAGACCGATTTCCAAGTGAGAATATAGCAATAAGTAGGTTTTGGAACTAGCACGGTAACTAAAAACTCATAAAATTGAGCTCTCCTATACATTCATTGCAGTTTCATAATGATGATAGATTTCTGCTGTTGGATTAGAAAATGACAAACAAAGCTACAAGACTTATTCCTCGAAGTTTGGAACATACAATAAACAGTACCTGTATGGTAGTAGCAGCCATTAGCCTACGTATGTCCTCCTCCCGCCAAACTCTACTGCGTTTGCTTGAAGTTGGGACCTCTCAGAGTCACTGATAACTAAACATGATCCCAAATATATATACATTCACTGGGAGTCGTACACAGAGATCTCAAGTCATCCAATGTTCTGATTGGCTCAGATTTTGGGGCATGCATAACAGATTACGGTCTGACTGTCATGGGCTTGGGCTGTGAATCGGACGCAGACACCTCCGAGTCTTAAAGGAACGTCTTAGCTCAACTGACAACCGTTATAATCCTTATGTTGCTGAAAAATGCAAATCTTTAAACAAAAATATCTATAGCACAACCCAAGTTGGGGTTTTCCTGCTCATAGCGCAAAAGGATGAGAATAATGACTAAAAGCTAAGGTTAACAACAGTTCACTCTTTTCCCCTTACTCCATCCATGGATGATACAATTTAATTGAGATTACAGCAAAGAATAGTAGGGGTTTACTGCCAAAAATGTCTTATAAGAGGAGAACAAAAACTATGCTACACTACCCAATCTTTGCAAAGCACTTGCAGTATGTACCATTTTGAGGAAGATAGGAGGTGAACTAAATTGAAAGTTCTACGAGAAAACCTTATTGCACAGAGTTGACGTTACACAAAAGTTAATATGTATATTCGACAAAGTTTCCATTGTTTAAGAAAGGATCTCATTTGAAAGCTTATCAAATTCTCTGATCTATCTGGGTTTTCAAGTATTTTTCCCACCAAGCTTTCTCCATGGAATTATTGGTTCATTGTTCTTTAAGCTATTCCACAAAAATTTTAAGCTTCCTTAAAAAAAATGATTAAGCCGTTAACTTGGAAAGATGTCAAATGCGAGCCTTCAGAAAGGCTACAGTGTTCATGAAAGATTAACAAGTCCGCAAAAGATGAAAGTTGCACCAGAGACAGCAACATAAGTTAGAAAAAGGTATTGCATTCAATAATGAGTTTGCTCAAGGTTCTCCAAAGCATAGATATAATTGATCTGTGTACATGCAATTTATGTTCAAAAAAAAAATACTCAAACAGAGAAAAAGATGCGAACTATTACCAATTTACTTCTTTACCGCTAAACTACTGCATAGACATACCGACTACTAACCCATTCTTTAGTCTGTATAATAGTTTCTGCAGGGAAGATAACAGTATCAACAACAAATAGTTGATGTACCACAGGAGCCGTAGAACAGGAAGGCTTAAAAACATTCTAGCTTGCATTTTCTGACACTATACTAACTATTCCTTCCCAAAGGCACTGTGAAAAAAATGAAATTAAATATTAAAGAGAAAGATGCTAACTCAAAATTGCCCACAACTGTCTTTGCACGTTCTCCTTAACACTCGCATCAACAGTTAAGAATCCGTCATCTATGAGCATGGGTTTAAGGCTCTCCAACGAGCTGAGTGACAACTCATAGACTCTATCGTAACTAAATCCAAGATTTAAGGGAATTAACTCAACTGTAAAAATAAGGGTTGTGGCACTAGTCCAAAATGCTTTTTGTTTGGATTACCAAAGAAGTGCTGGAGATGAAGACAGACTCCATACAAAATGGCTGTAAAGCAGCAACGGAGAAGCTACAGAACATAAAAAATAGAGTAATAACAAGAAAGGTGTGGACCGTTTGACTAAAATCTAATCTAAAATGTTAATCTGTCATATTCAATATAGGAAAGCATTAAAAAACTAATAATTGCAATCCTTCTGTAACCTATCAAGGGTTTTATTCCTAGATTGATGGTTTCGATGAAGCTTTTCAGGTTGCACGTGCATTCACTGCTGCAGTTTCTGCTGTCTTTTTAAGAGTTATTTTGATTGGTGCCTCTTTAGTGTTTATTTTTACAAAGTTTTTTTTAAGGTTATAAGCTCACTTATGGATCGATGTGAAAGGTTCCAAGTGGAGCTTTATAGTTTTCATTTCAACATATTCGAAATACTGAAGAGTTTATTTGTGTTTACATTAATACATCTTAAATTTGTGCATCTTTTGTTCTGTTACATTTTAATGATGGATTTTGAAGTGTGATTTGAAACATTGATGAAAAAAATACATGCACAATCTAAACTAGAAGCTACTCAATTTATATTAATGCAATTAATTCATTCTTATAGACTACACATGACATCAAATCTAATGAAAGAATGATAATTCACTGTCTACTGAATGAGCAGTTATGAAAGAGTACAGAATAACATATTGTGGTTATTATTGGAGAAATCGTTGTAGATTATTTACATTATTTATGAAAGCATGTACTAATATGTAGAACTATGGATTGTAGAACTAGTTTGTCTTTTAAAAGAAAATAGGACTCATTATACAACATAATGAAGTTGCTATCAGCAAAGGATAGCCAAACCAACCTATTTTTGTAAATAACTTCTCAAAGAGATCTGTGATATCCTTGAAGTCTCTATAAGGAAACACAATTATGGTTTTAGAACATGGGAGAATTCTCTTGAAAATTATGACTCCATATATGAATTCCTTAATGTATTTTATTATAATGTTCCTTCACCTTTATGTGATTTCTATAAATAATTACTTTTTATTTTCGGTATCTAAGAAACTATTTTACCATGGACAATGATAAAGATCATAGATGTATTGGTTTTGATTTTGAATTTGAAAAGTACATTAAGATTGTGTTGGTGAGGACCTTCATAAAATTTATCTAGGAATATGTCATTCTATTTTTTTTTAATAAATAACTCATAAAGAAAACTTTAATTCACATCTATATTCTATGTTATTAAAGTTATCTACAAATAGATCCTAATTCTATTTCCCCAGCCCTTTGACTTATGTTATCTTATCTTCTCATGTACCTAGATAATATATTTTTGCATTCTAGAAAGACATAAAATGGCCTTGGTGATCCTACAAATAATCTATACACATTATACTTTATTTTCCTAATGCCTATAATTACATTGAATGTTCTTTTATCCTTGTCATGCTCAAAGCTTTATTATTTTGGCCTCATTTTATTTACTCTTTTTAATGCTCTTCATAGATGTATTTTATTACCTCAATAATAATGTCCAACAATTCAATACTAGGAGTCATTTCAAGTCATTCTATTAAGTTTGTCTTTTAGCATTCACATTGTATATGATTATTGTAGATGGTTTTAGTTATATGTTTTTTCATATTATTTCTTATGTGCAAGTCAACATAAATTAAATACCTAAAAGTACAATTAAACTTGTTAATAGTATTTTTTCTAAGGACTCTTTTCTCACCTACTTTGAAGAAGAAAATGATTTTGTAGGGCTATTTGCATATTTGAAACATAACTATATACATCCACCCTGGGTTCTAATATTCAACAATGTAAGAAGCTTGGCTTGATTTTAGTGGCAAATGACTAGTTGGAAGAAATATTAGACTAATAAAGACTATATGCAAAATATGTGGATTAATATTCTTTAAAAAATTTATTAATCTGATTCAAGATGTTGTTTGGACCTTATCTTGAACTATAAAGGTTTTATTTTGGTGATTTGAGGTTTTATTTGTATCTTCCACCTAATCTAGAGGATCTAGACCAATATCCATTTAAGAGAATGTCTTTTTTCTATGTGTCAAATGGGTAATTAGAGATATAGAAGGTATTGAGACTTATAAATTTTTTATTTCACAATAAATTACGATTTTGAACATAATGAGAAGTTTCATATTTCCAACTCATATCGTTAAACATTTGAAACAATAATTAATGTTGTTTCATTTTTCATGATTCATTAACTTAGATTTTATTCTTGCGAGCCATGGTAGAAAAATTGGATATGATATTTTAATGTAAAATTTGAAAATTAGAAGTCTCCCAAAGGCTACTCTAAGATTTAACTTCATCTTACTATGGAGTCTCTTTTGAATCATACATGAATTTTTTGGTCTATATTATTAGTTTGAAAGTCCATATTTTACACCTTTTGGTTAATCACGATTGAGCCAAAGATGACCCATTTTTCATGACCTATTTTTGTTCAAAACCCTTATATTTGTTCTAGGTTAACCCACTTGTGTATTCTAGATCCTTGATGTCCATTTTGTAGTGATCAAAGATCTCTCAAACACATTTTCTAATTTTGTCCAACTATCAAGCTACCTATAATTAGATTCATTATTTTTTTAAACTTAGTAATTTTGAGATATTTTTCTAGTGTATGGTGTTATTAGGGAAATGACATAGAACCCATTTCATATAGCCTCAAATTTGGCATGTTTTAGGGTTGATATTCTTGTTAACATTTGAATATACTAAATACATTGATATTTTTGTATTCTCTATCAATAATAATTTTTAACAATCTTTAGATTTTCTATTCATGAAACTGTTTCTCTTTATTCTAGATGCACAATATACACTATTATGTTTGTGTAGATTCAAGAACAAGCAAGAAAATTTATATTGGTTAGTGGTTGTCTCAAAGTGTTATTGCATTGTTGAAGCATAGGATGAGTTGGATGACCAATAACCATGTTTGGGGGCCTCATATGGTCACATCAGATGCCATTGATGTAATAAAGAAATTGGATGACCAAGATCCATGTCCTCTCTCTATTACTACTCTTATTGCTTCATATTTATAATTAAATTGTTTTATATTCTAAATTGTAGCACTATTTGAATGTTTGAAAGATAAGTACATCCACCCACCCTTTTAACAAATATATGTTAGTATTGTATTTTAATTATTAAAATATATAATATTCTTTCAAAAACTATCTTTAAAAAAATCATAATCTTAATAAACCTACTTCCACTTATGTTCATATATATACTTAACAACTTAAATGGGGAACGATGTTGCATATATAAAACCCCATTTGATGAAAGAAGTTGTACCATTGTGTTTGGCTTTGATCTTATTATTGGATCATAGGTTAGCTTGTGTGGCTAGAAACTAATAAATATCTAATTGATGGGAGATCAATGTAGCAAACAACATCCAATTGTTGATTGTTGTCCAATAACTATTATAGTACTTGTTGATTTAATGACCAATGTCTTTTACAATATTGTACCAATAGTTGTGACTTAAGCTTGTTATTATTGATGATAACTATCCATGATGGATTAAAATGTATTCTTATTATGTGATGCTATATTAGAGCATCAACAAATCATGACTTAGTGCACAAGTTTGGGTCTCAATTGTTTCTATGTTCTTTCCGATAGGTCTCAATTGTTTCTAAGTTCTTTGGGATAGGTCTCAATTGTTTCTAAGTTCTTTCGAACAACATCGCAAAATTATGTAAGTCCTGTCCCCTATTTGATTTCCTTTTTGACATCTTATATTCTTGTTTATTTTTTTCCATGGTGTGTTCATCTTACATATGTTTCTTTTCCTGGGCTGTTGCCGGTAATAATCATTCTCATTTTCGTTTTTTTACGTAGCATGCAACTGTAAGCACGCGTACGGTAACGAGAAGCTCATCTTTTACATCAGTACAGCTTTTATCCACACATAACGCTGGCATTATACCATTTTTCTGTGGAAAAGTATGGGAATTAAAAGGAAAACATATAATATTAAAATTTTAATAATTGTTATTTATGTCTACAGTTTAATAAGTCTAATCATGCTTTGAAATAAAGGCATTTTTTTGACCTAGTCGTGAGTAGTCTATTTTGCCCTTCCCGCATTTTCCCCCTTCCTTCCAACGACTTACCTGCCGGTTTCTGTAATCCAGCCCACAGGAAACCCATTCCTCGAATCTGCCCTGAATATTAATACACCCTTCACTCTTGATAATAGCCATCCTCATTTTCTGAAATTGTGCAAAGTAGATCAGCAGGCAATCAATGGCAGAAAAGGCTACGCCAAAGCTCAATTCATTGGCGGAAACGACCAGCAATTCTAGAGGTAAACCAGTGAAGGTGGTTCACATTGGAAATCCTAAATTGGTTATAGTAAGCGAATCTGAATTCTCTGCTGTTGTACAGTCCCTCACAGGAAATAAGAGGCCTTCAGCTACTCCTGATTCTTCACCATCGTCTACTTCTAAAAGACTGATTAGAGACTGTCATGGCACGCAAGTGAAAATACCCAAGTCTGAAGGTAAACTAAAAATTCGCTCGATTCTAAACAGTACCCCGCAGCCGCCAATTACCCAGCAAATGGTTACAACTAGTGAAGTTAATGTTTCCAAATCCGGTGTTCAGAAGAAGGAGATTGTTTATCATGAGGGACTTTGATGTAATCTGGACAGCACAAGGAAAGAGTTTCCTTTCTTGCTGTTCCTATAGGAAGTCCAGATATTTGTTATATGCATATTTTGCCTTTGCTTTTGTATAAGATGCTATAGAATGCATGTTTATTTACAAAGTTTGGTTTGAATTTTTATCCCCACCTGTTAAACATAAGCTTGACTGTTGTGAGGTTAAAGAAATTGAACAATCATTCGGTTGTTATAATCTTTTCTATATTTCAGTTATGATTCCATGTAACATGGGTGTGAGAAGATTGGCCTTTCGCTTGAATGGCGAAGGCTGCTCGCATTAAAAGATTAATGATAGCTGTGATCTTTTGAATCTTTGAATGCATAGTTAACCGAATGGTTTCTTTCAATCATGTTTTATGAACCAACCTTTGCACTGCAACAGACAGAAAGATAAATATATTTAGGACGATTGGAAGAAGGTGCGTAACTATGTTTTGTTATCTATTTGCTGAAATAAGATTGTATTTAAGATTCTGTTATGATCATTTACTTCCAATAAGGATTTAATTAATTTGTGTTTTATAATATTAAGAATTTGCAACAAATATGGATCTCAATGTCATTATAAGTGTTCTAGAGTTTACGGAATGTTGAGCAAAAAGAGTAGTGATGAGAGGCTGAACACTCGGAGAGCTTTAAAGAAGTGATTCTAGTAGAAAACTGAGAAAGACACTTTCTAGCCAGGTTATGCAATTTAATTTGTCAAAAAAAATATTTGCTGATTAGTTGTATCGATAACAGCTTCTAATAATGGAGAGCGCCAAGGTGGCCTCATAAGAAGAAATAAATGAAATGGCTATGGGGATTTCATCTATCCTGGCGAATCAAGAGGAGCTAAGCAAAAAATTTGGGTGACGTGGTGACTTTTAGCGGTGATAACGTGCACAAAACGTTGGATTCAATACAGGTCCTCCAGGAGAAGCTTGAATTTGGACGAGCAAAGAGAAAAAGATTGGATATTGCTGTCGGTACTGCTCTGGAGTTGCCAGGTAATACTGTTAAGGTGAATGTCGCCTCCTCTACACTTACACTAGGTAAAGATATAAAAGGGCTCGATTGGGATTAAACAGGGGTGGAAGGCTGTTAAGACCTCCACTTTGTAGGCCACCTGTTGGGGTCTAATAGAGTGGTTTTTTCCTTTGGTCAGTTCCGATCTCGTTCTGGTTTGGTTTAGTTGCTGATCCTTTTAATGGGTTTTCTCACTCCTACTGAGACCCTTTCCGTCACTAGTTTGACTGCTATATAAGGATTGAACCCTAATCCCCTTTATCTAATTAGAATAGTTTCTCATTACTGCGATCAAATTATTTTGAACATATTACTATGCTAAGATTTTGAAATCAAGAATTAAGTAAAAGTGAATCTTTATAGAATCAACTCTATATTCCCCAGAAAGTATTAAAATTCATCTCTGGAAAAAGTGAACAAAAGCAAATAGAGCTTGACAGAAAACACCACAGGCTTTCAACATTCTCAACCTTGACCTTTGAGAAGGGCTAATAGCATGGTGTCCTAATGCATTAAGCTGTTGTCTCCCTAATCTGTAGAACAGTTTGCATAGAGGATAAAGATTCGTCATATCCTCTTAGTTTCTGGTTGTATCTAAAATGAGAAAATTTACTTGCTGTTCTTTTGTAATTCAAATTTCTACTCTTGAAATAATGCTAAATTAGTGTTGGGTTTTTAAGACGGCTATATTACAAGTTTTTAGATTTAAGATAGTGTCTTCTTTCTGAAAATGATAGATTCTTAATATTAACTTGTAGGTTGATTACAATTACTTTTATTCACTCCGAGAAACTCAATGCCCCATTTGTTGTATACAAAATATTAAAAAATAAGAAGACATCATTGCAGCATTCCACTTCATTTCTTTCTTGTCTGTGATCTCAATTTTCATAACGTTGGCTGTTAAAATATTTTCCAATCTTCTTCTGATATTGTATATATTAGCATCATTTTACCCTTCACTCCTTCTAAGACTCTGCGATATAACCCTAATCAATGTCTAGTTTTCTTTCCCTTTTGCTGATCTTCTTTCCTTTTTTCTTAAAGTTTGTTTCAAGAATTCGCATTTCCGATGGGAAGCACTCTTGGAGGTTCCGATAAGTATATGAATGAGTAAGAAATCAGAACCTCAGAACTTCGACTACTCATATCAGTTCAGTGATTTGAAATAGACCAAAATGATAGGAAGCAAATCAAAAAATTAAATATTATTGTTCATAAATAAATAGATAGGTGAAAGGTTCTATAAAAGTGCAAGAACCTTGCAATAGAGAAAGCCTTAACCGCGCTTCAATGACGTGTGAGAAAATGGAAAATTGAGGGACCGTTCATACTCAATATATAATGCAGTGGGCTTATTTATGAGTTCTATAGTTAAGTAAACATGAATTAAAGGCGAGCGATTCGGCTGTATTCTATTTGAACAAGTCAAAAATGACAACTATAGAACAAAGAGAAAAAAAGACATTGACTGACAAGTTCTGCTTTGGGTTTTAAATAAACAAAAGGAAATGCTGTCCACTAGCTAAAGGACGTCATAACGTTTTCTATAAAGTGAAGGCATTTAGAACAGTTCTGTCAATGTGTTTTAAGCTTGCAAAGATTAGAATCATTGTGGTCATACGGAAGACAGACATGGAATTCTGGGCTTCAAATTTTTCTTATAAACTAGCAAGTTCTCAATCACTATATCATTAATCATCGCTTGATTATCAGAGTTATACCTTTCATAGTATCTATTCAATGTCTTAAAATTTCCATCTCTTATTATCCTTTACTATAGAATTTTGATATCCGGCTTCCATAGGTTTTATGCCTTCTTCTATTCTACTTTCTCTTCTTTCTTCTCTATTGTCTTATCCTTTTTCTTGTTTTCTTCTACTTCTACCTATTGTTTCTTTGGGCTGCTTGGTTTTTTTGATCTTGAGATCTCCTAGGTGTGCTCGTAGGTGCATCTTCTTTTGCTATCTTCTCAGGGATTATTTATAAATCTATTATATCAGAAGCTGTACTTACTATATTTTTTGCTCCAGAGGGAAGAAATGCTTCAACTGTCATGCTGGAAGATCCTTTTGACATCATAGTGAACTTACTTCCTTCAGTTTGTACTTTGTAATTCCCACCTTCTCTGCTATGTCATCAACCATTTTCTCTATCGTCTTCTTCCTTGTTCCTTTATCCAGTTCTTCTCTAACATTTGTAGATTTTTCCAAGTAAGTTCCCCATCTTTCTTTAGAAGTATCCATCTTATATGCTAGTACATTTTCAACTTGTATTGTAAGAACCTCATAACTAACCTCATACCTTGTAGGGTAGCACCATTTCTTCCTAGGCTCAACTACTACAAAGAATATACAATAAGTTTCAACCATGAAATAGATTGTGTCTTTTTATTTCTCAACTAGCTCCTTAGGAATCCTGCATCTCTCCTTCATTTGCCTTTGAAGGATCTTAATCGTTGCAAAAAATTCACCATCTACCCAGCTCTTATTTTGTCTCTAGTAGCTTTCTGATATTTGTATACTAGTAGGTACACTATCCTTCCATGCTCTAGGATGCATTCCAGGAAACTTGTGCTCAATGTGAATGTACATGTGAATCAGGAGTGAACCAAACCTGAATGCTTTTGACTTATCTTTCTTAATAATCCTCACATTCTCCATGAATTGTTGTTCTAGGATCCCTCATAGGTTGTACTTTATGTTTTCCTTTACCATTTTGTAAGTCATCCTGATTACCCCTACTGATATAGAATTAGGCTTGGTACTGTATTATAACTTATATCCTAGTAGTATTTCTATTAACCTCACATCTTTCTCTCCATTTGGCATTGATGGAAACACTTAGCGAAAAGTGACTAAGTGTCCAAAACACTATCTTCCTTCTACTTTTATGTTCCTATATACATATAAATATTCTTCTTCTCTTTCTTCTCTTTTTTTATTGACAATTTTATTCTTCTCATATTTATTTTCTCTTCTTCTCCCCCTTTGACATCAATAGCAAAGGTACATATAAAAATGGAAATTTTCAAAATTTTAGGATTTAGTTCTTGCTCAACAATTTTAGAATATCTTGGAAGGAATCTTCCAAGGTCTTTACTTCATCATTCAATGACTTAATCAGAATTTCACTTACATGGATCAGTCCATTCAACACATAGGATGCATTCTCTATTGGAAAAATGGTCAGCACTCCCCTCAAGATTTGTGACATGGCTTAATCACCTCCTGTGTCTTCTATAAGTCTAGTGATTGTATCAGGCATTAACGGGTCAATCTTTTGGTAAAATAGTAACCACTACTTGTAAAAAGTGGTATCGAAGCTTGGTCATAGGTTTGAATCCCCTTAGGTAATATTGGGAGAGATATTGTTAGAAAAATGGTCAACACTCCCCTCAGGATTCGTGGCATGGCTTAATCACCTCTTGTATCTTCTATAAGTCTAGTTGTTGTATCATGCATTAATAGGTTGATCTTTTGGTGCAACAATAACCACTACTTGTAACAGTCTCCACTACCTTCAACTTGGTGGGTACATAGTTCATTGACTCCTCAATCTTTTCCATCTCAGTGAGATGAGCTTCAAGATTTGATAGCTTAGGAGTGATTAAAATATTTAGAGAATAAAATCTTGCCACTACTCTCCCTTTCTCAGTATCCAAAACATTTATCTTATCTAAAATTTTGGATCTCTACTTGTCCATTTCTGATATAGATTGTGAAGAGGTCTCACAACTATCCATCATGTTGTCTAATGGATCTCTTCCCTTAGCTATAATGTCATCAATATTCTTAATATGTCTGATAGAATTGATGCAATAACTATATACATTTCTTCCTTATGCAACACAACTTTTGGCTTTGATAGTAGTTTCTTTCAGAATTCCTAAGTCCCATGACATAGACTAGAAGACTTCCTTCAATTTCTTTTCAAGGTATCTCTTATGTACTTTATCCTTTGCGATCTTCAACAATGACTCATAAGGGCTATCAAATTTTTCTAGTGCCACGTTCAATTTCTTAGCATCATCCTTTCCTTGAAATATAAGAGGTGTAGGGAGTATTTTATTAATAGTCTTTACTACCCTACCAATCACCTTTACCTTATTATCCCTATTTTGTTCTGACCTTTCCATTGCCTTAGCAAATTCCATGAAGGATAATCTAATTAGCTCATCTTCATCCATGTTTTCCACATTAGTGCTTACTGGTTTGGCCATACTTTCCAACAATAACATGGAGGAGGTGTCAGATTCTTGTTTGAGCTCAACTCTTACCTCTTCTTCTTTTTCTACTTCTATCTCTTCTACTTGTTCTTCCTCTTGCTATTTTTCTTTCTCTTGTTCTTTCTCTTCCTATTTTTTTTCTATTTATTCTTCATATTTTTGTCCTTCCTCTTCTACTATTGTCACACTATCCATATTTCCTTGAAAAGGATCATTTGCATCAAGTGAAGTGTCAAGTGATATAGGCACACTAGACACAAAGAAGTCTAGTTTCTTTTCAACTTCACTTGCTTGCATACTCTCATCATCTTTCTTAGAGTTTTCTGCCATTCCTAAAGGTGTAGTCTTGGTAGCTTTGGTAGGTGAAGACTTCTCAGGCATGTCTCTCATTATAATTTGATCCAATGCCTACTATGTGTCTTCAATTATCTCATCATATCTCCTTTCCATTAACTTTATAATTCTAGCCTTATTTCTCAATAGAGGTTTCAGTTCTTTAATGATTGTCCCTTTCCTATATAGAAACTATAGGAAACATATCTTCAATGGAATTATTTATTATTGCCTCATCTTCAATATGAGCCAATTGCTTTCTGATTTCTAACTTTCTATACAAGTCTTTAAGAATATTGGTTTTACAGCTCATTTTATGGCTAAGGGATTTTCCCAAAAGAAAGGAATCGACTATGATGGCATTTTCTCTCTAGTAGCCAGGTACTCATCCATAAGAGCTATAATTTCTATAGGTAGTCAAATAGGTTGGATGATTCACCATATGGATGTTAAAATATTGTTTCTCAATGGAGTTACGGAGGAAGAGATTTACATAGTGCAACCATAAGTATTTGAAGTACATGGGAGGGATTCTCATATTAATAGGTTGAAAGGCGAATTGTATGGTCTCAAGCAAGCTTTCACGGGGTGGTATTCATTCTTATTGATAGTTAGTTGCAAAGTGTGGGCTTCATCAAGATTGAGGAATATTTGAACCTATACTATGTTAGGTGAAGGGTGGACTTCTCATACTATTTTTGTATGTTGATGACTTATTTCTCACATGATCTAAGGAGCTCAAAACATATTGCAAGTGTAATCATGTAGGAGAGTTTGAGATGAAGGATTTGGGGTTGGTGCACTATTTTATGGGATTAGAGTTTTGGTAGAAAGAGTGAGCAATCTTCCTTGGATAGGAGAAATACTTAATTGATATCTTGAAGCTATTCAAGATGGAGAATTGTAAGCCCATATTTACACCACTTATGACCAACTGGAAGAAGATTGATGCTTCCAAATTAGAGGTAGTGGATGCTACTTTATAAATTTAATTGATAGGATCTCTTATCTATTTGGTCAACACTAGGCCAGACATTTGTTTTGTAGTCAACTCTCTTAGTCAATTTATGGTAGAATCTAAATGTGTGCACTAGATAGATGCAAAACATGGTTTGAGATATCTCCAAGGAATAGTTTATTACGGGCTGAAGTATGTTCAACAAGATTGAGTGAAGCTCGAAGGGTTTACTAATGCATATTGGGAAGGTAGTATAGTTGAGAGGAAGAGCAGTTGAGGGTGTAGTTTCAATTTGGGTTCAAGAGTAGTCTCTTGGTACATTAGGAAATAGAAGTCAGTTTTACAGATTTCTAGAGAGGTTGGGTATATGGAAACCAGTATGGCTACATGTGAGGCTATCTAGCTTTAAAAACTTCTAACTAGGCTCTTTGATTAGAAGCTAGATCCTACAATCATTACTATGATAATTAGAGTTGCATCAAACTCTTTGAGATCCAGTGTTTCATGAGAAGTCAAAGCACATTGAGATCAAGTACCACTTTATTATAGATTTTGTGGAGAAGGGGATAGTGAAACTCCAACACATGCCTATGGACAAACAAATACAAGACATTGTGACAAAGGATTTTGTGAAGAATAAGTTCATATTCTTCAGGGATAAGCTGGGTGTTGTGCATAACACCTTCCTCGTTAAGAGGGAGTGTTGTTTTGTATTTTTTAGCTAGGAAGGTGGAGTGGAGTTGCTTTAAAGCAACTCCAAGTTGGATGTTTAGCAACAGCTTTAGTTTTTTTATTCTTTAATAGCATATTTATGAGTTTGTGAGGTTGTATAAAATCAAGAGGGATTTTATATGATTAAAACCCAAAGAAAGAAAGGAAAGATTCTTTTCTTGCAAGATATGGAAAGAAGTTGGGCTCTATATATGAAAAATTGGTGTAACAAGTTTGGTCATTTTCTAGAAAAGAAAGATTGCTGTTAGGCTAAATAGAAGATTCAACATTTGTAGGTTTTTCCACACACGGGGGTTTCCTAGGTATATCTGCGTTATTGTCTTTCTCAATTTGGCTTATGTTATTTTTGTTTCCTCTATTATTTGTTATTATTGAAGCCATAATATTGATAGTTATAAATTAGACATTTCCTATTTGTAGATTTATTGTGCAATTAATCTGTAGCTTAATTATAAGAACCCCATCTAACAAGTCAAAGCCATCGTGGAAGTCAACAGCTAATGAAAAACAACCAACTCGACACCTCTGACAAATCATGGACCCACGACTTAAAGAATCCCATCAGATGGTATTCGCATGATCGCATGGGCTTAGAATGTTCCATGTGATCATACGACCACAGTAGATCTTACTTAAAACTAGTCCCCACCTTGACCTTTCTTTTCTTAAGTCACAAAGAAATCTTTAAACCCCAGGCCCAGACTTGCCACCTATCAACCTTTTATTCGCTCTAAGAGCTCTGTCAGCAACACCATCGGCAAGTTCTGACATTGGGACCACTTGACTTTGTAGATTCCTATCTAATAGTTGGCACAAGCTCGCATACCATCTAAATATTCATTGCACCTTTATGCTAGCCATAGATCTCTTTTCCTAGACCGGTACCCCACTAACACGTCAATCCACCTGGAAATCCTCATCATCTATTGGCACTAATCATCTTTGAGAATATTAGCACACCTAGCAACATGGTCCCATAGTCTTCTCTTTACTTCGACCAATAAGAAGCCAGCAAATCATCCTGAACTAGCACTGGACCCATTGACAGAACCTCGAACACCTAGCAAATTGAACAGTCGGTGCATGATCACATGCTTTGACACAAACCCTTCAGATCATGCACCAGCCATTGATCTTGATCCCTCTGACATCCCTATAGGCTCTCCGATAGATCCCCACTGACACATTGCAAGTCATCTTCATGTGAAACAATAAAATGAGAGCACGTCATCAACCGAGGACCCACCTGATGAAGCTCTAACAATGGAATAAAATCAACAGTAGGCACATGGTCGCATGGCTTTGGAATATTCCATGTGATCATATGACATTCGTTGGATATCTAGCCAGGAAGTTCGCTGGGCCCACTCTGACAAACTGAACCAAATCATCACCTCTCGACCAATAGGAAGTTGCCAAATAGGAATATGTGGTAGTGGACCCACAAAATCAATTAAAGCATTATAGGGAAATGAAATCGATGTTTGTCACAATTTTGTAAGCCTCTGACACTAGCCTTGCGACATTACAACAGCTGTAGATCTCTTTGAACTGGGACCCATTGCCGGAGCTGAAGCTTTTGTTGACCGTTGAAGGCTTGTCGCATGGTTGCATATAGTTAGAAGACTGCATGCGATCATGCGACCAACATTGATGCTAGCCTGCCTTGACTACAAATTGGGCCCATGATAACATGAAAAGCTAGGGTGCATGGAGTAAACCCTTAGTTGCATGATCGCATAGGGTGAAAATGCTCTATGCGATCATGTGACTAAGCACTTAGAGAGAATTGGGGGGGGCAACCTTAGGAAATATTTAACGCACAAAAAAAATGAAAAGAGTTAAGTGGCCACTGAAAAGGTAAATGGAAATTATAAAAGGCCAAAGGGGATTTGAAACCAATGGCTATTTTTTGAATATTTGAACAGTTTCTTTGCAAGCCAGAGGCCTAGGAAAATTCACAGAGACCAGGGGAAAAGGGCCAAGGCTATAAATTTTTTTGGAGCTCTCTGTAAGATATGAAAGATGAAACCAGACACAAACTAGGGCCTAATTGACCAGGGGAAAAAATTAGGGCAACACTAATTGAGATGAGACCTCCAGGTTCTAGGCTGGTTCCTCTTGGATAATCACCTTAATTTTCTTCTTGATAAGAAAGTAAACTCTTGAGGGGAAAAGGGGTAGGAGGAATGCATGAAAGGGAAATGACTAAAAAGAAAACTATCCTACTAGGTGATACACCAAAAACATGGTATGGATTTTAGTATAGAGGATGAAATTGGTAAATGAACTTACATCTAGGAGATCACAACTCACTAAATAGGTTTGCATCAATATTTCATAGAAGGGTCTGCAATAGAAAGAGGCTATTCAGGGAAAGAGAATTTGACAAACAATAGCATTCCTAAAAATTTAGACACAATCTATAACCTACAAATAAACATTCACCTTTGCAACTAGGTATAGGAATGAGACAGATTGTCAAGGGGTTGAAGTATACCCATAAGATCATTCAAATCAGATCATCCATAGGAATACACATGAATTGTAGAAAGAAAGAGGGATCAGGAATGCTAAGATATTATTGAAATCATACATATACTTAATCCATTAAGAGAAAATTTAGACAAGAAGGCATAGGGACAGAAAGAATGTCACAAAATACCTTTGTAATGTCTAAACATCAATGAAAGGTTACAAACTATAGAAAGCTAGAGGGCAGAAAGAATGCCACAGATGACTCCTCAGAAAGAAAATCTCTACTTTACAATTGTAAACTCTGATCTCTAAAAGCTCCGAAAAATAATAAATACATCTCCCTTTTGCACGCAGGTAGGAGTGAAACCTAATTAGAGTTACATAGATTTTCATAGAATAATGGAAACCTTAACTCTGTAATCTCTTATCATAAATGCATCTCTAAAATATCATAGCCAATCAGATATCTATATTTACATGTCCATCCCTATACTATATTTTCCTATAGACAAGCCACCTTGATTTATCTACCAACAACACAAAATCAATGCCATGGTACCTCAGAAAGCAAGAATCGACCCATGATGGCTACCCAAATCTTCGCATCATTTTTCCCAACTACAATCATCTTGATGACATCAATTTTGAGCTACGCCTTTTTTCATTCATGGCTTGTTGGATCAAACACTGGCAAAACCCTTGTACAAATATTCAAATTAAAAAAAAAAACAATGGCTAGCAGGTTCAACTTTAAAATGTGACTACCGATATACCCTTTCCCGGCAGACCAAATGGCCTAGATCACTGTTCATAATAGTCGCAAGCCCCTTGAAAATTCTTTAGCCACATAATCACCCTCACATTCAATCATGCACTACCACATCTACAAGTAAGCAGGCCCCTTCCTGAATTCCTTATTCTAACTCTACATTCACCTCAGGTTCTCTTTTTCCTTTCAGTCACTGAATCGCCTAACCTTTTCACTAACTTTGGTTTTGTCTTAGCGATTTCATGACAAGCATTGATCTTAATGTAACCTGATGGTAGTCACTGAGTCACTTGATTTCTTCGCCATATTCCTTCTCATTAAGTGATCACGTGACTGAAGAGAATCACGTAGTCGCCAGATAAATTGGAATATTCCCTACTTATTGAGTGATCACCCGACTAAGCCTACAAACCTGGTCCCATCCCGCTAATTGTCATGATATTCCTGGGCCTTAACAAATTGGAAGCAAACACCTCAGAAATCATTGACACCGGAAGGCAGAAAGAATCTTACTTTGCATCAGACGGTGGGCACACAATCTCATGAGCTTAGAAGATTCCATGAGATCATGTGACCACCGTAGATCTTCGTCAACTACCACCTCACTTGAAATACTTGAACCCATTGAAAAATCTTTGTCAGCATCCAATCGGCCAATGGAACATGGGCATGTCACAAAAAGGACCCACCACGAGAAGCCTTGGTGATAAAGCAAAATCGACGGCTGTCGCATGATCTCATGGGCTCAGAAGATTCCAAGAAATAAATCTTTAGACCTATGCCAATAGATGGTTTATACAAATATAAATATCCTTTTCATTATAGAAACATACATCTACTTTCTGATTGTAAACATTTTAAGTTATATGTTAGAGAAAGAGCTGCTTTAGGAATTATATCTCACTCTCATGCAGTTTTATAATTCCTTCATAATTTTGATATAGGGGATTCCCCTTCTCCCGATGTAATATAGATTTTCTTCTCCTCTTGTCTCATGACTAGGAGGCAAGAGGTTTATTTCTATCCAGTCTCCTAGGACCCATTAGGTCTTTTATTGAGGCTTAATTGGTATTCTTTCTCTCCTATCTCTCTATGGTTTTGTATTATGTTTATAATCATCCATAGATCTTATTCAAGATGTCTTTTCTAAGAAATTCATTTTGCAAAGGTATCCCTTCTCTCTACCTCTAGGGGGCAAGGTACCTCCTTTCTCTCTATCTAGGGAACTGTTTTCCTTAGCTTAGTGGTCTTTGTTTATATTGCAATATTATTTCATCATATTGATAGATGTTTTGACTATGGATAACCTTCTTATATGAGAAGTTGTTGTCCTAAGTCATTACTTCTTCTCTACATTACAAATTATGTTCTTTACAAACTCTCATCCTTGCTTTGGTGTTAGAGTTGTTTCCCTCATTCCAAAGATTCCTTTTTTTTCCTCTTGTCTGTAGGGGGATTGATGATTGAATATTTGTTCCCTCTATTGAAAGAAGATATTTTATCTAAAGCACTCCTCTTTGGTGAGGGTCTTGTTGATAAGATCTCTTTCTTTGAGGATACTTTTTCCATGAATGACATATTCTTTTCACGATTATGTATGCTCTTGGATGTTGGGATCACTATCCCTCGCTAACAATATGGTATACATTGTTGTAAACATGATATCTCTTTACATTGAGAATTAGGTATCATCTTCCTCTTCCTTATCATGTCTAGTAGACTGCCACAATAAGGAGGGGGTATATATAGGGTCTCCCTTGTACTATAGTTTTTAATTTTTATATGCTAAATCTTGGAAGGTAACACACATAAGTTGCTAAATCCTAAAAAGGCATGCATCTATATGCTAAATATTCCGAAGCTAATGCACATAAGTTGCTAAATCCTGAGGAGACACACATTTGTCAAAATTTTCAATATGCTAAATCTTGGAAGGTAATGCACATAAGTTTCCGAATCCTTAAAAAGACACACATCTATATGCTAAATCTTCTAAAGGTAACACACATAAGTTGCTAAATCTTGAAGAGAGATGTATTTCATATTCATAGTGATACAAGAAGGTGGATCTATGGGTATTCTAGAAGCCATAACAAGACACATTAAAATTGCAAGCATAGTTTATGGGTGAACATGTTGGGCTCTCCCTCTAGGGTGATTCATGGTAAGGTGGGCATCTTACTTGGTGAGGTAATCACTCTTTTCCCTTTCTCTCTTTTTGCTTTGATGCTAGTAGGAAATGATCATGAAGCTATGTTAGTTATAGTGTTGCTCTTGTCTTTCTTATGCATTCATTTATGCTCTTATGATAGCTTTCCAAATATGATCATAGTATGAGAAATATTTCTTAGCAAGGTTTCATCTGCTAATTGATTTGGGTTGTTTGTACTAACTCTTGTTCTTTTAGTACCCTCGTGCACATATGTTGAGTTAGAATCCTTAGTCTAGGGGCTTTTGTCCTTAGCTAAGTCTTATTTTATCTTGTTGTGAATACACTTAGATCTCTTCTTTCTTCTTCTTTACCAAGAGTTTGCATCAAGTCCATACTCTTGCTAAAGTTGGGGATTAATGTATCATCTTAAAATGGAAGCAATTTTATGATAAAGGAATTTATCCCTCTGAGTGAGTTGTTTGGGGTCATGTTAAGCACCTTGATTGGGTCTTCTCTTGAATCTAGATTTCTCCCCCATTGTGCTTCTCTCTCCACCTGATTTCACTATCTTTCTGCATTTCCTAGCACTTTGGATTGAGGTCCTAAGGTTTTTGACCTTAAGGTCAAAGAAAACCTAGAGGTTCAATGAAGGCCTCAACCATGACCTAGGTTAGGGTCTACTTCATCCTTAACCTAGGGTTCAAATTTTAGGTTTCCATTATTTCTGGGTTTTGAAAAGATTTATTTTCCCACTTTCGGGATGACCATTTTGGGTTTTAGAATGGTAAATCCTTAAATTTCATTTAATATGGGTCCATTTCTAGGGGTTAAGGTTAATTTGGATTTAATTCTCCAATGTCGGCCTTCTCTAGAGGATTGTACCCTAGATCACTATAAAAGGAAGCCTTCCTCTTTCTTTTTCTCATCCATCATATCATCACTTGACAAGCTCTCAAGCACTCAAGAAAGATCAAGCAAACATTTCATCAAGCACTTTCAAGGAAGCATTCAAGTCCTCTACTCCATTCAAGTTCTACAATTTAAGATCAAGGATTGAAGCATTCAAGCCTTTGAATGGATTTGGCTCAAGCATTCAAGATTCATTATTTAAACCCTAGATCTAGCCATCATGGTGGTGTGATCTTCCTTCAAGATCCTTTGTTCATCCTCAAGATCCATTCATTCTTCCCTCAAGGTGGAATCAAAGTATATACAATCATGGAGGTTTAGATTTACATTATTATATTCAAGCTTTCATATCAATATACTCATTTACATTTGAAATATAATTGCATATCTATTGAATCGCATAGCTTCATTGTCAGATCTATTTCTACTACTTGCTAGCATTCTCCATTTGAATTTCATTATTAAGGTTGATTCCAAACCAGGGTTTGATTATGGCAAACCCCTCAAACAATAAACAAAAACCTTCTTTTTCTTGTAGGTATAGGTGCAGAACTGCAGATCTGAGATTGGATTTAGATACCCTTTTCGGTGAACTTACGAGATCTTTGAACAAAGTCAAGGATGAGCTTCAAAATTCCAAAGTACTCTTTGACCTTTTATTGGGGTCAAAGACTACCTGCTATTGGAAAGATAAAAGTTTTTTGGGTTTTCTTCATCTCGGCATTTCGAGTCCAGAACAGGTTGTAGAATTGCCTAAAACTACACACAGACATAAAAAATTAGCATTTTCCAAATCTGTCCTATTTTGAGGTTAGTATTTGCCTTTCAATTATTTTAGATTTAAAGAATATACTCTTCATAGGGAAATATAAGGTTTTCTCCTTCATTCATATTATCCATAGATTGATTCTTTTATGTATTAACCTTTTGGTTGATCAGTTTGGATCTTTCCTTTGGGAATTTGTATTTGGAAGTAAATCTCATATTTCCTCCATTCAATTTGACACCACACACTATTTCAACCTACTCAGTTACTCGGGTTGTCCCATAGTAGTGTGTCCCACTTTTTGGCCAACTTTTACACAGAGATCAACATTCTAAGAAAAAAATTCACTTTCGAACACCTGTTGCCCCAAAACTATTAGGAATTTGAAGATGATGTAAACTAGAGTCTTTTATAATTTTATTTCTAGTTTCTAAATATTTTTTTTAAAAAAATTAAAATTCATTTAAATTTATTTTTCCTTCTCATTTGAAAAGTGTTTTGTGTGAAAAAATGTGTTTTTAAGAAGTTATTGTCACTTGGATCAACATAATTTTTTTTTGAGATGTGATAATGATGTAATTCTTTCAAGATTATATTTTTAACTTCAATATCTAAAGGATGCAATTAGTTTTATTAATTTTGGATCAATATTTCATAGTTTATAAAGTTCTAAAGTGACAGTAACTATAATTTAGACATAAGGTCACTTGGATCGCTCTAACTTGATTTGTGTATATCAAAATTTATTTTTTCTTTTTTTATAGAAAGGTAACACAAATAATCTTTTCCTACATATTTTTCATAAATTTGTTTTTGTAATTTACAATTTTTCCCAAAGTCTTGAAGAGACAGGTTGTTGAATGACCAAACAACCTATGTTTAGTTAAAGTAGTATTTAAAAGTGATAATGAACTCAATATGTATTAAAATTATATTAATTAGAAAGCTTGCTCTGAATATCATCATACTACATAGATAGATTTTTCAAGTAGATTAATTTGATCTGCCAAAACATAAAGTCAAAGTGATTTTTTGTCAGCATTCTAATAGGTGTGAAGGAGACTCAATTTTAGGTATGAATGAGGAGTATAGATGTTATATCAATTCTTTTTTAATCTAAGAGGCTTTGAGATAACCATTTGTAATTAATTCCTTCAAATGGAACCTCTCAAGGGTTAAATCATCATATTTTATTAAAAATATGTTATTTCAGCAAAAATCAGCATGTCTAAAAAAGTGGGACGCACTATTGTGGGACAACCCATGCTCCTCATCTTCTGTATTGATGAAGGGTGCTCCCTTTAATACCACAAATAAATAACAAAAATAGAGAAACAACAACAATATGCAAGAATAGAAAATTGGCTTCTTATTATCTCCACAAATGTGAAATTACAAACTTTCAGAATTACAATATGTAAAGCCACATGGGCATTCCCTTACAATATTCTTTAGGAAAAAGCCTCGAATTATTACCCAGATCTACTACCTAGAACTACCTGAGACAACACTACGGGCCTTCTTTATATAGGCAATTTCCATCGCCCGAGAAGGTTCCAGAAATTTAGCCCTTACGACGGACTATACATAGAATTATTTTATTTTCACAATTTTTATAATAGGGCCGGCTCAAAAGAAATAAAAAATATGATTTTAGGTAACCCAACTTCCGGAGGCCATAACTTTCTAACCGTAGCTCCTTTTTTCTATTGTAGCCACTTTTCATAAATGACATGATGAGATCTACAGTGCCTGACACACGCAAGTGCCAGTCAGCTAGGGGTCAATTGTGATCTGGAGCCTTTAAGGCCTTCAACATTGACCTAAAATATTTCATACCCAAAAACCTCAATAACTTCACCAATACCGATGATGCGGTAATGAAACTCAACTATCATGCTAAAATGACTAGGATGAACCTCCAAATGTGAAATCAAAACATTCTAAGATCATATGACAAACTTACTAAAAATGGTAAGTTTCCATAAATAGTAGCTCTGCACAAGATAGCCCTTATTAAAAAACAAACATAAATATTTTTGGGTGATGCAAGATTGCTCTTACACCCAGGATGCTCCTGCATCAGACACCCAGGGTAATTTGAGAAGTGACCTTGTCACAACGTAGGTGTGTAGAGGAAAAACAAGATGGTTAACCTCCTCCTTTGTCATCCATGATGAATCTTCAACAGGTCATCCTTTCCACTTGATCAGATATTCTTCATATGTCCCATTCCTTGTGCTTTTAACAACAAGACTGTCCAGTATGTCTTTAATCTCCTTGGTATCTGAACTACTTGTAAGAATACTCCACTGTGCCATTGTGATCTCATTTTCAATACCTCCTTCATGATACTTTGTCAAATCTAAAATGTTAAACACTGGTGAAATATTTAGCTCACTAGGCAATTCTACCTCATATGCATTTCCTGAATCATGCTTCTTCAGTATCTTACATGGCCCAAACTTCTTCATTTTCAGCTTGTTATATGTACCTATTAGAAATCTTTCCTTTGGAAAATGAACCATGACTTCATTTCCAACTTGAAAGTCCTTATGCCTCCTTTTCTCATCTACCTTAGCCTTATACTATGCATTCATCTCGGTAATGTGCTTCCTCACCTCCTCATGGATGTTCTTCAAGTGTTCTACAAAATCCTTAGCTTCTGCACTACTTATTTCTCCTTTATCTATCTTTCTCAAGTCAGATGCATTTCTGAGACTACTCCCATATACAATCTGGAATGGTGATTTACTAGTGCTCCTATTGACAGAATTATTGTATGCAAATTTTACCTATGGTAAAATCAAATCCCATCCTGTTGGCTTATCTCCAACCAAACATCTTAGCAAATTTCCCAAACCTCCTATTCACCACCTCCATTTTTCCATCAGTCTCTGGATGATGTGATGAACTAAACTTCAAATCTGTCTTCAACTTCTTCCACAATGTATGCCATAAATATATAATGAACTTAGTGTCCCGATCTGAAACTATGGTCTTTGGAAAACCATGTAGTCTCACTACTTCTCTGAAAAATAATTCTGCTACATGAACAACATCATTAGTCTTCTTGCTTGGAATGAAATGTGCCATCTTTGAAAATATGTCCACCACCACAAAAATTGAATCATGTCCCTGCTAAGTCCTTGGTAAACCACAATCATGTATTCTACTTCGCTCTTTTCACCATCTAACATACTCTGAAACTTTGTACAAACTTCACATCTTGCTACAACTATGGCCAATAATAATTCTCACTAACCAAAGCAAGGGTTTTATCATGACCAAAATGTCTAGCCAATCTTCCGCTATGCTTCTCCTTGATGAGATTCTCCTTCATAGAACTTCGTGGAATGCACAACTAACTCCCTCTGAACAGCATATCATCCTAAATGATGAAATCTATCCATTTCATCACGTCTAGAGTAACAGGTTCTATACAATCTTTTCAAGCTTCACCAAAATAAGGATCCTCTGGATACAAATTCTTGAGTTCCTTGAACCCAACCACTTCAATCTACATTTTTGTCAGCAATAGTTGCCTTTTGCTAAGAGCATCTGTAACCCTATTAGACTTTCCACTCTTGTCTTTCAAAATAAATGTATAACTCTGCAAAAACTCAACCCATTTCAAATGCCTTTAATTCAACTTTCCTTGAATATTCAAATATTGCAAAGCTTGATGATCAGTATACAAAAAAAACTCTTTAGGAAGCAAATAATTTAACTTCCCATTAAAATAAGCAACAGGCTTACCTTCTCAATGAAATAAGCAATAGGCTTACCTTCTTGGTTCATAACAACTCCTATTGCAGTACCACTAGCATCACAATCTACTTGAAACAACTTATTAAAATTTGGAAGTGCTAAAATAGGTTGTTCTATAACTTTATGTTTCAACAAATGAAAACTCTTTTCTATCCCCTCTCATTGTTTCAATCAAGGGTCCACAAATACTGCTAAAATTTATGATAAACTTTCTGTAAGAGCTAGCTAGACCATGAAAAGATCTTACCTCAGTAGCACTCCTTGGAGTAGGCCATTCAACGATATGATGTACCTTCTTTGGGTCCATTTTTTGACCTTCTGCTAAAACTACAAATCCCAAATACACTAACTCTTTCTTCAAAAAACTACACTTCTTCAAATTAATCAACAATTTCTCTTCTCTTAGCTTCTCAAATACCATACGAATATGCATCATATGCTCCTCCAATGTCTTACTAAAGATCAAAATATCATCTAGGTAAACAATGACAAACTTACCAATAAATTATTTTAGAACCTCGTTCATGTGCCACATGAAAGTGCTCGATGCATTGGTTAGCCTAAAAGGCATGACTAACCACTCATACAATCCTTCCTTTATCTTGAAGGCAGTCTTCCATTCATCTCCTTCTCTGATCTGAATCTGATGATATCCACTCTTCAGATCTATCTTTGAGAAATACATAGCTCCACTCAAACATTCCATAATACCATCCATTCATGAAAATGGAAACCTATACTTGATTGTGATCTTATTTATTACTTTGGAATCTATACACATCCTCCACTCTCCATTCTTCTTTGGTACTAATACTATTGGTATAGCACAGGGACTCAAACTCTCACAAATCAATCATTTTTGTAACATCTCATGTACTTGTCTATTCAACTTCTCACTTTCTACAAGTGTCATTCTATGTGTTGCCTTATTTGGAAAACTCACTCCTGCAATCAAGTCCATTTGATGAATGATCTTCCTGACTGGTGGTAATCCATCATGCACATTATCAGATACAATATCTTGAAACTCATTCAACAAATTTGCAACTTATACAGGAACATCTTCTACTTCCTTTTTACTGGCTTTTAGAATTAAATCAAAACATACATGCTCATGCCTCATACCATCTAGGAAATTTCTTCCATCAACAAAAGTTATTCTTGCACTACCACATGCCTTTTCTTCTATGTCATTCAATGGCTTTAGCTTATGTCGCACTCCATCCTTTGTCAGGGAATAGGTATTTGCATGACCATCATGTATAGCACATCTGTCAAACTTCCATGGTCTACCTAACAACATATGACATACATCCATAGATATGATATCCACCAATCTTGAACTTCACTAAGCATTGTTCATTGACCATGACCTTGTGGTCATCCTGTACCCAGGCAATCTGATATGGTTGTGGGTGTTTCTATCTCTTGAGCTTCAACTTTGTCACCATCTCTTTTGACACCAAATTTTCAGTGCTTCCACTATCAATAATCACATCACAACACTTACCCTCACATTTGCACTTGGTGCGAAATAGGCTACTCCTTTGTTTAGGTTCATTCTCACCACTCAAGAGGACTCTTTTGTTAATCAACATTTCTCCTCTTTCAGCATCTTCATAATTTGATGATCTGACATCTTCATCTACATGTGCAACTCTGGCTTGGCCTTCTGTTGGTTGTTGATTATTCCCCTGGATCTTCAAGTTGTAGATTGAAACTTTGACTCTATCACCACACCAAAGTCCACAAGGAAGGGGGTCAACTGACAAGGATCAGAGATCCTTCTTCACTTTGAGCTTTAAGCTCAGGTGGGTGTACCCTTGATTCGCTTCTCTAAAGGAGTCACTAAATGTTATATCAATATACCCCTTACTAAAAAATTGTAAGATATTTATCATTTAAATGTGTGTGTGTGGTTAAAAACTAGTGAACTACATCCAAAGAAGTGATCATTGCCTTGTCCTAGGGAAAAGAGTCATCTAATAACATATATCAAATGAAAATCTCAAATCAAACACAAAGGAACTCAGGATGAGTGATTTGGATATCACCCCTCTCACTCAAGCACCTTGGACATCAAATTCTCGCCTAGATATAAACCCACTAAACCCACCTAAGAGACTTTAATCCCAACTTTGTTAGGAACTCAGAGATGACTTCACAATACTCTTTGTTTACCATATGTTAACCCCACTTTGTGATGCTAACATATATGAGCTCAGGTACAGGAGAAGAAGACATACACAAATGCAAGATTGGAATTCAATAGTGTTCTCATTAACATAATCAGGATCGATACATTACCAAACAACTCAGAGCTAGGAGAGACACCCAAAATCTAGATTTTCCTTCCTCAAATTATTCATACAGTTTACAACCAGGGACCAAAAAGAAATCTTGGAACCCTCTCTAAGTAAAAAATACTACCATTGATACCACTAGCTGCCTTGGAATCTTAGAATAGGATGCAACAAGCTTCAGGCAACTAGGGTTAGGGTTTCACCCACCAAGCCAATCAAAATTCAATCAAATTTATTACATTGAGTGAAGAACCAAGCAATCTAGTTAGAATAGATCAAAGAACAATCTCCCATTAATGAAAAATCTTAGAGTACTGTATTGGAGATAATGAATCTACCATAAAAATGATCAAATCAGCTACCTGCAACATGCCTTGAGAAAGAAAACATAGCTCCTTATGGCATAGGACTCCTCTACAATTAATCATGAGGCTTCAGAACCACTCTGCAATAGTTGGCAAACATTCTTACCAAACACAACCATTTAAACATTCAATTCTAGTCCTTTCTGTCCCTATAGACCCTCAAAAATTCAAACTCTAGCATCAACGGTCACTTCCATGGCACCATCAGTGTATCAATGGTTAGCATTCAAACTAAGGTCAACTTTAAATTCTTGCTGTTAGATCTCTTTATGTTTCGTGGGCTTATCAGCTTAATCCCAACTCAATAGGAATCTTGGTTTAAATTATCCCCTAATTGCAAGATCACTAAATGAAAAGTTAAGCCAAGCACATACTCAAAGAACTAGCAACTAACGGCTTTTCCTATTTGTGAAATAAAAAACTTAACTCATCATTCATTCAGTGAACCAGTGAACAAAAATAATACTTGACCATAGTTATATCTGGCAAACTAGTGACCAAAGGCCATTTTCACATTCACTGAATGTTTTAGTTAACTACTATTTCATTTGGAGATCACGCGAATGCCTCATTCGCCAATTTTCCAAGACTTTTGGAACACCGCCAAACCATTCCATAAACAAGTGATCACTCTTAAAATTTATCAGGCTGCTAACCTCCGGCTGGCCCTGCCTCATGCCACATGTCGTTACATTATTCATTACTAATGTTCAATCACCATTGAAAAAGGACCCATTGCATACAAGCCTTAGATTGGATGGTAGGTGCATGATTGCATGGCTCTGACACATCCCTTGCACTCTTACACCATTTGTTGATTCATTGATAGGATTAGGACCCACTGAGCCAAGGCAAAAATAGGTCCCACCAACATCATCCCTATCACTACCATGTGGACCAATCACAGACATTTCAGGAAGGAAATGTGCACATGCCTTATAGAAGATTTAAGTGGCCCAGAAAGGGAATGAGAAAATATAAAAAGGCCAAGACAACGCTAGGGTTTCACCCTTCCAATAGCTAGATTTATGAATTTTTCTCTTAGGGTTTGAGGGCTAGAGACACAAAAATGATTGCAGAGATCGATAGAAAGTAGATATAGCAATAAAATATTTTGCAGAGTGCAGACCATTTTCCAAGGATTTATGCTATGACATGAAAGTGGGCTAATAGTGGCTCTAATTAGGGATGTGTGACTCTTGCAAGCACAACAATAAACTAGAGTCACTGGTTACAATAGACCACCAATAGGACAAAAATTTGAACAACATGGAAAGACCAGAACTAGAACCTAAGGAACCAAGACAAAACAAAATAGCGGAAAGCAACTATTTACAGAGTTTACAATGTGTACAAACCTAACTACTGTTCATGGAAATAGAATTCTTTCAATTGAAGTATTTCTTCAAGAATTGTCCATGAACTGGCAATTCCTGAACTTCACCACTTTATTCTTTAACCATATAGGAATTTTGGCCCTATTTCTCATGTATTAAATATGGCCCTAACCAAATTGGATCAAATTTACCATGTTTTCCTTTATCCTCCAGTCTGGCATTCCAAACCAATACCAAATCACCAGGTTCAAACTTTCTTTCAACAGTTTTCTTATCATATAAATTTTTAACCTGTAACTGCAATCTGGCATTCCTTGAAGCTCATTCTCTTCTTGTTTCATCTAGTCTGATGAGATGTTCAATTCTCAATTGCATTTCATCATCTATATCATCATCATATAACTAAACAAACCTGTACATTTCCAATAAATTATTCTGAGGCATTCTTGCATGTATTCCATATACTAGGTCAAATGGTGCACAACCAATTGCCTTTTTCATAGTCACGCTATCAGCCCATAGAGCTAATGGAAACTTTGCATTCCATGCCTTCTTATTCTTGTCATGAATCCTCTTGAGAATTTTAATCAAACTCCTATTAGTTGATTCTACCTATCCATTTCCTTGTGGATGATAAGGTGAAGAATTTGATATCTGAATTCCCAGTCCCTTGCAAAATTCCTTATACTTAATAGACTTGAAGCACATTGATTATCCTTTTAGGGAAACCAAACCTTGTAACAATATTATTCAATAGAAAATCAATTACCACTTTACTAGTTGCATTTCTTGTGGGGATGGCCTCCACCCACTTAGTGAAGTAATCAGTGGAAATTAGTATCCAAGAGTGTCCTCCACTAGACTTAATTGGTATCTGCCCTATGAAATCAATTCCCCACTGTTGGAAAGGAGCCTGCACCTCAACTGGCCTTAAGGGAATATTTCCTAAAAATTTAAGCTTACCAGAGAATCTTTGACAAGCATCACACCTCCTTACCAATTTTTCTGCATCCTTGAAGATTGTGGGCCACCAGAAACCTGTTCTCAAGATTTTATGAGCAGTAGTTTTACTCATATAATGCCCACCACAAACTCCCTCATGCATTTCTTTTAACAACTTATTAGCCTGATCTTCATTTACGCATTTCAAAAGTATGCAATCCAAATTCTTTCTATACAATTTACATTTCATAATTACATACTTGATGGCCTATAATTTCAATGTCCTCTTCTTATTGTCATCCATGTCTACTGGACATTTCATATTTCTCAAGTAATAGAGGATATCTTGATACTAGATACAATCATCCATATCACATGTATAATCAATTTCAGAATGATTTATCTAATTTGCATCAAGATTGGATTGAGCCATCAGTTTTGCTAATCCCTATGCTCTAACCAATTTAGTGATTTGAATATCAATGTTAAATTCCTGAATTCTATTTATCCACCTACATCTCCTTCCAGACACCTCTTGCTATCAAAAGATATCCTTTACTACTACACTTGGTAGAAAGGCAATCACAATTGCTCCCATCAAATAACATCTAAAAGCCTTCACAGCCTGGACAAGTGCATATTCTTGTTTCTCATTGATATCATATTTCAATTCTGCAGCCTGTACGGATTTACTGAAGAATGCAATAGGCTGCTCAAAACCATCCTTATTTTTTTGTAACAAAACTACAACAATAGTGTGAAAAGATGCAAAAGAAAAGATATGCATTGGGATACTATAATCAGGTGCCTTAAGCACGGGTGCATCTTTAATAGCCTTCTTGATATTCTTTAAAGCCACATCAGGTTCACCTTCCCAATTAATAACAGATCCTTTCTTCAACATCTTAGATATAGGTTTATTGACCTCAGCAAAGTTTGTCACAAATCTTCTCAAGAAATTTACTTGACCAAAGAAAGATCGAATCCCTTTGATATTCTTTGGCCTCTGAATCTTATCAATGGCTGCCACCCTTTCAGGATCAATTTTGACTCCTTGCGTACCAACCAAGTGGCCAAGCAACTTTCCCTCAGTGACACCAAATGCACATTTCCTTGGATTTAGTGAAATGCCATATTCCAAAGCCCTTATGAATGTTTTCTCTAAATGAATACAATGGTCTTCTTCTTTCTTGGAATAGGCAGTCAAATCATCTTGATAAGCAACAAGGAAATCATTCATAAAATCTGAAAAGGCAACATCTATTGCTCTCTAAAAAGTTGCACCAACACTTGTGAGAGAAAAAGGCATTCTCATATAAACATATGTCCCCCAAGGTGTTGTGAAAGTTGTCTTGAATTGCTCTGATTCTTTTACAATTACCTAATTGTAACCAGAGAAACCATCCATCATAGATATCAATTCTAATCTGGTTACTCTCTATAACATAGCTTCCATATTAGGTAGACAATAGTTATCCTTTAATGAGCTGGTATTTAAATTCCCGAAGTCCACACAAAGTTTGATGTCACCATTTTTCTTCTTGACTAGAACTAAATTTGAAACCCAAGAAGAATGCCTAATAGGCTTGATAATTCTAGTGTCTCTCAACTTCATCAATTCTTCTTGCATCTTAGGTGCCAAAATAGGATTAATAGGCCTTTGTTTTTGCCTAAAAGGTTTTGCATCTTCCTTCAAAGGGATAATATGTTCTAACAAATCCTCTCTATAAACCTTCAAGTCATCATATGACCATGAAAAAACATGCCTGAATTTCCTTAATAATTCAATCAAAGACATCCTTACTTTGTGAGACAAATCCCTACCAATGTGTACCTTCTTAAGTGCCTCTTGTGTTCCAAGATTTATATCCTCTAAATCCATATGGCCCTCTTTTTTACTATCTCTATGAACTCTATCCTGGTTGTCAAATACAGTTTCTAGAACAACAAGTCCCTTAGGAACCTTGTTAGTTTTGAGCTAAATAACTTCATTACCAAGGACAACTTCTTTTCCTTCTGCAACCTCAACTAAGGCTGAACAATCAAATTCCTGACCATGATATTGATCTTCACAATTCATAAACTTTAGTATATCATTATCATCATTAAAAACTTGCCAATTTTCAACATTATCTGGTATACTAGGCCTAGTCTAAATTTCAACTTTAGAGAGACTAGTAAAAGTAATATCACTAGGATTGATTTCTATATTGGCTAACAAATCAGCCATCTTATTATTACTCCTATCCTTCCATTCAATATTGAAGGCATCAAAACATTCAATCAAATCCCACACAACATTTCTATATTGTTTTAACCTCCTATTCTTGGAAGCATACACTGATCTGACTTGAGATACTATTAACTCAGAATCACCAACAACACTTAAACACTTAATACCATACTTTTGTGCCAACCACATTCCTAACAACAATGCCTCATATTCTACTATATTGTTGGTACAAAAGAAATTCAATGTGAAAGAAAATTTATAGGTGTTTCCATCAGGAGAAATAAGTAAAATACCTACTCCTGCACCATCTTTGGAGCTAGCACCATCAAAGTACATCACCAAAAAATCACCCTTCATAGATTTAGCATTCACCTCAATAGATATAGGTGGCAATGTATGATCCCCCTCAAGCATAGGGATTTCTACCCTGAAAGCATTAATGTCAATATCCACAAAACATGTAGTTTCGTAGTCAATGTTTCTTTGAATCATGTGGCATACTCTTGGCTCTCTTTCAATCTTGATAAATTGGTCATCAATCTTGAAAGTTGCATAGGACAAATAACACTATAAACTTCCACCCATGGTAGTGCTCCATCTTCTAGATAATAACATCCCATAATGAGGAGGGATGTCCACCACCAAGACACTCATAGTTAGTTCTTTCTCTGGATAGGCTACCAATCTATAAGGTATTGCATTGATAGTCCCAATAACTGGTACCTCTCTTTGATCCATAGCACAACATCTACCTTGGATTGTATCAACTTTAAGGCCCAACTTCTCCATAATTTTGAAAGGCATAACAGTGTTAGAGGCACCACTATCAATCATTCAATTCCTTAGCATCATTCCATTCACAAGGACACTTAAAAAGAATGGATAAATGTTTTCAAGGTTGGCATTGATAGAACTATCCAAATATATAGGTGGAATTTGAGATTTGAATCCCTGAGCTTCTACTCTTTTCACATCTTTAGATTGAGATTCATTGCATGCAATATCATTATTATGAACATTATCTACCCATGCAATGGCTCTATCCTTGTGTTCAAGGATCCTCAATAATTCTGACAATTCAACCTTAATAGTTATTTGAGACAATACAGCTAACATATCAATAGGAGCAGAAGGAGGAATCTCAATTTGCACTGCCTTAGTATCCCTTTTCTTATCTGATACAATAGGTGTACTGGTGGTTTTCATCTTTTCATCTTTAGCGATTGTGTTAATTGGCTTTTTTGTCTCACTAGAAGTTTTTTCAACTCCAACTCCCTTAGGTTTCCAATTTTTACCTTTTACATCCTTGAATTTCACCATGTGGTCATCTTTTGATTTGTTCTCAATAGGTTCTCTGGAGTCGGTACTCTTTATAAACATTCCTACAGCTCTCTCATTTGTATTCCTTGCCACCATGCCTCTATTCTACGCTTGAGAAATTATTTCTATAGTAATTCTATCCATCTCTTCTCTTGATGGTCTTCTTAAATTCACTGGCTCAGAGGAAGAAATCATGTTACATGTTTTTTCATCAATGTCATCATTGTTAGAAAATACCTCTTGATGGAACAATGCCTGATTATGTCTCTTTGAGCATACATCTACTTCTTCATCAAAATTAGAATCATCTTCATATCCTAAATATGAAGTTTCCATGTTAAACCCAATGTCATCATGAGTTTCTTCTTGATCTAGCTCTTCACTACTATCATCTTGATATGCTGACATGGATTGTGCAACCACACAATTCTCTGTAGAATGAGGGGACTAGCATGTAATGCACCATGGTGTATCCTCTATAACATTTATAGAATATTTTTGTAAAGGATTAGGGATAACTCTATCATTATTTCCTCTTGCAGCAGGGACAATAGGCTTTCCATCCTTCCATTGGGTGTTATAGGGATAATTATGCAATCTATTTTGTCTACTAAAATTATTGTTGAACTAAGGTTTATCATTAGTAGGAACATTACTATTCCTATTAGCAGTTGCTTTCAAATCCTTCAATGCATTCAACACCTTATCCAATTTTTCTTCCTCTTATTTCTTATTTCCAACATTCCTTTCATTATCCCTTTTATATCTCTTGTCGCCAAACAACTTTGGATCATCTCATTTCCCACCCAATTTTCATATTATTATCAATATTAACAGCAATCATAAAATTATCTCTAAGAGTTCTTGGTTCTGTGTCCCTCAAAAAATATCCCATCTTTCCATCAAATGCATTAAAGTATGTGGTTAAGCAAACATTTTCATCTAACCTCATAACTTGAAACAACTTATGCATGCCCTTCTAAAATCTCATGTTAAATTCAGCTGTAGACTCATTCTAATTTTTCCTTATGGTGTTAAACTCATTCAACATAAAGCTAGCATTGGGCCTATCACCATATTGTTCTTTGAAACATCTCTCAAAAGAATCCCATGTATCAATACATCTATCAGACAATCTCTTGAACCAGTCCCTAGCATCTTCCATCAAGGACTGAACAAATAATTTCATGACTACATCCTCGTGCTCAACCTCATAGTTATTTAGCACATCAATAAAAAATCTAAGGTGTTCTTCACAACTAATAGCATTATTACTAGCAAACTTAGGTATCTTATCCCTTATATCATCAGGAAAAGCATTCAGATAACCAGGTATTCCATCAAAACTAATTTTCCTATAGCCATCTAATTGTATAGGTCTTCTTTGAAAACTTGAACTAGTATTCCCACTAGCATTAGCATTATTATCTACATTCCCACCCATATTTTTATTTGATTGTCTATTAGGGTCAACAACTAGTATGGTGGATGCATTTGGAATAGGATTACTAGTAGTAGCAATATTAAGTGGAATAGTAGTAGTCATAGATGGCATACCTAATTCAACTGAAGATGGGCTAACAGTATTTTCCGATGAAGCCTTCAAGAACTTGATCTTTCTTCTTTTTTCTGCAATGGAAGCCTCAACTTTAGCTCTTTCCAATTCTTTAGCTAGATCCTCATCTTCTTTTCTTTTCCTCTCTAACTCTGTATCCTTATTTGAAGCAGGTGGTGGAATCCTTGGTATTGTTATTGGCTTGCTCTCTTGGGATCCCACCATCTTCTATTTACCTTTTTCATTAATAACTACAACAGGTCTGGTAATCTCATGCCCACTTTTATCTTTAACTTTTATCTTTAGGCAAAGGATCATATCTTTGCACTTGTCTAATCACAGGGCCTTCTCATGGTCCTGCAGAAAACATTCCTACTCACTCCTCAAAGCTTCAAGATCTCCAAAAACATTATGTTGTAGAGTTCTAGGAGCAGAAGAAAGCATCTTGTTTCTCTCCTTCATCTCCTTAATTTTTTTAGGAAGGGAGTCGCTCTCTATTAATGCATTCATTTTCTCAGCCTCCCTTTCCTCTTGTAATCTTTTATATATGGCATCCTACTCTGCCAACTGCAATCTTAAAGCACTTAAATCATTTGGGTCTATCATCATATCCTTAGAGCTTGATGACACCTCTATATCAGTAGGATGATGATACGGGAAATGGACTCACCTTGGTTCCAAGGGCTGCCTTCTAAAATTATCTTCATCAAGATTTAATTCAATCTCAAGACCCACATCTCTAGCTCGTTCAGCCTGACCTGCAGGCAATGAACCCTTATCTTGAAATACTATCTTTGGGGTATCATAAAATTTATCCTCTGAGCGACTGCAATCTGATCTAGAAACTTTATCTTTTGAACCTCCCTCACTTGAGGAAACATGTAGTGCTCTACCTATGGTATTTCTTTGTTCTCTTATGGGAGCACTACTAGACTCACCATTTCTTCTGATCCAACTCTTTTTCTCCTATCTAGGCAATTGCTCTAGAGTGACCTCTGGATTTTTTCTGACAGAGGACCTGGTATTCCTTCTTTTTTCCATGATTTGTAGTTTGTAACACTAATTCTAACCCTTTGAGTCACCACCCAACAAAGTGGGAAATCCTTACCTAAATACAATAGGAAAACAAGAGTGCACTTTGCAAATCTTTATCTCTAGGCTCTCCCCACAAGAGTCACCATCCTTTTGGTTGTGGATTATTCCCCTAGATCTTCAACTTGTAGATTGAAACTTTGATGGATAATTGTAATAAAAATTTGACTCTATCACCACTCCAAAGTCCACAAGGAAGGGGGCCAACTGACAAGGATTAGAGATCCTTCTTCACTTTGAGCTTTAAGCTCGGGTGTGTGTACCCTTGATTCACTTCTCTAAAGGAGTCACTAAATGTTATATCAATATACCCCTTACTAACTGATTGAAATATATTTATCATTTAAATGTGTGTGTGGTTGAAAATTAGTGAACTACATCCAGAGAAGGGATCAGTGCCTTGTCCTAGGGAAAAGAGTCATCTAATAACATATATCAAATGAAAATCTCAAATCAAACACAAAGGAACTCAGGATGAGTTCTTTTCCTATCACCCCTCTCACTCAAGCACCTTGGACATCAAATTATCACCTAGATGTGAACCCATTGAACTCACCTAAGAGACTTTATTCCCAACTTTGTTAGGAACTCAAAAATGACTTCACAATACTCTTTGTTTACTATATGTTAACCCCACTTTGTGACACTAACATATATGAGCTTAGGTACAAGACAAGAAGACATACACAAATGCAAGATTGGAAGTCAATAGTGTTCTCATTGACATAATTAGGATCGATACATTGCCAAAAAAACTCAAAGCTAGGAGAGAAGACCAAAATCTAGTTTTCCTTCCTCAAAATGTTCATACAGTTTACAACCAAGGACCAAAAAGAAATCTTAGAACCCTCTCTAAGTCAAAAATACTACCATTTATAGCACTAGCTGCCTTGGAATCCCATAATAGGATGCAATAAGCTTTGGGCAGCTAGAGTTAGGGTTTCACCCACTAAGCCAATCAAAATTCAATCAAATTTATTACATTGAGTCAAGAACCAAGCAATCCAGTCGGAACAGATCCAAGAACAATCTCCTATTAATGAAAAATCTTAGAGTACTGTACTGGAGATAATGAATTACCATAAAAATGATCAAATCAGCTACCAGCAACTTGCCTCGAGCAAGAAAACATAGCTCCTTATGGCATAAGACTCCTTTGTAATTAATCATGAGGCTTCAGGACCACTTTGCAATATTTGGCAACCATTCTCACCAAACATAACCACTTAAACATTCAATTTTAGTCCTTTCTATCCCTACAGACCCTCAAAAATTCAAACTCTGGCATCAACAGTCACTTTCATGGTGCCATCAGTGTATCAACAGTCAACATTCAAACTAAGGTCAACTTTAAATCATAGTCGTTAGATATCTTTATGTTTTGCAGGCTTATCAACTTAACCCCAACTCAATAGGAATCCTGGTTTACATTATCCCCTAATTGCAAGATCGCTAAATGAAAAGTTAACCCAAGCACATACTCAGAGAACTAGTGACTGAGGGATTCGCCTATTCATGAAATAAAAAACTTAACTCATCATTCATTCAGTGAACCAGAGAACAAAAATAATGCTTGACCATAGTTATATCTGGTGAACTAGCGAGCAAAGGCCATTCTCACATCCACTAAATTTTTTAGCTAACTACTATTTCATTTGGAGATCACGTGAATGCCTCATTCGCCAATTCACCAAGAATTTAGGAACACTGCCAAACCATTGTGTGAACAAGCGATCACTCCTAAAATTTATTGGGCCGCTAACCTCCTGATCAAGTCCACTAGACCTTTTGACCTCTGACTAGCCCTGCCTCATGCCACATGTCATCACATTATTCATTACACATGTTCGATCACCATTGACAAAGGACCCACCGCATGCAAGCCTTAGATCAGATGGCAAGCACATGATTCCATGGCTCTGACACATCCCTTGCGCTCTTACGTTGTCTATTGATTCACTTATAGGATCAGGACCCATTGAGCCACAGGAAAAATAGGTCCCACCAACATCATCCCCATCACTACTATGTGGACCAATCATAGACATTTCAGGAAGGAAATGTGCACATGCCTTATAGAAGATTTAAGTAGCCCAGAAAGGGAATGAGGAAATATAACAAGGCCAAGACAAAGCTAGGGTTTCACCCTTCCAACGACTTGATTTATGAATTTTTCTCTTAGGGTTTAAGGGCCAGAGACACAAAAATGATTGCAGAGACTGAAAGAAAATAGATATAGCCATAAAATCTTTTGCAGAGTGCCAACCATTTTCCAAGGATTTATGCTATGACATAAAAATGGGCTAACACCTTCATTTCTCCTATCTGTTCTACCTTGGCATTGAGGACATTCAAATGCCTTATGACCTTCTTGTCCATAGTGAAAACATGTTCCATGGAAGCATCCTCTTCTAGATCCTTGTCCTCTTCCTCTTCCTCTCTGATCTCTATTACTCAGATCCTAGAAGCAATTGGAATTATTTTCTCTTTGATTCTGGCTACTACTAGCCTCATCCTTCTTTTTTGGATCTTCATTTCGGCAACCATATGACCGTCCAACAGATCTTCCACCATGACCTCTTCCATTTTGTCTGCTCTCAAATTTCTTATTCAACTTTTCCTCTACTTTTAGGGAAAAATTTTATGCCTCCTCAATATTGTTCATAGATTCAACTCCTCCTGAATGCTTGGCCTTAACCCATTAAGGTATCAGGCAACTTTCTCCTTATCAGCTTCTGCATGGCCTATTCTGATGAGGAGTTGATAGAAATCCTCTGTATATTCCTGAATAGATCTTCCTACTTGTTTCAAACTTTGCATTTTCTTCAGTAGGTCAAGCTCATAATCAATAGGAATAAATTGTTGCTTCAATTTATCCACCATACAATCCCATCTTGTGGTTTTATCTTTCCCTCTATTATTTTACTCCAATTGAATCTCTTGCCACTAGATCTTTGCATGACCTTTCAGTCTGGGCTTCACAAATTTGACCCTATTAGGATCCTCAACATTTTCATACACGAAATATTCCTCATATTCATTGATCAAGTCAATCAATTCTTTTGGGTTAAGATTTCTAAAAAATGTAAGAACCTCAATCTTAGGTCTTTTCCCAATCTTGAAAATGGCCCGAAAAAGTCTTTCTTCCTCTTAGTTCACAATTTTGACTTCTCCCTCTTGATATTCTTCTTCGGCTTCATCCTCACTTTCATCTCTAACATTAAGATTCATTCCTCTACTAATCTCTTCTTGCAATATTTGCACTTGTCTTTGTAACTCTCTAACCTCAGGTGTCACAACACCAGCTCTTCTACGACATTCCCTTTGTGGAGGCATTTTCATGATACACCCTGAAACCCTAACCATGGTCCTGGTGCAAACTGCCTCACAGTCGGTGATCTATTTACACACTCAGGAACTCCTACTCTGATAGCACTTGATGAAGGGTGCTCTCCTTAATACCACAAATACATAACAAAAACAAAGAAACAACAACAATATGCAAGAATAGAAAATTGGCTTCTTATTTTCTCCACAAATGTGGAATTAAAAGCTTTCAAAATTACAATATGTAAAGCCACATGGGCATTCCCTTACAATATTTTGTAGGAAAAAGCCCCAAATTATTACCCAGATCTACTACCCACAACTACCTAAGACAACACTACGGGCCTTCTTTATATAGGCAATTTCCACCGCCCGAGAAGGTTCCAAAAATTTAGACCTTATGGCCGACAATACATAGAATTATTTTATTTTCACATTTTTTACAATAGGGTCAGCTCAAAAGAAATACAAAATATTAATTTAGGTAACCCAACTTTCGGAGGCCATAAATTTCTAACCGTAGCTCTATTTTTCTATTGTAAGCAATTTTTGGAAATGCCATGATGAGATCTATAGTGCTTGACATGCACAAGCCCTAGCCAACAAGGGGTCAATCATGATTTGGAGCCTCTAAGGCCTTCAAAATTGACCTAAAAGATTTCATACCCAAAAACCTCAATAACTTCACCAATACTGATGACGTAGTAATGAAACTCAACTGTCGAGCTAAAATGACTAGGACGAACCTCCAATTGTGAAATCAAAACATTCTGAGATCATATGACCAACTTACTAAAAATAGTAAGTTTCCATAAATAGTAGCTCTACACAAGATAGCCCTTATTAAAAAGAAAGCATAAATATTTTTGGCTGATGCAAGATTTCTCTTACACCCAGGATTGTCCTGCATAAGACACCCGGGGTAATTTGAGAAGTGACCCTGTCATGACTCAGGTGTGCAGAGGAAAACCAGCACAATTAACCTCCTCCTTTGTCAGCCATGATGAATATTCAATAGGTCATCCTTTCCACTTGACCAGATATTCTTCATATGTCCTATTCCTTGTGCTTCTACCAACACGAAAGTCTAGTATGTCTTCAATCTCCTTGGTATCTGAACTACTTACTGCAATACTCCAATATGCCATTATGATCTCATCTTCAATACCTCCTTCATGATACTCTGTCAAATTAGAAATGTTAAACACTGGTGAAATATTCAGCTCACTAGGCAATTCTACCTCATATGCATTTCCTGAATCATGTTTCTTCAGTATCTTACATGGCCCAAACTTCTTCATTTTTAGCTTGTTATATGTACCAACTGAAAATCTTTCCTTTCGCAAATGAACCATGACTTCATCTCCAACCTGAAATTCCTTATGCCTCATTTTCTCATCTACCTTAGCTTTATACTGTGCATTCATCTTGGTAATTTAGTTCCTCACCTCCTCATGGATGTTCTTCAAGTATTCTGCAGAATCCTCAGCTTTTGCACTACTTATTTCTCCTTTATCTATCTTTCTCAACTCAGATTCATTTATGGGACTACTCCCATATACAATCTAGAATGGTGATTTACTAGTGCTCCTATTGACATAATTATTTGTAAGGAAACTCAAGTGCAGAAAGAGCTTCCTACACTAACCTCCTAATGAAAGTATTGTGCAAATTCTTTGTAAATCCTTAAAATTTTAGATTCATTAAGCTACTTACCAAATAATATTGCAGCATAAACCATACATACAGAAAATAGATAGAGAAGATTAAAACACATAAACATAAAGATACCAGTGGGGAAAAACCTTTCAGTAAAACAACCCCAACCCTCCAAAACTTGCACAATGTATTTTCTTCAACACAAAGATTACAACACACTTGCAATGCAAGTTCTTTCAAGAAATGAGAGACAAAGCCAACAAGACTTATAAAGCTCGTGTCTCTCCCATAGAAGTAGCATCACATATATAGGATCCTCAGGACCCAACAAGTACCCAAAATAGGTGTTTTTCATCCAACCACCAAGACCGATGCACAAAGCCACATGTACATAGTTGTTACATGCAATCCCAAGAATAGGCATCCATCCCTAGAATAAACAATGTAGCTTGTCATAGAATCTACCAAAAATAATGGTCACAAGAGAAGTGTAAGAGAATCTATCATACTAACCTATTTTTGGCATATTCTCTTACACACACCAACTACTCCTTCTTGGGTGCCCAAATAGGCCCAAGTCATAAGATTCTCTTACACCTATCATAGCACATTCCTTAAATAGCTCGTATGCATCATAGGAATCTATCATAACCATTTCATCCATGATTTCCTTACACATAATACAAGATGCTAACACATCAACATGCCAACTAGACATGTACACTCACACTTAATTACATTATTTGCAAAAAATATATTTAACAAAAATAATAATAAGAATTGGAATTATCCAAGGTTGAGACACCTTATTCCTAATATTCTCCCACTTGTCGAACACCTTGTAAGAGCAGCAGGAACATAACAAGAACTAACCGCTATAGGCCAAAAGGCCCATAGACTCCGAACACCCTCTAAACTTCTCAGTGCCCACTAGTTTTGTTAATGCATCTGCAACATTCTTCATAGTATCTACCTTGTCCAAATTTACGTTTCCATCTTCCACCATATCTCTCACAAAGTGAAACTACACATCAATGTGTTTTGTTCTGGCATGGAAAGTTAGATTCTTCATAAGGCAAATAGCGCTCTGACTATCACACCAAATAGTAATTTGTTCTACATCAACACTAGCATCAGAATGCAATCTCCTAAGCCAAATGGATTCCTTACAAGCATGAGTAGAAGCCATGTACTCAACTTTTGTAGTGAACAAAGCAACCACAGGTTGTCACTTACTCATCCAATTGATGACACCACCAAACATAGTGAACACATAAGCACTGGTGGATCTCCTGCTATCAATATCACCTGCCCAATCTGAATCCACAAACCCATGAGTACAAACTAAATGTAGAGATCTAGAAGAGTTACCATGATAACATATGGAGTAATCTGATGTGCCCCTCAAATATCTGAATACTCGCTTAACTGCATCCCAATGTACCCATCTAGGATTAGCCATAAACTGACTCAGGACTCCCACTACTTGGGCAATGTCTAGTCTAGTACAAACCATAGCATACATAAGACTACCAATTGCACTAGCATAAGGTACTCTACTCATGTCCTCCACCTCACTAAGAGATTTTGGACAATCATCTACAGATAACTATGTTCTCATAGAAATAGGAACACATAGTGGTCTACAATCTACCATGTTGAACTTGCCCAACACAGACTTCACATACTTACTCTGACTCAACCAAAGTTTTCTATTAGACCTATCTCTACTGATTTCCATACCCAAGATGTACCTTGCTGTCCTAAGATCTTTGATCTCAAACTGTGCTGACAACTAAGATTTAAAATCAGAAATCATACCCTTACCCTTCCCAAATAGCAACATATCATCAAAAATAATGCAACAATAAGAAGGTGATTATTTTCAACTCTGAAATAAACATAATGATCTGATTTTGATCTTACAAATCCAATTGAAAACACAAAGGCATCAAATTTAAGGTACCACATCCTAGGAGATTGCTTCAAACCATATAGCGATTTCTTTAATCTGCAAACTAAGGATTCTTTACCTTTACCAATGTAGTGCTTAGGCTGTGACATATAAATGTCTTCCTCCAAATCACCATGAAGGAAAGTTGTCTTCACATCCATCTATTCTATCTCTAAATCATATGATACAACAACAAATAATAGAAATCTAATGGATGTCAACTTTGCAATAGGAGAGAATATTTCACCATAATCTATTCCCTCTACCCCTTTGTAACCAATCTAGCTTTGTACCTTTCAACACTACCATCTGCATAGAATTTCTTCTTGAACACCCATTTATAGCCAATAGATTTTCTCCCTTTAGGAAAAGGTACAAGGTCCCAAGTTTTTTTTTTCTCCAATAAATCCATCTCATCATCCATAGCCTCAATCTAGGAACTTGCATCTTCCATGCCCAAAGCCTCTTTCACAGATCTAGGCTCATCAGTGTTAGTAATCAAAGAAAAGGCACAACTAGAATCTAACATAGAATAACCAAACCTTTCTAGTTGCTTTCTTTCTCTCATGGATCTCCTCAAGGGATAAGGTTGAGGTTGTTCTTCCTCTTCTTCTGAACTATTAGACCTGCTAGAGAACTCCTCATCATTAGACCCAACATGGTCTCTTTATTCAGTCTTCTCAGGGGTAGGAGGCAATTGAACAACATCTTTTTCCTTTTCTTTTTCATCTGGTTGTAGCACAATAGGTGAAGATGTTAGCTCTCTGAAAATAACATTTCTACTATACAACACCTTACTAGTCATAGGATCCCAAAGCTTGTATCCTTTCACACCAACACTATATCCGATGAAAATACATTTGACAGCTTTGTTTTCCAACTTAGATCTTTTCTCCTTTGGAACATGTGCATAAGCTTCATGAACAAAAACACAAAGATGTCTTATTGAATTCTTCTTACCATACCACACCTCCATGAGTGTCTTACCAACAAGAGCTGATGTAGGAGATCTATTAACCAGATAGCAAGTAGTGGCCATTGCGTCAGCCCAGAACCTTTGTTCTAAACCAGCTCCACTAAGCATACTCCTAGCCTTCTCCATCAATGTCATGTTCATTCTCTCTACAACTCCATTTTTCTATGGGGTATAAGGAGTTGTCTTATGCCTCTTGATACCTTGTTCTTTACAGAACTATTCAAACTCTGCTGAGTAAAACTCAACACCATTGTCAGTTCTCACACACTTAATATTCTTACTAGTCTGATTCTCTACAAGAGATTTAAATTCCTTGAACTGACTAAAGACTTGTGTCTTACTTTTAAGGAAATAAATCCATGTCCTTCTACTATAATCATCTATGAAAGATACAAAAAATACAGACTTGGAGATTGAAGGAACTTTTACAGGACCAAATACATAAGAATGAATAAGATTCAAAACATCAGAAGATTTGTGAGAACTAGAGTAAAACTGAACATGATTTTGTTTACCGTAGACATAGTGTTCGCGGAAGTGAAACTTGAGATTGCAATCATTTAACCCCTCAATGAGATTTTTATTTTTTAGGGTTCTGAGACCCTTTTCACCAATGTGGCCAAATCTCATATGCCACAACATTGTCTTTTCTATAGGAAGCTTACCTTCCAAAGTGTTTGCACTACCATCAGAACCAATAGCCACAAACTTCTTCACTTCTTGTTCAAATGGTGAGGATGAATAATTATTACATAGACAAATACATGCATCTAGCTAAAATAAGGTACCTCTCCTAGTACCCTTCACAAGCACCATCTATCCTCTCATCATCTTGCATCCTTCTTTCAAAAAAACAACCTGCACACCTACATCATTCAACATACTTATAGATAATAGGTTTCGTGCCAAACTTGAAATGTGCATAACTCTGTTGATTCCCTTTACTCGTCCATCAGGAAATCTAATAGTGACCCTTCTATGTCCAACTATCTTTAGGTGAGAATCATCACCCAGATACACCTTTCCACCATCGAACTTCTCATACTTTGAGAACCAATTTTGATGGGAGGTCATGTGAAAAGAAGCACGTGAGTTTATCAACCACACATCATTAGATGCATGGGAAGCCAAGGCTGTGATGAATGTGTTTCCATCTTCTTGAGATCTTTCTGAAGCTGAATCTGAACCTTTCTTCTTCTTCTTCGACTCTTTGCAGTCTTTACGAAAGTGCCCAGATTTATCATAGTTCCAACATTTTGCCTTGGACTTATTGGAAGTCTTTGACTTCCCACAGGATTTGGATCTACCCTTATTTTCATTTTTCTTCTCTCTTTCAGTGGATCTCCCATGAAAAACAAGGGCTTCTTTTTTCAAAATGGAAGACTTTCTCTGCATCTCCTCTGATAGCAATGAAGACACCACATCATCCATTTTGAAGGTGACTAATGTGCTTCTGAGAGCCATCACAAGATGGTCCCATGAATCTGGTAAAGAACACAAAAGTGTGTAGCAATGATCCTCCTCCTCTAACTTGGCACCAGCTGATGTCAACTATGTAACTAGTAGATTAAATGCATTTAAATGATCTGTTAAGGATCCATCTTCCTCCATTTGTAAAGAGTACAACTTCTTCCTTAGGAAAAACTTGTTCACTAGAGATTTGGCTTGATACATGGCCGCAAGTCTTTCCCACAAACTATTTGCGGTTTTCTCATCTAGAACATTCAGAAGAACTGCATCGGTTAAACAAAGTCTTATGAGACCCTTAGCTTTATGATCTTTGATATCCCAATCTTCTTGAGTTATAGTTGCCAGTCTTGTAGCACTTGAAGTCACTTCCCATAGGTCACGATCTTCCAACATGTCTTCCATCTTGAGTTTCCACAACTTCAAATTAGTGCCATTAAATTTTTCCACCTCCATTCTTCCATATGATGAACTTTCCATCTCAATCTGCAAATCAAATTTAGAATGCTCTGCACAAAACTCCCACTCAACTTTAGATTATCTCAAAAAACCCTACCCAACAACTTGGATCAAAAGTTGATCAAGATCTAATACCACTTGTAAGGAAACTCAGGTGCAAAAACAACTTCCTACACTAACCTCCTAAGGAAAGTATTGTGGAAATTATTTGTAAATCCTTACAATTTTAGATTCATTAAGCTACTTAACAAATAATATTGCAGCATAAACCATACATATAGAAAATAGATAGAGAAGATTGAAACACATAAACACAAATATATGTCGGTGGGGAAAAACCTTTTGGTAAAACAACCCCACCCCACCAAAACTTGCGCAATGTATTATCTTCAACATAGAGATTACAACACACTTGCAATGTAAGTTCTTTTAGGAAATGAGAGACAAAGCCAACAAGACTTATCAAACTTGTGTCTCTCCCATAGAAGCAACATCACATATATAGGCTCCTCAGGACCCAACAAATACCCAAAATAGGTGTTTGGCATCCAACCACCAACACCCATGCACAAAGCCACATGTACATAGTTGTTACATGCAATCCCAAGAATAGGTGTCCATCCCTAGAATAGACTATGATAGCTTGTCATAGAATCCGCCAAAAATAACCGTCACAAGAGAAGTGTAAGAGATTCTGTCATACTAACCTATCTTTGGCATATTCTCTTACACACACCAACCACTCCTTCTTGGGCACCCAAATAGGCCCAAGTCATAAGATGCTCTTAGACCTATCATAGCACATTCCTTAAATAGATCTTACATGTCATAGGAATCCATCATAACTATTTTAGCCATGAATTCCTTACACATAATACAAGATGTCGACACATCAAGTGGAGTGACACATCAACATGCCAACTAGACATGTACACTCACACTTAATTACATTATTTGAAAAAAATACATTTAAAAAAACAAATAATAAGAATTAGAATTATCCAAGGTTAAGACACCTTATTCCTAACATTATTGTATGCAAATTATGCCTATGGTAAAATCAAATCCCATCCTATTGGCTTATCTCCAACCAAACATCTCAGAAAATTTTCTAAACTCCTATTCACCACCTCCATTTGTCCATCAGTCTATGGATGATGTCATGAACTAAACTTCAAATCTGCCTTCAGCTTCTTCCATAATGTACGCTAGAAATATAAAAAAAACTTAGTGTCCTAGTCTAAAACTATGGTCTTTGGCAAACCATGTAGTCTCACTACTTCTCTGAAAAATAATTCTACTACATGAACAACATCATAAATCTTCTTGCAAGGAATGAAATGTGCCATCTTTGAAAATCATGTCCCCATTGAGTCCTCAGTTAACCAAGAACAAAGTCCATACTTATATCTCCCAAGGCTTCTCTGGCACATGTAATGGCTGATACAACCCTATATTCTGCTTCACTCCTTTCACCATCTAACATACTCTGCAACACTATACAAACCTCTTTACATCTTGCTACAACTGTGGGCAATAATAATTCTCACTAACCAAAGCAAGGGTTTTATCATGACCAAAATGTCCAGCCAATCCTCTGCTATGCTTCTCCTTGATGAGATTCTCCCTCATAGAGCTTCATGGAATGCACATCTGACTCCCTCAGAATAGCATATCATCTTAGATGATGAAATCTAGCCATTTCATCCTGTCTAAAGTAACAGGTTCTATACAAGCTTTTCAAGCTTAAAAAAAATCAGGATCCTCTAGATACAAATTCTTGAGTTTCTTGAACCCAACCACTTCAATCTGCATTTTTGTCAGCAATAGTTGCCTTCTGCTAAGAGCATCTACAACCCTATTAGCCTTTCCACTCTCGTGTTTCAAAACAAATGTATAACTCTTCAAAAACTGAACCCATTTCAAACGCCTTTGATTCAACTTTCCTGACTATTCAAATATTGCAAAGCTTGATGATTTGTATATAAAAAAAACTCCTTAGGAAGCAAATAATGTCTCCACTTCTTTAATTCCTGAACTATAGCATAAAATTCATGATCATAAACAAAGTAATTTCTCTTGGCATCATTTAACTTCTCACTAAAATAAGCAACAGGTTTAACTTTTTGGCTCATAACAACTCCTATTGCAGTACCACTAGCATCACAATCTACTTGAAACCCCTTATTAAATTCTGGAAGTGCTAAAATAGGTTATTTTGTAACTTTTTGTTTCAACAATTGAAAACTCTTTTCTGGCCCATTATTCCACTTAAACTCTTTTCTATCCCCTCTCATTGTTTCAGTCAAGGGTCCACAAATACTGCTAAAATTTTTTATAAACTTTCTATAAAAGCTAGCTAGACCATGAAAAGATCTTAACTCAGTAGCAATCCTTGGAGTAGGCCATTCAAGGATAGTCTATGCCTTCTCTGGCTCCATTTTTAGACCTTATGTTGAAACTTCAAATCCCAAATACACTAACTCTTTTTTCACAAAACTGCACTTCAAATTAATCAACAATTTCTCTTCTCTCAGCTTCTCAAATATCATATGAATATGCATCATATGCTCCTCCAATGTCTTAATAAAGATCAAAATATCATCTAGATAAACAATGAAAAAATTACCCACAAATTCTTTCAGAACCTCATTCATGAGCCACATGAAAGTGCTCAGTGCATTGGTTAGCCCAAAAGGCATGACTAACCACTCATATAGTCCTTCCTTTGTCTTGATGGAATTCTTCCATTCATCTCCTTCTCTGATATGAATCTAATGATATCCACTCTTCAGATCTATCTTTGAGAAATACACAGCTCTACTCAAACAGTCCATAATATCATCCATTCGTGGAAATAGAAAATTGTACTTGATTGTGATGTTGTTTATTGTTCTGGAATAGGTATTCGCACGACCATTATGTACAACACATCTGTCAAACTATCATGGTCTATGAAAACAACATATGACATACATCCATAGATATGATATCACATAGTACATCATCATGATATCCACCAATCTTGAACTTCACTAGGCATTGTTCATTGACCATGACCTTGTGGTCATCCTATAGCCAGGCAATCTAATATGGATGTGGGTGTTTTTGTATCTTGAGCTTCAACTTGGTCACCATCTCTTCTAACACCAACTTGTCAGTGCTTCCACTATCAATAATCACATCACAACACTGACCCTCACATTTGCCCCTAGTGTGAAACAGGCTCCTCCTTTGTTCAGGTTCATTCTCACCACTCAAAAAGACTCTTCTATTAATCAGTGTTTCTCCTCTTTTAGCATCTTTAGAATTTGATTATTTGGCATCTTCATCTACATGTGGAACTCTGGTCTAGCCTTCATTTCTCCTATTTTTTCTACCTTGGTGCTAAGGACATTCAAATGCCCTATGACCTTCTTCTCCATAGTGAAAACATGTTCCATGAAAGCCTCCTCTTCCACATCCTTGTCCTCTTCCTCTCTGATCTCTATTACTCTGATCCTAGAAGTGATTGGAATTATTTCCTCTCTGAATCTGGCTGCCACTGACCTCGTCGTTCTTTTTTGAATCTTTATTTTGGCCACCATATGACCGTCCACCAGATCTTCCATGACCACCTCTTCCATTTTGTCTACTTTCAAACTTCTTTTTGAACTTTTCCTCTACTTTTAGGGAAAACTTTTATGCCTCCTCAATACTGTTCATTTGAACTAGATTCAACTCCTCCTGAATGCTTTTCCTTAACCCATTAAGGTATTGGACAACTTTCTCCTTATTAGCTTCTGCATGGCTTGTTCTGATAAGGATTCGATAGAACTTCTCTGTATACTCCTGAATAGATCTTCTTGCTTGCTTCAAACTTTTCATTTTCTTTAGTAGGTCAAGCTCATAATCAAAAAGAATAAACTGTCACTTTAATTTATCCACCATCCAATCCCATCTTGTGATTTTGTCTTTCCCTTTTCTATTTCTCTCCAATTGAATCTCTTGCCACCAGATCTTCACATGATCTTTCAGTCTGGCCTTCATAAATTTGACCCTATCAGGATCCTCAACATCTTCATACTCAAAATATTCCTCACATTCATTGATCCAATTGATCAATTCTTCTGGGTTAAGATTTCCAGAAAATGTAGGAACCTCAATCATGAAAATGGCCTGAAAAAGTCTTTCTTTCTCCTAGTTCACAATTTCGACTTCTCCTTGATATTATTCTTCGGCTTCATCCTTGCTTTCATCTCTGACATTAAGATTCATTCCTTTGAAAATCTCTTCTTGCAATGCTTGCACTTGTGTCTACAACTCTCTACCCTTTGGTGTCATAGCACCAGCTCTTCTACCGCGTTCCCTTCGTGGAGGTATTTTTGTGATGCACGCTGAAACCCTAACCATGATCCTAGTGCAAACTGTCTCATAGTCAGTGATCTATTTACACACTTAAGAAGTTTTTCTCTGATACCACTTGATGTAGGTTGCTCCCCTTAATACCACAAATACATAACAGAAATAGAGAAACAACAACAATATGCAAGAATAAAAAATTGGCTTCTTATTATCTCCACAAATGTGGAATTACAAACTTTTAGAATTACAATATGTAAAGCCACATAGGCATTCCCTTACAATATTCTATAGGACAATGCCTCCAATTATTACCCAGATCTACTACCCAGAACTGCCTAAGACAACACTATGAGCCTTCTTTATATATACAATTTCCACCGCCTGAGAAGGTTCCAGAAATTTAGCCCTTACGACCGACTATACATAGAATTATTTTATTTTTCACAATTTTTACAATAGGGTCGGCTCAAAAGAAATACAAAATATGATTTTAGGTAACCCAACTTCTGAAGGCCATAACTTTCTAACTGTAGCTCTGTTTTTCTATTGTAACCACTTTCTAGAAATGCTATGATGAGATCTATAGTGCTTGACATGCACAAACACCAGTCAGCTAGGGGTCAATTGTGATCCAGAGCCTCTAAGGCCTCTGAAATTGACTTGAAATATTTCATACCCAAAAACCTCAATAACTTCACCAATACTGATGATGTGGCAGTGAAACTCAACTGTCAGGCTAAAATGACTAGGATGAACCTCCAATTTTGAAATCAAAACATTCAGAGATCATATGACCAACTTACTAAAAATAGTAAGTTTCTATAAATAGTTTCTCTGCACAAGATAGCCCTTATTAAAAAGAAAAAATAAATATTTTTGGGTGATGAAAGATTTCTCTTACACCCAGGATGCTCCTGCATCAGACATCCGGGGTAATTTGAGAAGTGACCCTGTCACGAGTCAGGTGTGTAGAGGAAAACCAAGATGGTTAAACTCCTCCTTTATCAGCCATGATGAATCTTCAATAGGTCATCCTTTCCACTTGACCAGATATTCTTCATATGTCCTATTCCTTGTGCTTCTACCAACATGACTGTCCAGTATGTCTTCAATCTCCTTGGTATCTAAACTACTTGCTGGAATACTCCACTGTGCCATTGTGATCTCATCTTAATTACCTCCTTCATGATACTCTGTCAAATCTAAAATGTTAAACACTGGTGAAATATTCAGCTCACTAGGAAATTCTACCTCATATGCATTTCCTGAATCATGCTTCTTCAGTATCTTACATGGCCCAAACTTCTTCATTTTCAACTTGTTATATGTACCAACTAGAAATCTTTCCTTTCGCAAATGAACCATGACTTCATCTCCAACCTAAAATTCCTTATGCCTCCTTTTCTCATATGCCTTCGACTTATACTGTGCATTCATTTTTGTAATGTTCTTCCTCACCTCCTCATGGATGTTCTTCAAGTGTTTTGCAAAATCCTTAGCTTCTACACTACTTATTTAACCTTTATCTATCTTTCTCAACTCAGATGCATTTCTGGGACTACTCCCATATACAATCTGGAATGGTGATTTACCAGTGCTCTTGTTGATAGAATTACTGTATGCAAATTATGCCTATGGTAAAATCAAATCTCATCCTATTGGCTTATCTCCAACCAAATATCTTAGCAAATTTCTCAAACTCCTATTCACCACCTCCATTTGTCCATTAGTCTATGGATGATGTGATGAATTGAACTTCAAATTTGTCTTTAACTTCTTCCACAATGTACGCCAAAAATATCCAACAAACTTAGTGTCCTAGTCTGAAACTATGGTTTTTGGCAAACCATGTAGTCTCACTACTCTAAAAAATAATTCTACTACATGAACAACATCATTAGTCTTCTTGTAGGGAATGAAATGTGCCATCTTTGAAAATCTATCCACCACCACAAAAATTGAATCATGTCCCCATCGAGTCCTCGGTAAACCAAGAACAAAGTCCATACTTATATCCTCCCAAGGCTTCTCTGGCATAGGTAATGGCTGATACAACCCTGTATTTTGCTTCACTCATTTTTTCATCTAACATACTCTGCAACTCTATACAGACTTCTTAACATCTTGCTGCAACTGTGGCCAATAATAATTCTCACTAACCAAAGCAATGGTTTTATCATGACCATAATGTCCAGCCAATCCTCTGCTATGCTTCTCCTTGATGAGATTATCTCTCATAGAACTTTGTGGAATGCACAACTCACTCTCTCTGAATAACATATCATCCTGGATGATGAAATCTAGCCATTTCAAATGGCTTTTATTCAACTTTCCTTGACTATTCAAATATTGCAAAGCATGATGATTAGTATACAAAACAAACTCCTTAGGAAGTAGATAATGTCTCCACTTCTTTAATGCCTAAACTATAGCATAAAATTCCTGATCATAAATAGAATACTTTCTCTTGGCATCATTTAACTTCTCACTGAAATAAGCAACATGCTTATCTTTTTGGCTCATAACAACTTCTATTGCAGTACCACTAGCATCACAATCTACTTGAAACACCTTATTAAAATCTAGAAGTGATAAAATAAGTTTTTTTGTAACTTTTTGTTTCAACAATTGAAAACTCTTTTCTACCCCATTAGTCCACTTAAACTCTTTTCTATCCCCTCTCATTATTTCAGTCAAGAGTCCACAAATATTGCTCAAATTTCTGATAAACTTTCTGTAAAAGCTAGCTAGACCATGAAAAGATCTTACCTCAGTAGCACCCCTTGGAGTAGGCCATTCAAGGATAGCCTATACCTTCTCTGTGTCCATTTTTAGAACTTCTACTGAAATTACAAATCCCAAATACACTAACTCTTTCTTCACAAAACTGCACTTCTTCAAATTAGTCAACAATTTCTCTTCTCTCAGCTTCTCAAATACCATACAAATATGCATCATATTCTCCTCTAATGTCTTACTAAAGATCAAAATATCATCTAGGTAAACAATGCTAAACTTACCCAGAAATTCTTTCAGAACCTCATTCATGAGCCACATGAAAGTGCTCGATGCATTGGTTAGCCCAAAAGGCATGACTAACCAGTCATACTGTCCTTCCTTTGTCTTGAAGGTAGTCTTCCATTCATCTCCTTCTCTAATTTGAATCTGATGATATCCACTCTTCATACCTATCTTTGAGAAATACACAACTCCACTCAAACAATCCATAATATCATGCATTTATGGCAATGGAAACCTCTACTTGATTGTGATCTTGTTTATTGCTCTACAATTTGTACACATCCTCCACTCTCCATTCTTCTTTGGTGCTAATACTGTTAGTATAGCACAGGGACTCAGACTCTCATAGATCAATCCTTTCTATAATAGTTCATGTACTTGTCTATTCAACTCTTCACTTTCTGCAAGTATCATTATGTGTGCTGCCTTATTTGGTAAACTTGCTCCTAGGATCAAGTCCATTTGATGACTGATCTTCCTGACTAGTGGCAATCCATTAGGCACATTATCAGATACAATATCCTTAAACTCATTCAACAAATCTGCACTTTCTATAGGAACATATTCTACTTCCTCTTTACTAGCTTTTGGAATTAAAGAAAAACATACATGGTCATGCCTCATACCATCTAGGAAATGTTTTCCATTAACAAAAGTTATTCTTGCACTACCACATACCTTTTCTTCTGTCTCATTCAATGGCTTTAGCTTATGTCACACTCCATCCTTTGTCAAGGAATAGGTATTCAGACAACCATCATGTACAACACATCTGTTAAACTTCCATGGTCTACCTAACAACATATGACATACATCCATAGATATGATATCACAGAATACCTCATCATGATATCCACCAATCTTGAACTTCACTAGGTATTGTTCATTGACCATGACCTTGTGGTCATTCTGTACCTAGGCAATCTGATTTGGATGTGGGTGTTTCTATCTCTTGAGCTTCAACTTTGTCACCATCTCTTCTGACACCAAATTGTCAGTGCTTCCACTATCAATTATCACATCACAATACTTACCTTCACATTTGCACCTAGTGTGAAACAGGCTCCTCATTTGTTCAGGTTCATTCTCACCACTCAAAAGGACTCTTCTATTAATCAGTGTTTCTCCTCTTTCAGCATCTTTATAATTTGATGATCTAACATCTTCATTTACATGTGCAACTTTGGCCTGGCCTTCATTTCTCCTATCTGTTCTACCCTGACACTGAGGATATTCAAATTTCCTATGACCTTCTTCTCCATAGTGAAAACATGTTCCACAGAAGCCTCCTCTTCTAGATCCTTTTCCTCTTCCTCTTCCTTTTTGATCTCTATTACTCTAATCCTATAAGCAATTAGAATTATTTTATCTCTGAATTTGGCTACTACTGGCCTCATCCTTCTTTTTTAGATCTTTATTTCGGCCACCATATGACCGTCCACTGGATCTTCCACCTCGACCTCTTCCTTTTTGTCTACTCTCAAACTTCTTGTTCAGCTTTTCCTCTACTTTTAGGGAAAACTTTTATGCCTCCTCAATACTGTTCATTCAAACTAGATTCAACTCCTCCTGAATGCTTGGCCTGAACCCATTAAGGTATCGGGCAACTTTCTCCTTATCAACTTCTGTATGGCCTGTTCTAACAAGGAGTCGATAGAACTCCTCTATATACTTCTGAATAAATCTTCCTTCTTGCTTCAAACTTTGCATTTTCTTTAGTAGGTCAAGCTCATAATCAACAGGAATAAACTGTCAGTTCAATTTATCCACCATCCGATCCCATCTTGTGATTTTATGTTTCCCTCTTCTATTTCGCTCCAATTGAATCTCTTACCACCAAATCTTCACATGACCTTTCAGTTTGGCTTTCACAAATTTGACCCTATCAGGATCCTCAACATCTTCATACTCAAAATATTCCTCACATTCATTGATCCAGTTGATCAATTCTTCTGGGTTAAGATTTCCAGAAAATGTAGGAACCTCAATCTTAGGTCTTTTCCCAATCTTGAAAATGGCCCGAAAAAGTCTTGCTTACTCCTAGTTCACAATTTTGACTTCTGCTTCTTGATATTCTTCTTTGGCTTCATCCTCACTTTCATCTCTGACATTAATATTCATTCCTTAGTGAATCTCTTCTTGCAATGCTCGCACTTGTCTCTGCAACTCTCTAACCTCAGGTGTCACAACACCAACTGTTTCGCCACGTTCCCTTCATGGAGGCATTTTCACGATGCGCGCTGAATCCCTAACCACGGTCCTAGTCCAAACTGCCTCACAGTCAGCTATCTATTTACACACTCAGGAACTCCTGCTCTGATACCACTTGATGAAGGGTCCTCCCCTTAATACCATAAATACATAACAGAAACAGAGAAACAACAACAATATGCAAGAACAAAAAATTGGCTTCTTATTATCTCACCCAAATGTGGAATTACAAACTTTTAGAATTACAATATGTAAAGCCACATGGGCATTCCCTTACAATATTTTATAGGATAAAACCTAGAATTATTACCTAGATCTACTACCTAGAACTGCCTAAGACAACACTACGGGCCTTCTTTATATAGGCAATGTCCACTGCTCGAGAAGGCTCCAGAAATTTAGCCCTTACGGCCGAATATACATAGAATTATTTTATTTTCACAATTTTTACAATAGGGTCAGCTCAAAAGAAATACAAAATATGATTTTAGGTAACCCAACTTCTAGAGGCCATAACTTTCTAACTGTAGCTCCATTTTTCTATTGTAACCACTTTTTGGAAATGCCATGATGAGATCTACAGTGGCTGACATGTGCAAGCGCTAGTCAGCTAGGGGTCAATCACGATCCAGAGCCTCTAAGGCCTTCAAAATTGACCTGAAAGATTTTGTACCCAAAAAACTCAATAACTTCACCAATACTGATGATGCAGCAATGAAACTCAACTGTCAAGCTAAAATGACTAGGATGAACCTCCAACTGTGAAATCAAAACATTCTGAGATCATATGACCAACTTACTAAAAATAGTAAGTTTCCATAAATAGTAGCTCTGCACAAGATAGCCTTTATTAAAAAGCAAACATAAATATTTTTGGGTGATGCAAGATTGCTCTTACACCCAGGTTGCTCCTGCATCATGTATCTATGTCTTCCTCATTTTCATTGTACTCATCATCCGAGTTAATCTCCTTTCTATCCTTTTTTTCAGGTTTTTTTATTTTGACAGCACTCAAAGGTCTCTTCTTAGAGGGGGATCCCTTTTTCAAAAAATTTTGTTCTTCTTCCTCACTATCTGGAGAGAGATTTCCCTTAGAGTTTCCCGAAGGGATGTAGTCTGGCCCTGAATCTTCGCTAATAGAATTTTTATCTACAATTTCCTTACCCATAATTTTGTGTTTGAGGTAATCAAAAAGAAAAAGTAACAAGCCTTCATGCAAGGAAGGGTTAGCTATGTTCTTCTCTCTAAAGCCATTAATATTCTCATTTATGGAGGAGTATAGATAAAATGGAATGGAAATATTTTTTCTGTGCCTAAAGTGATTCAACAAGACAAAATAGTAGGTGCAAATTCTATCAAACTTGCTGTCCAGAGTGATGTAAGAAATGAGCACCTTGAGAACAAACTGCCACTTCACCTTCAAACTCGCAGGCTGGAAGTAAATGCTTGTCTTGGTGATTGCCTTTTTCTCCTAGTCATCTCTCACAAACTCATTGACAACATTGTCTAAAATTTTATGGTCTCTGTAGAATTTTTTCCCAACTATGGGGATGCCAGTGACCTTTGAAATCACCTCCTCCATGACCGTAAAGGACTTTCCCTCTATCTCCACTATCCCTTCATTCCAGATTTTAACAAAGATATTAGTTATCTCCTTTCTATTACCATGGAGTCTTTCAATGAAGGTGGTGATTTCCCCTTTCTAAAAGGTATTCCATATTTTTGTTTGATTCTTCAACTTCTTGTAATTGTTCTTTGGCTCCCTTCTATGTCTGTCCCTTACCATGGCTATAGATTGGGCTCTAGTTTCTCTTTGGTTCCACAACGCCTTAGTGCTCTTCGTCTTTCTAGTAACCTTAATTTTTAACTTTCTAAAGAAATACATTTGGAGATAACTACTATTCTTGGGAAGAGACACCTAGAAAGCACACGGAGAGGACACATAGTAACTGATCTTACTATCCCTCTGTAGCTTGTCATTAGTGAAATTACTCCTCCAAAAAACCTCTTTGTTGTTATTATTATCTTCAATCATTACTTTGGTACTTTGGAGTCTGTCCACATCAAGAGAATCCTTCACTTCACTAGAGAAATCTTTGGCATGGAGCCAAATCATATTGGCATCCTTTCTACCAGCCAAAATGGTAGTCCAGTCAGTGACCTAGGTGGCATACCTTGACTAAAAGTGACCCGCGACAAGTTGACCATTTTTAATTAAGGAGTCAGTTTATGACCAGAGATGGATGACCCTTGTTTCAGGGGCCTTAGTGAACTGGAGAAACACCCAAACACCCACAAAGCCACCACATCCCACTTGATAAGGGATCCCGATGGCCACTCCTTTGATATTGGGCCAACCATACTAGATAAAACTAGCTCTCTTGTTCTTATGAAGAAAATTGTTAACCATAAAATCTTTGTAGATAACTACCAAATGAATTTGAGGAGAATTCCTCAAATAGATTCCCTCAGACATAGCCTTATGAGTAATAGCATCCTAATGAAAAAAGATGTAAGATCTGGGATAACTAATGACGTTCCTAGAGACTTGCTACTTAAGTGAGCTAAAGAGACCACAGGGGTTCCTTGAAGTGACAATCATTAATTACAAGGGTGATAGGCTACCTAGATGTTTTTCTAAGTCCCATCCATGATATTCTTACTAGCTTCTTCTTGCCTTATGTGACTTCCTCTCTTTCTCCCAGGGGTTTTAAGTTTAGCCCCAACATCGTCATTGTTTCTACTCCTGGTTGCTATAAGAGAGACCAATGAGGGGTCTCTACTTTTGGTTCTCTTCTTATTTTTAACCTTTGACCAGCCCTCCTTTACATCTTTGTATTTCACAAAGAGCTCCTACATCTTGGTGAGATTCCTACAAAAAAATGTGTCCAATAGTTCTTCCATTTGTAGAACCTTGTTATTTTCATGTGTCTCAAAGCATGGGTAAGATTCTTGAGATGGGAAGCCCTTAGATTTATCCCTACCTGGACTGGAGAAGCTATCATCCAATAGGTTTTCATGAGAATCCAAAATGATGGATATGAAAGTAGACCTTGGGCACGAGTCTCGACCTTCTGCCAAAACTTTTTCTTTAGTTTCTTCCATGTTGTCTTGCTGGATGTTGACTTCCAAGTCAATACCTTCTTGCAAGGGGAGCTCCTCTCTAAGTTTTTTTTCGTCTTGGCTAGTTAGCTCTTTGGTTTTATCCTATTGTCTTGACTCCCCTTCTACAGATAAGTTCTTATCTTCCTTAAATCGAGGGTCTTGGAAGTGGTCTCTAATTGATCATTTTTTTTCCACACTCTATGATTGTTGGCCTCTGTGCCATATAGAGAATTATTGTTCTCCCTAGTTGGGTTAGCTTTCTTTCCTAAAGAGATATTACTTGGTTTTTTATTTATTTTAATGATTTCTTTCTTTTCTTTCTCTAACTTCAGGAACACTAGGCACATTTTAGCTTTGTGTCCCACTTTCTTGTATAGGAAGCAAGAAAAAGGGATGCTTTCATAATCTAGCTTCTGCACATGTTTACCAAGTTTTGATTAGAGCACTATAATTTCTAGCTTGTCTTGACCCTCTTCCACTCCTATGCAGATTCTGGCATAGGTAAGGTGACTTCTAGCAGTGCTCATAGGGTCTATCAAGAGAAGGGAGTTGAAGGATTTTTTGATTCCATTGAAGACATCTTTAAACTAGAATTCCAGAGGAAGTTTTGGGAGTCTTACCCACACCGAGGCTTGGACAAAGAAAAAATCATTTGAGATCAAGCTTAGGAGTCCATTTTTGCAACACTAGGGTTGCCTTTCCTATAGACCAGGTACCAGCACAAAGGATTTTGTCTAAGTCCTCCTTACATGAAAACTCAAAGAACAAAAATTCCTTAGCCATAGCTTTGACAAAATCTTGGCCCTTTAAACCCCATTTCTTCTTACCAAAAATCCTTACAATATCTATGTTGGGTCTAGACCCCAAAAATTTACCAACAAGGGTGTGGTCCATCGAAGTTATATTGTGATCAAACAGTTCATCAGGGATCTTTATGACATATTTACCTTTCTCCTTGTCAGATAACTCCTTACTAGAAGGGAAACAAGACTTTCCTATTGGTTTAGCTCCAAAGAGAGTAGACCATCGGTGATTGATGGAATTTTTGATCTGATCACACCCATGGGTCTTCCCATCCTCCACCCCTCCTTCCTTACCTAGATCTTTCTACTTTTCCCATGGGGCCCCTTATTCTCTGGATCCTCAAGGTCCTGAATATCTCAGACGCCATCTCCAACAAAGCCTATGACCTACAACACTAGAATCCCCTCCATTTTTTAATTCAAAAAATCTCCCCCTCACTCACTCGCCATTTCTTCTATTGTTATTTTGTTTCTATTATTGGTTCTCTTTATTTAAATATGTTATGGGGATATAAGATTTTAAAATAATTGTAGCTAGGATTGAAGTTCGTATCATTCTCATGGTGACCCCATTTAATGTGATTAAGGATGTTTGTGATGACATTACTAAATAACATAAGAATGAGTGTCGTATGAAATTTTTTTATTATTCTTTCAAAGTCATATTTTCAACACCTGATGAGGCCTTCAAAGACTTATTTATGACATCAAGTGGATAAATTATAAAAGAGGGTCAATTTGGAGGCTGGAGGCATTAGAGAATAAAGGAACTTTCATCATCCCAAGTCAGCTTCTCGCTTTGAGCTGGTGTTCTACATGACAAGCATTTTTGACATATTTTCTTTTTTATTTTCTTTTTCTTCCTAATGCTAATAGATTTGAAAAATGCATATCTTGTGAACATTCAATTACTATAATTGATAGTAATGTTGAAGATTGATTATCTAATGGGGATGATGATGAAGACTGACCAAGATAAAAGGAATACATGATAGTAGAAAGGTTAGATCAGCTATTGTCTTGTCTTTCACGTCAAGTGATTGATTTCTAGTCTATATTATGTTTCCATATCATTTGGTATATGATATAAGTTGAATGAGTTAAGGAGAATAAGAAATGAGATGTTGTGAAGTTCAAAAATTTAAATGGGCAATTGATGTAGATTGGACAATGATTAGATTATGTTGATAAAAATATGTTTTACCTAACACATGATTATGATAAGATGGTAAAGCATAGTAATGAAGATTTGACACGTCAGCCAGTTAAACAGTCAGCCAATTAAACTCAAATATGCAGATTATCAAATACTCCTACAATCCCAATGGGTATAATCTAGCAATATGCAAACACTAAGGTGTTAAGGTCAAAAACCCTCTTCACTTTGAGTATGAATACTCAGGCGGGTGTACCTACTTCAACTCACAGTTTGATTGAGCCGTGAATTGTGAACTAGCTCCCTCACTACTTCATTGTTGCTTTCAAACTTAATTCAATAAGATGATAAAACTTTTATTATGGCCCAAATTATCCTGATGCACAACATTATTATCGAAATCATGAAAGCAACAATATGAAACAATGGTTTAACGATATTCATCGTTCTTCTTTTTAGAGTTGAACTCAAGGAAGGCTAACCTCATTCAATACTTCTATAAAGCATTACAATATATATCTATGAACTTGTCATAGAATGATTCAGATTAGATTCGTACAGATAAAGTAAAATGAAATCAATCGTTTATATCTTGGATGGAAAATAAATGCAAATGGAACCAAAACTAGTGCCTAATCCCCTTGGGTAATAGAGTCAACCCCACCCCTACATATGACTATTAATGTAAACATACTGTAATTCAAATGACATACCTAACATACCATCTTTTAAATTCCCACAACTGTCAACAATTTCATATATGGCTTATCAATTCCTAGAAATCTCCCCTAAGATTTTACTCTTTCCTTGAAAGAAACTTAAGTTTAACCCCTATATTCACCTTATAAATAATGTATCTAAAATGCGTTGCACTATAAATATATAAGAAAATTAAAACATTCCATACACAAAGACAACAAAATAGTAGTAACAAAGCTCCAGTATTTTGTATTAATAATCTGAATGTAGAGATACAGTGTCTTCTTCCTTAAAGGAAAATATATTTAGTATTTCAGAACCTCCTTCTTACAAAATATTTCCCAACCACCTTCTTGAATAATAACTAGCTATTTATACTAATCAACCATCTTGGAATCCTCAAAAGGATGCAACAAGCTTCGGATGGCTGATAAAATCTTGCACTAAAAGACAAAAGAGAGTACAAACAGAAAGATACTTGATAAAGATAGCAAGACACATTTCTTCAATCCTAAACAACCTCCACAGGTGGCACCTTTGTCTGTAGATATTTCAGAGCAGTTACCAAGTTTGTTATATGAATGATGACTGCCATTACAAGCTAATTTACATCATTCTTTATTTGAACACGCTCTCCCTCAAATTCTGGATCAGGTGCCAAGTGCAATCTATTCTTCTTCCTCTTCTATCAGCTGGATGACTGGTTTTTTCTTCTTCTTTGTTATTAGCTTCTCCCAAGCTGCCACATCATCATCAGATGGCAAGTTGTAACTCTGTAGCTCCTGTAGTAAGTTGACTTGCCGTTCCCATGTAGAATCAGTCACATTTTTAACTTCTACTATAAACTTAATACACTCACTTTCAACCTTGAATAGATTATCAATTATACTGTTAGTTCTCTCCACATCCAAAGCCTTATCATCTTTTAGGAAGGCGTCTTGCTTAATTACTAGCTAATCCATTGACAACTTGCAATCTTCCAACTTGACTACATTTCCATTGTCATCATATACCGGGAGAAAATATTTGTTGTAATCATTATCAAACATGGCCAACCTAGCCTTTACTTGGTTTTATTTTCCTTTAAAAAATTTTGAAACAGCACTTATTAGGCCAATCCTTTCAAACACATCAGTCACTATCTTTGGGATATTAGGCCTGTGTTCTTGTAAACTGTTAATAAACTCCTCCCAGACCAAATTCTATAGAGTGGCTCCAAGGTGGCTAAGTAGTCATTCACCTTTTGATTGATCTAATGTAATAGGCTGACTGACTTATGAAATGCATCCATCTCATCCTTTATTTTTTCTTTCCTGTACTGCACTATTTTGACTATAGTGTCTAGGGATGCATCTAATTCTGCCTTTTCCAAGTCTTCAGCAGGTCCCTCAAGTGCTTCCACATCTATCTGAATAGGTACCTCAACTTGCACAGGACGAGGAGGAATTATTTTTGAGGCTTCTTCAAGTTTGACCTTTACTTCTACCAGCTCGTCTTCCAATTGTTTGATCTTCATCATTTTAAAGTCTCTATCCTTAGCCACCATGCTTGAACTTTCAAACAATTTAGCATATCTATCTGACAACTGAGCTATCTTGGCTTCATTCAAATTAGCACAATGAGCTACTACCTTGGAGACTTCAAGGTCCATTGTATTTTGTACAGTCCAAATAATATTATTCCCCTCCATCTTATCCTCTATACTTAATAGAGATGGCTTTTGGGTTTTGGGGGCCATAGACCACATTGCAACAGCTTGGGACTTAGGGTCATAGCCACTTCCTCTTATCATGTCACCAATGTGAACCTCATATGACAGGCTACCCTCTGGTTGCTTTCTTAATTGATCTATGAGGAAAGCACAAGTCAGATCCCACCCTGGGGTTAACAACATTCCACTTGATTTGACCAATTCCCTGGCTTCATCCACTATTATAGGATCAAGGCTAGGATCATATGAAGCAAGAGCTCTCAACATTTCTTCACTTGGCTCCATACCTTCAGGCAGAGCTTTCCTCACCTCTTGCTGCTTGTTCCAAATGAGAAAACTCATGAACTCATCAGTCTTAACAAATTGGTCATCACTCAAGAATTCCTCCTGATAGACCTCTCTGATATCCTTTTCTAACCACAGGGACTTTTCTTTGTTTTCTTGCTCAGTGGCCATTTTCTTTCCTACTCTGATTGCTTTCCTCAATTGATGATGATATGCCCTATCACCTAGTACAAGAGCAGATGCTCTGTCGACTTTCTTTCTTTGTTTTTCCTACCTTGAAGGTTCACCTTCCTCAAGTCTCTGTTTCTTCAATGGTGGCTCTGAGACATCCTTTATTTCTGGTTGATCCTGAGTGAGATCAACAACTAGTGACCCCCCAACTGGTGGAGGACTATCTCCTTCTTGTGACTCATCAGTGAACTCTTCTTCGTCAGAAGATGAATAATCTCTCCTTTTCTTCTTCTCTGGCTTACTCTGATCAATCAAGCTTTCCAATTGATTTGCCAGGGTATCATATTTTTCTATCATCCCATCAATCTTCTTCAAATAAGGAAGATCAGGGAAAAAACCATGAAAAGGAATCTAAGATGCTTTCAATTGTTTGGAAAAATCTATTAAATCAAAGAATCTGCACCATCTCCTTTTAACCTCATCCTCATCTAAAATGTTTATGATTATATCTTCTTCATCTAAACCCTCATGCTCCTTGATCACACCAATGTTTAGGATGTAAGTCATCCTGGCAATCTTGATGAAGCCCTTAGGATCTATATGCCTACAAACACTAGTAACCATTTTGAATTGTTGTAGCCATGCACTAATTTGAGGAAAAGCCCTCTTTCCTATTAGGAAGTCACCTACCCTGAATTGCCTAGGTGTCAATGTAGCCTTCCTATGAGGGGCCAGAAGCTCTCTATCTCTAAACATCAATTGCCAAACAAATTCCAGACAAGCCACTCTTGGAGGCACATACTTTGGTAACAAATGTGGGGGTTGGGGACAACCATAAATCTTGATAATTGTAGAATTTTCTCCTAAGTAAAAGTCACCCCAATTGTGATTTCCATCCCACTTATCCACATACAGCAATTATCATTTGGAGAACTAGTGATTAAGCGATCTCCTATTCTCTTAATATCATGACCAACTGTTAACTTTCTTGGAGATCTAGCGAACAAAGGGTTTGCGCATTCACTTAATGTTATACTTAACCGCTTGATTGTCTGGAGAACTGGCGAATCCTTTTACTCTCTGATTCACTGAATCTTTCCTTAACCATCACTTTTATGATAGGATTCTAGATTGACCGTTGATCTTCACCAATCAACGGTGAATGCTAATTCTCTAAAAATCATGAACCTTAATCATTTAATTTTGAGACTCAGTGAACAAAGCATTCGCTGATTCTCCCAATACTCCATACCATTGAGAAATTTATTTCGAGAATAGGTGACTGAGACCTTAAAACTTATTATCCTATTGATTCTCTCATTCACCAGATCATTTTAGCCTTTACCTTTTTATTAAGAGAGCTGGCGACCACATGATTCGCTAAATCGCTAAGTCACTTAGCATGTCACCAATTCATTCTGAGAATAAGCGAACAGGAGAAAACTTATCTGCACTAAAATTATTGGATCAAACTATCAGAACCGCTAGATTTAGGGGATAACATTACAAGTATTCAGTCACTCATTCACCAAGTCAAACATGTAGGACCCACAGATACTTTGAGATTAAAACAGGGTTGTTGATCATGAAAACAATCCACGGCATTCACTGATTCTTTAGTTAACACAACTCTTGACCGCCAGATTCTGAGAATAAGCGAACACTATATTCGCTGAGTCACCAAATATTATCACAAGACTGCCAAAGACTACGAGAACTGGAGATAACCCTTATTCGCTAGTTCTCGGAAAGGAAAATAAAACTGCCAAAACACTTGGAGACTTAGCAACAAGGTGATCAAAAGCGTGGCTTTAATGCATTTGCCAATTTGCTGGATGTTTGGGATAACCGCTGGAAGATCTAGAGAACTGGTGACTGATATCAACACTAAACATGAATCTGAATCATTCGCTGAATCACCGAAAACTATAAGAAACTTGTTAAGACACTTTCTGATTCAGCAAACATTTGGGGCAAATAAGCACATGCACAAATAACATCTTAAGTGATTAAAGGTAACAACGAAAAAGAAATAAGAGGGCTACATAAAGTTTTAGATACGAATTTGAAACACTTTAAAGGGAAAGACCTAGGGTAATGGTTTTTCTGAACATGTCAACAACAATTTTCACGACACTTTACAAACCCTAGTCCAGGTAAAACATTCACATGGAGACTTAAACCAAAATTTGGACACAAACCTCGAAACTTTAAGAATACCCAACAGTGGCTCTATCTGAGGATGCTTGATTTTAAGATCATAGAAAGAAACCATGAATCTCTGGGAGGAAAACCACAAAACCTTAACCTAAAACAACAAACAAACACACAACAAAAGTAAACACACCTATACATATAATACAAGCCTACTGTGCATGGAAATAGATTTTCAACTGAAGAACAATTTCAGGAACTGTCCATGCACTGGCAATTCCTGCTCTTCACCATCCATACTTTTCAAAAAATATGAATCCTTACCATGGGTCTGGTGGACAATATTAGGCCCCATCCATAACGACTCAAATTTTCTATGTTTTCCCTTTTCTTCAGCTCTGGCATTCCATTGGAGAACCATATCACCAGGCTAGAATTTCCTCATCATTTCCCTCTTATCAAAGAGATATTTCATCTTTTTCTGAAGTTTAATATTTTTTTTTTGTCCTTCCCTCCTGGTCTCATCCAATTCAATCAGTTGAACCATCCTGTCCTGTAATGGGTCACTAATCTCCATATCTTCTTCTTGCATGAGCTTATGAACTAGAAGGAAATTATTAATCAGCAATCTTGACTTTGCACCATACACCATTTCAAAAGGGGACTTCCCTATGGCTCTCTTTTCAAAAATCCTATCAGCCCATAGTGCTAGTTTTAAATTTTCATGCCAACTTCTCTTATTTTTTTCCAGGGTCTTCTTCAAAATTTGCAAAATACTCTTGTTGCTGGATTCAACTTGTCCATTGGCCCGTGGATGATAAGGGCTTGAATAGGACAAAATAATTCCCATTTCAGAACAAAAATCAATGATTTCCTAAGATCTGAAGCTCATTGTGTTATCTACCACCAATTTGATGGGAACACCAAATCTAGTAATCAAATTGTTCATCAAGAACTCAATTACAATAGCGTTGGTTGCCCTTTTGGTTGGGATGGCTTCAATCCATTTAGTAAAATAGTCAGTAGCCACCAAGATGTGACTATGTCCACCACTAGACTTTTCAACAAATTCACCTATAAAATCCATCCCCCGCATTGCAAAAGGAGCTTCTGCAACTACAGGGTTCAATAATAATGCACCTGAAAATTTCAACTTTTTAGAAAACCTTTGACAAGGTTCACATTTTCTGACATACAAATGAGTGTCTCTGAATAGTACAGGCCAATAGTATCCTACCCTCAAGATTTTATGAGCTGTGGACCGAGTAGAATGATGTCCTCCACACATTCCAGAATGCATTTCATTCAACACTTTCTTTGATTGGTGTTTATCTAGACAAAAGAGTAAAATGCCATCATTGTCTTTCCAGTACAAATCACCTTGAATTAACACATACCTTTGAGCCTGCAATCTCAAACTCCTTTGATTATCAGTCAATTCAGGTGGACATCTAGCATTTTTAATAAAATAAATAACATCCTTGTACCAAGGTTGCATCTTGATACTAGTGATCATATCAACATCAACAGCAACATTATTTACCTACACAAGGTCCATGTTTTCCTTAGTCATTAACTTAGCAAGTCCCAATCCTCTTACCAACTTGGTAACATGAATTTCAAGGTCAAACTCTTAAATCCTGTTTATCCATTTACATCTCTTCCCTGTGACTTCACTCTGTACCAAGATATCCTTTACTGCAGCATGAGGTACATAAGCGTTCACCTTTGCACAGACTAAATATGGCCTGAAAGCCTTGACTGCCTTTACAAGTGCATAGGCTTGCTTCTCCATTAATTCATAATTTAACTCAGTAGAATGCAAAGACTTGCTGAAAAAGGCTACAGGGTGTTCATATCCTTCTTGATCCTTTTGTAAGAGAATAGCTGCAACAGTGTGAAAAGGTGCAAAAGAAAACGGAGAAAATGGCTTTAAATAATCAGGTGACACCAAGACCAGGGCTTCCTAAATTGCTTGTTTGATTTTATCAAAAGCTTGTTGAGCTTCATAACTCCATTCAAATTTGATTTCCTTCTTTAAGAACTTTACTATGGGTTTAACCAATTTTGCAAAGTTAGCAACAAACCTCCTTACAAAATTAATCTGTCCCAAGAATGACTGCACACCCTTTATGTTCTTTGGTGGGGGAACCTTTTTAATTGCTTCTACTCTTTCAGGATCAATCCTGACTCCCTCTTTTGACACTATATGTCCAAGTAGCTTCCCTTCTGTCACAGCAAATTGACACTTTTTAGGATTCAGGGAAACACCATATTCTAAAGCCTTAAGAATGATTTTTTCCAAATGGAAACAATGATCATCAGCTTTCTTGGAATAAGTAGTGAGATCATCTTGGTATACAACCATTAAAACATTAATCAACTCTTTAAAAGCAATATCCATTACTCTTTGGAAGGTTGCTCCAACATTCTTTAGACCAAAAGGCATGCGAACATATACATATGTTCCCCATGGGGTTGTAAAGGTTGTCTTGAATTTGCTCTGACTCTCTAACTAGCACTTGATTATACCCCAAGAAACCATCCATCATTGATAATAGTTCACATCCAGTCACCCTATGCAACATAGCCTCCATATTAGGCAACCCATAGTTATCCTTGAGTGAGGCAACATTCAGATTCCTAAAATCAACACAGAGCTGAATATCACCATTCTTTTTTCTTACTGGCACAAGGTTCGAAACCCAAGTTGAATGCCTAATTGGTTCAATGATACCAGCATCTCTCAATTTTGTCAACTCAATTTGCATCTTAGTGGCCAACAAAGGGTTAATGGGTCTCTGCTTTTGTCTAAAAGGCTTGGTGTCCTCCTTTAGAGGAATTTCATGTTGGAACAAATCAGCCCTATAAGCTTTGAGGTCATCATAAGACCAAGCAAACACATGCTTGTATCTTTTCAAAAGCCTTATCAAATTACCTCTGACCTCTCTACTCAATTTCTTGCCAATGTAAACTATTTGTGGGGAATTTTCAGATCCTAGGTTTATCTCTTCTAAGTCTTCCATTTTGGTATTAGACTTTTGGGACAAAAAACCATCATTTATTTTAAACATCCCTTCCAATTCCACTAACCCTTTAGGTATGTGGTTTGAGGGCAGTTGCACTATTTCATTTCCCATGATATATTCTTTTCCTTCAGCACACTGCTACATCTCATTGAAATCTATCTTCTGACCATCATATTGATCAAGGCCTTGAAGAAACTTAAGAATATCAAGGTCATCTTCAAAAACTTGCCGGTTGTATACATTATCAGGTACGATAGGCCTAGTTTTGGTTTCCAACATGGAAATACCAGAAAGAGTAATATCATTGTTTTTCAGGGCCACATTAGCAAGGAAATCTTCCATGATATTATTAGACCTTTCTACCCAAAGAAAATTGAAGGCTTCAAAAAATTCCAATCTATCCCACACGGCATGTTTGTACAACTTGAGTTTTTCATCCTTAGAAGCATATTTAGATCTCACTTGGGCCACAATCAACTAGGAATCACCATGGAATTTTAAAAATTTAATACCATGTTTTATGGCTATATCTAATCCCAGTATCAGAGCCTCATACTCAGCAGTGTTATTTGTACATTCAAAAGTTAACAAGAAGGAATACTTAAATGTAATACCTGATGGGGAAATGAATACAACACCAGCCCCTGATCCTTCCTTGGAGCATCCACCATCAAAGAACATTTGCCACAGGCCATTTTGTTGTAATAGCAGCTCATCTATAATTGGATCCATATTTTTCAGCTGAGGTATTGCTTCTTCAATTACAAAATTACTCATGTCAATATCTACAAAAAAATTCAGAGCCTCCGGAGCAACCATTTCCACCATCACTGAGGAACGGGGCTCCCTGTACAACTTCACCTCAGTCCCATTTATTGGAATAGTAGCATATGATAGATCCAATTCTAATTTTCCACCTACTACTACAGCCCACTATCTTGAAAATAACATGCCATAATGAGGTTTAGTGTCTACAACAACCACATCCATTTTGTATGTTGCCTCTGGGAATGCAGCAATTTTGACTTCAATTCAAACCAGGGTCCCTACAATAGGTACTGCCCTATTGTCCATTGCATAACATTGGCCATTAGAAGTGTCAACCTGCAATCCCAATTCTTTCATAACATGGTAGGGCATCACAGTTGTAGCAGCGCCAGAATCTATCATACAATTCTTTAATAAGAAATTATTCACAATCAAAGTAACATAGAAAGGGTTGATAGAGGAGGGTTCTTGTGTCACAATTGCCCCAACGCATACATCAGAGATGTCATGGATTGAAATAGGTTTCTCCATGGAATTCCCTTCCTTTTCTACAGCAAGCATAGCTCTCTGCTCATTTATAAGAGACAGGGCCGCTACCTTATGCTCCTCTATTTTAAGCATCTCGAGTAAAGGGATAGAGACCTTCATCTGGGACAAGGCATGTCTCATATCAAAAGTTGGGGGATTAGTACAAGAGCTAGAGTGATCCTTTGACTTACTAATTTTCTTCTTCACCTTGTCCATGATAACTTCATCCTTTTCCCTTTTCTCATTTACAAACCCTTGATCCTTCCTGTTTACAACATTGGGCTTTGGGGAATCCTTATCTTGAGAATTGTTCTTGACAAACACTGATCTGGGGACTCCTTGCTCATCACTAACCTTTCTGTTCCTAAAATTGTACTTGGATCTTGCTTGTGTTATGGCAGCCACAGTTAGGTTTCTAATTTCTTCTTCATTGGGCTTTCTCCATTGTTTTTCATCTGATATGGATTCTACCATATGAGTCTTATAATCATCATTATCACACTCTTCCTGATTAGATTGAGTGAAGATTTGTTGCTCATAATCAGAGAAAAGTTTTCTCTTATGATCAACATCCAGGAAAATATCTTCATCATCTGAAGACTTGATGTCCCCCATTAGTTCTATAGTAAACATGTTAATGGCAGGCTTTTTAGATTCTTCATAATCTCCTCCACATAAATCATTAGCCTCTTCTCCCAGGGCTTGAGCCACATCACACTGAAATGGTGAATGGGGCATATTACAGGCCATACACCAGGGGGTGCTTTCCACATTGTGTGTCATGTTTTTCCTTAAAGGGTCTGGTGTATCTCTTCCCTTTTGTGGTTCATTACTATCAGGAATAGGCCTCCCATCTTTCCAGCTTGTTTTGTAAGGCATATCTCTTAAGTTGGGGGCCTTGTCCTGCCTTTGATAAGGAGGTCTTGCATCTTGAAAGTTCCTACCACCTTTATCAAACCTTGCTGGGAATTATTTGTTAGCACCAAGCCCTTTATCCGTTCTATCCTCCTCTTTGGATGGCCTTACAAGTTGTGGCCTGGTTTCTTTCCACAGTCTACCTTCATCCCTTTTGTACATTTGGCCAGATGCCTTTCGGTTACTCTCAATATTTTTTGCCAACTTAAAATCATCCCTAAGGGTGCGGGGATTCTTATCTCTCAAAAGGTAAGACATCTTACCATCCATGGAATTGAAGTAAGTAGTCATGCAAACTGCATCATCTAGCCTCAATACTTGGAACAGTTTGTACATAGCCTTTTGGAATCGGCTATTGAACTCTGACATGCTTTCATTATAGTGTTTCTTGATATTATTGAACTCATTGAGCATGTAGCTAGATTTCACATGTTCTACATATTGTTCTTTAAAACTCTTGACAAATTCATCCCAAGATGCAATACTATTCTCAGGCAGACCTCTGTACCCATCCCTGACATCTTCAATTAATGATTGAACAAAAAGCTTCATTATGACATCTTCATGTTCAATTTCATAGTCATTGACATTGTCTATGAAAAACTTCAGATGCTCTTCACAGGTAATGACATTATTCCCAGTGAATAATGGGATCTTCTTTCTGATTTCATTAGGGATAGCATTTGGTTGACCAAGAATACCATCAAAAAATAGAGGCCTATATCTATCCAAATGAACTGGTCTTCTTTGGATATTTGGTTGGTTTGGAGGGGTAGCAACAAGTTGACAAGAAACATTTCCCACTATACCACTAGCTATCAAGGGAACTTGACTGGGAACCTGCCCAGGTAGATGTTGTCTCGGGTGAAGGGCTTGAGCATTTAGAAATAAGGTGTTGGGCTGACTGGATAGAATTGTTCCTGTGGTAATAGGAACAAAGCTGCTAGTAGATGTATTCATGTTCGCATGTAGGAAAGCAATTTTCCTCTTCATTTCATCAGCAACAGCCTCTAACTAAAGTTTCTCCAATTGCATAGCCAAATCCTCCCTTGCCTTTCTTGCCTTCTCTGAATCTATACTCGTTAGAGAAGGTATATTGGGAGTACCCTCTATTCTCTTGGGCTCATTAATAATTATACTCTCCACCTTTTGTTTTCCCTTATCAGGGATTTCTTTGGGAGTAATTTTGATCTCCTTTTTTCTTTGGATTTCAGAAGGATTCAATTGCCTTAGGACATGGCTTGTTCCTTCGAATTCATCTTGTTTTGGTCTAGTATCATGAGCCTGCTTCCTCAATTCTTCCATATCACCAAACAAATCTTTATCTAAACCTTGAACATTTTGGTTTAGATCATTGACTTAGGCTTCATTTCTCTTGGTTCTTTTGAGAAGTTCCTGCCTCTCTATTAGCAATTCACAGATTTGTTGTTCCCTCACTTTCTCCCTGTTTGCAATATCAGCAAGTTGTTCATGCTCTTTCTGTCTCAAAGCAATCACCTCTTCTCTCAACTTCTCAGAATCGTAAGAAGTAGTCTCGATATTAGAGGTTTCTTCTAGTTGTTCTAGGGTTTCCCTAGAAGGAAAATAACCTACTTCTGTGACCTCTGTGATCACTTCTTTCTGCAGATGGACAGTTGGCGTAACCCTTTTAACATGTTTGGGATCATCAGACGAGGAGGAAGTTTCATGAGGAAGTGGGACATGAGACCTTTCTCGAGGAGGGCCATGGGAACTGGCGCTATTCTGGCCTCTCCTAGACCATTGCTTCCTAGTTGGTGCTTGGAGCTCATCACCCATATTATCTTCTGGGTGATCCTTATAATGGGACTTAGTGTATCTTGGACGACTCATTGTACACAATGACAATCTTCACAAGATTTTGCCACTATGAGCACCTGGTAACATGAATTTTAGAGTCGCCACCCACTATACTTGGGAATCAAAATATTTTCTCTAGTCTACAAACATACAATAGACAGGATGTGCACTAACCTATTGCAAGTTATTCCAGTAGTCCCCAGTAGAGTCACCAATTTTGTTAGTACTCAAATATGCAGATTATCAAATACTCCTACAATCCCAATGGGTATAATCTAGCAATATACAAACACTAAGGTGTTAAGGTCAAAAACCCTCTTCACTTTGAGTATGAATACTCAGGCGGGTGTACCTACTTCAATTCACAGTTTTATTGAGCCATGAATTGTGAACTAGCTCCTTCACTGCTTCATCGTTGCTTTAAAACTTAATTCAATAAGATGATAAAACTTTGATTATGGCCCAAATTATCCTGATGCACAACATTATTATGGAAATCATGAAAGCAACAATATGAAACAATGGTTTAAGGATATTCATCCTTCTTCTTTTTAGAGTTGAACTTAAGGAAGACTAACCTCATTCAATACTTCTATAAAGCATTACAGTATATATCTATGAACTTGTTATAGAATGATTCAGATTAGATTCGTACAGATAAAGTAAAATGAAATCAATCATTTATATCTTGGATGGAAAATAAATGTAAATGGAAAAAAAACCAGTGCCTAATCCCCTTGGGTAATAGAGTCAACCCCACCCCTACATATGACTATTAATGCAAACATACTGTAATTCAAATGACATGCCTAACATACCATCTTTTAAATTCCCACAACTATCATCAAATTCATATATGGCTTATCAATTCCTAGAAATCTCCCCTAAGATTTTACTCTTTCCTTGAAAGAAACTTAAGTTTAACCCCTATATTCACCTTATGAATAATGTATCTAAAATGCGTTGCAATATAAATACATAAGAAAACTAAAACATTCCATACACAAAGACAACAAAATAGTAGTAACAGAGCTCTAGCATTTTGTATTAATAATCAGAATGCAGTGATAAAGTGTCTTCTTCCTTAAAGGAAAATAGATTTAGTATTTTAGAACCTCCTTCTTACAAAATATTTCCCAACCACCTTCTTGAATAATAACTGGCTATTTATACTAATCAACCATCTTGGAATCCTTGAAAGGATGCAACAAGCTTCGGATGGCTAATAAAATCTTGCACTAAAAGACAAAAGAGAGTACAAACAAAAGATAATTGATAAAGACAGCAAGACACATTTCTTCAATCCTAAACAACTTCCATAGGTGGCACCTTTGTCTGTAGATATTTCATAGCAGTTACCAAGTTTGTTATATGAATGATGGCCACCATTACAAGCTAATTTACATCATTCTTTGTTTGAACATGCTCTCCCTCAAATTTTGGATCAGGTGCCAGGTGCAATCTATTCTTCTTCCTCTTCTATCAGCTGGATGACTGGTTTTCTCTTCTTCTTTGTTATTAGCTTCTCCCAAGCTGCCACATCATCATCAGATGGCCAGTTGTAACTCTACAGCTCTTGTAGTAAGTTGACTTGCCATTCCCATGTAGAATCAGTCACATTTTTAACTTCTACTATAAACTTAATACAATCACTTTCAACCTTGAACAAATTATCAATTATACTATTAGTTCTCTCCACATCCAAAGCCTTATCATCTTTTAGGAAGGCATCTTGCTTAATTACTAACTGATCCATTGACAACTTCCAATCTTCCAACTTGACTACATTTCCATTGTCATCATATATCGGGGGCAAATATTTGTTGTAATATTTATCAAACATGGCCAACCTAGCCTTTACTTGGTTTGATTTTCCTTTAAAAAACTTTGAAACAACACTTATTAGGCCAATCCTTTCAAACACATCAGTCATTATCTTTGGGATATCAGGCCCGTGTTCTTGTAAACTATCAAGTTTATCAAATAATAAACTCCTCCCAGACCAAATACAATAGAGTGACTCCAAGGTGGCTAAATAGTCATTCACCTTTTGATTGGTCTGATCTAATAGGCTGACTGACTTATGAACTGCATCCATCTTATCCTTTATTTTGTCTTGCCTGTACTGCACTATTTTGACTATAGTGTCCACGGATGCATCTAATTTCACCTTTTCCAAGTCTTCAACAGGTCCCTCAGGTGCTTCCACATTTATCTAAATAGGTACCTCAACTTGCATAGGAGGAGGAGGAATTATTTTTGAGGCTTCTTCAAGTTTGACCTTTACTTCTGCTAGCTCGTCTTCCAATTGTTTGATCTTCATCATTTTAAAGTCTCTATCCTTAGCCACCATGCTTGAACTTTCAAACAATTTAGCATAACTATCTGACAACTGAGCGATCTTGGCTTCATTCAAATTAGCCCAATGAGTTACTACCTTGGAGACTTCAAGGTCCATTGTATTTTGCACAGACCAAATAATCTTATTCCCCTCCATCTTATCCTCTATACTTAATAGAGATGGCTTTTGGGTTTTGGGGGCCATAGACCACATTGCAACAGCTTGGGACTTAGGGTCATAGCCACTTCCTCTTATCATGTCACCAATGTGAACCTCATATGACAGGCTACCCTCTGGTTGCTTTCTTAATTGATCTATGAGGAAAGCAAAAGTCAGATCCCACCCTGGGGTTAACAACATTCCACTTGATTTGACCAATTCCCTGGCTTCATCCACTGTTATAGGATCAAGGCTAGGATCATATGAAGCAAGAGCTCTCAACGTTTCTTCACTTGGCTCCATACCTTCAGGCAGAGCTTTCCTCACCTCTTGCTGCTTGTTCCAAATGAGAAAACTCATGAACTCATCAGTCTTAACAAATTGGTCATCACTCAAGAATTCCTCCTGATAGACCTCTCTGATATCCTTTTCTAACCACAGGGACTTTTCTTTGTTTTCTTGCTCAGTGGCCATTTTCTTTCCTGCTCTGATTGCTTTCCTCAATTGATGATGATATGCCCTATCACCTAGTACAAGTGCAGATGCTCTATCAACTTCCTTTCTTTGTTTTTCCTACCTTGAAGGTTCACCTTCCTCAAGTCTCTATTTCTTCAATGGCGGCTCTGAGACATCCTTTATTTCTGGTTGATCCTGAGTGAGATCAACAACTGGTGACCCCCCAACTGGTGGAGGACTATCTCCTTCTTATGACTCATCAGTGAACTCTTCTTCATCAGAAGATGAATAATCTCTCCTTTTCTTCTTCTCTGGCTTACTCTGATCGATCAAGATTTCCAATTGATTCGCCAGGGTATCATATTTTTCTATCATCCCATCAATCTTCTTCAAATAAGGAAGATCAGGGAAAAAACCATGAAAAGAAATCTAAGATGCTTTCAATTGTTTGGACAAATCTATTAAATCAAAGAATCTGCACCATCTCCTTTTAACCTCATCCTCATCTAAAATGTTTCTGATTATATCCTCTTCATCTAAACCCTCATGCTCCTTGATCACACCAATGTTTGGGATGTAAGTCCTCCTGGAAATCTTGATGAAGCCCTCAGGATCTATATGCCTACAAACACCAGTAACCATTTTGAATTGTTGTAGCCATACACTAATTTGTGGAAAAGCCCTCTTTCCTATCAGAAAGTCACCTACCCTAAATTGCGTAGGTGTGAATGTACCCTTCTTGTGAGGGGCCATAAGCTCTCTATCTGTACACATCAATTGCCAAACAAATTCCAGACAAGCCACTCTTGGAGGCACATACTTTGGTAATAAATGTGGGGGTTGGGGACAACCATAAATCCTGATAATTATAGAATTTCTCCTAAGTAAAAGTCACCCCAATTGTGATTTCCATCCCACTTATCCACATACTACAATTATCATTTGGAGAACTAGTGATTAAGCCATCTCCTATTCTCTTAATATCATCACCAACTGTTAACTTTCTTGTAGATCTAGCGAACAAAGGGTTCGCGCATTCGCTTAATGTTATACTTAACCGCTTGATTGTCTGGAGAACTGGTGAACCCCTTTACTCTTTGATTTGCTGAATCTTTCCTTAACCATCACTTTTATGCTGGGATTCTAGATTGACCATTGATCTTCACCAATCAACAGCTATCGCTAATTCTCTAAAAATCATGAACCTTAATCATTTAATTCTGAGACTCAGCGAGAAAAGCATTCACTTATTCTCCCAATACTCCATACCATTGAGAAATTTATTTTGAGAATAGGTGACTGAGACCTTAAAACTTATTATCCTATTGATTCGCTCATTTGCCAGATCATTTTAGCCTTTACCTTTTTATTAAGAGAGTTGGCGACCACATGATTTGCTGAATCGCTAAGTCACTTAGCATGTCACCAATTCATTCTAAGAATAAGTGAGCATGAGAAAACTTATCTCCACTAAAATTGTTGGATTAAACTATTAGAACCACCAGATTTAGGGGATAACATTACAAGTATTCAGTCACTCATTTGCCAAGTCAAACATGTAGGACCCATAGATACTTTGAGATTAAAACAGGGTCGTTGATCATGAAAAAAATCCATGGCATTCACTGATTCTCCAGTTAACACAACTCTTGACCGCCAGATTCTGAGAATAAGAGAACACTATATTCACTGAGTCACCAAATATTATCACAAGACTACCAAAGACTGCGAGATATAGAGATAACCCTTATTCGCTAGTTCTCGGAAAGGTAAATAAAACCGCCGAAACACTTGGAGACTTAGCAACAAGGTGATCAAAAGTGTGGCTTTAATGCATTTGCCAATTCACTAGATGTTTGGGATAACCACTAAAAGATCTAGAGAACTAGCGACTAATATCAACACTAAACATGAATCTAACTCATTTGTTGAATCACCAAAAACTATAAGAAACTTGATAAGACACTTTCTGATTCAGCAAACATTTGGGGCAAATAAGCACATGCACAAATAACATCTTAAGTGATTAAAGGTAACAACGAAAAAGAAATAAGAGGGCTACATGAAGTTTTAGATATGAATTCAAAACACTTTAAAGGGAAAGACCTAGGGTAAGGGTTTTTCTGAACATGTCAACAACAATTTTCATGACACTTTACAAACCCTAGTCCAGGTAAAACATTCGCATGGAGGCTTAAACCAGAATTTGGGCACAAACCTCAAAACTTTAAGAATACCCAATAGTTACCAAGTAGAAAATGTCACTCAATAAAAGTAAAAGGTAAAAGGAAGTATGTCACGAGGTAAAGGAAAAGGAACTCAAGGCACCGAGTGAAGTTAACCAAAATATAGATGGAGGACACCCAGCTATTAATATGATTTAGAACAACATAGAGGGGGGTGGGGGGGTGAATCAAGTGTTCTCAGGTCTAGATGTACCAATTGAACATTCAAACACTTCAAAAAACTCAAATATAATCACCAACTCAACTTGGTCTCTAAGTAACATATATTAGAAAAACATATAACATGTAGTCCACTGTCCAGTAGTATTTAACTTGCAGAATATCAAAATATTTAAAAAAGTATGACACTAGGATTTATAGTGGAAATCCAATTGGGGAAAAACCACTTTGTAACATGTTACTGATATTTTCACTCTTCTGAAGTGAGCTCGGTGAAAAGCCAACCTTATTAAAAACACACTATTAGGTGTGACCATGTTCAAGGATTTCAATCACCCTGTTAGGAGTGGCCTAGTCCAAGGACTTGAGTACATTCCATTAGAATGCCACCTTGATTAAAGGATTTATCAATGATTGTTAGGTCAACCTTGATTAAAGGATTTTGACTGTTACAATGGTTAGAAAGTAGCAGTAGTTTTTGATCTATAAAATATACAACTCACTTTGCAGATATCAGATTCAATTCACAAATATATGTTGATTTATTGACTGAGTATCATTTCCATCTCCATCTTTGATCTACTCTGAATTTTCTTCAAGAAATCACAACTCTGATCTTAACCTTCAGCCTTTTTCTTAGACTTATTAGTCAATAACTTCAACATCACCATCATATTCTATAACCTCACCATTAGGTTTCCTTTATACCTCTCTATATAGGTAGATCTTTCTTTCACCTGTTAATCTCCATCGTAGATCTTAGGTTAGGTTAGATCCAATGGATTCTTCCAACATTTAAGTCCATACATCCTTCTAGAAACATCTTCAATCTCCTCATTGAAATCATAATAAAATGATTTACTATGCATTAAATTATCCATATAATTAATTAATAAAGTCAACACGATTTACATAACCCAAGAATTTAACTGTATTGGCTGGAAATCTGAATTCTTACTCCAAATGTAAATTGCTGATGCTTGGTCAATACCATGTTCATCTCCTCAGTCATCACTATGTAACTCGGTCATCTCTACAAAGTCTTCCTTGGCTAACACTATCTTGCTCGGTAATTTCATGTCGCTTGCTATAAACTGATGTTCGATCAACACTAGATTTACTTGGTATATATTGGCGCTCAGTTGACACTAACATCACTCAGCTTAAACTAGATTTCTTCACTTTTGCTTGGTTAAGCCTACTTCTTAGTCTTTCTTCTTACTTTGATAAACAATACATTATCTCATCATAGTTCCAAATAATCAAGTACTCATTGAAGTATCAAATAACTCAACCTTTCCTTAGGTGCTATTATTATCTCCCTTTCCTTAATCCTTTTCATCAACCAATAGATATAGTACTTTCTTAGATAGTAACTGCCTCACCAATTAAGGTTTGACATTAATGACAATACAATAATTATTTCAATTACAGTTTCTAACACCAGGAAGAAATAAATATTAAATACAATGATTGAAACAACATTGAATGATTAGCTATGATGAGATGGATGGTTAGGATGACAAGGAAAGCTAGTTAGAGAGATCTATGGATAGAAAAATTCATGATGATGATCTACAAACTAGATCTAAATGGTTAAAGTAGAAGGAACAAGTTTCAAGAAAAGCTCAAGTTCCTAGGTGAAAGAAAACATGTTATCAAGATCTAAATTAAAGGTTTAATGAATTGGATTGTTGAGATTGATTAGTCAAAAACATAATAGAGGAGATTAAGGTGAAAAACATATCTATATAAATGGTGGATTTGTATGAACAAGTAGTTGGTAAATTGAAGAAAGGAAGAGTCATCAACTTATGCAGTGAAGAAGGAACAAAGAGATTATGAGTAGGAAAAGAAGGATTTATGATGAATCTAATGAAAAGTGAAGAATTGAAATGAAGACAGAGAAGTGCCAAAAGGATCTCGTTATGCAAAGATAGTTGCAAGTTTATAGGTCAATATTGTTGCTTACTAGCATTTGTAACAGAGAAGTATCTTAATAGAGTGGACTTAATAGTCTTAAAGTAAAAATCCTTGCAAAAGGTAACATTCTAAAGAGTGTTTAAAGCCCTCAAATTAGGAATTCCTAATATGGTGAAGATCTTAACAGATCTGAGGTAAATACCTTGACCAGGTTAGACCTAACAATGTGTATTATAATCTTTAACCAGATTGGCTCTTAACCAGACTTATTTTAGAAGAGTATTTTCTTTGTGGTTGATAATTCCCACAGTGGTTTTTCCCAAAGATGGGTTTCCACATTAAATAATAGTGTTAAATGAAATATGTGAATGATTTACTAATTGTTAAAGTTTATTTACTATTGTCGGTAAATAGTGAAATGTGTTCTACTGAGCTATCATTGAGTTAATTAGGGAAAAGATTTATAGGTATTTGGAATCAGGGATTACTGATCCAACCCCCCCCCCCCCCCACCTCTCCATAATCCAACAATTGGTATTAGAGCTAAGTAATCCAAAGAGACAAGTTTAAAAGACTTGAGTAAAATATTTGAAGATGTATAGGAGAGAAGTGCCTAAGTTGAACAAGGAAAGTTCTCAACATGGAAAAGTAGGATGAGATTGTATCTATATGGGATTGGATAATATGGACTGAATAGTCTAGATAATGACTACACTCTACCACCTCCCATACCCATGATAGTTTATCAAATGAGAGATAAGAAAGAACACAACTTAGTTATGATAGAGATTGCTTCTTCTATGAGTGATGCTGATTTAAATGATGTTAATGACTATGTTAATTCAAGAGAGATTTGGGATAGGCTTACACTTATATATATAGGAGATAAGTAGGATCAAAAAGCTAAGGTTTATAGTCTCAAAGGAAATTATGATGAAATGAGAATGAAAGATGAAGAGAATATCACTCAGTATAGTTATAGAATCAAGGAAGTGGTTAGTGCCATCAAAGGTGCTAGTGGAACTTTGACCAATGAAGATGTGGTAAGTAAAATTCTGAGAACTCTCTTACAAATAAGTATTCTATTAGAGTATCTTCTATTCAGGAACTGAGATATATACCGAACAATGTTTTTACTCTTGAAGTCTTAATGTGTAAGCTGATTGTATTTGATCTTTAAAGTAATTATGATAATAGTCCACCGACCATTGAATCTACCTTCAAATCATATGTGAGTATTGGAACTTTAAGAAGAGAAAGAGAGAATCACATTAATTCATATGCAAATGAATATTATAGTATCCTTACTGAAGATGAAGAACACGATGTTGATCCCTAACTTTTTTTGTCAATTAGTGGTTTACACTTAGTCATCTTCTAGGCAATGTTGGTCAGTCATCAGTGCGACTGATCCATCATGTATATGTTGAGTTATGTATATTGTACATTTACCAAGCAATAGTTACTGTCGAGAAAGTCAAAGGTCACCAAGTACTTTAGTATTTGTTGAGCTAGCTTATAAGGCATTATGTAGATATATTAGTGTCGAGCACTAGGATATGAAGAACATTCAGTGTCGAGTGCTAGAGATATCAAATGCTGAGTAAGACAAATTTGACATAATTGTTTGTTATGGCACAAACTATTAAGTAAACCATTTTGGCCAAGATCTCTACATAATATTTATTATTTTTTGATGATGAAGGTCATTATACTTTAGAATTGTAATCATTGATCCCTATGTGATCAATGTAACCAATCAGAATTAGGGAATGGTTAAGTGACATAAAAAGACAATCTAGATCATTGATCTTAATTTATGAAGTTAATTTATTTTTTATATAAGATGAGATCTTAACCCTAAAATGTATTAAGGAGCATAGAAGAAGAGTATAAGTATGAACAAGATATCCTACATACAAAAAAAATAAAAAGTGTATTGATTATCAGAAACTAAGTTCAATGACCGAGTAGAGCAGTGAAGGATATAATAAAGATATATTTGATAAAGGAGATAAAATCTATATTGGAAGGAGAAGATCTTGTTGGAAGGTGATGTTTTGAGAGAACTATGGATCACTTGATGGTTGTCATTTATGGTAACACTTATTTTATAGTGATTGCATGAAGTGAGTGTAATTGTTGGAGACATAGTCATAGAAATGACTAAGCACATAATTGAATTTACAATATACCGCAATATTGTTTTGGTCAGCGAAGGTGATATATGATACATTATGGCTTGCAAAATTAGAGGAAGACATTTTTGAGATATGTATGACCTTCACTTAAGGTTGCACATGTTTTGGTATTGATATCAGTAATTTATAGTGTTACAAAGGCATGTGAAGATAAATGGATAGTAAAAAAGGGCATATGAACAGTCATGATGATTAAGGGAAGGCTAGATTGAATGGAGACATGATAATTCATATGTAGATAGTATATTCCCAACAATTTGGTAATATAAGATCACTGACTCAGTATTTATTATTTTCATATGTAATTATTATGTTTTGTCATGTACTTAAGAGTCGACTAGATGACAGAAGTAATATAAATAAAGAGTGTTATGTGGAACGGATATGTATGAGATATGGATGCAAATTTGGGATACCAGTAATGTTTGATAGAAGATACGAGATCAAAGATTGACAGAGCTATAACTAGAACTATCAAAGCATAGAAGATGCTTATATTTTTCACTCTTGAAGAACACTTTTGTTGTTGAATTATTGATTGTAAGAGTTGTAAGCTTAGTATACCTTTAATAGGTTTTTTGTATAGTCCTAATAGGGTTTCTATTCTCCTAACAAGGAAATGTACTATGTAATACTCAACTCCTAATAGGGCTAGATCTCCTAATAGGGATTCTATATTTTAGTGCATAGTTCTAGGTACCATCCCCACCAAGGTTTTCCCTTGGCCAGGGTTTCCTCAAAAACAAATAATGATGTTATGAGTTATATGTTATGTGTTTATATTATTTTTATTTTAGAATTCATATGGTTTATTTTTAATTGGTTTAAATTTAAGTTGTTTTAATACTAATTCGCCCCACCTCTTAGTATTAGTTAATCCTAAAAATTGGTATCAGAGCTATTGACCCTTGGAGAGAAAGCCTAACAACTTAAGAGAGATCAAAATAGATCAAAATAGATTCAAAAAATTTCAAGAGAATATTGAAGCAACACTTGATGACCTAGACAAAGAAAAGGTTGAGAATGGTGAATTGAAATTCAAGTTAAGAAGAGTAGAAGGTTTTATCAAGAAACTAAAGGAACAACTTGAAATTTTAAGTCAAAGACAATACCTTATGGAAAATATCAAGGAAGACTCAGACAATGATACATTAGGCCAAGTAAATAAGCTTGAGAAAGAAAAAGAGAAAATTAATCTGCTGATGGTTAAAGAAATGGAATGTGAAAAGGATGCAAGATACAAAGTTGAAGATACTATAAAGAAGAAAACATAGAGATAGGAAAGATGCAGATAGAGCTTGATCACTTCAAGGAAAAATGCCTGGAATTGGAGAAGTAAAATTAGATCATTAAAGGTGAACTCCCTCAATCCAAGTTACACATTGAGAAGTTACATATGAGAAGTGATAAAATTGATCAGCAAAGAGAGAGAGACATAAACCTAAAGGAGACATGACTGGAATTGGATACAATGAAAGAGAATGTTCTAAAACTCACGATGAATCACATGAAGTGAAGACTAAAGGTAGATCCACTTTTGAAGAACCTAAACATTAGATTAGACCTTTTAGAGGTAGATTGTTTACATGAAACAAACTTGGACTCACGAAAAGAGATTGTAGAGGTAAAGGTCCTTTCAAATAATTTATTAGTTATTGTTATAACTATAATACATATGGACACAACAAAGAAGAATGTAGAAAACCTTATCAGTTAGGAAGAATAAAGATTACATCAGAGAATAATCAATGAGTATCACATGATACAAATGCAATAACTTTGGGCATACTACAGGATATTGTAAGCTATAGGTTAATTAGGACAAAAGACCACCCACATGTTTCAAATGCAACAACTTAGGACATATAGAAAATTTTTGCAGGTATAATAGAATGAACAATAGAAGAGGACCACCATTTATGGTTATAAAGAAGAATATTGGTGAAAATGGTAAAAGTATTGGTGAATACATGGATGAATTCAAGAGTCTATTTAGAAAAATAGAAGATGAAGATGATGGAAAGATATGGAATGTAAAATATTTCAATAAGGCATTGGTTCAGGGAGAGACAATAGATACTATTGTGTCTTTGCAAGATGTTAACATTGCTACATATACCTAAAAGGTCGAGCATGGCCCTAGGGGGAGCATTGGATAGAGACAATAGATTATATCTAGGCCTTGATGATGTGGAATAAGCTCATGAAATCATAGATATGGTGTATACATACATCATGGAGTGTGTATATGTGATTGTAGCACTTGGAGATTCATATGCTATGAGCACGATATTTATGTTTGATTGGATACTATGCGAAGTTGAGATAACTATGATAAATGTGTTTACTCACCTTTTGATGGATAAAATACCTTGAAACATATCACTTCTTCACCATTTCATAAGCAACAACCAAGCAGAGCAGAGTTAAGAAGCACATCAGTCACTTAGCAACCACATTACATGATCGGTTGAAGTAGAAGTTTCAAAATTTAGCATATTCAAGGTATTGAGATCATATACTATATCAGAAGCTATGGATGCACTTTTCATATATGATCTTATTGATAGACCAAGGTATAAGTTTTAGAGGCACCCATTTAAATCTTGTTGGGATGATCTAGAAGGAAAAATTTTGCAAACCCCATATGGTTTGTTACAGGTTGAAGATATTAGGGCTCCCATTCATTGTAAGTATGAGACCATAGGGGATGTAGAGATCTATAGGGAGATAGATGAAATAATAGAATTTGATGAGAAAATGAAGGAAGATTTTAAACACTTGGAAGACTAATCAATCATTAAGATAACCCTCCTAAATGAGTTCTGCGAGACTGGATCATTCAAAATTATACTAAGCAGACTCCATGATCAATTTATCTGGATTGGAGAGAAGCTTATAAAGATATGAAGATATGCAGCAAGTTGATTCATGAAATAACTGGGTTAGACAACACTAGATCCCTCCTAGTGGTAGAGAAAAACATCAAGAAACAAGTATAAAACCTAACTCATTCCAAATTACACAAGAGAGTGATGAATGTGAATGACATATTTTAGAAAGATGTGAGGTTAATAGAAATACTACTAGGATATAAGTTATCTTTCTTCTACCCACTTTGAGAATAAGATCCTTTTTCTTTCCCTTTATTAGAATTTTTCTTACACTTTCTTGCAAGAGAAATAATTTCTTCATCTTGATCCTTCTTTGTTTGGTATCCTCAATGAGCACCTTCATGAATTTCCTCTTGAACAAAACCATCTTAAAGCCTTTGCCAATCAGATAGCCAATCTTTGTCGATAACACACTTGACAAAAACTTCCTAGAGCTTCAAAAATACATTCAAATCTATATGCATCAACTCATCTTCAATAATCATCACTCCAATAGTAGCTGAATCATCTCTCAATTATGTTAAGGGGTGACCCCACAATAGTGGGTTACACTTTTTTAGACATGCTAATTTTTGCTGAAATAACAGATTTTTAATAAAATGTGATTATTTAAGCCTTGAGAGATTCCATTTGAATGAATTTAATACAAATGCTTAGCTGAAAGCATCTTAGATTAAAAAAAACATTGATATAACATCTATACTCATCATTCATACCTACAATAGAGTCTCCTTCGCACCTATTAAAATGCTAACAAAAAATCACTTTGACTTTATCTTTTTGGCATATCAAATGAATCCATTTGAAAAACTTATCTATGTAGTAAGGTACTACTAGGAAAACTCTTTCGAATGATTATAATGTTAATATATATTAAGTTTATTATGACTTTGTATTTTTAGTTTTACTAAACATAGATATTTCACCATATGTCTACCTCTATGTTTGACACTTATGGAAAAATAGTAAATGAGAGAAAAAAAATTCTAAAAAATATCTATGAGCTAGGTATTGAAGTTCTCTTTCTATCTAAAAAAATAAAAATGAAATTGGACAAATACACAATAAGTTATAAGCTATGTAGTCAAGGTATGTCAAAATTACGGTTTAGTCAACTTCACACGTTAATAAAATATGAAATAATCAAGATAATGTCATCAAACCAATTTTATGCCCTCCATATGGACGTTAAAAAGCTAAATTCAAAATAATCACATTGACATATATTTTAGAAAAAAAGTTATGCTCTATGAAAATAATGTAACTCTTTGAAAATGACGTTTTCAGCAACATACCAGTTTTTGTGGGAGAAAGAAAAAACCAATCAAATCAATTAAATAATAAAAATAAAAAATATATTTAGAATCTAGACAAAAAATCCTAAAATACTCTAATTTACTTCATCTTGTGATTCCAAATGGTTTAATGAGAATATGCATTTGAATCTGATTTTTTTTTTCAAAATGTAGAGTTTAGTGTCTATTCAGGCAAAAATGTGTAACCCACTATTGTGGGTTCACCCTAAGTTGGACAAGTAAGAGGTCATACTCTCTCCTTTGGACATCTTGGTATTATACAATTTTTCCTTGAGCATTATCTTATGACTCTAGTATTTTCTCTGATAAAGTCTTTTGAGAGTATGCCACATCTTCTTGGTGGTGTCTTTCTTTGATAGATGAGGAAGTAAACATGATCTCTTACTCCATCAAGAATGATTCTCGGAGTCTTGGCCTCCTTGACTTCATGTGAATCCAAAGAAACAAGATCATTCATAGGTGGCATGTTACTAGCCTAATAGCATAGATCCACAATGTTTTCTCATTGAGAATATAATTCAAACCTTTCACTATAAGAACTTAGATACAACCTAAAGTTTTTCCTCATAATGAACACTAGTTTCCATAGCCACAAACGAAACTAGAGACAAAATACTATTTTATTTTTCTCAAAATCTACATAAAAAATCTTGGCTTTATATTTAGAGTTTAGAGCTCTGATACCATATTATTTTCTTATAACCTGGCTACAAATTACTTGTACAATAAATTCACAAAATAGAAAATCTATTTGATTTATAACATTCAATACTCTACATTAAATAAAAATAAATAATAACATAAGCAAAAAGAACAGAAGCCAAAATGAAAAAGATAATAACACAGATATATAGGTCGGGAAACCCCAATGTCAGGAAAATGTCCAAATGTTGGATCTTCCATTCAACCTAACAAACTTTCTCTTCTAGAAGACAATCAAGTTTACTTCAATAATTTTACATATATCTAGAGCCCAATTACTTTCCTTATCTTTCAAGAAAATAATCTTTCCTTATTTTCTTTGGATTTCAATCATTTTAAATAACTCTTGATTTTATGCAACCTCACAAACATAGAAATATCCTATTAAAGTATTAAAAAAAGGACCTTCTCAAAAAAATTGTTTCTTCTTTGAAAATACTCAAAAGGAAAAGAACCAACACCATACCTTCATAATCCTCATGAGACATATCTACAAGTTTCCTTAGCTTCCTACTGATGACTTGTACAATCCTTCTTGCTCTAACTAATTATGCATCCTAAGATTACACAAGTCAATGCTATTATTTCCATTAATTTTATTCAACTTGAACCTTGCATTTGAACATTTTCCTATTTATGCTATAGAATAAATACCAAATCCTAACATAGTTAGTTTGATACCACTTATTGTGTAAATAAAAGTGTAAACCCAAAATAAATAAAAAATATTACACAACCAATTAGTTGTAAAGAAATAACATAAAGAATAAAATAAAATTATAGAATATGGCATAAGATTCTGATTTATGTGGTAAAGATTTGACAAAACATTAAGGAAACATCAACATGACGAGGTATGTCATTCTCTTGCTTGGGAAAAATATTTACAATCCTCATTCTTGATTCTATTATAATTTGTCTTGCAATTCGCAATTCACACATTCTTTTAATCTACAATTAACAATCCAACACTCACTTTTCCTTCAAGGTGACATTGCTAAACATAGAAAAAACTAGCTTTATTACTTTCTTTGACATAGAAAAAATAATCTTTATTTTTTCAAAGAAATTCTCAATTTGCTTTCAAAGAGAAAAATATTTTCTTTCTAAAAGATGAGATAAGATTTTTATTTTTTATTTTTTTCTTATTTTCTTGTTTTATTATTTTATTATTTTATTATTTAGAGATTAATTGTTCTATTGTTGCTATAATCCAACCATTGTCCCCATATATGGATCTCAATATCAATATATAATTAGTTCCAGAGTTCTAGGAATATTGAAATTCAACACATGAATTTGGAGTCCTTGGCTTTTATCAAGTATGTCTTAAATTTTTTTTGAAATGACTTTGTTGTGAATATGGAATCATTTTTCTTCTATTTTTGTTTATGTTCTATTTTTCTATCATGAAGAAGTGCAATATAGAATGTCCATTTTGAGTTGGAGAAGCTTTATGTTCTTTGTCTATCTAGCAAACATGAAAGTACCTCTTTTGAGGTCGATCCTCTTAGCCCACTTCAATTTGTTTTTTTTTCTTTTGAAATATACATAGAAATTTTTTTTAAATATATAATAGTAAATCTGTTCTAAGAAGAGGGTGAGGTTTCCTAAATTGTTCTATATTAATATTCATGTGTGCTTAGAATTTGTTTCTAACAAAAAAAAAGGCCACAAACTTTATTATTAGTTGTTGATATTTTTCAATAATTATTCAATTGTTTTAATTATTAAAACAAGTAGAGAACATTGAGTAGAGAGAAAAATGGAAGACAAACAATAAAATATTTCAATTTATATTATTTATTAATAAATTATATAATATACAAGGGAAATTTTGAGTCTACTAGTTATGGAGGAGTGACTTGTGATCATAATAGTATGTTTGTCTCAGTTGTGTCCCTCTCTCGGCGTACACAAAATAACCACCATTTTGAGGATTAAGGAGTCTATCTTGATATAAAAATGGCCTAGGATTGAGGGATGTAGAAAATTTGGATTCAAAGTGACTCCCTTAACATAATTAATATTTTAAGAGGTAACACAACTCTGATATGGTCTATTAGAATGATTATTGAAGATTGTAAGGAAATGTTAAACATGTTTAAAGATAATAAAATTGTGCATGTTTTTCGAGAAGGCAATTTTATGGTGGATAGGTTAGCTAAATTGGGAGTTATATCCAAACAGATGGTGTTTTAGGATTATAATGATTATGTCCTAATAGAGATTCAGTTATTAATTTGTAATGATTTTGACATGTGATTCTATCTTCCTCATCTTGGAAATGATGGAAATTTGCATGCAACTAATTATATAGACTAGGGCCTCATTAATGCTAAACTGGTGTAAGTATGTGTTTTTTCTAAGCCTAGGATTTTATTTTTATATGCTTTTTCATAGATATTATAAGGTTAGTTTGTTGTATAAAAAATGGGGGAGATCACAATAGGTTGGAACTAGTAGCTTACTATAAGTGGACGAAGAAAGAGGTGGTTTGATTAGAAATCTACTAGAGGAATAAGAGCCTACATCTCAAAGATCCAAGGAGTGAGTATCCTAGTGACAAAAAGACTTTATTGAAAGATGGGATGAAGGTATTTTGAAATTTTATAGGATGGAATATGACATCAATGAAGAGTTAGTTTCAAATTTTATTCATATTATAATTAAAGGAAGACAATTTTATGATGAAAACAAGAGTGCTAGTGATGTTATGGATGTCTTTTTCCTTCTTGGAAAAAGAGATAAGGTGTCCAAGGATTATGATGAGGGTTATGATAGGGATTCTCTCAAGTCCCCATGGGTGGATGGTGCAGAGATAATCATGCAATACCTAACCCTTGATGGAAACCTAGCAATATGTTCAATTATCACTTTGTGATTCTGAATCACTTGGATTACAAAAATGGTGTTTAACTTCCTTACTCTTTACCTATATCTTTAAAGAATAATGTTTGGGCCCATGTAATAATCCCTTCTTCTCCTATGTTGCATGAAGGGATTATCCTTCTTATATTGGAATATGCTAGAAATTTGCAAATTCAAAGTTTTCCTAATCCTAAATCTAGTATCATGTTTTAAAATAATGTTAGGATTCATTATATGGTGAAGATGGATCATTAGATCAAGAGGACTTTGATTCAAATGGTGAAAATGTTTTCCATTTAAGTACTAGAAAATTCCCTCTTCCAGCTTCTCATCCCATAAAAGGATGATTATTTTGCATGTGTGTGATGATGATCATCACCTTCATGAAATTAAGATCAAATTAGTAACAACTCAAAGTAAATACAATACAAATCTAATTAAAATTGAAATGAAGATCTATAGCATCTCATGGTTCTCTAGAAAGATGTGGTAAGTGAAGCTCTCAGCTCAATCTCCACTAGTGACATTTCTAAAATGAGATTGTATGCTGCTATAATGCTTCTACAATGCTTATTCTAGCTCAAATTGATACAAAGATATGCAAATTTCTCTAAATGCTCTTAGAATGCTCTCCAATTGCCTATAATAACAATGCTTTGCAAATGAATCTCTAAGATGGGAATTGCTCTCAAAATGCCTCATACTTATAGTAAATTCCCAAGGGTAGGGGGTGGAGTGAAGTAATCATGATCAACCCTTGGTTGAGTCAAATACTTTGCTTTGTTCATAAATGGGGGGACAATTTAAATGCTTGTCTCAAAGCTTTGGACAAAAGGACAAGATTGAGTGGATGAGATTGAAAGATTAGAATGAGTGATTAAGATTCATCCTTTTTGAGTGATTTATATCTTTTTGTCCCCATTTTTCATTGGTTTCTCAACTTTGTTGAAAGATATTAGGAATTATTAAATTCAATTAATTAATTAAATTTAGCCATGTAAGGGAATAGGTTCATTTTGATTTTTTATTTATGTTCAACTATACAATTAATGGATTAAAATCAATTATGTATTTCTTTTCACCCCTTTAAGCTTTGATTTAATTATTTAACATCATTATTTGATTTTTCCTTTTCTTTAATTATTTTTGTCCAATTTGATTTAATAAATGATTATTTGAATGATTTGATATTTTTGATTGAATTAGTGCATTTTGATGATTATTGTAATTTTAAAAAGCACTTGCCCATTTTTTAGTGTCTACAAATGCCCCTCTTTGAATTGATGTGTGAAGAACATTGATTCAAAGATTCTTTTATTCCTGATCACTTTTAGGTCTTGATTCACTGATTCATTGATATGCCTCTGATATGAAAAAGATTTGATATGCTTCCTCTGATATGATATGCCTCTAATATGAAATTGATTTGATATGCCTTTGATATGATTGCAAAATTTTTTTGATGCCCACTGATTCTGATGATGTTTGATGCCAATGTATACTCTGATGCCCCCTCAAAAATAAAACATATTGATAGTTTGATTTGAAAAATTTGATTGATTTATTGATTGATCCAATATGTTTTCATTTCTGAAAAACCTTGATCATATGTTATGATTCAAGAATATGCCCCAGTTAATTTGATAGGTAAAAATAGGTCTAAGTCAAATTTCACCTCCAAAATTAGGTCAAAATAGCTTAAATAGGTTGAAAAACTTTGATTTGCTATTCATTTTCAACTTTTGACTTTGGTGATTTCTGTTCTGGTCTTGCAGTGATTTGCATAATGGTTGTCCCTATCAGAGAGATCGATTCGAGAGGTGTCAGCATTATGCGAGACCACCTGACTATAGACCTCCTATGAGTCATTTTGAACTTCCATTTTGCATTTATTGCTCCTTTTTCACATTTATTGAAATTTGTCCTTTGTATCATTGCTTTTGTTTTGCAAAATCACTCGTAGCATAGATTTAGTGTCGCTTAGCCTGTAAAATTGTTGCTTCTACTCTTCTTACCCACGCCTCCACATAGTAAACTATCGCCTTGAAATTTTTTGTTCTTGCCTGAGAGAAATTTGATGTCGCTTAGCATTAGGGTTTTAAGTCCTTTTTGCATATGTTTTTATGTGTATGAAACCCTGGATTTCCATTATCGCCTAGGCTCGATTCAATGTCACCTAGTAGGTTTTAATATCGCCTGACACCAGAATCATCGTGTGACACCAACAAATTGTTGTGTAACCTCTCTTCTATACTGCTCAAGGTGAAATGTCACCTACTATGATTAAAATGATGCCTGCAGAATTTTAAATTTTGATCAATTCCAATGATAAGATTAGGAATGTTGCATTTACACAAAACAATTGATAAGGATATCAGGATAGTGGTACCAATGAATGTGATTTGTCAATCTGATAGGATAGGTTTGGTAGGATAAATCAATCAATGTAAAAAATGATATGATGGATACTGCTTACTTCATTCTTAGAACACAAAGACACGAACAAATGGTACTGAGTGTGATTACTTGATACTTTTGATAGAACTAATTGACTTTAGATGATTCCTTGATATGGTATACTGATATGATTCCTTTGTTTTTCCAAACATGCACACTTTCCTATTCTGTACATTCAGACCATTACATCATGGGTCATTGATCTTGGTCAGACACTTACTGATGCTGAGTATTGTGTTATTGAGATATGTGGTCTAAGCTTTGTACTTGACCTCCCATGGTTTTAGTTGAACCTTGGTCTATTGACTATTGTGGTAGAGCGATGGCACTCCAACCATAATACCTTTCATCTACCCTTTGGAGAGATGCCTATCACACTAGAGGACATGTATATATTGGTGTACATTCCATGTAGAGGAGAGTTAGTTTACTATGATTCCACAATCTACCGACGAGTGTTCAGGGACAACACTATAGATTAAGATACCATCACTTGGCCATAGTTTGCTTTGTTTCCTACATTGCTAGTGGTACTTGGTGCCCTTATCAGTGCTTTACTTCTTCCTAACGACTGAGGTCATAGTTTTACAGTCGAATGGGGTAGGATTCTAGAGGATTTTCTTTCTCAGCCTCAATGCTTTGATTGGGATATGTTCTTACCTAGCTCTACCATGATTTACATGAGGTAGTCTACAAAGAGAGTGCTTCTTTGTCAGCTGGGGTGGTTATTCTATAGTTATGGGTATGGAAGAATCTTCCCATTACTAGGCCTATTTCTGCCAGGATTTGATAGTGTGGTTTTCCATATACCTTTCTATACAGCAGTATGGTTGTTCAACACCATCTAGGTCATCTTGAGTACTGGTGCTGATAGATAGATGATCTTGATCAGGTTCAATGGTGACCATACATTGGTTGTGAGAATTGGAGGGAGGATGATGATGAGCTTCCCTATATGTTTTCCCCTTGTTGGATGATTGGTTAGACTACTAATACTATTGAGCACTTTTTCTTTAGTCGTGTGTCTCGCCAATATGGTAGAGTACAAGATATGTCATAGGGTGTAGCTTTATGTGCTCAGGTATAGGTAGAGAGATTGATGTGGAGTCCTCTAATTGATTATCAGTTTGCATGTGATCATATTGCAGATGGGAGATTCTTCTAGCTATGGTAGATTCTAGGATGACACGTGAGTATCAAGATTGGTGGTCTCATAATAGGTTTCCTTGTTTCACTGGTGCTTCAGAGACTATCCCAGGATGGGATGAGAGAGGTAATGATGATGGTGGTGATGGTGGTGGAGGTGGTGGTGGTAGGAGATATTGGAGATGATGAGGACAAAGAGCTCCTTAGGTTATTGGTAGAGCATGGGTGAGAGGTGGTCATACGAGGGATAGAGATAGGGCTAGAGGACAAGATGAGGTAGCTGATGTACATCCTAGAGTAGTAGTGGATAGACATCAAAGAGCTCATAGACAGCAGAGACAATGACATGTAGATGTTGCTAGGAAGATTCATGGTGGATTGGATCCATTAGTATATTTATAGAGAGTGGCTTTAGCTCAACAGGATCAGGTTTCGGCATAGCAGGTGCCTCCAAAGTGGGTTCAAAAGCCACAAGATATGGGAAAGAGTTCACAGGTTGGTCCTACCACTGATGCCATAGCACGAGATGTACAGTCATTGAGGATAGAGATATCTACTATTGTAGGAAGATTAGACTAGGTTGCTACCTTGATGCAGTAGTTCATGTTAGCAATGGTTGAGAGATAGAGTGGAGTGAACACTTCTCAAGCTCCTCCCTCACATGATAGATATGATGGCAGAGGTCTAGATGGATCTGGTGTTGGGGATGGATCTGGTGCTGCTATGGGTCTTTGATTATTGATGATAGATTTATTCATTTTTTTATGTCCTTGTATCACATTTCATGTTGTTTTATTGATCATAACACTTTGATGTATCACTCTCATGACATTGTATCTTGATATATTGATGTATTGGATCTTTGATGTTGATGGACACATTTTATGATGATATGATGATATACTTCCTTTGTTCTCTAGATGAGTTGATTATGAGATTATCTTTTTATGCGGCTATATGATGTTTTATTATGCATTTACTTTGATTTATGCTATGGATGTAGTTATCTTATTTATGATATAAACAAATGAATGCCATGATGAATGAACTTTGGACATGTTTTTCTACTTTTCAATGTATGGATGCAAAGTGTTTTATGAAAATGCATATGAATGCCCCTATGTTTTTGGAATTTTCAATGTATGTACTTCTATCCTTAACTATATGTATGCAAATGATGTATGAGTAATGAAACTTTTTCTCTATTTTCTAATGTATGGATAATGCTTAATGATTAATGCTATGCATGAATGCAAGAGATAATTTCATTTTCTTTTTTTGTTAATTGATATCAAGAGTAAGACATTTTATTGAACCCCTCATTTCTTTAATATTTTGACTAACTGAGATTATAAGCATACCACCTTGTCCTTGGAAATTTAACTACAAACAAATGCACTTAAACTAACATGATAAATGCAATTAATGTAACATGATAATACAATGCAATGCAACTAAGTGTCACTAGCTTTTAGTAAAAAAATGCCATGGACATAAATTTTCATCATTGAGAATTTTGGGACCAAAAAGTAAGTACAACCATCACTGACCACATCATGATGATATGAATATCATTTTTTATGGCTTTTGGTAACCTCTTTTTGAAACTAGTACAACCCTCACTAGTTGGATGACCAAACTATGGGAGTATGAATACTGGTGTCAATGGATTCAATGTTGCAAGTGGATTTTTGTATTAAGATATGGAAGATCTAAATAGCCAAGGTATCTATTTGTGTAAACAAGCAAAGGTCAATCCTTCCTCTTATGTGATAGTCCTTGATGGTTCTTTGATGAACATGTCATTAGATGAACTCTCATAAGTTGATGAATCTTCCTTAAACAATCACTCGAAGGCAAGAAAATATCATGTCTCTATCATGGCCAATCTAGTCAAAACATCATCGATTAGCTCAAAAGGTATGATGAAAGTAAATTTAATAAATATTATCAAAAGAAAGCTTCAAGTGTTTTGCAATGTTTCATGATTTTCAAAAAGTATTTCCAAGCATTCTGATCTTTAAGGTGTTTGTCAATTTTTAATCCTGAATAATAAATTCAATGAAGGCTCAAGGTCAAGTTGTAGGATCAACATACTTGGGTATGAACAATGATATACATCAAAGGCTCAATAAACTTTCCACTCTTCTAAATCTCTGATAAGTCTCTCTTTGATGTGACTGATTGTAGCACTATTGAATCCATTTGGTACCAAATTTCCAATCCTTTCCTACTCCCAAGTGATAAATGTGACTGTGTGACAAACTTAGGGCTATAGGAAATACAACAATATGACTGAAAGGCTTTATTATGACTTATGCACAAATGATGGATGCAATGATAGTTTTACAAATGGGATGTTGGATATGCAATATGTACACATGCGACTTAGAAAGAAAGAATTAAGGGAACAAAAGGTGCTTGATTACCAAGTTTTCAACCTTTGGATTTTTTTTTTCTTCTTTTTCTTTTTCACTTTTTTTTTTGCTACCAAGATGCGTATTGCTAGGGTTTCACCAAGGCACTTTCTCTTTTTTTCTCTCTTTTTGTATTTTTTTTTTTTTTGTATTTTTGTATTTTTTTTCTGTATTTTCAAGATATCTTTGTCTATGGACAATAAATATGATGCTCCTCATTTGATACTCTTTATACTCTTTCAGCTACCTCATGTGTAGAACCTCTTTAGATGAATGCTATTGATAGGCTCTTGGAGTTCTTCTCCTTCACAATCTGCTAACTTATAAGTTCCCATTCCAAATGAAGAAACAATGATGAATGGACCAAGCCAATTTGCCTCCCATTTTCCTTTCTTCTCTCTTTCAACTTGATTCTTTAGGTTTTCTCATAACACTAAGTCTCCTACTTGAAAGACTCTTGGTTTCATATGCTTATTGTAGTTCCTTGATATTCTATTTGATACACTTGCAAGTGTTCATAGGCTTGAGTTTGGTGTTCTTCTAACAATTCCAATTGTTGAAGGTGGGCAACTTTGTAATCCTCATCTATTATTAGGCCTTACAATGATACTCTTAAAGATGGGATTTCAACCTCCAAAGGTAGAATAGCTTTAGCTCCATAGACTAGAGAAAATGATGTAGCTCCCATAGGTGTTCTAATGCTTGTTCTATAGGCCCATAATGCTGGATTAATTTGCACATGCCAATCTCTTCCTAATTTATTTACCGATCTTTTCAAAATTTTGAGGATGTTCTTATTTGTAGCTTTAGCTTGTTCATTTCCTTGAGGATAGTAAATGGATGAAGAATGATGAGTGATATGAAATGTAGCACAAAGTTCATCCACATCTTTGTTTTTGAATTTCTTTCCATTATCTATTATTATGGCATGAGGAATGCCATATCTACAAATGATGTGATTCAAGATGAACATGGAAATTTGTTTACCCGTGGCCATAATCAAAGGAACCACTTCTACCCACTTAGTGAAATACTCTGTTGTAGTTATGATTTACTTGTGCCCATTTGAAGAAGGTGGATAGATTACCCCAATCAAGTCAAATCTATTGGGTACAATTATCTAAAGGAGATTCATGGATACAATTGTCTAAAGGAGATTGGTGGATACAATTGTCTAATTGTGTGTTGTCTTTGACGTGTCACAAATGTCATAAAAATTATCATTCTTAGTGTCTACTGAGCTCAGTCGGTCAACAAAGTATTTATGTGTGTCTATGGAGCTCAGTCGGTCAACAAGGTGGTTTTCAATGTCTACCAAGATCTCTCAGTTGTTGAAGGAAAGTTAGTGTTTACCGAGTTCACTCGGTCTCCAAAGGATGTTGTAGAATTCACAGTGGTAACCGAGTTCACTTGGTCACTAAAGGAAATCTCTTCAGGATTAATATTTACTGAGCAAGGTTGGCCCAATAAAGGATTTTGTTAAATAAAGTTTGTTTATTCCAGCTGACTGTTTTAATGAGTGTTAATGATTATTAGTGTCGACTTGACAATCTGAATGGTCAATCCAAATGGTATATATACAAGGTCAAGTTGAGATTTCAAGATGTATATGTGTGAAAAGAATAATATGTAAGTGTAAAATTTTGTGAGCGAACATGAAAATCATTTTGAAGGAAGGTGTGTACAAATTTTGAAGGATGGCTAGATACCCTTGAGGAGCAGAGAAGATTTATTTGATCATGAAGGATCTACTAAAGTAGAACAGAGATCTATGATCAGCAATTCAGTTGCATCATTATTCAGGTCATTTCATTGTTACTTTCTTAACATTGTAGCAGTGACTTCAAATCTCTTAACCGAGTTGGTTTAACGGCCATTTTGTAAATCCTCTAATAAGGTGATAGTTCTATTGAATTTTTTCAGGACCTCTTACAAGGCCACTCCTAATAGGGTGATTAAATCCACTAACAAGGTCACACCTAACAGTGTGTTTTGTAACCTTTTACCAAGTTGGCTCCTAACAGGGCATCACTTCAGAAGAGTGAAAAATAGTAACTAGTTACATTGGTGGTTTTTCCCATATTGGGTTTCCACGTTAAATCTGGTGTCTCTTGTGTTCATGTTATTTTCTTTATGGATGCATATTAATCACTGATGAATGCTTAAATTAATGCTCACTACAATAACCGAGTTTCAACATTTCTCTGTGTGTTTACTGAGTGACAACAGTAAATGAATTAATAAGACATCTAAGGGATCTATGGTAATATTTTTGTGGTTAAATAATTCACCCCCCCCCCCCCCCCCTCTCAGTTACTCCATCTATATTTCCAACAATTGGTATCAGAGCATTTGGTGCTTGTAGGAAGGGTTTCAAGGACCTAAGCTAAAGATCAGGATGTCTTACAAGAGAGAAATTCCAAGGCTTAATAGAGATAACTTTTCAGAATGGCAAGGTCTCGTGAGACTTCCTCTGGCTTCCATTGGTGATTCAGGATGCAAATATCTTGATCAAGAATATACAGTTCCTACCAACACATTAACTATTGAAGACATTGTAGAGAAAAAGAACCATAACACCATGATGATAGACATTGCATCAACTCTTAGCTATGAAGAATTTGATGAGATCAAAGACTGTACAACTACTTATGCAATGTGGAACAAGCTGAAGAAAATTTATGGTGGTGATGACAATGTGAAGAGAGCCAAAGCAGAAAGCCTAAAAGGATAGTTTGATCGGATGAAAATGAGAGAAGATGAAAATATTGCAAAATATGTTGAAAGGATCAAGGCAAGTGTTAGTGCAATCAGAGCTTCTAGAGGAACAATTGATGATGAAATGGTTATAAGTAAGGTTCTTAGAAAATTACTCCCTATCTATGCAATAAGAGTATCTGCTATTCAAGAAAGAAGATGTGAAGCAAATCACAATATAACTTTGGGTGCCATAGTGGGATGATTGACAGCCTTTGAATTGGATAACTATGACAACTATGTTCCAACTTCTAAAAATATTGAATCAGCATTTGAGGCCAAACTTTCACTTAAGAAGGAAAAGAAAATCTAGTCAGAAAGTGAAGAAGAATCAGAGGAAAGTTCTGATAGTGATCTTGAAGTTATTGAAGCATTACTTGCAAAGAAATATTCTAGACGTAAAGGTAAATACAAAGGTAAAAATCGCTTAATCTATTTTTCATTTGAAGAAATTGGTCATATTGTAGCTAGGTTCCCAAACAAGAAAAGAAAGGATGAGAAGAAAGGTCAAAAGTACAATAACAAGAAGAATTTCAAATTATTCAAGGATAAAGGTAAGAAAACATGTTTTTTGGCTAAGGATTCTGATGATAGTGAAGAAAAAATTGTCTTCATTGCTGTAAAAAATGAATTTGATGAAGATGAGATGGCACTTATCTCTCATATAAGCAAAAATGATACATGGATCATAGATAGTGGATGTTCACATCATATGACTAGTGACAAAACAAAGTTTCAAAATTTTTAAGACTATGATGGTGGTAGTGTAAGGTTTGGAAACAATGAACCTTGTTGTATAAAAGGAACAAGATGAATTTCATTAACCAAAGAACTTATATGTGATAATCTCTTGAGTGTAGCACAACTAATCAACATTGGATTCAAAGTTTAATTCATGCATGGCAAAGCAAGACTACTAGATGACAAGGGAAAACTGATTGGATCAGGAAAACAAACCAAAGGTAACCTATTTTATCTTGATCTTAGTGAATGCTCATGTTTTGTTGCTCAAATTGAAGAAAGTTGGTTATGGCACAAAAGGTTATGTCATGTAAATTTTGATAATATGGTGAAAATAAGCAAATTCAAGAAAGTAAGAGGTATTCCTACTTTGAAGAAACCTTATGTTGGTCTATGCAAGAATTGTCAGATTGGTAAAATGGGAAAGACAAGTTTTAAAAGTAAAAACTATCAATCTGAAGATATTTTGGAAATTGTGCATATAGATTTGTGTAGACCTATTGGAACTAAAAGCTATACTAGAGAAAAATTCTTTATTCTCTTTATTGATGATTACTCTAGAATGATGACTATTATGTATTTCAGAGAAAATTCAGAAGCATTTGAGAAGTTCAAATGGTATTTGGAAAGAATAGAAAAGGAAATAGGGAAAAGAATGAAGTGTTTGAGATCAGAAAAAGGTGGTGAATTCATCTCTCATGAATTCAATAATGTTTTCATTGAAAGAGGAATCAAAAGACAAGTATCAGCCCTAGGAACTCCTGAGCAGAATGGAATAGCTGAAAGGAGGAACAGATCTATCTTGGATTGTGCAAGGACTCTAATGATTGAAAAGAACATTGCTATGAAATACTGGAAGGAAGCTATCAGCACTGCAGTTCATACCTTAAACCGAGTACAGTTGAGGAAAGATGCATTCAAAACTCCATATGAGTTATGGTATGGCTATAAACCCAATGTAAGTTACCTGAAAGTATTTGGTAGTAAGTGTTACATCTTAAAAGAATCTAGAAAAGGAAAATTTGATGTAAAAAGTGATGAAGGAATATTTTTGGGATATTCTTGCAAAAGTAAGGCATATAAATGTTTGAATTTGTCTACTCACAAAATCATAGAAAGTGCACATGTGAGAGTTGATGCGTTTGCAGAAAACACTGAAGAAGAAAGCAAAAAGGAACCAGAGGATTACAGAAGATTTGTCTACATTGAACCTGATACATTGCCAGACACATCTGTCAATAAGGAGACTGCATCTACCAAGCCTAGTATAGTAACCAAGTCACAAGAAGAAGTTCAAACCGAGTCACAAGAACAATTTCAAATTGATTCACAAGGAATTAAGTCTCAGTCTGAAGCTACTGAGAAAATATCTATCGAGCCCGAACAACCTAAACCTGAAGATGAAACTCAAGAAGATGACAATGTAACTCATTTAAGAACGAAGGAACTTGTATTAGCCAAGTATGTCAGTAGGCATCATACATCAGATTAGATTATTGGAAATAAATCAGATGGTACTATGACAAGAAGTAAACTAAAAGGTACATGTTTACTTTTTGATTTTGAACCTAGAAATGTCAAAGATGCATTGGAAAATGAAAGTTGGATTGAGGATATGAATGAAGAAATAGAACAAATAGAGAAGAAAAAAACATGGACTCTTGTACCTAGGCCTAAAGATAAAAATGTAATTGGAACAAAATGGGTATTCAAAAATAAGCTGAATGAAGATGGTCAAGTATTAAGAAACAAAGCTAGATTGGTGTGTAAAGGATATTCTCAAGAAGAAGGCATAGATTATGGTGAGACTTTTGCTCCTATTGCAAGATTAGAAGGTGAAAGGACTCTCCTTGCATATGCAGCACATAAAAGATTTAAGGTATATCGGATGGATATAAAATCTACATTTCTCAATGGTATTCTTGATGAAGAAGTCTACATTGAGCAACCTAAAGGTTTTATTGATCCAGACAAAAGGGATACGGGCTGCAAGCTACACAAAGCATTGTATGGTCTGAAATAAGCCCCTAGAGCATGGTATGAAAGATTACAGAAATACCTTGTTTAGATTAGTTTCAAAAGAGCTAATGATAATATTAATTTGTACATCAAAGAAGGACCAGATAAAAAAATTGTGTTGGCAGAAATATTTGTGGATGATACTGTGTTTATAGGGAATGATGATCAATGCAAAGAATTTTCAGAGCAAATGAACAAAGAATTTGAAATGTCTATGTTTGGTCAGATAAAGATCTTTGTTGGTCTTCAGATTTAGCAGAACAAGAATGGTATCTACATTACACAATCTAAATACATCAAGGAAATACTTAAGAAGTTTGGTATGGAAGATTCAAAACTAGTTGGTACACCCATGTGTACTAGATTGAAGCTTACCAAAGATGATGATTCAAAAGAAGTAGATTAGACCTTATATAGATCAATGATTGGAAAATTATAATATGTAGTGCATAAAAGGCTTGATATTGCCTTAGCAATTGGTATAGTAGCAAGATTCTCAGCAAAACCTAGAGAAAATCATATGATGGCAACCAAAAGAATCTTGAGGTACTTAAGAGGAACTGAAGATTATGGCTTGTGGTATAAATTTGGAGGCAATTTGGACTTAAAAGTGTTTACTGATGCTGATTGGGTAGGAAACATTGATGATAGAAAAAGTACAAGTGGTGGAGCATTATTTCTTGGCAAAAAGTTAGTATCTTGGACCAGTAAAAAGAAAAATTGTACATCCCAATCCACAGCCGAAGTAGAATATGTTGCTGCAGTGGTAAACTACTCTAATATTGTTTGGTTTAAATAATTATTGGAAGGCATGAAGGTTGAGATCAAAGAACCAGTTGTTATGTTTTGTGATAATACAAGTGCAATAAATATTTCAAAGAATCTAGTAATGCATTCCAAAACCAAGCACATTGCTATAAAATATCACTTTGTCAGAGAACTGGTGTAGGACAAGGAAATCAAATTGGAATATGTTCACACAAAAGAATAGATTGCAGATATATTCACCAAGCCACTACTTAAGGATGCATTCTTGTATCTAAGAGGTAAGTTAGGGGTCATTCCCCTATCTGAAGCTCACTAAATAAAGTTTTAGTGATGCATCAACTAGAGCATGTTGAAGATCAGTCAGTTGATGTAGCATAGTCAAGGAATCATTTCATATGAATCAGTACTTAAGGTACATTGGTATTCACTGGAAGTATGTGAGTTGTCTTTGGCATGTGTTGTCAAAGAGGGAGAGTTTGTTGTCATTTAAAGAAATTTCTAAGAAGGAGAATTTGAGAAGTTAAGAGGGAGATTTTTTAGTCAGAGAAAGAAGTTTTCTAATAGAGGAAAATGGGAATCAGAATAAAGCTAAGGATATGTTCCTTATTCTATGTTTTCTAAGAAATTTCATTGTGCTATGACATGTTGTGTTGCCATCAATGCCAAAGAGGGAGATTGTTGGGTATAATTGTCTGAAGGAGATTGGTGGATACAATTGTCTAATTGTGTGTTGTCTTTGATGTCACACAAATGTCATAACAATTATCATTCTTAGTGTCTACCGAACTTAGTCGGTCAGCAAAGCAATTCTGTGTGTCTACTGAGCTCAGCCTGTCAGCAAAGTGGTTTTTAGTGTCTACCGAGATCTCTCGATTGTCGAAGGAAAGTTAGTGTTTACTGAGTTCACTCGGTCTCCAAAGGATGTTTTAGAATTCATAGTGGTAACCAATTTCACTCGGTCACTGAAGGAAATCTCTTTAGGATTAATATTTACTGAGAAAGGTTGACCCAATAAAGGATTTTGTTAAATAAAGTTTGTTTATTCCAGTTGACTATTGTAATGAGTGTTAATGATTATTAGTGCCAACTTGACAATCTAAATGGTCAATCCAAATGGTATATATACAAGTTCAAGTTGAGATTTCAAGATGTATATGTGTGAAAAGAATAATATTTAAGTGTAAAAGTTTGTGAGAAAACATGCAAATCATTTTGAAGGAAGGTGTGTGAATTTTGAATGATGGCTAGATACCCTTGAGGAGTAGAGAAGATTTATTTGATGGGGAAGGATCTAGTGAAGTAGAACAAAGATCTATGATCAGCAATTCAGTTGCATCATTATTCAAGTCATTTCATTGTTACTTTCTTACCATTATAGCAGTGATTTCAAATCTCTTAACCGAGTTGGTTTAAAAACCATTTTGTAAATCCTCTAACAAGGTGACAGTTCTATTGAATTGTTTCAAGACCTCTTACAAGGCCTCTCCTAATAGGGTGATTAAATCCTCTAACAAGGTCACACCTAACAGTGTGTTTTGTAACCTTTTACCGGGTTGGCTCCTAACAAGGCATCACTTCAAAAGAGTGAAAAATAGTAACTAGTTACATTGGTGGTTTTTCCCATATTGGGTTTCCACGTTAAATCTGGTGTCTCTTGTGTTCATGTTATTTTCTTTATGCATGCATATTAATCACTGATGAATGCTTAAATTAATACTGACTGCAATAACCGAGTTTCAGCATTTCTCTGTGTGTTTACCAAGTGACAGTAGTAGATGAATTAATAAGACATCTAAGGGATCTATGGTCATACTTTTGTGGTTAACTGATTCACCCCCCCCACCCCCCCCCCCCCCCCCCCTCTATATTTCCAACAAAGTCCCCATTCGTAAAATGGCCATGGTGTAACAAAGGGATGTAAATCTTGTGCCGATACATGTATCATGTCACCATGATATTGACATTTTCTACATATTTTGACAAAGAGAAAAGCATCTTTCTCTAAAGTCTTCCAGAAATACCCTAAGTGAAGGATCTTCTTGGGTAGGTTTAAAGTGCTTGAGTGTGACCCGCAAATGCCTTCGTGAACCTCATGTAAAGCTAACCTAGACTCCTCTTCCTCTAGACATCTAAGTAACATCCCATCAAGACCCTTACGATACAATGTCTCTGAAAGGATTATGTAACGGGCTGATTGGCATTTGAAATTTTATTTTTGGGCTCAGGATTGATCTAAAGATAACACTTGGTCTTTGAGATATGTATAGATAGGTCCATACCAAGGTGAATCATGTCCATGAAGTAGAGCAACAATTTGGGTTTCAGGAAAGTCAAATGCCAGTTTCACCAACTCTTCCAACAAGAACTCATACTTATCATTTTGATCTGGTTTATGTAATAAGGAAGCCAAGGTGGGCATTGCATCAGCTACTCTATTTTTCTCTCTCAGAATCTACTCAAAAGTGATCAAGGAAAAGTACTTCTTCCATCCATAAATCATAGTCATATATGGCATTAGATTTTCATCTTTGGTATTATATTCATTTTTGAACTGATTGATTATGAGTTGAGAGTCTCCATATATTTGTAGCTCGGTGATGTTCCATTCTAAAGCCATTTTAATGCCAATGACTAGAGCCTCATATTCTGCTATGTTGTTTGTGCATGGGAAAAATAGATTGTAGGACTTTGGAATGGTTTATCCTTGAGGAGTAACCAATAATATGCCAGCCCTAGAACCTCCTTGTGTATATGAGCCATCAAAGTACAACTTCCATGTTTTAGCTTCCTAAGGAATCTAGAAATTCCACTTGAATAGTTTGTGTAGAAGTCAATGGGTTTTTAGCTAAGTGATATACTATCACTTGTCCTTTTATTTCCTTTCTATCCACATACTCAATGTTGAACTCACTTAATATCATGACCTATTTTTCTATCCTACTTGTTAAGATAGTTTTGCTTAGCAAGTACTTTAGAGGATCAATTTTTGCAATTAGTTTCACCTTATGCATCAACATATAATGTCTCAATTTTTTAATTGCAAAGACAACTACTACACATGCTCTCTCCATGAATGTATATTTAAGTTCATATTTGATTAATGTCCTACTCAAATAGTAGATTTATCTTTCCTTCCCTTGCTCATCTTCTTGCGCCAAAAGAACTCCTAGAGACCTCTTGGTAGTGGATATGTACAACAACAATGGTTTTCCCTTGATTGGTGGCATTAGGATTGGTGGATTTATTAGATAAGTCTTCAATAAAGTGAAGGCTTGATCACATTCTTCATCCCACATGAAAATGGTATCTTTGTATAATAACCTTGTGAATGAATGACATTTTTTAGCCAATTGAGAAATGAATCTTCTTATGGATTGTATTTTGCTTTATAGAGACCTTATTTGGCTTATGTTATTCAGAATCTCCATATCTATTATTTCATGTACCTTTTTTGGATCCGCTTCAATCCAATTTGCTAAAACTATATAGCCTAACAATTTGTTGGATTGGACACCAAAGGCACATTTCTTTGGGTTTAGTCTGACTTTGAATTGTTCCAACTGAATGAATATCTTTTTTAGAATTTGTAGGTGATCCTCTCTTTTGTGGTACTTTGCCAATATGTCATCCACATAATCCTCTAGAAAAGTGTGCATAATGTCATGGAAGATAGTGGTCATTTCCCTTTTCTATGTGGCTCTGACATTTTTAAGGTCAAAATGCATATCACTCCAACAAAAGGTACCCCAAGGGCATGTAAAGGTTGTCTCCTCTTGGTCTTCGAGTGCAATTTTTATCTGATTGTAGCCACTAAAACCATCCATCAATGAGTACATGCTATCAAGTCGACTATGGCATCTATGCTCAGAAGTGGGAATTCATCCTTAGGACATGCAAGATTCAAGTCTCTAAAATCTGTGCATACACGAATGGATTTTTCATGCTGGGTGACTAGTACAATATTAGATATCCATTCAGCATAAGCTATTGCTCTAATAAATCCGACCTTCAACATTTTTTCCAATTCCACTTTGACTAGAAGAGCCACTTGTGGGTGCAACTTCCTCAACTTTTGCTTGATGGGCTTAACCCCTGGTCTAACATTCAAATGGTGCATTATGAAGTTGGGATCCAATCTTGGCATGTCAGCATATGACCATGAAAAGTTCACTTGTTGTTCTTGGAAGAACTTGATGAAATCCTTTCTTTCTAAAGGTCTAAGTGATGTTGCCAAGTGTATAAATTTTGGATCCAGTTTTGTCCCAATGTTGACATTTTTTGTTGGCTCTATGAGAATTGGTGACTTTTCTTCCTCATGTTCATGTAGGGTATCCAATCTCTGTTCCTTTGGTGCCACAGTTGGGTTTTCACCATAGGAAACATCTTTTATCTTTACTTTTTTTGGTTCTAGTGCTGCCACATAGTGGCTTTCCTCACTAGAACTTCTTATTTTATTTTATTTTTCATTTTTTTCTTTTGATTAAGAGATTGGACACCCACTATTCTCATCATGTATGTATCAAATTCATTTGTGAAAGAGGGTTCAACCACATTAAGGTATTGGGTCATTGCTTGGTCATTTGGGAAATAAAGTAAGTCACTTGGCTCGGTTTGGTCCCAATCAATAAGGTTGGGGTGTATCAAGGATAATGAGTCATTAGGCAAGTTTTCCTTAGTTGGGTTTATGGAAATGAATTCATTGGAGGGTTCATACATTGAATCATTTAGATCTATGACATGCGCTTCCTCTAGATGGTCCATGGAAGAAGGATCAAAATCCTCTTCACTTGAGTCCCCTTCGACCTCTACAGGAAATAGTGTGGGAAAAACCACAAGTGGATTAAAACTAACATTTGAATCTCCCTCCTTTGAAGGAATCCAAAATGTATCTATCCATGGTGTATTAGTAGGTGCTTTTCCTATGTTAAGATCTTGTATATTAGGCTCTTCATTGTCTTGAGTTTCTTGCCTCAAAATCTTTGCATAAGTATGTATTGTGACTATCTCCTTATCATGACATGATTCATCAGATAGAGTGTGTTGGAAATTTGGTTGAGTTGGTTACATAGATGTTGTCATTATGGAAACATATGATCTACATGAAGATCGTACAGGTCAGAGAGCTAGTATATCAAAGCGGAATGTAAAATTGTCTAAGTATGAGACAGTGTGTTTTTGCCAATGAACTAGCAGATAGTTTTTTTTGGTGACATTGATTGGAGTAAGTTCAGTGCTTGTGCACTTGAACATAGACTCTATGGTGACTATTGAAGACTCGTCTCAGAGTGCAAGTTAGTACAAAATATACAGAAATATTTATGACAGTTTTACTGAAGATAGTGTCAAGCCGACATGACAGAATATGAAGACATAATTGATAAAGAGTTAAGGGATTATTTTTTTTATCAAAATAATGACTTAACAATATAAAGGGATGACATCCTAGATGTTAACCCTTGGGTAAAGTTATTAGCCTTAATAACTTGTATAAATGTAATTGTAAATTGTAAAGAAGTATAGAGATATAGCAATAGTGATATAGTGATATGATGCGAAATATGATGTACCTATAATTGTGATAGTGAAAGAGTAGCGAAGAGATATTGATGCAAGAAGTATAAGATTATGTACCTTGACTTGTTTTTGTAATCAGTGAACATTGTATATTACTTGTTTGGGTAGTGGGCTCATTTGGTAATCACATTTTGTACTGCCAACTCCTAACAGGGTTAAGGCTTCTAACAAGGCCTATAGTCCCTTAATCAAGACTGAGACACTATATGCTTGTAATAGACTCCTAATAGGGTCAATATTGTTAACATGATACTTTTGATTAGTGGATCTTTTTGGGTACCATCCCCACTGGGGTTTTCCATTGGCCAGGATTTCCTCAAGAACAAATAAGGTGTTATGAGTTCTTTTGTTTTATTGCTATGCACATTGTTTAGCTTTCTATGTTATGCATGTATTCAGATTATCTGTTATATCCATAATTGGGAAAAAGTAAAATTTTGTGGAATACTGATTCACCCCCCCTCTCAGTATTCCCTATTTCTAACAATTGGTATCAGAGCTTAGTTACTCAAAAAAGAATCATTTAAGGAAAGCCTAGCAGCTTGAGTAAGATCTCTATGGATATGGATCAACTACAGAAGAATTTTGAAGAAGCTCTTGAACAAATTAATATTCTTACTAATGAAAGAGACACTCTAAATGGGAAATATGATGATGCAAAGAACCTCATTGAGAAACTGAAAAACAAGTTGAAAGATCTAGAATCTGAAAAAGAATATGAAGTTCTTATTAAAGATTGTGGTGATAATTTAGAAAAATAAAATAAGATCCTTAAGCATGAACTGAAGATAGAAAATCTGAAGCTAAGTCTAAAAGATGGAAATGGCAAGAGTGAAGCAAATCTGAAATCTGAGAATGAAAATCTTAAGATTGAAAATGAAGAACTAAAATCTAAACTTGGTAAGGTAACATCTAAACTAGAGAAAGTCAATTTGCAGTATGTTGAATTTGAGAAATACAATACAATTGTAAAAGGTGAACTAACTCAATCCAAGAAACAACTTGAAAGGCTATATTCAACTAGTGAGAAGATTGATGAAAAAATATCTTTTTAGAAACCATTCTATGATAAAGCTGGTCTTGGATTCAATACATTCAAAATAATTGAAGAAAACAAGGAACCAGATCTAAAAATATCTGAAAGTATAGATGAGAGTAAAAAATTTGAAGATACACCCAAGAAGGAAGAACCACCTAAGAAAGAGGAATCATCTAAAGGTATGTAAAGAGAATTCAAAGGAAGATGTTTTACTTGTAATACTATTTTTCATATGAAGAGAGATTGCATAGGTAAGAAATTCAAACCCCTTAATGGTTCTTGTTATAATTGTCATGGATTTGGACATAGAGCTATTGAATGTAGAAAACCTAGATTTGTTGAGAATAATAATAGTAGTAGAATGTTTATGAATACTAACCATGCAGATAAGAAACCTATTGAAAATATGAACAGAAGAAATGGAGTAATATGTTATAGATGTAATAAAGTTGGACACATTGCTAGAAATTATAGATCACAGATCAATCCACCTGGACCAAGATATGGAAATAATGGAATCGTTTGTCAAATATGCAACAAGATCAGACATACAACAAGGTTTGGCATAATGAACAATGGAGTTTTTCATCCTAACCCTAACCCTAGAAGTCATGCAAGAAGAAATGAAGATGCAAGTAATAAACAGAAAGGATGCTATAGTAATTCAGATGAAGTGAAGTTTGTTAAAAGCACAGACCAACGAGACATTTTTAGCATTGAAGGTAATAAGAAAGGTGAAGTGTCAAGTGGTATTATATGATCACCTTGAGGAAGAAGCTATGAATGTTGAAGGAATAAATATCACCTTGCATACTAATGATAATGTATTCAAGAATCTGGAGAACATTGTTGACAATTCAGCTCTTGATGAACCAGATACATCTAAAGAAGCCAAGCATACCCAAACTACTATTGAAGAACCCAAAGTGATAGAGATTCAAGCACCTGTTCCCACTCAAGAAGAAATCAGTCTTACTCCTGAGACTAGAAAGAAGAATTAGATTGGTTCTATGATTGAGAATCTAGGAAAGGAAGTAGATGACGATGATTAGATGGAACTGATCACATCCTTAAACAAGATCATTGGAAAGAACAAGAAAGTTAAAAGTCTTGAAGGATGTTTAAAGGAGCTTACTGAGAAGTTACAAGGTGTTGTAACTACACAAATTGCAGAAGCTGACCCTCTGGAGAAAGCAAGGAAAGTAATGAGCACTTTTGATAGTGAGTTCACAACTTTGTCTAATATAGAAAAAGTGAAAGCTCAGGTAGTCTGTGAGGCCAAAACACTCTTGAAAGTCAGTCAAAATATCAGGAATGATATCAAAAATCTTGATATCTGTATAAAGGACTTAAGGAAGAATATGAAAAGAGGAAAATCTTTGTACATTCAGTGTACAAAATCAGAAACCCTTGTAGCAGCAGAAGATTAGAAAATGAAGATGAAGGAAGTAGAAATTCAAAATGAAACCAACCTTCTTTCTAGCCCCACTATAAAGCTATTTAATGTTGAGAAGAAGATTCATAAATTATTTGATGAGATCAGAGTTTTGCAAGATGAAAAGGATAGAAAAATGAAAAGATTCACTCTTTTAAGAGAGCACACTTCTATGAAGTTGAGCATTATTGAAGGGAAATTGGAAGAATTTCTTTAAGCTAAGACATCTTTTCAAAAGTTTAGTTTAGAGAATCTCCAAGCATGTGAGATAACATCTTCTGCATTATGCACACTACTCGGTGTGGAAGACTCTATTAAGAAATCATGGGAGAAAGAGTTAGAGGAAATAAAGATTGACTTTGCAAATTTTGTTGCAAGCCTACTAGCTTTGCAATATTGAAACAAGGTATAAAGCTTTTTGAACATAGTTTTGTAACCCTCCTTACCTTTATTTTGTCATTGTTGTCAAAGGGGGAGAGATATATAGTAGAAAATTGATAAGGATTGATACTCTTAGGGGGAGTACTATATAGAGATATGAATTTTTGGAGTTATAAGGATAGTATATATATTTTATACTATGGCCACAATTTTGGAGTTTTTGAGTTTAACACTTAGCCAATTTTCTCATATGTTGCCACCAATGAAAAAGGGGGAGATTGTTGGCAATTTCACTGAGTTGGTTACATAGATTTTCTCATTATGTTAACATATGATCTACATGAAGATCACATAGGTCAGAGAGCTAGTATGTCAGAGCGCAATGTAAAATTGTCTAAGTATGAGACAATGTGCTTTTGTCAGTGAACTAGCAGATAGTTTTGTTTGGCGACATTGATTGGAGTAAGTTTAGTGCTTGCACATTTGGACATAGATTCTATGGTGACCATTGAAAACTCATCTGAGAGTGCAAGTCAGTACGACATGTATGGAAATAGTTATGACAGTTTTACTGAAGATAGTTTCAAGGCGACAGGACATAATATGAAGATAGAATTGATAAAGAGTTAAGGGATTATTTTGTTTATCAAAATAATGACTTAACAATATAAAGGGATGATATCCTAGATGTTAACCCTTGGGTAAAGTTATTTTTTAATATGGCAGCTGACCAAAAAATTTATTAGCCTTCATAGCTTGTATAAATGTAATTGTAAATTGTAAAGAAGTATATAGATATAGCAATAGTGATATAGTGATATGATGTGAAATATGATGTAAATATAATTGCGATAGTGAAAGAGTAGTGAAGAGATATTGATGCAAGTAGTATAAGGTTATGTACCTTGACCTCTTTTTCTAATCAGTGAATATTGTATATTACTTGTTTGGGTAGTGGGCTCATTTGGTAATCACATTTTGTACTGCCAACTCCTAATAGGGTTGAGGCTTCTAACAAGGCCTATAGTCCCTTAATGAGGACTGAGACACTATATGCTTGTAATAGACTCCTAATAAGGTAAACATCCTTAACATGATACTTTTGATTAGTGGATCTTTGTGGGTACCATCCCCACTGGGGTTTTCCCTTGGCCAGGGTTTCCTCGAGAACAAATAATGTGTTATGAGTTGTTTTGTTTTATTGCTATGCACATTGTTTAGCTTTCTATATTATGCATTTATTAAGATTATCTATTATATCCATAATTGAGAAAAAGTAAAAGTTTGTGGAATACTGATTCACCACCCCCCTCTCAATATTCCCTATTTCTAACAAAGTGTCCCACTCATAATCTAGGGAATAATCACTATCACCATTAGATTCTACAATCTTCAATTGAGGATAGAAATCATGCATTGGGCTGGAGCTTTATCCTTTGTATTGGTCACCTACCCTTGATCTTTCTTCTTTTTCCCTCCAACAAGGTTAAATGGGTTCTAATAAACCTCTATTTCTTCAGCCTAAGGGTCCTCGTCCCTTGTACCCCATTTTTTGCATGATCTCAAATCCTTTTCCATATTGATTGCTTTGGATGTTAATATGCTGAATCCTTTCTATGGGAATATTTTAGTCATCCTCTTCATCTTGATAAAGCCATTGTATAATTTCATCCTCTTCCTTGTCAAATGATTCTTTGTCACTTTCTCTTACAAAGTAAGATTTATACTTATGAGGAAGATGTTCTTTTGATGGTTTTCCATGTGTCCTTGGAGATGTAGGTAAGTTGAATAAGGAAATGGTATATTCCTCTATTGCTTTAGAACTGACTTTGCACTATTTTTGAAATGTACTCATCATCCCACTCATGTGTTGGTAATGGTCCTTAGCTTTCTCTTTTTCTTCTTTGGTGGGTTTGAAAAGTACTATCTCTGATTTAGGTGCTTGGTATGAATTTTCCTTTGAAGTTGGACCCTTGTAGCTCACTTTTTCCTTTCCCTTAGTTGATGTCATTGATCTAGCTTGAGGAGGGTTTGATGTAGCATTTAACGCTAACTTAGGATTATCCTCTGTGATATCTTCAATGGTGGCTCTTTGGATGATCCCCTTAGTTATGTGGAATAAATAGCTCATGAAGGGATTTAAGTGCATTACAATATTTTAATGGATTTGAATCCCCTCCAACCATGATTTCCTTACCCATGTATGGAAATTTTATACATTGGTGATATGTTGATGGAACCGCTTGCATCTCGTGTATCCATAGTCTCCCCAATAAGATATTATAAGTTAGCTTTATATCCAATACTTGGCATTTGGTGTCCTTTTTGACAGGTCCCACTTGAATGGGTAGTACAATCATGCCTTTTGAGGCTCTTTCAACTTCATCATAGGCCTTTATGGTGATTTTTTTTGTAGGATCAATGCATGACTCAGATAACCCTAGAGATTTGATGAAGGGTGCTCCCCTTAATACCACAAACACATAAGAGAAACAAAGAAACAACAACAATATGCAAGAACAGAAAATGGGCTTCTTATTATCTCCACAAATGTGGAATTACAAACTTTCAGGATTACAATATGCAAAGCCACATGGGCATTCCCTTACAATATTCTATAGGACAAAGTCTCGAATCAATACCTAGATCTACTACCTAGAACTGCCTAGATAACACTACGGGCCTTCTTTATATAGGCAATTTCCACCACCTAAGAAGGTTCCAGAAATTTAGCCCTTAAGGCTGACTATACATAGAATTATTTTATTTTTGCAATTTTTACAATAGGGTCGACTCAAAAGAAATAAAAAATATGCTTTTAGGTAGTCCAACTTCCGGAGGCCATAAGTTTTTAACCGTAGCTCTATTTTTCTATTGTAACCATTTTTGGGAAATGTCATTACGAGATCTACAGTGTCTAACATGCACAAGCACTATTCAATTGGGGGTCAATTGCGATTCGGAGCCTCTAAGGCCTTCAAAATTGACCTAAAAGAATTCATACCCAAAAACCTCAATAACTTCACCAATACTGATGATGTGGTAATGAAACTCAACTGGTAGGCTGAAATGACTAGGATGAACCTCCAACTATGAAATCAAAACATTCTGAGATCATATGACCAACTTACTAAAAATAGCAAGTTTCCATAAATAGTAACTTTGCACAAGATAGCCCTTATTGAAAAGAAAATAGAAATATTTTTTGGTGATGCAAGATTTCTCTTACACCCAGGATGCTGCTACATCAGACACCCATGGTAATTTGAGAAGTGACCCTATCACGACTCAGGTGTGTAGAGGAAAACCAAGATGGTTAACCTCCTCCTTCATTAGCCATGATGAATCTTCAATAGGTCATCCTTTCCATTGGACCAAATACTCTTCATATGTCTGGTTCCTTGTGCTTCTACCAACATGACTATCCAGTATGTCTTCAATCTCCTTGATATCTAAACGGGTTGCTGGAATACTCCATTGTGCTGTTGTAACCACATCTTCAACACCTCCTTCATGATACTCTATCAAATCTGAAACATTAAATACTGGTGAAATATTCATCTCAATAGGCAACTCAACCTTATATTCATTTCTTGAATCATGCTTCTTCAGTATCTTACATGGGCCAAACTTTTTCTTTTTCAGCTTGTTATATGTACCAACTAGAAATTGCTCCTTCCGTAAATGAACCATGACTTCATCTCTAACCTGAAATTCTTTATGCCTCCTTTTCTCATCTGCCTTCACCTTATACTACACATTCATCTTGGTAATATGCTTCCTCACCTCCTTATGGATGTTGTTCAAATGTTCTACAAAATCCTCAGCTTCAGCACTACTTATTTCTCCTTTACCAGTGCTCCTATTGATAGCATTATTGTATGCAAATTCTTCCTATAGTAAAATGAAATCCCATCCTATTGGCTTATCTCCAACCAAACATCTCAGAAAATTTCCCAAACTCATATTCACCACCTCTATCTATCCATCAGTCTGTGGACAATGTGATGAACTAAACTTCAAATCTGTCTTCAACTTCTTCCATAATGTATGATAGAAATATCCAACAAACTCAGTGTCCCAATCTGTAACTATGGTCTTTGGCAAACCATGTAGTCTCATTAGTTCTCTAAAAAATAATTCTGCTACATGAACAACATCATTAGTCTTCTTACATGGAATAAAATGTGTCATCTTTGAAATTATGTCAACCACCACAAAAATTGAATCATGTCCCCGATGTGTCCTCAGTAAACCAAGAACAAAGTCCATACTGATATCCTCCCAAGGTTTCTCTAGTACAGGGAATGGCTGATACAACCCTGTATTCTACTTCACTCCTTTCACCATTTGACATAATCTGCAACTCTATACAAGCTTCTTGACATCTTGCTGCAACTGTGGCCAATAATAATTCTCACTAACCAAAGCAAGGGTTTTATCTCGACCAAAATGTCCAACCAATCCTCCGCTATGCTTATCCTTTATGATATTCTCCCTCATAGAACTTCTTTGAATGCACAAATGACTCCCTCTATATAGCATATCATCCTGAATGATGAAATCCAGCCACTTCATTCTGTCTAGAGTAACACGCTCTTTACAAGCTTTCCAAGCTTCACCAAAATTAGGATCCTCTAGATACAAATTATTGAGTTCCTTGAACCCAACCACCTTAATCTGCATCTCTGTCAACAATAGTTGCCTTTGGCTAAGTGCATCTACAACCCTGTTAGACTTTCCACTTCTGTGTTTCAAAACAAATGTATAACTCTGCAAAAAATCAACCCATTTCAAATGCCCTTGATTCAACTTTTCTTGACTATTCAAATATTGCAAAGCTTGATGATCAGTATATCAAACAAACTCCTTAGGAAGTAGATAATGTCTCCACTTCTTCAATGCCTGAACTATAGCATAAAATTCCTGATCATAAACAGAATATTTTCTCTTGGCATCATTCAAATTCTCACCAAAATAAGCAATAGGTTTACCTTCTTGGCTCATAACAAATCCTATTGCAGTACCACTAGCATCACAGTCTACTTGAAATGCCTTATTAAAATATGGAAGTGCTAAAATAGGTCATTCTATAACTTTTTGTTTCAACAGTTTAAAACTCTTATCTACCCCATTAGTCCACTTGAACTCTTTTCTATCCCCTCTAATTGTTTCAGTCAAGGGTCCACAAATACAGCTAAAATTTTTGATAAATTTTCCGTAAAAACTAGCCAAACCATGAAAAGATCTTACCTTAGTAGCACTCCTTGGAGTAGGCCATTCAAGGATAGCCTATACTTTCTGTAGGTCCATTTTTAGATCTTGTGCTGAAAATATAAATCCCAAATACACTAACTCTTTCTTCACAAAACTATACTTCTTCAAATTTATCAACAATTTCTCTTCTCTTAGCTTCTCAAACACCATATGAATATGCATCATATGCTCTTCCAATGTCTTACTAAAGATCAAAATATCATCTAGGTACACAATGATAAACTTACCCATAAATTCTTTTAGAACCTCGTTCATGAGCCACATGAAAGTGCTCGGTGCATTGGTTAGGCCAAAAGGCATGACTAACCACTCATACAGTCCTTTCTTTTTCTTGAAGGTAGTCTTCCATTCATCTCTTTCTCTAATTTGAATCTGATGATATCCACTCTTTAGATCTATCTTTGAGAAATACACAACTCCACTCAAACAATTCATAATATAATCCATTCATGGAAATAGAAACCTATACTTGATTGTGATCTTGTTTATTGCCCTAGATTTTGTACACATCCTCCATTCTCCATTCTTCTTTGGTGCTAATACTACTGGTACAGGACATTGAATCAAGCTCTCCTAAATCAATCCCTTTTATAAAAACTCATTTACTTGTCTATTGAAATCTTCTCTTTCTATTAGTGTCATTCTGTGTGCTACCTTGTTTGGAAAACTAGCTCCTAGAATCAAATCAATCCAATGACTAATCTTTCTTACCAGTGGTAATCCATCAAGTACATTATCAGATACAATATCCTGAAACTCATTCAACAAATCTGCAACCTCTATAGTTACATCCTCTACTTCCCCTTTACCAACTTTTGGAATTAAAGCAAAACACACATGCTCATGCCTCATACCATCTAGGAATTTTCTTCCATCAACAAAAGTTATTCTTGCATTACCACATACCTTTTCTTCGGTCTCCTTCAATGGCTTTAGCTTATGTCACACTCCATCCTTTGTCAAGGAATAGGTATTTTCATGGAAATCATGTATAACACATCTGTCAAACTGCCATAGCCTACCCAGCAACATGTGACATGCATCCATAGGTATGATATCACATATTACCTCATCATGGTACCCGCCAATCTTGAACTTTACTAGGCACTGTTCACTAACCATGACCTCTTGGTCATCCTAAACCGAGGCAATTTGATATGGATGTGGGTGTTTCTATCTCTTGAGCTTCAACTTTGTCACCATCTCTTCTGACACCAAACTGTCAATGCTTCCACTATCAATAATCACAACACAACATTTACCCTCACACTTGCATCTAGTGCGAAACAGGCTCCTCCTTTGCTCAGGTTCATTCTCACCACTCAGTAGGACTCTTCTATTAATCAATGTTTCTCCTCTTTTAGTATCTTCAGAATTTGAGGATCTAGCATCTTCATCTACATGTGCCACTCTGGTCTGGCCTTCATTCCTCCTATCCATCCTTCCTAGGCATTGAGGAAATTCAAATGCCCTATGACCTTCTCCACAGTGGAAATATGTTCCATGGAAGCCTCCTCTTCCAGAACCTTGTCCTCTTCTTCTTCCTCTTTGATCTCTAATTTTTAAATCTTGGAAATGAATAGAATTGTTTCCTATCTAATTTTGACTATTACTAGCCTCATCCTTCTTTTTTGGATCTTCATTTTAGCCTCCATATGACCATCCACCAGATCATCCACCGTGACCTCTTCTATTTTTTCTACTCTCAAACTTCTTGTTTAGCTTTTCCTTTACTTTTAGGGAAAACTAGTATGCCTCTTCGATACTATTCATTCAAACCAATTTCAACTCCTCCTGAATGGTCAGCCTCAACCCATTAAGGTAATAGGAAACTTTCTCCTTATCAGCTTCTGCATGACCTGTTCTGATGAGGATTCGATAGAACTCCTTTGTATACTCCCGAACAGATCATCCCGCTTGCTTCAAAATTTGCATTTTCTTCATTAGGTCAAGCTCATAATCAATAGGGAGGAACTGTCACTTCAATTTATCCACCATCCGCTCCCATCTTTTGATTTTATCATTTCCTCTTCAATTTTGCTCAAATTGAATCTCTTGCTACAAAATCTTTGCATGGACCTTTAGTCTAGCCTTCGTGAATTTGACCCTATTAGGATCCTCAATATCTTCATACTCAAAATATTCTTCACATTCATTAATCCAGTTGATCAACTCCTCTGGGTTAAGATTTCTTGAAAATGCAAGAACCTCAATCTTAGGTATTTTTCCAATCTTGAAAATGGCTTGAAAAAGTCTTTCTTCCTCTTGGTTCACAATTTTGACTTCTCCTTCTTGATTTTCTTCTTTGGCTTCATCCTCACTTTCATCTCTGACATTAAGATTCATTCCTCTATGAATCTCTTCTTGCAATGCTCACACTTGTCTCTAGAGCAGTCTAACATTAGGTGTTACAACACCAGCTCTTCCACCACATTCCCTTCGTGGAGGCATTTTTGCGATGTGTGCTGAAACTCTAACCACTATCCTAGTGCAAACTACCTCATAGTCAGTGATCTATTTACACACTCAGGAACTCCTACTCTGTTACCACTTGATGAAAGGTGCTCCCCTTAATACCACAAACACATAAGAGAAATAGAAATGCAACAATAATATGCAAGAATAGAAAATGGGGTTCTTATTATCTCCAGAAATGTGGAATTACAAACTTTTAGAATTACAATATGCAAAGCCACATGGTCATTCCCTTACAATATTCTATAGGACAAAGTCTTGAATCAATACCCAGGTCTACTACCCAAAACTTCCTAGATAACACTACGAGCCTTCTTTATATAAGCAATTTCCACCACCCGAGAAGGTTATAGAAATTTAGCCCTTAATGCTGACTTTACATAGAATTATTTTATCTTCTCAATTTTTACAATAGGGTTGGCTCAAAAGAAATACAAAATATGCTTTTAGGTAGCTCAAGTTCTAGAGGCCATAACATTTTAACCGTAGCTCAGTTTTTCTTTTGTAACCACTTTTCAGAAATGCCATGATGATATTTATAGTGTCTGACACACACAAGCACTAGTAAGTCTGGGGTCGATTGTGATCTAGAGCCTCTAAGGCCTTCAAAATTCACCTGAAAGATTTCATACCCAAAAAGCTCAATAACTTCACCAATACTAATGATGTGGCAATGAAACTCAACTAGTAAGCTGAAATGACTAGGATGAACCTCCAACTGTGAAATCAAAACATTCTAAGATCATATGATCAACTTACTAAAAATAGTAAGTTTCCATAAATAGTAGCTCTGCACAAGATAGCCCTTATTGAAAACAAAACAGAAATATTTTTGGGTGATGCTAGAATTTCTCTTACACCCAAGATGCTCCTGCATCAAGATTTGACAAGGCTCAAAGTACAAATGTTAAGGCTAGTTCCTCCATCTATGAGAGCTCTTTTGACTCTATGTATTTCAATCAAGACCTCTATATGTAATGGTAGATTTTGTGGATGGGTAATAGACATATCATCCTGGTCAGAAAATAAAAGGTAGTGAGGTACAATGAGATGCCCTACCATTTTATGAAACTTTTCCTCTTCTAATTTAGTAGGGACGTTAGTCTCAACTAGATATTTCTCTAGAATTTCTTTATGATTTGGAGATAGCTTTAATGGCTCCAAGATAGAGATTTGTGTTGGAGTCTTTTGTAGCTGATCTACCAAACTATACAGTTTTATTATTGTAGAAGATTTCTTGATCACAATGTTGGATTGTGGGGGACCAATGGGTTTAGGATCAATTACTTGTAGGGTAATCCGTGAGGTCTACCTCCTAGTGATAACATTTGATGTCTCTTTTGGCATTTCTCTTTGATCACTATAGCATTCACAACATTATCATAAGATGGCACAAAATTGATGTTATTGCTGCTTTGTTTCTTTCCCTTGGATGAATCACCTTTGTCATGGCTATAGAAGGGTTGTTTGAAAGCCATGTGGTCTTCATTACTTTGGGGCCCTTAAATTGTTATCATGCCACTATTAATCATATCTTGCACCACATTCTTTAGTTGTAACCAATCGTTGGTATCATGCCCTCGAATTCTATGGTATTCACAATGGCTATGTTCACTCCACTAGCTGGGTTTTTTCTAAGGATCATAGGGTTGAATACTTGGTAGATTAATGATATTATTAGAAAGGAGGGTCTTTAATGCTTTCTTAAGAGGCTCCCCCAAAGGTGTAAAGTTCCTTTTGGGAGTTGTCACCAACAAGTTAACTGATTTGTTACCTCTTTGATTGTTTCCTTGATTGCCACTATTCACATTATTGTTAGAAGGTGCCTTTGAGGCCTGATTGACATTGTTCACTTGATTAGGTGTTCTTGTAAGAGAAAATGGAGTCACCTTCAAGTTTCTAGAATCAAAAATCCCATCATTGACTACTCCCTTATTGTTGTTTTTATACTGATTATTTCTATTGAACCAATTCTTATTCTGATTGCTACTATTATTGGAGTTATTGTTGTTATCTTTATACAATTTTAATTCTCCACTTTTAACCAACACTTCCTCCATTGTCACTCTATTTTCAATAAGATCTTGGAAGGTCTTGGGACATTGCATTCTCAATTAGTATTTCTGATGAAGGTGCTCCCCTTAATACCACAAACATATAACAGAAAGAGAGAAACAACAACAATAATATGCAAGAACAGAAAAATTGGCTTCTTATTATCTCCACAAATGTGGAATTACAAACTTTCAAAATTACAATATGCAAAGCCACATGGGCATTCCCTTACAATATTCTGTAGGACAAAGCCTCGAACTATTACCCAGAACTATTCTGAACTGCCTAAGACAATAATACAGCCTTCCTTATATAGGCAATTTCCACCGCCCGAGAAGGTTCCAGAAATTTAGCCCTAAGGGCCGACCAAACTTAGAATTATTTTATTTTTTTCAATTTATTACATCAAAGTCGGCTCAAAATAACTTTTGAAACCCGAACAAAAATTTTGAAGGAAAATTATTTTCCGCCATTTCAGGTGACCCGACTTCCGGAGATCATAAGTCATCACCAGTTGACCCGATTGACTATTATAACCCCATTTCAGAAACGCCACGAAGCGCTCTACAGGCTTGACCAATGCAAGCGCCTGTCACCCAAATTTTTGACCTCATTCGGGGCCTCTAAAGCCTTCAAAACTAAGTTTGAAGTTCTTGTACCCTGCTGCCAATACCGAAAATCTTCAATATCTTCAAAACTACACCTGATCTAGCCATGAAACTTTGCTGGCAGACTTATATGACCAAAATGAACCTCCAAGAAAGAAATCAAATCATTCTGAGCACATACAAAAATTACCAAAAATAGTAACTTTCCATAAATAACAGCTCTACACAAAATAGCCCTTCTTGAATATAAAAACAGAAATATTTTTGGGTGATGCAAGATTGCTCTTACACCCAGGATGCTCCTGCATCAATTTCATCTAGTTGCTCAAGCTATTTATGAAGATATCCATCTTCTCTTTTTTGGGCACACTCCTAGGATATCTTATGAATACCATCCTCCATCTTTGTAGGAAAGTAAGGAATGCTTCTCCATCCTTTTGTTTGGTATTACATAACGTTATCATTGTGACCTCATGCTTGATGTTGTATGAGTAATGGGCCATAAATTTTGAAGCTAGTTCTTCAAAGGTTTTAATGCTAGAGGGTAGTTTGGAAAACCACTCCATGGCCATGCCTCCTTAGCTTCTTTTGAATAGTCTCATTAAATAGGTAGTATCGTGCATGAAATCCAAGCTCAATGCACAAAATTCCCATAAGTGGTCTTTAGGATCTGACGTTCCTTCATACTTGTCATACTTGGGAAACACTACATTGATCAAGAATGGCACCATGACCAAACTTTTATCAAATGAGAATGGACACAATGCCTCTATAAAAAAGGGCTTAGGAGCCCCACTTTTCTTAATGGTATCCAATTGCATTTGAAATATCTTGAACTGCTTGTTCATGATGTCAATGGGAATCTCTTCAACTTTGGGTGGTTTGAGTTGATTGATGTCATAGTCACAGGGAAGCTTAAGAACTTTCTGAGCTAAGTCTAGAAAGTACTCTCTATCTCTATCCATTGCTTTCTTCATGAGCTTTAATAAATATGGACATTGGATTGCCTCACTAACCTTCTCATCTGTGGAATCTTCTACCGTTGATTCAGTATTAGTTCTATTATGAGTGGCATCAATCCCTTGGGTGTTTTGATCCATCCCTCCATTATTAGTATTACCTTGATTATTGGGGTTAATACCTCTATTATTGTTATTACCCAAGCCACCTAAATACAACATATTGGTTTCTTTCTCTTGAACGAGCTCTTTGGGTATCCTTGGAGAGGTAAATGTATCATTTAGGAAAGGAAGCTCTTTCCTAAGGTAAGTTCCATCTACTTGAAAAGCTTTATTGACATAGTAGGTGATGAACTAAAACTGATTTGGAATCTAATTGAAGAATCTTTGATTAAAGATCACTAAGGAGATGCTGATTAGATATGGAATATGATTACATTAGTATAATGTTGTCATTGATGTCAACTAGTTTGACAATACTTATCTTGTAAGTTGCTATATCAAAACATATGAAAAAATGTGAAAGAGATCAAGAACAAAAATATCTACATGAGGAAGATGTATATGTCAAATGAGGATAAGGAATACATTGAGTAACTTGTTGATGAGTCTATGACCTTATGATATTGACTTGATTACATTGCATTCATCTATGATGAAGAATAGAGCTGAAAGACACAAAGCAGTGTTGTTGATAAATGAAGCATTTCAGTATACACCAACGAAGTATAGTGTATACTGAGCACAGTGTTAACCGAGCTTGTGTTCACTGATGCATTTATTTGTTAACTGAGTAGAACATAAAGGAATTAAATGATCAGTTTAGCCAATAAGATTGATGAGCTGGAAAGTGTATGAAATCAAGGTAACAGATAATGTTTGTTATGAAGATTGATGGTAACATAATTAAAGGAAGATCTAATGGAATAGATTGAAATGTGTTATTGACACATCAGCCAAGGAAGCTTAAAATAGAAAAATCAACGAAGATGATTAAGCGGAAAAATCTGATGGAGGAGAAGAAAATGATTTACTTGTCTATAGAAGAGACTGATGATTTCATAATGAAATATCACTGGAAGAAGAAGATACTACAGAGTTATCATGTGAACAACTTTTCATGCATTCTGATCATACTGGTTAGTGAGAACCAAATTGCAGAGCATTACCCAATGATAGAGAGTAATTACCGATGGATAGTAAGTTGATACATTGTTGAATTTGAAGTGTTACATTGATTAGAAAGATTTGTATGAGCTAAATATTGATCTGTAATCTACAATTGAAGTTGTATTAAGGAAAATCATCTACTATTACATATTTAACCATTGTACATAGTCAAATCTCTTAATCGAGTGGACTGTAAAGTCTTTTATGTATCATTCATAGAATGAACATTGTTATCTTGTCAACCCCATAGTGAATGCTAGTTGGATGATAATGGTTGGTCTAAAATCCTCTAACAAGATCACACCTAATAGTGTGTTTATAACCTTTAACAGGGTTGGGTCTTCACTGACCTCACTTCAGAAGAGTGAATATATTTGGGTTGCGAGTCCTAGGTGGTTTTTCCCTTCACAGGGTTTTCACATTAAATCTCTTGTGTTATGTGTTGATTCTGATATTTGTTTGTTATCATACTTTGCATATTACATGTTAGATTTGATCAATAACTACTATAAGTTTTAGACTGATAATCGGTAAAAGCACAGATAAAGAAAGTATTTTATGTTTACCGAGTATTAGAAGTTGAAGTATTTGTTTTGGATTATACATTTTGAATTAGGACAATGATTAACTGATTCAGCCCCTCTCAGTTATTCTAACAATTGGTATCAAAGCTTTGGTTGCTTAGAATAGAGTTTTAAGGACTTCAACACAAAGGTCTCAAGATGTATAAGAGGGAAGTGTTAAGACTAAACAAAGAGAACTTTGTAGTATGGAAAAGCTTAATGAAGTTGCACATATCTAGAATTGGGAATTCTGCACTAGAACTGATGGAGAATGACTACATTGAATTGACCCCTGGTCCCTTAACTCTTGATCAACTGAAAGATAGGCATGAACACAATATTACTATGATGGAAATTTATGCTACCTGTACCGATGCTAAATTTGAAGACATCAAGGGATGCACTACTGCCAAAGCCATGTGGGAGAAACTTGCACTGATATATAGTGGAGATTTGAATTTTAAGAGAGCTTGAGCTGAAAACCTAAGAGTCAAATTTGATGATATGAAGATGAAGGAAGGTCAGAACATTGTGCAATACTCAAATTGACTAAAAGAGGTAGTACATGCTATTAGAGCATCTGATGGAGTTATTGATGATGAAACAGTAATAAGCAAGATTCTTAGAACTTTATTGCCCGTTTATGCAATTAGGATCTCTATAATTCATGAAACAACGGCTACATCCAATCTTACTCTTGACACCCTGATTGGTAAGCTTACAACCTTTGAATTGAATAACTTTGATAACAATGTTTTTCCTTCTATGGAATCTGCTTTCATGTCTTCTTTGAAGATTGGTAAGTCTAGTAGGAAAAATAAGAATGATGACAGTGATAGCAATACCAATGATGACCTTGATGACCTTGAAGCTCTTATGGCCAGAATGTTACCCAAAGGTAAAGGAAGATATGGAGGTAGGCTACCTTTGGCATAATTTAATTGTAAAGAGGTTGGCCACATCGCTTCTAGTTGTCCACATAAGAAAGATGATGATAGATCCAAAGATCGATCGAAAGGAAGCTATGGGAGAAGAGTCAATAGAGGCTACTGACACAACAACAGACACAACCAAGATAGTTATAAAAAAGTGAAAAAGGTATGTTACATAGTGGAAGATATTGAATCTAAATATGATTCTAATGATGACATAGAAGTTGTATTTGTTTCTATGAAATATGACTCAGAGGAAGAAGAGAAACACGAAGAAACATCATTGATCTCTAGAGTAAATGGAAATGATACATGGATCATAGACAATGGCTATACGCATCATATGACTGGTGATGTAGAGAAATTTGATCAACTTGATCAATACAATGGAGGATCTATGAGAATGGGCAATGATGCACCTTGTATGGTAAGAGGTAAAGGTTCACTGATGATTAATGATAGAATAAAATGTGAAAATGCATACCAGGTAGATGGATTGAACTATAATCTATTAAGTGTGGCATAGCTAAACAATTTAGGCCACCGACTTTCTTTTGAGAGAAAATAGGTGAAGATTTATGATGATGAAGGAAGACTTGTCAGAACTGGTACACAATCCAGAGGTAACCTATTTTATCTTGATATTGATTAGGCTTCTTGTTTGTTAATGAAGGATGAAGATGCATGGTTGTGGCACAAAAGATTATGCCATGTGAATTTTGATAACATGATCAAGATTAGCAAAAAGAGAATAGTTAGAGGTTTGCCTAACTTGTCAAAACCTGATCATGCTATGTGCCATGAATGTTAGAAAGGTAAGATGACTAAGTCTAGTTTCAAAAGAAAAGACTACTCAACAAAGAAGATACTTGAGTTGGTTCATACTGACCTTTGTGGTCCTATGAGAACTCAAAGTTGTTATGGTGATAGATACTTTATACTTTTTGTTGATGACTATACTAGACTGATGAATGTTATGTTCTTGAAAGAAAAATCAGAAGCTTTTAAAATATTTAATTGGTATAAATATAAGGTATAAAAATAGATTGGTAAAGAATTGAAATGCTTAAGATATGATAAAGGAGGTGAATTTATCTCTGATAAATTTACTAATTTCTATAATGAGCATGGTATTAAGAGACAGGTCTCTGCACTGAGGACACCTCAACAAAATGACATTGCTAAAAGAAGAAACAGGTCAATAATTGACTATGGTAGAACACTGATGATACAAAAGAATGTTTCTTAGACATATTGAAGAGAAGTTGTCAGTACAGCTATATATGTTTTTAATAGAGTACAACTAAAGAAGGACACCAATCAGACACCTTATGAACTATGGTTTGGACACAAACCCATTGTAAGTTATTTTAGGATTTTTGGAAGTAAATGCTTTATTTTGAAAGATAAGAGAAATGGAAAATTTGATTCAAAAGGAGATGAAGGGATATTCTTAGGATATTCTACTAAAAGTAAATCATATAGATGTTTGAATAAGGTTACAAATAAGATAATTGAAAGTACTAATGTCCATGTTGATGAGTTTGATGAAAAGAACATAGAGGAAAGTAGAAATGAACTAGAGGACTATAGTAGATTCACTTACATTGAACAACTTGAGTACCTACTAAAGTCTCAACCTGTTATAATCAGTTAGTAGGAAAATAATGTAGAACAATAGTAAGAACAAACTGATGAACAAGATGGAGCTACTAAGAAAGCTAGTGAACCTGAACAGGATTAACAAGAAAGAAGAGACTAAGTATTGGCTAGATTTTTCAGGAGACATCATCCTAAGACACAAATTATTGGAGACAAACAAGCTGGAATGCAGACTAGGAGCAAAGCAAGACAAGGTACATGTCTAGTTTGTGAATTTGAACTGAAAAATGTAAAAGTTGCATTAGAGAATGATGAATGGATTAATGCAATGAAAAAAGAAATAGAAAAAATAGAGAAGAACAAAATTTGACTCCTAGTACCTTGACCTAAAGACAAGAATGTTATTGATACTAAATGGATATTCAGGAACAAGTTGAATGAAAATGGTGAAGTTACTAGAAATAAAGCTAGATTGGTATGCAAGGGATATGCACAGGAAGAGGGCATTGACTATGGTGAAAAATTTGCACCTATTACTAGATTGGAAGGTATTAGAATGCTACTTGCATATGCTACACATAAGAAATTCAATGTCTATCAAATGGATGTGAAGTCAGCATTTCTGAATGGTATACTTGAAGAAGAGGTCTACATAGAACAACTTGAAGGGTTTGTTGATCCAGACAATAGAGACATGGTATGTAGATTACACAAAGCTTTATATGGTTTGAAGCAAGCACTGAGAGCTTGGTATGAAAGGCTGCATACTTACTTGTTAAGTATTGGATTTGTTAGAACAAGTGAAAACAACAATTTGTATATGAAAGTTGATATTGATGATACTATTCTTATTGCTGAGATATTTGTTGATGATATTATTTTTGGAGGAAAAGATCACATATGTAAAGCCTTTGCTGATGAAATGCAAAAGGAGTTTGAAATGTCTATGTTCAAAGAGATTAATTTCTTTCTAGAACTACAAGATGTTAAACTTGTGGGAACACCGATGGCTACTGGATGTAAAATAACAAAGGATGATGAAACTATAGAGGTAAATTAGACACTTTACCAATCCATGACTGGTAAGCTAATGTATCTAGTTCATAGTATACCAGATATAGCACATGTTGTGGGAATTATTCCTAGATTTTCTGCTAACCCTAGAAAATCACACATGATTTCTACTAAAAGAATCTTAAGATACCTGAAAAAGATAGAGGATTATGGAATTTGGTATCCTAAGGAAGGTAATTTGAGCTGAAGGTATGCATCGATGCTGATTGGGATGGAAATGTAGATGATAGAAAAAGCACCACCAGAGGATCATTTTTAATTGGTGAAAGACTGGTAACTTGGACAAGTAAAAAGTAGGCTTGTATTTCTCAGTCTATAGCTGAAGCAAAGTATGTTGCTATTACTAATAATTGCTCAAGCATTGCATACATTAAGCAAGTGTTGGAAGGAATGAATGGGGTAATCACTAACTTGATGATTATATACTATGACAACACTAGTGCCATTTATATTTCAAAGAATCTAGTGATGCACTCTATGACAAAGCATATATCTATTAAGTATCACTATTTAAGAGAACAAGTGCAGGAGAAGCAAGTGAAGTTAGAATTTGTTACATCTAAAGAACAACTTGCAGATGTCTTTACAAAGCCGCTACCGAAGGACACATTTGAATACTTGAGGACTAGACTTGGGGTCCGTCCACTATCTACTGGTCACTAAGGTGATATGGATGTTGCATTAGGCTAATCTTATTAGAAGATCATTCATGTTGATGTAGCATAATTCACACTTTGGATCATGTTCAAGGTTTTGATTAAGTTTGGAGAACTGAAACAGATTGGGATATCAGTATGCAGAGATATAGAGAATGTAATGGACAACAGAGAGTTACTTGGCTACTCAAGAGCTGTTTATTTATTTGTTTCTTTAGCATTGTTGTCAAAGGGAGAGATAAATAATATGAAAGGGAGATAAACATGCACTAATGAGAACTATCTAAGGGAGAGATAATCTGAAAGGAACAAAGCATTCAAGATCAGTTACTAAGAATAGAAGCAGGAATAGGAGAACTGAAAAGAGCATATCTGATGATTAGCATTACAACATTACAAATGTTTAGTAATGTAGTGATTAAACATATTAAGTCTATTTGACTTACAACATTTGTTCACAAACTTGTAGAATACATGTTTGGTATGTGTATGGTACATTTCATATTACTTGAGTTGCTATCAATGCCAAAGGGAGAGATTGATGAACTACAATTGATTTGGAACCTAATTGAAGAATCTATGATTAAAGATCACTAAGGAGTTTCTGATTAGATATGGAATATGATTAAATCAGTATTATGTTATCATTGATGTCAACTAGTTTAATAGTACTTATCTTGTAAGTTACTATACCGAAATATCTAAAGAAAGGTGAAAGAGATCAAGAATAGAAATATCTACATGAGGAAGATGTATATGTCAGAGGAGGATAAGGAATACATTGAGTAACTTTTTGATGACTCTATGACCTTATGATATTGACTTGATTATGTTGCATTCATCTATGATGAAGAATAGAGCTAAAAGACACAAAGCAGTGTTGTCGGTAAATGAAGCATTTCAGTATACATTGACAGAGTATAGTGTATACTGAGCATAGTGTTAACTGAGCTTGTGTTCACTGATGCATTTCTTTGTTAACCAAGTAGAACAGAAAAGAATTAAATGATTAGTTTAGCCGATGAGATTGATGAGCTGGAAAGTATATGAAATTGAGGTAACAAATATGTTTGTTATGAAGATCAATGGCTAACATAATTCAAGGAAGATCTAATGGAGTAGATTGAAATGTGTTATTGACACATCAGCTAAGGAAGCTTAAAGCAGAAAAATCAACGAAGATGATTAAGTGGAAAAATCTAATGGAGGAGAAGAAAATGATTTACTTATCTATATAAGAGACTGATGATTTCATAATGAAATATTTCTAGAAGAAGAAGATACTGCAGAGTTATTGCATGAACAAGTTTACATGCATTATGATTATACTGTGTAGTGAGAACCAAACTGTAGAGCATTACCAAGCGATAGAGAGTAATTACCGACGAACAGTAAGTTGATACATTGTTGAATTTGAAGTGTTACATTGATCAAAAAGATTTGTATGAGCTAAATATTGATCTATAATTTACAATTGAAGTTTTATTAAGGCAGATCATCTACTATTACATATTTAACCATTGTACATAGTCAAATCTCTTAACCGAGTGGACTATACAGTCTTTTATGTATCATTCATAGAATGAACATTGTTATCCTCTCAACCCCATAGTGAATGCTAGTTGGATGATAACAGTTGGTCTAAAATCCTCTAACAAGGTCACACCTAATAGTGTGTTTGTAACCTTTAATAGGGTTGGGTCTTCACCGACCTCACTTCAGAAGGTTGAATAGTTTTGGGTTGCCAGTCCCAGGTGGGATTTCCCTTCACAGGGTTTCCATGTTAAATCTCTTGTGTTATGTGTTGATTGTGACTTTTTTTGTTATCATACTTTGCATATTACAAGTTAGATTTGATCAGTAACTACTATAAGTTTTAGACTGATAATCGGTAATTTAAGCATAGATAGAGAAAGTATTTTATGTTTACTAGGTAGTAGAAATTGAAGTATTTGTTTTGGATTATACATTTTTAATTGGGATAGTAATTAACTGATTCACCCTCCTCTCAATTATTCTAACAGTAGGATCTAGTAAAAGCGGGCATGAACAAACCACTTGGAAAAATAAGCTTCGATTGGGCCTGTGGTCAAATCCTTGTGAAATTTTTAAAAAATTATGTAGAACAGGATTTATGACTAGGCTAAATGTTGGAGTAGTAAGAACATGGAAAAGGGTATCTGAATATGTGATCAAATTTTTTTGACCCCCTTAGTAAATACTCTTTATTTGACCTTTTATGTTTTTGGGCATCACTGGCCTGAGTACAAGCGTGACTGAACAGTTGGTATGTGCGAACTATTGTTGAACTAGGTCACACACTTCAGGTGTGCAGGTGGCACTATGCTATTGATAAGTGATTTTCCAATTTTTTTAGGCATCAGTCAATATGTGTTAAGCGTGACTTCATGGTTGATACACATTTTTATAATAGTCACAGGTGTGACTTTGCCTCTGATAGCTGGTGTTTCTTTGTGCATAGGTGACACTTGCCGACTAGGATGTAAATTTTTGAATTTTTAAATGTTTAAGATTAGGTCTTATGAAATTTTCTTGTTTGAAAATAGAACGCAATTGCAGCACACACATCAATTTTTCATTGTGTCCCTAAAACACACTAGAGTGTATATTCTCAATCATTTTCACAAGTATTACACAAGAAAGAATTTCGAGAAGCCTACCTATAGTCAAATTTGGCTCTTAACATTTTGGCTCTATAAGGTGGTCTTGCTACTTTATCAAGGATTTATTGTGAATTTCATTCAAAATGGCTTTTAAACTTTCATCCCCCAAGTATGTTAAGGCATTTCCCACATGCATCAAGGTACGATTTTGCATAATCCATGAGGACTACTAGAGGAAATTTGAAAGATTTAAAACCCTTTTGTCACACACCCCATTAAGGATGTATGCATTTTGTTTTATAGTGGGTTGGATTCTCACACCAAAAGAAAGCGTGTCCCACTTTGGGTTGTCCCTCTCACTGGCCTTGTTAAGGAAAACTTGGGAGGTGAGCCCACTAATGTTCTATCATGTTCATTTGTAAAGCATTGAAAATGGAATTAAGGTTAAGCTTTTGGGAATTTGGTTCACCAAAAGGTGAAGATTATATCCCTAACTTTCCCTTTAGTTCCCAAACATAATTAGCAATGTTTAATTTATTTCACCCACTAACTATAGGGATTCGAGTATTTCTACTCTCTTCCACAAAAAAGTGGCTTTGATCTTTAGTGTTTGATTCCTTAATCCTTCTTAATTACTAGATTTTAAAATGCACCAATGCCACAAGCTAAGGGAAAATATTGACTAGTTGAGGCTTACCTTTTCCTTGTAGCTAAGCGGAGTTAGGGGCATTTTTTATTCATTTCATTGTTTTTTTTTCTTACCTTGGCAATGGTTCCTTCCAAGTGCACTTGTCCACTAGCAAGTTAGTCAACACCAACAAACACAATGAGTGGAAACCAAATCAGAATTGATGAAGAAAATAATTATGTATGAACATTATCCACATTATTTGCAAATTTTCAGAGAAAAACTTAAACTAAGGACTAAAAATCTAATTGAGAGAAACAAATTTCATTTTGTAAGCTTCAACAATTGCAAGATAGTTCTGGAATACCTAATTTTCCTCCTCTCAAGTGTTGTGTCAATAACAGCCTTGATATGTGCAATGTTTTCCTTCTTGATCCTCTTTGCCAATGCCTTTTCTTCTTGATTAAACCTGCTTTCCAATTTTTGGACCTTCCTGTGCCTTCTCATTTATAGTCAAATCATACAAATAGAGAGTTAGATAATGATTTGATCAATTTAACAACAAATTAAGACAACAGACTGCAAGTGACATTGTCCAGCTAATATGCGTGAACAAATTGTTATCAGACATAACTTTAATGACACCAAGCATCACTTTCCAGTGAAACAAGTGGCACTGAAAAGTAAGAAGGCATAAACAATTTATTGCAAAGCATAAAGAAAGTTGTAAATTGTGGAAAATGATTTATCGAAATTGATAATTTAACAATAGTAAGCATAAAATAGAAGATCAAAAGCATGATTATTTTGATAAATTATGGAGCAAAGGCTGATCACAAGTGATAATGGATGGCAACTAACCGACACTCCTAAACTTGCAGGCATGACTTTAGGCACAAAAGGCTAAACAATTTATCTCACAGGCATGAGTTTCCAACTTGCAGGCGACTAGAAAGAATTTAAGATAGAATAGAAGTGATAGGCCAGGTGTAAGTTGTCATCTAACAAGCATCAAAATAGAGATCGTAAGCATCATCAGAATGATTGCAGACATGATTGAATCATCTATACATGTGACTTCACTTAGAAAATTGAAAAGACAAGCATACAATATGTGATGAAAATGATGAAATGAGGCTTAGTGCCCCATGGTGGGTGCCATTTGTGTGATGATGATTATCACATTCATGAAATTAAGAGAAAATTAGTAACAACTCAAAGTAAATACAATACAAATCTAATTAAAATTGAAACTAAGATCTATAGCATCTCATGCTTCTCTAGAAAGATGTGGTAAGTGAAGCTCTCAGCTCAATCTCCACTAGTGACATTTCTAAAATGAGAATGTATGCTACTATAATCTTTCTACAATGCTTATTCTAGCTCAAATTGATACAAAGATATGCAAATTTCTCTAAATGGTCTTAGAATGCTCTCCAATTGCCTATAATAACAATGCTTTGCAAATGAATTTCTAAGATGGGAATTGCTCTCAAAATGCCTCATACTTATAGTAAATTCCCAAGGCTAGGGGGTGGAGTGAAGTAATCATGATCAACCCTTGGTTGAGTCAAATACTTTTCTTTGTTCATAAATGGGGGGACAATTTAAATGCTTGTCTCAAAGCTTTGGACAAATGGACAAGTTAAGTGGATGAGATTGAAAGATTAGAATGAGTGATTGAGATTCATCCTTTTTGAGTGATTTATGTCTTTTTGTCCTCATTTCTCATTGGTTACTCAACTTTATTGAAAGATATTAGGAATTATTAAATTCAATTAATTAATTAAATTTATCCATGTAAGGGAATAGGTTCATTTTGATTTTTGATTTAACAACTATACAATTAATTGATTAAAATCAATTATGTATTTCTTTTCACCTCTTTAAGCTTTGATTTAATTATTTAACATCATTATTTGATTTTTCCTTTTCTTTAATTATTTTTGTCCAATTTGATTTAATAAATGTCCATTTTAATTGATTTGATCATTTTTTATTGAATTAGTGCATTTTGATGATTATTGCAATTTTAAAAAGCACTTGCCCATTTTTGAGTGTCTACAACATTAGGGGTTGAACTATGTTCCCTTTGACAAAGTTCTTATAGATTCCATGGACCCCAATTATGAAAAAGAAGATAAAGGTAAGGTTAGGGTTTCAGGTTTGGGGAAATGTAAGGATAAGAGGGGACCTTCTAGGTCCCTTTCCATGGAGGATAAGTTTAAATCCTCTCACTTGAAAAATATTAAATTGACTTCTAAATATACATGCATATCCCCTTTTAATCCTCCATAGGGAATCAAGAATTGAGAATGGGTCATCTATTTCATAAATCTTTCATATTGGAAATTACATTAATAATTTGATAGACAACTAGAGTGTTGTTCTTGAATATATTATGGAGGAAATAAATGGTTTAAAGGATAAAATCTCTCTTATTATCCCACATCTAGATAATATCATGGAAAATACTCAAATATTTTCTCATGGTATCAATGATCTAAAGGAAGACCATGAAAAATTTATAAACAACTTGGATGACACCTTAAACAACATTCAAGATAAAGTAAGTGTAGTGGTTTCTATTACAAAGATTTCTATGGAAAATTCAACTACAAGTGTAATGAAACTAAATGAACAAGAAGAGTCTCTTCAATCCTTGAATAAAGGCTCTCTTGCCTCATCATCAATGAGCATCAAGTCTATAAAAATATTTCATCACAAGGATTTTGTATCTATTACAGAAATGGTTATTGATGTTGGGAAGATGAAGAAATGCACTATTCTTAGGCTATCTACTAGACTTAGAAGTCATGGAAAGGGCATCACTCCAATGTAGATCATCATCAATAAGGTCAAGAATATCAATGGGGATTTGATTTGTAAAAAATATAGATTTAGTTAAGACTTTGAAGGTGTTTTGGGGTAATATTCCCCTATTTTTTTCTTTTTTGGTTAGCGTTTATTAAGCATCCATGTATCAGTTCATTGATGACTTTATTCTCTTTTCTTTATTGATGTATTTTTTACTTGGATTTATAGTGCCTATAAAACTAGTTTACATTAATTAAATGAAAATAAAAATAAATAATTTGTGATGATTCAACATTATTACTTTATTATGCTTGTCCATTTATCAATTAAATAAATATTTTAGACAAAATTTAGATTATGGATAGTAAAATTGAACACACACAACTATTATTTAATTTTCATTCAAACTTTTATAAGCATGTCTACAAAACATAACATTCATGCTATTAATTAATTTTGAATACTCCTTAAAAATTGAACTTTAGTAAACTCCCAATATATCTCTATGTAGTACAAATTATTTAATGATAAATAAATAATAAATCAAGTACATTTTTTATTTGAAAATAGTTATAAGACTAAACAATCATGCTATTAATTAATTTTGAATACTCCTTAAAAGTTGAACTTTAGTGAACTCCCAATATATCTCTACATAGTAAAAATTATTTAATGAAAATAAATAATAAATTAAGTACATTTTTTTATTTGAAAATAGTTATAAGACTAATGAGAAAGCTTCAAGTTTATCTCTAACTATAGATATAGTTTCCTAACTATTATTTAGGTTCACAAAGTCATTAAAAACCATTTGTAAATGAAGTGTCTCATTAAATCTAGAAAGATATAAGATTCAACTTCCATGTTTTCTACATCTCTTGAAGTATTGGACATAAATCCTCATATCTATGTCTAAGAATCTAAATGATGTTTTCGTTCTTTGATCCATTCATAATTCATAGTATTTAACACCTAGTTATTCCCTACTACATCCATCCTTATCTTTAAATATTTGGACACTTGAAAGAAAAAAAATGGCTCCCCATTCTGAATAAAACCATCAAATATATAGTGGTTCTCTTGATAGCTTCTTCTCTAAATAAATATTTCTCTTCATGTGAGGAAAAATCCTATCCACTCTTCCACCACTGAGACTATGACTATAATATTTGTAGAAAGTCAATTTTCTCTGATACCATATTTATAGTAGGTCAATTTTCTTTGATATAATATACAAAAAAAAAATGAATCTAATTTATCATTCATTAAGTGACTACAAATATATAATTATTTAATACTTGCATTTCTCTTACAATTATGATAATTTATTTGACAACATACTAGAATGGATTTATAGTGCCTATTTAAACCATACTCAAAACTCCTATGATAGATATGAAACATGTGTATAATGTAAATAATAGTTCTCTTATGATTTAACTTCTAGCAGCAACCTATTAAATGGGAGTATTGATATAGCCTTCTATTCTATATTATGAAGAATGACTTAAAAACTACATGAAATAGAATTGTGTTTCAACTTAGTCCTTCATTAACTAATCAAGTTGTTCCAAATATCTAGATATTCTCATTCACTCTTCTTCATGTGCTCCCTCATTAATATTGTATGGTTCTACCTTAGCCAAGAAGATTATTCTAACTTGTGCAACATTATCCTTATAGTTTTTAGATGATATTTTTTGGTAACTATAATTATGTTGTAACTTACATAGATAAATATATTCAAAATATTATTAAATATAAAAATAATAATTAAGTAAAATTATACTATCTAGTTTAAATATAAATAAACAAATTAATATTTTTTTATATTAAAAATATTATATTTAATTAGGGGTAAACAAGTATTTAAGAAACCATAAACCTTTTTAAAATAGATTTTGAGGGAAATATAGAACTCTTAAATGGAATAGTTACAAAACATACAACACTAAATATCAATAGCTAAATAACAAAAAAGAATCAATATCCTAACAAAAAAATTTACAAAACATAGGCTACATTAGAAATAGGCCAAATCCTTATAAGAAAAAATATGAGGTTTTACAAGGCTCCCTTAACTTGAACCAATATTTTTACCAAGAACCTATTACCTAAGAGAACATGGTTCTAACAAGGCTTCCATAACTCTCAACCTCCCCAACAACCACGAGAGTGGAGAAGAATAAAGGTTTTGGTAGTCTTCCCAAGACTCAAACTTGGGTTTTAAAATTGATCACAAAACAATGTAGTAGAAGACTACAGAGACATCCCAACTAGAAAAAAATTCTTACTATCCATACTCTTTCAACCTCAGCAGAAAAGGATCCCATGTCAACAGGAGTAGGAAAGAAAAGGAAATCCAACTTAGATAAACAAACCTAATTTACCCTTCTTCTAAGCCACCAATAATAGGGAAAAAATACATAAAGAATCAATCCACCTCTCCCATCAAGAAAATATCAACATCCATAGGAGATGCTACCACATCAATAGGGAAAAATGATAGAGGAATAATAAAGAAAAATGGGCCAATCCCACATCATGGAAGCACATACAAGCCCCACCTCAAAAAGGGAAGCTCTACCTCCAAAGAAATTTCATGATGGATAGACTAGAACAAAGAAAAAAGAGCTCACAAAAATAGAAAGGAAAAGTGGTATAGGTCTGCAAAAAAGTCTATGAAGGCATCAAACATAGAAAAAAAACCCATAATGAACAATAAAAAGAGATCAAAATATTTCATTGAAAACTAGTAGTGTTAATCATATAAGCAAATAAAAGGCCCCAATAATGGGAAAGAGGAATACCAAGCTCCACAAATAGCACACAACTACCCCAATCAGATACGCTTCCCCCAAAGAGTCACCCAAAACCATAAAGAAGAATCTATAAAGACCTAAAATACAAAAACTTACAAGCCACAAAGAGATACAAACACTACAGCAAGGTCCACAAAGAGAAGAAGGGTAAAATCCCATAATATCCTACAAGAATAAGAAAAGGTAGAGAAAGAAAAGGAAACAAAGGAAACAAAGGCAACTATTGCCCAAAATTTCCTATCCCATATAATTTTGGCTATAGACCAAGCTCCATCCAGAGGTCTATGCTTTTAAACCCCATGAGCACCTCTGAGAAATTTTCCATGGCCTTGCTTCTTGTCTTCTAGTCTCTGCAAACACTCAACAATATGGTTTGAAGCCCTTTTTATTTGAAAATCTAGCCATTGGAGGAAAAATACCCTAAGCCCTTTGGCCTGTTCTATTTCACTGTTATCTTTTTTAGCCACTTAAGTTCTTCATTTCTTCACATGTGCTTTATTTTCTAACTAGTTGCGAGATCTCCTATTCCCGGTGGTTAAGACCTTAGCATCCTGCAATCTGGCGAGTGGTTAAAGTTTTGTTTGGTAGTCTCAAAGCTGATAAATTAGTCAAAGAAAATGAAAATGTGACATGTCAGTGGGCCCAAATCATTCAAGTGAGATGACAATACAAGATCTATGATTGTCTTATGATCTCATGGAATCTTCTGAGCCCATGAGATCATGCGATAGCCATTGATTTTGCTTTATCACCAAGGCTTCTGGTGGTGGCTCCTTTTTTTTGACGTGCCCATGTTCCATTGGCCGATTGGATGCTGACAGAGATTTTTTAGTGGGTTTGAGTATTTCAAGTGAGGTGGCAATTTCATTATGGAAAGCTAGGACACACAAATAACATCTGCAGAAGAAAATTTTCTAAGTGTGATCAGAAACCAAACTTCAATAGATATTGTTTTAACTATAAAAGGCATGGACATCAGGCACATGAATGCAGGACAAAGGTCAATAATTCACCTACATCACCTTGATTTCAAGGACAATGTTTCAACTATCATAAATATGGTCATAGAGTACATGAGTGTAGATTCAAAGCGAAGTGGACATCTAATCAATAGACAAAAGAACCTAGGAAAGGTAACACATACAATTGAGACTACAATACATTGTATAATTTTCATTATTGTGGTAAATATGGTCATATTGGAGAAAACTATTTGAAGACACATTTCAGAGGTAAATCCAAGAGTTGGATGAGTGGAAGTTTGGTTTGTTATAAATGAAATAAGATTGGTCATTTAAAGAGAGACTATAGAGCACATATACTGATAAATGATCAAGTCAAGAATGAAGAAACTGTGGATCAAATGAGAAATTAGATAAACAAGACTAGTAAGAAGAAGAAAGAAGAAAATAGTAGTGAAGCTAGTGAACTTGAGGTCACCCAATCCAATGGATCAGGTGATCACACTACTTCAAACTAATCAAAGAAGGTATCTGTGGAACTGAATCTTATAATGCTTTATTTTACATCAGTTCCTAACATTTGACAAGAAAAAGTCCATATCTCCATAGATTAAGATGCATTAGGATAGATTTGAGATAAAATCTACATTGTAATTATGATGCCAAGCATCATTATTTTATCCCATAGTGACTGACTCACTAGTGTATGCCAAGCACCTATGGTAGCTGAGATCTGATCATGTGCACCGAGCCAAAACGGAATGGTAGTATTGGTTGAGCTTATATTTACTAAGTGATCATGAGATTGTTTAGACAACTATATCTTACCTATAAATTATACAGATTATTAATGAAGCCCTAATCCGACCGTTAGAAGTCTATAAAGCTGGAAGCTACCATTTATTTTCATTTTACAAATGATTTGAAAACTTTTAAGAGAAATTCTTGAGTGATTATCAAGAGCTTTTGCGCTAAGTGTGATTTGTAGAGATCTTCACAATGTGCCATCAACAAACATATGATAATTATTGAGCAAGGTATATTACCAAGTTATCTATTTTTGTAGTTGAACCCTAGAATTTGAACACATTGCATCTTCATCATCTGTTATAGTTAATAAACAAGGTAAGGAAGTATTCAATGTACAACTTATGATGAATGATGCATGTAAGCCGTGGAAATTCTAGGCCATTCTTGAGAGTGCAATTATGGAGATCTCACGAGTGCCCTATCATCATTCCCTCATAAAGTTATAATGATAAATGATGTATGTGAATGTTATATGTGCAAGATTGGAGAGATTAGAGACTATGAGCTGAGATAAGCATATGATAAATTATGTAGCAATGGGGTGTTGAAGCCTAAACACCATAAGGTTTCTGAGAAAGGGTTGGTGCATGCCCTTGACATCCCACAGAATTTCAAAGTTGAATGGATGAAGACTGTAATGAGCCAAGTATAGGACATGAAAATTTGGCTGGAGGATAAACTAGTAAAGATGAGAAAGGATATGATACATCAAGTAACTAGTTACCCTAGTCTTACAAGAAAGAAGACTATGAGATGTAAAAGTAAGGAGGTTCTCCAAGCTAACACCTAGGTGATGTGCAACAAATGAGGAATGAATATTTAAAAAATCACGGATCCAAAGATTAATTTTTTGATGAGGGTGATAGAAAATAAATTTTACCAATCCAGTAGGCTAGTCAGTGTTCTATTCATAGCAGTAGATCAAGCTTGGAAGATAGTAAAGAAGGATCATACATATGACCTTTCCAAGCTACAACTTACATAGCTTGAAGAGAACCTCACATCCATCACGAAAGTGAAGAACTCAATGTGTAAGTTTCAGTATCTACTCATCTATCTATTTTTCTATATACATAATAGTTTTCCTACTATTGGAGATGTTCACTACTACATTTGGGGCCAAATTTTGATAGAAACCTTCAACGGGTAATTTTTTTTAAATGAATTTTTTTTTCTTTAATAGGCCCTGATGGTGTTGGTATTCCAATAGGTTTTAAATTGACCATCAGAATTCTGACAATTTTTCGGTATAGATGAAAAAAAAATGAAGTGCTAAATCATTTTTATTTCTATTTCCATAGAAAAGGAGTGGGAGAAAATGAGCAAAAGCTGAGCGCGAGAGAAGGTACGTGTTTTCTTCATCTTTCGAGCCTCTAGCATCATATTCAACCAAAAATTTCAAATGCATTGCATTTTATTTGATCATGAATGCTCTTTGAAATGACTGCATTCTACTAGTGTCATGCCCTAGCTAGTGCTTTATCTCTATTATTTGATGTTATTGGTGCTTGTGCTCAAGGATATTCATTCACTATTTTGAAATATTTGGATTCATGTTTGTTCATATTATTGGCGTTGTTATCACCTTTTAAGAAAAAATTTCTTCAGGCTTCGCGTCACCTTTCTTTTGAAATTTCCAGCTTCCTCACTCTTTAGTCCTGCTGCCTCTCCAAGCCCTAGTTTCCCTTTTCCCGTTCTTTTCTCGCATTGCTTTTTGGTTCACTAAAGCTCTGCTAATTTGCATGTGCCTTTTAAAAATCTTCAAATCCTATGTGTGCGATTAGGAAAATTTTTTGGTCCCCCTCTGTTCTTTCTCCTTTTATCTTAGCCTAAGTCTGGGTCACTTTTTTCTTAAAAACCATTTTGAAATGAGTGCCTGTCATTACACCACAAGACCCCGGCTGTCAGAGTTTTCAGACACACAAAATAGCGACATGTTGCCACCTGTCTCATAGGTAGGCCTGACTGGATAAAGAGTCTACAGACTTTAAAGAGCGAAACAAATCTACAGTGGTCGTTATACTGCTGAGACAAGATGCATGCTTGTTAACTTTGCGGTATAGCGATGGCCGTTGGATCTTTTCTTTATCTGAAAGAGCTCGGTGGGCCCTTTTGTGTGCCAGGTCATTCTGATCTATTTGATTTTCATTGGTTCTCAGAGGGCTAGGTGGTGGTTGACATGTTTTTTAAAAAGTAGTAAAGATAGTCAGAAGGGGACCCACCTGCATGTCAACGTGGAGTAGTCTGATTTGATCACCAGAATGGTGATGTGTATTATTGTGGGACCATATGTTTCAAAGGGTTATTTCTTGGTTTGATCAAATGGTTCTCATTATACCACTAATCAAAGATGCGAAGATGTTAGGATTGCGGTATAGCGATGACTGTCTGATCCTTTTAAAAGCTTAAGTAAGAAGTGGGCCCTGATTGCACTACCTCATTTCGATGTGTTTCTTTCTTATTGGCTAGGTACCAGTTGTGATCTGACTGTTTTCAAAAGTGCTCAGAGTTGAGAAAGAAAAGGAACTGGGTCCACTTGTCAGCCTTTTGTAGCATGGCATTTTTTGATTCGATACTTGCTGGGTGATCTGTCTCGCTGGGTTTTTTGGGTCTCAGATGATTAAAGCACTGCAAGATCTCACAGTTGTCATTAAACCATTGAGATAAGATGCTCGGGTTTTAGGTTCACAGTTTAGCGACAGCCATTGATTTGAAAAAGAGATGGAAGTCATTCGGTGGGTCCTCTACGCCAGCATATTGATGGTGTGGTCTTTTTTGATTGGCCACGGGTGAAGTTAACGTGTAAAGGGATACCACTCAGATTGTCATGATCGTAAGGAATTAATTTATGCACATGCTAATTTGAAATGTTCTTATTGGTCAAGAACTAGCTTGCGAAGGAGTTTGGTAAGGTATTACTGACAAATCAATGACCATCCGATGCGCCGTAAAAGAAATACATCAACGACTGAAATTTGAATTTTTCTCTTATTTGACATTTTCACGTCCTGTGAGTGTTAGGGCCGCCAACTTTAGTAATGGTGAAATTAATTTGTTAGGTGCAGAGGAATTGCAAGCAGTTGGCAAGATTATATACTAGGATTTGATTGTTTTTTTCCTCACTACTCTCATTGGTTTCCTGGCGATTTATTTTCTTCACCCAGTGGTTGAAAGTGCAGGGTTGTTTTTCAGGTGCCTGGTAGGTTTGTCTGGTTTTCAAGTCATTTGAAATTTGTAAAACTTTGAAAGTTCTTCTTTCCTATTATCAATTGATTTTGTTTAAAAAGCATTTCCTTACGAGTCCATAAGTTGATAAGAGGCCCTAGTTTCAAAATGCCGCCCAAAAGAAATTTTGTTTGGTCAGACAGAGTATAGCAAAAGAGGAATTTTTGAGGATTTGATGCAGTTGCTTCCATATTCTGACAACGGGGCACAAAGAGTGAAGGAGCTTTCTCCAAGGCATCCAAGGGATTCAGTAGTAGAGGGACTTTATGATAGAGGAAATTGGGTGAGGTATGCCAGTGTAGGTGAGAAAGATAATGGTCTTGCTTTGTTCAGGGTGGCTTTTTCATAGAGAAATGCATGCGCCCCTTTGAGCAATGTGTGGCAATTTGATATCGGGAGATTGGTATGCCCTGGTGTTTTCATGGATGCCGAATTGTTAATACAAATTGCAAAGTGTTATGATCCTGTGATGAGAGGTGTCAAGGATATTAATGGCAGAAACCTAATTAGAATCACCGAGGATGAAATTAGGGATATTTTTTCACTAAATGACCCATCTATAGGATTGGAGAAGATAGACTTCAATGAGTTCATGGAGATTTATGAAGCACAAAAGGACTATTTGAGATCTGGACCCTTGAGGCAATTTTTAGGGCAGATTGGATCTATGTGTGTTGTTAGTCCAAGCACACCCGAACCTTTCAGGTTGGATCTTTTTAGCAACAAGGCTCAGGAGGTTTACAGGTCTTTGACCTTGATTATGGGACATGATGTGGCAACCCATATTCCCATCCCATATATGTTCATGATGGTACAATCACTGCATCCTCAGCTCGCATTAATTTTTGATTTTGCATCCCACCTAGCTGATTTGATTCATGAGGGACTAATAGCAATTAAGAATATGAAGGTTTCTAGACCCTTCGGATGGTACTCCATGCTCATGCATATGTTTTTGTTTAAGGGTGAGAATTTCTTCAGTACGACAGTGAATATTGTGAAAGAGAGATATGGAGAAACCCTCCCTGTACAGCTATGGACTACGGCCCTGTCTTGGGACAGAATTGATGCTAGTTATAATGCTTTTGATAGAGATTTCGCATCAAGGCTTAGGTCACTTTTGTTTTTTGATAACCCATGTATTCCTATAGAGTTACTGAGACTGATTAGGACTATGCAATATTGTCAGGACATTACCATTGTCCACAATTTTGGAGATATAATTTTGTATCCAGTATCCACAGTGTTAAGAGTATATGGTAGCAAGGTAGCACCCTCTGTTCGACCATATCAGGTCCCTTTGAAATTAGGATATGCTGAGATCCTCAGATAGATTGGAAATTTACAAGAGACCACTCTCACTGGTAAGGGAAGGGGAACCTTTTTCCTAGATGTAACTCTAGCACATCAGTATGTGATCACAAAGGGAGGATGGGTACATTTGCATAAGGTCTTACAACCTTATAGGATGCCTAAGGCAGTGGTCAGGTGTGCAGATACATAGGGTTTCCTCTTAGGAATGTTCAGAGATAAGGTAAGGTGTGCTCTTATTGAGCACCAATTTAATTTTCTAGAAGATATCATAAGAAATGAGTTTGACCTTCAAACTCAAGAGATTAAGAAAGAAAAGTGGATAATCTATAGCAAGTCTATAGATCTTATTAGAAATTTTGATAAGACTTATGACCCTTTGGTTAGTTTTAAACCATGGGCTAGAAAGGTTAATGCCCTTATGGAAAATTTTGAAGGGCTCATGAGTGCTGTGAATGAGAAGAGGGCATATGTGAGCAAGACAAATCCGGAAAAGGCTAGGCAAATTTTGAGCCAGCCTAAATATATGAAGTTGACTCCCAAGGGGGTTTACACAATGTAGAAAAGGAGTGGATACACTCTTTTATTGTCCTCACAACAGGGAAGTGAAGATGTTCCTTTTACTTCAAGAGGGAAGAGGCCAGTTGGTGACCCAGCGGCACAAGCACCTTCCCCAAAGAGGTAGAGACAAGAAGAAGAAAGACCATCAGAGGAGATTTACTCTCCTTCTCAATCCCCTATCCGGTTGAATGAGCATGGAGTGGTCGAATAGCTGGTACAACTAAGAAATGAGGGAAACCTTTTTGTTTCCAATGAGGATTTACAGGAGGGAATGTCGGAGGCACCAAAGGAGGTTACCATGGATCTAACAAGTGAAGAATTTGAGGGTAAATAAATAGACCCTATTTTAAAACAAGCAAGTGACTCTTTCCTTGCTGATGATAAATTTGTTAAGACTAGGGCATTTTCTCAGTTTCTGTGGAGAATGAAGATTGGACAATTTAAAGAGATTTGTGAGAAGAAGCAAGAGGAGTTCCCTGAAAAGGACATAAAGGAAATAGAGGAAGAAACCAAGGTAGAAATGACTAGACAATCTGAAAAAGTTACTCCAAAAGAAGGGAGGGCCATGGTTCATGTAGCAGGGATACTAATCTTGCCAGAATAGGACATTGCTGATGCAATTGTCTTTGATCAGGTGAGGAGGAGTAAAGTGAATAACTTAGCTACAGCAAAGCAAGCCAAACAGGCGGCTAAGGGGATTGCATTTTCAGAAGATCATGCTGCTCTAGTTATGTGGTCTTTAGGTAAAGACAAGAATAAAGGGAAGAGAGGTGATTTCTCTATAGGATATACAGGGAGCCTAATGGTTCAGAGAGTAGGAGAAACATCAGGTGTAGAGGCATCAAACTTGATCCTTGAGACTGCCAAATTTAATGTCAGTGTGGCAGAAAAGGATACCAGAGAAAAGGAAGAGCTTAGGCTCAAATTTGAAATGGTCCTGAAATCTTACAATGAGCTCAAAGTTGAGCTAATTCAAAAGGAAAAATTGATTGTCCAATTTTCAGGGCCACTGGATCGAAGATCTCCTCAATTAACAATTTTTGATAAGCCTGCAATGGCTTCATCTTCAAGTCCGATAATTGAATTCCCACCCTCACCACTCCCAGAAACTGATATAGATGCAAGGGTTGCTTGGGAGAAATTGAAGCTGACAGAGGAGACAAATAAATTAAGGGAAATTAGGACATAGTTGGAAAAGCAAAAAGATGAGAATGCAAAGGCTACAGCTTCAGTAAATCAGAAGTATGAAGAAAAAATAGTAGGGGCAATCATGGAATTTGCAATGGATTTAAAGCCCTCTATTATACATAGCCATATTGATAAGTTAGTTTCTTTACTTAAAGTTTTTAATAAAGAGAAAGATGAAATGGCCCCAGTTTTGAAAAGATGGATTGAAAGGTCTCCCAATGTAAAACTATTCTGCATGCTATCTAAGGGGCAGGAGAACCCGGATCCTTTAATAAAGCCATTACATCAAACTGTAAAGAGATTGGTGCATTTTAATATTTTTATGGATAATTTTATCAGAAGAACAAGTATGTTGAGAGCTGAATTAATGCTTTCAAATTATGAACTGGTGCCTCCCATTTTCACAGACAAGGGAAAATTTAAAAAAGCTTATCAGTGGAGGGAGGAGTTAGATGGACTCCTCACAGAGAGAATCACTAATGTTTTGAGTGATAAGGCTTCTTTTAGTGGCACAATTAAGATGTTGATAAGAGCCAAATTAATGTTGGACACCATGCAGCAAAAAATCACAAAAATCATAAGTGAATGGGAACAATGGTCTACTAAGAAGGATGAATTTTTCAGGTTTGAGTTCCCAAGTGAGGAGGTGTATAATAAATGGAGGTACCAGTACATACCAGCTATAGAGAGCGCTGACACACTGCCAACTTCATAAAATGTATCAGGGCGGTCAATTTTGGTTCATATTTGATGATAGCGAGCAAAGGACAACATTAAAGATATGAAGGAGGTCGACACAGCTACAACTTCCATGCCAACCAGACCAAGTGTATTTATTGAAAATTTTGTAGTTGTTGTAGAGTTTTAGGGTTGATATTTTGTAAACCCTAGAATGACCAGAAGCTTATTGCATCTCCTTGTATATAAAAGGATTTCCCATGGTCATTCTGGGCATTGAGAGTTTAGGTGAAAAAGACAAGAAAAGAAGTTCTGAAACCCTAACCTCAGTCGAGGATTGTAAATTTGTATCATTTTATCAAGATAAAAGAGAAGATATACAGGCTGACGCCATTATCCAGCAAGTTGGTTACTCATAATATAATGTATGCAAATGATCAAGGTTATACTTAATACAAATCTCAAATCCTTCCTCTCCATTGTGTTTATTCTATGAATTTTTAAGCTTTTGTAGGTTTATATGTATGTATTTCACTCTGAGTTCTGACCTAAGGTTGGATTAAATATTACTCAGAGTAAGATATGTGTTCATTGAATTCACATAAGGATTATCTGCAAGCAGGGATGATTTGAGATATCTGTATTTATGTTCAAAAAACCAGTTGTTCTCATAGGATATTTCTGTATCCTATCTATTTTCTAATACTATGCCCAATGGATAAGACACTGGCCTGTATTACCCTATCTTTGTTTTGAGAAAGTGATTCAGACTTTAAAAACCCAAATCATTAAATCATTACCAGTATTTACTTTTATTTACTTTATGTGTTGTCGTACCCAGTGATGGAGGATCAATGAACAATAGGTTGTTGTTTAGCATTCTCTCACTGTTTTCATCTATCTAAAGATCCAATAAAGAAATAAGGGGCAGAGTTAAGACTATCAATTAGAGCTAATACTATTGGATCAGGTGCACCCGCCTTGGTTTTATAGAGCCAGAAGCAGAAGAGGGAATATCCATCCCTATAGTTGGTCCAGTTGCCTATAGATTGCTCACATTTTGAACTAACCAATCCTTAATATCCATCATAGGCATATTGGTGTCTCTTTGAGTGTAAAATCCTTTCCAGGAACCAACAAAATGGCGACTTCACTAGGGAGAGATGCAAGATCATACTAAATCCAATTGAGATCTCTGGTATTATAAATTTGTATGAAATAGTGCAGGTTCCAAGTTGAGTTGGACTCCTGACCTGCCTATTTTAATTAGTTCATATCTCTAATGTTATGAATCAGTTATAAACAACGCGAGTACGAGTAGAGCTTAGACTCCTGGCCGGCTTGTTTATCATATCCAGTGGTTCCCATTAAAAGAATATAAGAGTTAGTTTTCTAAGAAAGTCTCAAATTATCTCACACTGTGTGGGTGGCAACTCTGAGTATCTCTGTAGCTAGTACTTTATACTTTTCAGTTATGAGTTTTAAGAAAATAAGGTCTTATAGTAGGGAACACCCTGAGGAAAGTTTGCAAGGTGGGCTTCCAGTTATTTCTAGAAAAAACCAGGCTAAAAGAGATAATGATGCAGGAGCATCCTGGGTGTAAGAGCAATCTTGCATCACCCAAAAATATTTCTATTTTTGTATTCAATAAGGGCTACCTTGTGCAGAGTTGTTATTTATGGAAACTTGCTATTTTTAGTAAGTTGGTCTTACGATCTTGGAATGTCTGATTTTACATATGGAGGTTCATCTCAGTCATATCAGCCTGCCAGCAAAGTTTCATGGCTAGATCAGGTGTAGTTTTGAAGATATTGAAGATTTTCAGTATTGGCAGCAGGGTACAGAAACTTTGAACTCAATTTTGAAGGCTTTAGAGGCCCCGGATGAGGTTGAAAATTTGGGTGATGGGCACTTTGTGCGGGTCAAGCCTATAGAGCGCTTCGTGGTATTTCCAGAATGGGGTTATAATAGCCAATCGGGCCAACGGGCGATGGCTTATGGTCTTCGGAAGTTGGGTCACCTGAAATGGCGGAAAATAATTTTTCTTCAGAATTTCTGTTTGGGTTTCAAAACTCATTTTGAGCTGACTTTGATGTAATAAATTGTAAAATAAAATAATTCTAAGTTTGGTCAGCCCTAAGGGCTAAATTTCTAGAACCTTCTCGGGTGGTGGAAATTGCCTATATAAAGAAGGTTCGTAGTGTTGTTTAGGGTAGTTCTGGGTAGTAGATCTGGGTATTGATTCGAGGCTTTGTCCTACAGAATATTGTAAGGGAATGCCCATGTGGCTTTGCATATTGTAATTCTGAAAGTTTGTAATTCCACATTTGTGGAGATAATAAGAAGCCAATTTTCTATTCTTGCATATTACTGTTGTTGTTTCTCTATTTCTGTTATGTGTTTGTGGTATTAAGGGGAGCACCCTTCATCAGATAAAGGTACCAGTGATATGTCTATGACTTGGAGACAAAGAAGGAATCCTGGAAGACACACTTTTTCTCCTCCTAGTCAAGAGAGAAATGCCTCAGAATATGAAGAGGCAGTTGACTTAGGACTTAATCAATATGAAGATTATTACTCCCCCACAGAGCAAGAGGGTGGAGCAATATCCCAGAATACAAGAGTGAATCCACAAAGGCAAGGAAGGTCTAGGAGTAAAAGTAGAAGTGGTCAGGATTTTCTTCCTCCTTTCACCCTTGGTTCTTCAGTACCATAGGGCCTTCAGGACCCTCAGGGTCAGCAAGAAAATTTTCAAGCACGACAGAATGAAGCTGAAACAACCCTGCCTGATTCTGAAGAAATATTTGAGGAAGTTTATGAACTAGGAAGAAGGATTCATGAACAAGAAGCTATTAGAGAAAAAAGGGATAGGGATAAGGAAGAAATAATTAGACAAGCTATGATAAGAGCTGAGTAGTTGAAAAGACAACTGTTAGATTTAGAAGCTATAAACTATGTGCCCATCCCTGAACAGACTGATGAACAGCCTATTGTTTACAAAAGCTTTGAATCTAGGTTTCCAAAGGATAAGGGGAAACAAAAGGAGATAGGTATTTCAATCAATGAGCCTGTCAATCCTGGGGAAAATCTTGACCAATCTTTAAGACTTGAAGCAAATTTGGAGAAAGCCAAAAAGGAGCAGGAGTTTTTAGCTAAGCAACTAGAAAAGGCAATTAGAAGCTTCAGCACTAGAAATGAGGAGGAAAATTGATTTTCTTAAAAGATTTGTAGGACCCACAAATTTCACCAACCCTAGTAGAACACAAGGGAATATTATTGGGAACATAGGTGGTGCTCCCCCACCAAACAGTCCTAAGATCCTTGCTGCTACAAATACTAATGCGTCCACCTCTCAGGGTGCCGGCTTTCTAAATACAGGGATTATTCATGAAAGATGTAAGCAATTGGTTTTCAATGGTATCCCTGGCTATCCTAACCCCTTTCCTGAAGAAATCAGAAAAAAGCTTCCTAAATTTATAGGAAGTAATGTTGTAACTTGTGAAGAACATTTGAAAAAATTCATTGATGTAATTGATGATTACAATATTGTGCCTGATGATGTCATAATGAAATTATTTGTACAATCCCTATCAGAGGACTCTAGGGATTGGTTTAGGGCTCTGCCACATGGAAGCATTGGTTCATGGGATCAACTTCGGCATTGTTTTAAGGAGCAATATGGTGATAAGACACATGAGGGCTTTATGCTGAATTAATTTAATAACATAAAAAAGAATTACAATGAGGATGTTGTTGAATTCAATGTTAGATTTCAAAAAGCCATGCACAAATTATTGTAGGTTATCAGATTAGATGACAGAGTATGCCTTGTCACATATTTAAATGCCTTTGATTCAAAGATGGGCTACCTATTAAGGGATAAAAATCCAAGAAGTCTGGTTGAAGCTTATAAGTTAGCTGTGAATATAGAGAGGAACCGCAGGATTTTAGGAAAGTTTGGAAGGAGCCAAGATGATAAATCACCTCTATTAAATAGGAAGGACCAGGGAAAGCCCCAAGGTGTTAAACCTAAAGATGATGAAAGCTTGAAGCAAATCCTTAAAGCAATCAAAGATCTGAAGCCTAGTGAAAATAGAGGCAACAAAGCTGCAGGAGGAGATAGACCCCCTTTTAATAATTTCAACAAATTACCAAGGATGCAGAATTTCCCCTATAATACTCAATTCAAGGATGGGAAGCCCATCCTTCTTGAAAGAAGGGACAAACTAAATGATAGGACCCCTGATCCATTGCAAAGAAATTCATTGAACATAGTGGAAGAAGTCCCATGGTGCATTGTTTGTCAGTCACCACATGACTCTGATTATTGTGTTATATCCCAGAATGTATCTCCTCAAGAAGGACAAGAATGAAATGGAGAGCAGCCTTATGATGATCAGGGGTGTGGAATGTTTTCTTCTCATGTTTTAGATGAGATGGACTCTACTGAGGAAGATGAAAATCAAGATGTCTTTTTGTCCCAAACTAGAAATGAGTCATATCATCAGCAAGTTTTTTCAGATGATGATAACTATGACTATGACAACTTTCAATGTAATGTTCAAAAAAGTGACTCAGTAATTTCCTTGAGAAGGCCTTCTGATGAGGAGATTGCTATGATAATAGCTAATTTAGTTACAAAGGCAAATTATAATTTAAGGAACACAGTTGTGGGTGATTCAGATCCCAAGCGTGCTGGCATTTTTATGAAAAAAATATCACAAGAAAAGATTAAAGATTTGCCTCATATTGATAAGGTTCAGGTAAAAAGAATTTCAAACCTAATGTTGTGTACAAGGTAAAAACAAAGCCAGCAGCTGAGGTACCACTAGCTATACAAAATAAAGATAAAACTTAGGCTAGTATACCTACAGAGATACCCATCCAAGACAATGATAGAAAGGGTGAGGATCTAAAACCAGAGGTAGCCGATTCAAGATATGTTCCAGTTGATATGAATAGGTTATTATCTCAAATCACTGTAAAAGTTCCATTATTGGAGATGATGAGAATAGATGAACATAAGAAGAATGCTTTGAAATGGGTACAAAGCATAGAACATGTTGATCCTCATAAAACAGAAGCAGGTAGCAATGGTAAATGATGAGGATGAGAATTATAGTGAGGAGATTGTTTCTGAAATCCCTCAGATCTATTTAGACACCAATGTTGTCAGTAGTGTAGTAGGGTCAGTTGATCCCTTCTTCTTGACTTTGCAAATAAATGGAAAGTTGCTAAAAAATTGCATGATTGATTATGGAGCATCGAATACTGTTATGCCAATTGAGATCATGAAATCTTTAGAGTTGAAAGTGGATTCGCCCTACGGTAGATGCCAAGCAATGGATTCAAGAGAAGTGCCAGTTGTTGGTACCATTAAAGCCTTGCCTTATAGGTTGGTTGCTTACCCCAACAAATTATTGACTATGAGTGTTTTAGTGGTTGATATTCCTCCCCAGTATGGGATGCTATTGTCAAGAAAGTGGAGTGCATCTATGGGAGGAAGCATACAGTGTGATTTATCATTTTCCACTTTCAATTTTGAAGGGGAAAGTATCAAGGTCACCAGAGAATCTAGGACTCCACATATGATTGAAGAAGAGGAGCAAGATAACATGAATTGTTTTCTTGATACTGATATCAATGCTTTCAAAGTCCATGATGAACGTGAAGGTGTTGACACTGCCTATAAGCTAGAAAGTCAAGAAGTATGGAGTCATCTTGATAGTCTTTGGACTATGTATTTTGACGGAGCAAGTTGCAAAGAAAGGTTTGGAGCCGAGATACTGCTCATATCTCCTAATGGTAAAACCTTCAAGTTCTCATTTTCTTTATTGTTTGTATGCACAAATAATGTGGCTGAGGATGAGGCCCTATTAATTGGTTTGAGATTGGCATCAAGACATGGCATAAAATTTTTGAAAGTAGTGGGTGACTCTAAATTGGTTGTATCCCAAATAAGATCAAATTATGCTTCTAAGAATCAGAGGTTGAAACAATATAGGAATGTTGTGTGGGATGAGATTGAGAGCTTTACTACTTTTAATATCTGTTGGATGGAAATAAGTTGTAATAGAATGGCTGACCTATTAGCCAATATAGCCCTCAGACCAGAGGATGCTACCTTTGCAAATGTCTCAAAAGTTGAGGTACAGACCAGGCCCTCCATTCCTAATAATTTAGATAACTGGCAGGTTTTCTCTGATGACAATGATATATTAAGATTTCTCCATTGTGAGTCTCACTTTCGTGACAAAGAAATGGATTTTAGTTCTTATGTTAATACAGTAAATGGCAAGCATGTTTTTCTCAGAGAAGAAGTGTTACAATTAAAGCCTAACAGAGTTCCAAAGGGATTGGTTGCACTTGAAAGAGCATTTGACAATAAAGACAAAACCTTTTCTGTTGGCACTAGTAAAATTAATGAGTTCGAAGAGATAAATTTGGGCACAGAAATGGCCCCTAGGAAAGTTTATATAGGCAGATCTTTATCCACAAAAATTAGAAAGAATTTGATTAATCTCCTTAGAAGATTTAGGCATGTTTTTGCCTGGTGTTATGAAGATCTTAAGGCCTATAGGGAGGACCTTTTTCAGCATGAGATTCCCCTCAAGGAAGGCACAAAACCTTTTAGACAGAAGTTAAGACCTATTAATCCTACTTTAGCACCCAAAATGCAGAGTGAACTCAAAAGGATGATAGATGCTGGAATAATTGAACCTATTAGGCATTCCACTTGGGTTTCAAATCTGGTACCAGTAAGGAAGAAAAATGGTGATATTAGGTTATGTGTAGACTTTAGGAATCTAAATATAAATTCTTTAAAGGATAACTATGGGTTACCTAATATGGAGAACATGTTGCAAAAGGTCATTGGGTTAGAATTAATGTCCATGATGGATGGGTTTTCTGGTTACAATCAAGTTATGGTGAGGGATACAGAACAGTTCAAGACTGCATTTACAACTCCATGGGGAACATATGTTTATGTAAGAATTCCTTTTGGGTTGATAAATGCCGGTGCCACTTTTCAAAGGGCTATGGATGTAGCCTTTGCAGATTTTATTGATAAATTTATGGTGGTCTACCAGGATGATTTGACAGCTTTCTCAGCCAAGGAAGAACAACATTGCCAACACCTTGAAAAGATTTTTACTAAAGCATTAGAGTATGGTGTATCCCTAAATCCAAAAAAGTGTGCTTTTGGTGTGACAGAAGGGAAGTTGCTTGGGCACATTGTTTCAAAGGATGGTGTGAGGATAGATCCTGAAAGAGTTGAGGCTATTGATAAGCTAACTTTACCAAAAAATGTTAAAGGGATTCGATCCTTTTTAGGATAGGTTAACTTCCTAAGAAGATTTATAACAAATTTCGCTGAAATTAGCATTCCTATATCCAAAATGTTAAAGAAAGGAGAAAAAGTTGAATGGAATGCTGAAGTAGTTCAGGCTTTCAATAACATGAAAAGGGCCATAAAGCATGCCCCAGTCTTAAAAACACCAGATTATAGCAAGCCAATGCAGATTTTCTCTTTTGCGTCTGCTCACACTATTGCTGCAGTACTATTACAAAAGAATGCTGAGGGTTTTGAACAACCCATTTCCTTCTTTAGAAAAACCTTACAAGTAGCAGAATTGAATTATGGCATTATTGAAAAACAAGCTTATGCTTTGGTCAAGGCCATCAAGACATTTAGGCGTTACTTGGTGGGGGCTACAGTAGTTTCTTATGTACCAAGTGTTGTAGTCAAGGATATCTTAGTCCAGCAGGAGGTCTCAGGAAGAAGATGTAGATGGATTAATAGAATTCAAGAGTTCAACATTGATATCCATATTACTAAATTGGTAAGAGGGTTAGGCCTAGCAAAATTGATGGCCCAAAGTAACCTAAGCGCAAACCAGATAAATATGTTAGAAGAGGATCAGAGACCTTATGTATGCAACATGGATTGCTGTCAATGGTACAAAGATATTGTTAAATACTTACAAAAGATGATTTTACCCCTTGAGATGGATGATAATAAGAAAAGAACTATTAAACTTCAGTCAATAAGATATGCAATTGTAAAAGGTGAGCTTTGGTGGAGGAGCAATGAGGGTGTTTTACTTAGGTGTGTAGATCAGGAAAGAGCTGAGCTTTTGATGCAAGATATGCACAGTGGAGTCTGTGGAGGACATTATATGGCTAAAACTATAGCTCACAAGATCATTAGGGAAGGTTTTTGGTGGCCTACACTTTTTAAGGATGCCCATCAGTTTGTCAAGAAATGTGATCCTTGCCAAAGGTTTTCAGGTAAGGTAAAATTCAGTGGGAATGTTCCACTTAAACCTATTTCTGTTCAGGCCCCTTTTCAGAATTGGGGTATTGATTTCATTGGAGAGATCCCTAGTAGGTCTAGTGGTGGACATTCTTACATCTTGGTGGAAACTGATTATTTTACTAAGTGGGTTGAAGCAATCCCTACAAGAAGGGCGACTAGCAAAGTAGTGACAGATTTCATGATGCAAAATATTTTGACCAGGTTTGGTTGCCCAGAAACTGTGGTAGTGGATAATGCATTGTGTTTCAGGTCGGAGGAGTTTGTTGATTTTTGTGGAAGCAATGGTATCAAAATCTCATATTCTTCTGCTTACCACCCACAAGGCAATGGCCAGGCAGAATCCAGTAATAAAAGTTTGATCAAGATTTTAAAGAGGGTTCTGGATAGAAACAAGAGAGCCTAGGATTCAAAATTATTACAAGCTTTATGGGCTGACAGGGTTACGGTAAAGAAGGCTATAGGGTGCGCCCCTTTTGATTTAGTATATGGGATTAATGCTAGATTGCCGCAAAATAATTTTCTACAAATGTACCAGTTCATTCAAGCCTATGACGATGATGTAGATGAAGACATGGCAATCAGAATTAATGATTTGATTCAACTCAATGAGTTAAGGGTTGATGCGCATAATAAGAATGAAAAGATGCAGGTCCAGTGCAAAGTCTTGTATGACAAAAGGACTACTCAAAAGTCTTTCATAGAAGGAGATATGGTGTTAATGTGGAATGCATGGTTTGAAGATAAGGGCAAGCATGGAAAATTTGATCCCATTTGGTTAGGGCCTTTTGTTATTAAAGGAAAATGGGGGGCGAATTATTATCTTTTGACGAATATGGTGGGTGAACCCCTTGAGTTACCAGTTCATGCCCAGTTCTTGAAGTTTTATTTTTCCTAAGGTTAGTTTTTTCCTGTGTGTGGTGTGGTTGTAAATTTTGTACATAATTTCCTATTTTTCGGTCAAGGTTTTGTTCTGGTCTGCTGAACCAAGAGTTTCTGGTTTCTCAAAGTATCTGCAGGAGATACTTGTCCCCAAGCATGAGCCACTATTATCACCTTTTAAGAAAAAATTTCTTCAGGCTTCGCGTCACCTTTCTTTTGAAATTTCTAGCTTCCTCACTCTTTAGTCCTACTGCGTCTCCAAGCCCTAGTTTCCCTTTTCCCATTCTTTTCTCACGTTGCTTTTTAGTTCACTAAAGCTCCACTAATTTGCATGTGCCTTTTAAAAATCTTCAAATCCTATGTGTTGGATTAGGAAAAGTTTTTGGTCCCCCTCTGTTCTTTCTCCTTTTATCTTAGCCTAAGTCTGGGTCGCATTTTTCTTAAAAACCATTTTGAAATGAGTGGCTGTCATTACACCGCAAGACCCCGGGTGTCAGAGTTTTCTGACATGCGAAATAGTAACGTGTTGCCACCTGTCTCATAGACAGGCCCGACTGGATAAAGAGTCTACAGACTTTAAAGAGTGAAACAAATCTATGGTGGTCGTTATACCGCTGAGACAAGATGCGTGCTTGTTAACTTTGTGATATAGCGATGGCCATTGGATCTTTTCTTTATCTGAAAGAGCTCGGTGGGCCCTTTTGCATACCAGGTCATTCTGATCTATTTGATTTTCATTGGTTCTCAGAGGGCCAAGAGGCGGTTGACATGTTATTTAAAAAGTAGTAAAGATAGTCAGAAGGGGACCCGCCTGCATGTCAACGTGGAGTAGTTTGATTTGATCGCCAGAATGGTGATGTTTATTATTGTAGGGCCATATGTTTCAAAGGGTTATTTCTCGGTTTAATCAAATGGTTCTTGTTATACCACTGATCAAAGATGCAAGGATGTTAGGACCACGGTATAGCGATGACCATCTGATCCTTTTAAAAGCTTAAGTAGGAAGTGGGCCCTGATTGCGCCACCTCATTTCGATGTCTTTCTTTCTTATTGGCTGGGTACCAGTTATGATCTGACTGTTTTCAAAAGTGCTCAGAGTTGAGAAAGAAAAGGAACTAGGTCCACTTGTCAGCCTTTTGCAGCGTGGCATTTTTTGATTCGATACTTGCTGGGTGATCTATCTCGCTAGGTTTTTCGGGTCTCAGATGATTAAAGCACTGCAAGATCTCACGGTTGTCGTTAAACTATTGAGATAAGATGCTCCGGTTCTAGGTTCACAGTTTAGCAACAGCCATTGATTTGAAAAAGAGATGGAAGTTGTTCGGTGGGTCCTCTGCGCCAGCGTATTGATGGTGTGGTCTTTTTTGATCGGCCATGGGTGAAGTTGACATGTAAAGGGATACCACTCAGATTGTGATGATCGTAAGGAATTAATTTCTGCACATGCTAATTTGAAATGTTCTTGTTGGTCGAGAACTGGCTTGCGAAGGAGTTTGGTAAGGTATTACTGATAAATCGATGACCGTCCGATGCGTCATAAAGAAATACATCAACGGCTAAAATTTGAATTTTTCTCTTATTTCATGTTTTCATATCCTGTGAGTGTTAGGGCTGCCAACTTCAGTAATGGTGAAATTAATTTGTTACGTGCAGAGGAATTGCAAGCAGTTGGCAAGATTATATACTAGGATTTGATTGTTGTTTTCCTCACTACTCTCATTGGTTTCCTGGTGATTTATTTTCTTCACCCAGTGGTCGAAAGTGTAGGGTTGTTTTTCAGGTGCCTGGTAGGTTTGTCTGGTTTTCAAGTCATTTGAAATTTGTAAAACTTTGAAAGTTCTTCTTTCCTATTATCAATTGATTTTGTTTAAAAAGAATTTCCTTGCGAGTCCATAAGTTGATAAGAGGCCCTAGTTTCAAAATGCCGCCCAAAAGAAATTTGTTTAGTCAGACAGAGTATAGAAAAATAGGAATTTTTGAGGATTTGATGCAGTTGCTCCCATATTCTGACAACGGGGCACAAAGAGTGAAGGAGCTTACTCCAAGGCATCTGAGGGATTCAGTAGTAGAGGGACTTTATGATAGAGGAAATCTGATGAGGGATGCTAGTGTAGGTGAGAAAGATAATGGTCTTGCTTTGTTCAGGGTGACTTTTTCATAGAGAAATGCATGCACCCCTTTGAGCAATGTATGGAAATTTGATATCGGGAGATTGGTGTGCCCTGGTGTTTTCATGGATGCCAAATTGTTAATACAAATTACAAAGTGTTATGATCCTGTGATGAGAGGTGTCAAGGATATTAATGGCAGAAACCTAATTAGCATCACTGAGGATGACATTAGGGATGTTTTTTCACTAAATGACCCATCTGTGGGATTGGAGAAGATAGACTTCAATGAGTTCATGGAGATTTATGAAGCACAAAAGGACTATTTGAGATCTGGACCCTTGAGGCAGTTTTTAGGGCAGATTGGATCTATGTGTGTTGTTAGTCCAAGCACACTCGAACCTTTCAGGTTGGATCTTTTTAGCAACAAGGCTCAGGAGGTTTACAGGTCTTTGACCTTGATTATGGGACATCATGTGGAAACCCATATGCCCATCCCATATATGTTCATGATGGTACAATCACTGCATCCTCAGCTCACATTAATTTTTGATTTTGCATCCCACCTAGCTGATTTGATTCATGAGGGACTAATAGGAATTAAGAATATGAAGGTTTCTAGACCCTTCGAATGGTACTCCATGCTCATGCATATGTTTTTGTTTAAGGGTGAGAATTTCTTCAGTACGACATTGAATATTGTGAAAGAGAGATATGGAGAAACCCTCCCTATACAGCTATGGACTATGGCCCTGTCTTGGGACAGAATTGATGCTAGTTATAATGCTTTTGATAGAGATTTTTCATCAAGGCTTAGGTCACTTTTGTTTTTTGATAACCCATGGATTCCTATAGAGTTACTCAGACTGATTAGGCCTATGCAATATTGTCAGGACATTACCATTGTCCACAATTTTGGAGATATAATTTTGTATCCAGTATCCACAGTGTTCAGAGTATATGGTAGCAAGGTAGCACCCTCTGTGCTACCATATCAGGTCCATTTGAAATTAGGATATGCTGAGATCCTCAGATAGATTGGAAATTTACAAGAGACCACTCTCACTGGTAAGGGAAGGGGAACCTTTTTCCCAGATGTAACTCTAGCACATCAGTATGTGATCACAAAGGGAGGATGGGTATATTTGCATAAGGTCTTACAACCTTATAGGATGCCTAAGGTAGTGGTGAGGTGTGCAGATACAGAGGGTTTCCTCTCAGGAATGTTCAGAGATAAGGTAAGGTGTGCTCTTATTGAGCACCAATTTAATTTTCCAGAAGATACCATAAGAAATGAGTTTGACCTTCAAACTCAAGAGATTAAGAAAGAAAAGTGGATAATCTATAGCAAGTCTATAGATCTTATTAGAAATTTTGATAAGACTTATGACCCTTTGGTTAGCTTTAAACCATGGGCTAGAAAGGTTAATGCCCTTATGGAAAATTTTGAAGGGCTCATGAGTGCTGTAAATGAGAAGAGGGCATCTGTGAGCAAGACAGATCTGGAAAATGCTAGGCAAATTTTGAGCCAGCCTAAATATATGAAGTTGACTCCCAAGGGGGTTTACACAATGTAGAAAAGGAGTGGATACACTCTTTTATTGTCCTCACAATAGGGAAGTGAAGATGTTCCTTCCACTTCAAGAGGGAAGAGGCCAATTGGTGACCCAGTGGCACAAGCACCTTCCCCAAAGAGGTAGAGACAAGAAGAAGAAAGACCATCAGAGGAGATTTACTCTCCTTCTCAATCCCCTATCTGGTTAAATGAGCATGGAGTGGCCGAAGAGCTGGTACAGCTGAGAAATGAGGGAAACCTTTTTGTTTCCAATGAGGATTTGCAGGAGGGAATGCTGGAGGCACCAAAGGAGGTTTCCATGGATCTAACAAGTGAAGAATTTGAGGGTAAACAAATAGACCCTGTTTTAAAACAAGCAAGTGACTCTTTCCTTGCTGATGATAAATTTGTTAAGACTAGGGCATTTTCTCAGTTTTTGTGAGAATGAAGATTGGACATTTTAAAGAGATTTGTGATAAGAAGCAAGAGGAGTTCCCTGAAAATGACATAAAGGAAATAGAGGAAGGAACCAAGGAAAAAATGACTAGACAATTTGAAAAAGTTACTCCAGAAGAAGGGAGGGCCATGGTTCATGCAGTAGGGATACTAATCTTGCCAGAATGGGACATTACTGATGCAATTGTCTTTCATCAGGTGAGAAGGAGTAAAGTGAAGAACTTAGCTACAGTAGAGAAAGCCAAACAAGTAGCTAAGGGGATTGCATTTTCAGAAGATCATGCTGCCCTAGTTATGTGGTCTTTAGATAAAGACAAGAATAAAGGGAAGAGAGGTGATTTCTCTACAGGATATATAGGGAGCCTAATGGTTCAGAGAGTAGGAGAAACATCAGGTGTAGAGGCATCAAATTTGATCCTTGAGACTGCCAAATTTAATGTCAGTGTGGCAGAAAAGGATGCCAGAGAAAAGGAAGAGCTTAGGCTCAAATTTGAAATGGTCTTGAAATCTTACAATGAGCTCAAAGTTGAGCTAATTCAAAAGGACAAATTGATTGCCCAGTTATCAGGGCCACTGGATCAAAGATCTCCTCAATTAACAATTTTTGATAAGCCTGCAATGGCTTCATCTTCAAGTCCGATAATTGAATTCCCACCCTCACCACTCCCAGAAACCGATATAGATGCAAGGGTTGCTTGGGAGAAATTAAAGCTGAAAGAGGAGACAAATAAATTAATGGAAATCAGGACATAGTTGGAAAAGGAAAAAGATGAGAATGCAAAGGCTACAGCTTCAATAAATCAGAAGTATGAAGAAAAAATAGTAGGGGCAATCATGGAATTTGTAATGGATTTAAAGACCTCTATTATACATAGCCATATTGATAAGTTAGTTTCTTTACTTAAATTTTTTAATAAAGAGAAAGATGAAATGGCCCCAGTTTTGAAAAGATGGATTGAAAGGTTTCCCAATGTAAGACTATTCTGCATGCTATCTAAGGGGCAAGAGAACCCAGATCCTTTAATAGAGCCATTACATCAAACTGTAAAGAGATTGGTGCATTTTAATATTTTTATGGATAATTTTATCAGAAGAACGAGTATGTTGAGAGCTGAATTAATGCTTTCAAATTATGAACTGGTGCCTCCCATTTTCACAGACAAGGGAAAATTTAAAGAAGCTTATCAGTGGAGGGAGGAGTTAGATGGACTCCTCACAGAGTGAATCACTAATGTTTTGAGTGATAAGGCTTCTTTTAGTGGCACAATTAAGATGTTGATAAGAGCCAAATTAATGTTTGACACCATGCAATAGAAAATCACAAAAATCGTAAGTGAATGGGAACAATGGTCTACTAAGAAGGATGAATTTGTCAGGTTTGAGTTCCCAAGTGAGGAGGTGTATAATAAATGGAGGTACCAGTACATACCAGCTTTAGAGAGCGCTGACACATCGCCAACTTCATAAAATGTATCAGGGCGGTCAATTTTGGGTCATAGAGGTGGTTGAGATATGAGGAAGCATTCATTGAAAAAGGGATAGCAAATATTGCAGATCAGATTTGATGATAGCGAGCAAAGGACAACATTAAAGATATGAAGGAGGTCGGCATAGCTACAACTTCCATGCCAACCAGACCAAGTGTATTTATTGAAAATAATTTAGTTGTTGTAGAGTTTTAGGGTTGATATTTTGTAAACCCTAGAATGACCGGAAGCTTATTGCATCTCCTTGTATATAAAAGGATTTCCCACGGTCATTCTGGGCATTGAGAGTTTAGGTGAAAAAGACAAGAAAAGAAGTTCTGAAACCCTAACCTCAGTCGAGGATTGTAAATTTGTATCATTTTATCAAGATAAAAGAGAAGATATACAGGCTGACACCATTATCCAGCAAGTTGGTTACTCATAATATAATGTATGCAAATGATCAAGGTTATACTTAATACAAATCTCAAATCCTTCCTCTCCATTGTGTTTATTCTATGAATTTTTAAGCTTTTGTAGGTTTATATGTATGTATTTCACTCTGAGTTCTGACCTAAGGTTGGATTAAATATTACTCAAAGTAAGATATGTGTTCATTGAATTCACATAAGGATTATCTGCAAGCAGGGATGATTTGAGATATCTGTATTTATGTTCAAAAAACTAGTTGTTCTCACAGGATATTTTTGTATCCTATCTATTTTCTAATACTATGCCCAATGGATAAGATACTGGCCTGTATTACCCTATCTTTGTTCTGAGAAAGTGATTCAGACTTTATAAACCCAAATCATTAAATCATTACCAGTATTTACTTTTATTTACTTTATGTGTTTTCCTACCTAGTGATGGAGGATCAATGAACAATAGGTTGTTGTTTAGCATTCTCTCACTATTTTCATCTGTCTAAAGATCCAATAAAGAAATAAGGGGCAGAGTTAAGACTATCAGTTAGAGCTAATACTATTGGATCAGGTGAACCCGCCTTGGTTTTACAAAGCCAGAAGCAGAAGAGGGAATATCCATCCCTATAGTTGGTCCAGTTGCCTATAGATTGCTCACATTTGGAACTAACCAATCCTTAATATCCATCATAGGCATATTGGTGTCTCTTTGAGTGTAAACTCCTTTCCAAGAACCAACAGACACATTTAATGACACCATTGTATATTTTTGAGATTCTCACTAAAATGACCACATTGTACTAGTGTCATGCCCTAGCCTATGCTTTATCTCCATTATTTGATGTTATTCATGCTTGTGCTCAAGGATATCCATTTTTTTGAAATGCTAGCTGTGGTTATCAAATGGATATCCCGTGAGCTTCTAGCTAGGTGCCATTTTTATTGATAGCTTAGGATATCAAATGTATTGTATCACTAATAGTTGAGACTTTGTTAAAAGGAAATAGGACAAAGAATGATTTTGACTTATTTTCTCTATTTTCATCCCTAAGTGGCTTACAACCCTAGAGAAGTATATGCAGATTTATAGATGTAGTTGTAGGATACATAGTAGCTGATAATTCACAGGAAATACATGCATTCAATTTGAATAGCAATTAATAAAAATAAATAGGGTCCTCAAATGGCCCAATCATCCAGACCTTGACTGTCCTCTCAACTAGTGACCCTTCAAAACTAGGTTATCATGCAATCAGTAAGTGATCCTTCATTCTACTAGTTTACGATGCATCCAAATATATTGGTAATAAACTATAAGAATTTTCCTAAGGAAAAGAATAGAAACCAAGATCTAGAAGCTCAAGAGATAGCACAAACAAGAGAGACAAGACAATATGATCAAATGAAGAATTCAATAATGATCAAATGATAGATAATTGATTGATTACATACAATGTAGAAATGCATCAATATATATGCAATGCAAGATATCTAGAAGATATGCACGTGATAAGATCACAACTAGACATGGTGGAATCACATGTCCACCAAAGGTGGATCATCCTCCATTGTACATGAAAGTATGAGAAACATGTGCAACAATGAGAGGATGATAATGTGATAAGAGCACTAAAGGTGGATCTCACATGCAAAGAGGTATGTGAACACAACTATCACACCTAAAGTGGAGATTCTCATAACCATGTGCTAAAAAGAAATACAAACTCCTAGGTGTCTCAAACACAACTAATTATGCAAATGCATTATCCTAAGTAAACTTAAGTAAAGTGTAATTGGTAAATACTTAATTACACAAACACCCCCCCTTAAGTGAAACTTAGGGGAATGCACTTAAGCTCACAATACAAGATGGGTCCTGGCTACTAGGCCATGTTAGGTACCCATGTACAATATGCAAGAACAATGAAATCTCTCATAAAGCGGAGAAAGAGGGAAAACCTCATGGGAAAAATGCTCCCCCAAAAAGAGAGATGAATACAATAATAGAATATGAGAGAGAAGACCTCATATGAGGAAAATATCCACCCCATAAGATAGAATAGAGAAGTCATGTGACCCCCCCTGATGGAATAGTCCACATCCCCAAGAGAGCTCACAACTGAAGAAACTTTCTCTTAGTGAAGGGTTTGGTGAAGATGTCTGCAACCTACTCTATTATAGGACAATAATGCATCTCAATGACCTACTCCTGTATCAACTCTCTAATGAAGTGCATATGAACCTCAATGTGTTTGGTCTACTGATGTTGGACCAGATGTCTGGAGATTGCTATAGCACCTTGACTGTCACAATGAATGACTGTAGGTCATGGAATACTGAAACCAAACTCCTTCAGGATATGCTGAAGCCAAATAGTCTCAGTAGCTACAGTAACAGCCCCTTGATACTCAGACTTAGTCAAAGAGAGAGAAATAGCATGCTGCTTCTTACTCTGCCAACAAATGGGGCCTAAACCAAGATGAAACATGTAACCTAAAGTAGACTTATGACCATCAAGATCACCTGCCCAATCTGAGTCTGTATATCCAACCAACTGAAGTCCTATACCTACTACATAGTGAATCCCATGTGTATGTGTACCCTGTATATAGTGCAATATATGCTTGGCTACCTTCCAATGAAGCTCATATGGCTCTTGCATGAAGTGAGAAGCCATGCCAACTATGAATGATAGGTCAGGGCATGTATGTGTCAAGTAGATGATACTTCCAACAAGTTGTCTATACAAAGTGTCATCAACAAGTGGTGTGTTGGTACATGTTAAAATTTCCATGGTTCTTTCCCTTTTTGTTTAGCCTCTGCAGTGTTTTCTCCCCTCTTCTGGCTAAAACCCTAGGTCAAAATTCATGTTTCTAGCCATTGGTGGAAAGAAACCCTAATATGTCTTGGCCTGGTTCTATTTGTTCATTACCTTTTTGGGTGACTTAATCCTCTTTCTACACATGGTTATTCCTCATCTTTGTGTTTGCTACATCACGTAATAATGTTTCATGCTTCTATGTTGATTTGTTGAACCCATGAACATATTTTTTGTCACCTCAGTCACGCATTCTCCTAATCCTTAAGTTGTACCTTCCTTTCATTTGGTGATTGCACAAAAATGTAATCTCTTGTTCGCTTGATTTCTGGTAGTTACATCTTTTCTCCTGGCAACTCCCTGATTGTAATGCTCACGTATTCTCCTGATCTAGGTGGTTAATGCTTTAACATCAGGAAAACTAGCAAATGCAATTATTCTTGTGCTTGCTGAATGAAATAGTCAGGCTAAGTAACATCTAATGATTTAGTGATTTCTTGTGGTCGTGTGTTCGCTAGGTAATGACAAGTCAAGAGGATGGTATAGGTGGACCCGATGTCAGAGGATGCTGAGGTGGCAGGTTTTTATTGGTTACAGAAGGAATGATGTCAGGTGGGCCTAGTCTCTTGTCTAAAGTTTTAGCAGAGTGGATAAACATTTTGGTAGTTTTGATTAATCTTTAATGTTTTCTCTCGTTCATGATATATTTTGGCCAGGTTCTAAATGTTTTAGCAATTTAGCGAATGCTTGTTCACTGAATCTCTAAATAAAATGGTATAGTTTCAAATCCTCCTATGATTTTGCGGATGGTCTTTGGTTGCTAATTCACTAGATAAAGTGGGCCCTCAAATTTTTGAAATGTATTTGCCAGTTCGCATGAAGAAACCAGGGGTTAAGTAAGGACTTCCTGATTTAGTGAATGCAATCATTCACTGAATCGTTTGATCTAACCAAAGTTAAAAGATGTATTTGGTGAATGAGATTTTTCATGGAGTCGTGTATTTTCTAAATCAACATGGGTTAGTTCTTTGCTGATGTAATGTGGGTCCTTTGTCAGGTGACTAGGAAAAAGTAGCAAATGGTGTGTTGACATGTGCCAGGTTCTCAGGCGGGCCCAAGGTTATGAAAGGATTTGGTGGTGCTGATAAAGTTTTCTCTGTTCGCTCATTCTTGAAATAATTTGGAAAGGTTCTAATATACTAAGCAAATGGGTGAATGAGTGTGTGCATAGAATCTCACAATAAGATAGCAATGCTCTAAGTTTTCTATCAAATGAGAAAAAGTCTTCAGTCACTTGATCTTAGAATAATTTGAAAGTTACCCAAGGCATTTAGCAAATGTGAGGTAGTTCTTAGTCACCAGTTCATCGAGTAATGACTAAGGTCTAATATTATGTTCATGTGCCAGTTCATTGAATGGATCTTGAGTTATGATTTTTATCTCATGAATAGGTGAGGTCAATGGTCAAGTGTTCATTGAGTGTCATCAAGGGTTAACATAAGACTTGGTGAATACGAGACTTTCCTTGGTTGCCAATTCGCTAAATGTAAACCAGGATTCTTGTGAAAGGTTAAGATGACATCTAGTGACTTGGTGAATAAAGGCTTTCATGCATTCATGAGATATAACCTAAGGTCAAGGAAAGATTATGAGAATCAGTGAATGCAGCATTCATGTGATCGCTAAACCATTCATGGGTTAAGGGAAGAGACTCCACAACTTGGAGATGGCCTTTAGTCACATGTTCGTTGAATTGCATGAGGGTTAAAGCTTGCCAGTATGTGGGTCCAAACTACCAGATGTCGCTGATGTGCATGATTCCCATTCATTGAGAGACTGATGACTAGGCCAAAGACCTTTCAAAGCTCATTTGACTATTTTGAAAATAATGTGAACCTCTCAATTTTCCAAGAAAGACTCTAATCGATGGTCTTTTTTTTAAATATGATCCTGTAGCTATTTTATTTGATTTCCAATTTTCCTATAGGGTTTTGCACTGGGGTTTGAACTAGTCTGTCATGTAAAGTGCAAAGGTGGCCAAGAATTTATTGATCCAGGACATTTTGCAGTTGGAAAAGGAATTTCAATAGCATGAAGTGTTGCATTTTGATTTTTTTTTAGTGTTCTCTTGCCAGGAAGTTATCAGAATTATAAATATCAGTTAAATAGTGAGATATTTATTTTGTTAAAAAGAAGAGCTGAGGACAATGTACAAGATAAAAATTAAGGCAATTCATGCAAATATCTCACCTGTTTCAGTATCATACTTATTGTAAACCCTTAGGGGTAGTTGGAAGATATTTTTGTGAAACCCTAGAGTGATTAGATCCTTGTTGCAATTCCTTGTATAAAGGGATTTTTTATGATCATTCAGGGAGAGATAGAGAGTTTAGGTATTAGCAAGATAGAATTTCTAAAACCCTAGCACTCTGTCAAGGATTGTAAGCTTTGTATCAATTTGATCAAACAATAGAGAAGATATATAGTGTGTTGCTATTTATCATGCAAGCTTTTTTTTCAGGGTGTACTGAATGCACATGGTGAAAGGTTATACTTAATATAAATTTCAAATCTTTTATCTCTCATTTTTCTTATGCTGTGAATTTATAAATCTTTTCATAAGGTTTATGTGTATGTGTTGTTTCTTTGAGTTCCAACCTAGGGTTAGATTAAAGATTGCTCAAAGTGGGAGATGTGTTCATGGGATTCACATGAAGGATTACCATAAGTAGTAAAGAGTTCTGATATTTATGTTTATGTATAAAGACCAGTCAAGGACATCATTGTATTCATTTTATTCTCCGACTCTATTGCCTAATGAACAAGGCATTGGCCTCTATTTTCCTATCTTTGTGTTGAGAGAACTGACTCAAACTTTGTAATTCCAAATCATTCAAATAATTACTAGTCTTTTAAGTTTTAGTTCATGCATATTGTGTAGGGATTGTATCCAAGTGATATAATTCAAAGATTATTGATTCCTTAAAGAGAGAATCAAGAGGTTATTCTTCCTTGAGGTTTACTCACAAAAAGAAGAATGAATATCATAACACCACTATATTATACTTGCAGATTCATAGTTTTCATTATTATACTTTGCCTTAGGATATTATGGACTATTTGTAGAGTGTTAATGAGCTATTGAACCAATTCATTGGATTAGAAGCATAGCAGTGAAGACTTAATCCACATATCACAAGCTTACTTGAAATATAGTAACTCATTTATAGGCAATACCCACCTGAGTATTGTGGAGCTCAAAGAAGAAGGAGGATCTTATCCAATCCTCATCAATTAGGCTTATCTTGCAAAATTAGGGCCCTTTTCCTCTAAAATATCAAGTCCATACTTTGCTAAGTTTTACCTTACAACATTAAGACCTACATGGTGTAGAACACTTAGCCTCTAACTTGACACTTGATAGAAATGGAGTGGGTGTAGCCTTGCAATCACTCATGTGAAATCGAGAAAGTAGATCAAGAGAATACTTGGGCTGAGAAAGTGTGATCCTTGCTAAGGATTGTGTGATCTCAATACCAAGAAAATAGTGAAGTAAACCCAAGTCTATCATAGAAAATCTATCCTACAAAGAAGACTTGATAGTAGCAATGATGGATGAAGTACTCCCTGTAATGATCAAGTCATCAACATAAAGTACAAGTATCAAGTGTGAGTCATCCTGCCGAAGAATGTAGACATTCAAATCGGAATGACACCTGGTGAATCTTGCTGAGAGAAGGAAGGAATCCATCTTGGCATACTAAGACCTAGGATCTTGTTTGAGGCCATAGATAGACTTCCTTAACCTAAAAACCATAGTAGTATCCTAGATGAATCCCTATGGCTGCTCCATATAAATCTCCTAATGAAGATCTCCATGTAGAAATGCACTCTTAACATCCATCTAATGTACAACCCAACCATGAGCTACAGCAATAGCAAGTGTCAAAGGAATGGAGTTCATCTTGTCTATAGGTGCAAAGGTCTTGATGTAGTCAATACTAGGAACCTAAGAGAAACCTTTTGCAACAAGTCTTCCTTATAATTATCCAAACTTCCATCTACTGCAAACTTGGTCTTATAGATCCACTTACATCAAACCACTTTTCTTCCCTTAGGAAGAGGAACTAAGTCCCAATTATTATTTATCATCAAAGAGTTATACTCATCCTCCATGGCTTTTTCCCACTTAGGAACACCTGAAGCTTCCTTGAATGATTGCTGATTGGAAACAATTGCAATATAAGCATGTGGAAATGAGTTGTGTTGTGACCTTGTCCTCCTAGTGTCTGAAGGATTCCCCACAAATTAACCTGCCGAATCAAGTGTTTGTTGTGCCCAACGAGGTCTAGTGGAAGAAGAAGATGATGAAGCAATATCCTCAACTATGTCTTGACCCTGTAAAGGTGGAGGCTAGAGAGTCGGGGTTGAGGGAGTTTCATCTTCCAAGTCACTATCATCACTATCATTATCTGAAATGGAGGAAGTAGGAGGAGTTCAAGAATCCTAGCTAGGACAATTCTCTTCAAAGTGAACACTCCTCTCAAAGAAGATCTCATGTGTCTCAAGATCCATAAGCTTGTATGCCTTAAGAGTCTCAGGATAACCAACAAATATGCAAGGCTTTCTTTGTGGTTCCAATACCTTACATTTTTGTGGAGGTATGCATGTCCAATCTAGACAACCAAAAACTCTAAAGTGTTTCACAACTGGTTTTCTTCCACACTAAGCTTCAAAAGGAGTAACTCCATCTATTTGTATGTGAGTGGCACAACATATAGCTTCAGCCCAAAAGGCTTGATCAGGAGACTTAGCATGAATCATACAAGTGGCCATCTCCTTAAGGGTCCTATTCTTCCTTTCTACAACACCATTCTGCTATGGAGTGTAGGCAACTAAATGTTGAAGATCAATACCCTCAAGTGTACAAAAGTCTATAAGCCTTGAGTTCACATATTCCCTTCCATTGTCTATTCGAAGAATCTTGATGGCTTTACTTGATTACTTCTCAGCATAAGCCTTGAAGGTGAGAAATTTATCAAACCCTTCACTCTTGTGACCAAGAAAGTAGACCCAAGTGTAGCATGAAAAGTCATCAGTGAAGGTGAGTACATAACGAGCCTTATCAAATGATGGCACTAGAAATGGGCCCATTATATCACTATGAACCAACTCAAGAACAAATGTTTCTCTCCAAGACTTCCCCTTATCAAACTTCTCTTCGGGATGTTTGCCCATTTCACAACCTAAACATACACCCTCTAAATACTTGACTTGAGGTAGACCTTTGACCATATCCTTGATGCTAAGCTATTGAAGCTATCTATAGTTGGGATGTCCAAATATTTCATGCCAAAGTTTACTTTGTGAATTTGAGTGTGTCAACAAGGCATGTGAAGGAGTCTTAGGTACGGTTACCCAAATTTACCTGTCCATGAAAATTTGGCTAAAATCCACTCCAAGGCCTCTGTTTTATTATTGCTAAGAAGCCCCAAAAAATTTCATGAGTTTATCTACTTCCCTTTGGTCTCTATAACTATTTCTAGGTCCTTGGCTAGGTGAAAAGTCCTTAGAGGTTCATAAAACTAGCCATTGTGCTTCAAAACCCTACAAAGCCTAAGGCCAATTTCTAATTTTGCGTTACCTTTTCTGGCCAGTTAAGTTCCAGTTAAAGACCTTTATTCACAAGTTCTCAAGTCTTCCATTGGTTACTTTTCTGATTTAGTGATTTGGTGACTATGATGGTTTTCTTAGTTGCCAAATATTCAGCGGTTAAGTCTAAGCGGTTAGCGATTTAGAAGGCAGCTAGCTTCTCTTCAGTCACCAAATCACTCAATGTGTTGGTGGTCTAAACATGTGAGGGTCCCAGTCAGGTAGATCAATGGTCCTTGTAAGCTCACAAAGGGTTTGTCATAGGCTTGTGAAATCATTACAACCATTGATCCTTCTAAGGGTGCAGTGCTTCAAATGTTTAGTGGGTTCGGTGCCACCCCATCCTATTTGGCAGCTTCTTATTGGTCGGTTGGTGATGAATAGTTCAGTTTGTAAGAGTGGGCCCAATGAACTTCTTGACTAGAGATCTAATAGCTGGTGCATGATCTAAAGGAATATTTGAAGGTCATGCGACGATGCACCTGTCATTGATTTTATTCCATCATTAAAGGCTTCAGGGTGGGTCCTTGGTTGCTGACGTACTCTTGTTTTATTGGTCCACATGAAGATGACTTGTAATGTGTTAGTGGGGCCATGTCAGAGAGCCTACAAGGATGTGAGAGTGATAAAGATCAATTTTTGGTGCATGATCTGAAGGGTTTGTGTCAGAGCATCTGATCATACATAGACTGTTCAATCTACCAAATGTTCAAGATAAGACTATGGGACCATGTTGCCAGGTGTGCTGATGTGCTCGAAGATGATTGGTGCTGAGAGATGATAAGGATTTCTGGGTGGATAGATGTTTTAGCAAGGTCCTTGCTGAGTAAAGATCTATAGTTGGTGTAAAATCACAAGGAATATTTGGAGGGTATGTGAGCTTGCACCCGCCATTAGATTGGAATCTAGAAATTGTAGTGGGTCCATGTTAGAACTTGCCAAGGTGGTTGCTAATGGAGTGAATGAGATGAATTGGAGATTTCCAAATTTCAAAATGGGCCTAGGGTTAACAAGTATTTGGCAGCCCCACCAACTTCTCTTTAGTCATTCATTCACGTGATAAGATAGCAGTGTTCCAAAAGATCTAGCGAATGCATGTATGTGCATGTTTGCTAAATCGTAGGATAAGTTAGTGAGGCTCTAAAATTCTCAATGACCTAGCAATAGTCTTCCATCACCAGTTCATCAAATATAAACTATAATCCTCATGAGTGGTTAAAGAACATTCTACGATTCAGCAACTGAAGGGGTTTCTCATGTTCACTCAATTTGACCAGAGTTGGGAAAGAGACCCCGTGATTCAGTGAAAAACCTTGTTCGCTAAATCACTTAACCATACCAAAGTTGGCTAAAGGATTCCATGACTTAGAGAAGGATCTTTGGTCATGTGGTCACTGAATGACTTAAGAAAGAAAGGCTTGAGGTGGGTCTGAATATGCTAACATGTCGGTATGCTCATTTCTCATTGGTCCAAACATGCTAATATGAGGATTAACTTTTCAAAGGTTTTGTGACTATTTCAAAAGATAGATCTGAATCATTCATCTATCAGGAACAAATAAGATCGATAGACATGTTTTAAAATTTGTCAGCTAGCCATTAAATATTCAAATTCAAATGGTTCTCAGAGGGTTTTTACCAGCTTTTGATTCAATGGGTGGAAATGGCATGGTAGCTTAGGGAATTTATGTCACTAGGAATTTTGTAGTTAAAGGAAGATGATGAGAGGGTCTAGGTGGCTGCCATGGGTCAAGTCCTATCCCTAAAAGGTACCAGTTCAACATTCATGGTGGGCTTTTATATAGAGAGATTGGTTGAGTCCAAGTTGTTTTGCCTGCAAGTGATATAGTATAGGGATGGGTACTCAAGGAAATATCTGATCGACTATGATTTCGTAGAGTTGTATTTATGATCAGAATTAACCACTAGGGTTTGATTATTGTATTGTAGAATCTGTAACCCTAGTTAAATTCTTGACTCCTACTTGCATGCAGTTGAGTGAGTTGTATATAATGTTTTTTTTGGAGCTTTTGAGCTTAGAGTTGGACAATTGTAGAAGAATTTCAACTTTCTTAGGGGTCATCTATGGTATTTTCTCTACTCTCTAGCTTATACAATTATATTTCTCCCATTGATAATATAGACATTGCAGAGGTAATTTATGAAAATCCTTCATGTCCCTGTGCTTCCTTGTTTACATTACCTCTTATTGGATCAAGATCTATGAATGATTTCAGTGATATTTAGGGTTTGTGATCCCGCTTACTTTTAATTTATATGTGTACTACTATATATGATCTAATTTGAATGAGTTTGTGGGTATTCCTTAGCCCCTTGTCATTCTATCTCATTCTTGTGCCCTTTTGCTGAAAAGAATGTCTACTTGTAGGTCATAAGTTGTGTCTTATGTTCAGGCCCTCTTATGAAACACTTATGCAAGCCTATTCAATAATTTTTGACCTACTAGACCTAAGTCTTTCACTGGTTTCATTCCTCTATACTAAGATCCAAACCCTATTTTCGGTGCATCACCTAGTAGGATAGTTTGCTTTCAGTTATTTCCATTCCATGCACTCCTTGTATCTATTTCCCTCCAAAATTTTACTTTTCATGTTAAGAAGAAAATTAAGGTGATAATCCAAGAGGAGCTAGCCTAGAACCTAGAGGTCTCCTCTCAATTAGAAAAGGTCCCACAACCTTGAGATGATTCCCAAGTTATACTGAGTTATCAAGACCAATAGAGCATGAGAAAAGGCACAAACTTAGTGTATAACATTTTTGGCATGCCCGGTGGGATAGTAAGAGAAGTTCATTGTTAAAGGTTATGTTATCTCGGATATGAAAATTGCATGATACAGACATTTAGAGGTTGTTTTACCAAGTATATCTAGTGACTCCACTAGTTTCAAAGATTCAAGCCAACCTTTCTTAAGGTTTATGAGAAAAATTGAGACTAGAAGCTCGAAGCCTATTAAATTTTCAGAGTTTCCTTCAAGAAGTCACAAAGGCAGGTCAAATCAAAGAACATCTCCTATAAGGAGAGTTCAATCTACACCTCCTAACACATTAGAAAATAAACCTTCTCCCTTACATTCCAGAAGAAGAGGTAGATCTCTAACTAGAGATCTAGAAGAAGATCCAAATCTAGCAAATACAACTCATATAGTTGTTAATCTTCAAGTTCTAGCTCTTGTAATGGCTAGAAATTTTTCCTTTGTACCTTTTAATTAAGTTAGCCCATTAAATTTTGTAGTGCATCATGATGTACCCTTGGTGTCATTGAAGAACATACTCGATTTCACAAGGGAGGGATAGACTACAACTTTTGAGCACATAAGAGACGTGACCACCATCTGCAGCATACACAACATAACCCAAGAGGATGTAGCCACAAAATTATTAGTAGCCTCTCTAAAAGGTAAGGGTCTTAAATAGTTTAGAACTCTAACTATTGGTTCTATTACTTCATGGGATGAATTAGGGGATGCATTAAGTAAACATTTTGAGGAAAAATCAGATAATTTGTCTCTGGTTGAGTAGTTAACAACTATTAAGAGAGACCCTCAAGAACAAATGACAGATTATAATAGTAGATTCCTTAAAACATGGAATAGGATCTGAGTCTCTGTAAGACCATCAGCTAACCATGCCTTTTTATATTATTTACAAAGTCTAAATGGTCAAATTTCTATCGTGATACAGTCAATGGGTGGCACTTCTTTACCCCAGGCTTTTGACATTGCTGTCAGGGCTGTGAAAATTGTTTAACACAAGAAAGCATGATAGCTAGAAGACCTCCAATGCCCATTTTTCCTAGCCTTCATCCCATTGCACCTACACAAGTACCCCCATTTACCCCTATTCCCACAATATCAACACCTCAAGCTAGTACCAGTGGTTAGGAACATGCTGCAAAAAATTTCTCCCAAGAGTTGCAAGAAACAAAAAGTAGCTAAGCAAATAACATGCAAGAAATAAAAAATTTGTTGTAGACTCTAACCAAGGAGGTCATGAATTTGAAGAAATAAATCAAAGCATCAAGCCACCCTTCCAACAACAAGGCCAAGGTCTTAATCAACAATACCAAAATCAAGGATAGCCTTATCAACAAAATAGACCACCATACCAAGGAGGCTATCAAGGACAGAAACAAAGCTTTAATCAGAGACCATTCCAACCATATAACCTTGCACCTCTTAATTCTACAAATCCAGTGAGGGATATGGTCCCTAGTCAAAATAATGTGGCCATGGAAAATGAATGGTGTTTTCCTTGTAATCAGCCTCACAATCAGGCTACATGTTCAAATGGATTAATGAATCAAGCACTAATGGACCAAAGTGCCTTATATACTCAATTAGAGCCTTCATCTAGTGGTTCATCCCCTCAGCAAGAAACAAAAGAGCATGAGACTTCCTTTTTCAATTGGGAGAAACCAAACTTCATTGGAGTCAATGATGAAGCTACTTTTGTTGCTTATACAAGAGCAAAGAGGAGAGCTTAGAACTTGGAGAGAGCCAATTCTGGTACTAAGGCCACTGCATCTGTAGAGCTAGCACAACAAGCTATTCCCACCATACCCAAGGAGGTTCATGTTATTACAATAAAAGAAGGTTAGACTCCCAAAGAAGCAGAGCCCATCATAGTGAAAGCACAATAGAGAGTACACACTATGACACCTTATAACATCATAGACAATATGAAGAAGGTTAATGTCACCATGTCTATGTGGGACTCTCTAGCTATTCTGGGGTAGTCTGAAATTTTGAAGAAGGCTATGTCAGAAGTGGCAACTCCTCAGCCTACAAAAGAAACTGCAAAGCTAGTGTTGATTAACACTGATCAAGAAAAGGAAACTCCAGGTAGCTACTCCGAAAGAAATACCATGCAAGGTAGGAATTCAAAGCCTCCTCCCTTTTATGTATCTTTAATTATTGGAGATTCTCTAGTACATAATTGTATGGTAGATAGTGGAGCCACTAGCACTGTAATGCCCAAGAAGGTAGCTAACCAATTAGGACTGAAATATGAGCGCTTTCAAAAAAGGGTTACCCAACTTGATGGATCCTCAGTCAGCACTATAGGTGTGGCTAAGGATATCAGTCTGATCCTACATGCTATTCCCAATTTTTCTATCCTCCTTGATATATATATCATAGATCTCCCTACATTATTTTCCATATGTCTATAAAGGGAGTTTACTGCTAAGATAGGAGGCTATCTTTCTTCTGACTAGTCTCATATGTTATTTCATACAAGATATGGTACCAAGGTTACCATTAAATTAGAGAAATTGGTAGCACACCATATAGAACCTTATGTGTCCAATACCATTAATGCAAACCTCACCATATTTGATAGTAGTGTTTTCCAATCCATTAGTGAAGAAAGCACCAAGATAGAGAATATCCCTGATATTCTTCTAGATGAAAGAGCTATAGAAGCCCAAGAAAGTCTTTTTTGGGATTTTGGTTTGGGAAATTATTTGATACAAGAAGCTGGATTGAAAGAACCAAGCCTTTTCAAAGAGGAAAATGATTCAGAGGATCAGAGAAATCAAATTTTGGAGCTATTTTTTGATGGGGCAAGAAGTAGACATGGTTCTAGTGGTGGTGCTATGTTAGTGTCCCCAAAATGAGAAAGGTATTATACTACCTTTAGATTTAGTTTCTCCTGCACTAGCAATACTATAGAATATGAAAGTCTAGTCAATGGACTAGAATGGGCTAGAAAAAGAGGGCTTAAGGCCTCAAAATTATATGGTGAAAGTGAGCTAGTTGTTAGCCAAGTGAGAGGGATAAGTGCAACCAAAAATGACACCTTGAGAGCATACAAACATAGAGTTTGGGATGCAATTGAAGATTTTTATGCTTTCAATATTGTTTCTATCCCTAGAAAATTAAATCAAAATGTAGATAGGTTAGATGTTTTTGGATCTCAGTATGATATACCAAATAGTGTTTCAAAAGTAGTAGATCAACAACATATTAAAGTGATTGTTAGACCATCTATTCCTGATAATGATGAACAAATTCTGCAATTCTTATTTGAAGAAGATGTTTTTTTAGAGCATAATCAAGATAGGCTATCTCAGAACTGTGGTGATCAGGTAATACAACTGAAGTCAAATAAGATGCCTAGAGGTCTTGTTACTTTAGAGACTATCTTCAACAAGGATGATGAAGTCAAGAGAAGTAAAGCTGGCCTAGTAGTCCAACAAGAACATTGTGTTGAATTAGAGTTAGAACCAGGTAAGAGCTTACAATTTGGAAAGGTAAACATTGAATTGGAAAAGAAAGCTTACACCAAATTATTCAGAGAATTTAGTGATTTTTTTGCATGGAAATATGAAGATCTCAAAGGTTTTGATCCAGCCCTTGCTCAACACACTATTGAATTAGAGCCTAATGCTAAACTAGTAAGGAAAAATCAAAGGCATATTAATCCCAAGCTTGAGCCACTTATGCATAAAGAAGTACTTAAACTAATAGAGATTGGTATCATCTACCCCGTCAAGCATACTAGTTGTGTTTCCAACCTTGTTCCAGTCAGGAAGAAGAATGGGGAATTAAGGTTATGTGTTGACTTTAGGGATTGGAATAGAGCTTCATTGAAGGACTGCCATCCATTACCCCCAATGGAAATTTTTTTGCAATGTGTCTCTAGGTCTAAGAGATTCTCATTATTGGATGGCTATTCAGGATACAATCAGATCCTAGTAAAAGAAGAGGATCAATACAAGACTACATTTACAACCAAGTGGGGAACCATGGCATATCAAAAGATGCCCTTTGGTTTGTCAAATGTAGGTGCTACATTTCAAAAGGCAATGGATATGGCCTTTAAAAACCTCATGTATAAGTTTGTACTCATCTATTTAGATGATATAACTATCTATTCAAAGCATGTAGTAGACCACATTAAACATCTAAGGAAAATTTTTGAAAGGTGTAGAGAATTTGGGATATCCCTTAATACCAAGAAATGTGTGTTTGTAGTTCATGAGGGAAAACTGTTGGGATATGTAGTGTCCAAAGAAGGAATTACAATGGATCCTAAGAGAATTGCAGCAATTCTAGAGCTACCCTTGCCACATCACAAGAAAAGTCTTCAATCTTTCATAGGAAAGATAAATTTTGTTAGGAGATTCTTGCCTAACATTGCAAATTTACTCAAGCCCTTGACAACCATGTTGAAGAAAGGTTCAACTTTCAGTTGGACTAAAGAAGGGAAAGCCAATTTATAGGCTATTAAAGAGGCCTTAACAGAAGCTCCTTCCTTGTTAAATCCAGACTTCAAGAAGGATTTTATCCTTTATGCATATGGAGGTCAGGATGCCATTTCTACAATGTTGACTCAATAAAATTTTGAGGGATTGGAGCAGCCTATTGATTTCTTCAAGAAAGGTTTAGAAGAATATGAACATAGGTACTCCTTTGTGGAGAAACATGCACTTGCTGTGGTAAAGAGCCTTAAAAAATTTAGACATTTTTTGACCCATAGAAAGCTGCATTTGAAAGTTACTCATCCCGGTGTCAAGGAATTCCTGCTTTCCAAGGACCTAAATGAAAAGAGAGCTGGTTGGATCAACAAGGTGATGGAATATGACATTGATATTCAAACTACCAAGCTAGTTAGAGGAAGAGGTCTTTGTGAACATCTAGTAGGAGATGAAGGTTCAAGAAAATTAGAACAAGTGGATGCATCTTTGGTTGTGCATTATATAGAAGACTAGGATAAGGCAACAAGCTGGTTGTCTAACATGATTAATTACCTAAAGATAGGAAAATGTCCTGGAGGTCTTGATTCAGCCAAAAGAAGGTATCATAGGTTACAATCTATCCCTTTTGTGCTGATAAATAATGTTCTTTTTAGAAAGGATCATAGTGGTGTCCTTTTAAGATACATAGATTCAGAGAAGGTTGCAGATGTCCTATTTGAATTTCATGATTGACCTTCTGGAGGTCACTTTTCTCCTAGGACTATTGCCTTTAAAATCATGAGGGCTAGATACTATTGGCCATCTATCTTTAAGGATAGTCATGATTATGTGAGAAAATGCATCAAATGTGCCATGTTTGTAGGAAAAGAAAGGCTTGAAGGCTTACCCCTACAACCAATCAGAATAGATTAGCCCTGCATGAAGTGGGGTATAGATTTTATAGGAATGATTAATCCTCCATCTACTGTAGAAGACAAGTGGATAATCACTACAACTGATTACTTCACCATATGGACAGAAGCAATTGCATTAAAGGAGGATAATGAGAGTGTTGTCTTAAGTTTTTATGATGACATCATTCATAGATTTGGCACCCCTGATTCCATCATTTCAGATAATGCATTGGCATTCACAGGCCTCAAAGTCTTAGAGTGGGCAGTCAGGAATGGCATCTATCTGAACACAAGTTCCAATTACTATCCTTAGGGGAATGGCTTGGCAGAATCAACAAACAAGAACTTGATTAGGATAATCAAGAAGACTCTATAAGACAATCAGAGAGATTGGCATACTAAGTTGAGGTCTACCTTGTGGTTAGATAGAATTACCCCAAAGAAGATCGTTGGTAATTCTCCTTACATGCTAGTATATGGTAAAGAAGCCAAATTGTCTATCTTAAGTGAATTGATAGCTCTGGACTTAGCTACTCAATATTCCTTGTTTGATGAAGATCCCTTATAGATCAGGTATGCTCAGTTGATGGAATTAGAAGAGATCAGAGAGAAATCAATGCAAGATATGGTGTTTCATTAGAATCAAACAAAGAACTTTGATAAAAGAGCCAGGGTCAGAAATTTCAAGGTTGGAAATGTAGTTCTCAAATGGGATGAATTCAGAGCTAGACCTGGCAGGCATACAAAATTTGATTCATTTTGGGGTGGACCATTTGTTATAACGTAGTGCAAGGGATCTAATGCTTTTTAGCTTTCAACTTTTGAGGGTGATGCCTTGCCAATATCAATAAATGGTTTCCATCTGAAGCCTTGTTTTGAAGTTTATCCCTCTCTGTAAATTATTGTAAAAATGTGTTTCTTGCTTTCTTTCCCTACTTTCTAGTTTAGGTTTCCTTCTTTCCAAGAAGTGCTTGTGCACAAGTTTGTCCTTCTAGTTTCAGTTTTTGTCTTTGTCAAAGTATTGTGTTCAAAGTCACCCCATGCCCAATGAATATTTCAAGGCCACTGATCAATGTCCAACAGGCTGACATCTAGTAGAAATCCCTAAAATGTTACCCAAATTTCCCTATCCATGCAAATTTGGCTAAAATCCACTCCAAGGCCTCTATTTTATCATTTCTGAGAAGCCCCAAAAAATTTCATGAGTTTATCTACTTCCCTCTGGTCTCTACAACTATTTCTAGCTCCCTAGCTAGGTGAAAATTCCTTAGAGGTTCATAAAACTAGCCATTGTGCTTCAAAACTCTGCAAACCCTAAGGCCAATTTCTAATTCTGCATTACCTTTTTTGGCCACTTAAGTTCTAGTGAAAGACCTTTATTCACAATTTCTCCAAGTCTTCCAGCAGTTACTTTTTTGATTCGGCAATTTGATGACTATGATGGTTCTCTTAATTGCCAAATATTCAGCGGTTAAGTCTAAGCGGTTAGTGATTCAGCAGGCATCTAGCTTCTCTTCAATCACCAAATCGCTCAATGTGTTGGTGGTCTAAACATGTGAGGGTCCTAGTCAGGAAAATCAACAGTCATCGTAAGCTCACGAAGGGTTTGTCAGAGGCTTGCAAAATCACAACAACCATTGATCCTTCCAACTGTGCAGTGCTTCAAACATTTAGTGGGTCTAGTGCCACCTCATCCTATTTGGTAGCTTATTATTGGTCAGTTGGTGATGACTAGTTGAGTTTGTCAGAGTGGGCCCAGTGAACTTCCTGACTAGAGATCTAATAGCTGGCGCATGATCTGAAGGAATATTCAAAGGTCATGCAACCATGTGCCCACTATTGATTTTATTCCATCATCAAAGGCTTCAGGGTGGGTCCTCAGTTGTTGACATGCTCTCATTTTATTGCTCCACATGAAGATGACTTGTAATGTGTCAGTGGGGCCATGTCAAAGAGCCTACAAGGATGTCAGAGTGATAAAGATCAATGGATGGTGCATGATCTGAAGGGTTTGTGTCAAAGCATCCGATCATGCACCGACCATTCGATCTGCCATACCTTCAAGACAAGATTGTAGGACTATGTTTCCAGGTGTGTTGATGTGCTTGAAGATGATTGGTGTTAAGAGATGATGAGGATTTCCAAGTGGATTGATGTGTCAATGGGGTCTCAGCCTAGTAAAGATCTATGACTAGCGTAAAGGTGCAAGGAATATTTAGAGGGTAGGAAAGCTTGCGCCCGCCATTAGATTGGACTCTAGAAATTGGGTCCATGTCAGAACTTGCTGAGGTGGTTGCTAATGGAGTGGCTGAGGCAAATGGGAGATTGCAAACTATCAAAATGGGCCCAGGCTTAACAAGTATTTGGTGGTCCTGATAAGTTCTCTTTAGTCGCTCATTCATGTGATAAGATAGTAGTGTTCCAAAAGATCTAGTGAATGTGTGAATGTGCATGTTCACTAAATCGTAGGATAAGTTAGTGAGGCTCTAAAATTCTTAGCGACTTGGTGATAGTCTTCAGTCACCAATTTACCAAATATAAACTAGAATCGTCATGAGTGGTTAAAGAACATTCTATGATTCAATGAATGAAGGGGTTTGTCATGTTCACTCAGTTTGACCAGAGTTAGTAAAGAGACCCCACGATTCAGTGAAAAGACTTGTTCACTGAATTGCTTAACCAGACTAGAGTTGGCTAAAGGATTCTATGACTTAGAGAAGGGTCTTCGGTCACATAGTCGCTGAATGAATTAAGAAAGAAAGGCTCAAGTTGTGTCTGAATATGCTGACATGTCGATATGCTCATTTCTTGTTGGTCCAAACTTGCTAATATGAGGATTGACTTTTCAAAGGTTCTGTCACTATTTAAAAAGATAGATCTAAACTGTTCATCTGCTAGGAACAAATGAGATTGATAGACATGTTTTAAAATTTGTCGACTAGTCGTTAAATATTCAAATTCAAATGGTTCTCAAAGGGCTTTTGCCAACTTTTGATTCAATGGGTTGCAGTGGTGTGGTAGCTTAGGGAATTTATGTCTCTATGACATTTATAGTTAAAGGAGGATGATGAGAGGGTCTAGGCAGCCGCCATGGGTCAAGTCCTATCCCTAAAAGGTACTAGTTCAGCATTCGTGGCAGGCTTTTGTACAGAGAGATTGGTTGAGTCTAGTTGTTTTGCCTATAGGTGATATAGTACAGGGATGGGTACTCAAGGAAATATCTGATCGGCTAAGATTTTGCAAAGTTGTATTTATGATTAGAATTAACTGCTAGGGTTTAATTATTGTATTGTAGAATTTGTAGCCCTAGTTAAATTCTTGACTCCTTCCTACGTGTAGTTGAGTGAGTTGTATATAATGTTTTTTTTGGAGCTTTTGAGCTCAGAGTCAGACAATTGTAGAAGAACTTCACCTTTCTTAAGGGTCATCTATGGTATTTTCTCTACCCTCTAGCTTATACAATTGTATTTCTCCCATTGATAATACAGACATTGCAGAGGCAGTTTGTGACAATCCTTCATGTCCTTGTGCTTCCTTGTTTGCATTACCTCTAGGTCTATGAATACTTTAAGTGAATACTTTAGGTCAAGAATTAAATTAAGGTGATAATCCAAGAGGAACCAACCTAGAACCTGGAGGTCTCATCTCAGTTAGCAAAGGTCCCACAACCTTAAGATGATTCCCAAGTTATATTGAGTTATGAAGACCAAGAGAGCTTGAGAAAAGTCACAAACTTAGTGTATAATAGGTACAAAATTAGAAAATGAGTAAAGCCTTGTGTCATGATTTTCTTTTCCTATTTCCACCATAGAATCATCCTTAATATTTTTTACTGCAACTAAATCAGGTAGGAACTCAACTTTCTTTCCACCTCCATAGTGAGTGATTTGGTAAATTGAAAGGAGGTTTGTGCTAAGATTTGGAACATAGAGAACATCTTTAAAAGCTCCATTTTCCATCACAACTTCCCCTTTTCCTTCAACTTCCACTTGAGTATCATCCCCTACATAGATGTGAGGTACTGTAGATGGTTTCAAGGAAGAAAATTTCTCCTTTTTGGCACCCATATGATGTGTGGCACCTAAATCAAAGATCCATTCCTTTGAATTAGTTGTACTTTCCATAAATGCTTTCCCTTTACCCTTTGAAGTGGAAGGTGATGAATCATTTCCCTTGTAGGTATTTGGAAAATCAATGTGATGCTTCTTAATTATGTTTGTCAACTCATCAATTTTTTTCTTGTCGCATTGATGCTCATCATGATTTGGCTTCTTGCAATATGCACAAATTTTATTCTCCTTCTTAGAATTATCCCCCTTGTTTTTGTTGTTGTTGTTGCTGGGAGAAGACTTTCCTTGTTGTGAGGAGGAAGATTATTGAGTGTCTGATTGTGATTTGGCCTTCCACTTCATTTGTTTCTTGTTGGAACCTTTACTATCTTGATTCCCTTGATTCCCATTATTAGCCATCAATGCCTTAGACTTTGAAGACTTGAGAATCCCCATACTCATCAATTTTGCTTGTTCTAAGACCAACATTTCTGAAAATGACTCAAATGAAGGCTTAGTGAAGGCACTACCCATGGTTAACTTGTGAGTATTGTAACTTGAAACAAAATCTACATATTTAGGAGGAAGATGATTCAACATGTGACTAACCAACTTCACATCCTTCATGGGATTACCACAATAATCAAGTTGTGCTTTATAGTCATTGACTTTGTTGAGATAATCTTGGATTCTGTCAAAGTTCCTGGGATCTAATTTGAGGAGATCAGTCTCAATTTTGAATCCCATGTCTTCATCCACTTTACCAAATAATTCTTCAAGTTTATCCCAAACATCTTTAGCATCTTTTATGGTTTTGATGTGATACATGACAACCTGAGACATATTTTCTCTTAAGACTCCTAATGCTTTATAATTTTTTCTTGACCAAATTTGTGTTGCAATAGTATCATCATCAATAGGTTTTTTAATTGTACCATCCACATAAGGATTTAAACCTTTAACCATTAACTTGCTCCATACATTATCTTTCCATGTAGCATAGTTATGTGGAGTTAATTTTGTAATAGAACCCATGATGCATAAATGAAAAGAGCACAAGAAAGAGAGACACCAACACACAAGACACCCTCCCCCAATTCACTCAATCAAAGAAGCCCCCCCCCCAAAAAAATGATGATTTTGACACTTTATAACTAGTGCATGTACAATTGCCACTTGACAAAATGATCAAAGTGGACTTCTGATTTTGATGTTTACAACTAAAAATATGAAGCTATAACAGACTCAAGAAGATAGAACACAAGATCCTTCAAAGATCTAATCAATTACAAGTGCCATAATAGGCCAAAATAGACCATATTCTGAAAGTACTATGTCTACCAAATATTTCCACAAATTGATATTAGATCTGGAAAGTAGACAAAAAATTATGCACTTTCAAAAAAACTTGCACCTAAAAATGTGTCCATATGAGCCCGTACAAAGCCTTTGAAGTTGGAAAGATAGGGATCAGAAAAGTACAATCACCAAAAACTACAATTTCTACAAAATTCATGATCTAAAACTAGAGAAGAACACCACCACTAAAAATTTCAGGAAATTTTAGCCAAAATCAATAAATATTGCACTCAATTTGGAGTCCGGATGACCAAGTTATGACCTCCCAAAGTCGGACTACCAAATCCAAAATACAATTGGTGAGGGCTATAAAATTTTGAAAATTGCTGACATCACTAATTTTATGGTGTTAAATTTTATGTTCAAATGACCATCTTCGCAGTGTAAAGAAGGCCCAATTTTGACAGTCTAATGGCCGTCAAATTTTACCTTATAAAATGATGATGCAATTAGTGGTATAAATTTGACATCTTGGTGACCATCATAAAAAAATTAAAAATGCCCTAGACAATGTCCAAATGGGCGTAAATTACAGCCTGTAAAAACTTGCAAAAAATGTAAATTTTTTTTAAAAAAATAGCAGTTGTTTATCTGGTTGCCACTTGTCCTCTTGTGATTGGGTCGTGCGGAGGAGGCATTTCCATTGTGGAAGGCCATTGTGGTGGTGCTGGCGTGGTGTCTACCCATGTGGTGGCACTAGCATGACATCTGCCACTGGTACAAGGTAGCAATGAGCTATGATGTGGCAAGCGAAGATCGATGGAAGCAGTGGAGCTGCTGGTGGGCAGTGCTGAGCATGGCAGAGGTGACCCGTAGAGGCTACATGGTGGTGATGACCTGGTGGTGGAGGTGACTCAGAGGTATCAGTGGATGTAGTGTGTAGTTGAGGTGGTAGCGTGCATGGTATAGTGATGTTGACTAGTGCAGGTGACTGTAGGGTTGGCATCAGAGGTGGTGGGGGTTTCTGTCACGGCCTGAGCGGTGATCAGAGCCTGGCGGAGGTAGCGCTGAGAAAAGGAGGTGGCATGGGAAATGTATAGTAGAAAAGTGTGGGTGGTGAGCTGTGCTAAAGTGGGTGGCAAGGAAGAGAGTGGGGATGTGGGATAATTTAATCCCACATTTCCCACGTAATATGATTTTTCACACTTTATATTGCTTTGCCCCCTCGCCTAAAACAAAAGAGCTGAGTTGTGGAGCCTTGCACCAGTCACTTACTTGGTTTGTAATGTGTGATGTATCTTGAGCTTGGGTATGAGAACAGTTTCTCTATCTACAACATAGGCTTGACAAACCAAATATTTTGCAAAAATGTATTTCTAAAAATAAAAAATATTCAGATCTGAAAATACAATAAATGTAATCCGAAAATTCCAAATGTAGATCCAAAAATTCCAGATAAATACATAGATCTAAGAACTAATTGATAGAAATGGAAAAAATAAATTCAGATCTAAAGTATATAAAATTATTAAAATAATTACCCAATTTCGCAGATCGGGCCTTATAGCTCCGATTTGCAAAAAAAATTTGCCTCAAATTTGACTTTTGTCGAAGGTAGGCAAATTTATAGTCAAAATTTATGGAAATAGCCACCTAGATGCAATGGTGAGGTTTGATCTTGATCAAAATGTTCCCATAAAATGCTGATCCTAGATTTGGTTCGTGGCCCTCCAAAAGTTGAAGCAATCAATCACTCTCTAATGGCTATGCAATGAAGACTCCTTTGGCTGTGATACCATGTAAGAATTTTCCTAAGGAAAAGAATAGAAACCAAGATCTAGAAGCTCAAGAGATAGCACAAACAAGAGAGACAAGATAATATGATCAAATGATAGATAATTGATTGATCACATATAATGTAGAAATGCCTCAATATATAGGCAATGGAAGATATCTAGAAGATATGCAAGTGATAAGATCCAACTAGACATGGTGGAATCACATGTCCACCAAAGGTGGATCATCCTCCATTGTACATGAAAGTATGAGAAACATGTGCAACAATGAGAGGATGATAATGTGATAAGAACACTAAAGGTGGATCTCACACACAAAGAGGTATGTGAAGACAACTATCACACCTAAAGTGGAGATTCTCCTAGCCATGTGCTAAAATGAAATGAAAACTCCTAGGTGTCTCAAAGAGAACTAATTATGAAAATACATTATCTTAAGTAAACTTAAGTAAAGTGTAATTGGTAAATACTTAATTACACCAACATACACAATACAATGATAACAAGTCTTTCACAATCTCCCTTCCCCCAAGGAACACTATCAACCATCCCTATATATTTATCTACTATCACTCCATCTTGTGATAACCATAGTGATGAGTAAAAGTATACCACTTTCTTGTTGATTGCATCTAATTCCACAACTTTCTGGCCAACTTCATTATTTATTTAAGCTATTCTATTAATTAATGGTCTTTCCTTGACCAAACTATGGAAAAATATTGTATTGCAGTCCTCATCTTTCAACCAATTCTCTCTATATTTTTGGCGTCAATATATTTCTTCTCTAGCTAGAATTTCCTCATATTGTTGTCATAGGTCCTTTTCAGTTAAGAAATCAATTTTTATCCATACCTTCCTGAATCATCTTATTTTTTAAAACCTCTAGTTGCTCATCCAATATTTTTTTCCACAAATATATCCTTGAAATGAATTTGGTTCCAACACTTCCGCTTATTCTTCATATACTATAATTTTTTGAACAATTTAAACCCCATGCTTTCTTAAATAACAAGTACAATCTTCCAATAGTTTGCCACCATTTTCCAAAATCATTCTTCTCTTAGCCACATTTTCTCCATCTTCAAAGAGCATCCAATTGGTACCAAATCCTTCTACAAAACTAAAGCATCTGGAAAGTGATTCGACCCGGTCATGGGAAGTACTTTTGCCTCAAAGATCAAGGGCAGGGATCCCCATTCTCTTTCTAGAAAAAATGGTACAATCTCTCTATGATGTGTGAGAATCCATGTCTCCTCTTCATCCATGTAAACACCCCATTCTTGGTTTTAACTTCCCACAATCTATTTTTGGTGACAAAGATCTGAAAAATCAAATTGGATCCTACTCATTTTCCCCTTGCTCCCTTTCTTATCAGCCATATCCAATGTTTCATTGAAATCACGGCCAAGAATGAAGGCCACCTTACCCATATCATTCAAGGATTCTAAAATGTTGTTCCAAACTCCTAAAAATGTTTTTGTTTCTTCTTGTTCTAGTTTAGTTTCTATTAAAAATACTACATCAGGTTTTGTCTCAAAATACTTTTTGATTAAAGGTCTCTAGTTAGGGGCATTGCAACCCCTAAAATTCCATGTTATGAGCTTCATTTCTTTCCAAGAGAGAACAAGTCTCTCCCAGATCTGAACTTTCTTTGGTCTTTTCTATTCTCCCTCTCATCCTCTTTTCTCTTGTATTTATCTTTTTGGACTTAGATTTATTTTTCTTGATTATTCTATTTTCCAAAATTCCTTCCCCATCTCTCAAGACAAATTCATCTTATTCCCCTTCCTGATTAAGAACCCCCTCATCCTCAACATGGTCTTCATCACCTATAGTCTCTATTTCATTGATAGGGTACATGTAAATATCTTTAAATACTTCTTCTACCACAATGTCCTCCTACCCCATCTTCTTGATCTTCCTAGTTAAAGGGAATGGATCCACACACAATAACCCAAAATGAAGGGTTTTATATCCTTTAATGAATCTTAGTCACTAGTAATGCATGGACCATCAAACTAGTACTCTTCAAAGAATTCAATAAGTGAATATGAATGTTTAAAAACTCTCCTCTCAACTTCCTCAACCACTCCTAATCAGTTAGAGGGATATTTCTAGAATCTCCACTATTCCTATCCTTGCCTATAATTCTTAAACATACTTTATCTGATAGGATAATAACATGCTAAACTAAACCAATGGCATGTTCTTTGTGTGGTATAAGGAATATTTGGCTATCAAATCTTCCTTCGTGAAAGTTGAGCATGAGAGAAGGTATGTGATTTCTTCATCTTTGATTGATATCTTTGATAGGAAATGTCTTTCAAGCATCTGGCATCATATTCAACCGAAAATTTCAAATCCATTCCATTTTATTTGATCATGAATGCTCACTGAAATGACCACATTCTACTGGCATCATGCCCTAGCCCATGCTTCATCTCCATTGTTTGATGTTATTGGTGATTGTGCTCAAGGATATTGATTCACTATTTTGAAATGTTTGGATTCACGTTTTTTGATATTACTAGCATGACCATTGTATATTAGACCTTTATTAACAATTCATCATATCAAATAAAGTATGTTTAAGAAGTTTTAGTTTCTAAACACTCAACTAATCCTTCTAACTGATTAGGAGTGTTTGGGGAAGTTGAGAGGAAAGTTTTCAAACATTCATATTCACTTATTGAATGCTTTGGAGACTACTGGTTTGACTATCCATGTGTTACCAATGATTGAGATTCATTAAAGGATATGAAACCCTTCATTTTGGGTTATTGTGTGTGGATTCAAATGTAGGTTTGATTTGGTTAATGTTTAGAAGAGATAAATAAAGTATTTAAAGACATTCTTACATGTTTGGAGAGGTTTGAGAGGAACTTGTCATAACTATACCCTCACAAACAATGGCATAGACTTGTTTTATTAAGTTTCCTTTCTCTATTTTGAGGTTTCCTTTCTCTTTTGTAGGGGTATAGTCAGAGGGTTCATTGAAAAAATGATCCTTTGAATGGTTACTATGAATATGAATGATTTGATATAGCATATTTCTCATTTTTCTTGAAGTTTGGAATAGCTTGTGGAAGGGTGAAAGTAATTTTGATCATTTTGGTCGTGATGGTTCCTCTACACAGTCATGAAATGTAACTGTCTAATGATTATATGTAATGTTGAATGGATTAAATGCTATATTCTTGGTAGAAGTGAATAGAAGGAATAGTGTTGGTGTTAGGTTTCATTTATTATTGAATTCAATGGTTTCCAAGATGTGTTGAGGAGTTTGCTCCTTGTTTAATGTTAATTGTTCCCTCACAATCCACTCATACAACAGTGAAATGCTATGTGATTGACAATTTCATACAACTAGTCCTTTGGCGTGTATTAAACATAATAGAATTTTCAGCATCTTACTATCATTCTATTTCTTTGTTGTAAACATGTCATTGGTTCAATTTTGTAAATTTTTTTTGTGTTAATTTTTTTTTTCTATTTTTTCCATTTGATAACCATAGTCAACATTTCAAAAAATTAAATAACATCAAATAATGGAGATAAAGCATGGGCTAGGGAAAGACACCAGTAGATTAAAACTAGATCAATGACATGTTTACAACAAAGAAATAGAATGATAATAATATGCTAAAAATTCTACTCTGTTTAATACATGCCAAAGGACCAGTCCCAAAAATTCTTAAACATACTTCATCTAATATGATGAATTTTTAATAAAGGTCTAATTCTGTAGACTACTAGCATGAAGGAAGATTTGACCTAGCTAAATCTTCTTTGTACCACACAAAAAAATGTTGGATAACTGTAGACACCGAAAAATCCTTCAGAAAATAAATTATTTTTGTTTTCTGAAAATCCTTGATGACATCATCATTTATTAATTAATTATTTATTTAATTAATTAATTTATTTTTATGGCATTAAATCCCTCTCTCTTAATTAAAAATCTTTAATTAAGGAATCTAGCCTAAAAATGTCATTTGGACATTATCCCTAATTTATTAATTATTTAATTAATAAATTGACCAAAAACCTCAAAAATAAATTAATTTATTTTTAATTTATTTTTTATCCCAAACTTGGCCAATTTCCTCTAGACCACTAACCTCTTCCAAAATCTTCTAATCCCTTCTTAATTTCGATTAAAAGGCTAATCCCATCTTTCCTAACCCTAATCCCAAGGTTAAATATTTAATTAAGGTTAAATATTTAATTTTCATATTTATTGAAAATATTCCTAAAACTTAGGCTTTTGGAATGAATAACTTTTATTCCATAAACTAAGGAGAAATCTAGACTCTTCTAGAATCTTCTCAAATCCACCCTCTTCACCCATCCTAATCCTTTTCTTTGTCCTAATCTAATCCTAATCCTAACCTTAAACCTTTGTGCAATCCTAACCAAGCTTAAGACTTTCCTAAACCAAATCAAAGTCTTTCCCTCCAAATATCTCAACCACAAAGCATTTATTGCTTCCCCAAAGTCTTCAAAACCTCTTAAAGCCCATTCATTTCTCTTACAAGCATTTATTGAAGAGTTATGAGCTTGGAGCCCCCTTTGTTGACTTCTCTTTGCCCTTCCCTTCATCCACTCACCTTGTGACATGTGTCACCGCCTGATTGGCTGAGAACTAGCACAATCCATGTGCTTCCCTTTGAGTGAATCTTGGCCTCTCTTAAGGATTTCAATCCTGGCCATTCATCCCTCCTACCCCAAGCCTTTAAAAATCCTATAAATACCCTCACTTCCTAAGGCAAATCATCTCTCAACTCTCAAACTCAATAGCAAAGTTATAATGCCATTTTCATTCTAGCATTAGCATAAACTCATCTTTTTTAGATCATTTTCAAGCTTAAATAACATCTAAATTAGCTTAAATGGATTAACATAGATTCATTTCTTGTTTTAATCTTAGTTCAATCATCTAGCTTTGCATATTTGTGTGTTCTTGAGGCCTTTGAGGCAAAATAGGTTCCTCATACCTATTTTGTGTCATTTTTGGGTCTTCTTGATCCTCAAATCATCCTATTTTGCATGCTCCAAGTGCTTGAGTTTGCACACCCACATCCCTCTATATCTAAGCATATCAAACGGTGCATGGGCGCATCCGTTTTAAGCTTAAACTGAGGTGGCTTTGATTTTAGTTTGCTAACCATTAAATTTGATTTGATTATATGCTTTGACATTTGTTTGTCTTTGGCCTTCAAAACAGGTTTAGGTGCACTCTCAAATCCTAGTCTACATTCTGGCACACCCGGTGGGACTAGGATTTGAGAGTGCACCTAAACCTGTTTTGAAGGCCAAAGACAAACAAATGTCAAAGCATATAATCAAATCAAATTTAATGGTTAGCAAACTAAAATCAAAGCCACCTCAGTTTAAGCTTAAAACGGATGCGCCCATGCACCGTTTGATATGCTTAGATATAGAGGGATGTGGGTGTGCAAACTCAAGCACTTGGAGCATGCAAAATAGGATGATTTGAGGATCAAGAAGACCCAAAAATGACACAAAATAGGTATGAGGAACCTATTTTGCCTCAAAGGCCTCAAGAACACACAAATATGCAAAGCTAGATGATTGAACTAAGATTAAAACAAGAAATGAATCTATGTTAATCCATTTAAGCTAATTTAGATGTTATTTAAGCTTGAAAATGATCTAAAAAAGATGAGTTTATGCTAATGCTAGAATGAAAATGGCATTATAACTTTGCTATTGAGTTTGAGAGTTGAGAGATGATTTGCCTTAGGAAGTGAGGGTATTTATAGGATTTCTAAAGGCTTGGGGTAGGAGGAATGAATGGCCAGGATTGAAATCCTTAAGAGAGGCCAAGATTCACTCAAAGGGAAGCACATGGATTGTGCTAGTTCTCAGCCAATCAGGCGGTGACACATGTCACAAGGTGAGTGGATGAAGGGAAGGGCAAAGAGGAGTCAACAAAGGGGGCTCCAAGCTCATAACTCTTCAATAAATGCTTGTAAGAGCAATGAATGGGCTTTAAGAGGTTTTGAAGACTTTGGGGAAGCAATAAATGCTTTGTGGTTGAGATATTTGGAGGGAAAGACTTTGATTTGGTTTAGGAAAGTCTTAAGCTTGGTTAGGATTGCACAAAGGTTTAAGGTTAGGTTTAGGATTAGATTAGGACAAAAAAGAGATTAGGATGGGTGAAGAGGGTGGATTTGAGAAGATTCTAGAAGAGTCTAGATTTCTCCTTGGAATAAAAGGTTATTCATTCCAAAAGCTTAAGTTTTAGGAATATTTATTAAAGTATTTTCAATAAATATGGAAATTAAATATTTAACCTTAATTAAATATTTAACCTTGGGATTAGGGTTAGAAAAGATGGGATTAGCCTTTTAATCGAAATTAAGAAGGGATTAGAAGATTTTGGAAGAGGTTAGTGGTCTAGAGGAAATTGGCCAAGTTTGGGATAAAAAATAAATTAAAAATAAATTAATTTATTTTTGAGGTTTTTGGTCAATTTATTAATTAAATAATTAATAAATTAGGGATAATGTCCAAATGACATTTTTAGGCTAGATTCCTTAATTAAAGATTTTTAATTAAGAGAGAGGGATTTAATGCCATAAAAATAAATTAATTAATTAAATAAATAATTAATTAATAAATGATGATGTCATCAAGGATTTTCAGAAAACAAAAATAATTTATTTTCTGAAGGATTTTTCGGTGTCTACATTTTGCCCCTCTTTGATGCGATGCCGCAAGTGGCATGGCGTCAAAGACAAGAAAACAAGATGCCAAGGCTAGAATCAGAAGAAGAGGGGTATGACACCTGGGTGGACCAGAAGAAAGAGGAACATGCCCCGGTGGGACAAAATCATGGAAGATGCGCCCAGTGGGACAAGGAAAAAGAGGGATTACGCCCTGGGACAGAGTGTGCCCGGTGGGACGAGGAAGGAAAGGCCTAGGAAGAAAGGGGAGATAAATAACCTCACTTCTAAGAACAAATATGGATGATATGCAAGATGAGATGGAAATGCAAGATGCAAGATGAATCTATATGATAAATGCAAGGGACCAGATAGCTCCAAGTGCAAACGGGAGTGCACAGCCTAGATTTAATATAGCAATGCTAGAGACCTGCCAAGGATACTGGGATCACGAGGCCTTGTCACCAGTGTTGCATAGGACTGACGAGGACTGACGCTAAACAAACACACAGGGTTGCCCCAACATCACACATGAAGCACAGAGGCGACATGGTAGAACCGATGCTGAAGGAACCAAAAACACACAACTGACTCACAGGCAGAAGCGAAAGATCAAAAGACCTTGCCCTAGATTATCCACACACGCAGCACACCGTGATATAATGAATTGTGGTGACCCTGGTGGGATAATGAGAAGCCAAAAAGATTAACAAGACCCAAAGGACAAAAATCCAAGATCAAAATGATAACTCCAAAAAGACATCCTTTGCCAAGGAGAGAGATTAGGTTTGATTGATGGTGGGAAGATTGGTCGGACAGGAGGAACGATATATCCTCAAGGACCAGGATGGAAGATTAGGTCGGACAGGAGGAACGATATATCCTCAAGGACCCATGGGTGGTGAGAGAATAAGTGTAGTTGTTCGCTGGCAAAAGCTGAAGTTCAAGGAATAATCAGGATGAGCAAGGATAAGTCGACAATTGATGTTGCTGAAGCACAAGGCCCGAGTGGGGCTAAAAGTTTTCTGAGGCTGGGGATGGGACAAGATATTTGATCAAATGCTGCTGCAGGACGGACAAAGGTTATGTACAACAAGGAGGAACGATATGCACAAGGGATATGTACAGAAGCTCAGGATTGGGGATAGGAAGATCACACTCAGCGGGACTCTCACTAGGACGGAGACAAGAAGGATAAATACAAGGAGGAATGCGCTGTACAGGCAAGGGATAAGGATATGGTACAAGATATGGTACAAAGCTTTGGAATAGGATATGGATTGCAGATGGGTTGGAGGAAGATGGAAGCTGAATGCGTGGAAGATAGGGGAGATGGAGCTGCTGGGAGATCTGTTATGGAATGGAGGATGAGGACGGTAGCTGAAAGGACAACTGAATAGATAAATAGCTCAGTTTACTATGTTGGCGCCTGTTTGCCAGGTTTTCACCAACATACTTGTCCAAGGCGCTTGAATTGCCAAGTTTTCACCGTTGGACGATTATTTTCTCTTTCTCTTTTCTTTTTTTTACTTTTTTGCTTTTTTTTTTTTTTGCTTTTTTGAATGTTTTTGGATTTTCTGATATATGCAGGATCAGGTTCAGGCATAGAACCTCTTCAGATGGATGATGTTGATAGGATCATTCAAGGGCTCGCCTTCTGGTGTTGATAGCTGATAGGCACCGGAGCCGAAGGATGCGGTGACAACATAGGGGCCCAACCAAGTAGGCTCAAACTTGCCTTTCTTTTCTCTATTTGCTAGGACCTTCTGATTTTCTTTAAGAACCATGTCACCGACTTGAAATTGTCTAGGATGGACCTTTTTGTTATAACTCTTTTTGAGTCGATTCTGGTATGCCACCAAATGATCATAAGCTTGCTGTCTCTTTTCATCTAGTAGATCTAGCTGTGTGAGCCGGGCCACACGATAGTCTTCATCAGTTGTATAGTTCTTCATGGAGACGCGCAAGGATGGGAGCTCAACCTCGATCGGTAGAACGGCTTCAGCACCATATACAAGGGAGTATGGGGTGGTGCCTGTGGGAGTGCGATAAGAAGTGCGGTAGGCCCAAAGGGCGGGATTGATTTGGAGGTGCCAGTCACGACCAGAATCATTGACAACCTTCTTGAGGATTTTCAAGATAGTTTTGTTAGTTGCCTCAGCTTGGCCATTTCCTTGAGGGAAATATGGACTGGAAAAACGGTGATGGATGTGGAGTCTGGCACATAGATCATCCACATGCTAGTTTTCAAAAGGTGTGCCATGGTCTGTGAAAATGGTAGATGGTATGCCGAAGCGGCAAATGATATGGTAGAGGATGAACTTGGATATTTGGATGCCAGTGGTTAGGGTGAGCGGAATCGCTTCAACCCATTTGGTAAAGTACTCTGTGGCTGTTATGATATACTTGTGTCCATCCGAAGAGAGGGGGGTGATCAAGCCAACGAGGTCGAGGCCCCAACATGAAAAAGGCCACGGTGGTGCAATAGGTTGTAGATCCTGTGCTGGTGCATGTATCAAATTGGCATGCTGTTGACATGGGAGACATTTCCTGACAAATTCACACGCATCATGTTCCATTGTTGGCCAATAATATCCAACTCTAAGCAGCTGCTTCGCTAGAACCATGCCACTTGTGTGGGCACCGCAAATTCCAGCGTGAACTTCTTCTAAGGCCAGGACGGCCTCGTTTGAATCTAAACATCTAGATAGGACATTGTGATACCCGCGACGATATAGGGTGTTGGCTACAAGAGTGTAGCGGGAAGCTCTGCGAATAAGGTTTTGGCGTTGGTTATTGGTGAGATGGGGAGATATGATACCATTTTTTAGATATGCATGGATTTCGTGGTACCATGGGGATTGAGGACCAACCAAGACACACACCATGTCTTCATCGGCGTTCTCATAAGCTGGTGAATGTAGCTACTCGACTAGAAATTCATACTGTGATGCGTCTCATGGTATTTCCAATAAGGATCTGATGGTTGCCATTGCATCTGCTGCTTTGTTCTGAAGCCTTGGGATCTGATTGAATTGTAGATGTAGGAAATGCTCTTTCAGTTTATCCACCAATTGCTTGTAGGGTAGCAATTTGTCGTCCTTTGTCTGATACTCATCAAGGACTTGCTTGATAATGAGCTGTGAATCTCCAAATACTTGTAATTCTGTGATGTTCCATTGGATAGCTATTTTGAGACCTAAGATGAGTGCCTCATATTCTGCAATATTGTTGGTACAGGGGAATCCCAACTTGAATGATTTTGGAATATAGTCACCTTGAGATGTGACGAATAGGATTCCTGCCCCAGAGCTATGGGACATGTTGGAACCATCAAAGTATAGTTTCCACATGGGCTGCTCTTCAATCATGCATAAATGTTCATCGGGGAATTCCATGATTAGTGGATAGGCATCCACCAGTGGTGCTTCTGCTAGTTGATCGGCAATGACTTGCCCTTTGATTGCTTTGCGATCTACATACTGAATGTCAAATTCGCTGAGTAACATGACCCATTTTGCCATACGGCCTGTGAGGGTTGTCTTTGATAACAGATACTTAAGAGGGTCCACCTTTGATATGAGCTTGATTCTGTGGCTAAGCATGTAATGTCTAAGTTTTTGAGTGGCAAAGACCACTGCTAGGCATGCTTTCTCCATGGGTGAATAGTTAAGCTCATAGCCCACAAGAGTGCGACTGATGTAGTAGATAGCTCGTTCTCTATTTTCATCATCATGCTGTGCTAGGAGTGCCCCTAGTGCTGTAGTTGTTGTTGAGATGTAAAGGATGAGTGGGCATCCTGGAACTAGTGGTACTAGGATTGGAGCGTTAGCTAGATACTCCTTGAGCTTATCAAAGCTTCTTTGACATATGGGATCCCACTTGAAGTTGGTGTCTTTGCATAAGAGATGTGAGAATGGTTGACACTTATCCGCTAGCTGCGAGATGAACCGCCGTACTGATTGAAGCTTGCCCTGTAGGCTTCTGAGTTGTTTGAGATTTCTTGGTGGAGGCATCTCCGTTATTGCTTTTACCTTTTTAGGATCGATCTCTATGCCTCGTCTAGAGACGATGAAGCCTAGAAGCTTACCAGATGTAACACCAAAGACACATTTCTTAGGATTTAACTTTAAGCCATAATGATTCAGACGATCAAATACACGCTCTAGGATGTCGAGGTGCTCATCTCTTGTTTTGGATTTTGCAAGGATATCATCCACATAGTCCTCAAGGATCTTATGGATCATGTCATGGAAGATCGCTGTCATTGCTCTCTGATATGTGGCCCCTGCATTCTTTAGCCCAAATGGCATCATGTTGTAGCAGAAGGTACCCCATGGGGTTGTGAATGCGGTTTTATGTTGATCTGCTTCCGCTATATGAATCTGGTTGTAGCCTGAAAATCCATCCATTAATGATAACATCTCATGACCCGCTGTGAGGTCTACAAGCATGTCTATGTTTGGCAATGGGAAGTCATCCTTAGGACATGCCTTGTTTAAGTCCCTGAAATCTGTGCATATTCTGATGTCGCCAGAAGGCTTTGTGACTGGCACCATGTTAGAGATCCACTCTGAATAGTCTATTGCTCTGATGATCTTAGCTTGGAGGAGCTTCTCGAGCTCTGCTTTAATGAGCAATGCTACCTTTGGATGCATTTTCCTTAGCTTTTGCTTCACTGGCTTGATATTAGGATCCACTGCTAGATGATGAACGACAAGATTAGGATCAAGCCCAGGCATGTGGGCGTATGACCATGCAAAGTTGATAACTGATTCCTTGAGCAAGGCACTGAGAGTGATTTCTTCTCCTTCTGTTAGGTTGACTGCAATATAGGTGATCTTTGGACATTCTTCTGTTCCCAAGTTGATTGGCTTGGTCTCCTCTATGATGATCGGCGACTGCTCTGGTCTATAATCGTGGATAGGGGGAAGAGGCAAGGCTTCATCTTCTAGCGCCTGAATTGCCAGGTTTTCACTAGAAGATACGCCCTTTATTTTTACTATTTTGGAATCAGAATGTGCCCCAAGGGGGTTTTCACATAAAGACTCATGATGTTCTCTTGCTATTTCATTTTTGCGACTAAAGCTTGCCTCTTCCCCAAAATATCCTTCTGGGTGAAGCTGATAGACAGAGGTTGATGTTGGATCCTCATAGCTTGCTGGACCTGATGCCCCCATGAATTCTAAGAGTGCTTGTGCGCTTTGGAACTCATCGATGTGTGCGATGCTTGGTTGGTCCCAATCTATGAGGTCGGGGTTTGTGAGGGGAAGATCTATGAGGTTGATGGATAGTTGTTGGAGGACAGAAGTCCCCAGGAGGGTGTCGTCGGCAAAGATATCGTCGTAGGATCGGATGTCTTTCTCTTTGGGGATGTCTTCGATTTCCACGAGGTCATCCTGGCTATTTGAAAAGTTCACGTTGGTCATGTTAGTGTCCGCAGTTGCGGTATTGAGCTCTTGTTCAAGTAGGCGAGGGGTATTAAAGCCAAGTCCTTGCTTTTCTGGATTTTGGGATGGTATGATAGGAAACAAATTTCCATCCTCTTGTGGTCCTAGACCACCACCTTGATAGTTGTATTGTTCTGTGACATTCTTGTAGGGGATTGGATATTTCTCTTTGAAGTACTCAAGAAGTTGCGTGTCACATGATGGGGGATCTTTGTATAACCATTTGTTAATATCTGGATCCATTTCTTTGCTGTTGATGGTACCATGAGACTCAAAAGTCATGTTTCCGATTTGCTTGAGCTTATAATGTTCTTCAAAAGGCTTGTTTTGACAACTTGGGCGCCCTTGAGTATGTGGATCATGTGGAAGAGCTCCTACAACAAATGCATCACTGAGGCTATATTCGCCACAACCCTGGTTGTTGATCTTGATGGATGATAAGGTGGAAGAGAGGATGGTCTCTGGATCGCGATGGGATCAGGATGAGCTAGCAATAGAAGTACCAATATCGGTTCCAGGACAATGAGTAGAATGAGGGAAAGATGCTTCCATCGCAAGGCAGTATGCGAAGGGGTTAGGGTCAGCGTGGATGGTAACCTCAGTGCCTTGATGTGGAAACTTGATGCACTGATGGTAAGTAGATGGTACGGCCTTAATGGAATGGATCCATGGACGACCGAGGAGGATATTGAACGGTAGGTCAAGATCAACAACGTGGCAGAGAGTATCTTGCGTTGCTGGGCCTAGCTGGATAGGCAAAGTCATAGTACCTTCAGAGGTACGCTCCAAGTTATCATATGCTTTGATAGTGATTTGCTCATGTTGTATGTCGGCCTCTGTGAACCCAATCTTCTTGATGAATTTTAATGTGCACAAGTTGAGGGCTGAGCCATTATCCACTAGAACTCGTTTGATGGCAAAATCTCTGACCATGACAGCAATGCGGAGGGGGAGAGTATGGTCAAGAGCAACATCTGGTATATCAGATTCTTTGAAGGACAAGGCACATGCTGCTGATAGGTGTCCCACAAGAGTTTCAAACTGAGTTGTGTTAATGTCCGTGGGGACATGGCCTTCTTTTAGAGCTTTGTCCAGGATCTCCTGATGAATGGGTGATGTGCGGAGCAAATCCAAGATAGATATTTGGGCTGGCATGTTCCCAAGATGCTCTATGATATTGTATTGTGCTCTTGGTGCATTATGCTGTGTTGCACGTGCATTTGATGCTGGCCTGGTGTTAGACTGTGCTGTGGATGCAGTAGATGTTGGCCTTGGAGGAGCAGCTGGTCTCGGAGGAGCACCGGCAACAGTTATCCTACCACTGCGGGTAGTTGCAGCACATTGTCGATCCGGCCCTCTGACGTGGATGGTATTGATGGTGGGCTCATCTTGGATGGGCTCAACTTGAGTTATGCATCCGACATACTTGTCATAGTTGATGTAAGCCGCTGTGTGATCTTCCTGCTTGCCTTTGCCATGATTTTGGGGCTGATTGGCGTTGGCTTGATTCTTCCCGGTATCGTGTTGAGGGAACACATTTTGATATATTTGCAAACCGGCATTGGGTGAAGCGTGAGTTGGTGCATCGACTTGGATTTCCTTGCGATCGATGAGATCCTGGATGTAGTGCTTAAGCTGCATGCACTTCAATGTTGTGTGCCCCTTCACACGATGGTAATCACAGTATTCATGTTCTTTATACCAATCAGACTTTGGTGCGTTGTCATCCTTCTGTGGGATGGGCGGATATGTGATCATATTTGCCTTGGCTAGCTGATAAAAGATCTGATCCAGAGGCTCACCCAAAGGTGTGAAAGTCCTCTTTAGATTGTTCTGATTGTTGGGTTTGTTCTGCCTTGGGGCAACGTTAACTGTGTTAACAGGATTGCTTTGACGTGCTGGCTGTTGCTGTTGGTATTGCTGCTGATACTGTTGCGCAGGTGGTTGATGAGCTTGAGGAGGCTGCTGATAAATAGGTGCTTGATATGCGGGAGCTGGTGGTTGCTGATAGATGGGCGCTTGTGGCGGTTGGTATGTTTGAGCTAGTGTAGGACTAGCCACAATGAATTGTACATTCTTAGTGTCAGTGGCTCCATCTGTAACAACATTCTTGTTACGATTCCAGTAACGGAATTTATCATTGTTGGGTTTGTTCTTGGAATCATCCTTGAAATGACGAATAGTGCCTTCGTCTAGGAGAGCTTTCTCGATGCCTATGCCCTTGCTCTTGATATCTTGGTACGTCTGGAGACAGTTCATTCGCATGTGATGGGATAGCTTTGGATGCAGGTTATCAATGAAGATCTTTGTTAGATGCTTCTCTGGCGGCTGATATGATAACCTGGTTGTAAGATTTTGCCATCTTTGCAAGTATTCTGCAAGGCTTTCTCCGTCTTTCTGCTTTGAGTTGCATAGGTCTAGCAAAGACAACTCATTCTCCACATTATGGGCATAGTGTGTGATGAACTTCTCAGAGAGTTCAGCAAAGGTGTTTATTGTCCCATGTGGTATTTTATAAAACCACTCAACAGCAGTTCCTCCCAAGCTTTTGGGAAATAGGCGCAGGAGATAATTATCACTGTAAGCCACTTCTTGGCACGCCATGTAAAACTCTTTGATATGATTTACTGGATCTCCTTTCCCCTGATACTTGTCGAACTTGGGCATCTCAAAATGCTTGGGGAAAGGGATAGTTGCTATGGACCGATCGAAGGGATATGAGCACACCTCTTCAAACTTGTATGTTTTATTCTCTGTTCCACTTTGTAGCTCTTTTAGAGCATTTTTCATTGCTTCCCACTCAGCATTGAGTGGCGAGGGAACTGGAACTTCTGCTTGTGATGGAAGCTGTGGAACTGGATATGGCGCTTGCTGTGGATAAATGGGTTGGAACTGATTTTGGGGTAATGGTTGCTGGGGATATTGCTGGTGTGGCATAGGGGGATATTGATATGGGACCGCTTGATGTTGTTGGGCTACTTGCTGTTGTTGAATTGGCGGTTGTTGTGGGACTGCTTGCTGATATTGGGCATTTGGGGCTTGCTGTTGTAACTGATGGGTGGGAACTTGTTGTTGCTGGGGGATGATAGGGATTTGTTGCTGAGGCTGATAGCAAGGGACTTGCTGTTGTGGAGGAATGATGGGTGTTTGCTGAAATGGGATATGTGGTTGCTGTGGGGGAGGCTGTTGGAACGATGCTGCTTGTGGGTATGATGGTGGTAGTTGCTGAGGTTGGCTTTGGATTTGGCTGATATAAGCTGGGTGCATGCCTGCATTACTTAAAGGTGGAACAGATGTGGGAAAGCTAGAAGCAAAGGGTGATGGGGTAAGATAGCTGGGGAAAGTTAGCTGTTGAGGTAGTGGAACTTGCTGGAAGGTATTTGGGTTTTGGGATGAATAACTTGAAGCTGGCGGTGTTTGGGGTAGTTGCTACTGTGCTGCTTGGGCGAAGGCGGTTTGTTGACTTGCAACCATAGATGTAGGGGATTGAGATGGAATCCCCCATGCCTTCATTTCTTCTTGTGTGAGGCCCCATTGAGAGCTTGTGTTAGGGTGTACTGCAGCGGATGATGGAATGGTAGGAGCAACGGGAGCTTGAGACACGAATGATGGTTGAGAGAGAGGAGCTTGTTGAGGTTGTGGTTGAGCGGATGCTTGTGAGGAGGAAAATGAAGGAAACACCCAAGAGAAGGATGAGGTTGGAATGGGGAGCGATTGCGCTAACCCCAAAGAAGAAGGTACAGGTGCTTGGGGGGTGAAGGGTGATGGTGCTCCTTTGATGGTGAAAGGCGTTGCTTGACTTGTGAATGGTGGCGGTGTAAAAGCTTGTGTGAGAGGTGGAAGCTGACTTTGGGTTAAGTGTTGGATTTGGGCTTGGGCAGCCATAGCAGATGATGAAAAAAAAGGGGGATGAGATGGAGCGGATGGTGCTGCAGCTTGTGTTGCGGGACTGGTGAGGCTTCCTTGCAAGAAAAGGGGAATGGTGGAAAGCTCTTGGGATGTTTGTATGATAGGGTTAGGGAATGGAGAGTATGCTTGTGCTGGAACTTGGATTGTTTTGATGGGGATGCGTGGATAGAGAGATGGTGGGATGGAGGTACTTTCTGGCAGGTAGTGAACAAACATGCTTTGCTGATGTTGTGGTACAAGGGCATTGGTTGCTGGTGGGCTTTCTGGAAGATTTGCAAATGCTTGGTTTGCCAACGGGGATGAAGGGATGTTTGGATCTTCACATGGGTTACTGGCTTGGATCTGGGGATTGTAGGTCATCATGGCGTTAGTGAAAAGGTTGGGATCGGATGAGGTTGTTGGTGGATAAGGATTCATGCTTCTTCTTTTCCGAGATCTGGTCTCAACAGGCATGGAGACGCAAGTGCTAAATGTATGCAAGATGCTTGGCTAAAAGATGTTGATGGATGCAAAGTTTGATGAACTTCTAAAGATGATGACTTCTAAGATGCAAATGCAAAGATGGATCAAGATGGCGATGATGGAAGCTGGATGGAACTGATATGGATCAAGATGGTGGAGGAAAGATAGGTTGCTGGTGGAAAGTTGGTGAAAGATTACTGAGTGGTCAACAAATGAGCTGCTGTTTTTCCCAAATGGAGGATCAGAGATATGATGGGGTCAACCTAAGATAGACTGATGATCTTTGGTCAACAAGTTTCTTATCAATACACTCCAATCTCTTGCTCGAGATGATGGCTATGCAAGGACAAGGTTTGATTTCTTTATGACAACACGTTGTGCCAAAAAAGAGGATGATGGTCTCTGATCTTGGATATAGGATAGGAACAACTCAAAAGGTAGAACACTAAGTGTTGGTGGAACTCTGGATTTGGAGCAAAAGATGATGGATTTGCTGGAAAGATATGGAAAGCTGATGGGGGGATGCTGGTGGAAAAGGTATTGAAGGGTGAGGGGACAATGCTCTAGAAGGATGATGCAAGTGCAAATGACAAGAACTGATTCTAAAATGCTGGTAGGAAGATGAATGCAAATGCAACTTTTATGATGTTTTTGAAATGCAACTAAGGTTTTGATGCTAATGCAAAGGGTGAAACTAGGATGAAACTAAGATGCAAGGCTGTTGAGACAAGATTTCAGGATCTGAAGATGGAACAAGACATGAACAAGGATTGGCTAATCTTCTGGCTCAAGGTTGACAAAGTGATGGTTAACTTGGAAACGGAAGGCGAACTATTTGATGCGGGCGTTATGGGCAATGTTCTCAAGTTTGGTTTGGGACTTCTCTTCTGCTTGGTTTGCTTGGATAATGGTTTGATAACTCTTGGTGTTCTTCTTGATAACTTTCTGCTCTTGATAGGCTTGGGATTTGGGCAACTTTGCTTTAGGATGTTTGTTCTTGCTGGGCATCACTTGGAAAAGAGGTTTTCTGATTTTGAGGCAAAGGTTTCCAATGGCAAAGGTTAAAGTCAAAGCAATCTCCACAAGGGACAAAGCAACCCTGTGGGATAAAAACAAAGGCAACTGACTCTGACAAAGCTTTGAAAGTGTATGTTTCAACAAGTGTTTTCACGGAGTCTTTGACTGTCAAGCACTTCAAACAGATCTACCTAAGGAAGGTGAGTATCAAAATCGCTTGCCCACAGCTTGGTATCCCCCAGAAGGGAATACAAATGGTGAGTAATCTTGAGACGACCCGGTAAACCCCTTGGAATCGGTCCTTGCACAAGGATTTTGATACTTTCGGATGTAGATAGGGTAGCTTCTAGTTTATCAGGTTGCTATTTGTTCCGTGGTGTCTCCATACCCGGTTATGCTGATCATCCGTGACTCACTTAAGAGCCTTGCCAATTATGCTGGGGGAGAGGAATGTTTACCATCCCCAGTCACGTGTTTGGCACGAACGCCCGGCGATTAGGAGATGTAAGTGATTCTTTTGGTATTCACTTATTTGTATACCGGCCGGGGGGGATACCGGTTTGAGGTCGTTCTCCGAGGAGGAAGCGCTTCTCCTTGGACAGGCCTCGCTAAAAGTAGAACAAGTGAACTTGTCCAAATTCAAATGTTCCACGTTGCTTACTCTAACAAGGATTATGCAAGAATTGAAAAACTCCTACATGCACATCAAGCAGATTTTGTTCATTTTCCCCAAATTTGATTAAGTTTGTTTGAACTTTGAAAAAAATGAAGACACACGTGTTTAGCTTTTGATTTGTTCTTTTCCTCAAAATGTAAATGATTCAAACGGTTGCAAGTTCTTTTCTTTTGTGCATTCAAGATTTGATTAGTGAGTTGATTTAAGAACTTTGAAAAAGCTTTGTTTTGTCCCTTAGATCACTCAAGATTGAATTTGTTTTCTTGCTTTGGAATTTGAAATGAGATAGGGAATAGAGTTGTTTATTCCTTTAGTGCATTCAAGATTGGGTTTGCTTTTCAAATTGACAATGACACTCTAGGACCTAAGTTCATTTCCTTAAGTTTCATTCAAGATTGAGTTTGACCTTTGCTGTAAAAGAAATGAAAAACCAGTCCCAAGCAAAAGACAAAAGGCAACACTGTCCAGCTTATAGGCGACGCCGGAAAGTGTAGAGGCGACATTTAATTCCTACAGGCGACATTCTGTACCTCAAAAGGCGACAGATAAAAAACCACAGGCGTGATTTCTTTAGTTACAGGCGTGATTTCTTTACATGCAGGCGACAGAAGAAGAATTCTGGGACGTAACAGAAATTGCCGACAACAGGAAAATCTCAGTTATGCAGGCGTGAAAACAGAGTTCACAGGCGTCATTTCTTTCCTCAAAGGCGTGATTTAATTCCATGAAGGCGTGACTGAATTGTTTGTAGGCGACATTTCTTTTGTTGAAGGCGACATTTCTTTTCATGAAGGCGACATTTAATTGTTGTAGGCGTCATTTCTTTTCATGAAGGCGACATTTCTTTATTTCCTGCAAAAAAAAAGTATATAAAGTGTAATTTCATCAAAATGATTGTGGTTCGTGTCCCACCGGGCGTGCCAGAATGTAGACTAGGATTTGAGAGTGCACCTAAACCTGTTTTGAAGGCCAAAGACAAACAAATGTCAAAGCATATAATCAAATCAAATTTAATGGTTAGCAAACTAAAATCAAAGCCACTTCAGTTTAAGCTTAAAACGGATGCGCCCATGCACCGTTTGATATGCTTAGATATAGAGGGATGTGGGTGTGCAAACTCAAGCACTTGGAGCATGCAAAATAGGATGATTTGAGGATCAAGAAGACCCAAAAATGACACAAAATAGGTATGAGGAACCTATTTTGCCTCAAAGGCCTCAAGAACACACAAATATGCAAAGCTAGATGATTGAACTAAGATTAAAACAAGAAATGAATCTATGTTAATCCATTTAAGCTAATTTAGATGTTATTTAAGCTTGAAAATGATCTAAAAAAGATGAGCTTATGCTTATGCTAGAATGAAAATGGCATTATAACTTTGCTATTGAGTTTGAGAGTTGAGAGATGATTAGCCTTAGAAATCCTATAAATACCCTCACTTCCTAAGGCAAATCATCTCTCAACTCTCAAACTCAATAGCAAAGTTATAATGCCATTTTCATTCTAGCATAAGCATAAGCTCATCTTTTTTAGATCATTTTCAAGCTTAAATAACATCTAAATTAGCTTAAATGGATTAACATAGATTCATTTCTTGTTTTAATCTTAGTTCAATCATCTAGCTTTGCATATTTGTGTGTTCTTGAGGCCTTTGAGGCAAAATAGGTTCCTCATACCTATTTTGTGTCATTTTTGGGTCTTCTTGATCCTCAAATCATCCTATTTTGCATGCTCCAAGTGCTTGAGTTTGCACACCCACATCCCTCTATATCTAAGCATATCAAACGGTGCATGGGCGCATCCGTTTTAAGCTTAAACTGAGGTGGCTTTGATTTTAGTTTGCTAACCATTAAATTTGATTTGATTATATGCTTTGACATTTGTTTGTCTTTGGCCTTCAAAACAGGTTTAGGTGCACTCTCAAATCCTAGTCTACAATAACTATGTCTACTCCAACCTTAATTGTAAAAGAATTCATCATATCAGATAAAGTATGTTTAAGAATTGTTAGGAGTATCTTTCAAACATTCATATTCACTTATTGAATGTTTTGGAGACTAGTGGTTTGACTATCCATGCATTACCAGTGATTGAGATTCATTAAAGAATACAAAACCCTTCATTTTGGGTTATTGTTTGCAGATTCAAATGTAGGTTTGATTTAGTTAATGTTTAGAAGAGATCAATAAAGTATTTAAAGACAATCTTACATGTTTGGAGAGGTTTTAGAGGCACTTATCATGACTATACCCTCACAAGAAATGACATAGACTGGTTTTACTAAGTTTCTTTTCTCTATTTTGAGGTTCTCATTGCCAAAGTGGCCAAAGACTATGTTAGGCTAATAAAATATGGGGATTCTCTTTACCACTACAAATCTTTGAAGGTTGTTTCACTTGGATGGATCTGTACCATTGTTAAGAGAATTGGACTGATTTTGGCTTACCTCAAACAGGTGAGGCAACATATGGAAAGGTTGTCAACTATTGACCCAAATACCATGACTATTTTGATTTGTGGGTACCCTCATGTTGGCAAGAGTTCTTTTATTAATTATGATGATTTGTATCATTCCAATCATGTCCCATGCTTGCAACATGTGTACCCTCAAATATAGGATGTAAATCATTGTTCTCTTCTTGAACAAAGGCTGCCATATCTTGAGCTAGTGGAGTTATGTCATTGTTATGAACTCAGAATTATGGTCATACCCTAGTGACAAAATTTAAATGGATACAAGAACCTTTTTGTCCAATGGTCATGCCCAACCTTTATATCTTGAATGCCAATGCTAGATGCCTCTTCTTTACTGATTAATCCATGTGACAAATCTGTAGACTTGTGAGAATGAGGAAAGGAGCCTGTACTGTCCAAATTCAAAACTTGGGACTTTTCTTTCCTTCCATCTTTAGATTCACCAAAAACCACTAAATTTAGATTTTCATCATAGTCTTATCAATTGAGAAGAGGATTTAGTGTGTCAAATGAATCCCTATCCATATCAACTTCATGTTATTCACTAATTTCTAATTCAAAATAAATCTTTGAGCAATCTGAATACTCATTAAACCTCTCTTGAATGTCCTCACTACAAGGCACATGTCATTTTCATTGAATCTTCTTTTTATTTCATGTTTTAATCTTTAAGAATTTGATCAAGAACATAGGTTTTAATGAAATATCAATTTGATTTGCAAAGTTTGTGTTCTTTACAAATTTTAAAGGCTCTAATACTTACTAGGGTGGATGTGGATGTGCAACATTATGCTTTTACTACTAAGTCTCTATTTGTTGGGCATACTAATAAAAAGTACTTGACATATATCGCAAATGTTTCTAATTAAGGTTAGCGGGATGATTATGCCTATCCTGAAAAAAGATTGTCAAATCATTATGCTTTCAAATCAATTACCTATCGGCATATCCCTTGTGAGGGAGAGAAGCCAAACACATAAAGAACATGCACATAAACATGACAACTGAAAAACTTAAATGGAATATGCCAAGAAGTACCAAATGATGAATGCTCAATTGTTGTAATGGAAAAGCATTAGAACTGTCCATTTCTAGAACTTGATTTTCTAATCTAAATGATTTTTCTATAGTCATAATGATTTTTCTAGAACTTGATTTTCTAGTCTTAATGATTTTTCTATAGTCCTAATGATTTTTCTATAGTCTTAATGATATTTATTTCATCCTAATGTTTGTTTCTCTTCATAAATTAGGCCTTGAATTTGAATTTTTGTTCACTATTTTATTTCAGCTTGATATTTCATTCATTTTTCATATACACAGAGACTACACATGCTGATAAAAAAATAAGCTATTTGATTATTCACTATTCATGATTGTAAATGGTCAATATTTTTCATGGTACTCCTTGGTGTATTCCATTTAAAAATTAATCATATTTGTATGACTATGATAAATGTCCCTTTTTGGTCCTATGAACTATGATCTTAGTTCCATGTTTTCTTGCATTCTTGCATTTGAAATGTTAAATATGGGCTGCATATAGAGGTATTATGTGTATCATTGTTGGTGATTATTTAATTGCATTATTTTATTTTTTATTTGTTTTCTTTTTGTTTCTTTTCCATTTCTACAATATGGACATTTACTTTTCTTTGAGCAGTGTGCTTTTATTTGTGGGCTACAAGGTAGAGCCATTAGGCCTTTATGATAGTTTGAAGCTATTTAGCTTATTGATACCCTGGGTATTTTGAACCACCCTTGAGAGGATAGGAGCACCATAGAGATTCTCAATATTATTACCTTGTCTCATTTGAAGGTGGTTGTTTTTTTTTTCCTTGATGTTTCGGGGTCATGTGGTTATAGTATTGCATAGTAGGAAGCTCTATTTCACAACATAAAACCTTTGTTTGCCAATAAGCCTCTTACTATAGTTTTTAATAAGATTGATTTCCAACCACTAAAGACTACTCTACAAGCTTGAAGAAGTGATATATTTTGTCAAATGAAGAGTGGAAAGAAGATGATATTCTTGAGATCATGGATGGACACAATGTTGCCAACTTTATTGATCTAGATATCTTGCAGAGGCTTGAAGAATAGGAGAGGGAAGAAGGGCTTAGGATGGTAGGTGAGGGTGACGAGGATGATGAGATGGGGAAAGTGGAGTTGAATCCTGATGAAAAGGAAGCTCTGGCTATAATTAGGAAGAAGAAGAAGATTCTTATCATTGAACACAAATTGAAGAAGAGTACTATAGAGAGCATGCCTACCGTACAAAGGAAGTTTGACAATAACAAGGAATATGGCTTAAATAGAATGGGAAGATATGTTTCTAGCCTGGGCTTGGATCCTTCGATAATTAGCTTGATAATAAATGGAGCAGATGATATCTAAGCAATTAGCTTCCAAGAAAAATATCATAAATGAACTGTGTGTACCCAAATTTCTATACCCTTTACACGTACCCAAAGGATATATTTGAAACAAGAAGTGTAAGGTTTAAAGAAGTTAATTTTAGATCACTAGATAGATCTTTAAGCCTTACCCTTTTTGTTTCAAATATATCCTTTGGGTATGCATAGAGGCCACAGGAATTGGGGTATGCATAGTTCATTTATGGGATTTTTCTTGGGAAGATAATTTCTCATTTGTCATCTACTTCATTTTTATGAAGCTAATTGTCATAGGATCCAGGCCCAAGCTAGAAATATGCCTTCCCAAACACATTAAAAACATGCACATAAACATGATAGATGAGAAACATAACTTTAGATATCACAACATCTGAGAAACATAAATGTAGGCATCATAGTCAGAATCATTTGGAGACAACATAATTGAGTTGTATACCCAGATGATGCAAAGAAACTACTACTCCTCAGTTCCAAAGGAGTAGTGGTTTCTTTGCATCATCTGGGTATACCACTCAATTATGTTGTCTCCAAAAGATTGTGACCATGATACCTACATTTATGTTTCTCAGATGTTGTGATATCTACAGTTATGTTTCTCAACTGTCATGTTTATGTGCATATTTTTAATGTGTTTGGGAAGGCATATTTCTAGCTTGGGCCTAGATCCTATGATAATTAGCTTCATAAAAATGAAGTAGATGACAAATGAGAAATTATCTTCCCAAGAAAATTCTCATACATCATCTGGGTATACCACTCAATTATGTTGTCTCAAAAAACTTATGACCATGATGCCTATATTTATGTTTCTTAGCTATTGTGTTCCAGGACCCCTTATGACCCTTTATGACCCTTTACTACCCCTAAGAATACACATCTTAGAGGTCTTAAAATTTCATAAAGGGTCATAATAGGCTCCTATGAGGAGTCAGATGAGCTTCCACCTTCACGTGGTTGGCCCTGTTAAGTAGAGAATGTTAAACTATTCTTGAAACAAAGAGAACCTCAATAATTTAAGGTCTTAGTCCACACAGATGGTGAAAAATGATGGGAATCAATGATGGAGAACTTTTAGATACTGGGAAGACGTATATGCAGTGGAGGCTAGAAGGGATTTTTGTGGAGATTTTCTAGAGAGGGTTTCCATATTGAGTACCAGTATAGAGATGATGACTTAGTACTATGTCTATAAAACCTTCACAAATATTCCTTTTTTGGCCTCCACTCATATCTCTTCTCAGAATCTAGAAACTTTGGATAGTTTTTCTCATCCATACACAAAATGTGCAAGTGATCGTATAAAATTAATTTTGTGAGACTGGGATCAATTATGAGAAGGTAAACAACAAGATAATTTTATTGTATCTTTCATTTCTTTTATCCATTCATATTTTTTGCCTTCTCTTATATTGGATACTATGCAGTGTACATAAAGGCAAGGCAATGATTATTCTCAACTATCGACAGGTATAAGTATTCCAGCCCTTACCCAGTAGCTAGGACTAAAGATAGCAGAGCTCAAGAAACAATCATAGTTGGTCTCCATCTTTGGTCCATATACTGAAAAAATATTTTACATTTCGTTAGCTCATCAAATGCGGTGATTTGAGAGAATTTAATGGATGATATTTTCATGTATAACATATATTATTTTAATTTGATGGTGAATTAATTTATCTACTTCATGCACTTGTATACATCAAGTGTTAGGAATGAATGCTGAATATTTGGTAGTCATTCTATATTAGCGTGTGGAAACTTTTATTTTGTAATTATATGCTGACTCATTTGTAATTACTTGAGTGTGGTATAAAGGAAGGAATGTTTTCCTTGTTGTAGTGTGTAATGAATAAATGAGCATGGTTGATTATGGTTGAATGCCAATGTATGTATGAAGTGAAGAAAAGAGCCAATGAAGTTGTGAAAGCAAAATTGTGAAGGAAGACATGCGAAGTACAGAGATCTAAAATTGAGATCTAGTGTAGTAGTGAGTGTGGTTTGGCATAGTGAGGAGGTAACATATTTGATATTATTTTATTGAATAATCTTAAGGTCAGTTGGATATTGTGTTTAGTGATCTTTCCATTGAAGTTGTTTGGGCAGTGGGTCCTTCTGTCTTCCATAACTCCTAATAGGGTTAGAATCTTTTAACAAGGATTCAAAATCTCCTAATAGGGATTTATATGTACTAAATGTATTTCATAAGACTCCTAATAGAGTCCATCCTTTCAAAAGGAATATTCATATTACTGCATCTTTTGTGGGCATCATTCCCACCAAGGTTTACTCTCTGATCAAGAGGTTCCCTAGTCAACATATCTTGTGTTTTTGTGTCATTGTGTATGAATATCTTTCTATGGTTGGTAATTATATTGCTTACATGGTTAAATGTTGTTGAAGTTGATAAAAGTTATAATTATTTGATAACTAATTCACCCCACCTCTCAGTTATCTTGGTGGTCTTTACTTTCTAACAATTGGTATCAGAGCAGCAAGTCCTTGAAAGAAAATTTTAACAACTTAAAGAGATCCATGGTGAATTTCAGGAAAGAAAGCCCTAAGTTTGGTGGAGTAAATTTTGACAGCTAGAAAGAGAACATGAAGATACATCTATTGTATTTAGGACTAGGTTATTGGTTGATTACAAAGAATGATAAGACTATCATTGAAGAAGAAAATCTTGAAACATGTTCTAGTGATAAAAGAGATCTATTCATGTGTAACATACTTGCAAGAGAAGCACTTTTGACAGCACTTTCAGAGAATGAGTACAGTTAGGTAAAATATTTAACAAAATCTCATGAAATTTGGAAATCTTTACACTCTACTTTTGAAGGTGATGAACATGCAAAGAAAGCTAGATTACATAATTGGATATGTGCATTTGAAGATATAAGAATGATGGAAGATGAATCTATTAGAAGCTATATTGGTAGAATGTCAGAAATTATTATAGGGATAAAATCTTGTGGAGGAAAAAAGATAGAGAATGAAGTGATATGGAAAATAGTGAGGACATTGACTCCTATATTTAAGAAAACAACATAGATGATTAAACAAGTTATACCTTGTACTATGAACTTTACAACAGAGACTCTTCTTGGAAGATTGGAAGTAATAGAAATGAACCTGAGGTTATCAGGAGACTTACCTAGAATGGAGATAGCATTTAGTGCTCTTAGTGTTTGCCCTACTTTTTTAAGAAGAATTAGTGTGAGTGGAGATTATGCTAGCAGTAGCAAATCTAGAAATGAAGAAGACAAGAAGATTAAAGAAGGTATTGCCTTGCTTGTGAAAAGAGAACCAGACGGTAAGAAATTTTTTTAATGTTGGACTTGTCAAGAATATTGTCATTTTAAATCTAAGTGTCCTAAGAGAGTTAAAAACTACAAAAACAATTTCAAGCCTAGAAGATCTAAGGAATGTTATTATGCTAATGATGAATATCTTGAAGCTAGTATAGAAAGAATCTTGAGTGAAAGTGATACTGAGAATAATGATGACATAGGATTTGTAGCAATTAAAGAAAAGAATCCTAAAATTGATGTTAAGGAAGAAAAATCCTTAGTTTCCCAAGTCAAAAAGAAAGCTGATTGGATTATAGATAGTGGTTGTTCACATCATATGACTAGAGACATGAAAAATTTCATAAAGTTTAACAATTATGATGGAGTTGTGAGAGTTGGAAACAATGCACCTTGTTTGATTAAAGGTTTTGGATCTATTACTCTTGATGGAAAGACTAATACTGATGATGTTTACTTTGTGGATGGATTGAAACATAATCTTTTGAGTGTTGGACAATTAGTTGATAAGGGATATCAAGTTTGGTTTACTAAGATGACATGTTTGATTACTAAGATTGATGATAGTTGTCTATGGCATAGAAGGTTTTGTCATATAAACTTTGATAACATTGTGAAAGTGAGTACTACACTTACAGTAAGGGGTTTGCCTAAAATTATGAAGCCTACTAACATGATTTTCAAGGAATGTGTGATGCCTAAATAGAAGAGAAGTTCATTTCCTAGTAAGAAGTTCACATCTGAAGAGAAATTGGAGATTGTTCATACAGACTTGAACGGTCCTACCAGGACTAGATGATTCTATGGAGAAAGGTATTTTATGATTCTTGTTGATGATTTTACAAGAATGATGTGGATTGCATTTCTTCAAGAAAAATCTGAAGCATTTGATAAGTTTAAGATCATTAAGAATAAAGTTGAGAATGAATCTGGAATGAAGATTAAATGTTTGAGATCTGATAGAGGTGGTGAATTTACTTTTAGAGATTTTAACATCTTTTGTGAAGTGAATGGTATTAAGAGACAGTTTTCAGCTCCTAGAACACCTGAACAAAATGGTATTACAAAAAGAAGAAATAGATCAGTGACTGAAGAAGCAAGAGCTATGTTATTTGAGAATTATTTGGTGAAGATATTCTGGAGAGAAGTAATGTATACAGTAGTATATACAATGAACAGAGTACAAATCAGAGCAGACATAGAAAAGAAACCTTATGAATTATGGTTTAGACATGCACCCTCAGTTAAGTATTTTAGAATTTTTGGAAGCAAATGTTATATAAAGAGAGATGATGATATTGGAAAGTTTGATCCTAGAAGTGATGAAGGAATTTTTCTAAGATATTCTTTCAAGAGAAAAGTATATAGATGTTACAATAAGAGAAATAAAACTATTGTTGAGAGTGCAAATGTTAAAGTTGATGAAAAGTTCAAAATTCAGGAAAGAATGCTTGATTATGAATCTGATGAAGAAGCTCATCCTAAGGCTAACACTAAAACTACTAAATTATTCTATGAGACTGACAGTGAATTGCTGAATGAAAGTCATGCTAAAGAAACCAGAAAGGAATCTAGAGAAGAATCTATAATTAAAGCAAGATATGAGACTATGACACCGAATAGGCATTTATCAAGACATCATCTTGTTGAGAAAGTTATTGGAAGTTTGGACAGAGGAGTTCTAACTCAGAATAAGGTACATTTATGTTTGATTTCTCAAATTGAACCTAAATCTACTAGTGAATCTTGTAAAGATGATCATTGGATTAATGCTATGAGAGAAGAATTAGATCAGATTGAAAAGAAAAAGACATGGGAATTGGTCCCTAAACCTAAAGACAAGAATGTGATTGGAACTAAATGGGTATTCAGAAATAAGATGAATGAACAAAGAGAAGTAGTAAGAAACAAAGAAAGATTAGTATGTAAGGGATACTCACAACAAGAAGGAATTGAATATGAAGAAACTTTTGCACCAGTAGAAAGAATTGAAGTAGTAAGAATATTTTTGGCCTATGCAGCTTTTAAGAAATTTAAAGTGTATCAGATGGAGGTGAAGTCCGGATTTCTAAATGGTGAATTGGAAGAAGAAGTCTACATTGAGCAGCCTGAACATTTTCCTTTGACTCAAGAAGGAGACATGGTATGTAAGTTGAAGAAAGAATTATATGGATTAAAGCAAGTACCTAGAACTTGGTATGCAAGACTAGATACATATTTGTTAAAATTGGGATTTACTAAAGGAACAGTGGATAGAAATCTATACACAAAAGAAATTGAAAATGGTTTGTTGATTATAGTTATTTTTGTTGATGACATTATTTTTGGAGGAGAAGATGAGGCTAGTGACAAATTTGTTGATGAAATGAAGACATAATTTGAAATGAGTATGATTGGTGAGATGAAATACTTTCTGGGATTATAGATAACATAGAAAAATGATGGTATCTTTGTAAGTTAGAAAAAGTACTTGAATGATTTGCTGAAAAGATTTGGAATGGAGAACTATAAACTAGTTGAAACACCTATGGTTATAGAGCATAAACTATCTAGCACAGATGAAACACTGATAGTTGAGCAGAAGAAATATAGATCCATGATTGGAGGACTGTTGTACTTGACACACACAAGACCAGATATAGCACATTCAGTTAGAATTGTAGAAAGATTTCAAGCTAAACCTAGAGAATCACATTATGCAGTAGTAAAGAGGATATTGAGATATTTAAGAGTCACAATGGACTATGGATTGTGGTATGAAAAATCTAATGATTTTACCCTATGTGCATATACAGATGCTAATTGGGGAGGCAGAGTTGATAATAAGAAAAGCACCAATGGTGGAGCCTTTTTTATTGGAGGAAGATTGGTTTCTTGGCTGAGCCAAAAGTAGAATTGTATTTCATAGAGCATAGTAGAAGTAGAGTATGTAGTAGCAAAAAACAATTGTAACTAGATAATTTGGATGAAGCAAATGCTGAAGGATATTAGAATCAATTTTGTTGAGCATGTTGTCATACATTGTGACAACACTAGCATAGTTAGTATGTCTAAGAATCATGTGTTACATTCTAAGACAAAGCATATAGATATCAAGTATCATGTTGTAAGAGAGAAATTTGTTTAGAAAGAAGTCAAACTAGAGTACATAACCACAAAGGAATAGATAGCAGACATATTTACAAAGCCTTTGCCTAAGGATACATTTGAGTATCTGAGAGGTATGCTTGGGGTTATGCCCAAACCTACTTTTGAGTAGTGATGAATTTGGTTGCATCCATCCAGTGGTATATGAGCCCTATCTTTCTTCTGGATTGGATGTTGGTACTTCCTCTATGGGTGATTATGTGTATCTGAGCTCAGTCATGAGGACTCTTGTGAATGTATTTTTTGAATAGTGTCTTTTAACATTGGAATTGTTGTTAACATATTGAAATTTCTATCATTGATGTCAATGGGGGAGAAGTATTCATGGAAAACCACTTGTACCATCTATTGGAGAGAATTGAATAGGAAAATGAAGCAAGATTCTATTGATGAAGAGGATTTGAAAATGTTTGTCAGAGCAGTAGTGTTGCGGTATTGGATTTTTGGAACATTGGATGTTTTTCATCTATGTTTCCATCAATGCCAATGGGGGAGATTGTTTGGAAATCATTCTGTAGTAGTTGTTGTTGCATTCATGACTATGATTGTCATTGATGTCAACATAGTGATCTTCTAGAGACTCACAGAGAAGCATACAATGTTTTGATTAGCACACATGGGATATTGTAGTTGGAGCTATGCGACATTGAGGATATACTCTTTGATATGTTATATGTATATGGTTAAGAGCGTAGATAGTAATTCATTTATTTATGAAATTTATGAGTTTTTTGGTGGAAATAGTATTTAGGTAGTGTTCCTAAGTAGCGGTTTGTGGAAATCAGATGATATCTCCTAATCGGGATGGAATCTGGTTTTTTACAGTTAAAGGGAAGCTTGAGACACATTGATAGTGACATAGATGAAAATGCAAACTTCAAGGTCACATGAGTGAAGAGTTAATGTATTTGGAAGCTGACAGTTTTGTGTAATTTTGATGTAGCGTGTGGAAACTTTTATTTTGTAATTATATGCTGAATCATTTGTAGTTACTTGAGTGTGGTATAAAGGAAGGAATGTTTTTCCTTGTTGTAGTGTGTAATGAAGAAATGAGCATGGTTGATTATGGTTGAATGTGAATGTATGCATGAAGTGAAGAAAAGAGCCAATGAAGTTGTGAAAGTGAAATTGTAAAGGAAGACATGCGAAGGACAGAGATCTAAAATTGAGATCTAGTGTAGTAGTGAGTGTGGTTTCGCACAATGAGGAGGTAACATATTTAATATTATTCTGTTGAATAATCTTAAGGTCAGTTGGATAGTGTTTTCAATGATCTTGCCATTGAAGGTATTTGGGTAGTGGGTCCTTTTGTCTTCCATAACTCCTAACAAAGTTAGAATCTTTTAACATGGAGTCAAAATATCCTAAGAGGGATTCATATGTACTGAATGTATTTTATAAGACTCCTAATAGAGTCCATCCTTTCACAAGGAATATTCATATTAGTGCATCTTTTGTGGGCATCATTCCCATTGGGGTTTACTCTCTGATCAGGAGGTTCCCTAGTCAACATATCTTGTGTTATTGTGTCATTGTGTATGAATATCTTTCTATGGTTGGTAATTATATTGATTACATGGTTAAATGTTGTTGAAGTTGATAAAAGTTATAATTATCTGATAACTAATTCACCCCCCCCCCCCTCTCAGTTATCTTGGTGATCTTTACTTTCTAACATCAAGCACAACCATAAAGAAGCACTCCCTCCCATAGCTTGAGTAATGCAAGCCATGGGAGGAGATTGTTCTTTATGTTTGTGCTCATAGTATACAAGTATGCAGAGTCAATAAATTCATGCAATGTCAACTTAAATAATATACATTATCATGAAAATATTCTATTAAATTATTTCAAATCCCCTCATTTGATGAGCTAACAAAAAGTAAAATGTTTTGTCAGTATATGGACCAAAGACAAAGATCAACTATGTTGGTCTCTTGAGCTTTGTTATCTTTACTATGCTCATCCATCACTTTTTTGATAGGTAGTAAAGTTATTCTGATAGAAGCACTATACGTTTGATGAATTCTTGTCTGGGTATTTTATTACATATCATCGGATATCCGACAAGTAAACCATCAAATGGAACCCCAATCTGACATATTTGTGCAATGGGATTGCTATACATCTGACGGGTTCTCTTGTCAGACATCTACTACATATACATCATCTTTCTGACTGAAGAAATGTAGGAAGAACTATTTTTCAACAGATTGGTTCCACAACAAAATTTCTGTTGATGTGTCCTATTCTAACAGGAAATGATGTCAGAATACTGATAGTTATCACTTTTGTCACCATTTGCCGATGGACACATTTGTCAAAGTTGCGACAAATAGGCATTGCAAATTTGACACGTGGATGTCAAAATTTTGCCTAAAATGTACTAGTTGTTACATGGGATAAGAACATACCTATCACGTTATAGATTAGTGAATTTTGAGAGTTTAATAGATAGCTATTTTGTGGAATTTAAGAAGAAAATGAGGAAGAGAAGTAGGATCCCAATATCATGCTAGTGGAGAAATAATATAATGATATATGTTTCCTAGTTGATACCAACTTCACATATGAAAAAGCCGTTGAACCAAGGGTATCATGGCTAAGGCCATTATGTTATTAAGATAACATAGATGAAACAACAATAGCAATAACAACCCTATTAGCTAAAGAAACTGACAAAAAGCATAATTCTTTTGGGACATATGAGGAAGAAAAATCCAAGGCAACCATGGGATTAAAATCTATAGCCATGGAGAGAAAAAAAAAAAAAGATAGTGAAAAACCTAGAAAAGATGCTAGGAGGAGGTGAAGAGGAAGATGCACCTCTTGCACTGACTCAAGGATTAGGAGAAGAAAATTCAAGTGAGTGAGAAGAAAGTGAAGAGGAGAAAGTTGTAGTCACTACGAAAAGAAAGAAGGCATCAATTGTCGAGCCTATCAAGAAATTAGTGCAAAAACTTAAGGGTATGTGCAAGATCAAGGTATGCCAAACTAGGCCCTTAAGTGGCAATGAAAATTCAAAAAATCAGGGTTAGGAAAGTTGATATAAAAATTTGAACAAGTTATCAATCTTATATATAAAATATGTAAGAAGAGAATGTATAGAAACTTGAATTTAGTTTCTAAGATACTAGCCCTTTTTTGAAAATTAATTATTCTATATGGTTAAAATTTCAAATTTCAACGTAGTAGTATAAAAACATCAGGAAAAAGATAAGCAGTAGGTGTATGTCTAACCACCTTAAACATAATCAAAAGACAATATTTTTTCACAAGATTATAGATGTAAGTAGTAGACTCATGTTTGGATGTGATGCATATTTTTTTGTAATTTTTTTCAAGTAAATAATTAATTATGATTTTTCTAATACAAATTTTGGAGAATATAAAAATTCACATGTCTGACCACCTTAACTTTGTCTAAAATTCATCAAATTAAAAACTTTTAGCTTTTTTCTTGTATTAGGAAAAGCATAGAATGTGACACATGTTATCTCTATTGAGCATTTATTGTCACTTAGTATCAAAATCATTAGTCAGTTATCTATACTGCCCTAGTCGATAAATACAAGGAGACATGGAAGTCGGTAATGCTTCACAAAATAGTTGGTTAATAGTAATCACCGAAGCATCAGATAGTCTACTGAGCATAATACGCACTGACACCAATGGTTAGTATACGCCAAGTCTTCCAAACAACATCTAGCAATCTAGACAAGCATTTATGGAGGAAAACATAAATGGTCTAATAATCAGTGAAGGCATAATTTTCAAGACAAATGGTTACAACAGATTGACACACATGTAAGAAAGATCAAGGAAGCATATAATGTATAGATACTCATTAAATGTGATGAGAATCTCTATGTAAAGATTTTATCTTAACTATTTTTGTACATCATAGCTGTTAGGGTTACCAATTTTGCTTAACCTAATTTTTTCTTAAGCGGCAAAACTAGAACACTATAAATTTAGTGTGTTCGTATCATTTTAGATTTTTGAATGTTGTTGTAAGAACTTGAAGTGATTTTGTACTTCAAGTCTAAAGTTTATCAGATAGAACTGAGCATAATTGTATTCAAAGAAAGTATTCAGAATTGACAAGGCAACCAAGCATCACAGAGAAAAAAATCTACACATGTGAGCTGATATATAAACAGTATTTAGATGATCTGTATCAAACAAATTTAGTTGTCAATCAGAGTAGATACACTTTTCTATTGATTTCTAACAACTGTAATAGAGTTATCCAAATCTCCTAACCAAGTGGATTTGATAGTTCTATTGTAAATCTCTTAACTGAGTGCACACTTAACTATGTTGCTAAATCCTATAACTAGGTAGATCTAGCTAATCTAATATGTTACTCTTAATAGGGTAAGATCACTAGAAGTGATCACAATTGTAGCCTTAACAGGAAAACACTTTTCTATCTGCAGTAGTGAAGAATTTGTGGGTGTCATCCCCACCGCAGTTTTTACCTTCTTACAAGGGTTTCTGCATTACCAAAATACTTGTGTTATGTGATTACATTGATGATTTGATGGTTATTTACTTTCATAAGTTATCTATGTAATTGTTTCATGCAAGTTATTTTGATCGGTAAACACAGTTTACATATTCAGTATTGAAGGGATCTAAGTAAAAGTTTTAGTAGATACAAATTCACCCCTCCCCTCTCAGTATTTATCTCTCCTATTTCCAACAATTGGTATTAGAGCCAAGTTCTCTTGTTGAATAGTTTAACCATTGAAGGGTAAAGATCTGAATGATGGAGAGGTACAAACTTGACAAATCTATTGAGAATCAGAAACTACAACTGTAGATGTTTGTAGAACAGTACAAGAATGGCAAGGCTGAATTGAAGAAATTATTGATACAAAGAAAGAATATTGCAATTGCTCAGAATGAAATTGGTTATCATGAAGAACCTTCTGAAGATGCATTTGATCATATTGGATCTAGCTTGGGAAGTGTCTCTAATGGGTTTGAAAGTACAATTAATGATTTATCTAAAAGGAATCAGCATCTATCTGATAAAGTAAAAGCACTTCAAATTGGACAAGAATCACAAATGGTAAGAATGGTGGAGATAATGAACAATGCAAGACAAGCTGAACAAGACCGAAACCTAGCCATTGAAGATAGAAGACTGATGACTGAACAACTACAAGCTAAAGAAAGTGAAATACAAAGGCTTACCAATCATCACTTTCAAGTGTCAAATCAGGTACTGATTACAAATCTAGAAGTAAACTAAATCAATGGTGAATTATCAAGGAATCTAGAAGATGTTGCAAGATTGAGAGAAGAAAATGAAAAATTGAGAAATGACCTAAAAAATCAACAACACAATGAGATGAAAATATTGGTTGAAGAAAGTTCCAAGAAGATTCATGATTTCTTGGATAATCAGAGAAGATTTGGAAGTAAAGCTGGTATAGGTTATACTAGTGAAGGTGAACCATAAAAACAAGAAGCCAACACCAATCAAGGTTAGAAATCCAAAATACTTACTTGTTATCACTATGGAAAACCTGGACACACTTCAAATGTATGCAAAAGCAAAGCTCAAGGTAAACCTCTTGCTATTACTACAAGATTTAATGGTTACTATCATTACTATGGAAAGTATGGGCATCAAGCACATGAATGTAGATCTAGACAAAAGGACAACACTAAAAAGACCACTGTTGGTAAGATATGTTACACTTGTAACAAACTTGGACATACTGCAAGTGAATGTAAAGAAAAGATGAAACAAGTTTGGACTCCCAAGCAGCAAACTCAAAAGAAGCCATATCAACCAAAAAGACAAAGTAAATCTTGTGTATGGAATTATAATAGATGGACTAGTTGTATTGCATGTGGTTGGTATGGACATATAGCTTCTAATTGTTATAGGGCACATTGGATAAGAAATTCTAGATATTGGGCAAGTACCCCAATGGCTTGTATGTACTATCACAAAGTCGGTCATGTAAGCAAAGATTGTAAAGAATGAGTACCAGAAAAAGATCATGTATTCAAGAGTGGATACACCATTGTAGACATCATGAAGATGAGAAATACTATTTCAAAGAAGTCAACAACAGAGACTGCTGAATCAAGTAACACTATTGGTAAAACCTCATCCACTAGACTGGGTGACATCGGTAACTCCACTTAAGGTGACAAAGGTATGTACGGGACTGATATTTTAAAAGATCATATTTTTCATACAGTTCCTCATATATGATGTATTAATACCAAATAAGCATGAATGAAGATGCATTACAGTTTATATTCCATGATCTAACAATGTTATAAATTTGGTAAAAGCAAGATCAAGAATGGATTACTAGTCGGTAATCACTATGCAAGGTTAACCGAGGAAACAATGCAAACTAATGATATCATGTGTTAACCAAGTTGACAACTATTTTGCACTTTTAAGTAAGGTCACACATTTATTACAAATGTTTAAGCAGGAATTTGTAGAAGTCTATAAATAATCAAGAAATCAAGTTCATTTTTACATTGCGAGCATCAGAGAATAGATTTTCGGAGCAACCAGAGTTTGAGCTAAAGATTTTTAGAGAGATTCATACCACTTTCTCATCAAACTGATGACATTCTTTGATGACTCAAGTAGGTTTTCAGCTATCTATACACATGTGTACTTATTGTTCACCAAAACCCTAGTTTATTTTGATGGCATCTACTTCTACTGCTGAAAAACTGCAACAAGTTGAGGAGGAAGTAGAATTGATTGTTAGGACACACTTTGTCGAGGGTAAATTTAACCCACATCCTAGGGTTGCATCTAAAAAAGATTCAATGGGTGCATTTTCAAGCATACTAGATAGGGTTTTTTTGATAGAGGATGTTAGGGCCTACATTCATTGCAAAATCGGTGAAGTTGGGAACTTTGAGATAGTTGCCTCATTTCAGAATGTTTGTGATCTTGAAGGAAAAGTGAATCAAGAATTTTAGAAACTTGAATATGTTGGACTATTGGGCATTCAAAATTTTTTGCATTCATTTACGAATGAATGGATAAGGATAGTATTGAGTAGATTCCACGATGGGAAGTTTTGGCTAGACAAACCAACTGAGGTCATGAAGAAAATGATAAGTAGGGTTATTTGCTATCCTACTTCTAACAAGGAAAAAGAATTTTATAGCTCATCAAGACCAGATGTTGAAAAGAACACCAGAGCTCAATGGGATAGTAGAGAACTAAAAATTGGAAATATTAAGGAACCCGCAGTCAAGTTTGCCACACATGTGATAGGTTACAAAATATTTCAATCTAGTCAGTTGAACATTGTACTGATGAATGCTGTAAACATGGTGTACAGAATTGTGAAGAAAGATCAACAAGTTGATCTAGTTGATATTTTGCTTCATCAGCTTACAAATAACATGAAGGTAATAAGGTCCAAGAAATCAAACAGTTGTAAGTTTGGGTCATTACTTGTTTTCTTATTCTTTTACATACATAAATTTATCCTTGGCATCGGTAAAGTGGTATGGGAGAAAGACAAACCGATCACTCAGCAAATATATGAGTTTATGGGGAAACTCAGAGATAAGATGGACTCAAAATTTGAAGCCTACTTCAAAGAATTTCAGCAACGAATGCATCAAGGGAGTAGAATACTGAGAGAGTTGATAAAGAAATTTGAAAATGATATTTGTTTTGTTGTGAGCACATATCATTGCATGATAAAGGCTGTAGAGCCCAGAATAAAGTGGCTAGCACCAATGGGATATGAAACAAGTCATGATTTCATAGTGAAATCTATAAATGTGTTGCTAGCGTTAACGGTTGACATCACTCCTAGTAGGTTCAGCACCTACGAAGAGGCTAAATCAAGAATTGATACCAACATAGTTATCAGGAAGATGTCAAAGAAAGGGAAGAAAATGAGAAAAGATTTAGAAGCCAAGTATGGTAAAGCACCTGATTCTAATGAAACACTGGTTGACACTACAACCGAAGGTCTTGTTAGCACTGGTAAAAATTTTATGGCTCTTGCAATTTTCTTCCAATCTCTACAATTGTTTTTGTCTCTAGCCTTGATACCCTTGCACAAATTCAAAAATCTAGCTATTGTGATAAAACCCTTAGAGAATGCCCTAGCCCTGTTATTTTTCACCGTTACCTTTTCTAGCGACTTAAAATCCTAATACGCATGTGCAAACTAAATGAGTTCATTCTATACCTTGTTGGGTTAGGCTTTTTTCATGTGTTAGTGGGTCCCCTTTATTTTTTCCTAAGTCTCCCCGGTTAATTTTCCTAAGTCTGTCGGTGCCCTGCAAATCATTTTTTTCCCTAAGTCTGAGCTTTAATTTTTCCTATGTTTCGGCTTTAATATTTCCCTGGGCTCATCTCTGACACCATCTCCATCTGATGGTGGGTGTATCTTCTCATGAGATGTGCCAGAGGCTTGTGAAATTAAGATAGCTATGGATTTCCTTTGGTGACATTGCCTTTCTTCTCAGGTGGGTCCACCTCCATGTTGGCATCGATGGTGTTATCTAATTGGTTGCAGGGATAGTGAATCAGCACCTGTCAAAAATGTTCATGGCCACCAAAGAAAGGTCAAAGGGGCCCACTTGTCAGTTCTTTGCAACATGGCAGGTTTTGATTCGACAAATTGGCTTACACAGTAGGGTGGGGTCAAGCTTTGTGTCATCAGTGAAAGATTCGAGATCGACGGTGGTCTTATGATCTCATGGAATCTTCTTGGCCTATGAGATCATAAGAAAACCATCTGATCTTCCAGGTGTTCAGGATGATGGTTGTGGGTCCACTGACAGGTGTGTATAATTGACACCTTTTCATTGGTTGTGTCAGTGGGACCATTTTCTAGGTATATCCAAACTATTCAATTTCTATTGGTCCATGGGTGAGTGAGTAGATATGTTGTGAGTGGCTCCTATATTTTCAAAAGATCTATAGTTGGCATAAGTTCTTATGGGTTGTGTCAGGGCTATGAGATCTTACACCCGCTGTCTAATTCACAAGCTTAGGTGGGTGGGTCTTGTGTCAGGTGACTGGGTAATTCGGTGGTGCCATTATCAGACAAAGATGATTTGGACATTTCCTACTAGTCCAGGTGTGCTGAGGTGGATTTCTCCATGGGCCCAGGTGGTTTCAAAAGGATTTAGCAGTCTAGATAAATGAGGTTAGCGGTGCCGACAAAGTTCAAAATGTTTGCTGGTCCATGGAAAGATTTGGTGGTACTCCAAATTGTTTGGCGATTCAGTGAAGGAAGGTCATGAAGTTTCTAAATTATTTGGCGGTAGGATAAAATATTCTGTGAATTGGCAAAAAGTCCTTCGGTCACCAATTCCCTAAATGTGGCTGGGGTGAGTTAAGTTCCTTTCAGTCGCTAATTCATAGGGTTAAACCATGAGTTAAGGAATCATTTCACAAATGAGGGTTTTCCTTATCACGTAGTCACTAGGAGTTAAGCCGAGGTCTTTTGATGAGTTAAAGGAATGAGCCCGTGAAACATGAAGATCAAGCGATCAAGACTTAAAGTTGAGTTAGATTTGAATTTTGGCTGCCCATTTCTTGTAGGTGCCATAGAATGACCGTTACTTTTCAAATTCAAATTTTCCTAAGGGTTTGTAGCAATAGGAGGTACCAATCTTGAATGTTCCAAAGGCCATATTTGAGTTGGTTGGTTTCCAAATGTTACAGAGTGGTCCAGTGAGCACCATGATTAATTGCAGAGACCTTTTTGATGTGTGAAGGACTATTTTTGTGCTCGAGGAAAGTTGTAGGTGAGCTGATTGGATTGAAAAACATGATGAATTCATCATCTCTAGTACATTATTCTAATATTTTATTAATGGAGATTTTTCTTGGATCTAATTGCTTAGTGGTTTCTTGGTTTTCCATCCAAGGTTTTGAGTTATAATTAGTTTGAATTGTTTGGTGGGTGGAAACCCTAACCCTAACCCTGGTTACCCGTAGCTTGTTGCATCCTGACCTATTTGGGATCCCAGGCTAACCAGTGGTGGATATAATTTTGTCTTTTTGATTTTGAAGGGTTCCAGTTTTGAAGTTCAGAGAGTCCCTAGTTTTGGTTCCAAAAGTTTGTAATATTTTTTGATTAAGTTTGTGCTAATGAAAGAAGAAAGTTGCAGGTCTAAGTTATAGTTTGCAAGCAGATTACTTGGTGATTCATTTGTATACACAAAAGAGGTTCATCATACTTAATACAAATATCTAGTTTTTATCTCTCCTTTGTGTCAAGTTCAGCAAGCATTGAGTTTTCTAGCTCATTACATATTACTATATGTATGTATTTTCATTCTTGAGTTCTGATCTAGGATCATATTAAATTATGCTCTAGGTGAGATACAAGTTTTCCCTTATCTATGTAAGGATGTTATATAAGCAGTAAAGGATTAAGATAAGTGTTTTTATGGCTATGAATCCTCAATTACCCAAATCTTTGTGTGTCTTTATTTCTAAGAAGTCTTCCCCAATGGATGAGGCACTGGTCTAAATGAGTAGTTCTATTATTAGCATACATTGATTGAAGTTTTCGCATTCCAAACTATAAATTGAGATCCATCCCTAAGTTGTAAGAATTTGGTTGTAATGTTCTACCCTATATTAATGGAGATTCAATGAATTTGAGGTTAGCATTTAGTACTTTCTTACTATCTATCTATTATTTAGACCCATTCCTTGGTGTGTGAATTATAGTTTTCACTGGGTTAGGTGCACCTGCCTTGGTTTTGTAGAGCTAGAAGTGAAGAGGGTAGTCTTGTCCCTATAGTTGGTCTAGTTACCCTAAGGTCTCATTATATTTTGGAGCTAACCATTCCTAAAATCTATCTGAGGGTATATTGACAGCCTATGAGCATAAGCATCATTTTGAACACCAACAAGATGGTGACTCTGCTGGGGAAATGTTACACAATTCTATTATAACCATTAGGTCATCATTGAAAAATAGGGTTATTCTTTGCCCCTTTGTCTTTTCAACTCATTAAGGAACTTGTTAGTGAGTAGATTAGCATTTCAAATTCCCAATACACTTGGATGGTGACTCAAATATCTCTGTAGTAGTGCTGGTCAGTTGGTTTCATAAAAGAATGAGTTACAGAGTTACTAGGTCTCAGAGAAAGAAGCATCCTGAAGACATAATGGAAGAAGGTATTCCAAGAACTTCTAGATCTAGTTAGACAAAGGTGGGAAGAAAGAAGAGAAATGTTTCTCATACTTGGAAGAGTAAGAAAGATACAAGACAAGAAGCTCAAATCAGGCCTAGTCAAGAAGAAAATAATTCAGAATATGAAGAGGCTATTGATTTGGGATTGAACAAACATGAGGACAAAATTCAGGTGGAAGATGATGAGTCTAACACTACTCTCCCTTAATCAGAAGAGATCTTTGAGGAGGTCTATGAACTAGAAATAAGAGTCGAGGAACAAATTGCTATTAGGAAACAAAGAGATAAGGACAAGGAAGATAGAGTAAAACAAGCCATGATAAGGGTTGAGCAGCTAAAGAGGCAGTTGTTAGATTTGGAGACAATCAATTTTTTCCTTGAGCTTGAAAGAATAGAGGAACAACCTATTGTGTATAAAACACATGAGATAACTAGGCCTAGAGATAAAGGCAAACAAAAGGCTATTGGAGTTCAAATCAATGAACAAGTCCATGAGAAAAACCCATTAGATCAAGGGTTGAGACTAGATGCAGATCTTGAGGTGGCTAGAAGGAAAAAGGAAATATTAGATAAAGAACTTGAGAAAGAAGAGTTGGAGGCTTCTATTGTAGAAATTAGAAAAAAGATTGATTTTCTTAAGCATACTTCAGGACCCTCAAATGCTACTACTTCCTTTTTGGAACAAGGTGGAAATCATGGTAACATTGCAACTTAAGCAAATGGTGTACCGGGTGCTGCTAAATTTCTTGATGGTTCAAACACAAGGACATCTACATCTCAAGGCATGGATCCACCACATGGAGCTCCTATTCATGAGAGGTACAAACAACTTATCTTCTTTGGTATTCCTAGTTACCCTAATACAATTCCTGATGAGGTTAGAAAAAAGCTCCCTAAATTTTCTCAAAATAATGTCATCACATGTGAAGAACATCTAAAAAAATTCATAGATGTTATAGATGATTATAATATTGAGCTTGATGATGTTATAATGAAACTATTTATACAATCTCTGACTGAAGATGCTAGGGATTGGCTTAGAGGATTGCCACATGCTAGTATAGGATCTTGGAATGAATTCAAGAATTGTTTCAAGGAGCATTATGGAGATAAAACAAATGAGGGTTTTATCTTAAATGAATTCAATAACATAAAGAAAAATCAGAATGAAAAGGTCCTGGAATTTAACATTAGATTTCAAAAGACTATGCATAGGCTCCTGCAGGTTATCAGGTTAGATGATAGAGAGTGTCTTATGACATACTTAAATGCCTTTGATGCAAAGATGGGATATCTCTTAAGAGATAATAACCCTAGAAGTCTTGGGGAACCTTATAAGATGGCTATCAACATAGAGGGAAATAGAAGAATATCAGGAAAGTTAGGAAGAAGAGATGATTGCAAGCCTCAAATACAAAATAAGAAAGAAATGGGAAGGTTTGCTGATTCTAAGCCCAAGGAGGATGACAAGCTGAAATAGGTCTTGAAAGCTTTAGAAGGTTTGAAGCCTTATAAAGGAAACCATAGGTCTATGGGTATAGATAGGTCATTTCTAAACAACGTTAGTAGATAGCCAAGAATGCAAAGTTACCCTTATAATACTCAGTGGAAGGATGGCAAGCCCATTCTCCCAACCAAGCAGGATAGGTCTGATGGAAAGATCCCTGATCCTTTGCAAAAAAATTTAGTAAATGTGACTGATGATGTCACATGGTGTGCTAATTTTCAATCTCCTCACAGTCCAGAATATTGTGTTATTACCATGAACTTATCAGATAATCAAGAACATGAAAAGCATTATGACAAGGACGGGTGTGGAATGATTTCTTCACATGTGTGGAATGAGGTTGGCTCTACTGATGAAGAAGAAGAAAGGTTTGATGATGTTGGATGTGGTGTAGTAAAATATGAGGAGCTAGTTTCATTAAGGAGGAAGTTTCTCAAATCACTATAGACATGGTCACTCAAGCTAGAAGCAATTATAATTTAAGAAGCAGGACAATTGGAAGTGCAAATGATAAACCAGGTAGTATGTTTATCAAGAGGACAGAAAATAATGCACAACAATCTAAGGAAAAGGGGAAAGGTGCTCATGTTGCTAACCAAGTGAAGGTAAAGAAGAAAATTGTGCTTTCTACAACACCTAAAAATAAAGCAAAGTCATTAGAGGTAGTTGTTCTCATTCCTCAGAGTGGAGAGGACTCTTCTCTTAGGGATAAGTCTAATCTAACAAAGGATAAAGTTGTCACTATTTCTGAGGGAGACATAAGTGATCAAAAGTATGTTCCAATTGACATGACAAAATTTCTATCACAAATGACTATCAAGGTTCCACTTTTGGAAATGATGAGGATAGAAGAACATAGAGTGAAAGCTCTAGATTGGGTGATTGGTGTTTCTTCTGTAGGAATCCAAGAGGTGAGTAGAAATGATGAACATGTGGCTTCCTTGGAGGACACACCTGAAAATAAAAGTGAGGAAATTGTTTCTAAAGTTCCTCAAATATTTTTAGATACAAATGTTGTAAAAAATGCATCAGGGATAGTTGATCCTTTCTTCTTGTCTCTTGTGATAGATGGAAAACTATTGAAGAATTACATGATCGATTCTGGGGCATCAAATATTGTCATGCCTATAGAGATCATGAGATCACTAGGAATAAAGGTTGATACACCTCATGGAAGGTGTCAGGATATGGACTCAAGGGAGGTGCCAGTTATTGGTACTATTAAGGCTTTGCCTTATAAACTAGCAGCATATCTTGAAAAGCAGTTAACTATGAGTGTGCTAGTGGTTGATATTCCCCCTCAATATGGGATGTTGTTATCTAGAAGGTGGAGTGCTTCTATGGGGGGAAGTATTCAATGTGATTTGTCTTTTTCTACATTTAGTGTTGGAGAAGAAAGTGTGAAGGTGTCAAGGGAAACAAGAACCCCTCACATGATTAAGGAAATTGAAGATGATAACATGAATTGTTTTGTTGACACTGACATTGGTTCTTTCCAAGTTTAGGAGGAAAGGTTGCAAGAGGAGTTCAGGCCTATCCCTCTAGTTCATGATGAAAATAGAATAGCAGAAGGAAATGTCTTATGGACATTATATTTTGATGGAGGAAGTTCAAAAGAAGGTGCTGGAGTAGGAGTGTTATTAATATCCCCAAGTGGTAAGACTTTTAAGTTTTCTTTCACTCTCTTGTTTCCTTGCACGAACAATGTTGCTGAATATGAGGCCCTACTAATTGGTTTAAAACAAACATCAAAACATGGAATCAAACATCTTAGGGTGATTGATGATTTTGAGTTAGTAATTTCTCAGATTAGATCAAAGTATGCATCTTTGAATCAAAGGCTGAAGCAGTCTAGGAATGTTGTATGGGAGGAGATTGTAGGTTTCAGTGCCTTTGGTATTGATTGGGTGTATAGAAGCCAAAATAGGATGGCTGATTTGTTGGCTAACATGGCATTGAAGCCAGAGGACATCACCTTTCCTGACATATCTAAGGTTGAATATATGTTTAGGCCTTATATCCCGAACAATGTTGATAATTGGCAGGTTTTTTTTGATGATTAGGATATATTAAGATTCTTGCAATGTGAGTCTCACTTTGATGGTCAGGAAATGGATTTTAGTACTTATTTTGATATCAGAGATGGAAAATAAAATGTTCTTTGGAAAGAGGTTTTGCAACTAAAGTCAAATAGGATCCCTAGGGGATTGGTTGCTCTTGAAAGGGCATTTGATAACAAGGAGAGGGCTTTTGTTTCTAGGATTGTTGACAAGATAAATGATTTGAAGGAAGTGAATCTAGGAACAATCCAAGAACCAAAGAATGTTTACATAGGTAAGTGTTTGTCCTGAAGAACTAGAAAAAATTTGATTTATCTTCTCAAAAAATTTAGACATGTTTTTGCATGGTCTTACGAGGATTTGAAGGCTTATAGAGAAGATCTCTTTCAACATGAGATACCATTAAAAGAGGGTACCAAACCTTTCAGGCAGAAATTAAGGCCTTTGAATCCTACCTTGGCACCAAAAATCCAAGATGAATTGAGAAGGATGATTGATGTTGGGATCATCAAGATAGTCAAACACTCTACTTGGGTGTCAAATTTGGTTCTAGTCAGAAAAAAGAATAGTGACATTAGACTGTGTGTTGATTTTAGAAATTTAAATGTCAATTCTTTAAAAGATAATTATGGTTTGCATAATATGGAAAATATGTTGCAAAGGGTTACAAGATCAGAGTTAATGTCCATGATGGATGGTTTCTCTGGATACAACCAAGTTGTGGTCAAGAAATCAGAATAGTTTAAGACTGCATTTACCACCCCTTGGGGAACATATGTCTATGTTAGAATGCCATTTGGTCTGACAAATGTAGGAGCTACTATCCAAAGGGCCATGGATGTCACCTTTGATGATTTCATAAATAATTTTTTAGTGGTGTACCAAGATGATCTCATAGCGTATTTAGAGAAAGAAGATCAGCATTGTTAGCATCTTGAGAAGATCTTTGTCAGACCCTTGGAATATGGTGTTTCCTTGAATCCAAAGAAATGTGCATTTGGTGTTGTGGAGGGAAAACTCTTGGGGCATATTGTGTCTAAAGAGGGAGTAAAAATTGATCCTAAAAGGGTCATGGAAATAGATAAGCTTTCACCACCCAGGAATATTAAAGGCATACAATCTTTCTTTGGGCAAGTTAATTTTGTAAGGAGATTTGTTACTAATTTTACAAAAATTAGTATTCCTATCTCTAGGATGTTGAAGATGGAGGCAAAGATTGAATGGAATGAAGAAGTAGATGAATCTTTCAAGAATATCAAGAGAACCATCAAGGATGCTCTAGTATTAAGGACTCCTGATTATGGTAAGCCTATGCAGATATTTTCTTTTGCTTCTTATCATACATTTGTAGCAGTTTTATTGCAAAAGAATTCAGATAGATATGAATAGCCCATATCATTTTTTAGCAAGTCTTTACAGGCAGAAAAATTGAAATATGACATCACTAAAAAATAGGCTTATGCCTTAGTCAAATTAGTCAAGGCTTTCAGGTGTTATCTTGTGGGAGCTAAGGTAGTAGCTTATGTTCCTAGTGCTGTTGTTAAAGATATATTGGTGCAACAAGAAGTCTCAGGGAGGAGATGTAGATGGATCAATAGGATCCTAGAGTTTAATATTGACATTTAGATTACAAAGTTGGTAAGAGGCCTTGGCCTTGCAAAGTTAATGGTGGAAAGCAATTTGGTTGCAAATCATGTGAATATGTTAGAAGAGGAGGAGAGGCCATACATTTGTGATATGGATTGTTGTGATTAGTAAAAAGATGTAGTTGGTTATTTTCATAAATTAGTTCTTCCCCCTGACATGAATGAATATAAGAGGAGGATTGTCAAGTTATAGTCTATTAAATATGCTATTATACATGGTGAGTTGTGGTGCAGGAGTAATGAAGGAGTGTTGCTAAAATGTGTAGATTTTGAGAAGTCTAAAGCTCTGTTAGAGGAAATGCACCGAGGTGTATGTGGAGGACACTATATGGAAAAGAACATAGCTCACAAGATTCTTAGGTCAAGATTTTGGTGGCCTACAATTTTTAAGGATGCACATCAGTATGTAAGAAAGTGTGATGCTTGCTAGAGGTTTGCTGGTAAGTTGAAATTCAGTGGGAATTTTCCACTCAGACCTGTTGTAGTTCAGGCTCCTTTTCAGAAGTGGGGTGTTGATTTTATTGGTGAAATTCCAAACAAGTCAAGTGGTAGACATTCCCATATTCTAGTGGCAACAGACTATTTTACCAAGTGGGTTGAAGCTATCCCCACTAAAAGAGCTACTTGCAAAGTTGTAACTAATTTTTTTATGCAGAATATCCTAACCAGGTTTGGATGTCCAGAGGTGATTGTGGTTGATAATGCAATGTGTTTTAGATCACATGAATTTGGTGATTTTTGTCAAAAAAATGGGATACATATTTCATTTTCTTCCCCATACCATCCACAGGGGAACGGTTAGGCAGAATCCAATAATAAAAGCTTAATCAAAATTCTCAAGAGAGTATTGGATAGAAATAAGAAAGCCTAGGACTCTAAATTATGGTTAGCATTTTGGGCTGATAGAGTAACCATAAAGAAGGCCATTGGTTGTGCTCCTTTTGATTTGGTATATGGAATAGGTGCTAGATTGCCTCAAAATAATTTGTTGCAAATGTATAAATTTATCCAAGCATATGATGAAGATCTGGATGATGAAATGAGAGTGAGGATGGATGAATTGATCCAATTGGATGAGATAAGGAGGGATGCACATGAGAGAAATGAAAATTTGCAAAAGAAATGCAAGAGTTTGTATGATAGAAGAGATACTTAGAGGAGTTTTGAGATTGGTGATTTGGTCCTGATGTGGAATGCAAGGTTAGAAGATAAGGGGAAACATGGAAAATTTGAACCTATTTGGTTGGGCCCTTATCTGATTGAAAGCAAGTGGTTGACATATTCATATATTTTGAAAGATTTAACTGGTGATACTTTGGAATTTCCTATTCATGGACAATTCCTAAAGTTATACTTCTCCTAAAGTATCTTTTCCATGAACAGTAGTTAGGTTTCTTCCCTAGGTTTCAGGGTTGTTTTTGGTCAAAATTTTGGGTGGTCTGCTCTTCCAGTTGACTATGTTTCTCATTGTATCTACTGGAGATACACGTCCCCTAGTATGAGCCACTGTTAGCACTGGTAAAAATTTTATGGCTCTTGCAATTTTCTTCCAGTCTCTGCAATTATTTTTGTGTCTCTAGCCTTGATACCCTTGCACAAATTCAAAAATCTAGTCATTGTGACAAAACCCTTAGAGAATGCCCTTGCTCTATTATTTTTTGTCGTTACCTTTTCTGGTGACTTAAAATCCTAATACACATGTGCAAATTAAATGAGTTCATTCTATACCTTTTTGGGTTAGGATTTTTTCATGTGTCGGCGGGTCCCCTTTATTTTTTCCGAAGTCTCCTCGGTTAATTTTCCTAAGTCTGTCGGCGCCCTGCAAATCATTTTTTTTCCCTAAGTCTGAGCTTTAATTTTTACTATGTTTCAGCTTTAATATTTCCCTGGGCCCATCTCTGACACCATCTCCATCTGACAGTTAGCGTATCTTCTCATGAGATGTGTCAAAGGCTTGTGAACTTAAGACAGTCATGGATTTCCTTTGGTGACGTTGCCTTTCTTCTTAGGCGGGTCCACCTCCACGTTGGCATAGATGGTGTTATCTAATTGGTTGCAGAGATAGTGAATCAACACCTATCAAAAATTTTGATGGCCAAGGAAGAAAGGTCAAAGGGGCCCACTTGTCAGTTCTTTACAACGTGGTAGGTTTTGATTTGACAAATTGTCTTACACAGTAGGGTGGGATTAGGCTTTGTGTCATCAGTGAAAGATTCAAGATTGATGGTGGTCTTATGATCTCATGGAATCTTCTTGGCCTATGAGATCATAAGACAACCATCTGATCTTCCAGGTGTTTAGGATGAAGGTCGTGGGTCCACTGACGGGTGTGCACAATTGGCACCTTTTCATTGCTTGTGTCAGTGGGACCATTTTCTAGTTATATCCAAACTATTAAATTTCTATTGGTCCATGGGTGAGTGACTGGATATGTTGTAAGTGGGTCCTATGTTGTGAAAAGATCTATGGTTGGCATAAGTTCTTATGAGTTGTGTCAGGGCTATGAGATCTTACACCCGCCGTCTAATTCACAAGCTTAGGTGGGTGGGTCCTATGTCAGGTGACTAGGAATTTCGGTGGTCCCATTATCATACAAAGATGATTTGGATGTTTCCTACTGGTCTAGGTGTGCTGAGGTGGATTTTTCCATGGGCCCAGGTGGTTTCAAAAGGATTTAGTAGTCCAGATAAATGAGGTTAGCGGTGCTAAAAATTTTCAAAATGTTTGTGGGTCCACTTAAAGATTTGGTGGTACTCCAGATTGTATGGCGATTCAGTGAAGGAAGGTCATGAAGTCACTAAATTATTTGTCGGTAGGATAAAACATTTTTTGAATTGGAGAAAAGGCCTTTGGTCACCAATTTGCTAAATGTGGCTGGGGTGAGATAAGTTCCTTTCAGTCACCGGTTCGCAGGTTTAAACCATGAGTTAAGGAATCATTTCATGAATGAGGATTTTCCTTGTCACGTAGTCACTAGGAGTTAACCTAAGGTCTTTTGATGAGTTAAAGGAATGAGCCCACAAAACATGAAGATCAAGTGATTAGGACTTAAAGTTGAGTGAGATTTGAATTTTGGCCACCGATTTCTTGCAGGTGCCATAGAATGACCGTTGTTTTTCAAATTCAAATTTTCCTAAGGGTTTGCAATGATAGGAGCTACCAATCTTGAATGTTCCACCAGCAAGATTGTATTTGGTTGGTTTCCAGATGTTGCAAAGTGGTCCAACGAGTGCCATGATTAATTGTAGAGAGCTTTATGATGTGTGAAGGACTATTTTGTGCTCGAGGCAAGTTGTAGGTGAGCTAATTGGATTGACAAACATGATGAATTCATAATCTTTGGTATATTATTCTAGGATTTTATTAATGGAGATTGTTCTTGGATCTGATCGCTCAGTAGTTTCTTGGTTTTCCATCTAGGGTTTTGAGTTTTAATCAGTTTGAATTGTTTGGTGGGTGGCTACACTAACCCTAACCCTAGTTACCCATAGCTTGTTGCATCTCGACCTATTTGGGATCCCAGGGTTACCAGTGGTGTATATAATTTTGTCTTTTTGATTTTGAAGGGTTCCAGTTTCAAAGTTTAGAGAGTCCCTAGTTCTGGTTCCAAAGGTTTGTAATATTTTTTGATTCAGTGTGTGCTAATGAAAGAAGAAAGTTGCAGGTATAAGCTATAGTTTGCAAGAAGATTGCTTGGTGATTCATTTGTATACACAAAAGAGGTTCATCATACTTAATACAAATATCTAGTTTTTATCTCTCCTTTGTGTCAAGTTCAGCAAGCATTGAGTTTTCTATCTCATTACATATTGCTATATGTATGTATTTTCATTCTTGAGTTCTGATCTAGGATCGGATTAAATTATGCTCTAGGTGAGATATGAGTTTACCCTTGTCTATGTAAGGATGTTATATAAGTAGTAAAGGATTAAGATAAGTGTGTTTATGGCTATGAATCCTCAAATACCCAAATCTTTGTGTGTCTTTGTTTCTAAGAAGTCTTGCCCAATGGATGAGGCACTAGTCTAAATGAGTAGTTCTATTATTAGCATACACTGATTGAAGTTGTTGCATTCCAAACTATAAATTGAGATCCATCCCTAAGTTGTAAGCATTTTGTTGTAATGTTCTACCCTATAGTAATGGAGAGTCAATGAATGTGAGGTTAGCATTTAGTACTTTCTTACTATCTATCTATTATTCAAACCCAGTCCTTGGTGTGTGAAGTATAGTTTTCTCTGGGTTAGGTGCACCTGCCTTGGTTTTGTAGAGCCAGAAGTGAAGAAGGCAGTCTTGTCCCTATAGTTGGTCCAGTTACTCTAAGGTCTCATTATATTTTAGAGCTAACCATTCCTAAAATCTATCTGAGAGTATATTGGCAGCCTATGAGCATAAGCATCATTTTGAACACCAACAGGTCTGCTAAAGTTAGCAGATAAACCATATGAAAGTGAAGAAACTGAATCTAATGACACATCAGTTCCTTCTACCGATGATAAACAAATAGAATAGGTATATGAAAGAAAGGGAATGAAGACAAGGTCTTCTATAGCTACTGCATCACCACTAGAGAAAATACAAGAAAAATTAAGGGTAGCTATACCAACAAGGAAGTATGAGAAAAGAAAGACTAGGATAGTAGCTAATGCACCAAAAAAGAAGGCAAAACGAGCCCCTGCTACTGATGGCACTGAAGAGACTAAAGATTATCAAAATCAATTCAAGATTGTAAAGTATAAGGAAAGTAATCTTGATGAATTGATAGAAGAAATAAAAGAGAATGGGAATCTTAATGATCTAGCACTATGTCAATATAACAAAATGTCAACTAAAGATAAAATGAAGATTGAATGTGCTATCATTCAGATAATGATCAAATTCAAATAGGTACCAATGGAATTTTCCTATCAATTACCAAAATAACTAGATGACAAAATCAATGTGCAATGGGCTACTGCACTAGAAAGTGAGAGAAGGAAATGAGAAAGGTCATTAGTTCATATTTCTACAACTATGAGCTTTGGTGAAGCAAATGAATATTTGACAAAGTACCAACAAAGATATTTAGTCAAGCATTGGGCATTGAAAATATTGGATGAAAATGTATGTGACATGGATGTCGAATGTGATTCATTGTGGACATCTATTATGAAAGTTGAAGAGCAAGCTAAAGAGGAAGCATTTCTAAACCTATCTAGGAAGAGACAAAATTCAAAAGATAAAGGCATTTACATAGATATTGGTAAGGGAAAGTAGGTACTAGACTCTGGTATATCAGTTATTGAGGTAATTGATATCACCAACGACACCACAAAGGTAAATATATCACAGGAAGCACTAGAACAAGTTGACATAGAACTGATGAACAAAATGGATGATGATGTTTTTATTCAAGACATTATAGATGGTGATGCTGATGATCAAGATGAAATAGATGTAACTATAGTACCATTGAAGGATAATGAGATAGCATCACTGCTGGGCAATCTACCGACTCTAGCTCAGGCTATAGAACTTATTTCTAAGATTGTGTCCGAGGAGAAGAAACAAAAACAAAATAAGGATGTTGAAGTTACACAAGATGCACAAGACACTCAACAAACTACAGATACAAATCAGCCTACTATAGAGGCACAGTCCATAGAACAGAAGGATACAAATGAAAACAAGGATACCGATGATAACATAGAGGTGAACCCTCTAGACACAACTACTGATGCTCAACCTATGAGCACTGACAAGAAAAAGAAGGATGAAATTGTGTCTATAGGGAAGGAGACTCCGAAGGATGAAGATACTGCACTAGTATTAAGGAGCTCACCTCTCAGAGGCAAGAAGAAGAAGAAAGGTAAAGGGATAGTTACTATCAATTGATGAGATCATAGAAATCTCTCACTCTGATCCAAGAACCCTTAGCCCTGAAGAAATGAGGAAATATGGGGAGTTATGTCAAAGGAAGGTAGCTCAAGAGAAGCTGAAACAAACTAAAAAGAATAATGAAATACTCACTAATGTTTGAGACATTCTACAACAGGTCATTCCTGATGCAGATGTTGATGAGAACAAACCTATTATGGAACAACTAGCTACACTTACAGAAAAAATCTAGAAGTCAAATATTGATTTGGAGAAAAGGATGGAAGAAAGAATTGAGAGAAAAGTACAGGATAAACTTGCTAAGAAGCTATGCCAAGAGGTGGAAATAAACAAGGTACAGTTATCAAAGGTAATAGCTAACTCTCAGATAATTACAAGTTATATTTATCAGACCTTCTTGAAACTATGTCATGCTAACTCGTTCACTTCTGAGATCAGTGAACAAATAGGAAACTTAGAAAAAGAAATTTTAGCATGTACACAAGTAGCATCAACTAAGCCACAAACCTTATCAAAGAATATCTTAACGATACATGAAATTAGGCAGTTGATTACCGATCTCAGACACAAAAGAGAGAAAATAATAGACCAGGTTATAGAGTTGTAGAAAGAACTCATTTTACACCTGAAGATTTTTAATTAGCATATCACTATGGCACAAAAAATTGTATCCAAACCGAAACTCTCTGTGTTGGATAATGTTATGGATATGCATGCACAAGTTAGTTATGAGCAACTTGCTCTTAGTAAATTGAAGGAGGAATGGGAGAACCTCTTAGATTCACTGAAGAAAACCCATCAGAACATTTTTTATAAGCTGTAAGTATACATTCTATTTTTGGCATTAATCTCAAAAAGAGGGAAAGAAAATGTATATGCCAATAGATATTCATTTTTTATATATAGCTATGTATACTTTACACACTACCTAGATTATTGTAACGGGGAGTACTTACTGTACTTAAGCAATTTTGTACATGTATATATCGGGAGATATAAGGATTTTTTAAGGAATTTTGTATATACATTTTTTGTTTTGATACTAATGCCAAAGGGGGAGATTGTTATCTCTATTGAGCATTTATTGTCACTTAGTATCAAAATCATTAGTCGGTTATCTATACTGCACTAGTTGATAAATACAAGTACACAGGGAAGTCAGTAATGCTTCATAGAATAGTTGGTTAATAGTAATCACCAAAGCATAAAAAGTCTACTGAGCATAATAAACACCGACACCGATGGTCAGTATACACTGATTCTTCCAGACAACACCGAGCAATCTAGACAAGCATTTACTGAGGGAAAAAGAAAGGGTCTAAGAATCAGTGAAGGCACAACTTTCAAGATAGATGGTTACAACTGATTGACACACATGTAAGCAAGATCAAGGAAGCATATAATGTATAGATACTCATTAAATGTGATGATAATTTCTATGTAAAGATTTGATCTTAACTATTTTTGTACATTGTAGATGTTAGGGTTATCAATTTTTCTTAACCTAATTTTTGCTTAAGCGGCAAAACTAGAACACTATAAATTTAGCGTGTTCATATCATTTTAGGTTGTTGAATTTTGTTGTAAGCACTTGAAGTGATTTCCTACTTCAAGTCTAAAGGTTATCAGACAGAACCAAGAAAAATAGACAGAACCGAGCAAAATTGTATTAAGAGAAAGTATTCAGAATTGACAAGGCAACCGAGCATCACAAAGCAGAAAATATACACATGCAAGGTGATATATAAATAGTATTTAGATGATCTGTATCAGAAAAATTTAGTTGTCAATTAAAGTAGATACACTTTTCTATTTCTTTCTAACAATTGTAATAGAGTTATCAAAATCTCTTAACCAAGTGGATTTGACAATCCTATTGTAAATCTCTTAACCAAGTGCACACTTAACTTTGTTTCTAAATCCTATAACTAGGTAGATCTAGTTGATCTAATATGTTACTCTTAATAGGGTAAGACCACTAGAAGTGATCACAATTGTAGCCTTAACAAGAAAACACTTTTCTATCTGCAGTAGTGAAGAATTTGTGGGTGTCATCCCCACTGCAGTTTTTACCTTCTTACAAGGGCTTCTGCGTAACCAAAATACTTGTGTTATGTGATTACAATGATGAGTTTATGGTTATTTACTTTCATAATTTATCTATGTAATTATTTCATGCAAGTTATTTTGATCAGTAAACATAGTTTACATATTCAATATTGAAGGGATCTAAGCAAAAGTTTTAGTAGATATTGATTCACCCCTCCCTTCTCAGTATTTATCTCTCCTATTTTGAACAACACATATTTTAAATTTAAAAGATGTTATATTGTTTGAATGTTATAGCTATTTTCCAATCCTTTTATCAATAGTATGAAAATTTTAGGTTAAAGATAAGAAGTAGGTGTATGTCTGACCACCTTAAATACAATGAAGTGATAATATATTTTTACAATATTCTACATTTAAGTAGTAGACTCATCCCTAAATGTGACACATATTTTTTTATAATTTTCTAAATAAATAATTTATTATGATTTTTCTTCAACAAATTTTCTAGAATATAAAAGCTCACATGTCTGACCACCTTAACTTAGTCTACATTTCATAAAATTAAAAAATAAAATTTCTTCTTGTAGTAGGTGAAGCATAGAATGTGATGGATGTTTCAAATTTTAAAAATTTAATATTATTTAAAAGTTATAGTTGTTTTTCAATTAGGACTTCTTTTTCACATCGCCACTTTTTGGCATACCATGATCCTGCACATACCGTTAAGAATGTTTCCTCCCCAGTGCTTAGACCTAGAGCTAGGGTAGCTTCTACTATTCTAGCTATCAGGCCACAAAATAAAACTCCTACATCAGGGAAGAGAAAACCACTTTAGGCTAAGGCTATGCTGAGCAATACAAGGAAGAGTCCAAGAAGAATGTTGATTTTGGAAAAAGATGATGAGGAAACTAATTCTGATGAGAAAATCAAGAAGAAGGCACAATCTCAAAGGAAGCAATTAACTAGGGATGAGATATTCCACAACATCAAGAGCACTACTGGCTTAGTAGTATTTAAAAAAAAAAAATCTGAGAAACTGAGTATTGGAGATAAAGAGAGAATAGAGAAAGTTATGCTTGAGATGCTCTATACATTCAAGATGACACCATTATAGAAGGAGAATCTAATTCTTGAAGAATTGTATAAAAGAATAGCTCAAAAATGGGAGTATGCCTTGATGACTAAGAAGTAGATAAGGGAGAGCACACTTGCTCAAGTCATGCTTGACTTATCCCCTAATTACATAAAGTAGTATATGGAGAATTATAGAAGCATATTTTTTCCCAAGCTCCAAGCATACTAAATACTATAACACAAGGTTGAATATATTGTACAACAAATCACAAACTATGGAAAATCATTTTTAGTTTTATAGTTGACAAGAGTGCACAATCAAGTGTAGGTACATCCAATGGAGTAGAATTAGATAATACAGACATTTTTGACCTACTAAATGAGGAGAATGAAGCAGAAAAGAAGGATGAAATAAGTGAGTCACAGGATGTGATCACAATTATTCATATCCCTAAGGATACTCTAGTGAAGACAAATATATTGACCAAGGAAGACATACAGAAACAAATACAAGTCGAGGTAGTATCAAACAAATATCTAACAAGCACCAATATGGTATTACTGCAAGTACAATATTATCCATGGATTGAGAGCATTTAAACAATTAAGACTATACCAGTAAGCCCCCACATAGTCACAATTGATCTTCTAGTCTCACAAAGTGCTAATGCTGAGAACTAGGACAAGTTGACAATCACACCAAAGTCTACACCTGCCAAGGAGACAAATAAAGAGAAAGCAGACTAGTTTGCATTAGTTGTAGTGAGTCCTCATGTGGAGGATAATGAAAAGGATAAGACTGAGGAAGAGAAAGAACAAGAAAACCAAGAGCCTAAGGAACAAGAGGAAATGAAAGCTCTTATACAGATACCAAGTGGAAACACACCGAGGAAGAAGACACAAAAGAAGAAGGATAAATCTCCTACCACATAGGTGTCACTTGATGAAGTTATAGTGATTCCTAAATGGGACACTGATAACTTGACCTACAAACAAATGAAAATCTTGTAGGATTTACTAAAGAAAAAGAGTACAAATAGGAAGAATTGAAAAGAGAACATCAGTAAAAGGTATTTTAATTGATTCTTTTGAGATGGATGATGTAAATAAATCTACACCTATTTTGGAGAAACTTGTACATATAGTCAATATAGTCAAGAAAGTGAATGAAGATGACTATGAGATGAATGATAAGCTATTATAGTGGTCTGAAAGGAAGTTTGAGACCAAGGTACTCAATAAGGTCTATGCAAACATTGCAGTCAAACAGGTACTAGCTTAGTAACATATTTAGAGGAAGTTGTGCAGAATGACCATTCTCTGTACAAAAATCTATGCAATGTTGAATAATTTACAAAGGATAATTAGGATTTGATAGGAAAACTACAGCTTGATTTAAAGTCTATAGGTCACTCACTAAGCATGGATGCAACTTCCAGCTCTATTCATTTTACTAGGCTATTACATGCACAAGGTAGATTAACCAAGTTGGTGCATAACGATGGTAAAATAAGGGATAGAATAATCTCTATACAAAAAGTGTCGACACCTCATCTCAAGGTTATGCAGAGGGACTTAGTCACAACAAAGGAGTTAGTACAGAAAGACCCTCATCTTTCTATTTCTGAAAGCCTAGTTGAGCTAGTTGTCAAGCTAGAAATAAAGTCTGAGGCTTTGAAGTTTGTAAGGTCTAGTTGGGACAATGCATTAGTGAGGGTAATGGAGCTTTACAAACTATTCTTGGAAAAATATTTCAAAACCCCTACACCCTAGTAACTTCAAGTGATAAAAACAAGGGGGAAATAACATGACATGACAAAATATTGGAAAGGGAAAATGATATAAGGGGGAAATGGAAATGATATGAAATATTAGAGTTCAAAGTAGTAAGCAAAAAGAAGAAAGCAAATAAAGTGGACAATTGGTATGACATACTAGATTTACAAATGTATATATATGGTTGTATGCCAAAAAGGAGTCTTATGTGCATATGTGTAAAATATTTTGAAGATAGAATCAAGTCTTAGGGGGAGTATTCATATAGAAGTTTTTTATATTACTAAGTACTCATATAAATGTAATGTAAAATTTCCCGACAAAGTGTTTTTGCAACAAATTTCAAAGGGGGAGATTGTTGATCCATAAGTTTTTGATCTATAAACTAGGATTTATAAGGTTTATAACTTAATCCAAAATACAGATTTGATTCCCTAATCCAGGCAGTAATTGTGTAGTTGTGTATTTAACCATTGAAATTACAAGAAAGAGATATACTTTAAACACTTTTAAAAATAATTGTGTGTTTAACTACATAAAAGAGAATATTATCAATAAGAAAATGAGAGAATGCAAAGATAAATAAGAGAGAGATAGAAGAGAAGATGAAAACACTTGATAACAAAGTTTGTCCAATTAGGACTACATCTCCGGGTCCGCTTCTCAATTAGGGGACCACTTTATTAATGTCGCCAGGCTCAAATTACCTTATTACAACATCCAAGCTTTCAAGCCTTCATTCACAGTCTCCTTCTTTCTTTTACAAATTTTGGTGTAAATACAACACCTTGTAATCTCCTCTCAAGAATTCAAAAATCCTTTCTAATCTCACAATAATTCCTCCTCTCAGACTTACAATAATTCTCCAAGACTCATTTCCAAAGTCTAATTGTTTTCCAAAGGAAAATAACTCCCCTTTTATACAAAATGTTTTCCTTATTTGGTCTAAAACCAAATAACAAATAACCATAATAAAACCTCCTTTTGGCTCTTATAAATTATAAGCCATATAAAATAAACAAATCCCTTTTGGATGGATAAGTTTAGGATATTTGTTTAAATTATGTTTGTTTATAACAAATGCACAAAAATAGGGAGTGTTCAGGCCCATTCTTATTTTAAATGGGTTTATGGGTTTTTTTTCTTTTTGGTTTCTAATTTTGAGGATATTTTCTTTCAAATCCCATAAATTTGTGGGATTCCACAAAATCCTCTAGAATCCCACAAAAATGGATTTTGTGAAATAAAGTAAACGTCCGCCATTTTCTTTCTAATAAATTATGATCTAGTGGTAAGTAAACTTAGGGGGATATATTTTTTTTCCCTATCAGCATGCTGACTAGATTTGTGATGTCATCAATGGCCAATTAGTCATCTTTTTGATCGAAGAACTTCGTTTGGCTATTACTTTTGCATACGAACTTAGATTTTGTCCGTTCAAAATGCATCGGAAAGCTATTGATGATATTTTTGAGTTGAGACTATTTTTGACCAATTTTGAGATAGTCAAACTTCCACATTGTTTGGTCAATCTTTGAATAGACCTTTGACCAAACATAACTTTTGCGTATGAGCTCCTTTTTCACCCGTTCAAGTTATGTCAGGTTCAATTTTTTTGAGCTCTTCGCAATGATGTTGAATTTGACAGATTATGAGACTGTAAAATTTTTGGCCTTCCTAGATCCACTTGGATCATTCCTCCCCACTGAGAAGCTTTTGGACCTCCAAAAGTTTATTTTTTACATAGAATGGAAGTGAGGGCATGTTCCCCTCACTTGCCTAGTATCACTTGTACAACATGCTAGAATTCTAAATATCTAACTCATTATGAACATCATGAGAAATGAAATTGAATTTTTGACACAATTAACCATACATCCACCAGTATCCATTACCCACATAGTACCAACTAGTAGAAAAAGAAGTAACAATACTGAATAAACTGATGAAAAATGAAAAGTATCAACTCTTTGGATCTCCTTCATAGGAACATCATTAGAAAATGAATCATTCAAACGCTCTTTTACCATCACTAGATGAGGACATGATCCTGCTACTTGCACCTAATCCTCACTACCTCCTATGGACATGAGAGTCAGTTTACTGCTTGCATTTACAATCCTTTTCAAATGCCCTATATTTATAGTTGATCCACCATTCTTCATGTGATTAGCTCTTATAATGTATTCAATTCCATCCTTAAACAAATGATACCTATTATGCTACTTGTAGAAGATAGCTTTCCTATCATATAAATACGGGCTATCCAACACTATCTGATGCAGGAGCATCCTGGGTGTAAGAGCAATCTTGCATCACCCAAAAATATTTGTTTTTGCTTTTCAATAAGGGCTATCTTGTGCAGAGCTGCTATTTCTAGAAACTTTCTATTTTTAGTAAGTTGGTCATACGATCACGGAATGTTCTGATTTCACATGTGGAGGTTCATCTCTATCATATCAGCCTGCCAGTAAAGTTTCATGGCTAGATCAAGTCTGGTTTTGAAGATATTGAAAATTTTCTGTTTTGGAAACAGGGTGCAGAAACTTTGAACTCAGTTTTGAAGGCTTTAGAGGCCCCGGATGAGGTCGAATTTTGGGCTAAGTGAAGCTTGCTTGATTCAAGGGTTGTAGAGCTCCTCGCGCCCTTTCCAAAATGGGGTTACAATAGTCAATCAGGTCAACTGGTGATGACTTATGGTCTTCGGAAGTTGGGTCACCTGAAATGGCAGAAAATAATTTTTCTTCAAAATTTCTGTTCGGGTTTCAAAATTTATTTTGAGCCGACTTTGATGTAATAAATTGAAAAATAAAATAATTCTAAGTTTGGTCGGCCCTATGGGCTAAATTTCTAGAACCTTCCCAGGTGGTGGAAAATTGCCTATATAAGGAAGGCTGTATTATTGTCTTAGGCAGTTCAGAATAGTTCTGGGTAGTAGATCTGGGTAATAGTTCGAGGCTTTGTCCTACAGAATATTGTAAGGGAATGCCCATGTGGCTTTGCATGTTGTAATTCTGAAAATTTGTAATTCCACATTTGTGGAGATAATAAGAAGCCAATTTTTTGTTCTTGCATATTATTGTTGTTGTTTCTCTATGTCTGTTATGTGTTTGTGGTATTAAGGGGAGCACCCTTCATCAAGTGGTATCAGAGCAGGTTTTCCTGAGTGTGTAAACAGATCGCCGACTGTGAGACAGTTTGCACCAGGACCGTGGTTAGGGTTTCAGCGCGTATCGTGAAAATGCCTCCATGAAGAGAACGTGGCGGAAGAGCTGGTGCTGTGACACCTGAGGTTAGAGAGCTGCAGAGACAAGTGCGAGCATTGCAAGAAGAGATTCGTAGAGGAATGAATCTTAATGTCAGAGACGAAAGCGAGGATGAAGCCGAAGAAGAATATCAAGAAGGAGAAGTTGAAATTGTGAACCAGGAGGAACAAAGACTTTTTCGGGCGATTTCCAAGATTGGGAAAAGACCTAAGATTGAGGTTCCTACATTTTCTGGAAATCTTAACCCAGAGGAATTGATCGACTGGATCAATGAATGTGAAGAATATTTTGAGTATGAAGATGTCGAGGATCTTGATAGGGTCAAATTTGCGAAGGCCAGACTGAAAGGTCATGCGAAGATATGGTGGCAAGAGATTCAGTTGGAGTGAAATAGAAGGGGAAAGAAAAAAATCACGAGATGGGATCGGATGGTGGATAAATTGAAGTGACAGTTCATTCCTGTTGATTATGAGCTTGACCTACTGAAGAAAATACAGAGTTTGAAGCAAGCAGGAAGATCTGTTCAGGAGTATACAGAGGAGTTCTATCGACTTCTCATCAGAACAGGCCATGCAGAAGCTGATAAGGAGAAAGTTGCCCGATACCTTAATGGGTTAAGGCCAAGCATTCAGGAGGAGCTGAATCTGGTTCGAATGAACAGTATTGAAGAGGCATACCAGTTTGCCCTAAAAGTAGAGGAAAAGCTGAACAAGAAGTTTGAGAGCAGACAAAACGGAAGAGGTCGCGGTGGACGATCTGGTGGACGGTCATATGGTGGCCGAAATGAAGATCCGAAAAAGAAGGATGAGGCCAGTAGCAGTCAGAATCAGAGAGGAAATAATTCCAATCGCTTCCAGGATCAGAATAATAGAGATCAAAGAGGAAGGGGAAGAGGACAAGGATCTGGAAGAGGTGGCTTCCGTGGAACATGTTTTCACTGTGGAGAAGAAGGTCATAGGGCATTTGAATGTCCTCAGCGCCAAGGCAGAATAGACGGGAGAAATGAAGGCCAGGCCAGAGTTACACATGTAGATGAAGATGCCAGATCATCAAATTTTGAAGATGTTGAAAGAGGAGAAACGCTGATTAACAGAAGAGTCCTGTTGAGTGGTGAGAATGAACCTGCGCAAAGGAGAAGCTTGTTTCGCACCAGGTGCAAGTGTGAGGTAAATGTTGTGATGTGATCATCGATAGTGGAAGCACTGACAATTTGGTGTCAGAAGAGATGGTGACAAAGTTGAAGCTCAAGAGACAGAAACACCCACATCCATATCGGATTGCTTGGGTACAGGATGACCACAAGGTCATGGTCAATGAACAATGCCTGGTGAAGTTCAAGATTGGTGGATACCAAGATGAGGTACTGTGTGATGTCATATCTATGGATGCATGTCATATGTTGTTGGGTAGACCATGGCAAAGGATGGAGTACGACATAAGCTAAAACCATTGAAGGAGACTGAAGAAAAGGTATGTGGTAATGCAAGGATAACTTTTGTTGATGGAAGAAATTTCCTAGATGGTATGAGGCATGAGCATGTATGTTTTGCTTTAATTCCAAAAGTTGGTAAAGAAGAAGTAGAAGATGTTCTTGTAGAAGTCGCAGATTTGTTGAATGAGTTTCAGGATATTGTATCCGATAACATGCCTGATGGATTACCATCAGTCAGAAAGATCAGTCATCAGATGGACTTGATCCCAGGAGCGAGTTTGCCAAATAAGGCAGCACACAGAATGACACCTGCAGAAAGTGAGGAGTTGAACAGACAAGTACATGAACTGTTACAGAAAGGATTGATCCGTGAGAGTCTGAGTCCCTGTGCTGTACCAGCAGTATTAGCACCAAAGAAGAATGGAGAATGGAGGATGTGTACAGATTCTAGGGCAATAAACAAGATCACAATCAAGTATAGGTTTCCATTGCCACGAATGGATGATATTATGGACTGTTTGAGTGGAGCTGTGTATTTCTCAAAGATAGATCTGAAAAGTGGATATCATCAGATTCGGATCAGAAAAGGAGATGAATGGAAGACTGCCTTCAAGACAAAGGAAGGACTGTATGAGTGGTTAGTCATGCCTTTTGGGCTAACCAATGCACCGAGCACTTTCATGCGGCTCATGAACGAGGTTCTGAAAAATTTTTTGGGTAAGTTTGTCATTGTTTACCTAGATGATATTTTGATCTTTAGTAAGACATTGGATGAGCATATGATGCATATTCGTATGGTATTTGAGAAGTTGAGAGAAGAGAAATCGTTGATTAATTTGAAGAAGTGCAGTTTTGTGAAGAAAGAGTTAGTGTATTTGGGATTTGTAGTTTCAGCAGAAGGTCTAAAAATGGACCCAGAGAAGGTACAGACTATCCTTGAATGGCCTACTCCAAGGAGTGCTACTAAGGTAAGATCTTTTCATGGTCTAGCTAGCTTTTACAGAAAGTTTATCAGAAATTTTAGCAGTATTTGTGGACACTTGACTGAAATAATGAGAGGGGATAGAAAAGAGTTTAAGTGGACTAATGGGGCAGAAAAGAGTTTTCAATTGTTGAAACAAAAAGTTACAGAACAACCTGTTTTAGCACTTTCAGATTTTAATAAGGTGTTTCAAGTAGATTGTGATGCTAGTGGTACTACAATAGGAGCTGTTATGAGCCAAGAAGGTAAACCTGTTGCTTATTTCAGTGAGAAGTTAAATGATGCCAAGAGGAAATATTCTGTTTATGATCAGGAATTTTATGCTATAGTTCAGGCATTAAAGAAGTGGAGACATTATCTGCTTCCTAAGGAGTTTGTTTTGTATACTAATCATCAAGCTTTGCAATATTTGAATAGTCAAGGAAAGTTGAATCAGAGGCATTTGAAATGGGTTGAGTTTTTGCAGAGTTATACATTTGTTTTGAAACACAGGAGTGGAAAGTCTAATAGGGTTGCAGATGCTCTTAGCAGAAGGCAACTATTGCTGATAGAAATGCAGATTGAAGTGGTTGGGTTCAAGGAACTCAAGAATTTGTATCCAGAGGATCCTAATTTTGGTGAAGCTTGGAAAGCTTGTAAAGAACCTGTTACTCTAGACAGGATGAAATGGCTAGATTTTATCATCCAAGATGATATGCTGTTCAGAGCGAGTCAGTTGTGCATTCCACGAAGTTCTATGAGGGAGAATCTCATCAAGGAGAAGCATAGTGGAGGATTGGCTGGACATTTTGGTCGTGATAAAACCCTTGGTTTGGTTAGTGAGAATTATTATTGGCCACAGTTGCAGCAAGATGTGAAAAAGTTTGTACAGCATTGCAGAGTATGTCAGATGGCGAAAGGAGTGAAGCAAAATACAGGATTGTATCAGCCATTACCTGTACCAGAGAAGCCTTGGGAGGATATCAGCATGGACTTTGTTCTTGGTTTACCGAGGACTCAGCGGGGACATGATTCAATTTTTGTGGTGGTTGACAGATTTTCAAAGATGGCACATTTCATTCCCTGCAAGAAGACTAATGATGCTGTTCATGTAGCAGAATTATTTTTCAGAGAAGTAGTGAGACTTCATGGTTTGCCAAAGATCATAGTTTCAGATCGGGACACTAAGTTTGTTGGATATTTCTGGCCTACATTGTGGAAGAAGTTGAAGACAGATTTGAAGTTCAGCTCATCACATCATCCACAGACTGATGGACAGACAGAGGTGGTGAATAGGAGTTTGGAAAATTTACTGAGATGTTTGGTTGGACATAAGCTAAGAGGATGGGATTTGATTTTACCACAGGCAGAATTTGCATACAATAATTCTGTCAACAGAAGCACCGGTAAATCACCATTCCAGATTGTATATGGAAGTAGTCCAAGAAATGCATCTGAATTGAGGAAGATAGATAAAGGAGAAATAAGTAGTGCTGAAGCTGAAGATTTTGCAGAACACTTGAAGAACATCCATGGGGAGGTGAGGAAGCATATTACCAAGATGAACACATAGTATAAGGCTAAGGCAGATGAGAAAAGGAGGTATAAGGAATTTCAAGTTGGTGATGAAGTCATGGTTCATTTGCGGAAGGAGCCATTTCTAGTTGGTACATATAACAAGCTGAAAATGAAGAAGTTTGGACCATGTAAGATACTGAAGAAACATGATTCAGGAAACGCATATGAGGTAGAATTGCCTACTGAGCTAAATATTTCACCAGTGTTTAACATTTCAGATTTGACAGAGTATCATGAAGGAGGTGTTGAAGATGAGATCACAGCAGCACAGTGGAGTATTCCAGCAACTAGTTCAGACACTAAGGAGATCGAAGATATACTGGACAGTCGTGTTGGCAGAAGCACAAGGAACAGGACATATGAAGAATATCTGGTCAAGTGGAAAGGACGACCTATTGAAGATTCATCCTGGCTAACAAGGGTGGAGGTTAACCGTCTTGGTTTTCCTCTGCACACCTGAGTCGTGACAGGGTCACTTCTCAAATTACCCTGGGTGTCTGATGCAGGAGCATCCTGGGTGTAAGAGCAATCTTGCATCACCCAAAAATATTTGTTTTTGCTTTTTAATAAAGGCTATCTTGTGCAGAGCTGCTATTTCTAGAAACTTTCTATTTTTAGTAAGTTGGTCATACGATCACGGAATGTTCTGATTTCACATGTGGAGGTTCATCTCTGTCATATCAGCCTGCCAGTAAAGTTTCATGGCTAGATCAAATCTGGTTTTGAAGATATTGAAAATTTACGGTTTTGGAAACAGGGTGCAGAAACTTTGAACTCAGTTTTGAAGGCTTTAGAGGCCCCGGATGAGGTCGAATTTTGGGTAGAATGAAGCTTGCTTGATTCAGTCGTTGTAGAGCTCCTCGCGCCCTTTCCGAAATGGGGTTACAATAGTCAATCAGGTCAACTGGTGATGACTTATGGTCTTCGGAAGTTGGGTCACCTGAAATGGCAGAAAATAATTTTTCTTCAAAATTTCTGTTCGGGTTTCAAAATTTATTTTGAGCCGACTTTGATGTAATAAATTAAAAAATAATATAATTCTAAGTTTGGTCGGCCCTATGGGCTAAATTTCTAGAACCTTCCTAGGCGGTGGAAAATTGCCTATATAAGGAAGGTTGTATTATTGTCTTAGGCAGTTCAGAATAGTTCTGGGTAGTAGATCTGGGTAATAGTTCGAGGCTTTGTCCTACAGAATATTGTAAGGGAATGCCCATGTGGCTTTGCATGTTGTAATTCTGAAAATTTGTAATTCCACATTTGTGGAGATAATAAGAAGCCAATTTTCTATTTTTGCATATTATTGTTGTTGTTTCTCTATGTCTGTTATGTGTTTGTGGTATTAAGGGGAGCACCCTTCATCAAGTGGTATCAGAGCAGGTTTTCCTGAGTGTGTAAACAGATCGCCGACTGTGAGGCAGTTTGCACCAGGACCGTGGTTAGGGTTTCAGCGCGTATCGTGAAAATGCCTCCACGAAGAGAACGTGGCGGAAGAGCTGGTGCTGTGACACCTGAGGTTAGAGAGCTGCAGAGACAAGTGCGAGCATTGCAAGAAGAGATTCGTAGAGGAATGAATCTTAATGTCAGAGACGAAAGCGAGGATGAAGCCGAAGAAGAATATCAAGAAGGAGAAGTTGAAATTGTGAACCAGGAGGAACAAAGACTTTTTCAGATGATTTCCAAGATTGGGGAAAGACCTAAGATTGAGGTTCCTACATTTTCTAGAAATCTTAACCCAGAGGAATTGATCGACTGGATCAATGAATGTGAAAAATATTTTGAGTATGAAGATGTTGAGGATCCTGATAGGGTCAAATTTGGGAAGGCCAGACTGAAAGGTCATGCGAAGATATGGTGGCAAGAGATTCAGTTGGAGCGAAATAGAAGGGGAAAGGAGAAAATCACGAGATGGGATCGGATGGTGGATAAATTCAAGTGACAGTTCATTCCTGTTGATTATGAGCTTGACCTACTGAAGAAAATGCAGAGTTTGAAGCAAGCAGGAAGATCTGTTCAGGAGTATACAGAGGAGTTCTATCGACTTCTCATCAGAACAGGCCATGCAGAAGCTGATAAGGAGAAAGTTGCCCGATACCTTAATGGGTTCAGGCCAAGCATTCATGAGGAGCTGAATCTGGTTCGAATGAACAGTATTGAAGAGGCATACCAGTTTGCCCTAAAAGTAGAGGAAAAGCTGAACAAGAAGTTTGAGAGCAGACAAAACGGAAGAGGTCGCGGTGGACGATCTGGTGGACGGTCATATGGTGGCCGAAATGAAGATCCGAAAAAGAAGGATGAGGCCAGTAGCAGTTAGAATCAGAGAGGAAATAATTTCAATCGCTTCCAGGATCAGAATAATAGAGATCAAAGAGGAAGGGGAAGATGACAAGGATCTGGAAGAGGTAGCTTCCGTGGAACATGTTTTCACTGTGGAGAAGAAGGTCATAGGGCATTTGAATGTCCTCAACGCCAAGGCAGAATAGACAGGAGAAATGAAGGCCAGACCAGAGTTGCACATGTAGATGAAGATGCCAGATCATCAAATTTTGAAGATGTTGAAAGAGGAGAAACGCTGATTAACAGAAGAGTCCTGTTGAGTGGTGAGAATGAACCTGCGCAAAGGAGGAGCTTGTTTCGCACCAGGTGCAAGTGTGAAGGTAAATGTTGTGATGTGATCATCGATAGTGGAAGCACTGACAATTTGGTGTCAGAAGAGATGGTGACAAAGTTGAAGCTCAAGAGACAGAAACACCCACATCCATATCGGATTGCTTGGGTACAGGATGACCAGAAGGTCATGGTCAATGAACAATGCTTGGTGAAGTTCAAGATTGGTGGATACCAAGATGAGGTACTGTGTGATGTCATATCTATGGATGCATGTCATATGTTGTTGGGTAGACCATGGCAGTTTGACAGATGTGCTGTACATGATGGTCGTGCGAATACCTATTCCCTGACAAAGGATGGAGTGCGACATAAGCTAAAACCATTGAAGGAGACTGAAGAAAAGGTATGTGGTAATGCAAGGATAACTCTTGTTGATGGAAGAAATTTCCTAGATGGTATGAGGCATGAGCATGTATGTTTTTCTTTAATTCCAAAAGTTGGTAAAGAAGAAGTAGAAGATGTTCCTGTAGAAGTCGCAGATTTGCTGAATGAGTTTCAGGATATTGTGTCCGATAACATGCCTGATGGATTACCACCAGTCAGGAAGATCAGTCATCAGATGGACTTGATCCCAGGAGCGAGTTTGCCAAATAAGGCAGCACACAGAATGACACCTGCAGAAAGTGAGGAGTTGAACAGACAAGTACATGAACTGTTACAGAAAGGATTGAACCGTGAGAGTCTGAGTCCCTGTGCTGTACCAGCAGTATTAGCACCAAAGAAGAATGGAGAATGGAGGATGTGTACAAATTCTAGGGCAATAAACAAGATCACAATCAAGTACAAGTTTCCATTGCTACGAATGGATGATATTATGGACTGTTTGAGTGGAGCTGTGTATTTCTCAAAGATAGATCTCAAAAGTGGATATCATCAGATTCGGATTAGAGAAGGAGATGAATGGAAGACTGCCTTCAAGACAAAGGAAGGACTGTATGAGTGGTTAGTCATGCCTTTTGGGCTAACCAATGCACCGAGCACTTTCATGCGGCTCATGAACGAGGTTCTGAAAGAATTTCTGGGTAAGTTTGTCATTGTTTACCTAGATGATATTTTGATCTTTAGTAAGACATTGGATGAGCATATGATGCATATTCGTATGGTATTTGAGAAGTTGAGAGAAGAGAAATTGTTGATTAATTTGAAGAAGTGCAGTTTTGTGAAGAAAGAGTTAGTGTATTTGGGATTTGTAGTTTCAGCAGAAGGTCTAAAAATGGACCTAGAGAAGGTACAGGCTATCCTTGAATGGCCTACTCCAAGGAGTGCTACTGAGGTAAGATCTTTTCATGGTCTAGCTAGCTTTTACAGAAAGTTTATCAGAAATTTTAGCAGTATTTGTGGACCCTTGACTGAAACAGTGAGAGGGGATAGAAAAGAGTTTAAGTGGACTAATGGGGCAGAAAAGAGTTTTCAATTATTGAAACAAAAAGTTACAGAACAACCTGTTTTAGCACTTCCAGATTTTAATAAGGTGTTTCAAGTAGATTGTGATGCTAGTGGTACTACAATAGGAGCTGTTATGAGCCAAGAAGGTAAACCTGTTGCTTATTTCAGTGAGAAGTTAAATGATGCCAAGAGGAAATATTCTGTTTATGATCAGGAATTTTATGCTATAGTTCAGGCATTAAAGAAGTGGAGACATTATCTGCTTCCTAAGGAGTTTGTTTTGTATACTGATCATCAAGCTTTGCAATATTTGAATAGTCAAGGAAAGTTGAATCAGAGGCATTTGAAATGGGTTGAGTTTTTGCAGAGTTATACATTTGTTTTGAAACACAAGAGTGGAAAGTCTAATAGGGTTGCAGATGCTCTTAGCAGAAGGCAACTATTGCTGACAGAAATGCAGATTGAAGTGGTTGGGTTCAAGGAACTCAAGAATTTGTATCCAGAGGATCCTAATTTTGGTGAAGCTTGGAAAGCTTGTAAAGAACCTGTTACTCTAGACAGGAGGAAATGGCTAGATTTTATCATCCAAGATGATATGCTGTTCAGAGGGAGTCAGTTGTGCATTCCACGAAGTTCTATGAGGGAGAATCTCATCAAGGAGAAGCATAGTGGAGGATTGGCTGGACATTTTGGTCGTGATAAAACCTTTGGTTTGGTTAGTGAGAATTATTATTGGCCACAGTTGCAGCAAGATGTGAAGAAGTTTGTACAGCGTTGCAGAGTATGTCAGATGGCGAAAGGAGTGAAGCAGAATACAGGATTGTATCAGCCATTACCTGTACCAGAGAAGCCTTGGGAGGATATCAGCATGGACTTTGTTCTTGGTTTACCGAGGACTCAGCGGGGACATGATTCAATTTTTGTGGTGGTTGACAGATTTTCAAAGATGGCACATTTCATTCCCTGCAAGAAGACTAATGATGCTGTTCATGTAGCAGAATTATTTTTCAGAGAAGTAGTGAGACTTCATGGTTTGCCAAAGACCATAGTTTCAGATCGGGACACTAAGTTTGTTGGATATTTCTGGCATACATTGTGGAAGAAGTTGAAGACAGATTTGAAGTTCAGCTCATCACATCATCCACAGACTGATGGACAGACAGAGGTGGTGAATAGGAGTTTGGGAAATTTGCTGAGATGTTTGGTTGGAGATAAGCCAAGAGGATGGGATTTGATTTTACCACAGGCGGAATTTGCATACAATAATTCTGTCAACAGAAGCACTGGTAAATCACCATTCCAGATTGTATATGGAAGTAGTCCAAGAAATGCATCTGAATTGAGGAAGATAGATAAAGGAGAAATAAGTAGTGCTGAAGCTGAGGATTTTGCAAAACACTTGAAGAACATCCATGGGGAGGTGAGGAAGCATATTACCAAGATGAACACACAGTATAAGGCTAAGGGAGATGAAAAAAGGAGGTATAAATAATTTCAAGTTGGTGATGAAGTCATGGTTTATTTGCGGAAGGAGCGGTTTCCAGTTGGTACATATAACAAGCTGAAAATGAAGAAGTTTGGACCATGTAAGATACTGAAGAAATATGATTCAGGAAACGCATATGAGGTAGAATTGCCTACTGAGCTAAATATTTCACCAGTGTTTAACATTTCAGATTTGATAGAGTATCATGAAGGAGGTGTTGAAGATGAGATCACAGCAGCACAGTGGAGTATTCCAGCAACTAGTTCAGACACTAAGGAGATCGAAGATATACTGGACAGTCGTGTTGGCAGAAGCACAAGGAACAGGACATATGAAGAATATCTGGTCAAGTGGAAAGGAAGACCTATTGAAGATTCATCATGGCTAACAAGGGTGGAGGTTAACCGTCTTGGTTTTCCTCTGCACACCTGAGTCGTTACAGGGTCACTTCTCAAATTACCCTGGGTGTCTGATGCAGGAGCATCCTGGGTGTAAGAGCAATCTTGCATCACCCAAAAATATTTGTTTTTGCTTTTCAATAAGGGCTATCTTGTGCAGAGCTGCTATTTCTAGAAACTTTCTATTTTTAGTAAGTTGGTCATACGATCACAGAATGTTCTGATTTCACATGTGGAGGTTCATCTCTGTCATATCAGCCTGCCAGTAAAGTTTCATGGCTAGATCAAGTCTGGTTTTGAAGATATTGAAAATTTTCAGTTTTGGAAACAAGGTGCAGAAACTTTGAACTCAGTTTTGAAGGCTTTAGAGGCCCCGGATGAGGTCGAATTTTGGGCTGAATGAAGCTTGCTTATTCAGGCGTTGTAGAGCTCCTCGCGCCCTTTCCGAAATGGGGTTACAATAGTCAATCGGGTCAACTGGTGATGACTTATGGTCTTCGGAAGTTGGGTCACCTGAAATGGCAGAAAATGATTTTTCTTCAAAATTTCTGTTTGGGTTTCAAAATTTATTTTGAGCCGACTTTGATGTAATAAATTGAAAAATAAAATAATTCTAAGTTTGGTCGGCCCTATGGGCTAAATTTCTAGAACCTTCCTAGGCGGTGGAAAATTGCCTATATAAGGAAGGCTGTATTATTGTCTTAGGCAGTTCAGAATAGTTCTGGGTAGTAGATCTGGGTAATAGTTCGAGGCTTTGTCCTATAGAATATTGTAAGGGAATGCCCATGTGGTTTTGCATGTTGTAATTCTGAAAATTTATAATTTCACATTTGTGGAGATAATAAGAAGCCAATTTTCTGTTCTTGCATATTATTGTTGTTGTTTCTCTATGTCTGTTATGTGTTTGTGGTATTAAGGGGAGCACCCTTCATCACTATCCCATAGATATCAAGTGGAATCACATCAAATTTAACCTCATCTATGAACTTAGATGTTATTGCAAATCTTAATTTACATTGCTTAATTATTTGCAATCTATTATCATTGCACACCCAGCCTAATGGATAAGGTCTCTTATGTGACTTAGTTTTCAATCTGAATTGTTTAACAACTTATTCTGAAATTAAGTTAACTTGGGACCCACTATCTATCAATGTGTCAATTTTAGTGTTCTTTGAAATCACCCTTATATGAAATAATTCAGATCTTTTACTATCTTCAAGAACATCATGACTTTTGGAAGTAGAACATGAAACATTAGTGGTAGAATCAACAAAAGGTTTATCTTTCAAACCCACAACTGATATCTTTGTTTCATCATCAGAATCTAATCCTAGATCCTGAACAATAGCTGTAGTCTTTTGTTTTCCTTTACGATCCTTCTTAAACCACTTTGGTTTCAATTCTGGATGCACTTTCCAACACTTTGCATCTATGTGCCCTTTCTTCTGACAATGTGAATAGGTAGGTTTCTCACCTTCCTATTTCTTCACTATGGCCACTTTCTTACCCTTGTTTCCTTTAGGAGGAACAAATTCTTTCTTTGAATTGAAACCTGTATTTCCTCCACCTGCTTCAATATGGGTTGCTTGGACACACACTTCATCAAAGTTAGATGGACTAAACATCAACAATGTGTGTTTCAAATATGAATGCATTCCACCTATATACTTTAACAAAGTATCTTGTGTATATAGAGGAATTACAAGAGTTAGTGCCTTCTTCCTAAATGCTTGTGTATACTCTTGCACAGTCTGACCTTTACCTTATCTAAGATTTTTCCAATCCATAATGGCTTGTTGTATATAACCTAGAGGATCAAATTGTTTCTTTAAAGTAGAAGTAAACTCATACCAAGATGAAATTATTTTACCATGTGTAGCAAGATCATCTTGGATCTTAGTCTCCCACCAAACTAATGCAGTGCCTCCCATTCTAAGAGTAGCTAGCTGGAGTTTGGAAGAATCATCCAAAATCTTCTGAACCCTGCAATACACTTCAATCTACTTAAGCTAATTGTCCATCTTTTCTACATCCAATTCACCATTATATATAGGCAAATCAAACTTTACATCTAGTTTTAACAAGGGTGTCTTCACAGATTGTTTCTTTTTAGAAGAGGTAGAAAAAGAAGAATAAGACAATGAAGAAGATGAAGAAGATGGACATGAAGATTCAGGAGGATCACTACCACCTCCTACTCCTTTAACTTTATCATCTTTTGATGATGATTCCACTTTATTCTTCTTTCTATCCTTTCTCTCATTTTTCCTCTATCATTCTATGTATAACTCTTCAATCATCATCTTCATATCTGGGAACATTTTGTGAAATGCTTCCTCATTATCAAAGATTTCAAAATTGAGAGTCTGAGTCTTTCCTTCTTCTTGTTGTGCCATGTTTTCTCTTTGAGTGACTCATCTCGCACCGATCTCTAGATTAAATTTTTCAAAAGAACCTTCCCCTTGTTTCAATCTCAACCTGGTTAACATTAACCACTTGCAATTTCCTGCAAAACAGGCTCTGATATGAAACTTGATTTGTAAACTAGGATTTACAAGTTTTATAACTTAATTCAAAATACAAATTTGATTCCCTGATCTAGGCATTAATTTCATAGTTGTGTATTTAACCGTTGAAATTACAAGAAAGAGATATACTTTAAACACTTTTAAAAATAATTGTGTGTTTAACTACATAAAAGAGAATATTATCAATAAGAAAATAAGAGAACACAAAGATAAATAAGAGAGAGATAGAAGAGAAGATGAAAACACTTGATAACGGAGTTCATCCAATTAGGACTACGTCTCTGGGTCCGCTTCTCAATTCAGGGACCGCTTTATTAATGTTGCTAGGCTCAAATTGCCTTATTACAACATCTAAGCTTTCAAGCCTTCATTCACAGTCTACTTCTTTCTTTTACAATTTTTGGTGTAAATAAAACACCTTGTAATCTCCTCTCAAGAATTCAAAAATCCTTTCTAATCTCACAATAATTCCTCCTCTCAGACTTACAATAATTCTCCAAGACTCATTTCCAAAGTCTAATTGTTTTCCAAAGGAAAATAAGTCCCCTTTTATACAAAATGTTTTCCTTATTTGGTCTAAAACCAAATAACAAATATAATAACTTCTTTCCCCATTTTAAATTAACAAAATAACCATATTAAAACCTTCTTTTGGCTCGTATAAATTATAAGCCATATAAAATAAACAAATCCCTTTTGGATGGATAAGTTTAGGATATTTGTTTTAATTATTTGTTTAAATTTTGTTTGTTTATAACAAATGCACAAAAATAGGGAGTGTTTGGGCCCATTCTTATTTTAAATGGGTTTATGGTTTTTTTTTCTTTTCTTTTTCTAATTTTGAGGAGATTTTCTTTCAAATCCCATAAATTTGTGGGATTCCACAAAATCCTCTAGAATCCCACAAAAATGGATTTTGTGTGAAATAAAGTAAACGTCCACCATTTTATTTCTAATAAATTATGATGTAGTGGTAAGTAAACTTAGGAGGATATATTTTTTTTCCATATCACCATGGTGACTAGATTTATGATGTCATCAATGGCCACTTAGTCATCTTTTTGACTGAAGAACTTTGTTTGGTTATAACTTTTGCATACGAACTTGGATTTTGTCCTTTCAAAATGCGTCGGAAAGCTATTGATGAGCTTTTCAAGTTGAGACTATTTTTTACCAATTTTGAGATAGTAAAAATTCCACATTGTTTGGTCAATCTTTGACTAGACCTTTGACCAAACATAATTTTTGTGTACGAGCTCCTTTTTCGCCTGTTCAAGTTGTGTCAAGTTCAATTTTTTTGAGCTCTTCACAATGATGCTGAATTTGAGAGATTCTGAGACTGTAAAATTTTTGGCCTTCCTAGATCCACTTGGATCAAATTTTTTGTCTATTAGTGTCTTATAGTTAGGTATCTTCTAGGCAATGTTGGTTGGTCATCACTGTGATTGAGTCATCATGTATGGGCCGAGTCATGTATATTGTACATTTACCAAGTAGTAGTTACTACTGAGGAAGTTAGAGTTCACTGAGTACTTTAGTATTATCGGAGCCAACTTATGTTGAGCTATGTAGATATGTCAATGTTGAGCACTAGGGTATGAAGAATGTTCAGTGCCAAGTGCTAGAGATATCAAATGCTGAGTAAGCCAAATTTGATATGTGTTTTTATGGCACAAACACTTAGGTAAACCATTTTGGTTGATATCTACATAATATTTATTATTTTTTGAGGAAATTACAGAGGTGATTATGCTTTACAATTGTAATAATTGATCCCTATGTAATCCATGGAAAAAATTAGAATTAGGGAATAGTTAAGCAACATAAAAGGACAATCTAGATCGTTGATCTCAATTGATGAAGTTAATTCATTGTTTATACAAGATGAGATATGAACCCTAAAATGTATTAAAGAGTGTATTAGAAGAGTGTGAGTATGAAGAAAATCTCATACATGCATAACAGAGAAGTGTATTGATTATAAGAAATAGATTTTAGTGACCGAGTAGGGCAATGAAGGACAAACAAAAGATATAATTGATAGAGGAGAACAAATCTATATTGGAAGGAGAAGATTTGTTATCAGCAACATAGTGAAAACTGAAGGGTCAGTTACTAAGACATTCTAATAGGTGAGTCAAGGTAAAATATCTTAACATAGTGGTCCTAAGAAGCCTAAGTAAATCTCTTAACCAAGTGCTTACTTTGGTGTAAGTTTAAATCCTTTTACAAAATAGATTGTATAAGTCTAAAATCTCTTAGTAGGGTAGACCCATGATAGGGAAGATCATCATTTTATGATCAAACTTATAGCCCTAACTGGAAAACTTTAATACTATAGTAGTGGATATTTGTGGGTGTCATCCCCACCCCAGTTTTACCTTTTAAGGGTTTTTGGGTAACCAAAATCATTATGTTATGTTTTATTTTCATGGATGATGATTAGGATGTTAGATCTGTTACATTATTTATTTTTATGTTTATGGTATGCTAGTAAGTTTATGTCAAAATCAAATTATTGGTAGATATCTGATTCAACCCCCCCCCCCCCCCCCCCCCGCCCTTCTCAATATCTCACTTTCCCATAATAAATTTCCAATACAAGAATAGTTTGAATTACTATTAGCTAAAAGGCTATTGAGAGATAAAGGAAAGCAAAAAGGAAAATTACCCTTGAAATGTTTCAATTGTAATAAGATTGGTCATATTATATCTAGATGTCATGATAATGACATGAATGATAAGAATGATAAAATAGACAACCAACACTAAAGATTTAGAGATAATAAGGATAATGATAATAAGTCTTGTTACCTAGCTGAGGAAGGTGTAACTGATGATGAATATGATAATAATCAAGAATGATATGTAGTTGTCTATGTTGTTGTAAAGAAAGACTAAGATGGAGAAAGATATGAAGATGAAAAGGAATTTTTTTCTCATGTAAGTAAACCTGACCCATTGATTATTGATAGTCAATGTTTACATCATACATGACTAGTGATATTCATAATTTTGAGAACCTAGAAGAGTATGATGGAGGATCTATCAGATTTGGCAATAATGCTCCATGTCTACTAAAAGGAAAAGGGTCAATTGTACTTAATGAAAAGATGAGATGTAATGACACATATTGGGTTAACATTCTAAACTATAATATGTTGAATGTTGTACAACTAAATAATAGTGCCCACTGACTCGAATTTGAAAATAGAAAGGTGAAGATTTACGGTACTTATGGAGATCTAATTTGAATTCGTAAACAATCAAAAGGTAATCTATCTTATCTTGATACCACTGCCAAGAATTGCTTGTTTGTTAAAACTAAATATGTATGGCCATGGCATAAGAGACTATATCATGTAAAATTTGATAACATGATTAAATTGAGTAAAAATAATAGACTCTGAAGTCTACCAAAATTAAGAAAACCTGATAAAGTGATGTGAAAAGAATGTCATATTGGTAAAATGACTAATTCAAGCTTCTCAACTAAATCTTACTATACCAATGGTATTTTGGAATTAGTTCATACTAACCTTTGTGGTCCTATAAAAATAAAAATCTTGTATGGAGATGAGTATTTCATTTCATTTGTTGATGACTATTCAAGAATGATGTCTGCTTTGTTTATAAAGGAGAAGTCTTATGCATTCCAAATGTTCAAGTGGTATAAAGACAAAGTTAAAAGGAAAAAGGTAAGAAGATGAAATGTTTAAGATAAAAAAGAGAAGGTGAATTTATCTCTGATGAATTTACTATCTTATGCAAAGATAATGGAATCAAAAGAAAAGTATCTACACCAAGGACACCACAATAGAATGGTATAGATGAGAGAAGGAACAGATCTATGGTTGATTGTGCTAGAACTTTGTTGATTGACAAAAAGATTGCACAAACATACTGGAGAGAAGCCATAACACTCTAAAGCTAAGGGTTTCACTTGGGAAAACCACACTTGCATAATATTTTGTCTCTTTTTAGTGTGTAGGAATAGGTGGTGTCAATACAAAGAGAGATTTGGACATATAAGTAGATTGAATGTAGTCTATATCTAACATTATTAGAAAGTGTAAGGAATAGAGAAAGTGAATCATCATATTATTAAGAATAGGGAAGCTAGGCTACCATAGTCCCTTTACTCTAGTGTGAAATAACAGTCTCCCCTTTCTATCCATGGTCCTTAATTGGAATGCAAGTTCATGATTATTTTGTGAATGGAGAACCCCATATTTTCTATCCATCTATCCCTATATATCACATTCCTTAATTATATTTCCATAATCATAGTTTACAGAATAGTGAAGGATCATTAATTCACTTGGCTCTTGATGGTGTCATATTACATAAGTTATCAATTTAGTTTAGTAATATTTTTCAATTTTAGAGGACATGTATATCAAGAACCAGTTTGGGATTTATGTGTTGACACCCCGGGTGCAAAAAATATATTCTCAATAGCTCAATCAACATCTTTTTTGAGTCAACACTTAAATCCTAAACTGATTCTTGATGTACATGTTCTCTAAGTCCTCAACTAGTACACTATTACCTTGATTATACTTCTATGAATTATTCCCTGTAATTAAAAATTTATTTCCTTTCCTTCTTACATCTTTCCCTAGTCTTCTATAGGTATGTTTTCCTTTCTGATATCTAACCCTTTGAGAATCCTTTAATTCACCTCTTCTACCGAAGCTTGGGTTATTTTTATTGAGTTTAATATCCTATAAAGGAAACATGGAAAAATTCCATGCTTCTCAATAGTGAATACATTAGTGACACAATCATGTACAACCTTACAATCATACTTTCAAGATCTACCAAGAAACATGTGACAAGTACTCATGTCCATAATATCACAACACACTTGACCCTTATATTGTCAAATCTAAAAATTAACAAAACATTAATGCCTTACCTCTAAAGTATATTCATCTTAAAACCAACTGATCTTATGAGGAAAAGGATGTCTAACTCTCTTCAAACCATGTTTTTGTACCATCTCCTCAGCATCTAGATTATCGGTACTACTACTATCCACTATCACATTACAACACTTACCTCTGGAATTGCATTAGGTTCTAAAAAAAATTCTTCTCTGAAAAGGTTCTATCACCTTATTATCAAGAATTATTCTTCAAACCAACAAGTATTCTAATTTTTCCCTCTTAGGCTTATTCAATATATTTTCATTTACCACAAAATTCCTACTATTACTGACCTTCATGTCTGGATGGAAACACTCAAATGAACTATGTCCTTCTTCTCCATAGTTGTAACAAATACTATTGAATCTTCCTCTACCTATCTTTTTCCTTGATTCAATAGGTTTTGATTCATCCTCAACTATTGGTTTGTTCTTTCTTGATTTCTCTTGCTTCTCCTTTCCTCAGGAGTTACATTGATGTATTCTCTTTAGCTTATCTTCTTCTTTTAGAGAAAAATGGATAGCATCCTCAACTGAATCAATCTTCAACATGCTAATGTCATCCTCGATATTGAATCTCAGACTATTAATATACCTAGCCAAATTTTCTTTAGAAAGTTCTCTATGTCTAGATTGAACAGTCAACTTGTAAAACTCATCGGTATAGTCTTTCACAGTCATCTCCTTCTACTTTAGGTTTTATAACTTCTTGAATAACTCATGTTCATAGTCGATGGGAATAAATTTAGCCTGAACACTTTTTCCACCATCAACCTCCACAATGTGATCTTTATCTCACCTTTTTCATCTGTATCTCTCTATAATTCTTTCCACCATAAAGAAGCATGTCCCTTCAACTTAATCTATGCTAACCTCACTCTAAGAGGATCTCCAATTTCTTTCACTTCAAACTAGTCTTCTAACTCATTGATCCAATTAATTATTTCCTTAGGTTTCAATGTTCCTAAGAATTTAGAAACCTCCATCTAGTAACTTGTACTCAACTGATCCATAGATCTCTCCAACCAATCAACTCTATCTTCCATAGATCTCTCCACCCAATCGGCTCTATCTTCTCCACTAGATCTAGCAACCTCCAAATCTTCAACAACTTCGTCATAACCATCCTATGTTCCTAGTTTCCTTGGTATAATAGCTATAGCTCTCATGATCTTGGTGACCATCTCATTCTTCATCATTTCTATCTCAGAGCTGACATCTGATCTAACCTTTTTCTTTATCTTTGTCTCCACTGCATTATAGTGATCTCTAATCGCTCTAGGGTCCAATCTTCTTAGAGGAATATTTATTACTTTTGAAAACCCTCTGCAGTAAGTCCCAAACCTGACCACCTTATGATTACCTTCAAATTATATGCAAGTCAAATCATAAGCTTCTACCTTTCACGAACAACTAGAAGGGTTTCAAAATTCTAGGAATACATATGTGCTACCATAGGAATGATTCTCACTCTAACAAGTGCCCAACTAGATCAAATTTTACTATAATAAGTCCCCAACTAGATCAACCTCTCTCTGATAGCACCTGACATAGGAAAGACTAAAGAGATCTTGAAAGAGATGTCAAGTCTTGTAGCAAAGATACAACACATCAAAAAACACAAAACAACAAAAAGATATAAAAAGATTTCTCTTTATTATCATCAATATCCAATTACATACAACATGTCAAGTTGTAATGCCTTCTCAATTACAACCAATACATTATAAAATATAATAGATCTCACAACGTCCAAATACACCTTAGCTAGCCATCCTAGCTCTTCTCATCACTAACTACTGTGTGCAAGGCTTTTGAGGATCCTGTTATCTATTTTGAAAGGCTCAAATCAATCAAACGTTAAGAGTTTAATCTAGCATAAAATCAAATCAAAACAAGGAAACTCTAAGATAAGCCACCTCAGATTGAGCTAAAAACAAGTGCACCCAAGCACTGTTTGATTTGCTCTTGCTTAAGGGGATGTGGGTGTGCTCTCTAAGCACTTGGAGCATACTCTAATACATTTTAGGATGATTTGAAGGTCATGAAAACCCCAAAATGGCACAAAAATAGGTATAAAACACCTGATTTGCCCCTAAGGCTTCAAGAGGCTCAAGATTATGCAACTAAGAATGATTAAGTAGATTTTTAAGCTTAAAGTAGATGTGATATGCTATGCAAAACAAGAAAAATAAACTATGTTAATCCATTATTACTAAGCTATGATGAGCTAAAATGCTTGAAAGTAAGTTAAATTAAGAAGATTATGCTAAGTCTAGAGCTAAATGGGCATGACAACAATGCTTGAAATGAAAGATGAATTATTTTGCTCTTGGAAGGAGGAGCATTTATAGGATTTGGGAAAGAGGAATGAGTGGCCAGGATCAAAATCCTTAAGAGAGGCCAAGATTCATTCAAAGGGAAGCACATGGATTGTACTAGTTCAGGGCCACCTCCTTGTGACAAGTGTCACAAGGGCATTGGGTTGAAAGATGGGAGGAATGTGCATAATTTGGGAAATGTACCTAAGGTCAAAGGGTGTAAGAAAGGGGTGAGGGGCTTCTTAAATGCATCATAAATGCATGTAAGAGGGATAAGGAGGCTTTAAATGCCTTCAATGCATGTAAGAGAAGCCTCTAGAAGTTTGTTGACTTTGGGTCAAGCTTAGGAGTTGGCTAACCTTGGTTAGGGAATGTGACAAGGTTTAAGGGGAGGATTAGGATTAGGATTAGGGGAATTTAGGATTAGGATGGGTGAAGAGGTTGGGTTGAGAAGTTTCTAGAAGAGTCTAGAGTTTTCTTAGGTTTTATGGAATAAATGTTTATTCATTCCAAAGGCTTTTGGTTTTGGGAATATTTATTAAAATATATTTAATAAATATGAAAATTAAATATTTAATCTTAATTAAATAGTTTGAGTTGGGATTAGTGTTAGAAAGGATAAGATTAGCCTTTTAATCAAAATTAAGGAGGGATTAGAAGATTTTGGAAGAGGTTAGTGGTCTTAAGGAAATTGGCCAACTTTTGGTCAAAAAAATAAATTAATTATTTATTTTTGGATTTTTGGTCAATTTATTAATTAAATAATTAATAAATAGGGAAATAATGTTTAAATATTTCTAATTAAGATAAAGGGATTTAATGACATAAAAATAAATTAATTAATTAATTAAATAATTAATTAATTAATAAATGATGATGTCATCAGGGGTTTTTCAGAAAATAAAAATAATTTATTTTCTAAAGGATTTTTAGGTGTCTACATTTTGCCCCTTTTTGATGTGGTGCCGCAAGTGGGATGGCGTCAAAGACAAGAAAATAAGATGCCCAAGGCTAGAACTTAGAGGAAGAAGGGGTTGTGCCCCCTCGAGAAAATAACGCGAGTAAATGTTTGTGGAATTTTCTCGAAAGGAGACAGAGAAAGAAGGACCTAGGAAGAAGGGGAGATAAAAAACCAGACTTCCAAGAGCAAAGATGGGTGAATGCAAGATGAGATGGAATGCAAGATGCAGGATTAAGCTATATGATGCAAGATGCAGGGGATTTGGGGAAGCTCCAAGTGAAAATGTGGAGAGCACAACCTAGTTTGATATAGCAATGCTAGAGACCTGCCAAGGATATTGAGATCACAAGGCCTTTTCACCAACGTTGCATAGGACTGACGCTAAAAAAAGACACGCAAGGTTGCCCCAGCATCACACATGAAACCCGAAGGAGGCATGGTGGAAAAAATGCTGAAGAAACCACAAACACACGACTGACTCATAGGCAGAAGAAAAAAGATTAAAAGACCTTGCCCAAGATTGTCCTCATTCGTAACACACCATAATATAAAGGATCATGGTGAATTTGAGTAGAGAACAATGAGAAGCTATAAAAGATGATCAAGATCCAAAGGACAAAATCCAAGACCAAAATGACAACTCCAAAAAGACATCCTTTGCCAAGGAGAGAGATTTGATTTGATTGAGTGGATTGATGGGAAGATTGGTCTGAACGTGTGGAAGGATGCATCAACACAGACCAGGGGGGATTGGTGGAAGATTAGGTCTGATAGGAGGAAGGATACATCCTCAAGGACCCACTGATTTGATGAGAGAATAAGTGTTGTTGTTCATTGGCAAATGATGAAGTCAAAGGATAATCGCTGTGATCAAGAATAGTCGACAATGAATGTTGCTGAAGTACAAGGCTGGGTACGACAAAGTGTTCTAATCAAATGCTGCTACAGGATGGAAAAGGACTATGTACAACAAAAAGGGACAATATGTACAATGAATGGGAAAAGATATACGACGGATATGTACAGAAGCTCAGGATTTGGGATAGGAAGATCTCGCTATACAAGATATACAGGAAGGATTGCGCTATACAAGGTAGTTCAAGATATGGGATAAGATAGGATACAAGATATGGTACAAGATATGTGCAGGTGGGTTCTGAATTTGGTTGAGGATTATGACAAAGAGGAATGCTAGGGGATGGTGGATGGGGATGGGGATGGGAAAAAAAGAACTGAGATGTTGGGATGAGGGGAATGGGAGTTTGATAGATAATGACTTGGTCCACTATGTATGGCGCCTGTTAGCTAGGTTTTCACCAACATACTTGTCCAAGGCACTTGAATTGCCAAGTTTTCACCATTGAATGATTATTTTCTTTTCTTTTTTTCTTTTTTTACTTTTTTTCATTTTTTTGTATTTTTCTGCTTTTTCCAATTTTTATGGATTTTTTGAATATGTAGGATTTGTTTCAGGCATAGAACGTCTTCAAATGTATGATGTTGATTGGATCATTCAAAGGGTCACCTTCTAGTGTAGATAGCTGATAAGCTCCGGAGCCGAAGCATGCTGTGACAACATATGGACCCAGCCAAGTAGGCTCAAACTTGCCTTTCTTTTCTTAATTTTCTTAGACCTTCTGATTTTCTTTGAGAACCATGTCACTGACCTGGAACTGTCTAGGATGGACCTTCTTGTTGTAACTCCTTTTGAGTCAATTCTGGTATGCAACCAGCTGATCATATGCTTGCTGTCTCTTTTCATCTAAAAGGTCTAGCTGTGTGAGATGGGCCACACGATAGTCTTCATCAGTGGTGTAGTTCTTCATGGAGACTCACAATGATGGGAGCTCAACCTTGATCGACAGAACGGCTTCAGCACCATATACAAGGTAATATGGGGTGGTACCTATGGGAGTGCGATAGGAAGTGCGGTAGGCCCAAAGGGTAGGATTGATTTGGAGGTGCCAATCATGACCAGAATCATTGACAACCTTCTTGAGGATTTTCAAGATAGTTTTGTTGGTTGCCTCAGCTTTGCCAGTTCCTTGAGGGAAATATGGACTCGAGAAATGGTGATGGATGTGGAGTCTGGCACATAGATCATCCACATGCTGGTTTTCAAAAGGTGTGCCATGGTCTGTGAAGATGGTAGATGGTATGCCAAAGTGACAAATGATGTGGTAAAGGATGAACTTGGATATTTGGATGCCAGTAGTTAGGGTGAGCGGAATCACTTCAACCCATTTCGTAAAGTACTCTGTGGCAGTTATTATGTACTTGTGTCCATCCGAGGAAAGGGGAGTGATTAAGCCGACAAGGTCAAAGCCCCAACATGAAAATGGCCAAGGTGGTGAAATGGGCTGTAAGTCTTGTGCTGGTGCATGAATCAGATTTGCATGTTGCTGACATGGTAAACATTTTCTGACAAACTCACAAGTATCGTGTTCCGTGGTTGGCCAATAATACCCAACTCGAAGCAACTGCTTATCTAGAACCATGCCACTCATGTGGGCACCACAAATTCCAGTGTGAACCTCTTGTAAAGCCAGGATGGCCTCATTTGAATCTAGACACCTAGAGAGGATATTGTGATACCCTCGACAATAAAGGGTGTTGGCTACAAGAGTATAGCGGGAAGCTCTGTGAATAAGGTTTTGGCATTGGTTGTTGGTGAGATGGGGAGATATGATACCTTTCTTTAGATATGCATGGATGTCATGGTACCATGGGGACTGAGGACCAACCAAGACACACACCATTTCCGCATCAGTGTTCTCATAAGCTGGTGTATGTAGCTGCTCGACTAGGAATTCATACTGTGATGCGTCGCGTGGGATTTCTAACAAGGATCTGATGGTTGCCATTGCGTCTGCTATGTTGTTCTAAATTCTTGGGATCTGTGTGAACTATAGATTTAGGAAATGTTCTTTCAATCTATCCACCAGCTCTTTGTAGGGTAGCAACTTGTCATCCTTTGTCTGATATTCATCTAGGACTTGTTTGATAATCAGCTGTGAATCTCTGAACACTTGAAGTTCTGTGATATTCCATTGAATGGTTGTTTTGAGACCTGAGATGAGTGCCTCATATTCTGCAATGTTGTTAGTACATGGGAATCCCAATTTGAATGATTTTGGAATGTAGTCACCTTGAGGTGTGACAAATAGGATTCCTGCCCCTGATCCATGTGATGTGTAGGAGCCATCAAAGTATAGTTTCCACATGGGTTGTTCTTCGATCATACATAAGTGTTCATCAGGGAATTCCATGATTAGTGGATAAGCATCTACCAGTGGTGCCTCTACTAGCTGATCGGCAATGACTTGCCCTTTGATTGCTTTCCGATCTATGTACTAGATGTCAAACTCACTAAGTAACATGACCCATTTTGCCATACGGCCTGTGAGAGTTGTCCTTGATAGGAGATACTTGAGGGGGTCTACCTTTGAAATGAGTCTGATTGTGTGACTAAGCATGTAGTGCCTAAGCTTTTGAGTGGCAAAGACCACTGCAAGGCATGCTTTTTCCATGGGTGAATAATTAAGCTCATAGCCGACAAGAGTTAGACTGATGTAGTAGATGGCTCTTTCTTTATTTTCATCATCATGCTGAGCTAGAAGTGCCCCCAGTGCTATAGTGGTTGCCGAGATGTAGAGTATGAGAGGGCATCCTGGAACTGGTGGCACTAGGATTGGAGAGTTGGCTAGATACTCCTTGAGCTTATCAAAGCTTCTCTGACATATGGGATCCCATTTGAAGCTTGTTTCTTTGCATAAGAGATGCGTGAAAGGTTGGTACTTGTCTGCTAACTGAGAAATGAACCGATGCACTGATTGAAGCTTTCCTTGTAGGCTTTTGAGCTGTCTGAGTGTTCTTGGTTGAGGCATTTCTATTATTGCTTTGACTTTCTTTGGGTTGATCTCTATGCCTCATCGTGATACTATGAAACCTAGGAGCTTTCCAGATGTAACACCAAAAACACATTTCTTTGGATTGAGTTTCAAGCCATAATGATGTAAGCGATTGAACACACTCTCAAGAACATTTAGGTGTTCACCTCGTGTTTTAGATTTTGTAAGGATGTCATCCACATAGTCTTCTAGGATCTTGTGGATCATGTCATGGAAGATTGTTGTCATCACTCTCTAATATGTGGCTCCTGCATTCTTTAACCTGAATGGCATCATGTTGTAGTAGAAGGTACCCCATGGAGTGGTGAATGCTATTTTATGTTGATCTACTTCTTCTATATGAATCTGATTGTAGCCTAAAAAGCCATCCATTAGTGACAACATTTCATGACCCGCTGTAAGATCTACAATCATGTCTATATTGGGTAGTGGGAAATCATCTTTAGGACATGCCTTGTTTAAGTCCTTGAAATCTGTGCATATTCTAATGTTTCCTGAAGGCTTTGTGATAGGTACCATGTTCGAGATCCATTCTGAGTAGTCTACAGCTCTGATAATCTTGGCTTGGAGGAGTTTTTCAAGCTCTGCCTTGACTAATAAGGTGACTTTTGGATGCATTTTCCTTAGCTTCTGTTTTACTGGCCTGACATTAGGATCTACTTCTAGATGATGGACTACAAGATGAGGATCAAGCCTAGGCATGTGTGCATATGACCATGAAAAATTTATAATTGATTCTCTAAGGAGTGTGATCAAAGACATTTCCTCACCCTCTGTTAGATTGGCCGCAATGTAGGTGATCCTTGGACATTCCTCTGTACCCAAGTTGATTGGCTTGGTTTCTTCTATGATGATAGATGACTGCTCTGGTTGGTAATCTCACATAGGAGGAAGAGGCAAGTCTTCATCTTCTAGCGCTTGAATTGCCAAGTTTTCACTAGAAGATACGCTCTTTATTTTTACTAATTTGGAATCAGAATGTGCCCCAGAAGGGTTTTCACATAAGGACTCATGTTGTACTTTTTCAAATTTTCTTTTGTAGCTAAAGCTTGCCTCCTCCCCGAAGTATCCTTCTGGGTCGAGCTTATAGATGTGAGTCGACTCTGAATCCTGAACTAATTGTGGGCTTGATGCCCCCATGAATGCTAGGAGTGCTTCCATGTTTTGGAACTCATCGATGTGTGCGATGCTTGGTTGGTCCCAGTCTATGAGTTGAGGGTGGATGAGGGGAAGTTCTATGAGATTGATGGCAAGTTGTCGGAGGACAGAAGTCCCCAGGAGGGTATCATCATCAAAGATATTATCATAGGATCTTATTTCTTTCTATTTAGGGATGTCTTTGATTTCTATGAGGTCGTCCTAGCTATTCAAGAGGGGGACGCTACTCATGTTGGTGCCCCCAGTTGCGATATTGGGCCCTTGTATAGGCAGGCGAGGGGTATTAAAGCCAAGACCCTAATGTTGTGGGTTCTTTGATGCTATGATAGGGTCTTTGCCTCCACCTTCTTGTGGTCCTAGACCACCGCCTTAATAGTTCCATTGCTCAGTAGTGTATTTGTGCAATTGTGGGTATTTATCTTTGAAGTAGCCAAGGAGTTGAGTGTCAGGTGGTGGGGGATCTTTGTACAACCACCTATTGATGTCAAAATCCATCTCTTGACTATTGATGTTACCATGGGATTCAAAAGTCATAGGTCCCATTCTCTTGATTGCATGAATATCTTTTGCAGGCTTGCTTTGGTGACTCGGGTGCCCTTGAGTATGTGGATCAAGTGGGAGGGCCCCTACAGCAAATGCATCATGTAGGCTATATTCACCACAGCCCTAGTTATTGATCTTGATGGAAGAGAGGGTAGAGGTGAGGATGGTCTCTGGATCACAATGGGATTAGGATGAGCTGGCAACAGAAGTGCCAATGTCAGTTCCAGGATAATGAGTGGAATGGGGGAATGATGTTTCCATCGCACGGTAGTATGTGAAGGGTTGGGGATCATCATGTACGGTAACCTTAGTGCCTTGATGTGGAAATTTGATGCACTAATGGTAAGTGGATGGTACAGCCTTGATGGAATGAATCCATGGTCAGCCGAGGAGGATGTTGAATGGTAGGTCAAGATCAACAACATGGAAAATGGTATCTTGTATTGCTGGTCCTAGCTGAATAGGCAAAGTAATAGTACCTTCAAAGGTACGCTCCAAGTTATCATAGGCTTTGATGGTGATTACTTCATGTGCTATATCAGCCTATGTGAACCTAATCTCCTGAATGAATTTCAAAGTACACAAGTTTAGGGCTGAGCCATTATCTATTAAGACCCGTCTGATGGAAAAGTCTCTGATCATGACGGCGATGTGGAGGGGGAGAGTGTGGTCAGGTGCAATGTCTAGTATGTCAGATGGTTTGAAGGACAAAGCACAAGCTGTGGATAGATGTCCCACAAGGGTCTCAAACTGGGTGGTGTTAATGTCTGTGGGGACATGTCCTTCTTTGAGAGCCCAGTCAAGGATTTCCTGATGGAGGGGTGAAGTGCGGAGAAGGCCCAAGATGGATATTTGGACTGGTGTGTTCCCAAGATGTTCTATGAGGTTGTACTATGCATTGTGTACATTATGTGCTAGCCTTGGACGGGCACCAACAATAGTTATCTGGCCTCTACAGGTGGTAACAACACATTGACTATCTACTCCTCTGACATGGATAACATTGATTGTGGGCTCAACTTGGGTTATACATCCAAAAAATTTATCGTATTTGATGTAGGTAGTAGTATAGTCTTGGCGGCTGGTTTTATCTTCTTGTTTGCCTTTGCCGTGATTCTGGGGATGATTAGTATTAGCTTGGTTCTTCCCAGCAGTGTGTTGTGGGAACACATTCTAATATATTTGTAGGTTGGCATTTGGTGAGGCATGAGTAGGTGTATCAACTTGGATCTCCTTTTGGTCGATGAGATCTTGGATATAGTTTTTGAGCCACATACACTTTAGGGTAGTGTGTCCTTTGACATGATGATAATCATAGTATTCATGATCTTTGTACCAATCAGGCTTGGGAGTGGTATCATCAACTGGCTGGATTGGTGGAAATGTGATTAGGTTGGCCTTGGCCATGCGGTGGAAGATAACATCCAGGGGCTCTCCCACTGGTGTGAAGTTTCTTTTTGGGTTGTACTAAGTTCTAGGCTTGTTTTGTTTGGGAGCAACATTAACGGTATTGACTTGATCATTCGAATTACCTTGATATGCTTGATGGTCTTGCTACTGATAATTCTGTTGGTTATTCTGAGGATGATATTGTTGTATGGGTTGTTGAGGGGCTTGAGGAGGTTGTTGATAGATGGGTGCTTGTTGTTGGTATGTAGGAGTTGATGTAGGACTAGCCACGACAAATTGAACATGCTTGGTATCAGTGGCTCCATCAGTAACAACATTCTTGTTACGATTCCAATATCAGGATTTATCATTGTTGGGTTTATTCTGAGAATCATTTTTGAAGTGTCGGATTTTGCCTTCATCTAGGAGGGCCTTTTCAATGCCTATCCCCTTGCTCTTTATATCTTGATAGGTTTGGAGACAATTCATCCTCATGAAGTGAGATAGCTTAGGATGCAGATTATCGATAAAGATTTGGTCAAATGTTTTTCAGGTGGCTGGTATGATAAGCTGGTGGTAAGGTTTTGCCATCATTGCAAATATTCTGCTAGGCTTTCTCCTTCTTTCTATTTTGAGTTGCAGATATCTAACAAGGTCAACTTATTCTCAACATTGTGGACATAATGGGCAATGAACTTCTTAGAAATTTTAGCAAAGGTTGTGATAGTCCGACATGGTATTTTATAGAACCACTCAATAGCAGTTCCCCGCAAGCTTTTGGGGAATAGGCGTAAGAGATAGTTATCAGTGTAAGCCACTTATTGGCACGTCATATAGAATTCTTTGATATGATTGACTGGATCTCCTTTCCCCCAATATTTATCAAATTTAGGCATCTCAAAGTGCTTGGGGAAAGGAATAGCGGTAATGGATCAATCAAATGGATAAGGACACACCTCTTCAAATTTGTGGGTTTTGTTCTCGGTACCGGTTTGAAGCTTGTTAAGAGCGTTCTTCATGGCTTCCCACTCAGCATTGATTGGTGTTTGAGTGGGTGCTTCTATTTGAGGTGGGTATTGTGGAGTGGGATATGGAGATAACCCAGTAGGATAGGTGGATTGGAGTGATGTTTGCTGGGGAGGATATTGTTGATGTGGCATAGGGGGATATTGTGGTGGTAGATATGGGTCTGCTTGCTGGTGTTGTGGGATGATAGGAATTTGTTGCTATTAGGGAATGATGGGAGTTTTTTGTTGTGACTGGAAATGGGGTTGTTGTGGGGGAGGTTGGTGGAATGATGTCACTTGCTGGTAAGATGGTCCTTGTTGAACTTGGCTCTGCGGTTGGCCGATATAGGTCGGGTGCATTCCCACATTGCTTAAGGGTGGAACTGATGTAGGGAAGCTAGAAGCAAAGGGTGGCTGAGCAAGATAACTTGTGAAATGGGATGAACTTTGCTGTTGAGGTGGAGGAACTTGCTAAAAAGCACTAGGTGTTGGGAATGGATAGCTTGGGAAAGATGAAGCTGGTGGAGGTTGCGATGATTGTTGTTTTGTTGCTTGTGAGAAGGTGGCTTGTTAGTTTGTAAACATGGATGTAGGAGAATGGGTTGGTATGCCCCAAACTTTCATTTCTTCTTGTGTGAGGCCCCAATGAGAACCAGTGGGTGCAGGGAATTATGTTGTAGCGGAGGCTGGAAAGGTAGATGTGATGGGAGCTTGAGACATGAATGGTGGATTGAAAAAGCCCATGGAAGGCATTCCCGTGGTGAAGGCATTTTGCTGGGCTTGTGTCTGGGTAGATGCTTGCTGGGGGGGAAAGGAAGGGAACATTTGCGCTCCCCATGAAAAGGATGATGCTGATGTGGAAGTTTGCTGAGTAGGAAAGGGGAGTGATTGCGCTACCCCTGGAATAGATGATGCTGATGTTTGCGGGGTGAAGGAGGGAAATGATTGCGTTGACCCTGGAAAAGATGGTATGGATGCTAAAGCTTGTGGAGTGAAAGGGAAAGATGATTACATCGCTCCTGGCATGAAAGATGTGGATGTGGAAACTTGCAAAGCGAGAGGGAAGGATGATTGCATCCCTCCTGAAAAGAATGGTGTTGCTTGGTTTATGGAAGGTGGCGGAACTGCTAGGGTAAAGGTTTGTGTGAGAGGTGGGAGTTCATTTTGTGACAAGCATTGGATTTGATTGAGAGCCTGGGTGGCCATGGTGGATGATGAAGTACCTATGATAGGGAATGGAGTAGATGGTGTTACAGCTTGTGTTACAGGACTGGCGAAGCTTCCTTGCAAAAGAAGGGGAATGGTGGAGGTTTCTTGGGATGTTTACAAGGTTGGATCAAGAAATGGTTGGATGAGCGGAGAGTATACTTGTGCTAGGATTTGGATAGTGCTTATGGGAATACAAGGATGGAGATATGGTGGAATGGGAGTATGCCTTTGTGCAAAGTTAGTGAACATGCTTTGTTGGTTTTGGGCCATGAGTGTATTGACTGTTGGTGGATTCTCTAGGTAATTCATAAATGTTTCTATTGCCAAAGGAGCTGAGAGGATATTGGGATCATCCCATGTATTTCTAGTTTGTATTTCGGGATCATAGGCTACCATTGCACTGGTAAAAATGTTGGGATTAGATGAGCTGGTGATTGGATAGGGATTCATGTTTCTTTGCTTCGTAGATCTGGATCTTGTCTTGACAGGCATGGAGATGCAGATGCTAGATGGATGCAAGATGTTCCTTAAAAAGACTCTAAAGAGTGATGGATGCAAGCTAAGAAACTTCTAAGGATGATGAAACTTTTTAGAATGCAATGCAAGGATTGGTGGGATATTTGGATATGAATTAAGGATGGTGAAAGATTTAATGGAAGATGGTGACAGATTGGTAAGATGCTTGGTGATGATGGGGGCTTTGTGGGATGCTTTGATTTGGGTCAAGATTGGGTGGAGGATTGGTGGGATGCTGGTGGAAGATTACTAAGTGTCAACAATGAGCTGTTGTTTTTCCTGATGGAGGATCAATGGTAGGATTTTGGCCAACCTAGGATAGACTAATGATCTTCGGTTAACTGGATTCTTATCAATGCAAGCCAATCTCTTGCTCGAGATGATGAGGCTGTGCAAGGACAAGTTGGATTTCCTTTAGACAATGCTCTGTCAAAAAATGGGATGATTTTCTGATTTAGGATAGGGAATGGGAACAACTCAAAGGTTCTAGACACTAAGTGCTTGGTGTGGATTTGGATCCCTGGCTTTGGTGCAAAAGATGGTGGGTTCTGATTTGGATGACAGATGTTGGATTTGGATGAAGGATATGGGATTCTGATGGTGGATTGTTGATGAAAAGATGGTGAAGGATGATGGAACAATGCTCTTTCTAAAAGGATGATGCAGATACGACTAGGATGGATGATCTATGATGCTGCTGGGAGGATGATGGTGTATGCAACTAAGAAGGACTCTAGGATGCAACTTAAGATTTGGTGATGATGCAAGGATGAAACTAGGGTGAAGCTAGGATGAAGGACTGTCGAGATAGGATTTGAGATCTGAAGGTAGAATAGGACATGTGATGGATCTAGCTAATCTTCTCTTTCAAGGTTGATGTAGCGATGGTTTACTTGGAATCGGTAGGAAAACTATTTGACTCTTGCATTATAGCCATTATTATCAATTTTTTCTTGATATTTTTCTTCTGCTTGGGTTGCTCAAATAGAGGATTGATGGCTCTTGAGGTTTCTTTCTGCGACCTTCTTCTCTTGATAATCTTTGGATTTGGGCAACTTGGCTTTCAGATGTTTGATCAAATTGGGCATATCTTTGGGAAAATTCTGATAAGTTTGGTTTGAGACAAAAAGGCTACTTGGATATCTGATTTCTGCAAGATTTTCTAAATATCAAGTTTGTAGGTTGATTCAATGTTTTCCAATGGCAAAGGATAGATAAACAAGACTTTTCAAAAAGTAATCTCTGCAAGGGACAAAGCAACCTTGTGGGATACAAACAGGATAACTGACTCTAATAAAGCTTTGAAAGTGTATGTTCCAACAATGTTTTCACGGATTATTTGACTATCATGCACTTCAAGCAGATCTACCTAAGGAAGGTGAGTATCAAAATCGCTTGCCCACAGCTTGGTATCCCCCAAAAGGGAATACAAATGGTGAGTAATCTTGAGGCGACCCGGTAAACCCCTTGGAATCGGTCCTTGCACAAGGATTTTGATACTTTCAAATGTAGATAGGGTAGCCTCTATTTTATCAGGTCTCTAATAGTTCTGTGGTGTCTCCATACCTGGTTATACTGACCACCCGTGACTCACTTAAGAGCCTAGCCAATAATGCTGGGGGAGAGGAATATTTACCATCCCCAGTCACTATGTTTGGCATGAACGCCCGGCGATTAGGAGATATAAGTGAGTACTTTTTGACTTCACTTTATTTGTATACCGGCCGGGGGGGATGAGTACTTTTTGACTTCACTTTTTGAGTACTTTTTGACTTCACTTTATTTGCTACCATTGCACTGGTAAAAATGTTGGGATTAGATGAGCTGGTGATTGGATAGGGATTCATGTTTCTTTGCTTCCTAGATCTGGATCTTGTCTTGATAGGCATGGAGATGCAGATGCTAGATGGATGCAAGATGTTCCTTAAAAAGACTCTAAAGAGTGATGGATGCAAGCTAAGAAACTTCTAAGGATGATGAAACTTTTTAGAATGCAATGCAAGGATTGGTGGGATATTTGGATATGAATTAAGGATGGTGAAAGATTTAATGGAAGATGGTGACAGATTGGTAAGATGCTTGGTGATGATGGGGGCTTTGTGGGATGCTCTAATTTGGGTCAAGATTGGGTGGAGGATTGGTGGGATGCTGGTGGAAGATTACTAAGTGTCAACAATGAGCTGTTGTTTTTCTTGATGGAGGATCAATGGTAGGATTTTGGCCAACCTAGGATAGACTAATGATCTTCGGTTAACTGGATTCTTATCAATGCAAGCCAATCTCTTGCTCGAGATGATGAGGCTGTGCAAGGACAAGTTGGATTTCCTTTAGACAATGCTCTGTCAAAAAATGGGATGATTTTTTGATTTAGGATAGGGAATGGGAACAACTCAAAGGTTCTAGACACTAAGTGCTTGGTGTGGATTTGGATCCCTGGCTTTGGTGCAAAAGATGGTGGGTTCTGATTTGGATGACAGATGTTGGATTTGGATGAAGGATATGGGATTCTGATGGTGGATTGCTGATAAAAAGATGGTGAAGGATGATGGAACAATTCTCTTTCTAAAAGGATGATGCAGATGCGACTAGGATGGATGATCTATGATGCTGCTGGGAGGATGATGGTGTATGCAACTAAGAAGGACTCTAGGATGCAACTTAAGATTTGGTGATGATGCAAGGATGAAACTAGGGTGAAGCTAGGATGAAGGACTGTCGAGATAGGATTTGAGATTAGAAGGTAGAATAGGACATGTGATGGATCTAGCTAATCTTCTCTTTCAAGGTTGATGTAGCGATGGTTTACTTGGAATCGGTAGGAAAACTATTTGACTCTTGCATTATAGCCAATATTATCAATTTTTTCTTGATATTTTTCTTCTACTTGGGTTGCTCAAATAGAGGATTGATGGCTCTTGATGTTTCTTTCTGCGACCTTCTTCTCTTGATAATCTTTGGATTTGGGCAACTTGGCTTTCGGATGTTTGATCAAATTGGGCATATCTTTGGGAAAATTTTGATAAGTTTGGTTTGAGACAAAAAGGCTACTTGGATATCTGATTTCTGCAAGATTTTCTAAATATCAAGTTTGTAGGTTGATTCAATGTTTTCCAATGGCAAAGGATAGATAAACAAGACTTTTCAAAAAGCAATCTCCGCAAGGGACAAAGAAACCTTGTGGGATACAAACAGGATAACTGACTCTAATAAAGCTTTGAAAGTGTATGTTCCAACAATGTTTTCATGGATTATTTGACTATCATGCACTTCAAGCAGATCTACCTAAGGAAGGTGAGTATCAAAATTGCTTGCCCACAGCTTGGTATTCCCCGGAAGGGAATACAAATGGTGAGTAATCTTGAGGTGACCTGGTAAACCCCTTGGAATCGGTCCTTGCACAAGGATTTTGATACTTTCAGATGTAGATAGGGTAGCCTCTATTTTATCAGGTCTCTAATAGTTCTGTGGTGTCTCCATACCCGGTTATACTGACTGCCCGTGACTCACTTAAGAGCCTAGCCAATAATGCTGGGGGAGAGGAATATTTACCATCCCTAGTCACTATGTTTGGCATGAACGCCTGGTGATTAGGAGATATAAGTGAGTACTTTTTGACTTCACTTTATTTGTATACCGGCCGGGGGGGATACTAGTTTGAGGTCGTTCTCTGAGGAGGAAGCGCTTCTCCCTGGACAGGCCTCGCTAAAAGTAGAACAAGTGAACTTGTCCAAGTTCAAATTTTCTACGTTGCTTACTTTAATAAGGACTTTGCAAGAAGTGAAAAGCTCCTAAATGCACATTAGGTAATTTTGTTCATTTTCCCAAATTTGATTAAGTGATGTTTGAACTTTGAAATTTTGAAGACATAAGTTTTTAGATTTTGATTTGTTCTTTCTCCAAAATGTAAACGATTTGAGCAATTTGTAAGTTCTTTACTTTGGGCATTCAAGATTGAGATTTGTGAGTTGATTTAAGAACTTTGAAAAGAGCTTTGTTTTATCCTTAGATCATTCAAGATTTTGTTTGAATTGAAATTCAAAGAAGAAGGAATAGGGATGCTTATTTTTTTCCAATTTAGATCATTCAAGATTGTGTTTGATTTTCAAAATGATAATGACACTTTAGGACCTAAGTTCTTTCCTTTAGTTTCATTCAAGATTTGTTTTGACCTTTGATTGCAATAAGAAAAAAAATGAACTTAGTCCCAAGCAATTTAAGACAGAAACAACAAAAAGTGACACTGTCCAGCTCAAATGCGACACTGGAAAATGCAGAGGCAACACCAAAGACTCTCAGGTGACATTTTAAATGTTACAGATGATAGATAAATATGCAAAGGTGATGGAGAGGTTTCCCAGTCAACAAAGAAATGGTGCCAGGTGGTAGAGAAAGATTTACAAGCGACACAGGAAAACTCCAAGCAATGGTGGAATGTTTACAGGCGATAACGGAATGGTTAAAAGTGAGACTTTAGTACCAGAAAGCATGAAATTTTATCTCGTAGGTGTGATTACTTATGCTGCAGGCGTGATTTAATTACTTGTGGGTGACAGAAGAAGAGTTTTGAGGCAGAATAGAAGTTATCGATGGCGAAAATCTATCAGAAACTAGGCGTGGATACAGAGCTTGTAGGCATTATTTCACTGCTTGAAGGCATGATTTAATTGCTTGAAGGTGACATTTAATTGCTGTAGGTGACATTTCTTTTCTTGAAGGTGACATTTCTTTTGTTTCCTGCAAATACAAGAATATAAAGTATGATCTAATCAAAATGATTGTGGTTTTCAGTCCCACCGGGCATGCCAGAATGTGTGCAAGGCTTTTGAGGATCCTGTTATCTATTTTGAAAGGCTCAAATCAATCAAACATTAAGATTTTAATCTAGCATAAAATCAAATCAAAACAAGGAAACTCTAAGCTAAGCCACCTCAGATTGAGCTAAAAATACGTGCACCCAAGCACTGTTTGATTTGCTCTTGCTTAAGGGGACGTGGCTGCACTCTCTAAGCACTTCGAGCATACTCTAATGCATTTTAGGATGATTTGAAGCTCATGAAAACCCCAAAATAGCACAAAAATAGGTATAGAACACCTGATTTTCCCCTAAGGCTTCAAGAGGCTCAAGATTATGCAACTAAGAATGATTTAGTAGATTTTTAAGCTTAAAGTAGATGTGATATGCTATGCAAAACAAGGAAAATAAACTATGTTAATCCATTATTACTAAGCTATGATGAGCTAAAATGCTTGAAAGTAAGTTAAATTAAGAAGATTATGCTAAGTCTAGAGATAAATGGGCATGATAACAATGCTTGAAATGAAAGATGAATTATTTTACTCTTGGAAGGAGGAGCATTTATAGGATTTGGGAAGGAGGAATGAGTGGCCAGGATCAAAATCCTTAAGAGAGGCCAAGATTCATTCAAAGGGAAGCACATGGATTGTGCTAGTTCAAGGCCACCTCCTTGTGACAAGTGTCACAAGGGCATTGGGTTGAAAGATGGGAGGAATGTGCACAATTTGGGAAATGTGCCTAAGGTCAAAGGGTGTAAGAAAGGGGTGAGGGGCTTCTTAAATGCATCATAAATGCATGTAAGAGGGATAAGGAGGCTTTAAATGCCTTCAATGCATGTAAGAGAAGCCTCTAGAAGTTTGACGACTTTGGGTCAAGCTTAGGAGTTGGCTAACCTTGGTTAGGGAATGTGACAAGGTTTAAGGGGAGGATTAGGATTAGGATTAGGAGAATTTAGGATTAGGATGGGTGAAGAGGTTGGGTTGAGAAGTTTCTAGAAGAGTCTAGAGTTTTCTTAAGTTTTATGGAATAAATTTTTATTCATTCCAAAGGCTTTTGGTTTTGGGAATATTTATTAAAATATATTTAATAAATATGAAAATTAAATATTTAATTTTAATTAAATATTTTGAGTTGGGATTAGTGTTAGAAAAGATGGGATTAGCCTTTTAATTGAAATTAAGGAGGGATTAGAAGATTTTGGAAGAGGTTAGTGGTCTTAAGGAAATTGGCCAACTTTTGGTCAAAACAATAAATTAATCATTTATTTTGGGATTTTTGGTCAATTTATTAATTAAATAATTAATAAATAGGGAAATAATGTTTAAATAAGATTTAAACATTTTTGGGAGGGATTTCTTAATTAAATATTTTTAATTAAGATAAAGGGATTTAATGACATAAAAATAAATTAATTAATTAATTAATAAATGATGATGTCATCAGGGGTTTTTCAGAAAATAAAAATAATTTATTTTCTAAAAGATTTTTAGGTGTCTACAACTACCTCCTTATATTATATGCATGCCCTCCTTTTATACAACATAGTCAAAAGTCAGCTTTACAAATAAAAAATCATTAAAAAAAATTGGCTCCAAGAAACTCTTGAAAAAATGTGTTATCCTTTAGTTGGATTGCAACACTCATTAAATTATCCTAGAATAAAGAACTAACCTAGATTTAGGTCCTCATGCATCCCAATGGTTGATCCACATCATGAGGAATGTGACCCAAATTAAATGCACATGTCAACCAAGAAAAACAATTCAAATAAACCCATCAGGGAACTAGACCATCGAGCTTGTCAGAACATCAACCAGACAACACAGAAAAAGTTACCAATGCCACTTAGTTATAGGGCACCAAAACTGAGACTGAGCTCATCGGTGAACAAGAACATTTCATCAAGAACCCCAAAGAAATTACTGAGCAAAAATGTATCCACTGAGCTCATTTGCTAAGTAACTCCACATCTAGTCACTAAGTCCATCATTGAAGCAACACATATTCCAACTGAGAGCTACCACCAAATGACCAAGAATCTTAGGTATCCAACTAAGATTGCCACTTCAAGCTAAAACCAAACTCTAACATATTTTTGATTGATACAAGATTTCCTACCACCCTAGGATGCTCCTACATTAGCAAGTAAATACAAAGTAAAGTGCTCCACAATGGTCACATTTGGATTTATTGATTACACCTATTACCCCTCTAATAGAAATTATAGTATTTTTCTTGGTGCTATTTTGGGAGATTAAGGAGTAATAAGAGGATGGAGGTAGTGGACATAGGAGTTTTTCTATCATCTCAAGCTACATTCTCTCTTAAGAGTGATTAATTTCATAATAAATAAACAATTGGTGTCTCTAAAAATTTGGGGCTTGGATGATTAATCCCCGAAGAAATGAGGGGACTTGATATATTTTTTTTCTTTAAGAGAAGAGGGGGCTTCACATCATGAGTGTTCCTTCAAGGAGAGAGGGGGAAAATATTTGAATATGATTTTTTGAGCACTTGAGATGGCATCAAACACACTCAAAGGATATGTGGACTTTCAAAGGAAAGACATCTCATGTGTAGGCATGTCGGTGATGATTTGTGCAGTAGAGGAGAGGTTGTTTCCACAACACTTGAGGAGGCATTAGAAACACTTGGAGGACATGTGAAATTTTAGAGGAAAGATGTCTCATGTGCAACACTAGAGAAGGCATTAGACAGACTTTAAGGAGATGTGAATTTTTTGGATTAATGTATCTGATTATGTATGGGAGGTGGGAGGACTCAAGTTGTATGAATGGTTTTAGGTTCTAGAATGATGAGATCCATTGTTGTAAGTAGTTTCATGGCTCTTGGATAACTAAGGTAGTTAGGAGATCTATTATTGTGGTCAGGTTTCTATTTCTTGAGTGAGCGAGGATGATTGGTGAAGGTTCTTCATTAAGTTCTCCAAAAGAGTTGGGTTCAAAACCATGTTGAGATTATTACCACAATTGATATCGATACCCAAACTAATGATGAAGAAGGACCAAGCAATGAAAGGTATGTAGAAGTATTGGATCAATTGTTATGTTTTCATTGATGGAAAGCCTATTGACTTAAACTAATTTATGCAAGTTGTCATATCAATCTGAAACATATGGTGTTTAGTAAAGAATTGGTTGGTAAAAATAGAAGATGAAATAAAGAAGTGATTTTATTAAATAATAATTTGTAGCTAATTTTGTATGCTAAGTACCTTAGATTTATGTTATGATTAAACTAAAATTTTATTGTTTAAATAACAAACCCCTCTTGTTAAATATCTTACAAATAATGAATGTTTTTAAACTTTTGACAAGCTATCTAAAATCCAATGAATTTGAATTAAAAGATGAATTATTTGATATGGGGTCATATAATTTGTCATTAATTTATGATATACCTAAAAGATGCAAGTATAGAGAATTAGAAGGATAATGGAGATTCTAATTAGATCATATTAAACCCTTATTATATTTGATGTTGTACAAATGTTTAGAACCATGCTAATAGATAAATCTTAAAATTCTCATATCAACTTGTGCTAGAAAGTGGCAATGACAAGTAGGGTGTCCAATGTACAAGTAGTAAATGATTCTCACACTAAAAGGTGATGCAAAGGGTCAAACATTAATAAGAAAATTACCAACGCTTATTGATGGATATTTTAGATCTTATTTTAATAAATTTAGTTTTTGTTTATATATAAAAAGTAGCATAATAGAGTTGTTAGCCATAAACTAACAACACAAAAGATCCTTGACTAGTATTAATATAAAAAATACTTTAAAATATTAGTCTTAACTATAACAAGGAGAAACACATAATTAGATCTATCATAAAATAAATGACAAATATTGAATAGCATGGATCTAGCCAAAGCATTTTTTGCAATCTTCAACAAGGAACTTGAATAACTTTTCTTATGCTTATTATGTTTGTCATCATCCTTTGCGATCTCCTTATCCTACAAAAAATAAAGAGTAGTGGCCAAGTTGTACATCTCACTATAGATGAATTAAGCTATGTTCACCAAATTATTTCCCATGTTGAGCACCTCAACCCTAAGATCCACTAGTTCAATAATACTATTACCATATTTGGCACAAAAATTCTATTACTATTTGGCACAAAAATTCTATTACTATGAAGGTCGATTAGGGGATATTAGTCTTTGTAGAGTACTCTAAGTTATTGTGCTTGGTCTATTTCCTTATAGTGTTATTAAAACTCTTCCTTCCTACCCAACTTGATAGTCTCTCTGAGTGCCTCAACTTACATCATTATAAGTATGAAAATTAAATTTAACCTTTTTTAAGGAAGTTAAGGATGGAGAGGGATGAGCAATTTTTTGAAATTTTATCCATTTCCAAGGCACGTAAAATAAATCTTTTAAATGACATTAGAAGGAAAAAGAGAAGGTTGATTAGTGAGTTGTGGAAAAAGTTATTTGGTATGGGAAAATGGTAGAAAGACAATAAACATTGAAACTCACTTTTACAGTAAAAAATTCAAGAGCATTAAGAATACCTTTCCACAATCCTATGAAAATTCTTGTATATCAAACCCTCTATGAAGTTTGATGGGATTTTCCTCCCGCCTTCAAGAAAAATGTTAACTTATCATGATCAATAATTTTACTATGATTTTTCTACTTGAATAGATAGTTATTTATAAATTTTCTTCAATAAATTAAAGTAAAAGGTCATTATAATTTAATTCAACTAAAATTTATACATAATTTTATTTTTTTCAATGTAAATAAAAATTTGAATTGAGGGAGAGAATGAGGAGGTGCTAGGGTATTGAGATGCAAGGGAGATGATATTAATGGAGATTTTGATGAGGAAGATACAGATGGTGATGGTTAAAGTGTGCAGATCTTTTTATTAATCATTGTATGTGAGGTTCTATAGGATTCAATTTTCCTTGGAATTTGGTTGAGAGAGTCTTTTGTTTCTACTTTTTTGAGTTGAAAACTCTCTATTTGGTCTTCTTCCATTTTATTTGTATAGACCTTTGGGGTTTCTTATTCTGGTCCCTTAAAGGATTTGTGCCAATTTCTTTTATATTAGGATCCTTTGATGGATCTTCTTTCCTATGCAGATGATTTGTGGGAGTTTTGGGAGTATTTTCATCTTTAGCAGGTTCTTTAATGTGGACAATGATGAGCTTTCAACATGATCTTGTTCATCCTTTGGTATGTCATGATTGGCCTCTTGATATTTTTTTTACTCTTAAGTGTGACAAGGTTTGGCTCTATGGATTTGGATTTGGTTGGTGTTTGAGCATATTATTTGCAGCCTATTTGAATGACTTTATTTATGGTTTCACTTTTTGGTAGTTAGGCTCTAGATTCTATCTACCATTGGTTGTTGCTGTTATACACTAAGTTTTCACCCTTGTTCCAAGCTCTCTTGGTCTTGATAACTTATTATAACATGGGAGTCATCTCTAGGTGTGGGACCTGTGCTAATTAAGATTAGACCTCTAGGTTCTAGACTGGTTCCTCTTGGATAATCACCTTAATTTGCTTCTTGACAGGAAAGTAAACTCTTGAAGGGAAAAGGGGTAGGAGGAATGCATGAAAGGGAAATGAGGAATGCATGAAAGGGAAATAACTGAAAAGAAAACTATACTACTAGGTGATACACCAAAAATACTATATGGATTTTAATATAGAGGATGAAATCAGTAAACAAGCTTAGGTCTAGAAGATCACAACTCACTAAATAGGTTTACGTCAATATTTCATAGAAGGGTCTGCAATAGAAAGATGCTATTCAAGGAAAGAGAGAATTTCACAAAAACTAACATTCCTAAAAATTTAGACACAATCTATAACCTACAAACAAACATTCATATCTGCAACTAGGTATAGGAATGAGACAGATTGTCAGGGGCTTGAAGTATACCCACAAGATCATTCAAATCAGATCATCCATAGGAATACACGTGAATTGCAGAAAGAAAGAGGGATCAGGAACCCTAAGATATTATTGAAATCATACATATACTTAATCCATGAAGAGAAAATTTAGACAAGAAGAAATGGGGACAGAAAGAATGTCACAAAATACCTTTGTAATCTCTAAACATCAATGAAAGGTTACAAACTGCAGAAATCCAGAGGGAAGAAAGAATGCCATGGATGAATCCTCAGAAAGAAAATCTCTCCTTTACAATTGTAAACCCTGAGCTCTAAAATCTCAAAAAAATAATAAATGCATCTCCCTTTTGCACATAGGCAAGAGAGAAACCGAAGTAGGGTTACATAGATTTTCATAGAATAATGGAAACCCTAACTCTGTCATCTTTGATCATAAATGCATCTTTGAAATATCATGGCCAATCAGATATCTATATTTTCATGTCCATCCTTGTACTATATCTACCTACAGACAAGTCACGTTGATTTATCTACCAGTGGCACAAAATCAATGCCATGGTACCTCAGGAAGCAAGAATCGACCCATGACGACTACCCAAATCTTCACATCATTTTTCCCAACTGTAATCATCCTGATGACATCAATTTTGAGCTACCCCTTTGTCATTTGCAGCTTGCTGGATCAAACATTGGCAAAACCCTTGTAGAAATATTCAAATTAAAAAAAAACAATGGCTAGCAGGTTCATCTTTAAAACATGACCACCGATATACCCTTTCCTGACAGATCAAATGGCCTAGATCACCTTTCATGATAGTCACAAGCCCCTTGAAAATTCTTCAGCCACATAATCACCCTCATGTCAAATCATGCACTACCATGTCTACAAGTAAGAAGGCCCCTTCCTGCATTCCTTACTCTAACACTGCATTCACCTCAGGTTCTCTTTTTTCTTTCAGTAATTGAATCGCCTAACCTTTTCAATAACTCCGGCTTTGTCTTAGCGATTACATGACAAGCATTGATCTTAATGTAAACTAATGGTAGTCACTAAGTCACTTGATGTCTTCAACATATTCCTTCTCATTAAGTGATCATGTGACTAAAGAGAACTACGTAGTTGCTAGATAAATTAGAATATTCCCTCCTTATTGAGTGATCACCTAACTAAGCCTATAAACCTAGACCCATCTTGCCACTTGTCATGATATTACTAGGCCTTGACAAATTAGAAGTAGACACCTCAGCAATCACTAACATCAAAAGGTAGAAAGAATCTTACTTTGCATCGGATGGTGGGCGCATGATCCCATGGGCTTAGAAGATTCCATGAGATCATGTCACCACCATAGATCTTCGTCAACTACCACCTCACTCAAAATACTCAGACCCACTACAAAATCTGTGTCAACATCTAGTAGACCAATGGAACACAAGCACATCACAAAAAATGACCCACCGCCAGAAGCCTTGGTGATAAAGTAAAATCGACAATTGTCACATGATCTCATGGGCTCAGAAGATTCCATGAGATCATAAGACAACTGTAGATCCTTTGGGCCCATTGACATGTCACATTTTCATTTTCTTCAACTACTTTATCAGCTCTGAGACCACCAAACAAAACTTTAACTGCTCGCCAGATCACAGGATGCTAAGGACTTAACCACTGGGAATAGGAGATCTCCTGACTAGTTAGAAAATAAAGTGCATGTGAAGAAATGAAGAACTTAAGTGGCCGAAAAAGGTAACGGTGAAATAGAATAGGCCAAAGGGTTTAGGGTATTTTGCCTCCAATGGTTATATTTTTAAATAAAAAGGGCTTCAAACCAGATTGTTTAGTGTTTGCAGAGACTAGAAGACAAGACACAAGGCCATGGGAAATTTCTCAGAGGTTCTCATAGGGTTTAAAAATGTAGACCTCTAGATGGAGCTTGGTCTATAGCTGAAATTATATGGGATAGGAAATTTTGGGCAACATTTTGGTGATTTCTACTGGATGTCAGCCTACTAGACATGGAAACCAATGGCCTTGACATATTCATTGGGCATGGAGTCATCTTTTGAACACAAAAATTTCTTGATAGAGAGACAAACCTGGAACTGGGAGGAACAAAAAATGTGCACCAACACTTCTTGAAAAATAGGAAAAACTAACCTAGAAAGCAGGGATAGAAAAATAAGGAAACATAATTATAGAGATTTAAAAGGAGGGATTAACCTTAAAAGAGGGCTTCAAGTGGAATCCATTAACTGATATACAGAAGGCATCTCCTTTATGAGTTGATAGCTAAAAAATCATTAGGCCCCTTGCATTCTATAATAACAATCAGTCTACCCTAGAAAGAATCAAACTTTGTATGTCTGCCAGGCTTTGATCTAAACTCACCATTTGAGAACTACATCTCCAATCTTGAAATTTCTAGCCTTGTCTCTTCTATCAAAAAATTTCTTTGTTTGTATCTGATGGAACTCCATATCCTTCATGGACTTGTCTCTAAGTTCTTCTAACTCTATGAGCTGAGCATGCCTAATTTGGAAAGGATCTCCTTCTTCAAATAGGACATATTGAGTGGCCAATTCCAAAGTTGTTAATTTAGTTTAAATGGACAACTTATCTTCTCTTCCATATACTAACACATAAGGATAATTTCCAATGATTTTCTTTGGCATAATCCTGTCTAACCATAAGGCAGATTTCAATTTAGTATGTCAATCCCTTTGGTTATCCTGCATAGTCTTCTTGATTATCCTAATCAAGTTCTTATTAGTTGATTATGCCAAACCATTGCCTTGAGGGTATTAATTTGAACTTGTATTTAGATAAATGTCATTTTTGATTGCCCATACTAAGACTTTAAGGCCTATGAATGACAATGCATTATCTAATATTATGGAGTCTGGAGTGCCAAATCTATGAATTATATCATCATAAAAACTTAAGACAACACTCTCATTTGATTCTTTCAAGGAAACTGCCTCTTTCCATCAAGTGAAATAATCTGTTACAGTAATTATCCACTTGTGGCCTACACTAGATGGAGGATTAATCATGCCAATAAAGTCTATGCCCCATTTCATAAAAGGAGGTTCTATTTTGATTGGCTGAAGGGGAAGAGTAGCTAGCCTTTCTTTTCCTACAAACATGGCACATTTGATGCATTTTCTCACATAATCATAACTCTCCTTGAAAATAGATGGCCAATAGTATCCGACCCTCATGATCTTGAAAGCTATAGTCCTAGGAGAAAAGTGACCTCTAGAAGGTCCATCATGAAACTCAAATAAGATATCTACTACCTTTTCTAAATCAATGCATCTTAAATGGACACCATTTTGATCCTTTCTAAAAAGAACTTCATCTATTAGCACATAGGGAATAGATTATAATCTATAATATCTCCTCTTTGCTGAATCTAGGTCTATAGGACATTGTCCTATCTTCAAAAAATGAATGTTAGGCAACCAACCTGTTGTCTTAGCATGCTCTTCTATAGAATGTACAACCAAAGATGCATCTGTCTGCTCTAATTTCTTTGAACCTTCATCTTTTTCCAAATGCTCACAAAGACCTTTTCCTCTAACCAACTTGGTGGTTTGGATATCAATGTCATATTCCATTACTTTGGTAATCCAACCAGCTCTTTTCTCATTTAGGGCCTTAGAAAGAAAAAATTCTTTGACACTTGGATGAGTTATTTTCAAGTGTATCTTGCTATGGGTCAATAGATATTTGAACTTTTTAAGACTTTTTACCACAACAAGTACATGTTTTTCCACAAAAGAGTATCTTTGTTCATACTCTTCTAAACCTTTTCTAAAGAAAACAATTGGTTGCTCCAACCCTTCTGAATTCTCTTGAGTCAACATAGCAGATATAGCTTCTGAACCTCCATAAGCATAAAGAATAAAATCCTTACTAAAATTTGGGTTTAAGAGAGAAAGAGCTTTTGTTAAGGCCTCTTTGATAGCCTAGAAATTGGCTTTCTCTTCCTTATTCCAGTTAAAAGATAAACCTTTCTTTAGCATGGTTGTCAAGGGCTTCAATAAATTTGCAAGATTAGGCAAGAAACGCCTAACAAAATTAATCCTTCCTATGAAATATTGAAGGATTTTCTTATGATGTGGCAAGGGTAGCTCTAGGATAGCTACAATTCTTTTAGTTTCTATTGTGATTCCTTCTTTGGACACTATATATCCCAAAAATTTCCCCTACTTGCATAGAATGAGTCTAAAGACTAGAGAGAAACTCCTATTACTTCTACCAACATGAAAGGGAAAGGTATTTGAATGATTTGGATGTTGGATTGAAAGGACCCCTAAGATACCCCAAGTCTCTCATAGACTAGTGCCTTATCCAATGGGCAGCAGAGTCAAACACCTCACTGCAACAAAAAGCTATGAAACAAGAAAACAATACATTCAAATATGTTGATGCCTTACATCAATCATACACCATTAAGTAGACCATACATTATCAAACCACTTGTGTACCCAAATGTGTTATCACTCATTTAAAGGATTTTAACCCTCCCCTTAGAAGAGACCTATAAACAAATGATACATTAACTAGCATCCACTGGATGACAAACATGGAATACCCTTGATATCCTAGCTCATACATACCTGAAAACCAATCCTAGACCTAGTTGCTTCTGCGAAAAAAAATCTATTGCAGACACATAGGAAATGAAAATAGAAAGGTTGAAATACCCTTGATGCTTCAATCAATAAGTCTAGAACTCAAATGGAGACAATCTGATAATAGTATAAATATATTGGAAACTCATACATAAGACAAGCTATTGCGATTTGTATTATATTCTCCAAACCAGAAATGAAAGAGGGAACACTCTACATGCAGAGAAAAGGAGAAATATCTAAAGGAAAAGGACCTTTCACTTGGAACCAATTCTCCTCAAAAATTTGCATAAAAAGGAACCCTTACAAAGTCAAAATTTCAACTACTTATAACCCCTAGTTATCTTGGAAACCCAAAATAGGTTGCAACAAGCTACGGATGACTAGGGTTAAGGTTTTCACCCACCACACCAAATGAATTAATCAGAAATTCATTACAAAGGATGGAAACCCAGATGATCCACTAATACATTTGGGGTGACATTGCGACGGCCATTTGCGACGGCAGGCAAATGTCATGTGGTTTTGCTCTTTTTTTTTCAAATATAGCCCGACACCGTCACAATTTGCGATGACAATACATTTGTAACTGTCGCAATTGCGACGTTGTCGGGATATAAGCTTAAAATTTAAAAGGAACGTTGTCATGTGTGTTTTGAACAGCGCCGTAACCCTCCGCGAAATCACATCACGATATAACGGCAAACAAAATAAGAACGTTGTCATTTGTGTTTTCAACAGCGCCGTAACCCTCCGCGAAATCACATCGGGATATAAGGGCAAAAAAAACAAGAACGTTGTCATTTGTGTTTTCAACAGCGCCGAGAGAGATTCCCTCCGCGAAATCACAGCTACAATTTCTGAGTACGTTGGGTTTATTTTTCTTTTGTCATTATTATGTAATCTGGTATTTAGCTGTTAGAGAGCTAAAATACCCAGAAATGAGGACATATCTATGTTGAATTTATTGTTAGCGGCTTTGGTTATTTAGAAGTTTAATTTTATTTGTTCATCTTTCAAGCACAAACATTTTGTGGACCGTAACGTCTTCATTGTTTCGGGTATGCAGTGAAACAGCCCTAACTTGCAATTGCGATGTTGTTGGGATATAAGGGCAAAAAAAAAAAGGAACGTTGTCATTTGTGTTTTCAACAGCACCGTAACCCTCCGCGAAATCACATCGGGATATAAGGGCAAAAAAAACAAGAACGTTGTCATTTGTGTTTTCAACAGCGCCGAGAGAGATTCCCTCCGCGAAATCACAGCTACAATTTCTGAGTACGTTGGGTTTATTTTTCTTTTGTCATTATTATGTAATCTGGTATTCAGCTGTTAGAGAGCTAAAATACCCAGAAATGAGGACATATCTGTGTTGAATTTATTGTTAGCGGCTTTGGTTATTTAGAAGTTTAATTTTATTTGTTCATCTTTCAAGCACAAATGTTTTGTGGACTGTAATGTCTTCATTGTTTCGGGTATGCAATGAAACAGCCCTAACTTGCAACTACCTTCACGGTACTTGTGTACATTATCATGTTGTCTTTACAGTGACTGTCCTCATTCAAGTGGGAATTACACAAGGGACAGTCACTGTGAGATGTCCTCATTTGTGACAAGGACAGTCACACTTAGGACATCTCATAGTGATATTCCCTTGTGTAATTTCCACTTGAATGTATTGCTATTGAACCACATTAATGCTTTTCTTCTTCAACAAATGAGGACAGTCACTGTAAAGACAACATGATAATGTACACAATTACCAAAAAATGATCTTGTTAATTGATGTAACACTTTGTCTTGCTCACTCCCTATCCTTCACTAGGGTCTCTTTAGGCCAATGTTTTGACTTGATAGGGTACTTAACTATCCCTACACTCTTTAGGTATCTCTACCCAAGATCCCACTCCTTCAACTAGTGCACACCAACAAGAAATACAACGAACTCTGCTCAATACCAATCTAGCTACTAGGACACTCCTAGTCTTGTCTTCACAAATTGAAACACATTCAACTAGAACTTTACTCCATGGAGAGGCTGGCCACTAGGACCTCTATTGGTTTCAATATTACTCCTTCACCTATACTTTTCATCAGTACTTCAATCCGGTTCATCAAACCATGCATGCCAATTGCACCCAAAAATAGGCTGCTAGCAATTAGGCCTTTGTCAAGCCTTTTTGTTTATATTAAGCCACCTAAAGGGCTTAGGATTCAGATGCCCTTTATTGAGAACTCCAAGATATCTAAGGTCTTCTCCTCCTAGATTTTTTGTACACCAACTGCTACAGCCATGCCTGAAAACAAGTATTTTGACACAACTTGGACAGTCTGACTAAGAGTTTGTTTTCTTAGCAGCCAAAGAAACTCACCCAATCTTCTAATTTGACTTGGGGCTTCTTTAGATGTGTGTCTACCTCTCCATGAGATTTTAGTTGAAGCAACCAATGCATTCAACTTGTTGTAATCTTCTTGTAATGATTTGTCATCCCTAACTGTGCTCAACTGACTCACCTAGGACATCATTGCAAACATAGAAAATGAGCTTCCCAGGGCCCCTCCTTCCAAACATATAGTACATGGAGTCTCCTCACCCATTCCAAGAGCCCGTACAAAATTGACAATGGAATGATGAGCTAAGACTCCATTTGTTCAACCTGCCTGGTTCAAACCAATGATAGGGTACTTAACAAAAGAATTAACAAACTAGTTGGAATGCTTCAAAACTCAAAAAAAACACAACACAGAATAAAAAAACAACTTGTACTAACTTTTCCAATAGACACTGCGAGCTATCTAATCCATTAATCAACTGAAAACAAAGAAACAAAAAAACTCAAGAATTCACTAAAACCGTGTTACTCTACAAATCTTCTTAATTCCAAATGTTTTTCCCCCCAACCTTTTGCACAGATCGATGGAGGCCTCTTATAGTTGATCTGATGCCTAATTCAATGGTTTCATATAGTTACATAACCATCTTACTCGAAAATGCTCCCTTGCACAAATGTTGTCAATGTTGTGAATGACAACATTGACAACTTGTTACAACCTTTGGGATTTTGGTTCAAAACTTATTGTTCAAACACCATAAGACCCTAACCATGACTTAGTTAGGCTATTTAGACCTCACATAGGCCACTTCTACACTTCTTTTCCCAATTTGACCCCTAAATGCTTCATTCCCACTTTTGCCACAATATTGGTAACTTGGGTACAAATTGGCACTTGCCTTCACAAAGGTCACACATGAGGACATCTCACAGTGATCGATTGTCCCTTGTGTAATTTCCACTTGAATGTATTGCTATTGAACCACATTAATGCTTTTCTTCTTCAACAAATGAGGACAGTCACTCTAAAGACAACATGATAATGTACACTCACTGTAAGGACAGTCACAAATGAGGACATCTCACAGTGACTGTCCCTTGTGTAATTGCCGCTTGAATGTATTGCTATTGAACCACATTAATGCTTTTCTTCTTCAACAAATGAGGACAGTCACTCTAAAGACAACATGATAATGTACACTCACTGTAAGGATAGTCACAAATGAGGACATCTCACAGTGACTGTCCCTTGTGTAATTGCTGCTTGAATTACACAAGGGACAGTCATTGTGAGATGTCCTCATTTGTGACAAGGACAGTCACACATGAGGACATCTCACAGTGATTGTCCCTTGTGTAATTTCCACTTGAATGTATTGCTATTGAACCACATTAATGCTTTTCTTCTTCAACAAATGAGGACAGTCACTCTAAAGACAACATGATAATGTACACTCACTGTAAGGACAGTCACAAATGAGGACATCTCACAGTGACTGTCCCTTGTGTAATTTCCGCTTGAATTACATAAGGGACAGTCATTGTGAGATGTCCTCATTTGTGACAAGGATAGTCACACATGAGGACATCTCACAGTGATTGTCCCTTGTGTAATTGTCACTTGAATGTATTGCTATTGAACCACATTAATGCTTTTCTTCTTCAACAAATGAGGACAGTCACTCTAAAGACAACATGATAATGTACACTCACTGTAAGGACAGTCACAAATGAGGACATGTCACAGTGACTGTCCCTTGTGTAATTGCCGCTTGAATTACACAAGGGACAGTCATTGTGAGATGTCCTCATTTGTGACAAGGACAGTCACACATGAGGACATCTCACCGTGATTGTCTGTAATGTCCCCTTTTTGGCTAACTTGGAAAACAGGAACAATTACTCCACTTCTCAGACTTACTCTATCAGATACTTACAATTAAACTAAGTAATGGAGGTTACTTAAGATATCAACCGCTATTTCAGATTCAATCACAATATGTGTGCAAGATGATATTGATACCAATATGTTTAATAGCACTGTCGGATATAATGATATGAAATATGCTATGAATATGATGTTTCCTATCACTTATAGTGATAGTATAATGATGGTATGTCTGATATAAACAATATCGATATACAATCAATAAGTATTGCTTACAGCAATGTATTTGCTGTGTCTGATATGATGATGTAATTATGCAAATGTGTAATATCGCTATGAGTGATATGTTGCTATTTCAGATTCTGAATTATATGCTTGCAACTTCAAATATTGATGTTGTTTCTGACTATCCTTTCTATCTGTGCAATCATGGTGTTGTCTCTGATCTGCAATGATAAACTTGAAACCAAACTGCCAAAGGCAGATGCTCTATTGAGTATATCCAAATATGGATAAGTAAATAAAGTTCTAATGATGCCTTGAGTGACTGACGAGAATGCATTCTTATATTGTCTTTAACAAATGAAGAGATGCTATGAATGAGACGTGTCTTGTTTCTTCCTCCATGTCCCTTTGTTAAGCACACCTTTCCATAATCCGACAGTTCACATAATATTATTTCATTATTTTCTGATCATAGATAACTCCCAGATTGACTCAATATCAAATCTTTTTATGAAGGTAATCTTCCCTAATTGGTAGTGCAACCAGTAGTTAACATCCATTGTGTTTGTATTAGTTTGGTCTAACTATCATTAGTATTTAGTCAATCGATATTAACTCTTGCCTTATCCCATATTGTTATGATGATATCCAATCTTTCTACTCTGATATAAGTCGATATCATTTTCTGATAATTGTCCATTTATTGGTTGATTGCTGGTAATGGAGTTTGATCTTCAAATTGACTTCCATTCCTGTTAATACTTAAGGATACATTGTACTTATTATCCATGACTGATGCCTCATTCATCAATAGCTTGTGATATAATCACTGATGCTTTTGTGTTTCTACAAGATGTGGTTTATCTCAGACAATCGATAATCTTTCAATCCTTTAGTCGATATCCTCCTATGTGGTGTCTATTGATATAGATAGTAGAATTCAATCTAGTTTATGTTATTGTCATGATAACATAGGAAGTGATGGTGCATATTTGCTAGCGGGTCTTCATGTTTGATATTGCTTTATCGGATATGTCATTGTCTAAACTTGTGCAATTAATGATTATTTATAATATATGAATGGTTATCCTTCTTGCTTATCAATACATCTTCTGAAACCCATAGCGACCTATCCCTTATTCATATCATGTTGATCTTGACTTCATAGTATTTGGTTCATTAATCATCCTCTCATGGTATCGATGTGTAATGACTAGTGATTGTTGTATCACTTCTTCGTTCCTCATCGTGATAGATAATGCAGATGTTTAATGTAGATGTATATCGATTACAGATATTCGATATTGCTTTAAACGTTATTATTATTATTATTATATTTATTAATGTTATTGTTATTATTAAATATTATAATTAATGATGTTAGTAATATTAATAATATTATAATAAATATTATTATAGTGATAACATATTGTTTTATATTGAGAGGTTTATTAATATTATTTATATATTAAAATTATTATATCAATAATTGATTTAATATTATTACTTAATATATTATTATAATATAATATATATAATTTATTAATAATTATTTATTATTAATTTATATTATAATTATAATCATAATTATATTATTTATTAATATTTTAATATTATTTAATTAACATATTACTTATTATGCTAACTATATATTATTATTATCTTTTGATAATAATTATATATTATTGTTATATACCGTTAATAATAGATTATTATATATCATCTAATCATTTTATTATTATACTAAGTTCAATATGTCACGGCTCATGACATTGTCCCTTGTGTAATTGCCACTTGAATGTATTGCTATTGAACCACATTAATGCTTTTCTTCTTCAACAAATGAGGACAGTCACTCTAAAGACAACATGATAATGTACACTCATTGTAAGGACAGTCACAAATGAGGACATCTCACAGTGACTGTCCCTTGTGTAATTGCCACTTGAATTACACAAGGGACAGTCATTGTGAGATGTCCTCATTTGTGACAAGGACAGTCACACATGAGGACATCTCACAGTGATTGTCCCTTGTGTAATTGCCACTTGAATGTATTGCTATTCAACCACATTAATGCTTTTCTTCTTCAACAAATGAGGACAGTCACTCTAAAGACACCATGATAATGTACACTCACTGTAAGGACAGTCACAAATGAGGACATCTCATAGTGACTGTCCCTTGTGTAATTGCCACTTGAATGTATTGCTATTCAGCCACATTAATGCTTTTCTTCTTCAACAAATGAGGATAGTCACTCTAAGGACAACATGATAATGTACACTCACTGTAAGTGTACATTATCATGTTGTATTACAAATGGACCTTATGTTGGTCGGGATATAAGTGCAAAAAAAAAAAGGAACGTTGTCATTTGTGTTTTCAACAGCGCCGAGAGAGATTCCCTCCGCGAAATGAAGCGGGTTATCATTTGTGTTTTGAACAAAGCGGGTTGTCATTTGTGTTTTGAACAGCACCGAGAGAGATTCCCTCCGTGAAATCAAGCGGGTTGTCATTTGTGTTTTCAACAGGGCCGAGAGAGATTCCCTCCGCAAAATCACAGCTACAATTTCTGAGTACGTTGGGTTTATTTTTCTTTTGTCATTATTATTTAATCTGGTATTCAGCTGTTAGAGAGCTAAAATACCCAGAAATGAGGACATATCTGTGTTGAATTTATTGTTAGCGGCTTTGGTTATTTAGAATGCTTCCCCACAATACTTAATTACACAAGGGACAGTCACTGTGAGATGTCCTCATTTGTGACAAGGACAGTCACACATGAGGACATCTCACAGTGACTGTCCCTTGTGTAATTGCCACTTGAATGTATTGCTATTCAGCCACATTTATGGGCCCGTTTGGACCACGACACACAGTAGCATCTACAGAGAAGAATATCCCAGGTGTAACAAGTTGTAAGAATATACCAACAGTTCTAAGAAGTTCCCTAGCACGTAGTAGCATCTACAGAGAAGAATATACAACATGAGGGCAGCCACTGTAAAGACAACATGATAATGTACACTCATTGTATGTGTACATTATCATGTTGTCTTTACAGTGACTGACCTCATTCAAGTGGCAATTACACAAGGGACAGTCACTGTGAGATGTCCTCATTTGTGACAAGGACAGTCACACATGAGGATATCTCACAGTGACTGTCCCTTGTGTAAGCCACTTGAATGTATTGCTATTCAACCACATTTATGGGCCCGTTTGGACCACGGCACACAGTAGCATCTACAGAGAAGAATATCCCAGGTGTAACAAGTTGTAAGAATATACCAACAGTTCTAAGAAGTTCCCTAGCACATAGTAGCATCTTCTAATTGTCTATACCACTTCACAAGGTATTGTTTGCACACATTGTTTTTGGTTCTTTTGATGACCCTTGTTTTGAAATTGCTATTAGGCCTTGTAGCTTATATGTTTTGACTACTGGAGAGCTTCTAAAGCTAAGCAAGAAGACCATTGCACGAGTTATAGCCGCGCGCTCAGGTTTGAAAATTGTATATTTTTTAATCTAATGTATATTTTAATCCTTTTGCCATGTCATGTAATATGTCTTGCCTTGTAGCTTATATGTTTTGAAATTGCTGTTAGGCCTTGTAGCTTATATGTTTTGATTGCTAGAGAGCTTCTAGAGCTAAGCAAGAAGGCCTTGTAGCTTATATGTTTTGTGTACTTTTGACAATTTTGCTTAGTCACTGAAAGTTGTAGACCGAAGTTTTCATAGCCCAATTTTTGCTTCCTGCGAAGAACGATCATGTCAGATAATATAAGTGAAGAACAAAATAGGGAGACAATCACTAGATTGTGGTCTAACTTGAAAAGAAAAGGTGATGGAAAATGTTATTGTCCCTGCAAAATTTGTAAGGGCTTAAACCGTAGAAGATTGCTAATCAAAACAGTTAAGAGACATTGTAGGGAGAATGGTCACATTGAAGGGGGGCATGACTATCATCCACTGGTAAGTTGTTCATTATATCATTTTAACAATTTATATACATATGAAATCACTTGATGATGAGTTGAAGATCATGGTTTATTTATGTTAATCAATTTTATATAGGTTGATCTCCCCAGGGAAGTACATGATATGGAGGAACATGGGGGTGCGAATATCCAAGGTGAAGATAATGATCCCATGGAAGATGACGATCATGCGCCAGAAAACACAATTGAAGATGATGGTATAAATACATTGATCCATGACACATTTAGTCCAAGCGGATCTGATCATGATGATGATGATAGCCTTGATGTACCTCTACTTGAGAAGGCATACGAGCCCCTATACAAAGACTCCCAAACAACTCTTCTCTCTGCTGTATTGTTGTTGTTGAACTTGAAGGTTATGAATGGTTTATCCAACATAACAATGTCACGTATGTTAAGGTATGTCATATATGTCTTTATAGTTAACAAAGGGTGAATAATGTACCACTAATATTGTTTATATTAACAACTTATATTTTTTGCTGTAGATTGATAGGTGAGTTTTTGTTACCACCATCAAATATTCTACCTCGCTCATATCGAGAATTATCTGCTATTATGAAAGATATTGGAATGGAGTATCAAGCAATACATGCTTGTCCCAATGATCATATTATATATTATAAAGAACATGAATTTGCAACACAATGCCCTGTATGTCATACGAGTAGATATCGAACAGATCGAATAACAAAAAAGGTGCCTCACAAGGTTCTTCGTTACATCCCCATTATTCCACGGATGCGACAATTATTCAGGTGTACTAGCTTGGCACAATTTATGGATTACCATGCACGCAATAGAAGTCAAGATGACATTATTCGAATCCCTGCGGATGGTTCGGCATTTATGCACATAGAGGAAAAGTGGCAACACTTCAAAGAAGAACCTCGTAATCTCAGGCTTTCATTGGCAGCGGATGGTGTCAATCCATTTGGAGAGATGAGATCTGTTTGCTCGGTGTGGCCTATTTTTGTTATCAACAATAACATTCCTCCGTGGATGTCAATAAAGAGGGAGCACATTATGTTGGCAATGATTGTTCCAGGTATTTTATCATTTGATAGTTATTAATTTACATGTACTTACAAATCTTACAGTAAAATGGTCACAATAATTATGTAATGTTACTGTTCATTCAAGTAGGTAAATATCAAGTTAAAGATATGAATGTATATATTGAGCCTCTTATTGACGAGTTGGTGGAGTTATGGAACGGTGTCACTATGTATGACGTGTCTAGACCAATAGGACAAAGACAATTTCAATTCCATGCAATACTTGTATGGACAATACATGATGCCCCAGGGCTAACACATTTTTGTGGTATGTTATAGTGAATTCAAGTTGCGCATGATAATTCTAATTATAAAAATCAACATATTTAATAATCCAATTATATCATTATCTTGTAGGTCTTCAAACAAAGGGAAAATTTGCATGTCCAGTTTGTGGTCCAAAGATGAAATCTCGTCATTCAAAAAGTTTAGGAAAGCATGTGTTTGATGAGTACAGACACTTCCTCCACAGGAATCATAAGTATCAAAGTATGGAAAAACATCTTTTCAATGGGAAAGAAGAGACTACATCAAAGCCACGAAGAATGACACCTCGCCTATGGAAGTTGGAATATAATAGAATTAATCGTCGAGGTAATGTCGTTCCACTTAATGGTTTATGTTTGTAATTTATATATTTCTATTGTGATTTTTGTTTACTAATTATGTAATTGATGATCGTGAAGGTCGTCAAGGCACTACTGACAACCTTCCAAAGGGACTAAAAAGCTATCCTAGACAATTTAGTAGGTTGCCCTACTACGAGGACCTACAAATTGTGCATTTGTTTGATCTTATGCATGTTGGAAAGAATATAACAGAGACATTGTGGAAAATACTGGATGGAAGGCGTGACAAAGAAAAAATTGTCAAAATTTGTAATGACATTCATGAATCCAATCATGCACTGAAGAATTTCATTCACTCAAATAGCAATAGAGATCAGATTAATATAAGTGCCCTTCCTTGGTTATTAATGGAGCAGCAAAGTGATGCCATAAAAGAAGTCATACGAAAAATTCGATTTCCCACAGGATTTGCTGGGAACATAAGCAATCTCATATCAAAGAAAAGTGAATTTGGGCCAGGGCTCAAAACGCATGATTGGCATACTTTCATCAAGGTAAGTTATGTTCTTCTGTATTTACAATATATTCATAAACTACGTGTACTATTCATTATGTTATGTTAGAAAATAATGAAATGATTGGTTTATAATTACTGCAGTACGTGCTACCTCTATCTCTCCCAGAGCACTTCAACAATAACATCAAACAAGTGATATATGATCTTGGAAAATACATGAGGTAAGCAGTAATATCTATTCAATTTGTTGTATATATTTATTATATTCGCAATTTGTTTTTCTTGCTATGTAATCTATTGTATATTATTTTGTAAAGTCTCGTATTTATATATTTTTTGTGACTTGAATCTCTTAATGTAGGTGGTTGTCATCTAAAGAAATCCATAAAGAAGATATAAACTATTGGAAGAGAAGAATTCCTCATTTATTGTGTGAAATGCAAAAGTGTCTACCTCCAACTTTTTTCAATGCACAAGAACACTACCTCATACACCAAGTTGAGGAGATTGAATTGTGTGGACCTACACACACTAGGTCAATGTGGATGGTTGAGAGGCACTTGAAATCTTTGAAGGCTTTGGTTCGACAAAGAGCACATCCTGAGGGTTCTATGGTAGAGGGATACATGGTATACCAGACTATGGTGTACATTACTGAATATCTTCCTAAGTTTGCTTCAAATATCCATGTAGATCGCATTTGGGATCTCGACCCTTTTCAAAAATTCAAAGGGGAGTACTTGATGGGGAAAGGTAGATTGAGGAAAGTGACAGGTAATAAATTATAAGATGTTATTGTAATAAATTATTTCTTAATCTTCAAAATAAATCGGTTGTAAGTCGTCTATTTTTTTTTTGTACAGTTGCTCGAGAGTGGGATGCACTACATTTGTATATTGCAAACAATCTTGATTGGATGACGGTATGGATTGAACGATGTCAACATTCTGGTCACACATTAACATGGGAAGGTGTATCTTCATTGGTTAAAGAAGCTCATCGTAATGGAGATTCTAATGTTACGCAAAGGGAAATAGATTTAGCATATGGTTTAAGAGATTTCCAGGTACGTACAAAATTATTAATCACCCGTATGTTTATCAACTCACGATATAATAATTTTGACATGTTTCGCATATTATTGCAGGTTAAACACCACAAGGGTATGTTCTGTAATGGTCAAAAATTTCGCGTCAAAGTGTTGGATGACACGAAGAAAACTTGTGATTCTGGAATAACTGCAGTCTTTCAAGTGACTAATATTTCATCTAGAAATGACTTAGATCCTCAAGAGTCTAAAAATCAATACTATGGCATTTTGGATGATATACTTGAGTGCGACTTTAGTTCCTTCAAATTAGTACTCTTCATTGTCAAATGGTACAGGCTACGACTTAATCCAAATGATCCTAATAGAACTGTTATTGAACATGATAATGGATTTACAATGGTTAATACAAGGTCGTTTGAGCCAGTTGGGGATGAGCCCTATGTTCTTCCAAGCTAATGTGAACAGGTATTTTACTCAGAGGTTTCACATAAACCGGGTTGGTCATTTGTTGTTAGACATGAACCGAGAGGAAGGCCGATAAAGTATAATGTGATGGAAGAAGAAGATACCGAAGAAGTAGAAGATGATGTAGATGATGATCACGATCGACAATTATTGGATGATGTTCCTGAGACAAATTTTCATGAAGAAGAAGAAGAAGATGATGCTGCTACTGATGATGATGATGAAGATGATGTTGATGTTGATGATGATGATGTTGATGATGACGACAACGACGAGGACGACGAGGACGATGATGATGACGATGATGACGACGATGATGATGATGATGATGATGATGATGATGATGATGATGATGAGGATGATGATGATGAAATTTAAAGGTATGCCATCAATCCTTAATGTATTTAATATTCATTTCTTGATAGAAATATATTTGTCTTAAATGGTTACATAGTTTATTCATTATCTATTTAAAAGTTATAAGTGTTATAATGTGTACGTTTTAATGTTTTTAATTTTTATGTGATGCTTATGATGGATGTGATTATGATTATGATGTGATTATGCTCACGATAATTGAATTACATTTGCAGGAAATTGAACCCCTTTCAAGAGCATCCCGCACAGTCTCATGGATCGACAGGTATAAGTCAATACACCTTATAGAAAGTCTATTTAATACACTTATCAATAGTAAGATTGATGTCTTCTAAGATCTCTCCCATTTGCAGGTACCAGCAAATAGGTATTTGTCAGAAGTGTCTTCCTCGAGTGAGGGAAATATAGGAATAGAAGAGGAAAGTGAGACATGCAGTTTATCTAGAATAGGGAGATTAACTAGAGGTCAAAGGACTAGAAGGAAATTCAATAAACACATGAAATTTTTCCTTGCTCAAGGGGGGTCATGTTCTTATGATGATGAGACGAAAGGCGACATCGAGGTGCCCTTGAGGTACCAACATCTACAGAAACATTGGGTACCCAAGGAACTTCCTCCAATAAACATTGATTTTTGTGTTAATGAGAGGATATATCGCATAGCACCATCATCATTACATGGTTTGGGCCTATTTTCTATGGATGGCATAAAGGTGTCTTACAACAAAGTTTCTGAATTGATGGAGTATGTTGGACCATGTTACGATTACAAAAGTTGGATGCATATTGTTCAATATAAAAAAAGTATGCGTAGGTATGCACTCTCGACAAATTATATACAACAGCAAGACAATAATCAAAGTAAAAGTGTGGCTATATACATTGATGGAAGGCCAAAAGCAACAGGGAATATTGCGGGTTTTATAAATAGTACACGACCTGGGTCAACTATAAAGCAACCCAATTGCATATTTGAGGCGCGCGAGGGAAATCGTGTATTCATCTGTGCGATAAAATCAATACGTGCAGGGGAAGAGCTGCTTATTGATTACAATTTGAACCGCATAGATACAAACGAGGCTACTATCATGGGGGTGGTACATACTATTAAACCAACTTCTAATCAATGACTCCAACATACCATTTAGTTATTAAATTTTTGGCTAACATTTTTATACTTGATCTTTGACACAGGGGCACAATATGGAGCAACCACCCGAAGGTGATGGTGACGATATTCCTAGCTCATCTACACATGAGCAGGTAAAATTCATTGTAATTGTGCAAACTAGATAGAAGCAAAATGTTATTTTTTTTAATGTTATTTTCTTCATTGTTTTGGAGTAATTTTGATAATACTAATACTATTGTTGTCACAGAGGGCCGGTGGTCGGAGAGAGGGAAAGCAACCTGCAGTCCCTCAGGAGTCCCCCCTTGTGGACCCTTTTTTTATTGATTTAGCAGAGACCGATGACCCGATCGGTTCCATTAAAAAGCTGCTAAAGAAAATTGGGAAAGAACTTCTATGTTTGGTATCCATACATCCTCAGACTCAGGAAATAAAAGACAGGGCAGCTGAGTTGTTGCGCACTTCTGAAAACTTTAAAGTAAGTATTAATGAAATTTTTAATTATTACAAGAGTTCAATAATGGTTTTTATGTTATGCTCTTTTATGACATTAATTAAAATATGGATGCATTGTCTTTACAGAGTTATTTGCGTAATTTTGAACCCCATTCCCATGATGAGGCCGGTATTGCAAGTGGTTCGGGTAGATCACATGTTCCATTCCCCACTTGTGTTTTCCACTGAATATATATAGGAATGATCATAATCATTGACAATACATGCTCGAACAATCTTTTTTTTTAATGCTCTAACAATCTTGTCCATGCTAGTCCACGCGTTCTATATTTATGCATGCTCTAACAATTTTATTCTTCAGCTCCTTTCCATGATGATTAGACAACGCCGCCTCCATCCAGGACAGCCACAAATGTCTTGCCGACTGCCATGTCAACAACACACAGCCTAAATGCACCAACTGTTGCACCATCTACTGGTACACAAATCCCTCTTTTTCTCTCTTTTGTTATGTGTTTAAGTGTTATGTGTTTACGATGTAGATCCCTTGATTGTGTTTGTGCCATGGGTGCTCTGCACCAATTTATTTCCCTTGAAGTATTATTTCTTGGAGGCATTTGATAATGGTTTTCATTTTTTGCAATAGGAGATGCAACAAGTCCCGATGCAACATCATTTCCTGGATGTTCCCGTGTTCCTAGTACGGGAACGGTGAAGGATTGCGTATTGATCATCAGCGACGATGAAGGCGTTCCCTTAAAAGTATCCAAACTTCCAGGTACTTTAAAGTTATTATTATTCTATAGTGATATAATAGTAATTTAGTTTTTGATCACTCTTCATCGACTAATGATCCCATGATTATTTTGTAGGGAATGATATTTTTTGGCGAAAACTTGGTGACGAGTGTTTGCAGATATTCGGGCCCACCATACGTACATGGTGGAACATCATATCCTAACTAAAACCCCAAACCACTATTTTGATTTCATATCATTGCTAGAATAGTTTTCCTTTTCATCAATTTCTTGAACTATATTCAAGGTAGCTTCTCTTCATTTATGAGTCTAACATGTTTTTTTTTACTTAAAAGGTGGAATAACCAAGATAAAAAGTTGAAGGATGATCTTGTAGATAGTATGACCCAGCTTTTTGGACCTCGTGCATTCGAGAGAAACAAGCTCCTTGAAAGAGCTGGTTTATGTTTGAAGTATATTAGGGACCAGTACAGGAAATATTTAGAGGTTAACCCAAGGCACGAGCGTCCGCCCTGTGTTCTTGAGGCTGAGTGGCAGGGTTTGATTTTGGATGGAAAGTATAAAGCCGACATGAAAAAAGGAATTACACCAGTAGAGAGTAGAGCAAGGTATGTGATACTTTTGAGAATGTAATTATGTACTAATTAACCTCTAAATTTTTCCTATATTGGTCTCTAACATATTTAAAACTTTTCATAGATTGCCTGACACATCAAAGGCAACAAAGGCAAGATTAGAAAAGCACGGGACACACAAGCTCGGCTCTGGTGGTTTTTCCAAACTTCAAGCACGAGTTGTAAGTATTAGTAAATGAAAACTTGTATCAATGTTTTTATATATTGCAAGGAAATTTTTTTTGATCAAACAATGCAAGTAAAATTCACCATACCAAGAAAAAATGTAGGGGTCAGAGTTCAATAGATGCCTCACAGAAGAGGACAAGAGAATTGGCTTCCAACAAGTCTATAGAGCCGTGGCTGAACGGCTACGAGCTGAAATCAGTGTGCAAGGTTCAAATAATGATGCATCTGAGCCACAGGTAAATAAGCTAAATGAAATTTATTTCAAATTGAATACTTTACCAATTAGTCTATTTGATGTTAAGTTCTAATATAAAGTGAGTATATCTGTTTTAAGAAAGCAATGATAACAATGTGTAGGATATTGGAATGCAGCCTGACAATCCTTCTACACAATCTATGCATAATGAAGGTTCGCATGATGTGCATCCTAGTGGTGGAGGTATACATTTGCTATTAAAATTTTTATATGTAATTACAATTGGTGTTTGGATTAATGTAACATTTTGTATAGCAACTGTAGAGGATCGAGGGGTCGGTGCTCATGAGAATGTTGAGGTTGAGTCTAGACAAAATGATGTGGCCAGATCAGGTAATTAAAGAGCGCCACAGTTATGTTCTTTAAAATAATTAAATACTTGTAACAATTATAATTAAATATTTTAAATTTAACTCTTTTATTTGTTATTGTAGAGGACCCCCCTTTGCAGCAGCATAGGAATTTGAGATCATCAAGAACAAAGAACAAAACAACTGATGAGGGGGGTATTGATGATAACACTGATGCTCCTCTTAGAGCTTACATAGAAAAAAAAATTAGAAAGAGAAAAAAGAAATGATTGTCATCTAAATACCTTAATTGATAATGACTGAATTTTATGTCTCAATGAATTTAATTATGTGCTAATGAATGTTCATGAATTATGTGTTTATTTTCATATTGATGAATGTTGTGTGTTAACGAATCTAATGTGTTAATGAATGTTATCATGTGATATTGATTGAATGTTACATTTTATTAATAATTGAAAGAATGAATGAATGTTAGATGTTAACGGGGAATGTAGAGTGATGTTAGGGGGAGGGGGGTGGGGCCAAATGAGCTTCCACCTTCACGTGGTTGGCCCTGTTTAGTAGAGAATATTAAACTATATTCTCGAAACAAAGTGAAGCTCAATAAGATACTAAATGAGTCAAAATGGTTATCAAGGTCCTCTATCCATAAGATAGTTGTAGTCAAAATGGTTATTAATAAGATACTTGTAGTCAAAATGGTTATCTAGGTCCTCTATCCATTCCATAAGTTCTTCACCATTCAAACTTCCTCCATAACAAGGAATGTGCTCTAGGTTAGTCATGAAGCCTAGCATGGACTCTCTGTCAGATAGAGCCACTATTTCAGAGCATTTTTTGTGCATTTCCTTCAAGCACTGTACAGTGTACGGATGTGAAAGGGAGGGCAGACCAGTGTGGAAGTTAGAGTATTTATATCTTATGCTTTGAGAGTTTATTTGGTAGATTCAAGACACCTTATATCAAAGTTATTCCTTTTTCTTATCTGTTGTTCTGTCAAACCCTCATTTTTTGAGTTATTGCATTCAAATGGCCTTAACTTGCAAATAAACCATAGGATATCCTCTGTTCTTTGTAAAATGCAAGTTAAGGGGGTTTATTTTCATATTTTAAAAGCTTTGGAACAGGATACTAAGCCAGAGAATTTCAAGAGCAAGCCCTAGGTCAAGAATCTCAATGTTCTTGACTAGGAGTTGATGGATTATGCAAGATCAGAGGGTAGCGGCAAGTAAAGGACCTCAAACCTTGTTGAATCTAGATCTTTAGAGCATGGTGGACATCTTCAAACTCTGATCTTGGTTTCATGCACCCATTTTCAATGCCTTGTTTTGGAACCCACACCCAAAGGCATGCATTAGGTCTGCGGACTCAATAAGGACATTGATATGCTCTGGAGTGGAGTCAAGGTCTGGGAGTTGGAGGATTGTTAGAACATCAAAAAGGGTACTCAAAAAACATATAAGTTCATAAGGTCCTTTGTCAAATTGAAGAGTTATTGCTGCAGAACAGGTTTTGGAGACCTACTAGAGTCACTAGGTCTATTTGGACCCGTTTGGACCACGACACACAGTAGCATCTACAGAGAAGAAGTTTGGTATGCAATGGTCTTGAAACCTCCTGAGAAATTCTTGGTATGCATTTGTGTGGTGCAAAAGCTTCGTTGAAAGAGAAAAAGAAGAAAAGAATAGAAATCATTTTTTTTCTTTTTATGTCATATACTGTAACCAGCTACTTATAACTTGCAAAAATTATTATAACCATTTGAAATTGAAACTTAGTTTAATGTGAAACTGAGAACTGCTTTATTAGAGCTTTCTATGATTTAGATTCAGACATCAAGAACATTGTTTGCCTAATATTGTGATTAATGTTTATTTATTAATATCTCATACTGACAAACAATTGATAATTGTAGGGAAAACGTCATTGGGGGTCTTTGAGGATCCACCAGAAGCCAAGGAGAAAATGTATTCAAATGCTAAAGATGGTGTAACAGTCCTTACAGCTGTTGAACCTTGCTGTGTACTTCATCTCCGATTCTCCAAGTTCAACAGTACTGTGGTATTCCTTTGGATACTTCTAATGGTAAATTTCAGACATCAAGTTCTTTTCGTATGAAACTACTACATTTGTAATCTGTAGTTTTAAACTTTTAGTTTATAAATGTTCATCAGCTTTAGTTCGTATGCTGCCATTTCAAGTATGATTAATGAAGTTACCTTTATCACAGGATGAAAGTGAGCAGTCAGCATACTGGTACGGAGCTGGCAGCATTGATACGGTGACTAGGGCATCGTTTAATGGTGGTATTGTGTTTTCCCGTATTTAGGGCATCGGCCTTTTGAAGCATTGCCTTCATCTTTCTTAAGTCTGAGTTTTAAGTTTGTTTATCTCTCTCGGCGCTGTTGAAAATACAAATGACAACGTTCTTGTTTGTTTTGCCCTTATATCCCGATGTGATTTCACGGAGGGTTACGGCGCTGTTGAAAACACAAATGAAAACACAAATCCCTTGTGTAATTGCCACTTGAAGGAGGACAGTCACTGTAAAGACAACATGATAATGTACACTTATAGCCCGTGTACATTATCATGTTGTCTTTAGAGTGACTATCCTCATTTGTTGAAGAAGAAAAGCATTAATGTGGCTGAATAGCAATACATTCAAGTGGCAATCACACAAGGGACAGTCACTGTGAGATGTCCTCATTTGTGACTATCCTTACAGTGAGTGTACATTATCATGTTGTCTTTAGAGTGACTGTCCTCATTTGTTGAAGAAGAAAAGCATTAATGTGGTTCAATAGCAATACATTCAAGTGGCAATTACACAAGGGACAATCGATCACTGTGAGATGTCCTCATGTGTGACTATCCTTGTCACAAATGACTATCCTTGTAAAGACAACATGATAATGTACACATACAATGAGTGTACATTATCATGTTGTCTTTACAGTGGCTGCCCTCATGTTGTATATTCTTCTCTGTAGATGCTACTATGTGCTAGGGAACTTCTTAGAACTATTGGTATATTCTTACAACTTGTTACACCTGGGATATTCTTCTCTGTAGATGCTATTGTGTGCCATGGTCCAAACAGGCCCATAAATGTGGTTGAATAGCAATACATTCAAGTGGCAATTACACAAGGGACAGTCACTGTGAGATGTCCTCATGTGTGACTGTCCTTGTCACAAATGAGGACATCTCACAGTGACTGTCCCTTGTGTAATTGCCACTTGAAGGAAAAAAGCATTAATGTGGTTCAATAGCAATGTATTCAAGCGGAAATTACACAAGGGATAATCACTCTGAGATTTCCTCATTTGTGACTATCCTTACAGTGAGTGTACATTATCATGTTGTCTTTACAGTGACTGTCCTCATTTGTTGAAGGAAAAAAGCATTAATGTGGTTCAATAGTGATGCAGAGTAGTCAGGGCTTTTAGAATATACAAATATACATCCTTAACTCTCATTCCACCAAGGAAGAAGGAATTCCAATGGTTGAAACGTGAGTTAAGATCTTTACATCAGTCAAACCCTGAAAATGAGGGTTTGTAAACAATGCACAGAAAATTTGAAATAACTTAGATATAAAACAAAGAGAATCAATCAAACCAACTTCCAAAGCATCAGATGTCACTATTACAACTTCCAGGCAAATTTTATCATCCAACCACCATCCGTACAGCCGTACAGAGTTCGTTTTTCACCAGAAATGCACTAAAACAGGGTTCTTTTTATTTTTTATGAAAGCAAAATGATTACAATACTGGTTCTCTGTCTGTCTTCGACCATTTGAAGCCTAAAATAGGCTCTCCAAACGTTGGTTCAACCATCTAGGTGGTTAGAACAGTTTATCCAACAAATGTCAACTTTGCTAAGCAACTTTTAAAGTTGCATTACAACTTTGCAAACAACTTTGCCGAGAAGGTTAAAAATGTGTTGTGAAACTTTAGGAACCTTATTAAAGTTATTTTGGACCTTCAAACTTCTTAACAACATCTAAAAGACACCTAATAAACACTTACTATGCTCATTTCATCCAAGGACTCAAAAGATGCCCAAGGTTTATAAGTCACCAAGGGGTCTTGTGTCCAACAAGTGGATGTTTATAAGGAGATAAGATCAATCCTTAATATTTATTACAAACCAAGAAAACATCTAAAACTCCTATTCTAATTTATTGTCATTCAAAAAGGCTCTGATTTGTCATTCAAAAAGACTCTGATTTGTCAATCAAAAGGACCTTTCACCAGTCAATCCTTCAAAGCTCCAAGGTGAAAATCTTATGTTCCAATTGATAGGATTTGACTCCTTGGCTTCATGGCAACTTCCTTCAATCATGGTGTCTTTGGCTTGCATTAGGGATGCCCCTGCATCAAATAGCAATGCATTCAAGTGGCAATTACACAAGGGACAGTACATGCCCATTAAAGTTGGTGTTTTGTTATCCAGCATGACAATGGAGACAACATACTCTGTGTCAATTTTACTGATCAAATTTCCCTCCGCCAGGCAAAGCAACAATCTGGGTATGATAAGGTGAAATTTTGTAGTCCTTTTGGGTATGATAACAGTTCCAGTTTCCAATAAGATGGTTCATTTTTATAATCTAGCTTCAATTTCTCTTGTGAAAATCTTTTTTTCATTTTATGGGTGGTAAAATATAATTATTATGCTAGAGGTGTGTACTTATGGATGATAATGAAACAAAATGATAAGATTTAAGACTCTTGTTTTTTTTTTAAATAGCAATTTAAGTTTCCTTCTATTATAAATTACTGTTTTTCTATTTTTTAATGTATCTTTCCAAATCTTTTATATCAATTTTATTTATGAAATATAAATATATTAATAATGTTTTAGTGTTTTTAGGATTAGTTTATATCAATTCTATGTATCATCATTCGTCATTCAATTGTCAGTATTATTAATTTAGACTGTGCAATTGTAGAACTACTCGAATATGGGTTGGATGGATACTCAAGCAGGGGAACCCTCCTCAAATATCTCAAGCAGTGAACTTGGAAAAATGTGTCCTGAAGGAACCCTTTCCATCAGAGAGATAAAAGTACAAACAAGTAAAAGAAGCAGGCTCTGCAAATATGTTTTTGAGAAGAAAAATGATAGATTATTCGAGTATGGTTCATGAGGTATATCTAAAAAGACATTTTTTTTCTTATTATAATAAAAGAGGAAGTTGTGAATGTCAAAGTTGAGTGAAACAAAAATTATTTTCATCAAATTTTATTAGGCTTGCTTTTGGGAATAGTTTCTTACAATATTGCTATTAAGATTTTTATTGTGTAGTTTTTAGATTAGGTTTATAAAATTATATTTCATGAGTAGTGATTCATATTAATCAATTAACGATACTTTTGGAAGGTATTTTCAATGTGTCAAATTTTGATATTTTTACAAGAATTAGATTGTGTAATTTTTTTAATTAAAGTCATTGACTCATATTTCATAAATAATAGTTCTCATGAATCCATCTCTTATAAGATTAAATAGTCTATTTAGGAAGTATTTCTGATAGTATGTCAAATTATGATATTACTATTACCATTAGATTGCATGGCTTTGAAGTCAACCTCGTTGACCCATATTCTTCTCTGTAGATGCTACTATGTGCTAGGGAACTTCTTAGAACTATTGGTATATTCTTACAACTTGTTACACCTGGGATATTCTTCTCTGTAGATGCTACTATGTGCCGCGGTCCAAACGGGCCCATAAATGTGGTTGAATAGCAATACATTCAAGTGGCAATTACACAAGGGACAGTCACTGTGAGATGTCCTCATGTGTGACTGTCCTTGTCACAAATGAGGACATCTCACAGTGACTGTCCCTTGTGTAATTTCCACTTGAATGAGGACAGTCACTGTAAAGACAACATGATAATGTACACTTACAGCCCGTGTACATTATCATGTTGTCTTTAGAGTGACTATCCTCATTTGTTGAAGAAGAAAAGCATTAATGTGGCTGAATAGCGATACATTCAAGTGGCAATCACACAAGGGACAGTCACTGTGAGATGTCCTCATTTGTGACTGTCCTTACAGTGAGTGTACATTATCATGTTGTCTTTAGAGTGACTGTCCTCATTTGTTGAAGAAGAAAAGCATTAATGTGGCTGAATAGCGATACATTCAAGTGGCAATCACACAAGGGACAGTCACTGTGAGATGTCCTCATTTGTGACTGTCCTTACAGTGAGTGTACATTATCATGTTGTCTTTAGAGTGACTGTCCTCATTTGTTGAAGAAGAAAAGCATTAATGTGGTTCAATAGCAATACATTCAAGTGGTAATTACACAAGGGACAATCGATCACTGTGAGATGTCCTCATGTGTGACTATCCTTGTCACAAATGAGGACATCTCACAATGACTGTCCCTTGTGTAATTCAAGTGGCAATTACACAAGGGACAGTCATTGTGAGATGTCCTCATTTGTGACTGTCCTTACAATGAGTGTACATTATCATGTTGTCTTTAGAGTGACTGTCCTCATTTGTTGAAGAAGAAAAGCATTAATGTGGTTCAATAGCAATACATTCAAGTGGCAATTACACAAGGGACAATCGATCACTGTGAGATGTCCTCATGTGTGACTGTCCTTGTCACAAATGAGGACATCTCACAGTGACTGTCCCTTGTGTAATTTCCACTTGAATGAGGACAGTCACTGTAAAGACAACATGATAATGTACACTTACAGCCCGTGTACATTATCATGTTGTCTTTAGAGTGACTATCCTCATTTGTTGAAGAAGAAAAGCATTAATGTGGCTGAATAGCGATACATTCAAGTGGCAATCACACAAGGGACAGTCACTGTGAGATGTCCTCATTTGTGACTGTCCTTACAGTGAGTGTACATTATCATGTTGTCTTTAGAGTGACTGTCCTCATTTGTTGAAGAAGAAAAGCATTAATGTGGTTCAATAGCAATACATTCAAGTGGAAATTACACAAGGGACAATCGAACACTGTGAGATGTCCTCATGTGTGACTATCCTTGTCACAAATGAGGACATCTCACAATGACTGTCCCTTGTGTAATTCAAGTGGCAATTACACAAGGGACAGTCACTGTGAGATGTCCTCATTTGTGACTGTCCTTACAATGAGTGTACATTATCATGTTGTCTTTAGAGTGACTGTCCTCATTTGTTGAAGAAGAAAAGCATTAATGTGGTTCAATAGCAATACATTCAAGTGGCAATTACACAAGGGACAATCGATCACTGTGAGATGTCCTCATGTGTGACTATCCTTGTCACAAATGAGGACATCTCACAATGACTGTCCCTTCTGTAATTGCCACTTGAATGAGGACAGTCACTGTAAAGACAACATGATAATGTACACATACAATGAGTGTACATTATCATGTTGTCTTTACAGTGGCTGCCCTCATGTTGTATATTCTTCTCTGTAGATGCTACTATGTGCTAGGGAACTTCTTAGAACTGTTGGTATATTCTTACAACTTGTTACACCTGGGATATTCTTCTCTGTAGATGCTACTGTGTGTCGTGGTCCAAACGGGCCCATAAATGTGGTTGAATAGCAATACATTCAAGTGGCAATTACACAAGGGACAGTCACTGTGAGATGTCCTCATGTGTGACTATCCTTGTCACAAATGAGGACATCTCACAGTGACTGTCCCTTGTGTAATTAAGTATTGTGGGGAAGCATTCTAAATAACCAAAGCCACTAACAATAAATTCAACACAGATATGTCCTCATTTCTGGGTATTTTAGCTCTCTAACAGCTGAATACCAGATTAAATAATAATGACAAAAGAAAAATAAACCCAACGTACTCAGAAATTGTAGCTGTGATTTTGCGGAGGGAATCTCTCTCGGCGCTGTTGAAAACACAAATGACAACCCGCTTGATTTCGCGGAGGGAATCTCTCTCGGTGCTGTTCAAAACATAAATGACAACCCGCTTTGTTCAAAACACAAATGATAACCCGCTTGATTTTGCGGAGGGAATCTCTCTCGGCGCTGTTGAAAACACAAATGACAACGTTCCTTTTTTTTTTTGCACTTATATCCCGACCAACATAAGGTCCATTTGTAATACAACATGATAATGTACACTTACAGTGAGTGTACATTATCATGTTGTCCTTAGAGTGACTATCCTCATTTGTTGAAGAAGAAAAGCATTAATGTGGCTGAATAGCAATACATTCAAGTGGCAATTACACAAGGGACAGTCACTATGAGATGTCCTCATTTGTGACTGTCCTTATAGTGAGTGTACATTATCATGGTGTCTTTAGAGTGACTGTCCTCATTTGTTGAAGAAGAAAAGCATTAATGTGGTTGAATAGCAATACATTCAAGTGGCAATTACACAAGGGACAATCACTGTGAGATGTCCTCATGTGTGACTGTCCTTGTCACAAATGAGGACATCTCACAATGACTGTCCCTTGTGTAATTCAAGTGGCAATTACACAAGGGACAGTCACTGTGAGATGTCCTCATTTGTGACTGTCCTTACAGTGAGTGTACATTATCATGTTGTCTTTAGAGTGACTGTCCTCATTTGTTGAAGAAGAAAAGCATTAATGTGGTTCAATAGCAATACATTCAAGTGGCAATTACACAAGGGACAATCGATCACTGTGAGATGTCCTCATGTGTGACTATCCTTGTCACAAATGAGGACATCTCACAATGACTGTCCCTTCTGTAATTGCCACTTGAATGAGGACAGTCACTGTAAAGACAACATGATAATGTACACATACAATGAGTGTACATTATCATGTTGTCTTTACAGTGGCTGCCCTCATGTTGTATATTCTTCTCTGTAGATGCTACTATGTGCTAGGGAACTTCTTAGAACTGTTGGTATATTCTTACAACTTGTTACACCTGGGATATTCTTCTCTGTAGATGCTACTGTGTGCTGGGGTCCAAACGGGCCCATAAATGTGGTTGAATAGCAATACATTCAAGTGGAAATTACACAAGGGACAGTCACTGTGAGATGTCCTCATGTGTCACTGTCCTTGTCACAAATGAGGACATCTCACAGTGACTGTCCCTTGTGTAATTGCCACTTGAATGAGGACAGTCACTGTAAAGACAACATGATAATGTACACAAGTACCGTGAAGGTAGTTGCAAGTTACGGCTGTTTCATTGCATACCCGAAACAATGAAGATGTTACGGTTCACAAAACGTTTGTGCTTGAAAGATGAACAAATAAAATTAAACTTCTAAATAACCAGAGCTGCTAACAATAAATTCAACACAGATATGTCCTCATTTCTGGGTATTTTAGCTCTGTAACAGCTGAATACCAGATTACATAATAATGACAAAAGAAAAATAAACCCAACGTACTCAGAAATTGTAGCTATGATTTCGCGGAGGGAATCTCTCTCGGCACTATTGAAAATACAAATGACAACGTTTCTCTACATTATCATGTTGCCTTTACAGTGACTGTCCCTTGTGTAATTGCCACTTGAAGGAGGACAGTCACTGTAAAGACAACATGATAATGTACACTTACAGCCCGTGTACATTATCATGTTGTCTTTAGAGTGACTATCCTCATTTGTTGAAGAAGAAAAGCATTAATGTGGCTGAATAGCAATACATTCAAGTGGCAATCACACAAGGGACAGTCACTGTGAGATGTCCTCATTTGTGACTGTCCTTACAGTGAGTGTACATTATCATGTTGTCTTTAGAGTGACTGTCCTCATTTGTTGAAGAAGAAAAGCATTAATGTGGTTCAATAGCAATACATTCAAGTGGCAATTACACAAGGGACAATCGATCACTGTGAGATGTCCTCATGTGTGACTATCCTTGTCACAAATGAGGACATCTCACAATGACTGTCCCTTGTGTAATTCAAGTGGCAATTACACAAGGGACAGTCACTGTGAGATGTCCTCATTTGTGACTGTCCTTACAATGAGTGTACATTATCATGTTGTCTTTAGAGTGACTATCCTCATTTGTTGAAGAAGAAAAGCATTAATGTGGTTCAATAGCAATACATTCAAGTGGAAATTACACAAGGGACAATCGATCACTGTGAGATGTCCTCATGTGTGAGTATCCTTGTCACAAATGAGGACATCTCACAATGACTGTCCCTTCTGTAATTGCCACTTGAATGAGGACAGTCACTGTAAAGACAACATGATAATGTACACATACAATGAGTGTACATTATCATGTTGTCTTTACAGTGGCTGCCCTCATGTTGTATATTCTTCTCTGTAGATGCTACTATGTGCTAGGGAACTTCTTAGAACTGTTGGTATATTCTTACAACTTGTTACACCTGGGATATTCTTCTCTGTAGATGCTACTGTGTGCTGGGGTCCAAACGGGCCCATAAATGTGGTTGAATAGCAATACATTCAAGTGGCAATTACACAAGGGACAGTCACTGTGAGATGTCCTCGTGTGACTGTCCTTGTCACAAATGAGGACATCTCACAGTGACTGTCCCTTGTGTAATTGCCACTTGAATGAGGACAGTCACTGTAAAGACAACATGATAATGTACACAAGTACCGTGAAGGTAGTTGTAAGTTACGGCTGTTTCATTGCATACCCGAAACAATGAAGATGTTACGGTCCAGAAAACGTTTGTGCTTGAAAGATGAACAAATAAAATTAAACTTCTAAATAACCAGAGCCGCTAACAATAAATTCAACACAGATATGTCCTCATTTCTGGGTATTTTAGCTCTGTAACAGCTGAATACCAGATTACATAATAATGGCAAAAGAAAAATAAACCCAACGTACTCAGAAATTGTAGCTGTGATTTCGCGGAGGGAATCTCTCTCGGCACTGTTGAAAATACAAATGACAACGTTTCTCTACATTATCATGTTGCCTTTACAGTGACTGTCCCTTGTGTAATTGCCACTTGAAGGAGGACAGTCATTGTAAAGACAACATGATAATGTACACTTACAGCCCGTGTACATTATCATGTTGTCTTTAGAGTGACTATCCTCATTTGTTGAAGAAGAAAAGCATTAATGTGGCTGAATAGCAATACATTCAAGTGGCAATTACACAAGGGACAGTCACTGTGAGATGTCGTCATTTGTGACTATCCTTACAGTGAGTGTACATTATCATGTTGTCTTTAAAGTGACTGTCCTCATTTGTTGAAGGAAAAAAGCATTAATGTGGTTCATTAGCAATGTATTCCCAGCATCTGTACCTGCATCTCTCTTATATACTACAAGTTACTTGCCATCAGAAATTGCAGTTCCCTCACGTGACATTGATGGTGAAGTGTTCTTTTCAAAACCATCATCTGTGGTTACCAATGCTCCTGTTTTAGGCAATAAGTTTGTTGCATTCCATGAGCCATTGGTCAAGTTTCTTCTACGAGCTTCTGATGCCTCAAAATCTAAGCAGCGCCTACGCATGCCTCGTTGTGGTTGATTATCATTCTGTACATGAATTATAATGAGTAATCAATTTTGGGCCTTGGAATCTTGTATGTAACATGCACAGGCATTTCATGGCTAAATGAATCTATTTAAAAGCATCAACTTTTCTTACATGATGCTGGATACATAAGTAGAACAAGCGTATATCAAATTGGAAGCAATCAGAACTCCACAATGACATATTATTTAGAGTACTCTTCAGTTTAAGTAATAATGCATATATTGACACTGTAAAGACAACATGATAATGTACACTCACTGTAAAGACAACATGATAATGTACACTCACTGTAAGGACAGTCACAAATGAGGACATCTCACAGTGACTGTCCCTAGTGTAATTGCCACTTGAATGTATCGCTATTCAGCCACATTAATGCTTTTCTTCTTCAACAAATGAGGATAGTCACTGTAAAGACAACATGATAATGTACACTCACAGTGAGTGTACATTATCATGTTGTCTTTACAGTGACTATCCTCATTTGTTGAAGAAGAAAAGCATTAATGTGGCTGAATAGTGGCAATTACACTAGGGACAGTCACTGTGAGATGTCCTCATTTGTGACTGTCCTTACAGTGAGTGTACATTATCATGTTGTCTTTACAGTGGCTGTCCTCATTTGTTGAAAGAAAAAAGCATTAATGTGGTTCATAAGCAATGTATTAAACTAATTTTTTTTTTTTAATCCACCCACGGGCGTCGCAATTGCGACGGAAACCCGTCGCAAGGTGATGCAGGCGCCCGTCGTAATTGCTTGGGAGGTCCGTCGCGATTGCGACGGCCCTCCGAAGCCATGCGACGGGGGGGCGACGGCCATGCCGCTTCTTAAATCTTAGCCACATTGCGACGGATAGGTGTCGCAATTGCGACGGATACCCATAGACGTCGCAATTTGCAACTAAAAAACAGCGACGTCTATGGGTGTTGCTATTGCAACACATAGCTGTCGCAATTGCGACACATAGCCATCGCAAAATGGCCCAAAATGTATTAGTGATCAAATCCAAAAATAATGCTCATTCATGCAAATATCTAAGAAATGTACCAAGGACCATCAATATACCATGCCAATCAGTCTAATCACCTATCTACAACATGCCTTGAGCAAGAACTCCCCTTCAATCATGACAAAAAAATCTCTGCCACACATTCCTTCTTATGTGAGTTTCCCATTTATTTTCACATCCCTATCCTAGACTTCCCCCAAATGAATTAACACTTATGGATCATTTGCTATAGTTACCTTAGGCTTAATGTTCCCTATACTTGGAGTATTTCCTTATCTTTCTATCCAAATCTTTGCACATATCCATTTTCTATGTTCACCTCAATATATCCATTATAGGATAGCTCCCCACATTCTTTGGAGTTGCATTTCACATAGATCACCATCACATCCTCCCTTCAAACCTTTGTTTCCATACCCCTCCTTTACTATGGATCTTGATCTCTTTTGGAAAACTTTGATTAGGGTTTAATCTAATGCATAGTATGGTGCATGCCCCCCCAAACCCTATCTTTTAGGATTTTATCCATAGATATAAAAGTGTGAATTCCTTTCGCAACTTCTTTGAGAATATCCTCCCCCCAGTATTCTATTGGTATGTTATATAGTCAAATATAGACTGAGCCTTCCTTGATCTTATGCTCCCATAGATTATAATTGGGAACCCATTCAATTAAGTGCATCTTAGTGTTATCTAGATAATACTAGTACAAACTTGTACATGAGGCTTTTAAAGGCCATATCCATTGCCTTTTGAAAAGTAGCACCCACATTTGACAAACCAAAGGACATCTTTTTATAAGCCATGGTTCCCCACTTGGTTGTAAATGTAGTCTTGTATTGATCCTCTTTATTAACTAGGATCTGATTGTATCCTAAAAAACCATCCAACAATGAAAATCTCTTAGACCTAGAGACACATTGTAATATTTGTTCCATAGAGGGTAGTGAATGGCAGTCTTTTAATGAGGCTCTATTGAGATCCCTGAAATCAACACATAATCTCAACTCCCCATTCTTCTTTCTTATAGGAAAAAGGTTGGAAACCCAACTAGTATGCTTGATGGGGTAGATGATACCACTTTCTATCAATTTGAGCACTTCTCTATGCATAAGTGGCTCAAGTTTGAGATTAACAAGCCTTTGTTTTTGTCTTATTGGTTTGGCATTAGGTTCTAGTTCAATAGTATGCTGAGAAAGGGAAGGATCAAAACCTTTGATATCTTCATATTTCCATGCAAACACATCACTGAATTCCTTAAATAATTGGGTGTAAGTATGCTTTTCTAAATTAGTATTTACTTTTCCAAATTGTAGACTTTTACCTAGTTCCAAATCTAACTCAACACAATGTTCTTGTTGAACTAATAGGCTAGCTTTGTTCTTCTTAACCTGGTCATCCTTGTTAAAGACAGCCTCTAAGGTGACAAGACCTCTAGGAATCTTGTTAGATCTTAGTTGTATCACCTGATCACCATAACTTTGTGCTATTCTATCTTGGTTATGTTCTGAGAAGGCATCCTATTCAAACAAGAACTATAGAATTTTCTCATCATTATCAAACACTTGCCAATTAGTATTATTATCGGGGATAGAAGGTCTAACCATCACTTTGATATGTTGTTGGGTCTCCTCCTTTGAAATACTATTAGGAATTTCATACTGAGATCCAACAACAACTAATATATCTACATTTTGATTTAGCTTCCTAAGGATGGCAATAATATTGAAAGCACAAAAGTCTTCAATTGCATCCCAAACTCTATGTTTGTATGCTTCCATGGTGTCATTTTTGGTTGCACTTATCCATCTCACTTGGCTAACCACTAACTCACTATCACCATAAACCTTTAAGGCTTTGAGCCCTCTTTTCTTAGCCCACTCTAGTCTGTTTATAGGGCTTTCATATTCTATAGTGTTTCTAGTGCAGGAGAAACTAAATCTGAAAGTTGTGTAGTATCTTTCTCCTTTTGGGGATACTAGCATAGTACCACCACTAGAACCATGTCTACTTCTAGCCCCATCAAAAAACAATTCCCAAACCTAATTGCTCTGATCCTCTGAATCAGTGTCCTCTTTGAGGAGGTTTGTCTCTATGGATCCACTTTCTTGTATCAAATAGCTTCCCAAACTAGTATCCCAAATGAAATTTTCTTGGGCTTCAAAAACCTTTTCTAATTCTAGTTCATCCAATAAAATATCAGGGATATTTTCTATCTTAGTGCTTGCTTCTCTGATAGTTGGGAAATCACTATCATCAAATATAGGGTAGTTTGCATTAATGGTATTGGACACATATGGTTCTATATGGTGTGCTACCAATGATTCAGATTTAATGGTGACCTTGGTAACATATCTTGTCTGGAAGAGCATGTGAGACTAGTCAGAAGAAAGGTAACCTCCTATTTTGGCTGTAAACTCCCTTAACAAACATATGGCAAATAAAGCAGGGAGATCTATGATATATATATCAAGTAGGATAGAGAAATTAAGACTTGCATGAAGGATTAGACTAGTATCCTTAGCCACACCTATAGTGTCGACTAAGGATCCATCAAGTTGTGTGACCTTCTTTTGGAAGGGTTCATATTTTAGTCCTAGTTGGTCAGCTACCTTTTTGGGCATTACAGTACTAGTAGCTCCACTATCTATCATACAATTATGTACTAAGGATTTTCCAATAATTAAAGATACATAAAAGGGAGGTGGTTTTGAATTCCTACCTTGAATGGGATTGGCTTTGGAGTTGCAACTTGGAGCCTCCTTTTCTTGATCAGTGTTGACTAACACTAGCTTTGTAGCTTCTTTTATATGCTGAGGAGTTGTCATTTCAGTCATAGCTTTCTTCAAAATCTTAGGTTGTCCTAGAATAGCCAAAGAATCCCACATAGACATGGGGACATTCACCTTATTCATGTTGTCTACAATGTTGAAATGTGTCACAGTGTGTACTCTTTGTTGTGCTTTTACTATGATGGGCTCCACCTCTTTGATATTTTGGCCTTCTTTGCTTGTAATGACATGAGCCTTATTAAATATGATCGGAGTAGCTTGTTCTACTAACTCTGCAGATGTAGTAGCTTTAATCCTAGAATCTACTCACTTCATGTCTTGAGCTCTTCTCTTTGACCTTGTGTTGATAGTAATGGAAGATTCACCATTGACTCCACTAAAGTCATGCTGCTCCCAATTGAAAAGAGTAGTCTCATTATCTTGTGATTCTTGTTGAGGAAATGATCCACTAGAAGAAGCCTCTGCTTGAGTATGTGTGGCTTTCTGAACCATTAGGGCTTGATTCATCCACCCATTTGAACATGTAGCTTAATTATGAGGTTGGTTACAAGGAAAACACCATTCATAGTCTAAGGCCATATTGTTTTGACTAGGAACGATATCCTTGACTCAATTTGCAGAACTAAGAGGTGCAGGGTTGTATGGTTGGAATGGTCTTTGATTAAAATTTTGCCTTTGTCCTTTGTAACCTCCTTGGTATGGTGGCCTATTTTTATGATAAGGCTGTCTTGGATTCTGATATTATTGATTAGGACCTTGGCCTTGTGGCTGAAAGGGTGGTCTAATTCTTTGACCTTTCTTCTTTAAACTTGTCACCTCTTTATTTAAAGTCTACAGTAGATTTGTCATTTCTTGCTAACTACTCTATTGACTATTTTTAATCTCTTTTTGTCCTTGAGAAAAGCTTTCCCTTAATTCTTCACTGCTAGTACTAGCGTGAGGTGCTAATATGGTGGGAATAGGCGTAAATGAAGGTACTTGTAGAGGTGCAATGGACTGAAGGCTGGGGAAGATGGGCATGGGTGGCCTCTTCGCTATCATGCCTGCCTTGATTAAACAATTTTCTACCTTGATAGCTATGTCAAAAGCTTGGGGTAGAGAGGTACCACCCATAGATTGGATCATGACAGAGATTTGGCTATTCAAGTTTTGTAAGAAGTATAGGAAAGCATGATCAACTAATGGCCACACTGAGACTGGAAATCTATTCCATGTCTTGAGGAATCTATTATTATAATTTGTCATTTGTTCTTGAGGGTCTCTTTTTATGGTTGTCAACTGCTCAACCAAAGACAAGTTATCCAATTTATCCTAAAAATGTTTACTCAATGCATCTCCTAATCCATCACATGAATTTATGCAACCAACAGCTAGGGTTCTAAACCATTCAAGATCCTTACCTTTGAGAGAGGCTACTAATAACTTGGTGGCCACATCCTCTTGAGTTATATTATGTATGCTATAAATAGTGGTCACATCTCTTATGTGTTAAAAATTTGTTGTTTGTCCTTCCCCTATGAAATTAGGTAGAATTTTCAATGCCACCAAGGGCACATCATGATGTACAAAAAAATTCAATGGACTCCCCTAGTTGAAGGGTGCAAAGGAAAACTGCCTAGCCATTGTAGGAGCTGAAATTTGTTGAGTAGCAACTATGTGAGTTGTATTTGATGCTAGATTTGAATATTTTTCTAGATCTCTGGTCATAGATATTCCTCTTCTTCTGAGATGAAAGGGTAAAGGTCTCCTTTCTAAAGTATTAGGAGGTGTAGACTGTACTCTTCTTGTAGGGGATGTTCTCTGAGTTGATCTACCTCTATAGCCTCTTTTTAAAGGTGACTCTAAAAATTTAGTGGGCTTTTAGATTCTAGTCTCAATCTTTCTCATAAACTTTGAACAAAGTCAGCCTGGATCTGTGAAATCAGTGGAGTCACCAGATATACTTGATAGAAAAACTTATTAAAGTTTGTATTATGCAATCAGTATAGAAGAGATAACATAATATTTAGGATATACTTCTCTTTTGTGTCCCAGAATCACTATGCCCAAGGTGAGGTGTCTTATAATCTAAGATTTTGAACTTATAGGAGCACCTTGAACATCGATCTGATCTTTCTCCCACTAGGCATGCCAAAATTGTTATACACTAAGTTTTCACCCTTGTTTCAAGCTCTCTTGGTCTTGATAACTTAGTATAACATGGGAATCATCTCCAAGTGTGGGACCTATGCTAACTGTTATGCACTAAGTTTGCACCTCTATCTCAAGCTCTCATAGTCTTGATAACTCAGTATAACTTGGGAATCATCTCCAGGTTGTGGGACCTTTGCTAACTGAGATGAGACCTCCAGATTCTAGGCTGGTTCCTCTCAGATTATCACCTTAATTTTCTTCTAACTAGAAATGTAAATCTTTGGAGGGAAAGGGATAGAAGGAGTACATGAAAGGGAACTAACTTGAAAGAAAACTATCCTACTAGGTGATGCACCAAAAATAGGGTTTGGATCTCGGTATAGAGGGATGAAACTAGTGAAAGACTTAGGTCTAGTAGGTCACAACTTATTAAATAGGCTTTCATAAGTGTTTCATTAGAGGGCCTAAACATAAGACACAACTTATGACCTCCAAGAAAACATTATTTTTAGCAAAAGGGCATAGGAATGAGACAGAATGACAGGGGGCTGAGGAATACCCACAAGCTCATTCAAATCAGATCATACACAATAGTACACATATAAGAAGAAAGTAAGAGGGATCAAGAACCCTAAAAATCACAAAAAGAATTCATAAAGCTCAATCCAATAAGAGATAGTGCAAACAAAGAAGCACAGGGACATGAAGGATAGTGACAAACTACCTCTGCAATGTCTGTATTATCAATGAAAGATTTACAGCTGTATAAGCCAGAGGGTAGATAAAATACCATAGATGACCCTTAAGAAAGATGAAATTCTTCTACAATTGTCCAACTCTGAGCTCAAAAGCTCTCAAAAAATAATATATACACCACTCCCTACACGCAGGCAGGAGTCAAAAACTCTAACCTAACTAGGGTTATAGATTTACAACTTTTTCCAAACCCTAGAGGTACAAAACCACAAAAACTCTAAGAATAGTCGACAAATAGGTCATAACTCATCATGCATAGATTTCTATACCATCAGAAAGTTCTGACATTACGCTGACTTGACTTTGCAGATTCCTATCTAACGGCTAGCGCAAGCTTGCATACCCTCCAAATATTCCTTGCACCTTTACGCCAGCCATAGATCTCTTTTCCTAGACCAGGAGCCCACTGACATGTCAATCCAGCTATAAATCCTCATCATCTCTTGGCACCAATCATCTTTGAGCACATCAGTGCACCTGGAAACATGGTCCCATAGTCTTCTCTTTACTTCAACCAATAAGAAGCCAACAAACCATCCTGAACTGGCACTAGACCCACTAACAGAACCTTGAACACCTAGCAAATCAAATGATCAGTGCATGATCACATGCTCTAACACAAACCCTTTATATCATGCACCAACCATTGATCTTAATCCCTCTGACATCCCTGTAGGCTCTCTGACACAACCCCACTGACACATTACAAGTCATCTTCATGTGGACCAATAAAATGAGAGCACGTCATCAATTGAGGACCCACCTAATGAAGCTCTTACAGTGGAATAAAATCAATGGTGGGTGCATGGTCACATGGCTTTGGAATATTTTATGCGATCATACGATAGCTATCGGATCTCTAGCCTGGAAGTTTGCTAGTCCCGCTTTGACAAACTGAACCAAATCATCACCTCTCGACCAATAGGAAGTTGGAAAATAGGAATATGTGGTAGTGGACCCACAAAATCAATTGAAGCGTTGTAGGCAAAGGAAATTGATGATTGTCCCAATTTCACAAGGCTCTAACACCAGCCTTGTGACGTTACAATAGCCATAGATCTCTTTGAACTGGGACCCACTGCTAGAGCTGAAGCTTTTTTTGACCACTTCGAAGGCTTGTCACATGGTCACATACAGTTAGAAGACTGCATGTGATCATGTGACCAACATTGATTCTAGCCTACCTTGACTGCAAACTGGGCCCACGGTAACATCAAAAGCCAGGGCGCATGGAGTAAACCCTTAGTCTCATGATCACATAGGGTGAAAATTCTCTATGTGATCAAGTAACTAAGCACATAGAGAGAATAGGTGGGGGGAAACCTTAGGAAATATTTAACGCATAGGCAAAATGAAAAGACTTAAGTGGCCATCGAAAAGCTAAATGAAAATTATAAAAGGCCAAAGGGGACTTGAAACCAACAGCTAGTTTTTGAATATTTGAAGGGTTTCTTTACAAGCCAGAGACCAGGGGAAAAGTGCCAAGCCTATAAAAATTTTTGGAGCTCTTTGTATGATATAAAGATGAAACCAAACACAAACTAGGGCCTAATTGACCAGGGGAAAAATTAGGGCAACATTTTGGTAATTTCTTGCTAGATGTCAGCCTACTACACATAGACCAGGGGCCTTAAACTTATCCATTGGGCATGGAGTCATACAAGAACACAAAACTTTGATAGAGACAAAAACTGAACAAAGGGACAAAACTTGTGCATGAGCACTTCTTGAAAAGCAGGGAACCTAAACTAGAAAGCAGGGAAAAGTAGGGGAAACTTATTTACAAGAATTTACAAGAAAAATTATAGAGAGGGATTAACCTCAAAGCAAGGCTTCAGATGGAATCCATTCACTGATATTAGTAGGAGATCACCTTCAAGAGTTGACAGCTGAAAAGCGTTGAATCCTTTGCACTCGGTTATAACAAACGGCTCACCCCAGAATGAATCAAATTTTATGTGCCTGCCAAGTCTTCACTTGAATTCATCCCATTTAAGGACTATATCACCAACCTTGAAGTTCCTGATCTTGGATCTTTTTTCAAAGCTCCTCTTTGTTTGATTCTAATGAAATTACATATCCTACATTCCTTTGATTTTGATTTCCTCTAGCTCCATAAACTAGGCATATCTAATTTGCAGAGGATCACTTTCCTCAAATAGGTCATACTGAGTGGCTAATTCCAAGGCTAGTAATTCATTTGAAATAGACAACTTAGTCTCTCTCCCATATACTAATACATAAGGAGAATGTTTAATGATTCTCTTTGGGGTGATCCTATCTAACCATAAGGCAGACCTGAGCTTTGTATGCCAATCTCTCTGATTATCTTGTAGAGTCTTCTTAATTATTCTGATTAGGTTCTTATTTTTTGATTTTGCTAAACCATTTCCCTGAGGATAGTAATTGGAACTTGTATTCAGATAAATGTCATTCTTGACTTCCCATTCTGAGACTTTGAGGCCTGTAAATGCCAATGCATTATCTGAAATGATGGAATTAGGAGTGCCAAATCTATGAATAATATCATCATAGAAAATTAATATAGAACTCTCATTGGCCTCTTTTAATGCAATTGCTTATGTCCATCTAGTGAAGTAATCAGTTGTAGTAACTATCCATTTATGTCCTGCACTAGATGGAGGATTAATCATTCCTATAAAATCTATACCCCACTTCATGAAAGGCTGCAAGCCTCTCTTTTCCTGCAAATAGGGTACACTTGATGCATTAAATAACATACTCATGACTATCCTTAAAGATAGATGGCCAATAGTATCTAGCCCTCATGATTTTATGAGCAGTAGTCCTAGGGGAGAAATGACCTCTAGAAGGTCCATCATGAAATTCAAATAGGACATCTGCAACCTTCTCTAAATCTATGCATCTTAAAAGGACACCACTATGATCCTTCCTGAAAAGAACATCATCAATCAACACAAAAGAAATAGGTTGCAATCTATAATACCTTCTTTTTGTTGAATCCAAACCTGTAGGACACTGTCCTGTCTTCAAGTAATTGATCATATTAGGCATCCAGCTTGTTGCCTCAGCATGTTCTTCTATAGAATGCATAACTAAAGATGCATCCATCTACTTTGACTTCTTTAAAATTTCATCCCCTGCCAAATGTTCACAAAGACCTCTACCTCTAACTAGCTTGGTAGTTTGAATATCTATGTCATATTCCATCACCTTGGTGATCCAACCAGCTCTCTTTTCATTTAGGTCCTTGCAAAGTAGGAATTCCTTGACACTGGGATGAGTGACTCTCAAATGTACCTTGCTATGGGTCAACAAATATCTAAATTTTTTGAAGCTCTTTACCATAGCAAGTGCATGTTTCTCTACAAAAGAGTATCTCTATTCATATTCTTCTAAACCTTTGCTAAAGAAAGCAATAGGTTTCTCTAATCCATCAGCATTTTCTTATGTCAACATTGCAGAAATGGCATCATGACCTCCATAAGCATAAAGGATAAAATCCTTACTGAAATTTGGGTTTAGGAGAGCAAGAGCTTCTATTAGGGCCTCTTTGATAGCTTGGAAATTGACTTTCCCTTCTTTAGTCCAACTAAAAGTTGAACTCTTCTTCAACATGGCTATCAAAGGCTTGACTAACTCTACAATGTTAGGCAAGAATCTCCTAACAAAATTAATTTTTCCAATGAAAGATTGAAGAATTTTCTTGTGATGTGGCAATGGTAGCTCTAGGATAGCTGCAATCCTTTCAAGGTGCACTGTAATTCTTTCTTTGGATACTATATACCCCAATATTTTTCCTTCATGAACTGCAAACACACACTTCTTGGGATTAAGAAATATCCCAAACTCTCTACATCTTTCAAAAATCTACCTTAGATGTTTGATGTGGTCTACTGCATGTTTTGAATAGACAATTATATCATCTAAGTAGACCAATACAAACTTGTACATGAGGTTTGTAAAGGACATATCCATTTCCTTTTGAAATGTAGCATCTGCATTTAACAAACCAAAGGGAATCTTTTGATATGCCATGGTTCCCCACTTGGTTCTAAATGAAGTCTTGTATTGATCCTCTTCTTTTACTAAAATCTGATTGTATCCTGAATAGCCATCCAATAATGAAAATCTCTCAGATCTAGAGACACATTATAGAATTTGATCCATAGAGGGTAATGGATAGCGGTCTTTTAATGAGGCTCTGTTCAAATCCCTAAAGTCAACACATAACATTAGCTCCCCATTCTTCTTCCTAACTGGAACAAGGTTGGAAACCCAACTAGGGTGCTTGATGGGGTAGATGATACCACTTTCTATTAATTTGAGTACTTCTTTATGCATAAGGTGATCAATATTAGGATTAATAGGCCTATGCTTTTGCCTCACTGGTTTGGCATTAGGATCTAATTCAATAGTGTGCTGGGCAAGGGCTAGATCAAAACATTTGAGATCTTCATACTTCCATGCAAAAACATCACTGAATTCTCTAAATAATTTGGTGTAAGATTCCTTTTCCAATTCAGTGTTTACCTTTCCAAATTGTAAGCTCTTACCTGGTTCCAACTCTAATTCAACACAATGTTCTTGTTGGATTACCAGGCCAGCTTTGTCTTTTTTTACTTCTTCATCCTTGTTGAAGATAGTCTCCAAAGTAACTAGACCTCTAGGCATCTTATTGGATTTTAGTTGTATTACCTGATCACCATAGTTTTGAGACAGCCTATCTTGATTATGCTCTGAAAAAACATCTTCTTCAAACAAGAATTGTAGGATTTGTTCATCATTGTCAAACACTTGCCAATTAACATCATTATCAGGAATAGATGGTCTGAAAACCACTTTGATATGTTATTGATTTGCTTCTTTTGAAACACTATTTGGTATATCATACTGAGATCCAACAACAGCTAACATATCTACATTTTGATTTAATTTTCTAGGGATAGAAACAATATTGAAAGCATAAAAATATTCAATTGCATCCCAAACTCTATGTTTGTATGCTTTCATGGTGTCATTTTTGGTTGCACTTATCCTCTCACTTGGCTGACAACAATTTTATTGTTACCATATACTTTTAAGGCCTTAAGCCCTCTTTTTCTAGCCCATTCTAGTCCACTAACTAGACTTTTATATTCTGTAGTATTGCTAGTGCAAGAGAAACTGAATCTAAAGGTAGTATAATACCTTTCTCCTTTTGGTGACACCAACATAGAACCACCACCAGAACCATGACTACTTCTAGCTCCATAAAAAAATAGCTCCCAAACCTGATTGCTCTGATCCTCTGACTCAGTGTCTTCTTTGAAAAGGCTTGGTTCTTTCAATCTAGCTTCCTGTATCAAATAATTTCCCAAACCAAAATCCCAAACAAGATTTTCTGATTCTCTTTCATCTAGGAAAATATCAGGGATGTTTTCTATTTTGGTGCTTACTTCACTAATGGCTTGGAAGTCTTTGCTATCAAATATGGGGTAATTTTCATTAATGGTATTGGGAACATAAGGTTCTATATGGTGTGCTGCTAATTTATTTGACTTAATGGTAACCTTGGTACCATATCCTATGTGAAATAACATATAAGACCAATCAGAATAAACATAACCTCCTATCTTAGCTGTAAACTCCCTTGATAAATATATGGCAAATAATGCAAGGAGATATATGATATATATATATCTAGGAGGATTGAAAAATTGGGACTAGCATCTAAGATCAGACTGGTATCCTTGACCACACTTATAGTATTGACCGTGGATCCATCAAGTTGTGTAACCTTCTTTTGGAAGGGTTCATACTTTAGTCCTAATTGATCAGCTACTTTTTTGGGCATCATAGTGCTAGTAGCTCCACTATCTACCATACAATTATACACTAAAGAGTCTTCAATAATTAAAGATACATAAAAAGGAGGTGGCTTTGAATTCCTACCTTGCATGATATTTCTTTTGGTGTTGCTACTTGGAGTCTCCTTTTCTTGATCAGTGTTAACCAACACTGGCTTTGCAGCTTCTTTTGCAGGTTGAGGAGTTGCTGCCTCAGACATAGCCTTCTTCAAAATATCAGACTATCTTTGAATAGACAAAGAGTCCCACATAAACATGGTGACATTCACCTTCTTCATGTTGTCTATGATATTATAAGGTGTCACAGTGTGTACTCTTTGTTGTGCTTTCACTATGATGGGCTCTGCTTCTTTGGGAGTCTGACCTTCTTTGATTGTAATGGTAGGAGCCTCTTTAGGTATGGTAGGAATAGCTTGTTGTACTGGCTCTACAGATGTAGTGGCCTTACCACTAGAATCATTTCTCTCCATGTCTTGAGCTCTCTTCTTTGCTTTTGTGTAGGCAATAAAAGCAGCTTCATCATTGATTCCAATGAAGTCTGGTTGCTCCCAATTGAAAAAGGCATTCTCATGCTCTTGTGTTTCTTGTTGAGGGGCTGAACCACTAGATGAAGGCTTTGATTGAGTATATGATGCACCTTGGGCCATTAGAGCTTGATTCATTAATCCATTTGAACATGTAGCTTGATTGTGAGGCTAACTACAAGGAAAGCACCATTCATTCTCCATAGCCACATTATTTTGACTAGGGACCATATCCCTCACTACATTTGCAAAATTTAGAGGTGCAGAATTATATGGTTGAAATGGTCTCTAATTAAAGCTTTGTTTTTGTCCTTGATAGCCTCCTTGTTATGGTGCCCTATTCTGTTGATAAGGTTGTCCTTGATTCTGATACTGCTGACTAGGACCTTGGCCTTATTGTTGAAATGGCGGTCTGATTGCTTGACCTTGCTTCTTCAAATTTGTAACCTCCTTGGTTTGAGTTTGCACCAATTTTGTCATTTCTTGCATGCTAGTTGTTTGGCTACTCTTTATTTCTTGTAGCTCTTGGGAGAAATTTGTTGCAGCATGTTCTTGACCACTGGTACTAGCTTGAGGTCCTAATATTATGGGGATAGGGGTAAATGGGGGTACTTGTGCAGGTGCAATGGGATGAAGGCTAGGAAAAATGGGCATTGGTGGTCTTCTAGCTATCATGCCTGCTTGGATTAGACAATTTTCAGCCCTGACAACAATGTCAAAAGCTTGGGGAAGAGAAGTACCTCCCATAGACTAGATCATGATAGAAATTCGACCATTTAGACTTTGTAAATAGTATAGAAAAGCATGATTAGCTAATGGTCTTACAAAGACTGGGATCCTATTCCATGTTTTAAGGAATCTATTATTATAATCTATCATTTGTTCTTGAGGGTCTCTCTTAATAGTTGTTAACTACTCAACTAGAGATAAATTATCTGATTTATCCTCAAAATATTTACTTAATGCATCCCATAATTCATCCCATGAAGTAATAGAACCAATAGTTAAAGTTCTAAACCACTCTAGAGCTTTACCTTTTAGAGAGGCTGCTAATAATTTGGTGGCAACATCTTCTTGAGTAATGTTGTGTACTCTACAGATGGTGGTCACATCTCTTATGTGTTCAAAAGTTGTAGTCTATCCTTCCCCTGTGAAATCAGGTAAGATCTTCAATGCCACCAAGAGCACATCATGATGCACTACAAAATTTAGTGGGCTACCCTGATTGAAAGGTGCAAAGGTAAAATTTCTAGCCATTGTAGGAATTGGAACTTAAAGATTAACAACTATATGAGCTGTATTTGCTAGATTTGGATCTTCTTCTTCTAGATCTCTGGTTAGAGATTTGCCTCTTCTTCTAGAATAAAATGGTGAAGGTCTCCTTTCTGATGTATCAGGAGGTGTTGATTGAACTCTCCTTGCAAGAGATTCCCTTTGAGTTGACCTACCTTTGTGACTTCTTCTTGAAGGAAACTCTAAAAATTCTATAGGCTTTGAGCTTTTAGTCTCAATCTTTCTCATAAACTTTGAAAAAGGTTAGCCTGGATATTTAAAATCAGTGGAGTCACTAGACATACTTGGTAAGACAACCTCTAAAGGTTTGTATCATGCAATCTATATACCAGAGATGACATAACATCAAAAAATGAACTTCTTTACTGTCCCACAGGGCATGCCAAAAATGTTATACACTAAGTTTGCACCTCTATCTCAAGCTCTCATAGTCTTGATAACTCAGTATAACTTGGGAATCATCTCTAGGTTGTGGGACCTTTGCTAACTGAGATGAGACCTCCAGATTCTAGGCTGGTTCCTCTTGGATTATCACCTTAACTTGCTTCTGACTGGAAATGTAAATCTTTGGAGGCAAAGGGATAGAAGGAGTGCATGAAATGGAAATAACTTGAAAGTATCAACCTTAATAATGCAATTGAAATGGTGAATGCTATCAAGAAGTAGAAATAGATCTAATAATGAAGCTATGCAATTCAATAGATATGCAATTATATTTTGAATGTAAACAAGTATATTGATATGAAAGCTTGAACATAATAATGTAAATCTAAAGCTCCATGATTTTATGCTTGGAATCCACCTTGAGGGAAGAATGAATGGATCTTGAGGATGAACAAAGGATCTTGAAGGAATATCACACCACCATGATGGCTAGATCTAGGGTTTAAATAATGAATCTTGAATGCTTGAGCCAAATCCCTTCAAAGGCTTGAATGCTTGAATCCTTGATCTTCAATGGAGAACTCAAATTGAGAAGAGGACTTCAATGCTTCTTTGAAAGTGATTGATGAAAATGCTTGCTTGATCTTGCTTGAGCACATGAGAGCTTGTCAAGTGATGATATGATGGATGAGAAAATGAGAGAGGAAGGCTTCCTTTTATAGTGATCTAGAGCACAATCCTCTAGTAAAGGCTAACATTGGAGAATTAAATCCCAATTAACCTTAACCCCTAGAAATGGACTCATATTAAATGTAATTTAAGGATTTACCATTCTGAAACCTGAAATGGCCGACCTAAAAGCGGGAAAATAAATCTTTCTAAAACCCAACATCTGGAAATCATTGGAACCTAAAATTTGAACCCTATGTCAAGGATGAGATAGATCCTAACCTAGGTCAGGGTCGAGGTCAGCCCTGACCTAGGTCAGGGTTGAGGTCATCATTGATCCTCTAGTTCATCTTTGACCTTGAGGTTAAAAACCTCAAGACCTCAATCAAGAGTGCTAGGAAATGCAGAATATAGTGAAATCAGGTGGAGAGATAAGTAAAATAGGGGGAGAAAGCTAGATTCAAGAAAAGACCTGATCAAGGCGCTTAACATGACCCCAGACCACTCAGTCGGATGACTAAACATTCTTATTATGGAAGTGCTTCCATTTTAAGATGATACATGATGGAATATGGATAAAGTGACTGAGAGGGGGGGGTGAATCAATCAACCATAAAACACTTCACTATTATTTCTTTCCAGATCCCTTAGGATATCTTAAAGAATGTTATCTATTTTAATACTTGGTAAATAGATTGCAGTAACTTTGAAGATGCAGAAAGTATTAGCAAAATTATCTTTAGATGTTCACCAGTACTTGTATATGATTAAGATAGCAATTAAGAACACAAGAGACACAAGATTTAACGTGGAAACCCAATATGGGAAAAACCACCAATGTATCTAGATACTGATTTTCACTTTTCTAAAGTGATGCCCGGTTAGAAGCCAACCCGGTAAAAGGTTACAAAACACACTGTTAGGTGTGACCTTGTTAGAGGATTTAATCACCCTGCTAGGAGTGGCCTGGTAAGAGGTCTTGAAAACAATTCAATGGAATTGTCACCTTGTTAGAGGATTTACAATATGATTGTTAAACCAACTCGGTTAAGAGATTTAGAATTCACTGTTACAATGATAAGAAGGTAACGATGAAAATGACCTGTATAATAATGCAATTGCCTTGCTGATTATAGATCTCTATTCTGCATAAGTGTGATCCTTTCTGATTGAATAAATCTCTGCTGCACCTTAAGGATATCTGAACATCCTTCACAAATTTGCACACACCTTTCCTGTCTTTCTTCTATAAATCTTCTGCTATGTATCTCTTTTATTTTTCACATTTGACCTTTTATTTATATGATTATAGATTTGTCAAATCGACATTATTTAGTATAACAGTCGGCTGAATTAAGAAAACTTTATTTGCAAAAATCCTTCAAGGGCCGACAGTGCTCGGTGACCATAACTTTCTACAATCTTTCAGAGACCGAGGGAACTCGGTAAACACCGACAATCCTTTACCTTCGACAACCGACTGAACTTGGTAAATGCTAACTTTTCTTTGACAACCGACTGAACTCGATAAACACTGAATTTCCTTTGACAACTGACTGAACTCGGTAAATGCTAACTTTCCTTTGACGACCGAGTGGACTCGGTAGACACTAATTTTCTTGTCTGGCAGACCGACTGAGCTCGGTAGAAACTGATTGCTACGGACTATGACATTGTGTGACATCAAAGACAATACATAATTTGAGTAGCAATTTCCTTCAGACAATTATTTCCAACAATCTCCCTCTTTGGCATTGATGGCAACACAATATGTCATAGCATAAGAAATTTGAAATAATTAGCTCGGTTTAGATTCAAATCTCCCTCTGTCAGCAAACTTCCTTTTTCCTGAAAATTCTTCCTTCTGACTATTGAAAATTTCTTGAAGTAATAGCAAAGACATAGAAAACACTCCCTCTTTGACAACACATGCCAAAGACAATTCACATAATACCAGTGTAAATTAATGTACCTCAAGTACTGATTCATATGAAATGATTCCTTGAATATGCTGCATCAACTGGTTGATTTTCAATCATGTTCTGGTTGATGCATCACTAAAACTATATTTAGTGAGCCTCGGATAGGGGAATGACCCCTAACTTACCTCTTAGATACACAAATGCATCCTTAGGTAATGGTTTGGTGAAAATGTCTGCAATCTACTCTTTTGTATGAATATATTCTAATCTGATTTCCTTGTCCTGCACCAATTCTCTGACAAAGTGATATTTAATAGCAATATGCTTGGTTTTGGAATGCATCACTGGATTCTTCGAAATGTTTATTGCACTGGTATTGTCACAAAATATAACAACTGGTTCTTTGATTTCAACCTTCATACCTTCTAATAACTGTTTAAACCAAACAATATTTGAACAGTTTACTGCAGCAGCAACACATTCAGCTTCAGCTGTGGATTGAGATGTGCAATTTTGCTTTTTACTAGTCCAGGATACCAGTCTTTTTCCAAGAAAAAATGCTCCACCACTTGTACTTTTTCTGTCATCAATGTTCCCTGCCCAATCAGCATCAATAAACACTTTTAAGTCTAGATTGCCTCCAAATTTATACCACAAACCATATTCTTCAGTTCCTCTTAAGTATCTTAAGATTCTTTTGATTGCCATCATATGATTTTCCTTAGGTTTTGCTGAGAATCTAGCTACTATACCGACTGCTAAGGCAATATCAGGTCTTATATGTACTACATACTACAATTTTCCAATCATAGATCGGTATAGGGTCTGATCAACTTTTTTTGAATCATCATCTTTGGTAAGTTTCAGTCCAGTACACATGGGTGTACCAACTGGTTTTGAATCTTCCATACCAAACTTCTTAAGTATTTCCTTAATGTATTTAGATTGAGTAATGTATATACCATTCTTGCTTTGCTGAATTTGAAGACCAACAAAGAATTTTATTAAACCAAACATAGACATTTCAAATTCTTTGTTCATTTGCTCTAAAAAAATTTGGCACTGATCCTCATTCCCTATAAATATAGTATCATCTATAAATATTTCTGCCAATACAATTTTGTCATTCGGTCCTTCTTTAATATACAGATTGTTGTTATCATTGGCTCTTTTGAAATTAATCTGAATCAAATAGTTATGGAGTCTTTCATACCATGCTCTAGGAGCTTGTTTCAAACCATACAATGCTTTGTGTAACTTGCAAACCATGTCCTTTTTATCTGGATCAACAAAACCTTCAGGTTGTTCAATGTAGACTTCTTCATCAAAAATTCCATTGAGAAATGCAGATTTTATATCCATCTGATATACCTTAAATCCTTTGTGTGCTGCATAAGCAAGTAGAGTTCTTACACCTTCTAATCTTGCAACAGGAGAAAAAGTTTCTCCATAATCTATACCTTCTTCTTGAGAATAACCTTTACATACCAATCTAGCTTTGTTTCTAGATACTTGACCATCTTCATTCAGCTTATTCCTGAATACCCATTTTGCTCCAATTACATTCTTATCTTTAGGTCTAGGTACAAGAGTCCATGTTTTGTTCTTTTGTATTTGTTCTAATTCTTCATTCATTGCTTCAATCCAACTTTCATTTTCCAATGCATCTTTGATATTTCTAGGTTCAAAATCAGTAAGCAGACATGTACCTTTTAGCTTGCTTCTTGTCATAGTACCATCTGATTTGTTTCTAATAATTTGATCTGGTGTATGATGTCTTCTGACATATTTGGCTAGTATAGGTTCCTTGCTTTTTGAATGAGTCATGCTGTTGTCTTCTAGGATCTCTTCTTAAGGTTGCTCGGGCTCGGTAGATATTTGCTCGGTAACTTCAGGCTGAGACTCAGTCTGAATTTCTTCCTGTGACTTGGTTTGTGACTCGGTAACTGTGCTCGGCTTGGTAGATATAGTTTCCTCATTGATAGTTGTGTCTGCCAATGTTTCAGGTTCAATGTAAATGAATCTTCTGTAGTTCTCAGGTTCCCTTTTTCTTTCTTCTTCAATCTTTTCTGCAAACCCATCAAATTTTACATGTATACTTTCTATGACTTTGTGAGTAGATAAGTTCAGACATTTGTATGCCTTGCTTTTGCTAGAATATCCTAGGAATATTCCTTCATCACTTTTCACATCAAATTTATTTCTTCTGGATTCTTTTAAGATATAACACTTGCTACCAAATATTTTCATGTAACTTACATTGGGTTTATAGCCATACCATAATTCATAAGGAGTTTTGAATGTGTCTTTCTTCAATTGTACTCGGTTCAAGGTATGAACTGCAGTGCTGATAGCTTCCTTCCAGTACTTTATAGCGATGTTCTTTTCTATCATTAGAGTCCTTGCACAATCCATAATAGATCTGTTTCTTCTTTCCGCTATTCCATTCTGCTCAGGAGTTCTAGGAGCTGATACCTGTCTTTTGATTCCTCTTTCAATGCAAAAGTTGTTAAAATCATGGGAGATGAATTCACCACCTCTTTCTGATCTTAAGCATTTCAATCTTTTCCCTATTTCCTTTTCCACTCTTGCTAAGTACCATTTGAACTTTTCAAATGCTTCTGATTTTTCTCTTAAATACATAACAGTCATCATTCTAGAATAATCATCAATGAAAAGAATAAAGAATTTATCTCCAGTATAGCTTTGTATTCCAATAGGTCCACATAAATCAGTATGCACAATTTCCAAAATTTCTTTAGACTGATAGTTCTTACTCTTGAAACTAGTTTTACTCATTTTGCCAATCTGACAATTCTTACATAGACCAGTATCAGGTTTCTTCAAAGTAGGAATGCCTCTAACCTTCTTGAATTTGCTTATTTTTATCATGTTATCAAAATTCACATGACATAACCTTTTGTGCCATAGCCAACTTTCTTCAATTTGAGCAATAAAGCATGAATATTCACTGAGATCAAGATAAAATAAGTTACCTTTTGTTTCATTGCCTGATCCAATGAGTTTTCCTTTTTCATCCAGCAGTCTTGCTTGACCATTCATGAATTCAACCTTGAAACCAATGTTGATTAGCTGTGCTACACTCAGAAGATTATGTTTTAGTCCTTCGACCCAATAAGCATTATCACATATGAGTTCTTTGGTTAATGAGATTCTTCCCTTTCCTTTTATACAACATGGTTCATTGTTTCCAAATCTTACATTGCCACTATCACAGTCTTCTAGATATTCAAATTTTGTCTTGTCACCAGTCATGTGGTGTGAACATCCACTATCTATTATCCATATATCATCTTTGCTTATATGAGAAATAAGTGCCATCTTATCTTCATCATCATCAAATTCATCTTTTATAGCAATAAAGACAATTTCTTCTTCACTATCATCAGAATCTTTAGCCATAAAACATATTTTCTTGCCTTTATCCTTGAATGATTTGAAATTCTTTTTGCCATAGTACTTGTGACTTCTCTTCTCTTCCTTGACTTGCTTGTTCGGGCACCTAGCTGCAATATGTCCAATTTCTTCACATGAAAAATACATTAAAGGAGTTTTACCTTTATATTTACCTTTCCCTTTAGAGTACTTCTTTGCAAGTAATGCTTCTACAATTTCAAGATCACTATCAGAACTTTCTTTTGATACTTCTTCACTTTCTGACTGAACTTCTTTAATTTTCTTGTTCTTCTTTAGTGAAACCTTGGCCTCAAATGCTGATTCAATATTTTTGGAATTTGGAACATAGTTGTCATAGTTGTCTAATTCAAAGGCTATCAATATTCCAACTAAAGCATCTAAAGTTATATTGTGGTTTGTTTCACATCTTCTTTCTTGAATAGCTGATACTCTTATTGCATAGATAGGGAGTAATGTTCTGAGTACCTTACTTATAACAGTTTCATCTGAGATTGTTCCTCCAGAAGCTCTAATTGCACTTACACTTGCTTTGATTCTTTCAACATATTTTGCAATGTTTTCATCTTCCTTCATATTCATCTTGTCAAACTGTCCTCTTAGGCTTTCTACTTTGGCTCTTTTCACATTTGCATCACCACCATATATTTTCTTTAGTGTCATCCACATTTCATATGCAGTAGTGCATTCTTTAATATCATCAAATTCTTCATAGCTGAGAGCAGATGCAATGTCTATCATCATGGTGTTATGAGTCTTTTTCTCTGTAATGTCTTCAACAGTTAATGCGCCAGTAGGAACTGTGTATTCTTCATCAATGTATTTGCATCCTGAATCACCAATGGAAGCCAGATGAAGTCGCATGAGACCTTGCCATGCTGAAAAGTTATCTCTATTGAGCTTTGGAATTTCCCTCTTATAAGACATCCTTATCTTTAGCTTAGGTCCTTGAAACCCTTCCTGCAAGCACCAAATGCTCTGATACCAATTGATGGAATATGGATAAAGTGACTGAGAGGGGGGGGTGAATCAGTCAACCATAAAACACTTCACTATTATTTCTTTCCAGATCCCTTAGGATATCTTAAAGAATGTTATCTATTTTAATACTCGGTAAATAGATTGCAGTAACTTTGAAGATGCAGAAAGTATTAGCAAAATTATCTTTAGATGTTCACCAGTACTTGTATATGATTAAGATAGCAATTAAGAACACAAGAGACACAAGATTTAACGTGGAAACCCAATATGGGAAAAACCACCAATGTATCTAGATACTGATTTTCACTTTTCTGAAGTGATGCCCGGTTAGAAGCCAACCCGGTAAAAGGTTACAAAACACACTGTTAGGTGTGACCTTGTTAGAGGATTTAATCACCCTGCTAGGAGTGGCCTAGTAAGAGGTCTTGAAAACAATTCAATGGAATTGTCACCTTGTTAGAGGATTTACAATATGATTGTTAAACCAACTCGGTTAAGAGATTTAGAATTCACTGTTACAATGATAAGAAGGTAACAATGAAAATGACCTATATAATAATGCAATTGCCTTGCTGATTACAGATCTCTGTTCTGTAGAAGTGTGATCCTTTCTGATTGAATAAATCTCTGCTGCACCTTAAGGATATCTGAACATCCTTCACAAATTTGCACACACCTTTCCTGTCTTTCTTCTGTAAATCTTCTGCTATGTATCTCTTTTATTTTTCACATTTGACCTTTTATTTATATGATTATAGATTTGTCAAATCGACATTATTTAGTATAACAGTCGGCTGAATTAAGAAAACTTTATTTGCAAAAATCCTTCAAGGGCCGACAGTGATCGGTGAACATAACTTTCTACAATCTTTCAGAGACCGAGGGAACTCGATAAACACCGACAATCCTTTACCTTCGACAACCGACTGAACTTGGTAAATGCTAACTTTTCTTTGACAACCGACTGAACTCGGTAAACACTGAATTTCCTTTGACAACTGACTGAACTCGGTAAATGCTAACTTTCCTTTGACGACCGAGTGGACTCGGTAGACACTAATTTTCTTGTCTGGCAGACCGACTGAGCTCGGTAGAAACTGATTGCTGCGGACTATGACATTGTGTGACATCAAAGACAATACATAATTTGAGTAGAAATTTCCTTCAGACAATTATTTCCAACAGATACAGTAACCAAAAAATGGAAGCCACTAAAATGTCGGTTCAATTCAAAAGGGAAAACCCCAACACCTTGAGGGATTTCTCGGGTCACCTCTCTGTCGACCTCACTATCAGTGATGACAATTGCCCCCCTCCTCAGACCTCACTTGGCACCAAAAATGAGACTCAAGACCCTATTTTCAAGGACCCCAAAGATGAATAGGGTAATCCTTTCACCTAGTATCCAATAAGGCTAGAGACCTCAAAAGATAATTATAGAGGGGATAATCAAAGTCAAGACACAGGAAAAGGGAAAAAAGTTTGGAGGAGCTTCAACATCAACACAGTGAAAATGGGGATCATTAGGGAGGCTGTTTTCCCCAAAATTCTGGAGGATATCGAAGGTAATGTCCACAAGGAGGAGTTGATTGATCCTGCACTAGTGGTCCTAAGTGATAAAGCTAGGGAAATGGATTTGGACTTCCTCAACAACACTAAGAATAGCATGCTCGATTAGTACAGGTCCTTTAAATGGCTTTACCATGAAATAGAAGACCTTAAAGGAAAAATTCAGTGTACTGATGACAAGGATTGCAAGACCACAGATTGTAAGCAAAGCTTGGAGATAGGTTCAGTACCTGGAATAAAAAATGACCAGTCTAGAGGAAACCCTTAAGGGCATTGCTGAGAAAAACTTCAACATCTTTAAAGCTTCCAATGACAACATAAAGTTGCTAATCAACAAAATGGAAGAAAAAATGGATAGAAGGACTGATAAGAGGACTAAGGATGAAGGGAAGAAGAAACCAAGTGAGGGCCCGAGTAAAAGAACCAGAGTGAGAACAAAGCAAAACAAGGAGAATGAAGGATCGCATGCCTCCCAAGACATCCTGAATGTTAAAGAGGCAACAAAACTAATGGAGGCTCTTGAAAGCAATGTTGTTGTCATGCTCAGGAGTCTGGCTTAATTCACTTTCTGGTGCCTATCTTTTTGCTCTGTTTTGTCTTTCTTTTTTGTGGTTGCTTCATATCTGGCATTTCTATGGCTTGTCCTTTTGTTTGAAAAAACATTAGCTATGAACTGATCTTGTTTATCTCTTTTAATTACAATGTTGTGGGTTTCAGCACCCTGTAAAACCTGTTTTACTTAATCAAAAACATATTTAAATCAAAATTTTATGTGCAAAGGCTCTCAACTACTCTTATCTTCAAGACACCCTAAATATGTAAATTAAACTCAATGACCATATGCCCTTCGAACATCAATGCAATCACTCTTAGAAATAGTTTTTTTTTTTTTAAATTAAAAGAGAATTGAGTAACTACTTTTAACAACCATAGGATACAATATTTAGTGAAATTTAAAAAAAAAGCCCCCGTAAGAGGTGATACTTTACACTTTTAGATTCCTTTTATTTACCTCACATATTCCTTTCTCAGGCTTGTCTCGAACAAAATGAAGACCACACTTCAAACATAAGGGTAATGATCACTGATTTTCAATCTTATTTGTCTTGTATTTTTCCAAATACTCCATAGATTGATACCACACACTTGATAGTCACTAGTCACACTAGAAACATAAAAATCCTTAAAATGATGGACATCATCTTTCATTATCAATTTTATATCTTAATGTCTTGTCTACATTTCCTTGTACATGCTTTGCTAAAGAAATTCAAATAACCGCTGACAAGTGTATATACAAACAATAAAACTCCGGTTTCCAGGAAAAAGCTAGCAATTTCTTGTTCACCAATAAACCTTTGACAAACTGCCAATAACTTGACTACGCTTCAGTATAAATCCATTCCATTTGTCCAGGGAGAGTAAATATGATTCCTACCAATCACAACAATTTCAACCATCACACAACAGAGCCATCTTCAGAGCTTCACACAGCAAGGCCACCTTTTATCGTATCATCCACAAATGGAGAATGGAAATTTTTTAAATGCCTATCATCCAAAATACTATGTACAGATTGTCATTTCTCTGATACCAAATGCTGGAGCGACAAATAGTAGATTGAAACTTTGATGTTGATTCATCGGAGTAGTAACCAGTTTATACAAATTATTTCAAGGTAGTTTGGCAGTCATACAACGAACCATATAATTGTTTGCACAACAACAATGCAATATAGCACGGTTACGCCAACATGAATTAGACAATATATAAACCAATAAATATTCTAAGACAGTTCTAAAATTGAAAAATCTTACTAAACTAAAAAGATAACTTATGTAATATGCCAACATGAAGAACCAAGTGAATCAAGGATCCTTCACTATTTTGTGAACTGTGATTATGCAAATATAATTAAGGAATGTGATATCTAGGGATAGATAGAAAGAAAAGATGGGTTTCTCCATTCACAAAACAATCAGGAACTTACATGCCAATTGAGGACCACAGAAGAAAGGGGAGACTTTATTTCACTTTATTTCACACTCAATGAATTATATTTTAACTGTGGCTAAATGAATATTATTAGCTCGTTTCCTACTTTTTCTTAGTGTGCACTTCCATGGCTCTTTCTGCAGCAATCTCTAAAATTTAGTCTGATCTTTCATCATAAAAATATATAACTATTTTATTGACATTTGATTAGAAGACTTAGAATCTAATATCAAACTTCTTTAAAATTATTTTGTATTTTATATAAGATAAAAATAAATTATTTTGAAAAGAATTATTATCATAATTATATTATAATAATATTAAATATTTGTGTTATTAAATTTGTTACTACCTCTTATTTGAACCACCTTTTCTTCTTTTATTTTTTTATCATTTTTTCAAATGAATCATTCAATATTTCTTCCAAAAGTATATGAAGTCCAAATATACAATTAACTCAAATCTGTGTTTTCCTGAATGATCATTACAACATAGTTGCACCAACATGTTAGATGCCTCAACACTTCTTTTAAAAACCCAAAAAAAACTCTTTATATTAGAACATCTTATTAATAAAAAAAAAGGTTACTCAAACTTAAAATTCCTAAAGGATTGTAGCTTGAACTTTACCTTCATAAGTGTTCGTCTTAACATCCATGGTTGTCTTTTCATTTCCAATTCGATTAAATAGGCCTTTACCTATCGCTATTTTCGATCTGAAATCAATTTTGAGCATTCTTATTTCTAACATATTTTTAGTCACTTCATCATTAGCTGCAAGAGTGGTCTAATCAGTAGGCTCTACAAAACCTATTGTTAGAAGTTCCCATAAATCTGTTCATTAAAATACAATCATCTTAATCGTAATCAATTTATTTGAATTTTGAAATGATAAATATTAGAAATCTTTATTTCTTTGCAACAAAACCTCTTAACCCAAATGAAAAAATGTCAAGTAGTTCCTATTTCCTGAATCAGCTGATAGAAAATCTTTTTTGGCAAAATAATAATAATACGGAATACCTCTTGAAGAGAGACCACGCCAAATAAATCGTCATACAATACTGCTCAGAAAATGAGCGATGAGCTAATGCAATTATCTAACAACGATTAAAACCACATAATAAATATTCAGTCTCCTTAACCTCGCAACAGTCAAGCTCTTATGCTAATAACAATACCAACCGTACTTTGTAAAATAATCATTCGTTCTGTAGTATCCTATATAAAATCAAAGGGAAAATATGCATAGAACTAATGCCTGAACTTCGTACAGGATTGCAAATAAAGAAAAGTTTCTTACATAGCTTATTCAGAATACATCCAATTCGCCCATCAGATAAATCTGGCAACAAAATCGGCGTCTCCAAGGTTTTCCAGTTTGTCAAACATTTGATGGTTATACACATCAGAAATCATCTCCTTCTGCTGAAGATCGGATGTAGAAACACGATTTGGCATTTGATGAGTAATTGGAGGCTCCGGCCTACTGTTGGGTATTGAGAGAAATTTTAACTGGTCTCCAAACTTGGGTATTTTCACATCACTTCCACAACAATCCCTATTCAGTCTTTTATGGGTAAATGATGAAAAATCATAAGTAGCAGAATTGGCTGATGGTCTCTTATTTCCAGTAAGGGACTGTACAACAGCAGAAAATTCGGATTCGCTTGCTATAACAATTATAGGGTTTCGAATATGAATGACCTTCACTGGTTTACCTCTAGAATTGCTGGATGTTCCTGATAACGAATCTAACTTCTTTTCTTCCATGTATGGCCTGCTAATCTATATGACTCAATTCAGATCGCCAAATTGAAGAGGATCGTTAACAAGACTGAGGGGTGTGTTTATGAAGGGCAGATTCAAGGAATTTGAGAAAAAATAGTTTTCTCGTGGATTGGATTGCTGAAAGCTGTCGATAAGTCAGTGGAAGGGAGGGGGAAATATGCTTGTCAAGAGTAAGACAAAATAATGTTTTTATTTTAAACCAGATTAGACTTAATTGATGAGGAATCAGAAATAACAAAGGCTGTTTTGAGTTAATGAATTTTGGAAATTTTATGTTTTGTGTTGGCTCCCACTGTTTTCTAGCAATATGGGTGGGTAAAACATGTACTGATGAGAACGACGACCTTTCAGCTACGTATGCATGCTTACATGTACAATATAAATGAGAAGGATTATTCGTGGATAAAACCCAGTACACAATAAAACAATTTCAACAATTTAAGACGCTAAACTTGATTTAAATTTTCTAGCCACACAATCAGTGCTATGAGTCAAGGATAGGATCAAAACACAATTTTCCTATCAATACGCCGTCTCTGTTAAATTTTGTACGTACATGAAAGAACAAGAGTTGTTTTTGACTAAAACTCTGCTCTTTCCCTTGAGAATATTTTTAATATTTGACTGTATAATTTATTCGAGAAATCCATAATGTTCATGTCCCTGGGCCGAGAGTAATATAAAGGCAAAAGCTTCTCCATTATTGATGAAAGATCAAATTTTCATGATATATCTGCTCATAAATGGTAAAAGATTTGGACACCACAATTTTGGGGAATTTGACAACAGGCATATATTATTTATATATGAAAATTTATTTTATTTTTGGATTGATTGTTGTTCAAAATATAACAATTGTATAAGTATTTTTGTTGAAAAAACTTTTGTTTTTTATAGATAAAGTAGCAAGAGGGTGCTGGCCCGAGGAATAAAGGACTAGTAGCACATTAATAGTACATTAATGGAACTAGTCAAAGCAGATAGAATAGTTTAACAGCATAATCGCCAAGTCTAACTCTGTGTTGGAATATAATCCCAACTGCCTAGTTTACCGATTTCCCTAGTTTACCAACCACCTTTTGTCTACCGAGCTTGTAGTGTCTACCGAGCCAGCAGTATTTACCGACCGATAGTGTCTACTGACCGTCCTATCTACCGACCATCCTGTCTACTGATGGCTCCTTGTTCACCGACTATATTGTTTACCGACTGGTATGTCTACCGAGCCTGTTTTATAAACCGACTGCTTCTCTTTTTCATCTTTACCGAGCTCGCTTGTTTACAGTTATCCGTTGTTATTTTGATCATCTTGTTTTAACTGACTGACCTGCATTATAACCAACCGTTGTAGTTTACCTACCGCATTTAATGCATTTTTGCTTATTCATTTTGCGTGCCTTTTCAGTCGATTTTGAATTTTGAATTTCTTCTAGATCTTTTTGGGCATAGGCGGGATTATATTTTTTTAAATTTAAATGTAGATTTTTTGTCTTAATCTTGAGAGAGAAGAATCGAATGGTGTTGTGAGAAAAAGAGGAAGAAGTTATCGTGAACTTTCAGGCTGCCTCTATAAATCAATTTTTTTTTAATATTAATGAAAAGTTTATTTGTGTTCCTCTGTTTCTCTACTTTCAACAATTGGTATCAGAGCTGAAGGTTGTTTATCAAGGCTGTAGGTTATCTATCAAAGCAGGTTGTCGCCTATCAGAGCTGAAGGCTATAGGTTATCTATCAGAGCAAGAGATAGTTTATCAGAGCAGAAGGTTATTTGAACAAGAGGTTGTTTATCAGAAGCTGAAGCAACAATGGCAAGCACAAGCTTGACAAACCCACAAATTCCATAGTTTAATGGGAAGAATTATGACTACTGGGAAATCACAATGAAGACATTATTTTGTGCTCAAGATTTATGGGAGCTTGTTGAAAATGGTTACCCAGAACCAGCAGATGCAGCAGCATACAATGCATTGACTTAGGCAGAGAAAGATTTGTTAAAGGAAAATAAAAGGAAAGACTCAAAGGCTCTTTTCTTCATCTTTCAAGGAATGAATGAAAGTATCTCCCCAAGAATCCAAGCAGCAACAAAGTCCAAGCAAGCATGGGAAATTCTTCAAACAGCCTATCAAGGAATGGAAAAGGTAAAAATAGCTAAGCTACAAATGTTAAGAAGAGATTTTCAAACAATGTATATGAAAGAATCAGATAAAGTAGACACATTCTTCACTCAAATCATTGGCTTGGTAAATCAAATCAGATCACATGGTGATATTCTTGAAGAAAAGAGAGTTGTTGAAAAGATTTTAAGAAGTTTGCCTACAAGGTTTGAATCTATTGTGGTAGCCATTGAAGAGACCATGGATCTCTCACAGTTTTCAGTTGATGAACTTCATGCATCACTCATTTGTCATGAGCATAGACTAAGTAGATCAGAAACTTCAAATCCGGAGCATGCATTCAAGACACAAGTTTCAATCAACACTAGCAGAGGTAGAGGAAGAACAAATTTCAAAGGTAGAGGAAGAAATTTTTATAGAGGTGGAAGAGGCAACTCACCAAACACAAGTGGAAGGGGAAGTAGTCCATCAAATTCAAGTGGAAGAGGTAACAGCCAAAACCTAAGTCAATACTCATCACAAAATCAGTCTCAAAGTCAAAGGTATGATAAATCCTCAATTCATTGTCATTATTGTAAGAAATTTGGGCATTATATGAATGAATGTAGAAAGAAACAGTATGATCTAAGACAACAAAATGTGAATTTCATGGAAGAAACTCAAAATCAAAAATCAGAACAGAACACTATGTTTTTGGCATGCAATGTTGCACAAGCAAGTGAAAAGGATTTATGGTTTTTAGATTCTGGTTGCAGTAATCATATGACAGGGAATTTAGAAATGTTTTCTAGTTTGGATGATAGTATAAAATCTGATGTGACTTTGGGTAATAACAATAAGATAGAAGTTAAAGGAAAAGGGAATATTAATATTCTAACCAAAAAGGGGGAGAAGAAACATATGACTGATGTCTATTTTGTTCCTGGTTTAAGACATAATTTAATGAGCATTGGGCAACTTGTTCAAAATGGTTATAGAGTATCATTCAAAAAGGGAGTGTGCACAATTTTAGACAAATACCCAAGTAATCAGCTCATAGACAAAGTTCAAATGACAGACAATAGGATGTTTCCATTAAGGATAAAATCAGATTTGAATGAAAGAAAGGTTACAGCACCTCCTCAAGTAACTTATCAAGCAGAAATTAAAGATAACAACTGGTTATGGCACCTAAGATTTGGACATTTAAATTTTGCAGCTCTAAATCTACTTTATAAGAAAAATATGGTGAAGGGCTTACCTTTAATTGAAAAATCATAAAGAGTATGTGAAGGGTGCATCTTAGGAAAACAACATAGAGAATCATTTCCAGCTAGTATGTCAATGAGAGCTAAGGCACCTTTGGAGATAATTCATTCAGATTTGTGTGGGCCAATGCAAACACCTTCAATAGGTGGAAGATTTTATTTCTTGACATTTATTGATGACTATACAAGGAAAACATGGGTTTATTTTCTAAAGCATAAAAGTGAAGTGTTTGATTACTTTTGTCAATTCAAAGCACTGGTTGAAAAATAGAGTGGTTATTACATCAAAGTATTGAGAACAGATAGGGGTGGTGAATATATTTCAAATGACTTTATGAGATTTTGCAAAGAGCATGGAATCCACAAGCAATTTACCACAAGGTATACCCCACAACAAAATGGCGTAGCTAAAAGGAAAAATAGAACAATAATGGAAATGGCTAGAAGCATGTTGAAAGCCAAACATTTGCCAAATGAGTATTGGGCTGAAGCTATATCATGTGCAGCATATATTATGAATAGATGTCCAACAAAAAGTGTTAGGAATATGATTCCCGAAGAAGCATGGAGTGGAAAGAAACATAGCATTGCTCATATGAGAGTATTTGGATGTGTGGCATATGCACATGTGCCAGATGAATTAAGAAGGAAATTGGACAGCAAAGGAGAAAAATGTATATTTGTGGGATATAGTGATGAATCTAAAGCATACAAGTTATACAATCCAATCAAAAAGAAATTCATAGTCAGCAGAGATGTGCAACTTGTAGAAGATGAAGCATGGGATGGAACATTGGACAGAACAGTCAATATTGTAATCAATTTACCACAAGAAGAAAATGAAGAAACTATGCCAGCAAATATTCCTCCAAATGTGACTCCACCCACACCTTTACAAGGACAACAAAGTGCTCAAGGGACACCATCATCAAGTATAAGCACAGCTCCACACACACAAGTTGTCACACCATCTTCATTAGCAACACCTAGTGTAGGTCCATCAAGTCCACATTTAACAAATTTAGGTAACATGTCCAATCCCACATTGGCAAGTATGAGAGGACACAAGATGAGAAGTTTAAAAGATATTTATGAGCAAAGTGATGGTAAAAATAACTCATATCAGAATTCTCATTTTGCACTATATTCACATGTTGATGATCCAATTCATTTTGAAGAAGCAATTAAAGAAGAAAAATGGATAAATGCAATGAATGAAGAAATTGATGCAATTGAAAAGAATGAAACATGGGAGTTGGTTAGCCTTCCAAAAGGAAAAGAAGTGATTGGTGTAAAGTGGGTTTATAAAACCAAATTGAATGCAAATGGAGATGTTCAAAAATATAAAGCAAGACTAGTGGCAAAAGGATATTCACAACAGCCTGGAGTAGATTACAATGAGACATTTGCACCAGTAGCTCGATTAGACACAGTGAGAACTATATTAGCCATAGCAGCTGAAAACAAGTGGGCAGTCTATCAAATGGATGTGAAATCAACATTTTTCAATGGCATTTTAGAAGAAGTTTATGTGGAACAGCCACCTGGGTATGAAATTTTGGGTCATGAAAATAGAGTATACAAGCTCAAGAAGCCACTCTATGGACTCAAACAAGCACCAAGAGCATGGTATAGAAAAATTGACTCTTATCTCTTGGAGAATGGATTCAATAGGTGCAGCAGTGAGCCTACTTTATACACCAAGATGAATGAGCAAGGTGAGATCTTAATTGTGTGCTTATATGTTGATGATTTGATCTTAACCGATGATTTATTAATTGATGTGTTCAAATCAACAATGAAGAAAGAATTTGAGATGATAGATTTAGGCTTAATAAAAAAATTTCTTGGCATTGAAGTAAATCAGAATGAAAAAGGTATTTTTATTTCTCAATCAAAGTATGCAAATGACATCTTGAAAAGATTTAACATGATAAATTGCAAATCAGTTCCAACACCAATGGTCACAGGTTTGAAATTGAGTAAGGATGACAAAGGAGATGATGTAAATCCAACTTTGTACAAAAAACTTGTTGGTAGCCTCATGTATTTAACAGCCACAAGGCCAGACATAATGTTTTCAGTAAGTCTGATTTCAAGGTTTATGGAAAAGCCAAAAGTTACACATTGGAATGCAGGAAAAAGAATTTTAAGATATGTGAGTGGAACAAAGAATTATGGGATTCAATATTCAAGTTCAGATGAATTCAAACTCATTAGATATATAGATAGTGATTGTGCTGGAAGCATAGATGACAGAAAAAGCACTTCAGGATATGTTTTTCATTTTGAAACAGGAGTAGTTTCATGGGCATCAAAGAAACAACCAATTGTCACTCTTTCATCAGCTAAAGCAGAATATGTAGCAGCCACAAGTGCATCATGTCAAGTAGTTTGGATGAGAAGAATCTTAAAAGATCTCAGACAAGAACAAGAAGAACCAAAAAAAATTTACTGCGACAACAATTCATCCATAGCATTGTCAAAAAATCTAGTTTTTCACAAAAGGACCAAGCATATAGACACGAGGTATCACTTCATCAGAGAGCTGATCAATAATGGAGAACTTTATTTGGAGCATTGTAGGACTAAAGATCAACTAGCAAACATCTTCACAAAGGCACTAGGAAAAGAAAATTTTATTTATCAAAAAGATCAACTTGGCATCAAAGATAGCAACAGTTGTGATTAAGGGGGAGTGTTGGAATATAATCCCAACTGCCTAGTTTACTGATTTCCCTAGTTTACCGACCACCTTTTGTCTATCAAGCTTGTAGTGTCTACCAAGCAAGCAGTATTTACCGACCGATAGTGTCTACCGACTGTCCTATCTACCGACCATCCTATCTACCGATGGCTCCTTGTTCACCAATTGCAGTGTTTACCGACTGGTATGTCTACCGAGCCCACTTTATAAACTAACCGCTTCTCTTTTTCATCTTTACTGAGCTCGCTTGTTTGCCGTTATCTGCTGTTATTTTGATCATCTTGTTTTAACCGACCGACCTGTATTATAACCAACCGTTGTAGTTTACCTACCGCAGTTAATGCATTTTTGCTTATTCATTTTACATGCCTTTTCAATCGATTTCAAATTTTGAATTTCTTCTAGATCTTTCTGGGCATAGGCGGGATTATATTTTTTAAAATTTAAATGTAGATTTTTTGTCTTAATCTTGAGAGAGAAGAATCGAATGGTGTTGTGAGAAAAAGAGGAAGAAGTTCAACTTTCAGGCTCCCTCTGTAAATCAATTTTTTTTTAATATTAATGAAAAGTTTATTTGTGTTCCTTTGTTTCTCTACTTTCAACACTCCGCCCCTATCAAAAACAAGCACCACAGTTTTGATCAACATGATTAAACCAGAGTAGTTAAAATGAACAGTAGCGTGTAAAGTTTCAGTCGTAAGCCATGTAGGGCTGAACAAAAGGATATAAAAATTAACATTAACCCCAACCACAAAATAAGGGATCTGAGAGCCAAGCCCAGCCAAAATTAACCAACACATGGACACCAAACATTATTCCTTCCCACTCGTCTGCTTAGACAGCAGGATCCTAGCCCATTCTTTCTGCAGAAATAGGAAATGATCCATGTTGTCCTCATCTGCTTCCAGTCTGCTACCCGCCAGCTTTTCCTGCACATGACAGAGGGTCGTAGCTGAAGCATGCATGACCTTCATGGAAAAATTTGTTGGTCAACATGCATTGGTTCATCAAATCCTGCATATTCTTCTTAATCTCCAAAATATCTGTCCAAATTTGAGAACCTCCTTTTGAGGGTGCCTTTAAAATTGTTTTTGTCCTCCAGGGCCTCGGTATTGTAATTAGAGATGGGGGGCCTATTCTGGGGATCATTGAAAGGACTCAGGGGTAGGGTAGGGTTATTGGGGGTTTTCATGGTTTGCTAGAGGTTGGGCAGAAGAGTGTCACCAGTCCTACGGGGACTTATATGATCATCTGAGGAACCTTTCAGATTCAATGGTGTGGGAGTCTTTTTCAGATAGGGATTGCTCTTTAGAGGCCATTTCCAACAACCTGGTTTTACACTATTCCTTGGCAATTCTATTTGACCTTTGGTGACCTGAGCTACTTAAGTCCACCTCCAGATTAACCTGGCTCTTCATCATTCTCCATTTTTTGGGCCTACAATCAGTCTTAGGAGTACTATCAACCTCCTTCCTATCTTTGTTCTCCACAGACTCAGAGACATAAGACTCCTCCTGACCCTCCTTCCTATTGAAAGGGTTTTTAACGTATTTTTTGCGAGTTCTAACCTCTTTAGCACCCAGCTCAGGTTCCTAGATGACACAAATGGAGTGGGAGGAGGAATGGGTGGGATTTTTAGTTTTGGTTGGGGACTCCTCCTGGGTCATTTCCTGGATAATCAGGGAGGGGGGGTTGGGGTGCCAGGTAGATAGCTTTGTGAAAATGGTAAATGCAGAGAAGGAGGCCCTGATGGAGGATAGGTATTGACTTATCAGGGTTGTCCTTAATATCAAGGATATTACTCTCTATGGAGTGCAAAAGATCACAATGTTTCAATAGTTGAAAAAACTTTTGTTATTTAGGAAATGATCACAACATTTCAATAGTTGTACACATGTGCATCCATTCTTCTAATTACTATGTTTAAAGGAGTTAAAAAATGACAACTAGAAGTCTATTTATAAGTTTCACATGTATCCATGGTGTATAGCTTTTATGGTTCATAATTGGTCCATTTGTGCACTACTACTATAACATTTATGCATTACTACTATGTCATTATCATTGCACGAATTGGGGCATCTTTAAGCTGGTATTACTACTATGTCATTTTAATGACTACTAGTATGCTTCCACTAGTTAAGTGTTTGATGGAAGAAATTAATATTTAGAAAATTATTTTTATCTTTTTTCATAAAAGTGACTTTTCCACTAAAATTATATTTATAAATAAAATGTTACATAATATTTCAAAACTTGAAAAGTGGTAGGAGGTGTCAAGGTTACAAATAGAGAAAATTGATACCTAAAAAAAAACCCATTTCAAGATACAAAGGCAGAGAGAGAGAGAGAGAGAGAGAGAAAAGGTAATGACTAAATAAATTATCTAGGATGAAAGGTACAAGTGAGGAAGCCTAAAGGATACCTAGATGGAAAGTTGAAACAAGACTACAAGGTTTAATTTTCCTATGTTTTGAAAGTTTGGAGTATGTTATTTATCAAGGTTTGATAAATACATAGGGGGGAGAGAGAGAGAGAGAGAGAGAGAGAGAGAGAGAGAGAGTCCTAATGGGGGAATCTTTAGGGGTAAAAGGAAGAGAGTCTTAAGTGGGGAGACAAATAGTGTTGAAGAGTGTGGAGAGATTTTTGAGGGGGTGGGGGTTTCTTAAGGGGTTTGGTGAGAGTCTTAATTAGCGTCAAATAATAGTGAGAAAGAAATAGAGTCTTAATGAGCAGGGAGAGAGAGAGAGTCTTAAGAGGGTGTAGATAGATTATTAAGGAGTTTGGTGAGAGAGTCCAAAGGGGCATGGGGAGAGTAAAAATTTTAATTTTTTTTAATAATTTTTTAATTTTTTTGAAGGTTTCAAATTTTTCTAAATTTTCCAAAAGATTTAAGTTTTTGTAAATTTTCCTAAGGTTTTAATTTTTTTTAAATTTTCTTAATGTTCTAAAATTTTCTAATAAAGACAATTTAAAAGTAAAATTTTAACATTACTAATTAAAAATAATTTAAAAACAAGCAATTAGATTACTAAAAAGGAAAGAAATTCTAGCATTTACTAACATAATTTTCTCACTTAAATCTAATATTTTTAAATTAAAAATTACCGAAAATAAAATAAGTATTTGAAAATTAAAAAATGAACTAAAATAATTTATAAACATATAATTTTTAATAAAAATAATTTTTTTTCAAATGGAAAAATGTGTGTACCTAGAATATACAACAGTCGAAGCAGGTTGAAAAGAAGGCAATGAGGTCATTAGGAGGTTCACTCCAACTCTAGGGGTCCACAAGATCTCCAGAAATAGTGATTTTAAAAATGACACTTCTGCCATAAATTTGTAGGGAATCTAGCATAGGGGTACTTCGGTCGAAGGGGTTCTTCACCTAAAAGGAGTCTCACCCCTTCATGCCAAGTAACCCATGTTAGTGTCTTCACACAAAGGGGTCTCACCCCTTTATCTGAATACTTCTACTTCGGGTGAAGACCCCAAAAAGGTATGTTTGGTGCGCGATCGAAAATCATTTGTTCCCAAAAGTGGGACTCACTTTTGTGGGTTCACCTAATTGTTTATTCACGAAAGGAAAATTTCTAAGTACAAATGCAAATTTTATGTTTAGTTCTTGTATGCACTCTAGTTCCTTAATCCACTTTCTTTCCAAGTCAAGAAGAAAATCTATTTTAGGAAGACAAGCAATAAACATATTTTGAAACTTAATTCTATAAAGATACTTATATAAAACTCTATCACAATGCCACCTTAATAAGAAGCCTATAACCTTTACTCAAACTTTCTTTGTTAAGTGTTAGAATTAGCTTGGTATAAAATGTGTTAATGATCTACTAGTTGGAGAAATGCTGGGAACTTGGGATAGTTTGATGGTCAAATTTCTAATTTCCCTCACATAGAATAAAATGAATGCTCTGATCTATAAAGTTGTGAATCCCTACTTCCGTAGGAATTTTTTCTATAATAAGAAATTCATTGAGGAGGTTATGTGGAAGGATGACTTTAAAATTATTGATATTTGTCAAAAACGTATATAGAATGCTTAGAGATAACTGATTTAACTAGTGCCCTAGAAGCATTATTAGTAAGGAAAATGAGAAAGAAATATCAAGGAAAACCTAAGTGTTTTAGTTGTGGTCAACTAGGACATTTTGCTGTAAAATGTCCTTATGCTGATCAAGATGACAATAATGAGAAAATTGAAATTTTTTCTAGAAGGAAACCTTGGAATCAAAATCAGAGGTTCAAGAACTTCAAAAAGAAAAGTTTTTTGTCAAAAGAGGACTCTACTGAAGAATCAAATAATTCTGAAGAAGAAGGAGAAGTATCATTCATGGCTGAAATTATCAATGTTCCTAATTTTGAAACTAGAAAATTAGAATCTTCTTCATCTCATTCAGATGAAGATATTGATCTTGAAAAAGAACTTCTTTGTTCTTTGTAATAACTTAAGAAGTGAAAGAGATTGATATTAGATTTTGAAAAAGAGAATAACATACTAAAAACTGATTTAGAAACATCAAATCAGCTTATTGAAAATAAAAAACAATCTCTTGTTGAAAAGGACAAGAAACTTGTTTTGTTACAAAATTAGATTGAACAAGCTGAATTAAATGATAAAAGAAAAACTTCAAATCAAAGTTTAAGTTATTTCAAAGGTTATTGTTTCAACTGCAATCTTTTTGGTCATAAAGCATTCAACTGTAAGATGAAAAGACAAAAGTATGGTCTAAAGAATCTAATTAGATGTTTTAAATGTTTTCATCATGGACACTTTGCTAATCAGTGTAAGCTTCATTTAAAATCTAAGCAAGTATGGAAACCCATTGAAAAGTCCTTGATTATTGAAATAGCTTTGTTTGCCTATAAACCAGCTACTTGGGTTTTGGACAGCAGTTGCTCTCATCATATGACGGGCTGCAAAAGCAATTTTAAAGTTCTAGATGATTTTTGTGGAGGATTTATTCAGTTTGGAGATAACTAAGTTGCTTTTATCATTGGTCATAGTTCAATAGTTCTTAATATAGATACATCCATTCATGATGTTTATTATGTAGAAGGATTAAAACACAATCTTCTAAGTGTTAGTCAGATTTGTGACAGTGGCTATTCAATTTCTTTTAATGCTAAATGATGTACTATCAAAAGTAAGGACAAAGTTGTTGCTATTGGATTAAGAACAAGAGGAAATTTGTATAATCTGATTGATTCTACTATTAAGGAGTCTTCTCTAATTAATACATGTCTTGTAAGACAAGTAGAAGAAAATTAGTTATGGCATAAACGATTGGGTCACCTAAATTTTGATAATCTTGCTAGAATCAACAAGAACAAAAAGGTTAGAGGTTAACCTCTAATCAGAAAACTAGATCAAATTTGTGAAGAATCTGTTAAAGGTAAGCAAACTAGAATGTCTTTCAAAACTAAGGAGTACTTGTCTAATAGGCCTCTAGAAATTGTTCATACCTATCTTTGTGATCCAACTAAAACTCCATCCCTAAATGGTGAAAGATATTTCATGCTATTTGTAGATGATTATTTGAGGATGGTTTGGGTAACTTTTTTGAAACATAAATCTGAAGCTTTTGCATGTTTCAAAATTTTTAGGAAAATGGTTGAGGGAGAAACTGATCTCAAATTGAAATGTCTATGGTTTGACAGAGGTGGAGAATTCACCTCTCAAGAATTAATAGAATATTGTGAAAAACATGGTATTAAGAGGCATTTTTCAACTACTCGTACACCACAACAAAATGGTGTTGTGGAAAGAAAAAATAGGACAGTCAAAGAAATGGCTAGGACTATGTTGAATGAAGCAAAACTACCTAATAAATTTTGGAAAGAAGTTTTTCATACAGCTATTTACATTCTCAACAGGGCTCAAATTAGAATAAGAACAACATATACTCCTTATGAACTTTGGCATGGAAAAAATGCTAACGTTAAGAATTTTAAAATTTTTGGCTATAAATGTTTTATTAAAAGGACAATGAATTGTTAGCCAATTTGAATTCCAGATCTGATGAGGTATCTTTTTGGGATACTCTACATAGAGTAAAGCCTTCAAATGTTACAATAGAAGGTTGAATAAAGTCATTGAAGCTATAAATGTTATTTTTGATGAAAGCTCTTTCTTGAACAATAGCATTGATAATAATGTTGAAGAAGAGTCTTTATAAAATAAAGAACATGTTCCTTGTGATCATCATTAATCTGTTAGTGATAATCAAGAACTTCCTGATCACACTGATTAAGAACAGTGTTCAAATTCTCAAGAATCAAAAATTCCTTTAAAGACACCTTCTAGAATTATAGCGAAAAGACATCATGAATCTCAAGTCATTGGAGCTATAGAGGGAGGAATTCTAACTAGAAGAAAAGCCAAACTTGATGAACATGCTAATATTGCAAAACATTTTTGTCTGTTATCATATTTTGAACCAAAAAGATGAAATAAATCAGATTGAGAAAAATCAGACATGGGAACTTGTACCTAGACCTGATAACAAGAATGTTATAGGTGGGAAATGGATTTTTAGAAATAAACTAAATGAAGATGGAAAAGTAGTAAGGAATAAAGCCAAATTTCTATGTAAAGGTTATGCTCAACAAGAAGGTATTGATTTTGGTGAGACTTTTGCACCAGTTGCAAGGTTAGAATTCATTAGAATTTTTCTTGCATATGCGAGTTACAAAAAGTTTACTGTTTATCAAATGGATGTTAAAACTACATTTTTAAATGGTTATCTTGGTGAAGAAGTCTATATGGAACAGCCATAAGGATTTGAGTCATCTGATAAACCTGATTATGTATATCATCTTAAAAAGGCATTATATGGCTTAAAACAAGCTCCTCGAGCTTGGTATTCTAGATTAGATAAGCATCTTATAGCAAATGGTTTTACACGTGGAAGTGTAGATAACACTTTATATATTAAAAATGTTGATCGATATATCTTAGCTGTGGAAGTTTATGTAGATGATATTATTTTTGGGTGAACTAATGATGCATTGTCAAAACATTTTTCTGATATCATGGCATCTGAATTTGAAATGTCTCTTTTGGGTGAATTGACATTTTTTCTTGGTTTACAAGTAACACAACTTGAGCATGGTTTATTCTTGTCTCAATCAAAATATGCCAAAGAAATATTTAAGAAATTTAATATGACAGATTGTAGACCTATTAGCACACCTATGGAAACAGGGTGCAAACTTGTTAAAGATGATGATTCACCTCCTATGGATCAAACCTATTATAGATCTATGATTGGTGATCTATTATATCTTACAACATCTAGACTTGATTTGATGCAAGCTGTTTGTTTGGTGTCTCATTTTCAATCAGCTCCCAAACAATCTCATCTTAATGTTGTTACACAGATTTTTAAGTACATTCAAGGTACTCTTGATTTTGGTTTATGGTATCCACATACTGATGATTTCACTTTACTTGGTTATACTGATTCAGACTGGGGTGGCTCATATGACAAAAAGAGCACTATTGGTGCTACATTTTTCTTAGGTAATCATTTGGTTGCCTGACATAGTAAGAAACAAGACTATGTCACTTTATCTACTTGTGAGTCTGAGTATGTTTCTACTACTACTTGTTGTACTCAGTTAATTTAAATGACATATCAGTTATCTGATCTTGGTATTCAGATTCCTAAACCTATTTCTATCATGTGTGATAATATGAGTGCTATTCAGTTAAGTAAAAATCATGTTATGCACTCACGCACCAAACATGTGGCCATCAAACTTCATTTTTTGCATGATCATGTACTTGCAAATGAGTTCAAGTTACTTTATCTTCCTACTCAGGCACAAGTGGCAGATATTTTTACTAAAGCTCTTCCCTAGGCTTCTTTTGAACAACTCCACACTCAGTTGGGTATTGTTTATCTTTCTCTGCTGCATTAAGTTTTCCCTTGTGGGGGAGTCTGTGAGAGATTTTTGCTTCCTCTTCACCATCTTTTTACTCTTTTTTAGCAGTATTTTGTGTCCTTGATGCAAAATGGGGGAGAAGTTCTTATACCTATATCTTTGCTCATTTTAGTGGTGAATGGTTGGATCCATTTGGTTGGCTCAATTTTTGAGTGACTTATAGTTACTTTAGTGGTGCTTTATTGGTTTGATTGGACCATTTTTTGAGTATCAATGTTATCAGTTTGATTAGATCAGTTTTTGAGTATCAATGTTATCAGTTTGATTGGATCAATTTTTTAGTATCAGTGTTGTAGAACTGATTGCAGGTTCCTAATGTGCTACAGATGGTTGCCAATTCCTCATACAGGTCTGACAGGTATTTATGGCATTTCATTTGTTTTCCTTTATATATCATACTTCATCTAGTCAAATGTAAATGCATGCTTATAGCTATCATATATGCAAGTAAGTATGAGTTTCTGATATTTTATGTAATTATATTCAACATTCATTTATATTTGATCATATGATATATGAGGGAATACAATTTTTTTTGCCTCAAGGACAAATGGGGGATATTGTTGTCTTCATTTGTCCTTGATGCACTGCAATGATTATTTATTTGGCATCCAGTTGGCATGCTGTGAAGTGCTTGTACTGTTCCATATTTTGTTGGCATACTGCAATGTGGTTGTACTATACCGTGAGGTTAAACTTGAGTTACTTGAGTAGTATTATGGTTTCTTGTTGACTCTCAATTGTCAACACTTGGCTATTATTTTTCCACATGGATTTTATGCATGGTGGACGTGAAACACACTTGATCTTTCATTAAGGATTTTTTTTATCAACAAGAGGTTTTCTTCATGCATATCATTTCTTCTTTCCCTAAATAAGGGCACCACCATGATTACTACAGTGAAGGTTTGGTGACTGTGTTGACCTCGTGGTTGTGGGTTTTTACTATGTTATTTGTCTTCATAAAAGGAATAGGTTAATACCATTTTTATGGTACCTTTGCATCTTCTATATAGGTATTTGTTGTCTGGTTTCTAAAGGATAATCTCATTCTTTTGTTTTATGTTATGGATCTGAGATTTTCTGTCTGGTAAAATGACTAATACATACTTTTTTTACTGTGAAACACTCTGAGCATTTGGTCTTCAATGAATACCACACTGGCAGTGTTTTAGGTAGTTCTTTTTCATTTGGTCACTATCCAGAGGTATATATTTTAGCTAGTTTTTCCTTTCTTGGCAAGGAACAGTCAAGGTTTGACATTATAACAGTTTCCTATGCATATTCTTGAAGGTTTGTTTTTTATTGCACAATATGTTGACTTAAGATGAATCATGGAAAAGGATTGAAACCAAATCTTCTTTTTTCTTTAGCATTTCTTCTAGTTTGGCTATTTTGAATATTTTTTAAAATAAGGAGATTTGTGTCTTTTTTGACACCTGAGTATTCATGACAGCGTTGTGTTTGGACATCTTTCAGTTTGTAAACTTGGGTATCCTCGGCAATATTAAGTTTATAAATCTGGGTATTCTCTGTAGCATTTTATGTTGAATAAGAAGCATTCAGTTAGAAGTTACATGGTTTTTTTGTGAAACAAATCAGTTATGTTTAATTCGGTTTAGTTCAGATCTTGAGAAACATTTTTTTGTTCTCACCAAGAATTTTCGGTGAAGGGTTTTTTCTATACACGGTTTTTTCATTCAATTATTATTAAGTTAGTTTTATGTTGAACTAATATTGCTATTAGTTGCAACATCTGATGTAACTGATCCTGAAAATTTCTTTGTAAAATATCTTTGATATACTTCCTATTTAAGAGGAAGATGGGGATGTAAATCAAAGTGAAAAAAATAGTGAGACTATTCTGGTATATGGAAATCATTAAAAGCACATCTTACATATGTTTATATATATAAGATGTATGCAGTGTAAATGCATATAGTTATCCATATAAACTGTATTGATAGAGATTGATTTTAAAGGAAAAAGTGAAGGGCTATAGCCTAGGAAGGCAGTTGTGGATGCTATTGTATGAAGAGGGTTATTGCTCAATAAAAGTACAGGTTCAATAGGAGTGGTTTTTCTCCCTGTGACAAAACTGTAATTTTTTGAGGGTTTCCCACTCAGAAAAATTCTTGTCTTGTTTTGTGAGTTATTACCATCCATATTTCTTTACTTTCATAGCTTATAAATCTTTCATTTCAGAGGATTTTAGTTAGAAATTATAGTCATCTTGTTAAATTTTATACTATTTTGATTCACCCCCCCTCTCAGAACTATCATTGCTTCCAATAGTAGGAGGTGACAGTGATGAAAAACTACTAGCTTAGTCATAGGCTCCCTTCATATTTTTGCCTTATGGGCAGCAAGAGGAACAAAGAGTCCCCTCAAAGGCTAGGGAGTAGGTGCTAAAGGAGAGGGAGATATGTTAGGTGACCCCTTACACCTACCAGTTTTGAAGTTTGCAAGACATGTTCATAATTGTTTTGCAGTGTCTCCATTGAATTTTCAACTGTTGGTTTCGTTCACTGGCTGACTGAGTTGGCTTTCATATTTGTATGTTAATTTAAAATAATTTTTATTTTTTACCTATCATGTGAAGCTCTACCTTGAATTATATGTTCATTGAATTATATTTTTGAGCTTACTAATTGTGCACTATATTGTTTATTTATACATTATATCTTATGTCAACTTTACAGGATTTTCCATTGCCTATGAGTCATTTGAAAAAAATTAGAATGTTGTGTTTTGATCTATCTAAGTCATCTTTATGACCTATAGTGGACCAAAATTGCTAAGTTGTATTTCCTCGCTAACTTGATTGGAGATATGTTTATTTTTATTTTGGTTGACCTAATTAAGGTTTTTGATGAAAGAGTTGATATAAAAAGAAGGATTATTTTTATTTTATTGATGTGGATTGGATGTGAATCATGTAGAACAATATTTGTTGAAGAGAATTGAAAAGATGAGTTTTATGATGTTCTTTTTTGAGCATCTACTGTATATTTTCAATGTTTGAGACAACAAATGTGCGTGTGGTGTGTTTCATAAAGTTTGTTGCTTGAGATAGAAATTCAAGGACAGTTTCATGCTTGGAGATTTTCTAGAGTTATATTGTTGAAGGTGTATTCATTTCAATTAATATTTTTTTTATTCCTATTGAAGCAGGGGTGTCCTTCTTGGTAGTTTTCTAGATATCTACATCTTACCTTGAGACAATGCATATTATTTTGGAAGTTACTTGCATCTTTCCCTAGGAATTTGTGCTATAGCTTGCAAGTCCTTTGCATCTGGTCATGGGGAAGTGAAACTTAGATTGCAATTCATTTTGGAGTAGGGAGCTCCTTAGTGAAGAACCTAAAATATTATTGTAATAAGTTATTCATATAGTGAGTTTATTATTTACATGGTTTTTCCCACATTTGTTTTTCAGCATAAAAAATTGGTGTTCATGTGTATTTTGTTTCAATTTATTTATATTTCTTTGGTGTTAAGTTTTCTAAAGTACATTGATGAGAATTGAAGATTGAAATAGTTGAATTATATGTACTATAATATTGATTCACAATGCACCCCAGTTCCCCTCTCTTAGTAATGTGGTGTGTTTAACATGTCTTTCCTTGGGTTGAAGCTAATTAATAATGGGATATTTTTTCATTTTTGGGGCATTCAATTTTCTTTCTAGGTCTATCTTTCCAAAATTAGGCAATCCATGGTAACAAGATTTATAAAAATCTTCAAAATTGGATCACCAAACCTTTTTCTCTTGCTAGAAAATTATAATTTTGTTCTAAACCCCTAGCCATCAAGCATGTATATTACTTTTCATGTTGGGTTCCCTAAAAAAAACTTACTTAAAGGTAGAGAAGATTCTCAAATATTTTCTCTAGGCCTCCAATGAAGGACCACATTATTTCCATCATGTTGCTTGGGAATCTAGTTACCTTTCTTATAATATTGGAGCAATTGATTTTCTTAAAATTTGTAAGCATTCTATTTCCTTGTGCACATCAAATTAATCATTTGAGTTAGCTATCATAATGAAGCCTAGAAAAATATTTCTCAACATTGTATTGGTGTTGTCATAGTCATAGGGTGTCAAGTGTTGAAAGGCTTGGACTTAGGAACCATTCTCACCATGAGAAAAGTTGTTATCGTCCATGCCACTTTTACTATTAGGAGTATATGGAAGACCTGGGAAACTAGTAATTCCTATCTTTGTTGGATTTCATATCAATTTTATAATTTTTTATTCATTAATCATTAGTCCATCTAGTGGTATCCTATCTCTAGTTCTTAAAATGGACAGTTGCCCAAGATGTCCTAGATTGATTAATTTAATTTATGAAAAACAAGGTGTTTATGTTCTACCTAGCCTAATTTATCACACAACCAATAATTTCTTATCTTGGGATAATTTCAAGATTAAATCCAAGCTCACTAGCTAAGATCTAGAGACATTTCCAGTTATTATTGATGTCATTCTTTCCTAGATGCTACATAAAGTGGGGGTGTGATTTCTCATGATTTGGTGGAAATATTGCGATGTTATTCAAATATCCTCTTTTAAAATTACAGGTCATACATAAGGTCTACTTCTAGTTTATCCTGATTTTTAATGGTTTAAAATTACAGGTCATACATAAGGTCTACTTTTAGTGGTTTTACTAAGGAATTGACTCTATCTTCCAACCAAGTATAACTAGATCTAGTATGCTTTCAGTTTCCAAGTTCTTTTCATCATATGCAAGGATATCAATGTTACTTTATTTAATTAGTCTGTTATTGATAAGCACTTTTCATTGCACACTAAGGCTATCATGTGTTCTAATATTCTTATGCAAATCTACCTATAAGCTTGTAATATTATGCCAATAGTTTCTCATCTTAGCAGTTGCTTGACAAATAGAGAAATGCTCCCTACATTATTGACATATTTTTGTTAATCTCATGTTTAATAACAAGATTCATTTAAGAAAATAGATCTTATTTATAAATTTAATGTATACTCTCTTAATATAATATAACCCATAGAGAATTTTGAAACTAATTTTTCCTATAATTTTGTATTATTGTCCTTAATATTTTTCTTTCCTTCCATGTATAGTCCTCTCTTTGAACTACTATTTTTTTCCCATTGTAATCTTTTAGCCTTTGACCAATACCTTCAAAGAGATGTCACTCAAGAAATCCATCTTCCACATGGTCATAAGAATGTGTACTACTTTGACAGCATTAAATGAATGTTGAAGGCAAGTCACACACACAAAAGATCCCAAAATATTTAAAAAGTAGTGCTTGAAAGACTCCTTTGTGTTGTTGATTGATGTAAACATACAACTGTGCACATTTAATCTCCCCTATTATTTCTCAACTACCTCAACTACCATATTTACTCCATCTTTATTCTATATTCTTCCCTCCCTCTTTTTGATACTTCTAGTTGGTTCTTTCTAGGTTATTCTAGATGTTTCTACTTAGCTGGAAATATTTTTGAAAAGGGAAAATACTCTCTGTTTTGAAGAAAGAAATAGATACTCTGTTTAGAACACAAAAATGTTTTGTTTTTGAAGAAAAGAGCACAGGCAACTCTCTGGCAAGGTTCTATTGTAAACAAATCAATATTCATGAATCAACAAACTTAATTTTTTCTTTGTCTCTGTTCTGTGTTTATTTTTCATGACATTGTCTATTCTTTTCTCTGCCTCCATCAAATCGGCATCAGAGCAAGAGATTGAAGAGAAGGGTTCTACTAGAGGTTCAAGAGGAAGCTAATTTAGCAGAAATTTCAAGAGTTTTCAAAGAATCAAAGTTAGAAATCTAGCTCATTAAAAAATGGCAAGATGGAGGAAAAAAGGAAAAGGGTTTTTCTTCAAAGATAAATTTTTGAAGAGTTATGGCTAGAACTAGTGGAAATATTTCTCATTCCCATATTCCAATTTTTAATGGAAAAAACTATGAATATTGGAGCATAAAAATGAAAACCATGTTTTTCTCTCAAGGTATTTGGAATTTTTTTGAAACTAGGTTCCCTGAACCACCAAATCAGCAGGCATATCAGGCACTTTCACAAGTTGATAAAGATTTACTAGAAGAAAACAAGAAAAAAGATACAAAGGCACTATTTTTCATTCAACAAGCAATGGAGGAATCAATTTTTCCAAAGGTTGCAGCTGCCACAAGATCAAAACAAGCATGGGATAGTTTGCAAACATCATACCAAGGTAGAGGCAAGGTAATAATGGAAAAATTGCAAATACTTAGAAGGGATTCTGAAAATATACAAATGAAAGACTTAGACTCAATAGATACATTTTTCACTCATGCAATGTCAATAGTAAACCAACTAAGGACCTATGGAGACACTATTGAAGATCAAAATATTATTGAAAAAATACTTAGAAGTCTCCCTGATAAATTTGATGTTGTAGTAATAGCCATTCAAGAGGCCAAAGATCTTTCTCAATTATTAGTAGATGAATTAATGGGCTCACTTTTAGTGCATGAGAAAAGATTAAATCAATCAGGGTCATCTTCATTAGAGAATGAATTCAAGACTCAACTCTCATTTGGTAGAACAAGAGGGAGATCAAATAACAGTCGAGGCAAATGACGCTTTTCATCAAGGGGAGGAAGAGAAATTACACAATTTGAAATTAGAAGACCACCATCAAGCCCACATGCCCATTCTACATCAATAAGAGAAAGGGGGAGTAGTCACTCTCAAAGTCATCATCAAGAAGAAAGGTATGATAAATCCAACATCCAATGTAATTATTGTAGCAAATTTTGGCATTATGCATCAGAATGTAGGAAAAAGAAATATGATTTGAATAAGCAAAAGGCACATTTTACAAATGAAAATCAGTCAAACAATAGTGAACAAGACACAATATTGATAGCATGTAATGTAGCACAAGAAAGTTCCAAAGAAGTATGGTTTTTAGATAGTGGGTGTAGTAACCACATGGGTTGTAATAAGGAGATGTTTGCAACAATAAATGATTCAATAAAATTAGAAGAAAAATTGGGAAATGATCAAAGAGTTTTAGTTATGGGAAAAGGGTCAATTAATATAAAAACAAAACAAGGTGAAGAGAAGCATATTTTAGATGTATACTATGTTCCTGGATTGCAACACAATCTTATAAGTATTGGGAAATTGGTGAAAAAGGGACATAGAATATACTTTGAGAATGGTGAATGTGTGATCCTAGACAAGAAACCAAGCAATAGGTTGATTGCAAAAGTTGAAATGATAGAGAATGGGATGTTCCCATTAAGAATTCAAAGTGAATTAATGATAGAGCCACAAGGATTGCAAAATGTTTTTGAAATAGCTTTTATAGCCTCATACAAAAATGAATCTTTATTATGGCATTTAAGACTTGGGCATTTAAAATTCAAAGGATTTCAATTATTATACAAAAATAAAATGGTATATGGGTTGCCACAAATAGAGCCACTTAAGACAACATGTGAGAGTTGCATATTGGCAAAGCAACATAGGAAACCATTTCCAGTTGGGGTGTCTTATAGAGAAAAACAACCACTTGAAATAGTGCTTTCAAACAATTTTGGACCTATGAAAACAAATTCCATGAGTGGAAAACTTTATTTCATAACGTTTATTGATGATTTCAGCAGAAAAGTATGGGTTTATTTCTTGAAGTACAAATCTAATACATTTACTATTTTTAAAGAGTTCAAGGAAAAAGTTGAAAAAGAAAGTGGATATTATATCAAAACATTGAGAACCGATCAAGGTGGAGAGTATATCTCAACATATTTTTAGAATTTTTGCAAAGAAAATTGCATAAATAAACAATTTACAGCAAGGTATACTCCTCAAAAAAATAGAGTAGCAGAGAGAAAGAATAGAACAATCATGGAAATGGAACGTAGTATGATAAAAGAAAAACACTTACCAAATGAATATTGGGTTGAAGAAGTTGCATGCTCGGTATATATATTGAATATGTGTCCAACAAAAGTAGTGATAAATAAAACACTAGAAGAAGCTTGGAGAAAAAGGAAGCATAACATATCACATTTGAGAGTTTTTGGATGTGTGGCATACTCATTGATACCTCAAGAGTTGAGAAGAAAATTAGATGACAAAGGAGAGAAATGCATATTTGTGGGATATAGAGAACATTCAAAGGCATATAAGCTATACAATCCCATTACAAAGAAGCTAATAATAAGTCATGATATTGGATTTGTTAAAGAAGAGGCATGGGATGGAAGCATAGAAAAAACAAACACAAGTATCCATAGTGTTCTACAAGAGAATGAAGAAGATGAAATTTAGGTTGAAAATCCTCCTACACAAGAAAATGCACCTACAACACCACCTAGCACTCCAAATCCCACTATTCCAAAAGGTAATAACAACAATGACTCTTCTAATCCAACACTTGAATCTTTAAGGTCAAGGTCTATAAACACATCAAAGAAGACAAGAAGTCTTCGGGAGATTTATGATGAAACTCAAGAAGCTGAAAATGCTGATTTTTGTTGTGATTTTGTATTTTTAACACAAGATGATCCAATTTATTTTGAAGAAGCCATAAAAAAAGACAAATGGATTTTAGCCATGGATGAAGAATTTCTGTCAATACAAAACAATGAAACTTGGGATCTAGTACAACATCCTAAAGGCAAGGATCTGATTGGAGTCAAATGGGTTTATAAGACAAAGTATAATATTGATGGAAAAGTAGAAAAGAACAAGGCAAGACTCATGGCAGAAGGTTTTACACAAAAATAGGGTATAGACTTCAATGAAATAGTTGCACTTGTGGAAATATTGGATACAATAAGAATGGTCCTATCTATAGCAGTTCAAAAAAAATGGAAAGTTTGTCAAATGGACGTCAAATCAGCATTCTTAAATGGAATTTTGGAAGAAGAGGTGTATCTAAATCAGCCACCTCGTTATGAAGTTTTGGGACAAGAACATAAAGTATGCAGATTGAAAAATGCACTATAAGGTTTAAAGCAAGCTCCTAGAGCTTGGTACAACATGATAGACTCTTATTTTGGGAACAATGGCTTTAACAAGTGTAGTAATGAACCAAATTTGTACGTCAAAATGGATGATGAAGGAGAAATCTTGATAGTTTGTTTGTATGTAGATGATTTTATATTCATAGACAATATGTCAATTAGTTCATTCAAGGAAGCCATGAAAAAAGAATTTGATATGATAGATTTGGGCCTCATGAGATACTTTCTTGGCATGGAGGTAAGTCAAAATGATCAAGGAATTTTCATATGTCAAAGCAAGTATGCTAATGATTTGTTGAAAATATTTAAGATGACAAATGTGAATTCAGCCCCTACACCAGTTGTATTGGGTTTGAAGCTTAGTAAGGATGATCAAGGTCCAAGTGTAGATGCAAATTTATTTAAAATATTAGTGGGCAGCCTCATGTATTTAACCTCCACAAGACCGGATATCATGTTTGGTGTTAGTCTTATTTCTAGGTTCATGGACAACCCAAAGGAGTCGCATTGGAGAGCTAGAAAAAGAATCTTAAGATACATAGCTGCAACAAAGAATTTTAGAATTTTGTATACTTTTTCAGATGATTACAAGCTGATTGGATATATAGATAGTGAATGGGGAGGTAGCATGGATGATAGAAAAAGAACTTCCAGATATATTTTTCATCTAGGTTCTGGTGCTATCTCTTAGGCATCAAAGAAACAACCAATTGTCACCCTCTCATCAGTTGAAGAAGAATATGTAGCAGCCACATCAGCGTCTTGTGAAGTAGTTTGGTTGAGGAGATTACTTTCATATTTGGGGCATCATCAAGAAGAACCTACGAAAATCCATTGTGATAACAATTCAGAAATTGCCTTATCTAAAAATCACATATTTCATCAACGGAGAAAACATATTGATACTAGATATAATTTTATAAGAGAATTGGTAAGCAATGGTGACATATATCTTCACTTTTGCAGGTCCAATGAACAACTAGCTGACATTTTCACTAAACCACTTACAAAGAACATTTTTTAGCATCTTTAGGAAGAAATTGGTATTGTAGACATGCATCGCAGTGAAGATTAAAGGAGAGTGTTGGTTGATGTGGACATACAGCTATGCACATTTAATATCCCCTGTTGTTTCTCAACTACTTCAACTATCGTATTTACTCCAGCTTTGTTCTATCTTCTTCCCTCCTTCTTTTCGATACTTCTAGTTGGTTCTTTCTAGGTTATTCCAGATGTTTCTACTTAGCTGGAAATGTTTTTGAAAAAGGAAATAGATACTCTATTTAGAACACAAGAATGTTCTATTTTTTAAGAAAAGAGCATAGGAAGCTCTCTGGCAAGGTTCTATTGTAAACAAATCAATATTCATGAATCAACAAAGTTAATTTTTTTGGTCTTTGTTCTACGTTTATTTTTCATTACACTATGTGTTCTTTTCTCTACCTCCATCACGTGTTTTGTTATTTTCTTGGAATGGGTTATAGTCTCATAGATTTCCTTGTCAACAATATTGTATGAAATAGTGTACATGCACTCCAGACTAACTTGATTGAATCTTCACCTCTTACGTTTGGAAATTGTGAGAAGTGTAACGAGTTAAGATTTTCTTCGGTAGTTTTATATGCTTAGACAATCAAATTTAGAATTTTAACAGCTAGATCAACTAATAATTTATGAGCTACCACTACTTACTTCTATATTAATGGTTTTGAATATGACCCAGATGAAGACTTGTAATGAGAATAATCGCAGGTCAAGCGATACATAGTCAAGGTCTTCTATTGAGGACATTTTCATAGACACTGTTCTCATTTCAATTAGACATTCTAGATGAAAAATTATCATCTCGAAGACTGGCTGTGAATAAAATGTTGACCATCAGAGTCATCTTGTAATCTATTAAGCAATGATGTTGATGATGACATCCCTAGATATTATCAAGGTTAACCTTTCATATGTATAAAGATGTCTTACATTCAAACATGTGCTAATACAATATAATTATATTTAATACAATTTAATATTTTGAGGAAAGATAATGCAGTTAATTGAATATGTGATTTTAGGATAATTGTTTTATGTTTATTAATTATTTTAAAGAGTTAAGAATAAAGTCAATTATAAGTGCTAACAGGTTTCCACAATCGATAATAGTACTATTTATGCTTTAAGATCTTGATTGTGTACAAATTTTTGAGTCAATGTTTCAGATCACATTCTGAATCATCATCAGGTCATAAGAGAGCTCAAGGAGAAGAGGAAATCTAAGTTAGATCAACCTAAGCCTAAGATATATGTGAGGGAAAAGAAAACATTAGACAGACCAAGAAGAAAGTTGAAACTAGAAGAAGATAGTGAGACAACATCTGAAGATTTGAGGAAATTCAAAGTTGTGCAAAACCGGCCCCTAGAACTGACAGACATGGATGAGTTTATTGAGTCTTAAGAACTATGGAGGTTTATTAGGAATTAAATATGAAAAGTATGAATCAAGGAGGGATGAAGGAAAAGAAAAGATTAAGGAGGCAGTTATATTTACATTGCTAAATTTAGGACTATTCTGGTTGAAGTTGGTAACTGACTACCTGATGAGCTATACAAGAAAGTAGATGCAAGATGGAAGTATACTATGACTTATGGGAAACAAATGAGGGAAAGATCTTTAGCAATCACTATACCTAAATTGTCAGTACAAGAGATCAAAGAAGCATTAAAAGAGAACTCAAAGAGATTTCTTGTAAAGAGCAGATCATTAAGGATCATGGTTGGTGAGCTAGAAGAAGTAAAAAAGGAACCCAATGATATATGGAGAAAATATTCTTTCCTAACTAGTTAACTAGGACTCAGGAGCACCAAGGTAAGTCAAATTGTATTAATTTAACCCTAGAAAAAGATGAAGTGATCATCGAGGATATCACTAACAAGGATCCATTAGAAGAAATTACACATGATGAAGATGTCATGATTACCAAGAACAAGGACACCAAAAAAATGGAAACTGATGATACAACTATTGTAAAATTGATGGATGAAGAACTAGTTCTAGAATAAGTAGTTAATTTTCTTGAGATTCATGAGGTCATCTCAAAATTTGTCACAGATATTCCTACTAATGTAGAAGAAAAGTCCACTGAATAGGTAAAAGAGAAAAAACAAAAGGTAACTAGGGATAATAAAGAGACTGAGACTAGTACATATCCAAATACCGAGAAAGTCACATCTACTGAGACCTTAGGACAACATCAGTAACAAGAGAAAGTGAAGGACAAAGAAAAGGAGAAGGAAGAGGATAAAGAAGAAGAGAAGAGCTATCAGAATTTGGAGATCTACTTAAAATGAAAGAAGCCTAGGATAAAATACTAGTGAAGAAATAAAAGATAAATGTGTTAGAGAGTGTTAAGGATATATTGCAAAAGATTGTTCCTGGTGCTAATATAAATGATAAGGGCAGATTACTTAGTCAACTGGAAGAACTAATTAAACAACCTAGTATAGAGACCAATGAGTACTTGATGGAAGTGCATAGGAAGAACATGGAGAATAATATTATTGAAGATTTACTTTAATATGTTGCATTGGATAAGGTATCACTTTCAGAATTGATTGCTGAATTGGAGAATGAGTTAAAAAATATTCTTTTATTATCTCAAAAGATTTGTTTAATTTCAAATTTCACAGAGGATATTAAAAAGAAGGATGCTTTCATTGAGAAAGAGTTGAGCGAGAAGCTACTAAATGTCACAAGTGAGCCTAGAATATTTCAAATTTATTATCAAATGCTTAAACATTTAATTGGCTTGCAATATGAGCTATGAAAAGAAGAAAACAAGATCAAAATGGAACTTTTGGAGCTACAAGCAATTTTGATACCCCAAACTAAATCATTACAAAAGCATATTCACAAGGTAAATGGATTAGTCAATACCTCTGACATCAGTGCTATGGATAGCATGATTGGACTAGTGATTGACATTGGTGAGAAGATTATTGTGTTGCAAACACTAAAGGAATCATGGGAGACATCCCTAGGAATGAAAAGAAGAGATACCAGTATATTTTTTATAAGACTTCACCACCAGATCTAAGTTTTTTTTTGGCATATTTGTCAAAAAAGGGGGATATATGTATATAAGGCGGGATATAATATCATACATCAGGAGATATGTACATAGGAAGTATTGTCACAGGGGGAGTTATAATATTTATGAAGCTATGGTGTTATAAGTAGTTATAAATTATACCAAGAGTTTATATATGGTCAAATTTTGACGACTCTGAAGAGTTTAACTTGAAGATGCCAAACTAATGCCAAAAGGGGAGATTGATACTCCTAAAGATTTATTTTGTTTTCATTAGTTTTTTTATAGTCATACTGCATTATACAAGTAATTCAATGAATGAAGGAGTCATAGGACTCAGTCGGTAAAGAAAATGGTGAAGTCAATAAACGGAAATAAGAGACAGGCTCCAAGAAAAGCAAGGCAAGCATCAAGTAGTTACTAAGTCGAGTATATACCTGTTACTGAGAAAGAAAATAGTGTGTTACTAAGTAAAATAGGACAATATAAAATATTATATTAGATACATTGAATATGAACACTGAGAATAAAATATTTTATAGATTTTAATAAGATCATTTTGGTAAAGCATTAGAGATATAAAAGAAATGATTGTAAATGATTAAAAGGTAAGCTCCACTAGTGAAAATTAAGTGGAATATATACATTAGAGATATAACCAATGCTAGCACCATTTAAGGAAAAGAATCGAGAATATTTCCACCACATCTAGATCATGTATATAAGGATTGGTATGAGAGAGAGAGAGAGAGAGAGAGAGGTGATGAAGATAAGACAAGCTACCGAATAATAGAGCAGTTGGAGTAGAAATATGAATGTGAATCGGTGTTGATGCAACTGAGTACACAAGTTGAATTATGAGTGAAAGGTAATGAATTACATAATGAGGTAAATATATTATTGAGCATATTAGGTCTGACAAGCATATGTTGATGCATTTCAACTAAAAAATTTAGTACTGATTTCTATTATAATTTGAATTGTAAAATCCCTTACCAGGTAGGCCCTAATAGGTATTATTTTGTATATCCTTTAACACATTACATCTCTTAGATTAGAGATTATAAAAATCCTTTAGATTATAAAAATCCTTTAGCAAGTTAGACTACATAAGTCTTTTTTACTCCTAACAATGTAAATACTCTTAACAGGGTAAGCTATCGAAAGTAACTAAATTTTGTAGCTCTAATCGAGCAACATTTTTACTATAGTAGTGAAGGATTCTGGGTACCATCCCTACCATATTTTCTTCCTCTGACCAAGGATTTGTGTGAGACCAAAAATTATGGTGTTATGAGTTATGTTTTCAAGTGTTGATTTCTATATTTGTTAATGTTTCATGCAAAGTTTACAATTATGTAAATGGTTAGAAAAGTAGATAAAAAAAATTTTAGGATTGATTCACCCCTCCCCTCTTGGTACTTAACTTTCCATTATTAACCCAACAATAGTACCCACTTTTCTTCTCAACGAGAGCCTTGAATTGACAGAATAAATTAAACTCTTCATTATTTTTCCTTAGGAAGTAGACTTGTATGTTTTGTGAATAGTCATCAATGAAATTCATAAAGTAGTAGCTTCAACTAATTAAGGGTGTTTACATATCTCTACACAACTATGAATGCACAATCTCTAGAGATAGCATTTCTCTTGCTAACTTGCTAGTTCAAAATTACTCTCGATGTTTATTTTCCCAAGATGCATCATTCATGTCCTCTTTTTGCTTTCTCTATTAGCGGAAATCCCTTGACCATGATTTTCTTATGAAGCAAATTTAGGGCTAAAAATTTTAAAAGTTTGAATCTTAAATGCTAAAGCCAATTTTCATCTGTTATTTATGCTTGAAAGATTTTTTGTGTGATTGCTACAACTTTGTATTTTGGGGAAACATTCTTTTGTTTTTCCTTTGGACCTTGGCAATGAGTTGATTACTTAGAAATTTTTCTAAAATTATGCACTATCTATTTTTAAAAGATACTCTATACCCTTTTTGAACAATTTTCCCAATGCTTATTAAATTATGTTTTAAACAAGGAATAAAATAAACATCTCCTATATGTTTCTTCTCACCCTTCTTGGTTAGAATGTTGATGTGCCCTTTTTCCTTTGACTTCTACTTTATTTCACATCAGATTTTACACTCTCATCCTAGCTAGAAAATGTTTAGATAAATTCTCTTTCATATGATTATTGCAATCTAAGTTTAAAAACCAACATCTTTTTCATTTTCTTGTGCAACATTGCATGTCAAAAGTATAGTAATTTGTTCTAGTTTTAGGTTTTGGTTGTCTTTCGTAAAATTTTTATTTTGGTGTCTCGAGTCATATTGTTTATTTCTACATTCAATCAAATAATTCCCATACTCATACAATAATCACATTGGATTTGAGATTTTTCATACCTTTGGCCTTGAGGCTGATTTTGAAAGGCATTTTGTGATGGGTTGTGGTTGATACCTGTTCCACTTGATCTTGATGGGCTACTTCTTCCACCTATTTAAAAATTCCTTCCTCTACCTCTACCATGGCTGTTTGAAACTTGTGACATGAATGCATGCTCCAATGAGATGTTTTCTTACTTGTTTTGTCTATGTTCATGTGAAATGAGAGATGCATGGAGCTAATCAACTAAAAAATATGAGAGATTGTTTGTCTCTTCTATGGCCACCACTATATTCTCAAATCTTGGAGGGAAATATCTTAAAATATTTTCAAGCACTCTCTCTTCCTCAAGTTTCTCACAATGACATCTAATTGGGTTTACCAATGCAATAAGTTGAGTGAAAAATGAATCTATTGTATCTAATTACTTCATGTAGATGATTTCAAAATGCCTTCTTTTTTTATAACTTAGTTGTCTTCACCTTTTCCATTCCTTGGTAGGTGGTTTGAAGAGTATCTCATGATTTCTTGGACTTTGTTGCTACTAAAATCCTTGAAAATATGTTCTCCTTAAAGAGTATCTCATGATTTCTTGGAATTTGTTTCTACTAAAATCCTTGAAAATATGTTCTCCTACATGCCTTGAAAGATAAAAACAAAATTTTTGAGTCCTTTCTATTGTCTTTTAATAAGTCTTTATTTGCTTGAGACAATGCATTGTATGATGCTACATTTGCTAGTTCTAGATACCAATTTTCAACAAAATCTAATAAATCTTATGAAGAAAATAAAGCCTACATTATGATTTCTCAATAGTCACACTGGGATTCTTCCCATTGAAATATGGGATCTGTGGGTATGTGAAGCTTGTACTAGGAGCTATTATGATTGACTGTGAAAAACACTTAACTATTTAAAAACTTTCTCAAAATAAGTTTCACACAATAACCTTCAGCTCTAATACCACTCATTCAAAGAGGCAAGATATAAAAATAGAGCAAGAGAAAGACTCAAAATAATAGAGATAAAATCCAAGTCTTCAATATATATTGCATATATTAATTACATACTAATTTGATTCCACAAAACACAACTACTGCTCATTAATTTCATTCACAGAATCTAAAACATTACCCTATATTAGTTGAAACCATTCTCATGCTATTGCTATAGAATTTATCTCTTTTTCTCCTATTTTTTCAAGACATTACATCTAATTTTGGTTGCCTTCTATTCTGCAACAGCAGACCCCTTTTTTTTGTTTTTCATACACCCACAAAAGACTACCCAAAAAGTAGCGTTAAAACCTAGCAAAAAGAGACAACAAGAATTTATAGACAATCCTTTGGTAGCATAGAAGATTGGGAGAGGAGATCATACAAAAGATTTAATATTTTAAAATATATCCTACATATAGTAAGTGAGGAATGGACTGTTAGAAAAAAGTTTGACATGCCATGTGAAGGAAGTAGAAGAAATACAAAGTAGTTGGTGATTAATTCCAACAAGTGATCCCAACTTTCTTTCTTCAACAGTTTGGTATTATATGATTTTGTTGGAATTTTTCTTACATATAATATTCAAAGGGAAACCTTCATGAACTGAAGCGAGTTGAGTTCCATATTTTAAAAAAATCACTATCATATCTAACCATGAGACGAAGTCAATAAACCTGTTCAATCAAAAAGGAAAATGCTATCTTATATGTGGCAGCCAAATATTCACAAAACTAGAAGAAAATGATTCCATAACACACCAAATTTATTTTTAGTATAATAAAGACATATCAAACCCAAACTAAGGATTCTAAATTCAATTAGTGTACTTCAATCTTCTAATAATTCTACAAGTCTTTATTTATTGATACTGAGATCTCAATAATGTGTTACGAGCATCATGTAAATCAATATTTGAATAAAGTGATTATTCAAAAAATAATAAATACATTGTTACTGCAACAAATATATTTTAAAAAAATTTGATGTACCTTCTACCTATTGTCAAAAGAAATTTTTTATGTTTGCTCTAGTGAAAAAGTTATTCCATAGCCACAATAGAGAAGAAACATTGGTAGCATTGTGCAAACAAAAATTCCCCCTCGACTCTTTGTCCCCTTGACTATTTTTACTTGATGACAAACGAAGTCAATTGGCCTTTGTTTTTATTGGGCACATGGTATTAAGTTGGCATTTGATTGTTAAAGTGCCTTTTGCTCGGCATACTTTGCATACATTGGCTAGTGGAGATGATCTGGCTTTGACTTTGATGAAGTGGAAAGACATAATAGTTTTGTGACTTAAACTCACGTAGATGTGAGTGAATAATGATGTGGATTTTATTATGGTATTTTTTTAACATGTGAAACATGTTATATGTTCGTGGTTTAAAGATTTCAAAATTATTACAAAGATACATAATACTTTAGAAAGGGTTTATTCAAAATATCATTGTAATATCATTTGGGGCTAGAAGAATTTGTGTTATTTTCTTCTTTTGGCAAGCACTCATAAAATCCTAGTTGTCGTGCTTACTCTATAGCTACATTTGGTGGTGTCTTTGATGGATTCTAGTTCAAGGTTTCAGTTACATTTTTCTTAGAGTGGTGGCAAATATTTTGGTGGTTCTTACAGGATCTGAAAGAGGAGAGTGAGAAAGATTTTGTAGAATCTTGATACTAGATTTGGAAACTTCATTTTGATAGGTACTATCATTTCACACTATTTTTTATTAAAAAAGTTGCTGGATTTTATTTTTTCATTCAGTGAGGAAACACATTCTATTATTCTACAAAACTATATGGCTTCCTTCATCTATGTGAAAAACATAGCAATAACAACAAATATTTTTGGGTAGTTAAGAAAATATGAAAAGCTTATGTTCAAAGAATTTCAGAAATTGTCTGGTTTATTTTGGAAAGAGGGTTTATATTGTAGAAAATATTCTTCTAAATAGTTTGTTTTAAAATTATTGTAACAAAAAACTATGACACAAGAACATTTTACTTTTATACCCTAACTCAAGTATCTTATGAGGGTTACAAGTAGAGTTTTATTTTTGTAAATATGTTATTGAAACCCTAGCATGAGGTTTTGGTTTTATAAAGATGTTTTGGATGCCTAAAACATAACCCTTGAAGGGTCTATTACTCTACTCGAGGGTATATAGTTGAAAATTATTTGGTTGATATTAAAAAACATGGGAAAATATGATGTAGATAGTTTGAAGTAAAAATGAAAACCTTATGTTTTGTGTAAATGGAAAATTACTTCTCGTTGGTTGTATCAACTATCAATTTTTTGTCTTAATTTTTCTTCTTCATATGTAATAACAAGACATAACTATTTTCTGTAATAGAAAATAGGTATGCCTTGAAATACATAGGAAGAAGAGAAAATAGTGATTAAAAAAATAGTGAAGAACAGGGTATGTACTGTGAAGAGATTATCTTGTGATATTAATTTGTGATTGGATATATTGCATATGATTTTCTCAAATCAGAAAGCTAGTAATGTTATAGTTGCAAGTCAATAGTGTAAGATATCATTTCTAGCCCTTGATGTAAATATATTTGATCTTCAAGAAGATAGGGGTTGGTGCTCCTTGCAGTTGGAGCTACTAAATATGAATTGTAACAAATTTGGTGCTCTTTGAAGTAAATAAAAGGTTTATAGGATTGAAGTGGTTTTTTTTCCCTTAGGGTTTCCCACTTGTCGTGACCGAATCACATCACTACCCATTGCTAATGGGGCCCCTTACCTTTTCAATGACTTGGCTCCCTTGTTCTCATTAGCTCTCATAACATTCTAAGATTGAATTCCATGCATACCAAAGATGATGATTTGAATTACCAATCCACATGATCTTAAGAATATGAGTATGGAACTAGCCATATGCCCAAGACGGTGATATAAATGGATCGATGAAAGAAAGTAATTGCATTGTAGATTCGTATGTGCCCAGAGAAGATCTCCATTGCATGTAGCAGAAATACAAGACAAGGAGTGTTCAAACCGTAGAAGCAACAAGTTCGTGGAACTTTCAAAGAAAAAAATCCATAACTCAATTGAGATACCACTCCAATCCCCTCGCTGGCGCAAGTCAGCGCAGTCAACGGAGGACTGCCAAAAAAATAATCTGTGACAAGATTAAAAACCTACTCTCATTTATTTTCAAGCACAAATAGCATGGGTTAATGGAATAATTCCTGAGGCAAAATTCTGTAACCCAACCCAAATCCCGTGCCTGCACTTAGTGGAGCGTGTTTCAACGTTGATGAGGGAGAATTCAAACAAGAGAAAATCCTCCACTCCATCCAAATACCACTCCGCTTTCCTCGCAAGCACGTATGGAAGATGGTCACGGAATGGGTGAAAAGGACAAAGTTTGTGACACGTCAAAATCCCTCCTAGGATCATTCTCGAGAATATTTATGAGGGGGTTGCAGAATGTGTGCTTTGAAAAAAAAAATCTGTGACTCCTCCCAAATCCCACTTAGGAGTACTTTTCAGCACATAAATCTCTCGTGTCAAGGAATCTGGATATGTGAAATGATCCGCCACAAAATCAAAAAGTGCATCGGAATCTTGGCATAATGAAGTTTGGAAGTGAAAATTTTGGGAGACATTTGAACTAATTAAATATTAAGTTTAATATTTGATATTTAATTAAATCTTAAAATAAAAGAACTTTAATTTTATCGATTTGGATCAAAATAAAAAACTTAATTAAATATTGATTTTTTTATTAATAATTAATTAAAACAAAAAAAATGATAAAAATAAAAAAAAATTAAAAAATGAATATTCACAAAAGGTGAAATTTCTTTTAAAGGATTTTTTTGATTTTATGTTTTAAAATTAAAATTGGTTAAATATTGATTTTATAATAGTTAACTAATTAACTTCCCAAAAAATCAAAAAAACCAAAAAATTGGAAAATTGAGATATGGATAAAATTCTTCATGAAGACAAAAGCACTCAAATTGGAAAGTTCTAAAAACCAGAAAGAAAAACTCAGACAAGTGGTAGAGAATCTCTTCATTAAAGCAACTTTTCAGGTTTTACAACTCTATAAGAGAAGGCCTCTCTTATTTCATTTTCTTATAATTCGAGAAGAGAAAACTTGTGGGAATTCTTGAGAGGAGAGAACATGATTATTTCTGGAGAAGCGTGAAGGAATTTGTGAAAAAATTTCAATTTTTATAGTAAGTCGATTAGAGGAACAAATCTCCATGAGGAGAGAGAAAATTTAATTTTGGGGAAGATGGAGAAATTCTGGCAGATCTTTGAATTTTGGCATGGAATACTTTTCTCTTCTTTTTTGTGCTCATATAATTTTTTTCTTGAACTGTTGTGTAGATGGTGTAACCTAGAGGAACTAGCATAATAATAAGGGAACTAATCAAGAATGAACAAGGAGAATTCTACCCAAATTCCAAAATTGTCTCAAAGTGGATTAAAGTGAAGGACACGAATCTTGGATGCCTCAATTTGAGTGAGTTTTAGTGGAGGATGTTTGGCTACAAAGATCATCTCCCAACACACATGGCTGCCTGAATTGTGAACAACAGAATTGTAGCTGGAGCTGTATTCCCTCCTACCTTTCAGCATGTTGAGTTGATTGTGGAATGTGCAAAACATTATTACTCTAGTGATAGAATGATCAAGGACTCAAATGGGAATATTATTGAAAATATTTCTCCACCAACCATTACTAAAGCATTTGGGATCCCTTCATATCGAAGGTTGGTCTTGAAGACAAAGGAATAGGCGCACAGAGTCTACATGGTAGGAGTTAAACATTGTGATGAGATCATCAACAAAAAATGGATGAGGAGGAATAAATTCCACTATTCCAAGTTTCCCAAGGAGCTTGTGTGGATGGATTTCCAGTAGGAGTATAGTGATCTAATAATGATGCTTACCAAGATATTTGGCCTACCCCACTCTTACTTGTTTGAGACATAGATGAGGTACTTTGTTCAACAGGTACTAGAGGAGTTCAATCACATTGATTGGGTTGGCTTGATTAGTGACAACCTCAATGAGTAGCTGAGGAATTTGGAGCATAAAAATAAGTTCTTTATGAGCTCATATTTGATATACATGCTGGCATGAAACATGAGGTATGAAGGAATGAGGTATACATAAGTCCTCAGAAGTGGGAATCCAAGGTTAAGGGCCCACAACTGTTACCCACAACTGCATCCACGGGCCTACATGACTACACCTGGGTTAATGATGTGTTTGCAATGCGCATCGTGAGAGCCTTGCAGAAGGGATTGCATATGAGATTGTCTTCTAAGAAAATGAAGTTGGTGGAGGAATTTGGAGCATGGTTTATTCAGTTTCCCACCGTCTCCTATATTAGATTGCAGGAATTTTCTGAGTAACCATTCAAGCTTCCACGACACCCTACTAACAAAATGGTCTTGTTGGAAGTCACCCAATAGTTGACAACCTACGAAAAAGTCCTGAAGAAGAAGAAGAATTTGGGAATGGAATTACCACTTTCCATTGTAAGTGATGTAGTTGAAGTGTGTCCTTGTCTACCAGTAGCTAAGAGGTCATCTGGTGAGCTGAAATTCTTTCGTCTACCACTCTATCTATGAAGGCTAGATTTTGACCTATATAATAAGATTAGAGTAGTGGTAGGGATGAGGCATCAGCACAAAGCTCACCTTGAGGAATTTTGTGTAAATACAGTTGATGAGAATGAGGTTAGGAAGAGGATCTTCTCTTGATTATCCTTAGACTTGATTAGGGCATGTAAGATTGTCCACATTCATGATCAGATGGAAGATGATCCAAATGTTCTACAGAGAGGTTTTAACTCAGATAATGAAATGGTCATTGTTGCTTACGATTGGAAGAGAAAGGAGATTGTGGATCTTGATGCACTAACAAAGCCAATCATGGACTTCACAAGGTGGTGGGTAGAAAGACAACTTGATAGGATGACTCTACCGAAAGAATATTAGACATATAGGTTGTTAGGTCATCTACAGCTGTGTGATGAGAGACCAAACAAGCTATCTGGAGGAAGAGTAGAAGAAAGAGACATCCCATCAGGAAGTGCAAGATAGAGGATGGAGAAGGGTGCAACTTAGTATATGGATATATAGTAAAGATTAGATCTTCATGTTGAAGAACCACAACAAAAGATACCAAGGTTTGAGAGTGAACCATCTTCACCTAACCAGAATCTAAGTGTGTAGGAAATAGGAGCATTCACCCCGTAGGAAGGAGAAGCAAATGAAAGAAGAATACAATAAGCAGAGCAATGCGTGACATGGCCAATACAAGATAGATTAAGCATTAATGAAAATGAGAACTTAATGTCAGGGAGAAGTAGGGAACATGATGTGAAAAAAGAGGAGAGTCGTGGTGTCTTCTTTAGAAAGATAATTGAGGAAGAAATCCCTGAGGTAGAAGCAAAAGCCCCAGTGGTAGATGATGAGATTCCCACCACAGAAGCACTTGCTCCATAAGTAATGGAAGAAATTCCTTGAGCTGAGGATATTGATACTAGATTAGTGCAAAGACAAGAATAGTTAGTAGTGCAGAGGGATTTGAATATAGATGTTCCTGAGTGGCTCAAGTAGAGGATTTAGAGAATCTAGGAAAAGGAGATAGATCCTATGGTTGAGTTACAAGAGATTTTGGATCAAATTGGCCTATGAACAGAAAAGGGAAAAGCCAAGAAGTTCACCAAGGTTGTGAGAGGAGAATCCAGATCCAGAATTTAGTAGATAGAAAATCCAACAGTCGATACGACCAAAGATCAAATCACCCCTGAGGAGTATCACATAACAGAGGTTGATCTTGGTCAGCCCTCTCGAGCACAGTTCATGGAGGAATTTAATGATTCAACACAAGTTGTCAAGGATTTAAGATGAGGAAGTTGGAAGAAAAATATTAGAGGAAGAAGGAAGAAAACAAGGATTTATGTGCATACATTTATAGCTTACCTCGACCAGTTCGAGAATAGGATCCATCTTTTTTTCCACTGCCAACTGTTCCAACCAAGTTAGTTGAGGCCATCAATGAGATTAGGAGGATTACGCAGGGTGAAAAGACTTGGATTAAGGGGATTGAGGATGAGTCCTACATCCACATAGAGGAGTTAAATCAAATTCATGATAAGGCATTGGCCATCCTTTCCTGAATTCATTTCCTAGAGGACACTTGGGAAGATGAGTATATTTATCAGGATGACATAATCTATGACTTGTAGGAGCTAATGGAAACCCCTAGGCAAATCTTTGTTGAAAAAAAGGTCATCGGAGAAGGAACATATGATTTCTCTTGGTGGTATGGTGCAGTTCTCTTGGCAAAGGACATGTTTGAACATTTCAGTAAGGAGTCAACTTGATTGAAGGGGATAATTGAGAATATATGACATGAGCTTTCCAATACCTTTGCATCACTATGGTTGCAAACGTTGGTTGAGGAGGAAATAATGATGAACAACATGAAGGGGAAATTGCAGGAGTTCTTTAGGCTTAACTCTTTCATAAAGGATGATTTTGAAAACCTCTCTGCCTTCTCAAGAAACATGCACATGGCTCAGGATCTATTACCAAAATAGGAGGATAGCCTCAAGAGATCAGAGCAAGTAGTGGTGGCACTAGAATTCAAATAGGAATCAACACCGAGTGTCAGCATTGATGAGTTAGAGAACATATTGGGTAGATTCCAAGAATTCAAATGCAGATGTCAAAGGTAGATGCATTTAATGCATAGTGGACATACATGTAATGGTCATTTATGAGACCTCACTCTCTTCTTGATCATGCATGTATAGTGGACATTTATTATCCACTACAGTATTTGTTTCTTCCTTGCATTATTTTAGACTCCCTTTTCTATGCCTAACCCTAATTTGGGCTGATATGGAAATATTTGGGCCATCGGTTATTGTTTTTATATGGGCCTTTCATTGTTTTCAAGGAACTAAATAGAGGCCTCTTCTTCTCATTTGTAAGGGAGTGAATTTTGAGACTTTTGCTTATGAGATATTGAGACAATAGAATTTTTATTGAAGTGTGGTGATCATTTAATGTGTCTTAATGCTTGCTTGGTTTCATAATTCTCTTACTTAGATTAGTTTTAGTAGGTAAAGTGTTATGATTTCTTTCAAGAATATAATGATTTTTTGATGAGTTCTTTTGGTTCATACTTTTGACATTTTAGTGATTCTAAATTGGCCTGAAAAGTTAGCCTAAACCCCCTAACCATGTGCTTAAATTCAATCATTCGTACAAACCTTTGAAGATTGCACCAATCCACGTGTAGTTGTAGCTTGACTTAGAAAAGAAGGACTTGGTAATTAAGGAACTTATCCTTCAGCATATTTTCTTTGGCTATTATTACCCTCTTTTATTTCTACATATCCAATGAAACCCCCCCCCAAAAAAAAAAAAAATTCATTGAAAATCTTTTGATAGTATCCATATTCATCATGACATAAAGAATTGAAAATATAAGGCCCTTGTAATCATCAGAAAATCACATCAACACTAAGCTTATCCATGAGTCATGGAACCTTAGAGTTACCGTATGATCTTCGTGCAATCTTAGCATAGACAATACTTTGTTCAAGAGAGGATAGGATATTTTGGTATTTTGTTCTATTGTTTGGTGAGTCATAAAACACACATCAACAGAAACTAGTGTTAGAAGGAGGTCCTATACTGCAAGACATAATTTTTTATGTCATGAATTGATATGGTGCTTCTACATAGAGACATCATACCAGTCTTATAGTCGAACCTCAGATTTGGAGATGACTAAGAAGACATCATCGCAGGATTGAACTCATTCGCCTGGAAGGTTAAGAGAAGTACAACTCAATATATGCGAGTGATCTTTGTGTTAGAAGAAGAAGAACAAGAGAAGGCTCAAAGGATTGAAGCAGCTATTCAAAGAGCATTGGTCATTCAAAGGAATCAATAGCCTTGGGTACCTATAAGAAGGGATTAAAGTAGATTTCACATACTAGAGCACATTAATTCATTGTCTCCTAAAGTACACTAAAGAATCTTGAGATCCACTCCAAGAGAAAAAGAACTAGAAGAACTAAGTTTTGATCCAAAGCCTACACAAGGCAAAAAAGAAGCATCTACAGGTCAGAACTCACCAAGTGTATCTGATCTTACGAGAAAATTTCAAACTCCGCCACAATAATGTTAGACGCAAGGGACCACTCATGGATTTAAAGAAGGAGCTACACAAATTCAATAGTTGATAGTAAAAATACCTATACAAGCCATTGAACCTACAGTTGCCCAAAAACAAGCTCCAGTGATGGCATAGCAATGGCAACCGCAGAATGCATCAAATCTTGCAAAATTTGCTTCTTACAATCATATGCCAAAGAATCCTGAGAATTTGTTCTCTTAGTTCTTTGTGAATGATGTCAACCACACTGTTGATGAGCATGTAAAGATTTTTGAAGATGCTCTGCCGAACAAAAGTGTTCAAGACGAAGATGTGGCATGTCGATTGTTCCCATATTTGTTGAGGGAGGAAGCATTTTATTGGTATATTAATTTACCCATGAATTCAATCTGAACATGGAAAGAGTTGAAGGAGGCATTCTTGGTGAAGTTCAGATTTCCTATCACCCCTATTGAATTGTATAGGCAATTCATTGAGATAAGAAGATAAGAGCGTGAACCTATTGGGGATTTCAACAATAGATTTTAGAGGGCCTACGCATGGCTATGTGATTCTTTCTGCATAAATAATGATGATGCAAGACCTATTTAATATGCGGCCTTGGATTGTTCCACATCTGTGTTCATCTAGAAAACTCATCCGGCTCGCACCAATTAGATCCAAGCATATTCTGAAGCCAAGAAGATCATTTTACAGTCACTAGTAACTATTGTTGGAGCACCTTGTTACTTTGGGAATGCTAATATATTGAATCAGGGGATGTTGAGTTATGCTCCTTCTTTTAATCTTATTCTGCCTCCTAATCAACTAGTACTGCATCTGGGAGCTTTGATATCTCATGCAACACCTGCACAACTGGTCTATCTTGGGAATATGACCACTTCCACAAGGACTAAGGAAGAACAAGATGAAATGAAAGACTTAATAGAACAAGTGAAGAAGTTTTCTATTAAGGTTACTTACCTCATAAATCAGAATAATCAATTGCAGAACTCTCAAAGGAATTATCACTTGCATCAAGAAAATAAGCGAGGGTATCGAGAAAATCCTTCGGCTCACCATGAGAATCACTAAATATAACAATCAAGGATATAGGAATAACAATCAAGCTTATCAAGAAAATAGTTCTGGGTATCGAAATAACAATCAAGGGTACCATAAAAGATCATGGAATACAAATCCAAACAATGGTAGAGTTCCTTCACCATTGGAAAATCCACTAGCTTCTGAAAGTTGGCCTGTTGGGGTGACCCCACAATAGTGGGTTACACTTTTTTAGACTTGCTGATTTTTGCTGAAATGACACATTTTTAATAAAATGTGATTATTTAAGCCTTGAGAGGTTCAATTTGAAGGAATTAATTATAAATGTTTAGCACAAATCCTCTTAGATAAAAAAATCATTGATATAACATATACACTCCTCATTCATACCTACAATGGAGTCTCCTTCCCACCTATTAAAATGCTGATAAAAAATCACTTTGACTTTATCTTTTGGCCGATCAAATGAATCCATTCAAAAAACCTATCTATGTACTAAGGTACTATTGAGAAAACTCTTTCTGATTATTATAATATTAATATATATTAAGTTTATTATGACTTTGTATTTTTAGTTTTACTAAACATAGATATTTCATCGTATCTCCACCTCTATGTTCCATGCTTATGGAAAAATAGTAAATGAGAGAAAAAAAATTTAAAAAAATATCTATTCCCTAGGTATTGAAGTTATCTTTCTATCAAAAAAAATAAAAATAAAATTGGACAAATACACAAAAAGTTATAAGCTATGTCGTCAAGGTATGTCAAAATTACGACTTAGTCAACTTCAAATGTTAATAAAATATGAAATAATCATGATAATGTCATAAAACCAATTGCATGCCCTCCATATAGATGTTAAAAAATTAAATTTGAAAGAATCACATTGATATCTATTTTAGAAAAAAAGTTATGCTGTACAAAAACAATGTAACTCTTTGAAAATGACATTTTTAGCAACATACCAATTTTTTTGGGAGAAAGAAAACCCAATCAAATCAATTAAAAAATAAAAATAAAAAATATATTTATAATTTGGATAGAAAATTCTAAAATACTCTAATTTACTTCATCTTCTGATTCTTAACGGTTTAACGACAATATGCATTTGAATCTAAAATTTTTATTCAAAATCTAGAGTACAGTGTCCGTTCAGGCAAAAGAGTGTAACCCACTATTGTGGGTTCACCCACTGATAAAGTTTTCCTAGCAGAAGCATCATTATCTGGATGGTGTAGACTTCATGAAACTAATCAACATTCTAAGTTACAATGGCAAGAGTTTCAAAAAGCAGCTGATATATTCAAAGGAGAAGTAAGAAATACTACTACACCTGAAAATACTCCACCTATAGGCTATGAGTTAGTGTCTACTCCCTAATATGACCAGACATTGGTCTTGTCTGTCCTATTACTCTATCAGGAATACTACTGACACAAGTTTCTATATAACTGTTTGTACTAATAGTTAACCTCTATGCCCATGATATCATGCTGATATCATGTCCATGCTACATATACTGAAAGCTTACTGCATAAGACTTCCATGCATGCTACTTTCCATATGTTGTCATCAATGACAAACATACAGTTAGTACTGGCCTGCTGGAAAATCTCCAACACATATGTCAAGTGGCATTACATTACTTGATGCTCTAGATTCAATCAGAAAGTTGTGCAACATTTTTTCCAAAAATTAGGACTGACACAAGGAAAGGGGCGGACTCTTCTTTTCCTTGGTAGAAAATGATAGGTTTTTAGGCTCTCAAGTTGAATTCCTCATTGGTCACATTCTATTGGGTGTTGCTCCCATTCTGAATATCACTTGTCATTTATTCTATGAGAGCAGTAGGATCTCTAATTGTTTCTCCTCTTCAACGTGAATAGTCATTTTGCAAGATTCCTTCCTGAAATTTTTTTTGCACCATCTCGATGAAGCTTGAACTTTGTGAGACATAAAGTGTACTTGTTTGTACATTTTCAAAAACATTTGTGTTTTGTACAAAACTAGATTGATGATTGTTAGGGGGACCTCTAGGTGGGTATGAGGTATTCTACGAGATGCTTTGGAGGTTCATCATTCAGACTCACCAGCAATATGTCCCTTATCTCAAGAATTTTCATTAGTTTATATAGAAATAGACTTACTTTTATCTTCTTAAATTCCTCTAGTACGGAAGAGCTCAACCTCTTGAATTCCTCCCTAGGAGGATTTTCTTTCTTTCCTTGTTCTTGATTTTTCTTTTGTCATCCATTTTGTATAGTAGAATACACCACAAGTTTTCCTTTCTGAGTTTGCAAAGCATTGGTCACATTAGATTGACATCTTTCTCCTTGTGCACTACCAGGCTATCGATACTCGGATGAGTCCCTGAGGATATTTGGAGTATTACTAGCATTTAGATGTGGAGGAGTTGTAAACTTGTTTTGAGGAGTTGAAGTTGTCAATGGCTCATGATTTCTATAATTTCTCTAATAATTCTTCAATGTAGCATTTCAAGATATCGGTTGAAAAGAATGAACTTCACTTACTCCTTCCACTAGGACACTATTGTAAAGTGGAGGGAAAATATATCCATCCCTTTGCAGTGGCTCATTTGGGGAAATAGGTGGAGGCTGATTCTCTGGTGGAACTTGATATCGTGGCACCTCCACAGGACCATTTGTCAATGCAAGTAAGAATTTATGATTAGTTTTTATAGGCATGTGATTCTCTTTTAGACGTTGGCATCTTTGTTCCTTATAATTTGAGATTTTCAAGAAAAAATTTCACATTAAGTCTTTCTGTTTTTCTCCCCAAGACAAGAGAGATCCAACTAATCGATCAAATTCAAGAGAAGTAGATAATAATTGATTTTCTCAATCATTATTACAAAATGTTAACATTTTAATGTTCAGAACCGTATTTCATTTTTCACAACTATATTACTCAAATTTCTACGAAATTATCCATCATATTAGCCACATACTCAACTCTTCGACAATAGTATTTACATTTTCTTGAAAGAACATAAGTCATTCCAAAATCAAAGATGAGCTGGTCCTAAAGCGGCAAGTAGCTAAATGGTTGAGCAATCTAATAGTAAATGAAAGTTTCTAGAGTTGAGTCCTAACTAGTCCGTGAAACATTTAATACAATCAAGGCAAGAGCGAGCTAGGAGCTCAAGCATTCTATAGAGTTGTTTAAGAAATGACACTTAGTAATAAATTACTGCACAAGGACCAAAGATGGGCTGTATCATAATGGACTAATAGCTCAATGGTAAAATACTCTATCAACAAAAGAAAGAAAAGCTCCTAAGCTTGAGTCCTTGTTGGAGTATGAAAAGCTCAACATATTTGTAGCTTCACAACTTTGACATTTCACTACCTTGATGAGCTTCTTTAGAACCTTTAAGCATCCATAGTTCCCTTTCAACTATTTTATTAATAAAGGTTAAACAATCTTTCAAAAATCATACTGTATAAAAAGATAAAAAGAATTTCATCTTGTTATACCAATATTCATTATGTCTTCAAATCTGGAATATATGAAGATTTAACATTTTACATGATTAATAGTTTGCAATGTCTCAACCACAAAATCTTTTAACCTAAGAGTTATTTAGCTCTTAATAATTTGTTTCTACAATCTCCCAAAATCATACTTTACAAAAAGAGTTGCATCTTGATACACCAAAAATCATTTAGATTTGATGGTTTACATGATTAATTGTTAGCAAGATCTCAACCACACAATCTTTTAATCTAATAGTTATTTTATTATTATGAAATTATTCTTTTTAGTTTCTTTAAATTCCTCATCATTCAGTGGGAGATTAAGCTAATCAGCTAGCTCTTCATAATTTGTCTCTACAATCTCTCACAAATCATGCTTAATAAAAAGAGCTTCATCTTGGTAAACCATTAATCATTATGTTTTAAAATCTGGAATAGATGTCATGTTTTGCATTATTAATTATTAGCAAGATCTCAACCATAAAATCTTTTAACCCACAAAGATTATGAACTAGATCCTAATTTTTTAACCAAATAATAAAACAATTATAATGATAAACTAAAATATATACTGTTTCATACAAAGACCAAAACAAGTAAATCATTATACGATACTGATCAGAACAAGAGCGATCAACACATGCAGTGATACTGTGTATTATTTCTCAGAGGACCTACTCCACAACAGTTTCAAGCTCCTATGTCAGAGATCACAGTATCTCAATAGAACATTCAAGAGTATCGAAAAGTAAGTCTGCTAGACATAGTAAATAAAGCTTCAGCGAACTGAAGGATGCATGGAGTCTTGCAGCCCGCATATATTATCAAGCAAAAATTCTAACCACAAAATGATTATTCAATCTCATGAACCCCACGATGGTAAGAACTAAGAGGTCGAGAGATAATAATACAAAATCAACTTTGTGGGATAACTATTCGTTGTATAGCAAAAGAAAGGGAAAATATACATAAAAAAAAATGTCTTGACTTCTTATAGGAATAGTAATAAGGCAAACTTCTTCCGTCGATTGCTCAGAATACATCAAATTCGCTCATCATGAAAATATGGGAACAAATACTCAAAAAATTTGGTGTCTCCGAGGTTTTCCAGTATGTCAAACATTTGATGGTTAGAAACATCAGAACTCGTCTCCTTCTCCTGAACTTTGAATGGAGAAACACTATTTTCTCTAATAGCAGGAATTTGATGAGAAATTGGAGGCTGCGGACTACTATTAGGAATTGAAGGAAATCTTACTTGACTTTCAAGCCTGGGTATTTTCATTTGCCTGTCACAACGATCCATATTTGGTCTTTTAGAAGTAGACGATGATGAAAAACCATAAGTAATAGATTTTTCTGATGGCCTCTTATTTCCAGTGAGGGACTGAACAACAGCAGAGAATTCCGATTCGCTTGCTATGACCTTTTTAGGGTTTCCAACATTAACCACCTTCACTAATTTACCCTAAGACTTGCAGGGTATTCTTGATAATGAATCTAACTTATTTTTTTCTGCCATGTATTTCCTCACAATTTATTTGACAATATCAGATCTCATAAATAAAGAGGATTGTTAACAGGAGTGAGGGATCTATTTATTAAGGGCACATTCAAGGAATGTGTTAGAGGAATGGTTTTGTCGTGGATTGGATTGGTGAAAGGTGTCAATAACTCATTGGAAGGGAGGGAGAAAGAGTAGGGAAGACGGAAATAGACCAGTAACGATAAAATAATATTTTTACATTAAAACCAGATTAGTCTTAATTGAATTCGATCGAGGCATCAATAACAAAAGTTGTTTGGGGATCCTGGTATTTTAAAATTGTATGTTTTTGGTTGGTTTTCCTATTTTTCTAGCATTGTGTATGGATAAGAGTTGTACTGATGTGAAGGACGAGCTTTCCATCATCCTATGCATGCTTACATGTACAAAACCAATGGGCAGGATTGTTCGTGGCGAAAAAGCCCACGAAGAAAAGACTTTCATCAATTTAGGACCCCACACACCATGGAAAAAGAAGAAAAGACGCCACCAGTGATTTGAATTACAATGGTTTTCTAGAAACAATTAGATATTTAATAGGTTTCTACCCACACAAACGATCGTATGATCCAGCGGTAGGATCAAACGCAGATATTTATACGCCGCCTCTCTCCATCCAAATTGTTTTGTTCATGTATGAAAGAACGAAAGTTATTTTGACTCAAACTCTTCTCTTTCATGCATCTTTGACTGTATAACTTTTTAAATAAAAATACTAAATGATGTTCATGTCCCTGAGTTAAAGGATAATATGGAGGCACGGAAAACGGACAGAAGGTCCTGCTTTTGTTGAATAAAGAACAAATTTCCCTCGTATACTAATTGGTAAATGGTAAAAGGTTTTGATGCCACAATTGATCAGGGATTTTGACAGCGGTCATAGAGAAATATAGCTCACTTTTTAATTCTTTAATGTTCAAAAGGTAATATATTGATTAATTTTATAAATAACATAAACTATTTATCGATATAAACGGGTCTTTAAGAAAAAGTTTGGTCCTAATGGCAGTTTTGAGAAGCATAAAAAGTATTCACTAATCGATGGAATTGCTTATGTTAAAATATTATCACCCATCACAAAGATAACATTTATTCGGTTCTTATTATCACCTTTTACATCTTATAACTTGCAAATCAGCCAATGAATGTGAGGAGAAGATTCCTTAATGGTGAATTGGAGGAATACAAATATATGTCACAGCCAAATAATTTTATAGTTGAAGTTAAAGAAAATCTAGTTTACAAGTTGAAAACATTTGTATACTTTAAAATATTTTCCTAGGAAGTTTGGTATAGTTATGTGAGCTAAGTTTGGAATTTTAGAGGTCTAAATATAATCAATATGTTTATTTCAAAACTGATAATGGTCATATTTTTACTGTTGTAATATATGTGGATGATATAATATTAGTTGGGAAAAGAAAAATTTTATTTCTAACTTGAAGTCTCACTTGTTAGTACAGTTTGTCAAGACATATTAAGGATTAGATAGGTAAATTTTGAGAATGGAGATAAAAAGAATAGAGATAACATAAATTTTTGGTTAAGCTAGAGTAAGTATGCAAATTCAGTCTTCGATATATTTAGTGTGTCAACTTGTATATCCATGGCAGTTACTATTGTACAAGCAATGAATTTATCTATGAAAGATTGTTTGAAATATCCTAATGAGGTGGACGATGTGGCTAGCGTATCTTATGAAATTTTTGTTGATAGTCTTATATATGAGGAAATCTATACTAGAATAAACATTTCTCAAGTAGTGGTCCAATCTTGATTCAATGTATAGCTCATCCTAGATGAGTTCATTTGGATGTTGATATTCGAAGGATATTTCTAAGTATTCCTTATATCTTAATGGTCATTCTACTCGACCTCAACATTTTTTGAGTACTTGTGAATATGTGGATTTACATTTGGTAGATGACATTAGTAGTAAAAGATCCATCAATGGCTATATTTTGACTATGTCTTATTGTGTGATTAGGTGGATGAGTAAGTAGTAAGTTGTAGTCACTTTGTCCATAATAGAAGTGGCATATATGGTAGATCATCATACATATAAGAAATCCATTTGGCTTAGACATTTATGTTTTAATATTGTGTTTAATGCAAGATTAATTACTATCTATTTTGTGATAGTCAGAGTGTCATTTGTTTAGTAAAAATTAGTGTTTCCCATGAAAGAAAAAAGCATATTAATGTATAAATTTATATTATTATGATATGATGGAGGATGGGAAGGTAGCATTGTAGAAGGTTGACACTTTGATGAATATTGAATAGGCATTGATAAATATTACGAGAATAGACCCTCTACACTTGATCCTCTCACCAAATATCTTTGACAAGTTAGAGAATGCTAAGATTACTTGGTGACTCAACATTTACAAGTATTGGTATCAATTTATTAATTGTTTATTTATTTTAATAACTACTAATGTCATGTCATTTAGAGGAACATATTGATTAGTGGATTCCTACTTGGAAGATGATTGTTATGATAGGTGAGTTGCACATGTAGATAACAATTTCAACTATGCTATCATGTCATATTGGTGCCATGTGTCATGTTATGATATATTTTATGATATATTATGACAAAATCTTATGCCCATTGATACATTACATTTTACAATAGCTTTCCAACATCTTATGATATAATCTATGAAAACCACCCATTACTAGATGTGGGCACTCATGGATGTAAGCATCTACATGTTGAGGAATTTTATACATTCAAAGGAGGATACTAGAAGTGTCATATTCTCTTAGAGGTGTAAGAAAATGTTTTACATGTGAAGATGTTGCATGCGTATGGGTACCATGCATGTCAAGGAAAATCGTACAACCGCTTAATTCAATGCCACATGGATTTGGACACCCATCTTGGGCTCACTCCTTTATGTATTATAAAATTAATATATTTGTGTTTTTTTTTGTGCTTTATAAGGTAATTTGTTAAGAAACTTATGTTATCAAAAGTGATTCAAAACTCAGGATCAACAGTTGAAGACTCCTATGAATATTCTTAGTGTTGATCTTGTAAATTATAATCACTTTGTTTACTGGTAATACAAAAGTATTGTTCTTTTGGTGTGGGGATTTCTCTTGAAAGAATTTTCCTCATGTATATATGTGCTATGGTAGTAATCTTTCATTCATGTTATTCGAATGTGTTTCCTTTTTGTTGTTGTTAAAGATAATTAAGAAAATTGTATTATTTCCCCTAGTTAGATTAGTGTTGGAATACTTTTCCATGCCTTTGTTTCCTTTCACTTTGTTCATTGCAAGAAGAGCCAAGGATTGGTCTCAAAGAGGATGGTCTTAATCCATTCACTACCACTTTGGTTCTCCCCAAGCCCCGTGTCTTGTGTTTGGTGAATTTCCTCACCATGCATTGCTATATCACATGTTCATGACACTTGCCTCTCAAATATGGTAATGGTGATTGGGAGCCTCTTGTTGACACTCTAGAACTTGTTGATCTATAGGATTAACAAAGTGATTGTGACCTCCCCCACCTACTAGTACATCAATCCTTATCATTTAACAACTCGATTATGTTTTGTTTGAAAAAATATCATCAAAATTTTAAAAGTGTGACTTTTTCCACAAACCTATTTAATTTTCAAAATACTTATATAAATCTATAAACAATTATTATGAAAACAGACATTTTTTTATATCGATTTTTTTTTTAATCTGACATTTTAAATCGAATAAGTAATGGATGTAAGTTGAAGAAAAAGTAAGTACTACTTCGACCGAATTAAATGAAAGTTGAAGACCAGTAAAGCACGAGAAGTTCTGGAAATATTGAAAAAAATTGTTGATAGACACGTGTCCTAGCCGTGTCCATGTTTTGGCGTTTTATTTGAGAGGTTAAAGTTCCGAAGATTTCCTTATCAGAAATATTATATACAGAATGGTGTAATTGCACTCCGAGCTCTTTGGAATGCACTCCATGCTATTTGGTTTGAATCTTGACCTTTCACGTTTGGAAATATTCTCTTCGAAAATTTTGGTAACGAATTCGACTGCTAATTTATCAGTTACCACTGCCTCTTTGGACCTCTTTCGTCCATACACTTGTAAAGCCCTGTTCATCAGTTGACGTGACTTGAGATCAGAAGAATCATCAGTGAAAGTGATAGTCGAAGTCTTCTGTTAAAAACAATGACGCGTACTTTGTAGACTGGGATTACTTTTAACCCGTTATCTCGACTTGTTCTCACAGATTCAAATTTCTCGTTTCAGTTAGGCATTCTAGATGGAATAATTAAAGATTGGCTGTGAATAAATTGTTGACCATTAGAGTCAGCTTGTCTATTACCTCAACTACTAAGCAATGATGTTCAAGATGGCATCGCCAGATATTATGAAGAAAATGTCGTACATCGTACCTTATACTCCATTATAATTATATAATATTGGACAATTTCATATTTCAAAGCGAAATAGTATAATTAAATAAGACATGTTTGGATTGAGAAAAACAAAAAAAATTTCTAAAAAATTTCAAATTTTGAGTATATATAAATAGGGAGGTGAATTGGATGTAGTTAGAGATTCAAAGTTTATTTCAAATTATGAACCATGCAATCATATATATATGAGATATACAGAAAATAATTTAATTGATATGGAAAATAACATAAATAGATTTTATTCAGTCATAGTCATGAATTATATTATAAATTGTCATAATAGATTTACAACATGAGGTCTTCGCCTTCAAAGATATAATGACACATCTAGGTGCAATCACAAAAATTTCATATTATGTTACTATACAAAGCTCTCATTCTACCATGAATATATGAGTGGTGCAGGTCACCTATAGGTCATATTAGGCTTCATATAGGCAAACTTGGGATTTTTAATAAATTTTGTCTTAATTTGTCCTAATAAGGTCATCTTAGATAATTTTAGACCAAATTTTATGGTTATGTCAAGTTGTAAGTCTATTGGCAAAAAGATGCAAAAGTTGCTAAAAAAATTGTAAAAAGTTGTCATGCATTTTTTTGTCAAAATTGGTATGCAAAAGTTGCTCAAAAATTATAAAAATTGTCATGCATTTTTTTGTCAAAATTGGTAAAAAGAGGAAAAAATCAAAAAAGGAAGGTGAAAAGTCATAAGTGGGCGTGGATTAGTTATGTTTTTATCATTTTAGACTTAAATAATCCTTTACTAAGTTTCAAATTTCTCAAATAATCAAATTTCTTTAGTTTCCCTACTTTTACTGAGTGTAAACCGTCTAATAATGGCTCATTTTGATTCAATTTTTTTCATCCCCATGATTTCGCAGTGATCAGGGTTGATAGTACTCTAAGTCTACTTTATTTTGACGTTGGTATCATGTGATTTCATTAAGTTTTGACTTAGATATCACAATTTTGTGTTGAAGGGTTAAAGACCCTACCTAGGGTAATCCATGAGCTTGTAAAATGTAAATATTTCATTTCATCATAAAAAATGCCCAAATCTTGTATATTAGTCTTTTTTTATATGGTTTTCATCATCCCATAAGTACAAGGCATGAGGAGGAGATTTACAATGAATTTGAGATAAAAGAGAACTGATATTTCTTATGTATCAGTTAAAATAGTGATGGCTTTCAGCTTGCATGTGTGAATGGTGAATCAAGATTGAAGGGTATGAGTTTGGGGATGTCAAGGAGGTTGAGTGGGGACCTTAACTTCATGATATTACCTTGAGAGAAGCTTTGGTGTGTGATAAACATGTCTCTTTTTATGACTGTCCCTCTGAAGGTGACTGTGGCAGTCATAATAGCAGCATATAAAATTTCATAAAATACTATAAGTTGTATTGATTCAAGATTTCATGCATATGGAAGGTGTTCCTAGATGTGTTAGGATCCCTAAAATCTCAAAGACATCAAAATTTACCAATGTTTGCATTGAGAATATGTTCATGGTTGTGATTGTCATACTCATTGTTAAAAGCAAGTCACAGTGACATTGGAACAAATCAGTTTATTACTTTGTTTTGGTAGTAGTTCTTCATTGTTGGCATATGGTGGATGTCTATGGTAGGGTAGGATTATTTGAAATCCAAAAGCATCAAAGTTAGAATCTATTTGCTTTGGTTGTACCTCAAACATTTTCTGATTGTCCTAAATACCTCTTTCACGGTCATAATCATGGTGTCAAGTTGCATTTTTGTCACTATTTCATAGGCAATGAATTTATGGGAGTTTGTGCCTATTTAATAGAGATCATTTTTTGCATCCTTGGTATATTCATGTGCCAAGTTTGATCTTTGGTAACTTGAATACATCCAAGTTCTCTTTGCCCTCACAATCCTATATTAGAATAGTCTTATGACAAAAGAGAAATTTACATGTTTAGACCTTGCAAAAGCCTTGATTTCTTGCATTGTGGTTCAGAGCTAATGTCTGGGACCTCAAAGACCTTGATTTGTGTCTTGTTACACTATATTAGTGAGAGAGGAAGTAGATTGTTTGATTGTCCTAAAAGAGCCTTAGCTCTGTCTCATGAACCAGTCACAAACTTAATGTAAGACTATACAAGAAGTTGGTGGTTGATGCTTGGGTAGACTACAATTATTACTTCCTATGGTGATCTACCTTATTAAACATGTTTCTAATTCTTTATGATAAGGTTATGTATCAAGAGATTTTTATGATAGTAAAGGATGATTTGGGCCCTAGCTCCATTATCTTTTTGAGACTTTGACTTATTATTGTTTACTGCTCCTATCTCTACATCAGATTGGTATTAGAGTATAGGGTAGATCATAGAATATTTTTTTATGTGGTAGATAAAAATTTCAAGATGTCTCCTAAAAAGACGGTTTCTAGGAACGTGAGTGAGTTGGAAGAGAAACAATCCAAGGAGATCATGGAGTAGAAAGAAATGATAGAGAGACTTCAAGATAGGTTAGCCATTGTAGAGAAAAGTCAAAAAAGAGGAATGGTCACAAGAGAGGTGAGTGACTAGGAGGAAGAAGAAAGGGAGGGGGAAGAAGAAGAACCCCCCAGAGCAGTTGGATCCTAAAGAGGAAAGGATGGTAAGAATATTGAAGGATGTCGAGGAAGGTGGTCCTATGGTGAAAGTGGATTTACCTTTGAATGGAGGAAGTCTAGATGGTGAAGAACTCCTAGATTGGATAGGATCCATGGATAACTACTTTGAGTGTGAAGAGATACCTGAAGAACAAAGGGTGAAACTAACCAACACTAAGTTAAAAGGTCATGCCTCACTATGGCGGGATTGCACACAATTTGAGAGAAGGAAGTGGGGAAGTCCATAATCAGTTCATGGGACAAGATGGTTGCCAAACTCAAGACCAAATTATTACCTAGTGACTATTCGATTCATCTATATTAGAGGCTTTAGAATGTAATCCAACAGGATATGGATGTAAGGGCCTATAAGATGAGTTTTAAAAATTGATTATAAGATCCAACCACAAGGAGGATGAGGTTGAAAAGATAGAAAGATACACAAATGGATTGAGGTTCAATATACAGGATGAGCTTAGCCTTACCACTCCAAAAATCATGGAAGAATTCTTCCAATTAGCACTAAAGGCTAAAGATAAGTTAAAGAGGAGACGAGAAACAAGGTAGAGGTAGGGGGGTCAAACTTCAGAGGAAGTGGTACATTTGTAGGTAGAGGTCAATCAAAAAGATCTCAAGTAAAAATAAGTGAATTACAAGAGTCATTTATGTCTGAAACAAGGGGAGGATTTAGAGGAAGAAGAGCCAATTTTAGGGATAGATTTGGAGGTTAGAAAGGTGGATCAAATGCATTCACTGGAAAATTCTACAAGTGCAATAAGTTTTATGGCCACCAAGCTAGGCAATGTACTAAAAAGAAGGCTACAACATCATTCAGTGGAGAAAAAATAAATCAGATTGAGAAAAGAACACCTCATACAACTCCCTATAAGGTTACATGGTTGAACAAGGGGTAGAAAGTGTTGGTAAATGAACATTTTGGGTAGATTTTCACATTGGAGGGTATAAGGATAAAGTACTATGTGATATCATCCCTATGGATGTTTGTCATATTTTACTTGGTAGACCATGGAAGTATGATGGGTATGCCAAATATGATGGAAGGAAAAACACATATGTGACAAAAATATATGGAGTTACCTTTACCCTCACATAAGTCAAGGGTGAGGAACCCATTCCACAAGATGGAAATAGTGTGATTCTGGTAGGAGAGAAAGAGTTCTTAAAATATATAAAGGAGAAAATGGGGTTTGTTGTCCTAATCAGAGCCAAGATTGTAGTAGCAGCAGAGAAGGTGAAAGATGTGCCACAAAAAGTCCAAAAATTCTTGAAGAATTATGAAGACATAGTGGTGGATAAACTCCCAAGTTCACTCCCACCTATGAGGGACATAAGACATTGTATTGACTTTATTCCTATAACTATTCTACCTAACAAAGAAGCATACAAAATGACACCATAAGAGAATGAGGAGATCAGAAAATAAGTGAAGGAATTTCTTAAGAAGGGGTTGATCAAAGAGAGCCTAAGCCCTTGTGCAGTACCAACTATTTTGGCACCCAAGAAAGATGTTGAATGGAGAATGTGTACTGACTCTGGGGCTATTGACAAAATCACCATCAGATATAGATTTCCTATACCAAGGATTGAAGATCTCATATATTATTTGAGTGGAGCTACTTACTTCAGCAAGATAGATTTAAAGAGTGGGTATCATCAAATCGGGATCAAAAGTAGTGATGAATGGAAAACTGCTCTCAAAACTAATGAAAGACTCTATGAATGGATGGTGTTACCCTCATCTTTTTCCCTGCTCTCAAGTTCGGTATTTGTTAGTTAAAAAGTCCATGTCAAAGTTGAACTTAAACCTTGTCAGGTTCAAGTTCAAGTTCAAGATCCATTGGAAGTCACTAGTATGTCCCCGTTCATAAGGTTACCAGTTTTCTATATGTCAATTTTTGAAAGTTGAACCTGAACCTTGAACCTTGTTAAGTTCAAGTTCAAGTTCAAATGTAAGGTCCAAATTATGGAATATTCTAGATGTTTGGATATTTCTTTCGCAGGAAAGTCCCTTTTTGAAAGTATCATTACCAAGTTAGAACTATTGGAAATTTCCCATGTGAAGTCACTAGATTTCATGGGACAGTTAATGTTGTAATATGATGTATGACATCTGGCGGTGTAGTACAAAGGAGGGTCATTATTGTGAAGAATGTTGTAATCAAGAAATATTATTGGGAACTAAGAGATTTGTGTCAATTTGACATGAGAATTAATGAGAAGAGCTTAATGTGTCACATCAATGATCTCTTACATAAATGAATTTAATCCTTCCATCCTACATGAATCTATACAATATTTTACCAACCTTGTTAATAAATTGAAGCCTTTATTAGCATTTGATTATCATTTTATTTCAGAGGAAGGGAGTAGCAGAATTTGTGGTAAGGGAATTGCAGAGAATTTGTGCGTAGTTGGCTAGTGAGTTATCCTCTTTTCTGTAGATTCTAGTTTGTAAAAGAAGATTGTTACTATATTTTGTGAAGCTTCTCTTCTTTTCTATTAAAATGCCTCTTTTTTTCTCCAAGCTTCCAAAAGCTGAAAGCAAAACCCACTTACTTGTCTCTCTTCCAGACATTTGTGACACTTCCCTCGTTAATGTGAGTGTGATGGAATTGTGTGAGAGGGTTAGTAATGCACCAGAGGGATATTTTTCTAAAAAGCTTGCTAAAAGTAGATTAATGGAAGCTGTCACATTTTACCCAATCCTAACATGTCTGGAGCTTGTGCTAGAATGCGTAAACAAATATGATGCTAAGAGTAGATGCGTTAAAGACTCTTCAGGAGAGATTTTAGTAAGAATAAGCTGAGAAAACTCATATTAGCTCTTAAAATCCCTTACACAGAGCCTTATGAACCCTAGACTTTCATAGAAGTGACCCATGTATATGAGGGAGATAAGAAAAAATGTGATTCCCTTATTGCTCAAAGCTGGTTAGCAAAATCAGAAAAGGGAGGCTCATGGCTGCCCAAACACTTGACAATTGAACATTTTTGTAAGGAAATTACATACATTGTTTTCCTTTTGAATAGAGTTAAAGGGAATGAGCATGCCTTCCACTAGGAGGACTAGATGTATTGCTACATTCAGAAGATTTTAGGTGTAGAAAATTTTATTGACTGGGTTGATTTGACCACTGAGAAACTTCACAGAGATCTCTTAAATGTAACCAATTTGACTCCTTTTACATGACTTCCTACCTTATATATGTTCTTTCTTTCTGTAAAGAATTGGGAAGGTCTACCCCATGAGCCTTGGAATAATGATGTGAAAATTTATGTCACTACATGCATTTACAGAATGAGAGGTTTACAGAAGAGTTCAAAATATTTAATGATGTATTCCAACGTAAGATAGTCTTTGAGATGCGTGGGAAGGAAAATAGTAGACTCACAGAGGAAGCTATGCAAGTGGTAAATGTTTATGGGTACTACTTTATCCAATTTCCTAATTTCACCTATATTAGGGTTGGGGCGTTTGATGAAGAACCTTTAAGATTGCACAAATACTATTTAGATAATGTAATTTTGATGGAAATTTGCAGACAAATGGTTATTGTTGAATGGAATTCTGGAAGTTCCAAAAAATATTTAGGTTTCCTATTTCCCATTGAATTGGGTCACTATAGGTCTAAAAGTTTCCAAGATGCCTTTGCAATGGAAGGTGAGCTTCACGCCTTGAACTTAAAATCTTACATCTCTTGAGTGAGTTTTGACTATAGAGGTTTTCCCAAAACAATCCTGAATGTTCCTTCCACATTCATGCATGTTCCAGAGCTTGAAGATTATTGGGCTAATTGCGCAGATGATCTAGAATTTAGAAGAAGACTATGGTCCAGGATGACTTTGAGGCAGGTTATCACTTTTAGGATTGACCTAGATATTGACGGTGTTGAGGAGGATGAAAATGTCGATGTGCTTGATCCTCAATATCTTGAGAAAGTTGAAGCTCTTCCTATCCTAGAGATTGATTGGACAAAAGTAGAAGAGGATAACTTATAGTCTAGGATAGCCAATGTGATAAGAAGAACAGAAGTTTAACTTCAACTTCAAGATGAAGATTATTTTCATATTGTAAATAGAAAGAATTGAAATAAGAAAGGTGAGAAAATATCTAGACCTTCTTGATTAAATTATTTTGAAACTGATGGTGATGATGAGTATGCCTCACTATTTCTTATACTCCTATCCCAAGAACAGTTAAGAGAGATAAAGGGTTTGATCTTGACATTACCTTTGATGCTGGGGAGTTTTCTAAGCCTCATAAGGGGAAGAAGGAAAAGTAGGCAAAAAAAATAGAAGGGTTAATATGGTGGAAAAAATAATTTGGCCCAGTCTTATAGGGAGGGCCCTAGTATTGAAGAGGTGGTGATGGATATGGAGGAGGATTGGTAAATTATGAGGTTCTATAATGATGGTGTTGATCCTATGGATTCTTAGGGACATTTCTACTTTAACACCCTTGTGGATAATATTGCAGATATGGATGATGCCATGGATGTTGTTGTGTTGCTAAGAAAAAATTGTTGATGGTAAGCCCAACTTGGAAAATTGGATCATTTGTGAAATTAACTTCATCAAATATTGTGTGAATTAACTTTAAAATACGGTGGATTATTTACAGAATGTGGGTAACAATGGTTTAGATAAGCGTAATTCTAAAAAAGTGTGGACTTTAATTGATGCTACAAGGATTCTTAAATCCATGAAGATGGGCTAGGAGGAAAAGTTCAAAATATTGGAAGACACTATTGGAAAGGTTCATAATGATCTCAACATGGTGCTTTCTATTAGTAGGTTGGTTATGCAAAATAGTCTGTTGGGCCTTTGGATGCTAAATAATAAAGCTCATTTTTCTAAAAGAGAGAGCTAATTAGAAAATAAAAGTAATTTTGTGTAGGATGGGGTCAATGCTACCAGTGAGGAGGTGGATGTTGTTGGTCATGTTTTTTATCAAGTTAAAATGTTTTTTTCCAAAATGTAGGGGCCCTCAGCTAGGTGTTAGTACTATTTTAAAATTTTGATCCTCATACTTAGATTTTTGAGAATTATGGTTCTAAGTGTTTATCCTTTTGCAATGTTACTAAACCCTAATTTGGTTTAAAAATCATTATGTTCGAGCATTACCTTTTTGTTGATTATCTTTTTAAAAAAACATGTGCATTTTTAGACCCTTATAAAGTGACCACTTTATGTGTTATACCACTAGGTTATCGAGCAGGGTCTCCTTTTAAATAATTTCTTTGAAATCCATAGTTTTCCTGTTATTTTTTTTCAAATGGCTAACCTTTTAAAAACTTGTGGCTTTCGTTAAATCTCAAGATCTTGGCTATCAGAATTTCTAACATACACTTTAACGACAGGATGACATCTATTCAAGTGGGCCCATCATCAAAGTTTTTCTGTCAAATAAACATCGGGTTCAATCAACCATTGTCATTATACCATTGGGTCAAGATGACTATTCTTTAATCATCACACTTTAGTGACAAGCGTTTGATCAAGACCCTTTCTAACATTGCAGTGTTCTGACAGTTTTTCTTCTATGGTCGTTCTTTATATTGACACTTGTCTTGGGTGATGTAGAGCAGTTGGGTCAGATTCTTCAAAGTATTTAAAGTTTGGATAGATCTTGTGGTTATCACTATACCACTGGGAGAAGATATAAGGTTTTTAAGCTTTGCGATATAGCGACAGTCATCCGATTCAGTATGTATGATGCGAGATGGAAAGTGGGCCCTAAATTTCCTGTCACACGGATATGTTTGTTGTTGATTCATTAAAGTAAGCATTGATGTGGTAGCTGTCAGAATAGGTGGTACCGAGAAAGAGAAATGGGGAAGTCCACCTTTCGGTTTTTGCAACGTGGAAACTTTTGGTTGCATAAAGAATTTGTAAAGAAAGAAGTGGGACCAAAACCTATAGATTATGTTAATCGTTTGATTAAAGTACATCGATGGTTATCACTATATCTCATCCTGACATTACTGACATTTTCTTGTTATGCGCTTTAGCGATGGGTTGATACCTGTCAATTCTGATCAAAGCTTAAGTTAAGTTGTAACTTTCGGCACATGCATAATTACGACTATTCTCATTGGTCGAGAACTAGTCTAGGGAAATGTATTAAAAGGTTACATTGCCATTTCTGCTAGTCATCCGATGCATTGAAAAGTGAATTAAATCAGCGATCCAAATTTGAACTTCTGATTAATGATGTTGTTCGCATCCTGTGAACATTGAAACTGCCAGTTTTCAGTAATGGTGAGCTTAATGAGCTTCATGCGGATGAATTGTAAATGGTTGGCAAAGCATTATACCCTGATTTGATCATCGAAGTTCTTACCTCTTTCAAAGTGTCTTGGTGAAGTGGATTATTTTTTGGAGTGATATCAAGCAGAGTTTTTGCAGGCGTAGGCAAAATTTCTAAACTTTAAGAATTTTTTGAAGCTTTGAGGAAATTGTAAAGAAGTTGTGTTTTTATCCAGTGATTTTTAGGGTTTTCTCCAGTGTTTGCCTATTATATAAGAAAAACCTAGCTAAAATGGTGCCTAAGAGGGAGTTTTCGGGAAAGACAGAGTATAAAGATAGGGGTGTCTTTGAAGACCTAATGCAGTTGCTCCCACACTCAGAAAATGGGGCATCAAAGATGAAGGATTTGGTTCCAAGAAACCCTAGGGATTATGTAAACGATGGGCTCCATGATAGATGAAAATGGATGAGGGATGCTAGGGTGAGGAAGGATCATAATGGTCTTATTTTATTCAGGTCATCATATTCACAGAGAAATTCATGTGCCCCACTTAGTAATATTTGGCAATTTGATATAGGGAAGTTGGTTGGCCTTGGAGTATTTATGGATGCAGAGTTGTTGATTCAAATTGCTAAGTGTTATGATCATGTGACTAAACGTGTCAAGGACATAAATGGAAATGACTTAATCAGCATTACAAAGGATGAGATCAGGGAGGTGTTATCATTGAAAGACCCTTCTGTTGGGTCTGAAAAGATAGTTTTTAATGAGTTTACTGAAATATATGAAGCACAAAGCAATTATTTAAGGACGGGGCCCTTAGGGGAATTTCTTGACCAGATTGGATCAATGTGTGTCATTAGCCCAAGTAAACCTAAGCCTTTCAAGTTGGATTTTTTTAGTCGACGTGCACATGGTTTTTACAAGTCTTTAACTCTACTCCTGGGGCATGATGAGGCAACTCACATGCCTATTCCCTATATGTTCATGATGGTGCAGTCTCTACATCCCCGGCTAGCACTAATTTTTGACTTTGCTTCTCACCTGGCTAACCTAATCCATGAGGGAATGATGGTGATAAAAAATATGAAAGTTAGTAGACCCTTTGGGTGGTACTCTATGCTGATGCATATGTTCTTATACAAAGGTGAACAATTTTTCAGTTCAACAGTTAACATTGTCAAAGAGAAGAATGGGCAAACTCTCCCAGTTCAGCTATCGACCACAGTTTTGTCATGGGATAGAACTAATGTCAATTTCATTGTGTTTGATAGAGATTTTGCCTCAAGGCTTAGGACATTATTTTTTTTTTACAATCCTAGAATACCAAGAGAATTACTGAGGCTAATTAGACCAAAAGAGTACTGTAAAGACATCACCATAGTTCATAATTTTGGTGACATAATTCTGTATCCAATTTCTACATTTTTTAGGGTATATGGTTGCAAGAAGGCACCATATGTTTTACCTTACCAGGTTCCATTAAAGTTGGGATATGCAGAGATCTTGAGGCAGATTGGTCACCTGCAAGAAATAGCCCTTACTGGTAAAGGAAGGGGAAACTTGTTCCCAGGCATCACCATTGCACACCAGTATGTTATTACCAAAGGAGGATGGGTGCATTTAAACCAAGTTTTGCAACCCTAAAAGATGCCTATGGCTAAGGCTAGATGTGCAGATAATGAAGGTTTTTCATCAAGAATGTTTAGAGAGAAAGTAAGGTGTGCTCTTATGGAACACCAATTTTGTTTTCTTGAGAATGTAATAGGGAATGAGTTTGATCTCCAAAATCAAGAGATCAAGAAATAAAACTGGTTAATCTACAAGAAGACTGTAGATTTCATTAGAAATTTTCATAAAATTTATGACCCACTGAAGAATTTTGAGCCATGGTCTAGGAAGGTTGATGCTCTCATGGTCCATTTCGAGGGGATCATGCAAGTAGTAAATGAAAAGAGGGTTGTAGTAAGTTAGATAGATCCTGAAAGAGCCAAGAGAATTTTGAGTCAACCAGGGTATATAAAATTAACCCCAAGAGGAACCTATACTATCCAATAGAGAAGGGGATATAGTGTTCTTCTTCCAGCCCAACAAAGAGATGTGGGTATCCCATCTACCTCTAAGGGGAAAAGACCTATGGATGCCCCAATAGTACAAGAACCCTTCCCAAAGAGGCAAAAGTAGGAGGAGTCAAGACCAGAAGAGGAGCTATATTCTCCTTCCCAGTCCCCCTTACAGTTAGATGAAAATGGGTTTGCTGACCAGTTGGTACAGATGAGAGATGAGGGAAACATTATTGTTTTGAATGATGAATTATAGGAGGGAATGCTAGAGGCACCTAAGGAAATAGAAATGGATCTCACTATTGCAGAGTTTGAGGGTAAGCAAATTGACCCTATTTTGAAACAGGCTAGTGATTCTTTTGTTGCTGATGAAAAGTTTGTGAGGACTGGGGCATTTTTTCAATTTTTATGGAGAATCAAAATAAATCAATTTAAAGAGATTTGTGAGAAAAAGAAAGAGGAGTTCCCTGATAAGGACATAACTAAAATTGAAAAGGAGACCAAAGGGGAAATGATGAAATAGTTTGAGAAGATCACCCCTGAAGAAGGAAGGGCCATGATCTACACTGTAGGAGTTTTGATTCTACCTAAGTGGGATATTGCAGATGCCATAGTCTTTGATCAGATTAGAAAAAGTAAGGTGAAAACCCTTATTACTGCAGAACAAGCACAACAGGTTGCAAGAGGTATTTCCTTTTCTGATGATCATGTAGCCATGGTTATGTGGTCCCTCAAAAGGGAAGAAAATAAAGGAAAAAGAAAGGTTCTCTCCTTAGAGTATGTTGGAAATTTGTTGGTATAAAGGGTAGGTGAGACTTCTAGTATTGAAGCCTCAAATATTATTTTAGAAACTGCCAAGTTTAATGTAAAAGTGGTAGAAAAAGATGCACAAGAGAAGGAAGAGCTAAGAATTAAGTTTGAAACTGTCCTTAAGTCCTATAATGAGCTCAAGATGGATTTGATCCAAAAGGACAAATTGATTACAAAATTGTCAGGACCACAAGATCACAGGTCACCCCAATTGATGATAGTTGATAAGCCTACAGTGGCTTCTTCATCAAGTCCAATTATTGAGTTTCCACCATCACCATTCCTAGAGACTAATATAGATGTGAGGGTCAATTGGGAGAAGCAGCAATTAACTGAGGAAACCAATAAATTAAGGGAGATAAGGGTGCAATTAGAAAAAGAGAAAGATGAGAATGTGAGGGCTACATCCTTAACCAATTAGAAATATGAAGAAAAGATGACAGAGGCAATAATGCAATTTGCACATGATTTGAAGCCTTTAGTCTTGTATGATTATGCTAATAAGTTACAAGTTTTGTTTGCAGCCTTGAATAAAGATAAGTTTGAATTAGGACCAGTTTTGCATAAATGGATTGAAAGGTCTTCAAGTGTAAAGTTGTTTCATTGGTTGTCAAAGGCCCAAGAAGATCTTGATCCACTAATCAAGCCAGTGCACCAGTCCATGAAGAAAATTGTGGAATATGATATATTTTTGGACCAATTCATAAGGAAATCCAACATATTGAAAAAGGAATTAATGTTTTCAAGTTATGAATTGGTCCCAAATATTATCATAGGACAAGCGGAATTAAAGGAATTACATGAGTGGAGAGAGGAGATGGATGCACTGTTGTCAGAGAGAGTAACTGGTGTCTTAAATGACACCTATTCTTTTATCAGCACCATCAAGCTATTAATGACCACAAAATCAAAGTTTGATTTTATTCAACAGGAGGTCAATCAGATGGAGAGAAAATGGGAATAGTTATCTAGCAGAAAGGCTAAATTTGCAAGTTTTGAATTTGTAGACACCTAAAAATCCTTTAGAAAATAAAGTATTTTTATTTTCTGAAAAACCCCTAATGACATCATCATTTATTAATTAATTATTTATTTAATTTATTTATTTATTTTTATGCCATTAAATCCCTTTATCTTAATTAAAAATATTTAATCAATAAATCCCTCCCAAAAATGTTTAAATCTTATTTAAACATTATTCCCCTATTTATTAATTATTTAATTAATAAATTGACCAAAAATCCCAAAATAAATTATTTATTTATTTTTTGCCCAAAACTTGGCCAATTTCCTTAAGACCACTAACCTCTTCCAGAATCTTCTAATCCTTCTTTAATTTCGATTAAAGGCTAATCCCATCATTTCCTAACCCTAATCCCAACTTAAAATATTTAATTAAGATTAAATACTTAATCCTCATGTTTCTTAAATTTATTTTAATAAATATTCTCAAAACCTAAACCATGGAAATAAATAAATCTTTATCTATTTCCTAAAATCTATGTTTATCCTAAGGAAGTTCTAGACTCTTCTAGAAAGTCTTATCCTTGTCTCCCTAATCCTAATCCTAATCCTAATTCCCCCCCTAACCTTGTCACATTCCCTAACCAAGGTCAACCAACTCCTAAGCTTAACCCAAAGTCAAAAAACTTCTAGAAACTTCTCTTACATGCATTAAATGCATTTAAAGCCTCCTTATCCCTCTTACATGCATTTATGATGCATTTAAGAAGCCCCTCACCCCTTTCTTACACTTTTGACCTTAGGCATATTTCCCAAATTGTGCACATCCCTCCCATCTTTCAACCCAATGCCCTTATGATACTTGTCACAAGGAGGTGGTCCTAAACTAGCACAATCCATGTGCTCCCCTTTGAAAGGATCTTGGCCTCTCTTAAGGATTTTGATCCTAGCCACTCATTCCTCCTTCCTAAAGCCTATAAATACTCCTCATTTCTAAGAGAAAAACACCCATTCACCTTTTATTTCAAGCATTGTTATCATGTTAATTTAGCTCTAGATTTAGCATAATCACTCTAATTTAGATCATTTTCAAGCTTTCTTAGAACACACCATAGCTTAGCATTAATGGATTAACTTAGTTTGCTTCATTGTTTTGCATAGCATATCATCCATATCACATCTCTATTTGGTTAATAACAATCTTAGCATAAGCATCATGTAGCTCATATCTCCATTAAAGCATTCTTGAGTTCTTGAGGCCTTAGGGACAATTTTGGGTGTTCTACCCAATATTGTGCCATTTTTGGGGTTTTCATGAATCTCAATCCATCTAAGTATGCATTAGAATATGCTACAAGTGTTTAGAGAGCACACCCACATCCCCTAAGAAAGAGCAAATCAAACAGTGCTTGGGTGCACTTGTTTAGGCTCTATCTAAGGTGGCTTAGCTTAGATGTTTTTGTTTTGAATTGATATAATGTTAGATTAAAACCTAATGTTTGCTTGTCTTAGCCTTTCAAAATAGATCTAGATAGCCTAGTCTATAGAATTTCCAAGTGAAGAGGTGTACAATAGGAGGAAGTACCAATACATCCCCCATGTGGAGAAAATAGATACTCCACCTACTTTTTGAACCAAGCAAGAATTACAACTTTTTGACTCTTAAAGGTGGTTGAGATACAAAGTGTATTTATTGCAGGAATGACCACAGAAGAATGGTGATTAGATTTGCTGGAAGAAACCGAGGAAAGAATTGAAGACATAAAGCAAGGTGGCTCATTTGCAAAATATCTCTCCAAATCTGATTGAAGCATTTATTGTGAACCCAATAGGGTTGTTGTAAAGTTTTTAGGGTGAATTTTGTAAACCCTAATATGATTGGTAGCTTGTTACATTTCCTTGTATATAAAAGGATTTTCCACAATCATATTAGGCATTGAGAGCTTTAGGTGTTGATATACAGAAATTTTGAAACCCTAACCCTCAGTCAAGGATTGTAATATTTTGTATTATTTCTCATCAAGTAATAGAAAAGAAGTACGGGTTGCTACTAATGTCTTGCAAGCTTACTGTTCAGAATCTATTGTATACAAATGATCAAAGGTTATACTTAATACAAATTTCAAATCTTTGTCTCTCCTTTGTGTTCATTCTGTGAATCTTTAAGTCTTCCAGAGATTTACATGAGTGTATTTTGCTTTGAGTTTTAATCTAGGATTGGATTAAATTTTTCTCAGGGTAGGATACATGTTCATTGAGTTTACATAGGGATTATCTGTAAGTAGGAAAGGGTTGAAGTACTTGTGTTTATGTTTTAAGACCAGGAATTTCAAGGATCTTTGTATTAAATTTATTTTTTGGTATTCTTTGCCTAGTGGATATGGCACTCACCTATATGAATCTAGCTTTACTTCATGAGGGATGATTGAAGTTATTATAATCAAGAATATATCATCAGAACCAGTAATTTTAATTTTATTTACTCTAAATAAGATACCCTACCCAGTGATGGAGAGTCAATGAATAATAGGTTGTTATTTAGTACTTTCTCACTGTTATCTGTTGTAAGATCCAGTATTAAGTTTAGAACATAATTGTATCTATTGGATCAGGTGTACCCACCTTGGTTTTGCAGAGCCAGAAGTGAAGAGGCTAGTCTTGTCCCTATAGTTGGTCCAGTTACCTATATATTTTTCACATTTGGAACTAACCCCTCCTTAATATCAGTCATAGGTATATTGGTATCTCATGGAGTGTAAAATCTTTTCAAGAACCAACAAAATGGTGACTTTTCTTGGGACAGTGTAAAATTTGTGTTAAAATAGCGTAGGTACAAGTTGAGCTGGACTCCTGGCATGCTTATTTTTTAAATCTAGTTGATTACCATTGAAATACATAGAGTTCTTTCCTTTTCTGCAAATTGCCTACTCTTTTATTAGTAAAAATCACAAGGAATCCCATTTTTTACTTGGGTGACGACTCTAAGATATCTCTGTACTAGTGCTAAGTGAAGTATTATTTTGTCATAATGAGTTTCAAGAATACAAGGTCCTGGAGAAATGAGCATTTAGAGGAAACCTTAGAAGGTGGGCTTCCAACCACATCTAGATGAGGTCAAATTAGAAGAGAGAAGAGTACTAATGATGTGTCCCTCACATGGAAATGGAAAGGAGGTTTAAGACAAGAAAGTATTTCTCCTCCTAGTCAGGAGGAAAATGCCTCAGAATATGAAGAGGTCGTTGTTTTAGGTTTAAATCAATATGAGGACTATTATTCTCCTTCAGAAAGAGGTGGTGAAGGGTTGCCTCATAATAGGAAGATAGCCCAAAACAAACGGTATGGAATGGAGAGAAGGTCTAGAAGTCAGAGTAGAAATAGACAGGATTGTGTCCCCCCTTTCACCCTTGGCTCTTCATTACCACAAGGTCTCCATTAATCTTAGGACCAATGAGAAGAGCCTCAAACATAGCAAGTTGAATCTGAAACAACTTTGCCTGATTCTGAGGAAATTTTTGAAGAAGTGTATGAATTAGAAAGAAAAATTCATGAGCAAGCAACTATTAGGTAGAAGAGAGAAAAGGAAAGAGAAGAAAAAATTACACATGCTATGATAAGGGCCGACCAGTTGAAAAGATAACTATTGGATTTAGAAGCTATAAATTATGTTCCCATACCTGAACAAACGAACGAACAGCCCATTGTCCAACAAGTATATGAAGCAAGGAATCCTAAGGATAGGGGAAAGCAGAAAGCCATAGGAATTTTAATTAATGAGCTTGTATGCCCTAAGAATCCCATAGACCAAGCTTTAAGGTTGGAAGCAGGCCTTGAGAAAGCCAAGAGGGAGCATTAATTGCTAGCTAGAGAATTGGAAAAGGCATAATTGGAAGCTTTAGCACTAGAGATGAGAGATAGACTTTCTTAGATGATCCGCGGGGCCTACTAATCTTGCTAATTCTACTGTGACACAAGGAGGAAATGTTGCAAATAATGCTAATCAAACAACAGGAATTCCCCCACCAAGAGGGCTCAAGATTTCTACTACGACAAATACTAATGCATCTACATCCTAGGGTACTGGTACATCCAATACAGGACCTATCATGAGAGATGCAAACAGTTAATTTTTATAGGTATTCCTGGATATCCTAATCCCATTCCTAAGGAAATTAGAAAGAAACTTCCTAAGTTCACTGGTAGTAATGTTATTACATGTGAAGAACATTTAAAGAAGTTTATTGATGTGATAGATGATTACAACATTGTTCTTGATGATGTAATCATGAAATTGTTTGTACAATCTTTAACTGAAGACTCAAGAGATTGGTTTAGGGCTTTACCACATAGTAGCATAGGTTCATGCAATTAGCTTAGACATTGTTTCAAATAACAGTATGGTGATAAGAAAAATGAGGGTTTTGTATTGAATGATTTTAATAACATCAAGAAGAATTTCAATGAGGATGTTATTGAGTTTAATATCAGATTTTAGAAAGCCATGCATAAACTCTTGCAGGTCATCAGGTTGGATGATAGAGTTTGTCTAGTCACTTACTTGAATCCCTTTGATTCTAAAATGGGTTATCTTCTAAGTGACAAAAATCCAAGAAATCTTGTAGAAGCTTACAAATTGGCTGTAAACATAGAAAGCAACCGTAGGATCTCAAGAAAATTGGGAAGAAGAGAAGATAATAAGTCACAATTATTGAATAGAAAAGAACCAGGAAAGCCTATAGGTGTTAAACAAAAGGATGATGATACCTTAAAGAAGATTCTGAAAGCTATAAAGGATTTGAAACCTAGTGAAAATAGAAGTAATAGAGTTGTAGGAAGTGACAAGCCTATTTTCAACAATTTCAATAAGTTGCCCAACATGCAAAATTATCCTTATAATACTCAATGGAAAGATGGGAAGCCTATTCTTCCAGAAAGAAAGGATAAACCAAATGATAGGACCCCTGATCCATTGAAAATAAATTCAATGAATATGGTAGAGGATGTCTCATGGCGTATTGTTTGTCAGTCCCCACATGATCCTAATTATTGTGTCATATTCCAGAGTATCTCTTCACAAGAAGAGCAAGAATGTAATGAGGAGTAGCCTTATGATGACCAGGGATGTGGAATGACTTCTTCCCATGTTTGGGATGAAATTGATTTAGTAGAAGAAGATGAAAATTGAGATATCTCACATTCTCAAACTAGAAATGAATCATATCATCAACAAGTTTTTTCAGATGATGAAGGTGATAAAATGGATTTTGTCCAGTGTAATGTTCAAAAGGATGAAGAGACGGTTATTTTTAGAAGGCCATCTGATAAAGAGATTGCCTTGATAATAGCTGACATGGTCACTCAGGCTAAAACAAACTACAACCTAAGAAATAGAGTAGTTGGTGATCCAAGTCAAAGACCTATTGGCATTTTCATTAAAAGGACAGATAAAGATGTAAAGACATCCCAAGGAAAACTAAAAGAAGCTCATGTTATTAATAAGGTCAAAATAAAGAAAAATCCTAAACCTAACATTGTTTATACGATAAAGCCTAAACCTTCAGGTGAGGTTGTTCCAACTTTGCAAAGGGAGGTTGAGATTCAGGTCGAAGAACCCACAAATACACCTATCTAGACTACTGATAAAGAAGCTACTAATATAAAGCAAGATGTGTTTGATTTGAAGTATGTTCCAATTGACATGAGAAAGTTATTGTCACAAATTACTATTAAATTTCCTTTGCTAGAAATGATGAGAATAGAGGAGCATAAGGAAAAGGCCCTAAATTGGGTGAATGGTGTAGTTCCCACAAACTCCCAACAAATAGGAAGAATTGAGAAACAAATAGTAGTTGTGAATGATGAAAATGAAAATCATAATGAAGAAATTGTTTCTGAAATTCCCCAAATTTATTTGGATACAAATATTGTTAGTATTGCAGTAGGAATAGTTGATCCTTTCTTCTTAACCTTGTTGATAAATGGGAAGTTGTTAAAAAATTGTATGATTGATTCAGGGGCATCAAACACTATCATGCCCACTGAGGTTATGAAATCATTGGGATTAAAGGTGGATACTCCCCATGGGAGATGTCAAGCGATGGATTCAAGAGAAGTGCCAGTTGTGGGCACTATCAAAGCATTACCTTACAGACTAGCAGCGTACCCAGAAAAAAATTGACCATGAGTGTTCTGGTTGTTGACATCCTTCCTCAATATGGGATGTTGTTGTCAAGAAAATGGAGTGCTTCTATGGGAGGCAGCATACAATGTGATCTGTCATTTTCCACATTCAATTTTGAAGGAAAAAATATCAAGGTCTCCAAAGAATCTAGAACTCCACATAGGATTGAAGAAGAAGAGGAAGAAACCATGAACTGCTTTCTTGATACTGAAATAAATGCTTTTAGAGTCTAAGATAACGAAGTGGAGGAAGGTGTTGAATCTGCCCACAAATCAGATTGGTAGGAAGGGTGGATTGACCTTGAAAATCTATGGACTATGTATTTTGATGGAGCCAATTCAAAGGAAGGGTCTGGAGCTGGAATATTGCTCATATCTCTGAATGGTAAAACTTTCAAATTTTCTTTCACTTTTCTATTCTCATGTACAAATAACATTGCAGAATACGAGGCTTTGTTGATAGGCCTAAGATTAGCATCAAGGCATGGTATAAAATGTTTGAAAGTAATAGGTGATTCTGAGTTGGTAATTGTTACCCTAATTTTCATATCCATGAAAATTTGGCTATAATCCATCCCAAGGTCTCTGTTTTCCCCTTGCCAAGCATCTTGCAAAATTTCATGAATTTATGTTTTGTTTCCTGGCTGCTACAATTTATTCCATCCTCTGGTCTGCAAGTCTAAAAAATTCATAAATATAGTCATTAGGCTTAAAACCCCTGCAAAACCTAAGCCTGCATTCTATTTTCATGTTACTTTATCTCAGCCACTTAAGTTTCAAATACCCATGTGCGCTAATTTCTTATTGGTCGGTCATCTATTCTCTTATTTCCTCAGTGGTTACCTTTCCCATTCAGCGATTCAGTGACTACAGTGTTTCACTTAATCGCTAAGTGTTTCCTGGCCACCGCATAATTTCCTGCGACCTGGCGAACATTAACTTCTCTTCAGTCATGCAATCACTAAGTCTTTTGGTGGTCACTTTAGTGGGGCCCTAGTTAGAAGGATCTAACGGCGGGCGTATCTTCACAAGGGCTTGTGTCAGAGCTTGAGATTTTAAGATGACCGTCGATCTTCCCTTTTGTGCAATGCTTCAAACTTTAAGTGGGTCCACTATCAGGTGTGCATAGTTGGCGGCATTTCATTGGTCCACATGTGATGAGTCAATTTTCTGACAGTGGGTCCTCAGTATGCTGATGTGATCGAATATGAGTGGTCCACATAGTGATGACTGGGTTTGCAGTGGGTCCATTTGTCAGAGGGTCCCAGCTTAATAAAGATCTACGGCTGGCACATGATCTGAAGGAATATTCTAGGGCCATGAGATCATGCGCCCACCATTAGATTGGAATCAGGTGATTGTGGGTTTGTGCTTGTCAGAGAAGGTTTTACACTATTTTAAAGGGTGCATCATGACCGTTCATCTATCAGGAAGGGTTTTTCATCAACGGTTACATTTTCAAATTTGCTGCTAGCCATTGTATTTCAAAACTCAAATATCTCTGTGAGGGTTTTGCATTCTTTTAGCCATGCACGACGTCGGGCAGATCAGGAATTGATTTCTTAGGATGGTGGTGGTTGTGAGGATGATGGAGATGACTATTGGTAAGTGTCACAGGATCCTTTGTCGCATTTTCATGACAAGAGGTGCTAGAGAGTTTGGTGCCATCATTCAAATAGTACCGCTCCCAAGGAAATAAGATCAGATTTGGAGCCTTCATGGCTTAGTGGAGTTGTAGGTGGGTTGGTAACTCAAGGTTTCTTATCTATAGGTGGGCTCAGTACCAAGATCAACACACAAAGAAAGATATGATTTGATCACTGGTGTTCTTAGAGATTTTTAGAATAAGTGATCAGTACCCTAGGGTTTGATATCATTGTAAATATGTAACCCTAGTTAGTTTTGACTCTTGCCTACATACAAGAAGGATGGATATATTGTATTTTTGGAGCTTTTGAGCTCAGAATTGACTTTTTCTGTAAAAAGAGAGGTTCACAATTGTAGAAGAAATTCATCTTTTCTTAAGGGTCATCTATGGTATCTTTTCTACCCTCTGGCTTATACAGTTGTAAAATTCCCATTGATAATACAAATATTGCAGAGGTATTTTATGACAATCCTTCATGTCCCTATGCTTCCTTGTTTGGATTATCTCTTATTAGATTAAGGTTTATGAATGCTTTCAGTGATATTTAGGGTTCTTGATCCCTCTTACTTTTTGTAATTGTGTGTGTTATTATGTTTGATCTGATTTAGATGTTTTGTGGGTATACTTCAGCCCCTTAACAGCCTTGTCTCAATCCTACACCGAGTTGCAGAAAAGAATGTCTACTTGCAGGTCATGGGTTGTGTCTTATGTTCAGGCCCTCCTATGAAACACTTATGCAAGCCTATTCAGTAAGTTGTGACCTACTAGACCTAAGTCTTTCATTGATTCTATTCCTCTATACTAAGATCCAAACCCTAATTTTGGTGTATCTCCTAGTAGGTAGTTTGCTTTCAAGTCATTCCCTTTTGAAGTACTCCTTCTATCCCTTTCCCTCAAAAGATTTACTTTTCATGTCAAGAAGAAAATTAAGGTGATTATCCAAGAGGAACCAGCCTAGAACCTAGAGCTCTCATCTCAGTTAGCATAGGTCCCACACCTGGAGATGATTCCCATGTTATACTAGGTTATCAAGACTACGAGAGCTTGAGACAAGGTGCAAACTTAGTGTATAGCATTTTCTGTCACGCCTGGTGGGACCGTAAAAGAAGTTCAATGTTGAAGGTTATGTCATCTCTGATATGCAAATTACATAATACAGACCTTTAGAGGTTTTTCTATCAAGTATATATGGTGACTCCACTAGTTTCAAAGATTCAAGCCAACCTTGTTTAAGGTTTATGAGAAATATTGAGACTAGAAGCTCAAAACCCACCAATTTTTCAGAGTTGCCTTTGAAAAGAAGCTACAAAGGCAGGTCAATTCAAAGGGAATCTCCTACAAGGAGATTTCAATCAACACCACCTGATACTTCAGAAAGGAGACCTTTTTCCTTTCATTCTAGAAGAAGGGGACGATCTCTAACCAGAGATCTTGAAGAAGAAGAAGAAGAAGATTCAAATCTAGCATCTAACATAGCTCATATAGTTGTTAATCTTCAAGTTGTAGCTCCTACAATGGCTAGACAGTTTGCCTTTGCGCCTTTCAACCAGGGCAGCCCTTTGAACTTTGTTGTACATCATGATGTACCCTTGGTAGCATTGAAGAGCTTACCTAATTTCACAAGTGAAGGGCAGACAACTGCTTTTGAACACATAAGGGATGTGACCACCATCTGCAGTATACACAACATAAGAAGATGTGGCCACAAAATTGTTAGCAGCCTCCCTAAAAGGTAAGGCTCTTGAATGGTTTAGAACTTTAACTGTTGGTTCTATTAATTCTTGGGATGCTTTAGGCAATGCATTAAGTAAATATTTTGAGGATAAATCAGATAACTTGTCTCTGGTTGAGTAGTTGACAACCATAAAGAGAGACCCTCAAGAACAAATGACAGATTACAATAGTAGATTCCTTAAAACATGGAATAGAATCCTAGTCTCTGTAAGGCCAGCAGCTAACCACGCTTTCCTTTATTATTTGCAAAGTTTGAATGATCAAATTTCTATCATGATCCAGTCTATGGGTGGTACTACTTTACCCCAGGCCTTTAACACTGCTGTCAGGGCTGAAAATTACCTAATTCAAGCAGGAATGATAGCTAGAAGACCACCAATGCCCATTTTTCCTAGCCTTCAACCCATTGCACCTGCACAAGTACCCCAATTTACCCCTATTCCCACCATACTAGCACCTCAGGCTAGTATTAGTGGTCAAGAACATGCTAAGGCAAGTTTCTCTCAAGAGTTGCAAGAAATAAAGAGCAATCAAAAAACTAGTATGCAAGAAATGACAAATTTGCTACAAACTCTAACCAAGGAGGTCACAAATTTGAAGAAGCAAAATCAAGGAATTAGACCACCCTTTCAATCACAAGGCCAAGGTCCTAGTCAGCAATATCAAGATCAATGACATCCTTATCAACAAAATAGGCCACCATACCAAGGAGGCTATCAAGGACAAAGGCAAAGTTTCAATCAAAGGCCATTCCAACCATACAACCCTGCACCTCTTAATTCTGCAAATCTGGTTAGAGACATGGTGCCTGGTCAAAACAATGTGGCTATGGATAATGAATGGTGCTTTCCTTGTAATCAGCCTCACAATAAAGCTACATGTTCTAATGGATGGATGAACCAAGCTCTAATGGTTCAAAATACCTCACAAGCTCAAGCAGAGGCTTCATCCAGTGGATCAGTTCCTCACCAAGAGTTACAAGAATCACAAGAGCATGAGACTACCCTTTTCAATTGGGAGCAACCAGACTTCAATGGAGTCAATGATGAAGCTGCTTTTGTTGCCTATACAAGAGCAAAAAGAAGAGCTCAAGACATGGAGAGAGTAGACTCAGGGACTAAAGCCACTACATCTGCTGAGTTAGTGCAGCAAGCTACTCTAGTCACACCTAACGAGGATCCTGTCATCACAAGCAAAAAAGGCCAGATTCTAAAAGAGGTGGAGCCTATCATGCCAAAGACACAACAAAGAGTACACAATATAGCACCTTATAACATTGTAGACAACATGAAGAAGGTGAATGTCACCATGTCCATGTGGGACTCTTTGGCTATTCCAGGACAACCTGAGATCTTGAGGAAGGCTATGTCAGAAGCAGCAACTCCTCAGCCTACAAAAGAAACTGCAAAGCCAGTGTTGGTTAACACTAATCAAGAGAAGGAGGCTCCAAGTAGCAACTCCAAAGTCAATACCATGCAAGGTAGGAATTCAAAGCCACATCCCTTTTATGTATCTTTAATTATTGGATATTCTTTGGTACATAATTGTATGGTAGATAGTGGAGCTACTAGCACTGTAATGCCCAAGAAAGTGGCTGATCAATTAGGACTTAAATATGAACCCTTTCAAAAGAAGGTTACTCAACTCGATGGATCCTCAGTCAGTACTATAGGTGTGGCCATGGATACCAGTCTGATCTTGCATGCTAGTCCTAATTTTTTCATCCTCCTTGATATATATATCATAGATCTCCCTGCTTTATTTGCATTATGTCTTTCAAGGGAGTTTATAGCTAAGGTAGAAGGTTATCTTTCTTCTGACTGGTCTCATATGCTCTTTCATACAAGATATGGTACCAAGGTTACCATTAAATTAGAGAAATTAGCAGCACACCATATAGAACCTTATGTATCCAATGCAATCAATGCCAACTGCCCTATCTTTGATAGCAATGATTTCCAAGCCATTGGAGAAGCAGACACTAAGATAGAGAATATCCCTAATATTCTACTAGATGAAAGAACTTCATAGGCCCAAGAAAGTCTTATCTGGGACTTTGGTTTGGGAAATTATTTGATACAAGAAAATGATGTCAAAGAACCAAACCTTCTCAAGGAGGATACTGATTCAGAGGCTCAGAGTAATCAGGTTTGGGAACTATTTTTTGATGGAGCTAGAAGTATACATGGTTCTAGTGGTGGTGCTATGCTAGTGTCCCCAAAAGGAGAAAGGTATTATACTGCCTTTAGATTCAGTTTCTCTTGTACTAGCAATACTACAGAATATGAAAGTCTGGCCAATGGACTAGAATGGGCTAGAAAAAGAGGGCTTAAGGCCTTAGAAGTTTATGGTGATAGTGAACTTGTTGTTAGCCAAGTAAGAGGTATACGTGCAACCAAAAATGACACTTTGAGGGCATACAAACATAGAGTTTTGGATGCAATTGAAGATTTTTATGCTTTCAATATTGTTGCTATCCCTAGAAAATTAAATCAAAATGTAGATAGGTTAGTTGCTATTGGATCTCAGTATGATATCCCCAATAGCATTTCAAAAGATATTGATCAACAACACATCAAGATTATTGTCAGACCTTCTATCTCTGATAATGATGTTAATTGGCAAGTGTTTGACAATGATGAGCAAATTCTGTAGTTCTTATTTGAAGAAGATGTCTTCTCAGAGCACAATCAAGATAGGATATCACAAAGCTATGCTGATCAAGTGATACAACTGAAGTCTAATAAGATGCCTAGAGGTCTTGTCACCTTAGAGACTATCTTCAACAGGGATGATCAATTCAAGAAAAGAAAATCTGGCCTAGTAGTTCAACAAGAACATTGTGTTGAATTAGAGTTGGAACTAGGTAAGAGCTTACAATTTGGAAAAGTGAATTCTGATTCAGAAAAGTAGGCTTACACTCAGTTATTGAAAGAATTCAATGATGTTTTTGCATGGCAATATGAAGATCTTAAATGTTTTTATCCAGCCCTTGCTCAACACACTATTGAATTAGAACCTAATGCCAAGCCAGTGAGGCAAAAGCAAAGGCATGTTAATCCCAAGCTGGAGCCACTTATGCATAAGGAAGTGCTCAAATTAATAGAGAGTGGTATCATCTACCCTATCAAACATACTAGTTGGGTTTCCAACCTTGTTCCATTTAGGAAGAAGAATGGGGAGTTGAGGTTATGTATTGACTTCAGGGATTTGAATAGAGCCTCATTAAAAAACCTCCATCCATTACCCTCTATGGAACAAATCTTACAATGTGTCTCTAGATCTGAAAGATTCTCATTATTGGATGGCTATTCAGGATACAATCAGATCCTAGTTAATGAAGAGGATCAATATAAGACTACATTTACAACCAAGTGGGGAACCATAGCTTATCAAAAGATGCCCTTTGGTTTGTCAAATGCAGGTGCTACATTTCAAAAGGCAATGGATATGGCCTTTAAAATCCTCATGTACAAGTTTGTGCTGGTCTACCTAGATGACATAACTGTCTACTCAAAACATGCAGTAGACCATATCAAACATTTGAGGTAGATCTTTGAGAGGTGTAGAGAATTTGGGATATCTCTTAATCCCAAGAAATGTGTGTTTGTAGTTCATGAAGGGAAACTATTAGGATATGTAGTATCCAAAGAAGGAATCACAATAGATCCTAAAAGAATTGTAGCCATCCTAGAGCTACCATTGCCACATCATAAGAAAAGTCTTCAATCTTTCATAGGAAAGATAAATTTTGTTAGGAGATTCTTGCCTAACATTACAGAGTTACTCAAGCCTTTGACAGCCATGTTGAAAAAGAATTTGGCTTTCAATTGGACTAAAGAGGGAAAAGTTAATTTCCAAGCTATAAAAGAGGCCTTAACAAAAGCCCCTGCTCTCCTAAACCCAAACTTCAATAAGGATTTCATCCTTTATGCTTACGGAGGACATGATGCTATATCTGCAATGTTGACTCAAGAAAATTTAGATGGATTGGAGGAACCCATTGCTTTCTTTAGCAAAGGTTTAGAAGAGTATGAACAAAGGTAGTCTTTTATAGAGAAACATGTACTTGTTGTGGTAAAGAGCTTTAAAAATTTTAGATATCTATTGACCCATAGCAAGGTACACTTGAAAGTTACTCATCCAAGTGTCAAGGAATTTTTGCTCTCCAAGGACCTTAATGAGAGAAGAGCTGGTTGGATCACCAAGGTGATGGAGTATGACATAGATGTCCAAACTACTAAGCTAGTTAGGGGAAGAGGTCTTTGTGAGCATTTGGCAGGGGATGAAAGTCCAAAGAAATCAGAGAAAATGGATGCATCTTTGGTTGTGCATTCTACAGAAGAACAAACCAAGGCAACAAGTTGGTTGCCTAATATGATCAATTATTTGAAGACAGGGCAATGTCCTGCAGGTCTAGATTCAGCAAAAAGGAGGTATTATAGGTTACAATCTATTCCTTTTGTGTTGATTGATGATGTTCTTTTCAGGAAGGATCACAATGGTGTCCTTTTAAGATGCATAAATTCAAAAAAGGTAGCTGATGTCCTATTTGAATTTCATGATGAACCTTCTGGAGGTCACTTTTCTCCTAGGACTACTACTTTTAAAATCATGAGGGATGGATACTATTGGCCATCTATCTTTAGGGATAGTCATGAGTATGTAAGAAAATGTATCAAGTGTGTTATGTTTGCAGGAAAAGAAAGGCTTGTAGCCTTGCCCCTACAGCCAGTCAGAATAGATCAGCCCTTCATGAAGTGGGGCATAGATTTTATAGGTATGATTAATCCCCCATCTAGTTTAGGACACAAGTGGATAATTACTGCAACAGATTATTTCACTAGATGGATAGAGGTAGTGGCTTTAAAAGAATCCAATGAGAGTGTTGTATTAAGTTTTTATGATGATTTAATTCATAGATTTGGCACTCCTGATTCCATCATTTCAGATAATGCATTGGCATTCACAAGCCTCAAAGTCTCAGAGTGGGTAGTCAAGAATGGCATCTACCTGAATACAAGTTCCAATTACTACCCTTGGGGCAATGGCTTGGTAGAGTCAATAAACAAGAACCTAATTAGAATAATCAAAAAGACTCTTCAGGATAATCAGAGAGATTGGCATACAAAGCTCAGATCTGCCTTATGGTTAGACAGAATTACCCCAAAGAAAATCATTGGTAATTCCCCATACATGTTGGTGTATGGAAAGGAGGCTAAGTTATCTATTTCAACTAAATTTCCAGCCCTAGATTTAGCCACTCAATATGTCCTATTTGAAGAAGGAGACCCCTTGCAAATCAAATATGCCTAGTTGATGGAATTGGAAGAGATCAGAAACAAAGCAATGTAGGACATGGAATTCCATCAGGACTAGACCAAAAGGAGCTTCGACAAGAGGGCTAGGGTCAAGAGTTTCAAAGTTGGAGATATTGTCCTTAAGTGGGATGAATTCAAATCCAGGCCTGGCAGACATACAAAATTTGACTCTTTTGGGGGTGGACCATTTGTTATCATAGAGTGCAGAGGCCCCAATGCTTTCCAACTTTCAACTCTTGAAGGTGATCCCCTACCAATATTAGTAAATGGTTTCCATCTGAAGCCTTGTTTTGAGGTTAATCCTTCTCTGTAAGTTTTCTTGTAAATTCTTGTAAATATTTTTTCCCCTATTTTCTTTCCCTATTTTCTAGGTTGGTTTCCTGCTTTCCAAGAAGTGCTTGTGCATAGTTGTCCTTTTGGTTCAATTTTGTCTCCCTGTATAAGTTTTTGTGCTTAGTAACGACCCCACACCCAATGAATTATGTCAAGGCCTCTGGTTTTCCATGTCTAGTAGGCTGATAGGTAGCAGAAATCACCAAAATGTTACCCTAATTTTCATATCCATGCAAATTTGGCTATAATCCATCCCAAGGTCTCTATTTTCCCCTGCCAAGCATCCTGCAAAATTTCATGAATTTATGTTTTGTTTCTTGGCCGCTACAATTTATTTCATCCTCTAGTCTGCAAGTCTAAAAAATTCATAAATATAGTCATTAGGCTTAAAACCCCTGCAAAACCTAAGCCTGCATTCTATTTTCATGTTACTTTATCTTGGCCACTTAAGTTTCAAATACCCATGTGCACTAATTTCTTATTGGTCAGTCACCTATTCTCTTATTTCCCCGGCGGTTACCTTTCCCATTCGGTGATTCAGCGACTGCAGTGTTTCTCTTAATCACTAAGTGTTTCCCGGTCACCACATAATTTCCCGTGACCTGGCGAACATTAACTTCTCTTTAGTCATGCAATCGCTAAGTCTTTTGGCGGTCACTTTAGTGGGGTCCTGGTTAGAAGGATCTAACAATGGGCCTATCTTCGCAAGGGCTTGTGTCAGAGCTTGAGATTTTAAGATGACCGTCGATCTTCCCTTTTGTGTAGCGCTTCAAACTTTAAGTGGGTCCACTGTCAGGTGTGTGTAGTTGGTGGCATTTCATTGGTCCACATGTGATGATTTAGTTTTCTGACGGTGGGTCCTCAGTACGCTGATGTGCTCAAATATGAGTGGTCCACGTAGTGATAACTGGGTTTGCAGTGGGTCTATTTGTCAGAGGGTCCTGGATTAATAAAGATCTACGGCTGGTGCATGATCTGAAGGAATATTATGGGGCCATGAGATCATGCGCCCATCGTTAGATTGGAATCAAGCGATTGTGGGTCTGCGCTTGTCAGAGAAGGTTTTACACTATTTTAAAGGGTGCATCATGACCATTCATCTACCGAGAAGGGTTTTTCATCGATAATTACATTTTAAAATTTGCCGCTAGCCGTTGTATTTCAAAATTCAAATATCTCTATGAGATTTTTGCATTCTTTCAGCCATGCACGATGTCGAGTAGCTCAGGAATTGATTTCTTAGGATGGTGGTGGTTGTGAGGATGATGGAGATGACTGTTGGCCAGCATCCCAGGGTCCTTTGTCACATTTTCATGATAGGAGGTGCTAGATATTTTGGTGCCATAATTCAAATAGTACCACTCCCAAAGAAATAAGATCAGATTTGGAGCCTTCATGGCTTAGTGGAGTTGCAGGTGGGTTGGTAAGTCAAGGTTGCTTGTTTATAGGTGGGCTCAGAACCAGGATCAACACGCAAAGAAAGATATGATTTGATCACTGGTGTTCTCAAAGATTTTCATAATAAGTGATCAGTACCATAAGGTTTGATATCATTGTAAATCTGTAACCCTAGTTAGTTTTGACTCTTGTGTGCATGCAAGAAGGATGGATATATTGTATTTTTGGAGCTTTTGAGCTCAGAATTGACTTTTTCTGTAAAAAGAGAGGTTCACAATTGTAGAAGAAATTCATCTTTTCTTAAGGGTCATCTATGGTATCTTTTCTACCCTCTAGCTTACACAGTTGTAAAATTCCCATTGATAATACAAATATTGCAGAGGTATTTTGTGACAATCCTTTATGTCCCTATGCTTTCTTGTTTGGATTATCTCTTATTGGATTAAGGTTTATGAATGTTTTCAATGATATTTAGGGTTCCTGATCCCTCTTACTTTTTGTAATTGTGTGTGTTATTGTGTTTGATATGATTTAGATGTTTTGTGGGTATACTTCAGCCCCTTAACAGCCTTGTCTCAATCCTACACCGAGTTGCAGAAAAGAATGTCTACTTGTAGGTCATGGGTTGTGTCTTATGTTTAGGCCCTCATATGAAACACTTATGCAAGCCTATTCAGTAAGTTGTGACCTACTAGACCTAAGTCTTTCATTGTTTCTATTCCTCTATACTGAGATCCAAACCCTAATTTTGGTGTATCACCTAGTAGGTAGTTTTCTTTCAAGTCATTCCCTTTCCAAGCACTCTTTCTATCCCTTTCCCTCAAAAGATTTACTTTTCATGTCAAGAAGAAAATTAAGGTGATTATCCAAGATGAACTAGCCTCGAACCTAGAGGTCTCATCTTAGTTAGCATAGGTCCCACACCTAGAGATGATTCCCATGTTATACTAGGTTATCAAGACTACGAGAGCTTGAGACAAGGCGCAAACTTAGTGTATAATAGTAATCTCCCAGGTTAGATCAAAATATGCATCAAAAAATTAAAAATTGAAGCAATATAGAAATGCAGTGTTGGATGAAATTAAGAGCTTCAATGCTTTTAATATTTGTTGGATGGAAATAATTCATAACAGAATGGCTGACTTACTAGCTAATGTTGTTAGAAAGCAAAGATTCCCAAGATAACTGAGAGGGGGCGTGAATCAGTTATCTGATAATTAAACCATTTATCAACTTCAATATCAAATTCAACATATTTAAACCATATAATCAATGCAGTAACCAACCATAGAAAGATAATCATACACAATGACACAATAACACAAGATATGTTAACTAGGGAACCTCTTGGTTAGAGAGTAAACCCCGGTGAGAATGATGCCCACAAAATGATGTACTAATATAAAAATTCATTTTCAAAGGATGGACCCTGTTAGGAGTCTTATGAAATACATTCATTACATATGAATCTCTGTTAGGAGATTTTGAATCCATGTTAAAAGATTCTAACCCTGTTAGGAGTTATGGAAGACAAAAGGACCCACTGCCTAAACAGCTTCAAGGCAAGATCTCTAAACTCACTGTCCAACAGATCTTAAGATTATTCAATAAAATAATATGAAATATGTTACCTCCTTCACACTATGCCAAAACTGCACTCTCTACTACACAAGATCACAAATCCAGATCTCTGTACTTCACAAGTCTTCACCACTGAATTAGCTCTATTCTTCACCTCATGCATATATTCGCATCTCAACTTTCACAATTTCATATCACAACTATTAAAATCCCATATTACAACAAGGAAAACAATCTTTCCTTTATACCACACTCAAATAATTACAAATGAATCGGCATCCAAATATAAAATAATAATTTCAACATGCTACATCAAAATTACATAAAACTGTCGACTTCCAGATACAATAACTTTCCAATCGTGTGACCTCAAAGTTTGCACTATGAACCACATAACCACAAATGAGTCTCAAACTTCCCTTTAATTGTATAGAATCAGATTCCATCCCTGTTACGAGATATCCTCCGATTACCAAAAATGGCTACTCGGGAACACTCCCAAAATACTGCTTCCACCAAAATGCTTATAACTTTCATGAATGAATGAATTTATTTTTGCGCTATTAACCATAGGTTAATAACACACAAAAGAACATACCATCAACTTTGCATAACTCAATCTACAATATAGCATGTGTGTAAAACAAAACTGTGCCATCTTCTCTGCTAAACTCCAGAATATCACTGTGTTGACATCAATGACAATCATAGTCATGAATGCAACAACCACTGCTATAGAATGACTGCCAAAGGCTTCATAATTCATTCTTAACAATCTCCCCCATTGGCATTGATGGCAACATAGATGAAAAACATCCAATGTTCCAAAAATCCAATCACTGCTACTCAACTGCTCTGCTGCTCTTCATAAATCAAATCTTGCTTCATTTTCCTATCAATCTTCTCTCTCAATGTTCTCTTTCTCAATTTTTTTCATGATTCTCTCCCCCATTGACATCAATGATAGAAATTTCATCACTATGTCAACAACAACTCAATGTCAAAAGACACTGTTCAGAAAATACATTCACAAGAGTCCTCATGACTCAGCTCAAATACACATACTCCCCCATAGAGGAAGTACCAACAACCAATCTAGAAAATAGATAGGGCCATATACCACTGGACGGATGCAACCAAATGCATCATTACTCAAAAGTAGGCTGGGGCATAACCCCAAGCATACCTCTTAGATGCTCAAATGTATCCTTAGGCAAAGGCTTTGTAAATATATCTGTTATCTACTCCTTTGTGCTTATGTACTTCAGTTTGACTTCTTTCTCAACAAATTTCTCTCTTACAACATGATACTTGATCTCTATATGCTTAGTCTTAGAATGTAATACATGAATCTTAGACATACTAACTATACTGGTGTTATCACAATGTATAACAATAGGCTCATCAAACTTAATTCCAATATGCTTCAACATTTGCTTCATCCAAATTATCTGGTTACAATTGTTTGTTGTTGCTACATACTCTGCTTCTGTTGTACTTTGTGAGATACAATTCTACTTTTTACTCAACCAAGAAACCAATCTTCCTCCAAGAAAAAAGGCTCCACCACTGGTGCTTTTCTTATCATCAACACTGCCTCCCTAATCAGCATCAGTCTATGCACATAGGGTAAAATCATCAGAAGTTTCATACCACAATCCATAGTCCATTGTGCCTCTAAGATATCTAAATATCCTCTTTACTGATGCATAATGTGACTCTCTAGGTTCAGCTTGAAATCTTGCTACCATTCCAACTGAATGTTGTATATCTGGTCTAGTGTGTGTCAAGTACTGTAATCCACCAATCATGGATCTGTATTTCTTCTGCTCAACTGCTAGTGTTTCATCTTTACTAGATAGTTTATGTCCTGTAACCATAGGTGTTCCAACTGGTTTACAATTCTCCATACCAAATCTTTTCAACAAATCATTCAAGTACTTTGTCTGACTTACAAAGATACCATCTTTGTTTTGTGTTATCTGTAATCCCAAAAAGTATTTCATTTCTCCAATCATACTCATTTCAAATTTTGTCTTCATTTCATCAGCAAATTTGTCACTAGCTTCATCTTCTCCTCCAAAAATAATATCATCAACAAAAATAACTATAACTAACAATCCATTCTCAATTTCTTTTGTGTACAAGTTACTATCAGCTGTTCCTTTTGTAAATCCCAATTTTAACAAATACTTATCCAATCTAGCATACCAAGTTCTAGGTGCTTGCTTTAGTCCATACAATGCTTTCTTTAGTTTACATACCATGTCTCCTTCTTGAGTCAAAGGAAAACCTTCAGGGTGCTCAATGTAGACTTCTTCTAATTCACCATTCAAAAATGCTGACTTCACATCCATCTGATACACTTTGAATTTCTTAAATGCTGCATAAGCCAAAAATATTCTTACTGCTTCAAGTCTTGCCACATGGACAAAAGTCTCTTCATAGTCAATTCCTTCTTGTTGTGAGTATCCCTTACATACCAATCTTGCTTTGTTTCTAATTACTTCTCCTTGTTTATTCATCTTGTTTCTGAATACCCATTTAGTTCCAATCACATTTTTGTCTTTAGGTCTAGGGACCAATTCCCATGTCTTGTTCTTTTCAATCTGATCCAATTCTTCTTTCATAGCTTTAATCCAATGTTCATCTTCACAAGCTTCATTAGTAGACTTAGGTTCAATTTGAGAAATCAAACATAAATGTACCTTCTTTCTAGTCATAACTCCTTTGTCCAAGCTTCCAATCACTTGTTCAACAGGATGATGTCTTGATATATACCTGTTAGGTGTCAAAGTCACAAATCTTTCTTCAACTATAGATTCTTCTCTAGATTCTTCTTTGTTTTCTTCAACATGACTTTCATTCAAAAATTCACTGTTAGTCTCAAAAAATTGTTCAGTAGTTTCAATTGTTCATTAGTTTCTATATGCTTTTCTTTTCAAAGAATATCCAAGAAAAATTCCTTCATCACTTCTAGGATCAAACTTTCCTATATCATCATCTCTCTTAATATAACATTTGCTTCCAAAAATTCTAAAATACTTAACTGAGGGTGTATGTCCAAACCACAATTCATAAGGTGTCTTGTCTATGTCTGCTCTAATTTGTACTCTATTCATTATATATATGGTTGTATTCACTGCTTCTCTCCAAAATGTCTTTGCCAAATCACCTTCAAACAACATAGCTCTACCTACTTCAGTCACTGATCTGTTCCTTCTTTCTACAATACCATTTTGTTCAGGTGTTCTAGGGGCTGAAAACTATCTCTTAATACCATTTACTTCACAAAAAGTGTTAAACTCTTTAAATATAAATTCTCCACCTCTATCAAATCTCAAACATTTAATCCCCATTCCTGATTCATTCTCAACTTTATTCTTCATGACCTTAAACTTATCAAATACTTCAAATTTTTCTTTCAAAAATGTAATCCACATCATTCTTGTAAAATCATCAACAAGAATCATAAAATACCTTTCTCCATAGAATCCTCTAGTCCTAGTAGGACCGCTCAAGTCTATATGAACAATCTCCAAATTTTCTGTAGATGTGAACTTCTTGCTAGGAAATGAACTCCTTTTTTGCTTAGCCATCACACATTCCTTGCAAATCATATTAGTAGGCTTCATAATCTTAGGTAAATCTCTTACTGCAAGTGTAGAACTTACTTTCACAATATTATCAAAGTTTATATGATAGAACCTTCTATGCCACAACCAACTATCATCAATCTTATTCATCAAACATGTCATCTTAGTACGGTTCAACTGAAATACATTACCTCTAGTTTTAGATCCTGTTCCAATCATATTTCCATCTTTATCCTTAATCACACAAGTTTTCTCAATAAACCAAACTTGATATCCCTTGTCAACTAACTGTCCAACACTTAATAAATTATGTTTCAATCCATCCACAAAGAAAACATCATTAGTATTAGTCTTTCCATCAAGAGTAATAGATCCTATACCTTTAATCAAACAAGGTGCATTGTTACCAACTCTAACAACTCCTCCATCATAATTGTTAAACTTTATGAACTTTCCTTTATCACCAATCATATGATGTGAACAACCACTATCTATAATCCAATCAGCTTTTTTTTCAACTTGGGAAACTAAGGCTTTCTCTTCCTTAATATTAGATTTAGAATTTTCTTCCTTAATTGCTATAAATCCTATGTCATCAAGGTTATCATTATCACTATCACTCAAATTTCTTTCAATTCCTACTTCAATATCTTCATCATTTGCATAATAACATTCTTTAGGTCTTCTAGGCTTAAAATTGTTTCTATACTTCTTAACTCTCTTAGGACACTTAGATGCAAAATGACCATATTCTTGACATGTCCAACATTTAAAGATTTTCTTACCATCTGGTTCTCTTTTCACAAGCAAGGAAATACCTTCTTCAATCTTCTTATCTTTCATCAGATTTGGATCTACTACTACTGGCATAATCTCCATTCACACTTGTACTTCTAAAAAAGTAGGTCTAATGCTAAGAGCACTGAATGTTGTCTCCATTCTAGGTAGTTCTCCTAATAATCTCAAATTCATCTCTGCTACTTCCAATCTTCCAAGAAGAGTCTCTCTTGTAAAGTTTTTAGTACAAGGTATAACTTTTTCAATCATTTGTGTAGTCTGCCTAAATATCGGTGTCAATGTTCTCAAAATCTTCCATATTCAAACATTCTCTATCTTTTCACCTCCACAAGACTTTATTCCTGCAACAATTTCTAACATCCTACCAATATAGCTTCTAACAGATTCATCTTCCATCATTCTTATGTCTTCAGATGCACAAATCCAATTATGTAACCTAGCTTTCTTTGCATGTTCATCACCTTCAAAAGTAGATTGTAAAGCTTTCCAAATATCATAAAATTTAGTTAAACTTTTTACCTAACTGTATTCATTCTCCAGAAGTGCTGATAAAAGTGCTTCTCTTGCAAGTATGTTACACATGAATAGGTCTACCTCATCTTTAGAGCTTGATTCAAGACCGTCTTCTTCAATTATAGTTCTCTCATTCTTTGTAAGCAACCAATAACCTGGTCCTAAACATAGTATATGTGTCTTCATCTTTTCTTTCTAGCTATCAAAATTTACTTCATCAAACTTAGGGTTTTCTTTCCTAAAATTCGCCATAGATCTCCTTAAGTTGTTAAACTTCTCTTTCAAGGACCTGTCGCTCTGATACCAATTGTTAGAAAGAAAAGATCCCCAAGATAACTGAGAGGAGGGGGGTGAATTAGTTATCTGATAATTAAATCATTTATCAACTTCAATAGATTTAAACCATATAATCAATGTAGTAACCAACCATAGAAAGATAATCATACACAATGACACAATAACACAAGATATGTTAACTAGGGAACCTCTTGATCAGAGAGTAAACCCCGGTGGGAATGATGCCCACAAAATGATGTACTAATATGAAAATTCATTGTGAAAGGATGGACCCTGCTAGGAGTCTTATGAAATACATTCAATACATATGAATCTCTGTTAGGAGATTTTGAATCCCTGTTAAAAGATTCTAACCTTGTTAGGAGTTATGGAAGACAGAAGGACCCACTGCCCAAACAGCTTCAAGGCAAGATCTCTGAACTCATTGTCCAACAGATCTTAGGATTATTCAATATAATAATATGAAATATATTACCTCCTTCACACTATGCCAAAACTGCACTCTCTACTACACAAGATCACAAATCCAAATCTACGTACTTCGCAAGTCTTCCTTCACCACTAAATTAGCTCTATTCTTCACCTCATGCATATATTCGCATCTCAACTTTCACAATTTCATATCACAACTATTAAAATCCCATCTTACAACAAGGAAAACATTCCTTCCTTTATACCACACTCAAATAATTACAAATGAGTCGGCATCCAAATAAAAAATAATAATTTCAACACGCTACATCAAAATTACATAAAACTGTCGGCTTCCAGATACAATAACTTTCCAATCATGTGACCTCAAAGTTTTCACTGTGAACCACGTCACCACCAATGAGTCTCAAACTTCCCTTTAACTACATAGAATCAGATTCCATCCCAGTTAGGAGATATCATCTGATTACCAAAAATGGCTACTCAGGAACACTGCCAGAATACTACTTCCACCAAAATGCTTATAACTTTCATGAATGAATGAATTTCTTTTTGTGATATTAACCATAGGTTAATAACACACCAAATAACATACCATCAATTGTGCATAACTCAATCTACAATATAACATGTGCGCAAAACAAATTTTATATCTTAATGTCTTGTCTACATTTCCTTGTACATGCTTTGCTAAAGAAATTCAAATAACCGCTGACAAGTGTATATACAAACAATAAAACTCCGGTTTCCAGGAAAAAGCTAGCAATTTCTTGTTCACCAATAAACCTTTGACAAACTGCCAATAACTTGACTACGCTTCAGTATAAATCCATTCCATTTGTCCAGGGAGAGTAAATATGATTCCTACCAATCACAACAATTTCAACCATCACACAACAGAGCCATCTTCAGAGCTTCACACAGCAAGGCCACCTTTTATCGTATCATCCACAAATGGAGAATGGAAATTTTTTAAATGCCTATCATCCAAAATACTATGTACAGATTGTCATTTCTCTGATACCAAATGCTGGAGCGACAAATAGTAGATTGAAACTTTGATGTTGATTCATCGGAGTAGTAACCAGTTTATACAAATTATTTCAAGGTAGTTTGGCAGTCATACAACGAACCATATAATTGTTTGCACAACAACAATGCAATATAGCACGGTTACGCCAACATGAATTAGACAATATATAAACCAATAAATATTCTAAGACAGTTCTAAAATTGAAAAATCTTACTAAACTAAAAAGATAACTTATGTAATATGCCAACATGAAGAACCAAGTGAATCAAGGATCCTTCACTATTTTGTGAACTGTGATTATGCAAATATAATTAAGGAATGTGATATCTAGGGATAGATAGAAAGAAAAGATGGGTTTCTCCATTCACAAAACAATCAGGAACTTACATGCCAATTGAGGACCACAGAAGAAAGGGGAGACTTTATTTCACTTTATTTCACACTCAATGAATTATATTTTAACTGTGGCTAAATGAATATTATTAGCTCGTTTCCTACTTTTTCTTAGTGTGCACTTCCATGGCTCTTTCTGCAGCAATCTCTAAAATTTAGTCTGATCTTTCATCATAAAAATATATAACTATTTTATTGACATTTGATTAGAAGACTTAGAATCTAATATCAAACTTCTTTAAAATTATTTTGTATTTTATATAAGATAAAAATAAATTATTTTGAAAAGAATTATTATCATAATTATATTATAATAATATTAAATATTTGTGTTATTAAATTTGTTACTACCTCTTATTTGAACCACCTTTTCTTCTTTTATTTTTTTATCATTTTTTCAAATGAATCATTCAATATTTCTTCCAAAAGTATATGAAGTCCAAATATACAATTAACTCAAATCTGTGTTTTCCTGAATGATCATTACAACATAGTTGCACCAACATGTTAGATGCCTCAACACTTCTTTTAAAAACCCAAAAAAAACTCTTTATATTAGAACATCTTATTAATAAAAAAAAAGGTTACTCAAACTTAAAATTCCTAAAGGATTGTAGCTTGAACTTTACCTTCATAAGTGTTCGTCTTAACATCCATGGTTGTCTTTTCATTTCCAATTCGATTAAATAGGCCTTTACCTATCGCTATTTTCGATCTGAAATCAATTTTGAGCATTCTTATTTCTAACATATTTTTAGTCACTTCATCATTAGCTGCAAGAGTGGTCTAATCAGTAGGCTCTACAAAACCTATTGTTAGAAGTTCCCATAAATCTGTTCATTAAAATACAATCATCTTAATCGTAATCAATTTATTTGAATTTTGAAATGATAAATATTAGAAATCTTTATTTCTTTGCAACAAAACCTCTTAACCCAAATGAAAAAATGTCAAGTAGTTCCTATTTCCTGAATCAGCTGATAGAAAATCTTTTTTGGCAAAATAATAATAATACGGAATACCTCTTGAAGAGAGACCACGCCAAATAAATCGTCATACAATACTGCTCAGAAAATGAGCGATGAGCTAATGCAATTATCTAACAACGATTAAAACCACATAATAAATATTCAGTCTCCTTAACCTCGCAACAGTCAAGCTCTTATGCTAATAACAATACCAACCGTACTTTGTAAAATAATCATTCGTTCTGTAGTATCCTATATAAAATCAAAGGGAAAATATGCATAGAACTAATGCCTGAACTTCGTACAGGATTGCAAATAAAGAAAAGTTTCTTACATAGCTTATTCAGAATACATCCAATTCGCCCATCAGATAAATCTGGCAACAAAATCGGCGTCTCCAAGGTTTTCCAGTTTGTCAAACATTTGATGGTTATACACATCAGAAATCATCTCCTTCTGCTGAAGATCGGATGTAGAAACACGATTTGGCATTTGATGAGTAATTGGAGGCTCCGGCCTACTGTTGGGTATTGAGAGAAATTTTAACTGGTCTCCAAACTTGGGTATTTTCACATCACTTCCACAACAATCCCTATTCAGTCTTTTATGGGTAAATGATGAAAAATCATAAGTAGCAGAATTGGCTGATGGTCTCTTATTTCCAGTAAGGGACTGTACAACAGCAGAAAATTCGGATTCGCTTGCTATAACAATTATAGGGTTTCGAATATGAATGACCTTCACTGGTTTACCTCTAGAATTGCTGGATGTTCCTGATAACGAATCTAACTTCTTTTCTTCCATGTATGGCCTGCTAATCTATATGACTCAATTCAGATCGCCAAATTGAAGAGGATCGTTAACAAGACTGAGGGGTGTGTTTATGAAGGGCAGATTCAAGGAATTTGAGAAAAAATAGTTTTCTCGTGGATTGGATTGCTGAAAGCTGTCGATAAGTCAGTGGAAGGGAGGGGGAAATATGCTTGTCAAGAGTAAGACAAAATAATGTTTTTATTTTAAACCAGATTAGACTTAATTGATGAGGAATCAGAAATAACAAAGGCTGTTTTGAGTTAATGAATTTTGGAAATTTTATGTTTTGTGTTGGCTCCCACTGTTTTCTAGCAATATGGGTGGGTAAAACATGTACTGATGAGAACGACGACCTTTCAGCTACGTATGCATGCTTACATGTACAATATAAATGAGAAGGATTATTCGTGGATAAAACCCAGTACACAATAAAACAATTTCAACAATTTAAGACGCTAAACTTGATTTAAATTTTCTAGCCACACAATCAGTGCTATGAGTCAAGGATAGGATCAAAACACAATTTTCCTATCAATACGCCGTCTCTGTTAAATTTTGTACGTACATGAAAGAACAAGAGTTGTTTTTGACTAAAACTCTGCTCTTTCCCTTGAGAATATTTTTAATATTTGACTGTATAATTTATTCGAGAAATCCATAATGTTCATGTCCCTGGGCCGAGAGTAATATAAAGGCAAAAGCTTCTCCATTATTGATGAAAGATCAAATTTTCATGATATATCTGCTCATAAATGGTAAAAGATTTGGACACCACAATTTTGGGGAATTTGACAACAGGCATATATTATTTATATATGAAAATTTATTTTATTTTTGGATTGATTGTTGTTCAAAATATAACAATTGTATAAGTATTTTTGTTGAAAAAACTTTTGTTTTTTATAGATAAAGTAGCAAGAGGGTGCTGGCCCGAGGAATAAAGGACTAGTAGCACATTAATAGTACATTAATGGAACTAGTCAAAGCAGATAGAATAGTTTAACAGCATAATCGCCAAGTCTAACTCTGTGTTGGAATATAATCCCAACTGCCTAGTTTACCGATTTCCCTAGTTTACCAACCACCTTTTGTCTACCGAGCTTGTAGTGTCTACCGAGCCAGCAGTATTTACCGACCGATAGTGTCTACTGACCGTCCTATCTACCGACCATCCTGTCTACTGATGGCTCCTTGTTCACCGACTATATTGTTTACCGACTGGTATGTCTACCGAGCCTGTTTTATAAACCGACTGCTTCTCTTTTTCATCTTTACCGAGCTCGCTTGTTTACAGTTATCCGTTGTTATTTTGATCATCTTGTTTTAACTGACTGACCTGCATTATAACCAACCGTTGTAGTTTACCTACCGCATTTAATGCATTTTTGCTTATTCATTTTGCGTGCCTTTTCAGTCGATTTTGAATTTTGAATTTCTTCTAGATCTTTTTGGGCATAGGCGGGATTATATTTTTTTAAATTTAAATGTAGATTTTTTGTCTTAATCTTGAGAGAGAAGAATCGAATGGTGTTGTGAGAAAAAGAGGAAGAAGTTATCGTGAACTTTCAGGCTGCCTCTATAAATCAATTTTTTTTTAATATTAATGAAAAGTTTATTTGTGTTCCTCTGTTTCTCTACTTTCAACAATTGGTATCAGAGCTGAAGGTTGTTTATCAAGGCTGTAGGTTATCTATCAAAGCAGGTTGTCGCCTATCAGAGCTGAAGGCTATAGGTTATCTATCAGAGCAAGAGATAGTTTATCAGAGCAGAAGGTTATTTGAACAAGAGGTTGTTTATCAGAAGCTGAAGCAACAATGGCAAGCACAAGCTTGACAAACCCACAAATTCCATAGTTTAATGGGAAGAATTATGACTACTGGGAAATCACAATGAAGACATTATTTTGTGCTCAAGATTTATGGGAGCTTGTTGAAAATGGTTACCCAGAACCAGCAGATGCAGCAGCATACAATGCATTGACTTAGGCAGAGAAAGATTTGTTAAAGGAAAATAAAAGGAAAGACTCAAAGGCTCTTTTCTTCATCTTTCAAGGAATGAATGAAAGTATCTCCCCAAGAATCCAAGCAGCAACAAAGTCCAAGCAAGCATGGGAAATTCTTCAAACAGCCTATCAAGGAATGGAAAAGGTAAAAATAGCTAAGCTACAAATGTTAAGAAGAGATTTTCAAACAATGTATATGAAAGAATCAGATAAAGTAGACACATTCTTCACTCAAATCATTGGCTTGGTAAATCAAATCAGATCACATGGTGATATTCTTGAAGAAAAGAGAGTTGTTGAAAAGATTTTAAGAAGTTTGCCTACAAGGTTTGAATCTATTGTGGTAGCCATTGAAGAGACCATGGATCTCTCACAGTTTTCAGTTGATGAACTTCATGCATCACTCATTTGTCATGAGCATAGACTAAGTAGATCAGAAACTTCAAATCCGGAGCATGCATTCAAGACACAAGTTTCAATCAACACTAGCAGAGGTAGAGGAAGAACAAATTTCAAAGGTAGAGGAAGAAATTTTTATAGAGGTGGAAGAGGCAACTCACCAAACACAAGTGGAAGGGGAAGTAGTCCATCAAATTCAAGTGGAAGAGGTAACAGCCAAAACCTAAGTCAATACTCATCACAAAATCAGTCTCAAAGTCAAAGGTATGATAAATCCTCAATTCATTGTCATTATTGTAAGAAATTTGGGCATTATATGAATGAATGTAGAAAGAAACAGTATGATCTAAGACAACAAAATGTGAATTTCATGGAAGAAACTCAAAATCAAAAATCAGAACAGAACACTATGTTTTTGGCATGCAATGTTGCACAAGCAAGTGAAAAGGATTTATGGTTTTTAGATTCTGGTTGCAGTAATCATATGACAGGGAATTTAGAAATGTTTTCTAGTTTGGATGATAGTATAAAATCTGATGTGACTTTGGGTAATAACAATAAGATAGAAGTTAAAGGAAAAGGGAATATTAATATTCTAACCAAAAAGGGGGAGAAGAAACATATGACTGATGTCTATTTTGTTCCTGGTTTAAGACATAATTTAATGAGCATTGGGCAACTTGTTCAAAATGGTTATAGAGTATCATTCAAAAAGGGAGTGTGCACAATTTTAGACAAATACCCAAGTAATCAGCTCATAGACAAAGTTCAAATGACAGACAATAGGATGTTTCCATTAAGGATAAAATCAGATTTGAATGAAAGAAAGGTTACAGCACCTCCTCAAGTAACTTATCAAGCAGAAATTAAAGATAACAACTGGTTATGGCACCTAAGATTTGGACATTTAAATTTTGCAGCTCTAAATCTACTTTATAAGAAAAATATGGTGAAGGGCTTACCTTTAATTGAAAAATCATAAAGAGTATGTGAAGGGTGCATCTTAGGAAAACAACATAGAGAATCATTTCCAGCTAGTATGTCAATGAGAGCTAAGGCACCTTTGGAGATAATTCATTCAGATTTGTGTGGGCCAATGCAAACACCTTCAATAGGTGGAAGATTTTATTTCTTGACATTTATTGATGACTATACAAGGAAAACATGGGTTTATTTTCTAAAGCATAAAAGTGAAGTGTTTGATTACTTTTGTCAATTCAAAGCACTGGTTGAAAAATAGAGTGGTTATTACATCAAAGTATTGAGAACAGATAGGGGTGGTGAATATATTTCAAATGACTTTATGAGATTTTGCAAAGAGCATGGAATCCACAAGCAATTTACCACAAGGTATACCCCACAACAAAATGGCGTAGCTAAAAGGAAAAATAGAACAATAATGGAAATGGCTAGAAGCATGTTGAAAGCCAAACATTTGCCAAATGAGTATTGGGCTGAAGCTATATCATGTGCAGCATATATTATGAATAGATGTCCAACAAAAAGTGTTAGGAATATGATTCCCGAAGAAGCATGGAGTGGAAAGAAACATAGCATTGCTCATATGAGAGTATTTGGATGTGTGGCATATGCACATGTGCCAGATGAATTAAGAAGGAAATTGGACAGCAAAGGAGAAAAATGTATATTTGTGGGATATAGTGATGAATCTAAAGCATACAAGTTATACAATCCAATCAAAAAGAAATTCATAGTCAGCAGAGATGTGCAACTTGTAGAAGATGAAGCATGGGATGGAACATTGGACAGAACAGTCAATATTGTAATCAATTTACCACAAGAAGAAAATGAAGAAACTATGCCAGCAAATATTCCTCCAAATGTGACTCCACCCACACCTTTACAAGGACAACAAAGTGCTCAAGGGACACCATCATCAAGTATAAGCACAGCTCCACACACACAAGTTGTCACACCATCTTCATTAGCAACACCTAGTGTAGGTCCATCAAGTCCACATTTAACAAATTTAGGTAACATGTCCAATCCCACATTGGCAAGTATGAGAGGACACAAGATGAGAAGTTTAAAAGATATTTATGAGCAAAGTGATGGTAAAAATAACTCATATCAGAATTCTCATTTTGCACTATATTCACATGTTGATGATCCAATTCATTTTGAAGAAGCAATTAAAGAAGAAAAATGGATAAATGCAATGAATGAAGAAATTGATGCAATTGAAAAGAATGAAACATGGGAGTTGGTTAGCCTTCCAAAAGGAAAAGAAGTGATTGGTGTAAAGTGGGTTTATAAAACCAAATTGAATGCAAATGGAGATGTTCAAAAATATAAAGCAAGACTAGTGGCAAAAGGATATTCACAACAGCCTGGAGTAGATTACAATGAGACATTTGCACCAGTAGCTCGATTAGACACAGTGAGAACTATATTAGCCATAGCAGCTGAAAACAAGTGGGCAGTCTATCAAATGGATGTGAAATCAACATTTTTCAATGGCATTTTAGAAGAAGTTTATGTGGAACAGCCACCTGGGTATGAAATTTTGGGTCATGAAAATAGAGTATACAAGCTCAAGAAGCCACTCTATGGACTCAAACAAGCACCAAGAGCATGGTATAGAAAAATTGACTCTTATCTCTTGGAGAATGGATTCAATAGGTGCAGCAGTGAGCCTACTTTATACACCAAGATGAATGAGCAAGGTGAGATCTTAATTGTGTGCTTATATGTTGATGATTTGATCTTAACCGATGATTTATTAATTGATGTGTTCAAATCAACAATGAAGAAAGAATTTGAGATGATAGATTTAGGCTTAATAAAAAAATTTCTTGGCATTGAAGTAAATCAGAATGAAAAAGGTATTTTTATTTCTCAATCAAAGTATGCAAATGACATCTTGAAAAGATTTAACATGATAAATTGCAAATCAGTTCCAACACCAATGGTCACAGGTTTGAAATTGAGTAAGGATGACAAAGGAGATGATGTAAATCCAACTTTGTACAAAAAACTTGTTGGTAGCCTCATGTATTTAACAGCCACAAGGCCAGACATAATGTTTTCAGTAAGTCTGATTTCAAGGTTTATGGAAAAGCCAAAAGTTACACATTGGAATGCAGGAAAAAGAATTTTAAGATATGTGAGTGGAACAAAGAATTATGGGATTCAATATTCAAGTTCAGATGAATTCAAACTCATTAGATATATAGATAGTGATTGTGCTGGAAGCATAGATGACAGAAAAAGCACTTCAGGATATGTTTTTCATTTTGAAACAGGAGTAGTTTCATGGGCATCAAAGAAACAACCAATTGTCACTCTTTCATCAGCTAAAGCAGAATATGTAGCAGCCACAAGTGCATCATGTCAAGTAGTTTGGATGAGAAGAATCTTAAAAGATCTCAGACAAGAACAAGAAGAACCAAAAAAAATTTACTGCGACAACAATTCATCCATAGCATTGTCAAAAAATCTAGTTTTTCACAAAAGGACCAAGCATATAGACACGAGGTATCACTTCATCAGAGAGCTGATCAATAATGGAGAACTTTATTTGGAGCATTGTAGGACTAAAGATCAACTAGCAAACATCTTCACAAAGGCACTAGGAAAAGAAAATTTTATTTATCAAAAAGATCAACTTGGCATCAAAGATAGCAACAGTTGTGATTAAGGGGGAGTGTTGGAATATAATCCCAACTGCCTAGTTTACTGATTTCCCTAGTTTACCGACCACCTTTTGTCTATCAAGCTTGTAGTGTCTACCAAGCAAGCAGTATTTACCGACCGATAGTGTCTACCGACTGTCCTATCTACCGACCATCCTATCTACCGATGGCTCCTTGTTCACCAATTGCAGTGTTTACCGACTGGTATGTCTACCGAGCCCACTTTATAAACTAACCGCTTCTCTTTTTCATCTTTACTGAGCTCGCTTGTTTGCCGTTATCTGCTGTTATTTTGATCATCTTGTTTTAACCGACCGACCTGTATTATAACCAACCGTTGTAGTTTACCTACCGCAGTTAATGCATTTTTGCTTATTCATTTTACATGCCTTTTCAATCGATTTCAAATTTTGAATTTCTTCTAGATCTTTCTGGGCATAGGCGGGATTATATTTTTTAAAATTTAAATGTAGATTTTTTGTCTTAATCTTGAGAGAGAAGAATCGAATGGTGTTGTGAGAAAAAGAGGAAGAAGTTCAACTTTCAGGCTCCCTCTGTAAATCAATTTTTTTTTAATATTAATGAAAAGTTTATTTGTGTTCCTTTGTTTCTCTACTTTCAACACTCCGCCCCTATCAAAAACAAGCACCACAGTTTTGATCAACATGATTAAACCAGAGTAGTTAAAATGAACAGTAGCGTGTAAAGTTTCAGTCGTAAGCCATGTAGGGCTGAACAAAAGGATATAAAAATTAACATTAACCCCAACCACAAAATAAGGGATCTGAGAGCCAAGCCCAGCCAAAATTAACCAACACATGGACACCAAACATTATTCCTTCCCACTCGTCTGCTTAGACAGCAGGATCCTAGCCCATTCTTTCTGCAGAAATAGGAAATGATCCATGTTGTCCTCATCTGCTTCCAGTCTGCTACCCGCCAGCTTTTCCTGCACATGACAGAGGGTCGTAGCTGAAGCATGCATGACCTTCATGGAAAAATTTGTTGGTCAACATGCATTGGCTCATCAAATCCTGCATATTCTTCTTAATCTCCAAAATATCTGTCCAAATTTGAGAACCTCCTTTTGAGGGTGCCTTTAAAATTGTTTTTGTCCTCCAGGGCCTCGGTATTGTAATTAGAGATGGGGGGCCTATTCTGGGGATCATTGAAAGGACTCAGGGGTAGGGTAGGGTTATTGGGGGTTTTCATGGTTTGCTAGAGGTTGGGCAGAAGAGTGTCACCAGTCCTACGGGGACTTATATGATCATCTGAGGAACCTTTCAGATTCAATGGTGTGGGAGTCTTTTTCAGATAGGGATTGCTCTTTAGAGGCCATTTCCAACAACCTGGTTTTACACTATTCCTTGGCAATTCTATTTGACCTTTGGTGACCTGAGCTACTTAAGTCCACCTCCAGATTAACCTGGCTCTTCATCATTCTCCATTTTTTGGGCCTACAATCAGTCTTAGGAGTACTATCAACCTCCTTCCTATCTTTGTTCTCCACAGACTCAGAGACATAAGACTCCTCCTGACCCTCCTTCCTATTGAAAGGGTTTTTAACGTATTTTTTGCGAGTTCTAACCTCTTTAGCACCCAGCTCAGGTTCCTAGATGACACAAATGGAGTGGGAGGAGGAATGGGTGGGATTTTTAGTTTTGGTTGGGGACTCCTCCTGGGTCATTTCCTGGATAATCAGGGAGGGGGGGTTGGGGTGCCAGGTAGATAGCTTTGTGAAAATGGTAAATGCAGAGAAGGAGGCCCTGATGGAGGATAGGTATTGACTTATCAGGGTTGTCCTTAATATCAAGGATATTACTCTCTATGGAGTGCAAAAGATCACAATGTTTCAATAGTTGAAAAAACTTTTGTTATTTAGGAAATGATCACAACATTTCAATAGTTGTACACATGTGCATCCATTCTTCTAATTACTATGTTTAAAGGAGTTAAAAAATGACAACTAGAAGTCTATTTATAAGTTTCACATGTATCCATGGTGTATAGCTTTTATGGTTCATAATTGGTCCATTTGTGCACTACTACTATAACATTTATGCATTACTACTATGTCATTATCATTGCACGAATTGGGGCATCTTTAAGCTGGTATTACTACTATGTCATTTTAATGACTACTAGTATGCTTCCACTAGTTAAGTGTTTGATGGAAGAAATTAATATTTAGAAAATTATTTTTATCTTTTTTCATAAAAGTGACTTTTCCACTAAAATTATATTTATAAATAAAATGTTACATAATATTTCAAAACTTGAAAAGTGGTAGGAGGTGTCAAGGTTACAAATAGAGAAAATTGATACCTAAAAAAAAACCCATTTCAAGATACAAAGGCAGAGAGAGAGAGAGAGAGAGAGAAAAGGTAATGACTAAATAAATTATCTAGGATGAAAGGTACAAGTGAGGAAGCCTAAAGGATACCTAGATGGAAAGTTGAAACAAGACTACAAGGTTTAATTTTCCTATGTTTTGAAAGTTTGGAGTATGTTATTTATCAAGGTTTGATAAATACATAGGGGGGAGAGAGAGAGAGAGAGAGAGAGAGAGAGAGAGAGAGAGAGAGAGTCCTAATGGGGGAATCTTTAGGGGTAAAAGGAAGAGAGTCTTAAGTGGGGAGACAAATAGTGTTGAAGAGTGTGGAGAGATTTTTGAGGGGGTGGGGGTTTCTTAAGGGGTTTGGTGAGAGTCTTAATTAGCGTCAAATAATAGTGAGAAAGAAATAGAGTCTTAATGAGCAGGGAGAGAGAGAGAGTCTTAAGAGGGTGTAGATAGATTATTAAGGAGTTTGGTGAGAGAGTCCAAAGGGGCATGGGGAGAGTAAAAATTTTAATTTTTTTTAATAATTTTTTAATTTTTTTGAAGGTTTCAAATTTTTCTAAATTTTCCAAAAGATTTAAGTTTTTGTAAATTTTCCTAAGGTTTTAATTTTTTTTAAATTTTCTTAATGTTCTAAAATTTTCTAATAAAGACAATTTAAAAGTAAAATTTTAACATTACTAATTAAAAATAATTTAAAAACAAGCAATTAGATTACTAAAAAGGAAAGAAATTCTAGCATTTACTAACATAATTTTCTCACTTAAATCTAATATTTTTAAATTAAAAATTACCGAAAATAAAATAAGTATTTGAAAATTAAAAAATGAACTAAAATAATTTATAAACATATAATTTTTAATAAAAATAATTTTTTTTCAAATGGAAAAATGTGTGTACCTAGAATATACAACAGTCGAAGCAGGTTGAAAAGAAGGCAATGAGGTCATTAGGAGGTTCACTCCAACTCTAGGGGTCCACAAGATCTCCAGAAATAGTGATTTTAAAAATGACACTTCTGCCATAAATTTGTAGGGAATCTAGCATAGGGGTACTTCGGTCGAAGGGGTTCTTCACCTAAAAGGAGTCTCACCCCTTCATGCCAAGTAACCCATGTTAGTGTCTTCACACAAAGGGGTCTCACCCCTTTATCTGAATACTTCTACTTCGGGTGAAGACCCCAAAAAGGTATGTTTGGTGCGCGATCGAAAATCATTTGTTCCCAAAAGTGGGACTCACTTTTGTGGGTTCACCTAATTGTTTATTCACGAAAGGAAAATTTCTAAGTACAAATGCAAATTTTATGTTTAGTTCTTGTATGCACTCTAGTTCCTTAATCCACTTTCTTTCCAAGTCAAGAAGAAAATCTATTTTAGGAAGACAAGCAATAAACATATTTTGAAACTTAATTCTATAAAGATACTTATATAAAACTCTATCACAATGCCACCTTAATAAGAAGCCTATAACCTTTACTCAAACTTTCTTTGTTAAGTGTTAGAATTAGCTTGGTATAAAATGTGTTAATGATCTACTAGTTGGAGAAATGCTGGGAACTTGGGATAGTTTGATGGTCAAATTTCTAATTTCCCTCACATAGAATAAAATGAATGCTCTGATCTATAAAGTTGTGAATCCCTACTTCCGTAGGAATTTTTTCTATAATAAGAAATTCATTGAGGAGGTTATGTGGAAGGATGACTTTAAAATTATTGATATTTGTCAAAAACGTATATAGAATGCTTAGAGATAACTGATTTAACTAGTGCCCTAGAAGCATTATTAGTAAGGAAAATGAGAAAGAAATATCAAGGAAAACCTAAGTGTTTTAGTTGTGGTCAACTAGGACATTTTGCTGTAAAATGTCCTTATGCTGATCAAGATGACAATAATGAGAAAATTGAAATTTTTTCTAGAAGGAAACCTTGGAATCAAAATCAGAGGTTCAAGAACTTCAAAAAGAAAAGTTTTTTGTCAAAAGAGGACTCTACTGAAGAATCAAATAATTCTGAAGAAGAAGGAGAAGTATCATTCATGGCTGAAATTATCAATGTTCCTAATTTTGAAACTAGAAAATTAGAATCTTCTTCATCTCATTCAGATGAAGATATTGATCTTGAAAAAGAACTTCTTTGTTCTTTGTAATAACTTAAGAAGTGAAAGAGATTGATATTAGATTTTGAAAAAGAGAATAACATACTAAAAACTGATTTAGAAACATCAAATCAGCTTATTGAAAATAAAAAACAATCTCTTGTTGAAAAGGACAAGAAACTTGTTTTGTTACAAAATTAGATTGAACAAGCTGAATTAAATGATAAAAGAAAAACTTCAAATCAAAGTTTAAGTTATTTCAAAGGTTATTGTTTCAACTGCAATCTTTTTGGTCATAAAGCATTCAACTGTAAGATGAAAAGACAAAAGTATGGTCTAAAGAATCTAATTAGATGTTTTAAATGTTTTCATCATGGACACTTTGCTAATCAGTGTAAGCTTCATTTAAAATCTAAGCAAGTATGGAAACCCATTGAAAAGTCCTTGATTATTGAAATAGCTTTGTTTGCCTATAAACCAGCTACTTGGGTTTTGGACAGCAGTTGCTCTCATCATATGACGGGCTGCAAAAGCAATTTTAAAGTTCTAGATGATTTTTGTGGAGGATTTATTCAGTTTGGAGATAACTAAGTTGCTTTTATCATTGGTCATAGTTCAATAGTTCTTAATATAGATACATCCATTCATGATGTTTATTATGTAGAAGGATTAAAACACAATCTTCTAAGTGTTAGTCAGATTTGTGACAGTGGCTATTCAATTTCTTTTAATGCTAAATGATGTACTATCAAAAGTAAGGACAAAGTTGTTGCTATTGGATTAAGAACAAGAGGAAATTTGTATAATCTGATTGATTCTACTATTAAGGAGTCTTCTCTAATTAATACATGTCTTGTAAGACAAGTAGAAGAAAATTAGTTATGGCATAAACGATTGGGTCACCTAAATTTTGATAATCTTGCTAGAATCAACAAGAACAAAAAGGTTAGAGGTTAACCTCTAATCAGAAAACTAGATCAAATTTGTGAAGAATCTGTTAAAGGTAAGCAAACTAGAATGTCTTTCAAAACTAAGGAGTACTTGTCTAATAGGCCTCTAGAAATTGTTCATACCTATCTTTGTGATCCAACTAAAACTCCATCCCTAAATGGTGAAAGATATTTCATGCTATTTGTAGATGATTATTTGAGGATGGTTTGGGTAACTTTTTTGAAACATAAATCTGAAGCTTTTGCATGTTTCAAAATTTTTAGGAAAATGGTTGAGGGAGAAACTGATCTCAAATTGAAATGTCTATGGTTTGACAGAGGTGGAGAATTCACCTCTCAAGAATTAATAGAATATTGTGAAAAACATGGTATTAAGAGGCATTTTTCAACTACTCGTACACCACAACAAAATGGTGTTGTGGAAAGAAAAAATAGGACAGTCAAAGAAATGGCTAGGACTATGTTGAATGAAGCAAAACTACCTAATAAATTTTGGAAAGAAGTTTTTCATACAGCTATTTACATTCTCAACAGGGCTCAAATTAGAATAAGAACAACATATACTCCTTATGAACTTTGGCATGGAAAAAATGCTAACGTTAAGAATTTTAAAATTTTTGGCTATAAATGTTTTATTAAAAGGACAATGAATTGTTAGCCAATTTGAATTCCAGATCTGATGAGGTATCTTTTTGGGATACTCTACATAGAGTAAAGCCTTCAAATGTTACAATAGAAGGTTGAATAAAGTCATTGAAGCTATAAATGTTATTTTTGATGAAAGCTCTTTCTTGAACAATAGCATTGATAATAATGTTGAAGAAGAGTCTTTATAAAATAAAGAACATGTTCCTTGTGATCATCATTAATCTGTTAGTGATAATCAAGAACTTCCTGATCACACTGATTAAGAACAGTGTTCAAATTCTCAAGAATCAAAAATTCCTTTAAAGACACCTTCTAGAATTATAGCGAAAAGACATCATGAATCTCAAGTCATTGGAGCTATAGAGGGAGGAATTCTAACTAGAAGAAAAGCCAAACTTGATGAACATGCTAATATTGCAAAACATTTTTGTCTGTTATCATATTTTGAACCAAAAAGATGAAATAAATCAGATTGAGAAAAATCAGACATGGGAACTTGTACCTAGACCTGATAACAAGAATGTTATAGGTGGGAAATGGATTTTTAGAAATAAACTAAATGAAGATGGAAAAGTAGTAAGGAATAAAGCCAAATTTCTATGTAAAGGTTATGCTCAACAAGAAGGTATTGATTTTGGTGAGACTTTTGCACCAGTTGCAAGGTTAGAATTCATTAGAATTTTTCTTGCATATGCGAGTTACAAAAAGTTTACTGTTTATCAAATGGATGTTAAAACTACATTTTTAAATGGTTATCTTGGTGAAGAAGTCTATATGGAATAGCCATAAGGATTTGAGTCATCTGATAAACCTGATTATGTATATCATCTTAAAAAGGCATTATATGGCTTAAAACAAGCTCCTCGAGCTTGGTATTCTAGATTAGATAAGCATCTTATAGCAAATGGTTTTACACGTGGAAGTGTAGATAACACTTTATATATTAAAAATGTTGATCGATATATCTTAGCTGTGGAAGTTTATGTAGATGATATTATTTTTGGGTGAACTAATGATGCATTGTCAAAACATTTTTCTGATATCATGGCATCTGAATTTGAAATGTCTCTTTTGGGTGAATTGACATTTTTTCTTGGTTTACAAGTAACACAACTTGAGCATGGTTTATTCTTGTCTCAATCAAAATATGCCAAAGAAATATTTAAGAAATTTAATATGACAGATTGTAGACCTATTAGCACACCTATGGAAACAGGGTGCAAACTTGTTAAAGATGATGATTCACCTCCTATGGATCAAACCTATTATAGATCTATGATTGGTGATCTATTATATCTTACAACATCTAGACTTGATTTGATGCAAGCTGTTTGTTTGGTGTCTCATTTTCAATCAGCTCCCAAACAATCTCATCTTAATGTTGTTACACAGATTTTTAAGTACATTCAAGGTACTCTTGATTTTGGTTTATGGTATCCACATACTGATGATTTCACTTTACTTGGTTATACTGATTCAGACTGGGGTGGCTCATATGACAAAAAGAGCACTATTGGTGCTACATTTTTCTTAGGTAATCATTTGGTTGCCTGACATAGTAAGAAACAAGACTATGTCACTTTATCTACTTGTGAGTCTGAGTATGTTTCTACTACTACTTGTTGTACTCAGTTAATTTAAATGACATATCAGTTATCTGATCTTGGTATTCAGATTCCTAAACCTATTTCTATCATGTGTGATAATATGAGTGCTATTCAGTTAAGTAAAAATCATGTTATGCACTCACGCACCAAACATGTGGCCATCAAACTTCATTTTTTGCATGATCATGTACTTGCAAATGAGTTCAAGTTACTTTATCTTCCTACTCAGGCACAAGTGGCAGATATTTTTACTAAAGCTCTTCCCTAGGCTTCTTTTGAACAACTCCACACTCAGTTGGGTATTGTTTATCTTTCTCTGCTGCATTAAGTTTTCCCTTGTGGGGGAGTCTGTGAGAGATTTTTGCTTCCTCTTCACCATCTTTTTACTCTTTTTTAGCAGTATTTTGTGTCCTTGATGCAAAATGGGGGAGAAGTTCTTATACCTATATCTTTGCTCATTTTAGTGGTGAATGGTTGGATCCATTTGGTTGGCTCAATTTTTGAGTGACTTATAGTTACTTTAGTGGTGCTTTATTGGTTTGATTGGACCATTTTTTGAGTATCAATGTTATCAGTTTGATTAGATCAGTTTTTGAGTATCAATGTTATCAGTTTGATTGGATCAATTTTTTAGTATCAGTGTTGTAGAACTGATTGCAGGTTCCTAATGTGCTACAGATGGTTGCCAATTCCTCATACAGGTCTGACAGGTATTTATGGCATTTCATTTGTTTTCCTTTATATATCATACTTCATCTAGTCAAATGTAAATGCATGCTTATAGCTATCATATATGCAAGTAAGTATGAGTTTCTGATATTTTATGTAATTATATTCAACATTCATTTATATTTGATCATATGATATATGAGGGAATACAATTTTTTTTGCCTCAAGGACAAATGGGGGATATTGTTGTCTTCATTTGTCCTTGATGCACTGCAATGATTATTTATTTGGCATCCAGTTGGCATGCTGTGAAGTGCTTGTACTGTTCCATATTTTGTTGGCATACTGCAATGTGGTTGTACTATACCGTGAGGTTAAACTTGAGTTACTTGAGTAGTATTATGGTTTCTTGTTGACTCTCAATTGTCAACACTTGGCTATTATTTTTCCACATGGATTTTATGCATGGTGGACGTGAAACACACTTGATCTTTCATTAAGGATTTTTTTTATCAACAAGAGGTTTTCTTCATGCATATCATTTCTTCTTTCCCTAAATAAGGGCACCACCATGATTACTACAGTGAAGGTTTGGTGACTGTGTTGACCTCGTGGTTGTGGGTTTTTACTATGTTATTTGTCTTCATAAAAGGAATAGGTTAATACCATTTTTATGGTACCTTTGCATCTTCTATATAGGTATTTGTTGTCTGGTTTCTAAAGGATAATCTCATTCTTTTGTTTTATGTTATGGATCTGAGATTTTCTGTCTGGTAAAATGACTAATACATACTTTTTTTACTGTGAAACACTCTGAGCATTTGGTCTTCAATGAATACCACACTGGCAGTGTTTTAGGTAGTTCTTTTTCATTTGGTCACTATCCAGAGGTATATATTTTAGCTAGTTTTTCCTTTCTTGGCAAGGAACAGTCAAGGTTTGACATTATAACAGTTTCCTATGCATATTCTTGAAGGTTTGTTTTTTATTGCACAATATGTTGACTTAAGATGAATCATGGAAAAGGATTGAAACCAAATCTTCTTTTTTCTTTAGCATTTCTTCTAGTTTGGCTATTTTGAATATTTTTTAAAATAAGGAGATTTGTGTCTTTTTTGACACCTGAGTATTCATGACAGCGTTGTGTTTGGACATCTTTCAGTTTGTAAACTTGGGTATCCTCGGCAATATTAAGTTTATAAATCTGGGTATTCTCTGTAGCATTTTATGTTGAATAAGAAGCATTCAGTTAGAAGTTACATGGTTTTTTTGTGAAACAAATCAGTTATGTTTAATTCGGTTTAGTTCAGATCTTGAGAAACATTTTTTTGTTCTCACCAAGAATTTTCGGTGAAGGGTTTTTTCTATACACGGTTTTTTCATTCAATTATTATTAAGTTAGTTTTATGTTGAACTAATATTGCTATTAGTTGCAACATCTGATGTAACTGATCCTGAAAATTTCTTTGTAAAATATCTTTGATATACTTCCTATTTAAGAGGAAGATGGGGATGTAAATCAAAGTGAAAAAAATAGTGAGACTATTCTGGTATATGGAAATCATTAAAAGCACATCTTACATATGTTTATATATATAAGATGTATGCAGTGTAAATGCATATAGTTATCCATATAAACTGTATTGATAGAGATTGATTTTAAAGGAAAAAGTGAAGGGCTATAGCCTAGGAAGGCAGCTGTGGATGCTATTGTATGAAGAGGGTTATTGCTCAATAAAAGTACAGGTTCAATAGGAGTGGTTTTTCTCCCTGTGACAAAACTGTAATTTTTTGAGGGTTTCCCACTCAGAAAAATTCTTGTCTTGTTTTGTGAGTTATTACCATCCATATTTCTTTACTTTCATAGCTTATAAATCTTTCATTTCAGAGGATTTTAGTTAGAAATTATAGTCATCTTGTTAAATTTTATACTATTTTGATTCACCCCCCCTCTCAGAACTATCATTGCTTCCAATAGTAGGAGGTGACAGTGATGAAAAACTACTAGCTTAGTCATAGGCTCCCTTCATATTTTTGCCTTATGGGCAGCAAGAGGAACAAAGAGTCCCCTCAAAGGCTAGGGAGTAGGTGCTAAAGGAGAGGGAGATATGTTAGGTGACCCCTTACACCTACCAGTTTTGAAGTTTGCAAGACATGTTCATAATTGTTTTGCAGTGTCTCCATTGAATTTTCAACTGTTGGTTTCGTTCACTGGCTGACTGAGTTGGCTTTCATATTTGTATGTTAATTTAAAATAATTTTTATTTTTTACCTATCATGTGAAGCTCTACCTTGAATTATATGTTCATTGAATTATATTTTTGAGCTTACTAATTGTGCACTATATTGTTTATTTATACATTATATCTTATGTCAACTTTACAGGATTTTCCATTGCCTATGAGTCATTTGAAAAAAATTAGAATGTTGTGTTTTGATCTATCTAAGTCATCTTTATGACCTATAGTGGACCAAAATTGCTAAGTTGTATTTCCTCGCTAACTTGATTGGAGATATGTTTATTTTTATTTTGGTTGACCTAATTAAGGTTTTTGATGAAAGAGTTGATATAAAAAGAAGGATTATTTTTATTTTATTGATGTGGATTGGATGTGAATCATGTAGAACAATATTTGTTGAAGAGAATTGAAAAGATGAGTTTTATGATGTTCTTTTTTGAGCATCTACTGTATATTTTCAATGTTTGAGACAACAAATGTGCGTGTGGTGTGTTTCATAAAGTTTGTTGCTTGAGATAGAAATTCAAGGACAGTTTCATGCTTGGAGATTTTCTAGAGTTATATTGTTGAAGGTGTATTCATTTCAATTAATATTTTTTTTATTCCTATTGAAGCAGGGGTGTCCTTCTTGGTAGTTTTCTAGATATCTACATCTTACCTTGAGACAATGCATATTATTTTGGAAGTTACTTGCATCTTTCCCTAGGAATTTGTGCTATAGCTTGCAAGTCCTTTGCATCTGGTCATGGGGAAGTGAAACTTAGATTGCAATTCATTTTGGAGTAGGGAGCTCCTTAGTGAAGAACCTAAAATATTATTGTAATAAGTTATTCATATAGTGAGTTTATTATTTACATGGTTTTTCCCACATTTGTTTTTCAGCATAAAAAATTGGTGTTCATGTGTATTTTGTTTCAATTTATTTATATTTCTTTGGTGTTAAGTTTTCTAAAGTACATTGATGAGAATTGAAGATTGAAATAGTTGAATTATATGTACTATAATATTGATTCACAATGCACCCCAGTTCCCCTCTCTTAGTAATGTGGTGTGTTTAACATGTCTTTCCTTGGGTTGAAGCTAATTAATAATGGGATATTTTTTCATTTTTGGGGCATTCAATTTTCTTTCTAGGTCTATCTTTCCAAAATTAGGCAATCCATGGTAACAAGATTTATAAAAATCTTCAAAATTGGATCACCAAACCTTTTTCTCTTGCTAGAAAATTATAATTTTGTTCTAAACCCCTAGCCATCAAGCATGTATATTACTTTTCATGTTGGGTTCCCTAAAAAAAACTTACTTAAAGGTAGAGAAGATTCTCAAATATTTTCTCTAGGCCTCCAATGAAGGACCACATTATTTCCATCATGTTGCTTGGGAATCTAGTTACCTTTCTTATAATATTGGAGCAATTGATTTTCTTAAAATTTGTAAGCATTCTATTTCCTTGTGCACATCAAATTAATCATTTGAGTTAGCTATCATAATGAAGCCTAGAAAAATATTTCTCAACATTGTATTGGTGTTGTCATAGTCATAGGGTGTCAAGTGTTGAAAGGCTTGGACTTAGGAACCATTCTCACCATGAGAAAAGTTGTTATCGTCCATGCCACTTTTACTATTAGGAGTATATGGAAGACCTGGGAAACTAGTAATTCCTATCTTTGTTGGATTTCATATCAATTTTATAATTTTTTATTCATTAATCATTAGTCCATCTAGTGGTATCCTATCTCTAGTTCTTAAAATGGACAGTTGCCCAAGATGTCCTAGATTGATTAATTTAATTTATGAAAAACAAGGTGTTTATGTTCTACCTAGCCTAATTTATCACACAACCAATAATTTCTTATCTTGGGATAATTTCAAGATTAAATCCAAGCTCACTAGCTAAGATCTAGAGACATTTCCAGTTATTATTGATGTCATTCTTTCCTAGATGCTACATAAAGTGGGGGTGTGATTTCTCATGATTTGGTGGAAATATTGCGATGTTATTCAAATATCCTCTTTTAAAATTACAGGTCATACATAAGGTCTACTTCTAGTTTATCCTGATTTTTAATGGTTTAAAATTACAGGTCATACATAAGGTCTACTTTTAGTGGTTTTACTAAGGAATTGACTCTATCTTCCAACCAAGTATAACTAGATCTAGTATGCTTTCAGTTTCCAAGTTCTTTTCATCATATGCAAGGATATCAATGTTACTTTATTTAATTAGTCTGTTATTGATAAGCACTTTTCATTGCACACTAAGGCTATCATGTGTTCTAATATTCTTATGCAAATCTACCTATAAGCTTGTAATATTATGCCAATAGTTTCTCATCTTAGCAGTTGCTTGACAAATAGAGAAATGCTCCCTACATTATTGACATATTTTTGTTAATCTCATGTTTAATAACAAGATTCATTTAAGAAAATAGATCTTATTTATAAATTTAATGTATACTCTCTTAATATAATATAACCCATAGAGAATTTTGAAACTAATTTTTCCTATAATTTTGTATTATTGTCCTTAATATTTTTCTTTCCTTCCATGTATAGTCCTCTCTTTGAACTACTATTTTTTTCCCATTGTAATCTTTTAGCCTTTGACCAATACCTTCAAAGAGATGTCACTCAAGAAATCCATCTTCCACATGGTCATAAGAATGTGTACTACTTTGACAGCATTAAATGAATGTTGAAGGCAAGTCACACACACAAAAGATCCCAAAATATTTAAAAAGTAGTGCTTGAAAGACTCCTTTGTGTTGTTGATTGATGTAAACATACAACTGTGCACATTTAATCTCCCCTATTATTTCTCAACTACCTCAACTACCATATTTACTCCATCTTTATTCTATATTCTTCCCTCCCTCTTTTTGATACTTCTAGTTGGTTCTTTCTAGGTTATTCTAGATGTTTCTACTTAGCTGGAAATATTTTTGAAAAGGGAAAATACTCTCTGTTTTGAAGAAAGAAATAGATACTCTGTTTAGAACACAAAAATGTTTTGTTTTTGAAGAAAAGAGCACAGGCAACTCTCTGGCAAGGTTCTATTGTAAACAAATCAATATTCATGAATCAACAAACTTAATTTTTTCTTTGTCTCTGTTCTGTGTTTATTTTTCATGACATTGTCTATTCTTTTCTCTGCCTCCATCAAATCGGCATCAGAGCAAGAGATTGAAGAGAAGGGTTCTACTAGAGGTTCAAGAGGAAGCTAATTTAGCAGAAATTTCAAGAGTTTTCAAAGAATCAAAGTTAGAAATCTAGCTCATTAAAAAATGGCAAGATGGAGGAAAAAAGGAAAAGGGTTTTTCTTCAAAGATAAATTTTTGAAGAGTTATGGCTAGAACTAGTGGAAATATTTCTCATTCCCATATTCCAATTTTTAATGGAAAAAACTATGAATATTGGAGCATAAAAATGAAAACCATGTTTTTCTCTCAAGGTATTTGGAATTTTTTTGAAACTAGGTTCCCTGAACCACCAAATCAGCAGGCATATCAGGCACTTTCACAAGTTGATAAAGATTTACTAGAAGAAAACAAGAAAAAAGATACAAAGGCACTATTTTTCATTCAACAAGCAATGGAGGAATCAATTTTTCCAAAGGTTGCAGCTGCCACAAGATCAAAACAAGCATGGGATAGTTTGCAAACATCATACCAAGGTAGAGGCAAGGTAATAATGGAAAAATTGCAAATACTTAGAAGGGATTCTGAAAATATACAAATGAAAGACTTAGACTCAATAGATACATTTTTCACTCATGCAATGTCAATAGTAAACCAACTAAGGACCTATGGAGACACTATTGAAGATCAAAATATTATTGAAAAAATACTTAGAAGTCTCCCTGATAAATTTGATGTTGTAGTAATAGCCATTCAAGAGGCCAAAGATCTTTCTCAATTATTAGTAGATGAATTAATGGGCTCACTTTTAGTGCATGAGAAAAGATTAAATCAATCAGGGTCATCTTCATTAGAGAATGAATTCAAGACTCAACTCTCATTTGGTAGAACAAGAGGGAGATCAAATAACAGTCGAGGCAAATGACGCTTTTCATCAAGGGGAGGAAGAGAAATTACACAATTTGAAATTAGAAGACCACCATCAAGCCCACATGCCCATTCTACATCAATAAGAGAAAGGGGGAGTAGTCACTCTCAAAGTCATCATCAAGAAGAAAGGTATGATAAATCCAACATCCAATGTAATTATTGTAGCAAATTTTGGCATTATGCATCAGAATGTAGGAAAAAGAAATATGATTTGAATAAGCAAAAGGCACATTTTACAAATGAAAATCAGTCAAACAATAGTGAACAAGACACAATATTGATAGCATGTAATGTAGCACAAGAAAGTTCCAAAGAAGTATGGTTTTTAGATAGTGGGTGTAGTAACCACATGGGTTGTAATAAGGAGATGTTTGCAACAATAAATGATTCAATAAAATTAGAAGAAAAATTGGGAAATGATCAAAGAGTTTTAGTTATGGGAAAAGGGTCAATTAATATAAAAACAAAACAAGGTGAAGAGAAGCATATTTTAGATGTATACTATGTTCCTGGATTGCAACACAATCTTATAAGTATTGGGAAATTGGTGAAAAAGGGACATAGAATATACTTTGAGAATGGTGAATGTGTGATCCTAGACAAGAAACCAAGCAATAGGTTGATTGCAAAAGTTGAAATGATAGAGAATGGGATGTTCCCATTAAGAATTCAAAGTGAATTAATGATAGAGCCACAAGGATTGCAAAATGTTTTTGAAATAGCTTTTATAGCCTCATACAAAAATGAATCTTTATTATGGCATTTAAGACTTGGGCATTTAAAATTCAAAGGATTTCAATTATTATACAAAAATAAAATGGTATATGGGTTGCCACAAATAGAGCCACTTAAGACAACATGTGAGAGTTGCATATTGGCAAAGCAACATAGGAAACCATTTCCAGTTGGGGTGTCTTATAGAGAAAAACAACCACTTGAAATAGTGCTTTCAAACAATTTTGGACCTATGAAAACAAATTCCATGAGTGGAAAACTTTATTTCATAACGTTTATTGATGATTTCAGCAGAAAAGTATGGGTTTATTTCTTGAAGTACAAATCTAATACATTTACTATTTTTAAAGAGTTCAAGGAAAAAGTTGAAAAAGAAAGTGGATATTATATCAAAACATTGAGAACCGATCAAGGTGGAGAGTATATCTCAACATATTTTTAGAATTTTTGCAAAGAAAATTGCATAAATAAACAATTTACAGCAAGGTATACTCCTCAAAAAAATAGAGTAGCAGAGAGAAAGAATAGAACAATCATGGAAATGGAACGTAGTATGATAAAAGAAAAACACTTACCAAATGAATATTGGGTTGAAGAAGTTGCATGCTCGGTATATATATTGAATATGTGTCCAACAAAAGTAGTGATAAATAAAACACTAGAAGAAGCTTGGAGAAAAAGGAAGCATAACATATCACATTTGAGAGTTTTTGGATGTGTGGCATACTCATTGATACCTCAAGAGTTGAGAAGAAAATTAGATGACAAAGGAGAGAAATGCATATTTGTGGGATATAGAGAACATTCAAAGGCATATAAGCTATACAATCCCATTACAAAGAAGCTAATAATAAGTCATGATATTGGATTTGTTAAAGAAGAGGCATGGGATGGAAGCATAGAAAAAACAAACACAAGTATCCATAGTGTTCTACAAGAGAATGAAGAAGATGAAATTTAGGTTGAAAATCCTCCTACACAAGAAAATGCACCTACAACACCACCTAGCACTCCAAATCCCACTATTCCAAAAGGTAATAACAACAATGACTCTTCTAATCCAACACTTGAATCTTTAAGGTCAAGGTCTATAAACACATCAAAGAAGACAAGAAGTCTTCGGGAGATTTATGATGAAACTCAAGAAGCTGAAAATGCTGATTTTTGTTGTGATTTTGTATTTTTAACACAAGATGATCCAATTTATTTTGAAGAAGCCATAAAAAAAGACAAATGGATTTTAGCCATGGATGAAGAATTTCTGTCAATACAAAACAATGAAACTTGGGATCTAGTACAACATCCTAAAGGCAAGGATCTGATTGGAGTCAAATGGGTTTATAAGACAAAGTATAATATTGATGGAAAAGTAGAAAAGAACAAGGCAAGACTCATGGCAGAAGGTTTTACACAAAAATAGGGTATAGACTTCAATGAAATAGTTGCACTTGTGGAAATATTGGATACAATAAGAATGGTCCTATCTATAGCAGTTCAAAAAAAATGGAAAGTTTGTCAAATGGACGTCAAATCAGCATTCTTAAATGGAATTTTGGAAGAAGAGGTGTATCTAAATCAGCCACCTCGTTATGAAGTTTTGGGACAAGAACATAAAGTATGCAGATTGAAAAATGCACTATAAGGTTTAAAGCAAGCTCCTAGAGCTTGGTACAACATGATAGACTCTTATTTTGGGAACAATGGCTTTAACAAGTGTAGTAATGAACCAAATTTGTACGTCAAAATGGATGATGAAGGAGAAATCTTGATAGTTTGTTTGTATGTAGATGATTTTATATTCATAGACAATATGTCAATTAGTTCATTCAAGGAAGCCATGAAAAAAGAATTTGATATGATAGATTTGGGCCTCATGAGATACTTTCTTGGCATGGAGGTAAGTCAAAATGATCAAGGAATTTTCATATGTCAAAGCAAGTATGCTAATGATTTGTTGAAAATATTTAAGATGACAAATGTGAATTCAGCCCCTACACCAGTTGTATTGGGTTTGAAGCTTAGTAAGGATGATCAAGGTCCAAGTGTAGATGCAAATTTATTTAAAATATTAGTGGGCAGCCTCATGTATTTAACCTCCACAAGACCGGATATCATGTTTGGTGTTAGTCTTATTTCTAGGTTCATGGACAACCCAAAGGAGTCGCATTGGAGAGCTAGAAAAAGAATCTTAAGATACATAGCTGCAACAAAGAATTTTAGAATTTTGTATACTTTTTCAGATGATTACAAGCTGATTGGATATATAGATAGTGAATGGGGAGGTAGCATGGATGATAGAAAAAGAACTTCCAGATATATTTTTCATCTAGGTTCTGGTGCTATCTCTTAGGCATCAAAGAAACAACCAATTGTCACCCTCTCATCAGTTGAAGAAGAATATGTAGCAGCCACATCAGCGTCTTGTGAAGTAGTTTGGTTGAGGAGATTACTTTCATATTTGGGGCATCATCAAGAAGAACCTACGAAAATCCATTGTGATAACAATTCAGAAATTGCCTTATCTAAAAATCACATATTTCATCAACGGAGAAAACATATTGATACTAGATATAATTTTATAAGAGAATTGGTAAGCAATGGTGACATATATCTTCACTTTTGCAGGTCCAATGAACAACTAGCTGACATTTTCACTAAACCACTTACAAAGAACATTTTTTAGCATCTTTAGGAAGAAATTGGTATTGTAGACATGCATCGCAGTGAAGATTAAAGGAGAGTGTTGGTTGATGTGGACATACAGCTATGCACATTTAATATCCCCTGTTGTTTCTCAACTACTTCAACTATCGTATTTACTCCAGCTTTGTTCTATCTTCTTCCCTCCTTCTTTTCGATACTTCTAGTTGGTTCTTTCTAGGTTATTCCAGATGTTTCTACTTAGCTGGAAATGTTTTTGAAAAAGGAAATAGATACTCTATTTAGAACACAAGAATGTTCTATTTTTTAAGAAAAGAGCATAGGAAGCTCTCTGGCAAGGTTCTATTGTAAACAAATCAATATTCATGAATCAACAAAGTTAATTTTTTTGGTCTTTGTTCTACGTTTATTTTTCATTACACTATGTGTTCTTTTCTCTACCTCCATCACGTGTTTTGTTATTTTCTTGGAATGGGTTATAGTCTCATAGATTTCCTTGTCAACAATATTGTATGAAATAGTGTACATGCACTCCAGACTAACTTGATTGAATCTTCACCTCTTACGTTTGGAAATTGTGAGAAGTGTAACGAGTTAAGATTTTCTTCGGTAGTTTTATATGCTTAGACAATCAAATTTAGAATTTTAACAGCTAGATCAACTAATAATTTATGAGCTACCACTACTTACTTCTATATTAATGGTTTTGAATATGACCCAGATGAAGACTTGTAATGAGAATAATCGCAGGTCAAGCGATACATAGTCAAGGTCTTCTATTGAGGACATTTTCATAGACACTGTTCTCATTTCAATTAGACATTCTAGATGAAAAATTATCATCTCGAAGACTGGCTGTGAATAAAATGTTGACCATCAGAGTCATCTTGTAATCTATTAAGCAATGATGTTGATGATGACATCCCTAGATATTATCAAGGTTAACCTTTCATATGTATAAAGATGTCTTACATTCAAACATGTGCTAATACAATATAATTATATTTAATACAATTTAATATTTTGAGGAAAGATAATGCAGTTAATTGAATATGTGATTTTAGGATAATTGTTTTATGTTTATTAATTATTTTAAAGAGTTAAGAATAAAGTCAATTATAAGTGCTAACAGGTTTCCACAATCGATAATAGTACTATTTATGCTTTAAGATCTTGATTGTGTACAAATTTTTGAGTCAATGTTTCAGATCACATTCTGAATCATCATCAGGTCATAAGAGAGCTCAAGGAGAAGAGGAAATCTAAGTTAGATCAACCTAAGCCTAAGATATATGTGAGGGAAAAGAAAACATTAGACAGACCAAGAAGAAAGTTGAAACTAGAAGAAGATAGTGAGACAACATCTGAAGATTTGAGGAAATTCAAAGTTGTGCAAAACCGGCCCCTAGAACTGACAGACATGGATGAGTTTATTGAGTCTTAAGAACTATGGAGGTTTATTAGGAATTAAATATGAAAAGTATGAATCAAGGAGGGATGAAGGAAAAGAAAAGATTAAGGAGGCAGTTATATTTACATTGCTAAATTTAGGACTATTCTGGTTGAAGTTGGTAACTGACTACCTGATGAGCTATACAAGAAAGTAGATGCAAGATGGAAGTATACTATGACTTATGGGAAACAAATGAGGGAAAGATCTTTAGCAATCACTATACCTAAATTGTCAGTACAAGAGATCAAAGAAGCATTAAAAGAGAACTCAAAGAGATTTCTTGTAAAGAGCAGATCATTAAGGATCATGGTTGGTGAGCTAGAAGAAGTAAAAAAGGAACCCAATGATATATGGAGAAAATATTCTTTCCTAACTAGTTAACTAGGACTCAGGAGCACCAAGGTAAGTCAAATTGTATTAATTTAACCCTAGAAAAAGATGAAGTGATCATCGAGGATATCACTAACAAGGATCCATTAGAAGAAATTACACATGATGAAGATGTCATGATTACCAAGAACAAGGACACCAAAAAAATGGAAACTGATGATACAACTATTGTAAAATTGATGGATGAAGAACTAGTTCTAGAATAAGTAGTTAATTTTCTTGAGATTCATGAGGTCATCTCAAAATTTGTCACAGATATTCCTACTAATGTAGAAGAAAAGTCCACTGAATAGGTAAAAGAGAAAAAACAAAAGGTAACTAGGGATAATAAAGAGACTGAGACTAGTACATATCCAAATACCGAGAAAGTCACATCTACTGAGACCTTAGGACAACATCAGTAACAAGAGAAAGTGAAGGACAAAGAAAAGGAGAAGGAAGAGGATAAAGAAGAAGAGAAGAGCTATCAGAATTTGGAGATCTACTTAAAATGAAAGAAGCCTAGGATAAAATACTAGTGAAGAAATAAAAGATAAATGTGTTAGAGAGTGTTAAGGATATATTGCAAAAGATTGTTCCTGGTGCTAATATAAATGATAAGGGCAGATTACTTAGTCAACTGGAAGAACTAATTAAACAACCTAGTATAGAGACCAATGAGTACTTGATGGAAGTGCATAGGAAGAACATGGAGAATAATATTATTGAAGATTTACTTTAATATGTTGCATTGGATAAGGTATCACTTTCAGAATTGATTGCTGAATTGGAGAATGAGTTAAAAAATATTCTTTTATTATCTCAAAAGATTTGTTTAATTTCAAATTTCACAGAGGATATTAAAAAGAAGGATGCTTTCATTGAGAAAGAGTTGAGCGAGAAGCTACTAAATGTCACAAGTGAGCCTAGAATATTTCAAATTTATTATCAAATGCTTAAACATTTAATTGGCTTGCAATATGAGCTATGAAAAGAAGAAAACAAGATCAAAATGGAACTTTTGGAGCTACAAGCAATTTTGATACCCCAAACTAAATCATTACAAAAGCATATTCACAAGGTAAATGGATTAGTCAATACCTCTGACATCAGTGCTATGGATAGCATGATTGGACTAGTGATTGACATTGGTGAGAAGATTATTGTGTTGCAAACACTAAAGGAATCATGGGAGACATCCCTAGGAATGAAAAGAAGAGATACCAGTATATTTTTTATAAGACTTCACCACCAGATCTAAGTTTTTTTTTGGCATATTTGTCAAAAAAGGGGGATATATGTATATAAGGCGGGATATAATATCATACATCAGGAGATATGTACATAGGAAGTATTGTCACAGGGGGAGTTATAATATTTATGAAGCTATGGTGTTATAAGTAGTTATAAATTATACCAAGAGTTTATATATGGTCAAATTTTGACGACTCTGAAGAGTTTAACTTGAAGATGCCAAACTAATGCCAAAAGGGGAGATTGATACTCCTAAAGATTTATTTTGTTTTCATTAGTTTTTTTATAGTCATACTGCATTATACAAGTAATTCAATGAATGAAGGAGTCATAGGACTCAGTCGGTAAAGAAAATGGTGAAGTCAATAAACGGAAATAAGAGACAGGCTCCAAGAAAAGCAAGGCAAGCATCAAGTAGTTACTAAGTCGAGTATATACCTGTTACTGAGAAAGAAAATAGTGTGTTACTAAGTAAAATAGGACAATATAAAATATTATATTAGATACATTGAATATGAACACTGAGAATAAAATATTTTATAGATTTTAATAAGATCATTTTGGTAAAGCATTAGAGATATAAAAGAAATGATTGTAAATGATTAAAAGGTAAGCTCCACTAGTGAAAATTAAGTGGAATATATACATTAGAGATATAACCAATGCTAGCACCATTTAAGGAAAAGAATCGAGAATATTTCCACCACATCTAGATCATGTATATAAGGATTGGTATGAGAGAGAGAGAGAGAGAGAGAGAGGTGATGAAGATAAGACAAGCTACCGAATAATAGAGCAGTTGGAGTAGAAATATGAATGTGAATCGGTGTTGATGCAACTGAGTACACAAGTTGAATTATGAGTGAAAGGTAATGAATTACATAATGAGGTAAATATATTATTGAGCATATTAGGTCTGACAAGCATATGTTGATGCATTTCAACTAAAAAATTTAGTACTGATTTCTATTATAATTTGAATTGTAAAATCCCTTACCAGGTAGGCCCTAATAGGTATTATTTTGTATATCCTTTAACACATTACATCTCTTAGATTAGAGATTATAAAAATCCTTTAGATTATAAAAATCCTTTAGCAAGTTAGACTACATAAGTCTTTTTTACTCCTAACAATGTAAATACTCTTAACAGGGTAAGCTATCGAAAGTAACTAAATTTTGTAGCTCTAATCGAGCAACATTTTTACTATAGTAGTGAAGGATTCTGGGTACCATCCCTACCATATTTTCTTCCTCTGACCAAGGATTTGTGTGAGACCAAAAATTATGGTGTTATGAGTTATGTTTTCAAGTGTTGATTTCTATATTTGTTAATGTTTCATGCAAAGTTTACAATTATGTAAATGGTTAGAAAAGTAGATAAAAAAAATTTTAGGATTGATTCACCCCTCCCCTCTTGGTACTTAACTTTCCATTATTAACCCAACAATAGTACCCACTTTTCTTCTCAACGAGAGCCTTGAATTGACAGAATAAATTAAACTCTTCATTATTTTTCCTTAGGAAGTAGACTTGTATGTTTTGTGAATAGTCATCAATGAAATTCATAAAGTAGTAGCTTCAACTAATTAAGGGTGTTTACATATCTCTACACAACTATGAATGCACAATCTCTAGAGATAGCATTTCTCTTGCTAACTTGCTAGTTCAAAATTACTCTCGATGTTTATTTTCCCAAGATGCATCATTCATGTCCTCTTTTTGCTTTCTCTATTAGCGGAAATCCCTTGACCATGATTTTCTTATGAAGCAAATTTAGGGCTAAAAATTTTAAAAGTTTGAATCTTAAATGCTAAAGCCAATTTTCATCTGTTATTTATGCTTGAAAGATTTTTTGTGTGATTGCTACAACTTTGTATTTTGGGGAAACATTCTTTTGTTTTTCCTTTGGACCTTGGCAATGAGTTGATTACTTAGAAATTTTTCTAAAATTATGCACTATCTATTTTTAAAAGATACTCTATACCCTTTTTGAACAATTTTCCCAATGCTTATTAAATTATGTTTTAAACAAGGAATAAAATAAACATCTCCTATATGTTTCTTCTCACCCTTCTTGGTTAGAATGTTGATGTGCCCTTTTTCCTTTGACTTCTACTTTATTTCACATCAGATTTTACACTCTCATCCTAGCTAGAAAATGTTTAGATAAATTCTCTTTCATATGATTATTGCAATCTAAGTTTAAAAACCAACATCTTTTTCATTTTCTTGTGCAACATTGCATGTCAAAAGTATAGTAATTTGTTCTAGTTTTAGGTTTTGGTTGTCTTTCGTAAAATTTTTATTTTGGTGTCTCGAGTCATATTGTTTATTTCTACATTCAATCAAATAATTCCCATACTCATACAATAATCACATTGGATTTGAGATTTTTCATACCTTTGGCCTTGAGGCTGATTTTGAAAGGCATTTTGTGATGGGTTGTGGTTGATACCTGTTCCACTTGATCTTGATGGGCTACTTCTTCCACCTATTTAAAAATTCCTTCCTCTACCTCTACCATGGCTGTTTGAAACTTGTGACATGAATGCATGCTCCAATGAGATGTTTTCTTACTTGTTTTGTCTATGTTCATGTGAAATGAGAGATGCATGGAGCTAATCAACTAAAAAATATGAGAGATTGTTTGTCTCTTCTATGGCCACCACTATATTCTCAAATCTTGGAGGGAAATATCTTAAAATATTTTCAAGCACTCTCTCTTCCTCAAGTTTCTCACAATGACATCTAATTGGGTTTACCAATGCAATAAGTTGAGTGAAAAATGAATCTATTGTATCTAATTACTTCATGTAGATGATTTCAAAATGCCTTCTTTTTTTATAACTTAGTTGTCTTCACCTTTTCCATTCCTTGGTAGGTGGTTTGAAGAGTATCTCATGATTTCTTGGACTTTGTTGCTACTAAAATCCTTGAAAATATGTTCTCCTTAAAGAGTATCTCATGATTTCTTGGAATTTGTTTCTACTAAAATCCTTGAAAATATGTTCTCCTACATGCCTTGAAAGATAAAAACAAAAGTTTTGAGTCCTTTCTATTGTCTTTTAATAAGTCTTTATTTGCTTGAGACAATGCATTGTATGATGCTACATTTGCTAGTTCTAGATACCAATTTTCAACAAAATCTAATAAATCTTATGAAGAAAATAAAGCCTACATTATGATTTCTCAATAGTCACACTGGGATTCTTCCCATTGAAATATGGGATCTGTGGGTATGTGAAGCTTGTACTAGGAGCTATTATGATTGACTGTGAAAAACACTTAACTATTTAAAAACTTTCTCAAAATAAGTTTCACACAATAACCTTCAGCTCTAATACCACTCATTCAAAGAGGCAAGATATAAAAATAGAGCAAGAGAAAGACTCAAAATAATAGAGATAAAATCCAAGTCTTCAATATATATTGCATATATTAATTACATACTAATTTGATTCCACAAAACACAACTACTGCTCATTAATTTCATTCACAGAATCTAAAACATTACCCTATATTAGTTGAAACCATTCTCATGCTATTGCTATAGAATTTATCTCTTTTTCTCCTATTTTTTCAAGACATTACATCTAATTTTGGTTGCCTTCTATTCTGCAACAGCAGACCCCTTTTTTTTGTTTTTCATACACCCACAAAAGACTACCCAAAAAGTAGCGTTAAAACCTAGCAAAAAGAGACAACAAGAATTTATAGAAAATCCTTTGGTAGCATAGAAGATTGGGAGAGGAGATCATACAAAAGATTTAATATTTTAAAATATATCCTACATATAGTAAGTGAGGAATGGACTGTTAGAAAAAAGTTTGACATGCCATGTGAAGGAAGTAGAAGAAATACAAAGTAGTTGGTGATTAATTCCAACAAGTGATCCCAACTTTCTTTCTTCAACAGTTTGGTATTATATGATTTTGTTGGAATTTTTCTTACATATAATATTCAAAGGGAAACCTTCATGAACTGAAGCGAGTTGAGTTCCATATTTTAAAAAAATCACTATCATATCTAACCATGAGACGAAGTCAATAAACCTGTTCAATCAAAAAGGAAAATGCTATCTTATATGTGGCAGCCAAATATTCACAAAACTAGAAGAAAATGATTCCATAACACACCAAATTTATTTTTAGTATAATAAAGACATATCAAACCCAAACTAAGGATTCTAAATTCAATTAGTGTACTTCAATCTTCTAATAATTCTACAAGTCTTTATTTATTGATACTGAGATCTCAATAATGTGTTACGAGCATCATGTAAATCAATATTTGAATAAAGTGATTATTCAAAAAATAATAAATACATTGTTACTGCAACAAATATATTTTAAAAAAATTTGATGTACCTTCTACCTATTGTCAAAAGAAATTTTTTATGTTTGCTCTAGTGAAAAAGTTATTCCATAGCCACAATAGAGAAGAAACATTGGTAGCATTGTGCAAACAAAAATTCCCCCTCGACTCTTTGTCCCCTTGACTATTTTTACTTGATGACAAACGAAGTCAATTGGCCTTTGTTTTTATTGGGCACATGGTATTAAGTTGGCATTTGATTGTTAAAGTGCCTTTTGCTCGGCATACTTTGCATACATTGGCTAGTGGAGATGATCTGGCTTTGACTTTGATGAAGTGGAAAGACATAATAGTTTTGTGACTTAAACTCACGTAGATGTGAGTGAATAATGATGTGGATTTTATTATGGTATTTTTTTAACATGTGAAACATGTTATATGTTCGTGGTTTAAAGATTTCAAAATTATTACAAAGATACATAATACTTTAGAAAGGGTTTATTCAAAATATCATTGTAATATCATTTGGGGCTAGAAGAATTTGTGTTATTTTCTTCTTTTGGCAAGCACTCATAAAATCCTAGTTGTCGTGCTTACTCTATAGCTACATTTGGTGGTGTCTTTGATGGATTCTAGTTCAAGGTTTCAGTTAAATTTTTCTTAGAGTGGTGGCAAATATTTTGGTGGTTCTTACAGGATCTGAAAGAGGAGAGTGAGAAAGATTTTGTAGAATCTTGATACTAGATTTGGAAACTTCATTTTGATAGGTACTATCATTTCACACTATTTTTTATTAAAAAAGTTGCTGGATTTTATTTTTTCATTCAGTGAGGAAACACATTCTATTATTCTACAAAACTATATGGCTTCCTTCATCTATGTGAAAAACATAGCAATAACAACAAATATTTTTGGGTAGTTAAGAAAATATGAAAAGCTTATGTTCAAAGAATTTCAGAAATTGTCTGGTTTATTTTGGAAAGAGGGTTTATATTGTAGAAAATATTCTTCTAAATAGTTTGTTTTAAAATTATTGTAACAAAAAACTATGACACAAGAACATTTTACTTTTATACCCTAACTCAAGTATCTTATGAGGGTTACAAGTAGAGTTTTATTTTTGTAAATATGTTATTGAAACCCTAGCATGAGGTTTTGGTTTTATAAAGATGTTTTGGATGCCTAAAACATAACCCTTGAAGGGTCTATTACTCTACTCGAGGGTATATAGTTGAAAATTATTTGGTTGATATTAAAAAACATGGGAAAATATGATGTAGATAGTTTGAAGTAAAAATGAAAACCTTATGTTTTGTGTAAATGGAAAATTACTTCTCGTTGGTTGTATCAACTATCAATTTTTTGTCTTAATTTTTCTTCTTCATATGTAATAACAAGACATAACTATTTTCTGTAATAGAAAATAGGTATGCCTTGAAATACATAGGAAGAAGAGAAAATAGTGATTAAAAAAATAGTGAAGAACAGGGTATGTACTGTGAAGAGATTATCTTGTGATATTAATTTGTGATTGGATATATTGCATATGATTTTCTCAAATCAGAAAGCTAGTAATGTTATAGTTGCAAGTCAATAGTGTAAGATATCATTTCTAGCCCTTGATGTAAATATATTTGATCTTCAAGAAGATAGGGGTTGGTGCTCCTTGCAGTTGGAGCTACTAAATATGAATTGTAACAAATTTGGTGCTCTTTGAAGTAAATAAAAGGTTTATAGGATTGAAGTGGTTTTTTTTCCCTTAGGGTTTCCCACTTGTCGTGACCGAATCACATCACTACCCATTGCTAATGGGGCCCCTTACCTTTTCAATGACTTGGCTCCCTTGTTCTCATTAGCTCTCATAACATTCTAAGATTGAATTCCATGCATACCAAAGATGATGATTTGAATTACCAATCCACATGATCTTAAGAATATGAGTATGGAACTAGCCATATGCCCAAGACGGTGATATAAATGGATCGATGAAAGAAAGTAATTGCATTGTAGATTCGTATGTGCCCAGAGAAGATCTCCATTGCATGTAGCAGAAATACAAGACAAGGAGTGTTCAAACCGTAGAAGCAACAAGTTCGTGGAACTTTCAAAGAAAAAAATCCATAACTCAATTGAGATACCACTCCAATCCCCTCGCTGGCGCAAGTCAGCGCAGTCAACGGAGGACTGCCAAAAAAATAATCTGTGACAAGATTAAAAACCTACTCTCATTTATTTTCAAGCACAAATAGCATGGGTTAATGGAATAATTCCTGAGGCAAAATTCTGTAACCCAACCCAAATCCCGTGCCTGCACTTAGTGGAGCGTGTTTCAACGTTGATGAGGGAGAATTCAAACAAGAGAAAATCCTCCACTCCATCCAAATACCACTCCGCTTTCCTCGCAAGCACGTATGGAAGATGGTCACGGAATGGGTGAAAAGGACAAAGTTTGTGACACGTCAAAATCCCTCCTAGGATCATTCTCGAGAATATTTATGAGGGGGTTGCAGAATGTGTGCTTTGAAAAAAAAAATCTGTGACTCCTCCCAAATCCCACTTAGGAGTACTTTTCAGCACATAAATCTCTCGTGTCAAGGAATCTGGATATGTGAAATGATCCGCCACAAAATCAAAAAGTGCATCGGAATCTTGGCATAATGAAGTTTGGAAGTGAAAATTTTGGGAGACATTTGAACTAATTAAATATTAAGTTTAATATTTGATATTTAATTAAATCTTAAAATAAAAGAACTTTAATTTTATCGATTTGGATCAAAATAAAAAACTTAATTAAATATTGATTTTTTTATTAATAATTAATTAAAACAAAAAAAATGATAAAAATAAAAAAAAATTAAAAAATGAATATTCACAAAAGGTGAAATTTCTTTTAAAGGATTTTTTTGATTTTATGTTTTAAAATTAAAATTGGTTAAATATTGATTTTATAATAGTTAACTAATTAACTTCCCAAAAAATCAAAAAAACCAAAAAATTGGAAAATTGAGATATGGATAAAATTCTTCATGAAGACAAAAGCACTCAAATTGGAAAGTTCTAAAAACCAGAAAGAAAAACTCAGACAAGTGGTAGAGAATCTCTTCATTAAAGCAACTTTTCAGGTTTTACAACTCTATAAGAGAAGGCCTCTCTTATTTCATTTTCTTATAATTCGAGAAGAGAAAACTTGTGGGAATTCTTGAGAGGAGAGAACATGATTATTTCTGGAGAAGCGTGAAGGAATTTGTGAAAAAATTTCAATTTTTATAGTAAGTCGATTAGAGGAACAAATCTCCATGAGGAGAGAGAAAATTTAATTTTGGGGAAGATGGAGAAATTCTGGCAGATCTTTGAATTTTGGCATGGAATACTTTTCTCTTCTTTTTTGTGCTCATATAATTTTTTTCTTGAACTGTTGTGTAGATGGTGTAACCTAGAGGAACTAGCATAATAATAAGGGAACTAATCAAGAATGAACAAGGAGAATTCTACCCAAATTCCAAAATTGTCTCAAAGTGGATTAAAGTGAAGGACACGAATCTTGGATGCCTCAATTTGAGTGAGTTTTAGTGGAGGATGTTTGGCTACAAAGATCATCTCCCAACACACATGGCTGCCTGAATTGTGAACAACAGAATTGTAGCTGGAGCTGTATTCCCTCCTACCTTTCAGCATGTTGAGTTGATTGTGGAATGTGCAAAACATTATTACTCTAGTGATAGAATGATCAAGGACTCAAATGGGAATATTATTGAAAATATTTCTCCACCAACCATTACTAAAGCATTTGGGATCCCTTCATATCGAAGGTTGGTCTTGAAGACAAAGGAATAGGCGCACAGAGTCTACATGGTAGGAGTTAAACATTGTGATGAGATCATCAACAAAAAATGGATGAGGAGGAATAAATTCCACTATTCCAAGTTTCCCAAGGAGCTTGTGTGGATGGATTTCCAGTAGGAGTATAGTGATCTAATAATGATGCTTACCAAGATATTTGGCCTACCCCACTCTTACTTGTTTGAGACATAGATGAGGTACTTTGTTCAACAGGTACTAGAGGAGTTCAATCACATTGATTGGGTTGGCTTGATTAGTGACAACCTCAATGAGTAGCTGAGGAATTTGGAGCATAAAAATAAGTTCTTTATGAGCTCATATTTGATATACATGCTGGCATGAAACATGAGGTATGAAGGAATGAGGTATACATAAGTCCTCAGAAGTGGGAATCCAAGGTTAAGGGCCCACAACTGTTACCCACAACTGCATCCACGGGCCTACATGACTACACCTGGGTTAATGATGTGTTTGCAATGCGCATCGTGAGAGCCTTGCAGAAGGGATTGCATATGAGATTGTCTTCTAAGAAAATGAAGTTGGTGGAGGAATTTGGAGCATGGTTTATTCAGTTTCCCACCGTCTCCTATATTAGATTGCAGGAATTTTCTGAGTAACCATTCAAGCTTCCACGACACCCTACTAACAAAATGGTCTTGTTGGAAGTCACCCAATAGTTGACAACCTACGAAAAAGTCCTGAAGAAGAAGAAGAATTTGGGAATGGAATTACCACTTTCCATTGTAAGTGATGTAGTTGAAGTGTGTCCTTGTCTACCAGTAGCTAAGAGGTCATCTGGTGAGCTGAAATTCTTTCGTCTACCACTCTATCTATGAAGGCTAGATTTTGACCTATATAATAAGATTAGAGTAGTGGTAGGGATGAGGCATCAGCACAAAGCTCACCTTGAGGAATTTTGTGTAAATACAGTTGATGAGAATGAGGTTAGGAAGAGGATCTTCTCTTGATTATCCTTAGACTTGATTAGGGCATGTAAGATTGTCCACATTCATGATCAGATGGAAGATGATCCAAATGTTCTACAGAGAGGTTTTAACTCAGATAATGAAATGGTCATTGTTGCTTACGATTGGAAGAGAAAGGAGATTGTGGATCTTGATGCACTAACAAAGCCAATCATGGACTTCACAAGGTGGTGGGTAGAAAGACAACTTGATAGGATGACTCTACCGAAAGAATATTAGACATATAGGTTGTTAGGTCATCTACAGCTGTGTGATGAGAGACCAAACAAGCTATCTGGAGGAAGAGTAGAAGAAAGAGACATCCCATCAGGAAGTGCAAGATAGAGGATGGAGAAGGGTGCAACTTAGTATATGGATATATAGTAAAGATTAGATCTTCATGTTGAAGAACCACAACAAAAGATACCAAGGTTTGAGAGTGAACCATCTTCACCTAACCAGAATCTAAGTGTGTAGGAAATAGGAGCATTCACCCCGTAGGAAGGAGAAGCAAATGAAAGAAGAATACAATAAGCAGAGCAATGCGTGACATGGCCAATACAAGATAGATTAAGCATTAATGAAAATGAGAACTTAATGTCAGGGAGAAGTAGGGAACATGATGTGAAAAAAGAGGAGAGTCGTGGTGTCTTCTTTAGAAAGATAATTGAGGAAGAAATCCCTGAGGTAGAAGCAAAAGCCCCAGTGGTAGATGATGAGATTCCCACCACAGAAGCACTTGCTCCATAAGTAATGGAAGAAATTCCTTGAGCTGAGGATATTGATACTAGATTAGTGCAAAGACAAGAATAGTTAGTAGTGCAGAGGGATTTGAATATAGATGTTCCTGAGTGGCTCAAGTAGAGGATTTAGAGAATCTAGGAAAAGGAGATAGATCCTATGGTTGAGTTACAAGAGATTTTGGATCAAATTGGCCTATGAACAGAAAAGGGAAAAGCCAAGAAGTTCACCAAGGTTGTGAGAGGAGAATCCAGATCCAGAATTTAGTAGATAGAAAATCCAACAGTCGATACGACCAAAGATCAAATCACCCCTGAGGAGTATCACATAACAGAGGTTGATCTTGGTCAGCCCTCTCGAGCACAGTTCATGGAGGAATTTAATGATTCAACACAAGTTGTCAAGGATTTAAGATGAGGAAGTTGGAAGAAAAATATTAGAGGAAGAAGGAAGAAAACAAGGATTTATGTGCATACATTTATAGCTTACCTCGACCAGTTCGAGAATAGGATCCATCTTTTTTTCCACTGCCAACTGTTCCAACCAAGTTAGTTGAGGCCATCAATGAGATTAGGAGGATTACGCAGGGTGAAAAGACTTGGATTAAGGGGATTGAGGATGAGTCCTACATCCACATAGAGGAGTTAAATCAAATTCATGATAAGGCATTGGCCATCCTTTCCTGAATTCATTTCCTAGAGGACACTTGGGAAGATGAGTATATTTATCAGGATGACATAATCTATGACTTGTAGGAGCTAATGGAAACCCCTAGGCAAATCTTTGTTGACAAAAAGGTCATCGGAGAAGGAACATATGATTTCTCTTGGTGGTATGGTGCAGTTCTCTTGGCAAAGGACATGTTTGAACATTTCAGTAAGGAGTCAACTTGATTGAAGGGGATAATTGAGAATATATGACATGAGCTTTCCAATACCTTTGCATCACTATGGTTGCAAACGTTGGTTGAGGAGGAAATAATGATGAACAACATGAAGGGGAAATTGCAGGAGTTCTTTAGGCTTAACTCTTTCATAAAGGATGATTTTGAAAACCTCTCTGCCTTCTCAAGAAACATGCACATGGCTCAGGATCTATTACCAAAATAGGAGGATAGCCTCAAGAGATCAGAGCAAGTAGTGGTGGCACTAGAATTCAAATAGGAATCAACACCGAGTGTCAGCATTGATGAGTTAGAGAACATATTGGGTAGATTCCAAGAATTCAAATGCAGATGTCAAAGGTAGATGCATTTAATGCATAGTGGACATACATGTAATGGTCATTTATGAGACCTCACTCTCTTCTTGATCATGCATGTATAGTGGACATTTATTATCCACTACAGTATTTGTTTCTTCCTTGCATTATTTTAGACTCCCTTTTCTATGCCTAACCCTAATTTGGGCTGATATGGAAATATTTGGGCCATCGGTTATTGTTTTTATATGGGCCTTTCATTGTTTTCAAGGAACTAAATAGAGGCCTCTTCTTCTCATTTGTAAGGGAGTGAATTTTGAGACTTTTGCTTATGAGATATTGAGACAATAGAATTTTTATTGAAGTGTGGTGATCATTTAATGTGTCTTAATGCTTGCTTGGTTTCATAATTCTCTTACTTAGATTAGTTTTAGTAGGTAAAGTGTTATGATTTCTTTCAAGAATATAATGATTTTTTGATGAGTTCTTTTGGTTCATACTTTTGACATTTTAGTGATTCTAAATTGGCCTGAAAAGTTAGCCTAAACCCCCTAACCATGTGCTTAAATTCAATCATTCGTACAAACCTTTGAAGATTGCACCAATCCACGTGTAGTTGTAGCTTGACTTAGAAAAGAAGGACTTGGTAATTAAGGAACTTATCCTTCAGCATATTTTCTTTGGCTATTATTACCCTCTTTTATTTCTACATATCCAATGAAACCCCCCCCCAAAAAAAAAAAAAATTCATTGAAAATCTTTTGATAGTATCCATATTCATCATGACATAAAGAATTGAAAATATAAGGCCCTTGTAATCATCAGAAAATCACATCAACACTAAGCTTATCCATGAGTCATGGAACCTTAGAGTTACCGTATGATCTTCGTGCAATCTTAGCATAGACAATACTTTGTTCAAGAGAGGATAGGATATTTTGGTATTTTGTTCTATTGTTTGGTGAGTCATAAAACACACATCAACAGAAACTAGTGTTAGAAGGAGGTCCTATACTGCAAGACATAATTTTTTATGTCATGAATTGATATGGTGCTTCTACATAGAGACATCATACCAGTCTTATAGTCGAACCTCAGATTTGGAGATGACTAAGAAGACATCATCGCAGGATTGAACTCATTCGCCTGGAAGGTTAAGAGAAGTACAACTCAATATATGCGAGTGATCTTTGTGTTAGAAGAAGAAGAACAAGAGAAGGCTCAAAGGATTGAAGCAGCTATTCAAAGAGCATTGGTCATTCAAAGGAATCAATAGCCTTGGGTACCTATAAGAAGGGATTAAAGTAGATTTCACATACTAGAGCACATTAATTCATTGTCTCCTAAAGTACACTAAAGAATCTTGAGATCCACTCCAAGAGAAAAAGAACTAGAAGAACTAAGTTTTGATCCAAAGCCTACACAAGGCAAAAAAGAAGCATCTACAGGTCAGAACTCACCAAGTGTATCTGATCTTACGAGAAAATTTCAAACTCCGCCACAATAATGTTAGACGCAAGGGACCACTCATGGATTTAAAGAAGGAGCTACACAAATTCAATAGTTGATAGTAAAAATACCTATACAAGCCATTGAACCTACAGTTGCCCAAAAACAAGCTCCAGTGATGGCATAGCAATGGCAACCGCAGAATGCATCAAATCTTGCAAAATTTGCTTCTTACAATCATATGCCAAAGAATCCTGAGAATTTGTTCTCTTAGTTCTTTGTGAATGATGTCAACCACACTGTTGATGAGCATGTAAAGATTTTTGAAGATGCTCTGCCGAACAAAAGTGTTCAAGACGAAGATGTGGCATGTCGATTGTTCCCATATTTGTTGAGGGAGGAAGCATTTTATTGGTATATTAATTTACCCATGAATTCAATCTGAACATGGAAAGAGTTGAAGGAGGCATTCTTGGTGAAGTTCAGATTTCCTATCACCCCTATTGAATTGTATAGGCAATTCATTGAGATAAGAAGATAAGAGCGTGAACCTATTGGGGATTTCAACAATAGATTTTAGAGGGCCTACGCATGGCTATGTGATTCTTTCTGCATAAATAATGATGATGCAAGACCTATTTAATATGCGGCCTTGGATTGTTCCACATCTGTGTTCATCTAGAAAACTCATCCGGCTCGCACCAATTAGATCCAAGCATATTCTGAAGCCAAGAAGATCATTTTACAGTCACTAGTAACTATTGTTGGAGCACCTTGTTACTTTGGGAATGCTAATATATTGAATCAGGGGATGTTGAGTTATGCTCCTTCTTTTAATCTTATTCTGCCTCCTAATCAACTAGTACTGCATCTGGGAGCTTTGATATCTCATGCAACACCTGCACAACTGGTCTATCTTGGGAATATGACCACTTCCACAAGGACTAAGGAAGAACAAGATGAAATGAAAGACTTAATAGAACAAGTGAAGAAGTTTTCTATTAAGGTTACTTACCTCATAAATCAGAATAATCAATTGCAGAACTCTCAAAGGAATTATCACTTGCATCAAGAAAATAAGCGAGGGTATCGAGAAAATCCTTCGGCTCACCATGAGAATCACTAAATATAACAATCAAGGATATAGGAATAACAATCAAGCTTATCAAGAAAATAGTTCTGGGTATCGAAATAACAATCAAGGGTACCATAAAAGATCATGGAATACAAATCCAAACAATGGTAGAGTTCCTTCACCATTGGAAAATCCACTAGCTTCTGAAAGTTGGCCTGTTGGGGTGACCCCACAATAGTGGGTTACACTTTTTTAGACTTGCTGATTTTTGCTGAAATGACACATTTTTAATAAAATGTGATTATTTAAGCCTTGAGAGGTTCAATTTGAAGGAATTAATTATAAATGTTTAGCACAAATCCTCTTAGATAAAAAAATCATTGATATAACATATACACTCCTCATTCATACCTACAATGGAGTCTCCTTCCCACCTATTAAAATGCTGATAAAAAATCACTTTGACTTTATCTTTTGGCCGATCAAATGAATCCATTCAAAAAACCTATCTATGTACTAAGGTACTATTGAGAAAACTCTTTCTGATTATTATAATATTAATATATATTAAGTTTATTATGACTTTGTATTTTTAGTTTTACTAAACATAGATATTTCATCGTATCTCCACCTCTATGTTCCATGCTTATGGAAAAATAGTAAATGAGAGAAAAAAAATTTAAAAAAATATCTATTCCCTAGGTATTGAAGTTATCTTTCTATCAAAAAAAATAAAAATAAAATTGGACAAATACACAAAAAGTTATAAGCTATGTCGTCAAGGTATGTCAAAATTACGACTTAGTCAACTTCAAATGTTAATAAAATATGAAATAATCATGATAATGTCATAAAACCAATTGCATGCCCTCCATATAGATGTTAAAAAATTAAATTTGAAAGAATCACATTGATATCTATTTTAGAAAAAAAGTTATGCTGTACAAAAACAATGTAACTCTTTGAAAATGACATTTTTAGCAACATACCAATTTTTTTGGGAGAAAGAAAACCCAATCAAATCAATTAAAAAATAAAAATAAAAAATATATTTATAATTTGGATAGAAAATTCTAAAATACTCTAATTTACTTCATCTTCTGATTCTTAACGGTTTAACGACAATATGCATTTGAATCTAAAATTTTTATTCAAAATCTAGAGTACAGTGTTCGTTCAGGCAAAAGAGTGTAACCCACTATTGTGGGTTCACCCACTGATAAAGTTTTCCTAGCAGAAGCATCATTATCTGGATGGTGTAGACTTCATGAAACTAATCAACATTCTAAGTTACAATGGCAAGAGTTTCAAAAAGCAGCTGATATATTCAAAGGAGAAGTAAGAAATACTACTACACCTGAAAATACTCCACCTATAGGCTATGAGTTAGTGTCTACTCCCTAATATGACCAGACATTGGTCTTGTCTGTCCTATTACTCTATCAGGAATACTACTGACACAAGTTTCTATATAACTGTTTGTACTAATAGTTAACCTCTATGCCCATGATATCATGCTGATATCATGTCCATGCTACATATACTGAAAGCTTACTGCATAAGACTTCCATGCATGCTACTTTCCATATGTTGTCATCAATGACAAACATACAGTTAGTACTGGCCTGCTGGAAAATCTCCAACACATATGTCAAGTGGCATTACATTACTTGATGCTCTAGATTCAATCAGAAAGTTGTGCAACATTTTTTCCAAAAATTAGGACTGACACAAGGAAAGGGGCGGACTCTTCTTTTCCTTGGTAGAAAATGATAGGTTTTTAGGCTCTCAAGTTGAATTCCTCATTGGTCACATTCTATTGGGTGTTGCTCCCATTCTGAATATCACTTGTCATTTATTCTATGAGAGCAGTAGGATCTCTAATTGTTTCTCCTCTTCAACGTGAATAGTCATTTTGCAAGATTCCTTCCTGAAATTTTTTTTGCACCATCTCGATGAAGCTTGAACTTTGTGAGACATAAAGTGTACTTGTTTGTACATTTTCAAAAACATTTGTGTTTTGTACAAAACTAGATTGATGATTGTTAGGGGGACCTCTAGGTGGGTATGAGGTATTCTACGAGATGCTTTGGAGGTTCATCATTCAGACTCACCAGCAATATGTCCCTTATCTCAAGAATTTTCATTAGTTTATATAGAAATAGACTTACTTTTATCTTCTTAAATTCCTCTAGTACGGAAGAGCTCAACCTCTTGAATTCCTCCCTAGGAGGATTTTCTTTCTTTCCTTGTTCTTGATTTTTCTTTTGTCATCCATTTTGTATAGTAGAATACACCACAAGTTTTCCTTTCTGAGTTTGCAAAGCATTGGTCACATTAGATTGACATCTTTCTCCTTGTGCACTACCAGGCTATCGATACTCGGATGAGTCCCTGAGGATATTTGGAGTATTACTAGCATTTAGATGTGGAGGAGTTGTAAACTTGTTTTGAGGAGTTGAAGTTGTCAATGGCTCATGATTTCTATAATTTCTCTAATAATTCTTCAATGTAGCATTTCAAGATATCGGTTGAAAAGAATGAACTTCACTTACTCCTTCCACTAGGACACTATTGTAAAGTGGAGGGAAAATATATCCATCCCTTTGCAGTGGCTCATTTGGGGAAATAGGTGGAGGCTGATTCTCTGGTGGAACTTGATATCGTGGCACCTCCACAGGACCATTTGTCAATGCAAGTAAGAATTTATGATTAGTTTTTATAGGCATGTGATTCTCTTTTAGACGTTGGCATCTTTGTTCCTTATAATTTGAGATTTTCAAGAAAAAATTTCACATTAAGTCTTTCTGTTTTTCTCCCCAAGACAAGAGAGATCCAACTAATCGATCAAATTCAAGAGAAGTAGATAATAATTGATTTTCTCAATCATTATTACAAAATGTTAACATTTTAATGTTCAGAACCGTATTTCATTTTTCACAACTATATTACTCAAATTTCTACGAAATTATCCATCATATTAGCCACATACTCAACTCTTCGACAATAGTATTTACATTTTCTTGAAAGAACATAAGTCATTCCAAAATCAAAGATGAGCTGGTCCTAAAGCGGCAAGTAGCTAAATGGTTGAGCAATCTAATAGTAAATGAAAGTTTCTAGAGTTGAGTCCTAACTAGTCCGTGAAACATTTAATACAATCAAGGCAAGAGCGAGCTAGGAGCTCAAGCATTCTATAGAGTTGTTTAAGAAATGACACTTAGTAATAAATTACTGCACAAGGACCAAAGATGGGCTGTATCATAATGGACTAATAGCTCAATGGTAAAATACTCTATCAACAAAAGAAAGAAAAGCTCCTAAGCTTGAGTCCTTGTTGGAGTATGAAAAGCTCAACATATTTGTAGCTTCACAACTTTGACATTTCACTACCTTGATGAGCTTCTTTAGAACCTTTAAGCATCCATAGTTCCCTTTCAACTATTTTATTAATAAAGGTTAAACAATCTTTCAAAAATCATACTGTATAAAAAGATAAAAAGAATTTCATCTTGTTATACCAATATTCATTATGTCTTCAAATCTGGAATATATGAAGATTTAACATTTTACATGATTAATAGTTTGCAATGTCTCAACCACAAAATCTTTTAACCTAAGAGTTATTTAGCTCTTAATAATTTGTTTCTACAATCTCCCAAAATCATACTTTACAAAAAGAGTTGCATCTTGATACACCAAAAATCATTTAGATTTGATGGTTTACATGATTAATTGTTAGCAAGATCTCAACCACACAATCTTTTAATCTAATAGTTATTTTATTATTATGAAATTATTCTTTTTAGTTTCTTTAAATTCCTCATCATTCAGTGGGAGATTAAGCTAATCAGCTAGCTCTTCATAATTTGTCTCTACAATCTCTCACAAATCATGCTTAATAAAAAGAGCTTCATCTTGGTAAACCATTAATCATTATGTTTTAAAATCTGGAATAGATGTCATGTTTTGCATTATTAATTATTAGCAAGATCTCAACCATAAAATCTTTTAACCCACAAAGATTATGAACTAGATCCTAATTTTTTAACCAAATAATAAAACAATTATAATGATAAACTAAAATATATACTGTTTCATACAAAGACCAAAACAAGTAAATCATTATACGATACTGATCAGAACAAGAGCGATCAACACATGCAGTGATACTGTGTATTATTTCTCAGAGGACCTACTCCACAACAGTTTCAAGCTCCTATGTCAGAGATCACAGTATCTCAATAGAACATTCAAGAGTATCGAAAAGTAAGTCTGCTAGACATAGTAAATAAAGCTTCAGCGAACTGAAGGATGCATGGAGTCTTGCAGCCCGCATATATTATCAAGCAAAAATTCTAACCACAAAATGATTATTCAATCTCATGAACCCCACGATGGTAAGAACTAAGAGGTCGAGAGATAATAATACAAAATCAACTTTGTGGGATAACTATTCGTTGTATAGCAAAAGAAAGGGAAAATATACATAAAAAAAAATGTCTTGACTTCTTATAGGAATAGTAATAAGGCAAACTTCTTCCGTCGATTGCTCAGAATACATCAAATTCGCTCATCATGAAAATATGGGAACAAATACTCAAAAAATTTGGTGTCTCCGAGGTTTTCCAGTATGTCAAACATTTGATGGTTAGAAACATCAGAACTCGTCTCCTTCTCCTGAACTTTGAATGGAGAAACACTATTTTCTCTAATAGCAGGAATTTGATGAGAAATTGGAGGCTGCGGACTACTATTAGGAATTGAAGGAAATCTTACTTGACTTTCAAGCCTGGGTATTTTCATTTGCCTGTCACAACGATCCATATTTGGTCTTTTAGAAGTAGACGATGATGAAAAACCATAAGTAATAGATTTTTCTGATGGCCTCTTATTTCCAGTGAGGGACTGAACAACAGCAGAGAATTCCGATTCGCTTGCTATGACCTTTTTAGGGTTTCCAACATTAACCACCTTCACTAATTTACCCTAAGACTTGCAGGGTATTCTTGATAATGAATCTAACTTATTTTTTTCTGCCATGTATTTCCTCACAATTTATTTGACAATATCAGATCTCATAAATAAAGAGGATTGTTAACAGGAGTGAGGGATCTATTTATTAAGGGCACATTCAAGGAATGTGTTAGAGGAATGGTTTTGTCGTGGATTGGATTGGTGAAAGGTGTCAATAACTCATTGGAAGGGAGGGAGAAAGAGTAGGGAAGACGGAAATAGACCAGTAACGATAAAATAATATTTTTACATTAAAACCAGATTAGTCTTAATTGAATTCGATCGAGGCATCAATAACAAAAGTTGTTTGGGGATCCTGGTATTTTAAAATTGTATGTTTTTGGTTGGTTTTCCTATTTTTCTAGCATTGTGTATGGATAAGAGTTGTACTGATGTGAAGGACGAGCTTTCCATCATCCTATGCATGCTTACATGTACAAAACCAATGGGCAGGATTGTTCGTGGCGAAAAAGCCCACGAAGAAAAGACTTTCATCAATTTAGGACCCCACACACCATGGAAAAAGAAGAAAAGACGCCACCAGTGATTTGAATTACAATGGTTTTCTAGAAACAATTAGATATTTAATAGGTTTCTACCCACACAAACGATCGTATGATCCAGCGGTAGGATCAAACGCAGATATTTATACGCCGCCTCTCTCCATCCAAATTGTTTTGTTCATGTATGAAAGAACGAAAGTTATTTTGACTCAAACTCTTCTCTTTCATGCATCTTTGACTGTATAACTTTTTAAATAAAAATACTAAATGATGTTCATGTCCCTGAGTTAAAGGATAATATGGAGGCACGGAAAACGGACAGAAGGTCCTGCTTTTGTTGAATAAAGAACAAATTTCCCTCGTATACTAATTGGTAAATGGTAAAAGGTTTTGATGCCACAATTGATCAGGGATTTTGACAGCGGTCATAGAGAAATATAGCTCACTTTTTAATTCTTTAATGTTCAAAAGGTAATATATTGATTAATTTTATAAATAACATAAACTATTTATCGATATAAACGGGTCTTTAAGAAAAAGTTTGGTCCTAATGGCAGTTTTGAGAAGCATAAAAAGTATTCACTAATCGATGGAATTGCTTATGTTAAAATATTATCACCCATCACAAAGATAACATTTATTCGGTTCTTATTATCACCTTTTACATCTTATAACTTGCAAATCAGCCAATGAATGTGAGGAGAAGATTCCTTAATGGTGAATTGGAGGAATACAAATATATGTCACAGCCAAATAATTTTATAGTTGAAGTTAAAGAAAATCTAGTTTACAAGTTGAAAACATTTGTATACTTTAAAATATTTTCCTAGGAAGTTTGGTATAGTTATGTGAGCTAAGTTTGGAATTTTAGAGGTCTAAATATAATCAATATGTTTATTTCAAAACTGATAATGGTCATATTTTTACTGTTGTAATATATGTGGATGATATAATATTAGTTGGGAAAAGAAAAATTTTATTTCTAACTTGAAGTCTCACTTGTTAGTACAGTTTGTCAAGACATATTAAGGATTAGATAGGTAAATTTTGAGAATGGAGATAAAAAGAATAGAGATAACATAAATTTTTGGTTAAGCTAGAGTAAGTATGCAAATTCAGTCTTCGATATATTTAGTGTGTCAACTTGTATATCCATGGCAGTTACTATTGTACAAGCAATGAATTTATCTATGAAAGATTGTTTGAAATATCCTAATGAGGTGGACGATGTGGCTAGCGTATCTTATGAAATTTTTGTTGATAGTCTTATATATGAGGAAATCTATACTAGAATAAACATTTCTCAAGTAGTGGTCCAATCTTGATTCAATGTATAGCTCATCCTAGATGAGTTCATTTGGATGTTGATATTCGAAGGATATTTCTAAGTATTCCTTATATCTTAATGGTCATTCTACTCGACCTCAACATTTTTTGAGTACTTGTGAATATGTGGATTTACATTTGGTAGATGACATTAGTAGTAAAAGATCCATCAATGGCTATATTTTGACTATGTCTTATTGTGTGATTAGGTGGATGAGTAAGTAGTAAGTTGTAGTCACTTTGTCCATAATAGAAGTGGCATATATGGTAGATCATCATACATATAAGAAATCCATTTGGCTTAGACATTTATGTTTTAATATTGTGTTTAATGCAAGATTAATTACTATCTATTTTGTGATAGTCAGAGTGTCATTTGTTTAGTAAAAATTAGTGTTTCCCATGAAAGAAAAAAGCATATTAATGTATAAATTTATATTATTATGATATGATGGAGGATGGGAAGGTAGCATTGTAGAAGGTTGACACTTTGATGAATATTGAATAGGCATTGATAAATATTACGAGAATAGACCCTCTACACTTGATCCTCTCACCAAATATCTTTGACAAGTTAGAGAATGCTAAGATTACTTGGTGACTCAACATTTACAAGTATTGGTATCAATTTATTAATTGTTTATTTATTTTAATAACTACTAATGTCATGTCATTTAGAGGAACATATTGATTAGTGGATTCCTACTTGGAAGATGATTGTTATGATAGGTGAGTTGCACATGTAGATAACAATTTCAACTATGCTATCATGTCATATTGGTGCCATGTGTCATGTTATGATATATTTTATGATATATTATGACAAAATCTTATGCCCATTGATACATTACATTTTACAATAGCTTTCCAACATCTTATGATATAATCTATGAAAACCACCCATTACTAGATGTGGGCACTCATGGATGTAAGCATCTACATGTTGAGGAATTTTATACATTCAAAGGAGGATACTAGAAGTGTCATATTCTCTTAGAGGTGTAAGAAAATGTTTTACATGTGAAGATGTTGCATGCGTATGGGTACCATGCATGTCAAGGAAAATCGTACAACCGCTTAATTCAATGCCACATGGATTTGGACACCCATCTTGGGCTCACTCCTTTATGTATTATAAAATTAATATATTTGTGTTTTTTTTTGTGCTTTATAAGGTAATTTGTTAAGAAACTTATGTTATCAAAAGTGATTCAAAACTCAGGATCAACAGTTGAAGACTCCTATGAATATTCTTAGTGTTGATCTTGTAAATTATAATCACTTTGTTTACTGGTAATACAAAAGTATTGTTCTTTTGGTGTGGGGATTTCTCTTGAAAGAATTTTCCTCATGTATATATGTGCTATGGTAGTAATCTTTCATTCATGTTATTCGAATGTGTTTCCTTTTTGTTGTTGTTAAAGATAATTAAGAAAATTGTATTATTTCCCCTAGTTAGATTAGTGTTGGAATACTTTTCCATGCCTTTGTTTCCTTTCACTTTGTTCATTGCAAGAAGAGCCAAGGATTGGTCTCAAAGAGGATGGTCTTAATCCATTCACTACCACTTTGGTTCTCCCCAAGCCCCGTGTCTTGTGTTTGGTGAATTTCCTCACCATGCATTGCTATATCACATGTTCATGACACTTGCCTCTCAAATATGGTAATGGTGATTGGGAGCCTCTTGTTGACACTCTAGAACTTGTTGATCTATAGGATTAACAAAGTGATTGTGACCTCCCCCACCTACTAGTACATCAATCCTTATCATTTAACAACTCGATTATGTTTTGTTTGAAAAAATATCATCAAAATTTTAAAAGTGTGACTTTTTCCACAAACCTATTTAATTTTCAAAATACTTATATAAATCTATAAACAATTATTATGAAAACAGACATTTTTTTATATCGATTTTTTTTTTAATCTGACATTTTAAATCGAATAAGTAATGGATGTAAGTTGAAGAAAAAGTAAGTACTACTTCGACCGAATTAAATGAAAGTTGAAGACCAGTAAAGCACGAGAAGTTCTGGAAATATTGAAAAAAATTGTTGATAGACACGTGTCCTAGCCGTGTCCATGTTTTGGCGTTTTATTTGAGAGGTTAAAGTTCCGAAGATTTCCTTATCAGAAATATTATATACAGAATGGTGTAATTGCACTCCGAGCTCTTTGGAATGCACTCCATGCTATTTGGTTTGAATCTTGACCTTTCACGTTTGGAAATATTCTCTTCGAAAATTTTGGTAACGAATTCGACTGCTAATTTATCAGTTACCACTGCCTCTTTGGACCTCTTTCGTCCATACACTTGTAAAGCCCTGTTCATCAGTTGACGTGACTTGAGATCAGAAGAATCATCAGTGAAAGTGATAGTCGAAGTCTTCTGTTAAAAACAATGACGCGTACTTTGTAGACTGGGATTACTTTTAACCCGTTATCTCGACTTGTTCTCACAGATTCAAATTTCTCGTTTCAGTTAGGCATTCTAGATGGAATAATTAAAGATTGGCTGTGAATAAATTGTTGACCATTAGAGTCAGCTTGTCTATTACCTCAACTACTAAGCAATGATGTTCAAGATGGCATCGCCAGATATTATGAAGAAAATGTCGTACATCGTACCTTATACTCCATTATAATTATATAATATTGGACAATTTCATATTTCAAAGCGAAATAGTATAATTAAATAAGACATGTTTGGATTGAGAAAAACAAAAAAAATTTCTAAAAAATTTCAAATTTTGAGTATATATAAATAGGGAGGTGAATTGGATGTAGTTAGAGATTCAAAGTTTATTTCAAATTATGAACCATGCAATCATATATATATGAGATATACAGAAAATAATTTAATTGATATGGAAAATAACATAAATAGATTTTATTCAGTCATAGTCATGAATTATATTATAAATTGTCATAATAGATTTACAACATGAGGTCTTCGCCTTCAAAGATATAATGACACATCTAGGTGCAATCACAAAAATTTCATATTATGTTACTATACAAAGCTCTCATTCTACCATGAATATATGAGTGGTGCAGGTCACCTATAGGTCATATTAGGCTTCATATAGGCAAACTTGGGATTTTTAATAAATTTTGTCTTAATTTGTCCTAATAAGGTCATCTTAGATAATTTTAGACCAAATTTTATGGTTATGTCAAGTTGTAAGTCTATTGGCAAAAAGATGCAAAAGTTGCTAAAAAAATTGTAAAAAGTTGTCATGCATTTTTTTGTCAAAATTGGTATGCAAAAGTTGCTCAAAAATTATAAAAATTGTCATGCATTTTTTTGTCAAAATTGGTAAAAAGAGGAAAAAATCAAAAAAGGAAGGTGAAAAGTCATAAGTGGGCGTGGATTAGTTATGTTTTTATCATTTTAGACTTAAATAATCCTTTACTAAGTTTCAAATTTCTCAAATAATCAAATTTCTTTAGTTTCCCTACTTTTACTGAGTGTAAACCGTCTAATAATGGCTCATTTTGATTCAATTTTTTTCATCCCCATGATTTCGCAGTGATCAGGGTTGATAGTACTCTAAGTCTACTTTATTTTGACGTTGGTATCATGTGATTTCATTAAGTTTTGACTTAGATATCACAATTTTGTGTTGAAGGGTTAAAGACCCTACCTAGGGTAATCCATGAGCTTGTAAAATGTAAATATTTCATTTCATCATAAAAAATGCCCAAATCTTGTATATTAGTCTTTTTTTATATGGTTTTCATCATCCCATAAGTACAAGGCATGAGGAGGAGATTTACAATGAATTTGAGATAAAAGAGAACTGATATTTCTTATGTATCAGTTAAAATAGTGATGGCTTTCAGCTTGCATGTGTGAATGGTGAATCAAGATTGAAGGGTATGAGTTTGGGGATGTCAAGGAGGTTGAGTGGGGACCTTAACTTCATGATATTACCTTGAGAGAAGCTTTGGTGTGTGATAAACATGTCTCTTTTTATGACTGTCCCTCTGAAGGTGACTGTGGCAGTCATAATAGCAGCATATAAAATTTCATAAAATACTATAAGTTGTATTGATTCAAGATTTCATGCATATGGAAGGTGTTCCTAGATGTGTTAGGATCCCTAAAATCTCAAAGACATCAAAATTTACCAATGTTTGCATTGAGAATATGTTCATGGTTGTGATTGTCATACTCATTGTTAAAAGCAAGTCACAGTGACATTGGAACAAATCAGTTTATTACTTTGTTTTGGTAGTAGTTCTTCATTGTTGGCATATGGTGGATGTCTATGGTAGGGTAGGATTATTTGAAATCCAAAAGCATCAAAGTTAGAATCTATTTGCTTTGGTTGTACCTCAAACATTTTCTGATTGTCCTAAATACCTCTTTCACGGTCATAATCATGGTGTCAAGTTGCATTTTTGTCACTATTTCATAGGCAATGAATTTATGGGAGTTTGTGCCTATTTAATAGAGATCATTTTTTGCATCCTTGGTATATTCATGTGCCAAGTTTGATCTTTGGTAACTTGAATACATCCAAGTTCTCTTTGCCCTCACAATCCTATATTAGAATAGTCTTATGACAAAAGAGAAATTTACATGTTTAGACCTTGCAAAAGCCTTGATTTCTTGCATTGTGGTTCAGAGCTAATGTCTGGGACCTCAAAGACCTTGATTTGTGTCTTGTTACACTATATTAGTGAGAGAGGAAGTAGATTGTTTGATTGTCCTAAAAGAGCCTTAGCTCTGTCTCATGAACCAGTCACAAACTTAATGTAAGACTATACAAGAAGTTGGTGGTTGATGCTTGGGTAGACTACAATTATTACTTCCTATGGTGATCTACCTTATTAAACATGTTTCTAATTCTTTATGATAAGGTTATGTATCAAGAGATTTTTATGATAGTAAAGGATGATTTGGGCCCTAGCTCCATTATCTTTTTGAGACTTTGACTTATTATTGTTTACTGCTCCTATCTCTACATCAGATTGGTATTAGAGTATAGGGTAGATCATAGAATATTTTTTTATGTGGTAGATAAAAATTTCAAGATGTCTCCTAAAAAGACGGTTTCTAGGAACGTGAGTGAGTTGGAAGAGAAACAATCCAAGGAGATCATGGAGTAGAAAGAAATGATAGAGAGACTTCAAGATAGGTTAGCCATTGTAGAGAAAAGTCAAAAAAGAGGAATGGTCACAAGAGAGGTGAGTGACTAGGAGGAAGAAGAAAGGGAGGGGGAAGAAGAAGAACCCCCCAGAGCAGTTGGATCCTAAAGAGGAAAGGATGGTAAGAATATTGAAGGATGTCGAGGAAGGTGGTCCTATGGTGAAAGTGGATTTACCTTTGAATGGAGGAAGTCTAGATGGTGAAGAACTCCTAGATTGGATAGGATCCATGGATAACTACTTTGAGTGTGAAGAGATACCTGAAGAACAAAGGGTGAAACTAACCAACACTAAGTTAAAAGGTCATGCCTCACTATGGCGGGATTGCACACAATTTGAGAGAAGGAAGTGGGGAAGTCCATAATCAGTTCATGGGACAAGATGGTTGCCAAACTCAAGACCAAATTATTACCTAGTGACTATTCGATTCATCTATATTAGAGGCTTTAGAATGTAATCCAACAGGATATGGATGTAAGGGCCTATAAGATGAGTTTTAAAAATTGATTATAAGATCCAACCACAAGGAGGATGAGGTTGAAAAGATAGAAAGATACACAAATGGATTGAGGTTCAATATACAGGATGAGCTTAGCCTTACCACTCCAAAAATCATGGAAGAATTCTTCCAATTAGCACTAAAGGCTAAAGATAAGTTAAAGAGGAGACGAGAAACAAGGTAGAGGTAGGGGGGTCAAACTTCAGAGGAAGTGGTACATTTGTAGGTAGAGGTCAATCAAAAAGATCTCAAGTAAAAATAAGTGAATTACAAGAGTCATTTATGTCTGAAACAAGGGGAGGATTTAGAGGAAGAAGAGCCAATTTTAGGGATAGATTTGGAGGTTAGAAAGGTGGATCAAATGCATTCACTGGAAAATTCTACAAGTGCAATAAGTTTTATGGCCACCAAGCTAGGCAATGTACTAAAAAGAAGGCTACAACATCATTCAGTGGAGAAAAAATAAATCAGATTGAGAAAAGAACACCTCATACAACTCCCTATAAGGTTACATGGTTGAACAAGGGGTAGAAAGTGTTGGTAAATGAACATTTTGGGTAGATTTTCACATTGGAGGGTATAAGGATAAAGTACTATGTGATATCATCCCTATGGATGTTTGTCATATTTTACTTGGTAGACCATGGAAGTATGATGGGTATGCCAAATATGATGGAAGGAAAAACACATATGTGACAAAAATATATGGAGTTACCTTTACCCTCCATAAAAAAATTAACGTCTTTTAGTTATAAGTTTGATGGAAAAAATAAACATTTAAAATATTATTGATCAATATTAATTATTGTCATTTTACTGATAAAAAGAATGTTAATTATAGAAATTTTACGAATTTATTAGTGTGAAATATCTTTTAAAGAGGTTTTCATGGGTATCTAGTACAAGAAAAGGTAAAAATAATTTATACTACAAGATGGGATTTTGATTACAATGATCTAATAAATATTTAGTCAAATCTAATATATATATATATATAGATATATATACTAAATAGATAACTACTTCCATTGGAAGTTCTATAATTATCTTAATTATGGAAGGGTTTATCATTTAAAAAATCAATAAACAATAAAATTATCATTCTCATTGACTAAACAATTATTTCAAATAATATTCTTCCAAAAGAAAGTGTATGCAATATATCATCACTATGTCAATTAGAATATAAATAATTGAAATATAAAAATAATCTATATGTCAAGCACCTATTTTGGCTATATCTACCTCCACAAATGGACAATTATAAATCTAAAAATAATGATGTGTGCTTTGAATTGTAATTGTGTCTAAGATTGTGACAAGCCTAAGTGCATAAACATAAACAAAAGTCTTATTTAATTGTATTGATGTTTCTTAACCTACAAAAGAGAGACAAGTGGGTGTTGTGACTCTATAGGGGTTTGTCTCAGTCAAGACCTATTCTGGCTATCTTTGGGTGTTGTGACTATATGGGGGCTTGTCTCAATCAAGCACCTATTTTGGCTATCTTTACCTCCACAAATGGTCAATTATAAATCTAAAAATAATGACGTGTGCTCTAAATTATAAGTGTGTCTAAGATTGTGAGAAGATTAAGTACATAAACATAAACAAGAGTCTTATTTAATTGTATTAATGTGAACCCTAAATGAGATGAAGAAGGGTGATACATACATTAAATCAATAACATATGAATCACATAAATAGATTATGAAAACAAAATATGAATCTTACTAGTTGAAACATAAGAATGAACTAACATCATACAATACCCTTAGGGAGAGATACAATCCAATTATCATTGGATGATTGCCTATCATCCTCCAACATTCCTTGAAGCCTCCATGACGAATAATATTTGATTAATGGTTGATATTACTAATTTAATTCTTAGATATATAGGTTTTTGTTAAGATCTTTCTCTTCATGTAGCATGCACTTAATCTCCTTCCTAATGCTTTCCGAATGAGGAAAGCTATCTTTCTCATATAAGATTAATTGAATCTAAATGATTAAAAAGCTAGTTTTAATTGTCATATCCCAATTTCAAGGTTAGATATGGAAATACCAAGACCCTATATGACTTTAAGAATAAAATAGAACTAGCACTTGCATCTAAGGGAGGTGCGCTGATAGTGAGATATATCTTGTGTAATGTACTCAAGGTAGAAATTTTTATATAAATAAAAATAATTGTTGTTTGATTTTAATTATATAAGTGAAGTGATCTTAAACTTCAAAAAAAATGGAAATGAATGTATGCATTTTAAAGATAATATTTTGTGCCATGAAATAATTGTATAATTTAAGATAATGATTAGCATAAGAGAACTATTTAACAATGGATACTTTTGCCCCTATTTGCTAGGGTATGTTACTTATAATCATCATCTCCCTCTTTTGATCTCTATTTCTTCATCTCCCCCCTTTTCCTTGCATCTCTCCCTATTTATATGTTTATCTGTTTATAATATTTTATTTATTTGGAATTTAAATTTTAGTTGTAAGTTTTTAAAATTGACTAATTATTTTTAGCTTAATTATATATTTAACTTTATATTTATAATATTTCAAATTATAATTTTTTATTGTAATATATAAAATATTATATTTATCTTTTTTAATTATAGTAATCTCAACTTAATTATGTTTAGTGACCAATAAATAAAACTAACTTAAATCTTTTAAAGATACATAAATAGTATTATTATATTTTTATTGTTAAATGAAGTTTATGATTAAACTTTGATTCTTTATATATCATATAAAATTATAAAAGTAATATATATATCTTAAATATAATGATATATCATAAATATAAGTGATAGAATATATAAAAAATAATAGCATATCAAATCTTTAAAACATTGATATCCATAGGTATAGTAAAGAGGAAATGCATTCCCTTAAGCTAAAAAAATATAGTTAAATTTAATAAATGATCATTACTTTTGTTCAATTAAAATTTAATTATGTCCAATCAATCGTATCCTCATCATTCAAGCAATCCAACAATTGACATTTATCCAAAAAACACCATAATAAATATTTTTAAATAGATTTAAAAACATACAAGTGAATGCAAGTGGTAGTTGCAAAGCTGAAGTTTCCAACTTTTATGGACATCTCACACACCTATGCAAATGAAGGAAGCTTAGCAATAATATTTTCTTGTGTGTGATGATGCAGAGAAAGGATTCACAATATTAGTATTTAGCATAGAGTATTCAAATAAGAAAATTCTAGCCGAAATTAATGGAAACTTCTATATTTTAAGGAGACCTGCCACTATAATTAATTGTGTATTGTGTGTTAACTAAAAAGCTAAAAAACAAAACCTCCAAGTTTCAACTTCAGGGAAAGATTTGATCAGATTAAATAGAAGATTTTCTAACAAACATTGGGGTTTGCCTACAAACGAAACTAAAGAATATGTTTTGGTTCGAAGATTTCAACAGCATGAATGAATGGTCCTAGGACATATTAGTACTACGAATACAGATTAACCATGGTGCTAAAATTTACATAATCCAAGTGACACAGTATTCAAAATGCACCATAGCTTCCATCTATGCTAAGTACAACCAGAGAAAAATCATGCATTTGTTTATTATATTACTCCATTAATCCTAATAACAACAAAAAGTTTTGAATTTCAAGTTTCACCTCGAACTGCTCCTCCCAAAGTGTTTCTAACTATCACTTTCAATCTAAAGCAATATGGAATTCATTAACTTCCAAAATATTGATGCAAAAAATTGGAAAAGTTCATTTCCAAATATTAATTTTCCCCATTGCAGTTTGATCAATCGTCACACACAGATGACAGAATGTGCTCCAAAACATTAATGGAAAAATCGATAATACATTTTTTACAAGTTTCCCTTCCTCTCAATTATCACAGACTGCGGAAGTCTCAAATCTCTATAAAAGCCATTAATGTTCAATATGTACTCTCAGTACTTGACATCAAAACAAAACTAGCTGTCAGCCTTCAACAACTCGGCTCCACAATTTACAGTGCAGGTACTAGAAATGGGAGATTTCTCTAAAAAGTTAAAAACAAATTTGGAAAATAACCATAAAATCTTAATAAATAAAATATTATTTCCATTAAAATGGTGGCAAATATCACAAACACTCCAGGCAAAGACAGTATATCCTTGGCCTTGGTTACTTCGCTAAATTTTTATTTATTATTTAAGTTGTACACTAAATTACATCTATTACATAATCTGATCAAACGGATTATCATGTTTCTCTTCCATTTATTGTTTTTAACTTTTACTAATCATAATCTTATTAAATTCATCTGTGTTGGAGATTGTTTTAGTCATTGATATGTACAAATGGGCTAAATTTTTCATTTCTTCCCAGTTCATCAGTCTATTGAAAATGGTGCATCCCCTCAATTTCAATAACGAAATGCAGATGATTGACAACTTACCAGTTTTACTATATGAAATGTTTGGCAAATCCAGGAGATTAAAAGTTACATTATATATTGTTCCCAAAAATAAACATAGATTTTCAGTAGTAAAAATGATTACCAAAATTTATGAACTTGTAAATATATTTATCTTTATACCATGTACCTTAACCTTGCCCTGTTTTTTTTTTCAGATTTCATAACATATTAATATTATTTACGAACTATTAGATATTGTCATCGGGGCCAACATTAACAGCACTTTATCAGGCTAATTTTTAGAATCTTAAGGGCCTATGCTTAATGGTAAAGTGGTGCATTTGAAAAGAGGATGAATGAAATTTAAATATTTGATCTCTCTATTTTAACAACTACAATAAATAAATAAAATTCTCTATCAAAAACACTAACCAAATAGCTCAAAATAGCATAAATAGAGAAAAAATAAAAATCCCTAAAAAATAAATAAATTTGTCAGTAGAAAATCATATTAAAAAAAAAATAAAAGGAAATAAAATTATCTACTTCAAATACTAACAATTTTTCATGAACAATAGGCATGCCACAGTAGTCCAAAACCTCAAATTAAAAATAATGACTTGTTTTCATATCTCCATGAGACATGTTCGTACATGGCATTAATATGGACAAAGTTTAAAGATTTGATCAGGCAAAAATTCAGACTATAACTGTGGATGTAACGTATCCAACAAGGGAGAACAACCCACGTATAAATTCCACCAAAAAAATGAAAATTACAGGAAATCAACTAAATAACTTCCAATAAATGTCATTGCAAGGACTCCGCGAGTTATTATGCTGGCATCTATGTCGAAGGACGTCTTGTGTTGAATGACGAGGACATCCCAGAAGGAAAATTTATCATGAAAATGAAAAGGACATCCCAGAAGGAAAATTTATCATGAAAATGAAAATCTACCTAATCAAAACATACATGATAAAGCCAGGAAAACAGCCCGTTTACGTACACACAATAAAATTTATAGAGAAAAGAAACATAAAATATGTTAAACTTCATTAAATATAATGATTTATTACATTTAATTCCTTTTCAAAAAATATTATTAAAAGTAATGTTTAATTAGAACAATTTCTACAATTCAATAATTCCTTAAAACATTAATATCTTCCATCAAACATATTACTAAGACACCTAAAAATGCTTTTAAAATTGATATCTTATATTTGGAACATCAACCAATTATATTATAATATATTATCATTATAGTCAAAATCCACAAATTGTGAAAATTCGTTATTTCTTCCCAAAGGAGGAACTTTCATACTTTTTGATGCCTTTTATTGCTACACAGTTTACATCTAGAGACATGAACATTATGATTTTTTAAATTAATTACCCCGAAGGCGTTTCTATATGAGAGGCATCTACCTGTCAAAAGAACATCGACGGTTGTCTGGCATTTTGGACGCATGCAAGACGATTGAATGCATCGTGTCTGTTTAATTCATCGTCTGCTATTGGTTTAAAAACATAGGACAGGTGGTGGTAATAAGGAAAAAACACAGGAAAGTGGTACACTTACAAATAAATTCTCTATCGCCTGTTTGAAATATAAAACCTTTCCCGCTCTATGCTTGATGGCCGACAAGATCTATGCACTCCGTTAACTTTAGCGGCACTTATTTTTTTAGCGGAAACGACTCTAAATTTGGAGGCAAATGATGAATCCATGCCAGATCCAACCAATCTAAGAGCAAAAATAAAAAGAAACATGATAAAAATGAGTTTTGGAGTTCAATTCTTGTAAGCTCTCGTGTATTTGGGGTTTTATATTCAGTTCCGGCCGTCCGACGTCCGGCATTTCCGGCAATCAGGGAAAGTCCCGGCAAGCTGCCGGCAGGTCCCAAAAAAATCAGGTACAGGAAAGTATGGGTCAAGGCTCTGGCCTCTCGAAGTCAGATGCATCGTGAAAACACGTGAGCTATTTAAGGTCGTCCAATGGTATGTTACCGTAGGTGTTAAGCATAACTAGGGTTGTACGAATGCAGTCCAGGCATGACAGTTTTTTTATTTTTAATATTTTTTTATTGAAAACGTAATTGTATTAAAAGGCATTTTTCCAGTATAAAAACGATAGTCATAATTTATATCTTAAAACAAGAGCTCTGATAAGCTTGAGTCCCTGTCTATTGTCAAAAATGAAGGATGGTTTTGTACTATGGTTAGGACGTTGTGATTTAATTTGAAGTAGAAGATTTTATTATAATTGATTTTAAAATGTAGCCTTAGATCAAAAGGGGAAAATAAATAAAATTAGATAATACAAATTTGGAACCCCTTTGAAGGATTGGAGATTTTGCAATATCCTATAGCTCAAGAAAACACATATGGTAGAGTTGATATAATTGAAAATAGAAGCACATATTTTGTCCCCAACAATTGCACTAGGGATGAAAAAAAGAATTGCAAGGTTCTCCCTCCAATATCATTAATCAGAATCATTCCCACTCCTAATGCTTATGCTATTTGAGTCTTTTATAGCCTTTCTTTCTGAAGAAGCTCTAAGATGCAAGCAAATTCATATCTTCCCTTTTACTTTAGACTTGTCTAAAGGAGCCATTCAAATTTAAACTGCACACAACATTAGCAAAATTGATAAAATTAGACATGATTAACAAATCACATTGAATTGAATGACCTAAGACAATATAATCATCTTCTGCAATGGACCTTGCTCTTATAATGAGATACCTTGATTGGAACAGAGTATAGTTTTTTACATGTGCATATATTGCAAATAAAATCCCTGTTGAATTATTAATACACAAGACATAGTGAAGCTAGGCAAGACATAAAATGTGGATGTTCATATGAGCTTGCTATCCTTTCCAAATTTAAACTCCAGAAGATCTCTATGTGTGTGTTTACATTATAATCAGAAAATGGAATCTTACCATACATAAGTACCATCTGTTGCAGTTGAGATCCCAGATATTTGAAATTAGACTTGATGCTAGAGCAAATAATTTGTAGACTTGATGCTACCCAGTTAAGGGATTTTCCTTAGGTCTATAAGGACCTTTACCATGTTAAGAGTAGCCTTGTTAGAGGACTTTGAACACTTGTCAAAGTGTCACCTTGCTAGAGGATTTACAACAAAGATCTATTAAGATCTACTCGGTTAAGGGATTTAGCGGTGCAGAGGGACCCGAATATAGATGTTCCAGAGTGGCTCAGATAGATGATTCAGAGAAGTCAAGAAAAAGAGGTAGACCCTGTATTAATATGATTTAAATCCCTTAAATTGTATTATCAGTTTTAATACAATTTAAGCAATTTAAATCATATTAATAAATAATTATATTTTTTAGTTTTAAAAATATGATTGTTGGTTGGCAAATTTAATTAAATATGTATGGTAAATTTGGTTATCTTCACTTTTTTACAATTAGATTAAGGTAAATAACCTTTTTCATTTTGTCAAAATAAATTGAAGATGAAATGAAGTAAATAATAATATTAATTATATGCAAACTAAATATATAATTAAATAATAAATACAAATAAACATAATACATATATTTATTATATTTTTATGTTAGTTTAATTATAATCATTATATATTTGTATTTAATAGTTTTTATTAGAAATTGTATTTAATAGATTTTATTAGAAAATATGATATATAATAAGAATGTAATTTATGTTCATTATAGTTTATAATTTGTGTTAATTATAGGTAAAACTAAATATATAATACATTGTATATATAGTCATATTTTCAAATATGTGAGTGTTTTTTGCTCTAAGTGTCAAATCACTCATACTATAATGAGGATTAAATTATGCAAGAATTTTTTGCTTTATATTTGAAATCACTCACATCAGTTATTATAAATATTAAACTAAATCATAAATAAATTACTAAAAACATTGTTACATCATTGCATTTTTAGCAATGAACATGCAAATTAGAAAATTGTACAAAAGAATACATAAATTTAATTAATCAAATTAATAAGACAAACTAATTAAAAATAAAATAATAAAAGTAAAAGAAAAAAATTAAAAAATAAATTAAAAAATTTACATGTGTAATAAATAGAAAACTTAATAAAAAAGAAAAAAAATAACAAATTATATAAAAAAAATTTATCAACAATTCAAATATATTCATTAAAACTTTATAAAATATTTTTACGAGCACTAATTGCTTTTTACTTATTATTAAAGAATGTGTACATGTTTTGTCCTCATATGTCAAGTTTTAATAATTTTAAAAACGTGGCTGAAAGTTTTTCGCACCTTTTCCAAGGCACTGTTGTCATGTCTTTGTGGCTGTTAAAAAACATCAGAAAATGTTTAATTTTTTTTTCCACTGTTGTTTCCAAACATGGTTCCCTTACCCTTTTCGCACTCTGGATTTCATTAAAAAAAATAAAACATTAGGGAATGCTTAAATTTTTCTCCTCACTTATTGGTTGAAAGATCTTTTTTAATATATAAATTTTTAAAAAAACCTAAATCCCCAGCAAAATTGCCATCGACCAATCAGAAAATTTAAAAATTAAGTAAAAATAAGATTTAAAAAGACTGTTTTATGCAAACTATAGGATAAGTGTTTAATTTTTAGCTGCACGATTATCAAAGTAATGATTAATTGTATTTGGCTCAAACGAAAACATTAGTCTCTGCCTATACGGCAGGGACTAATAAATATTTTTTATTTGGATATAAAAGTTTTTTCCTACTATTTGACTGTCAATAGAATGTTTTTAACGTGTCAAACTAAATAAAGCAGATTAGACTTTTAACGCGTCGTAGATTTGACAACAATTTTGTTTGTATTCTTAATGATTTTTTAAATCAAAAAATACAAATCACCTGGACATATGTGAAACATAAAGAGGAAAGTGGAATTTGTCAGAAATATCGTGCCTCCTAAAAGTGTAGCCGCTTTTATTGCTTCTAAATATGCGGTGGAATAATGGATTAATAAGAAAATTATTGCATTCACTTTAGAATATTATCTATTTATATTCATCCTTAGTAGTAATCTTTACAAACAAGAAAACATATTAATAAAAGTTTAAATGTAAATTAATATTTTTTTTAATAATTTTAATAATTTTTTATTTTTTTTATGAATAGGTTCTTAAATTAATATTTAATTAAGTAGAATTATACTATTCATAAAATTATGGGTGATTATATTATTCATTTTTTCTGAGGTAATTACACATACCCAATTTCAAATCATACTAATTATCTTTTAATCTACGTGTGAGTGCCAAGTATGAATATTTTGTTGTTTTGAGTGACAAAATATATTCTTTTGAGATCAAATGATTCTCATCACCAATTTTGGAATTGCAAGTGAATCCTACTATAAACAATTGTCTATCCTATGAGAGATAAAAAAATAAAACTTGTCTACACGATATGTTATGATATGATATAGCATACAAAATTTGTCTATTTTAAGAGATTTGAATTTGAATTGTGAGGTTTTAAGATGAAAATTATATTAGATTTTTTGTATCAATGTGGTATTGTTCTTTATGATACATCATTAGGAAGAGAATGTTTTTTATTTCCACTTAATCTATCATATAGAAGAGGAGATGTATCTTTCTTTGTTTGAAACATATATCAATGAAATGAAAAATTAATAAAAAACTTATACAATACCTTTTTAAACACAAAAAATAAAAACTATCAAATAATCATCAATAGAGATAAAAACATTAAACACAATACAATACAAAATAATCAATTAAATTGAAATATCCACTCAAACAATATAAATATAAATTAATGAATAAAGATGAATAAACAATTAAACTAAATTAAAACGAATACTAACAAAGAATTAAACATAAATTTCTACAACAACAAAAAAAGACATACAAATCAATAAACAAATAGAGACAAACATCATAACAAATTAAAATCATATACTTCAAATTGTATAGCCACTTAACATATCTACAACGTACATATTGTATACCAAGTTGCAATTGCTAGTTATTACCCCGAAAGGTAACTTCCAATACGTCGCCTCTTCGAATCTTGTGCAAGCCAACACCATTAACAGCGAGTCCTTTTGACTCTGGGAAGCTCGCCTTGAATAGTAGATGTCGTAGGAGCGATCTCTTGGCACTTCACATCTTGGAGTGCGATAATAAGATACATCATTTTTTTGAAATTTTGAAATGCGGACTTACTCTTTTTTTAAGTTTGTGATGGGAGGCAAAATTACGAATGCTTTCAGTTTTTTCTTTTTTAAATAAAATATAAAATCAAGGCTTTTTGTGATTTTGTTGCATAGAATTTATAACTATTTAAATGATCTCAACAAAAAAGATAAGTAAGAGAGAGATATGATGTGTATAATGTTCATAAAATATAATAGATCTAATATTAGAATTAATTTAAATATTAACTTAAAATCATACTTATGATAATGTAGTATATTTAAATAGATGTAATATGTAATTATAATAATTTAAATCTATAATTATACAATTAGTATATAATCTATATTATATAATTTTGTATTATTTTAAATATGTAATTATATTAATATAAAAAATATTCAATTTTAAACTAAATTTATATATTTATATAATACATTAGTAATATGTTATATATTTCTAATGATTTTTTAAGATTATATTTATCTTATATATTTTTTTACATTAATAATTTTTTCAGATTATATTTATCTTATATTTTTTTACATTAGTAATATGCTATATACTTTTAACAATTTTTTAAAATTATATTTATATTTTATTTATAATTTTTTTTTAAATAATAATTAAAAGTTTATTGTAATAAATTTAATTTATATTTATTTATCTTATTAAAACTAATAAATTTAATTTATAATTATTCATCTAATAAAAAATTTACTCAAATTTTTAATTAGGACTAACTATTGCACACTAAGGTGCACTTACTAGTTATACAGTCAGATATTTAATATGCACAATGTGAAAAGAGAAGAATTTCTGTCAAGAACAACTTTCGTTTACTTTCGTACATGAAAATGACAACTTAAATGGATAGAGATGGCTTATAAATATAAAATGCCATTTTATTTGGCTTCGATGGACCATAGTTCTGACCGTGTAACTACAAACTATTGACCGTAGAACAACATTAAATTGCTTTTGACATCTTATATAGTTTTAGTTCACTTTTTCCAAGGTGCGTGGAAACGAATAATCCTTCTCCTCTGTTTTCTACTGACATGGACACTGTTGTCCAAAGATGGAACAATCTTATCCAAACAAAATGCTGGAATTATATCATGATTAGGTTTAAAAAATATGACAGCCATTGAAAAACATACGATTTTAAAATTTCAATAACATAAAGCAACTTTGTCTATATATATGCCGGGTATTGAATAAGTCTAATCTGGCTTTAAAATTAGAACATTATTTTGTTCTACTGTGAGTCGTCTCTTTCTCACTTACCCACTTCCCCTCCCTTTCAATGACTTATCGGCATCTTCCACCAATCCAATTCACATGAAAACCATTCTTATAGCACATTCCTTGAATTTGCTCTTAAAAACCACGCTCGCCATTCTTGTTAACAATCCTCCTCATTTTGGAGATCTATAATTGTGTAATAGAGATTAGCAGACAATACATGGCAGACAAGACTTTTGATTCTTTAGGAGGAACATCCTGTAAGTCCAAACGTAAACTAGTGAAGGTGATTCATATTGGAAACCCTAAAATGGTTATAGCAAGCGAATCCGAATTCCCTGCTATTGTGCAGTCCCTCACTGGAAATATGAGGCCATCACCCAAGTCCGTTACTTATGATTCTTCATCGTCAGCTCCCTCTAAAAGACTTAATAGGAATCATTATGAGAGTCAAGTGAAAATACCCAACTTTGAAGCTCAGTTAGAATTTCCCTCAATTCCCAACATTACCTCGCAGCTTCTACTTTCTCATCAAATGCCCACAGTTAGAGCAGATGATGTTTCTACATCCGAAGAGCAGAAGAAGGAGACGAATTCTGATGTTTATAACAATCAAATGATTGACACACTTGAAACCCTTGGAGACGCCCAATTTTTCAAGTTTTTGTTCCCATATTTTTTTGATGAGCGAATATGATGTATTCTGAACGATCCGTGAACAAAGCTTTCTTTAATGCTATTCCAGTATGAAATCCAGACATTACTTCTATGTATACTTCCCTTTTTATACAGGATACTGTAGAAGGAATAATTATTTTACAAAGTTTGGTTTGTATTATTATCTCTCCGCCTGTGAGAATAACTAAGAGCTTGATCACTATTGCGAGGTTAAAGAGTTTGAAATCTCATTTGTGTTTACAATCTCATGTATATTTTAGAACCAGTTATGCTTGCATGTGACAATCTAGTGATAATCTCAAATATATCTTCGGAATCCCCTTTGCACTTCAGCAGGACAATTGGGAGGATGTATATGAATATGTTCTGAAATCTATTTGTTGCAATATGCATGCACACACATATGGAATGAGCCACTTTCTAGTGTAATGATCTTATACTTTCAGATAGTTGTAATGATGAGTAATACCTAACATTTTTCGTTCATGTTTTAGTAAAATGATCTATTTGTTTAAATATGTTGAATCGATCAAAAGGGTTTTCTTTTCTCAACAGTTCTACTATAATATTCATATATACTTCTAATTGGTTTGTAATATACAAAAGAACATGGGGTTTCTAACCAATTGTTGTGCCTTTTTTATTACTACCATAGAAGTTGTAAGACTCCTTGAACTTTAACTTGTGCAGACAGACAGGTAAATTGCTCAAAATCGAATTCTGTTCCATATCATTCATCAACAACTTAATCGAGTAGTTCAGCATATTTAGACATTGGCATCGAAATTTCCGTTCAGTGTTTTTCAATTGTTCTTTGGTTAAACATCTGCTGGTTTCCCTAAAGCAGACAGATTGATATGTCATTCCGTTCGAATATGTGTGCCATATTTTTTAAGTTTTGTAGAATTAAAATCGGGTGCTTATTTTAATTAAAGGATATTGAAAATATTATAAAAAAATAAATAATAATAGAAGAAAATTATATTTTAAATGACAGAAATAAGTATAAATTAAAATATGTTATTCTGAATTATGTTACAATATATTTGTATTGGCTTATAAAGTCTTTTACTTAATAATTAACCAACCCAACACTAAATTAACTATACATTAGAAGTAATAAAGTATATTTTCTCTCTTATTCATAGTTGAGTTTAAAATGCTTATCTTTTTTCTCATTTGCAGGGGTCGTTCACCCCTCTAATGCTCCTCCCTCTTGGATAATGTAGGATCTATTGTGTTTTTAGTGGAGCTAACTCTTTTAAGGTGTGAAAGCTCCCCGTTTTGATGTTGATGGCGCTAGTGATGAACTAGGACAAACTACAACTACAGACCTTGGCCCTAAGGCTCTCCCAAACCCTCTTATGGGATTTACCACTTAAATCTGTAGGCATGCTCTTGCTACTTTTTCTAGACTAGCAGAGGCTCCTACGAGGGGGAAATGAAAGCATAGACGTACTTAGCACAAGACCCAATAGTCACTCCTAGTGCAGAGTGAAGCAAGATGAAATGTGTGGCTAGGTGAAGAGTTGGAGTAGTAGGAATGGAAGAAAGAGAAAGAATAGGAGTAGTAGTGGGAGTTATAGACATAGACCTACAAGAGATTCACTCTCCACCTTTGCAATGGACTCATGTGCCAAGGCTCTCTCCAACTAACAATGCTCACTCTAAGGCACAAGTTGGATCTAACGTAGGTTTGGACTTAGCTGAAAGGTCTATGATTGTCTAGTGGCATCTTTCTCTATAGGTGTGGTTGTTGATGCCATTTCAAGTAAAAAAGAGGGCACCACCAATGTAGTAGGAGACGATGTTCATAAAGAAACTACCATCTTAGTCATAGGCATCCTTCCTCATTTTAAATTATGGGAAAGAGGAACAAAGGATCCCCTCAAAGGCTAAGGTGGAGCTGCTAAAGGAGAGGGAGATATCTTAGGTGACCTCTTACCCTAACCACAAATAGTAGGATGAGGTATGTTTGAAAGGATTGGGATCATTTTAGGAGGGAAAACCTTGGTCTTTGGCAATAATGGTGTCTTTCCTTTATCTAACTAGGCACAAACATAGGAACTAAAGGCACTATTAGGAGTTGTAAATTATATGGTGCGAAAGGAAGATTCCCTTGAGAAATGAAGTTTTTCTTATCCCCCAATGAAGAAGGGATAGAAGATGAAGCACATTAATCCATATGAGAAGATTGGACAAAAGAAGAGAACTATAGAAATGTGATGGGCACTATAATTTTGAAAGATAATTTTATAACTTTATTTTATAATAAGAATGAAATGAAGTATCTTTCTAAGGACATGGAGGGCCCTACTGGAGTAGGCCAAAAATGGTCCAAAAAAAATGTTATGTATGTGGAGCCTAATCAGACTCAGGTTCTTTCGGCTTGTTTTCCCCCCTGACTTATCTATAGGGTCAAGGGGCAGTGCCCCATGCGGGGTCAAGGGGCAGAGCCAACAATGACTTAATAATATTGTAAAGGGTCGGCCATCAATTTTCTATTAATTGGAGTATTTTTCCCCTAATTTTGTTATGTCAAAAATACTTGTAAGAAGGGCTTAGGGTTTGAGATTCATGTAAGAGGGATTGGGTGAACCACGTTAAATTTTGTGTCATTGTGTTATCTCCTGTTTGTTAATATTTGCATTTTCTGCTTATTATTCTAACAAAAAATCCCCTATAGGATTCCAAGGAACCATAACCAGTTCCTTTGATTGTGTCAATAGTACCCTCATCAGGGAACTTAAGACACATGTGTACAACAAAAGGAATGACTCCCATGGACACTAGCTAGGGAGCACCCCACTTGACTTTACAGAGATCTTATTCTAGATTAACCACAAAACTAGTGAAGAATGCCTTGGATATTACCTAGGGTGTCAAGGTGGTTGACCCCATAGAGGGAAGCAATAGTCCATCATGTGTTTGGGTGGTGGTTGAACACCCCTCATATCATGCATGATTAAGCACATTGACAAAGATAATCTCTTTAGTTATGATCACCACGAAGTATGTGGGGTCAAGTATAATGCCTCTAATCAAGACCTCGATGATGAAAGTTATGATATAAATAGGAGAGGGATCTCCTTGGTATAGTTTATCAAGAGGGGTGAATGTTATATTTAGATCAGACACTCTTGAATTAGGTGGTGAAATGGAAGTGATTGTCACCATAGCCATAAAAAGACTATCACTTGAAAGGAAGGATGATATAGAGGATCCTAGTTCACGTCAATTTCACCAAAATATGGAGAAGGAAAAAGTCACCAACCTAAGGACCAAATAAAATATCAAGAGATGATCTACCACTTGTGCCACCTCACTTCTACTAGTGCTACAGTGAGCTAGGGCATCAAAGCAACTTAAACGATAAAAGGAAATTTTTAGATTTAAATGATAAGATGTGGAAAGTAAAAGATATAAGTCAAATCAACTATACTGACTAATAAAATTGTTTTGTATAATAAAAATAAAAGGACTAACTAGCTCTTATGTTTGTCAATCTCTATAGACTCACTATCTAGGACACACACACATGAATTGAGAACAATAGCATGGGTATGGGATGGAAGTGGCATGTGTACATCTTGTATAGTTAGAGTATGGAAGCATCTAGAGAAATTAAGAAAGAAAGACTAAAATTAAAGAATGTAAACTACTACAAAAAACATGAAATAATAAACACAGCTAAAACTATAAAAAAATAGATAACTAGAGATAATGGGAATGGACTATCTTACAATAAATGTGAAATGATGAAACCAATAAATTTCTTCACCTCTCTTTCCTCCAAACTTGAACACACAGAAATAATGAAAAATTTCGAGTGGTTATTTCAAAGCTTTCCTTAGTAAAGTCCCTATTTTGGTGTTTCCACCTCTACAATAGCCGAATAGACACTTGATAGTGGTTATAGGTAACCACAAAGATAAATAGACAAATGATCAATGAAATAACAATATTATGCTAAGAAAGATATGATATGCTTGAATAATATGTATAGTTTGTGTGACTCCACTTTACCACTACAAATCCAAGGCTCGATGTAGTGAAGGAAAGTATGACCAAGATAATGAAGATAAGATAACCTAAGTTGTCACAATGCAATAAGAAACTCAAGAATATGGTGACGAATTTATAGAATTAAAGACCAATCATGATAGTGAAGTAAAAAATGAGTATGAAGAAGGAGAAATGGAGAGAACATATCAAATTTTAAGCTACTAAAAGGATTCTCAATGTAAGTGAGTGACCTGATAGGAAGTATTACACTATAGTGGTGGTATTTATAACATCTCATTGGCTTATTGTACATCTACAAGTTTTTAGGATAAATGCACATCACATGCAGATGTCTCTATAGCACATGTATCCTCTGTCGACTAGGCCGCATGGTCAAGAATCAAATTTAAAAAGACAAGGAAGAGCATAGGGATGTAGAAGCTTTAATAAAATTTTGACTTTAAGCTAAGGTAGGAACAATGCATATTATTAATTTACACAGAAGGGTGCAAATTTATGACATTACAAACCTATTCCTCTTGTGTACATGATAATACAAGTGCAACTAACATTTTTTAAAATATGATGACGTATTCAAAAACTAAACATGATTCTATCTAGTATCATTTCTTAAGAGAAAATATTTCATAGAAAGAATTCAAATTACAATATGTTCCTAGAAAGGATCATTATGCATAAATTTTCACCAAGACACTGTCAAAGGATAGTTTTGATTATCTCAAGTAGAAGTTGGGTTTTTCCACCTCCTTCTTCTAATTAGATGTACAAGGTGGTGCATCTTTACAAGGGGAGGAATTCAATGTTTATCCATTTTCTCTTGGATTGATGTTGGGGATGCTCTCTAAGGAAGTATGAAGTTTGCGGTTATGATAAATTCTTGCAGAAGTTTGAGAGGATGAGAGATAGTTTAGAAGATTTATTTTTTCCCTTTGCCCATGATTTCAAATCGGGAGTGAGATACACTTAAGGGAGAGATAATTTTTATTGGGTCTTGTCATTAATGAAGAGGTTGATATTGTTGCAATCTCTTGTCATTGATATCAACTTGGTAAAGATATTCTTGTGATATGTTATCTTTGAGGAGACGTATACATGGAGATATGCACTTGTAATGGGGAGAAACTTTATGATTGATCACATGAGAGATATACACCATGAAGAGGGAGAGTATTGTGGGTTGACCTAATGATGATGTATATCTATGGTATTTCCATCAACGATAAAGGAGTAGATTATTGGAAATATGAGTTTGTGTTGTCATTGATCTCAACCTAATTTGAGATGTTTATAAATATGTATTTAGATGTTTCTCTGTTCTATGGTGTTTCTCTTCAGTAAATATGTGAACCATTTCCACAATGTTGCAATATCAAGAGATGGAATATGTAGGAAATAGTATTTGAAGTCTTTATGGGAGAATGTTCTAGATTCCTCTGCATTTGGTGATATGTTGTTTCATTTAAAAATATAAATTTTATGTTCTATACATATTACATTTTTATATTATAATGTCCTCTACATTGCATTTATTATAATTGGTAATTGCAGTTTTCTAACAATCTTGTTGTTTATTAGGTCTGGTTAGGAAAATGCTCTACTTTTCTCTATAGTAATGTTTCTAATTTTGAAGTTTAGAGGACATGTTCAAATTTCTTGTGTAGTGTTTTAGTTGAGTTTTAAGTTGTTTGTTTGGTCTACAAGAATAGTTTGGATATTCTATTTCTTAGCAATGTAGTTTGTGTTAGTCTTTGGCTAACTAAGTTGTCTTTTTTATTTGGATGTTAAGAAGTTTTTTTAGTTTTTACATAGCATATAAAGATCTACATTGAATAATATGTTCACGAAATTATGTTTTTGTGCTGACTGATTGTGCACTATATTATGTATCTAGATGTTATTTTTTATGTCAACTTTAGAGGATCTTCCATTGCATGTGAGTCAATTGAAAAATCTTGTAAAGGTGTTTTATGATGTATCTAAGTCCTCTTTATCTCCTAGAGTGGACCACAATGACTATAGTTGTATTTGGTGAAACTGCATGAGTGTTTGTTATTTTGGCTGGTGTTACTTAGTTGCAACCTTAACTGACGGTACTAGTTATTGAAGGAAGCTCAATCAGTGAAGGAACTCGGTAATCTCTGGCACTCAGTGAAAGTGTTACTTGGTAATGTTAGAATAATAAGCAAAAAATGAAAATATTAACAATCAAGAGAGAACACAATAACATGAAATTTAATGTGGTTCACCCAATCCTTGGGCTACGTCCACCAACAGTGAGTCCAATATCTTTATTACTATCCATTGATTACAATCTGAAACCTGCAACTCAATGCCGCAACAAGAAGCTACAAAATCCCTCTTCCAATGAATCTCAAATCCTCTGCCCCTTGACCCCGCCTGGGGCGCTACCCCAAGACCCCGTAAGGGGCTTTGCCCCTTGACCCCGTGGATAAGTCTGATTAGGCTCCACATACATAACAGGTAATGCCTTTGGTGCTCAGTTGACACTGGTGCTCGGCAATGCTTGGCTTGCTCGGTTATTTCACTATTGCTCGGTAGTTCTGGTTTATCGAATGGAATTCTATGTGATTTTTTCGGCTGACTTGGTGCATTTATTGTTGGTAGCTATTGTTACAGACAGACATGTTGTATTAAGTTTTTGTAAGGCTATTTTGAGCTGACTTGTATTGCATTTAATAATTGTTAGGGGGAGTTAATGGTTTCATCCAACCAACATGTGGCTAATGCTTAGTATTTAAGAGGTGTTTGGGTAGATGTTTTAGGTGGCAGTTGGCAGTTCTTGGTAGCATCAGTTGGGAGGTGCTGCTGAAGCTGGAGTTGGTGAAGTTGTGGAAAAGATCTTGCATGAGCTTGCAGATTAGAATCTTATCTGATAGTTAGTTGTAAGTAGAGCTAGTGGTTTGCACACTTGGGAACAAGGAGATTGCTTGGTGGCTTGTGAGCTCAAGTTCAGATCTGCCTTAGGGTTTCCATCAGTTTGTGATTTATCTCATAGAAGATTGTTTCTAATTGTAATTGGCCCTAGCCCAGAAGGCCTTACAACCAGGTATGTTAAAGGAAATTACTTTGAAACAATTGTTGTGTACTTGTGTTGTTAAGTTTTCCGCTATGTAATTCTGAAGCTACAAGGTTTGGATTGTCCTTCATTGGATCCACCACCCCTTGGCTACATCAGGTAGTATCAGAGAAGGGTAGATCTTGGTGGAGTAGAGTTGATTGACCTAGAAAGGTAGATCTTGTGAAGTTGATCTTGTGGGTGAAGAGATCGTATGATCTTGGTTGCAAATCTAAGGCACTGAACTTGTGGAATCATGCCCTAGTTGTTTTGTAAGGTTGCAGGTTACGATCTGACTTGCATACAACTTGGAGATTGTCACAAGGTGGTTGATGAGGGTTTTCTATATAGGGTTTTTGCATACCTTAAAGGATACCTCCAAGAAGATTAGATCCAGAGTAATTGTTGATCTCTGTGATACTATGGAATCTAAGATTAAAAAGAAGCTGAAATTCGATTTTAGATCTGAGATGGAACTGATGAAGAGTGACATGGTCACCGAGATCATGAGAGTTGTTTCTAGTGTACCTTGAAATGTTGCTACTAAAATGTCTATGAAGAAGTTGCTGAAGACTTTGAACATGCTGGATCTAGTGGTGATGACCGGAGGGATAGATCTGTTGAAGACAAAACTACTCAGTTAAATATATCTGAAGCTCGGTTAAGTAGTAGTTACCAAATGGAAGTCTCTAATTTCTCTGGAACCTTGAAACCTGAGAATTTGATTGACTGGATTAGTGAACTCAAAGATTTATTTGAGCTGGAAGAAATTGAAAATCCTCTTCGGGTGAGGTTGGCACAGACAAAGTTGAAAGGACATGCTTCCCTTTGGTGGAAAGAACTACAAAGAGATAGAGAAGATGAAGGTGAAATGAAGATCAATATGTGGAGGTTGATGGTGACTAAGTTGAAAGCTAAGTTCATACCATTTGACTATGAGCTTGACTTGTTTAAGAAGTTACAGAATCTGAAACTAGAGGATTTGTCTGTTGAAGATTATACTGAGGAGTTCTACAATCTTACTATTCGGTCTCAACATAGAGAAATTAGTAAGGAGAAGGTAGCTCGGTATGTGAATGGTCTGAGATTAAATATTCAGGATGAGCTTGGTATGCTGAACATTGATTCTATTGAGCATGCTTATCAGTATGCTTTGAAGGTAGAAGATAAGTTGAAGAGGAAACAACATAGTAACTCCTGAGGGAAGGAGAAAGTTGATCACTCGGTGAAGGATAAATCGACTAATGCAAAAGATGAACTGAAACCTATGGAACTAAAGAAGAAGACATGTAGAGTTATCTTTAAAGGTACTTGCTATAACTATGGAGAGGAAGGACACTGTTCTTTTGAGTGTACACAGAAGAAGGTTAACTGATGAACTATTGTGGTGAATGGGAACATTTAGAATGAACCTAAATCAGAGAACTTACTACTTCAGAAAACATTGCTCGGTACAAAGGATGAACCTTGTCAGAGTAACAACTTGTTTAGGACCCAATGCAAGTTTGGAGGTAAACTCTATGATGTTATTGTTGATAGTGGTAGTACTGATAACCTTGTTGCTGAGGACATGGTTCAGAACCTTGGTTTGAATAGAATGAAACATCCACATCCTTATAGGATTGGTTGGTTCCAAGATAATCATGCTTTGGAAGTTAGAGAACAATGCTTCATTGATGTTCAGATTGGCCAATATAAGGATCTTGTGTTATGTGACATTGTGGAGATGAACAATTGTCATATAGTTCTCTATAGACCTTGGCAATTTGATTGCAGAGCTATGTATGATTGTGTGAAGAATGTGTTTACTGTTGAGAAGGATGATAGGAAGTTTTCACTGATGTCTTTGACAGATACAATGCTCAATAACCGAAGCCTGAGTATCGGTACCTAAGTTGAGTTGGTCGAGCTAGAGAAAATGAATGATAAGTTTGGAGAACTGACCTGTGCGTTGTCAAGAAAAGACTTGAAGAGACAGAGACAGTTGAAGTGGATGAGTATGCAGACTGAGAAGGTGGAGGACTTGTATGTGAAGAACCAGTTCAGGATTTATGTGTTGAATCATGGAAGATGTTCTTCTCACATATGAACATCTTTTCGAACCTAGGGTGTCTGATGCAGGGACATTCTGGGTAAGGCAAGGGCATTCTATGTCCTTGGTGAAACTACATGAGTGTTTTTTATTTTGGCCGGTGTTACTCGATTGCAGCCTTAACCGATGGTCTCGATTATTGAAGGAAGCTCGGTCGCTGAAGGAACTTGGTAATCTCTAGCACTCGGTGAAAGTGTTAGTCAATAATGCCTATGGTGCTTGGTCGACACTAGTGCTCGACGATGCTTGGCTTGCTCGGTAGTTCTGGTTTACTGACTGGAGTTCTATGTGATTTGTTCGGCCGACTTGGTGCATTTATTTTTGGTAGCTATTGTTACAGGCTGACATGTATTAAATGTTTGTAAGGCTATTTTGAGCCGACTTATATTGCATTTAATAATTGTTAGGGGGAGTTAATGGTTTCATCCAGCCGACTTATGGATGATGATTAGTATTTAAGGGGTGTTTGGGTAGATGTTTTAGGTGGTAGTTGGAAGTTCTTGGTAGCATTAGTTGGGAGGTGTTGTAGAAGCTGGAGTTGGTGAAGTTGTGGAAAAGATCTTGCATGATCTTGCAAATCAGAATCTTATATGATAGTTAGTTGTAAGCAGAGCTAGTTTTACACACTTGGGAACAAGGAGATTGCTTGGTGGCTTGCGAGCTCAAGTTTAGATCTGCCTTAGGGTTTCCAACAGTTTATAATTTATCTTAGATCTGAGCTAGTATTAGTGTTGTATTGGATCCTTTGACCTTGCAAATTATTTCTTATTGTAATTGGCCCTGAAACAAAAGGCCTTACAGTCGGGCATGTTAAAGGAAATTACTTTGAAACAATTGTTGTGTACTTGTGTTGTGGAGTTTTCCACTATGTAATTCTGAAGCTGCAAGGTTTGGAATGTCCTTCATTGGATCCACCATCCCTTGGCTGTGTCAGTCGATGATCATATCATTATAGGAAGCTTAGATGATCTCATTAATACTGTCAAATATGATTTGACAAAATCTTTTGATATGACTTATTTAGGGATACTACATTTTTGTCTTGGCTTAGAGTTTTGGCAACAAAAGCATCATACCCTTGATTTTTTCTCTTTAACCTTCCTTGGTAGTTGTGTCAATAACATGTTTCATTTTCCTTCATCCAATCAACTTTGAATTTTTTCAACCATTGATCATCATAACAAACATTATCATTTACCTCAGAATACTAAACAATTGGTCAACTCATCATCTTTAGTCGGTAGTCATAAGTTCCATTTATTTCTTTCACTCAGTCAGTACCATAATGTGTCGGTGATAACTAGCTCGATTAACATTGGACTCTGTATACACTACACTTTCTCAATGTATACTAAATTCTTCATTTACCGACCACATAACTTGTTCATTCTTGTTCTTCAATCCATAATAGATTCATGTAATACAATCAAATCACTAACATAATGTCATAGACTCATCAATAAGTTACCAAATGAATATGATATCTATATCTTTCTCGTCCATCTCATCTTTGTGTATATATATCATTCCTTCATCATTATCTCTTTCTTAAGATGTTTGTAACCATCATGATAACTATAGTCAAGGTTAGTTGACATCAATGACAATACATTAACGGATTTAATGTCTTACATACACATTACTAGCTCGATGATCATCAATCACTCTTTAAAGTATCCAATCCATTGTCAAACTCTCCCTCAAGATATTCAATCAGATGTAGTTTATCATGGTCTTCTAGTAGAATTTTTTAAGATATTGTATACAACATTTTTTTACCATAAATACAATCCTCATAGAAAACAAATTCAAGATTAAAATCATCAAGGCCTTCAAGAAGGCTCTTATTATTTATAACTCTAAGACCCTTCTCACCAATGTGACTAAGTATTTGGTGCCATAACATTGTCTTCTTTTTTGGGAGCTTCGTCTCCAAAGAATTTTCACCCTTAGGTAACCAAAAAGCATGACCATCAGATGTAGAAACAATAGTATTATTCATTTCTTGATCTAATGGGGAGGATGAAGAATCAAAAGCCCTTTTCTTGGACTACACAAAAGTGCTATTGTACTGAGATGTTCATGCATCCAACCTATAAAATCTTCCAATCCAAATTCCCTTAACAAGCAATATATATCCTCTTGTCATCTTGCATCCACCACTTGAGAAAACAACCTGCACATCCACATCACCAAGCTTGCTAGAAGAAGTAGGTTTTGCACCAAACTACGTATATGTATTACACCATTAATCCCCTTCACTCTACCATCAGGGAATTTGATCTTGCCTCTTCCATGGCCAGCAACATTCAGGTGAGAGTTATCACACAGACACATCTTCCCACCATCAAACTCTTCATATTTTGAAAATTAATTTCTCTATGAGATGTCATGTGGAAAGAAGCACCTGAATCTATCAACCATACATCTTTTGATGCATGTGTTTCCAAGGTTGTGAAAAAATCATCTGCTTCATCTTGAGAGAATTTTTGAGAGTCAGAATTTGAGAAATCCTTTTTAGCTTTCTCTTTCTTCTCCTCCTTGCACTATTTTCAAAGATGATTATGTTTACTACAATTCCAACATTTTTCCTTTGACTTTTTACCAAGATATTTAGATCTCCTTGGAGACTTATATTTTCCCTTCTTATCCTTATTCTTTCCTTTCTCTATTGTTCTACCATGAGAAACCAAGACCTCCTTAGATATCTCAACTAAGAAACTAGCTTATTTCTCAAGAATAACTTATTTACCAAGGATTTACCTCGATAAATATCACCAAGCTTCTTCCAAAGCTTAGCTATAGTATTCTTGTCATGGACATCAAGAGCACTGAATCATCCAAGCAGAGTCTAGTCAAATCCTTGAATTTTCAATCCATTTTATCCCACTCATCTTGTTGTGTAGCTTTGGGTTTTGTTGAAGAAACCACAACCCATAGATCTATATCTACAAGAATGTTCTCCATTTTGAGTTTCCATAAGTTATTTTTAAATTTATCTCTCTCTACTCTAATGGATGTGCTTTCCATATCTAACCTGCAACAAGGCTATGAGAAACTACTCTACAAAACTCCCACTCAAACTAGATCAGCACAAGAAACCCTTCTACCCAACAACAATAGAAAATCTAGTTAGGCTCTAATACCAACTGAAATGAAGCCAAATGTAGAATACTATTTCTAAATGTTAAATCTAATAGGAGAGATGATGCAAAAAGTTTTGACAAACCCTTAAGCTATTTCAAACTAGATAAATACATATGCAAAATTAGATTTAAGAAAATAAACTCATAACACTAGATATACGTGGGAAAACCCTTTCAGGAAAAAACCCACACTCCAAAATTCAGACTCAATTGTATTATCAACAACCACAATAGTTACACTACAATGCCTAGAGCCAATTCTCATTAGGAGAAAATATAGCAGCAAGTTCATTCTAGAGAATATTCAGCACATAAACAGTCCTTAGAAGATATCCAACCTAACATCATAAAATACACTAAGGAGCAACATATTTATAGAGCTCAATACAAGTAGAAAGAGCCCATAGTTTCTAAACCATCTCTAATACCAAAGAGGTACAAGTGATGTCAACTTGTTAAACCAATGATATGTTCCACATAGAAACTTCCAATACAAAAAATCCTAACTCATCCATAATGGTCCAAACTATGAAATGTTTCATATGATACAAATAATTTTCTATTTTTTAGATTAAAAATGAAAGGTTTGAGATAACAATGTGTTTGTATCTTATATTTTATTAGTTGTTGTGATAATATAAAGGATATTTTGTAAATATTGTTCTTTTAAAGATTAGAAAATGAATGGATTATGATAGAAAAGATTTAAGTATAGAAAAAAATAAAAGAAACTATTGAATTAAATGTGGTTGGGGAGAGATTCTTGTTATGAAGCACGAAGTCACAAGGTCTAGTCTCCCACCTGGTCCACGTGGTACTAGAGGATGTGTCGCGCTAGCATCACCAGTCACATTAAAAAGTTTACCAGGTACACTACTATTTATAGGAGATGCTATACCCAATTCTTGCAATCTAAAGAGTGGAGACTTTAGATATGTTAAGGTAAAGAAAATATAAATAATTCTAGAAGTGATATTGTTACAAATGGTAGTTGAAGATTTGTAATGTTTCCAATGTTTTTATTTTGATAAACAAGAACATTAAAATGAAATGTTTATTAGCACAATAAAATAAAATGTTTTTGAATATTATGAAGAATGAAAGAAACAATCTATGATAAATTGTATACAAATGAATTGATATGCTAAAAAATTTGTATACATAAATATTCACATGCTAAACAAAATAGAAATCAAGTAAACTATAAATATTTGAGTGAGAAAACAATACCACGTTGATATCAAGTATCATTCAAATTGTAATTGAAATATTATCATTAGTGGAGTAAAGAATAGCTTATCCATTCAAGTATCATTCAATAAAAAATATAATGAGTAATAGGAAAAAAATATTTGAAGTTTTGTAGTACTAATTGATAAACATATTCACAAGGGTGGAGATGGTTATTTTCAAGAAACAAATACATTAGAGCCAGTACCCTTTTATAAATAACATAAACTATTTATCGATATAAACGGGTCTTTAAGAAAAAGTTTGGTCCTAATGGCAGTTTTGAGAAGCATAAAAAGTATTCACTAATCGATGGAATTGCTTATGTTAAAATATTATCACCCATCACAAAGATAACATTTATTCGGTTCTTATTATCACCTTTTACATCTTATAACTTGCAAATCAGCCAATGAATGTGAGGAGAAGATTCCTTAATGGTGAATTGGAGGAATACAAATATATGTCACAGCCAAATAATTTTATAGTTGAAGTTAAAGAAAATCTAGTTTACAAGTTGAAAACATTTGTATACTTTAAAATATTTTCCTAGGAAGTTTGGTATAGTTATGTGAGCTAAGTTTGGAATTTTAGAGGTCTAAATATAATCAATATGTTTATTTCAAAACTGATAATGGTCATATTTTTACTGTTGTAATATATGTGGATGATATAATATTAGTTGGGAAAAGAAAAATTTTATTTCTAACTTGAAGTCTCACTTGTTAGTACAGTTTGTCAAGACATATTAAGGATTAGATAGGTAAATTTTGAGAATGGAGATAAAAAGAATAGAGATAACATAAATTTTTGGTTAAGCTAGAGTAAGTATGCAAATTCAGTCTTCGATATATTTAGTGTGTCAACTTGTATATCCATGGCAGTTACTATTGTACAAGCAATGAATTTATCTATGAAAGATTGTTTGAAATATCCTAATGAGGTGGACGATGTGGCTAGCGTATCTTATGAAATTTTTGTTGATAGTCTTATATATGAGGAAATCTATACTAGAATAAACATTTCTCAAGTAGTGGTCCAATCTTGATTCAATGTATAGCTCATCCTAGATGAGTTCATTTGGATGTTGATATTCGAAGGATATTTCTAAGTATTCCTTATATCTTAATGGTCATTCTACTCGACCTCAACATTTTTTGAGTACTTGTGAATATGTGGATTTACATTTGGTAGATGACATTAGTAGTAAAAGATCCATCAATGGCTATATTTTGACTATGTCTTATTGTGTGATTAGGTGGATGAGTAAGTAGTAAGTTGTAGTCACTTTGTCCATAATAGAAGTGGCATATATGGTAGATCATCATACATATAAGAAATCCATTTGGCTTAGACATTTATGTTTTAATATTGTGTTTAATGCAAGATTAATTACTATCTATTTTGTGATAGTCAGAGTGTCATTTGTTTAGTAAAAATTAGTGTTTCCCATGAAAGAAAAAAGCATATTAATTTATAAATTTATATTATTATGATATGATGGAGGATGGGAAGGTAGCATTGTAGAAGGTTGACACTTTGATGAATATTGAATAGGCATTGATAAATATTACGAGAATAGACCCTCTACACTTGATCCTCTCACCAAATATCTTTGACAAGTTAGAGAATGCTAAGATTACTTGGTGACTCAACATTTACAAGTATTGGTATCAATTTATTAATTGTTTATTTATTTTAATAACTACTAATGTCATGTCATTTAGAGGAACATATTGATTAGTGGATTCCTACTTGGAAGATGATTGTTATGATAGGTGAGTTGCACATGTAGATAACAATTTCAACTATGCTATCATGTCATATTGGTGCCATGTGTCATGTTATGATATATTTTATGATATATTATGACAAAATCTTATGCCCATTGATACATTACATTTTACAATAGCTTTCCAACATCTTATGATATAATCTATGAAAACCACCCATTACTAGATGTGGGCACTCATGGATGTAAGCATCTACATGTTGAGGAATTTTATACATTCAAAGGAGGATACTAGAAGTGTCATATTCTCTTAGAGGTGTAAGAAAATGTTTTACATGTGAAGATGTTGCATGCGTATGGGTACCATGCATGTCAAGGAAAATCTTACAACCGCTTAATTCAATGCCACATGGATTTGGACACCCATCTTGGGCTCACTCCTTTATGTATTATAAAATTAATATATTTGTGTTTTTTTTTTGTGCTTTATAAGGTAATTTGTTAAGAAACTTATGTTATCAAAAGTGATTCAAAACTCAGGATCAACAGTTGAAGACTCCTATGAATATTCTTAGTGTTGATCTTGTAAATTATAATCACTTTGTTTACTGGTAATACAAAAGTATTGTTCTTTTGGTGTGGGGATTTCTCTTGAAAGAATTTTCCTCATGTATATATGTGCTATGGTAGTAATCTTTCATTCATGTTATTCGAATGTGTTTCCTTTTTGTTGTTGTTAAAGATAATTAAGAAAATTGTATTATTTCCCCTAGTTAGATTAGTGTTGGAATACTTTTCCATGCCTTTGTTTCCTTTCACTTTGTTCATTACAAGAAGAGCCAAGGATTGGTCTCAAAGAGGATGGTCTTAATCCATTCACTACCACTTTGGTTCTCCCCAAGCCCCGTGTCTTGTGTTTGGTGAATTTCCTCACCATGCATTGCTATATCACATGTTCATGACACTTGCCTCTCAAATATGGTAATGGTGATTGGGAGCCTCTTGTTGACACTCTAGAACTTGTTGATCTATAGGATTAACAAAGTGATTGTGACCTCCCCCACCTACTAGTACATCAATCCTTATCATTTAACAACTCGATTATGTTTTGTTTGAAAAAATATCATCAAAATTTTAAAAGTGTGACTTTTTCCACAAACCTATTTAATTTTCAAAATACTTATATAAATCTATAAACAATTATTATGAAAACAGACATTTTTTTATATCGATTTTTTTTTTAATCTGACATTTTAAATCGAATAAGTAATGGATGTAAGTTGAAGAAAAAGTAAGTACTACTTCGACCGAATTAAATGAAAGTTGAAGACCAGTAAAGCACGAGAAGTTCTGGAAATATTGAAAAAAATTGTTGATAGACACGTGTCCTAGCCGTGTCCATGTTTTGGCGTTTTATTTGAGAGGTTAAAGTTCCGAAGATTTCCTTATCAGAAATATTATATACAGAATGGTGTAATTGCACTCCGAGCTCTTTGGAATGCACTCCATGCTATTGGTTTGAATCTTGACCTTTCACGTTTGGAAATATTCTCTTCGAAAATTTTGGTAACGAATTCGACTGCTAATTTATCAGTTACCACTGCCTCTTTGGACCTCTTTCGTCCATACACTTGTAAAGCCCTGTTCATCAGTTGACGTGACTTGAGATCAGAAGAATCATCAGTGAAAGTGATAGTCGAAGTCTTCTGTTAAAAACAATGACGCGTACTTTGTAGACTGGGATTACTTTTAACCCGTTATCTCGACTTGTTCTCACAGATTCAAATTTCTCGTTTCAATTAGGCATTCTAGATGGAATACTTAAAGATTGGCTGTGAATAAATTGTTGACCATTAGAGTCAGCTTGTCTATTACCTCAACTACTAAGCAATGATGTTCAAGATGGCATCGCCAGATATTATGAAGAAAATGTCGTGCATCGTACCTTATACTCCATTATAATTATATAATATTGGACGATTTCATATTTCAAAGCGAAATAGTATAATTAAATAAGACATGTTTGGATTGAGAAAAACAAAAAAAATTTCTAAAAAATTTCAAATTTTAAGGAGTATATATAAATAGGGAGGTGAATTGGATGTAGTTAGAGATTGAAAGTTTATTTCAAATTATGAACCATGCAATCATATATATATGAGATATACAGAAAAGAATTTAATTGATATGGAAAATAATATAAATAGATTTTATTCAGTCATAGTCATGAATTATATTATAAATTGTCATAATAGATTTACAACATGAGGTCTTCGCCTTCAAAGATATAATGACACATCTAGGTGCAATCACAAAAATTTCATATTATGTTACTATACAAAGCTCTCATTCTACCATGAATATATGAGTGGTGCAGGTCACCTATAGGTCATATTAGGCTTCATATAGGCAAACTTAGGATTTTTAATAAATTTTGTCTTAATTTGTCCTAATAAGGTCATCTTAGATAATTTTAGACCAAATTTTATGGTTATGTCAAGTTGTAAGTCTATTGGCAAAAAGATGCAAAACTTGCTAAAAAAATTGTAAAAAGTTGTCATGCATTTTTTTGTCAAAAATTGGTATGCAAAAGTTGCTCAAAAATTATAAAAATTGTCATGCATTTTTTTGTCAAAATTGGTAAAAAGAGGAAAAAATTAAAAAAGGAAGGTGAAAAGTCATAAGTGGGCATGGATTAGTTATGTTTTTATCATTTTAGACTTAAATAATCCTTTACTGAGTTTCAAATTTCTCAAATAATCAAATTTCTCTAGTTTCCCTACTTTTACTGAGTGTAAACCATCTAATAATGGCTCATTTTGATTCAATTTTTTTCATCCCCATGATTTTGCAGTGATCAGGGTTGATAGTACTCTGAGTCTACTTTATTTTGACGTTGGTATCATGTGATTTCATTAAGTTTTGACTTAGATATCACAATTTTGTGTTGAAGGGTTAAAGACCCTACCTAGGGTAATCCATGAGCTTGTAAAATGTAAATATTTCATTTCGTATAAAAAATGCCCAAATCTTGTATATTAGTCTTTTTTTATATGGTTTTCATCATCCCATAAGTACAAGGCATGAGGAGGAGATTTACAATGAATTTGAGATAAAAGAGAACTGATATTTCTTATGTATCAGTCAAAATAGTGATGGCTTTCAGCTTGCATGTGTGAATGGTGAATCAAGATTGAAGGGTATGAGTTTGGGGATGTCAAGGAGGTTGAGTAGGGACATTAACTTCATGATATTACCTTGAGAGAAGCTTTGGTGTGTGATAAACATGTCTCTTTTTATGACTGTCCCTCTGAAGGTGACTGTGACAGTCATAATAGCAGCATATAAAATTTCATAAAATACTATAAGTTGTATTGATTCAAGATTTCATGCATATGGAAGGTGTTCCTAGATGTGTTAGGATCCCTAAAATCTCAAAGACATCAAAATTTACCAATGTTTGCATTGAGAATATGTTCATGGTTGTGATTGTCATACTCATTGTTAAAAGCACAGTCACAATGACATTGGAACAAATCAGTTTATTACTTTGTTTTGGTAGTAGTTCTTCATTGTTGGCATATGGTGGATGTCTATGGTAGGGTAGGATTATTTGAAATCCAAAAGCATCAAAGTTAGAATCTGCTTGCTTTGGTTTTACCTCAAACATTTTCTTATTGTCCTAAATACCTCTTTCACGGTCATAATCATGGTGTCAAGTTGCATTTTTGTCACTATTTCATATGCAATGAATTTATGGGAGTTTGTGCCTATTGAATAGAGATCATTTTTTGCATCCTTGGTATATTCATGTGCCAAGTTTGATCTTTGGTAACTTGAATACATCCAAGTTCTCTTTGCCCTCACAATCCTATATTAGAATAGTCTTATGACAAAAGAGAAATTTACATGTTTAGACCTTGCAAAAGCCTTGATTTCTTGCATTGTGGTTTAGAGCTAATGTCTGGGACCTCAAAGACCTTGATTTGTGTCTTGTTACACTATATTAGTGAGAGAGGAAGTAGATTGTTTGATTGTCCTAAAAGAGCCTTAGCTCTGTCTCATGAACCAGTCACAAACTTAATGTAAGACTATACAACAAGTTGGTGGTTGATGCTTGGGTAGACTACAATGATTACTTCCTATGGTGATCTACCTTATTAAACATGTTTCTGATTCTTTATGATAAGGTTATGTATCGAGAGATTTTTATGATAGTAAAGGATGATTTCGGCCCTAGCTCCATTATCTTGTTGAGACTTTGACTTATTATTGTTTACTGCTCCTATCTCTGCATCAGATTGGTATCAGAGTATAGGCTAGATCATAGAATATTTTTTTATGTGGTAGATAAAAATTTCAAGATGTCTCCTAAAAAGACGGTTTCTAGGAACATGAGTGAGTTGGAAGAGAAATAATCCAAGGAGATCATGGAGCAGAAAGAAATGACAAAGAGACTTCAAGATAGGCTAGCCATTGTAGAGAAAAGTCAAAAAAGAGGAATGGTCACAAGAGAGGTGAGTGACCAGGAGGAAGAAGAACCCCCCAGAGCAGTTGGATCCTAAAGAGGAAAGGATGGTAAGAATATTGAAGGATGTCGAGGAAGGTGGTCCTATGGTGAAAGTGGATTTACCTTTGAATGGAGGAAGTCTAGATGGTGAAGAACTCCTGGATTGGATAGGATCCATGGATAACTACTTTGAGTGTGAAGAGATACTTGAAGAACAAAGGGTGAAACTAACCAACACTAAGTTAAAAGGTCATGCCTCACTATGGTGGGATTGCACACAATTTGAGAGAAGGAAGTGTGGAAGTCCATAATCAGTTCATGGGACAAGATGGTTGCCAAACTCAAGACCAAATTCTTACCTAGTGACTATTCGATTCATCTATATTAGAGGCTTTAGAATGTAATCCAACAGGATATGGATGTAAGGGCCTATAAGACGAGTTTTAAAAATTGATTATAAGATCCAACCACAAGGAGGATGAGGTTGAAAAGATAGAAAGATACATAAATGGATTGAGGTTCAATATACAGGATGAGCTTAGCCTTACCACTCCAAAAATCATGGAAGAATTCTTCCAATTAGCACTAAAGGCTAAAGATAAGTTAAAGAGGAGACAAGAGAAACAAGGTAGAGGTAGGGGGTCAAACTTCAGAGGAAGTGGCACATTTGTAGGTAGAGGTCAATCAAAAAGATCTCAAGTAAAAATAAGTGAATTACAAGAGTCATTTATGTCTGAAACAAGAGGAGGATTTAGAGGAAGAAGACCCAATTTTAGGGACAGATTTGGAGGTTAGAAAGGTGGATCAAATGCATTCACTGGAAAATTCTGCAAGTGCAGTAACTTTAATGGCCACCAAGCTAGGCAATGTACTAAAAAGAAGGCTACAACAACATTCAGTGGAGAAAAAATAAATCAGATTGAGAAAAGAACACCTCATACAACTCCCTATAAGGTTACATGGTTGAACAAGGGATAGAAAGTGTTGGTAAATGAACATTTTGGGTAGATTTTCACATTGGAGGGTACAAGGATAAAGTACTGTGTGATATCATCCCTATGGATGTTTGTCATATTTTACTTGGTAGACCATGGAAGTATGATGGGTATGCCAAATATGATGGAAGGAAAAACACATATGTGACAAAAAAATATGGATTTACCTTTACCCTCACATAAGTCAAGGGTGAGGAACCCATTCCACAAGATGGAAATAGTGTGATTTTGGTAGGAGAGAAAGAGTTCTTAAAATATATAAAGGAGAAAATGGGGTTTGTTGTCCTAATCAGAGCCAAGATTGTAGTAGCAGCAGAGAAGGTGAAAGATGTGCCACAAAAAGTCCAAAAACTCTTGAAGAATTATGAAGACATAGTGGTGGATAAACTCCCAAGTTCACTCCCACCTATGAGGGACATAAGACATTGTATTGACTTCATTCCTATAACTATTCTACCTAACAAAGAAGCATACAAAATGACACCACAAGAGAATGAGGAGATTAGAAAATAAGTGAAGGAATTTCTTAAGAAGCGGTTGATCAAAGAGAGCCTAAGCCCTTGTGCAGTACCAGCTATTTTGGCACCCAAGAAAGATGTTGAATGGAGAATGTGTACTGACTTTGGGGCTATTGACAAAATCACCATTAGATATAGATTTCCTATACCAAGGATTGAAGATCCCATATATTATTTGAGTGGAGCTACTTACTTCAGCAAGATAGACTTAAAGAGTGGGTATCATCAAATCGGGATCAAAAGTAGTGATGAATGGAAAACTGCTCTCAAAAATAATGAAGGACTCTATGAATGGATGGTGTTACCCTCATCTTTTTCCCTGCTCTCAGGTTCGGTATTTGTTAGTTAAAAAGTCCATGTCAAAGTTGAACTTAAACCTTGTTAGGTTCAAGTTCAAGTTCAAGATCCATTGGAAGTCACTAGTATGTCCCCGTTCATAAGGTTACCAATTTTCTATATGTCAATTTTTGAAAGTTGAACCTAAACCTTGAACCTTGTTAAGTTCAAGTTCAAGTTCAAATGTAAGGTCCAAATTATGGAATATTCTAGATGTTTGGATATTTCTTTCGTAGGAAAGTCCCTTTTCGAAAGTATCATTACCAAGTTAGAACTGTTGGAAATTTCCCATGTGAAGTCACTAGATTTAATGGGATAGTACATGTTGTAATATGATGTATGACATCTGGCGGTGTAGTACAAAGGAGGGTCATTATTGTGAAGAATGTTGTAATCAAGAAATATTATTGGGAACTAAGAGATTTGTGTCAATTTGACATGAGAATTAATGAGAAGAGCTTAATGTGTCACATCAATGATCTCTTACATAAATGAATTGAATCCTTCCATCTTGCACGAATCTATACAATATTTTACTAGCCTTGTTAATAAATTGAAGCCTTTATTAGCATTTGATTATCATTTTATTTTAGAGGAAGGGAGTAGCAGAATTTTTGGTAAGGGAATTGCAGAGAATTTGTGCACAGTTGGCTAGTGAGTTATCCTCTTTTCTGCAAATTCTAGTTTGTAAAAGAAGATTGTTACTATATCTTGTGAAGCTTCTCTTCTTTTCTATTAAAATGCCCCTTTTTTTCTCCAAGCTTCCAAAAGCTGAAAGCAAAACCCACTTACTTAACATTTGTGACACTTCCCTGGTTAATGTGAGTCTGATGGAATTGTGTGAGAGGGTTAGTAATGCACCAGAGGGATATTTTTCTAAAAAGCTGGCTAAAAGTAGATTAATGGAAGCTATCACATTTTACCCAATCCTAACATGTCTGGAGCTTGTGCTAGAATGCGCAAACAAATATGATGCTAAGAGTAGATGCGTTAAAGACTCTTCAGGAGAGATTTTAGTAAGAATAAGCTGAGAAAACTCATAGTAGCTCTTAAAATCCCTTATACAGAACCCTATGAACCCTAGACTTTCATAGAAGTGACCCATTTATATGAGGGAGATAAGAAAAAATATGATTCCCTTATTGCTCAAAGTTGGTTAGCAAAACCGGAGAAGGGAGGCTCATGGCTGCCCAAACACTTGACAATTGAACATTTTCATAAGGAAATTACATACATTGTTTTCCTTTTGAATAGAGTTAAAGGGAATGAGCATGCCTTCCACTAGGAGGACTGGATGTATTGCTACATTCAAAAGATTTTAGGTGTAGAAAAGTTTATCAACTGGGCTGATTTGATCACCGAGAAACTTCATAGAGATCTCTTAAATGTAACCAATTTGACTCCTTTTACATGACTTCCTACCTTATATATATTCTTTCTTTCTGTAAAGAATTGGGAAGGTCTACCCCATGAGCCTTGGAATAATGATGTGAAAATTTATGTCACTACATGCATTTACAGAATGAGAGGTTTACAAAAGAGTTCAAAATATTTAATGATGTATTCCAAGGTAAGATAGTCTTTGAGATGCGTGGGAAGGAAAATAGTAGACTCACAGAGGAAGCTATGCAAGTGGTAAATGTTTATGGGTACTACTTTATCCAATTTCCTAATTTCACCTATATTAGGGTTGGGGCGTTTGATGAAGAACCTTTAAGATTGCACAAATACTATTTAGATAATGTAATTTTGATGGAAATTTGCAGACAAATGGTTATTGTTGAATGGAATTCTAGAAGTTCCAAAAAGTATTTAGGTGTCCTATTTCCCATTGAATTGGGTCACTATAGGTGTAAAAGTTTCCAAGATGCCTTTGCAATGGAAGGTGAGCTTCACGCCTTGAACTTAAAATCTTACATCTCTTGAGCGAGTTTTGACTATAGAGGTTTTCCCAAAACAATCCTGAATGTTCCTTCCACATTCATGCATGTTCTAGAGCTTGAAGATTATTGGGCTAATTGTGCAGATGATCTAGAATTTAGAAGAAGACTATGGTCCAAGATGACTTTGAGGCAGGTTATCACTTTTAGGATTGACCTAGATATTGATGGTGTTGAGGAGGATGAAGATGTCGATGTGCTTGATCCTCAATATCTTGAGAAAGTTGAAGCTCTTCCTATCCTAGAGATTGATTGGACAAAAGTAGAAGAGGATAACTTACAGTCTAGGACAGCCAATGTGATAAGAAGAACAAAAGTTCAACTTCAACTTCAAGATGAGCCTATCACATAGATAACCTACTCAAGTAGTCGAATAAAGAACAAAGAAAAGGAACCTATAGTGAATTCCAATGTTGTAGTAGACTTAGATTCTCTTGAAACCAAACAACAAGAAGAATTAGTTCTAGATTTTAGTTTCCCTAGTATGTCTGATAATCAGCGAGTGCAAGGTAATACAAATAATACTCCAATGGATTTCCTTGCTCTTCTGAGTAGCCATGAGACACCAAAGAAAGTTACCATAGATCCACAATGGTTATAAAACTCCATATCCAAGAAATAGAGTGTCATTTCATTGTCTTTGCCAATTGAAGATGTGGTAAGTAAATGCTTGGGTAAAACCCCAAAGGTCAAAAAACCCAAGACAAAATCCAGAATTGAGTTCGATGAGGATACAGGTCATTGGGTGGTAGAGATTTCTAAGACAATAAATGATAAAGGGAATGAAGAAGTCTCTGTAGAGGATTATTAGGTGTCAAAGATCAACCTGGGGAAAGATAGTAGAGCAGCAGATATGAAGATATTCAAAGTGTCAAATAGAAAGATTGCTAACAAAGTATGGGAGGACACCAAAGATAAATAGGAAATGAAAGAAGAAATAAAAAATATGGCTCAATACATTCATGCTATTCAACATCCAGATTCTCTTCCATTGAGCAAAATGCTAGCATCAGGGTAGAAGCAAAAAGTTGGGTGCCAATTCCGCAGAAGTCCGCGGCTTGAAAATTTGTGCCGCTTGAAACGGGCACCCATTTTTTAAAAACGGGTGCCCGTTTTAAGCTCGGACATCTGATCCGAAATTCAAAAGCAAGTACCCATTTTTCCAGAAACGGGCACCCATTTTTTTTCAAAACGGGTACCCGTTTCTAAAAAAAAATTTAAATTTTTTTTAAAATTTTAAATATTTTTTTAAACACATATTTCTAAATTTATGAAACGGGTGCCCGTTTTTTGAATTTAAATAACGGGTGCCCGTTTCTTAAAATATGCACACGGGAGTTTTCACTCTGCCTCAGTTTTTGGTTTGGGATAGGTTTGGTGAGACCAAGCCTATGTCTTAGCCTCCAAAATTTTGGCTAAGGCATTGGAATAAAAATTTTAAGGCTTACCGTAATTTTTTGAAGCCCTTCTGGATCAATTTTTTTGACAAAACAAAAACCCATTAAAGATCTCACTATCACGATTCTAAAAATATAAATTTCATAATAATATGGTTATTTTTACTATTTTTACATTATTTATTAGTTGATAGTGGTACATAAACGTAAAATAGTGAGACTCACTAAAACTTTAATAACTTTTTAATTTTTAAGTATTTTTAAAAATAAATTATATGTCATCAATTTAGATTCAATTATTTTGAATTTAAAAAAAAGAATTTTTGAAAAAAAGAAAAATTATATTAAATTATGGTGGCCGTACATGAGAGGTTTGAAAAATAAGCTTTATTGTTAATTAAAAATTAATAAAAAATAATTTACAAAACAAAAAAATAAGAAAAAATATTCTCATCAATATTCTATGTCTTAGATATCTTCCCTAAAAAGGATTTTAAAAAATTCATTTATTTGTGTCAAAATATGGTGGCCGTACACAAATGTGGTATGGTCCTGAAACATGCATTTTGAAAAAGTGGTTTTCAAATATGCCTATCAAAATATAATTTATACCATGTGGGTATTAAAATAAATTATATATTTGAAAAGTAGACTCCAAGTACTACAATTTCTATAAGTAAATTTTTCCAAGATTCAATCTCTAAGTGCCTCAAATTTTGAGATCAATTCAGATAAATTTTGAAAAATAGGAAAAACACTTCCACTTTTTGCAAAAAATTGGCACCCAACTTCTTGCAACCACCCATCAATCGGTATCAAGTCCCCTGTCAACCAAAAATTCCTCGATTGAGTGCAAAAATTCTCTAATATGTCAACTAATTCAAAGGATGATGGCTTAACTCAAGAAGATTATTTTCATATTGTAAATAGAAAGAATTGAAATAAGAAAGGTGAGAAAATATCTAGACCTTCTTGATTAAATTATTTTGAAACTGATGGTGATGATGAGTAGGCCTCACTATTTCTTATACTTCTATCCCAAAAATAGTTAAGAGAGATAAAGGGTTTGATCTTGACATTACCTTTGATGCTGGGGAGTTTTCTAAGCCTCATAAGGGGAAGAAGGAAAAGTAGGCAAAAAAAATAGAAGGGTTAATATGGTGGAAAAAATAATTTGGCCCAGTCTTATAGGGAGGGCCCTAGTATTGAAGAGGTGGTGATGGATATGGAGGAGGATTGGTAAATTATGAGGTTCTACAATGATGGTGTTGATCCTATGGATTCTTAGGGACATTTCTACTTTAACACCCTTGTGGATAATATTGTGGATATGGATGATGCCATGGATGTTGTTGTGTTGCTAAGAAAAAATTGTTGATGGTAAGGCCAACTTGGAAAATTGGATCATTTGTGAAATTAACTTCATCAAATATTGTGTGAATTAACTTTAAAATAGGGTGGATTATTTACAGAATGTGGGTAACAATGGTTCAGATAAGCGTAATTCTAAAAAAGTGTGGACTTTAATTGATGCTACAAGGATTCTTAAATCCATGAAGATGGGCTAGGAGGAAAAGTTCAAAATATAGGAAGACACTATTGGCAAGGTTCATAATGATCTCAACATGGTGGTTTCTATTAGTATGTTGGTTATGCAAAATAGTCTATTGGGCCTTTGGATGCTAAATAATAAAGCTCATTTCCTGAAAGAGAGAGCTAATTAGAAAATAAAAGTAATTTTGTGTAGGATGGGGTCGATGCTACCAGTGAGGAGGTGGATGTTGTTGGTCATGTTTTTTATCAAGGTAAAATGTTTTTTTCCAAAATGTAGGGGCCCTCAGCTAGGTGTTGGTACTGTTTTAAAATTTTGATCCTCATACTTAGATTTTTGAGAATTATGGTTCTAAGGGTTTAGCCTTTTGCAATGTTACTAAACCCTAGTTTGGTTTAAAAATTGTTATGTTTGAGCATTACCTTTTTGTTGATTATCTTTTTAAAAAAACATGTGCATTTTTAGACCCTTATAAAGTGATCACTTTATGTGTTATACCACTAGGTTATCGAGCAGGGTCTCCTTTTAAATAATTTCTTTGAAATCCATAGTTTTCCCATTATTTTTTTTCAAATGGCTAACCTTTTAAAAACTTGTGGCTGTCGTTAAATCTCAAGATCCCGGCTATCAGAATTTCTCACATACGCTTTAACGACAGGATGACATCTATTCAAGTGGGCCCATCATCAAAGGTTTGCTGTCAAACAAATATCGAGATCAATCAATCATTTTCATTATACCATTGGGTCAAGATGACTGTTCTTTAATCATCACGCTTTAGCGACAAGCGTTTGATCAAGACCCTTTCTGACATTGCAGTGTTCTGACAATTTTTCTTCTATGGCCATTCTTTATATTGACACTTGTCTTGGATGACGTAGAGCAGTTGGGTCAGATTCTTCAAAGTATTTAAAGTTTGGATAGATCTTGTGGTTATCACTATACCACTGGGAGAAGATGTAAGGTTTTTAAGCTTTGTGATATAGCGACGGTCGTCCGATTCAGTATGTATGATGCGAGATGGAAAGTGGGCCCTAAATTTCCTATCATGCGGATATGTTTGTTGTTGATTTGTTAAAGTAAGCACTGATATGGTAGCTGTCAAAATAGGTGGTACCAAGAAAGAGAAATGGGGAAGTCCACCTGTCGATTTTTGCAACGTGGCAACTTTTGGTTGCATAAAGAATTTGTAAAGAAAGAAGTGGGACCAAAACCTACAGATTATGTTAATCGTTCAATTAAAGTACATCTACGGTTATCGCTATATCTCATCTTGACATTAATGACATTTTCCTGTTATGCGCTTTCGCGATGGGTTGACACCTGTCCATTCTGATCAAAGCTTAAGTTAAGTTGTAACTTTCGGCACATGCATAATTACAACTATTCTCATTGGTCCAGAACTAGTCTAGGGAAATGTATTAAAAGGTTACATTGCCATTTTTGCTAGTCGTCTGATGCACCGAAAAGTGAATGAAATCAGCAATCCAAATTTGAACTTCTGATTAATGACGTTGTTCGCATCCTGTGAACATTGAAACCACCAGTTTTCAGTAATGGTGAGCTTAACGAGCTTTGTGTGGATGAATTGTAAATGGTTGGCAAAGAATTATACCCTGATTTGATCATCAAAGTTCTTACCTCTTTCAAAGTGTCTCGGTGAAGTTGATTATTTTTTGGAGTGATATCAAGCAGAGTTTTTGCAGGCGTCTGGTAGGCAAAATTTCTAAACTTTAAGAATTGTTTGAAGCTTTGAGGAAATTGTAAAGAAGTTGTGTTGTTATCCAGTGATTTTTAGGGTTTTCTCCAGTGTTTGCCTATTATATAAGAAAAACCTAGCTAAAATGGTGCCTAAGAGGGAGTTGTCAGGAAAGATAGAGTATAAAGATAGGGGTGTCTTTGAAGACCTAATGCAATTGCTCCCACACTCAGAAAATGGGGCATCAAAGATGAAGGATTTAGTTCCAAGAAACCCTAGGGATTATGTAAATGATGAGATCCATGATAGATGAAACTGGATGAGGGATGCTAGGGTCGGGTAGGATCATAATGGTCTTATTTTATTTAGGTCAACATATTCACAAAGAAATTCATGTGCCCCACTTAGTAATATTTGGCAATTTGATATAGGGAAGTTGGTTGACCCTGGAGTATTTATGGATGCAAAGTTGTTGATTCAAATTGCTAAGTGTTATGATCCTGTGACTAAACATTTCAAGGACATAAATGGAAATGACTTAATCAGCATTACAGAGGATGAGATCAGGGAGGTGTTATCATTGAATGACCCTTCTGTTGGGTCTGAAAAGATATATTTTAATGAGTTTACTGAAATATATGAAGCACAAAGAAATTATTTAAGGATAGGGCCCTTAGGGGAATTTTTTAACCAGATTGGATCAATGTGTGTCATTAGCCCAAGTAAACCTGAGCCTTTCAAGTTGGATTTGTTTAGTCGACGTGCACATGGTTTTTACAAGTCTTTAACTCTACTCCTGGGGCATGACGAGGCAACTCACATGCCTATTCCCTATATGTTCATGATGGTGCAGTCTCTACATCCCCAGCTGGCACTAATTTTTGACTTTGCTTCTCACCTGGCTGACCTAATCCATGAGGAACTGATGGTGATAAAAAATATGAAGGTTAGTAGACCCTTTGGGTGGTACTCTATGCTGATGCATATGTTCTCATACAAAGGTGAATAATTTTTCAGTTCAACAGTTAACATTGTCAAAGAGAAGAATGGGCAAACTCTCCCAGTTCAGCTATCAACCACAGTTTTGTCATGGGATAGAACTGATGTCAATTTCATTGTGTTTGACAGAGATTTTGCCTCAAGGCTTAGGACATTGTTTTTTTTTTACAATCCTAGAATACCAAGAGAATTACTGAGGCTAATTAGACCAAAAGAGTATTGCAAAGACATCACCATAGTTCATAATTTTGGTGACATTATTTTTGTATCCAGTTTCTACATTTTTTAGGGTATATGGTTGCAAGAAGGCACCATATGTTTTACCTTACCAGGTTCCATTAAAGTTGGGATATGCAGAGATCTTGAGGCAGATTGGTGACCTGCAAGAAATAGCCCTTACTGGTAAAGGAAGGGGAAACTTGTTCCCAGACATCACCATTGCACACTAGTATGTTATTACCAAAGGAGGATGGGTGCATTTAAACAAAGTTTTACAACCCTACAAGATGCCTATGGCTAAGGCTAGATGTGCAGATAATGAAGGTTTTTCATCAAGAATGTTTAGAGAGAAAATAAGGTGTGCTCTTATGGAACACCAATTTTGTTTTCTTGAGGATGTAATAGGGAATGAGTTTGATCTCCAAAATCAAGAGATCAAGAAATAAAACTGGGTAATCTACAAGAAGATTGTAGATTTCATTAGAAATTTTCATAAAATTTATGACCCACTGAAGAATTTTGAGCCATGGTCTAGGAAGGTTGATGCTCTCATGGTCCATTTTGAGGGGATCATGCAGGTAGTAAATGAAAAGAGGGTTGCAGTAAGTCAGACAGATCCTGAAAGAGCCAAGAGAATTTTGAGTCAACCTGGGTATATAAAATTAACCCCAAGAGGAACCTATACTATCCAATAGAGAAGGGGATATAGTGTTCTTCTTCCAGCCCAACAAAGAGATGTGGGTATCCCATCTACCTCTAAGGGGAAAACACCTATGGATGACCCAATAGTACAAGAACCCTTCACAAAGAGGCAAAAGTAGGAGTCAAGACCAAAAGAGGAGCTATATTCTCCTTCCCAGTCCCCCTTACAGTTAGATGAACATGGGGTTGCTAACCAGTTGGTACAGATAAGAGATGAGGGAAACATTATTGTTTCCAATGATGAATTACAAGAGGGAATGCTAGAGGCACCTAAGGAAATAGCAATGGATCTCACTATTGCAGAGTTTGAGGGTAAGAAAATTGACCCTATTTTGAAAGAGGCTAGTGATTCTTTTGTTGCTGATGACAAGTTTGTGAGGACTGGGGCATTTTTTCAATTTTTATGGAGAATCAAAATAAATCAATTTAAAGAGATTTGTGAGAAAAAGAAAGAGGAGTTCCCTTATAAGGACATAACTGAAATTGAAAAGGAGACCAAAGGGGAAATGATGAAATAGTTTGAGAAGATCACCCCTGAAGAAGGAAGGGCCATGATCTACACTGCAGGAGTTTTTATTCTACCTGAGTGGGATATTGCAGATGCCATAGTCTTTGATCAGATTAGAAAAAGTAAGGTGAAAACCCTTATTACTGCAGAACAAGCACAACAGGTTGCAAGAGGTATTTCCTTTTCTGATAATCATGTAGCCATGGTTATGTGGTCCTTCAAAAGGGAAGAAAATAAAGGAAAAAGAAAGGCTCTCTCCTTAGAGTATGTTGGAAATTTGTTGGTATAAAGGGTAGGTGAGACTTCTAGTATTGAAGCCTCAAATATTATTTTGGAAACTGCCAAGTTTAATGTAAAAGTGGTAGAAAAGATGCACAAGAGAAGGAAGAGCTAAGAATTAAGTTTGAAACTGTCCTTAAGTCCTATAATGAGCTCAAGATGGATTTGATCCAAAAGGACAAATTGATTACAAAATTGTCAGGACCACAAGATCACAGGTCACCCTAATTGATTATAGTTGATAAGCCTATAGTGGCTTCTTCATCAAGTCCAATTATTGAGTTTCCACCATCACCATTCCTAGAGACTAATATAGATGCGAGGGTCAATTGGGAGAAGCAGCAATTAACTGAGGAAACCAATAAATTAAGGGAGATAAGGGTGCAGTTAGAAAAAGAGAAAGATGAGAATGTGAGGGCTACATCCTTAGCCAATCAGAAATATGAAGAAAAGATGACAGAGGCAATAATGCAATTTGCACATGATTTGAAGCCTTTAGTCTTGTATGATTATGCTAATAAGTTACAAGTTTTGTTTGCAGCCTTGAATAAAGATAAGTTCGGATTAGGACCAGTTTTGAATAAATGGATTGAAAGGTCTTCAAGTGTAAAGTTGTTCTATTGGTTGTCAAAGGCCCAAGAAGATCCTGATCCACTAATCAAGCCAGTGCACCAATCCATGAAGAAAATTATGGAATATGATATATTTTTGGACCAATTCATAAGGAAATCCAACATATTGAAAAAGGAATTAATGTTTTCAAGTTATGAACTAGTGCCAAATATTATCATAGGACAAGCGGAATTAAAAGAATTACATGAGTGGAGAGAGGAGATGGATGCACTGTTGTCAGAGAGAGTAACTGGTGTCTTAAATGACACCTATTCTTTTATCAGCACCATCAAGCTATTAATGACCGCAAAATCAAAGTTTGATTTTATTCAACAGGAGGTCAATTAGATGGAGAGAAAATGGGAACAGTTATCTAGCAGAAAAGCTGAATTTGCAAGTTTGAATTTGTAGACACCTAAAAATCCTTTAGAAAATAAAGTATTTTTATTTTCTGAAAAACCCCTGATGACATCATCATTTATAAATTAATTAATTATTTTATTTATTTATTTATTTTTATGCCATTAAATCCCTTTATCTTAATTAAAAATATTTAATTCAGAAATCCCTCCCAAAAATGTTTAAATCTTATTTAAACATTATTCCCCTATTTATTAACTATTTAATTAATAAATTGACCAAAAATCCCAAAATAAATTATTTATTTATTTTTTGCCCAAAACTTGGCCAATTTCTTTAAGACCACTAACCTCTTCCAGAATCTTCTAATCCTTCTTTAATTTTGATTAAAGGCTAATCCCATCATTTCCTAACCCTAATCCCAACTCAAAATATTTAATTAAGATTAAATACTTAATCCTCATGTTTCTTAAATTCATTTTAATAAATATTCTCAAAACCTAAACCATGGAAATAAATAAATCTTTATCTATTTCCTAAAATCTATGTTTATCCTAAGGAACTTCTAGACTCTTCTAAAAAGTCTTATCCTTGTCCCCCTAATCCTAATCCTAATCCTAATCCTAATTCCCCCCCTAACCTTGTCACATTCCCTAACCAAAGTTAGCCAACTCCTAAGCTTAACCCAAAGTCAACAAACTTCTAGAAACTTCTCTTACATGCATTAAATGCATTTAAAGCCTCCTTATCCCTCTTACATGCATTTATGATGCATTTAAGAAGCCCATCACCCCTTTCTTACACCTTTGACCTTAGGCACATTTCCCAAATTGTGCACATCCCTCCCATCTTTCAACCCAATGCCCTTATGACACTTGTCACAAGGAGGTGGCCTTTGAACTAGCACAATCCATGTGCTCCCCTTTGAAAGGATCTTGGCCTCTCTTAAGGATTTTAATCCTAGCCACTCATTCCTCCTTCCTAAAGCCTATAAATACTCCTCATTTCTAAGAGCAAAACACCCATTCACCTTTTATTTCAAGCATTGTTATCATGTTAATTTAGCTCTAGATTTAGCATACTCACTCTAATTTAGATCATTTTCAAGCTTTCTTAGAACACACCATAGCTTAGCAATAATGGATTAACTTAGTTTGCTTCATTGTTTTGCATAGCATATCATCCATATCACATCTCTATTTGGTTAATAACAATCTTAGCATAAGCATCATGTAGCTCAAATCTCCATTAAAGCATTCTTGAGTTCTTGAGGCCTTAGGGGCAATTTTGGGTGTTCTACCCAATATTGTGCCATTTTTGGGGTTTTCGTGAATCTCAATCCATCTTAGCATGCATTAGAATATGCTCCAAGTGCTTAGAGAGCACACCCATATCCCCTAACCAAGAGCAAATCAAACAGTGCTTGGGTGCACTTGTTTAGGCTCTATCTAAGGTGGCTTAGCTTAGATGTTTTTTTTTTAATTGATATAATGTTAGATTAAAACCTAATGTTTGCTTGTCTTAGCCTTTAAAAATAGATCCAGATAGCCTAGTCTATAAAATTTCCAAGTGAAGAGGTGTACAATAGGTGGAAGTACCAGTACATCCCCCATGCGGAGAAAATAGATACTCCACCTACTTCTTGAACCAAGCAAGAATTGCAACTTTTTGACTCTTAAAGGTGGTTGAGATACAAAGTCTATTTATTGCAGGAATGACCATAGAAGAATGGCGATTAGATTTTCTAGAAGAAACCGAGGAAAGAATTGAAGATATAAAGCAAGGCAGCTCATTTGCAAAATATCTCTCCAAATCTGATCGAAGCATTTATTGTGAACCCAGTAGGGTTGTTGTAAAGTTTTTAGGGTGAATTTTGTAAACCCTAATACGATTGGTAGCTTGTTGCATTTCCTTGTATATAAAAGGATTTTCCATGATTATATTAGGCATTGAGAGCTTTAGGTGTTGATATACATAAATTTTGAAACCCTAACCCTCAGTCAAGGATTGTAATATTTTGTATTATTTCTCATCAAGTAATAGAAAAGAAGTACAGGTTGCTACTAATGTCTTGCAAGCTTACTGTTCAGAATCTATTGTATACAAATGATCAAAGGTTATACTTAATACAAATTTCAAATCTTTGTCTCTCCTTTGTGTTCATTCTGTGAATCTTTAAGTCTTCCAGAGATTTACATGAGTGTATTTTGCTTTGAGTTCTGATCTAGGATTGGATTAAATTTTTCTCAGGGTGGGATACATGTTCATTGAGTTTACATAGGGATTATCTGTAAGTAGGAAAGGGTTTAAGTACTTGTGTTTATGTTTTAAGACCAGGAATTTCAAGGATCTTTGTATTAAATTTATTTTTTGGTATTCTTTGCCCAATAGATAAGGCACTGGCCTATATGAATCTGGCTTTACTTCATGAGGGATGATTGCAATTATTATAATCAGGAATATATCATCAGAACTAGTAATTTTAATTTTATTTACTCTAAATAAGATACCCTACCCAGTGATGGAGAGTCAATGAATAATAGGTTGTTATTTAGTACTTTCTCACTGTTATCTATTGTAAGATCTAGTATTAAGTTTAGAACATAATTGTATCTATTGGATCAGGTGTACCCACCTTGGTTTTGCAGAGCCAAAAGTGAAGAGGCTAGTCTTGTCCCTATAGTTGGTCCAATTACCTATATATTTTTCACATTTGGAACTAACCCCTCCTTAATATCAGTCATAGGTATATTGGTATCTCATGGAGTGTAAAATATTTTCAAGAACCAACAAAATGGTGACTTTTTTGGGGACAGTGTAAAATTTGTGTTAAAATAGCGTAGGTACAAGTTGAGCTGGACTCCTGGCATGCTTATTTTTTAAAGCCATTTGATTACCATTGAAATACATAGAGTTCTTTCCTTTTCTGCAAATTGCCTACTCTTTTATTAGTAAAAATCACAAGGAATCCCATTTTTTTACTTGGGTGGTGACTCTAAGATATCTCTGTACTAGTGCTAAGTGAAGTATTATTTTGTCATAATGAGTTTCAAGAATACAAGGTCCTGGAGAAATGAGCATCCAGAGGAAACCTTAGAAGGTGGGCTTCCAACCACATCTAGACAAGGTCAAATCAGAAGAGAGAAGAGTACGAATGACATGTCCCTCACATGGAAATAGAAAGGAGGTTTAAGGAAAGAAAGTATTGCTCCTCCTATTCAGGAGGAAAATGCCTCAGAATATGAAGAGGTCATTGTTTTAGGTTTAAATCAATATGAGGACTATTATTCTCCTTCAGAAAGAGGTGGTGAAGGGTTGCCTCATAATAGGAAGATAGCCCAAAACAAATGGTATGGAATGGAGAGGAGGTCTAGAAGTCAAAGTAGAAATAGACAGGATTGTGTCCCCCCTTTCATCCTTGGCTCTTCATTACCACAAGGTCTCCATGAATCTTAGGACCAACGAGAAGAGCCTCAAACACAGCAAGTTGAATCTTAAACAACTTTGCCTAATTTTGAGGAAATTTTTGAAGAAGTGTATGAATTAGAAAGAAAAATTCATGAGCAAGCAGCTATTAGGTAGAAGAGAGAAAAGGAAAGAGAAGAAAAAATTAGACATGCTATGATAAGGGCTAACCAGTTGAAAAGACAACTATTGGATTTAGAAGCTATAAATTATGTTCCCATACCCGAACAAACTAACGAATAGCCCATTGTCCAACAAGTATATGAAGCAAGGAATCCTAAGGATAGGGGAAAGAAGAAAGCCATAGGAATTTCAATTAATGAGCCTGTACGCCCTAAGATTCCCATAGACCAAGCTTTAAGGTTGGAAGCAGGCCTTGAGAAAGCTAAGAGGGAGCATTAATTGCTAGCTAGAGAATTGGAAGCTTCAGCACTAGAGATGAGAGAGAAGATAGACTTTCTTAGATGATCCACGGGGCCTACTAATCTTGCTAATTCTATTGTGACACAAGGAGGAAATGTTGCAAATAATGCTAATCAAATAACAGGAATTCCCCCACCAAGAGGGCTCAAGATTTCTACTATGACAAATACTAATGCATCTACATCCTAGGGTACTGGTACATCCAATACAGGACCTATCCATGAGAGATGCAAACAGTTAATTTTTATAGGTATTCCTGGATATCCTAATCCCATTCCTAAGGAAATTAGAAAGAAACTTCCTAAGTTCACTGGTAGTAATGTTATTACATGTGAAGAACATTTAAAGATGTTTATTGATGTGATAGATGATTACAACATTGTTCCTGATGATGTAATCATGAAATTGTTTGTACAATCTTTAACTGAAGACTCAAGAGATTGGTTTAGGGCTTTACCACATAGTAGCATAGGTTCATGGGATCAGCTTAGACATTGTTTCAAAGAATAGTATGGTGATAAGAAAAATGAGGGTTTTGTATTGAATGAGTTTAATAATATTAAGAAGAATTTCAATGAGGATTTTATTGAGTTTAATATCAGATTTTAGAAAGCCATGCATAAACTCTTACAGGTCATCAGGTTGGATGATAGAGTTTGTCTAGTCACTTACTTGAATCCCTTTGATTCTAAAATGGGTTATCTTCTAATTAAGGGACAAAAATCCAATAAATCAAGCTTACAAATTGGTTGTAAACATAGAAAGCAACCATAGGATCTTAGGAAAATTTGGAAGAAGAGAAGATAATAAGTCACAATTATTGAATAGGAAAGAACCAGGAAAGCCTATAGGTGTTAAACAAAAGGATGATGACAGCTTAAAGAAGATTCTGAAAGCTATAAAGGATTTGAAACCTAGTGAAAATAGAAGTAATAGAGTTGTAGGAAGTGACAAGCCTATTTTTAACAATTTCAATAAGTTGCCCAGCATGCAAAATTATCCTTATAATACTCAATGGAAAGATGGGAAGCCTATTCTTCCAGAAAGAAAGGATAAACCAAATGATAGGACCCCTAATCCATTGAAAATAAATTCAATGAATATGGTAGAGGACATCTCATGGTGTATTGTTTGTCAGTCCCCACATGATCCTAATTATTGTGTCATATTCTAGAGTATCTCTTCACAAGAAGAGAAAGAATGTAATGAGGAGCAGCCTTATGATGACCAAGGATGTGGAATGACTTCTTCCCATGTTTGGGAAGAAATTGATTCAGCAGAAGAAGATGAAAATTGAGATATCTCACACTCTCAAACTAGAAATGAATTATATCATCAACAAGTTTTTTCAGATGATGAAGGTGATAAAATGGATTTTGTCCAATGTAATGTTCAAAAGGATGAAGAGACAGTTATTTTTAGAAGGCCATCTAATAAAGAGATTGCCTTGATAATAGCTAACATGGTCACTCAGGCTAAAACAAACTACAACCTAAGAAATAGAGTAGTTGGTGATCCAAGTCAAAGACCTGTTGGCATTTTCATTAAAAGGACAGATAAAGATGTAAAGTCATCCCAAGGCAAACTAAAAGAAGCTAATGTTATTAATAAGGTCAAAATAAAGAAAAATCCTAAACCTAACATTTTTTATACGATAAAACCTAAACCTTCAGGTGAGGTTGTTCCAAATTTGCAAAGGGAGGTTGAGATTCAGGTCGAAGAACCCACAAATACACCTATCTAGACTGCTGATAAAGAAGCTACTAATATAAAGCAAGATGTGTTTGATTCGAAGTATGTTCCAATTGACATGAGAAAGTTATTGTCACAAATTACTATTAAAGTTCCTTTGCTAGAAATAATGAGAATAGAGGAGCATAAGGAAAAGGCCCTAAATTGGGTGAATGGTGTAGTGCCCACAAACTCCCAACAAATAGGAAGAATTGAGAAACAAATAGTAGCTATGAATGATGAAAATGAAAATCATAATGAGGAAATTGTTTTTGAAATTCCCCAAATTTATTTGGATACAAATATTTTTAGTACTGCAGTAGGAACAGTTGATCCTTTCTTCTTAACCTTGTTGATAAATGGGAAGTTGTTAAAAAATTATATGATTGATTCAGGGGCATCAAACACTATCATGCCCACTGAGGTTATGAAATCATTGGGATTAAAGGTGGATACTCCCCATGGGAGATTTCAAGTGATGGATTCAAGAGAAGTGCCAGTTGTGGGCACTATCAAAGCTTTACCTTACAGACTAGTAGCGTACCCAGAAAAAAATTGACCATGAGTGTTCTGGTTGTTGACATCCCTCCTCAATATGGGATGTTGTTGTCAAGAAAATGGAGTGCTTCTATGGGAGGTAGCATACAATGTGATCTGTCATTTTCCACATTCAATTTTGAAGGACAAAATATCAAGGTCTCTAGAGAATCTAAAACTCCACATAGGATTGAAGAAGAAGAGGAAGAAACCATGAATTGCTTTCTTGATACTAACATAAATGATTTTAGAGTCTAAGATAAGGAAGTGGAGGAAGGTGTTGAATCTTCCCACAAATCAGATTGGTAGGAAGGGTGGATTGACCTTGAAAATCTATGGACTATGTATTTTGATGGAGCCAATTCAAAGGAAGGGTCTGGAGCTGGAATATTGCTCATATCTCTAAATGGTAAAACTTTCAAATTTTCTTTCACTTTGCTATTCTCATGTACAAATAACATTGCAGAATATGAGGCTCTGTTGATAGGCCTAAGACTAGCATCAAGGCATGGTATAAAATGTTTGAAAGTAATAGGTGATTCTGAGTTGGTAATTGTTACCCTAATTTTCATATCCATGCAAATTTGGCTATAATCCATCCCAAGGTCTTTGTTTTCCCCCTGCCAAGCATCCTGCAAAATTTCATGAATTTATGTTTTGTTTCCTGGACGCTATAATTTGTTCCATCCTCTGGTCTGCAGGTCTAAAAAATTCATAAATATAGTCGTTAGGCTTAAAACCCCTGCAAAACCTAAGCCTGCATTCTATTTTCATGTTACTTTATCTCAGCCACTTAAGTTTCAAATACCCATGTGCGCTAATTTCTTATTGGTCGGTCACCTATTCTCTTATTTCCTTAGCGGTTACCTTTCCCATTCGGCGATTCAACGACTCCAGTGTTTCACTTAATTGCTAAGTGTTTCCTAGCCACCGCATAATTTCCTGCAACCTGGCGAATGTTAACTTCTCTTCAGTCACGCAATTGCTAAGTCTTTTGGTGGTCACTTTAGTGGGGTCCTGGTTAGAAGGATCTAACAGCGAGCATATCTCCGCAAGGGCTTGTGTCAGAGCTTGAGATTTTAAGATGACCGTCGATCTTCCCTTTTGTGCAGTGCTTCAAACTTTAAGTGGGTCCACTATCAGGTGTGCGTAGTTGGTGGCATTTAATTGGTCCACATGTGATGAGTTAGTTTTCTGATGGTGGTTCCTCGGTATGCTGATGTGCTCAAATATGAGTGGTCCACGTAGTGATGACTAGGATTGTAGTGGGTTTGTTTATCAGAGGGTCCCAACTTAATAAAGATCTATGGCTGGCGCATGATCTAAAGGAATATTTTGGGGCCATGAGATCATGCACCCACCGTTAGATTGGAATCAGGTGATTGTGGGTTTGCACTTGTCAGAGAAGGTTTTACACTATTTTAAAGGGTGCATCGTGACCATTCATCTACCAGGAAGGGTTTTTCATCGAGGGTTACATTTTAAAATTTTCCACTAGCCATTGTATTTCAAAATTCAAATATCTCTGCAAGGGTTTTGCATTCTTTCATCCATGCATGATGTCGGGCAGATCAGGAATTGATTTCTCAGGACGGTGGTGGTTGTGAGGATGATGGACATGACTATTGGTTGGTGTCGTAGGGTCCTTTGTCGCATTTTCATGACAAGAGGTGCTAGAGAGTTTGGTGCCATCATTCAAATAGTACCACTCCTAGGGAAATAAGATCATATTTGGAGCCTTCATGGCTTAGTGGAGTTGCAGGTGGGTTGGTAAGTCAAGGTTTCTTATCTGTAGGTGGGCTCAGTACCAGGATCAACACACAAAGAAAGATATGATTTGATCACCGGTGTTCTCAGAGATTTTCAGAATAAGTGATCAGTACCCTAGGGTTTGATATCATTGTAAATATGTAACCCTAGTTAGTTTTGACTCTTGCCTACATACAAGAAGGATGGATATATTGTATTTTTGGAACTTTTGAGCTCAGAATTGACTTTTTCTGTAAAAGAGAGGTTCATAATTGTAGAAGAAATTCATCTTTTCTTAAGGGTCATCTGTGGTATCTTTTCTACCCTCTGGCTTATACAGTTGTAAAATTCCCATTGATAATACAAATATTGCAGAGGTATTTTGTGACAATCCTTCATGTCCCTATGCTTCCTTGTTTGGATTATCTCTTATTAGATTAAGGTTTATGAATTATTTCAGTGATATTTAGGGTTCCTGATCCCTCTACTTTTTGTAATTGTGTGTTTTATTGTGTTTGATATGATTTAGATGTTTTGTGAGTATACTTCAGCCCCTTAACAGCCTTGTCTCAATCCTACACCGAGTTGCAGAAAAGAATGTCTTCTTGCAGGTCATGGGTTGTGTCTTATGTTTAGGCCCTCCTATGAAACACTTATGCAAGCCTATTCAGTAAGTTGTGACCTACTAGACCTAAGTCTTTCATTGATTCTATTCCTCTATACTGAGATCCAAACCCTAATTTTAGTGTATCACCTAGTAGGTAGTTTGCTTTCAAGTCATTCCCTTTCCAAGCACTCCTTCTATCCCTTTCCCTCAAAAGATTTACTTTTCATGTCAAGAAGCAAATTAAGGTGATTATCCAAGAGGAACCAGCCTAGAACCTGGAGGTCTCATCTCAGTTAGCATAGGTCCCACCCCTGGAGATGATTCCCATGTTATACTAGGTTATCAAGACTACGAGAGCTTGATACAAGGCACAAACTTAGTGTATAATATTTTCTGGCATGCCCGGTGGGACCGTAAAAGAAGTTCAATGTTGAAGGTTATGTCATCTCTGATATGAAAATTGCATAATACAGACCTTTAGAGGTTTTTCTATCAAGTATATATGGAAACTCCACTAGTTTCAAAGATTCAAGCCAACCTTGTTTAAGGTTTATGAGAAATATTGAGACTAGAAGCTCAAAACAAACCAATTTTTTAGAGTTACCTTTGAAAAGAAGCTACAAAGGCAGGTCAACTCAAAGGGAATCTCCTACAAGGAGAGTTCAATCAACACCACCTGATACTTCAGAAAGGAGACCTTTTTCCTTTCATTCTAGAAGAAGGGGATGATCTCTAACTAGAGATCTTGAAGAAGAAGAAGAAGAAGATTCAAATATAGCATCTAACACAGCTCATATAGTTGTTAATCTTCGAGTTGTAGCTCCTACAATGGCTAGACAGTTTGCCTTTCACCTTTCAACCAGGGCAGCCCTTTGAACTTTGTTGTACATCATGATGTGCCCTTGGTAGCATTGAAGAGCTTACCTAATTTCATAGGTGAAGGGCAGACAACTGCTTTTGAACACATAAGGGACGTGATCACCATCTACAGTATACACAACATAACTCAAGAAGATGTGGCCACAAAATTGTTAGCAGCCTCCCTAAAAGGTAAGGCTCTTGAATGGTTTAGAACTTTAACTATCAGTTCTATTAATTCTTGGGATGCTTTAGGTGATACATTAAGTAAACATTTTGAGGATAAATCAGATAACTTATCTCTGGTTGAGTAGTTGACAACCATAAAGAGAGACCTTCAAGAACAAATGATAGATTGCAATAGTAGATTCCTTAAAACATGGAATAGAATCCCAGTCTCTGTAAGGCCATCAGCTAACCATGCTTTCCTTTATTATTTGAAAAGTTTGAAGGGTCAAATTTCTATCATGATCCATTCTATGGGTGGTACTACTTTACCCTAGGCCTTTAACACTATTGTCAGGGCTGAAAATTGCCTAATTCAATCAGGCATGATAGCTAGAAGACCACCAATGCCCATTTTTCCTAGGCTTCAACCCATTGCACCTACACAAGTACCCCTATTTACCCCTATTCCCACCATACTAGCACCTCAGGCTAGTACTAGTGGTCAAGAACATGCTAAGGCAAGTTTCTCTCAAGAGTTGCAAGAAATAAAGAGCAATCAAAAAACTAGTATGCAAGAAATGACAAATTTTCTGCAAACTCTAACCAAGGAGGTCACAAATTTGAAGAAGCAAAATCAAGGAATTAGACCACCCCCTTTCAATCACAAGGCCAAGGTCCTAGTCAGCAATATCAAGATCAAGGACATCCTTATCAACAAAATAGGCCACCATACCAAGGAGGCTATCAAGGACAAAGGCAAAGTTTCAATCAAAGGCCATTCCAACCATACAACCCTGCACCTCTTAATTCTACAAATCTGGTTAGAGACATGGTGCCTGGTCAAAACAATGTGGCTATGGATAATGAATGGTGCTTTCCTTGTAATCAGCCTCACAATCAAGCTACATGTTCTAATGGATGGATGAACCAAGCTCTAATGGTTCAAAATGCCTCACAAGCTCAAGTAGAGGCTTCATCCAGTGGATCAGTTCCTCACCAAGAGCAATAAGAATCACAAGGGCATGAGACTACCCTTTTCAATTGGGAGCAACCAGACTTCAATGGAGTCAATGATGAAGCTACTTTTGTTGCCTATACAAGAGCAAAAAGAAGAGCTCAAGACATGGAGAGAGCAGACTTAGGGACTAAAGCCACTACATCTACTGAGTCAGTGCAGCAAGCTACTCCAGTCACACCTAAAGAGGCTCCTATCATCACAAGCAAAGAAGGCCAAATTCTAAAAGAGGTGGAGCCTATCATGCCAAAGACACAACAAAGAGTACACAATATAGCACCTTTATAACATTGTAGACAACATGAAGAAGGTGAATGTCACCATGTCCATGTGGGACTCTTTGGCTATTCCATGACAACCTGAGATCTTTAGGAAGGCTATGTCAGAAGTAGCAACTCCTTAGCCTATAAAAGAAACTACAAAGCCAGTGTTGGTTAACACTAATCAAGAGAAGGAGGCTCCAAGTAGCAACTCCAAATTCAATACCGTGCAAGGTAGGAATTCAAAGCCACCTCCCTTTTATGTATCTTTAATTATTGGAGATTCTTTGGTACATAATTGTATGGTAGATAGTGGAGCTACTAGCACTGTAATGCCCAAGAAAGTGGTTGATCAATTAGGACTTAAATATGAACCCTTTCAAAAGAAGGTTACTCAACTTGATGGATCCTCAGTCAGTACTATAGTTGTGGCCATGGATACCAGTCTGATCCTGCATGCTAGTCCTAATTTTTTCATCCTCCTTGATATATATATCATAGATCTCCCTGCTTTATTTGCAATATGTCTTTCAAGGGAGTTTATAGCTAAGATAGGAGGTTATCTTTCTTCTGAATGGTCTCATATGCTCTTTCATACAAGATATGGTACCAAGGTTACCATTAAATTAGAGAAATTAGCAGCACACCATATACAACCTTATGTATCCAATGCAATCAATGCCAACTGCCCTATATTTGATAGCAGTGATTTCCAAGCCATTGGAGAAGCAGACACTGAGATAGAGAATATCCCTGATATTCTACTAGATGAAAGAACTTTAGAGGCCCAAGAAAGTCTTATCTGGAATTTTGGTTTGGGAAATTATTTGATACAAGAAAATGATGTCAAAGAACCAAACCTTCTCAAGGAGGATACTGATTCAGAGGATCAGAGTAATCAGGTTTGGGAACTATTTTTTCATGGAGCTAGAAGTATACATGGTTCTAGTGGTGGTGCTATGCTAGTGTCCCCAAAAGGAGAAAGGTATTATACTGCCTTTAGATTTAGTTTCTCTTGCACTAGCAATACTACAGAATATGAAAGTCTAGCCAATGGACTAGAATGGGCTAGAAAAATAGGGCTTAAGGCCTTAAAAGTTTATGGTGATAGTGAGCTTGTTGTCAGCCAAGTAAGAGGGATACATGAAACCAAAAATGACACTTTGAGGGCATACAAACAAAGAGTTTGGGATGCAATTGAAGATTTTTATGCTTTCAATATTGTTGCTATCCCTAGAAAATTAAATCAAAATGCAGATAGGTTAGCTTCTATTAGATCTCAGTATGATATCCCCAATAGCATTTCAAAAGAGATTGATCAACAACACATCAAGATTATTGTCAGACCTTCTATCCCTAATAATGATGTTAATTGGCAAGTGTTTGACAATGATGAGCAAATTCTGCAGTTCTTGTTTGAAGAAGATGTCTTCTCAGAGCACAATCAAGATAGGATATCACAAAGCTATGCTGATCAAGTGATACAACTGAAGTCCAATAAGATGCCTAGAGGTCTTGTCACCTTAGAGACTATGTTCAACAGGGATGATCAAGTCAAGAAAAGCAAAGTTGGCCTAGTAGTTCAACAAGAACATTGTGTTGAATTAGAGTTGGAACCAAGTAAGAGCTTACAATTTGGAAAAGTGAATTCTGATTCAAAAAAGCAGGCTTACACTCAGTTATTCAAAGAATTCAATGATGTTTTTTCTTGGCAATATGAAGATCTTAAATGTTTTGATCCAGCCCTTGCTCAACACACTATTGAATTAGAACCTAATGCCAAGCCAGTGAGGCAAAAGAAAAGGCATGTTAATCCCAAGCTGGAGCCACTTATGCATAAGGAAGTGCTCAAATTAATAGAGAGTGGTATCATCTACCCTATCAAACATACTAGTTGGGTTTCCAACCTTATTCCATTCAGGAAGAAGAATGGGGAGCTGAGGTTATGTGTTGACTTCAGGGATTTGAACAGAGCCTCATTAAAAGACCTCCATCCATTACCCTCTATGGAAAAAATCTTACAATGTGTCTCTGGATCTAAGAGATTCTCATTATTGGATGGCTATTCAGGATACAATCAAATCCTGGTTAATGAAGAGGATCAATATAAGACTACATTTACAACCAAGTGGAGAACCATGGCTTATCAAAAGATGCCCTTTGGTTTGTCAAATGCAAGTGCTACATTTCAAAAGGCAATGGATATGGCCTTTAAAATCCTCATGTACAAGTTTGTGCTGGTCTACCTAGATGACATAACTGTCTACTCAAAACATGGAGTAGACCATATCAAACATTTGAGACAGATCTTTGAGAGGTGTAGAGAATTTGGGATATCTCTTAATCCCAAGAAATGTGTGTTTGCAGTTCATGAAGGGAAACTGTTAGGATATGTAGTATCCAAAGAAGGAATCACAATAGATCCTAAAAGAATTGCAGCCATACTAGAGCTACCATTGCCACGTCATAAGAAAAGTCTTCAATCTTTCATAGGAAAGATAAATTTTGTTAGGAGATTCTCGCCTAACATTGTAGAGTTACTCAAGCCTTTGACAGCCATGTTGAAAAATAATTCAGCTTTCAATTGGACTAAAGAGGGAAAAGTTAATTTCCAAGCTATCAAAGAGGCCTTAATAGAAGCCCCTGCTCTCCTAAACCCAAACTTCAATAAGGATTTCATCCTTTATGCTTACGGAGGACATGATGCTATATCTGCAATGTTGACTCAAGAAAATTTAGATGGATTGGAGGAACCCATTGCTTTCTTTAGCAAAGGTTTAGAAGAGTATGAACAAAGGTACTCTTTTATAGAGAAACATGTACTTGTTGTGGTAAAGAGCCTTAAAAAGTTTAGATATCTATTGACCCATAGCAAGGTACACTTGAAAGTTACTCATCCAAGTGTCAAGGAATTTTTTCTCTCCAAGGACCTTAATGAGAGAAGAGCTGGTTGGATCACCAAGGTGATGTAGTATGACATAGATGTCCAAAATACTAAGCTGGTTAGGGGAAGAGGTCTTTGTGAGCATTTGGCAGGGGATGAAAGTCCAAAGAAATTAGAGAAAATGGATGCATCTTTGGTTGTGCATTCTACAAAAGAACAAACCAAGGAAACAAGTTGGTTGCCTAATATGATCAATTATTTGAAGACAGGGCAATGTCCTGCAGGTCTGGATTCAGCAAAAAGGAGGTATTACAAGTTACAATCTATTCCTTTTGTGTTGATTGATGATGTTCTTTTCAGGAAGGATCACAATGGTGTCCTTTTAAGATGCATAAATTCAAAAAAGGTAACTGATGTCCTATTTGAATTTCATGATGGACCTTCTAGAGGTCACTTTTCTCCTAGGACTACTACTTTTAAAATCATGAGGGATGGATACTATTGGCCATCTATCTTTAGGGATAGTCATGAGTATGTAAGAAAATGTATCAAGTGTGTTATGTTTGCAGGAAAAGAAAGGCTTGCATCCTTTCCCCTACAGCCAGTCAGAATAGATCAACCCTTCATGAAGTGGGGCATAGATTTTATAGGTATGATTAATCCCCTATCTGGTGTAGGACACAAGTGGATAATTACTGCAACAGATTATTTCACTAGATGGATAGAGGCAGTGGCTTTAAAAGAAGCCAATGAGAGTGTTGTATTAAGTTTTTATGATGATTTAATTCATAGGTTTGGAACTCCTGATTCCATCATTTCAGATAATGCATTGGCATTCACAGGCCTCAAAGTCTTAGAGTGGGTAGTCAAGAATGGCATCTACCTATATACAAGTTCCAATTACTACCCTTGGGGCAATGGCTTGGCAGAGTCAAAAAATAAGAACCTGATTAGAATAATCAAAAAGACTCTTCAAGATAATTAGAGAGATTGGCATACAAAGCTCAGATCTGCCTTATGGTTAGACAGAATTACCCCAAAGAAAATCATTGGTAATTCCCCATACATGTTGGTGTATGGCAAGGAGGCTAAGTTATCTATTTCAACTGAATTGCCAGCCCTAGATTTAGCCACTCAATATGTCCTATTTGAAGGAGACCCCTTGCAAATCAGATATGCCCAGTTGATGGAATTGGAAGAGATCAGAAACAAAGCAATGTAGGACATGTAATTCCATCAGGACTAGACCAAAAGGAGCTTCGACAAGAGGGCTAGGGTCAGGAGTTTCAAAGTTGGAGATATTGTCCTTAAGTGGGATGAATTCAAATCCAGGCCTGGCAGACATACAAAATTTGACTCTTTTTGGGGTGGACCATTTGTTATCACAGAGTGCAGAGGCCCTAATGCTTTCCAAATTTCAACTCTTGAAGGTGATCCCCTACCAATATCAGTAAATGGTTTCCATCTAAAGCCTTGTTTTGAGATTAATCCTTCTCTGTAAGTTTTCTTGTAAATTCTTGTAAATATTTTTTCCCCTATTTTCTAGGTTATTTTCCTACTTTCCAAGAAGTGCTCGTGCACAGTTGTCCTTCTGGTTCATTTTTGTCTCCTTGTAGAATTTTTTGTGCTCAGTAATGACCCCACACCCAATGAATTATGTCAAGGCCTCTGGTTTTCCATGTCTAGCAGGCTGACATCCAGCAAAAATCACCAAAATGTTACCCTAATTTTCATATCCATGCAAATTTGGCTATAATCCATCCCAAGGTCTCTATTTTCCCCCTACCAAGCATCCTGCAAAATTTCATGAATTTATGTTTTGTTTCTTGGCCGCTACAATTTATTCCATCCTTTGGTCTGCAGGTCTAAAAAATTCATAAATATAGCCATTAGGCTTAAAACTCTTGCAAAACCTAAGCCTACATTCTATTTTCATGTTACTTTATCTCGGCCACTTAAGTTTCAAATACCCATGTGCGCTAATTTCTTATTGGTCGATCACCTATTCTCTTATTTCCCCGGCGGTTACCTTTCCCATTTGGTGATTCAGCGACTGCAATGTTTCTCTTAATCGCTAAGTGTTTCCCGGTCACCGCATAATTTCCTGCGACCTAGTGAATGTTAACTTCTCTTCAGTCATGCAATCGCTAAGTCTTTTGGTGGTCACTTTAGTGGGGTCCTGGTTAGAAGAATCTACCAGCGGGTGTATCTTCGCAAGGGCTTGTGTCAGAGCTTGAGATTTTAAGACGACCGTCGATCTTCCCTTTTGTGCAGCGCTTCAAACTTTAAGTGGGTCCACTATCAGGTGTGCGTAGTTGGTGGCATTTCATTGGTCCACGTGATGATTTAGTTTTCTGATGGTGGGTCCTCAGTACACTGATGTGCTCAAATATGAGTGGTCCACATAGTGATGACTGGGTTTGCAGTGGGTCTGTTTGTCAGAGGGTCCCGGCTTAATAAAGATCTACGGCTGGCGCATGATCTAAAGGAATATTCTGGGGCCATGAGATCATGCACCCGCCATTAGATTGGAATGAAGTGATTGTGGGTCTGCGCTTGTCAGAGAAGGTTTTACACTATTTTAAAGGGCACAACATCACCGTTCATCTGTCGGGAAGGGTTTTTCATTGACAATTACATTTTAAAATTTTCCACTAGCCGTTGTATTTCAAAATTCAAATATCTTCGTGAGGATTTTGCATTCTTTCAGCCATGCACAACGTCAGGAAGCTCAGGAATTGATTTCTCAAGACGGTGGTGGTTGTGAGGACGATGGAGATGACTGTTGGCCAACGTCACAGGGTCCTTTGTCACATTTTCATGATAGGAGGTGCTAGAGAGTTTGGTGCCATCATTCAAATAGTACCACTCCCAGGGAAATAAGATCAGATTTGGAGCCTTCATGGCTTAGTGGAGTTACAAGTGGGTTGGTAAGTCAAGGTTGCTTGTTTGTAGGTGGGCTCAGTACCAGGATCAACATGCAAAGAAAGATATGATTTGATCACCGGTGTTCTCAGATATTTTCATAATAAGTGATCAGTACCCTAAGGTTTGATATCATTGTAAATTTATAACCCTAGTTAGATTTGACTCTTGCCTGTGTGCAAGAAGGATGGATATATTGTATTTTTGGAGCTTTTGAGCTCAGAATTGACTTTTTCTGTAAAAAAAGAGGTTCACAATTGTAGAAGAAATTCATCTTTTCTTAAGGGTCATCTATGGTATCTTTTCTACCCTCTGGTTTATACAGTTGTAAAATTCCCATTGATAATACAAATATTGCAAAGATATTTTTTGACAATCCTTCATGTCCCTATGCTTCCTTGTTTGGATTATCTCTTATTGGATTAAGGTTTATGAATATTTTCAGTGATATTTAGGGTTCCTGATCCCTCTTACTTTTTTTAATTGTGTGTGTTATTGTGTTTGATCTAATTTAGATGTTTTGTGGGTATACTTCAGCCCCTTAACAGCCTTGTCTCAATCCTACACTGAGTTGTAGAAAAGAATGTCTGCTTGCAGGTCATGGGTTGTGTCTTATGTTCAGGCCCTCCTATGAAACACTTATGCAAGCCTATTCAATAAGTTGTGACCTACTAGACCTAATTCTTTCATTGATTCTATTACTCTATACTAAGATCCAAACCCTAATTTTGGTGTGTCACCTAGTAGGTAGTTTGCTTTCAAGTCATTCCCTTTCCAAGCACTCCTATCCCTTTCCCTCAAAAGATTTACTTTTCATGTCAAGAAGAAAATTAAGGTGATTATCCAAGAGGAACCAGCCTAGAACCTGGAGGTCTCATCTCAGTTAGCATAGGTCCCACACCTAGAGATGATTCCCATGTTATACTAGGTTATCAAGACTACGAGAGCTTGAGACAAGGCGCAAACTTAGTGTATAATAGTAATCTCCCAGGTTAGATCAAAATATGCATCAAAAAATTAAAAATTGAAGCAATATAGAAATACAGTGTGGGATGAAATTGAGAGCTTCAATTCTTTTAATATTTGTTGGATGGAAATGAGTCATAACAGAATGGCTGACTTACTAGCTAATGTTGTTAGAAAGAAAAGATCCCCAAGATAACTGAGAGGGGGGGGTGAATCACAACTATTACAATCCCATCTTACAACAAGGAAAACATTCCTTCCTTTATACCACACTCAAATAATTACAAATGAGTCGGCATCCAAATACAAAATAATAATTTCAACACGCTACATCAAAATTACATAAAACTGTCAGCTTCGAGATACACTAACTTTCCAATCATGTGACCTCAAAGTTTGTGCTATGAACCATGTAACCACCAGTGAGTCTCAAACTTCCCTTTAACTGTGCAGAGTCAGATTCCATCCCAGTTAGGAAATATCATCCGATTACCAAAAATGGCTACTCGGGAACACTGCCAGAATACTGCTTCCACCAAAATGCTTATAACTTTCATGAATGAATGAATTTATTTTTGCGATATTAACCATAGGTTAATAACACACCAAATAACATACCATAAATTTTTCATAACTCAATCTACAATATAACATGTGCGCAAAACAAAACTATGCCTGTTTCTCTGCTAAACTCCAGAATATCACTGTGTTGACATCAATGACAATCATAGTCATGAATGCAACAACCACTACTACAGAATGACTGCCAAAGGCTTTAGAATTCATTCCTAACAATCTCCCCCATTGGAATTGATGGCAACATAGATGAAAAACATCTAATGTTCCAAAAATCCAATCACTACTGCTCAACTGCTCTGCTGCTCTTCATCAATCAAATCTTGCTTCATTTTCCTATCAATCTTCTCTCTCAATGTTCTCTTTCTCAATGTTTTTCATGATTCTCTCCCCCATTGACATCAATGATATAAATTTCATCACCATGTCAACAACAACTCAGTGTCAAAAGACACTGTTCAGAAAATATATTCACAAGAGTCCTCATGACTCAGCTCAGATACACATACTCCCCCATAGAGGAAGTACCAACATCCAATCCAAAAAATAGATAGGGCCATATACCACTAGATGGATGCAACCAAATGCATCATTACTCAAAATTAGGCTGGGGTATAACCCCAAGCATACCTCTTAGATGCTCAAATGTATCCTTAGGAAAAGGCTTTGTAAATATATCTGCTATCTGCTCCTTTGTTCTTATGTACTCCAGTTTGACTTCTTTCTCAACAACTTTCTCTCTTACAACATGATACTTGATCTCTATATTCTTAGTCTTAGAATGTAATACAGGATTCTTAGACATACTAACTATACTGGTGTTATCACAATGTATAACAACAGGCTCATCAAACTTAATTCCAATATCCTTCAACATTTGCTTCATCCAAATTATCTGGTTACAATTGTTTTCTACTGCTACATACTCTGCTTCTACTGTACTCTGTGAGATACAATTATGCTTTTTACTCAACCAAGAAACCAGTCTTCCTCCAAGAAAAAAGGCTCCACCACTGGTGCTTTTCTTATCATCAACACTGCCTCCCCAATCAGCATCAGTATATGCACATAGGGTAAAATCATCAGAAGTTTCATACCACAATCCATAGTCCATTGTACCTCTAAGATATCTAAATATCCTCTTTACTGCTGCATAATGTGACTCTCTAGGTTCAGCTTGAAATCTTGCTACCATTCCAACTGAATGTTGTATATCTGGTCTAGTGTGTGTCAAGTACTGCAATCCACCAATCATGAATCTGTATTTTTTCTGCTCAACTGCTGGTGTTTCATCTTTACTAGATAGTTTATGTCCTGTAACCATAGGTGTTCCAACTGGTTTACAATTCTCTATACCAAATCTTTTCAACAAATCATTCAAGTACTTTGTCTGACTTACAAAGATACCATCTTTGTTTTATGTTATCTGTAATCCCAAAAAGTATTTCATTTCTCCAATCATACTCATTTCAAATTTTGTCTTCTTTTCATTAGCAAATTTGTCACTAGCTTCATCTTCTCCTCCAAAAATAATATCATCAACAAAAATAACTATAACTAACAATCCATTCTCAATTTCTATTGTGTACAAGTTACTATCAACTGTTCCTTTTGTAAATCCCAATTTTAACAAATACTTATCCAATCTACCATACCAAGTTCTAGGTGCTTGCTTTAGTCCATACAATGCTTTCTTTAGTTTACATACCATGTCTCCTTCTTGAGTCAAAGGAAAACCTTCAGGCTACTCAATGTAGACTTCTTCTTCTAATTCACCATTAAGAAATACTGACTTCACATCCATCTGATACACTTTGAATTTCTTAAATGCTGCATAAGCCAAAAATATTCTTACTGCTTCAAGTCTTGCCACAGGGACAAAAGTGTCTTCATAGTCAATTCCTTCTTGTTGTGAGTATCTCTTACATACCAATCTTGCTTTGTTTCTAATTACTTCTCCTTGTTCATTCATCTTGTTTCTGAATACCCATTTAGTTCCAATCACATTTTTGTCTTTAGGTCTAGGGACCAATTCCCATGTCTTGTTCTTTTCAATCTGATCCAATTCTTCTTTCATAGCTTTAAACCAATGTTCATCTTCACAAGCTTCATTAGTAGACTTAGGTTCAATTTGAGAAATCAAACATAAATGTACCTTCTTTCTAGTCATAAATCCTCTGTCTAAACTTCCAATCACTTGTTCAATAGGATGATGTCTTGATATATACCTGTTAGGTGTCATAGTCACAAATCTTTCTTCAACTATAGATTCTTCTCTAGATTCTTCTCTATTTTCTTCAACATGACTTTCATTCAACAATTCACTATCAGTCTCAAAAAATTGTTCAGTAGTTTCAATGTTAGGTTGAGGGTTAGTTCTTTCATCCGATTCATAACCAAGCATTCTTTCCTGAATTTTAAACTTCTCATCAACTTTTACATTTGCACTTTCAACAATAGTCTTAGTTCTCTTATTGTAACATCTATATGCTTTTCTTTTCAAAGAATATCCAAGAAAAATTCCTTCATCACTTCTAGGATCAAACTTTCCTATATCATCATCTCTCTTAATATAACATTTGCTTCCAAAAATTCTAAAATACTTAACTGAGGGTGTATGTCCAAACCACAATTCATAAGGTGTCTTGTCTGTGTCTGCTCTGATTTGTACTCTATTCATTGTATATACGGTTGTATTCACTGCTTATCTCCAAAATGTCTTTGCCAAATCACCTTCAAACAACATAGCTCTAGCTACTTCAGTCACTGATCTGTTCCTTCTTTCTACAATACCATTTTGTTCAGGTGTTCTAGGGGCTGAAAACTATCTCTTAATACCATTTACTTTACAAAAGGTGTTAAACTCTTTAAATGCAAATTCTCCACCTCTATCAAATCTCAAACATTTAATCCTCATTCCTAATTCATTCTCAACTTTATTCTTCATGACCTTAAACTTATCAAATGCTTCAAATTTTTCTTTCAAAAATGCAATCCACATCATTCTTGTAAAATCATCAACAAGAATCATAAAATACCTTTCTCTATAGAATCCTCTAGTCCTAGTAGGACCGCTCAAGTCTGTATGAACAATCTCCAAATTTTTTGTAGATGTGAACTTCTTGCTAGGAAATGAACTCCTTTTCTGCTTAGCCATCACACATTCCTTGCAAATCATGTTAGTAGGCTTCATAATCTTAGGTAAATCTCTTACTGCAAGTGTAGAACTTACTTTCACAATATTATCAAAGTTTATATGATAGAACCTTTTATACCACAACCAACTATCATCAATCTTAGTCATCAAACATGTCATCTCAGTATGGTTCAACTGAAATACATTACCTCTAGTTCTAGATCCCGTTCCAATCAGATTTCCATCTTTATCCTTAATCACACAAGTTTTCTCAGTAAACCAAACTTGATATCCCTTGTCAACTAACTGTCCAACACTTAATAAATTATGTTTCAATCCATCCACAAAGTAAACATCATCAATATTAGTCTTTCCATCAAGAGTAATAGATCCTATACCTTTAATCAAACAAGGTGCATTGCTACCAACTCTAACAACTCCTCCATCATAATTGTTAAAATTTATGAACTTTTCTTTATCACCATTCATATGATGTGAACAACCACTATCTATAATCTGATCATCTTTCTTTTCAACTTGGGAAACTAAGGCTTTCTCTTCCTTAATATCAGATTCAGAATTTTCTTCCTTAATTGCTATAAATCCTATGTCATCAAGGTTATCATTATCACTGTCACTCAAATGTCTTTCAATTCCTGCTTCAATATCTTCATCATTTGCATAATAACATTCTTTAGGTCTTCTAGGCTTAAAATTGTTTCTATACTTCTTAACTCTCTTAGGACACTTAGATGCAAAATGACCATATTCTTGACATGTCCAACATTTAAAGATTTTCTTACCATCTGGTTCTCTTTTCACAAGAAAGGAAATACCTTCTTCAATCTTCTTATCTTCATCAGATTTGGATCTACTACTACTGGCATAATCTCCATTCACACTTGTACTTCTAGACAAAGTAGGTCTAATGCTAAGAGAACTAAATGTTGTCTCCATTCTAGGTAGTTCTCCTAATAATCTCAAATTCATCTCTGCTACTTCCAATCTTCCAAGAAGAGTCTCTCTTGTAAAGTTTTTAGTACAAGGTATAACTTGTTCAATCATTTGTGTAGTCTGCCTAAATACAGGTGTCAATGTTCTCAAAATCTTCCATATTACTTCATTCTCTATCTTTTCACCTCCACAAGACTTTATTCCTGCAACAATTTCTAACATCCTACCAATATAGCTTCTAATAGATTCATCTTCCATCATTCTTATGTCTTCAAATGCACAAATCCAATTATGTAACCTAGCTTTCTTTGCATGTTCATCACCCTCAAAAGTAGATTGTAAAGCTTTCCAAATATCATAAAATTTAGTTAAACTTTTTACCTGACTGTATTCATTCTCCGGAAGTGCTGATAAAAGTTCTTATCTTGCAAGTATGTTACATGTGAATAGGTCTACCTCATCTTTAGAACTTGATTCAAGACTGTCTTCTTCAATTATAGTTCTCTCATTCCTTGTAAGCAACCAATAACCTAGTCCTAAACATAGTATATGTGTCTTCATCTTTTCTTTCCAGCTGTCAAAATTTACTCCATCAAACTTAGGGCTTTCTTTCCTAAAATTCACCATAGATCTCCTTAAGTTGTTAAACTTCTCTTTCAAGGACCTGCCACTCTGATACCAATTGTTAGAAAGCAAAGATCCCCAAGATAACTAAGAGGAGCGGGGTGAATTATTCATCTAATAATTAAATCATTTATCAACTTCATAGATTTAAACCATATAATCAATGTAATAACCAACCATAGAAAGATAATCATACACAATGATACAATAACACAAGATATGTTAACTAGGGAACCTCTTGATCAGAGAGTAAACCCCGGTGGGAATGATGCCCACAAAATGATGTACTAATATGAAAATTCATTGTGAAAGGATGGACCCTACTAGGAGTCTTATGAAATACATTCAATACATATGAATCTCTATTAGGAGATTTTGAATCCCTGTTAAAAGATTCTAACCCTGTTAGGAGTTATGGAAGACAAAAGGACCCACTGCCCAAACAGCTTCAAGGCAAGATCTTTGACCTCACTATCCAACAGATCTTAGGATTATTCAACAGAATAATATGAAATATATTACCTCCTTCACACTGTGTCAAAACCGCACTCTCTACTACACAAGATCACAAATCCAAATCTATGTACTTCGCAAGTCTTCCTTCACCACTAAATTAGCTCTATTCTTCACCTCATGCATATATTCGCATCTCAACTTTCACAATTTCATATCTCAACTATTAAAATCCCATCTTAAAACAAGGAAAACATTCCTTCCTTTATACCACACTCAAATAATTACAAATGAGTCGGCATCCAAATACAAAATAATAATTTCAACACGCCACATCAAAATTACATAAAATTGTCGGCTTCCAGATACAATAACTTTCCAATTGTGTGACCTCAAAGTTTTCACTATGAACCACATCACCACCAATGAGTCTCAAACTTCCCTTTAACTATGCAGAATTAGATTCCATCCCAGTTAGGAGATATCATCCGATTACCAAAAATGGCTACTCAGGAACACTGCCAGAATACTGCTTCCACCAAAATGCTTATAACTTTCATGAATGAATGAATTTATTTTTGTGATATTAACCATAGGTTAATAACACACCAAATAACATACCATCAATTGTGCATAACTCAATCTACAATATAACATGTGCACAAAACAAAACTGTACCTGCTTATCTGCTAAACTCCAGAATATCACTGTGTTGACATCAATGACAATCATAGTCATGAATGCAACAACCACTGCTACAGAATGACTACCAAAGGCTTCAGCATTCATTCCTAACAAATGTGGCCCTCAGACCAAAAGACACTACATTTTCTCATATATCAAACATAGAAGTTCAAGCAAGGCCCTCCATTCCTGACAACGTGGAAAATTGGCAAGTTTTTTATGATGATCAGGACATATTAAGATTTTTGCAATGTGAATCTCACTTTGGTGACAATTAAATGGATTTTAGTGCTTATGTTAATACAATAAATGGTAAAGATGTTATCTTTGGAAAGGAAGTGTTGCAGTTGAATTCAAATAGAGTTCCCAAGGGACTGGTTCTCTTGAGAGAGCCTTTGACAATAAAGACAAGGCTTTTTCTGCCAACACCAATAAAACAAACGATCTTGAGGAAATAAATTTCGGTACAAGATTGGTACTTAAAAGGGTTTATATAGGTAAAAGCCTATCTCCAAAAATAAGGAAAATTTTGATTGATCTTCTGAGGAAATTTAGACATGTTTTTGCTTGGTCCTGTGAAGACCTCAAGGCTTACAGAGAGGACCTTTTCCAACATGAGATTCCACTAAAGGAGGGTACTAAACCATTTAGACAAAAATTGAGACCTGTTAACCCTACCTTGGCACCCAAGATGCAAGGAGAACTCAAGAAAATGATAGATGCTAGAATAATTAAACCTATTAGACATTCCACTTGGGTCTCAAATCTAGTTCCTATCAAAAAAAAGAATGGTGATATCAGGCTTTGTGTTGATTTCAGAAATATCAAAATAAATTCTTTAAAGTATAATTATGGATTACCTAATATGGAGAACATGTTGCAAAGGGTCACTGGTTCAAAGTTGATGTCTATGATGGATGGTTTCTCTGGGTATAATTAGGTTATGGTTAAAGAATCAAAACAATTCAAGATTGCATTTACAACCCCATGGGGAACATATGTTTATGTAAGAATGCCTTTTGGGTTAACTAATGTTGGTGCCACCTTTCAGAGGGCCATGGATGTAGCTTTTGTAGATTTCATTGATAAATTCATGGTAGTATATCAAGATGACCTCACAGCATTTTCAGCCAAAGAAGAACAGCATTGCCAACATATGGAAAGGATTTTCATCAGAGCATTGGAATATGGGGTTTCTTCGAATCCAAAGAAATGTGCCTTTGGTGTGGTTGAAGGAAAGCTTCTAGGACATATTATTTTTAAGGATGGAGTAATAATAGACCCTGAGAGGGTGGAAGCTATTGAAAATTTGTCCCTCCCAAAGAATGTAAAAGGAATTCAATCCTTTTTGGGGCAAGTAAATTTTTTGAGAAGATTTATTACAAATTTTGCAGAAATATGTATTCCTATATCAAGAATGTTGAAGAAATGAGCAAAAGTTGAATGGAATGCTGAAGTGGTGCAGTCTTTTAATGATATCAAAAGGGCTATTAAGCATGCCCCTATTTTGAAAACACCAGACTATAGTAAACCTTTGCAGATCTTTTCTTTTGCATCCACCCATACTATTGTTGCGGTATTATTACAAAAGAATGTGGACGGTTTTGAGCAACCTATTTCTTTCTTTAGTAAGACCTTACAAGTAGCAAAATTAAATTATGACATTGTTGAAAAGTAGGCCTATGCTTTGGTTAAGGCTATCAAAGCATTTAAGTGTTATTTGGTTGGAGCCACAGTGGTTGCTTATGTCCCAAGTGTTGTAGTCAAAGACATATTGGTCCAGCAGGAAGTTTCAGGAAGAAGATGTAGATGGATCAAAGAATTCAGGAGTTCAATATTGATATTCATATTAAAAAATTGGTGAGAGGGTTGGGCCTAGCAAAATTGATGGCTCAGAGCAACTTGACTACCAATCAGATAAATATGCTGGAGGAAGATCAGAGATCTTTTGTTTGCAATATGGATTGTTGTGAATGGTACAAGGATATTGTGAAGTATTTGCAAAAGATGATCTTACCCCCTGAGTTTGATGATAACAAGAAAAGGACTATTAGGCTTCAGTCCATAAGATATGCAATCATAAGTGGTGAGTTATGGTGGATAAGTAATGAAGGAGTCTTTCTCAGATGTGTTGATCAAGATAAGGCCAAAATTTTGCTAAATGAAATGTATAATGGAGTTTGTGGAGGACACTACATGGCAAAGACTATAGCTCATAAGATCATCAGATCAGGGTTTTGGTGGCCAACAGTTTTTAAAGATGCCTACTAGTTTGTCAAAAGATGTGATTCATGTCAAAGGTTTGGAGGAAAGTTGAAATTTAGTGGAAATCTGGCCCTCAAGCCTGTTACAGTTTAGGCCCCTTTCCAAAAATGGGGTATGGATTTCATTGGAGAGATTCCTAATAAGTCCAATGTTGGACACTCTTATATCTTGGTAGCTACGAATTACTTCACCAAGTGGATTGAAGCAATTCCATCAAAGAATGCAACTAGTAAGGTGGTAATGGATTTTATGATGCAGGATATCCTTACAAGATTTGGTTGTCCAAAAACTATAGTAGTTGACAATGCTATGTGTTTCAGATTAGAGGAGTTTGTTCACTTCTGTCAGAAGAATGGCATTAAGATTTCATACTCATCTCCCTACCATCCATAAGGCAATGGTCAAGCTGAGTCTAGTAACAAAAGTTTGATCAAAATATTGAAAAGAATATTGGATAAAAATAAAAGGGCTTGGGATTCTAAATTGCTACAAGCCTTGTGGGGCGATAGGGTTACAATAAAGAAAGCAATAGGATGTGCTCCTTTTGACTTGGTTTATGGAATTAATGCAAGATTTCCCCAAAATAAATTGTTAGAAATGTATCAATTTATCCAGGCATATGATGATGACCTGGAGGATGAAATGATTATCAGGATCAATGACTTGATCCAGTTAAATAAGGCCAGAAATGATGCACATGCCAGAAATGAGAAGATTCAGGCTCAGTGCAAGGTTTTGTATGATAGAAGGACTATTCACAGAATTTTTGAAGATGGTGATTTGGTCCTGATGTGGAATGCAAGGTTGGAGAATAAGGGAAAGCATGGAAAATTTGATCCTGTCTGGTTAGACCCCTATATCATTGAAGGGAAATGGGGAACGGATTCATATCTATTGAAGAATCTGATAGGAGAATTCATAGAATTGCTAGTTCATGAGCAATTCTTGAAGTTTTACTTCTCTTAAGAGACTTTTAAAGCTTTTCATGTAGGATTTAGTTTAGGGTTTTGTGTACAGTTCCTTGTTTTCAATCAATTTTTTAAAATTGGTCTGCTCTTCTAGGAGATTCTAGTTTTCTCATTTTATATGCAGGAGATACACGTCCCCGAGAATGAGCCACTATTAGTACTATTTTAAAATTTTGATCCTCATACTTAGATTTTTGAGAATTATGATTCTAAGGGTTTAGCCTTTTGCAATGTTACTAAACCCTAGTTTGGTCTAAACATCGTTATGTTTGAGCATTACCTTTTTGCTCATTATCTTTTAAAATAAACATGTGCATTTTTAGACCCTTATAAAGTGACCACTTTATGTGTTATACCACTAGGTTGTCGAGTGGGGTCTCCTTTTAAATAATTTCTTTGAAATCCATAGATTTCCCACTATTTTTTTTCAAATGGCTAACCTTTTAAAAACTTGTGGTTGTCGTTAAATCTCAAGCTCCGGGCTGTCAGAATTTCTGACATGCACTTTAGCGATAGGATGACATCTGTTCAAGCGGGCCCGTCATCAAAGGTCTACTATCAAATAAACATCGGGATCAATCAATGGTTTTCATTATACCATTGGGTCAAGATGACTATTCTTTAATCATCACGCTTTAGCGACAAGTGTTTGATCAAGACCCTTTCTGACATTGCAGTCTTCTGACAATTTTTCTTCTGTGGTCATTGTTTATATTGACACTTGTCTTGGGTGATGTAGAGCAGTGGGGTCAGATTCTTCAAAGTATTTAAAGTTCAGATAGATCTTGTGGTTATTTCTATACCACTGGGAGAAGATGTAAGGTTTTTAAGCTTTGCGATATAGCGAAGACCGTCTGATTCAGTATGTATGATGCAATTTGGAAAGTGGGCCCTAAATTGCCATGTCACGTTGATATGTCTATTGTTGATTCATTAAAGTAAGCACTAATGTGGCATCTGTCAGAATAGGTGGTACCAAGAAAGAGAAATGGGAAAGTCCACCTGCCAGTTTTTCCAATGTGGCGACTTTTGGTTGCATAAAAGATTCATAAAGAAAGAAGTGGGACCAAAACTTGCAGATTATATTAATCGTTTGATTAAAGTGCATCGACAGTTATTGCTATATCTCAGCCTGACATTACTGACATTTTCTTGTTATGCACTTTAGTGATGGGTTGACACCTATCCATTCTGATCAAAGCTTAAGTTAAGTTGTAACTTTTGGCACATCAAAAATTATGACTATTCTCATTGGTCGAGAACTAGTCAAGGGAAATGTATTAAAAGGTTACGTTGTCATTTCTACCAGCCGTCTGATGCGCCAAAAAGTGAATGAAATTAGTGATCCAAATTTGAATTTTTGATTAATGACGTTGTTCACGTCCTATGAACATTGAAACCACCAGTTTTTAGTAATGGTGAGCTTAATGAACTTCGTGCGGATGAATTGTAAACGGTTGGCAAAGCATTATACCCTGATTTGATCATCGAAGTTCTTACCTCTTTCAAAGTGTCTCGGTGAACTAAATTATTTATTGGAGTGATATCAAACAGATTTTTTGCAGGTGTCTGGTAGGCCAAATTTCTAAACATTAAGAATTGTCTGAAGCTTTGAGGAAATTGTAAAGAAGTTGTGTTGTTATCCGGTGATTTTTAGGGTTTTCTCCAGTGTTTGCCTATTATATAAGGAAAATCTAGTTAAAATGGCACCTAAGAGGGAGTTTTCGGGAAAGACATAGTATAAAGATAGGGGTGTCTTTGAAGACCTAATGCAGTTGCTCCCACACTCAGAAAATGGGGCGTCAAAGATGAAGGAGTTGGTTCCAAGAAACACTAGGGATTATGTAAACGATGGGCTCCATGATAGAGGAAACTGGATGAGGGATGCTAGGGTGGGGAAAGATCATAATGGTCTTATTTTATTTAGGTCAGCATATTCACAGAGAAATTCATGTGCCCCACTTAGTAATATTTGGCAATTTTATATAGGGAAGTTGGTTGTCCCTGGAGTATTTATGGATGTAGAGTTGCTGATTCAAATTGCTAAGTGTTATGATCCTATGACTAAATGTGTCAAGGACATAAATGGAAATGACTTAATCATCATTACAGAGGATGAGATCAGGGAGGTGTTCTCATTGAATGACCCTTCTGTTGTGTTAGAAAAGATAGATTTTAATGATTTTACTGAAATATATGAAGCACAAAGGGATTATTTAAGGATAGGGCCCTTAGGGGAATTTCTTGACCAGACTGGATTAATGCGTATCATTAGCCCAAGTACACCTGAGCCTTTCAGGTTGGATCTGTTCAGTTGATGTGCATAGGGTTTTTACAAGTCTTTAACTCTAATCCTAGGGGATGATGAGACAAATCACCTGCCTATTCCCTATATGTTCATGATGGTGCAGTCTCTACATCCCTAGCTGGCACTAATTTTTTACTTTGCTTCTCACGTGGCTGACGTAATCCATGAGGGACTGATGGGGATAAAAAATATGAAGGTTAGTAGACACTTTGGGTGGTACTCTATGCTGATGCATATGTTCTTATACAAGGGTGAACAATTTTTTAGTTCAACAGTTAACATTGTCAAAGAGAAGAATGGGGAAGCTCTCCCAGTTCAGCTATGGACCATAGTTTTTTCATGGGATAGAACTGATGTCAGTTTCATTATGTTTGACAGAGATTTTTCCTCAAGGCTTAGGACATTGTTTTTTTTTTACAATCCTAGAATACCAAGAGAATTACTGAGGCTAATTAGACCAAAAGAGTACTGCAAAGACATCACCATAGTTCATAATTTTGGTGACATAATTTTGTATCTAGTTTCTACATTTTTTAGGGTATATGCTTGCAAGAAGGCACCATATGTTTTACCTTACCAGGTTCCATTAAAGTTGCGATATGCAGAGATCTTGAGGCAGATTGGTGACCTGCAAGAAACAGACCTTACTGGTAAAGGAAGGGGAACCTTATTCCCAGACATCACAATTGCACACCAATATGTTATTACCAAAGGAGGATGGGTGCATTTAAACCAAGTTTTGCAACCCTAAAAGATGCCTATGGCTAAGGCCAGATGTGCAGATAATGAAGGTTTTTTATCAGGAATGTTTAGAGAGAAGGTAAGGTGTGCTCTTATGGAACACCAATTTTATTTCCTGAGGATGTAATAAGGAATGAGTTTGATCTCCAAACTCAAGAGATCAAGAAAGAAAAATGGGTAATCTACAAGAAGACTATAGATTTCATTAGAAATTTTGATAAAAGTTATGACCCACTAAAGGATTTTGAGCGATGGGCTAGCAAGGTTGATGCTCTCATGGTCCATTTCGAGGGGATCATGTAGGCAGTAAATGAAAAGAGGGCTATAGTAAGTCAGACATATCCTAAAAGAGCCAGGAGAATTTTGAGTCAGCCTGGATATATAAAATTAACCCCAAGAGGAACCTATATTGTCCAACAGAGAAGGGGATATAGTGTTCTTCTTCTAGCCCAGCAAAGAGATGTGGGTATCCTATCTACCTCTAAGGGGTAAAGACCTATGGATGACCCAATAGTACAAGAACCCTTCCCAAAGAGGAAAAAGCAAGAGGATTCAAGACCAGAAGAGGAACTATATTCTCCTTCCATGTCCCCCTTATAGTTAGATGAACATGGTGTTGTTGACCAGTTGGTATAGATGAGAGATGAGGGAAATATTATTGTTTCCAATGATTAATTACAGGAGGGAATGCTAGAGGCACCTAAGGAAATAGCATCAGATCTCACTATTGTAGAGTTTGAGGGTAAGAAAATTGACCCTATTATGAAACAGGCTAGTGATTCTTTTGTTGTTGATGACAAGTTTGTGAGGACTCGGGCATTTTTTCATTTTTTATGGAAAATGAAAATAAATTAATTTAAAGAGATTTGTGAGAAAAAGAAAGAGGAGTTTCCTGATAAGGACATAACTAAAATTGAAAAGGAGACCAAAGGGGAAATGATGAAATAGTTTGAGAAGATCACCCCTGAAGAAGGAAGGGCCATGATCCACATTGCAGGAGTTTTGATGCTGCCTGAGTGGGATATTGTAGATTCCATAGTCTTTAATCAGATTGGAAAAGTAAGGTGAAAACCTTTATTACTACAGAACAAGCACAATAGGCTACAAGAGGTATTGCCTTTTCTGATGATCATGCAGCCCTGGTTATGTGGTCCCTCAAAAGGGAAAAAAATAAAGGAAAAAGAAAGGCTCTCTCCTTAGGGTATGCCGAAATTTTTTTGGTACAAAGGGTAGGTGAGACTTGTGGTATTGAAGCGTCAAATATTATTTTGGAAACTACCAAGTTTAATGTAAAAGTGGCAGAAAAAGATGCACAAGAGAAGGAAGAGCTAAGGATTAAGTTTGAAACTATCCTTAAGTCCTATAACGAGCTCAAGATGGATTTGATCCAAAAGGACAAATTGATTGCAAAATTGTCAGGACCACAAGATCACAGGTCACCCCAATTGATGATAGCTGATAAGCCTGCAGTGGCTTCTTCATCAAGTCCAATTATTGATTTTCCACCATCACCATTCCCAGAGACTAATATAGATGCGAGGGTCAATTGGGAGAAGCGGCAATTAATTGAGGAAACCAATAAATTAAGGGAGATAAGGGTGTAGTTAGAAAAAGAGAAAGATGAGAATGTGAGGGCTACATCCTTAGCCAATCAGAAATATGAAGAAAAGATGACAAAGGCAATAATGCAATTTGCACATGATTTGAAGCCTTCAGTCTTGTATGATTATGCTAATAAGTTACAAGTTTTGTTTGTAGCCTTGAATAAAGATAAGGTCAAACTAGGACCAATTTTGAATAAATGGATTGAAAGGTCTTCAAGTGTAAAGTTGTTTTGTTTGTTGTCAAAGGCCCAAGAAGATCCTAATCTACTAATCAAGCCAGTGCACTAGTCTATGAAGAAAATTGTGGAATATGATATATTTTTGGACCAACTCATAAGGAAATCCAACATATTAAAAAAGGAATTAATGTTTTCAAGTTATGAACTGGTGCCAAATATTCTCATAGGACAAGGGGAATTAAAGTAATTACATGAGTGGAGAGAGGAGATGGATGCACTGTTGTCAAAGAGAGTAACTGGTGTCTTAAATGACACTTATTCTTTTATCAGCACCATCAAGCTATTAATGACCACAAAATCAAAGTTTGATTTTATTCAACAGGAGGTCAATCAGATGGAGAGAAAATGGGAACAGTTATCTAGCAAAAAGTCTGAATTTGGAAGTTTTGAATTTCCAAGTGAAGAGGTGTACAATAGGTGGAAGTACTAGTACATCCCCCATGCGGAGAAAATAGATACTCCACCTACTTCTTGAACCAAGCAAGAATTACAACTTTTTGACTCTTAAAGGTGGTTGAGATACAAAGTGTATTTATTGCAAGAATGACCACAGAAGAATGGTGATCAAATTTGTTGGAAGAAACCAAGGAAAGAATTGAAGACATAAAGAAAGGTGGCTCATTTGCAAAATATCTCTCCAAATCTGATCGAAGCATTTATTGTGAACCCAATAGGGTTGTTGTAAAGTTTTTAGGGTGAATTTTGTAAACCCTAATATGATCGGTAGATTTTTTCATTTCCTTGTATATAAAAGGATTTTCCACGATCATATTAGGCATTGAGAGCTTTAGGTGTTGATATACAGAAATTTTGAAACCCTAACCCTCAGTCAAGGATTGTAATATTTTGTATTATTTCTCATCAAGTAATAGAAAAGAAGTATAGGTTGCTATTGATGTCTTGCAAGCTTATTGTTCAGAATCTATTGCATACAAATGATCAAAGGTTATACTTAATACAAATTTCAAATCTTTGTCTCTCCTTTGTGTTCATTCTGTGAATCTTTAAGTCTTCCAGAGATTTACATGAGTGTATTTTGCTTTGAGTTCTAATCTAGGATTGGATTAAATTTTTATCAGGGTGGGATACATGTTCATTGAATTTACATAGGGATTATCTGTAAGTAGGAAAGGGTTGAAGTACTTGTGTTTATGTTTTAAGACCAGGAATTTCAAGGATCTTTGTATTAAATTTATTTTCTGGTATTCTTTGCCTAATGGATAAGGCACTGGCCTGTATGAATCTGGCTTTACTTCATGAGGGTGATTGAAGTTATTATAATAAGGAATATATCGTCAAAACCAGTAATTTTAATTTTATTTACTCTAAATAAGATATCCTACCTAGTGATGGAGAGTCAATGAATAATAGGTTGTTATTTAGTACTTTCTCACTTTTATCTGTTGTAAGATCCAGTATTAAGTTTAGAACATAATTGTATCTATTGGATCAAGTGTACCCGCCTTGGTTTTGCAGAGCCAGAAGTGAAGAGGGCAGTCTTGTCCCTATAGTTGGTCCAATTACCTATAGATTTTTCACATTTGGAACTAACCCCTCATTAATATCAGTCATAGGTATATTGGTATCTCATGGAGTGTAAAATCTTTTCAAGAACCAACACTAGGATCCATAGAAAATCTAAAGTTGTGGGTGACAACTCTCAATTCATCCAAGATGTTATGGATATGCATGACCAAATGATAAATAAAAACTTGAAGCCTATGAAAATCAAATAATTAAAATAGGTTGGTTCAAGTTTGTAGCCCTAGTTTATTTTGTATTATTCTTTGTTATTTTAGTAATTCTTTTCTACTGGTTCTAATGTGGGTTTTTTTTCTATTAACATATTTTTTTGTAAAAGATTTTATAACCCTTCCAAACTTGTTTTACCTTAATAAGAAACATAAATTATTTGGGTAATATTAAACTTAGAATAAATATGTCCAAAGTACTACTACACCAATTATTTCATCATGAAGCTAAGAGATTTAAATATAAAGAGTATATGTTTAGTTGAAATCAATTCATTAAAAAATCATAATATTTTATTTTGTCATGACACTTTATGTTTGTATTTTTAGAACTCTATATAATTTGAAAGTTATATTTGACTAGTACAAGTGAGAAAGTCAGAATACAAATTCTATCCCAATAGGAAGCAATAGGACTATTCTCCTTTTTACTTAAATATTCACTTGCACGATGGGTAAAATAATTGAATAACATTTTTGGTAGGGTTGGATAGTTTATTTTTAAGTTTAAAAAAGTGTGTTCTAAATCATTATTGTACTTTGTTGTGATCATTTTTAATTTCCTTAAGCATTGATTCAGAGAACAGTTTTAAAGTAATGTTATTTTATATCCAAAATTTGACTAATAGGGGAAAAAGTGGGCCTTCATAATCAATCAGAGAGTGGTTTTATATTTATAAGATGTATTCTATTTTCCAAAGAAGTAGAGGTAGAGTAGAGTCAGATGATATGTTGTCAAAAAGTTGGACATTGATTGATAATGGACATGAAGGTTGCAAGCATAAGGAATCAAAAGAAAGAATCCAACGAAGAGACATAATAAAAAAATCCTACTCATAATGCATGTCAAATAGATAATCGGAGATAATGCTAATAGAGGAATGTCCAAATGATCATGTTAAGTAGTTTTAGAAAGAAGAAATAACATTGGAAACTAGATTTACAAACTTGGTTGGTGTTTATCAGATAAAAATCTGATCTAGAGGTTTAGTCGTCAAGATGATGTGTATATGTATCAGAACTTTTTGATTAATAATAGGAGATAGGAGATCAATTTATAGAGTCACGAGTTGATACAAATAGATGAAGTGGGGTTAGGTTGATGATTCAAAGTGTTTTTTTTTTTTCTAATAATATTGTGAAAGTATAATAATTTATTGTTAGTTTAGGGAAACTTACCATAAAGAGTTGGTTCGAAGATTAGTTTGGTAGTTATTCACAAAAATAGTTATATAAAAATCACTAAAAACTCATTGTAATATAGCTCATATAAAATTTACACATAATAATAGCTTTCAATATATTGAACTACTCCATCAAGTGGTTGAGGATTGAGAATGAACAAAATTCAATTTAGATAAATGTATGTATCTGTTTGTGTAGGTTAAATCAAAAGTGTAGATTTAATTTGTAAACTCACCTGTAAAAGGTAAGTTCTCTGCAACTGATCCAAAATAATGAAAATCAAAGATTGTTTGAAGAGGTGAAGGAAAATTATATGTTTTGCTAAAACACTCAAATAAAAGAATCACATTATTTATAGAGTTTGTAGGTGGGGCATTGCTAAAAGTGAAGGTTTTTAAAGTGGACATTATATTAAGATTAGAAGAGGCTAGCAAAGAAACAGAGCATCCCCAAAAAAGATAAGAATAAGAGTTCGCATGAGTTTGTGAAGCTGTGCTAACAAGTGTAAAGAGATCATATAATAAATGAAAGGAATGTGCATGAAAGACACCAAACAATTGTAGTATTTAGAAGAATGAAAAAAATTAATGGTTATAATAAATGAATTGCAGAAAGTTTTGCAATTCATTATTTAGTGGGTTGGTGAAGTGGTGGTATTGTTGATGTTCGCATCTAGGCTTGAATTCCCATTGGGACATTTGAAAGCAAGCCAAGTACAGAATAATGCTTCCAAATGATGAATCTAATAGGAGAGATGGTGCAAAAAATTTTGACAAACCCTTAAGCTATCTCCAACTACATAAAAAAGTATACAAAATCAGATTTAAGAAAATAAACTCACAATACTAGATATGCATGGGAAAAACCTCTCGGTAAAAATCCCACACTCCAAAAGCTAGACTCAATTGTATTATCCCTAACAACAATAGTTACAATACAATGCCTTGAGCCAATACTCGTCAAGATAAAATACAATAGCCAAGAATTCTAGAGAAAGTTCGGCACATAAACACTCCTTAGAAGATATCAGACCTAACATCATAAAATATAATAAGTAGAAACATATTTATAGAGCTCAAAACAAGTGGAAAGAACCCATTGTTTCCAAAACCATCTCTAATACCAAAGAGGTATGTGATGTCAACTTGTTAAACCAATGACATGTTGCACATAGAAAATTCTAATGCAACAAAGCATAACTCATCTATAACGGTCACCTTTCCATATGCAAGACCTACCTCACACCACTTGTCGATAGTTAAATCCACCATAAATATCAACTACCAAATAATAGCTCTTCATGACTCTTCCATTGAACTAGTGACTGCCATAATCATTATATAAATTCTCATAGTTTCAATATAGAAACTTATGACACTAGCTTCTTAACATTAGGACTCCCAAAGTAGGTGTAAATCAAATAATTATAAAATTATCATTTTTGGACTATAAGGTTGAGACACCTTAATCTCAACATTCTCAAAACCTATCAAGAGTCAAAACTATGTCACCTGCTCAAGGCCCCAAGACCAATAGAACCAACTGATGAACTACAACTGATTTAGAACCTAATTGAAGAATCTGTGATTAGAGATCACCGAGCTGATGGATTAGATATGTAAGATGATTAAATCAGTATTATGTTTTCATTGATGTCAACTAGATTGACATCACTTATCTTGTAAGTTACTATATCGAAACATCTGGAGAAAAGGAGTGAAAGAGATGAAGAACAGAAATATCTACATGAGGAAGATGGATATGACAGATGAGGATAAAAAATACATTGAGTAACTTGTTGATGAGTCTATGACCTTATGATATTGACTTGATTATGTTGCATTCATCTATGATGAGGAAAAGAGCCTAAAGACACAAAGCAGTGTTGTTGGTTGATGAAGCATTTCAATATACACCGATGGAGTGTAGTGTGTATTGAGCATAGTGTAAACTAAGCTTGTGTTCACCGATGCATTTCTTTGTTAACCGAATAGAATAGAGGAACTAAATGACTAGCTTAGCCGATAAGAATTGATGAGCTGGAAAGTGTATGATTTCGAGGTAACAGATAAAGTTTATTACAAAGATCGATAGCTAACAAAATTCAAGAAAGATCTAATGGATTGAAATGAAACATGTTATTGACACATCAGCCAAGGAAGGTTAAAGTGAAAAAATCAATGAAGATGATCAAGCGGAAAAATCTGATGGAGGAGAAGAAAATGGTTTACTTGTCTATTTAAGAGATTGGAATTTCATAATGTAAAATGTAATTCTACAAGGAGACTACAAAATTATTGCGTGAACAATTTTTCATGTGTCTGATCATACTGGTTATTGAGAACCAAACTGCAAAGTATTTACCGTGTGACAGGAAGCTATTACCGAGCGATAGTAAGTTACTAAATATTGATTGAAACAGAATTGTTTTAATGATCAGAGGATTGAATGAGCCTAACATTGATCTGTACATCTGCAATTGAGGTTGTATTAAGGCAGATCACCTACTGTTACATTTTAACCATTGTACACAATCAAATCTCTTAACCGAGTGGACTAAAAAGTCTTTTATGTATCATTCATCGAATGAACATTGTTATCCTGTCAACCCCATAGTGAATGCTAGTTGGATGATAATGGTTGGTCTAAAATCCTCTAACAAGGTCACTCCTAACAGTGTGTTTGTAACATTTAATAGGGTTGGGTCTTCACCGACCTCACTTCAGAAGAGTGAATATTTTTGGGTTGTCAGTCCCGGGTGGTTTTTCCCTTCACAGGGTTTCCACGTTAAATCTCTTGTGTTATGTGTTGATTGTGATATTTGTTTGATGTCATATTTTCATGTTGCATATTTGATTTGATCGGTAACTACTATATGTTTCAGACTAGTAATCGATAAAACCACAGATAGTAAAAGTATTTTAAGTTACTGAGTAGCATAAGTTGAAGTATTTGTTTTTGGATTATACATTTTGACTCGGGATAGTGATTAACTGATTTACCCCCCTCTCATTTATTCTAACAATTGGTATCAGAGCGTTGGTTGCTTGGAATAGATTTTTAAGGACTTCAGCACAAAGATCTCAAAATGTATAAGAGGGAAGTGCCAAGACTGAATAAAGAGAACTTGGCAGTATGGCAAAGCTGGATGAAGTTGCACATATCTGGAATTGGGAATTCTATAATAGAACTGATGGAGAATGGCTACATTGAACCGACCACTGGTCCCTTAACTCTTGATCAACTAAGAGATAGGCATGAACACAATGTTACTATGATGGAGATTCTTGTTGCCTGTACCGATGGTGAATTTGAAGATATTAAAAGTTACACTACTACCAAAGTCATGTGGGAAAAACTTTCTCAAGTTTATAGTGGTGATGTGAATGTTAAAAGAGCCTGAGCTGAAAGCCTAAGGGGCAGATTTGATGATATGAAGATGAAGGAAGGTGAAAATATTGTGCAATACTCAAATAGACTAAAAGAGGTAGTTCATGCTATTAGAGCATCACATGGTGTTATTGATGATGAAACGGTGATAAGCAAGATTCTCAAAACTTTACTGCCAGTTTATGCAATCAGGATTTATAGAATTCACAAAATAAGGTTTGCATCCAACCTTACTCTTAACAATCTAATTGGTAAGATCACAACCTTTGAATTGAATAACTTTGATAACAGTGTTGTGCCGACTGTTGAGTCTTCTTTCACGTCTTCTTTGAAGATTGGTAAGTCTAGTAGTAGGAATAATAAGAATGATGATAATGATAGTAGTACCGATGATGAGCTTGATGAACTTGAAGCTCTTATGGCCAGAAGGTTACCTAAAGGAAAAGGGAGATATAGAGGTAAGCTACCTTTAGCATGCTTTAATTGTAAAGAGTTTGGCTACATTGCTGCTAGATGTCTGCATAAGAAATATGATGAAAGAACCAAAGACTAATCTGAAGGAAGCTATGGCAGGAGAGTCAACATGAGCTACCGATACAACAATAGAGACAATAATGACAAAGGTAAAAAGGTATGTTACATAGCCGTTGATAATGAATCTAAATTTGATTATGATGATGATGTAGAATTTGTATTTGTTGCTATGAAAGATAACTCTGAGGAAGAAGAAAAACATGTAGAAACAACACTGATCTCTAAAGTTAACAAAAATGATACATGGATCATAGATAGTGGTTGTACACATCACATGACTGGTGATGAAGATAAATTTGATCAACTTGAAGAATACAAAGGAGGGTCTGTTAAGATGGGTAATGATACACCATGTATGGTAAGAGGTAAAGGATCCTTGATGATAAATGATAGAATAAAATGTGATAATGCTTATTGGGTAGATGGACTAAACTATAATTTGTTAAGTGTGGCACAACTAAACAATTCATGTCACCGAGTTGCTTTTGAGAGCAAAAAAGTGAAAAAAATTTATGATGGGGGAAGACTAGTTAGAACTAGTGCACAATCAAGAGGTAATCTATTTTATCTTGATACTGATGAGTCTTTTTTCTTGATGATGAAAAATGAAGATGCTTGGTTGTGGCATAAAAGGTTATGCCATGTGAATTTTGATAACATGATTAAGATCAGCAAAGGAAAAAGAGTTAGAGGTCTACCTAACTTGTCAAAACCTAATCATGTTATGTGTCATGAATTTCAAAAAGGGAAAATAACTAAATCTAGTTTCAAAAGCAAGGATTATTCAACAAAGAAGATACTTCAGTTGGTTCATACCAACCTATGTGGTCCTATGAGAACTCAGAGTTATTATGGTGATAGATACTTTATTCTTTTTGTTGATGACTATACTAGATTGATGACTGTTATGTTCTTAAAGGAAAAATATGAAGCATTTAAGATGTTCAAGTGGTATAAAGCAAAAGTAGAAAAAGAGACTGGTAAGGAATTGAAATGCCTAAGATCTGATAGAGGAGGTGAATTTATTATTGATGAATTTACTAATTTCTATAATGAGCATGGTATTAAAAGACAAGTCTCTGCACCGAGCACACCCCAACAAAATGGCATTGCTGACAGAAGGAATAGGTCAATAGTTGACTATGCAAGGACACTGACGGTGCAAAAGAATGTTGCTCATACATACTAGAGAGAAGTTGTTGGTATAGTTGTTTATGTTCTGAACCGAGTACAACTAAAGGACACCAACAAGACACCCTATGAGTTATGGTTTGGACACAAACCTACTGTAAGTTACTTCAAGATTTTTGGAAGTAAATCTTTTATTCTGAAAGATGAAAGAAATGGGAAATTTGACTCAAAAGGTGATGAAGGGATATTTTTAGGATATTCTACTAAAAGCAAAGCATATAAGTGTCTGAATAAAGCTACTAATAAAATGATTGAAAGTACTAATATTCGAGTTGATGAGTTTGATGACAAGAATGTAGAGGAAAGAAGAAAGGAGTTGGAAGACTACAGTAGATTCACATACATTGAACAACCAGAGTATCTACCGAAGCTGCAGCCTGTGATAACCCATCAGCGGGAAAATAATGCAGAAGAATAGGAAAGAGAAACCGACGAGCAGGATGGACCTACCGAGCAAGAAAATGACCTGGCCAGGATGAACAAGAAAGAAGAGATTGAGTACTAGAAATATTTGTAAGGAGACATCATCCTCAGACACAAATTATTGGAGACAGACAAGCTAGCATGCAAAAAAAGGAGTAAAGCAAGACAAGGTACATGTGTAGTTTGTGAATTTGAACCAAACAATGTAAAAGTTGCATTGGAGAATGATGAAAGGATAATGCAATGAAAGAAGAAATAGAATAGATAGAGAAGAACAAAACCTGGAGTTTAGTACCCAGACCTAAGGACAAGAATGTTATCGGTACTAAATGGATATTCATGAACAATCTGAATGAAAATTGTGAGGTAACAAGAAATAAAGCTAGATTGGTATGCAAGGGATATGCACAGGAGGAAAGCATTGATTATGGTGAAACATTTGCACCTATTGCTAGATTAGTAGGAGTTATAATGCTACTTGCATATGCTGCACACAAGAAATTCAAAGTATTGGATTTGTTAGAACTAGTGAGAACAACAATTTGTACATGAAAGGAGATACTGATGATACTATTCTTATTGCTGAAATATTTGTGGATGATATTATTTTTGGAGGTCAAGATCATATATGTAAAGCTTTTGCTGATGAGATGAGAAAAGAGTTTGAAATGTCTATGTTTGGAGAGATTAAGTTCTTTCTACGACTACAAGTGATTCAACAAAGTGATGGGATATTCATCACACAATATAAATACATAAAGGAAGTATTGAAGACATTTGGCATGGAAGATGCTAAACCTATGGGAACACCAATGGCTACTGGATGTAAACTAGCTAAGGAAGATGAAACTACAGAGGTAAACTAGACACTGTACCAATCTATGATTGGTAAGTTAATGTATGTAGTTCACAATAGAGCAGATATAGCACATGCTATGGGAATTGTTGCTAGATTTTCTACAAACTCTAGAGAATCACACATTTTTGCTATGAAAATAATCTTAAGATACCTGAAAAAGACTAAAGATTATGGATTATGGTATCCTAAGGTAGGAAAGTTTGAACTGAAGGTCTATACCGATGCTAATTGGGTTGGAAACGTGGATGACAAAAAAATTACCACCAGAGGAGCATTTTTCTTTGGTGAAAGACTTGTTACATGGATAAGTAAGAAACAGGCTTGCATTTCTCAATCTACAGCTGAAGCAGAGTATGTGGCTGCTGCTACAAACTGTTCAAACATTGCATATATTAAGCAAGTATTGGAAAGTATGAATGAGGTAATCACTGAACCAGTGATTATATATTGTGACAACACTAGTGCCATTAATATTTCAAAGAATCACTACTTAAGAGAAAAAGTACAGGAGAAGCAAGTGAAGTTAGAATTTGTTACATCAAAAGAACAACTTTCTGACATATTTACAAAGTTGTTACCGAAGGATATATTTGAATACTTAAGGACTAGACTTGGGGTCCGTCTCATGTCTGCTAGTCACTATTGTGATCTAGATGTTGCATCAACCTAATCTTATCAGAAGATCATTCATGTTGATGCAGCATAGCTCACACTTTGGGTCTTGTCTAAAGTTGTGAAAATTTTGGAGAACTAGAACACATTGGGATATCAGTATATAGAGATACAGAGAATGTACCGGACAATAGAGAGTTACATGGCTACTAAAGAGTAGTGTGTTTATTTTTTTCTTTGGCATTGTTGTCAAAGGGAGAGATAAAACAATATGAAACAATATGCACCGATGAGAACTATCTAAGGAAGAGATAATCTGAAAGAAAAGGAGAGCATTGAAGATTAGTTACTGAGAATAGAAGCAGGAATAGGAGAGCTGAAAAGAGAATATCTACATAATGTCAAAGCTGTATTTTGTAATGTTGTTTAGTAATGTAGTAATTAAACATATTAAGCTAGGGAGAGCTTGTACAACATTTGTGAACAGAGTTGTATAATACATGTTTGGTATGTATATGGTATATTTCATATTACTTGAGTTGCCATCAATGCCAAAGGGAGAGATTGATGAACTATAACTGATTTAGAACCTAATTGAAGAATCTATGATTAGAGATCACCGAGCTGATGGATTAGATATGTAAGATGATTAAATAAGTATTATGTTGTCATTAATGTCAACTAGATTGACAACACTTATCTTGTAAGTTACTATATCGAAACATATGGAGAAAAGAAGTGAAAGAGGTGAAGAACAGAAATATCTACATGAGGAAGATGGATATGATAGATGAGGATAAGGAATACATTGAGTAAATTTTTTATGAGTCTATGAGCTTACGATAATGACTTGATTATATTGCATTCATCTATGATGAGGAAAAGAACCTAAAGACACAAAGTAGAGTTGTCAGTTGATGAAGCATTTCAGTTACACCAATGGAGTGTAGTGTATACTGAGCACACTGTAAACTGAGATTGTGTTCAGTGACACATTTCTTTTTTAACCGAATAGAATAGAGGAACTAAATGACTAGCTTAGCCAATAAGAATTGATGAGCTGGAAAGTGTATGATTTCAAGGTAATAGATAAAGTTTATTACAAAGATTGATGGATAAAAAAATTGAAGAAAGATCTAATGGATTGAAATGAAATGTGTTATTGACACTTCAGCCGAGGAAGGTTAAAGCGGCAAAATTTGATGGAGGAGAAGAAAATGGTTTACTTGTCTATTGACAAGACTAGAATTTCATAATGTAAAATGTAATGCTGGAAGGAGCCTATAGAATTATCATGTGAACAATTTTTCATGCATGTCTGATCATACTAGTTATTGAGAACCGAACTACAAAGTATTTACTGAGCGACATGAAGCTATTACCGAGTGACAGTAAGTTACTAAATATTGATTGAAATAGAATTGTTTTAATGATTAAAGGATTGAATGAGCCTAACATTGATCTGTACATCTGTAATTGAAGTTGTATTAAGGTAGATCACCTACTGTTATATTTTAACCATTGTACACAATCAAATCTCTTAACTGATTGGACTAAAAAGTCTTTTATGTATCATTCATAGAATGAACATTGTTATCTTGTCAACCCCATAGTGAATGTTGGTTGGACAATAATGGTTGGTCTAAAATCCTCTAACAAGGTCACACCTAACAGTGTGTTTGTAACCTTTAACAGGGTTGGGTCTTCACCGACCTCACTTCAGAAGAGTGAATATTTTTGGGTTGCCGGTTTCAGGTGGTTTTTCCCTTCACAGGATTTCCACATTAAATCTCTTATGTTATGTGGTGATTGTGATATTTTTTTGATGCCATATTTTCATGTTTCATATTTGCTTTGATCGGTAACTACTATATGTTTTAGACTGGTAATCGGTAAAAGCACAGATAGTAAAAGTATTTTAAGTTACCGAGTAGCAGAAGTTGAAGTTTTTTTTTTTGGATTATACATTTTGACTTGGGACGGTGATTAACTAATTCACCCCCCTCTTAGTTATTCTAACACCAACACACCATATGAACTTATCAGTGCTCACTAGCTTTGTCAATACATTTGCAATATTCGCCAAAGTATCAACCTTTTCCAACTTCACTTTTATATCTTCCACCATATCAAAAACAAAATGAAACTATACATCAATATGCTTTATTCTACCATGGAAATTAAGATTCTTTGCTAAAAAAATAGCATTCTCGCTATCACAACAAATAGTAATCTAACCTACATCAAAATTAATATGAGAACACAATAAATTAAACCAAATAGCCTCTTTCAAATCATGAGTAGTTGTCATGTACTCTTCTTCTATATTCAACAAATTGACTACATGTTGTTACTTACTCATCCAACTAATTGTATAACCAGACATTGTGAAAAGATATCTACTAGTGGATCTTCTCCTTCCAATACCACTTGCCCAGTGTGAATCCACATATCCACGAATGCAAAATGAATCTCGAGGTCCAATAGGATTACCATGAAAATATAAGGAATACTCAAATTTACCCCTCAAATACTTTAACACTCTCTTAACCGCATCACAATGTACCCTTCTACGATTAGCCATATATTGACTAACAACTCCCATTACTTAGGCATTGTCTATCCTCATACAAACCTCATCTTACATTAATATACCAATAGAACTGACATAAGGTATTTTAGACATATCCTCCATCTCAATAGGAGATTTTGGAGAATCCTCCTTACAAATATTCATCCCCAATAACACTGGAACAACTAACTGCCTGCAAGCTATCATGGTGAATCTCTCCAACATAGAGTTAACATACTCTATCTCATCCAAATCTTTTTTTATCTCTATCTATAATAATATAAATCTCAATAATATATCTTATTTCACCTAGATCTTTCATTCCAAATTGTCCTACTAACTGAGACTTCAAGCCTTAAATCATTTTTTTACCATTCGCAATAAACAACATATCATCCACATACAACACTGTGATAAGAATGTAACCATTTTCAGATTTATAATATACACAATGCTCAAATTTAGATTGCATGAATCCCAAATAAAACATATAGGTGTCAAACTTTTGATACCACAATCTAGGAGATTGTTTCAAAGCATACAAATATTTCATCAACTTACATTAAAGGATTTATTTACCTTTTTCAATGAAATTCTTTTCTTGTGACATGTAAATTTCCACCTCCAAATAACCATGAAGAAATATTGTCTTCACATCCATTTTCCCAACTTCAAACTCATAAACTATCACAAGTGATAAGAAGAATCAAATGTATGTTATCTTAGCTATAGGAGATAATATGTCACCATAATCAATCCCCTCCACCTATGAATACCCCTTTGTGACCAACTATTCCTTATACTTCTCAACATTTCCATCTAGACCCAATTTATTATCGAACACCTATTTACATCGAACATTTTTCATTCTTCAAGTAAAGGTACGAGATACCATGTAGCATTTTTATTCAATGCTTCCATCTATTTATTCATAGATTCCATCTAGGAATATGCATCATGTATATCCATAGTGTCTCTAATAGTCCTAGGCTCATTCGTGTTAGAAATCAAAGAAAAAATATAACCGTATTCCAACAAAGATTACCTAAACCTTTAAGGTCACTTTATTTCATGAGTATACTTGCTCAATGGTTTAGGTTGAGGCTCCTACTCTTCTTCAAAACTTTCAGAGCTTCTTGGGATCTCCTCATTATTAGGTCCAATAAGAGTTTGTATTTCATTTCTTATAGGAGTATATGGTATCTAGAATACCTCATTTTTTCTATTTCCCTTCCTTCACTAGTTGCAAATTAAATATGGAAGGTTTTAGTGTTAAGAATGAATGCTGAATATATACTATGGGGGGGTATTAACAGCCATTCTATAGAATTTGTTGTTACATTCATTAATATGATTGTCATTGATGTCAACACAGTGATCTTCTAGAGATTAGCAAAGAAGCATATAGTGTTTGAGTTAGTGCACTTGGGATATTGAAGATAAAGCTATGCAGAGTTGGGGAATTACTCTATAGTGTTTTATAAGATCATGGTTAAGAGCACAGATAGTAATTCATTTATTTATGGAAGTTATGAGCATTTCAATGGAAGCAGTATTCAGGCAGTGTTCCTATGTAGTGGTTTGTGGAAATCGGATGATATCTCCTAATCGAGATTGAATCTAGTTATGCGTAGTTAGAGAGTAGTTGAAGACATGTTGACAGTGTGTGGATGACAGTGCAAGATCTAAGGTTACATGAGTGAAGAATTATATTGATTGGAAGCTAACAGTTTTGTGTAATTTTGATGTAACGTGTGGAAGATTTTATTTTGTAATTTATATGCCAACTCATTTGTAATTACTTGAGTGTCGTATAAAGGAAGGAATATTTTCCTTGTTGTAATGAGGAAGTGTAATGAATGTAAGTGTGTATGAAGAAATTGTGAGAGTGAAATTGTTGAAAGAGGATATGCAAAGTACTAAGATCTAGTATTGAGGTCTGAAGAAGGAGTTGGTGTAGTTTGGCACAGTTAGAGAAGGAGTAGTGAATTGTTGAGATGAGTAATCTTTTGGTATTATTCTATTGACTAATACAAAGATCATTTGGATAGTGAGTTTAGTGATCTTCACCTGAAGTTGTTTGGGTAGTGGGTCCTTTTGTCTTCCATAACTCCTAACAGAGTTAGAATCTTTTAGCAGGGATTCAAAATCTCCTAACAGGGATTCATATGTACTGAATGTATTTCATAAGACTTCTAGCAGATTCCATCCTTTCACAAGGAATATTCATATTAGTGCATCTTTTGTCGTCATCATTCCCATCGGGTTTTACTCTTTGATCAAGAGGTTCCCTAGTCAACATATCTTGTGTCATTGTGTTATTGTACATGTATATCTTTATATGGTTGTTGATTACATTTCTTACATGGTTAAAATCTATTGAAGCTAATAAATGTTGTTGTCATCTGATAACTGATTCACCCTCCTTCCCCTCTTAGTTATCTTGGTGGACTTTACTTTCTAACAATTGGCATCAGAGCGGCAAGTCCTTGAAGGAAAAGTTTAACAGCTTAAGGAGATCCATGGCGAATTTCAGGAAAGAAAGCCCTATGTTTGATGGAGTAAATTTTGAAAGTTGGAAAGAAAAGATGAAGACACATCTACTGTGTTTAGGACTAGGTTATTGGTTGATTACAAAGAATCAAAAGACTATCATTGATGAGGATAACATTGAAGCATGTACTAATGAGGAAAGAGATCTATTCATGTGTAACATACTTTCCAGAGAAGCACTCTTGTCAGCCCTTCCGAAAAATGAGTACAGTCAGATAAAATATTTAAAAACATCTCATGAAATTTGGTTAGCTTTACACTCTACTTTTGAAGGTGATGAACATGCAAAGAAAGTTAGATTACATAATTGGATATGTGCATTTGAAGATATAAGAATGATGGAAGATGAATCTGTTAGAAGCTATATTAGTAGAATGTCAGAGATTGTTGCAAGTATAAAATCTTGTGGAGGAACCAAGACAGAGAATGAAGTAATATGGAAAATTCTAAGGACATTGACTCCTGCATTCAAGAAGACAACACAGATGATTGAACAAGTTTTTCCTTGTACTACAAAATTTTCCAGAGAGACTCTTCTTGGAAGATTGGAAGTAGCAGAGATGAACCTGAGGCTATTAGGAAACTTACCCAGAATGGAGACAATATTCATTGCTCTTAGTGTTCACCCTACTTTTTCAAGAAGCATCACTATGAGCAGAGATTATGCTAGGAGTAGCAGATCTAGAAATGAAGAAGACAGGAAGATTGAAGAAGGTATTGCTTTGCTTGTGAGAAGAGAACCAAATGGTAAGGAAAATTTTAAATATTGGACTTGTCAAGAATTTGGTGATTTTGCATCTAAATTTCCTAAGAGTGTTAAGAAGTATAGGAAGAACTTTAATCCTAGGAGATCTAAAGAATGTTACTATGCAAATGATAAAGAACTTGAAGCTAGTTTGGAGAAATCTTTGATTGAAAGTGATACTGAGAATAATGATGATATAGGATTTGTAACAATTAAAGAAGAAAATCCTAAAACTAAAATTAAGGAAGAAAAGGCTTTAGTTTCTCAAGTAGAAAATAAAATTGATTCGATTATAGATAGTGGTTGTTCACATCATATGACTGGAGACATGAAGAAATTCATAAAGTTTAACAATTATGATGGAGGAGTTGTTAGAGTTGGAAACAATGCACCTTCTTTGATTAAAGGTATAGGATCTATTACTCTTGATGGAAAGACTAATACTGATGATGTTTACTTTGTGGATGGTTTGAAAGATAATATTTTGAGTGTTGGATAGTTAGTTGATAAGGGATATCAAGTTTAGTTTACTGAGAAAACTTGTGTAATTAAAGACAAAGATGGAAATTTGATTGGTACTGGATCTAGAACCAGATGTAATGTATTTCAATTGAATCCTACTGAGATGATATGTTTAATTACTAAGATTGATGATAGTTGGTTATGGCACAGAAGGTTTTGTCATATAAACTTTGATAATATTGTGAAGGTGAGTACTACACTTGCAGTAAAAGATTTGCCTAAAATTATGAAGACTACTAACATGATTTGCAAGGAATGTGTGATGGCTAAATAGAAGAGAAGCTCATTTCCCAGAAAAAATTTTACAACAGTAGAGAAGTTGGAGATTGTTCATATAGATTTGAGTGGTCCTACAAGGACTAGAGGATTCTATGGAGAAAGGTATTTTATGATTCTTGTTGATGATTTTACAAGAATGATGTGGATTGCATTTCTTAAAGACAAGTCTGAAGCATTTGATAAGTTTAAGATCATTAAGAATAAAGTTGAGAATGAATCTGGAATGAAGATTAAGTGTTTGAGATCAGATAGATGTGGAGAATTTACTTCAAAATAATTTAACATCTTTTGTGAAGTGAATGGTATTAAGAGACAGTTTTCAGCCCCTAGGACATCTGAATAAATGGTATTGCAGAAAGAAGAAATAGATCAGTGACTGAAGCAGCAAGAGCTATGTTATTTGAGAATGACTTAGCGAAGATATTCTTGAGAGAAGCAGTGAACACAATAGTATATACTATGAAAAGAGTACAAATCAGAGCAGACACAGACAAGACACCCTATGAACTATGGTTTGGACATGCACCATCAGTTAAGTATTTTAGAATTTTTGGAAGAAAATATTATATTAAGAGAGATAATGACATTGGAAAGTTTGATCCTAGAAGTGATGAAGGTATATTTCTTGGATATTCATTGAAGAGCAGAGCTTATAGATGTTAAAATAAAAGGACTAAGACTATTGTTGAGAGCGCAAATGTAAAAGTTGATGAAAAGTTCAAAATTCAAGAAAGAATGCTTGATTATGAATCAAATGAAGGAACTCAACCTAGACCTAACCCTGAGACTACTGGATTATTCTATGAAACTGAAAGTTATTTGTTGAATGAAAGCCACAGTGAGATCATTGAAGAAATGACACCTGAAATGAGATCTGAGATAGTGACACCTAACAGAAATGTATCAAGGAATCATCCTTATGAATAGATTATTGGAAGTATAGACAGAGGAGTTTTGACACAGAAAAAGGTACAAGAACGGTTATGTTTAATTTCTCAAATTGAACCTAAATCTACTAATGAAGCCTATGAAGATGAACGTTGGATTAAGGCTATGAAAGAAAAACTAGATCAGATTGAAAAGAACAAGACATGGGAATTGGTCCCTAGACCTAAAGATAAGAATGTTATGGGAACAAAATGGGTATTCAGAAACAAGATGAATGAACAAGGACAAGTAGTAAGGAACAAAGAAAGATTTGTATGTAAAGGATACTCACAGCGAGAAGCAATTGACTATGGAGAAACTTTTGCACTAGTAGCAAGAATTGAAGCAGTAAGAATATTTTTGGCTTATGCAGCTTTTAAGAAATTCAAAGTGTATCAGATGGATGTGAAGTCAGCATTTCTAAATAGAGAATTATAAGAAGAAGTTTACATTGAGTAGCCTGAAGGTTTTCCTTTAACTCAAGAAGGAGATATGGTATGTAAACTGAAGAAAGCTTTATATGGACTGAAGCAAGCACCTAGAACTTGGTATGCGAGATTGGATAAGTATTTGATAAAATTGGGATTTACAAAAGGCACAGCTGATAGCAACCTATACACAAAGGAAATTGAAAATGGTTTGTTGATTGTTGTTATTTTTGTTGATGATATTATCTTTGGAGGAGAAGATGAAGCCAGTGATAAATTTGCAGATGAAATGAAGATTGAATTTGAAATGAGTATGATTGGTGAGATGAAATACTTTTTAGGATTACAGATAACACAGAACAATGATGGTATATTTGTGAGTTAGACAAAGTACTTGAATGATTTATTGAAGAGATTTGGAATGGAGAAATGTAAACTAGTTCGAACACCTATGGTAACTGGACACAAGTTATCTAGCACATATGAGACTCCTACAGTGGAATAGAAGAAGTACAGATCTATGATTGGAGGATTACAATATTTGACTCATACAAGACCTGATATAGCACATGCAGTTCAAATTGTAGCAAAATTTCAAGTTGAACCTAGAAAATAACATTATGCAATAGTAAAGAGGATACTAAGATACTTAAGAGGCACAATTGAGTATGGATTATGGTATGAAAAATTTGATGATTTTACCCTATGTGCATATACAGATGCTGAATGGGGAGGTAGTGTTGATGACAAAAAAGAGCACCAGTGGTGGAGCATTTTTCCTTGGAGGAAGATTAGTTTTTTGGCTAAGCAAGAAGCAGAATTGTATTTCATAGAGCACAGCAAAAGCAGAGTATGTGGCAGCAGCAAACAATTGTAATTAGATAATTTGGATGAAGCAAATGTTGAAGGATATTGGAATAAAATTTGTTGAGCCTATTGTTATATATTGTGATAACACCAGCACAGTTAGTATGTCTAAGAATCATGTGTTACATTATAAGACAAATCATATAGAGATAAAGTATCATGTAGTGAGAGATAAAGTGGCAGAGAAAGAAGTCAAACTTGAGTACATAAGTACAAAGGAGCATATTGCAGACATATTTACAAAACCTTTTCCTAAGGATACATTTGAGTATCTGAGAGTTATGCTTGGGGTTATGCTCAAACCTACTTTTGATAAGTGATGTAGATTTTTGCATCCGTCTAGTGGTATATGAGCCCTATCTTTCTTCTGGACTGGATGTTGGTACTTCCTCTATGGGGGAGTATGTGTATGTGAGCTGAGTCATGAGGACTCTAGTGAATGTATTTTCTAAACAGTGTCTTTTGACATTGAAGTTGTTGTTGACATAATGATGAAACATCTGTCATTGATGTCAATGGGAGAGAAGTGGACATAAAAAACCATCTATTGAAGAGAACTGAATAGGGAAATGAAGAAAGATTTGATTGGTGAAGAGGATTTGAAAGTATTTTCTGAGCAGCAGTGTTGCAGTGTTGGATTTATGGAACTTGGATGTTTTTTCATCTATGTTGCCATCAATGCGAATGGGGGAGATTTTTAGGAATGAATGATGAATATATCCTATGGGGGAGTATTAGCATCCATTTTGTAGTAGTTGTTTCATTCATGACTGTGATTGTCATTGATGTCAACATAGTGATCTTCTGGAGATTAGCAGAGATGCAAACAGTGTTTGAGTTAGCGCACTTGGGATATTGTAGATGAAGCTATGAGCAGTTGGAGAATTACTCTATAGTGTGTTATAAGATCATGGTTAAGAGTGTAGATGGTAATTCATTTATTCATGGAAGTTATGAGCATTTCAGTGGAAGCAGTATTTAGGTAGTGTTCCTATGTAGTGGTTTATGGAAATTGGATGATATTACCTAATCGGGATGGAATCTGGTTATGCGCAGTTAGAGAGCAGTTGAAGAAATATTGATAGTGATTTGGATGATATCGCAAGATCTGAGGTCGCATAAGTGAAGAATTATATTGATTGGAAGCTGACAATTTTGTGTAATTTTGATGTAACATATGGAAGATTTTATTTGTTAATTTGTATGCTGACTCATTTGTAATTACTTGAGTGTGGTATAAAAGAAGGAATTTTTTCCTTGTTGTAATGAGGAAGTGTAATGAATGTAAGTGTGTATGAAGAAATTGTGAGAGAAAAATTATTGAAAGAGGATATGCGATGTACTGAGATCTAGTATTGAGATCTAAAGAAGGAGTTGGTGTAGTTTGGCATAGTCAGAGAAGGAGTATTGAATTATTGAGATCAGTAATATTTTGATATTATTCTATTGATTAATAAAAATATTAGTTGGATAGTGAGTTCAATGATCTTCACCTAAAGCTGTTTGGGCAGTGGGTCCTTCTATCTTCCATTACTCCTAACAGAGTTAGAATCTTTTAGCAGGGATTCAAAATCTCCTAACAGGGATTCATATGTACTGAATGTATTTCATAAGACTCCTATTAGAGTCCATCCTTTCACAAGGAATATTCATATTAGTGCATCTTTTGTGGGCATCATTCCCACTGGGGTTTACTCTTTGATCAAGAGGTTCCCTAGTCAACATATCTTATGTCATTGTGTTATTGTGCATGTATATCTTTATATGGTTGTTGATTACATTTCTTACATGGTTAAAATCTATTGAAGTTGATAAATGTTGTACTTATCTGATAATTGATTCACCCCCCTGCCCCTCTTAGTTATCTTGGTGGACTTTACTTTCTAACATTTAGTTCATGAAATATTACACTTCTATAATAGAGTATCTTCTCTACAACTAGGCCCCAAAGCTTTTAGCCTCTCATACTAATACCATAGCCAATGCCGATATACTTAACTGCCTTATTCTCCAATTTTGATCTTTTCTTACTTATCACATGAGTATATGCCTCAGAACAAAATATTTTGAGATGTCTTAATGAGGGATTCTTTCCAGACCATGCCTCCATGGGTCTCTTCTCAATAATTGTTGAAGTAGGAGATCTATTAATTAAATAACATACACTGGCTATAGCTTCAACCTAAAACTTTTGTTCAAGCCCAGCACCACTCAGCATACTCCTAGCCCTATCCATCATTGTTCTATTCATTTTCTGTACAAGTCTATTTTTCTATGGGGCGTATGGAGTTGTCTTATATCTCTCAATCCCATGATTCTTATAGAACCTATCAAATTTTGTTGAACAAAACTCACTTCCATTTTCATTCCTTAAACACTTAATTTTTATACCAATCTAATTTTCAAAGAAGGATTAGAACTCCTTAAACCGACTAAAAAATTCATATTTACTTCTGAGGAAATACACTATTATAGTCATCTATGAATGAAATAAGATATATAGATCTAAATATCAAAGAAACATTAACTAGACCAAACACACCTAAATGAATATAATACAAAACCCCATAAGACTTATGAGAACTAGAATAAAAAGAAACACATTATTTCTTACCATAAATACAATGTTCACAAAATTAAAACTCGAGATAACAATCATCAAGGCCTTCAAGAAGGCTCGTATACTTTAGAACTCTAAAACCCTTCTCACAAATGTGACCAAGTATTCGGTGCCATAACATTATCTTCTTTGTTGGGAGCTTCATCTCTAAAGAATTTTTACCCTTAGGTACCCACAAAGTATGACCATCAGATGTGGAAACAATAGTATTCTTCCTTTCTTGATCTGATGGTGAGAATAAAGAATCAAAATCCCTATTCTTGGACTTCATAGAAGCATTATTGCATGGATATGTTCATGCATCTAACCTTTACAAGAGACCAATCCAAACACCCTTAGTAAGAAACATATATCCTCTTGTCATCTTGCATCCACCACTTGATAAAACAACCTACACACCCACATCACCAAGCTTTCTATCTAAAAGTAAGTTTTGTGCCAAACTATAGACATGCAGTACACCATTAATCCCCTTCACCCTACCATTAGGGAATTTGATCTTGACTCTTCCATCGCCAAAAATATTCAGATGAGAGTTATCACCCAAATACACCTTCCCACCATAAAACTCTCCATATTTTTAAAATCAATCTCTATGAGATGTCATGTCGAAAGAAAAACCTGAATCAATCAACCATACATATTTTGACGCATGTGTTTCCAAGGCTATGTAAAAATCATCTACTTCAACTTGAGAGGATTTTTTAGAGTCAGAATCAGATAAATCCTTTTTACCTTTTTCTTTCTTCTCCTACTTACACTCTTTTCAAAGATGATAAGGTTTGCTACAATTCCAACTATTTTCCTTGGACTTTTTACCAAGAGATTTGGATCTCCTTGCAGACTTGGATTTTCCCTTCTTATCCTTCTTCTTTCCTTTCTCCATTTTTCTCCCATGAGAAACCAAGACCTCCTTAGCCATCTTAGAATATTTTATTCACATCTCTTTAGATAATAGCGAACCAACCACATCCTCTTATTTAAAAGTGGTTTTTGTGCTTCCAATGGGTATAGCAAGGTGATCCCATGAGTCTCAAAAAGAACATAATAGAAGCATAAATTTATCTTGATCATCAATATTATTACCAACATGATGGGGAGATCTAATTCTGAAGAGCACTCTTTCTCTCCTCAAGACCTTTCCCTTGGTCTTTCTAGGGTTTTCCACTCTACCCTACCTAGAGGTCACTGCTATGGCTTCTCTACTCCCTTTAGATCTCTCCACCAATTTCAAACTCTCACCTTCACTTCCCAACTCTCACTATGCACCCATAGGGTCACTCTTGGAACCATACTCCCAAACTTCTCCTAGAAATGGGAAAGAGTGCTATCATGGTCCTTCTTTTAATTCTTACCATTCTTGATCCATTTGTTATGGTTCTTGCATCTTTTATCCATCGGGTTCATGGATTCTTAGTGTAAGGGGATTGTGGTCCCCTTACACAATCCCCTTCTTGATTCCAAGTGGCCATTGGATTCCAACCATGGGAACTCAAGTGGGACTCATTTTTACATGACTTGCACCGTTCAAGACAGTGAACCACGAAGATGAAAAGAAATTACCACATGTTCAAGAAGTGATTTAAAAGAGAAAAAAGATTGTATAAAATTCCTTCACATAACAAACACTAACTTTTCAATGCATTACAGTAACCCAATCAATCCATTAGTGTTGGATGATGGTTAAAAAGTAGTTAATTCTCATAATTTCAATACTCCTGATTGCTCAATCTATACACTCTGACATCTTACCTCGGGATTAGGGTTTGTTGACCTTAAATAGTCCATCACCGAATTCTTAGTCCCTTAGGTTGGGATTTGGCCCCATTTTAAACTAAAAGCAAATTTTTAGGAATGTTGTCATGACAACTTTGCAAAGTTGCAAAGTTGTCATGAGTAACTTTTAACATTTTGTCTTCCAACTACTCTAAATAGCTCAACTCACCCAAATCCATTATATTGGATCCCAAAATACTTAAAAACATTAAATAATAACTTTTCCTTTCATTTGGGGTGTTGACCAATAGTTGACCAACATTGACTTTGCTAGGACCTAGGCTCTAGGCCCTACTAGATCAAACCAAAGGCATGACCTTAAATAATTCTACTTACAAACACACACCACACCAAACTTGGGACTTTATCAATAGTCCTTATTTCCTTGTTGGTTGGATAGAACCACCTAGAAGCCAAAAATGCCAAAGATCTTATTCTAAGACCTTTAGTTGCTCCTGCACCATTCTCCCCCTGTCACAAGGAAATCAGGGTATCTTAGGTGTGTTGAACTCCATACTAATTCCATTATTCTTGAATTCTCCTTCTTATATCCAAGTAGCCTTTGACTCAGGTTGGTGTTTCTATTTCACTAGATGTTTCATGTAGATTCTATTTCTTGTCTTCTTCTTCACTCTAGTATCCAGAATACTCTCTGCTTGTGGCTTGGTCTGATCAGGTATTTTGAGTCCTTCCACATCCTTAGTCACCTATGTACTATACTTGTTTACATCTAGCTTTGATCCTTTATACTTCACCAAATATTTCGCATTGAAGATAGGTGAGATGGACATCTCTTTGGGTAAGTCTATCTTGTATGCATTCAGTCCATATTTAGCCAGCACCTTGCATGGCCCTATTCTCTTCATTTATAACTTTCTTGGGATCCCCTTTTGTAGCCTAGCATTGTTCAAGAAGACCATTACTAAGTATCCTACCTGAAATTGTACGTCTCTTCTTCCCTCATCCTTCTTAGCTTTAAGTTTCTAATTTTCCTCCATTAATGTCTTTTTTACTTTCTCATGGACTAGAAAAATCATCTGCATGTCCACTAATTCCTTCATGGTCTTTTAAGTCTTTGAGTTCCATTACACCTCTTGGATGTAACCCATACACTACTTCAAATGGAATCTTACCAATAGCCCTGCTTGCACTATCATTATAGGAAAAATCTACTTGAGGAATGACTTGTTCCCATCCTTGGCCATACTCTTTAGTCAAACATCTTAGAAAGTTTCTAAGGACCCTATTAATGACCTTTTTCTATCGATCCATTTGAGGATGATAGGCAGAGCTGTGAGCCAAATTAGTTCCTAATCTTTTCCAGAGGGTTTTCCAAAAATGCCTCATAAATTTCACATCTCTATCTGTAACTATACTTATTGGAAACCCATGTATCCTTACTATTTCCTTAAAGAAAAGGTGAGCAATATGACTGGCATCATGAGTTGTTTTACAAGGGATAAAATGACTCATTTTATTAAATCTATCTACTACCACAAACACACTATCTAAACCAGTAGGAGTCCTACGTAATCCCACTATAAAGTCCATGCTTATACATTCTATAAAGTCCATGCTTATACATTCCCAAGGTCTATTTCAGATGGGCAATGGTTGGTAGATGCCCGCATTTGATGATTTCCCCTTTCCCTTATGACACACTCCACACTGCTCCACATACTTATATATTTTTTCATCTTAGGCCAATAGTAAAACCTTTCTACCAGGTCTAAGTTCTTATTTAACCCAATGTTCCCACTTAAACTTCCATTTTCCTTTTATTGGATCAGGTTCTCCCTCATGGAGCCCCTTGGAACACATAATTGTTTCCCTTTAAACAAAATTCCATTCTGCAATGTATAGTCAGCATACTCACTATGGAAATGAATACAAAAATTAGTGCATACCTTGTATATCTCTGAGAAATATGCATCCCCTTCTTAAGAGCTTGAACTAAAGTATAAAGCTCCAAATCATAAGTTGAATATCTAGACTTTTCCTCCTTTAGCCTTTCACTAAAGAAAGCTATTGGACTGCCTTCTTGGCTTAGGATTGCACCCACTGCTACATTGCTAGCATCACATTATACAATGAACAATCTATCAAAATGTGGAAGAACTAGGATGGGTTGTGTAGCCACTTGTTTCTTCAATCTTTCAAATGCCTCATTTTCTTCTTTGGTCCATATGAACTTGGTCTTGACTCCCCTTTTGATAGTGTATGTAAAGGGGTAAAATGGGGGATGTATGAGAAATGTTATATGTGTGGGAATATAGGATCTATCCCTAATCCAAATTCCCAAAGGAGAGATCCAAATAGATTAATCACAAGGAAGTGATCAATACACAAATGAATAAATCTATGAAGAATATAAAGAAAGGAGGAAACCTTATAATCCATTATAGAAAGTGTGTGCTTGAAAACATAAATGAATAGAACGAAAATACTAACCTCAAAATAGGGTAAATCTGGAAATGCCTATTTTCTGATGTCTGTGCACAGTTTCAGGAGATTCTGCAACCCGATCCGGCTTGGAAATGCAGAGATAGAGAAAACCTAAAAACCTTTTGTGTTTCAGAGTAAGTTTGACCTTGATATCAGGATCAGGGTAAGATCTTACCCCGGGGTACAATCTTGACCCCCACTGAAAGTCGACCTTGACTTGAAACAGCTCCAACAAAAATTCTGTTCGCGGATCCTAGAAGTTCATAGAAAAGGGTATCCCGATCTGCACTGATCTTCACCATCTTGCACCTATACCTACAAGAAAAAGGGTTTTTTTGTTTGGATGGGGGGGTTTGCCTTAGTCAAACCCCATTTTGGAATCAACCTTGAAATGTAATTAAAATTGTAATATATAAATAAAGTAAATGGAACTATTCACCTTGCTTATGTTGAAATCCTTTTGGAGGATATGAATCCTTGAATCCACAAGTTTGGATGCTCCAAATGAATATATAATTGTATGTAGGATGTCTCAAATCAATTGCATTATATCTTCAAAACCAATCTTTAATAGATCTTGGAATAGAAAGCTTGAATGAATGTAGATGGAGAAATCTTCAACAAGAGTGCTCCAAAGAGATTGAATCCTTCAATGGCTAACAATGGATCTCCTTGATGAATGCATGAATGCTTGAGGATGAATAAATTCTTGAATGCTTTCCTTCTCCTTCTTTCTTGATTGATTTCTTGGTTGCACTTGAGAGCTAGATGTCTTGATCATGAAGTTGCTTCATTGTGTGTATGTTTGATGATGAAATTGCTTGGTCAAAATGAGAGGAGGAAGGCTTCCTTTTATAGTGATCTAGGGCACAATCTTCTAGAGGATCCAACATAGGGGAATGAAATTCCAATTAGGCCTTAACCCTTAAAAGTGGACCTAGATTAAATATAATTTAAGAGTTTACCATTCTGAAATCTGAAATAGCTGACCTGAAAGTGGGAAAATAAAAATTTCCAAAGTGCAACATCCTGAAACCTCCAAAATTTGAAAATTGGACCCAGGATCAAGTTCGAGGTTGACTCTGCCTTAGGTTAGAATAGAGGTCGACTTTGACCTAGGTTAGAGTCAAGGTCGACCTTGACCTTGAGGTCACAAATCTCAGATTCTCCAGACCAGGTGCCAAAAATAGGCTGTAAATAGGTGGAGAAAAAAGCTGGATAGGGGAAAAAAGCCAGATCCATGCAAAGACCTATTCAAAGCACTTGACATGACCCTAGACCACTTACTCAGAGAGCTAAACATGTCCTAAATGGAAGTGCTTCCATTTTTTGATGATACATTTAGCCCCCACTTTAGCAAGAGTATGGACTCGATGCAAACTCTTGGTAAAGGAGATCGTAATGAAAGGATAATCTTATTGGAATCAAAGGGAAAAAGAAAACCTCAAGCCCCCAAGGACTCAAGTCTTCGTCAACTCGACAATTACAATAAGAGAGACATGTCTAGAAAAGAGAAAGAGAGAGAGGGTGTGATTACCTCACCCAATGAGAACTTATGTCCCATTGTGAACCACACAAGGAAACAGCACAACTAGAAAAATGGAATTGAACTGCCTAGTGAATGTGGCTACTCACTAGTCAACCCATCAAGGATTCACCCTTAGGAATATTCTATTCCATAAGAGTAAAACCAAAGGAAAAAGAGATCTAGTCTTAAGGACACCTTCGACCTTAAGGGATCAAAAGTTTTGAAACTCAAGGGATCGAGAGATCCTAAATAAAAATCCATGCTTTAAGGATTAGTCACTAATCCAGAAAGGGAGAGAGAAATACCTTGAAAAATATGTGTATATCAAAAGTGCGTGTGTGCAACAGGTGAGAAAAGTGTATGCCCCCATATTAAAGTCATTGCTAACACTTTAACAGGAGTAATGGCTTTAATGAAAATATAAACAACTCCACTAATTACATTTCCACTATGAGATGCCCCCAAACAAAGACAAATCAAGGGAAATACCACAAAAAACATACAGAGAACATGGAAGGGATCTACCTACCATGGGGTTAGTATGATCATAAGATAATATATATGATATTATTGCAAATGAATTGACATCATTCCCCAAGGAAATTAGAACTACAATCACAATGGAGGAAAGAACACATAAGAGATACAAAGAAGAGTCTTTTTGGACCACAAGATGGAGACCAGAAAGATTCAGTGCTACCAAGTCGTAAATCCAAGTGGACAACACAAGGAAACATTTACGAACAATAGCACAAGTATAACATAACATGCAACAACATATAGAAGAATAGAGATACATATAGAAGAATTTGGACAAGTTCAATTCCGTTATCACCTTGTACCAACAAAGTAATAAGGGTCGTATAAAATAATCTAACAACATTTAGCAAACACATCACGGGAGAAGCACGGTACTATAGGAAAATACACAACAAAGCTACCATAAAGGACAATCCAATCAAGCGTGCTGCCTACTCTCCCCATCTCGTTCTATATCATTTAGGGAAGGTGGGTAACTCACAAGAGGGACTATATTCAATACAGTAGGAATGATAGCTAGTTCCAAACAAGGATCCTCTTGAGAATCATAATGTTTGATACTAGGTGTAAGTGTCAATTGTGATAAAAGCATATTAGGTAAATCAATATCAATATCAATGTCAATAGTTTCATATTCATCATTAACATCATCAAGAGTATCTTCTTCATCTAGATTAATCAAAATAGGATCTAAGATATGAATAGAATCATTATAGTCTTGCATTTAACATCATTATTAACAGTAACTTCTTCTAACACCTCATGCATAGGTTTGTCAAAAGAAGGTAAATGGGTAAAAGCACAATCAAGTGTCACCTTTTAGGATAACTTATCAGCACAGTTGAATTTTAGTATTTCTAATTAAAAATTAATTTTGGTCAAACATATCATCTAGCTAGATTCATTCTAGCTAAGTTAGATAGGTTCTTTAACTTTTCAAATTGGAAATATCTATTAAATGCATGTTTTATACCACTTTGGGTCCAATTACCATAAAAATACAATTATTTCAGAAAAGTAGTGTTTCAATAACTCCTAAATTTTTTAATGATATTATTTAAAAAATAAAAAAATACCTTTTTATATAGATCAGAGTCAATAATATCCTCATATAGATTTTATACTGTTTTAATTGGACAGAGTTTATTGTAATTAAAAAATATATAGTAAATGGGTATTTTAACAATCAAGGAGATGTTGATTCAGAGAAAGAAAAAAATAGTAAATCATATTAAATAAATTTGAAAAACATATGGTGCACTAGAGGAGAGAGTCCTCTTCAAGAATATATATTTCTTTTTTTGATTGGGATAGATTTGTTATGAAAAATATGTTGCGAGATGAAAACTGTCAATTTTAGTGAGTTAGAATTTGAAGTGTTATAAAAGAGAAAATATAGGTCAAAAACCAATTTTTATTTCTTCATGCACTAACTATATATGTCATCTATGACATATTTTAAAATTAGGGGAAAAATGTTTATTTACATATAATATTTTGGTGGGAACTAGACCCCTAATTTTCAGTAACTGAAAAATTGTCTTTAAAATTAAAAAAATATATCAATTCTTATTCAAAAAAATTATTAAAAATATTAATCATAAACTTCATTCATTTTATCACATTTAATTAGTTTACATCATCTTCAAATTTCAAACATAAATGTCATTTTTATACTATTGAAGTTGAACAACTTTGATTTTGTTAGCCTTTTCCTTTGTAAAAGGGTGAAAACTTATTGTGCTTTTACCCAAAGAATTTTCAAGAAAAGAAGTATGAGCCTTTGCTTAAGCATGATGCTTCTTACGATTTTCATTAGCAGATCGATTACATTTTGTCTTGTTTGAAATATCTTGAGAACTAGGAGGAACAACTACCAGATCCTTCACATGTTCTATAGGAGGATTAGTAGGATTCACAGCAGAGTGACAAGGTTGTTGGGGGAGGGGTTTTCCTTGGTCAAACCCTAATTTAGGAACTAACCTTCAAATCAAAACTAAAATGGAGAATGCTAGCAAGTAGTAGAAGTAGATCTAACAATGAATCTATGATATTCAATAGATATGCAATTATATTTGAAATGAAAGCTTAGACTCATCATAAAAAACCATAAATGTAAATCAAAACCTCCATGATTATATGCTTGAAATCCACCTTGAAGGAAGAATGAATGAGTCTTGAAGATTCATAAAGTATCTTGAAGGAAGATCACACCACCATGATGGATAGATCTAGGGTTTGAATGATGAATCTTGAATGCTTGAACCAAATCCCTTCAAATGGCTTGAATGCTTGAATCCTTAATCTTTAATGGAGAACTTGAGTGCTTGAGAACAATGGATGCTTGAAAGTAGAACAATAGATGTTGATGATCCTCCTTATAATTCTTGATCTTTCTTTCTTCTTGATTTCTTAATTTGATGATTGATTGTCTCTTTATTCATCTCTTGATTTTCGATGGGTTGAAATGAGAGGAGAAGGCTTCTTTATATACTAGTCTAGGGGACAAAATTCTAGAGAGGCTGAAATAGGAGAAATAAATTCTCATTAAGCCTATACCATTAGAAGTGGACCTAAATTAAATATATTTTAAGAGCCACCACTTTGAAATCCGAAATAGCCGACCCGGAAGCCTAAAATAAACTTTTGAGTTTCCCCCGCATCTGACACATTTTTTGATGAAAAAGGGAGACCTAGGTCAAGGTCGAGGTAGACCCTGACCTAGGTCAAGGTCGAGGTCAACCTTGACCCAGGGGGTTAAGACCCCTAGAAAGTATGCTAGGTGGGGAAAACAGTGCCCAGAGAGGCCCAATCAGAGTCCTAAATAGGCACAGAATATGAAAAAGGGACAAAAAATAGAGGACAACATGGTAATGGCCCAAATGACCCCCTAAGAAGGGCTAAATAGTCTTAACATGAAAGTTCTTCCATTTTAAGATGATACTCAGGGTAAAATGGGGTTTATTGTCCTAATCAAGCCCAAGAATATAGTAGCAATAGAGAAGGTGTAATATGTGCCACAAGAAGTCCAAAAACTCTTGAATAAGTATGAAGACATAGTGGTGTATGAACTCCCAAGTTAACTCCCACCTATGAGGGACATAAGATATTTTATTGAATTCATTCCTGGAGCTAGTCTACCTAACAAGGTAGTGTAAAAAATGACACCACAATAGAATGGGGAGATTGGAAAACAAGTGAAGGAATTTCTTGAGAAGGGGTTGATCAAAGAGAGTCTAAGCCTTTGTGCAATACCATCTATTTTGGATCCCAATAAAGATGGTATATGGAGAATGTGTACTGACTCCAGGGCTATCAAAAAAATCACCATTAGATATAGATTTCCAATACTAAGGATTGAGGATCTCATTGATTATTTGAGTGGAGCTATGTACTTCATCAAGATAGACTTAAAGAGTGGGTATCATCAAATCAAGAACAGAAGTGGAGATGAATGGAAAATTGCTTTCAAAACCACTAAAGGACTATATAAATCGATGGTAATGCATTTTGGCCTTTTGAATGCTCCTAGCACGTTTATGAGACTCGTCGATGAGGTATTGAAGCCTTTCATTGTAAAATTTGTAGTAGTTTATCTTGATGATATCTTGATTTATAGTTCTAGTAGGGAAGAGCATTTACATCATTTGGATAAGGTTTTGAAAATATTGAAGGAGGAAAAACTAATGATAAATCTAAAAAAGTGTGATTTTATGAAAATAGAGTTGGTTTACCTTGGATTTGTGGTGACAAATGGTTCATTGAAGATGGATCCCAATAAGGTGGAAGTTATCTTGAATTGGCCAACTCCTAAATTAGTTTTTCAGGTGAGAATTTTTCATGGTTTAGCAAGTTTTTACAAGAAGTTTGTAAAAGGTTTCAGCCATGTTTGTGCTCATATTTTGAATACTATAAAAGGATAGAATAGAAAGAAGTTTGTTTGAACTCTGAAAGCTAAAAAGAGCTTCCAAATTTTAAAAAGGAGAGTTTCAGATCAGATTATCCTTGCTTTTCCTTATTTTAATAATGTATTTACCCTCGATTGTGATGCAATTGGTTATGTTATAGGGGCTATCCTTAGCCAATAAAATAGACCGGTTTCCTTCTTTAGAGAAAAACTAATGATGCTAAGATGAATTATTCATCTTATGATCTAGAAATGTATGCTATGGTTCAAGCTTTGAAAAAATGGAGACATGTTATCTTCTTCCTAGAGATTTTATTATTTTTACTGACAATCATGCACTTCAATTTTTGAATAGCTAGGATAATCTCAGTCATAAGAATATGGAATGGTTGGAGTGTCTACAAACCTTCACATTCAATATCAAGCACAAGAAGGGTCGGTCCAACAAGGTATAAGATGCAATGAGTAGAAGGAAAATGAAGATTCAAGAGATCAAGTTGGAAAGTGTGGGTATTGAATCTCTCAAGGGTATGTATGATGATGATGTTCATTTCAAGGATATCTATGCTTCTTGTAAACAATTTAATGGTGTTTATCATGATGATAATTCTGATTTTATGATTCAAGAGGGTTTTCAATTCAAAGGATCTCAATTGTGTGTGCCCAAGTGTTATATGATAGACAATCTAATCAAGGAAAAGAAGAGTGGTAGTCTTGCAAGTCATTTTGGTCTAGATAACACTTTGGAGAAATTAAGAAGGAATTATTATTGGCCTAAAATGCAAAGTGACATGTAAAGAAGTTTGTTGAAAGATGTGTTATTTGTCAAAGGGAAAAAGGGAACTAACACAAATACAAGTCTTCATCATCATTTACCCATTCCAAGTAAACCATGGGAGTCTATAAGCATTGATTTTGTACTTGGTTTACCCAAGAAACCTAGAGGATTTGATTCTATTGATGTTGTTGTAGATAGGTTATTGAAAATGTCACACTTTATGATACTCCTAAAGAGTTATTTTGATTTCATTTTTTTTACAAAGTCATATTGGATAGTCAAAGCTAGTCTATAAAAGGAGTCATTGGAATCAGTCAGTGAAGCAAAGAGTGAAGTTGGTAAAGGAAGACACAATTTCAGTAAAGGCAAATGAGTGACAAGAACTGAGAAAAGAAAGGTAGGAACTCAGAAGTGTATGATAGTTACCAAGCTGAGAGATCATGTTACCAAGCTAGAAAAAAATGTGTTACCAAGTAACACAGGCCGACATAACAGATCGTGGCAAATACATTGAACCTCGACACCGAGCATAAAATATTTTACTAATTTCAAGAAGATCATTTACTAAAACATTAGGAATGTAAAAAATATGATTGATAATGATTACAAGGTAAGGTCCACCAATGGAAAATGAAAGGAATATATACATTGGAAATGAAACCAAATCTACTACCATTTAAGGAGAAGAATCTAGAATATTTCCACCACTTTTAGATCAAGTATATAAAGAACAGAGTATGAAGAACAAAGTGAGAGGATGCTAAAGATATAGAGTTAGAGAAAAATGTGAAGTTAATGTGATGGTAATGAAATGTTGAAGTGAAGCTACCGAGTACAAAGCAGTTAGAGCATAACTATGAAGGTGAATTATATTTGAGGCTACCGATTACTGAAGTTGAATTGTGATTGAAATGTATTGAAGTACACAATGAGGTAAAGAGTTTACTCAACATAATGAGTCTGAACAAAAAAAAATTGATGCATTACTACAAACATATTTAGTATTGAATTATATTGTAATCAAAATTATAAAATTCCACTATTGGGTAGGCCCTAATAAGTCTTATTTTTTAAATCCTTTAACAGGGTACATCTCTTAGATTAGAGATTGTAAAATCCTTTAGCAATGTAGACTATATAAGTATTGTTGTACTCCTAATAGGGTAAGCTATCAGAAGTAGCTAAACTTGTAGCTCTAACCAAGAAACCATTTTTTTACAATAGTGAAGGATTATGGATACCATCTCCACCATAGTTTTTTCCTCTGACCAAAGGTTTCTGCATGACCAAAAATCATTGTGTTATGAGTTATGCTTTTGTGTTTTGATTTCTATGTTCGATGATGTTTCATGAAAATTTTACAATTCTGTGAATGCTCAAAATAGTTCATAAAAGTTTTCGGAGTACTGATTCACCCCTCCCCTCTCAATACTTAACTTTCCATTAGAAATCCAACAATTGGTATTAGAGCTTGGACTCTTGAGATAAAGGTTTGACCACCTGAGAGTGAAAATATCATGGCCATGGAAAGTTAAAAGCAAGCTAAGAAGATTGATAATCTTGAGTTGGAATTGGAAAATGCACATGAGTTGATTGATGATATGAAAAGGAAATTGGATAATTCATTGAGGGTAAGAAAGTGTCTATCTGATGAGTTGAAATCTACACAACAACATGTTGAGATACTTGAGACATCATCTATGATACTCCTATAGATTTATTTTGTTGTCATTAGTTACAGTTAAGTCATATTGATTGTAAAAGTCATTTGGTAAAGAAGGAAAGTCAATTCGGTAAATAAAATAAGCTATTCGGTAAAGGAAAGTAAGGAAAAGACAATTTTAGTAAAATGAATAAGGAACAGACATCGAGCAAGGTAGAGAAAGGTAAACCAAGCACCGATCAGTACCAAGTTAAAATAATTAACAAACCAAGATAACATACATGTTACTAAGCAAGAGAAAAATGTATTACCAAGCATCACAGGCCAACATAAGAAGAATCTACAGATACATTGAATATGGACACCGAGTAGAAAATATTTTACAAATCTCAAGGAGATTGTTTGACAGAGAATTAGAGATTTAAATAAAATATTTTTGCATGATTTTAAGGTAAGATCCACCAATGAGAATTAAATGTAATATATGCATTGGAGAAGTAACCAATGCTAGCACCTCTTATGGACATGATTCTAGATTAATTCCACCATCTTTGATGTCTCTTTCAGGGTTGGGGATTGTTTTCTGAATCTAACATCAAAATAATTAAAAAACTTAAATCAATTCAACAAACCCTACTCAATCAAAATTGAAACAAAAAAAAATTCAAAAACAAATTCTTACATGTTCGATGGTGTTCCATGGTTGAAAAATAAACAATATGGCAATAAAATTCAATTACAACAAGAACCCACTTGGGTTTTGGCAATTTCTCTTCCTCTTCTATCATCCAAACTTAGTTTTGGCATGAAAAGAATGAGTCAAAATGTAGGTTTTTAAAAAAACTCTATGACAGTCAAAAAACATATGTGTTTTGAATTACATAAGTTTTTTTTATTATTTTTGTGGCTTGGAAAAGGCTCGGCTTTTCCATGCCTAGTTTTTCAAATTTTGATTAACCTGAGTAGGTTATGAAAAATTTTAGTTTTTTTCAAGGAGGTGGCCACTTTTTGAACACCATCTTGGTTCACTTACCCTATTAGAATGGGTGAAATACTTGAATCAAAAAGATCATCTGAAGATGCAAAAATAATGGCAGAATAAGCAAGAGGCAAGTTGATGCCAGACTAACTGAAAAGGATGGTGAGATCATGAGAATGACACAAACACACTATGCTAGACTGACCAACTGGTGAATGCAAATCAAGAGGTATCTAGGAAGGAATTTGAGACTCAAGCATTGAAATATGAGGTTGAAGGATTGACAAGGGAACTAAAATCAAAAAAGAAAGAAAATGAAATACTAAAAAGGAATGAAGAAACATTAAGTCCTCAAACCAACCTACCAACCAAGACACTGCTACCCCACCGAATACAAAGAAGCCAATTTTTTATTATTGTGCGAAACTTGCTCACAACTAATGTCTGCAGGAGTAAGCGAGGTAAACCACCGAGCATTCCTACATTTGATGGTTATTGTTATAATTGCAATAAGTATAAACATCAAGCATTTGAGTGTAGATAAAGGATTGCTAACAATACAAGGAAGCCAAAATTCAATGGTTACTATAATACTTGCAATAGATATGGTCATAAATCTGAAGATTGCAGGTCACAAAGAAAGAATATCAAATGGGTACCTAACCAATGGAATGCAACAAACAACCAACAAGGCTCAGCAATACCATGTGACTACAACACAATAATATCATGTACATCATGTGGGAGATATGGACACATTGCAGAAAATTACATATTGATGCATGGTATAAATAATAGAAGATCATGGAGAACTCCTTGAATGGCATGTTTCCATTTTCATAAGGTAGGTCACCTAGCCAAAGATTACAGGTACCGAGGTATACCTCCAACCAAGGAAAATAAAAATGACACAAAGAAAGTGAGTGTTGAAGAAATAAGAAACTAGATGAATAAAATAAGGAGAAGGAAGTCTCTAGATGGTGGAACATCATTTGGATCAGTCAATGGCACCTCATCCTTTGGATCGGGTGCACCTATCTTCACCTAATTGATTAAAGGTATGAATAGGAACTATGAGCCAAATTTGAATCATAAATCGGTTCCTAACATTTGAGCAAAGATCTATATAAGAATATTTAGATGCATTTGGACATATATTGTGAAGTTACTATTTCATGTTTAATTAGTGAAAGACTATGTTATTTTGTTTCATTATATAAAAGGAAGTATAGTTTGGTGATGGGTGAAAAGTAAGCAGTGATAGCATTAATTAGATTGGGCAAATTGCCTCATTCTCCTATTCTCTGAATACAGTTCTTAACCTTGGGTTTATCTAGAGAACCAGCGAATACACTAATCTTTGAATCTCCAGATTTAATATTTGACCTTATAAGATTACATCTGGTGATCTCATGACTGGCCTTTGTTCTCCTAATCTCTGGATGTAACTTCACCTTAGCTGCCAAGAATTTGGAAATCATGCCACTGTGTGTTCACCCAATCTCACAATGTTCTCACTAACCACAACTTCATCACACGAACCAACGACCATGTATTCTCTGAATCACTTGATGCCAGGGACTTAACCATCAGGATCTAGCAACATGGTGACTAACTGCTTGTCGGGTCGCTGGATGTTAGCCTTAACCGCCATCCTATAGCGACTACACAACTAGCTTCCACATGTCTCATCTTTGGTCTGATCACCTGCCACCTATCTGCAAAATTGTCTTGTCTTTCATCTGATGGCATGATTATCAAGGTAGATATGGAGCGTGTGCATGTGCAAAGCCTCTAGCTCCTTCATCAAACTTCATGTGTGCATTGGATCATTTAAACACTCCAAGTTTCTCTCACCCAGCCACTGTGGGATTAAATCCCAGAGCATTTTTAAATACCTCATTAAAATATTGTATTGTATATGTGTAGCTGGCGTGGGCCCACAAGCTCAAAGGCTACCACATAACCTCTTTTATTTTCAACTTAAAATACATTTGAGCACCTTTTTCAATAAACAACTCTTAGAATGAATTTGAGGTGCATGTGGGATAAACCCACATGCAGCCCCTTTCATTTTTCCTTCATTTTTCTTACTTCTTTCTCACATGCGCGCTTCAGCCTCCCAATGCAAACTTCATTTCACTTGTATTGTAGGAAACTTCCTCCCAAGGCTCTTGCAAATCTTGCCTTATACGCTGGTTATTCTTAGACTACTCACGCACTCGCTTCAATCTTATCATGTGCAACCCCTTTCAAAATGGTGTGCGCACCAACTCTTTATCTCAAATGCTGGTTCCTCCAAGAAATTACACCCCTTGGCACATGTGTACACTCCATGTCATGTTGAGGCACACACCTTGCTCTTTCTTAGTACGCATTCACATATTTTTAAGTGTGCAGCCACCAAAACACGTGGCATACACTCTATTTCTGACTGGCAGCCTTCATCTACTATTTACGCACATGGTTCAGTATGCTACATTTTCATGGCCCACACATTACTCCAGCCATATGCACATCCATCTTGTTGACTGGCAGCCTCCACGTGTGTAGCCACTTTGGCCTTTGTGTGCAGCACTCTATTAGAATTTTGCCTCACGCACATTTTCTAACTAGCAACCTCCTCCAAAAACCATGCAACCTACCAACAATGACTGGTAGCCTCCTATTTGTCTAAGTGTGTAGCCCCTCTTTGTCATTTCTTGGAAATTTTCAATTCCTTTATGGCAATACGTTGCTTCTCCAACATAGTACAAGCACATCTATCCACCTTAGTTTGGTACTTAAAAATGTTGCCTTCACATATTATAATCTTTTTTTTCTACACTAGCTTGTTCATTAGCACACTCATTGGTTTTATTGTGTGTTTCCTTCTATTTTATCAAGTGCCAGCCATCTAACACACTCAACTATTTTACTTCATATTTTAAAAAAAGTTGGCCTCCTAAAAACTTGTGTACCATTCAAAAATGACTGGCTGCCTCTTTTCAATGCGTAGCATTCTTTGTACATTTTGGTTCCCCTTTGTTTCATTTGTAGGCTTCACTTGGTGCACACTCCACTCTTGTACTTGGTGCAACACCAAAATGCACACAACACTAATGCCATTTTCATTTTAGATATACGCCAACATATTACTTTAGTGGTAGATTCAGAACTTTGGAAACATGGCATGGCTAGTATGTGAAATATGTGAGTGTGTGTAACCTCAAAGCATACAAGGTCAGGTAATCAGAACACCAACTCAAATTGGTGCTTGATGTGAACATTAATTAGAGAATTAGATTTGAGTATCGACATTCTAAACCTTAATTTTACCTTATGTTTGCCCAAAATGTAGCCACAAGAGGAATTCAAAACCAAGGTTCATCAAAATTTTAAGCACACAAAGCATTCCTTAACACCTTTGTAAGACTGCCAAATAACTCCAACTGACATCTGGAAGCGGCTTCAAAAACTGACCCAAAGAACCTTACAATAATGCATCGTCAAGAATACAAGTTCACTTCCATCACATGAGTACACTTGCCAAAGGAGATTGCTTAGAAAAACTTGAGCTAAAAGATGTTAATGATCAAACATGGCACTTCGGAAAACTGAATCTATCAGCACTACCAAATCTACATAAGTCCCCTCCAGAACTGACTTTGAAAACTCACCAACTGAAACCTCCATGAACCGAAAACTTGGGCACTAATTCACTTCCCCACAAGGAAAATGAATCCACAACTAATACACCTAGAAGGTCAAAAGGTGAAATACCATTGAACACAAAATTCAGCTTGTTAGAAATATTCAAGATTAAAATAGTGAATTGTGTAGAAACTGAGTTTGGAATCAGCTTAGGAAAGTGACCAAATGGATTGTTCATGGTCCACAAATTTTTAGGGTAAATCACTTTTAGGTCTACAATGTAGAACAACCTTCAATTATACTTGACCTCAAACTGGGTGCAAATTAGGAGACCTCAAAGTAGGCCATTTAGAAATCTAGACTAGGCACATTCAAAGAAATTTAACGATCTACAAATGAAATGGCACTGGAAAAGAGGTCAAACGAGCATATGGGGGGCTAAAAATGGACATAAATACTCTCTACCATGCCTATAACATGATGCAACAACCCCCATGCTATGAACATTCACTGGTCATAAGACGCACTCTTCCAAAGTGGGCCAGTTTATAAAATTCAAGAAAGGCAAAATGCAGATTTATGGAAACACCTCCAAATGGCCTCTCTAAACATGCCAAAATTGAAACTTAAAAGGTTGAACTCATTACATATGTCAAATGAAAGGTGATGAACACCTTGCCCAAATGATTCTTCATGAAAAATAATAGGTCCACTTCACCTATGCACCAAAACTCGGCCTCTTTTGAAGACTTTCAATGCACTGATCTTACACTTAGGGAAATTTTGAAAATATGGACTCAATATATTCTGAATTTTTGAGCTCTAACACAATGCTAGGCAAGTTGAACAAGAAAGAAACTTGGCTATTGAAGACAGGAGACAAATGACTGAGAAGCTACAAGAAAAGGAATCTGAGATATTGAGACTTACCGAGCATCACTTTAAAATTTCTACTCAAATGGTTGTCATAAGTTAGGAAGTCAACTGAGTGAATAGTGAGCTGACAAGGAAACTAGAAGACATCAGTGAACTCAGAGAAGAAAATGAGAGATTGAAGAATGAATTCAAAATGCAACAACATAATGAATTTCTGATGATCAAGAAAGTTGAAGACAGTTCTAAGAAAATAGATGAATTTATGATTAGTCAAAGAGGACTTAGCAGCACAACTGGATTAGGCTACACCGAGTAGGGAGAGCCATCAAGATAGACTGAATAGATAAATTCCTACACTAACCAAAGGCCAAATAAGTTGTCATGTTATCATTGTGGAAAACCGGGCCACGCATCAAATGTTTGCAGGAGAAAAGAAAAAGGTATTCCTAAATCCACTCCTAAGTTTAATAGTTATTGTTATAATTGTAACAAGTATGGACATCAGGAACATGAGTGCAGATCTAAGTTGAATAGAACTCCTAAGAAACCCTACATGGAGAAACATTATCGCACTTGCAACATGCATGGACACATATCATAAGAATGCGGGACAAAGATGAAGCAATTTTGGAAACTGGAAGAACGGAATAAAACCTATCAACTGAGAAGACAAGGTAATGCATATACTTGGGATTACAACACATGGGTAAAGTGCACAGCATGTGGAAGGTATGGACATATTGCAGAAAACTGCATGAGGAAGAACTAGAGAGGTAGATCTCACAACTGGACAAACACTGGTATGGCATATTTACATTGTCACAAGGTCGGTCACTTAAGTAAGGATTGCAGAGACCAAGCACTAGAGACACAAACATATGAAAAAGGAAATACAATTGAGGATATCATGAGGATAAGAAACACAATGTGGAGAAAAGAATCAAGTGATAATGTTGAATCAAGCAATGCAGTCGGTGACACCTCGTCCATTGGATTAGGTGACATCACCACTTCCACCTAAGTTATAAAGGTATGTATGAAAATACAAATTCAAATCAGTTATATCTAACAAAAAGTTCCTTATATTCTAGTGTTTACATACCAAATCTGCATGAAACAAGATGCATTATGGTTTTATATGTTTTGAGCTTTAAATGTACATAGTCGATATAAGCAAGACCGAGTATGTATTTGCTAGTTGGTAACTATCGGAAAGGTTAACCGAGTCATGGTATTAACTTAGTGATATCTTTAGTGTTAACCAAACTTATGATCTTTTGAAGTATACACAGAGTGCAACTATTCTTACTGAGTCGTGTTAGGTCATGCATTTAATGCGGAAAGTTTGAGTGGGAATTTGAAATTTTTCTATAAATACATAGTGGACTTAGTTATTTTTCAAATTGTGAACATGAAGAAAAGAGAGATTTCAAGTAATAATTTGAGCAGAATATTTCCAAAGAAGTTGAGCACAAATTTGAAGGTTTTCGAGCAGGTTAATCATAGTCACAAGTAAGTTCCATCTTCACCGAGCTATTTCATTGTTATATCTCAAACCCCTAGTTTGAAGAACAATGGTGTCCTCATCGAAAGTTGAGAAATCTAAGACTGGAATTGAGAAGAATGTCAATTTAATCAAGTTTGCAACCTGCAATGAGCCGAAATATAAATTACATCCTGAGGTTGCCTTGTAAATCGATAAATCTAGCATATTTTTTAGCATACCACCTAGGTTTTTGATGGTCAAAGACATCCATGCCTATATACACTATAAAATTGGAGAGATAGGTGATTTTGAGATCCAATCCACCTTCCAGGAGCTTAGTGTAGATGGAAAGCTCAAAGATGAGCACACACATTTGAGGGTGAAGGGTTTGGTCAACGCACTATATTTTTTGAGGTTTTTTAAGAAGGAATGGATCAAGATCGCATTGAGTCATGTGCACGAGGGAAATTTATGGTTGGATGAACCAATTAAAATCACCAGGGACATAATACACGCAGTCACCGATTACTCAATAACTGACAAGGTTAAAGCACTGAGGAGTGCAACAAGAACTGAGATTGAAAAGGCTAAAGGAGCTTAATGGGATGACAGACGCGTGAGAATCAACACCATTGTTGATCCCGAGACTAGGTTTGGTGCATATGCTATTGGCTATAAAATATTTCAATCTATCAAACCTAACAGTGTGCCATGTGGAGCTATGGACATCACTTATAAGATAGTGAAGAAAGGTTTTCAATTGGACCTTGTCCAACTCTTATTGAAATAGTTAGAAGAGAACATGAGAACCATCAGGTTGGTAAAGTCTAACACATGTAAGTTAGGTTCACTACTACTTTACATATTTTCTATTTGTAAAATGTTTTCCCCTTAGTCGGTAATGTTGATTGGAATACTGATCAACTAGTCACTCTACAAATAAATGATTTTATTCAAAGTTTGAGACAAGATTTTTTTAGCATCATGGATTTATATTTTGAGAAATTCAAGGACCGGATGAATCTAAGAAGAATACCAGGATAGATTGTTGAGGGATATAAGGATGATATATGTTTTTTAGTGGACACCAACAACACTTTGATAAAGGCTATTGAACCGAGAACAAAATGGTTGGCACCGATGGGCTATGAAATTGACATTGACCAAGCTTCTAGGTCAATAAAGGCTTTACTAGTTGAGCCCCGAGCCCAAATATCCATAGGCAAATAGGTTTGGAACGTATGAAGAGGCCAAAAAAAGAATCAAAATGGATCTTTTAATTGGCAAGGTGACTAAGAAGTCTAATAAAATCATGGATAAGTTAGTAAAACAATTTGGTGATGATGCAGAAGATGATGAAGCATCTGAGGATATTCTAGTTGAAGTGGCAACTGAGGAACAGTTACTACTAGGTAATAGGGAACATGATTAAGAGGTGACTGAGTTAGAAAAAGGTGTTCAGTCTACACTGGTTAAGACTACAGGAAAGAGGAAGCAAGTAAAAGTAAAAACAAGGATAAGGAAAAGGTCTACTATAGCTTCTTCTTCGTCTCTAAAGAAAGGAGTTTTGAAAATTTCTAGGTCCACTCCTACAAAGACCTAACAAAAGAAAAAGAGAAGTGCACAAGCCACCTCTGAGCTGCCAAAGAAGAGGAGAAAGCTAATAAGGGAAAAGGATGAAATTGATGATGATGAAGAGGAAGACCGAGATCAATTCAAGGTAGTTGTGAATAAAAATCAATCAATTGATGAATTAGCAGAAACAATAAAAGAAACTGGAGGCCTTAGTAACCCAAAGTTGGGTCGGTATGTACATATGTCTACTAAGGACCAGTAAAAGATACAAGAGGCCATCATACAAATGATGAAAAAGTTTAAAAAGGTACCAGTTGAATTTTCCAAATATGTACCTAAGAGTCTGTATGAAAAAGTGTCAGCAAGATGGACATATGCCTTGCACATTGAGAAAAAGATGAGGGAACACCCATTGATATTGGCTATGTCGACCCTATCAGTTCCTGAGATAGAAGATCTAATGTAACAGTATTCTAAAATATTTATGGTGAAAAGTAGAGCATTTAACATTTTGGCCAAAAAGCTTGAGAAGGTAGATGAGAACATTCAACTCTTATGGACTTCAATCCTCCAAGCCTGAGTAGAAGCTGACAATTTGGCACTGGTAGTAGTACCTGAGAAGAAAAACAAAAGGAAAAGTAAAGGTATACACTCGGATAATGATGATCTGGCTACCAAGGAACTGATTGATCTATCTGACACCGAGGTACTAGATACTACCATAGCCACTGATTATTATCTGGCAGGATATAGAGAAGAATACCAGGATCCTCCTGAGAAAGAAATAATAATAGGGAAAAATGATGTTCTTACTGAAGATATCATAAATGGAGATTCTGATGATATCAAGGATGATGAAGATGTCAATACTACTGAAGATACAACTAAATAAAATGCACCCACCGAGGCAGAAACAAGTGAGATACCAGGTGATTTACCTATCTTAGTACAAGTTGTTGATATTTTATCATAGAAGGAACCCAAAGGCTCGACCCCAGAACAACAAAAGGACACAATAGATGGACAAGGAACAACAGAGACAAATGAGCCTAATCAAACAGAGGCAGTGTCACTGTTGGAAACAATTGTCTGAAGGAGATTGCTAGATACAATTGTTTAAATATGTATTGTCCTTGATGTCACACTATGTCATATCATATATCAATTCTATGTGTCTACCAAGTTCAGTCGGTTAGCTAAGTATCTACCAAGTTCTCCCGGGTGTCAAAGGAAGTATGATAGAAATTAGTGTTAACCGAGCTTCCTCAGTTATCAAAGGAAAGTTAGTATCTACTGAGTTCACTCAGTCCCCAAAGGATGTTGCAGAATTCATGGAGGTAACCGAGCTCCGTCGGTCACCAAAGGAAATCATTTTAAGATTAGTGTTTACTGAGCACTGTCAGCTATTGAAGGATTTTTGTGAATAAAGTTTGTTTATTCCAGCTGACTGTTGTAATGTCTAAAATGATTATTAGTGCTGACTTGACAATCTAAATGATAATTAAAATGGCATATATATATAGAAGGTCAAGTGGTGAATAATACACACAGTATGCAGAAATCATTTTGAAAGGTATGTGTGAATTTTGAAGGATGGTTAGATATCCTTGAGAAGCAGCAAAGATATATTCGATCAGAGAGGATCTAAGTGAAGCAGAATAGAGATCTGTAATCAGCAATTGAGTTGCATCCTATGTAGGTCATTTCATTGTTACTTTCTTACCATTGTAGCAGTGATCTCTAAATCTCTTAACCGAGTTGGTCTAACAATCATATTGTAAATCCTCTAACAAGGTAGCAATTCCATTGAATTTTTTTAAAGACCTCTTATAAGGCCACTCTTGACAGGGTGATTAAATCCTCTAACAAGGTCACACCTAACAGTGTGTTTTGTAACCTTTTACCGGGTTGGCTTCTAACCGAGCATCACTTCAGAAGAGTGAAAAATAGTAACTAGTTACATTGGTGGTTTTTCCCATATTGGGTTTCCATGTTAAATCTGGTTTCTCTTATGCTCTTATTATTTCATTATGCATACATATTAATATTTGATGACTGATAAAGAACAGTTATATTTAATGCTCTTTGTAATTACCGAGTTACAGTAATTCTCTTTGTTTATCAAGTAACAGCAGAAAATATTTGTTTAAGATATCTAAGGGATCTGTGGAAAGATTTTGTGGTTAACTTATTCACCCCCCCTCTCAGTTACTCCATCTTTATTTCCATCAATTGGTATCAGAGCATTTGGTGCTTGCAGGAAGGGTTTCAAGAACCTAAGCTAAAGATCAGGATGTCTTACAAAAGAGAAATTCCAAAGCTTAACAAAGATAACTTTTCAGCATGGCAAGGTCTCATGAGACTTCATCTAGCTTCCATTGGTGATTCAGGATGCAAATACATTGATGAAGAATATACAATTCCTACTAGCACATTAACTGTTGAAGACATTGCAGAGAAAAGAATCATAACACCATGATGATAGACATTGCATCAGCTCTTAGCTATGAAGAATTTGATGAGATCAAAGACTACACCACTGCTTATGAAATGTGGAACAAACTGAAGGAAATCTATGGTGGTGATGCCAATGTAAAGAGAGCCAAAGAAAAAAGTCTAAGAGGACAGTTTGATAAGATGAATATGAAAGAAGATGAGAATATTGCAAAATATGTTGAAAGAATCAAGGCAAGTGTAAGTGCAATCAGAGCTTCTGGAGGAACAATTACTGATGAAACTATTATAAGTAAGGTTCTTAGAACTTTACTCCCTATCTATGCAATAAGAGTATCAGCTATTCAAGAAAGAAGATGTGAAGCAAATCATAATATAACTTTGGATGCTTTAGTGGGAAGACTGACAGCATTTGAGTTAGACAACTATGACAACTATGTTCCAACTTCCAAAAATATTGAATCAGCATTTGAGGCCAAGGTTTCACTTAAGAAGGGCAAGAAAATAAAAGAGATTCAGTCAGAAAGTGAAGAAGAATCAGAAGAAAGTTCTGATAGTGATCTTGAAATTGTAGAAGCATTACTTGCAAAGAAATACTCTAGAGGCAGAGGTAAATACAAAGGTAAAACTCCCTTAATCTATTTTTCATGTGAAGAAATTGGTCATATTGTAGCTAGGTGTCCTAACAAGAAAAGCAATGATGAGAAGAAAGGTCACAAGTACTATGGCAAAAAGAACTTTAGATCATTCAAGGATAAAGGTAAGAAAACATGTTTTATGGCTAAAGATTCTGATGATAGTGAAGAAGAAATTGTTTTTATTGCTGTAAAAGATGAATCTGATGATGATGAAGAAAAGGTGGCACTTATTTCTCATATAAGCAAAGATGATATATGGATAATAGACAGTGGATGTTCACATCACATGACTAGTGACAAAACAAAATTTGAATATCTTGAAGACTGTGATGATGGTAATGTAAGATTTGGAAACAATGAACCTTGTTGTATAAAAGGAAAAGGAAGAATCTTACTAACCAAAGAAATTATATGTGATAATGCATATTGGGTTGAAGGACTAAAGCATAATCTTCTAAGTGTAGCACAGTTAATCAACATCAGTTTTAAAGTTGAATTCATGAATGGCCAAGCAAGACTGCTAGATGACAAAGGAAAGCTGATTGGATCAGGCAAACAAACAAAAGGTAACTTGTTTTATCTTGATCTTGGTGAATACTCATGTTTCATTTCTCAAATTGAAGAAAGTTGGTTATGGCACAAAAGGTTATGTCATGTAAATTTTGATAACATCGTGAAGATAAGCAAATTCAAGAAAGTAAGAGGCATTCCTATTCTGAAGAAACCTGATATTGGTCTATGTAAAAATTGTCAAATTGGTAAAATGGGAAAGACTAGTTTTAAAAGTAAAAACTATAAGTCTGAAGAGATTTTGGAAATTGTGCATACTGATTTGTGTGGACCTATTGGAATTGAGAGCTATACTGGAGAAAAATTCTTCATTCTCTTTGTTGATGACTATTCTAGAATGATGACTGTAATGTATCTGAGAGAAAAGTCAGAAGCATTTGAGAAATTCAAATGGTATTTGGCAAGAGTAGAAAAGGAAATAGGGAAAAGATTGAAATGCTTAAGATCAGACAGAGGTGGTGAATTCATCTCCCATGAATTCAATAATTTTTGCATTGAAAGAGGAATCAAAATACAAGTATCAGCCCCTAGAACTCCTGAACAGAATGGAATAGCTGAAAGAAGGAACAAATCTATCATGGATTGTGCAAGGACTCTAATGATTGAAAAGAACATTGCTATAAAATATTGGAAGGTAGCTATCAGCACTGCAGTTCATACCCTGAACCGAGTATAGTTGAGAAAAGACACATTCAAAACTCCTTATGAGTTATGGTATGGCTATAAACCTAATGTGAGTTACCTAAAAGTATTCGGCAGCAAGTGTTATATCTTAAAAGAATCTAGAAAAAGCAAATTTGATGTGAAAAGTGATGAAGGAATATTCTTGGGATATTCTAGCAAAAGCAAGGCATATAAATGTTTGAACTTGTCTACTCACAAAGTTATAGAAAGTATACATGTGAAAATTGATGAGTTTGCAGAAAAGACTGAAGAAGAAAGCAAAAAGGAACCAGAGAATTATAGGAGATTTTTCTACATTGAGCCTGATACATTGCTAGACACATCTATCAATAATGAGTTGACTGTATCTACCGAGCCCAGTACAGTTACCGAGTCACAGGAAGAAGTTCAAACCAAGTCACAAGGAACTAAGTCTCAGCCTGAAGCTACCGAGAAAACATCTACCAAGCCCGAGCAACCTGTACCTGAAGAGGAAATCCTAGAAGATGACAATGTAACTCATTCAAGAGGCAAAGAACCTGTATTAGCCAAGTATGTCAGGAGACATCATACACCAGATCAGATTATTGGAAACAAATCAGATGGTACCATGACAACAAGTAAACTAAAAGGTACATGCTTAATTGTTGATTTTGAACCTAGAAATGTGAAAGATGCATTGGAGAATGAAAGTTGGATTAAGGCTATGAATGAAGAAATAGAACAAATAGAAAAGAACAAAACATGGACTCTTGTACCGAGACCAAAAGACAAAAATGTAATTGGAACAAAATGGGTATTCAGGAGTAAGTTGGATGAAGATGGTCAAGTATCAAGAAACAAAGCTAGATTGGTATGTAAAGGCTATTCTCAAGAAGAAGATATAGATTATGGTGAGACTTTTTCTCCTGTTGCAAGATTAGAAGGTGTAAGAACTCTACTTGCTTATGCAGCACATAAAGGATTTAAGGTATATCAGATGGATATAAAATCTGCATTTCTCAATGGAATTCTTGATGAAGAAGTCTACATTGAACAATCTGAAGGCTTCATTGATCCAGACAAAAGGGATATGGTCTAAAAATTGCACAAAGCATTGTATGGTCTGAAACAAGCCCCTAGAGCATGGTATGAAAGACTACATAACTATCTTATTCAGATTAACTTCAAAAGAACCAACGATAACAGTAATTTGTACATCAAAGAAGGATCAGACAACAAAATTGTTTTAGCAGAAATATTTGTGGATGATACTCTATTTACAGGGAATGATGATCAGTGCAAAGAATTTTCAGAGAAAATGAACAAAGAATTTGAAATGTCTATGTTTGGACAAATAAAATTCTTTGTTGGTCTTCAAATTCAGCAGAGCAAGAATGGTATCTACATTACTCAGTCTAAATACATTAAGGAAATACTTAAGAAGTTTGGTATGGAAGATTCAAAACCAGTTGGTACACCCATGTGTACTAGACTAAAGCTTACCAAAGATGATGATTCAAAAGAAGTACATTAGACCTTATACAGATCTATGATTGGAAAATTGCAGTATGTAGTGCATACAAGACCTGATATTGCCTTAGCATTTGGTATAGTAGCAAGATTCTCAGCGAAACCCAGAGAAAATCATATGATGGCAATCAAAAGAATCTTGAGGTACTTGAGAGGAACTGAAGAATATGGTTTGTGGTATAAATTTGGAGGCAATCTGGATTTAAAAGTGTTTACTGATGCTGATTGGGCAGGAAACATTGATGACAGGAAAAGTACAAGTGGTGGAGCATTTTTTCTTGGCAAAAGATTGATATCTTGGACTAGTAAAAAGTAAAATTGCACATCCCAATCCACAGCTGGAGCAGAATATGTTGCTGCTACAGTAAATTGCTCTAATATTGTTTGGTTTAAAAAGTTATTGGAAGGCATGAAAGTTGAGATCAAAGAACCAGTTGTTATGTTTTGTGATAATACAAGTGCAATTAACATTTCAAAGAATCCAGTAATGCATTCCAAAACCAAGCACATTGCTATTAAATATCACTTTGTCAGAGAATTAGTGTAGGACAAGGAAATCAAATTGGAATATGTTCATACAAAAGAGCAAATTGCAGATATATTCACCAAACCATTACCTAATGATGCATTTTTGTATCTGAGAGGTAAGTTAGGGGTTATTCCCCTATCCGAGGCTCACTAAATGAAGATTTAGTGATGCATCAGCTAGAGCATGTTGAAAATCAATCAGTTGATGTAGCATATTCAAGAAATCATTGCATATGAATCAGTACTTGAGGTACATTGGTATACACCGGCAGTATGTGAGTTGTCTTTGGCATGTGTTGTCAAAGAGGGAGAGTTTGCTGTCATTTGTCATTCCAATAAATTTCTTTTCAAAAGAATCAAGAAGGAAAGTTTGAGGGAGAGTTTTCAATCGAGAAGGAAGTTTGCTGACAGAGGGAGATTTGAATCAGAATGAAGCTAAGGATATATTCCTTATTCAAATCCTTTTGAAATTTCATTGTGCTATGACATATTGTGTTGCCATCAATGCCGAAGAGGGAGATTGTTGGAAACAATTGTCTGAAGGAGATTGTTGGATACAATTATTTAAATATGTATTGTCCTTGATGTTACACTATGTCATATCATATATCAATTCTATGTGTCTACCGAGTTCAGTCAGTCACCTAAGTATCTACCGAGTTCTCCCGGGTGTCAAAGGAAGTATGACAGAAATCAGTGTTAACCGAGCTTCCTCGGTTATCAAAGAAAAGTTAGTATCTACCGAGTTCACTCGGTCCCTAAAGGATGTTGCAGAATTCGTAGAGGTAACCGAGCTCCGTCGGTCACCGAAGGAAATCATTTTAAGATTAGTGTTTACCGAGCACTGTCAGCTATTGAAAGATTTTTGTGAATAAAGTTTTTTTATTCCATCTGACTATTGTAATGTCTAAAATGATTATTAGTGCCAACTTGACAATCTAAATGATAATTAAAATGGCATATATATATAGAAGGTCAAGTGGTGAATAATACACACAGCATGCAGAAATCATTTTGAAAGGTATGTGTGAATTTTGAAGGATGGTTAGATATCCTTGAGGAGTAGAAAAGATATATTCGATCAGAGAGGATCTAAGTGAAGCAGAACAGAGATCTATAATCAGCAATTCAGTTGCATCCTATGCAGGTCATTTCATTGTTACTTTCTTACCATTGTAGCAGTGATCTCTAAATCTCTTAACCGAGTTGGTCTAACAACCATATTGTAAATCCTCTAACAAGGTAGCAGTTCCATTGAATTGTTTTAAAGACCTCTTACAAGGCCACTCTTGACAGGGTGATTAAATCCTCTAGCAAGGTCACACCTAATAGTGTGTTTTGTAACCTTTTACCGGGTTGGCTTCTAACCGGGCATCACTTCAGAAGAGTGAAAAATAGTAACTAGTTACATTGGTGGTTTTTCCCATATTGGGTTTCCACGTTAAATCTGGTGTCTCTTATGCTCTTGTTATTTCATTATGCATACATATTAATATTTGATGAATGATAAAGAACAGTTATATTTAATGCTCTCTGTAATTACCGAGTTACAGTAATTCTCTCTGTTTACCGAGTAACAGCAGAAAATATTTGTTAAAGATATCTAAGGGATCTGTGGAAAGATTTTGTGGTTAACTGATTCACCCCCCCTCTCAGTTACTCCAAGACAAATGAGCCTAATCAAACAGAGGTAGTGTCACAAGTACCGAAGGAACCCAAACTGGCAGAGACAACACAAACACCCCAAGACAATCAACCGAGACACAGGTCACCAGGAAACAAAAGGAGGAAAGTGTGTCTACCGAGCCTGAGAAGACAAATATAGAGACTAAAGCTTTAGTTCCATTTATCAAAACATAACCACAGGAGAAGAAGTAGAAAAATAAACACGGTAAAGGACCAATTACACTAGATGAAATAACTGAGATATGAGAATGTGACCCTAGAACTTTAGACCCTGGGGAACTTAGAAAATATGGGGAATTGTGCACTAGGAAGGTTGCACAAGGAAAATTAATAAAGGAGACAAAAAGTAAACAAATTCTAGAGGAGGTTAGAGATATCCTAAAGCAAGTATTTCTAGAGATCACTGTTAATGAGGATATTCCCATTCTTGATCAACTTGCTTCTCTAACAAGTTACATAAATTCCCTGGACATTGATGCAGAAAAGAGAATAGAGGAAAGGGATGAATCAAAGATACAATTGAAGATAGCAAAGAGAATCAGACAAGAAGTGTAAATTAATAAAGTTAAGTTATCTGAGGTAATAACCGAGCTTGAATCTATTACTTAGAAAATTATTCAAATTTTGTTTAAACTATGCACTGTTGCACAATTTACTACCGAGGTTAGTGAAAAGATTAAGAATTTTGATGAAGAGATCATGGCCAGTGCAAACTCATCTCTAACTAAGCCAAATTCTTTTTAGAAGCATATATTAAAATTTTAAGAACTTAGGCGGTTGAGGTCGGATCTGAGGAAGCTAGAAGATACTATAAGTGACCAGGTCACCGAGCTACAAGCTGAGCTACTTCTCCACCTAAAAATTATGGAGATACATGTAGAGAAGGAAAAAGTTTTGGTTTCCACCCCCGAGATCTCTGTGCTTGAAAAAAATTGATATGCATGCACACGTCGATCTAGAGCACATTTCTCTTGACAACTTGAAAGAGGAATGGGAAAACCCCTTGGTGTCACTGCAAAAAACCCACAAGAACATTTTTGATGAGTTGTAAGTACACTTTTTTTTGTATTGGCATTAATTTAAAAAAGGGGGAAAGTCATGTATAAGCCACTATGTACTTCACACCACTAAGAGCATGCACAAAGGGGGAGTTTGTAAAGGAAAAGAGACAATGTATATATATAGTTTGTATTCATATGGAGTTAGTATGTTTTTGAGTTATTTGATACATATACATAAGGTTTTGATACTAATGCCAAAGGGGAAGATTGTTATCTCTATTTGACCATACAAATCCTTCACACTGAGCATAGACAAGGTAGAACTTCAAGCTACCCAAATACAGGTTTAACCAAGCATACTTACTGAGCATTAGAAAATTACCAAGTACCGAGCTATTGATCACCGTGCATTCATACAAACTGAGCATCAATAATTTACCAAATAGTGTATGTAGTGATTACCAAGTTGTCTAGGAAATAGCATAGCAATCAAGAATTACACATATCTCTATGAAAATGGTTTACATCGATCATAAACGGTTTACCAAGATCGAGACATATTTAATATGAATGTAATCATTAACTTTTGTGATGATTCCTATGTTATGGTAGATCTAGGTTATTTTTGTACACCGTTGATCTTAGGTTTTCTAAGATCTAGTAACCCTAATTAGGTCAAGTCGGTGGGATATATAATTGAAAAGATGTCATTATGATCAAGTATCATGAAGTAGTAGCTGCACTAAGGACATCAGGAGATCGGACAAGGATTTTATGACAGAGAGTTTATCAAAGGAAGAATTAGTTTATCAGAAATACATACAAGGCTACCGAGAAGGACAGAATGTTATAGTCATCACATTGAGGTGATATTTATTTGATACTTCATAGATCTGAATCAGACATGTATAAGTTTTCATTTTACAAATATTCTACTGTTATCAATTTAACCATTGTAGCATATTTAAAACTCTTAATAGAATAGACTTAACCGTCTTATGTAAATCTCTTAACCGAGTGCACACTTGATTGTGTTTCTAAAATCCTTTAACAAAGTAGATCTAGTCAATCTTTTGTTACTCCTAATAGGGTAAGATCATCAAAAGTGATCAACAATTGTAGCCTTAACCAGCATACTTTATTTACTGTAGTAGTGAAGAATTTTTGGGTGTCATCCCTACTGTAGTTTTTACCTTCTAACAAGGGTTTATGTGTAACCAAAATATCTAAGTCATGAGTATCTATTTTCACGTATGATTTATTATTTTTTTTACATGCACTTTACATTTCCAAGTTATATGAATGTATGTTACAAACAATGGAATCATTCGGCTAGTTGAGTTCCACTATTGCAAAGGTTTAAGTGTTGAAAGTTTTTGAGGGTACTAATTCACCCCTCCCCTCTCAGTAATATCCTATTCCAAATCTTTGTACCATATCTTGTACCATATCCTTATCCCTTTCCTGTACAGCGCAAGTCCTTTCTGTATTTATCCTTCTTGTCTCCGTCCTAGTGAGAGTCTCGCAGAGTGTGATCTTCCTATCCCCAATCCTGAGCTTCTGTACATATCCCTTGTGCATATCATTCCTCCTTGTTGTACATAACCTTTGTCTGTCCTGCAGCAGCATTTGATCAAATATCTTGTCCCATCCCTAGCCTCAGAAACCTTTTGGTCCCACTCGGGCCTTGTGCTTCAGCAACATCAATTGTCGACTTATCCTTGCTCATCCTGATTATTCCTTGAACTTCAGCTTTTGCCAGTGAACAACTACACTTATTCTCTCACCAACCATGGGTCCTTGAGGATATATCATTCCTCCTGTCTGACCTAATCTTCCATCCTGGTCTTTGAGGATATATCGTTCCTCCTGTCCGACCAATCTTCCCACCATCAATCAAATCAAATCTCTCTCCTTGGAAAAGGATGTCTTTTTGAGTTATCATTTTGATCTTGGATTTTTGTCTTTTGGGTCTTGTTAATCTTTTTTGGCTTCTCATTATCCCACCAGGGTCACCATGATTCATTATATCACGGTGTGCTGCATGTGCGGATAATCTGGGGCAAGGTCTTTTGATCTTTCGCTTCTGCCTGTGAGTCAGTTGTGTGTTTGTGGTTCCTTCAGCATCGGTTCTGCCATGTCGCCTCTGCGCTTCATGTGTGATGTTGGGGCAACCCTGTGTGTTTGTTTAGCGTTAGTCCTCGTCAGTCCTCTACGACGTTGTTGACAAGCCTCGTGATCCCAGTATCCTTGGCAGGTCTCTAACATAGCTATATTAAATCTAGGCTGTGCACTCCCGTTTGCACTTGGAGCTATCTAGTCCCTTGCATTTATCATATAGATTAATCTTGCATCTTTGCATATAGCTGCATCTTGCATCTTGCATTTTCATCTCATCTTGCATATCATCCATATTTTCTCTTAGAAGTGAGGTTATTTATCTCCCCTTTCTTCCTAAGCCCTTCCTTCCTCGTCCCGCCGGGCACACTCTGTCCCAGGGCATAATCTCTCTTTCTCCTTGTCCCACTGGGCGCATCTTCCATGACTTTGTCCCACCGGGGCATGTTCCTCTTTCTTCTAGTCCACCCAGGCGTCATACCCTCTTCTTCTGATTCTAGCCTCGGCATCTTGTTTTCTTGTCTTTGATGCCATGCCACTTGCGGCATCGCATCAAAGAGGGGCAAAATGTAGACACCAAAAAATCCTTCAGAAAATAAATTATCTTTGTTTTTTGAAAATCCTTGATGACATCATCATTTATTAATTAATTAATTATTTAATTTATTTATTTATTTTTATGGCATTAAATCCCTCTCTCTTAATTAAAAATCTTTAATTAAGGAATCTAGCCTAAAAATGTCATTTGGACATTATCCCTAATTTATTAATTATTTAATTAATAAATTGACCAAAAAACTTCAAAAATAAATTAATTTATTTTTAATTTATTTTTTATCCCAAACTTGGCCAATTTCCTTAAGACCACTAACCTCTTCCAAAATCTTCTAATCCCTTCTTAATTTCGATTAAAAGGCTAATCCCATCTTTTCTAACCTTAATCCCAAGGTTAAATATTTAATTAAGGTTAAATATTTAATTTTCATATTTATTAAAAATATTTTAATAAATATTCCTAAAACTTAAGCTTTTGGAATGAATAACTTTTATTCCATGAAACTAAGGAGAAATCTAGACTCTTCTAGAATCTTCTCAAATCCACCCTCTTCACCCATCCTAATCCTACCCTTAAACCTTTGTGCAATCCTAACCAAGCTTAAGACTTTCCTAAACCAAAGCAAAGTCTTTCCTTCCAAATATCTCAACCACAAAGTATTTATTGCTTCCCCAAAGTCTTCAAAGCCTCTTAAAGCCCATTCATTTCTCTTACAAGCATTTATTTGGAGAGTTATGAGCTTGGAGCCCCCTTTGTTGACTCCTCTTTGCCCTTCCCTTCATCCACTCACCTTGTGACATGTGTCACCTCCTGATTGGCTGAGAACTAGCACAATCCATGTGCTTCCCTTTGAGTGAATCTTGGCCTCTCTTAAGGATTTCAATCCTGGCCATTCATTCCTCCTACCCCAAGTCTTTAGAAATCCTATAAATACCCTCACTTCCTAAGGCAAATCATCTTTCAACTTTCAAACTCAATAGAAAAGTTATAATGCCATTTTCATTCTAGCATAAGTATTAACTCATTATTTTAGATCATTTTCAAGCTTAAATCACATCTAAATTAGCTTAAATGGATTAACATAGATTCATTTCTTATTTAATCAATCTTAGTTCTTTCATTTAGCTTTGCATATTTGTGTGTTCTTGAGGCCTTTGAGGCAAAATAGGTTCCTCATACCTATTTTGTGTCATTTTGGGTCTTCTTGATCCTCAAATCATCATTTATCTTGCATGCTCCAAGTGCTTGAGTTTGCACACCCACATCCATTTATATCCAAGCATATCAAACGGTGCATGGGTGCATCCGTTTTAGGCTTAAACTGAGGTGGCTTTGATTTTAGTTTGTTTACCATTAAATTTGATTTGATTATATGCTATGACGTTTGTTTGTCTTTGGCCTTCAAAACAGGTTTAGGTGCATGCTCAAATCCTAGTCTACATTCTGGCACGCCCGGTGGGACAAGAACCACAATCATTTTGATGAAATTATACTTTATATGCTTGTATTTTGCAGGAAACAAAAGAAATATCGCCTTCATGAAAAGAAATGACGCCTACAGCAATTAAATGTCGCCTTCAAACAAAGAAATGTCACCTTCATGAAAAGAAATGTCGCCTACATACAATCCAGTCACGCCTTCCTGCAATGAAATCACACCTTTGAGGAAAGAAATGACGCCTATGAGCTCTGTTTTCACGCCTGCATAACTGAGATTTTCCTGTGATTGATAACTTCTATTCCGTCCCAGAATTCTTTTCTGTCGCCTGCATGTAAAGAAATCACGCCTGTAACGAAAGAAATCATGCCTCTACATATTTATCTGTCACCTTTTGAGGTACAGCGTGTCACCTGTAAAAAAGAAATGTCACCCCTGCACTTTTCAGCATCGCCTATAAGCTGGACAGTGTCGCTTTTTAGTTTTTTGTCTTGAGTTGCTTGAGACTAGTTTTTTTCTTTTATTATAGCAAAGGTCAAACTCAATCTTGAATGAAACTAAAGGAAAGAACTTAGGTCCTAAGTGTCATTGTCAATTTGAAAATCAAATTCAATCTCGAATGCACTAAAAGAAATGAACAACTCTATTCCCTATCTCGTTTCAAATTCCAAAGCAAGCAAACAAATTCAATCTTGAGTGATCTAAGGGATAAAACAAAGCTTTTTCAAAGTTCTTAAATCAACTCGCTAATCAAATCTTGAATGCACAAAAGGAAAGAACTTGCAACCGTTCAAATTATTTACATTTTGGAGAAAGGAACAAATCAAAAATCTAATCACGAGTGTCTTCATTTCAAAGTTCAAACATCACTTAATCAAATTTGAGAAAATGAACAAAATCTGCTTGATGTGCATGTAGGAGTTTTTCAATTCTTGCATAATCCTTGATTAGAGTAAGCAACGTGGAACATTTGAACTTGGACAAGTTCACCTGTTCTGCTTTTAGCGAGGCCTGTCCAAGGAGAAGCGCTTCCTCCTCGGAGAACGACCCCAAACCGATATCCCCCCCGGCTGGTATACAAATAAGCGAATACCAAAAGAATCGCTTACATCTCCTAATCGTCGGGCCTTCGTGCCAAACATGTGTTTGGGGATGGTAAACATTCCTCTCCCCCAGCATAATTGGCAAGGCTCTTAAGTGAGTCACGGATGATCAGCATAACCGGATATGGAGACTCCACGGAACTATTAAAAACCTGATAAACTATAGGCTACCCTATCTACATCTGAAAGTATCAAAATCCTTGTGCAAGGACCGATTCCAAGGGGTTTACCGGGTCGCCTCAAGATTACTCACCATTCGTATTCCCTTCTGGGGGATACCAAGCTGTGGGCAAGCGATTTTGATACTCACCTTCCTTAGGTAGAACTGTTTGAAGTGCTTGACAGTCAAAGACTCCATGAAAACACTTGTTGAAACATACACTTTCAAAGCTTTGTCAGAGTCAGTTGCCTTTGTTTGTATCCCGCAGGGTTGCTTTGTCCCTTGCGGAGATTGCTTTGACTTTAACCTTTGCCATTGGAAACCTTTGTCTCAAAATTAGAAGCCTCTTTTCCAAGTGATGCCCAGCAAGAACAAACATCCTAAAGCAAAGTTGCCCAAATCCCAAGCCTATCAAGAGCGAAAAGTTGCCAAGAAGAAACTCAAGAGTTATCAAGCCATTATCCAAGCAACCCAAGCAGAGGAAAAGTCCCAAGCCAGACTTGAGAACATTGCCCATAACGCCCACATCAAATAGTTCGCCTTCCATTTCTGAGTTAACCATCACTTTGTCAACCTTGAGCTAGAAGATTAGCCAAATCCTTGTTCATGTCTTGTTCCATCTTCGGATCCTGAAATCTTATCTCAAACAGCCTTGCATCTTAGTTTCATCCTAGTTTCACCCTTTGCATCAGCATCAAAACCCTAGTTGCATCTCAAGAACATCATAAAAGTTGCATTTGCATTCATCTTCCTACCAGCATCCTAGAATCTATCCTTGTCATTTGCATTATCCCTTTAGATAGAGCATTATCCCTTCACCCTTCAATACCTTTTCCACCAGCATCCCCCCATCAGCTTTCCATATCTTTCCAGCAGATCCATCATCCTTTGTTCCAAATCCAGAGATCCACCAACACTTAGTGTTCTACCTTTTGAGTTGTTCCTATCCTATATCCAAGATCAGAGACCATCATCTTCTTTTTTGGCACAACGTGTTGTCATAAAGAAATCAAACCTTTTCCTTGCATAGCCATCATCTTGAGCAAGAGATTGGAGTGTATTGATAAGAAACTTGTTGACCGAAGATCATCAGTCTATCTTAGGTTGACCCCATCATATCTCTGATCCTCCATTTGGGAAAAATAGCAGCTCATTTGTTGACCACTCAGTAATCTTTCACCAGCTTTCCACCAGCAACCTATCTTTCCTCCACCATCTTGATCCATATCAGTTTCATCCAGCTTCCATCATCACCATCTTGATCCCTGTCTTTGCATTTTCATCTTAGAAGTCATCATCTTTAGAAGTTCATCAACTTTGCATCCATCAACATCTTTTAGCCAAACATCTTGCATCCATTTAAGCACTTGCATCTCCATGCCTGTTGAGACCAGATCTCGAAAAAGAAGGAGCATGAATCCTTATCCACCAACAACCTCATCCGATCCCAACCTTTTCACCAACGCCATGATGACCTACAATCCCCAGATCCAAGCTAGTAACCCATGTGAAGATCCAAACATCCCTTCATCCCCCTTGGCAAACCAAGCATTTGTAAATCCTCCAGAAAGCCCACCAGCAACCAATGCCCTTGTACCACAACATCAGCAAAGCACATTTGCCCACTATCTGCCAGAAAGTACCTCCATCCCACCATCTCTCTATCCATGCATCCCCATCAAAACAATCCAAGTTCCAGCACAAGCATATTCTCCGTTTGTCCAATCATTCCCTGATCCTATCATGCAAACACCCCAAGAGCTTTCCACCATTCTCTTTTTCTTGCAAGGAAGCCTCGCCAGTCCCGTAACACAAGCTGCAGCACCATCCGCTCCATCTCATACCCCTTTTGCTTCATCATCTGCTATGGCTGCCCAAGCTCAAAACCAACACTTAACCCAAATTCAGCTTCCACCTCTCACGCAAGCTTTTACACCAAAAGCTTCACCACCATCCGCAAGTCAAGCAACGCCTTTCACCATCAAAGGAGCACTGTCACCCTTCACCCCCCAAGCACCCGTACCTTCTTCTTTAGGGTTAGCGCAATCGCTTCCCATTCCAACCTCATCTTTCTCTTGGGTGTTCCCTTCATTTTCCTCCTCACAAGCATCCGTTCAACCACAACCTCAAGAAGCTCCTTTCTCTCAACCATCATTCGTGTCCCAAGCTCCCGTTGCTCCTACCATTCCATCATCCGCTGCAATGCACCCTAACACAAGCTCTCAGTGGAGCCTTACACAAGAAGAAATGAAGGCATGGGGGATCCCATCTCAATCACCTACATCTATGGTTGCAAGTCAACAAACCGCCTTCGCCCAAGCAGCACAGCAGCAACTACCCCAACCACCGTCGGCTTCAAGCTATTCGTCCCAAATCTCAAATACCTTCCAGCAAGTTACACCACCTCAATAGCCAACTTTCCCTAGCTATCTTACCCCATCACCCTTTGCTTCTAGCTTCCCCACATCTGTTCCACCTCTAAGTAACGCAGGCATGCACCCAGCTTATATCAGCCAAACCCAAAGCCAACCTCAGCAACTACCACCATCATACCCACAAGCAACATCATTCCAACAGCCTCCCCCACAGCAACCACATGTCCCCTTTCAGCAAACACCCATCATTTCTCAACAACAGCAAGTCCCTTGCTATCAGCCCCAGCAACAAATCCCTATCATCCCCCAGCAACAACAAGTTCCCACCCATCAGTTACAACAGCAAGTTCCAAATGTCCAATATCAGCAAGCAGTCCCACAACAACCGCCAGTTCAACAACAGCAAGCAGCCCAACAACATCAAGTGGTTCCATATCATTTACCACAATATCCCCCTATGCCACACCAGTAATATCCCCAGCAACCATTACCCCAAAATCAGTTCCAACCCATTTATCCACAGCAAGTGCCATATCCAGTTCCACAGCTTCCATCACAAGCAGAAGTCCCAGTCCCCTCGCCACTCAATGCTGAGTGGGAAGCAATGAAAAATGCTCTAAAAGAGCTACAAAGTGGAACAGAGAATAAAACATACAAGTTTGAAGAGGTGTGCTCATATCCCTTCGATCGGTCCATAGCAACTATCCCTTTCCCCAAGCATTTTGAGATGCCCAAGTTCGACAAGTATCAGGGGAAAGGAGATCCAGTAAACCATATCAAAAAATTTTACATGGCGTGCCAAGAAGTGGCTTATAGTGATAACTATCTCCTGCGCCTGTTTCCCAAAAGCTTGGGAGGAACTGCTATTGAGTGGTTTTACAAAATACCACATGGGACAATAAAAACCTTTGCTGAACTCTCTGAGAATTTCATCACACACTATGCCCATAATGTGGAGAATGAGTTGTCCTTGCTAGACCTATGCAACTCAAAGCAGAAAGACGGAGAAAGCCTTGCGAAATATTTGCAAAGATGGAAGAATCTTACAACCAGGTTATCATATCAGCCGCCAGAGAAGCATCTAAAAAAGATCTTCATTGATAACCTGCATCCAAAGCTATCCCATCACATGCGAATGAACTGTCTCCAGACATACCAAGACATCAAGAGCAAAGGCATAGGCATCGAGAAAGCTCTCCTAGACGAAGGCACTATACGTCACTTCAAGAATGATTCCAAGAACAAACCCAACAATGATAAATCCTGTTATTGGAATCATAACAAGAATGTTGTTACAGATGGAGCCACCGACACTAAGAATGTACAATTCATTGTGGCTAGTCCTACACCAGCTCAAACATACCAACCGCCACAAGCGCCCATCTATCAGCAACCACCAGCTCCCGCATATCAAGCACCTATTTATCAGTAGCCTCCTCAAGCTCATCAACCACCTATGCAACAGTATCAGCAGTAATACCAACAGCAACTGCCAGCACGTCAAGGCAATCCTGTTAACGCAGTTAACGTTGCCCCAAGGCAGAATAAGCCCAACAATCAGAACAATCCAAAGAGGACTTTCACACCTTTGGGTGAGCCTCTGGATCAGATCTTTTATCGGCTAGCCAAGGCAAATATGATCACATATCCGCCCATCCCACAGAAGGATGACAACACACCAAAGTCTGATTGGTATAAAGAAAATGAATACTATGATTACCATCGTGTGAGGGGGCACACAACATTGAAGTGCATGCGGCTTAAGAACTACATCCAGGATCTCATTGATCGCAAGGAGATCCAGGTCGATGCACCAACTCAAGCTTCACCCAACGCCGGTTTGCAAATATATCAAAATGTGTTCCCTCAACACGATATCGGGAAGAATTAAGCCAATGCCAATCAGCCCCAAAATCGTGGCAAAGGCAAGCAAGAAGATCACACAGCGACCTACATCAACTATGACAAGTATGTCAGATGCATAACTCAAGTTGAGCCCATCCAAGATGAGCCCACCATCAATACCATCCACTTCAAAGGGCCGGATCGACAATGTACTGCAACTACCCGCAGTGGTAGGATAACTATTGTCGGTGCTCCTCCGAGGTCAGCTGCTCCTCCAAGGCCAACATCTACTGCATCCACAGCACAGTCTAACACTAGGCCAGCATCAAATGCACGCGCAACACAGCATAATGCACCAAGTGCGCAATACAATATCATAGAGCATCTTGGGAACATGCCAGCCCAAATATCTATCTTGGATTTGCTCCGCACATCACCCATCCATCAGGAGATCCTGGACAAAGCTCTAAAAGAAGGCCATGTCCCCACAGACATTAACACAACTCAGTTTGAAACTCTTGTGGGACACCTATCAGCAGCATGTGCCTTGTCCTTCAAAGAATCTGATATACCAGATGTCGCTCCTGACCATACTCTCCCTCTCCGCATTGCTGTCATGGTCAGAGATTTTGCCATCAAACAAGTTCTAGTGGATAATGGCTCAGCCCTCAACTTGTGCACATTAAAATTCATCAAGAAGATCGGGTTCACAAAGGCCGACATACAACATGAGATGATCACTATTAAAGCATATGATAACTTGGAGCGTACCTCTGAAGGTACTATAACTTTGCCTATCCAGCTAGGCCCAGCAACGCAAGATAGTCTCTGCCACGTTGTTGATCTTGACCTACCATTCAATATCCTCCTCGGTCGTCCATGGATCCATTCCATTAAGGTCGTACCATCTACTTACCATCAGTGCATCCAATTTCCACATCAAGGCACTGAGGTTACCATCCACGCTGACCCTAACCCCTTCGCATACTGCCTTGCGATGGAAGCATCTTTCCCTCATTCTACTCATTGTCCTGGAACCGATATTGGTACTTCTATTGCTAGCTCATCCCAATCCCATCGTGATCCAGAGACCATCCTCTCTTCCACCTTATCATCCATCAAGATCAACAATCAGGGTTGTGGCGAATATAGCCTCAGTGATGCATTTGTTGTAGGGGCTCTCCCACGTGATCCACATACTCAAGGGCGCCCAAGTTGTCAAAAAAAGCCTGTTAAGGAACATTATAAGCTCAAGCAAATCAGAAACATGACTTTTGAGTCTCATGGTACCATCAACAGCAAAGAAATAGATCCAGATATTAACAAATGGTTATACAAAGATCCCCCATCACGTGACACACAACTTCTTGAGTACTTCAAAGAGAAATATCCAATCCCCTACAAAAATGTCACAGAACACTATAACTATCAAGGTGGTGGTCTAGGACCACAAGAGGACGGAAATTTGTTTCCTATCATACCATCCCAAAATCCAGAACAGCAAGGACTTGGCTTTAATATCCCTCACCTGCTTGAACAAGAGCCCAATACCACAACTGCGGGCACTAACATGACCAACGTAAACTTTTCAAATAGCCAGGATGACCTTGTGGAAATCGAAGACATCCCCGAAGAGAAAGACATCCGATCCTACGATGATATCTTTGCCGACGACACCCTCCTGGGGACTTCTATCCTCCAACAACTCTCCATCAACCTCATAGATCTTCCCCTCACAAACCCCAACCTCATAGATTGGGACCAACCAAGCATCGCACACATCGATGAGTTCCAAAGTGCACAAGCACTCCTAGAATTCATGGGGGCATCAGGTCCAGCAAGCAATCAGGATTCAACATCAACCTCTGTCTATCAGCTTCACCCAAAAGGATATTTTGGGGAAGAGGCAAGCTTTAGTCGCAAAAATGAAATAGCAAAAGAACATCATGAGTCTTTATGTGAAAACCCCCTTGGGGCACATTCTGATTCCAAAATAGTAAAAACAAAGGGCGTATCTTCTAGCGAAAACTTGGTAATTCAGGCACTAGAAGATGAAGCCTTGCCTCTTCCCCCTATCCAAGATTATAGACCAGAGCAGTCGCCGATCATCATAGAAGAGACCAAGCCAATCAACTTGGGAACAGAAGAATGTCCAAAGATCACCTACATTGCAGTCAACCTAACAGAAGGAGAAGAAATGGCTCTCAGCGCCTTGCTCAAGGAATCAGTTATCAACTTTGCATGGTCATACGCCCACATGCCTGGGCTTGATCCAAACCTTGTTGTTCATCATCTATCAGTAGATCCAAACGTCAAGCCAGTGAAGCAGAAGCTAAGGAAAATGCATCCAAAGGTAGCATTGCTAGTTAAAGCAGAGCTTGAGAAGCTCCTCCAAGCTAAGATCATCAGAGCAATAGATTATTCAGAGTGGATCTCTAACATGGTGCCAGTCACAAAGCCTTCTGGCGACATCAGAATCTGTACTGATTTCAAATACTTGAACAAGGCATGCCCTAAGGATGATTTCCCATTGCCAAACATAGACATGCTTGTAGACCTCACAGCGGGTCACGAAATGCTATCACTCATGGATGGCTTTTCAGGCTACAACCAGATTCATATAGCGGAAGTAGATCAACATAAAATAGCATTCACAACCCCATGGAGTACCTTCTGCTACAACATGATGCCATTTGGGCTAAAGAATGCAGGAGCAACATATCAGAGAGAAATGACAGCCATTTTTCATGACATGATCCACAAGATCCTTGAGGACTATGTGGACGATATCCTTGCAAAATCCAAAACAAGAGATGAGCACCTCAACATCTTAGAGCGTGTATTTGATCGTCTGAATCATTATGGCTTAAAGCTTAATCCTAAGAAATGTGTCTTTGGTGTTACATCTGGCAAGCTTCTAGGCTTCATCGTCTCTAGACGAGGCATAAAAATCGATCCTAAAAAGGTAAAAGCAATAACAGAGATACCTCCACCAAGAAATCTCAAACAGCTCAGAAGCCTACAGGGCAAGCTTCAATCAGTACGACGATTCATCTCTCAACTAGCAGATAAGTGCCAACCATTCTCACATCTATTATGCAAAGACACCAACTTCAAATGGGATCCCATATGTCAAAGAAGCTTTGATAAGCTCAAGGAGTATCTAGCTAACGCTCCGATCCTTGTACCACCAGTTCCAGGATGCCCACTCATCCTTTACATCTCAACAACGGCTACAGCACTAGGGGCACTCCTAGCACAGCATGATGATGAAAATAGAGAACGAGCTATCTACTACATCAGTCGCACTCTTGTGGGCTATGAGCTTAACTATTCACCCATGGAGAAAGCATGCTTAGCAGTGGTCTTTGCCACTCAAAAACTTAGACATTACATGCTTAGCCACACAATCAAGCTCATATCAAAGGTGGACCCTCTTAAGTATCTGTTATCAAGAACAACCTTCACAGGCCGTATGGCAAAATGGGTCATGTTACTCAGTGAATTTGACATTCAGTATGTAGATTGCAAAGCAATCAAAGGGCAAGTCATTGCCGATCAACTAGCAGAAGCACCACTGGTGGATGCCTATCCACTAATCATGGAATTCCCCGATGAACACTTATGCATGATTGAAGAGCAGCCCATGTGGAAACTATACTTTGATGGTTCCAACACATCCCATAGCTCTGGGGCAGGAATCCTATTCGTCACACCTCAAGGTGACTATATTCCAAAATCATTCAAGTTGGGATTCCCCTGTACCAACAACATTGCAGAATATGAGGCACTCATCTTAGGTCTCAAAACAGCTATCCAATGGAACATCACAGAACTACAAGTCTTTGGAGATTCACAGCTCATTATCAAGCAAGTCCTTAATGAGTATCAGACAAAGGACGACAAATTTCTACCCTACAAGCAACTGGTGGATAAACTGAAAGAGCATTTCCTACATCTACAATTCAATCAGATCCCAAGGCTTCAAAACAAAGCAGCAGATGCAATGGCAACCATCGGATCCTTATTGGAAATCCCACATGACGCAACACAATATGAATTTCTAGTCGAGCAGCTACACTTGCCAGCTTATGAGAACACCAATGCAAACATGGTGTGTGTCTTGGTTGGTCCCCAATCCCCATGGTACCATGAAATCCATGCATATCTAAAAAATGGTATCATATCTCCCCATCTCACCAATAACCAACGCCAAAACCTTATTCGCAGAGCTTCCCGCTACACTCTTGTAGCCAATACCCTATATCGTCACGGGTATCACAATGTCCTATCTAGATGTTTAGATTCAAACGAGGTCGTCCTGGCCTTACAAGAAGTTCACGCTGGAATTTGCGGTGCCCACACGAGTGGCATGGTTCTAGCAAAGTAGCTGCTTAGAGTTGGATATTATTGGCCAACAATGGAACATGATGCGTGTGAATTTGTCAAGAAATGTCTCCCATGTCAACAGCACGCCAATTTTATACATGCACCAGCACAGGATCTACAGCCTATTGCACCACCATGGCCTTTTTCATGTTGGGGCCTCGACCTCGTTGGCTTGATCACCCCCCTCTCTTCGGATGGACACAAGTATATCATAACAGCCACAGAGTACTTTACCAAATGGGTTGAAGTGATTCCGCTCACGCTAACTACTGGCATCCAAATATCCAAATTCATCCTCTATCACATCATTTGCCGCTTCGGCATACCATCTACCATTTTCACAGACCATGGCACACCTTTTGAAAACCAGCATGTGGATGATCTATGTGCCAGACTCCACATTCATCACCGTTTCTCCAGTCCATATTTCCCTCAAGGAAATGGCCAAGCTGAGGCGACTAACAAAACTATCTTGAAAATCCTCAAGAAGGTTGTCAATGATTCTGGTCGTGACTGGCACCTCCAAATCAATCCCACCCTTTGGGCCTACCGCACTTCTTATCGCACTCCCACAGGCACCACCCCATACTCCCTTGTATATGGTGCTGAAGCTGTTCTACCGATCGAGGTCGAGCTTCCATCCTTGCGCGTCTCCATGAAGAATTACATAACTGATGAAGATTATCGTGTGGCCCGGCTCACACAGCTAGATCTGCTAGATGAAAAGAGACAGCAAGCCTACGATCACCTGGTTGCATACCAGAATCGACTCAAAAGGAGTTATAACAAAAAGGTCCATCCTAGACAATTCCAGGTCGGTGATATGGTCCTTAAAGAAAATCAAAAGGTCCTAGCAAATAGAGAAAAGAAAGGCAAGTATGAGCCTACTTGGTTGGGCCCCTATATTGTCACCGCATCCTTTGGCTCGGGAGCCTATCAGCTATCTACACCAGAAGGTGAGCCCTTGAATGATCCTATCAACATCATCCATCTGAAGAGGTTCTATGCCTGAACCTGATCCTGCATATATCAGAAAATCCAAAAACATTCAAAAAATCAAAAAAGCAAAAAAGCAAAAAAGCAAAAAAAGCAAAAAAGTAAAAAAAGAAGAAAAGAGAAAAAGAAAATAATCGTCCAATGGTGAAAACTTGGCAATTCAAGTGCCTTGGACAAGTATGTTGGTGAAAACCTGGCAAACAGGCGCCAACATAGTAAACTGAGCTATTTATTTATTCAGTTGTCCTTTCAGCTTCCATCTTCCTCCAACCCATCTGCAATCCATATCCTGTTCCAAAGCTTTGTACCATATCTTGTACCATATCCTTATCCCTTTCCTGTACAGCGCAAGTCCTTTCTGTATTTATCCTTCTTGTCTCCGTCCTAGTGAGAGTCCCGCCGAGTGTGATCTTCCTATCCCCAATCCTGAGCTTCTGTACATATCCCTTGTGCATATCGTTCCTCCTTGTTGTACATAACCTTTGTCCGTCCTGCAGCAGCATTTGATCAAATATCTTGTCCCATCCCTAGCCTCAGAAACCTTTTGGTCCCACTCGGGCCTTGTGCTTCAGCAACATCAATTGTCGACTTATCCTTGCTCATCCTGATTATTCCTTGAACTTCAGCTTTTGCCAGTGAACAACTACACTTATTCTCTCACCAACCATGGGTCCTTGAGAATATATCGTTCCTCCTGTCTGACCTAATCTTCCATCTTGGTCTTTGAGGATATATCGTTCCTCCTGTCCGACCAATCTTCCCACCATCAATCAAATCAAATCTCTCTCCTTGGAAAAGGATGTCTTTTTGAGTTATCATTTTGATCTTGGATTTTTGTCCTTTGGGTCTTGTTAATCTTTTTTGGCTTCTCATTATCCCACCAGGGTCACCACGATTCATTATATCATGGTGTGCTGCGTGTGCGGATAATCTGGGGCAAGGTCTTTTGATCTTTCGCTTCTGCCTGTGAGTCAGTTGTGTGTTTGTGGTTCCTTCAGCATCGGTTCTGCCATGTCGACTCTGCGCTTCATGTGTGATGTTAGGGCAACCCTGTGTGTTTGTTTAGCGTCAGTCCTCGTCAGTCCTCTATGACGTTGTTGACAGGCCTCGTGATCCCAGTATCCTTGGCAGGTCTCTAACATAGCTATATTAAATCTAGGCTGTGCACTCCCGTTTGCACTTGGAGCTATCTAGTCCCTTGCATTTATCATATAGATTAATCTTTCATCTTTGCATATAGCTGCATCTTGCATCTTGCATTTCCATCTCATCTTGCATATCATCCATATTTGCTCTTAGAAGTGAGGTTATTTATCTCCCCTTTCTTCCTAAGCCCTTCCTTCCTCGTCCCGCCGGGCACACTCTGTCCCAGGGCATAATCCCTCTTTCTCCTTGTCCCACTGGGCGCATCTTCCATGACTTTGTCCCACCGGGGCATGTTCCTCTTTCTTCTAGTCCACCCAGGCGTCATACCCTCTTCTTCTGATTCTAGCCTCGGCATCTTGTTTTCTTGTCTTTGACGCCATGCCACTTGCGGCATCGCATCAAAGAGGGGCAAAATGTAGACACCGAAAAATCCTTCAGAAAATAAATTATCTTTGTTTTTTGAAAATCCTTGATGACATCATCATTTATTAATTAATTAATTATTTTATTTATTTATTTATTTTTATGGCATTAAATCCCTTTCTTAATTAAAAATCTTTAATTAAGGAATCTAGCCTAAAAATGTCATTTGGGCATTATCCCTAATTTATTAATTATTTAATTAATAAATTGACCAAAAAACTTCAAAAATAAATTAATTTATTTTTAATTTATTTTTTATCCCAAACTTGGCCAATTTCCTTAAGACCACTAACCTCTTCCAAAATCTTCTAATCCCTTCTTAATTTCGATTAAAAGGCTAATCCCATCTTTTCTAACCTTAATCCCAAGGTTAAATATTTAATTAAGGTTAAATATTTAATTTTCATATTTATTGAAAATATTTTAATAAATATTCCTAAAACTTAAGCTTTTGGAATGAATAACTTTTATTCCATGAAACTAAGGAGAAATCTAGACTCTTCTAGAATCTTCTCAAATCCACCCTCTTCACCCATCCTAATCCTACCCTTAAACCTTTGTGCAATCCTAACCAAGCTTAAGACTTTCCTAAACCAAAGCAAAGTCTTTCCTTCCAAATATCTCAACCACAAAGCATTTATTGCTTCCCCAAAGTCTTCAAAGCCTCTTAAAGCCCATTCATTGCTCTTACAAGCATTTATTTGGAGAGTTATGAGCTTGGAGCCCCCTTTGTTGACTCCTCTTTGCCCTTCCTTTCATCCACTCACCTTGTGACATGTGTCACCTCCTGATTGGCTGAGAACTAGCACAATCCATGTGCTTCCCTTTGAGTGAATCTTGGCCTCTCTTAAGGATTTCAATCCTGGCCATTCATTCCTCCTACCCCAAGCCTTTAGAAATCCTATAAATACCCTCACTTCCTAAGGCAAATTATCTTTCAACTTTCAAACTCAATAGCAAAGTTATAATGCCATTTTCATTCTAGCATAAGCATTAACTCATTATTTTAGATCATTTTCAAGCTTAAATCACATCTAAATTAGCTTAAATGGATTAACATAGATTCATTTCTTGTTTAATCAATCTTAGTTCTTTCATTTAGCTTTGCATATTTGTGTGTTCTTGAGGCCTTTGAGGCAAAATAGGTTCCTCATACCTATTTTGTGTCATTTTGGGTCTTCTTGATCCTCAAATCATCATTTATCTTGCATGCTCCAAGTGCTTGAGTTTGCACACCCACATCCATTTATATCCAAGCATATCAAACGATGCATGGGCGCATCCGTTTTAGGCTTAAATTGAGGTGGCTTTGATTTTAGTTTGTTTACCATTAAATTTGATTTGATTATATGCTATGACGTGTGTTTGTCTTTGGCCTTCAAAACAGGTTTAGGTGCACACTCAAATCCTAGTCTACACTTACTAACATGAGAAATTATAGATTTTTCTTCTTCGTACCTTTCTTCATCAGAACTATCCTTGATAGCAACATACACAACCTCTTCACCTTCATCATTATTTGAATCATCATCGATTAGTCATTCTTTAGCAATGTAGCATGACTTCTTACCTTTATTCTTGAAATCTTGGTATCTCTTGAATTTGTTCTCTCTTTTGTTATTATATCGATTTTTTTTCTTCTCATCACTATTTTTATCAGGACATCTAGATGCAATATGACCAATCTTGTTGTAATTCAAACATTTAAAAGGTATTTTACCTCATTTTTTGTCTTTTCCTCTCGGTATTCTATTAACTAGTAAGGCTTAAAACTCTTCTTGTTGTCTTTCCTCTTCAAATAGACTTTCTAGATCACTCTTGAAACTCTGAAACCTTTCACTTGCACTACTTACATAACCATCAATTGATCTTGACTCTCTAGAATTTCCAATGTTCAAAGATGACTTGAATGCAGACTCAATCTTAGTAGAGGCAAGTAAACTAGTATCAAAATCATTTAGCTCAAAAGAAATCAACTTACCAATTGTAGCATCCAATGAAACATGCATCTAAGGAATGGATCTCAGTTCTTGTATTGTAGACATTTGGATGGAATACATAGGCAACAATGTCCTCAACAGTTTTCTTTTTACATCTTCTTCTTCAATATGTCCTTCAGCACCTCTGATAGCACTCACAACTTCCTTCAATCTTGTATTGTACTGTGTAACATCTTCACCATCTCTCATTCTCATAGAATCAAATTTGTCTTTCAGACTTTCAATGTTTTCCTTCTAAACATGTTGATCTCCACCATATACCAATGCAAGCTCGTCCCAAATCTATTTTGTTGTACCACATCCTTTAAGATCATTAAACTCCAGGTCAGTGAGAGAAGAATATATCTCAATCATAATTTGTGTGTGATCTTGACTTTCTCTTATTTATTCAACTATCATAGGCCCAAATGGCGGTTGTGAATACTCATTGTCAAGATACTATAATGCATACTCTCCAATTCCAGATATGTGTAGCCTCGTCCTATTTTTCCATGTAGAGAAGTTGTCCCTATTCAACTTTGGTGCCTCTCTCTTTTACATCTTCGGATCTTTTACTCAAGTCTTTTAAACTTATCCCTTTAGAGTACCTTTTCTCTTATACCAATTGTTGGATTACTAAGAGGGGGGTGAATCTATAATCAATGATTCTTTAAACCTTAAAAACTTTAACTCTGATTCAACTCGGTAAGATAAACTTACAGTAGGAACCAACATTAAAAAAATTCAATCAACAACTTTAAGTAATCAACAACTAACATACACAATAAACATTTCACACATTTCACACTAGTATTTAATGTGGAAACCCAATTTGGAAAAAAACCACTGTGGGAATTGTCACCCACCAATCAAAATACTCTTTTGAAGTACGCTAGGTTAAGAGCTAATCTTGTTAAAGGTTACAATGCACATTGTTAAATGTGACCATGTTAGGGGATTTGCCTCAAATCTGTTTGGATCTTGACCCTATTAGGAGTGTCCTGGTTAAAGGGCTTTGAACATTCTTCTAGAATGTCACTTCTCTCAAGGATTTACAATAAAACTATTAAGTCCACTCGGTTAAGAGTTTTTCTTGCTACAAATGTTAATAAGCAATAGTATAAAATTTGATATGTAAATCTACAACTACCTCTTGCTTGGTTAGATCCCTTGTGCACTCTTTGTCTTCACTTCTTTCCTTCATTATTCACTGGCCTCAACACTTCATCAATCTCTATTGTAGAATCATATTTTCACATTTTTCTTCTTCATTGCATCACTCGGTTACACGTCAACACTTCAACTTGCCAACTTATTTTTCATTCAATTTCATCCTTTATATAGACTTTGTTTTGCCTCTTAATCTACTTGATTAGGTTTTCCTTTTTTTATTCTAAACTATCAGATCATCCTCTTGAACTAATTCAATGAACTTGGCACTGGGTAAAACTTGTTATCATCACCTTGGGACTTGAACTTTTCTTGAAACTTGTACCTTCACTATTTTCCGCTTAAATTCACCATAGATCATCACCTTAAGTTTTCTTGATCGTAGATCTCTTTAACTAACTCTTCTTCATCCTTGAAATCTTCTAGATCACTGTGGCTCTTCATTAAACATCATTTTCATCCTTGTATTTAATTTTTGTTCCTTGCTCAGTGCCCTTCCTTTTCCTTCAACCGAAATTTTATTTTCTTCCCTCGATAACTAATTCCTTGCACTCAGTGTCTTGGCTTCCTTTCTCTTTACTGACAATTGTTTTCCTTTTACCAAATGACTTCTTCCTGGTCGGTAACTAAACTATTTTCTTTGCCTTGTCAACTTTCTAACCTTGCTCACTTGTCCAATCTCCTTTACCGACTTAATATCATCAAATGTAAAGTAGACAATAACTAAACCATTATTATCTTATCATTGTTTGATATGTATTAGTTGCCTAATTAAGTTCTTCAACTTCACTAACTCCTTCACAACTTTTCACTTCATCTTTTTCCTTAACTCACTCAATTTATATCATACTCCTAATGATATGGAAACTCAATATAAACCAAAAATCAATTGCTTGACATCAATGAAAAAATAACAAATGATCTGATCCTTCTACAATCTTGTATACCTCTGATCTCGCTCTTCATCATCATCACTATTAGTTGGGGTTAACAATTAGTTAATTTAAAATTAAAAGGAAAAAAATTACAACCTTTCAATGCTTCTTTGGTTTATGACAAGTATGTTTAGAGTCGAACATGCTTTTCATATTCAATGGACAAAGAAAATATGAAAAACTGTCTATGGAAAAACTAATTGGTTCCATGATTGTTTATCAGCTATATTGATTGTATTTTTTGAGCCTTTGGGCAAAAAGTTGTGCATTGAGTTTGTTTTGTGTATTGTACAGGTTCTAGATGTGTAAGCTCTTTTAAATTATTGGTAAATACCATGCCTATAACATACTTTTTTCCCTATTATATTAGTCATATATCCAAGATAATTGATATATTAAAGACTTTTCGAAATGAATGTAGAAAAAAACTCTTGCTAAATGGCCATGCTCATGACATAGTTTTTTCCCATTCTATTAGTCCTGTGTCCAAGATATTCAACCTGGAAATGGCTTTTCTAAATGAATGTTGAAAACAAAAACTTACTAAATGGCCATGCTTATGATTTTTTGCCCATTCTATTAGTCCTATGTCTAAGATGATTCAATCTAGGATAATTGAAAACCCCAGGAGCATTAGTGAATTCAAATGGTATGACATTCACCAATTACATCTTTGATCCTTTAATGAGAACACTATTGTCCGTATTCACTTGGAAGATGAGGAAGTATCACCCCTCTTGTACAAGATGATTCAATCTGGCATAGTTGAAAACCCCAAGAAAATTTATGAATTTAAATACTATGATATTCACCAATTACATCTATGATCCTTTAATGAAAACACTATCGCTAGTATTCACTTGGAAGATGAGGAAGTATCACCCAGACTAGAACGAGGCTATAAGTCTTTTGTTGGATTCAACACTAGAGATCAATGCCTCATAAATGCTAAATAGCTATGCCCATAATAGTGTATTTCCCATTCTATTAGTCTTGTGTCCCAAATGATTCAATCTAACATAGTTTAAAACTTATGCAATGGCATCCTGGCTACTTGTTCAGTTCCTTGTGATTTCCTGGCACTTGTGAAGGAGGTGGATGAGCTTGGTAAAGACAGGCTTTTTACTCAGTTATTTGGTGATAGTTCTCGGTTGGAGTCTGTTTGGCTTCACCGATGGAGCTCTGTGGTCGTGGTAGTGGTTCTCGGTTGGAAGTACCAATGGAGCTCCGTGGATGGAGGTCACTTGGTGACTCGGTGTTTTTGGTGCTCGGTGCTCGGTTATCGACTGGGTCTCGGTGTGTATTACTGGCACTCGGTATTCTTGTTGATCGACTTGTTTATTTGGATGAATTGGCTTGGCCGACTAGTGCATTTAATTTAGGTCACGCTCTTCATGTTATGGATTGATCATTGGACGTGTTGGGACCTAAATCTGGTGTGTTGCATTCTCCTGTGTGGATCTAGAGGCCGACATGGAGAATTAATTGTTTGGAAGGCTATGTGAGAGCTAACTGTTGTTGCATTTAATATTTGTTTGTAAAGCCGACTTGTGGCTATGTAGTATTTAAGGAGGGTATGGGTAGAGTAGGAGGCAAGAAGTAGTAGTAGATTGGTGATCAGTCTGGAGTACCAGAGGTCGATTTGTGAAGTGTAGCAGAGTCAGTAGCTTGCAAACTTAGGAACAAGAAGATTGCTTGGTGGCTTGCGAGAACAAGTTTAGATCTTTCTTAGAGTACCTACCAGTGTCCTATTTTATTATAGGCCTGGGCTAGCTGAGAGGTGTGTTGGATCCTATGTGATCTTGTTGAAATGTTGTAATCTTTAATGTATTTGGTTGTAACTGAGAATGCCTTACAGCTCAGCATGTTGCTTGTAAGCTTAGTTACTGATGAATAAAGAAGATTTTGATTCTATATTTGTGTTGTGTTGTGTTGTGTTATTCCGCATTTTTGGTGTTTGGCTACAAGTTTGGATAGTCCTTTATTGGATCCTTCGAGCTTGACTGCATCAAGTGGTATCAGAGCGAGTTGATCTTGTTGGGAGAAAGGTTGGTGAAGAGATTCTGTGCAATCTGAGTTACAAATCCTTGTTACTGAACTTGTGAAATCGTGGCCTAGTTGTTCATGCAAGGTGGTAGGTTGTGATCTAACTTGCATACAACTTGGAGGTTTTGACAAGGTGGTCGGTATAGGGTTTTTTGCAGAGGGTTTTTGAAGACCTTGAAGGATCTCTCCGAGAGGATTGGACCCTAGGGAAATTGAAGATCTCTGTGATGTGCGGTAGTTTGTGTGGTGGATGATTAATTTCTGGAGTCCTAGTTATTTCTTGTGAGGTGGCAGATCGTGGTTCTCACTCGCAATTGTAGAGGACTTGCAGATGGATCGTGTGGGTAGCAGATCATTGGGATTTCATGTGAAAATTGACAATGTAAAGACAGATGGTGAAAGAAAAAGGAAGCCTATGAGATGGTATTCGAAAAACCCTGCTATGGTTAGAATGTGGGAGTTCCTTAAGTATTGTACTATATCGAGTTGGCATATCTCAGGAAAGAAGAGGATTGTATGGTCTGTGAAGAAGATTGTGCAGAGACGAAAATAGCTTGAGGAAGTCCCTGATGACTTGGCTAGAGTTGATGAGGTATCTATTGGTTTGCATGAGTAGATGGATGGATCTGGCATGGAACTTACAGAGCATCTTGTTGTGCGCAATGAGATTTCTAGTGGTGAGAGTTTGACTTGTGTTTTTGATAAATTTGGAGTTGCTGGTTCGAGTGGTGAAGATAGAACTGAACAGGTTGCGAGGTCAATGGATGATAGACTTTCTAGGTGGCATTGGTCTTCTACTTGGTTAACTGAGATGGATGTGAAGCTGCATTCCCTATGTACTGATGGGGATGGGGGGTTGCTAAGATCGTTTGAGGATCATGATGTTGTTTAGTTTGTTTCTGAGGGTGAGCATTCTGATTGGGTTATTGAGATGCAGTGGATTGCGATGATTGTGTGGGTGAATATGAGATGGTTGAGTTGCAAATTGGTTCTCTTTCTTGTGATGGAGTGGATACCTTTGGTGAAGTTGAAGTGGAGTTGGTGTTGTTCAAATGTTCCCTTTGGTGAGAAACTAGTGTGGGACACACTTTTCTTTGTACCCTGGGAGTCTATTGCAGTGGCATCCTAGCTACTTGTTCAATTCCTTGTGATTTTGTGGCACTCGGTGAAGGAGCTAGTGGATGAGCTCGGTAAAGATAGGCTTTTTACTTGGTTATTTGGTGATAGTTCTCAGTTGAAGTCTATTTGGCTTTACCGATGGAGCTTGGTGGTCATGGTAGTGGTTCTCGGTTGGAAGTACTGATGGAGCTCAGTGGATGGTGGTCACTCGGTGACTCGATGTTTTTGGTGCTCAGTGCTTGGTTACCGACTGGGTCTCGGTGTTTATTACTGGTGCTCAATATTATTGTTGACCAACTTGTTTGTTTGGATGAATCGGCTTGGCCGATTGGTGCATTTAATTTGGGTCGTGCTCCTTGTATTATGGATTGACCGTTGGATGTGTTGGGACGTAAATCTAGCGTGTTGCATTCTCCTATGTGGATCTAGAGGCCGACATGGAGAATTAATTGTTTGGAAGGCTATGTGAGAGCCAACTGCTGTTGCATTTAATATTTGTTTGTAAAGCCGACTTGTGGTTGTGTAGTATTTAAGGAGGGTATGGGTAGAGTAGTAGAAGGCAAGAAGCAGAAGTAGCAGATTGGTGATCAGTCTGGAGTACCAGAGGTCGATCTATGAAGTGTAGTAGAGTTAGTAGCTTGTGAGCTTAGGAACAAGAAGATTGCTTGGTGGCTTGCGAGCACAAGTTTAGATCTTTCTTGCAGTACCTACCAGTGTCATGTTGTATTAAAGACCTGGGCTAGCTGAGAGGTGTGTTGGATCCTACGTGATCTTGTTGAACTATTGTAAACTTTGATGTATTTGGCCATAACCGAGAAGGCCTTACAGCTCGGCATGTTGCTTGTAAGCTTGGTTACTGATGAATAAAGAAGATTTTGATTCTATATGTGTGTTGTGTTGTGTTATTCCGCGTTGTTGGTGTTTGGCTGCAAGTTTGGACAGTCCGTTATTGGATCCTCTGAGCTTGACTGCATCAAAAACTTAGCGAATCCAAATGCTATGAATTCACCAACTTCATCTTTGATCCTTTTATGAAAATGTTATTATTCACTTGGAAGAAGAGGAAGTGTCACCAGAAGTAGAATCTGTTGGTTCCCAAATCAATAGATTGGAAAGCACTAAAAGGATGCCAACTTTATCTTTGATCTTTTCAACTGATTTGACCAACTGATAGAATTCAACCAAGGTGTGGTTGTAATCTTCTGCTCTTTAGGCTCTGCAGAATCTGCACGGGTAAACCCTTTATCTAATCTCCTTCTAAATTAGAGCTTTTTATAACAAATTCAATCCAAATTTCTTTGACAATCCTTAATTCCGAGGTGGCAAAACTTATAATGTAAGAACAAGAACTCCCTATTACTCTTATTGAATTATTCCTATTTGATTATTCCTCAAGTATACCTCTACTTAACAAAAAATAGACATTCCTTACTCCTTTCAATAGATGAAGACCAGTCCCATATCCAATTGGGCACATAATTAATCTTGCTAAACCCTTCACGTACTTCTCTAATAGACAATACTCCAAAGGTTGAGCAACATCATCAATCACCCAATCCTATCAATGTGAATAAATTGAATTTATAATATTAATCTATCTTATTGTATTTAATCCTCACAAAGGAACCAATCAGATAGAAAACAACAGGACAACACTTCACAATTGCTTTTTATTTTTTTTCAGATCAATATCATAGAGTTGCAATCCAATCACACAAGTTTTAAAGGTGGCAATCAATCCTTGAATTGATTATAACAAAGAGACTGAATTTAGAAAACATATAATATCCTAATTGGACAAAGAAGCAGGGTATATTTTATTAATATCAAAAAGAGTAAGTACAAACGAGATTTTTTCTTTCAGTTGAGACTAATTTATAATGAGTGGTTGTGGTTTCCCCAAAACAGGGGAAGCAACAAGCTTCTAACCATTCATTTTCCTATGACGATTCAAAAGTACATAAAATGAAATTACAAAATGTTTTAAATATAACCCTATGGGTTCTTGATGGTTCACATAACAAAAGGAAATGACGGTTACATAACAATCTTCAAAATAGAGGTAGAGCACTGATATGCATGTTGTTGAACATCTGTTCCATTTCATCTTCGAATTGTACAAGTTCAAATCCCCACTGCTCTAGTATGGCTTGCAATTCTGCATTGTCTTATTCATACTCATATCCAAACATGTCACTCTGGTAAATGGCGTAGCTAGTTGAAAGGTCCCAAGCAGCAGACATAAGACTATTCAGAATATCTTATTGGTCTTCCTCGCCAAAGTCTAGGTCGGGCTGAAGAATTGGACATGGATATTTATTTGAAGATCCCTCAATCATAGGAAGGCCTATTATGCTACTAAGCTTTAGAGCATAAACTCTCTGTGAATGTGTTATTGCTGTCGAGATCGCTTTATAGAGAGATGAGGCTACCAACTTGAACATTTCATTTAATTCTGAAAGAATGTTTCGCATGAGGTAACCGCTTCTTGGAAAGAAAGTCATAATTACATTTCAACTTATGTAATGTTTAATCCCTTCGGCATCTTGCACCAAATCTCCAATCAAAATTTTACACAAATTCATTAATATCTTTTAAATGCAAAATAACACCCCATAAGGTCCAAGTGGCGGTATTATTATCAGATTACGTTAATGACAAAGTTAAAGCAGATCACTATTTCATACCACCCCATCATCTTGTGATAAATCCATCAAAATACTCAAAGCTTCTCATGCAAGAAATGAACTGTCACAATGTCGCAACCTCCAAAAAGCACCCCCTATGAAATGGTACCATAATATCAATGTTGTCACTATTTCACAAGTCTTGATTTCTATGTTATGTGAAATAGCACTCAATGACTCTTCTAGAAAGTCCTAATCCTAATCCTAATCCCCCCCTAACCTTGTCACATTCGCTAACCAAGGTTAGCCAACTCCTAAGCTTAACCCAAAGTCAACAAACTTCTAGAAACTTCTCTTACATGCATTAAATGCATTTAAAGCCTCCTTATCCCTCTTACATGCATTTATGATGCATTTAAGAAGCCCCTCACCCATTTCTTACACCCTTTGACCTTAGGCACATTTCCCAAATTGTGCGCATCCCTCCCATCTTTCAACCCAATGACCTTGTGACACTTGTCACAAGGAGGTGGCCCTGAACTAGCACAATCCATGTGCTCCCCTTTGAATAAATCTTGGCCTCTCTTAAGGATTTTGATCCTGGCCACTCATTCCCCCTTAGGAAATCCTATAAATACCCTCATTTCTAAGAGCATTCATTCACCTTTTATTTCAAGCATTGTTATCATGCTCATTTAGCTCTAGACTTAGCATAATCAATACTAATTGTTAGTTTTTTTATCATTTTCAAGCTTTCTTAAAACACATCTTAACATAGATTTAATGGATTAACCTAGTTTATTTCATTGTTTTGCATAGCATATCATCCATATCACATCTCTATTTGGTTAATAACAATCTTAGCATAAACATCATGTAGCTTAATCTTCATTTCAGCATCATTTGGATCCTTGAGGCCTTAGGGGCAAATCAGGTGTTTTATACTTGTTTTGTGCCACTTATGGGGTTCTCATGAGTCTCAATCCTTCCAAATCAGCATTGGGAATATGCTTCAAGTGCTTAAAGAGCACACCCACATCCCCTAAGCAAAAGCAAATCAAACAATGCTTGGGTGCACCTGTTTAAGCTCAATCTGAGGTGGCTTAGTTTAGAGTTTTTTTTGTTTTGGGATTGATTTCATGCTAGGTTAAAATCTAATGTTTGTTTGGCTTGAAGCTTTCAAAACAGGTATCCTCAAAAGCCTAGTCTACATTTTGGCACGCCCGGTGGGACCACTGTCCTGATCAACTACTCTGAAAATGACTTTCCTTGGTCGTTTTTCTCATCTCTTTCTCAAAAATCTGAGTTGTAACATTTCACTCTCGGCCAAATTGCGCATTTGTAGTCTACAATTGCGCATTTGTTGAAAAATTTGTAAAGTTGCACATTTATCCTTCAAAATTGCGCATTTATAAGTTAAATTGTGCATTTGTCCTAATTTGCCGCGCATTTGTCATGATTTGTTGCGCATTTGTCATAATTTCTTGCGCATATGTCTAACAGAGCTGCGCATATGTATTTTGTAAAAAACTTGCATTTTGACAGCATTTTGGTAGAATAGGTGTAGTTGCGCATACATTTTCTGTTGTTGCGCATATGTGCAAAATTTGGATTTCATGTTACTGCGCATATGTTCAGATTCCCTGCGCATTTGTTCATTGTTCCTGCACATCCATTCCAATGAGCGGTAAACTGGTGTTTTTTAAGTATTTTAATTTGGTTTTTTCCTTGCAGATTCTAACTCTTGTTATTTTTTGCAGGTACAAAAAAACATTTAAAATCAATCCTGAAGGCTTTGTTGATTAAAGAAACTAACTTCATTTTTTGTAAAATCTTGAATGCCTTTCAAGTTTCATGCATCAAAGCTAAATTAGGAACTTGTCTTTTTTTGGAACTAAAAAATTAAAGCAAATGGTCAAAATAAATCTTGAATGAAACTAAAGGAATGAAGCTAAGTCCTAAGAGTTATTGTCAATTTGAAAAACAAACATACTCTTGAATGCACTAAAAGAAACGAACATCTCTATTCCCTCTTTTGTTTCAAAGCAAGCGCACAATCAAATTTTGAATGCCTTAAAAGATCAAAACGAAGCACTTCAAAGTTCTTAAATCAACACGCAAATCTCAATCTTGAATGATTAAAGAAAGAACTTGCAACCGCTCAAATCGCTTACTTTTTGGAGAAAGAACAACTCAAAATCTAAACACTTGTGTCTTCAGAAGTTTTTCAAGTTCAAACACACTTAATCAATTTTGGAAAAAGAACAAACTTGCTTGATGTGCATCTAAGAGTTTTACATTTCCTGTAAAACCTTGTTAAAATAAGCAACGTAGAACATTTGGACTCAGACAAGTTCACTTGTTCTACTTTTAGCGAGGCCTGTCCAGGGAGAAAAGTGCTTCCTCCTCGGAGAATGACCTCAAACCGGTATCCCCCCCAGCCAGTATATAAATAAAGTGAAGGCAAAAAGTACTCACTTATATCTCCTAATCCACGGGCCTTTTGTGCCAAATGCAAATGTCGGGGGATAGGTAAATATTCCTCCCCCAGTGTTGTTGGCTAGGCTCTTAAGTGAGTCACAAGTGGTCAGCATAACCGGGTATGGAGACTCCACGGAACTATTAAAAACTTGATAAAATAGAGGCTACCCTATCTACATCCGAAAGTATCAAAATCTTTGTGCAAGGACCGATTCCAAGGGGTTTACCGAGTCGCCTCAAGATTACTCACCATTTGTATTCCCTTCTAGGGGGTACCAAGCTGTGGGCAAGCGATTTTGATACTCACCTTCCTTAGGTAGATCTGTTTGAAATGCTTGACATTCAATACTCTGTGAAAACACTTGTTGGAACATACACTTTTCAAAGCCTTATCAGAGTCAATTATCTTGTTTGTATCCCGCAAGGTTGCTTTGTCCCTTGTGGAGATTGCTTTTCTAAAAATCTTTGTTGAAATTTATCCTTTGCCATTGGAAAAACATCAAACTGATCTACAACTTGGTTCAAGATACTCAGAAAAGCCATGTCAGTCCAAATCCTACCAAAATCCAAAAAATTTCTAAAGCTTTCAGAATCTCAAATCATGGTCTTCCAGTCATATTCAATCCAGTCTTGTCATCCTTTCCTCCTATCCTAGGTTAGCAAAGTCATCTTGGTCATCCCCCATCCCCTTGTATGTCTTCCTCTAGAGTCAGTTTTCTTCCAATATTGAGCCAAATCCAATCCTAGTCTGATCCTGTCAGTCATTCTAATCTGAGTCTTAGTCTCCCAATCCATCTTCATCCTTCATTCCTATCCAACTCATCCACAAGTCAACATGTCTCAAAAATATTATGATGAGTTTGGCTATTATATCTCTCCCCTCAATCCATCCTATCCCAAAGATGATGAAAGCCTTGTAGATCACAATACGTATTTTGAAAATCTTAGCAATTTTTCTCCAAACATCCCCCAACATCCAATCATTCCTCCTAAATATCCTATCATGTCTTCACGCTTATCCACTAGCACTCCCTTTCATGTCCTCGGCAAGGCAAATCCATTATCTTATCCATCCACAAATTATCCCTATCTTAAACCTACACATCCTCCATATGCATCCTTCATACCTCCATCTCCTGCTATGATCATATCACAATCACCATCATCGCATAGAAACACTTCACACTACTTCCCTTATCTAAAACCTCCATCCACTTATCCACCAAAACCCTTTCAAAACCAAACACCAAGTCTTCCAATCCTTTTCCCCAATCCTCCATCCCATCTCAATCCACCATCTTCTATTCCAAACCACATTTCCAAAAATCCCCTCCCACAAGCAGAGTGCATCCTTCAAATCGCTTCATATCCCATACCTCGATCCATCACCTCTACCTCTTCAGCACCATCATTCCCTCAAGCAAGTTCAAAATATTCCACCCCCCCTTCATGTGAGTACCATCCCAGGTCCCCATCTTCTACACATTCTAAACCCTCACCTCCTCCAATCCGGAAGTCTCCAAGGAGTTTCACAAGGAAGCCAACAACAAATCCCACTCCTAAAGTTGAAGGGCTATGCCATCTCAAACCTTCATGTGAAGCCATCACTGATGAGGCCCATCCATCACTCCCATCTATCATCTATCTTCCGTACATTGATCCTCTTCCATCTCCTAGCATCATTAAGTCCCTTCCATCTGAAGTTTTCATCCAATCCCCACTAACATCACCTCCTCCTAGCATTATCCAAAGCCCATCCAATGAGCCCCATGAGTTCACCCTTCTTCCTACCATCAGAGCTGCAGAATCTTCCATCCTTTCATCCATACCATTTGAAGAGTTATTCCTTCTTCCAGACATCACAGCTACAGAATCTCCCATCCTTCCATACACCCCATCTGAAGAGTCCATCCATGCATCTCCCAGCATTCTATCCACACAAATCCTACCATGTCAAGATCTTGTCCAAAAGCATGTTGAAATACTCACAGAAGAAATTCAAGATCCAATCCCTTCACTTCCCCTATCACATGTTCTATTGCTTCCATCACCCCCAATCCAAAATCCTACAATCCCAATTCCTCCAATCCAAGATCCTATCATCCCAGTTTCTCTAGCTAAAGATTCATTACTATCCCCCAATCCCAGTCAAAATCCCATCATCTCATACTCTCCTCTTGAGGATCCTCCGATCCAAACTATCCAGCTACCAGCACTCTATCCTCTTCATCCACTTACGTTTGTCAGAGGCAACCCACTTGAACCAGAAGCAATAAGTTCTATATCTTCAATTAGGGAACCAGAAACTGGATGTTTATCATATTCCCAAGTCAGAAATATCTTTGTTTGGATAAAATGCTCAAGAAATGGAATTATCAAGGCAAAGGCCTAGGCTCTTGTGAACAAGGAAATCTGGAACCCATTCAAGACAAGAAACATCCAAAGTTATGTGGCATTGGTCACACATCAGAAGAAGGCACTTCCTCCAGAAATGTTGGTATAGCTAAAGTTAAATTCAAGCATCCTTCCAAACCCACCATCACATCTTCCAAGGCATACAATGCTATTCCTCCTCCTCCATCATTACAGCCCAGGACAACCTATCACATTCCTCCTTCATCCTCCAAATCTATTTTGGGTCCCTATGTCCCAAAATCTACCAGCACATATCCTTCACATGCTAACTCCATTTTGGGACCTTACATCCCAAAATATCATCCCCCATCTTATCTTACTCAGACCTTCATCCAAAATCCAAGCATCCCTAGTCAAGATCAACAGAGGCACATTCCCACATATCTTATCTACCAATCTTCTTCCATCTCTCCATCCATATTTCCTCCATCTCGCACATTCCTCATATTCACTCTGATGCTCCCCATAATTTGGATGCGACATCCAATATGAATAAAGGGAAATATCCACAAATATCTAAGGATTGCCATGTCCAGTCTAAACGACATGATCAAGCAAAGAAAAATCCAATCAAGCAATCTAAAGCATTCCTATGGCCACAAAGGCCCAAAAAAGCACAAGCAAAATCCACTACATGGCCACAAAGGCCCAGCAAAGAAAAAGCAAAATCTGATGCATCCCAATGGCCACAAAGGCCCACCAAAGCTAAAGCAAAAATGATGTGGATCCCAAAGCAAAAAGATGTAATGCGTCTAAAAGAAACATCCACAATGGCATCCAAAGTTGCTAATCCCCCAACTACTCAGTCTTCTCCTCCATCTCCTAAATCTATTTTGGGTCCCAAAGATCCTAAATCTCCTAGCATAAATCCTCCATCCTATCTACCTCTATCTTTCGAAACCCATCCACTTCATCCATCTTCCTCGCAACATATGCCAATGTTGGTCTTGACAACATCCCCCTATCATGATCACTTTCCATCCTTCCATCCAAACACTTTTTACCACCATATCTCCCATCTACCTCATCCCATCCATGCCTTTGCATAATCCCTCCTTCCTAACAAAGTTGTACCAACATACAAGCACATCAGAAAGATCAGTGAAGAAAGTCAGCGACAAATCAGAGAAATCAGCAAGCCAGCAAAATCAGAAAGTCAGCAACATGACAAACACCAAATCAGAAAGATAGCAACACATCAGAAATATTAGAAGGTCAGCATCTAGTCAACAAAAAATTAGAAAATCTATAAAAATTGGAAAAAATCAAGAGAAAAGTATCAAAAAAAAAAAGAGAAAAACATTCGTCCTATGGTGAAAACTTGGCAATTCAAGCGCCTTGAACAAGTACCATGGTGAAAACCTAGCAAACAGGCATCATGCATAGGCCTCCCCCCAATTCTTTTCTACAGTTGGGGGCCATTCCCTTCTATCACCTCTTATCCAACATCTCCTCCATCTCATTTGTCTCTCACTTCCTTCATCCTCCTTTGGATCTTGATAACAAAAACAAAGACTACCAGGTATACATGCTTTTGGGCACTTTCTTGGCATCCATCACACCTTTTAGCTACATATCCTCTATCTAATCCATTCATCCTATCTTCCATCTACCTTCCTCATCCTCTTGTCGGCATATCTTCTATCCAATCATACCCCATCCTACTGCCTCTAAATGAATGAACTATCCTAAGCAGGGGGCATCTTATTCCTTGGTGACATATTCCTTGAAGACTATCTTTCATCCAAAATCTTCCATCTTCCAATCCTTAAGAAAATCCACCATCCAATCCTTGAGCATTCCTCTATCCAGATCCCTCAGCGGTTCCTCCAACATTCCATCTTCCAATCTTCAAGAAAATCTGCCATCCAATCTCCCCAAACATTCCTCAATCCAAATCTTCCTCCATAACAGTTCCATCATCCTCATCCTAAGCATTTCCTCCATCTTTCCATCACCTGGTATCTTCCCTTGTCATTGGTATCTAGCTATAGGCTAACCTCATTGCAATCCAATGTCATTCATCCCTATCCAAACATTCCTAGCAGTCTTCTAGCAATCTTCCAATCCTCTCCACATCCTCTAGCTATCTAAAATCCAACATCCAAGATCAAGCCAACCGATCAAATCACATCCTTAGTCTTGTAGCAAGCCTTGATCTCAATCCAGTCATCATCATTGGGATGCATCCTTCCCAAATCCATGTCATTTTAGGACACATTATCTACTGTCAGTCCATCTTGGCTTTTTCAGCCCAACTGGGGCATTGTCTTGCATATCTTTGGAGTTTCAGCTTCACCCCCAGGTTCTTTGTACATCCTAATCCTCAACTTCTATACATAGCCATTGTAAATATCCTTGTGTCTTGTTGTACATATCCTTGTCAGTCCTGCAGTAGCATTTGATCAGAAATCTTGTCCTACCCTGCCTTGTACTTCAGCAACATCAATTGTCGACTATCCTTGATCATCATGACCATCTTTGAACTACATCATTTGCCAATCAGCAACACAACATTCTCCCCATCAGCATAGGGTCCGCACAGATGTATGCTTCTCTTTTGTCTGACCTAAGCCTAATCTTGGGTCCCCTCAGTTGTATCCTTCCTGTCAAACCCCATCTTCCACCAAGCACACTAGGTCCGTGTCGATGTATCCTTCCACACGTTCAGACCAATCTTTCCACCATCAATCAAATCAAATCTCTCTCCTTGGCAAAGGTTATCTTTTGGAGTTATCATTTTGACCTTGGATTTTGTCCTTTGGGTCTTGTTAATCTTTTATGGCTTCTCGTTGTTCTCTACTCAAAGTCGCCACAATCCTTTATATTATGGTGCACTGCGAATGAGGATAATCTGGGGCAAGGTCTTTTGATCTTTTGCTTCTTCATGTGAGTCAGTCTGTGTGTTTGTAGTTTCTCCCACATCGTTTCCACCATACTTCCTCTTGGGTTCTTGTGTGATGCTGGGGCAACCCTGCGTGTCTTTTTAGCGTCAGTCCTATGCAACGTTGGTGACAAGGCCTCGTGATCCCAGTATCCTTGGCAGGTCTCTAGCATTGCTATATTAAACTCGATTGTGCTCTCCACATTTGCACTTGGAGCTTCCCCAAATCCCCTACATCTTGCATCCTATAGATTAATCTTGCATCTTGCATCTCTCATGTAGCTGCATCCTGCATTTTGCATTCCATCTCATATTGCATCCACCCATCTTTGCTCTTGGAAGCTTGGTTATTTATCTCCCCTGCTTCCTCTGTCCTTCCTTCTCTGTTTCCTTTCGAGAAAATTCCATAATGTTTTTTCCTTGCGTTATTTTCTCGAGGGGGCACAACCCATCATTCCTCTAAATTCTAGCCTTGAGCATCTTATTTTTTTGTCTTTGATGCCATGCCACTTGCAGCATCGCATCAAAGAGGGGCAAAATGTAGACACCTAAAAATCCTTTAGAAAATAAAGTATTTTTATTTTCTGAAAAACCCCTGATGACATCATCATTTATTAATTAATTAATTATTTAATTAATTAATTAATTTTTATGTCATTAAATCCCTTTATCTTAATTAAAAATATTTAATTAAGAAATCACTCCCAAAAATGTTTAAATTTTATTTAAACATTATTCCCCTATTTATTAATTATTTAATTAATAAATTGACCAAAAATTTTAAAATAAATAATTTATTTATTTTTTGCCCAAAACTTGGCCAATTTCCTTAAGACCATTAACCTCTTCCAAAATCTCCTAATCCTTTTTTAATTTTGATTAAAGGCTAATCCTCTCATTTCCTAACCCTAATCCCAATTCAAAATATTTAATTAAGATTAAATATTTAATCCTCATATTTATTAAATTCATTTTTAATAAATATTCTCAAACCTAAACCATGGAAATAAATAAATCTTTATTCATTTCTTAAAATCTATGTTTATCCTAAGGAAATTCTAGACTCTTCTAGAAAGTCCTAATCCCCCCTAACCTTGTCACATTCCCTAACCAAGGTTAGCCAACTCCTAAGCTTAACCCAAAGTCAACAAACTTCTAGAAACTTCTCTTACATGTATTAAATGCATTTAAAGCCTCATTATCCCTCTTACATGCATTTATGATGCATTTAAGAAGCTCCTCACCCATTTCTTACACCCTTTGACCTTAGGCACATTTTCCAAATTATGCGCATCCCTCCCATCTTTCAACCCAATGACCTTGTGACACTTGTCACAAGGAGGTGGCCCTGAACTAGCACAATCCATGTGCACCCCTTTGAATGAATCTTGACCTCTCTTAAGAATTTTGATCCTAGCCACTCATTCCCCATTAGGAAATCCTATAAATACCCTCATTTCTAAGAGCATTCATTCACCTTTTATTTCAAGCATTGTTATCATGCTCATTTAGCTCTAGACTTAGCATAATCAATACTAATTATTAATTTTTTTATCATTTTCAAACTTTCTTAAAACACATCTTAACATAGATTTAATGAATTAACCTAGTTTATTTCATTGTAGCTTAATGGATAGCATATCATCCATATCACATATCTATTTGGTTAATAACAATCTTAGCATAAACATCATGTAGCTTAATTTTCATTTCAGCATCATTTGGATCCTTCAGGCCTTAGGGGCAAATCAGGTGTTCTATACCTGTTTTGTGCCACTTATGAGGTTCTCATGAGTCTCAATCCTTCCAAATCAGCATTGGGAACATGCTCCAAGTGTTTAAAGAGCACACCCACATCCCCTAAGCAAGAGCAAATCAAACAGTGATTGGGTGCCCTTGTTTAAGCTCAATCTGAGGTGGCTTAGTTCAGAGTTTTTTTTGTTTTGGGATTGATTTCATGCTAGGTTAAAATCTAATGTTTGTTTAGCTTGAAGCTTTCAAAATAGGTATCCTCAAAGCCTAGTCTACAATATCATATCAAATTGTCTTTGACCACCTGTCTCATTAAATGATCATGTCAATTGATTAATCATTTAGGGAGAATAACCATTAATTTGTTCACTTATCATAAGGTCGCGTGTCTTGGTAAATAAATTTAATTTATCGACCCCTTTTCCCCTTTCCCACAATTAATTAATTGTTTAATTTCCCAAAATGTGAGGCAATTAATAGTTTTTGATTATTAATTTCTCCCTCATTTCTAACTTATGTCATAGTCCCCAATTTTTCTCTCAATCCCACCTTTCCCTCATATGACACCTTACCCTAATTTCTCAAATATCATTCCCACTAGTTTCTCTCATTTTTTATGTCCACTAATTTCTTCATTTCCCAATTCACTAATCAGTGTCATTTGCCAAATTCACTCCCTAAAGCCATAATTTGTCATTTGCTAAAATGAGTTCTCATATGCAATCATAACCATTGATTTGTCTTTAGCCTTGATTGTCGAATTTGAAGTTCAAAATTTATAAATTGGCCTCTTTGGCCTCATTCTAGTAACCATGATTTCTAGTATCCTCAATTTGTGCACTAATCAACTTGAGAGCGATATATCATATTAGAGGAGGAAGAAAAAGCAATGAGGTTTCATCAAAGGAATGCTTGGTTTAGTTTAATTTAGTTTATGTTTTTATGCATTTTGTTTTGGTCTTGTTGGTGTGATTAAGAATATATTTACATGATTTTATAGCTTTGTGATTGGCTTTTATCATGTATGTTTTCTAACCCCTATTTTCCTAGTCGACAATAAAATATCCTTTACAAATCACTAGAATATTCAGACACTGACAATTTCCAATTTTCCTATACCTGAGCAATAAAAGTCTTGTTTCAAGTATAGGCTCCCCATCAATCTGCAAACCAGGTCATACAATATTGAGAAGACAAATGTGGTTTTCCAATTCCTACATAGAAAATTGGACTTTGGAATGGCTTATGGATTATAAGCGGGAGATGACAGTCATTTTCTGATTTCAAACGGAATAATAGCCCTTTTACAATGATGATGAATGACATATACTTATGGTAATTCATGGCCAACTTTCATTCAAAAGTTTGGATTCTCTAGGAGAGAAGATGATGGCAAAAGGTGGCAGCTGTGGATCACTCAGCCAAGGAATATATGTATAAGAGTCTAAAATATATCACCTGGAGATAAATGTCATTCTCCTCTTTCAAAGGGAATAATAATCCTTTGACAATGATGATGAATGAAACGTACTAATTCATTCTTGCAGATCTGACTGGTTTCATGGGCAACTTTCATTCCCAACTTTGGATTGTAGGAGAGAGGATGACGGCAGGTGGAAGCTACGGAGCCAAGTCATATACTTGTATCAGTCTAAAATTTGAATAGTGACATGATGAGAAGGAGATTCTTGGTGTAGGATGGTGCATGAAGAGGGAGGGAAGAGATAGAAGAACTGTATTTGGAATTATCTCAGTACAATACCTATACTTTGTGCTGGAAAAGGCTTGCATCTCAAATTCTCAAATACATCATTGATAAATTCCACTCAAAGCTATAAATCTAAGAACATCTTCAGTTATGATATATTGCTTGACCCCATTTTATATTAGCTAGCCTCCTCTTTTTAAGTAATGAACATTATATTACACCATCTCTACTGATGTAAAAGATTATCATATTATCATATTACAGATTACAATATGCAATCACTTGACAGTTAATATCATAGGCACTTTACTCTTCTTCCTCAGCGTCCATTTGTCCATCATCACCCCCATCTGCTTCATCATTTTCTTCATCTGCTGCATCATTTTCCTCTTCATCTTCTACCTGAGGCTTCATTGGTGGGGGTGGTAAAGTACTCTTGATCATTTCAAGGAATTCATCAACAGTCGAACTTGACATTCTCTCCTCACAGTCTTCTATTATCTGTTTGTCCAGAATGTAGAATAAAATAATAGATAAGAAAATCCTAGTTTACTGTGGCTCTCATATATCCAAAGGTAGTTATAAAATGAAAATAAAGACCAACGAATAAGAGATCTACCATATGGACTTCAACTGCTGTAGAAGGCCTAAGATTTAGAACTTGAAGTCGTTCTGCTTTTGTAAGTGAAAACTTTTCTGCCTTCATTAAGAACTCCCGTACAATCTCCTGAGTCAGGGTTCCGGCTGCAGACTGCACCAAGTAATCAAAAACCTGTTTTGAAAGAAAAAGAAGCCACTGCTGTTATATGCTATAGTGTACCCTTACAAACCAATAAACAGATAATCCTTACCACGGGCATTTATGCTACTAATGAGAACCAACATTGCAAAAATATTACCTGGCATTCAGACCGAGTTGCAGAGCCAGATGAACCCAAAGGATCTTGAGTGGCTCCTCTAGTTCGCAACATATTCATCACTTCGAAGTTGGAGAGTAGACCAGCATTAGCATCCAGTCTACATAAAATAAAGCATGTTAGGCACAATTTGCATGCAATAGGAATCCAGGACAGCGAGGCATGTTATTACTATGGAGTTATCAAGCAATTTAAAACATCATTGAAACAATCTTTAGCATCTTTCAATCTTCAAAACGATTTCATAAGAGAATTCAATTAAGAAAAATCTTACACTTTCATGATGAATGGAAATGGAATCCTGTGCAATATCAATTCTGACCAGACCTTGAAAACTCGTAATATGAATAAAAGGTATTTTCAAGGACAAGATGTTTGAGGCATTCTCAAAACCAACAAAACATCCAACTGGTACACATCTTTTCTACCTGAATGAGCAAAACAACATGACAAAATCATAAATGTTAAAGTTGAATTCATGATCCTTCAAAGAAAGGTATTTCAAATTCATTGAATATAATCTTAAAGGTTGCAGTCATACATCTAAACCTCAATACCTTGCATGGTTAGGATTATCTGCCTACTGATCATTTGCATACCATGCTTTATTTGTCTGCTAATTGATCACACATAATTTTATAAATGGACAGATACTAGTACTACACGTGTTTGTCTAACCTGCTCGTCAAATCTTTGTGGGTCACTTCCAAAGGAAAGGCATACAATTTGAATTGTAAATCATCTAAGTTCTTCAACATCTTTGAAACTCTTCATTTGCTAGTCCATTAATGACCCACATTAGTGAAAAAGATATGGACTGGGATACAGCTGGACAGACATTTAATATAAAAACATGTATGTGCAAGAGTATATGCATGTGTGTGCATGCATATGTGTGGCTATGCACATGCAAGTAAGCATGCACATGGGGGCTTGCACATGCAAACAGCCATGCACATGCAAGCAGGCATGCATGTGGGGACATGTATACTGGATTGTGCATATGGGGCAGGCATGAAAAGGTGTGTGGATGTGTGGGCAGTTGTGAATATGTGTGGGTGCACACATGTTTGACATGTAAATGGCTATCAAATTCAAGGTTGAAAGCAAGATTTTTTGTTAACACACCAATGCCATTATACTTCACCCCTTGCTACCATTGTAGAATGCCTCTCGCCATTAATTACACTTGAAAACAAACGTGCATGAGCATAGGTTTATTTTCGAATCCATTCTGTATTATAGTCATAAAGATTATGGATGATTTGAACATATTGTGTTCAAACATTACAGGTTGATGAAGATTTGAAGTGCTTCCATGATACTAATAGCATTTAAATCAGTGCAAGCTTTCAAAACAAACCAAAATTAAGTCATGAACTTTATCTATGTTTGAAAGAATTAATGAGACGTCAAATGAACTATCCAAAAAATTCACGAATTCTATGCAGAAATACTATTCAATGAAATACAACCATATTTGGCATACAATTTGAATTGTAAATCATCTAAGTTCTTCAACATCTTTGAAACAATTCATTTGCTAGTCCATTATTGACCCACATTAGTGGAAAAGATATGGATTGGGATACAGCTGGATACACATTTAACGACCCACTTTGTCTATGTTTGAAAGAATTAATGAGACGTCAAATGAACTATCCAAAAATTTACAAATTCTATGCAGAAATACTATTCACTGAAATACCATATTTGGGTGCTTATGTCTAACCTTGGCCAATTAGCTTTGATACTTGAAACCTTCCTGTCTGCAGTTTCAATGCAATGGAAATGAGTCATTATGAACCAAAAAAGCCCCAGCCTCTCGTCAACCAAAGTCCTCACAGCAAACCAGAAGAAAAATAAAGCCCAATAGACAGGATTGCATGAACCTATCACATATATACCCAGACCCTATCGACAAGGAAATTGCACAGATAGGTAAAAACAAAATTGAAATTTGTCAAACCTGTGTATTGTGCCACAATTTAATCGCAGTTAAACTCAAGAATAGGGGGGACATCAATTATAATCAAAAAGCAATAAGTACTTGCAGAAATGCAATTGTAGTAGGGAGAAAATCATAATCGCTACTGATTCGCCATTAAACGCATTAAATCACTATTTTTCTCCAACTTTTGCTTCTTTGATATGAACCATGATCTCTATCTAGAAGACTTCCAAAGAAATCTCTGAGATGATGCCATTGTATGCGTCCACTGCTACTGTGATTTGTTATCAAATAAAATTATAAAATATATGTTCAATAGCCTGAAGATGTTTTCTTGAAAGGGCTTTTTCACACATATATAGTATGGTTGTGTAATCACCTAAAATTGGTCTAGTAGAACTTGAGCCCCCTTTTAAATCAAATTGCCTAAAATAAAATCCTAAATCTCAAAGGCATATTTACTAGACATAATTGTGCAGAGAAACTCTTAAAATCCCTTTTGCATAATTAAATCAAAAATCTTAAATCAAGCTTATACTATGGTCTAATTTTTAGAACTTGCATATTTATTTAATTGCTATAATATTGTTTTTAATATAAAGTTTCTACACTTTTATTAAAAGAACACATTCACATGTGTGCACACACTTAATCTTGATTAATTAACAAATAAAAGGGATTTGTGCTTTCAAAATTGTTATTTTGTCTTATTCTACCTAACATTTCCCTTTTGCCTCTTAATCCTTGCCACTCATCTCTACATAACCTTGCATCTCCTCTCAATCACTCATTTTATTGCCTCTTAATCTCCACCCTTCTTTTTTTGAGGCAATTCCTTTAAAAGGAAGCTCTTCCCTTGCTCAAGGGTCCCTAATTTTGTAATCTTGCATATTCTAAGTCATAATTTTTTGGTAATCTTAACTTTGGCATCATAGCTTACTTGCATTCTTACTTTCTTAGAATAATCTTACTAATTTGAATTCTTAGCTCTTAGTTGCTTTCATTTCTTAGCTTAGCTTCATTTCTAGCTTAATATTGCATTGTTAATTTAGTTTACTTTCTTGCATTGTTTCATAGAATAGCTCTTGCATTCTCATTCTAAAATACTAGTTGTTTGCATTCATGCTAGCTTAATCTCTCATTCTAGCTTAAATCTTGCATCTTATCTTCATTCTTAGCTATGAATCTTTCATTTAGGAGTAGTCAAGTCACTAATCGTCTATGCCAATTTGATGAGCATCATGAGAAGGATTAAACTCGCTTCAACTAGGAAGTTGTGAGCCGCTTCTTGAGATTTCATCTTCCATGGATCATCTCAAGTGTAATGGTTCATAGAAGTGTGTTACACTTTTGCTCACACAGGTTGTAGCATCTTAAATGTGTAATTTTTGTTAGTATCTAAAAAATAGCCCTCCTAGTTGTACCTATAATTAAAAAAAGTTATGCATAGGTTCTATTAACCCCTATTTTCTCTGCTTCATTTGCATATTCATAAGGAACTCCCTCGCTCTACCAAGTTGGTATTAAAGATAGCACAGAAGCCTAATAATGTGGTGTGAACTATGGACTACTGCACTACAACCTTAGGAGTTCATTAAGAACCAATCTTCTACTGTGAAAGTGAAGGAAAAATATATTCTTAATAAGGTACCTAGAATTCCTCTCAAAAGAAAACTGAATGGGATGCTTCTCTGTAAATCTTGTTGACATCTTATAACTGGAAGGCTGTTCTTTGAATAGAAAACTATATTAAAGCCTGTCTGTGATAGACTAATACAGTTCATTTTGACCGTGTGAAGTCAAAAGCTCACATTGTAAAATTTAAAACTGTTTAATTGAACGTATCAAAAAAGCTCTTTTATATATACCAGAAATTGTTCCTTAAAGCATTAGACACCTCACATTTAATTCTTTTCTTCCACAGAAAAAGTAGTTTTTGCATGTACTCAAACAGAGGAAACCCTGTTTTGTATCAAAAACTATGGCTGGCAGTTGGCAACAGGTAGAAAAATCAAATTCGTAGATCATTTCTCTCTCTGGTCTCTTCCTGCTTAAACGATCAGGATTTGCACAAGAGGTTCAATGATAACAATCCTAGCTGAAGACACTTATATTTTGTCATGTACATTTTTGTGGACATACTGTTAGCTGTGACCTTTCTAAGCATCACTAATAACTGAAAAATAGAGCCCTTAATGCCTATCATTTCTTAACCACAAGAATATATCTTTTTAGAGCAAATCTGTTTATCCGATGAGATATACAAACCTTGCTCATGCTTATATTTAACATAATTCATGCTCGGGGAGACAAGCTTGGAATTATAAGCAATGACCTGTTTTGGCAAACCAAACTTTGTGTTAATCATTGTCCAATCACTCACAAAGTTACGTTGCAACAACTGATTTTATATGAATCAATATTGTACTGTAAGCAAGGCTGCCAAGCTTAATCTACTTTTTGGTCTCTTTCACAGGCTATTTATCAGAAAAACAAATTAACAGTGCATTATTAGCTTTAAATCTAGATCAGGGCATATGAGAGCTTCGGAATAATGATAGTAGTTATTAATGACTAAATTCGCCACTTTCTTTGACAATGAGAAGTAAATAGGTGGTGATGATGGAAAGGGTAGCAGGGTCAATGATCATGAGAACACTGAGTTAATCCTCCAACATTTGATTAAAATGGGGCACAGAAACAACCTCTCCCAGTTTTTTTTTTGGACCGTCAAAGTGCTTGAAATGATTTAAACCAGATGGAGGCAAAGGAAGTCCACATAGCTGACATTCATCCAATCTTAATCTTGAAGCTGGTCCAAACATTCACGAACATCAAGAATGTACATGGATAATGTGACTGTTGATCCATAACAAAATCCTTATAGGAGGAAGGAATGAAACAAACCAGTAGACAACAAAGAACCACATGGGATAAGTGAACCCAATCCAAAAATGTAATCGTTTCTGATCCAAACCTTACCTAAACAGGACTACCTTTACAAACCCTTGAGCTTTTATATGGAAAATCCTGCACCAGAAGAGACACATGAATCCAACTGCTTCAAGAAAACTGCATCTTGCTCCTCTCTCCAGAAGAAACATGGATCTCAAGTCAGAAAATGTCCTTTTCTCACCAAATTCATTGGATATTATTCTTTTTCAAATGATCAATCATTTACAGACAAAAAAATTGTACCCCAACACATTGAGACATTGTAACTTTTCTATGGACCGTTCACAAAAGAAACAGGAAAAAACCCAGGGAGTTTTAAACCCTAAGCTGGGACACCATATAAGGTTGTTGATATGGGCCCATATCAAACAAACATGATAATCTCTACAAGCAAATGAATGTGTACAAATATGTGAAGTTGTCAAGAGATGCCAAGAAAAGAATATCACTATAAAAAATGGAAACAAAGTGAATAAATAATTGAAATGATGGGAGGCATGGTCTCTATTTATACATCACTCAAGCCAATGACACAAGGGCAGGCCAATTTATTTAGGATCTGTTATCACTAAGAATATGCACCCTGTTAAACACCAAGTTTAACAATTTTGTGAACATGGGATGATCTCTCAAGTTGTGGGGCTTGAAATTCCAGATAAACCTCCAGATGATGTTGGAATATGAATCCAGTTTCTTTACATCCACCATGGAGCGCCATGGCAGTGACCTAGATATGCACCTAGTGTGGCCAAAGGCCTACAGTTCAATTGAGGGTTGAAGTGATGGGGGGTTGCAGAGGGATTGTTGGAGCCCCTCTACACACCACAAGCATTTTGGCAAGACTGTTAGGCTGAGGCAAGCTGACAAAGTAATTTTTTGAGGGATTTTACTATTTATACTAATTTGACATTTGTTCAACATGTAGTTGCACAAGTCACACTTTCTATTTTTACAAAGTTTTCTTCAAATTAGATTTTGCAACTTGGATGTCTTCTGGTATGCAAGTCATGTTTTTTATACATTTTTAAGATTGTTGTAACAGCTGAGTTTCCTGACAAATAAAATACAATAGATCTGTTGCCCATGGTTTTTTTCCTAGTATAATTTTACCAAGTTTTCCACATAAATTTGTGTCTTTCTGCTTATTGAATTTCTCTGTTTAATCTGCAGTACAAATTTTCCCAACAGATGAAGGACTGGTTCCCTATCTACTAGCATTCCCCAAGCCTGAAACCAATCCTATTTTGTTTTGTTTTCGTCACGAGAAAATGGAAAAGAGCTTTAAACTGACAATGAAATAATGTGTGACGATGCACCAAAAGTTACATGAGCACTTTTGTATCAATTTACATGTACAAAATGACCTTCAACTGCTGATAAGTTCATGCATAGCAATTCAAGCTTTTACATAGGCTAAAAACCAAGATAAAATTACAAGGAAAATGATGTTTTGCAAAATAACTTCTTACTTCATTCAACGATACACAATGTTAGAGGAATAGGTTAATTGCCTAATTAATTAATTAATCATCATTAATTAATTAGGCCTCTTATAATTTATTCACTTAAGCTAAACTTAAAGAGTTTTTTTATTAGATTGAGCTAAATATAGGTCATGTTATCTCGTTTCATAGAATGAGGACACTTGTCCAGACAAACTCAATCCTCCCCCAAGGTTTTGATCTAGGGTTTCTATTTCCTTTTCATAAGGATTGTAGGGTTCAATTATCAACTCCAAAATGCTAAGTTGCCAATTCGGGCACAGGTACGGGTACGGGTAAGGGATATGGATTCAGGCATGGGTATACGGATATGACAAAAAAAATTCCTTAGTTATGGATACAGATACGTCTATACACACACAAACACATACATTCATGTGTGTATGTGTGTTCAAACATCAAAGTTATAAATATAAAATATAACTATAAATGTATACCTATAGGAAGAGTGATACTCATAAATCCATAATTGCCAATAAATTGAGATTTTTAATATCCCATATATCATATTCATATTTACAAAAGAGATAATATTCAAGTCGCAAAATGTCATTACAAAATGAAAATTCAAATTACAAGCCATATTTAATATCCAATTCCAAGCATAGTTTCTATAGGATTTGTTGTTGACCTTTCATAGGTTTGAACCATAGTTCCTAGACTCTCCAAGACTCTCTAAGTCCTAGCAAGTCCTAAGTCAAGTGACCCTAGCCGAGTCCCGAGGAAATTATAAACAATGGAAAGGAGGATGTTATGGAATTGTAAACTTTAACTCACAATGACAACTAAGAGATAGAGGCATTTGCAAGAGTAGTATTTGAGATGATAATGGTGTATGAGTATAAAACATTCATGCAAGAGTTAATCACCTAACTATTAGACCATTGCTATTAGTACCTCAAAGATGAATGGTAGAACCTTATAGTATGTTGTAGCAAACATGTAAGGTGAAAAAGGTATATACCAAAAATCCAAAACAGATGTGAATGCATCTTGTGTTGGTGAAGCAAGAGGAAATTAGAGGCTGAAATCAAAAAATGGAATTCATAATTTAGGACTCTGACCAATCTTTCATGAACAGTGCATTTGCCTTGGAAGATTGCCAAATTGAAGGACTCAAATTAGTTAGAAGTGAGTTTGCCAAATTGAAGGACTCAAATTAGTAACAGGGCAGAATGCAAATAGTAACAGAATGCAAAAACATTATAAGGAAGACAACAAAATGAGATTTTAGCAATCAACAAAGCAATTTTATTTGACAAAATTTCAGCAACGATCATTAAAAGTACCTATTTCAGCACAAATATCAATGGTTCCATGGGACATGTTCCCCCAGGTACACCTAAGTTGGACCAGGGATGAACCCGGGCCAAACCCAGTTCCAAATCATAGCCAGACCTGGATCCAACCTGTTGTGAGGTTTTCACACCATCACCCCATCGCAAATGCGGGGGGGGGCTCTTTTTGTTTTGTTGTAGGTTAGATAGTTGCCTTGGGTTTAGAGAGTCCAGTTGGGCAGTCCATCTTTTCAAGAGTGAAGTCTAGAGAGGTTAGGGAGAGCAAAAAATTAGTAAGGCCTGGAACTAGAAGTGAAATCATCATCAATGGTGGTGGCCTCAGACAAAGGAATAAGCATGAAATCGCTGGCTTTTGAACAATGCATGAGTACAGGATGAAAAAGAGCAAGATCCAAGTGTGGCAAATGGACAAGTATGAGTGTCAACTTTCAGACCAGAAATCAATCCAACTGAAAACAGAGGCTGAAATGGTTGGCACAGATCTAGTTGCAATGAGGAATGACCAAGCGAAGTTTAGATTTGGATGAGATATGTGGGAGCAGGTTTGGATTTAAGTTTTCCCCTATGTGATAATCCTGAGAACAGATTGTATTCCGACCTGGTCTGGGGATTCAAAATCCTGACCTCCCTAAGATTTCCGCCCCCTCCTCTTTGCAAAATCTTGACACCCCTTGAAATTCCACCCAAAGTATATCAACCCCAAATGATGTATAAGGGTCAAATTTGAAGGAGAAAAGTGAAAAAAAGTCAAGGATTTGGAGAGAGATGAGCCAAAATTCAAGAACATGGAGAAAATCAGATATCAGTAAGTTTCAGTCAGCCTAAGTACAAATCAGATTGAACAAAACATGATAAATCACCCTTGAATGTCGTATTGAAACATGGAATGCAAAGTGGGGGACTCAATATTCAAAGGAGAAACTATATGAAAGAGGAAATAGCCCTGACTTAGGGTCGGATTCCGACGACCTGTAATCCTGACACACGCCAAAATTCCACCTCTAATTTAGGCAAGTTTCAAGCAACAAAAGGGGTTAAGTTCAAATTTGAAGCTTAGAATGTGAAGTAGGATGGAATTGAGGATGATTCAAGGTGACAATGGTGATTTTACAAGGACGTTATCAGTTACTTGTTGAATCACAAGTGCCCTTCCCATTTGAATCCAGTACAGAAGAAGGCATTAAAATTGAAGAGCAAGAGATACATGCTGCAGGGGTCAGTTTTATACAAATAGAAACATGAAGGCATCTACTTGAGATGTATTGGGAAGTATGAAGCTGGAAGAATTTTAGAGCATTTTAATGATAAATTTGGAACTGGTCATGGAGCAAGTTTGGCCACAACACACAAGATATTGTGATCAGGCTACTATTGGCCAACTTTGTTCAAGGATACGCATGAACATGTGAAGACTTGCCACATTTGCTAGACTGTTGTTGTTCAAGAAAAGAATCCTGCAATGTCAGTGCAACCAGTTATTGAAGTAAGACCATTTGTGAAATGGGAACTTGACTTTATTGGTATAATCAATCAACCCTCCTCAGCGCAACACAGATACATTCTGATCACTACCAATTACTGTACTTAGTGGACAGAAGCCCAAGCCTTAAAGTTATGCACTACTGATGTTGTTATTAAGTTTCTTGAAGAAAAGATCATCACAAGGTTTGGATGTCCTCATGCTTTGGTTCGTGATAATGGTCATGCATTTACTTCGCTTAAGTTTTCTAACTGGGCTTTTGATCATGGGATTACTTTAAAGTTTTCATCTAACTATAATCCCCAAGGAAATGGTGTAGCTGAGTCATCCAACAAGAACTTGTTGAGTGTAATAAAGAAACTATTAGATAAAATACCAAGAGATTGGCACACACAGCTGAAATTCACTCTTTGGGCTGATACAACGAGAACAAAAAACCCTTTAGGAACATCCCCATACCATTTAGTGTACAAACAAGACCCAGTCTTCCCAGTCCAATTTAAAATCCCAACCTTGCAGTTCATGGAGGAATACATAGACAATGAGGATAGGGTCCAAACAAGATTGTCCCAACTGATGCAACTAGATGAGAAGAGAGATGAAGCCCTAGATAAATTTGCAAAACATCAGGGGGTAGTGAAGAGGTGGTTCGACAGACAGACTAGGATCAAAGCCTTCACGATTTTGGACCTAGTCCTATACTGGGACAAAGCACATGAGAAACGAGGTGTTCACGATAAATTTGACAAACTTTGGAAAGGTCCATATCAGATTTCTGAAATGTTGGGAGAGAACGCTTTCAAGCTGAAAATGTTGACTGGAGAGGATGTCCCATTGCTCGTCAATGGGCAATTCCTTAAGCATTATTTCCGAACTTAGGACTTCCTTCGGAATCCTTTTGTACATAGTTAGAGCAGGTAGAGGGTTAGTATAGGTTTCCTTTCAGTTGTTTTGCTTTAGGTGTTTAGGAGTCAAGTAGTTAGTTTGCCTTAAGTCATTTAAGTTGAGATCTTTAGTGGCTATTGTCATCGAGGTTAGTTGTTAGTTGGTTTAGTCGTAGTTTAGGTCGCTTTAGTTTTGTAGGTTGTCTTAGGTCTGCCTAGGATCCCTTGATCCTAGTTGTTTAGTTTTCTTTAGGTTTAGTTGGTTTAGGTTTAGAAGTTCGTAGTGTAGGTTTCCCTTGCTTTAGTAGGTTAGGTTCGAGTTGGATCCCATTTGAGACAAGGGTGATTTATTCTAAACTCACACGTTGGTATACTCTAGCTGGGCATGTTCGGTTTATTTCTTGAATATCTCTTGTGAGGATATCTTGTACTAGAAATTGTTCCTAATTTGTATTGAACTCATTCATTATGAATGGGGTACCTAAGTCTTTCAGTTACAACATTTTACTCGCACTTAATTGCTCCAAGTCCTTTGGAAGTTCTCAAGGTGAGGTTGGAGATACTAAAAGATTATAGGCCTGCTTCAGCGCCACTAAGGTTTTTCCAAACCCATTACGAGCTTCACTGCTTGTAGGCCAAAATAGAATTTAAAAAGAAAAGAAAAGCAATATTAAAAGAGAAAAAATATATTCATGACAAGTGAAGAGAGTTGGTCTGGGCAATGGGTATGCTCCCCATTGATCCTAGATTTCGGCGCTCCAACCTGAATCAAAAGAAAAAATGAGAAGAGGAAACAAAAGTTTAAGACAATTTGGCTTTGGGTGTGCGAGTACCTCTACTGGTGCTACTCAATATAAATTCACTAAAAGTAGAACAATGTTCATGGTGGAACCACAACAATAACATTGTTGGGGCTATGGACACCTGACTAGCAATGTGGCTCTATACAGGTTTCTTTTGGAGTATGGATCTAAAAAATAGCTAATTTCAATGGATCTAAGAAGTTTTCCATGTTCTTGTTGAGTGGGGAATGAACACACCACACACGTAACTGGAGATTAAGGTTCTTGGCTCAATTCATGGTTCCTCCCAATTTGAGTGTGATTCAAAGTCATTGGATAAGTAAAAGGGGAATCAACCGAAGGTTCTTATCCAAGCAAGTTTTTATTCTTGAAATTTCCAGGACCATTTCCTCGATGGAGACACTAAATGTGAGATTTTCACACCATCACCCCCATTACAAATGGGGGGCCCCCAATTTTTGTTTTGTTGTAGGTTAAATAGTTGCCTTAGGACTAGAGCTAAGTTACCCAATTCGCCCCCTTGCCCTCTGAACTAGGTGAATTTTAAATCGGTCCTTTCTCCTGGTCCCGGTTCGCCTGTGGGTTCCACTAGGGTTCAAACCCAGGCAGGCCGGTTGGTCTAGGCTGAACCTAGGTTGAACCAGGGAAGACCCAGGCAAACCAAGTGCGAGCTAGGTGTAGTACCACTAAGAAACATTTTATAATTTAGTGCAGAAAACAATTATTACAGAATTTGAATAAGATCTTTAACATTACAAAGAAAAGTTTGCTGAAGTTCTAATATTTATTACTTCAAATTAAACTAGCCCTCAAGATTTCTTCCAGTGAAATATTTATATCCAATTGCTGATAATGACCATTGTCCGATTAATTGGAAGCTCTGTATAGTGATAAATCATATTTTAAACATTAAACAATATCTTCAATAAGTGAAGGGAGTTGCAAGCTACTTTTATAACACTTTTCAAGTAGGATGTTAATTACAAACAAACAAGCTCTCTGTACAGTGAAAAAGTAATAAGCGTTTGAGGACTTGGAAAGCGAGAATGTTAATGGCGCAGCTGATCCCATTGGCATTGGCACTATTTGTGAATCAACTAATGGCTTTGATGATGAAGAAGAAGAAGATGAAGATTTAAATAATCCATTATATAATTGAAACTTAGTATAAAGTTCCAATTGTTGAAAGTCAAAACAATGATACTTGAACTCAATATTATTAATTTAATATTTTGATGTTGATAATAGATATGATGCTATGATTACAAATTTATAGTGTTTTTGTTGTTTTTATGATACTATGTGGCATTCTAATCTTAATTCATGCTTCTAGGCTGCATGCATGTGTGTGTCTATACACACACACACACATAATTTCTACATGTTTTTGTACTAACGAACCCAAACCCCATTTAAAAATTGTCGTACCGGAAAACCGATTCTTCGAACCCAAACTTGAACCCAAACCTGAACCAGCAACTTAGGTTTAGAGAGTCCAGTTGGGCAGTCCATCTTTTGAAGAGTGAAGCCTAGAGAGGTTAGGAAGAGTAAAAAATTAGTGAGGCCTGGAGCTAGAGGTGAAATCATTGTCAATGGCAGTGGCCTCAGACAAAGGAGTAAGCATGAAATCACTGGATTTTGAACAAGGCATGAGTATGGGATGAAAAAGAGCAAGATCCAAGTTTGGCAAATGGACAAGTATGAGTGTCAACTTTCAGACCAGAAATCAATCCAACAGAAAATGGAGGCTGAAATGGTTGTCACAGACCTAGTTGCAATGAAGAATGACCAAGCCAAGTTTAGCTTTGGATGAGCTAAGTGGGGGCAGGTTTGGATTTAAGTTTTGCCCTTTGTGATAATTCTGAGAACAGATCTGGTTCCGACCTGGTCTGAGGATTCAAAATCCTGAAGACTTCTGCCCCCTCCTCTTTACAAAATCCTTACACCCCTTGAAATTCCACCCATGTATTTCAACCCCAAATGATGTAGAAGGGCCAAATTTGAAGGAAATCAGATATTAGTAAGTTTCAGTCAGCCTAAGTACAAATCAGTCTGAACAAAACATGAGAAATCACCCTTGAATGTCGTATTGAAACATGGAATGCAAAGTGGGGAACTGAATATTCAAAGGAGAAACTATATGAAAGAGGAAATAATCCTGACTTAGGGTCGGATTCCAACCACCTGTCAGGATTCCTAATCCTAACATACTCCAAAATTCCGCCTCCTAGTTTAGGTGAGTTTCAAGCAACAAAAGGGGTGAAGTTCAAATTTGAAGCTTAGAATGCAAAGTGGGATGGAATTGGGGATGATTCGAGGCGACAATGGTGATTTTACAACATCAGATCCATGGAAAAATCAAATCAAAATAAGGTAGAAGATGGAGACTGGGAGATTGGATGGCGACATGAAGTTAAAAGGGAGTTTGTGAAACCAAGTAAAACAAAAGGACAATCCCGCGAGGAGGTTGGAATCCGACCACCTCTTAGGATTCAAAATCCCAACACACTCTAAATTTCTGCCCCAAGTGGTGACCTTTTGAAGTGGATTCTCAGTCCCAATTGCCTAATTGAAGGTAAATGAAGTCTAAAGCTAATATCGATGGAGTTTTGATGGATAAGGATTGAAATCTTGAACAAGTGATGGATAGAAATCAGATTGAAAATGGCTTCCAATATGTCTTAAACGCATACTACTATGGAGAAACTCTAAGAACCAAACCTTGAAGGAAGTTGAAAGAACGAAATGGAGGTGGAAGAGGATTTGAAGTCAATGAGAAACATCAAAATATGATCCTGACCAAGGGGCGGAATCTGACCCTTGTTGATCTGTGTTTTATGACTCACCAAATAGTAGAACAAAATACCAAAGTATCTTATCCTCCCTTGATCAAAGTCGTTTGCGTGCTAAGATTGCGGAAGATCACACAACGGACTCCAAGGTTCCTTTCGTGTCAGGTCTTGACCATGGATAAGCTCAATGGTTGATGTGATTTGTTGTTAATCACGAGGGGTCTTACGTTTGCAAACTTGAAATTGATTTCCAATCATACCAAATGGGAGCTACCAAAAGATAGTGCAATAAAGTTGTTTTTTTTTAATTTTCAAAAGATATGCGAAAAGCAAAAGGGAAAGGGTTCAAAGATTCTACTCTACTCCTAAGGGTAATGACAACAACAAATAGTACTTTGATGGAAAAATTCCTTAATAACCGAGCTCCGCTTTGCCAAGTTAAACTACAACTACGAGTGAACTGGTGCAATCTTCAAGGATTAGTGCAAATGATTTTCATAGCACCAAGAACAACATCAAAATGAACAATGCCCGTGAATGACTAAAGTTAAGCATACACAGATGTGGGGTTCAAGCTAACTTTGCACAATGATTTACAATCGATAAAAAGTCAAAAGTATGAACCAAAGGAATTCATCAAAACACCATCATATTTTCTATTGCAATCACAACACTTTATCTAACAACTTAATCTCAATAAGGGAATTATGAAACCAAGCAAGCTTCAAGACACATCAAATAATCACCAAACTTTCAATGAAAATTTTATTGTCTCAATAGCCCTTAGCAATAATCTCAAAAATTGCTCCCTTACAAATGAGAAGTGAGGCCTTTATATAGGTCCTCGATTACAATGGGTGGCCCAAATTGAAACAATAACCGATGGCCCAAATTTTTCCACCTTAGCCCTAATTAGGGTTAGGGCAAGGAAAAGAGAATCTACATTAATACAAGGGTCCACTTTGACCATCCAAGAGGAATCCACTACCTTAGTGGGTAATAAATGCCCACTATGCATTAAATGTATTTGCTGCCCAGAATAGCCTAGCTTTGACTTTTTTATTTGAACGCTTGGAATCTTCCCAAAACTGTTTCTAATTCATCCACGTTGACACTTGGTGTTGATTCCTGTATGAATTCCAAAGCAACCATAGCTCACTCAAATTTTCTCAAGCTATTCTCTCATTCTGGCAACAAATCCTGAGCTGTATGCATGTCATTTGAGAAAGTGGGGAAGTTCTCAAAGTCATCTTTGGTGAAGAAATTCAATCTAAAGGACTCCTCTAACTTACTCTTCAGGTTGCTTACAATTATCTTATCTTCAGCCAACCTTTGTGATACCAATTATGCAATAGTGTTGGAAATCTCCTTTTTGATATTCTCAACTATCTCCCTCAAACGAGTGGACTCCCTGGTGAAATGTTCAAACATCTTCTTTGCCATGAGCACTACACCATAACATTGGGTAAAATGAAAAATCATATGCTTCTTTTTCCCTGATGACCCCACCATCAATCAGTTCCTGTCGGGGTATTTCCATGAATTCTTGTATTTCGTGATCATCTCATCCTAATAGATATGTTCATCTTCCCACGACTCCTCCATGCACTAAATCCGAGAAAGGATGGCTAGTGCCATGTCATGAACTTTCACTAAGTTCTGAGCATGCGTATACACCTCATTCTGGATGCCTTTGATCCAAACTTCCACTCCCTAAGCAATTTGTCTGATACCCTATACTGACTCAGTTGAATAACTAGAGGAATGAATGATGGACCTTCTTCCCTTACTAGACGAGGCAAGTTGTTTATGTATTCACACAAAGCCTTGATCTCTCCTTTTTGTCTCTGATATTTCTCCTCTAACTTCCTCAACTTGTCCTTCATGACTTGTGCTGAATCATCAAAATCTTCTATAACCTGCGGTCTGGAGGCATGACCTAAATCAATCTCCATTATATTATACTCGTTTGGAGTAATCCAATCCTTCATTTTATCAACTATCAGAATGGCAAACTATAGAATTCTAAATCCAGATTCTCCTCTTATGACCTTTGTAAACCTCTTAGTTTCTCCCTTTTAATCTATTGAGGTTTTGTAGCTTTAGTCGGATAAACACTGAGTCAAGATATGTATATATATATATTTAATATATATGAGATGTATATGTACTTAAATATATATATATAATAAATATTATTATTATGTAAATATTAGAGAAATATATATATATATATATATATTCATAATTGTCATTATATTAATTACATAATAATGAATAGACATGTCCCATGAAGGGGCATGTCTCTTCTTGGCTCATTCTCAATATAAATACAAGATATTGTTGCAATTGGAAAACACATACAATGAGATAGTGCTATTACATTTGCAATTATCCTAAAACTTTAACATGGTATCAGAGCCAGACTGCAAATGTGAAAGATTATAAATAATATGGATAGAAAAGGAAAGAGGGAATCACCCAAATCAAAATACAATCAGCAATTGCATTAGCAGGCTACACTCGGCGGGGAGAAAGAGAGCACAGTAAGAACATTTCCATTCTATGAAGAGGAAAGCACGTACGAATTGGACGACAGAAAACCGTCGATAAGGAATAATAAGAACAGAGCAATGAACTTGGACAGTCACCGGGAACGATAACTGTCTTGTAACATCCAGTCAGCAATAATAATGGTATTCAGCAATTAACAAGGAAGATACAGCCAGCGGTGACAATACTAATGGCAGGGAGAACAGGAAGATGAGCAATCGGGAGGATTAAGGAAGAATTGGGTTGGCGTATGAAGTATACATTTAGCGCTGACAATATAGCAGCAACATATATGAGTTAAGTGTCAAACAAGACACTATGGTATGTTCTCAGATAAATCAGTAACACGTATATGGTCGGCAGTTATAATGAGGATACATATATAAATTGACGAATATATGAACTGGAATATATGGTTATAAAAACAATAAGAAAATGAGATTATATATAGCAAAGTGATGTCTTGTGGCTCACAATTGCTTGAGACATACGCCAATGCTCAAGTGTACTTGCTATATATATAAATATCAAGTAATCCTGAGGAGATAAATAGAAGATCGAGCAGAGTTTCAGTCAGCATCAAAATATCGTTCCAATAATAATCAGTATGAAGGATTATGATTGATGCCGCCAACTTAACACTTACGATTCTGGTCTTGGTCGATGCTATATAAATACGGCTTGATCACTCCTATCGTGTCTCTTCCGTAGTGGAAGTAGACCAAGGTTATGAGATCTACTATATAAAGAGATAAGTATTTCACACCCTTGAATAATGTTCATGAATTTTTCTTTGAGTCATTAATTCATGCTATAACATTGAGATAGTAAATCTTGTATACTTCTATCATTAGTATTTCCCTTTGAGATAGTTTAGTTTTATGAACTATTTATATTCTCTCCTTGAAATACTTTCAAGATGAATCAAGAAGCATAAGAATTTACATTCAAGAGAAAGAAAACTTTATAGAAGATGGACATGAGATTCAGAGGGAGTCTAACAATCTATCAGAAGCAACCTTGGATGAGAAGGTCAAGAGGTTGATGCATGTACTTGGAGCTTCAGATGGAAGCCAATTATCATGAATGTTTGGTGTTGCCAAGCATGGGGATAATTCCACAGTTTATTACATTCACTCATGTTATTATGGAATCAGACAAGTACATTTGTGTATGAGAAACTACTACGAATAATGTTATGATCAAAATTTCAACATGATCATGTACCAGATGATGAGAGTCTCTTGGAGCAAGATATTTTCATGATTGGGGCCTTGTATGTTTTGTAACAGAGGGAGCTACTAGAGGATCTCCAAAAATTGATTTTCAAGGATCTCAATCACTTTGATTTAGAAGGGCATGCCATATCGAGATGGTTTCCCTAGTGACCAGGAAACTATAAAAGGCCAAAGGATTCTGATTCAAATGATGCAGTACCATGTAAGTGGGCTAGAAGGCTCTTATGCAGATATCTAGGTCATCATATTTCTAGATAGATGTATAAGTTGTTGGATCAAAGGGCATTCAAGAAAAGAGATTGATACAGACAAAAGAACAAATACACGACCTGCTGGTAGAAGGTTGATATTAGATTTAGAGGGAGTCTGATAGTTCATCTAAAAGAAACCTTGGACAAGAAGGTTAGGAGGTTGTTGCAAGACCTTAAAATTTAAAGGGAGCATCTAGAGAATCTAATTCACTTTGATCTTCAAGGAATTTGGTCATATTGGTTCAGAGGGAGTCAACAATGAAGATGCAAAATATATAAGAGATATAACTTACATAAGTATGCTATTCAAGGTACATTATCACTATAGAACAGATGGCTGATATTCTCATCAAGTTTCTTGCTAGAGGGAAGGTTATGTACCTTCGAGACAAATGTTGTATGTTGGAGAATGAAGCCTTAGATGAAAAGAAGTTTCAATATCTGTGATCTATTATCTTGTATGTTATTGCATTCTTCTCTTTGAGAGAGAAGTCTAAGGTGAAAGCCCTTGTTTCCACCCCTTGGGATGAGCCATAATGGATCCACCCTCTGAGATGAGTCAAGGTGGATTTCATGTGTGTGACTCCAGAACTTATGAGCCCTCCTGTGAACATTGGAGAAAGGTGACGACTTTTCGACAATGAACACTTGTATATGATTGATGTTGTGAGGTGATGACTTTGCAACATCTCCATCATGATGGATATCATGTGACTTGATATCCATGGATATGTCATGATGGTTAGGATCTCTTAGACATCATGGTAGATATCATAAGGCTGATATCATTAAATAAACCATAGATGAATTAGAGATCTTCATGGTGGATATTATGTGATGTAATATCTGTAGACATGCCATGATCAGTCTATATGGTAAGTATCACATATGTGATACTAGTGCACATACTATATTAGACATTTTGAGTACTTGGTGAATATCATGGACTTGATATTCGGAGACCATTACTCTGAGTACTTGGTGAGTATCATGGATTTGATACTTGAGGACCATTACTCATGATAATCACTTTGAGCAATTGGTGAATATCTTGTGAGTTGATATTTGGGGACCATTGCTCTGAGTACTTGGTAAGTATCATGGACTTGATACTTGAAGGCCATTACTCGCTATATCAATAAAATGATATATATATAAAGTGATTATCTATACTCACATTGAGTACTTGGTGAATATCATGGACTTGATATTCGGAGACCATTACTCTGAGTACTTGGGAGAGTATCATGGATTTGATACTTGACGACCATTACTCATGATAATCATTTTGAGCAATTGGTGAATATCTTGTGAGTTGATATTTGGGGACCATTGCTCTGAGTACTTGGTAAGTATTATGGACTTAATGCTTGAAGGCCATTACTTGCTATATCAGTAAAATGATATATATATATATATATAATGATTATTTATACTCACATATTACCTTGAGGTAATATTTTTTTAATCATCCCTAGTTAAGAGGGAGTGTTAGTTATTGTAACAATTTTGTGTAGCTATGGTGAGGATCATAAGTGTTGACATTAGATTATTTTTATCCTCCCTAGCTAAGAGGGAGTGCTGAGGTTTTGTAGCTTTAGTCGGATAAACACTGAGTCAAGATATGTATATATATATTTAATATATATGAGATGTATATATACTTAAATATATATATATATATATATATATATATATATATAATTGTCATTATATTACTTACATAATAATGAATAGACATGTCCCATGAAGGGACATTTCTCTTCTTGGCTCATTCTCAATATAAATACAAGAGATTGTTGCAATTGGAAAACACATACAATGAGATAGTGCTATTACATTTGCAATGATCCTAAAACTTTAACATAATCTAATCGGTTGACTCAGGCAAGGATTTCTTGCACTTCAACCATTGGGTCAACCTCCTTCTCTTGACTTCTCTGAATCCTTTGCCTTAGCCATTCTAGAGTATCGGTATTTTGATTCCTCTGTATTGTCAACTGCCCTTGTCCTTGGACTCTTTTGATATCTATTTCTTCCTCGGCTCTAGGACTTTCTATTGCTTCCTCGGGAGCTATGAACTCTACGATAGGAATTCCTTCCTCTGTTGTAGGAACTACTTTTGTTTCAGGAACTTCTTCCTCTATTATCTTTCTAAAAAACACACCAAGACTTTCTTCGATGGTGGCATCTTGTTCTCTACTTATTTCTTGTGCAGACCTTTAATAGGCATTGATGCTTAGCCTATCCTGCATTTGGCCTAGTCATCTGTTGTTCTTCTACTTGTTTCCACTTCTTGCCTAGTGAAAGTTCCTATTTCTTGCACACTTGGAGTTTGACTAGGTGAGAACAAAACATTCTCAGACCTCTATGTCTCTTTTGTTGAGGTTCTTCAATATGAAGATTTGGCCTACTCCTTGGTTGTGTTTCCTGAGAAAAACCCTTCCCTTTTCTAAAATCTACATCCCTTGATGGAGATTCTTCTTCTTCGATTCTTCACCAGATGGCTTCTTTGGTCTCTCATCCCGCAGTGATTGATGACCCATCAATTGGTATGTCAATCTTTTCTTTAGTACCTGCAACTTGTCAAACTATCGTTCAATCCAACATTTCGTGAAATCCAAGACTAGTTTAGACAATGTATCAAGGTCTGCAATCTCCTTCTTTAACTAGTCATAGGGATGGATGACTCTCTCCTTCTCCGAATTGTATCCCCTCTGAACCAAATTCAGGTCCTCCAACTGATTGGGTACCTGAAAGATTTTACATGCTCTGATCATGTTCAGTGGCAACCTGGAATGCATTCTCTTTCTAATCTCATTCTCAACAGCAATATTGACCCAAAAATCTTCAAGGTGCATCCTATGTTGATACCTCGCACCTACTATTGATCTAATTTTGTTATAAGGATCCAAATATGGCCTTCCAATATAGAATAGCAGATGGAAGAAATGCAATTCATCCTAGGATCTATCGGCTACCTTCAAGCATGGGCACATTTCAGCTTGATCCTCCCCTATGGAAATTGGGAAATCCAACCCCAACTTCTCCTTTCCCTTCTAAATTTTGTCGTAAACTGTCAACTGGCGAGTAATCCCCAACAAGACCATCTTGTCTATAGGATATCTTGGAAGCTTGTATGGTTGTGCCAAGAATCTATGCAGTCTGATATAGGAGAACATAGGAAACTGTATGAACCAGGCTCCATATTACTCCACTATTTTCTTTGCTGCAACTGATAATCTTACATGCAGCCTCTTCTATAGAGCCCTCACAATACGTATTACAAATGCGTCGTTGACTCGGACATAATCATCAATGGCATGTAGATGCAGCTAAGGATATCATTCATACACATTCAAGCATTGAGCACCGCCTCCAATTGATCTCTTGCACCTGAGTCCATCATATCGCGTATTCCCTGCCAGCATGTATATAACATAAGAACTCATGTAAAATCTCCTTGACTACTCTAGATTCTCTAGTTGCTCACTCAAGTTATCACTGATTAGCCCAGCCCAATCCACATGGTTGTATTCTTCAACCACCTGTTCAACAAAATACCACATCCATGTCTCAAACAAATAGGATTGTGGCAAGCCAAATATCTTGCTCAACATCATGATTAAGTCACTATACTCCCGGTGAAAATCAAGCGACACCAGCTCCTTAGGCAGCTTAAACAGTGAGATTTATTCCTCCGCATCCATTTTGTTGTTTATGATTTCCTCACAATGTTGAACCCTGGCAATGTAAACTCTTCCTGCTTGTTCTTTTGTCTTTAACACCAACTTCCAAGATGAGGGAATTCCAAATGCCTCCGAAATAGCCGGTAGGGCTCTCTCTGCAATGATGTTTCCTTTTGAATCCTTAATTGTTTTATCTCTGACATTATAATGCCTCGCACATTCCACAATTAACTCAGAATGTTGAAAAGCAAGAGGAAATCCATCTATGGCTACAATTCCACTGTTCACGATTCAGGTGGCCAAATGTGTTGGTTGACGATCCTTATACCCAAACATTCTCTTGTGAAACTCATTCATGTCGAAGCATCTGAGGTTTGTATCTCCAACTTTTGCCCATTTAGAAATAATTTTGGATCCTGGATAGAATCCTCTTTGTTCATTCTTTATCAGCTGCCTCCTGGTTACACTTGTTCCTCGAGGTTTTGCCACCTCTACCTCCCTATAAAATAGAAAACAGACAAACATAAGAGCACACAAGAAAGCGAAAAGGCACAAATAGTTTCCCCAAAAAGGAGAAAATTTGGAAATTTATCAAGAATTCCCCACGTTTTATCTCCTTCAAGGATTCATGCCTTCAACTTATTGAAAAATTTCCCTTTTTACAGAATTTTCAAAAAATCTTCTGAATTTTCCTAAGTACAAGATGTTTTTCACACTTTTCAAGAAATTCCATCTAAAAGTTTCACCCCCTCTCTCTTCAATTAATTTGGCTTCTCCAAAAAAAACTTCTCACAAGTTTTCCCTCAAACTCTCTGGAATCTCAAAGAACTTCTCAACTTTGCTCTTCTCAATTTGTGTGTAAGAATGAAGTGGTGAAGGTTTTCTTAAATAGAGCCTCAAACTGAAAAAACTGCTTTAAATGTTGTGGACCATATTTAGAAAGTTGTGCTTCTCTTCCAAGTTTCCCGAAAAAAATGCCACTTGTCCCGTTGATTTTGGGAAGTTACCAATTTGAGCCTTAACTTCATGAAGAAGTTTTATCCAATGATTTGATTTTATGAATTAAATATTGGAGAAATAACACAATTGATAGCTTTGCAAAAAAAAAAAAATTTATCATCCAATTTACCAACTTTGATCAACTTTGAATGTTATTGCTCTTTCGATTTTTTATTTTTTTTAAATTAATTAACTAAATATTAATAAAAATTAATATTTAATTAATCTTTTAGCTTTAACTTAACAAAACGCTTTAATCTCAAAATCTTGTCACTTTTTCAATTTTCACCATTTTAATAATTAAATATTAGATATAAATTTAATATTTAACTACTTTTCCAGTTTTATCTCAAAAATTGTTTTCCTTTCATTGCAACTTTTCTCTATTTTCACAATTTAATTAACTAAATATCAAATATTAAATTCAATATTTAGTTAACTCACTCCATTCCCAAAATGATTCATTTTCAAATTTGCCATGATCACCATAAATTTTAAAAGTTAAATATTAAATATAAAATTTAATATTTAATTAATTTCCAAATTTAATTCAAAATTATTTTCTCCCTATCCGAAATTTCCACGCGCATTAGTGCTCAAATCACCTCATAGTTTCTCCTGATTTTGTAGCTTCTTTCTAACATTGAATTTTGTCAAAATTTTAAATTTCATTCCATTATTTATTACTGTGAACACCACATTGTAGACTATGACTTGGAAATTTCTCTCTTTCTCTTAAAAGAACTCACCATTTACTCCCCCTAAACACATCCTTATGTGAATACTTTTTAAAGTTCTCCCTTATTTAAAATTTCGTGACCAAGTCAAAACCCACTTGGGCACATATTGGGGCCCATGCAGATTATTTTGTCTTTTGATTTTCCTTGACTTGAGCAAAAGTGTGCTTGAGCACATTTCAGGGTGCATAGCGGATACTGAACTTTTGGAACTTTCTGTGACCTGGGTCAATTTGCACCAAAGCGCATTTTTGAGGGTGTGGCAGATTCCTAAGTTTTGGAAGAAATCCATGACTGGAGCAAATACGCGCTCGAACACGCTTTAGCATGGGTGACGGACTCCGTGTATCGTGGAATAAATGCGTTGAGCGCACGTAAACATTACTAGAAAACATTCTCTTGTATCGTGTATTCTCCGGGTGCGAACTCTGTCTTCCATAGTACACCTTCTGCCATTAGCATTTATGCTTTGCCATTTGTACATCAACACTAGGAAAGGAAATCTCCATATCGAGGGAGGGCACCAGTCAATGAGCAACGTTCTCCTCTTAGAGACCAATGAGCCCTCTTGTGCGATACTTCATGGCTTGATCAAATTCTTTTCCTGCTGTGGTGTGGTGTTCAAGGCGCATAATAGTAGAGGAACAACCATCTCTTTGTCGTATTGGATTTTTTGGATTTGAATGCGGATTATAGGGTCCCCACAAGCTTTGTTTCCCTTAACATATCCCCAATCACAGAGCAATTGTGGTGGAGCACTCGCGGGGGTAAAAACATTTGGTAGCTTTGTCCTGGTCGTGATTCCTTCCTCAATGCGGAGGTTAATATTTCTTCCAACTTTCTTTCTTTGCAATTTTAGCACTTTGAGCACATTTTCATTCATGATGGAGTGAGTTTCTGCAATACCGTGACTTTGTAATTGGTGGGCGTGAACTAGCATGAAAGTTCCTTCATTTATTGTGCTCTGCACTAGGATTCATTTCTTTGCCATTACGGACTAAGACGGGTGGGCATTGATGTTGAAAATTGAATGTCTCCATGAGCTTGGGGAGACCATGCCTCTGTGCATTCGGAAGTCTACAATGGACTCCCCTCCTACATCAAGATTTGTTTTCCTCTCTCCTTTAGAGGTCTTGGGAATTCAAGAATCTTTTGAAGACCTCTGCCACTCTCTAATATCTATGTCTGTGTTCGATCAGTTGTGAATGTCTTTGTAAAGATATTTGTCATCCACCTTCAGATATTGCCGTCGTCACCCAACTTCTGAGTCCGTCTTCTTGCATAACCTAATCTCTGCATGGATGCAAGGTCTGAATTGTCCAAGTTGCCAGTATCACAGTCAGTGAAGAATATCATTGCCATGGATATTTAGTTTGACAATGAAACTTAGAGATTTGTTGGAGCTCTCTTTCAACGGATTGTTTGGCCCCATGAGGAAATCTCAACTCTTTGAATCTAACCATTTTCCATATTCCTCAACTTTGCACATTATGAATTGTGAACCCTCCACACCTAGTGATATTATGTTCTTCGTGCCTGCCTTTTATTTTGAGTGTATTTGGACCATCATAGAGGATTTTCTCTCTTTTCACATTTCTTCGATATATTTTCTTTAAGTAGGATTTTGCGTGCTAGAATAAAGATGAATCTTGGACTTTGAAATAGACTTCAAAGCTTATTGTCATTCAATGTCTTCAAATCTCTCGATTCTGCTTCTTGGATGATGCATTCTTGACCCCACAGAAGGATCACCAGTGCATAGAATGGTAAGAGGTTCCCACTTTCAGACTGATCTTTTAAGTTGAATACCCCTAGTTGTATCATGTGAAGAGGTTTCCACAAACTTATTCATTTGAACATTACATGTTCTCTGCATTATCAATGTTTAATTTCTTCAATTGGGATGCAGTTGAGACCTTATAGGAAGTATTGGAAACTTCTTTGTATAGTACTAAAATTTGTCTCATTCCACTTCCAACTCCAAATTAGGAAATATTCCAAAACTAGGACCTTAAGAGGCGAGGAAATAATCCAGACTCTAGACCCAGCCCATCACTTCTAATTGGAACAAGGGGAACCCTAGGAGACTAACACTAAAAGAGCTACCAAGATGAGAAAACAAAAAGAGGCCAAATAAGCAAAAAAGATAGGGGTCCCATTTAAATGGGCGATGCGTGATCAGGTCACAACACCCCCTAGTCAGAATTCTTAATCCCAAGACCCTCTAAATCTCTGCCATGGTGAAGTGAGATGACAAGTTTGGATGAGGCAATTGAATGTCACCCTCACTAACTTGCAAATTTGTGTAACAAAAAGGAAGTGAACAAGGAAAAGATAATCTCGACTCATACTAAATTTCATAATCTCGACTCATACTAAATTTCCACTGAGAATTGTGATTGAAAAAAAAAACAAATTGATGGGGGGTAAGGAGGGGCACATGACTAATAATTTGGTGGTTTAAAATTTGGGTTTCATCCTTAATCAAGGTCGACCTGCTTATGAGCAATAAAATGATTAATTTAAAATGATTTGATTGGCCTAAATAGAAAACTTCAGCCCAAATAGGAGACATGCCCTTTCGTTTTGAAGGTCGCCTATATAAGAAGGGAGAGGCATTCCGTTTCTCCGCCAAAACTTGAAAATATCTATCTCATCTATCTCTTCTCTAAGCAGCGAATTAATTAAGGAAAAGACGACTTCTCATCAAGGAGCAGCGATTTTATAATGCAAGAAGTGTGATTTTAGGAGAATTTGGAGGGAAAAGATCACTGACTTTCTCAGAAATCAGAGGCATAACGTGCTGAAGAAAGGCCAAATCCGGGCAGAGTATATAAACATTAAGCCTTATTATACCCAAAACTTAGAGAAATTTAACTTCAAATCAGAGGTTGGGGAGATTCTATATCCAAATCAAACCTTAACACTCAGATTTTAGGCTCTAAATCAACAAGGCAAGCCATTCATTTGAGTCATTAATGAAAATCTTTAGAGATACTAAAGGAATGAAGTCGTCTTGTTTTGGATAAAAGTTCAAACCTAGTTTAAGTGAGAAGTTGGTCCAATTTCTTGCATGAATTTATTTCTGATTAAAGTCTTGCTTTCTAAATTGAAATTTGAAATTCAAAATCTCATTGTGGATGTCGAATGCAGATTCAAAGATGTCGGGGGCTAAGGCTATGAACTCAAAGAAGGATAGGCAGATTCCAATAAAGAATGACACAAAGGATTTTTCCTTCAAATAGTCATAACTTTTACCTTGCTAATCAATTTTTCAAGATTCTTGCAAAATTGAAAAGTTGATCTAGTCCTCTACACAAATCTCAGAATTGATTCTCAAGAAAATTTATCAAGTACCTACTATTAAAATTACACCCGGAATCTTTTTTTGTTCTTTTCTTTGAAAAGATGTAATTTGTGTCATATTTTTGGGATCGAAGGGGAATTTTATTGTATTTTGAGGATCTGTACTACTGTAACTCTTTTGATTTTGTACTTTTTTCAATCAAATATCTTGGACCATACACATATAACTCCCTTGACACCATTCAACTACTATGGTTGGAAAAAAAGTGGAGATTCCTCTAAAAAACAAGGGTAGACCATGGGTGAAGAACTTGACCCTACAAGAACAATTAAGATTAGAAAGTGGTTTAAAAGGTGTTATAAGGCTTCTGCGGCATCATGCATGTCTATGTATACTAATCTTCTTTTTTCATGTTGAAACTTGCACCACACCGTATCAGATCTACTCAATTAGAGTCCTTATTTGGGAAGCAAGATACCTTGAGAGGATTTCAATTGGAGAATGAGCTTGGTGCCTTGAATCCTACAAATTTTGATAGTGTTGGGCCTTTTTCCTGTCAACGCAAAAATCTAATGAAAATGGCCTTTTTCCCTGCAAATTTTTAGAAGTTGTCTTGCCATGCCTGCATACACAATTTTAACTTGCGAAGAAAATCCACATTGTTCCATGGTGTGCGCCCTTAGCCATAGGTAGTTCATGATGTCACCTTGCTCCAGTTCAGATCGCATCTCCTAAATCGCAAAACCCAGGGAGATATTCGAGTTTTAAGGTCTGCAGGAAATGTTTTCAGAATATGCCTTGATGTTGAAAACCCATGATGTTTTATGTTTCCTTGCTACCTTTTTGGTCTGCATGAATACCCTGGTTGTTTTCGACCTTGTGCCTTTCGGCGTTTGCGCACTTGTCTTCTGGCGCTGAAAACCCTAGTTGTTTTCGACCGTTTGCCTCTTCGCAGCTAAAATCTCTGGCATAAGATTTTCTTATGCGCGCTGCTGCGACCTTTCGCATCTGCGCACTTATCTCCGAGCATTGGCTTTTTCCTATTTGCGCAACTGCGACCGTGTGGGCCCCAGTTCTTATGGTTCAGTCGCTTAATCTCCGAATTGACTGCAGGGTTAAGAAATCATTTCGCGATTGGGAGATTGCCTTCAATTGCGCAATCTCCAGGTGTATCGGAGTTAAGTGCTTGCCGGGGTTAAGTGAAGGTTAATGTGGGCCCGGTTGTCAAACGCCTTTTAATCCTACGGCTGTCACATGACCGTAAGGAATTTTCTTTCCCCTTGCGATCATGCGACGACTGTCCAATCTTCCAGCGTTCAAAAGGCCGACCATGCGGTGGGTCCGGTTGTCAGATTTGTTGCGATGTGGCTATTTCTCATTGGCTGCATCGGTGACGTGGTTTTTCTCAATGGAGCCGTTGTCAAAGGAGTTTGTGGGATGGCCAGCGTGTATCAAGATCTACGGCTAGCGTATGATCTCAAGGAATATTCTTCCCCCTTGAGATCATGCGCCGATCGTCCGATTAAAGAGGTTTGTTTTTAATGGGTCCGATGTTATGGAGATGCTGATGCGCATGATTTTCATTGGTCGATCTGGCAGTGACGTGACGGCTTGTCAGTGGGCCCGAGATTTTTCAAATGGTAAGACAATGCAGAGGAGATCGACGGTTGCCGCATGATCGTAAGGAATATTCCTCCCCTTTGCGATCATGCGACCACCGTCCGATCTTCCCAAAAGGTAAAGCTTCTCTCGGCAGTGGGCCCGTTGTCTTGTGTTGCCAGTGGTGCGCATTTTTCATTGGTAGGGAGCGGTGATGTGGCGGTGACTTGGCAATTTGTCGGTGGGGTGAATGTTAATGGTTTGTCGCATGTTCGCATGAGCCAGTTTCATGCTATGCGATCATGCAACAAACCCTTTGTGCTAAACTCTATGCGGCGGCGGTTATGCGGTGGTAAGGGATTGCGGTGTGTCGCATGTTCGCATAGCCCATTTCCTGGCTATACGATCATGCGACAACTGTTGAATGTCGTCGTTGCAGAGTTAAAGGTGGGTCCATGGTGCCAATGCTGCTGAGGTGCTAGATTTTTATTGGTTGCTGGCTGGTAATGTAACCGAGGACTTCTCAGAGGGGTTTGTGATTGCAACTACGTGGCTAGGAGATTGCGGTTGCATGATCGCAAGGGTGAGTAGGGTGTCTTGCGATCATGCGACCAAGCATAAATGTGAACCAGGGTTCCTGTGACGGTTAAGTAGATGACTGCGCGACTTCGCGGCTAAAGATAAACAGTTAAGAGGCGTAGCCCGAGAAATGAAGTGATCGTTGAAATTCAATTTCAAATCTGCAAAGGGTTTTTCAGCGACAGGAAGTACCAAAATTTATGGCTTTAGCAAAATTGGTGGCAATGGTTGTTGCGATGTGATCCAGGGTTCCTGTGGTCAACTGCATGATGATTTTGTCCTGATCTCAATGATGCTCATAATTGCAGAATCTGTCTGAGATCTTTTCTCTCTGGATTGCTTAGTTTCCTTCCCCTGCAATAAATTTTGATGTATTTCTGGTTGGTGCGGTATTTGAAAACCCTACCCTAGTCACCCGAAGCTTGATGCATCCTATTTAGGATCCCAAGGTGACTAGTGGTATAAATTGCAAGTTGTTTGATTTTGTAAGGGTTCTGATTTCGATTAGTTCCAGGGAATTGTAGCAAGTTGTATCACATTGTATGAGACTGAATAAAATCTCCTTGTAGTCTTTTGCAGGTTATTGAAGTGGTTTTCTCTCTTCTGCTTTAAACATGTACATGACTCATCATACTTAATATAACTGTTTCAAGCTTTCAAGTCTCTCCTTGGTGTCAATCTTGTGAATTCTGGATTTTCTAATCTATTGCATAGGGTTACCTTTGTATATGTTCTAGTCTTTAGTTCTTGATCTAGGATCAAGTGAAATATACTTTAGATAGGGCATAGATTCATTAGATTTGTCTACAGAAAGATCTTATAAGTAGTGGATGGGCTAGAATGTTTATATTTATGGCTATGAGTCTTTGACAGTAGTTGGTTCATGTTCAATGTCTGTATTTGAGATTTGCCCAATGGATAATGGCACTGATCAGGGATTATATTCAATTGAGTTCAATGCTTGATTGGCTCCTGTTTACTTCTTTCCATCTCTATATATCAACACCATTTCAAGTCCTTTTTATTATTTGGTTGATAGTAGTATTACCCTTCACAAGACCATTTTATTCCACCATAGCAATGGAGAGTCAATGAATGTCTGGTTAACATTTAGTACTTTCTTGCTATCATCTGCTTTGTTCAATCCAGTTTAAAATCCTAGAATGCCATAAGATACTGGATTAGGTACACCCGCCTTTGTTTTGCAGAGCCAGAAGCAGAAGAGGGCATACTAAGACCCTATAGTTGGTCCAGTTGTCTTGCAGAGCTCTCATACTTGGAACTAACCATTCCTAATACTAGTCTCAAGGCATATTGGCAGCCCTAAGTGGCATAAGCGTTTTCAAACACCAACAAGATGGCGACTCTACTGGGGAGCCATTGGAAAGAGTCAGATATAAAAATAAAGCATTTGCTAACATCTTCTCAATAAGTGTTGAGTGGCGGCTCTGAAGTCTCTATTTGATCAGTGCAGTCCCTGATAAATGGTGTATAAAACCCTGGTGAAGTTTTGGTTGATTGGAAGAAGAAACCAAGACAAGTACAAAAATTTTCCTCTTCAAGGAGGTGGCGACTCTACAAAGAAATGAACCTGATGGGGCTACATGGTGAGCTCTAGATCTGCCTTGCCTTCCAGTCAACAAGTTCCTCCTTCAAGGCTTCCAGGTATTTTGGTTTTCATATGCCTTGTTTTTATGAAGATCAGCTGTAAAAAATGTATCCCTATCAAGTGTTAAGCACTGCATAAAGGGATAAGCAGTAGTGGGCAATTCCTCATGGAGGAATATAGGCCCTTTTGTTTTGATGGCATTGAAGGTGCCCCTCATGAGTTCTCTGCTGAGGATGGGAAGTGCTTGCCTAGATTCATGGTTGATGAATCAGTTTTGGCAAGCCAACATGTATTTATTGTCATGGGTCTTTTTGGAGATATGGATATTGAACATGAAGATGTTGCTATGAAGCTTTTTGTGCAGACATTGTCTGATAGTGCAAGGAAATGGTTCTTCTCCTTGCCTTCATGTTCAATCCCTTCTTGGGATGTGTTGAGAGCCAAGTTTGTTGAGCATTTTGATAAAGTTGTTGCTCTCAAGAAGGAATTAGCAAGAATGAAAATGGTGAACTGGCAGTTGGAGAGGGACATAAGATTGCTGAGACTGGTGGTTCCTGATGATGTTCATGAGGAGGCCAGTGGTTCCGATGTTGGTTCTCATTATGCAGAAAGTGTTGACTATGAAGCCGATATTGAGGTCAATGCATATGAGGATGTTGAAGGTGAATCTGAGGTTGACAGTATTTCCATTTTGCCTGCAAATTTTTCTTCTTTTCAGTATTAGGATTCTTGCTTCTTGTCCTGGTTTGATGATGTTTTGTGTGAAGGGCAGAATATCGAATATGATGCAGATGATGATTCCTGCATAGAATTCTTTACACAAAATGATTTGATGCCAGTATTGTCAGTCCTTGTTTCAGACAAGGAAGATGTCTGCAATAACAGGGATGTAGCTAATGAAGAGGAAAATGATGCCCAAAGTCCATTAAGCAGTAAAAAGATATCAGCACTCTTGGCTGATGAATTTCAGAGGTATGCCCCTACTTTGGAGTTTGATTTGCAGCTCCCCTATGATGTATCCTTTGACACTGATAATGAGGCCAGTGTTCAAAGTGATAGTGATGATCCATTTTCACTACAGTTCCCCTCATGTAGTGACTCTGCAGAAGAAGAGGTAGAAGGACATGACAGTGTGTTGTCCTGTCATCAAGATTACAGTGATGAACAAATTTCTTGTTCATATCCTTTTCCTTCTTTTGCTAAATATGATACTGATGGTGACAGTATTGAGGGCTTTGTCTTCAATGATTGGGACAGAAAATCTTTTAATACACATGATTATGCAGATCAGTCGTCCCCCTGTCACAATGTTTATGAAGAAGACCTTCACTTGGTTTATGATCCAGTCAGTGAAAACATCATTGATGAACCAAGTTGCTCAAGGGCTGAGGCAATGCATGAAGGAAAATCAGAGAATCCAAGTCCTTTTCAGCCAGGTATTTTTGTGGTAATGCATGAGGATCAGTATTCTTTATTTCCTGATGCATTACTAGATCAGATTTTTGTTTCCAGTCATCAAGAAGCAAGTGATGTTCCTTACTTCTTGGAATTTGAGTATGAATGTAACAGTCATGACTGGAAAAGCATGGGTAGTGACCATTATAGTTTTATTTTTCAGCCCATAAATATTCACATATGTTTGCAGCAGAATGGTAAAGAAATTTTCAGACTTGGGGTCACATATGTGGATGAAAATCAGATTTTTGATGCAAGAGGGTCTCTGATTTTCTTTTGGTGGCCTAGGGCCGTCAAGTAAATTTGTAAATCTTGTAAATTTTGTAAATATTCTTCCCTTCCTGTTGTGTGTTTCCCTTCCTGTTTTCCTGGTTCGATTGCCAGTTTTTGTGGGTTCCCTGTTTTTGTCCTATGGGTGGTCTGCTTCTCCCAAAAATTCTGAATCCTTGTCATGCCTGCAGAGGCACGAATCCCCAGACGGAGCCACTGTTGAGCCTTTTTCCTGTCAACGCAAAAATCTAATGAAAATGGCCTTTTTCCCTACAAATTTTTAGAAGTCCTGCCATGCCTGCATACACAATTTTAACTTGCAAAGAAAATCCACATTGTTCCATGGTGTGCACCCTTAGCCATAGGTAGTTCATGATGTCACCTTGCTCCAATTCAGATCGCATCTCCTGAATCGCAAAACCCAGGGAGATATTCGAGTTTTAAGGTCTGCAGGAAATGTTTTCAGAATATGCCTTGATGTTGAAAACCCATGATGTTTTCTGTTTCCTTGCTACCTTTTTGGTCTGCGTGAATACCCTGGTTGTTTTCGACCTTGTGCCTTTCCGCGTTTGCGCACTTGTCTTCTGACGTTGAAAACCCTGGTTGTTTTCGACCGTTTGCCTCTTCACAGCTAAATCTCTGGCATCAGATTTTCTTATGCGCGCTGCTGCGACCTTTCGCATCTGCGCACTTATCTCCAAGCATTGGCTTTTTCCTATCTGGGCAACTGGGACCGTGTGGGTCCCAGTTCTTCTTATGGTTCAGTCGATTAATCTCCGGATTGACTGCAGGGTTAAGAAATCATTTCGCGATTGGGAGATTGCCTTCAGTCGCGCAATCTCCAGGTGTATCGGAGTTAAGTGCTTGTCAGGGTTAAGTGAAGGTTAATGTGGGCCCGGTTGTCAAACGCCTTTTAATCCTACGGCTGTCACATGACCGCAAGGAATTTTCTTTCCCCTTGCGATCATGCGATGACCATCTGATCTTCCAACGTTCAAAAGGTCGACCATGCGGTGGGTCCGATTGTCAGATTTGTTGCGATGTGGCTATTTCTCATTGGCTACATCGGTGACGTGGTTTTTCTCAGTGGAGCCGTTGTCAGAGGAGTTTGCAGGATGGCCAGCATGTATCAAGATCTACAGCTAGCGTATGATCTCAAGGAATATTCTTCCCCCTTGAGATCATGCACCGATCGTCCGATTAAAGGGGCTTGTTTTTAGTGGGTCCGACATGTTATATAGATGCTGATGCGCATGATTTTCATTGGTCAATCTGGCAGTGACGTGGCGGCTTGTCAGTGGGCTCAAGATTTTTCAAATGGTAAGACAATGCAGAGGAGATCGACGGTTGCCGCATGATCGTAAGGAATATTCCTCCCCTTTGCGATCATGCGACCATCGTCCGATCTTCCCAAAAGGTAAAGCTTCTCTCAGTAGTGGGCCCGTTGTCTTGTGTTGCTGATGGTGCACGTTTTTCATTGGTAGGGAGCGGTGATGTGGCGGTGACTTGGCAGTTTGTCAGTGGGGTGAATGTTAATGGTTTGTCGCATGTTCGCATGAGCCAGTTTCATGCTATGCGATCATGCGACAAACCCTTTGTGCTAAACTCTATGCGGCGGCGGTTATGCAGTGGTAAGGGATTGCGGTGTGTCACGTGTTCGCATAGCCCATTTCCTGGCTATGCGATCATGCGACAATTGTTGAATGTCGTCGTTGCGGAGTTAAAGGTGGGTCCACGGTGCCAGTGCTGCTGAGGTGCTAGATTTTTATTGGTTGCTGGCTGGTAATGTAATCGAGGACTTCTCAGAGGGGTTTGTGATCACAACTATGTGGCTAGGAGATTGCGGTTGCATGATCGCAAGGGTGAGTAGGGTGTCTTGCGATCATGCGACCAAGCATAAATGTGAACCAGGTTTCCTGTGACGGTTAAGTAGATGACCACGCGACTTCGTGGCTAAAGATAAACAGTTAAGAGGCATAGCCCACGAAATGAAGTGACCGTTGAAATTCAATTTCAAATCTGCAGAGGGTTTTTCAACGACAGGAAGTACCAAAATTTATGGCTTTAGCGGCGGTTTTTGATTGGTTTGGTGGCGATGGTTGTTGCGATGTGATCCAAGGTTCCTGTGGTCGACTACATGATGATTTTGTACCTAGAGGAGTGTGGTTTTGTGCTCGAGGTGTGTTTGCAGGGGGCCGATTTGACTGGTTTTCATGGCAATCTCCTGGTTTTCTGTCCTGATCTCAATGATGCTCATAATTGCAGAATCTGTCTGAGATCTTTTCTCTCTGGATTGCTTAGTTTCCTTCCCCTGCAATAAATTTTGATGTATTTCTGGTTGGTGCGGTATTTGAAAACCCTACCCTAGTCACCCGAAGCTTGATGCATCCTGTTTAGGATCCCAAGGTGACTAGTGGTATAAATTGCAAGTTGTTTGATTTTGTAAGGGTTCTGATTTCGATTAGTTCCAGGGAATTGTAGCAAGCTGTATCACATTGTATGAGACTGAATAAAATCTCCTTGTAGTCTTTTGCAGGTTATTGAAGTGGTTTTCTCTCTTCTGCTTTAAACATGTACATGACTCATCATACTTAATATAACTGTTTCAAGCTTTCAAGTCTCTCCTTGGTGTCAATCTTGTGAATTCTGGATTTTCTGATCCATTGCATAGGGTTACCTTTGTATATGTTCTAGTCTTTAGTTCTTGATCTAGGATCAAGTGAAATATACTTTAGATAGGGCATAGATTCATTAGATTTGTCTACAGAAAGATCTTATAAGTAGTGGATGGGCTGGAATGTTTATATTTATGGCTATGAGTCTTTGACAGTAGTTGGTTCATGTTCAATGTCTGTATTTGAGATTTGCCCAATGGATAATGGCACTGATCAAGGATTATATTCAGTTGAGTTCAATGCTTGATTGGCTCCTATTTACTTCTTTCCATCTCTATATATCAACACCATTTCAAGTCCTTTTTATTATTTGTTTGATAGTAGTATTACCCTTCACAAGACCATTTTATTCCACCATAGCAATGGAGAGTCAATGAATGTCTGGTTAACATTTAGTACTTTCTTGCTATCATCTACTTTGTTCAATTCAGTTTAAAATCCTAGAATGCCATAAGATACTGGATTAGGTACACCCGTCTTTGTTTTGCAGAGCCAGAAGCAGAAGAGGGCATACTAAGACCCTATAGTTGGTCCAGTTGTCTTGCAGAGCTTTCATACTTGGAACTAACCATTCCTAATACTAGTCTCAAGGCATATTGGCAGTCCTAAGTGGCATAAGCGTTTTCAAACACCAACAGATAGCATCCACGGCTTTTTCACCAAACTCAAGTCTCTCAAATTGCAATTGACATGGTGTGGTATTTAGAAAGATCCAATTGATTCTTTCTATCCTTGCCAAGCTTGGTCCTAGTTATTCACTATTTGTTGTCTAATTTTTAGGCCATTAGAGATGAACTTGTACAAAATTCTCTATGCCTTCACTTTATGGTTTTGCTTCATTGCCTTGCTAGGAAGCGGGCAAAGTCGGTGTAGATGGGCAAGTTGATGTTTTCCAAATCATAAGCTCTTATTGCATCACAAGGTATGCAAGGTCAAAAGGCTTCAAATGGCAAACGAAAGAAACAAAAACACAAGGATTCCAAGCCACATGAGCAAGCAAAGGAATCACATTCACATGATACATTTAATTATTCTTCCTCTTCTAAGGAGGACTCATCTAAAGGGATCAAACAAAATGTGCATATTGCAAAAGATAAAGAAATCATGAGCATCAGTGTCATGCAAAGAAGATTTATGAGCTGAAATAGTTTATACAAAAGAATCATATCCAATTGCCTTTATCTATGTCATCTAGTATATTGTTTGCTTCCATTTCAAAACTGCACAATCTAGGTCAACTTTTATGGCATGTGGAGACAACAAGATGAAAGGCTGTGCTCTCTTTCCATCTACTGATCTTATTCCAACTGATGTCTTCTTGATTTAGGAGCTTCTCATCGTATATGGTTTCAGCTTCGGACATATACTCTTCATATATTTTGATGGTAAATAACACTTATATGAGTATTATTGAGAAAGGATTTATGCATAATATGATCGCACATTTCATGATGTACTTTTTGTCCCTTCATTATCTTCCAATTTACTCAGTCTACCAAAGTACACACAATAAAGTAGGGAAGATACTACTTATGAAAGACCTAAAGAGTAGAGAGATTATTGTAGTCGTGATAGCTTATCATGCCTCTCAATTGTAAGCCTTCTCTCATTTTGGTCCAAATGGGCTTGTAGTTCTATTGACTACACTACACTCAAACATCTGAAGTGGATCAGATATTTGAGGAGATTTTTGGTCACTTGAGCCTATATGTACTTCTATGATCCACCTTGGTTCATGAGACTTGTGTGAAGCTTCCACCTACATCTTCAAAGACCAATTCAGTTCAGCAAAATGATTGTTAACTTCCAGATTCAGCTTTGTGGCATGACTTTTTGGTAGACATTGGAAAATTATTTGTTGAGTCGCACACTACAAACATTGGAGACTTGCTTGAGGATATTAACTTCCTCTTTGATGGTAGCTACGCACCACCTATCATCGCCTTATCATTGCCTTTAGTGGTTGTTCTATAGCTATCTTCTCAATTGCTTCGATATGGTTCATTTGATTTGGCGTCTTTTAATTTACATGTGTGCACCATTGAGCAATTTTCCATGCACACTTCATGAGACCTTATCTCCCATCTTTTTTCACGAAGTGGCTTCTATCTTGGCCATTAAATTTGTTTTGTCCTAAGGGGACAAAGATTGTTTACCTATCTTAGATGAACATCAGCATTCTTTTTTGGTAGTACTTGCGGGATGTTGAGCCCCATATTCATTTGTCACATTTATGTATTTGTTTTTTTCCTCTTTGTTGGGGAGAAGTTTTTCCCTGTGAGGTTTTCTCCTTTTCTCCAATAATGAGAGATTGCATTTGTTGTAAATGGGCACCTAATCAAGCCTTAGTCCATCCATTCATGCATCTATCTTTGCATTCATCATTAGGTTTTCAGCTTCGCACTAAGTTAATCTTGGAGAATGGATTAGAGTAATAGATCATTTACTTAATTAATTATTCAGTCATCGTTAATTAATTAGGTCCCATGAGTTTATTCATTTAAGCTAAATTGAGGAGTGTTTTTTTCTTTTATTAGATAAAGCTAAATATAGGTCATATTGTCTCATTGCATAGGATGGGGACACTTCTCACAGCCTAATTTAATCCTCACCTAGAGTTTTAGGTCAAAGTTTCTAACTCCTTTTCATAAAGATTAATCATTCATTGTAATAATTCATTCTAGACAGTGCATCAATATAGGTCCCTTTATTGCAATAATTGATCATTCATTGCAATAATTATTTAATCATCATTAATCAATTAGGTATCATTTAATTTATTCACTTAAGCTAAACTGAGGAGAGCCTTTTCTGTTATTAGATAAAGCTCAATATAGGTCATGTTGCTTCATCGCATAGGATGAGAACACTTGTCACAGCCTAATTTAACCCTCACCTAGGGTTTTAGATCTAAGGTTTCTAACTCCTTTTCATAAGGATTCATCATTCATTGTAATAATTCATTCTGTCATTCTCGTTTATGCAAATCTATCTTGCTTGATCTGCATTTGTGATGGATATTTTGTTTGCAGATGATTGCTGAGATATGGGGGGTTCAATCAACTCCAATGCACAATACAAAAAAAATGGTAATGGTGAAATCAGTATTTTTATTGATCAAAAAGGCTGTTTAACAGCTCATACAGAATCTACGACAGCAGTCTTCTTGAAAATCAGAGATGCATAGAAAATCCTTATTCAAAAACATATCTAATAAGTAAAAGACAACGTCCATGTATCTAGGACACATCCCCTTGATGAAAATATGCTTTTTTATGTTAATATTTTCAGATTTAGGGCAAGGAAAATACAAACTATAGAGATCTTTCAAATACTAAGACACAGGATATAATAGATATTCACAATTAAGGAAAGATAATACCCGGATTTGAAGGTCTGAAATTGTCCTTTGGTTGGCTTCAAATCTGCACTTTGTATTCTTCAAAGTGGTCCTCCAATGTTGCCCTCAATGACTGTTATGAATCAGCTCTTGAGGGGTCTTCAATTACCTCTTCTAGGGCTGCTCCAATTCTGCCCTAAGTTTGCTCTTTCCAAGGCTGCTAGATCTGCCCTTATATCGCTCTTCTAGGGCTGCACAGATCTGCCTTAATTCACTCTTCCTAGGGCTGCATAGATCTGCCCTAATTCGCTCTTTCTAGGGCTGCACAGATCTGCCCTAATTTGCACTTTTAGGACTGCACAATACTGCCCTAAATCACTTTTCTAGGGCTGCTAGATCTGCCTTTGTATGACTGCTATAATCTGAATAATTCACCCTTCTATGCTTCTTATTTGCTCTTGAAATCTGCTACACAAATAGCTCGTCCAAGATCGAATTCGCTGCTCCAAGAGTGAATTCGATTACTCCAAGTATCGATGAATGGTAGAAGACAATGTTATGTTTTTTATTGCTTCTAGCATCCATCAATTTCCCTTAATATATGAGTTCATCAAGCCAAAACGTGGTCCTCCAAGTCAGCCGACTTTGGGGCCATAATTTTGAACTTAAATAAAATAATATAATTTCCCATTATATTATTATTGTTATTTAACTCACAAATTAATAATAAATCGAACTTAGTGATAAATACAGCCAATATTTATCATATCGATTTTAGGCATAATAATAATATATTTCCAATATTATTATTATCATTTTTCCAATGCATTGATCTTTGCCATAAAGGCCAAAATATCAACATTGTACTGCACTATTATGCTGAGTCAAACCTCTTAGGCACTGGGACGGCATCTTCTTGACTTCTCTCCTTGAAAACCTCCTTCATGACCTGACAGAAGAGGTAGTTACCTTCAAACAACTTTGAAGACCTGAAAACTCTCCTTGAGAACCCAACAAGTGTCTCTACTTCCCTGGATGCTGCTACAACTTCTCCTGACGTTATAACTTCTCCCAAACTGCTCATTGCATAAATATAGGGCATGTGTGAAACTCCTTGTAACTGTCTTGACTAAGCATAGGGAAGGTTGTCTCTTACATCATAGAGCATAAATGCCTCTTACAGCCTTTTTTAAGAACCTGAAACAACGTCATCACCTTGCTCTTTAGGTGGTTTCAACTTTCAACTGTTTTGAACGTGTGCTTGTTTACAGGTGTCTTAACTTCAACTCTTCTTAATGTTGCACAGTTCGTAGGCCTTGTATTGACTCTTAGTCTCCTGAAAATCACAATGCAATCCTTAAATGATGACTGTAATCACATAAGTTCCATCTTCTGCATGTTGTCCTGTGCTTGGCAGTAGTCTAGAGACTCTAGAACTCTCCATGGAACTTCAATTGACCCTCTAAAACCCCCTTTAGAGATGATATCTTCACTGGCACACAACTTGTCATCTAACCCACTCTGCAGATCTTGCATACTAGCTTGCTCCATGCTTGTTTGATGTCATGCCCTGCCTAAGGATAATACAAATTGCAGCACTAAAAGTGAACAGCTAAAGGAATAAGAAACCGACCTAGGGTTTAAGTGCAAATAATAAAAGATGATCACTGGATAACCATTGGCCAACTCCTTTTTGTATTGTGAAATACAAAATAAAAAGTAAACCCTAGCCTAGCCGCTGACCTCACCATCATTCCAAGACAAAAGCTTATAAATAATATGCCAATCGCAGACATGAAGAGAGATGGGATAGGTTGCAATTAGAGAAGACTTGTGCAGTGATCTCACTATTTATAAAGCAGCAATCTCATTATTAATTCACCAGCGATTATAATTCTGGCCGACTAACTTGTAAACAAGGGGCAGTGATGGCAAATAATTAATAGTCGTTTATTAAGCAGCAATCAGAATGAAGAGATGTAACCCTTTCAAAAGGGTATTTGTGATGAAAGGGTGTGACTTTCTACACGGAGGGGGATATAAAAAGAGATGATATTCAATTGAGGAGGGCATGAAGGAATTGGGAAACATCAAGAAAGAAAAAGACAAGTCAGTATTAAGGAAGAGATCTGCAGTCAGCAATGACACGGCAGAAAACCAAGATGAGTTCTCCTTTAAGAATTATTCATAGAACTATTAAGTTGAATATTAAAATAAAATTTTATCATTTTAGATAAATTTATATTTGTGATATAATGCAGTTATCACTCTAAGTTGGAATTACTGTTTTAGGGCAAAAATCAGAATTGTCCCAAGAAGGGGTCATTACAGATGGTATAAGAGCCTTTATCCTGCTAGCCTGTGGGGTAAAGAGAAAATGACGGATACATATCAAAGAAATTTGAAGAATCATCAAAAGCCATATGACAGTCCTCAGAGATCACTACAGACAGCAAGAGGATTCACCGAGATTTCAGAACAGCAACCTTTGGATCTGGTTTAACACATCCCCATTCTAGAGATTTACTTTTAACAATAAGAAAGCAAACCTAAAATGAGAATAACAGAAAGAACACAACACGCGCATCATGACTCTGGTGATTATGGAGTTTGATGTGAATTAATCTGAAATTCTTTCTTGGACCAAGAGATATTGATCCCTCTAATTAACATATAAAATGTGGTTAAATCTGACTTTCACAAGGCCAGAATGGTAGACTTCAGAAACTGAAGAAGACCACTCAGACCTTGAAGCAACATGGATGATTGTCACCCTTGACAAAGAAAACAGACTAAAAGAAATGATTGTACAAAGATATACAACTGACACTATAACTTTTGTAACTAGAGGTATCCATATATTTCAGCGATTGAGGATAAATAACAATCCAGCAACCTGTAATACTGTATCCACCAAATATGTCCACAGTCAATAGTACGGTACAAACTTAATCATAAAATGTAATGTAATGAGTTATATCTTCTTATTTTGGAAACAACAGATGATCTAAACCTAATTTGGAAGTTTTGTGTATGTTTATGTGTATTGATTCATGCCTTACATGTCTTACATGGATGCTTCATGCTTTACATGTATACTTCCTGTCTTGTGTGTATTTATGTGTATTTACTATTGCCTTACATGTCTTACATGGATGCTTCATGCCTTAAGCGTAAACTTGCTGCCTTGCGTTTATTTATGTGTGTTGCATCATGCCTTACATGTCTTCTGTAAAGCTTCATCCTTAAGTGTCTTCATGTCTATGTTTCATATATATTTATGGATATGCTTCGTATCTTACACATATTTATGTGTTTGCTTCATGTTCAAATATGATTCCAGCATGTTTACTCCCTATGTGTTTTATATGTGTACCTTTCTCAAGTATGCTTTTTGTCTTGCATATATCCTTCATATCTTACATAATGTGTTTGCTCCATGTCTGTCATATTTTTAATATAATTACTTCATGTGTGTGTGCCTTCCTAATGTATGCTTATATCTTGAATATGCTCCATATCATGTCTGGTGTGCTTTTAGCAAGTCTATTCCATGTATGCTTCCATCTCAAGTATAATATTTACACACCATGCAGTATATAAAACACCTGTCCTAAATATTTTGTGTTATATGAACGTTTACACTTAAGCCACCATAAACGTCTAAACTTATCACCTCAACAGGCACTTCATCTTGAGTTATAGACAACTTTACATCAATTAGAAGGCAAGCAAGTATTAGACATTTATCAAATTATGACCACAGTGAAAAGTCGTGCACATAGGAAGATTATCCACTAAAGCAACACAGTCAAGAGGAACATCACATCTAAGGATGTGTGTCATATGTCTAATCCTCATCTTAATATACAGAAATTTCCTCCTCTTACCTTGCCTCAAGGAAGTATATCAAAGCAAATTTTTGATAGATGCAGAAATTAAAATTTTAATTGATCATCCCTCAATTGGTTCCAGACTACGCTATAACCAAATAAGCAAAAACTTATCTTGAGTCACAGACCTTACTGAAAATTATTGGGACACCTTATTTGGAAGCAAAAACAAAAACCATATCTTGATTTAAATTTGTAAATTGAGTTAATATCAGGGTTGCGCAGGAAACACTAATTATGTTCCATGGAGGATCTGGGAATGACAAATCTCCAAGGGTTAGTTTAAAGATCCGCACATTGAATGACTTGGATAAAATTGACATTGCTTGAGGAAAAGCAATTTTGAGAAGGGTGGACTGTCATGCCCCGCCTAAGGATAATACAAATTGCAGCACTAAATGTGAACGGCTAAAGGAATAAGAAACCGACCTAGGGTTTATGTGCAAATAATAAAATACGATCACTGGATAACTATAGGCTGATTCATCTTTGTACTATGAAATATACAAATAAAAAGTAAACCCTAGGCTAGCCGACTTCACTATCATTTTGAAGAGAGAAGGCATATAAATAATATGCCAACCGCAGACATGAAGGGAGATAGGATAGGCTGCGATTAGAGAAGGCTAGTGCAGCTATCTCATTATTGATAAAGCGAGAATCTCATTATCAATTAAGCAACAATTATTATTCTGGCTGATTAAATTGTAAACAAGGCGCAGCGATGGTGAATAATTAATAATTGTTTATAAAGCGGCGATCAGAATGAAGGGATGTAACCTTTTCAAAAGGGCATTAGTAATGAAAGGGTGTGACTCCCTACACAAAGGGGAATATAAAAAGAGAAGATCTTCATTTGAAGAGGGCATGAAATAATCAAAAACCATCAAGAAAGAAAAAGACAAGTCAGAATTAAGAGATCTGCAATCGGCAATGACATAGCAAAAAACCAAGATGAGTTCTCCTTTCAGAATTAATCATACAATTATTAAGTTGGATATTAAAATAAAATTTCATCATTTTATATAACTTTATATTTGTGATATAATGCAGTTATTACTCTACGTAGGAATTACTGTTTTAGCGCAAAAGCCAGAATTGTCCCAAGAATGGGGCATTACATTTGATAACCTTTGACTCTCTTCAAGGATAATGCCAACCCCACAATGTTCTAGTAGGCCTCAATGATTGTCTCAGCCATCTGAACTGCTTCTAGCATGATTTCAACAGCAAAACAGGTTCTTACACACCTTCATAGACTTCATCTTTTGGTCCTTAAATTGTTCCATCAACTCTGCATGCAGCTGTTGTTTTAGACTGTGCATTAGGCCTGTGTAATCTCCTCTCACTATGTCATAAACCTTTGATAGCTCTGTAAAACTCTGCATGCAGCTGTTGTTTTAGACTGTGCATTAGGCCTGTGTAATCTCCTCTCACTATGTCATAAACCTTTGATAGCTCTGTAAAACTCTGCGGTGCTTGAAACTTTTATGTTTAACCTAACAAACTCCATACTTGGCCTAGTGCTGCATACATTCTTCACTGTTTTCATGCTCATTTGTGTCAATTCCTGCAAAGGTCTTTAATACTGCATATGGTTTGGGAGAACTTATTATGCATCCCTTGACAGAGATAATAACACCTGACAGGACTTAACCTCACATTGTTATATAATAAGGACCAGTTTAAGGAAACATCTCGCAACCTACTCATCGCACACAGACTTCTATAATCATGATTGTTTTGTTTCTGACACATGACTGTAAACCCTCAAGGCAGTGATGGCTTGCTTGACTTGTTGATGGCATAGGTTTTTTATGGCTTTTAGGTTTGACAGAAATAAGGGCTTCTTCACTGTTTATGGTTTTTGGTGTCCATATAGAAAGGATCAATTACCCAAATCCTTGCAAAATGTCAATCAAGACAGTCCTATTCACTATCTGATGCTACCAAAAAGCTGATCAGACAAAAACACAATCGAAACAATTGCTGACTCGAAGAAACAGAACCCCTTACCTGTCCTATCAAAGACTTGGTTAACTATTTAGCAGGGATTTGACCTTAGTTAAACTTTTTTCCACTGTGGCGACTCTTCATGCCTCTGCAAAATTGATCCCTGATTTGGTTGGATGAAACTCATTCAATACTTTCTATTGATATATACAGATCACAACTCCATGCAAAACCTCTTAGGGTTATAATAAGCTTTGGGATTTGACAGAGGTTTCGACCTTCTGTTTTCCCTTGATGATGATGGTAATCTTATTCATTGCTTTCCTTTGTACCTGCATAGAGACTTTCATACATCTTTATGGCTCAAACAACAGCATCTGAAAGATCTAATTAATCGCATCTACGAGACTTAATTAATAGAATTTGTGAGACTTCAAGACCATTCATATCTTATTTCTCATATATTACTGTCATCACACAGCTATGCTAAAGATCTGTCCATACTTTGTCAACATTTTCACTACTCTTCCATCTTACATTCATATCTATGACTTTCTTTCATCTCATGTGAAATCCTTTAACAGTGCTCAGATGATCCTTCATGTACAAACAGATTCGTAGGAACATATACATAATAGACAAACCTGTTCATGTTTAAATCACTGTTTGACACCTTTGGTAGAAGCAACAACAACAGACAGGCCTCATTCATTCATCATGAAGATTTCAACATTTCACAAGTCCTCAGCAGATTTGGTCATAAAGTTACTTTCGTATAAATACCCTAAGGCTTGACATGGGTCTGCGTGGGCAGGTTTTCCTTAGAGGCCCAGCCAACTCTAGATGTCATTACACCTAATGACCTAAAATTGAGGGCTTCTTAAGAAAAGAAGAGGCATCTACCTGTGCTTTAAACATATTAGTGTAGACCAAACCTATGTTGGCGACAATAACATTATCATTGGTTTTAAATAAGGCATAGTCAAGAGAAACCAAGGGAGGTTTATCTACATAGACATGAAAAGGACAGACATTTACCATAAAGAGGAACTCGTTTCATCAGAAATTCTAACATGGGCTCAAATGCTAGCGCTGACAAATGCCTGAAGGACCTGCACATTAGAGTCATAAACCCTCATTTACTTGACAGAGACTGGACTTATGCCTACCGAGCTACGGAGTCAGCAATTAAGGTCATCTTTTGGCTTTGTTATTCTTTGAGTTCTTGACCATGCCCATCGCATCAGACATATCCAAGGTCTGTGAGAGTCCTCCTCATGGGTTACAGGCCTCTTGGTAGTTTTACAAAAGCCCTGCTGTGCTTAGTAATCCTTTTATAGGGTTTTAATCAATGTTAGGGTTTGACAAGGCTTTTGGCCTTTTCATTTTGACAACATAATGTACAAGAGAGCAATATTTGATACTTGGCAGACCATTCATGACTAACGGAAAAACCTTCGTGCTATGTAGGATGTAAAATCTCTGCTCTAATTTTTCCAAGGAAATTTCAATTTCCCTCTGAGATTTGCTTGAAAGTTTGGGTGCATTGTTTTCAAGCTCTTGGGTTGTGGTTTATGAGCAGATAGGGTTATGCAGAAATAAGAGAACATGCATTAATTGAGAATAACAAACTTAATCTCTTCACATACATAGACTGAAACAAGAGACTGTCTTATTTTGCATCAACAGTTAAAGTTGAAAAGAGCGAGATATAATTTTCTGACCTTTTTATTACAGATAGCAGTCTGAAATAAACGGCTGCAATTCCAATCATCAACCTGGAATACATAACAGCAGCACATTAATCTTCAATAGCCTCCAAAATGCAGTCTACACCCAGATAAGATTTACTCGTGCCTCCTACAGCCCTTCACCAGTCCAAACGCCTTGGAAATTGCACACGTCCGCCGTCATGATTGCCCAAGGAGTCTTCTTATAGCTGCGCCCTGTCTTTCTAAGCAAAACGTTTCCTTTTTTTTAGGGCCACGACCTGTCTATAAAAGCTCACGCCTGCGGAAGAGAAAGGTCCCACGCTGCTAAACAAACTCCAGTAGTTTCTCCTTCACGAGTCTAGATGAAGTCTGCAATCCTAGTAAGCGGACAGCATCAGGCGGGTTTGTTTTCCATGCCCACCACCAGCGAGCTTCTTCACGCGGCTATGAAGTATAATACCGACGACTTCCAAAATGCCCAGCACAATAACTTATTTCCTTAAACGACAGATGTATATTTCCCAATGTAGAAGTGCAATAGAAATATGTTAGCCTCTTGCCTTACGCACCCTGCAACTTACAAATTTAAAGTGACCAATTAAAACCATGAATGAATCGACCAAAGATAGACTAGTATTTTGCAATATATTCCTTCGTGAACATGCGTCTCTGAGACTTCACAAATTTTGGTAAAATCAATTGTCGAATCTAGTATCAGAAACCTATGCAATTCCTCCGACACACTGGTTAGAATAAAATTCGTGCAGTACCAAATTGAGTTACTTCTGGAGTAATTGTTTTAGAGTTCTGAGCTTCAAAAGGCCTTTCAAAATTCATATAAAATAAAAAATTTAAACATATTTCAAACAAGTCATAAAATAAAATGATCTTTTATAACATTTTCTCAATTTTAGGGTCAAATTGTTATACTATCAAATCATAAAAAAATTTATCTGGGAATTGGAACTTGAAAGAAGCCTTACAAATTCACAAATTTATCTTTTATTTTATTCTCAAAAGCTTTTGAAAACACCTTACAAAATCTACTATTTTAATATTTTAATTTAGCAAAAGGAAATAAAATAATTTTATTAAACTCTTCATTAATAAACCACTTAAGGAACCTTATCAATTAAATTATATTATTCTTAAAATAAGTTTGACCATATAAATATTAAATAATTAAATTAATAAATTTCTTTTTTCTCAACTTTAGCCTATGAGAATTAAATAGACTAATTAGTCTCATTAGGGACATTACATAAATCCCTTCGTGATAGTAAAAAACTCTAAATCAATCACTTGTATGTATCTTATCTATGTTCGATAGGAACTCAATCCCTCAATAGACTTCTCTTGTACTCTTAAGAGATCTATAAAGAAATGTGGGGGTTATTTTGCTTGCTACCCTTAGCTCTAAGGGATGACACAAAAGTCAAACATGGGGATCAAGTCAATCCAAGTAAGATGACAACCCTATGATCAAACCAAGGACAAGAAAAGCTAATGAGAGAAGAATGGATCCAATATTCTACCCTTTAAGTTCCACGAGACTTGGGAGGGTGATCTTAATAATCTAGTCTTAAAGAATGATAAAGATCTTTGACAACCATTGTTACCAAGATGAAACCAAGTCTAGATCCAACACAACACATATACTCGATTTTATGTCACTAACTTAGGTTGTGTTGGTTACACAATAGCTTGTAGCTACCAATTCTAAATATGTTGATTGTTGACACAAACTGACATGTTTAATCTCAAACATGCAAAAAGGTATCAAGTGAACAAACAACTAGACCCATCCTTTACATCTCTAAGCTCCATGAAGACAAAAAAAACCCTAATGAATTATACCTTTGAAAGTTGTTCATTATTTTTTGAAGATTTGAAATGTTGAATTAGTTGCAACCATAAGAAACATAGACAATCCAACACTCCTAGTCATAATAACAAAATATTATTTTTTTTGTTAACATGTTCACCATTGTCCATAAGTAGATAATTTATTATTGTTTGTTTTGATTTACTAATTTTTGACAGCATATTTAAGATATTGTTTATTATTTAGTTGAACCTACTTCAAAGAGTTCATTGCATTGCATATTATTGTATAAATATGACTGGTAATGCAATGTAAAGTAATTTGATCCTAGTATTCTTAATATGGTATGAGCCAACATAATTGGATCCTAATACTCCTAATATGGTATCAGAAACATGACCGTTTTGCGCCTGTTTTTTAATGACCAGGAGAGAACATGGGCATTTTGAATGGAATATATTCTCTCGAGTGACGCGCTGCCTCAAATTGGCGCTGCTACAGGGAGAAATTCAAAGAGAATTATGTGGAGAACTTCATTCAAGAAACTTTCAATTGCCATCATACACGTCAGCCCAGATAGTGTGGTCTCATGAGGCCCTTTTTCGAAGAATGCAAAGCAGACCAACTGAAGATAGTGAAAGCCTCGGATGACACGATGAAAGCAGAGCCCGTTCAATGAATCTCACATCAGCTCTTACTGCAGTCGCTGCACAGAGTGGATGTAAGCGGCAATTATATTGTTCCTCATCAAAATTGCTGATTGATGAACGTACGCAACAATTCTCTTTATATCAGATATGCAAATGCTCGCTATGTTTTATATTATACAAGATGATGGCGCAGTTGTCTTGCTTTTAGTATACTCAACATGTGAGGCCCCCAAAGTAAAGAACCTCTTCATTATGCTAGTCTCTTGTTATGGCAATGGGGTTTAATGGAAGGGAGGTCTTATGAACAAATTGTTTTTGGCTACAAGATCATTTGAAATCTTCTATTTCAAATTAGGAGCTCCAACTTTTTAAGATTGTATATTTAAGTAGATTAAAAATGGGGTGGGGCTAGAAATTGCTCCACTAGCTTAGGAATGTCATTTGTCACTTGTCAAACATCTAATTTTAAAATTTTATTAAAAAATCATTTTAGAGAAAAAAAAAATATTTTTTATTTTTTTAATGCACAAAGTATGGAAGACAAAGGTATTTAAACTGTTAAGTTGAACTACACTACAACATTCAAGGGACCAACAAATTTAATTTTTTTCTTAAAAAGTTTAGTAGCTTTAGATCTATTTTTTAGGAAGCCCCTATCCATGAGAACCCAACCTTAGAGAATCACTAATTTCAATTGGTCAAAATTTTCAACCGTTTGTTTTATTTTGAATTAAATAATTCGGTATTACTATTTTCTTATCATCATCAAGGTATAATAATAAGTCAATAATTATCTCATAACAAGTCATTAATTTTCATCAATTCATGCCAAAATTTAATATTTTAATACCATCAATTTTATTCAAACCTAGGCCACAAGAATTTCATAATGAGGAGTTGTAACATTTCTCTAGAAGCCATTTTCTAAGGGCATTTTTGTGATGAGAAATAGGACATAGTATCTATACCTAGCTAGCACAATGGAAGGGAGTTCTCCAAAGTTCCTTATCCCAACTTCCAAATATTATGCAAGAAAAAATATTTTGCATGGAAGACCAAACTCAAAATTCAAGTCAAGTTTGAAGAATTTTAGAATGTGGTCAATGGTACCACTATAACACAAGACTGATGTTGATGAGTAAAAGAAATTTTATCAAGCTAATAGAAAGGAAAAATCAACAATCATGTGTTAAGTGTGCTTGATGAATTTCAACCTTTCATCTGAGACTTGTCTATAGAGAAAGATGCATGGGAGAAGCTCGTGACAATGTATGAAGTAAATATGAATTAAATTATATGTTGCAGAGTTAGCTACATGGCCTAAAGAAGCTAACGAGTTTAATTTAAAAAGAAGAATCTCTAATCCAAAATCATGGTGGGGACAATCATGCTATGAAAACTCACTACAAAGGAAAGAAGCCTAAGAAGCAATTTGATGGACCTCCCAAATATGGTAGTTCATCCAAATCTCACAAGAAATGTTCAATTTATGACAAGGTTAGACATGATGGAAAAATTGTTGGTACAACTCCTTGGCCAAAGATCATCCAACTAATTGCATCAAAATAAGCCATTTCAAAGTGACAATACATGATTAGAGTAGAAGAACAAATACAAATGGCATGACAATTTTGTTGAAGATGAGGAGTCTCTAGAAGTAGAATACATGTTTTCAGCCCACATTTTAAACCTTAATTCAAAGTCAAATTTCATTCGGCATGTGGAATCACCTACCACTAGTAAGTACATGACTAGATATGAGTGGTTTCTCACATTGAAACCACATCAAGGTAAAGTATCTCTTGGAAATGAAACAACCTATGACATTCAAGGTATTGGTACAATATCCTTACAATTTAGTATTTATCATTGCAAGCTCACTAAAGTTTGCATGTGTCAAGACTTGCCAAGAATCTCCTTTCTATTCATCAGTTTCTTGGTCACAACTTGAGAATTGAGTTTGATATAAAAAAAATGGTATATGACATCCGCAGTGTCTAAAAAATCAAAGATTGTTGCAAGTACCTTTAAACTAGTAAAATATTTAGGCAAGTGATAAAATTGTCAATAATCAAGTCTTGGTGACTAATGATGGCACAATCTAGATATGTTATGACATCATCAATTTGGTCATTTAAGCACTAATTATTTTTGTACTCTTAGTAAGGAAAGCATGGTCAAAGGGCTTCCCTCACTTGAGAAGTCAAGTGTTATTTGTTTAGGTTGTAAATTGCTAGAAAACAACATCAAGCACTTCTATCCTAGTGAACGTCGTCCAAGCCAAACTTTGTAGCAAGTGCATATCAATCTGTATAGACCCTTGGCACCTAGTTATAATGGATTCAAAGAAAATATAAGTAGAGTACTTATAGACAAAAGATGAGTATTTTCCTACTTCAAAAAATTTCACATTCTTGTGGAGGAAGATGCGCGTCATTGTATTCATGTCCTCCACTTAGGTTGGGATGAATACACTTGCATAGAATTCTCCACTTACTTGAAGTAAAATGGAATTCAATGTCAGCCACTTGTAGTGTACAGAGCTCAACAAAATATTGTTATATCAAACAATGAAATTGTGTCATCATGGAGATGGTATGCAATAAGTTGAAGGATTCTCACTTGGGACATGCATATTGGGATAAATTTGTGCATATAACAATTTATCTTTTGAATTAAGCACCAACCAAAGCACCTGATGACATCACACACAAAGAATCTTGGATAAGGGAAAAGGCATCTATCTCTCATCTTTGTGTATTTGGTTACATAACATGCATGCACATTTCTAAACAACAAATAAATAAGATTGATTAAAAATATATGAAATATATTTGTCTTGGTGATAATAGTGAGTCTAAGGCCCATCATCTCATGAATCCAACCACAAATAAGATATGTACATTAGTAGAGATGTCACTTTTAATGAGAATAGTGAGTTAGTTCTACTAAATCCACATTATCACCTACTCTAGATAGTGCTCATCTTTTCAACCTGAATGGAAATGTTGTTAGTTAATCTAATTCAACACCCACAAATGTCACAAGATCTATACCTAACTGGTATACTTGTACCATTCTTGATGCAAGATTAGATGATGTCTCAAAAACTTCAACTTTAGGTCCAAGGACTCATAGCATGGCTCAAAATCAAGTAAATGTAGCACTAATGAGTTTAGTTGTTAATAATTTTGAACCATCTAATGTTCAAGAAGCACTATAATCGAATTCTTGGAAAGAGGTTATGGATGGGTAATATCAATCTCTATTGGAAAACAACACTAGGGAGCTTGTTGATCTACCACCTATTAAGAATGCAATTGGATGTAAATGATATTAAAATGTAAATATAAGATAGATGGTAGTATGGATAAATATAAGGCTATAATTTGAGCCAAAGGTTATGCCTAGAAAGAAGGGATTGACAATGAGGAAACATTCACTCCTATAACAAAATCTAAAAACATTAGAATTTTTAGATGTATAATTTTGATGTAAACTATATCAAATAGATGTAAAAAGTGTCTTTCTCAACTGAGATCTTAAGGAGGAGGTCTATATGATCCATTGAGAGGGATACCTTACATTAATAAAAAAGAAAAAAGAAAAGAAAACTTGTTAAGTCCCTTTATGGTCTCAAATAGGTTCCTAGGACATGATTTATAAAAATTGATGAGGGTAGGTGCAAGAAGTTGGGTCCCATTTCAACGAAAGTCTGTGTGGATAAAAATTACTATGAAAAATAGGCACCCATTTAGCTCCGGGCACCTGACCCATGAAAAGTAAAAAGGGCACCTGTTTAGCTCCAGGCACTCGAGCTGAAATGGGAACCCATTTTTTACGAAACAAGTGCCCATTTTTTACAAATCAAGTGCATGTTTTCAAAATATATTTATTTATTTTTTAACCGATTTCTCATTCATTTTTACTATTTAAAAATCGGGCTAGCAATTTGGAGAAGACAGGTGCCCTATTTTAGCATCACTAATGACCCCCTTAGTCACATGTTTCCACATTTCAAGTACGTACATTTATTTTTTATATATTATTACTCATTTTGTCTTCTTCTTTTTTTGCAAAAAAGAGTAGTTAATTATTGTTTTTTAATTGTTGAACATGTATAATTATATGTAAAAGTTTTAAATTTGTTTTTTTTCTAATAGTGTAGAAACAAATTTTAATTTTAAGTAAAATAGTTATTTTTAAGGTTTTCATTTAGTTCTTAAAACATTAGAAAACATGAAAAACCAAAAATCATTAAAACTTAAAACCCTAGGTACAAAACAAAAACAAAAATATAAAATCTAAAATATAAACCCTAGACACAACTGAAACCATTTAAATACATAAACTCTAAAAGCTACAAAACAAAACAAAGCCCTAGGTAGAAAACAATCTCTCTAAAGAAAGAAAGAAAGAAAGAAAGAATAGATTTAATTTAAAATTCTTGGTATGGTTGTTTTCATTACTTAATTTAGTTGTGTATAAACCTCCATCTCGATGTCTAGCTACACCTCCACCTCCATCTACACCTCAAGAACTAAGAGAGAACATAATGAAAAATATACATAAAATTAGAAATGATCCCCACCCACCTCCACAACTATTACGCTTTGCATATAGCATGCAAGGCATTGTAGATTTTGTTCAGACACTAGACACTAATCGGAATTCCCTAATGAAGGTAGGCTTGAGTGCTCGATTAAGTGGAGGAAGTTAGCTACATTAAATGAAAGCATGCTCTCGTGCATGCAGGATAGCTGGATGGATGGAACTGGAACTCAACGAGGAGAATTCACAAGGGATTTAACTACCTTGATCTTCCTGGGTCGAGCTAGGGAGTTAGAGGTTCATACTTACTCGACCATTCCCTCATTCCTGGCAATTCAACATTCCCCATATAGATAGAGGGGGGCGACAATTCAGTAGGCACCACAACTAAAACTATAGATAGTCGGGCCCTATATATCTATCTAGGGGGTCGAGTTATCCATTATCTAGAATTCATCACTCAAGTGTTGATGATTGTAGCATCGGTCAGATAAATAATACCAATAATATGATCATTATGAGAAATGACATATTATATATATATATATATATATATATATATATAATTAGATTATAATTATTCTTATAATAACTATTTAATTAATTGATAAAATAAAATAAATATTAATGAATAGACATGTCCCATGAAGGGACATGTCTTTTAATGTGTTTTCCTCAATTAAAATAAGAGATCACTGCTCTTGGAAAACATATACCGAAGAGGCAATGTTAATACATTTGCAGTGATCCTGATAATTCAACATGGTATCAGAGCAGGCTGCAAATGTAAAGGAAGAAACAATCATCGCAGCATTATCGGGTCAAAGAGAGGTAGAAGATGACGGGGGAAATATGCGTCATAAAGGAGTTGCCTTAGGCACGTATTATCATACTTATAACTTCTCTTAATGGCTGCATCTGCTGTGTGAAGAAATAGAAGCATTCAATACCGAGTATGAATGACTTGGAAGTATCAGGCGGCATAATAACTCTTGCGGGAGGCTGTATTATTATCATGGGCAGACTGCTGATTCTGGCTCATTACTTTGATATTCATTGCAGTTTTAATATCTCTTGTCTGTGAATGAAGCAATCAGTCTAATACGATCATAATGAGAGAATACATTACAATACCGCACCCTCTTGATTCAGTTGTGTGCTTAAGGAGGTGGAGGCACCAGTAATATATATTCAAAGTCATAACAAGCACATAATACAAGGATTACCATCTTCCATAGTCCACGTACATAGGGGTTGAAGAAGTTAAGGTAATGTTGGAGGTAAGTATTAACTGTTTATTTCTTATGAATATAGACTGGGAAATTGGTCACCTTAGATTATTATGTGGCATTAATAAGGAAATAATATGTTGAAAATATAGATTAAAGTAGATATATAAGACGGAACAAATGCATATATGTTCAAAGTTAGATATTTATCTATATTATATTGGAATGATCTCCTTGCGTATTATATTAGTCTCTCTCTTATTTTTAATAAGTACTATAAGAGCTATTTATCTTCAGAAGGAGCAGATGGTTCAGTCAACTTGTGACAATCTTGATCATATTGATTGAGAGGGAGTTCACTATTGAAGGTGAAACACTTCTGAGGTAAACTTGATATAATTGAATATTATACTAATGAATCATGAATATTTTAATGGGCCTGCCCCCCTGTGTAAATCATGAGGAAGTGACGACTTCCAAATGATTATCACTTGTATTTGCAGAAGTTATTGGAAGGTGACGATCTTACAATGACTTAAAATCATGATATACATTATTTATAATGTTGAAACAGATCATGATGATTGCAGCAACTAAGTGTTAGATGTCAAATTGACAGTCTATAAGTTGCTTGTATAGATACATCTTGTGGAAGCAACAACTAAGTGTTAGATGTCATTAAGTTGACGGTCTATAAGTTGTTTGCTTAGATATCTTGTAAATCAACAACTAAGTGTTAGATGTCATTGACGGTCTATGAGTTGTTTGTATAGATATATTTAGGTATCTGGTGAAATATCATGTGTTGATATTCTGCAAGCTAGTACCATATTGAGTATTTGGTGAATGTCATGTGTTGACATTCTGATAGGCCAATACTCAAGAGTTTGTGGATAGAATCGTTGATGGAGGCAATCTACATTTGAGACTATGTTTCTATTGATTACATCATGAGAATGATGCCTTTATTGCTTACATCATATGATTGATGTTGTCAAGTGTCTTAAGTGCTGACATTGGATTTATTTATCCTCCCTAGCTAAGAGGGAGTGTTGATGATTGTAGCATCGGTCAGATAAATAATACCAATAATATGATCATTATGAGAAATGACATATTATATATATATATATATATATATATATATATATATATATAGATATAATTAGATTATAATTATTCTTATAATAACTATTTAATTAATTGATAAAATAAAATAAATATTAATGAATAGACATGTCCCATGAAGGGACATGTCTTTTAATGTGTTTTCCTCAATTAAAATAAGAGATCACTGCTCTTGGAAAACATATACCGAAGAGGCAATGTTAATACATTTGCAGTGATCCTGATAATTCAACACTTATGTTCAACATAAGTGTAAAATGTAAATAAAATAGTAATTGTAAACTTCATGTTTGTATATATATGCAGGTTATATTTATTGACATATTTTATGGACAATTTTACCATAAAGGACCTTTTAGGTCAACAACCACCACCCCCTCCATCTCCACCCCCATCTCCATGTCTAGCTACACCTCCACCTACACCTATACCTACACCTACATCTACACCTCAAGAACTAAGAGAGAACATAATGAAAAATATACATACAATTTTACAAGATATTCATAAAATTAGAAATGATCCCCACCTTACTCCATAGCTATTACACCTTGCAAATAGCATGCAAGGCATTGTAGATTCCATTCAGACACTAGACACTAAGCTCGATAGTTTTCAGACATGGAGGGAGTCTATGTGAGCTTATTATGTTGATGGCTTCTCTTACAAAGAGGTTAATGATTTAAAAATTACAAAAAATTATTTGAAACTATTAAAATAATAACAAAATAAAGAGAGACAGGAAATTGTTTAATTCAATGAGATAGGAGTAAGAAGATTTACCATGAATTAATGCAAAAACTAGGAGCATTCACCAAAGATCCAAGCAACAAAAGAGACAATATTTTGAAGGGGGAAAAACATAAAAAAAACCCTGTGATATAATGAAAGTGGCAAAAATGCCTAAGAATGAGAGAGAGAGATAGAGTGAGAGCTTAGCTCATACAATAATGTTCAAGAAGAAGAATTATCTCATCTAATGAGAGAAGGAGATTCATCTCTTAATAGAGATGTGAGAAAGGAGTTACATTGTAACTCCCATTTCTATGTATGCCACATTTCACTAGTGTGTGAGACAAGTGTAGGATTCCTCATAAGGAGGAATATCTAATTTCCTTAATAAAGGAATTACAAATATGACATGTCCTCCCACTTGGACTAGAGGACGAATACAATAGGATATCTTGGTTTATCCTTACATATTTAACCAAGGAAAGATTAAATTCTAACAGAAATGCTATTTTGTGAACCCTTAAACTAAAGAAACTATACTTGACAATAAGCCACACATTTCTATTAGGTGGTGTTAGCACCCACATATTGTTGCACATTTTTGGGAGCGGCGGTGGATGGTATTTGACCGTCCACCACATGCTAATAATTTCCAAGACATTTCAAAAGATCTTAGTACATAGAAAATGATATCAAAAATAGATTTTGAACCACTAGAGTAATGTCCAAGACATTTCCAAAGATTTTAGTACATAGAAAAGGATATAAAAAATAACTTTATGACATATTTTGAAAACTCAACTGCTTGATATATTCTTTGCAATGTGAATACTACACAGTAGGATCAATATCGCTATAGCACCATAAGTTTTCAATAAAGTATTCATTAACTAAAGTAGATTTAACATAATCGAACAACTATTTATAGTAACGCCTATAACAAGATGAATTTATATCTTTGTAGCCTTTACTATTTATGCAAACAAGGTTCTATAGCTTTGATAGATTATGTGCATTTGAACATTTTTGACACTTGGTGATAAAATATATGCATTAGACCAAAAATAATACTTAGCAATTGATTGAGAACATTTAACATGCACAAAAAATATGATTCCTTCAAACATTTTCCTTTACTCAAAAACATTGTACATACACTCTCCCTCTTGAAGCTAGAGGAGAAACTTTGTCTTCATCTAACTCCTCACCCAAAAATATTAATTAGTCCATAAACTCATCAAAACTCATAATAAATATAATGAAATGTGTATTTAAAAATATGTACATGTTTAACCAATCTTTAAGAATTGTACCTACTCAGCATGATTAGATTTAACAAAAAAATAGTCAAGGCCTATATTTGGAGAAGGGACAATATAAATCCGCCACTCATCTCCATAAAGAGGAAAATCATATGATAAAGATAAGTTGATAGGAGGGTGGTGTTTTATGTCAAAGATAATGGAATAATGTTTAGCGAATGCTTTAAATGACTTGTGAAACATGATAAAAAGAGAAGTGCAAATAGAGTAGATCCAACTAACCATTTTGTGATTGAAATGTATGCAAGATCTAATAGATATTTCAAAGATAAGGCATGAAAAGTACATACTCAATGATGTAAATGCCATGAAAAGGAGATATAGCTAAAAAGATCTAAATACTACTAATGCAAACAAGATTAGATCTAGATGCACAAAGAAACAATCTAACTTTACAAAGAAGAGATTACTAAAACAAGGTAGCAAAATCTAACTCCAAAATGCAATAAAAAGGTGTAAGAGATCGGGTTCACCAAAATGTTTAACAGGAAAATGGTGTCAATGAATTTAGTAATGCTAAATATTTGAGATGTGTTCATTAATTAACCATTTCCAAACTAACATTAGAAATACAAGAGAAGGGGCTTCCAGGCATAAATCTCAATATAACCTAAGTTAGATTAGCAAAACCCAAGAAGATGAGAGGATGCTAATGCTAAACCCAAATTATACTAATGAAGTACACAAGCAAGTCCTCTTTCATGCAATGTAAGATTTGATTAAGGTTGCGTAAATGCACTTGTAAAATTGAACTAATTGATTTAGCAAGATAAGCAATAGAGATCTAGGTGCTAAATGTAAGAAATCAACCTAATTAAGATGTGAAAACATATCTAAACTAAGATATGAAATAGATAATGAGGTACTCACCTTGAAGTATGAAGATGAATATATTTTTCTGCTCTGAAAATTGTTGTTATGGACTTGTAGCTGAATTTTTGACTGTGGATCTATGATCACAGTTGAAAACCCCAAAAATGCTAAAACTCTTAGGCTGTTAGGAACAGGTCGACCTTGTCACCGTGTTCCTGGGGCACTTTAGTGAAGTTGACCCAGATTTTTCTAGTAGATCTATGTTTGCAACTTACAGATGTGTACATGCAATTTTGAGATCATGCTCCTACACATAGAGAACTAGGTTTTGGGGTTGGAGTGGATAAGGTCTTGCCTTGGTCAAGCCCTATATTGAGGAATCAACCTTGAATTGAAATGTAAATGTGTAAATGAAACAAGAAAAATGTAAATATTCACCTTGCTTGAAGAAATCCTTGTCAATAAGGATTTTTTTTTTGTTTGTATGTTGATCTTGAACTTTCAATATAGGAAATATCCACAAATGTTATGAATCTACCAAAATCACTTCATAGAGCCATGGATGTAATTGTGCATCAAATGAAGAAAATGATGAATGCCTCAATGTAGATGTCCTCCCTTGATGGCCAACAATATGCTAGATCTTGAAGAGGAAAGTTGTATGGACAAAGGATCATTGAATCTTTTGAAGACTTGAATGCTTGAACATACTAGTTTTCAAGTGGGAAAACAAAGTAAGTTGATGGGGTCACTAAAGTTTGCAAATTAATTCCTTGAGACAACACTGGGCCCGAGGCTCACAACCCCTAGGGAATAGGTCGACCTAGTCGACCTATCCTAGAACATGTCGACTTGGTCAAACTATTTCTAAGGAAAAAGTTGAATTGGTCGACCTATTCCAGAACAGGTCAACTTGGTCGACCCTGTTCCAAGATTGGCCCATAGGGAGCCATCCCCAAGGTGTCGGAGACTACATAGATGAAAGAGGGAAAAATAGGGTTGAATGGGAGAAAAAGGGAACTGAGCACAAATCTATCCATGGTCCAAAAAGTTGATAAAGGATGGGATCTAAAAGGTCTTAAATGAGGAGTGTGTCCATTTTAAGATGATACAAGTTGGTTTTTACTAAAATGTTATAGCATAGACTATGCATATCGACTATTTGACATAATGTGGACAATCTTCCATAGGCTTAAAAATGACACATATCAACTTGGACAACTAATTTTTTATTCTATAAAGAAAATACGTTAGGATAGTAGTGGTATTTTCCTTTGGATAAAACTTTATGATATGAAGTGGCATATTGTTTGAAAACTAACTATTAATACTTATTTTACACAAAATTCCACCAAAATGAAACATTATAAATAATTGGATAGATAATGACAAGTGAATTACATGATGAAATTTTATACTCAAAAAGTTTGAAAAGAATTCACATTTTATGTTCTCTTTTCAAATATCTTTAGCATACCCATTACACACCAAGGTGCAATTGCTAGCTATGTTAATTTAGAATTATTTCAAAATAGAACATTTTTTTTTGCTTACTAAATGTTAGACTTTTATTTATCTTAAGTTAATTTATAATTATCTTTTAATTTTACATTTCCTTTATTACACCGAAGGTGTTTCATTATATGAAATACACTGGCTAATTTTTGACATCGATGATACAAAATATTGGAGAGGGGTTGCAAGACGATACAAACAATCCCAACGATTGAATGTTCACTATTTTTTCATTTGTCAAGGCAAACTCTTGGGCCCTATTTGTTTGCCGGAAGATGACTAGAATTGGCAATGGATAATCAAGTTTTCAGCTGAATCCATTGTTTGGAACACTTAAATGCAAAATTTAGTTATACCACCAAAACCCGAATATACCACCAAAATGGGTGGCACCATCTTCCCACCCAATAGGTGGAATTCGAAATTATAATCTAGTTTTGGAATTTTATGAATCCCATTTAATTTTCGTCGGGTCCGTGGTCTTCTTGGATTTGGTTTTGGGGTTTGCGTCTGCATTTTCATTTCCACATTTTCTATTCCCGCGTCTGCATTCATTTCCACATCGTCCACCTCATCTTTGTAGGGTTTTCGAAGGGTTCCCATTCTTGTAGGGTTTCATCTCCTGTAACAGGTATGGGTGCTTACATTGCTTTTACCTGCTTACATTGCTTTGATACGTTTCAAATCTTACCGGCGGGTTCAAACATAGAGCTATGTCTATGAATACTTTGTTGATATCATGAAATTGTGTAGTCAAAAAGGGTTTTTGCATAGTTTTGAACAGGTTGGGTTTTTAGGTGAATCTTTTAGATTTCGTGCTTCATGCTTCATATTTCCACAGTGTGGCCCTGTGGGTGTTTGATGCCACTTTGATGCCCTATGTTCACTGATGCCCTATGTTCACTAATTCACTGTGTCCCTGTGGGTGTTTGATGCCACTTTGATGCCCTATGTTCACTAATGCCCTATGTTCATTGATTCACTGTGGCCCTGCGGGTGTTTGATGCCACTTTGATGCCCTATGTTCACTAATTCATGTTTGATGCCCTATGTTCATTGATTCACTGATGTACGATGCCACTTTCCATCTCCCGCTCTTCCTCTTTTATTTCTAGGGTTTTCCAAGATCTTCATTGAATGGATTTTCCTTATCATGTTAACACACATGAGGCGTACTGGGTATCCTCTAAACACACAACATCAATAGAGTTATTAGATTTTCTTTGAAGGAATTCAGAAAAACATAATGTATGAAAAGCTTACGGATAGGCATGTTGTAAATCTCCCCTTCCTTATCAAAGTCTCAATCTTCTTAGTGTTACTGAAGCATGGAGGGCATGACCAAATTGTGTTCTCTCTAGTTTTTATTTTTTGCATATTGCCTTGAAAGGGGTGAAGTATTTTTTTTGTTTCACTAATCCAACTGAACCTTTCCATTGTTGCTGTCAGCTCTTGAGGTCAAAATCTTCATGCCTTCCTCAGTCTAGAATTAATGACACATCTTCTCTTTTAGGGTTAGAAGTGTTCGCACTTGTCAACTTGTAATCACACTCTCTTCCTTGTAGTTGCACAACTTTTGGGTTACAGTATATAGACCCGGTGATAATAATTGTTTTGATTATTCTCATTACCCGAAATGTTCTTTATTTCCTTGATTATTTGATGTCCAATATCTACACTTTCTTCTAGGCAAACTACTTAGTATCATATTTGAGTAGTTGATTGAACATTAATGAACAAAAGACAATAAAAAAGTACATATGAGCAAAGCTGACAATTGAACTATTCTGAAATATATTAGAGTAGAAAGGATATGCTTTTCCCAAATGCTTCTTATCATCTTTTAACATGGTTAAAACAGAGCAAAGCGTTGTGAGAGAAGGGTATGAGCGGAGTATGCTTACTCAAAGGATAAAACTGATTCATTCTATAATACTTACGGGGATGGAAATGCAACCCATAAATTAATGGAAGCCAAGCTTCAGTTGGGAAACTATATCATGTCACAAGAAATATGTGAGTTTCTAGTGCAAAAACTGGTAGATAGTCTGTCTTGCCCTGACAATCCTGCCTCCTGCCAGAAAACAAGTTTGAACTGCCCAAAAAACTAGTCACATCACACTTTTCCCATCTAAAAACAAATCTGAAATTTGTGTTCACTTGATTTTTCATGTCAACATGTTTCCAGATGTGAAAGGTGCAAGAATCTATGGATTTGATTTTCTTTTAACAATTTATTTTGTTATATTGATTGCTTCACCTGTACAGGCAACCTGTCCTGTTAAAATCACCAAGACATGGTTGCTGGGGCAGGCACAGAGCAAATGTTGTGTTTTCTTTGCAGTCTACTATATTTATGTATGTATTCTACTCACATTCCACTCTTGGGTGGAAGTGGAAGTGTTGGTGTGCTTTAGGCTGATGTCAATACTGGTGCCTATAAAGGAAAAAGTGTGGTCAAGGTCTCATGAGGACAGGTTGCATGTTAATTATTGGTGTAGCCATTGCTTAGTGCAGAAGATGTCATAGTAGCAGATTGGCCCACTAGGCCCCAAGACACTATGAAATGCTTGGTGCATTTTTACATGTACAGGCAGTTTGTACCTGAGTTTAGATTAGTCCTCAATTTCACTTTTTCCGGCAACATACATTATGATTGCCCTAGAAAAGTCATAGAAATCAAGTGCCTTAAAGAAAGCCAACTTCAAATAGTTCCTATTGAAAACTTATTATGGCTTTATTGATCATCTAATTTGAAAGAGCAGAGAAAATTGTAGAATAGCTTGGCTTCCATTTGTTTTATAATATCTGAAAACAATAGCAGCAATTACAATTGAATTCAAACAACAGCAACAATTACAATTGAATTCACAATACCTCACTATAAATATAAACTCCTGTAGTGGTGAAGAAACTCAATAAGGGTGTCTATCCCACTGCCCCAATTTTATCCCAAATGCCCCTAATTTAATAACAACCAACTCACCGTATTGTTGTTCTGAGTTATAGTTTTATGTGTTTATTTTGAAGTTTTTTGGGGTTCAAACATTAAGGAAAGTATATGTACTTTAGCATTAGAAAAAAAGAACATCAACATCATGCTACCAATATTGAAGAGAACTTATATAGGTTCACAAGAAAGGACAAATCACAATAACTAGAAATTTCTGACCTTTTATCACAGGTCACATCTGAAAACAACAACAACAATTACAATTGAATTCATAGTACCAAAAGCTTTAGCCCATTATTTGTCCCTTTGACTGGTAATAAATCCATAGCATTTCTATTTGTGCCAGCATATGGGTGTTCTTTTCCTTATTAACAGTGTTAACACTTTACACTCATTATAATTAGTGTTAACAGTGCTAACACTGAAGCACTGTTAACACTGATTATTGGTGTTAACACTGACAATCAATGCTAACATTTATTATGAGTCAAAGGGACAAAGAATGGGCTAAAGGATAATAGTAATAGCCAGTCCAAAGTTACACAATAATTCTATTTCCCTTCACATTCTAAAGTTACACATAATTAGTGTTAAACATGTGTTTGTGCTTCACACTGGATTTCTCCTCGCTCAAATCATTGTGTTTGTCTACATTTCAGGCCATTGATGGATCCTATTGAGAATATTGACATTCTAGGATGGGTAGTTGTGGAGACCACATATTCCTGTCTTCTCACAGCTCTTCTTGCTTGTCTTGTCATAGCCAGAGTAGTGGTAGCCCGAGAAGGCAATGCACAAATGGGTAAATGAAAAAGAAAAGGAAATTCTTTTTATAGAATGGTTAGTCATTCCAACGATGTGGATTGTCATGATCAGATTTTCATGAGTAGGGGAGCCTTCTTTCATCTAGCTACTATCCTAAGGCTAAAAGGAAGCTTGACAGATACGATACACTTGATGTTAGAAGAACAACTTGTGATGTTCCTCCACACCCTTGGCCACAATCTGAGGAACCGCAAGATTGCCCACAACTTTGGGCACTCGGGAGAGAAAATCAATCGATACTTCCACAAGGTGTTGAGGGCTATCTTAGCACTCCACAAGGATTGCTTTGTACCACCTAGTCCAAACACTCCTGAAATTAGTGGGAATGAAAGTTTTGATCCATTCTTCAAGGTAATTCTTGTGTTGTTACAAATTTCTTGTATGGATTTTTATCCTTATCATATTATGGGTTGACCGTATAATTGATGATTGTATCATATCGTATAGGATTGTGTTGGAGCTATCAATGGAACCCATACACCAATCACCATCGATGTCAACATGTAGGGTAAATATCGTGATAGAAAAGGCAACCTATCGCAAAATGTTATGGGTGTGTGTTCATTTGATTATAAGTTTCAGTACTGCCTTGCTGGTTGGGAAGGGTCTGTTGTAGATAGTCGTGTTCTAGCTTCAACTCTTCAAGGGAAGATCCTCTTGTTGTTCCCCTCAGTAAGCCAAATCATAGTTTAATATACTCAAGGGTACAATTAATGTTTCAAATTTTAATAATATACTTTATTTATATAGGAAAATATTTTCTAGTGGATGCTGGATATCCCAATGCACCTGGATTTCTTGCTCCTTATCAGTGTACACGCTACCACCTAAAGGAGTTTTCAAGAGAGAATCCAATAAACTCTCGACAAGAGTTATTCAACCACCGACACTCCTCTCTTAGAAACTTAGTAGAGCGTACATTTGGTATTCTGAAGCAGTGTTTTCCAATCCTGAGGCATGCCACATCTTATTCTATCATGACACAAGCCCATATTGTATTGGCATGTTGCCGAAGAGGAATATGATCATGATGGGATAGATGTACCAATGCTGGAGACATATGGGTTGTCTCAGCATGATAGAGACTAGTGGGCACAGTTTCGAGATGATATAGCAAGTAGAATATGGGAAGAGTACAAATCTCAAGAATAGTTGTTCTTTTATGGGTCAAGACTACATGATGGTTTCCTTTTTCTTTTGTTTTTATCTGGAAGTACTGGACTTTTATGGGTCAATGTGTTTTATTTGACCAAAGTGATGTATGAAGATACTTTGATACACATGATGGTTTCCTTTTTCTGTTGTTTTTATCTGGAAGTATTGGACTTTTATGGGTCAATGTGTTTTATTTGACCAAAGTGATGTATGAAGATACTTTGATATACATGATGGTTTCCTTTTTCTTCTATTTGTATGTAGAAGTATTCCATATCATATGTTTATACCATTAACAACAATATATTTATACCATTAACAACAATATGTTTATACCATTAACAACAATATGTACATTGTGATCAGCTGATCTACAACATGGCATACATATAACTAATGTTGATCATGGAAGAAACCTGTAACATGAGCCAAATATCTTCTTCCTCAAAGAAGATAATGTGGACAAAAGACATGGAATGCAAGTTTCTAGACGTGCTCCTCAAACAAGTACAACTTGGAAGAAAATGTGACGGAGGATTCAAAAAAGAATCGTGGACCACCATTAAGAGGAGGTTCAACGCATATATGAACCTCAATCAATCAAAGGACAACTTCAAAAATAAGCTGAAAACATGGAAGCTTGTGTATATAGTGATGAAAGAGCTAAGAAATACAAGTGGTTTCACTTGGAACGAGGCAACTCAGTGCATGGATGTTGAGGATAGTGTGTGGGATGAGATTTTGAAGGTAGGGTGATCTCTCTACTATTTTGATGGAAATAGTATTGCCTTCTTATAAAGTTAATAATGAAAGACAAAGAACCTAATCCATTTATTTATGCGAACATGCAGAGAAGAGATTTCAAAAATGCCAAAGTTTATAAGAGGCAGCACTTCCAATACTTCAATGAATTGGGTGCAATTGTGGGTAATGACATTGCTAAAGGTAATGCAGCTACGATGGCCCATGAGACTGAAGAAGGGAACCCTATGGAAGAGCCATTCAATGTGCATGATGAAGAGGACATTGGTTTAAGTATACATCTTGATAGTGTTGTTGATTTGGACAAAGACCCTTATAATCCTTCCAATCAACTGCAAGTGCTAGAGGAACTCCTACATCATCAGTCACAAGGGTGGGAAAGAGGAGGAAGGCAAGTATGGCTACTTCCTTGGATGTCATGTGTGAAACAATGAAGAAAATAAAAGATGGCATGAGCAATGTTCACCTTCACAAAATTGATCAATCTGATCATGACAATGCTTTGACGGGCGCATATACCACTCTAAAATCCATCCCTGAATTGAGTCGAGGTGTATTCCTGAGGGTATACGACACCTTCATGGTTGAACATGAAAGAGCCAAAGGGTTCTTGTTGATGACTGAGGACGAGAGAGTGGACTGAATTGCAGCCACATATGGTGGATTATAGTTATTTTCTACATACTTTATCAAACTTTATCATGAGTTGAAACTTTATCATAATTGTTCACATACACTGATACAACTGTGTTTTGGTTGATGATTGTTTATGATTGTTTATGGTTGATGATTGTTTATCAAACATAGTTTTTGTTTATCAAATATATTTTGAGATAATGAAATGTAAATTGGTTTCCTAAAGACCCAGTCACTGCCCGTAAGGGTACAACAATCCAACCTTGTCTATATTTTTGTGATGTTGATTCATCTGTAATGTATCAGAGCAATTATTCTTCCTTCAAGACTAATATCATCTTCCTTTTATTTGATGACTTGATTCCCAAACATATGAAACTGTAAAGGGGTCTATGGGTAAAAGTTTAGAAAGATGAGCTATTTTATCTTATTAGACCAGGTAACATGATTGTATACCTAACCTTTGAGATGGGAAATATCATAGACCATGATGATGAATATGATTTTAAGTGTTCTTTTTGGAAATGCTGAGTTATGTTTATGTTTTTCTCTCAAGTGCTTGAACTACATTTTGCTTTAGTGTGCATTGGTACTCTTTGTGACTTATGATGTTCTTGGACTATTGCTCGTTGTTGTGACTGCATTGTAGTGGATGTGTGTATTCTATCGTGCTTAGTTACTTGAGAGGACCTGATGCATTTTGTGTTATGATATTTTATGCATTGTGAGTGAAATAATGCAATACTCAATGTTAGTTGTGCTTTAAGCTAATGTTCAAGATGTTGTTAAGTTTATCCACTGATTGGACTGAATGAATCCACTATTTGAAACAAATCCTATCTGTGATTAGAAAATTTAGATATCATGCTGCATATAGAAAATACACTAGTTGAAAGTTAATTATTGGAAATTTTAAGTTGTGTGGCTTATATTGATTAAAAATCCTTAGCTAGAATATTTCACACTTAATGTGTTTATGCTGATAGCTACTATGTAGTTGCTTGTTTATTGGCATGATGAATGCAGATGCTTTATACTGTTGTTAGAGTCAGTTCACCTATATTGCCTCTGTTTATTGGCATGATGAATGCAGATGCTTTATACTGTGATTAGAGTCTGCTAGAGTTTATAGTTTTGATTACCTTTGTTATTGTTTATGTTGAGAAAGGGAGGCGGTTCACCTACATTGCCTCTATTTATTGGCATGATGAATGCAAATGCTTTATACTATTGTTAGAGTCTGCTAGAGTTTATAGTTTTGATTACCTTTATTATTCATGATTTGTATGCTGATAAGTTTACATAATTGTTGACTGATTTTTATGAGTTTGAGCTTTGTTGTATGACATGGTTGCACCCATTTGTATAATCTTCCCAAACAATTGTCATTACTTATTTACTTTTATTTTTCTCTTTTCTTGTGGTGGCATTTTTCTCTGCTGCTCATGAAAAAGGTAAGGTGTACACATCATGAAATAAAACTATTTTCTTTCACTGTTTTAGAATCTATAGGCTTCCCAAAGTTGTGGGCAGGATCTCATAATTTTGAGATGGATACTTCATGGGTATGTTGATAGGGATGATAGTTCCCAAAGTTTGTGTCATAGTGAGAGACCTACAAAATTCTGATATGAACAATGTGGGCATGTGTTTCCTCCCTCTAGGCATGTTATAAGATGTTGATAGTTGTCATACTGGTAGAACTGACATTGCTTCTTGAGATTCATGATTTTCCCTTGTTGTGTGGGTATGTTGATTGATCTTTGATGTTCATATTGCATGACACATTGTTCACTTGATATACATTTGGTGGAGTATCTATTAAAAGGATGTAAGAACTATGATATAATTGTTAGAGGTCATTGTCTTATGTATGTCGGTGGTTGTGAACTTAAAGGTGTACAAGATTGAGCACTTACAAAAGCATGAAATTAATCTTGTTTATGGTGCCATATTTTGTTGTACAGTTACAAAAACTGATATCTTGTATTTGAAATAGACCATGAATTTGTTGTACAGTTACATTGTCTTGACACATGTACAACTATGGCTGGAAATTATGGTGCACAGAGAATAGATATTAATACAAGCTTGACTACTTGTTGGCAATGGCATTAATGAGATTTTCATTAATTATTGTGATTCTTTGAAATTTGATATGCGGGATGAGGTTGCTTGAGTTTTAATGGCCACTCCATTAATAGCCTTTGTCACCACTCACATCTTAGATCATTATGTTTATGAGCTTGATTATGGCTTGAACATGAAAGTTTGTGTCATAGTGAGAGACCGGCAAACTTTTGATATGAACTATTGTTGCAATTTATAATAGTTATTTCATACATGACTACTGCTGGAATAACAATAACCATGTATGGAATAATGATCAATCTGAGGTCAATCTTGATGAACATCATACTGCATTACAATCTGCTTGTAATGCAGTATGATGTTCATCAAGATTACAAATTGCAACAGTATCCATTTATGGAATAATGATCAATCTGAGGTCAATCTTGATGAACATCATACTACATTACAATCTGCTTGTAATGCAGTATGATGTTCATCAAGATTACAAATTGCAACAGTAGCCATTTATGGAATAATGATCAATTTGAGGTCAATCTTGATTAACATCATACTACATTACAATCTTCTTGTAATGTAGTATGATGTTACATTAAATTAAATTCTATTAAATGCATTAATTAATTATTCAAGAAATTTGGAAATTACTTATTCCTCTCTTTCAGCTCTTGTGATTTAGTATGAGTGTGAAAGTTTATAGACATATTCTTGCATTTGTTAGTCTTGTTTCTTTTAACATATTTAAGTGGAATACATGAAGAAGTACCACATGATGAATGCTTAATTTAATGCATTGTTAAGGTGTACTCTCAGAACTATCCATTTCTAGTTCTTCAGACATGGTTTTATAAATGTGTTTTGGTAGATGACTATATTGTTCATGATTCTATATGTATATACCCTAACCATCTTGTTATTACTGTTGCATTATGAAATTAAGTGGAATAATTCTACTTTGTTCAATGCTCTATTTCATCTTGAATTTCTTTTCATTTTTCATTCATTTTTAAAAACCACGTGATAGGTACAAAAATAGAAATGGATAGTTTTGAGACTACACATATGATGATAAAGTGAGACTACACATATGCTGACATAAAAAAATGTTTGAAATAGCTTATGGATTCAATTTTGTAGATATTTGTGGCATCAACATTTTTTATCACACTCTATGATCCTTCATCAGGATGGAAGAGAGAAAAATGATTGAAAGAAAAGTCCATCATTTTGGTCTATTGCAATCATTTTGGTCTCTTTCATCTTGATGATGGATCACAGAGTGTGATCCAAAACTATCTAAACAATCGAATCCAGAAGCTATTTCAAACATTGATGCCAAAAATATTCACATATTCTGATAACAAAATGAGCAATCATTTTGGTCTATTTCATCCTGATGATGGATCACAGAGTGTGATCCAAAACTATCTAAACAATCGAATCCAGAAGCTATTTCAAACATTGATTCCAAAAATATCCACATATGTTGATAAAAAATGAGCTATCTGATGATTGTTTACTATTCATGTTTGTAAACGATCAATATTTATGATGGTACTCCTTGGTGTATTCCATTTAAAAATAAACAAGAGATATTTTTTCTATCATGTTTACTTTGTAGATGCAGGATTGACCATCTAACAATACAAAAAGTAATGGGAAGAATGAGCGGGATATGAGATGGTTTCTCATCGAATGTGAGGCATAAGGGCATAGAGCATGGATTTCCTTGCATTTTCTTATTTAATGGTGTGTTTTCACACCACCATTCAGTTCATGGATATTGTTCTTCCCCATCTTTTATCTAATGCTATAGTTGTGTCATTATATTTTTTGTATAAATTCGTAATATCAACATAAATGAAACTTTTTCAATTTGTACTAATAGAATATAGTCATGTTGTTATATGAATGAACAAAAATAGTATGAATGAACAAAAAATTATTTGATACAGTGGTGATGGCTATGATAAATGTCCCTATGTGTGACTGTGGTGATGGAGCGTGCTGCATGTTGAGGATGTCACACACAGACACTAATCCAGAGTGTAAATTTTGGACTTGCATAAATAAGAAAAAGGTTGTTAATTGCATAATATTTAAATGTTTACAAAGAATAAATATTAGTCATTATAGAGAGACTAACTTAGATTTATATTGTAGGATGGCGGTGGATGTGACTACTTTCGGTGGGCCAATGACACCCCATCGCTGTCTACATCATCTGCACCTTCTACACATATACCCATTGTGGATGATGAGTGCAAGTGTTGCAAAGTGCTCGAGAAAGCTATTGCAAAAGCGGAGGCTACCTATAAAGCCGATGTCATGTTTTTACGATGTTTACTTTGTGCAACAATCACACTATTTTGTTGGGTCATTATGCAGAAATAGATATATATGTGGACTACATGACTTATTTATATTTTGATGTGATATCGAGCAATGTTATAATTATTTTCTTGTTATAAATTGTAAAGATAATGTATAAAATTATTAAAAAAAGTTAACTTTACTATTCACAATATTTAAAAAAAAATTAAATTTTGTTTATGATTTACTTATATGTAAAAATATAAATTAATAAAAAAAATATAAATAAAAAAATGGACAAAACAAATAAAATATTAAATTAAAACATTATATAATAATTAAAAAAACTTAAATTTTTCCAATCGCTTATAACGGACAAGCATTTATTAACTAGGGAATCATTGCAAACAAGCAAAATGATTAGCTGCTTATGAATTTTGTAATATAGATGCTTCAAGATTTTGTATTTGGAGGGTATGCCCTCTTAAGATTATTATATATTAGACTCCAGACTTTGGTCCTAGGCAAGGCTGGAGGTTTTCTCAGCCCCACTCTTTCCTACCAGCGCTTGCACTGAGTAGAGTATTTTGTATTATTTATTTTGCGATTAATAAAACTCTTGGCTCTAGCCTTTTACCAATAAAAAAAAAAAACTTAAATTTTTTCTTGTCAAATTCTAATTCCAATTCAAAATGTAGAACCAAACACAGAAAATGGATAATGTATTTCCAATTCCAATTTGAAATTGCAAACCAAACACATACATAGAAATTTCTCAGTTCTAATTCCAATTTCAAAAATGGCAACCAAACGCAGAAGATGGATTGTCTCAGCCATCTTCCAAGTCAACCAAACGGTCCAAACTATCTTTCGAATACACAAAACCGGAATTTCAAAACCTGATTTTGAGATAATCAAGTTTTGAATCAAATTCCAATTCCACAAACAAACAGGGCCTTGACGATGTCACTTAAGTCTAATCCCATACCCCCAATTTCTTGAATATGCAAATCATCAAGTGGGATCATTTGCATCTATCATGTCATATGTTCATTGGTTTATGTTATATGTTTTCCTTTCATCTATATGAAAATGATTTATGTACTAAATATTTTATTTGTTAATTTTTTACCATATTTTTAAAAATTATTTCATGGTCGATTCACATGCTTTTATTAACACGTGAGATTATGTGTTCCCAGTCTTCCAAAATAACAACAATTATTATTATATATTGAAAACAATGACATTTTACATGCTTCCAAAAATGAGAAAGTATACATGCATGTGGAGGAAAATTAATATGTCTAAAGTATTTTTCTTATAAATATTTTAGAAAATAGATTATGTACAAGATTTAAAACAGATAAAAAGATACTCTAAAAAGGTAAGAGAGATTGATAAAAATAGAACCTAAAAAGGGAAGAAATTAACATTGTATGTATTAATAAATTTTTATTATAATATAAATATATTATCTTTAAATTATTAATTGATAATAGTTTGATTTGAATTTTATTTAATATAGTTGGATATCTTCTAAAATTATTATATATATATATATATATAATTAATTAATAACAAATATTATATAATAATGTATAAGTTAAATTAATATTAGTTACAATAGTTGTATGATTCCGGCCTAGGTGTCGTGTGACTCTTCGCGGGGTGACTTTTTCCTCCGACCCCTTTTTTGTGAATATTGTACTTTTATTAATAGAAAAGGCTTCTATTCATCAAAAATTAATATTAGTTATTATATAATTATATTATAGTTAAATTATTAATTGGTAATAAATATTATTTTAATTCTATTAAATATTATAATATAATTTATAGATTACTCTACTATGGTTTTGTAATCATAAAAACAATCTTTTTGGTTAATAATTAAATTTGTAACTGATGTACATATATAATTAAATAAATCAAACCAAATATAATGTTAATTCATTTTAGAATGAAATAATCAATACACAAAATTCATTAGAAGGGTGTGAGGTTTGTGGGTCTTAGAGGACTTAACCGCAAAATGTATCAACATTCACTAATATATTATCAAAATAGTATTGATGTAGTCTTAAGGTTGTATGTCAAAGTAGAGCAAGAAAAAGGAAATAATAGGATAACATAATTTAAGACTCCCAAAGGTGAGAAAAAAAAAGTGAACACGAGAGAAGTGAAAAAGAAGATATATTGGGTTAGTTCAAGGGAGTCAAACACAAAAAAATTATTTTATAACTTAATACATATTTAATGAAAAGTGACATAACCTATGCAACTTGCAACTTGCAACTCTCTCTCTCTCTCTCTCTCTCTCTCTCTCTCTCTCTCTCTCTCTCTCTCTCTCTCTCTCTCTCTCTCTCTCTCTCTCTCTCTCTCTCTCTCTCTCTCTCTCTCTCTCTCTCTCTCTCTCTCATATCTATATCTATTTATCACTCTGTTCAATGTTACTATTTCTAATATTTAATATGTGATGGAATGGAATTGAATGCATAACTTTCATTCAAGTACGAATTCTCTAATCTTAAACTTAAAAGCTCAAAATTACTATAATTAAACACAAGACTTGTAGAGAAGAGTAATAATGACAAAATTTTCATAGAAGAACCACACAATTACTAATAAGCTACAATCTCAATTTTAGTTAATCATTTTTGTAATTGATTCTAATAATCTACATTAGCAATAAATTTTGAATTTATAAGAAACTCTCAGTAAAGCGTATTATTAAGAAAAAGTAATATTATTGGAGAATTGTGTCATTCTATATCTCATCTTTCTAAGTATATATACAAAATTTTCTTTGGCAAATGTAAATGTACAGGTTTACATTAATTACCCTTTTGTTTTGTAGTTTGAACCCTCACAAGTCTCTATCTTAAAAATAATAAGGGGATAAAGGAACAAAATGATAGTTCATACATGAATAAGAAATCAATATTCTCTCCCTCCCTCTCTCTATCTCTCCCTATTTAGATCCTTCTCCCATTAACTTCTTACAAATATCTATCTTTCTATCTATTTGTCTCCATCTTCCTCTTTTTCTCTATCCTTATCTCTACCTCTATATTTATTTCTTCCCCTTTATTTCTATAAATGTATCCCTTTGTCTATTTATCCATCTCTCTCCCTCACTCTTTGATAGGGAGGCTCCTATCTTGAGTCATATTGACTCAACCTTGGGTCACTTTTTGGACCTACTAAGGGTTTTCTTCCCAACCCTAACCTAGGATATTACACTTAGTTCTTCCCCTAATTCCCACAAGCCTCTCTATCAAAGAAGATTCAACTTTGTCTTGAACTTACAAAGCTAAGTTCACACCAAACTTCCTAAAATTCCTTTACTCACTTTGTAGGATTAGATGCATTCCAATTTCATCATTTTTATATCTTTTCTTGAAGATCTTGGTCCATAGTTTGGCCAATTCTCCATCGGGTTCAAATTTTTAAAGGAATAGGGCTAGTAATCCCTTGTAGCCCTGATTAGGATCCTAAACCTTAATAACTTTCAAACTTCTCAAATAAGCCCCCAAAATAATCACTGATCTAGATACCCTTTTTGGAAATCTCAAAGATTTCTAGGGTAATGGGTTCTCAAACTATCCGTACAATACCTCAAAACCTACCATGATAGTGTCCTTAAAAGTAGGGATAATAGCTAATTGATTCAAGTTCACTAAAATATTGAAGAGATGGATTCATCGACCAATGCCACTAGTTTTAGGGTCTTTCCAACTCCTATATACCACTCTCCACTCATTAATTCACACCATTCTATCCAACCATGCATACAATCATCAACTGATACTTTCTTGCTCCTAGCCTGGCACTAGCAGTCTCACCTAGGGAAAGATGGTAAAAATAAAACTTCATCTTTGGGACCTATACAAAAAGGAAAGAACTATACAAAGAATCTAATTGATATCCTCCATGGTCCATAAGGATCCAATGGAGGAAGCTCACTATAGAGCCATATTTACAAACCAGATCCTTACACTAGCAAAGAACAATCTAGGAATGATTGAATTTAAATTGAACACTCAAAACTATATACAAACTCAAAAGAAGTGATTACAAAACAATGAAATGAAGAGTAGAAAATGAATCACACATTAGATAGATTGGTTCAATCCATGTACATTGATCTCAAGAAAAAACTTAGAAAACTATGATAATATAGTAAATTGCTACTATTGTCCTTCTTGAAAATCCAACCAAAATTGGTCCAACCTCAGTAAAATGATTAGAAACCCCTTAAATAGGTCCTTTGGTCTTAGGACTATAGACACTAAAAAATGGTTCACCCCTATGTGTCCCCTTTCAACATGTCTTTTATCATGTGTCCATTTCTCATTTAATCATTTACTAACATTTCTTGCATCGTGTATCATAACCTCAATCTCTTTGGCCAAATAGATCATTCCTAAACTTATCCTAATCATTCCTAATAATTCCTAAACCAATCCTAATCATTCCTAAACCGATCCTAAATGATCCTAAAGGTTCCTAAATTAATCCTAATGGATCCTAAACCATATCAAACCTTCCTAAATTAGTTAAAATCAAACCGACTCAAGCAGAATCACTCCAAAATATTTTCAAACACAACCAATCATTATCAAATCAATTCTAGGGCATTGTCCAAGTTCATCGATGTCTGATCTAATGAATTTCCAATCAATCCAATCATGTCGAATCTTTGTCAATCTTATCCTCATCAAATACAATCTTTGTCAAGTCAATCCTAAATCCAATCCAAGGCATTGTCAAAGTTTATCGATGCCTCATCATCATCAATCCAGTCCTGAGTGCATTTCAAAGTTCATTGATGCCTCGTTGTCCTAATCCAAATCAATTTCAAATATAATTGTCAAATATAATTGATTCTATTTCATCATCATCAGTCTAATCCAATAGCATTGTCAAATTTCATTGATGCTATCTCATCATGTCATCTTCAATCGTGCACATTGTCAAAGTTCATCGATCTTGCATTGATCCCTAATTGATTTCAAATCACTAAGATCAATTAAAACCCTAATCAAATCTTTCAAGACCAATCCCATTTCAATTCTACATCATCAATCTAGCCAATCATTTTACTAATTTGTCTACTTGGGATAGATAACCCATAGTTTATCCCTTTTGTATTAATCTATTAATTAGATTAATTCTCCCTATCCCTATCCTATGTCTCCCACAATTATTTAATTTCATATTAATTAATTGTTCCCTTTTCCATGAATTTTGGTATTTTTCATTCCTAATTCCTAATTTTTCCTTTCGGTGGGAATTAATGAGTTTTTAAATTCAAAAATTCCTTCCCCCTAATTGTGCTTCCAATCCCTATAATCATGCTTCATGATTTCTTACATCTTTCCTTATCAATTTCTCCACTAATTTGGCCTCCAAATTTCTATTAATTTGCCTCCACCTTCCCTTGCACTTTTTCCTTTATTTGTGCATTGATTTATGCATTCCAAATTGTGCAATAAATTTTTCATAATTATGACAATCTTTCAATTTGCACTCTCATTTGGACAAATCTGCATTTTGGTCTTCAATTCCTATAAATTGAGATCAAATTTCTCCATTCCAACTAACCATCTTCTTTCAAATATTTTCACTATCATTATAGTCCTATTATCAACATCTTGATTTCATTGTGTCAACATGGGAGCTACATCCACTCTTTTGGAGAAACAAGAAAGGGCACAATTGCCAAATTATGGGAGTTTTGTTTAGAATTTAATTTTCTTTGTCTCAATTTCTTTTGTGTTTGAATAGATTGATTGTGCATACTTTAGAGTTTGATGGTTCCTCTTGTGTGCATCTCTTTATCATTTTTTCTATCCTACATTTGGTGAACCTAACATGAAACTACATTAATGTTTATGTGCATTTGCATGTTTCGAAACACTTTTTAGGAGGTCGTAGGTCAAACTATGCAGTTGGTTGGAGAAGCCGCCCATTTGGTAAGAGAAGTTGTGTGGTCTATCAAACTGCATAGTTGGTGGCTAGAACTAGGCATTGTTCATTGGAACTATGTACTTGGGGTCTTACATAGGTAGTTTTTGCATTTTGTGTTTTATGCATGTTTTGTTGGTTTTTCAGGTGTTTCAAATTGTTCCTAAAGGCTTAAAATAAACCCTAAATACATCAAATAATGTTTTAAAGGGCTTTAATGAACATCACATTTCAATTTTGATTGCTTGAAAAGAACCTCATATTTCAATTGGGTTGATAAAATGAACCTCACATAGACTAGGTTTCAATCAAGCAAATATACTCAATTGATAATCACTCTTTCCTAATTCTTTCAAAATCTACAAATTAGTCTAAATAGGGGATAAATTGATCAAATATCATTCCTAATTTTTTAAGTGATGGATTCATAAGTTCATATTCAATATATTTTACATGTGTCTAGGGTTAGATTGCATTCTAGATCTAATCAGAAAGTCTTAAAGTTCATTTTTCTTTGTCTGATTGTAGAACTACGTAGTTGGGGCCCAGAGCTGCATAGTTGGTAAGAGAAGTTGTTGTGTCAGTCAAACTGTGTGATTGGTAAGAGAAGTTGTGTAGTTGGTAAGATAACCTCCGCAATCGGTCAAATTGTGCGGTTGGTAAGAGAAGTTGCGCAGTCGGTAAGAGAAGATGTGTGGTTGGTCAAACTGCACAGTTGGTCCACTAAACTACGTAGTTGGTAAGATAAGTAATTTTCACTTCAAAATCTACTTTTTTTTATGTCAATTCTCTATTTTTGTACTTAGGGTAGCATATTTTCTATTACTAATGCTCTATTTTCAGCTTGTGGCAATCATTGGGTAAAGACATATCTAAAAAAAACTACTAACAAATGTTTGATGCAGGATGTTGTTGAAGACTTGTGTGTCTTCTTAAACAATCATTTGTGTATTTTGTAGTTAGAAAAAACTTTGTTTGGTGCTTTAAAATGAACTTTTTATTTTAAGTGTTTGGCGTGTCTTCTTATTTGTAATCCCAATAATTGTATGGATGTATCCTCTCCCCTCGCCTTCATAGATCTTGGGTGATGAAAAATGTATACAATTATTTTAGAGAGGCCTACCTTGGACCAAGGTGTTCACTTTGAATGTTCCAAGGGATGATCTCAAGCAATAACATGCCAAAGCCAGGTCTCCATCCAAACCACTATATAAATGTGTAATTGTGGCTAATAATCCAATCGACAGTGTGTCTGGGTGACAACTCTCCTCTAGTACCCTTGTGGTGTGTAAAACCTTTGTTCTCAAGGCTGGAAGACCTCCTGAGGGATTTTATCACACACCTATTGAATTGGATGTCCCATATTAAAAGCCTTGTCCTAGTTTCCCAAAATCATTCTATTCACTGATGCAAGGGGTCACCCATACCTGTGAAGACATCCCACACTTTCGCGGCTCATAGTAGAGATAGCAGTTCCTTGGGAAGTGATGCCCCTTGGAATTCAAAGTTTGGTGTGCCTGAGAAGTGAGTGCAGTGTAAAGGGGAGCTCGTGCCTCCAATATTCTATGCTATCCAATAGGTGCGGTTGAACTTTGTTCAAGTGGGAATTCAGTGGATATTGTCCTTCAGGCCTATGTTGTGGTGTGTTTGTTTCATTTTACAATAACCATTCTTATTGATGTGTCTTGTGTGAGTGTTCAAATATTTAAAACATTTCCAAAACACTTTCAAAACATTCATATCACCCTTCAAAACATTCCAAAACATTTGCAAAACCTTTCAAAAGTTCCCTAAACATTCATTGGTCACAAACACCTTGATTCAAAACCCTTGTGAACATGACATTTCAAAACATTTTCCTTGAAGCCTTGTTGCAATCCTAGAGTAATCTTTAGCATGATTAATCCTCATTTTTCATCTTCATATCATAGTAATTTTTCAACCTTTGCATACATTGCATTATCTTCCCTTCCTTTGCATTTGTAATTTCAAGTCCTTGCATTAAGTTGTCCTCATTATAGTCTCTTTTCATAAGTCTTCTTTTTGCACTTAGAACCTTTAAAAAATTTGCAAAATCCCACAAAAATCCAAATTTTAGAGTCTCTCCTTATGTTGTTGAAATCAAGATCTTGACTTAGTCCCTATAGTCCATTTTGTCAAAAAGCAAATTCCATCTTTGTCATGTTGGATTTGACCCAATCCTTTTTGTCAATTTATCCTTTATCCTTTTGATCCTTTCAAGTCAAGATCACTATTCAATTTCCTAAGATTATACCTTTAGATTTGTATTTTCCAAAGATTTTGTCAAAGTCCAAAATTCCAAAAACATAGTTTGCATAACTTGCATTTTTCAAAATCCAAAGTCCAAATTCCAAATCATAAGTTGCATAACCCAAGCTTTCAAAATTTTCCAAAATCCAAGATCAAGTTACATTTTGCACAATCCTAAGTTGCATTTTTCATATCATTTCAAAAGATTTTCCAAAATCCCAAAAACATAGTTGCATTTTGCATAATCATTCAAAATCCTAAATATTAAAAAAAAATTGCATTTTCATATCTTCCTAAGTTGTATTTTCACATCATTTAAAAAAATCCTTGCATACTTTAGGTTGCATCATCATACTCTTAGTTTTCAAAAATCCAAAAAAATTGCATCTTCCATATCCTTAGGTGCACTTAGTCATCATGCAAATTGTGACAAGGCAACAAGGTTCCTATAAACCCATGAACATTTCAAGTGGAAACACATAAATACCCTTTGATCCTAGACAAATTATATCTTTTCAAACACAAGATTGTGACCCAAACATCATGTACCCTCCAAGACAAGGGATCTAAACACTTCCTAATTCAAGACAAATGGCATTAACACAATCCAATGATCAATCACATCAGTCTCATGCATACCTGATCCAAAATTTGCAAGCAAAATTGGATAAAGAAAAGAAAATATTGGATGAAAAGGTTAATATGATGGATAATGAAAATTTTGGTGAAACGGACCTACTATCTCTCATTGAAAAATCAAAGATTCCCAAACTTCTTTCTGTCTGCTAAAATGTTGACACACTTCTATGAGTCATTATATCCAATATTGCTCAAGAATGAGGTCTCAAATGGCGACTCATAGCTCTCTATTCATGGAGTGCAAGGGTTTGTAATGGATGCCATCAATTTTAGACTTGGTTTGTGCCCGTGCAAGTACACCATAAATGAGAGATTCAAAGAGGAAAAGCAATAATACTAGTCTCCATGATCATCATCTATGCATGCAAATAAAAATGGAAGCTATTCTATATGATAACAATGCAAGAAAACAAACTAATCTATGAAAGAAAATGCTTATGCAAGATTATTCTATGAAATGAAATAAGAATCTAATCTAACATGCAAGTGCAAGAGTAATCTAAATGGATTTCCATGGAGGCATGAGAGAAGAAGACAAGAAAAGAGAAGTTGCAAAGTTTAAGCTCAAGTGTTCAAACTCTCCTCCAAAATCGCTCTCCAAACTTGCAGCATAACAATACATAAAACCTAGATCCCTAAAATGAGAAGGAGAGGGCTCCTTATAAAGGAAAGTGTGGAGGGAAAGACATCCTCAAGATCAATGTGGGATAAATCCCTAAAGAGGCAAAAAAGAGGAAAAGGCCCATCACTTAAAAGTATGTGCATTGAAAGTGGAGAGAAAAAAGAATTTTTATTTGATTTATTTCCTTTTTCATCATGAAGAGAGATTTAAGTGGGAATTTTATTAAAAGAGGGATTTTATTTTAATAAGATTATTTTATTTAACTAAAAGGGAAGTTTTCTTTTAATTAAATAGGGCTTAGGATAAAATGATCAAACCTTAGGAAATATCAAAATAATTAAATTAATTACGATTTGATCAAGGAAATTGATTTGAATTAAAAATATTGCAAGGCATTGATTCAAGAAATTGATAAATTGATGAATTGGGGCCCATAGTCTAGGCGACCATTTTAGGGTGCATACACTTTCATAGCTAGATGAAGCAAAATAAAACTTCAAGCAATCACAATCTAATCACATTCAAGACAAAAATTTGGTTAACCAAGTCCTAAGGAAATCATTCAAACAAGTTACAAATCAAACCTTTGAACCAGAGCATGTAATAATCCAATTAGGATCACCACCAAATTATGAACCAATATTTATTCCAATGCGATCAAATGTCCCTCAAACAATTTCACAAGCTATGATGCCAAGTTTTTATCAAATAAGCACAATTTCAAGCACAACATGTTTTGTACATCAATAAAGGATAATTAATTAGAAACCTCTTGTGGATCATGATCTATCAATACACACTTCACAACATGTAAATAATAAAGTGATTTTACCAATAAGATTAACCAAGCAATGAAAATTCAAATCTAAAACTTTAAAGAGTTTGTTTCAAAAATTGGATTGTATATATGAAGAGGATGAAATAAATAATTCACCCATGTATAGAAATGGCTCATCCCAAAATAATCACATGGATAAGATACACATTTCTCATCAAGAAATTGACTTGTGAGAAACATCCATGTCACCTTCCATCCCTTTATCTCCTAAAGTTTCATAAGAGCAATTTCCTCCATCTCCATCAATTCAATCTTCCAATGATGAAACCTTCCAAGGGCTATCCATAGAACACATTCAAGATAATCCTTTTTTTGACACAATTCCCTTCCATGCTTCCAAAATGATAGATTCAATACCACAATGTCCTCCATCTATACAAAATCCTATTCAAGAGAGTTCCATACAAATTCCCCCTCCTTCATTGTAAAAAATTGACCCCTTTCCAAAAAGTCCTATGCAAAGTACATCATCCCCATGTCAAAACATTTATCCCTTTCTAAATTCTCCCATATATATCCCAATTCAAACCCCATGTCAAGAGGATAAACTAAAGCATGAATAAATAAATCCAGAAACAAATCAATATCAAGATATCACCAATGACCAATCCAATCCAATTATTGACCAATATTCCAATTCCCTTTAACTTTATGATGATCCTATTATCCCTAATCCTCCTATCCAAGATCACCCCCTTCCATGTCAAGAAAACAATGTCCTTCCAAGTCCCATTGACATTCCCCTTCCTAAGCAAGATCATGATCCACCTTCCAATATTCCTAATGATTCCATTCAAAACTAAGAGAAAAAAACCTTTAGTATGGAATCCCATGATCCTATTCCAAGTCACGATCAAAGTATCCCTTCACCTTCATGACCTCCACATTATCAAATCATACCTCCCAATTCTCCACAAGTAACCATCATCCCTATGGATCCTCCACAAGATCCCATTATCCCTTTGGATCCTCCCCAAGATCCCTCCATTCATCTATGTCCTTTACCCTATCTTTCATAACATTTGCAAGATTCTATCCTACTAGATGATCCTATCATTATTCCACTGCAGGATCCCTATATTCATCCTCATCCCCCTAATGATGAAAATACATTTGTGCAAGATGTTCATGAACCCCTTATACTTCAAATGGGTTCCTCTAGTTATATCAAGTCTAGTCCACTTCATGGTCCTCTCAGTTCTTCCATATCATATCCACCTCAAAATAAAATCATGTCTCGTAGCAAGTATCCCATTGTTAAAAAAAATCAAGTAAAAGGGTTAAGCATCCATGAGCAAGGTATATTAAAACCCTTTCAAGTCAAAGAAAAGTCTATAGTTCATGACCTCATTCCTAAATCCCACTCTCAACGCATTGGTATCCCTTCAAAACCTAAATCCAAATGTATACCTCCTCCTTCACCCCTTCCATCCATTTTAGGTCCATATATTCCTTAATCCACTAGTGCACAATCCACTTACCCTTTCCCATATGCAAGTAAACAAAGGCACACATCTTTGAGAGCCTTCCATCCATCCAAAATATCTTCATACAATTCATATCCATCCGTGAATCCCCTTCATTTTCCAAACAATTTGGATGCCAAGCATAAAGTACATAAGTTAAGCAATCCACATGCATTCAAGGATCAACATGTCCAGTCTAATAAACATGTGAAATCAAGAAAAATATGATCCAAAAAGAAAAAGAAATTTTTTTTAAAAAGGCCCATTAAGAAAAAAGAAAAGTCAAAATCAATATGGGTTCCTAAGTCCATTGTGAAAGCAATGCAATCAAAGGATCCACAAAAGAATGAAAAATCTAAATACATGTGGATTCCCAAGAAGCTTCTTAAAGCACAAAGTCCTAAAGAAAAATCCAAGTTTGCATCTAAAGTTGTTATCCCTCCATCTAAAATCATTCTATCTTCCAAATACATTTTGGGTCCTTTGATCCAAAAATCCATATCCACTCCTCCATCAAGTCCAACATCTCATTTTCCTCTATCATCCCATCACGCCTCTGTTAGGAATAGTCCCAAGAGATAACTGTGCGGGGGGTGGGGGGGGGGGGGGGGGTGAATCAGTTATCTACAAGTTTCAATTCTTTATCCAATCAAGTATACTTAAACATAAAGCATAAACACAATGAAATAACACTTGAATACAACACCGATATTTTGGTTACAGGGAAACCCAAATAGGTAAAAACCCTGATGGGAATTGACACCCACTAATAATCTACACTAGTGTATTATGATCCTTGTTAAAAGATCCTTAACCCTGTTAGGAGTTGTCTTTACAATGCATTTAGTATAGTGACCTGGTCAAGGGTTGGACCTTGTTAGGAGTCTTTTACAATTAACCCTGTTAGGGGTGAGGACACATTGTCCAAGAGCACATTGCTCAAAAGGAGTGAAGGCTACAACCTTCTAAATAACAGATACACACTATATCTGGATCTTGGTAAACTACGCTTTGACCTGCTATCTGGATCAGTTCCAATGTATAGCATAAACTCTTTACTTGATCACATAGACCATCTTCTAATGGCTCAACACTTCGCACACTCTGCTCTACTCTTCACATTCAACTCTGAACCATGCTTTAGCAATCACAAATGACTGCCTATAAATATCTTTTCTCTAAATGAAATAATCAAGGTGGCCTATTAGAACCATCTTGAAATCATAATAGAGAAACAACAACAATCTTCTACAACATCTCAGTCGGCTCTACTAAGCACGCAACACAAATTGGGACCTATCCAAATTAATAAGTGTAGGTGCACGCTACACACTGTCGGCTCTACCAAACTAGCTGATACTTTCTCCTCAAGATAAATTACATCATGTGCTCTTAACCAAACATTGTTAAATCTTCTTTGATCACTAATCCAAGGGAACATACCGAAATGATACGTGCAACTCCTGTACTAATAAAATCTCTGTTGGCTCTTCTGGATAAACACATGAAACTACAACTGGTGAATAGCGACTGCATAACTTCACTTCTACTGATCATTAGACTTTGTGTCCATGAATGTAACATTACTAACATGTCTTCATCACATCTCCAAATGCGTAAGGCTCCATGATAACTGTATGGACAATCATTCACAGAACACTGCCTGTAACTCTATCAGGAACACTGCTAACACAAGCTGCTACATAACTATATGTACTAACAATTAACATATGCGTCCATGATATCATGTTGATAACATGTCCATGCTTCATATACTTATGGCTTATTGCATAAGTCCTCCATGCATGCTACTTACTATATGTTGTCATCAATGACAAACATATAGTCAGCACTGGCTTGCTGGAAAATCTCCAACAATCTCCCCCTTTGGCATTGATGGCAACATATGGAATGAAAAACACCATCAAACCAAATGAACAATTCTTGTATAACATTCTCCATTTCCTCATCAAAACTCCCCCAAGAAAGAATCCTCCATCTGCTGCAATATTCTTCAATATTCTCCATTTCCTGAACTGAACTGTTTCATGACTAAATATTACTCCCCCTTAGTATATTAATCCTTCTTTACTTCTATTTTTCATGACTATATATTACTCCCCCTTTGACATCAATGGCAAAGAGCGCCAAACAGTTTAAGCATGGGTACTACTCCTGAGGTAGAGTAGTCAACCATTCATTAGTCCCTGAGGACTGATGCTCTTTCTTCTTTATTCTAAGCAAAATTAGGTAAGGGAATTACTCCCAACTTCTCCCTGAGATACTCAAAAGTATCCTTTGGTAAAGGCTTTGTGAATATATCTGCCAACTAATCTTTAGTACTCACATAGTCCAACTTGACTTCTTTCTTTGCAACTTTCTCTCTTAGGAAGTGATACTTGATCTCAATGTGTTTTGTCTTTGCATGCATCACAGGGTTCTTTGACATGTTGATAGTGCTAGTGTTATCACAGTGAATAACAATATGATATTCAATCTGAATTCCAAAATCCTTTATCATCCTCTTGATCTAAACAATTGTAGAATAATTCAAGGCTGCTGCAACATACTCCGCTTTTGCTATTGACAAAGAAATACAATTTTACTTCTTGCTTGTCCAAGTGACAAGTCTGTCACCGAGAAACACTACTCCACTTGATGCACTTTTTCTATCATCAATGCATCATGCCCAATCAACATCTGTATAAACATGAAGCTCAACATTTTTTGAGTTAGGATACCACAGACCATAATCTATAGTGCCCTGCAAATATCTGAATATTCTCTTTACTACCATGAGGTGACTTTGTTTAGGCTTTGCTGCAAATCTTCCAACAATACCAACTGCATTGGAAATGTCTAGTCTAGTTTGGGTAAGATATGTGAGTTTACCAAACATAGATTTATACAAAGTTGTATCTATTGCTGGAGAATCATCTTCTTTTGTAAGCTTGCATCTTGTTATCATAGGTGTGCCCACTGGCTTACAATAATCCATCTTAAATTTCTTTAATATCTCTTTCACATACTTGGACTGATTAATGAATATGCCTTTTTTTGTCTGCTGCACATTTAATCCCAAAAAGTATTTGATAGGTCCAATCATGCTCATCTCAAACTCACTATGTATCTCCTTAGCAAATTCTTCACTAAGCTTGTCATTGCCTCCAAAAATAATGTCATCAACAAATATAGCTACCAGTAACAAACCTTCAGATGTCTCTCTTGTGAACAGATTAAAATCTTCTCCTCCTTTCTTGAATCCAATCTTTGTCAAGTATCCATCAAGTCTCTTATACCAATCTCAAGGGGCTTGCTTAAGTCCATAGAGGGCTTTCTTCAATCTGCATGCCATATCAAGCTTTTTTGATAAGGTGAATACTTCTGGTTGTTCAATGTAAACTTCTTCCTTTAGTTCTCCATTCAAGAATGCTAACTTAACATCCATCTGATAAACCTTGAAGTTTTTGAATGTCGCATAAGCTAAAAATAACTTAATACCTTCTAATCTGCTCACAGGTGCAAATGTGTCTAAATAATCAATACCTTCTCTTTGCACATATCCTTTACATACTAACCTTGCTTTATTGCTTACTACTGTACCATCTTAATTCATCTTGTTTTTGAATATCCACTTTGTTCCAATCACATTCTTATCACTAGGTCTTGGGACCAGTTCCCAAGTGTCATTTTTGATAATTTGATCTAGTTCTTCTTTCATAGCTTCATGCCAATCTAAATCATTACATGCATCTTCAACACTTAAAGGTTCAATCTGAGATAGTAAACAGATCGCCTCCTTGCTTGTTGAACTCTTTGCTTTTGATCTTGTTGTGACTTTGCCTCTCTGATCTCCAATGATTTCATCCTTAGAATGATATCTAGAAGTAAACTTTGGAACTTTAGGTGATGTTGTCTCATCAACCTTCTGAGTTTCTTCTTCACTTGTTTTAGGGTCATTGAACAATACATCAATACTGTCAAACATCTCTTCAACTACTATCTCACTAGTGGAAGCTTTGGGTTCTTCTTCAATCATAGGTGAATAATCATGACATCTTTCTTGAACCATAAACTTTTCATCAATCTTAACATGAGCACTTTCAATGATCTTCTTCAATCTTAAATTGAAACATCTATAAGCTTTGCTTTTAGTAGAGTAACCAAGGAAAATACCTTCATCGCTTCTTGCATGAAACTTGCCTACTGCTTCATCCCTCTTGATGTAGCACTTGCTTCCAAAGATTTTGAAGTATTTCACTGTGGGAACATTGCCAAACCATAGCTCATAGGGTGTCTTGTCCACGTCAGGACTCAATTGAATTCTATTGATGGTATAGACTAATGTATTGACTACATCTCTCCAATAGGTGTGTGCAACTTTTCCTTCAATCATAATGGTGTGCACTGTATCAAGGATGATCCTATTTCTTCTCTCTGCAATCCCATTCTGCTGAGGGGTTCTAGGTGCACTCAACTGTCTCTTTATGCCATGTTCTTCGCAGTACTCATAGAATTTGTTAGAGGTGAATTCTCCTCCTCTATTTGATCTTAGACATTTTATCTTTAGTCCAAATTCATTCTCAACCTTAGCTTTGAATAGTTTGAATTTCTCAAAAGATTCTGACTTATCTTTCAAGAACACAAACCACATCATTCTAGTATAATCATCAACAAACAAAATGAAATACCTTTCACCATAGTATGATCTTGTTTGAGTTGGTCCACATAGGTTTGTATGAATCAGATCCAACTTGTTTTCTATTGAATTATGCTTGCTCTTGAATGAATTCCTCCCATTCTTTCCCATTACACATTCCCTGCATATAGTATCAACTGGCTTTGCTATGCTAGGTAGGTCTCTAACTGCCTTTACATTTCTTACCTTTACTATGTTATCAAAATTGATATGACATAGTCTTTTATGCCATAGCCAACTGTCATCAATTTTAGCAACAAAACAACTTGCTTCTAGATTAAGTTGAAAAACATTACCTTTAGTCTTTGATCCTGATGCAATCATAACACCATCCTTGTTGTTAATGATGCACTTGTTGTCTTTGAACTCCAACTGATAACCTTTTTCAAGTAGTTGTCCAACACTAAGAAGGTTATGTTTCAAACCATCTACATAGAGAACATTATCAGTGTTGTTCTTTCCATCCAATGTGATAGCTCCTCTACCAATGATAGGTTTAGGAGTGTTATCTCCAAATCTAACCATGCCACCATTGGATTTTTCTAGATGAACAAACCTATCTTTATCACATGTCATGTGATATGAACAACCACTATCTATGATCCAATCTATCCTTATGTCTGCTTGTGAAATCAATGCTAATTCTTCTTCCTTTTTCTCATTTTCATAATCCATCTCATTATTCATTTTCTCTATAATAGCAATGAATCTAATTTCATCTTTAGCTGAATCATCATCTGATACTCCATCTCCACCATAGTAACATTCCTTAGAGTACTTAGGCTTGTAGTCATTTTTGAACTTTTTAGCTCTTGTAGGACACTTAGATGCAAAGTGACCAATCTTGTTACATGAAAAGCATTTAAATGGCAATTGACCTTCATATTTCCCTTTTCCTTTCTTTTATCTTTTAGAAATCATAGAAATGAAATCATCTAGTGCTTTCTATTCATCATCATCATCAAAATTACCAGAAGTGTTTGCATATTTCTTACCATGGACTGATGCTTTGAAGGTTGTCTCACTTTTAGGTTCTGTCTTCAATCTTGAAATCTCAAAAGCTAATATTTTGCTGATCAAGGTCTCTCTCTTGAAATTTGATGTAAGCTACATGGTCTCATCAAGGATGTTGATCTTTTTTTCATACTCTGTGGTGAGAGTAGTCATCAATTTATCCATAATGTCTTCCTCCGAGATCTCTCCACCATTGTTTCTGATTCTAGAAACTGCTTCATTAATCCTTTAGTTGTAAGCTCTGATGTTTTCTTTAGGTAGCATCTCTAATGCATTGTATCTTTTCTTCCATGTTTTTCTATGTGCATCCTTTTCTTGTTTATCTCCTTCAAACATGTCTTCTAGGTACTTCCATATCTTGTAGGCTGTGTCTACTTTCTTTATCTCTGAGAACTCACTATCAGATAAGGTGCTAATAAGGGCTTCTTTGGCTATTGCATTCTGATGGAATAAATCATTCTACTTTCCAATAGCATCCTCCTTTGCAAGATTTGCAAGAGAGGGGATATGAACTTCCTTGATAGCCACTTCAAAAACTTCAAAAGCAATGCACTGCAAATGTGTCATCATCTTGTTCTTCCAATCAAGATAATTCTCTCCATCAAACTTAGGACTATCTTTTCTAAAGAATTCCATCTGATCAACCTCAAGCTATTAAACTTTCTCTGCGAGGCACTTGGTTTTGATACCAATTGTTAGGAATAGTCCCAAGAGATAATTGAGAGGGGGGGGGGGTGAATCAGTTATCTACAAGTTTCAATTCTTTATGCAATTAAGTATACTTAAACATAAAGCATAAACACAATAAAAGAACACTTGAACACAACACCAATATTTTGGTTATGGGGAAACCCAAATAGGTAAAAACCCCGGTGGGAATTGACACCCACTAATAATCTGCACTAGTGTATTATGATCCTTATTAGAAGATCCTTAACCCTGTTAGGAGTTGTCTTTACAATGAATTTAGTATAGTGAGATGGTCAAGGGTCAGACCCTATTAGGAGTCTTTTACAATTAACCCTGTTAGGGGTGAGGACGCACTATTGGAGAGCACACCGCTCAAAAGGAGTGAAGGCTACAACCTTCTGAATAATAGGTACACACTATATCTGGATCTTGGTGAAATGCGCTTTGACCTACTGTCTGGATCAGTTCCAATGTATATTATAAAATCTTTACTTGGTCACATAGACCTTCTTCTGATGGCTCAACACTCTGCACACTCTGGCCTGCTCTTCACATTCAACTCTGAACCATGCTTTAGCAATCACAAATGACTGCCTATAAATATCTTCTCTAAATGAAATAATCAAGTCGGCCTATTTGAACCATCTTGAAATCATAATAGATAAACAAAAACAATCTTCTACAACATCTCAGTCAACTCTACTAAGCACACAACACAAACTGGGACTTGTCCAAATTAATAAGTGTAGGCGCACGCTACACACTGTTGTCTCTACCAAAATAACTAATACTTTCTCCTCAAGATGAGTTACATCATGCACTCTTAACCAAACATTGTTAACTCTTCTTTGATCACTAATCGAAGGGCACATACTGAAATGATAGGCACAACTCTTGTACTAATAAAATCTCTGTCGGCTCTTCTAGATAAACACAAGAAACTGCAATTGGTGAATAGCGACTGCATAACTTCACTTCTACTAATCATTAGACTCTACATCCATGAATGTAACATTACTAACATGTCTTCATCACATATACAAACGTGCAAGGCTCCATGATAACTATACAAACAATCATTCATAGAACATTACTTGTAACTCTGTCAGGAACACTGTTGACACCAGCTGCTACATAACTGTCTATACTAACAATTAACCTCCGCGTCCATGATATCATGTTGATAACATGTCCATGCTTTATATACTTAAGGCTTACTACATAAGTCCTCCACACATTCTACTTACTATATGTTGTCATCAATGACAAACATACAGTCAGCACTGGCTTGCTGGCAAATCTCCAACACCCTCAAGGTATGTGCCAATGATGTTCTTGCATACATTTCCATCCACTTAAAATCAAGCCTTCTTCCACTCCTTCCATTTTCCAACACATCTTTATCAACCTTTCATCCAGCCTATCCAATCCTTTGCCTCAACCCTCTTCCCACTTTATCTAGTCATTATAACCCTACCAACTTATTTAAGCATACTATTACAGTCATGGCCCATTATTACATATCCTTTCAAGAACAAAATCCAAAGAATATGGCATTTTATTCCTTCATCCATGTCTATGTCATGTCATGCGTCCATTGTCATCTTCCAAAAATGTCAAAAATACAAAAAAAAAGTGAAAAAAGAAAAAAGAAAAAAAAAAGAGAAAAAAAGTTGCATTGATGAAAACCTAGCAAACATGCATCTTGGTAACACACACAAAAAAGAATAACGATAAATAATTTTGTCCAATAGTGAAAACCTAGCAAACAGACACTTTGGAAAAGTACCATGATGAAAACCTGACAAATAGGCATCATGTGTAATCTCTGAACTTCTTCCTTTCCATACTTGGGGGCAGATTTTGTTGATATTTTCATATCCTATTATACCCCTATCATTTACTTCATTATCCCTATCATGTCCTCCATTATCCTATTTCCTTTCATGTCCTTTATCCTATCAGCTTCCATATCCCCATTTCCCAACTTTGATCTTGACAAGGTTAAGGATCTTCCTAGAAGCATCACATGTCCTATTAGCTTTACATTACTCTTATCCCTTTGGTCCTTAATTCCTTTCTTATCCACATCCCTTTAGTCCATATTGTCTATCTTATCACAACCTCATATCCATATTCCTACCCTTGTCCATTTCTGATCTTGCTTATCCTATCCATGTCCTATCATTATCCTATCCAAATCCCTATGTTGGTCTTGTTAAAAATAAGGACATAAAAATGAAAAAAAATATTTCAAAAAAAACCTCTTGACATGTCTAGTTCTATACATCACTCACCATCTCCTATCACATCCAATCCCATCTGTACCCTTGGTAGAAACATATCCTTACATTTTGTGGATAGTCCTTGACAACCCAAACACATCTATAATGACATACTCAGATATCCTTTGGCCTTCATCCATCTACCAACCTATCCATAAATCCATAATGTCCCTGCCTTGCTAGACACTGGGGGCAATTCAATAAATTCTTGCCTATAAATATCCTTAATGAAGCTAAAAATCATAAAAATTCAAATATGAAGCTAAACAAAATCACTAAAAATCATATATTGTCCTAAAAAAATCTCTAAAAATCATGAAAAGTCCTGAAATAAACCTCTAAAAATCAAATATCTTTAAAATCCTAAACATTGCAAAATGTCCTGAAAAAGCACACAAAAAAATCAAATTTTTTCAAAACCCTAACAATCAAATCCTTAAAAAATCTGTAATAAATTTGTATATAATCATTTTCCATGTCATCAATAAATTATCCTTTGCAACAAGATAGACATTTTAGTAGACACAATCTTAAGACTTTTCAAACATTGTGCTTAACGAAATCATGTATTAATAGGCAAGCTATCCAATCCAGTCAGCAATCAATCAGATCAAACTTATCCTATTAATCTATCAATATCAATTTATGCTTTTTCAAAACTGTTGTTTTGTCTTATATAGGGTGTTGTATACTCAAAACCAAACGGTATTTGTCTTAGACGGGGTACTTCATGGCTGAAACCAAACACTATCATTAATCAAACAAAACTATCAATTTTGACAACTAGACTAGAATGATTGTTGACTTGCTTGGTTTAGTGAGTCTTATCTTTTATTGATTTATCTATTTTTACTTTGTCTTCTGTGTATTAGATGATCTCATGAAATCCTGGGGCATTTCATTAATAAGCATTAGGAAAGATGAGATGATTCTCTATCTTTTATGTGTTTGTTTTTACGCAAATGGATCACATTATCATCCTGGCTTTCTATGGGCTATGGTATGATGCATCCACTTTTTCTATATTAAATAAAGCTCTCATGACATAAAATGCACTTATGAAAGCAAGTTTCATCACTATTAACTTTTCTTCATCTAATTTTAGCCTTTTACTAACATTCCTTCCATCACTCCTTTTAACCATTCTCTTTTTGAAAAATTGTCCTCGAATCAATTTCTGCCCAATTTTTCAAGGGGGCATCCTACCTCCCTTATATCGATCCACTGGAGCATGATCTTTATTTTTCTTTTAACCAATGCTCACAATTGCATTGCTTCAAAGAGGGGCAAAATGTAGACACTCAAATATGGCTCACACCTATGTGTCCCCTTTCAACATGTCTTATATTATGTGTCATTTTCTCATTTAATCATTTACTAACATTTCTTTCATCTCATATCATAACCTCAATCTCTTTGGCCAAATCAATCATTCCTAAACCAATCCTAATCATTCCTAAACTAATCCTAAATGCTCCTAAAGGTTCCTAGACTAATCCTAATGGATCCTAAACCATGTCAAACCTTCCTAAATCAGTTTAAATCAAACCAAATCAATCTGAATCAGTCCAAAATCTTTTCAAACACAACCAATCATTATCAAATCAATTCTAGGGCATTGTCCAAGTTCATCGATGTCTAATCTAATGAATTTCCAACCAATCCAATCATGTCGAATCTCTATCAATCTTATCCTCATCAAATCCAATCTTTGTTAAGTCAATCCCAAATCCAATCCAAGGCATTGTTAAAGTTCATCGATGCCTCATCATCATCAATCCAGTCTGAGCGCATTGTCAAAGTGCATCAATGCCTTGTTGTCCTAATCCAAATTGATTTCAAATAGGATTTTCAAAGATCATTGATGCTATTTCATCATCATCAATCCAATCCAATAGCATTGTCAAAGTTCATTGATGCTATCTCATCATGTCATCTTCAATCATGCACATTTTCAAAGTTCATCAATCTTGCATTGATCCCTAATCAATTTCAAATCACTAAGATCGGTTCAAACCCTAATCGAATCTTTCAAGACCAATCCTCTTTTAATTCTACATCATCAATCTGGCCAATCATTTTACTAATTTTTCCCCTTGGGATAGATAAGCCAAACCCTAGGTGCTACTGCATCATGCTCCCCTAGAACAAAGAAATCAAGGTACATTTGGAGACAATGAGGAAAGGTCTAGTCCCAACTTCTTGAATTCAGCTTTGGCAACCCATGTAGCCTCTTCTTTAGGTAGGTGTTTCCATTTGATAAGATGCTCCAGCATATACTGGCCATGTCTAGTTTGCTTCTTAATCCAGGAATCCAGTACCATCTCTTCTTGGGGTTGCTCTTGAATGGTAAGGGTACAACAACAATGACCTTCTCCTCAACATCAAATATACTTCAAGTCTCCTCTAGTATTGGACCTTTGTATTTGACTAGGTCTTGAACATTGAATACATGCGATAATGCCAAATCCGTGGGTAGTTCAACTTTGTGAGAATTTTCTCCATATTTTGCCAAGATTTTACAAGGCCCTATCCTTCTCATTTACAACTTACTAGGCACTCCTTTCTTCAATCTAGGTTTATTCAAATGCACCATCGCTAAGTCTCCTACCTCAAACTACAATTCCTTCTTCCTTTCATCCACTTTGGCCTTCAACCTCTAAGTGGCTTCGATGAGTGTCTTCTTGACTTGATAATGCACCTCCTTCATAGATTGGGTAAAATCTTCTACATGTCCACTTCTACCCTCCATTCTTCCTAAGTCTCTAAGCTTACAAACACCCATGAGATGAACACCATAAACTACTGCAAAAAGACTCTTACCAGTTGTCCTATTCATACTGTCATTATAGGAAAACTCTGCCTATGGCAATACTTGATTCCATACCTGTCCATATTCCTTTGTCAAACACCTTAGAAGGTTACCTAAGACCCTATTTATGACCTATGTTTGTTCATCAGTCCGTGGATGATAGGATGATCCAAATGACAAATTAGTTCCTAGTCTCTTCCACAATGTCTTCCAAAAATGTCCCATGAATTTGGCATCCCTATCTGAAATAATATTAAGGGGAAAACCATGGATTCTAAAAATCTCCCTAAAGAACAATTGAGCTATGTAACTATGACATAAGGCAGAGGTCAAGAGGGGCCAAAGGATGGCACACCCTAATGAACCAGGCCTACTCAACACATGCAGAAGCAAACAAACACAACAGTGAGAGAGAGAATGCCAGATCTTTCATATATATTCTTCAATTGAATCATACATGTCGGGATGTAAGGCCTTCCCGGTTATGGCCTGATATTACAATGAAAGTCAAAAGTCCTCCAACATGTGAAGATCTATTACAAATCTTCAATCTAAGGTCTACTATCTTCTATCTCAAAAACTGCCTCTAAACTACAACCAAACAACTACATTTATACAAGAGGATACCGAACTGAGTCGGCCTCCAGATCCATAATCAACTAAAGTAACGGTCAGATCTAGGACCACACACTTCCCAATGATGGATACAAACATTAAATCCATGATCTAATATAAATGCACAAGTTGGCCTCAACAGAAACTAAAACTAAACCCGTCGGTGATCAAGGATGACTAAGCAACAGATAGGCAATGTCGAGCGCCAGTGAAACAACCAACCATCCAGGAAATGACCAACCACACTCAGTAACCAAAGGAAACTGACCAACTCCTGACCAACTTGGTCAAAGAAGAAACTGAGCAACTTAGAAAACTTCAAACATATTTTTGGTGACACAGGATTGCCAAGGACCCGAGATGCTCCTGCATCAAACTAGCATCATGTTTAGTTTTGCATGGAAGAAAATGGCTAATCTTATTGAACCTATCAAAAACTACAAAGATGTTGTCAAATTCAGAATTTGTCCTTGGTAAGGTAGTTATGAAGTCCATGCTAATACATTCCCATGGTCTATTGGGAATTGGTAAGGGTTGATAGTGTCCTACATTAGAAACAATGCCTTTGTATTTTTGGCACACAATACATTGCTCTACATACTTCCTCACATCTTTGTGCACCCTAGGCTAGTAGTAGAATCTCTAAACTAACTCAAGGGTCTTGTTAAGACCAAAATATCCACTGAGACTTCCATTGTGCTTCTCTTGGATGTGATTCTCCCTCATGGATCCCTTGGGCACACACAATTGTACTCCTCTAAACAATAACCCATTATGCAATGTGTAGTCTGCAAATTGACTATGGAAGTGGTTCTTGAACTCTAAACATACCTTGTAGGCCTCTGAGAAGTCTTCATCCTCCTGGTAAAGATCCTTAGATCTTTCCACTCCTATGCTTTGCAATTGCACTTCTTGGACAATGAGAAGTCTTTGGCTCAAAGAATCAGCAATGTTGTTCAACTGAATATTTTTATGCTTGATATTGAAGGTATATGCTTGCAAAATTCCATCCATTTTAGATGTCTATTGCTGAGCTTGTCCTAAGACTTGATAAAACTCAAAGCTTGGTTATCAGTCTATACTACAAATTCCTTGGGTAGGAGATAATGTCTCCTCTTTCTAAGGGCTTGGACTAATGCATAGAGTTCTAGGTCATATTGGAATACCTCTTCTTGGCTTCATTCAGATTTTCACTATAGAAAGCTACTGGTCTTCCCTCTTGGCTCCAAATAGCTCCCATTGCTATGTTACTTGCATCACACTCTAGAGTGAATAATCTATCAAAACTTGGTAGTACAAGGATAGGTTGGGTGGCTACTTTTTATTTCAACATCTCAAACCCCCTATTGGCTTCTTAATTCCATGTAAACTTAGTTTTCAACCCACCTTTTATGGTATCTAAGACTAGGACACAAATATAACTAAATCCCCTAATAAACTTTCTATAAAATTGGGCAAGCCCATGAAAACTTCTTACCTAAATACCTGAAGTAGGAGTAGGCCATTTGAGGATAGCTTCCACCTTGCTAGGCTCCATCTTCAATATCCCTTGTGAGACCATAAACCCAAGGTATACCAATTATTTCTTTGAGAACTCACACTTCTCCAAATTGATGGCTAACTGCTCCTTATGAAACCTTTTCAATACAATCTCTTGTTATATTGTGGTGATTGATCAAGGAAGTACTGTACACTTTTCCCCCCACCCCTCACCAAGGTTGGACGGATGCTTTTTGACTATTTTTGGGCCAACATGTTGTAACCCTAAAGCGGCAAAATAAGCTTGTATAAAATAGCTTAGGATTATGGATTTCATTATGATGTATATTTTTTAGTAGTTTCTTGCGGGGGTATTGAGCTATAAGGGATTGTGGATTGTAATCAGGTTATAATCACTGGATAATAATAATATTGGACTTGTTGTTGGTGGACGTAGCCCAGGGATTGGGTGAACAACGTTAAATCTTTGTGTCTTGTGTTCTCTTATGTGTGGTTTATTATATTCTGATATTAGCTATATTTGCATGTAACTATTATTTTTGTCTTGTTAATCCTAACAAGTGGTATTAGAGCGAGGTTGTTTTTTTAGTTATCCTCTACAAGAAGATCTCACGGTTTAGTGGGAGTCTCACAGCTGAGTGGGAGAAATGGCAGACGAGGGTAAGCTGAAGGTTGAGAAATTTAATAGGAAGAACTTTTACTTATGGAAAATGCAAATGGAGGACTATCTCTATCAGAAGGATTTATGGCGGCCATTGGGAGGAAAATCCAAGAAACCATCAACAATGATTGATGAGGACTGGGATATTCTTGATAGAAAGGCACTTGGTAGTATTCGATTATGCCTGGCATAATCGGTGGCATTCAATATTACACAAGAAAAGACAACTGGAGATTTGATGCAAACCCTAGCGAAGTTGTATGAAAAGCCCTCCGCTTCTAAAAAGGTATTTATCATGAAGCGTTTGTTTAACATGAAGATGGCAGAAGGTGGATCTATTACTAAAAATTTGAATGAGTTTAATAAAGTTACTGGTCAGTTATCTTCTATAAATGTTATTTTTGATGAAGAAATTAGGGCTCTCTTGATTTTGTGTTCTTTGCCTAAAAGCTGGAATGGCTTGGTAATGGTTGTTAGTAACTCTGTTTCTAGTTCTAATACCCTAAAATTTGATGATGTTATTAGTATAATTTTGAGTGCGGAAACTCATAGGAAACACTTAGGTGGATCTACATCTAGAAATTTCTTGAACGCACAAAGAAGAGGCAGAACAAATGAGAGAGGAAATAATTCTGAAAATCGTGGGAAATCAAGAGGAAAACCAAAGAGAAAGAGGTCTGAATCCAAAGGGCCAAATGATTGCTGGTACTATGTGTAGAAGATAAAAGGGGGATCAAGATCTTCACCAAAATGTAATGTTTGAAAATAAAATGGAGTAAAGTTATGTATAGGATTGGGGAAGGTAAGATCTTCTTCTTAACCCCAAATTCCCAAAGAAAAGATCCAAATTGATTAGCCACAAGAAGATGGTCAATGCATAAATGAATCAATCGATGGAGAATATGAAGAAAGGAGAAAACCTTATATTCTATTATGGAAGGAATTATTTGAAAATCTTAATTGAATTGAATACAAATACTAACCTCAAAATATGATAGATCTGGAAAAAGCTATTTTCTGGTGTCTGTACACAGCTTCGGAAAATTCTATAATCGGATTTGGCCTAGAAACATAGAGACAAAGAAAACCCAGAAACCTTCTTATTTTATAAGAAAGGTCAACCTTGACCCAAATACGGGGGCACAATCTTGCCCCTTTATGTCGACCTTGACCTGCACTGCTCTAATGAAAATTCTGTTCGCAGATCCCAAAAGTTTGCCGAAAAGGGTATCCAGATCTGCATTGTAATTCATTGTTCCGCACTTGTTCCTGCAAGAAAAATGGTATTATTCTTTTGGGGGGAGGGGTTTGCCTTGGTCAAACCCCAATTTAGGAATTAACCTTGAAATTGAATTAAAATTGCTGTAATAAATAAAGTAGATGAAATAATTCACCTTGCCTATGTTGAAAACCCTTGTGGAAGATTTGAATCCTTGAATCTACAAGTATGGATGCTCCAAATGAATGTAGAATTGGATGTAGCATGTTTCAAATCAATTTTCTTTAGATCTTCAACACCAATCTTGAATGGATCTTGGAATAGGAAAAAGCTTGAGTGGATGTGGATGGAGAAATCTTCAACAAGAGGGCTCCATAGAGATTGAATCCTTCAATGGCTACCAATGGATCTCCTTGATGAATTAGATCTTTAATTCTTGAATTCTTGAAGATGAATGAATGCTTAAATGCTTTCCTTCTCCTTCTTGCTTACTTCTTGATTGCTTGATTTTTCTTGCTTGAGAGATTATAATTTTTTATGGATTGAAATGAGAGAGGAAGGCTTCCTTTTATACCAGTCTAGGGCACAAACTTCTAGAGAGGCCTACATAGGAGAATTAAATTCTCATTTAAACCTTTACCCCTAGAAATGGACCTAAATTAAATATAATTTAAGATTTTACCATTCTGAAGTCCAAAATAGTCGACCCGAAAGTGGGAAATAAATATTTCTGAAACCCGACATCTGGAAAGTTTGGGATCTTGAAGTTTGGACCCTAGGTCAGGGTTGAGGTCGACCTTGACCTTGAGGTCAAGAATCTTAGGCTTTCAGGTTTGAATGCCAGAATAATGCAGAAAAGAAGTGGAAAATAGGGTAGAATAGGGGAAAAAGCCAAATCCAAGTCAAAGACCCATTCAAGGCATTTGACATGACCCCAAACCACTTACTCGGAGGGCTAAACTAGTCCTAAATGGAAGTGCTTCCATTTTTTGATGATACATTTAGCCCCCACTTTAGCAGGAGTATGGACTCGATGAAAAATCTTGGTAAAGGAGATTACCAAGAAAAAGACAATCTTATTGAAATCAAAGGAACAAAGGAATCCTCAAGCACTCAAGGACTCAAGTCTTCATCAACTCCAAGATTACAATAAGAGAGACATCTCTAGAAAAAGAGAGAAGAGAGTGTGATTACCTCGCCCAATGAGAACTTATGTCCCATTTTGAACCACACAAGGGAACAACACAACTGGAAAGATGGAGTTAAACTGCCTAGTGAATGTGGCTACTCACTAGTCAACCCATCAAGGATTCACTCCTAGGAATATTCTATTCCAAAAGAGCAAAGCCAAAATAAAAGAGAGATCCAGTCTTAAAGACACCTTTGACCTTAAGGGATCAAAACCTTTGAAAATTGAAACTAGAGGGATCAAGAGATCCTATAAGATAAAAATCCATGCTTTAAGGATTAGTCACTAATCCATAAAGGGAGAAAAGAGCCTTGAAAAAGATATATATTGAAAGTACACATGTGCAAAAAGTGAGCAGAATGTATGCCCCCATGTTAAAGTCATTGCTAACACTTTAACAGGAGCAATGGCTTGAACAGAAACATAAACAACTCCACTGATTACGTTTCCACTACGAGATGCCCCCAAGTGAAGACAAATCAAGGGAAATATCACATAAACATACAAAGAACACATAAGGGATCTACCTATTGTGGGGTCAATATGATCATAAGATAATATTTATATATGATATTATTACAAATGAATTGACATCATTCCCCAAATAAAGTAGAACTACAATCACAATGGAGGAAAGAAAACATAAGAGTTATGAAGAAGAGTCTTTTCAGACCACAACATGGAGACCAAAAAGATTCAGTGCTACCAAATCGCAAATCCAAGAGGACTACACAAGGAAAACATTTACGAACAATAGCACAGGAACAACACAACATGAAAACAACATATAGAAGAGCAAAGATACATATAGAGGAATTGTACAAAAGGTTTGATTCCTTTATCACCTTGCACCAACAAAGTAGCAAGGGTCATATAAAAGAATCTAACAAACATTTAGCAAACATATTACGGGAGAAGCACAATACAACAAGCAAACGCACAAAAAGCTACCATGAAGGACAATCCAATCAAGTGTGTCACCTACTCTCCCCATCTCGTTCTATATCATTTAAGGAAGGTGGGAAGCTCGCATGAGAGACTATATCCAATACAGTAGGAATAATAGCCAGTTCCAAACAAGGATCCTCTTGAGAATCATAATGTTCGATACTAGGTGTAATTATCAATTGTGCTAAAAGTATATTAGGTAAATCAGTATCAATATCAATAGTCTCATATTCATAATTAGCATCATTAGTATCATTAAGAGTATCTTCTTCATCAAGATTAGTCGAAATAGAATCTAAGATACGAATAGAATCATCATAATCATTCATCTTAACATTATTATTAACTTCTTCTAACACATCGAACATAGGCTTGTTAAAATAAGGTAAAGAAATTTGAATAATAGAGGCACGGGCCTTAGCTTGAGCTTGATGTTGCTTACAACATTCATTAGCAGATCGGTTACATTATGTCTTATTTGAAATATGTTGATAACTAGGAGGGACAACCACTGGTTCCTTCACAGGTTCTATAAGAGGATGAATAGGATTCTTAGTAGGCTAAAAAGAAACACTAGGAGCTTGATTAATAGAACTAGAAGCCATGTATAAAGGAGGTATGGAATTTGTAGGCAAAAGACCATGGTTAAGATCCATCTGAGGCATGCTTAACTCAAGAATCTTGCAATTTTTATAGGCTTGATATGAGCGAAAAAGACTATTAGGTCGAGAAGGACATGAATTAGGTAATGAAGGCCAAAAGAAGTCAAGTATAGCACAATCTGTTAGAGTATTATTCATTTATGCTTATTAATTAAATCATATTGATTTAATTATATAAGTTTCTATTACTCTAGTTACTTAAGCTTCATTTAGGTGCATTATTAATTAATTATTAATTAATAATGTGCAACCTAGCTTTTACCTTTAGGGTTTCTATCTCACCTTTTATAAGGTTGAGCAATGTATTTTTTGATTATCTCTTATGCATTTTTTACATTTGAGAGCACTATTCTTCTGTCTCCATTTTTTCTTCTCTTGTAACAGGTTATTGGCAAACAGAGTTTCTTGGGTTGTGTAGAATTGAGTTTGATCAATTCTTTCATGGTATCAGAGCTCAGATCTGTGGTTGCTTGTTCCTGATTTGAAAAATTTTCTGGAGCTAAAAGGGTTTGATCTTTCTGAAATTTTTTTGGTTGGATCTGGGGATACATTTTTGTTGGAGGCCTCTTGGGCCAAAACATACCTCACTAATAGATTCAGAGGATAGATCCGGCGAATTTTGATATAAAATTTGACCTATTTTAATTACCGGAGCAATCTGTAAAAAATTTTAGCCCCTGGACCATTGGCATGCATTCCGAGGTAAATGTTTTTGAAAAACATGCAAACGTATTTTATTATTTTAAAAAAATTTGCTTTAAAAAAAAAAAGGTTAATTTGCAAATTTTATTACAACTTTTTTAAAAAGTTGTTTCATGCGTTGAAAAAAGTTTTTATCAACTTTAAAAAGTTGATTTGACCTTTTGTTGGGGCTAGTACGCCTGCGCAGGCAGGTTGTACAGCCTGCATCAGCAGGGTATGCCTACACACACAGAGGGGTACGCATGCCTTTTTTGACATTTTTTTAATCAAAAAATTTTTATTTTTTTTTCCTCCGCCACATTTGGTGGTATTTTGGTGAGATCCGCTTTTTTTGGCGAGATTTTTGGAGATCCGCCAAATTTAGCGAAATTTTTGGCAATTTGCACATGCAAATTTTTTTTACAATTTTGGGCATGCATTTCGAGGTGCCACATCAACACCCAGTTAGCAACCAGTCAGCCACCACATCAGCGCATAGTCAACTAGTGATGTCAGCGCATAGTCAACTACCACATCAGTGCCCAGTCAGCGATGATATCATCAAAGTGTCATGTGATGGGCAAACGACCGTCAAATTTTTTGCCATGACTGGTTTTTTCCAGCGAGCTCCTTTTCAGAGTACCTGTTCATTTTTTGCTCATAACTTGAGCATAAGAGGTCAAAAATTTCCAAACAAGATATCACCGGAAAGCTCTTTCCGAGCTCTATGTGATTCTGGAGGTTTGAGTTTTTTACTTAGTCATTTTGATGCTGTTTTTTAGCTTCAAAGTTAGAGGTTCTTTTCTGCACTCCGAGAGCTGTATCTAGTGCATCCAATCTTTGTTTTGAGCAAATGAATAGGCATTGGAAAGGTATTGGAATGCTCTATCCAGATCATTAGCCTATTTCATCATATTTTTTACCAGTACACAAGTTTTAATTTGAATCATTCTATCTCTTTCTATCTATTCAGGCTTTCAATATTGTACTGGGAATTGGGTTTTATCAATTGTGGGGGGTGTTATTTCTTGCTTTTCTGTCATTTATCTCAGAATATCAAAACACTATATCACATAAAATAAAAACCCCTTCTGCATCTTCTGTCTAGTTTTGAAAGAAAACATAATAATAAAAAAAATCAGTCAGAGCACAGGGCACTATGGCAGACACAACATCTGTTGAGCTTCTCACTCCACACAATTACCATGTGTGGAAAGCTCATATGACATGGATTCTTTGATCACAAGGGTTATGGTCTTGTTTGGATACAGTTCAGCCTCAGTTGACTCGACCATTTGAGGTCATGCAGCACAGGAACAAGATGGATGAAGCCATGGGTTTGATGTCACTACATGTTTCAGACAGTCTACTTTTTCACCTTGATGGATGCCTTACTCCTCAAGCCATTTGGGATAAGTTTTAGAATCTTTTTGGCACTGTGAATGAGTTTAGGTCACTACAGATTGAGGCAGAGTTGACTTCATTGGTACCTGATTCTTTTCCCACCATTGAGGACTTCCTGATGAAGTTCAAATCTCTCCGTTCAGTTTTACAGGGATGTGGGAAGAACAAGATAGATATAGAGTGCATTTATTTGATTCTTTCTAAGCTTCACGGAAACTTTCAGATTTTCTCTTCTACTTTCTACTCCACTATGGATGCACTAGGTGCACGACATGTTATGCCCTCTTTCAAGACATTTTGTGACTGGTTGACTCATGAGCAATCCAAGCTAACTTAGATGGATTCTCTTATAGGTACATAGTCACAAGCATTGCTTGCCAATTCACCTCAGGGTACACAGACACAAAAGCCGAAGCAGATATCAGATTCCTCTTCTCAGCACTCTACTGGCCCACCATCTTCTTCTAAGAAGGAGAAACAAAAGACTGAGAGACCTACATGTTCCTATTGTCAGAAGGGAACACATGATGAGTCACTTTGCTATCAGAAGAAGTTTGATGGTTACGAGAAACAAATAGCGGATTTGCAAGCTCTTCTTCAGAAGAGCAATCTTTCCTCTCCATCCTCTTCTAGCTCACAGGGGTTTGCTTATCAGTCTTCCACTATCTATTCTACAGCTGGACATGATCTTGGAAAGGGTCATGCATTACAGGCATCTATTGAATCCCCTTCACAGGTCCCTTGGATACTAGATTCTGGTGCTTCTCACCATATGGCATCTTCTCAGGATTTGTTCTCTTCTTTTGAGGCTTCTCCTATTCCTCATATTCTCATGGGGAATAACACTGTACAGACAGTCTGCGGGATAGGTTCGGTCAACATTCCGGATGGCACATTCAATGATGTATTGTATGTTCCATCTCTATCTGCAAACCGTCTCTCGATTTATCAGATTACATGCAGTGGGTCAGGGAAGACAGTTGAGTTCATGACAAATTCAGTCTTCATCAGGGATAGTGCGACAGGAGGCATTGTTGCTATAGGGACAGTTGATCATTCCACCCATCTCTACACTTTCTCTCACTTTGGTCCACCATCTCCATTGTCAGAGCATGACTCTCCTATTTCGAGAGAGCATCATGTGGTGCAGTCAGGTCGCTTGAACCTTTGTGTTGTTCCCGAGACCACTGTTGTGACTGCCACACCACATCTTGAGGTGTACTTTTCTCTTCAGCAGGATTCTTCTTCAGCACTGTCTGACCCTCCAGCTCCATTCATCGAGCCACTAGGTGCAGTTGTTGAGGACTCTACAGAGGACATCCATCTCCTCTTTCATGACAGTGTCAGCACACCTGTCATACCACCTACATTGGGGATTCCCTTTCAGGATCCTCATGTCTACTCCTTTGAGCATCAGCTCGGCCTTCCAGTGATACCTCAGCTTACGAGGTTACCTCTTCAGTGTCCACTAATTTTCACTCCTCTGCATTGGAATCACAGTCATTTTTTCATTCATCCAGGGGTTCTTACATTCCGGGGGGGCTTTGGAGCCTCAACCCTCTCTCACGGGGGGGTTGGCAACATGCTTTGTACTTATGGCTTTGAGAGAGTCTCTTGAAGTCATTTCTTTTAGTCTTTAGCATGCTTTTATATCTCTTTTTGGACATATCAGGTTCCTTCACAGGTTCTATAAGAGGATGAATAGGATTCTTAGTAGGCTAAAAAGAAACACTAGGAGCTTGATTAATAGAACTAGAAGCCATGTATAAAGGAGGTATGGAATTCGTAGGCAAAAGACCATGGTTAAGATCCATCTGAGGCATGCTTAACTCAAGAATCTTGTAATTTTTATAGGCTTGCTATGAGCAAAAAAGACTATCAGGTCGAGAAGGACATGAATTAGGTAATGAAGGCCAAAAGAAGTCAAGTATAGCACAATCCCTAGGCCTAGAAGGTTAATATAAACTCTGATTATTCATCTTCACTTCTTCATCATGAATGAATTTAAGACACTTATGGATAGGAGAAGCAACGAAATGCATGGAATTAAACCAAGGAAAACCTAACTTAACTTGAAACTAATTAGAAGTAGGAACAACAATGAAGGTAGTGTCCACAACTTTACCACAAAGTTCAATAGTAAGTTAATTTAACCAAATGATGAATAAAGAAAACAATTACAAGTTTGAATCCACACATCCGATGTATCATAAGAATTACGGTGTAAGTTCTTCATAAAAATATTTTCTTCAGTAATAACATTGACTAAGGATGTAGGATCAACAAGACAACCATGCACAAGTATCTTAGAAATCCTAGCATAAATTTAGAGGGACCATCGGGAGCTTTAATAGTCTCAGAATCATCAAAGGTAATCAAGAGTTCCCTAGGTCTTTTATTCTTAGGTTATTTTCGAGGTTTAGGTTGAGGTTTCGGTTTAGGCTTAGGTTGAGGTGGAACTTGAAGTTGAGTTTGGGGTGTCCAAATATAGATTGAGACAAAACAACATGCTCCACATGGTTAATAATGTGATTAAGATCATCCATCTTTGAATCATAAATAATATCCATAGAAGATGGCTAAACAATGGTATTAGTATCATGTGTAGGCAAATGATTCGTATATATTTGGAGGTTTTGATTAGGAGGAGAGACAGATTTGTTCCCACTACCATCAAAATTATCAATAGATAAAGCATTAGAATCAATTAAGTCTTGAATCTTATATTTTAAAGAATAATATATCTCAGTATCATGGCCATTTTGACGATGGTATTAACAAAAGGCTTTGGAATCAAAGGATTTGGATGCCACTGTAGTAGGTAAAAGAGGTTGAATAGGAGGTAAAGCAATCATATTAGCAGTAGAAAATTTACTCATAATAGAATGCAAAGATTCAGAAAGAGGAGTAAATGTACGATTCAGACAAAAAGCAATGGATGTAGAAGTGGAATTGTTAGATACAACAACAACTTGATCAACAACTGCATTTTCTTGTTTATTTATCTTGACATAGTTGTTAGGTTTTTGAAACTTGTTGGGATTAGGAGCAGCATCACTCTTATCAACTAGAACAAGATCCATTGGAGCATTGCTCTCAAATTGACTCACTTGTAATTGATAATGATGAAGTGCTGCACAAAGTTGTTGAAAAGAGGTAAATTCAGTAAGTAGAATCTTATCTCTAATATCCTATTGTAAATTTGAAATAAACATATGCTGAATATCAATATCAAGATCAAGATAAGAAATTTGAGCATACAAATGCTTAAATCTACCAATAAATTTAGTCAATTTTTGTTTAGTATTTTGTTTACAATGCAATCAGTTAAGGACACTTGTAGACTGATGTTATTTTGAAACTATTGGATAAAGGCATTAGTAAGTTTTGGAAAGGAATCAATAGAATATGGAGGCAAGGAACAATACCATTGCAAGGCCTTATCATGAAAAGTTCTAGCAAACAACTTGTCTAAAATCCTATGTTCATGAGAATAGTCACTACAAAGGATTTGAAATGTTTTAACATGAGCGACAGGGTCTCCCTTACCATTGTAATTCTCAAGATGAGGCATATCGGCTTGCTGAGGAACATGAGCATGAATAATGTCTAGGGATAAAGGACTGCCCATGTCACATGTAGGATTACTAAACTTGAACTGAGTTAAAGATGCAAGTTGTTGTTGTAAAGAGGACACAGTTTGAGCCAAACTAATGATTGTTGAATGATTAGATGAAGTAGGAGGCATAGACACACTAGAAACACTAGGTAAAGTGTATGAAGCGGCATGGATAGAATACACAATCGGGGGAACACTTGGAACCATAGTTGGAAGAGGATTGGATTAAGTGAAAGGAACATTATGATAAGAAGGTTTTAAAGTAGGTAGGGACACAGGTGGAACACTCATAGGAAGAGAGGGAACTAATATACTCACTAAAGGAGGACTGCAAGTAGGAATGCTAGGTAAAGGAATGGAAGAAGGTTCCACACTAGTGATAGGAGGAGTAAATCCTAAATCTTGAGCTTCTTGAGATAAAGGTTTAACATTTGAATGCACAAGATGAGTAATATTATGCAAGAGATTAACATCTTGGTCATTGTCATGAAGGAATTTCTTAAGAGCATCTATAGCTATAATAAAATCTTGATTATGGTTCTCTTGAGTAAGCCAATTTCCCATTTTATCAAGTTTAGTTGAAATTTTTTGGACTTGTTCAGGAGGAACTCTTAAAGCATCATCCTCATCATGAGATGCATGAGAAGAGTTATGCTCCATAGTAGGATTAGAATCATGAATAATCAAATTGTCATATGGGATCCTAAGGATAGGAGATGAAGACTCAGGATCAAAGAAACCCATAAGTCTATGACTTCTTCTTGTTGGAAAGATGAGTTTACTAGTATATATGACTAAGCTTTGAGTTTTCATTATGGCAACAAAGTCATATGAAGTTTTTTAGTCAGCCCACTAAATTAGAAGATCATAATTCGGCTAAGTATAGAAGACAGAGAAGACAGAGAAGCACCTAATGATCAGAGCATCGATGCACATGTGTATGATCAAGTTTTGGTATGCACCCTTGGATATAAGCTTTTGAGTATTCTAATATGCTAAGTCTAATAACGCATGGTCAGATTTTATAATATGGATAAGTTATAGCAAGTCTAAGTGACATTGGCAGTTAAGCGACAGAGTAGAATAGAGCATGTAGCCGACAGATAGTTTTTTGTTTAGCGTATATCATTTTATTTTGTAAAGGCTATGTGCCTATTGTAATAATGATGTATACATGTTATTATCATTGTATGTAAACACACTTGACACGATTAACTTGGAGGCATTATATGTGTTAGGTTTTAGGTTGACACAGTAGTTAGTTTTGGTTGCGCCCATTCAACATGTATATATATGACATGCACTTTTGTATTTGGATATGAGGTAGTGAGATAGAGTATGGAGATATAAAGAAGAGCAGATGTATGCAAGTTCAATCAGTATAAGATAAATCTCTAAGAGAAGTTAGAGTAGTTACATCGCACAAAAGGAACTGATCGGACAACAGTGTCAAAGTAGCAGTTCACCATTGCAGATATAGTGTTTATCTGATAACCAGGAGGTTGTAGCCTTCTTCATTGAGAAGTGAGCTTTGGAAGTGAGCCATCCACCCCTGACAGGGTTTGTTCTATCAAGACTCTTAACCAAGTCATTGTACTCATCTTTGTAAAGACTGCTCCTAACATGGCAGAGGAGCATTAACAGGTTCATAAGACTAGTATAATTATTCATGGATATTAATTCCCACCAGGGTTTTCCTCTAGCCAAGGTTTCCTCGTAAACATATCTTGTGTTATCTCTTATGGTTGAATGTTTCATTTTCTTTACTATTCATTTCAGTACTTAAATAATTGAGCTAAGTTTAAAGAAGCATAAAAACATGAATTGTAGAACACTGAATCACCCCCCCTCTTAGTGTTCCCATTCTTAAAAATTGGTATCAGAGCTTTGGTCCTCTAAGATAACTTAAACCACTTGAGGAGATCATGGATACAATTGAAGTGAAACATCTGAAGAAAAATATTGAATTAGCTCTTGAAGATCTTGATGGAGCTGAAAAGGAAATTGAAGAACTGAAATTGAAGGTCAGTGGCTCACAAGTATTCATCAAGAAACTAAGAAAAGATTTGAAAGATTGTTCAACAAATGATTTGGGAAAAATGGTCAAAAAGATGAATGAAGAAAACACATCTCTGAAGGATCAGATTGAAGATTTGGATGAAAAGTTAACTAACAATCAAGAAGCCTATGAAGAACAGATTAAAGAAAAAAATAGTTGGATGAAGAGCTTATGCAGGCAAATTTGAAAAAATTGGAGTTAGAAAACATCAAGAAAAAGATGGAATCTGAGTTGACAGAAGAAAAGAATCATATTGAAAAATTGTACACAAGTACTAATCTATTAGATTCTCAAATATATGCACAAAGGATAAAAGGAGATTCCAATGGTATTGGATTCAATGAAGCACAAATTCAAATCAATACAATGCAAGAAAGGTTGAAAGCACCCGAAGAATCTATAGAAGCTAAGAAGACTGAAAATAATACTGAAGCTAAAGAAGAACCATCTAAAGATGAACACAAGCTAGTAAATAGAACTTGTTATCCCTATAACAAGCATGGACATATAGAAAGAGATTGTAAAGAGGTAAGACCTGAAGGAATCGGGAATCAAATATCTATTCCGATCATTCAATACAATTAAATAACATAGTAAATAGTTAACCATAACTGTTAACTACTTACAGTTATGGAGGTTTAACCGAACTATAATGTATTATGCCAACATTCCCCCCCTTAATACATTGATCCTAAACATATCAAAAAACTATTTGCCCGACTTACATAACAAAACATGCTGATTACATAATATGAATACATATATTGAGAAAAACTTCTTTTTGAAGTTGCAAATCTTGAATCATGAAAGGCTCCATCAAGCTGTCTTGTGACCCTCGGAAAGGTGTAGCTTCGAGTCATGTTCTTAAGCTCCCAATCCTGAACTCTCAAATCACAGTCTTGAATTATTCAACAATGATCCCTAAGAGATGCGATAGATCTCTATCATTGTCTGGTGACCGCGAAAGGGTATAATTCTCGATCATATACTCTGAAGCTCACTTGACAGCAATCCATATTGAGTGCACTACCAAATCTTAAACCTGTCTCAAAAATGAGTCTCTACAAGAATGTATTCTTCAAATTTGTTAGCATTAGAAAGCAAAATAAGAAACAGAAAGTCAAAAATGCTTCTCATGTAGAACACCATCTCAAAGCGAGAAGCTAACTTGAGATGATAGAAATTCCTCCATCCTCTGATGCCACCAACCTCTAGAAATGTAGGTTACATTTTACCCTCCAAAAGTAGCACTAGAGGATGAAATACAACCCTTGAGAGCCCAATTGAAACACTTATGCACAAGTTCTTTACCAAGGTCATCATGAACATCCTTAATCACATTGAATGTTTTCCCCATGACAATGATACGAACTTCAATCCTAGCTAGAATTATTTTCACATCTTGTATCTCCATAACACATTTGAATCAAATTTTGATGTGAAAAGGCCCTCTTATAATACCTTGTTTTCTCTTATGACTCCAAGAATTCACAACACTCAACAATAAATAAACTCTAAAATAATCTTATCTTCGAGAAACCCTAAAAATGGCAATTAAACTCAAATGACAATATACCCTTGGAACCTCATTGCAATCACTCTTGAAATAGACTTTTAGCAAATTTGAAAGAGATTTTTATAACAACCTTTAACTGCCATAAGCATACACTTTTTAATGAGATTATAAGCAAGCAACAAAAGAAATCATACTTTGCACTTTTAGATTCCTTATGTTAACCTCAGACATTCCTTTCTCAGGCTTATATGAAATAGATACTACACTCCTAATAGTCATTCTTCACAATGAAAACATAAAGAAATCATTGAAAATGATGGACATCACCATTTTAGCATCCAACACTGCCTTCAAAAACAATTCACTCAATCCGTTGTTCACATTTCCCATTTCTCAGCATATATATCTTCAGCGTACATATCTCCAACATCACCTTTCCATGCTCACCGCACCAAATGCACAAGATAACAGTCTTAGTAGTCTACGGAGCCTTTTCCCATCTCCAAATGCAGCAAGAAATAGTTAAAAAGATTACGGTGTGTGTGCTCCTATCTGCCAGTCTTCCACAAGTGCGTTCTACCATAACCAATCGCAAATAACATGGAAATGACTGTCAATGAATGAACTGTTGCAAGCAGATATTCTTGGAAATGACTGTCAATGCATGAACTGTAAATTGTCAGCCTCCTCTATGTGGGCATAGTTAGTTTCACTAACTTCCCTCTACTGTTGTTCATTCTGATCTGCCAGAGTGATCAAAGGCGGCTAATCAAACAACAACTCCATTGTCAGTTTCAATCCATTTCCTTGCTCTGATACCAAATGAAGGAATCGGGAATCAGATATCTATTTCAATCATTCAATACAATTAAATAACATAGTAAACAGTTAACCATAACTATTAACTACTTACAGTTACAGAGGTTTAACCGAACTATAATGTATTATGCCAACAAGATCTTTCAATGGTTATTGTTATTCATGCAATAAATTTGGTCATAGAGCTATGAATTGTAGATCAAATCAGACACGATACAATTAGAGAAATCAACCACAACAAAGTTCTAGAAGCCCTCAAAACATCACATGTCAGATATGCAATTACAATGGTCACACAACTAGACTATGTAGTATGGTATCTCATATCAATACGCTTAGGAATACAAGGCCTCCAATAATTTTTCACTCTTGTAACAAGGTTGGACACATCTCAAAGTTTTGCAGATCACAAGCGCAAAGTCAAGAAAGACCTAATAAGTCTCAAGGATCAATATTGGATGAATTTGGAGAAGTCAAGTTTGTGAAAGCTATAGAAGATATGAGCAAGATCTGGATGGAAGTAAAGAAAGATAATGTCAATGACAAAGAATTGGATGCATCCACAATGGATGCACCTTCTACTTATGGATAAATGACCCTCATGGTCATAGGGGGAGCTAGATAAGCCCTAGACCCCTGCGTGGATGGTATACTCACTCTCAGAGTATGCGCCTTTAGTTTTAGTTATTTGGTTGCTAGATGATGTAGTATGCAGGATCACACAACCTGATTGATAGCAAGGAATTAGATTGGAATTCACTGTTGTAACCTATGTTAACGCAACAAGCATTAATTGTAGAAAGTTGATTTATTAGTCACCGAAGATCTATTATCTTCACTTTTGCATTCGAGATCAAGCCTTTAAAGAGCACAGGAGATCTTAGCAACAATTATTGAAGGATTGAAGTTGTTTCATCAGCAAAGAAGTGTTAAAATTATTATGGAACCCTAGCTCAGACATGTCATTTTAGAAACCCTTTGGAACCCTACTAAAGCGTTGAAGCAAGTACGTAATGGCAACTCCAATATTCTTTGATGTCATAGAAAGGAAAAGATATGTATTCAAGAAGCATCCATTTAATTCAGTGCTAGATGATTTAGAAGGAGTATTTTCCAGAACTCTAATGGCAGTTATGCATGTTGAATATATTCACACTTACATCTATTGTAAGAAGGATCCTATAGGAGTAGACAGGATAAGGTCGCACATTGAATCTATGGTTAATCTAGACTTCACTTTCAAGGATGAATTCACACACTTCACAAATATCCCTATCATTGAGTATGTGACTGCGTATGAATTCTATGAGTCAGAATGGATTAAGATATTTTTTAGCAGGATTCATGATGACTTGTTTTGGATTGGAGAAGTCCCTGTTCGCATAACTACTGATCTCATTCATGAGATGACCGAACTTTCTAAAATTAGTGCCATTTTTCCATCAAGTAAAGATGTCAAGAAATAGGTTGAGCAAGTATGTAAGTCCAGGAGTGATAAGTGTGGCATGACTATTGAGATCATTGAGGAGAAAGACATAAAACTCATGGCTATGATCCTAGGATACAAGTTCCAGCATGCAAATAGAGTGAATAGTGTATCCGCAACTACTATTCTAGCAGCTATAAGGATAGTGAAAGAAAATGGAGAGTTTAACCTCTGTGAGATCCCACTCACAGTTTTAAGACAACATAAGAGCCATAAAACATGATAAGAGAAAAATATTTAGATTTGGTTCTTTGATCATCTACATGTACTTCCATATAGTTGGAAAAGTTTTTGATCTCTATCTTGACAAGAGCATACCTACATTGCCTCAAATTTCATTCAAGGCAACATCAGAAAGAACCCTAAAGGATTACATGGAATTTGAGATTAAGACATTCAAAATTAAGATGTAGAGAAGGTACATGATACCTGAGAAGATAGTGGAGAAATACAAGGACAACATTTTCTTCATGGTGGAAACATCTACACTACATGTATGGAAGCTGTTGAGCCTAAGACAAAGTGGATTCATCCCTTAGCTATGAAGTTGATGAACACATTTTGGAAGGCTATGCACAAGTCCTCCTATCAGTGCCTAAGGATCCCTATGAACCTAGATGGGGAACTTATGAAGAAAAGACAAGACAAGTTGATTCTGTCTTATACAGTGCTACAAAAAAGAGAAAAGCATCTAGAATTACCTCCGACATTCTAAAAAATCATGATGTTACCCAAGAAGACTTAGATAAAGCAAGGGAAGCCAAGATTTCTATGCAGCTTGAGAGCACACACTCATCTATAGAAGTCAAAATAGAAAAATATGATGATCCAAAGGAGAAGAAGAGTAAGACTGATGTCAGCACCTCCACGCCCACAACTACAATTGATTTGGAGTCCACTCCACCTCCTGAGCCAAGAAAGATGTTTAGAAGGAAGAAGTAGACTGGCACAAGCCACCCATCCTCAAGGAGAACTAGAAGCAAAGGAAAGAACACTCAAGCACCTCTTGAGGTAGGATTCCGACCGAATTTAGAAGTCTTGAGAACTAGAGTTGTTGATGAAGGAAGGATAGATCAGATAGCAAAATTCTATGATAAGTATCATGAGATTGACAAATCAAAAATTCATTCTATGATCATCAAGCATATGATTAAGTTCAAAAAGTCAGTTTTGGAAATTAAGACAGTCATTCCTGATCAAGTATATGGAATATACTAGACTCTTTGAAAAGACAAGCTATTGAAGAGGATATGAGAATAAGAGAAAAGACATTGGATAACAACCTCCTTGTTTTTTCACTAGAAGAGAAGATATTACTATTAAATTTGGTTAAGCCACATCTAAGAACAAAAATTAGAACTCTGCAGATAATGAACAAAGATTATGAGTTGGTTGCGAAGGAGACAGAGAAGACATTTGAAAATGTTTTTTTGGAAAGACACATGTATCCTACTACTATGCTTGTAACCCAAGTTCCCTACGAGCAAGAAAAAAAATTGAGATCCTAAATGCACCTATGACAGGTCCACATGATTCTGCGCCCAAGGCTGAAGCTAAGAATGAAACAATTGTGATTGATAATGTTGAAATATCCATGGCAGCGACAGATAAAGATCTAGATAAGTTTGAAGAAGCCTTTGTAAGTACTGATGAGGCTAAGATCTTATGTGGTGAAGAATCACCTATGCAACAAGAAGAAGTCCAAATTGAAGACTTAACAAGATAGGAAGAACAAAAGGAAGATGAACCTCAAGAAGAGCCCTCTATTGAGATCCTAGTGAAGGTAAAAAGTGAATTAATGGATGTAAGTCAAAGCACACTTCTTACTCCTAAGTCATCTATATCATTGTTGTCAAGTTTGACACCTGATACAACAAGTCTAGACTCATGGGGAGAAGAAGATCTGATGAAGATAAGTGTATTGGCTATGGAGAAAGCCAAAGAAAAATAAGTAATAAGGAATCCTCTTTTTAATATTGAATAAATCAAGATACTGAACAATTTATTATCTGAGGATAAGAAAGTGATTAGTGGTCATTTAGTGGATTATGTTAGCTACATCTTATCAAGCTTCAAAGTAAATTTCTCAAGCCTAGAAGAATCAGCATCAAAAAATTGCAGAAGAGAAATATATCAAGAAAAGGCTGAATGAATTGATAAGAAATTTCTCACTCGACCTTAATTCTCTAAAGATTGGTCAAGCAATGCTGAAAGATTTAGCAACAAAAGGAAAGAAGATAATTGCTAACTACATGAATAAGGAAAAACTCATTGCAAACATCTCTAAAAAGATTCAGGAAGAAGAATCTCTAATGATAATAGTAAGAAAATCAATGAAAGATCCCTCCCAAGACATAAACATGTGCAACAATGTTTATCAAGGATAGTTAGATAAAATTGACAAGCCAGAAAAAGAGATGGCAAAGATAAGGGCTAGACAAGAACAACTAAGAAATGCACTAGCGCCCTCATTAGATGTACTGAATCAAAACATCAAGAAGATAGATGCCACAATTGTAACTGTATCATCTTAAAATGGAAGCACTTCCATGTTAAGAGAATTTAGCCCTCTGAGTGAGTGGTCTGGGTCATGTCAAGCACTTGGAATCAGCTCTTTTCTTGGATCATATTTGTTCTCTTCATTCTGCTTCTAGATGTCCCTAATTTTCACTCCAATCTGCATTTCCTAGCATTCTGGGTCAGGATCCTAAGGTTTTTGACCATAAGGTCAAAATCGACCTTATGGGGTCAAATTTGACCTTGACCCTGACCTAGTCAGGATCAACCTCAACCCTAACCTGGTCAGGTTCGAGCTCGTCCTTGACCCCCTGTCCAGATTTCAAATTTTCTTGATTTTTGGGTGTCGGGTTTCAGGGATATTTTTTTTCCCGCTTCTGGGTTGGCCATTTTGGGTTTCAGAATGGTAAATCCTCAAATTGCATTTAATCTAGGTATATTTTCTAAAGGTTAGGACCTAATTGGGATTTAATTCTCCAAGGTGGCCCCTCTAGAGGATTGTGCCCTAGTTCACTATAAAAGGAGGCCTTCCTCTCTCATTTTCTCATCCATCATTCATATCTTCTTTTTCCATCAAGCAATCAAGTTTTGCAATCTCCTCTCTCAAGCTCTCAAGGTGATCAAGCAAGCATCCATTCAAGTATTCAAGTCTTTTTCTCCATCCAAGTTCTCCATTGAAGATCAAGGATTGAAGCATTCAAGCCATTGAAGGGATTTGGTTCAAGCATTCAATATTCATCATTTAAACCCTAGATCTAGCCATCATGATGGTGTGATCTGTATACACCTAAAAATGGTCACCTAGACTATTAGCCCCTTGCTAGCATTTTTGCTAAAATCAGCAATTGCTTATTCTTGATCAAATCCTAGTTCTATCATTTATTCGATTATTTTCTATGGGCTGACCATTTTATCTTAAGTCTTTATTTGATTAAAAAAAATATTCCTCCCCTTTTAATAAATAAAAAGCCCCCACTTTTCCTCTTATCCTAAGTTGCACAAATAAAGCATTATTCTTATTTTATAAAAAAGGGAAAAATACTTTTTGTCTCATATGGACACAAAAGTCAACTCCTATGTTCTCATTGGAGGATATTTGTGCACATGGATTTCTCCTCTTTCAAGATCCACCCTTGATTAAATCTTTTGCCTCTTAATCTCCATGGTCCATTCCTTCTCATTTCCTTTAAAAGGAGAGCTCTCTTCTTCATTCTAGATCCCCAACTTTTTATGCTAGCTTTATGCTGCAGGATTTCTAGGTCACTTTGGAGCTTTTGAAGATTTGGAGCATTCTTGCATTCTACATATCATTCTTGCATTCTTAGCTTAGCTTCATATTTATGCTTTCTTAGATTAGCTTCATTTCTATGCTCTAGATTAGCTCACATAGATTAATTAGCTTGGGTTGTAACACTTGCATATTTCCTTTCATAGCTTAGCTTGCATTTCCATTTCTAGCATAGCATTGCATTGCATTTTCATTCTTGATTCTTGAGGATATTGGCATTCTTTCCCTTGTCTTCATTGAATCTCCCATTGCATGGTTTACTAGCAAGGTTATAGGCTAAATAGCTCTAGCTGAGAGCATTCTTAAAAGTCCTTGCACTCCATGCCTAGGGAGCTATGGATCGATTTGTGAGGGCTCATTCTTGAGTTTCCTTGCATGTAATGATCCATAGAAGTGTGACACATTTATAGCACACATGATCTTCCTTCAAGATCCTTTGTTCATCTTCAAGATCTATTCATCCTTCCCTCAAAGTGGATTCCAAGCATACAAGCATGGAGGTTTGATTTACATTTATTGATGTTATGTTCAAGCCTTCATATTAACATACTTGATTACATTTCAAATACAATTGCATATCTATTGAATGTCATAGCTTCATTGTTAGATCTACTTCTACTACTCGCTAGCATGCTCCATTTCAATTTCAATATTAAGGTTGATTCCAAACCGGGGTTTGACCAAGGCAAACCCCCCAAACAAACAAACAAAACCATTTTTCTTGCAGGTATAGGTGCAAAACTGTGAATTTGAGAGTAGATTTGGATACCCTTTTCAGCGAACTTCCGAGATCTATGAACAGAGTCAAAATTGACCTTCAAAATAAAAATGTAGCCTTTGACCTTTTATGAGGGTCAAAGACTACCTACTGTCAGAAAGAGAAAAGATTTTTGGGTTTTCTTCGTCTCACCATTTCCAGTTCGAAACAGGTTGTAGAATTGCCCAAAAGTACACACAAACACCAGAAATTGGCATTTTCCAGATTTTCCCTAATTTGAGGTTAGTATTTGTATTTCAATTATTTCAAATTTCAAGCATAATTCAATCATAGGGAAATATAGGGTTTTTCTCTCTCTCTTTCATATTCTCCATAGATTGATTCGATTGTGCATTAACCTTTTGGTTGATCAAATTAGATCTCTCCTTTGAGAATTTGGATTTAGGAGTGGATCTAATATTTCCCCCATACATTACATTGAATAGAGGTGATTCCATTTTACAACTATACATTTTGGTGAACCCGCGATAGACAACTCTTTATTTTTTGGTGTTAGATTAACATTTTGTTTGCTTACAAAAGTAGGTTTATTTCATGCTCTTGCATTTACATTTCAAAAATATAAAAAAATTGCCAAATTTCTTCAAAAATACAAAAACATTTCATTTGAATGCATTTAGATATATCTAGATCTATTTTATATGCATTTCTTTATTCGTTATCATGTTGCACAAGTTATCTCAAGCATGGTTGTGCTTTATTGAACCTTTGGATGGGGATGTTGATTTTTCTCTTCCTCATGAAACCATTGTGAATGAACCCTTCAATAAATACATTGATTTATCCCCTCCTCCTGAAGAAGCTTTGATACACGAGGGTGATTTATTAATACATGATGGTGATTCTTTTCCTAAAACACACTCCCTTTATGTGGACATTTTAGGGAAAGAAGATGACATTATAGATGTTGTACCTCCATTTGAGATTCCTTCTAGTGATGGGGCATTAGCGAAGAATGATATGAATTCCCTTAATGCTCTCCCTTTTAGTGATGATCCTATGGAGAATCAAGATCTTACCACATCTCCTCCTAGGATGTCCTCTTTTCTTCCTTCTTGTGAATCTATTTGTAGTGTTGAGATAACTAAAATGGTTTATCCTAAACCCTTGTTGACTGTCAAAGGTTGCCCTCACATTACTATCAAAGGTAAACCTATGGATTCTTGAAATGATCAAGATTCTATAGCTCACACATATCATACAAGGAACAACCCTCAACCTAATCCGATGGTTTCTACTTCTTTACCACCTTCTCAACCCATTCTTCCTCCTCCACCTCGTCTTCCTAGCAAGGAGTATGATTTGATTAACCAATTGCAAAATACCCCTGCCAAGATTTCTTTATGGGAGCTTCTTCAAACTTCACCTACCTACTATGAAGCTTTGCAAAAAGCTCTAGAAACTCTTCCTACTTCACCTCCTAATCAAGAGAACATAAATAACTTTGTACAATGCATGCATGCTACCCTGGGTCCTCCTGACATTGTATTTACTTAGAAAGATTTTCCTTCTAAAGAAGTTCATAATCAATATGATGCTCTTATGGTTGTTGTTTCTATCAATAAAAGTATTATTTGTAGGACCTTGATTGATAATGGATCTGGGCTTAATGTTTGTAGCATGGACATGCTCAAAGTAATTAACGCTAATCTTTCAACTATTCAACCTGACAATGTTCCTATACGTGGCTTTGATAACATTGCTAAGAACACTTTAGGCATCATTACCTTACCTATCAAAGTAGGATCGGTCATCCTGAATACACCTATTCATGTTATGTCTAGACCTCTCAATTATAACCTTCTTTTGGGTAGACCTTGGTTGCATGAGATGCATGTCATTCCTTCCACCCTTCACCATATAGTTAAGTTTATACATAATAACAAGATGTATTTGCTTCATGCAGATGATGCACCTAATTCTTATCTGAATATTCAAACCCACACTACTCCTAATAGTAATCCTTCCTCCTCTAATGCTATCCTTGGTGATGATTGGGGTGTTAGAAATAGGAAATACTGAGAGGGGGGGTGAATCAGTATTTCACAAACTTTTACTTTTTCCCACTTATGGATATAACAGATTACTTTAGTGCATACAAAGATTATCAAGCTGATTAACAAACATAGTAATAAATAGAAAGAACTCATAACACATGATATGTTCTCGAGGAAACCCTGGCCAAGGGAAAACCCCGGTGGGGATGGTACCCACAAAGATCACTAATCAAAAGTATCTTGTTAGGGATATTGGACCCTGTTAAGAGTTAGTTTACAATATATAGTAGATCTGTCCTGGTTAAAGGACTTTAGGCCTTGTTAGAAGCCTTAACCCTGTTAGGAGTTAGATTACAAAACCTGATCACCAGCTGAGCTCACTGCCCAAACAGGTAATACAAAATGTTTTTGACTATAATATGGTACTGCTTACAACTTCGCATCAATAGCCTTTGCTGCTATCACAATATACAACTTTCACAAGTTATCCTTTTCTTTCTTTTTACAAAAAAACATCATTATCATTACATTTCAAGTATGCCTAATATATGAGTTATTAGAGCTAATAACTTTATATGGTTGGCTTCCAAAATATTTATCCAAGGGTAAACATCTAGGATGTCATCCCTTCATAATGTTAAGTCATTATTTTGACAAGCAAAAATAATCCCTTAACTCTTTCGCTAATACTTTCTCCAAAACTGTTCTGTCTGCAAAACTATCTTCGGTAAACTTCAAATAACTTTGTCCGTACTACTCCAAACTTTATGCGCACTGAGATGGGGTATCCTCATACTCTGTAGAAGCTTCAGTTAACTGTGCAAACAAAAATATTTCTCCAGTGGACATCGCCAACTAAATCTTCATCGGGTGCTCTGTCAGGATCACTGTATCCATACTTAGACAATTTCTTCCTTCAGCTTGCCATACTTGCATTCTAGATTTTTCGCTCTCAGTAGAGATCATATGTTTCCATAATGACAACATCTATGCATCCACATTAGCCAAATTTCCAACAATCTCCCCCTTTGTCATTGGTGGCAACATATGGGAAAATTGGCTAAGTGTGCAAACAAAACTTCAAAACACTTACACAAAATTGTGGCCAAATGTTATACAACACATATACAATATTGTACTCCATAGAATAGCTCCCCCTATGAGTATCCTTCCTCAACATATTATCAATTTTCTGCTATCTCTCCCCCTTTGACAACAATGACAAAGATAGGGTGTACAAAAATTTCAATAAAAACTTGATATCTTGTTATCAACTATTGCAAAGCCGGTAGGCTTGCAACACAGTTGCCAAACTCTGACTTCCATGATTCAAAATATTTCTCCCATATCTTCCTGATGGATTCAACAACATTGAGTAGAGTACTCAATTCGTATGCTACTGTCTGACAAGCTTGTAGGGAATTAAAGCTAAACTTCTGAAAAGATGTCTTTGCTGAAAGACACTGCTCAATTTGGTCTTCAACAATTGAGGTCTTGATTGAGACATGCTCTCTCAAGATGTTAATCCTGATCATCTTTCTATTCTTCTCCTCTGCTAACATTCTGATTTCATCATTTAACTTCCTTATGTTCTTCTCCACAGAACTTATCTTTACATTTGGGCTTGTCAAAGTGTTTGTTTCAGCTGTAATTGCATCTATCTTTTCTCTGATCTTCTTAGCTTCTTCAGCTGTTAGGATTTCTAATTTTATGCATTATATATAAAAACTCTTTCCAGTCTCAAAATGTTTCCACAAATTCTTTATGCATACATCCAAATTACCAATATCATTTCGAATATTTACACTTAAATTTTGTTGCATTTCTACTTCATAGGCTTCCTGAACTTTTATTCTAGCTATATCCTTTAAGTTAGAAAATTCAGAGTCAAAAGAGTTTATTACCATTTTAGCTTTCTCAAGTGGATCCGATTCAAATACCTTAGTGCTGATCACACTCTCAAGTTTCTCTGTCAAAACTCTAACTTTGCCTTCAAGGTCCTTCACCTTCTTATTCTTTCCAATAATTTTATTAAGAGATGTGATGAACTCAAGCTGATCATCATCTTCAACCTCTTTTCCAAGGTCTTCAAAAATTGAACCAATTTGTCTCTTCTTATTGTCAGGTGAACTAGGGGTAGTGACCTCTGTCAAAATTTGTTTACCTTTAACTATCTGCTCTGCTGGAACTGATTCTGATACAGCTGGCGCTTCCACTGCCTCTATATCCTTTTCTGATTTTGTAACCTTCTCTTGCTCTTCTAAAGCCAAATTGTCAACAATGTTTCCTAGATCATGAAATACTGTGTCATCTGACTCTAGTATCACTTTGGTTCCTTCAATGTCCATTAATTCTTTGCCAATATTGATATGTGAAGAAGATGGGACTTCTTCAATACCAACTTCCTCTGCATGTTGTTCCTCTGATTGCTTCTATTGAGGATCTGATTCAACATGCTTTCCTGCAACTGTATCTACAAGAACTTGCATTACTGCTTGCTCAGTCTCTTTCTGTACTTCCTCCTTTTTGCCTCCCATTATAAGAATTGTTCTTCTCTTAGTTCTTAATAAAGTTCCAAGAGGCTTCAAGATTCTCTTCAAATGATCTTCATCCTCAACTTCACAGAACTATCTGATTACATGTTCTCTCATCTTTATGTCCTCTTCTTGTGCTCTCTGTTTTCTATTCACAAGTCTGTTATACAAATCTTCTAGGATCTTACCATGAATAGTGCTAAGTTTCTTATCTGTCAAAATCATATGTGTAATCATTGCATTTTCAAAATTCAATTTGTCAAATGATCCATATAGATTATAGAATTTATTTATCTTAGTGAAGTCTCCATGCTGCAATATATCTTCATTAACTCTTTCAATTCTTGGTTTCCAAGTTTTCTTCTTGATTGAAACTTCATCATCATCTTTAATTACTGCTACTTTTCTAGGTACAGGTGGTACAATCACTTTCTGTCTCTTGTCGGGTCCTATTGCACTCACTTTTACTCTTTTGCTAGGAATAGGAGAAAAGGATTTTTCTCCTTCATCTTTTTCAAGTATTTCAACTTTTACCTTTACTGCAATAGGATCAACAGGATCTGCACTAGATGCCACAGGTGGAACTACAAGATTTTCACTTTGCTTCAAGGCTTCTACAGTCTTCTTAGCTATGTCAAACTCATGACTTGACATACCTAATTCTTTCAGTATTTTCTTCATAGTAGATTTAACTCTCCTACTAGATTGCTTCTTTTCTTTCAAACTTATTGCAGAGTTGAAATTCTCTTCATAGGTTCCAAACCTATTTGCATGACCATCCAACTCACACTTTAACAGTCTATTCACATATCCTACTATTTCTACTTCAGATACTTCATAGCCAAGAGGGTCTATGAATTCCATTCTAGGCTCAACTGCTTCAATGTAGGTGAAATCAGTGTCTACCATAAAACAAATGTCATCTTTATGCTTTTCAACTAAGGATTGAGGAATCCTTGATCTGTTCTTAACAATATTCTGAAAAGTCTTCAATACAAGCTTCACACTGTCATTGAATTTATCAATTAGGTGCTTCATGTAGACTAAGTTTATCCTTTCCATTGTTTTCACATTGTCACTCTAGTCAACTGTGTAAGGAAATCTTCACAAAATATGGAAAAACATATAGGTTATCATAGATGAAAACCTAAACTATGTGTACTTAGCCTTCTTAATCTTTTCTAAATTCTCAAATAATTGAATTTTTAGAATTTCACATAGGTCTACTTGTTTCTTCTCAATACACATAAGATAAGCTACATGAACCATTCCTACAGCCATGTCATCTTCCCTTGAACTACCACAGAATTTAGTTGTTAGGATCTTGCAAAGGTACCTAACATCATCTTGCTTAATCTTACTTATCACAATTCCTCTACCATTATAACTAGATCCAGTGTTGTCTAAGATAATCTTTCTCATGTTCCTTTCATTCAGTGGAATCTCTCCAACTTTTGCTAATCTAGTAACATCATGAATTAGGTCAGCAGTTATATCAATAACTCTATCCTCCATCCAAAATTTCCCATTGTGGATTCTACTTAAAATGATCTTGGTACATTCCTCATCATTAAATTCATACTTCATGGAATAATTGATAATTTCATTGTTCTCTAGGTGCCCATAAGTAGGTTTAACTGACATGTCTTGATTATACAATTTCTTGTAATCATCACTAAAATCTGCATCTCCCAAGGTTTCAAACTTGCAACCTAAATATCCTTTAACATTCTCAATGTGTAATACTCCATCTGGTATGAATGATAGTGCTAGTCTGTCATCAATTTTAGCTGGTTCTACTAGTTCTTTCTTAATCTTAGGTCTATTCTTATCCTTAACATTATGAACCATAGAAATATCCATCTTATCAACTGATTAAAGATCAAAAAATACCTCAACTTTGCAAATCTAGGGTTTAGGTATGATCGGCGCTGCAAACTACTTCCAAACTTCTTCAAATCATCCTCAACTTGCTTTTTCTTCTTTCAAATCTCTTTTCAATCACTTTATAATCATGATAACTTTGATTTCAACCTTATAACACTTCACATTAACTTGATCTGACATCACATTCATTCATTTTGCCGCTAAAACCTCAAAAAGCTGATTCTGCAAACCTGCAACCATAAAACCTTTTTGCGACCTCACAAAACACAATATTTTATTTTGCACACTTAACCATAGCATTAGTACAACATAACAAACCTATATCTAACTACACAAAACTTAACTCATTCAAATTCCTAATCTACACTAATCCTAAGTCCTAAACTACAGAAACTTACATAATTTAAGTACTTAAAGAAGGGTCAGGTAAAGATTCATCCTTACCATCAGTTACATTACCTTCCTGACTACTTTTAGTGCTGAATATACCTCCTTGATCTATGCCTTTATCAAATTTTACTTCATCTTTATTGCTACAACAACCTTTCTCTTTGTTGTTTGCATTTTCATTCCTTCTTGCATTGTTCCTAGGGTTAGGGTTATGATGATAACCTCCATTGTTCATTCTGCAAACTCTTGCTGAGTGTCCAAACTTGTTGCATATCTAACAAATGATTCCATTGTTTCCAAATCTTTGTCCTTGCTGGTTAATCTGTGACCTGCAATTTCTAGCAATATGTCCTACTTTGTTGCATCTAAAACATACTACCACTTTTCTTTTATTCATTTCTTCAATAGATCTCTTATCTGCATTGTTAGTATTCCCAATCATTCTATTATCATAATTATTCAAAATTACTTTAGGTCTTCTACATTCGTTAGCTCTATGTCCAAAACCATGACAATTATAACAATGTCCATTAAGAGGTTTAAATTGCTTACCTGTGCAATCTCTCTTTATGTGCCCAATAGTATTACAAGCAAAACATCTACCTTTGAATTCTCTTTGCATACCTTTAGATGATTCTTCTTGTTTTGATTCTTCTTGCTTTGATTCTTCTTTCTCTCTAGGTGGTTCTTCTTTAGGTGGATCTTCCAATGTGTTCTCATCTAGCTTCATTTCCTCCATACTTTCAGATGTCTTCAGATTTGGCTTCTTACTTTCATGATTTGTTCTAAACATATTAAATCCAAATCCAGTCTTATCAAAGAATGGTTCTCCAAAAGAAATTTGTTTTTTAGTCCTATCACTATTTGAATATAGCCTTTCAAGTTGTTGTTTAGATTGAGTTAATTCACCTTTCACAATTTTATTATACTTCTCAAGTTCCACATACTGCACTTTTACTTTTTCAGATTCAGATGTTACTTTTTCAGGTCTTGATCTTAGATCTTCATTCTCAATTTTCAATTTTTCATTATCAGATCTCAAATTTCCATCTTTCATACTAAGCTTCAGATTTACTATCTTTAGCTCATGCTTAAGGATCTCATTTTCTTTTTCTAATTCATCACAATCTTCAACAAGAATATCAGATTTCTTTTCAGATTTCAGATCTTCAATCTTACCTTTTAATTTATCAATAGCATTCTTTGCATCTTCATACTTTCTTCTTAAGGAGTTTCTTTCATCATTAAGCATATCAATCTGTTCAAGAGATTCTTCAAGATACTTCTGAAGTTGATCCATATCCATAGAGATCTTACTCAAGCTGCTAAGCTTTCCTTGAATGTTCCTTCTCCGAGTAACTTTGCTCTAATACCAATTGTTAGAAATAGGAAATATTGAGAGGGGGGGGGGGGGGGGGGGGTGAATCAGTATTTCACAAACTTTTACTTTTGCCCACTTATGGATATAACAGATTACTTTAGTGCATACAAAGATTATCAAGCTGATTAACAAACATAGTAGTAAATAGAAAGAACTCATAACACATGATATGTTCTTGAGGAAATCTTGGCCAAGGGAAAACCCCGGTGGGGATGGTACCCACAAAGATCACTAATTAAAAGTATCATGTTAGGGATATTGGACCCTGTTAAGAGTTAGTTTACAATATATAGTAGATCTGTCCTGGTTAAAGGACTTTAGGCCTTGTTAGAAGCCTTAACCTTGTTAGGAGTTAGACTACAAAACCTGATCACCAGCTGAGCTCACTGCCCAAATAGGTAATACAAAATGTTTCTGACTATAATATGGTACTGCTTACAACTTCACATCAATCACCTTTGCTTCTATCACAATATACAACTTTCGCAAGTTATCCTTTTCTTTCTTTTTACAAAAAAACATCATTATCATTACATTTCAAGTATGCCTAATATATGAGTTATTAGAGCTAATAAATTTATATGGTCGGCTTCCAAAATATTTATCCAAGGGTAAACATCTAGGATGTCGTCCCTTCATAATGTTAAGTCATTATTTTAACAAGCAAAAATAATCCCTTAACTCTTTCGCTAATACTTTCTCCAAAACTGTTCTGTCTGCAAAACTGTCTTCGGTAAACTTTGAATAACTTTGTCTGTACTGCTCCAAACTTTATGTGCACTAAGATGGGGTATCCTCATACTCTATAGAAGCTTTAGTTAACTATGCAAACAAAAATATTTCTCCAGTGGACATCACCAACTAAATCTTCATCGGGTGCTCTGTCAGGATCACTGTATCCATACTTAGACAATTTCTTCCTTCAACTTGCCATACTTGCATTCCTGATTCTGTGCTCTCAGTAGAGATCATGTGTTTCCATAATGAAATTATCTATGCATCCAAATTAGCCAAATTTCCAACATAGGGAACCTTGGATTTTACTCCTACCTTTATTGGAGAGTATAAGGTTAATGATCTTGATTTTATGAGAAAAAAAGAGAGTTTGAACAATGAGTTTTTACTTCTAAAAATATTTGTAATAACTTTTGTTGGCAATTTGGCTATAATAAGTCCATAGATGTTTTCATTATGGAAACATATGATCCTCATGAAGATTGCATAAGACAGAAAGCAAGTATGGAAGATCGCAGAACAAATTTGTCTAAGTGTGAGACAGTGTTTTTCATAGAGTACCTGATATAGTTTTTGTTGGCGACATTCACTGGAGAAGTTTCAGTGTTTGCACAGTTGAACATAGACTCTATGATGTATAAGGATATCCCATCTTAGTGCACAAAATAGTATGGCTTGTACGGAATTAGTCATGACAGTTTTACCGAAGACAGAGTTAAGCCGACATGACAGAATATGAAGGCAAAATTGGTAAAAGCGTTAAGTGATTATTTTGCTTGTCAAAATAATGACTTAATATTATAAAGGGATGACATCCTAGATGTTAACCCTTGGATAAAGTTTTGGAAGCCGACCATGTAAATTTATTAACCTTAATAACTTGTATAAAGATGTAATAATGTAATAGTATGAAGAGAGAAGGAACAAGAGAAAAGTGATGAAGTAAATGTAATAGTGATATGATGCGAATATAAGAGCAGTAGAGATATTGATGTGAAGTTGTAAGCATCACTATATTGTAATCAGTATACATTGTATATTACTTTTTTGGGTAGTGGGCTCATCTGGTAATCAGGTTTTGTGTAGACAACTCCTAATAGGGTTGAGGCTTCTAACAAGGCCTATAGTCCCTTAACGAGGAATGATACACTATATGATTGTAATAGGCTCCTAACAGGGTCAACATCCTTAACAGGATACTTTTGATTAGTGGATCTTTGTGGGTACCATCCCCACTAGGGTTTTCCCTTGGTCAGGGTTTCCTCGAGAACATATCATGTGTTATGAGTTCTTTACATTTACTGCTATGCATGTTAATTAGCTTCTTATGTTTTGTATGCACAAAAGTAATCTATTATATCCATAATTGGGCAAAAGAAAAAGTTTGTAGAATACTGATTCACCCCCCCCTCTTAGTATTTCCTATTTCTAACAATTGGTATCAGAGCTAGGTTACTCGGAGAAGAATCATTCAAGGAAAGCTTAGCAGCTTGAGTAAGATCTCTATGGATATGGATCAGTTATAGAAGAATCTTGAAGAAGCTCTTGAACAGATTGATATGCTTACTGATGAAAGAAATACTCTGAAAAGAAAATATGATGATGCAAAGAACCTTATTGAGAAAATGAAAGGCAAGATTGAAGATATGAAATCTGAGAAGGAATCTAAAATTCTTATTGAAGATTGTGATGACAATTTAGAAAGAGAAAATGTGATCCTTAAGCATGAACTAAAGATAGCAAATTTGAAGCTTAGTATGAAAGATGGAAATCTGAGATCTGATAATGAAAGATTGAAAATTGAGAATGAAGATCTGAGATCTAAACTTGGCAAAGTAACATCTGAATGTGAAAAAGAAAATTTGCAGTATGTTGAACTTGAGAAATATAATAAGATTGTGAAAGGTGAATTGACTCAATCCAAACAACAACTTGAGAGGCTACATTCAAATAGTGAGAAGATTGAAGAACAAGTATCGTTTGGGAAACCATCCTATGATAAGACTGGACTTGGATTTAATATATTCAGAATAAATGATGAAAGCAAGGAACCAGATATGAAAGTACCTGAAAGCATTCATGAAAAGAAGTCAGATGAGATCAACAAATCTAAAGATGTACCTAAAGAAGAAGAATCACCAAAGAAAGAAGAATCACCCAAAGGTATGCAAAGAGAATTCAAAGGTAAATGTTTTTCTTGTAATACTATTGGTCATATGAAGAAAGATTGCATAGGCAAACAATTTAAACCTCTTAATGGTTATTGTTATAATTGTCATAGTTTTGGACATAGAGCTATTGAATGTAGAAGAACTAAAGTTATTGAGAACAATTATAATGGTAGAATGTTTAAGAATACTAATAATGCAGATAAGAGAACTACTGAAGATATGAACAGAAGAAATGGAGTAGTATGTTATAGATGCAACAAGATTGGGCACATTACTAGAAATAGCTGGTCACAGATTAATCGGCAAGGACCAAGATATGGAAACAGTGGAATTGTTTGTCAGATATGTAACAAGATTGGACATACAACAAGGTTTTGCAGAATGAACAATGGTGGTTATCATCCTGACCCTAACCCTAGAAATCATGCAAGAAGAAATGAAAGTGCAGGTAACAGTCAGAAAGATTGCTGCAGTAATGAAGATGAAGTAAAGTTTGTTAAAGGCACAAATCAAGGAGACATATTCAACATTGAAGATAATCAGAAAGGTGAAGTATCAAGTGGTAAGAGTGAATCCTTACCTGAACTTTCTTTAAGCACCTGAATTATGTAAATTTCAGTAGATTAGGAACTTAGAATTAGTATAGAAGTAGATTCTTGATGAGTTAATTTTTGCGCAGTTAGATGAAGGTTTATTATGATGTAATAATGCTATGGTTAAGTGCGCAAAAAGAAATATTATGTTTTGCGAGGTCGCAAGAAGTTTTGAGTTTTGTAGGTTAAACAAAATCAGCTTTTTGAAAAGAAGCGATAAAAGAATTAAATGTGATGTCAGATTGGAGTAAATGTGAAGCAATAAAAGATTATAATTGATGTTATTTGATTATCAAAGCGAATTGGAGTGATTTTAAGAACAAAGAATGGAGTTTGGAAGCATTTTGTAGTGATTTGATGAAAGTTTGAAGCGCCAAATTTGCGGAAGCCCTAAGTTTGCGAATTTGAGGTATTTATCTAACTAGATCTTTGAACCAGTATAAGAATTAGAAGGAATCATGGATGTATCTTTAATTCATAATATCAGAGATAAGAATAGACCTAAATTGAAAAGAGATCCGGTTGAACCCTTAGAAGATGATGCTAGTTTAGCCCTATCATCCGTACCAGAAGGAGTTTTGCATTTGGAGAATGTAAAAGGTTATCTTGGATGAAAGTTTGAAACCCTAAGTGATAGTGATTTTACTGCTGAGTATCAGAAGATTTATAATCAGGACATGACATTGAAACTAGGTTATGAACATTTGCAAGACAATGAGATCATTAGGCATGCAATGAAGTATGAATTTAATGATGAAGAATGCACTAAAATTATCTTAAGCAAAATTCATGATGGGAAGATTTGGTTAGAGGATAGAGTAATTGACATTATTGCTGATCTAATTCATGATGTCACCAGTGTATCAAAAGTGGGTGCTATTCCCTTAAATGAAAAGAACATGAGGAAAATAGTGATTGATAATACAAATTCATCATACAATGGTAGAGGTATTGTTATTAGCAAGATAAAACAAGATGATGTAAGGTATTCGTGTAAGATTTTGACTACTAAGTTTTGTGGAAGTTCTAGAGAAGATGACATGGCAACTGGAATGGTACATATTGCATATTTGATGTGTGTTGAGAAGAAACCTGTTGATATGTGTGAGATATTGAGAATCCAGTTATTTGAGAATTTGGAGAAGATTAAGAAAGCAAAGTATACACATTTTAGATTTTCTTCTTTGATCACCTACATGTTTTTCCACTTGTTACGAAGATTTCACTACACAGTTGCAAATGATTGGAATGATGGTCATAACACTATGGAAAGAATTAACATAGTATACATGAGGCATGTTATGGATAAAGTTGATGAAAATGTTAAGTTGTTTTTGAAGACATTTCAGAATAAAGTATCTAGCAAATCAAGGATTCCACAATCTCTTGTGGAGAAGTATAAAGATGACATATGCTTTATGGTTGACACTGATTTTACTTACATTGAAGCAGTAGAACCTAGATTAGAGTTCATAGACCCTCTTGGCTATGAGATTTCTAAAGCAGAGACTGAAGGTTATGTGAGAAGATTATTGAAGAGTAAATTGGACACCCGATGCAACAGATTTGGAACATATGGACAGAATTTCAATTTAGCAAAAGCCCTAAAAGAAGAGAAGCAATCTAAGAAAAGAGTGGATAGTACTATTAAGAAGATATTGAAGGACTCTGGTTTGACAGAACAAGAATTTGATATTGCAAAGAAGATAGTAGAGGCAATCAGACAGAGTGAGTTATTGTTTGTACCACCTTTGACATCTAGTACAGAACCATAGGAACATATACAAGTAAAGGTGAAATTTGAGGAAATAGAAATGAACAAGTAACTAGACCCTTTTCTTCCACACCTAGCAAGAGAATGAAGGAAAGTGCTACTAGACCAGGAAAGAGACAGAAATTTGTAGTCCCACCAGTCCCTAGAAGAGTTGCAAAAATTAAGGATGATGATTCTACAGTGAAAAAGAAGTCATGGAAACCCAAAATAGAGAGAGTAAGTGAAGAAAATATATAAAATGGAGACTTTACTAAGATGAACAAGTATTATAATCTTTATGACTATTTTGAAAGATTGAATCTTGAAAATTCTGTTGTTAAGCACATGATTTTGATTGACAAGAAGTTTGATACTATACAAGGAAAAATTCCTGATGATCTATATAGTAAACTTGTTAATAGGAAGTTTGATACTATACAAGGAAAAATTCCTGATGATCTATATAGTATGAGCAAGTTAGAAAGGAAACAAAGAAGGCAATTATCAAGGTAATGGCATAAATGGTTGCAGAAAACCTAGTTGAGATAGAACAGGCAGTTGTAGAGCAAGGAGTTACAGCGGAATAGGAAATTGAAGTTGATCATGAGGATATTCCCTCACCCTTAGCTATCAATATTGAAGATGAATCTATGGACATTGAAGGTACTAAGGTCACCTTGGATACTGATGATGCTATATTCAAGAACTTAGGTAATATTGTTGACAATTTGACCCTTGGAGAACAAGACAAGAATGAAGAAGCAAAGAAGATTCAAGCAAAAGAACCACAGGAGACAGAGACTGAAACACCTATTCCACCTCAAGAAGATATCAGTCTTACCCCTAAGACTGAAAAGAAGAAGGAAACTAGAACCTTGTTTGAGGATTTAGGCAGAGAAGTTAAGGTATAATCATTTTTGACACAATCACTAATTGTAGGCTTGCAACAAAATCTGAAAAATCTAATTGCCTAAGGTATCTTGTTGAAAGTAGATTTTGCAGATTTTAACAGAGTACCTGATACAATTTTTGTTGGCGACGTTCACTGGAGAAGTTTCAATGTTTGCGCAGTTGAACATAGACTCTATGATGTGTAAGGATATCCCATCTCAGTGTGCAAAATAGTACGTCTTGTATAGAATTAGTTATGACAGTTGTACCGAAGACAAAGTTAAGCCGACATGACAGAATATGAAGGCAAAATTGGTAAAAGAGTAAAGTGATTATTTTGCTTGTCAAAATAATGACTTAATATTATAAAGGGACGACATCCTAGATGTTAACCCTTGGATAAAGTTTTGGAAGCCGACCATGTAAAGTTATTAACCTTAATAACTTGTATAAAGATGTAATAATGTAATAGTATGAAGAGAGAAGGAACAAGAGAAAAGTGATGAAGTAAATGTAATAGTGATATGATGCGAATATAAGAGCAGCAAAGATATTGATGTGAAGCTGTAAGCAGCACTATATTGTAATCAGTATACATTGTATATTACTTGTTTGGGCAGTGGGCTCATCTGGTAATCAAGTTTTATGTAGACAACTCCTAATAGGGTTGAGGCTTCTAACAAGGCCTATAGTCCCTTAACCAGGACTGATACACTATATGATTGTAATAGGCTCCTAACAGGGTCAACATCCTTAACATGATACTTTTGAATAGTAGATCTTTGTGGGTACCATCCCCACTAGGGTTTTACCTTGGCCAGGGTTTCCTCAAGAACATATCATGTGTTATGAGTTCTTTACATTTAATGCTATGCATGTTAATTAGCTTCTTATGTTTTGTATGCACAAAAGTAATCTATTATATCCATAATTGGGCAAAAGAAAAAGTTTGTAGGATACTGATTCACTCCCCTCCTCTCAGTATTCCCTATTTCTAACAACTTTGTCACTGCTTCTACCCACAATGAATCTATCAAACCTACTAAGGATGATATTGTGACTACTGAGGTTCCATTGATTCCTTCTAATATGTCTTCTTGTTATGGTCCTGGTTATCATTTCCTTGTTAAACAAGGATTTAATGGTCAAGGATGTGGTAAGGATAAACAGGGAATTCAAATGCCTTTACACACTGGGGGGCATGAGAATTCTTATGGATTAGGATTTAATCCTCGACAATAAATCAATGTTAACAACATCTCAAATAACACTTCAAAACAGGATGAAATTGTGAAGGAATTTGACCGGGAAGTTCTTTTGCATAAACTCCTTCGTGCTAAGATGATTACTAGACCTAAATGCAAAAATAAACGTAGTCCACACTTGAAGACTCTTCCTTTTTGTTTATATCATAGATTTCATGATCACTCTACTAATGAATGTCAAGCTTTACATTATAAGATTAGGCAGTTCATTGATAGTAAAGTTATTTATATATCATGTGACAATGAGTTGTATTTCAATCCTATTTTCTCTAACTAACATTTATGTTCCTATTATGGAACTCCACATTATCTAAAAAATGTTAGCCTAATCCTTGGGGGCTCGTTGACTTGCATAGTGTTGTGAGTGATATAATAGGTCCCCTTCCATCTTTGTTCCTACACTTGGGGGGAAAGGATGTCATCTCTTTCTTTTATGTCTTTCCGGGATTCACCTCTTTCCTTGGTTAAGAAGTATCTATCTATTATGTGATATCCAATCATACATGAACATTTTGGTTTGCATTGAGGATCTATGTCCTTGATCACAACCTATTTCATTGTTTGACATTGGGTTTCCATGGTTGATATATCTCTCACCTTGGAAACTGAATAGTGTGCTATCCCTCACAGGGGTTACTTTTTCACTTCTTGCATGATATCTCTTTGCATTCGTCCCTTCCATGGCCTCATAGGAGTTGTGACCTTCTTGGCTTGGATTGGGTGTTGTCTATGGATATTGTCTTGATGCTGAAGAAGGCTTTATCCTTGTTCTTTTTCTTTCCTTAACATGTCAAAATAGTATGTTTTTTCCATCTTAAGGATGGGGGCATATATACAGCCGCCCTCATTTTATATTATGTATTTTTTTTCTAACCTTTTGTTTTGTAGCATGCTAAATCTTAGAAGGTAACACACATAAGTTGCTAAATCCTGAAGAGACACACATTTTTAAATTTTCAATATGCTAAATCTTGGAAGGTAACACACATAAGTTGCTAAATCCTGAAAAGACACACATTTCCAATTTCAAATATGCTAAATCCTCTGAAGGTAACACACATAAGTTGCTAAATCCTGAAGGGACATGCATTTTCAATATGCTAAATCTTCCGAAGGTAACACACATAAGTTGCTAAATCCTGAGGAGACACGCATTTCATATTCATAGTGATACAAGAAGGTGGATCTATGAATATTCCAGAAGCTATCAGAAGATGCATTACAATTACAAGGCACAGTTAATGGGTGAACCTATTGGGCTCTCTCTCTAGGGTGATTCACGGTAAGGTGGGCATCTTACTGGGCGAGGTAATCACTTTCTCCTTTCTCTCTTTTCACTTTCATGCTAGTAGGACGGGATCATGAAGCTATGTTATTTATAGTGTTGCTCTTGTCTTTCTTATGTAATCATTTATGCTTTTATGATAGCTTTCCAAATATGATATTAGTATGAGAAATATTTCTTAGCAAGGTTTCTTATGCTAATTGATTTGGGTTGTTTAGTACTAACCCTTGTTCTTTTGGCACCCTTGTGCGTGTATGTTGAGTTAGAATCCTTAGCCTGGGGGCTTGTGTCCTTAGCTAAGTGTTATTTTATCTCTTTGTGAATCCACTTGGATCTCCTCTTTCTTCTCCTTTACCAAGAGTTTGCATCAAATCCATACTTTTGGTAAAGTGGGGGCTTAATGTATCATCTTAAAATGGAAGCACTTCCATGTTAAGAGAGTTTAGCCCTCCAAGTGAGTGGTCTGGGTCATGTCAAGCACCTAGAATTATCTCTTTTCTTAGATCATACTTGTTCTCTTCATTCTGCTTCTATCTGTCCCTGATTTTCACTCCAATCTGCATTTCCTAGCATTCTGGGTCAGGATCCTGAGGTTTTTGATCACAAGGTCAAAGTCAACCTTATGGGGTCAAAGTTGACCTCAACGCTGACCTAGTCAAGATCGACCTTGACCCTGACCTAGTCAGGTTCAAGCTTGTCCTTGACCCCCTGTCTAGATTTCAAATTTCCTTGATTTCCAAGTGTTGGGTTTCGGGGATATTTGTTTTTCGGCCTCTGGGTTGGCCATTTCGGGTTTCAGAATGGTAAATCCTCAAATTGCATTTAATCTAGGTATATTTTTTAAATTTTAGGACCTAATTGGGATTTAATTCTCTAAGGTGGTCCCTCTAGAGGATTGTGCCCTAGTTCACTATAAAAGGAGGCCTTCCTCTCTCATTTTCTCATCCATCATTCATATCTTCTTTTGCCATCAAGCAATCAAGTTTTGCAATCTCCTCTCTCAAGATCTCAAGGTGATCAAGCAAGCATCCATTCAAGCATTCAAGTCTTCTTCTCCATCCAGGTTCTCCATTGAAGATCAAGGATTCAAGCATTCAAGCCATTGAAGGGATTTGGTTCAAGCATTCAAGATTCATCATTTAAACCCTAGATCTAGCCATCATGATGGTGTGATCTTCCTTCAAGATCCTTTGTTCATCTTCAAGATCTATTCATCCTTCCCTCAAAGTGGATTCCAAGCATACAAACATGGAGGTTTGATTTATATTTATTGATGTTATGTTCAAGCCTTCATATTAACATACTTGATTACATTTCAAATACAATTGCATATCTATTGAATGCCATAGCTTCATTGTTAGATCTACTTCTAATACTCACTAGCATTCTCCATTTCAATTTCAATATTAAGGTTGATTCCAAACTAGGGTTTGACCAAGGCAAACCCCCCAAACAAACAAACAAAACCATTTTTCTTGCAGGTACAGGTGTGGAACTGTAGATTTGAGAGTAGATTTGGATACCCTTTTCAGCGAACTTTCGAGATCTACGAATAAAGTCAAAATCGACCTTCAGAATAAAAATGTAGCCTTTGCCCTTTTATGAGGGTCAAAGACTACTTGCTGTCAAAAAGAGAAAAGATTTCTGGGTTTTCTTCGTCTCAGCATTTCCAATCTGAAACAGGTTGCAGAATTGCCTGAAAGTACACACAGACACCAGAAATTGGCATTTTCCAGATTTGCATTAATTTGAGGTTAGTATTTGTATTTCAATTATTTCAAATTTCAAGCATAATTCAACCATAGGGAAATATAGGGTTTTTCTCTCTCTTTCATATTCTCCATAGATTGATTTGATTGTGCATTAACCTTTTGGTTGATCAAATTGGATCTCTTCTTTGGGAATTTGGATTTAGGAGTGGATCTAATATTTTCCCCATACATTACATTGAATAGAGGTGATTCCATTTTACAACTATACAGTAACATATGATCAAGGTCCCTACACATATTTAGAAAAGATGGAGAAACTAACATATGCATTATGCACCCATCTTCAGACAGTTGATGCACTGAAGGTTTTTTGGTAGCAAGAAATCAAAAACCTTCAGATTGCAAACCCTGATGTACTTTCTTTATAATTACTTGAAGTTTTCTTTTTTGAGCACCTTTGTCATTAATGTCAAAGGGGGAGTAGTATATATGGTATAAATGAGATAGTAGTGTATAGAGAAGAAGAAGATGATGTACAATTTGATAGCAAGTTTTTTTTGTGTAAGTTAAGTTTAGCAACTTCGCCACATTCCTTTGTTGCCATTAACGACAAAGGGGGATATTGTTGGCAAGTTAAATTTACTAGTATATACGACTAAGATTTGAGTTGTCATTATGGCAACAAAGTCATATGAAGTTTTGTAGTTAGTGCACTAACTTAGAAGATCATAATTCGACTAAGTATATAAGACAGAGCAGGCAAAGAAGAACCTGATGATCAGAGCATCGGTGCATGTGTGTATGATCAATTTTTGGTATGTGCCCTTGGATAAAATATTTTGAGTATTCTGATATGCTAAGTCTAAGAACGCATGGTTAGATTTGATAGTATGGATAAGTTACACCAAGTCTAAGTGACACTGGCAGTTAAGCAATAGACCAGAACAGAGCATGCAACCGACAGATAGTTTTTTGTTTATCGTATATCATTTTTTTTTGTAAAGGCTATGCACCTATTGTAATAATGATGTATACATGTTATTATCATTGTATGTAAACACGCTTGAGCTAATTAACTTGGAAGCGTTGTATGTGTTAGGTTTTAGGCTGACACAGTAGTTAGTTTTGGTTGTGCCCATTCAACATATATGTGTGTGTGTGTGTGTGTGTGTGTGTGTGTGTGTGTGTGTGTGTGTGTGTGTGTGTGTATGCTTTCGTATTTGGATATGAGGTAGAGAGATAGAGTATGGAAGATATAAAGAAGAGAAGATATATGCAAGTTCAGTTAGTATGAGATAAAGCTCTAAAAGAAGTTAGAGTAACAATGCATAAAAGGAACTGATCAGACAACAGTGTCAAAGCATCAGTTCACCATTGCAGATATAGTGTGTATCTGATAACCAGTGTTAGATTTGACAAACGCAAATCATCCCAAGAACACCTGCATGCAAGACTGTCACAAAGAAGAAGCAAAAAGACAGAAAGCTATGGCGGCCAAAAGGCCAGAGATTGCAAAACCATGTTGCAAGAAAATAATCTTCTATTAACAATGATGAAAATAATACAATCTCCTTATTGAAATGAAAGAAGTGAATCCTTATAAAAGGAAACACGAAACCCTAAAGGCTAAAACCCTAAAGAATTATAAAGCGCCTAAGTGAAACTTAAGCCTAGAGTATGATAAACTAATAATTAAATGATTTAATTATTAGCTAACATAAGACTACTCTAACACCCCCCCTTAAGTGTAACTTAGGGAGAAGCAAAAAAAGCTAAACTACTGCAGAAAGCAGGAAAGATGGGTCCCGGCAACTAGGCCTGATCAGGTACCCAAACATAAAGCAAAAGATGTCCCAGAGAAAGGAACAAGAAGAAAGCAAGAAACTCCTCTGAAGCATGTCTGAAAACTCTGTCAGAAGATACTGCTGGAACCCCCACTGAAGTGCATGACCAGGTAGAGAAGACAAGTGTCTGAAGAGCTGATCAATCGAACCAGGAAGTAATAGAACCAACAGGTGAACCCCCCCATAATGATGAACTGGGAGAGGTGACAGGAACACTGAAATGCAGTACCAGAAACAGCTGCAGAAGAAGAACCAGGAACACCAACAGTGCAACAGAAGCACACACACAGGATAAAGGGCGGTGTCATAGACACAGTCTACATGGGCTAATGTCATGGAAGGTACGCTCACTTGACAAGAGTGGATGCGCCTATAGTGGCAAATGCATCAGAATCCCCCCATGGCACTTTATAACTGAGTGCGAATACTAAAACTGAACCAGGTGAAAAAGATCCCAGAAATGCAGAAGAGGGCACTTTATCTCAGTGCGTTTACAGAACAAAGATACATCAGAAAGAGCATGCAAGCTCAGAAGTCAGAAAGAAGAGTGCACTAAGAAACCAGAAGAAGAGATCCCCGGACCTGTAGAACCAAGCACACCACCAGAGGGCATAAACTGCATAACTCAAAGGAGTGAAAACCTAGAGTAGAATCTGGAAGAAATACCTCTGCCACTGAATAGTACACAGAATCAGCTTTCCGACGATATCTCGTTTGCCGAAAAAGGAGTCCGGATGAGCCAGATATGACTCCCGGAAGGCAAAAACAGACATCAGACTTCAACAGAAAAAAATGCTATTGAAATGGTGGAACCAAAAACCCTAACCTCCACCATCGAAAAGAGCTCGGAAAGAGCTTTCCGACGATATATGGAAGTCAGAAAAAGACCCCCGTATGCTCCTTGTAGAGCGAAAAAGGCCCAGGTACCCCCAAAAAACTCACCAAGGCAGGTTTTAAGCCCCTGGGGCTAAAAAAAAGGGCCCCTGGGCGCATGGCACGCGCAGGGGGCTGGAACCGGAGCTCCCGGTCATCCATATGACCGCCTTTAGGGCCTGTGGGCTTAAAAACCCGTCGGGGGCCCAGGCGGCGGCGCGGCCGGCGGAGCGGTGCACCGCTGGAGCGGAGCGGGGCCGGGAGGCGACTGGGGCCGCGGAGGAGCTGCTGTGCAGAGCGGAGCGGGGCCGGGAGGCGGCTGGGGCCGCGGAACCGGCTGAGCGGTGCCGAGGTGGGCGGCAGCTGGGCGGGCCGCGGGTGGCGCGGTGGCGGGGGCCGCGGCTGCGGTGGCCGCGGCTGCGGTTGCTGCTGGGCGGCGCGGGGGTGGCCGCTGGGCGGCGCCCCCAAAATATTATTTTTAAAAAAAAAAAATCGCCGTTTGTACCCGCCTCGGAGTGCGTGCCAGGGCCGTACGGCCCTGGTATGCAAAAAAATTTTGCCTCAGATGCCACTGTGTCCAAAATAGACAAGTTTTATATGGATTTAGGGGTTCTTGGGCCTTCCGGACACAATGGTGGTGTCCGTTTTTGCCCAAGGTGAGCCAAATTTTGGCTCCCCCCCAGATCCACAAAAAAATCTTCTGAAACCCTTGAAAACCTTCTGCTTCTGGCACGCTTCAACGAAATTCGAACAGCGAACAACAGGAGAGCTCTGATACCATGTTAGATTTGACAAACGCAAATCATCCCAAGAACACCTGCATGCAAGACTGTCACAAAGAAGAAGCAAAAAGACAGAAAGCTATGGCGGCCAAAAGGCCAGAGATTGCAAAACCATGTTGCAAGAAAATAATCTTCTATTAACAATGATGAAAATAATACAATCTCCTTATTGAAATGAAAGAAGTGAATCCTTATAAAAGGAAACACGAAACCCTAAAGGCTAAAACCCTAAAGAATTATAAAGCGCCTAAGTGAAACTTAAGCCTAGAGTATGATAAACTAATAATTAAATGATTTAATTATTAGCTAACATAAGACTACTCTAACAACCAGGAGGTTGTAGCCTTCTTCATTGAGCAGTGAGCTCTGGCAGTGAGCCATCCACTCCTAACAGGGTTTTATCTATCAAGACTCTTAACCGAGTCATTGTACTCAGCTTTGTAAAGACTGCTCCTAACAAGGCAAAGGAACATTAACAGGTTCATAAGATTAGTACAATTATTCATGGGTATTAATTCCCACTGGGGTTTTCCTCTGGCCAAGGTTTCCCCATAAATATATCTTGTGTTATGTGTTATGGTTGAATGTTTCATTTGCTTTACTATTCATTTCAATACTTAAGTAATTGAGCTACGTTTATAAAAGTAGAAAAACATGAATTGTAGAACACTGATTCACCCCCCCCCCCTACCCCTCCCTCTCAGTGTTCCCATTCTTAACACTTCTAACCTGAATATTATAAGTAGGACTAGAGGTAGTAAAGCTCATATACCGATGCAATGCAAATGAACTAAAGTAAGAAAACACAAAGCAAGCAAAATGTAGAATGATAAAAGAGGGATCAAGATGTTCACCAAAATGCAATGTTTGAAAATGGAGTAAAGTTATGTATAGGATTGGGGAAGGTAAGATCTTCTTCTTAACCACAAATTCCCAAAGAAAAGATTGAAATTGATTAACCACAAGAAGATGGTCAATGCATAAATGAATCAATCGATGAAGAATATGAAGAAAGGAGAAAGCCTTATATTCCATTATGGAAGGAAGTATTTGAAAATCTTAAGTGAATTGAATACAAATACTGACCTCAAAATATGAAAGATTTAGAAAATGTTGTTTTATGGTGTCTGTACATAGTTTCAAGAAATTCTACAATCAGATTTGTCCTAGGAACACAAAGACAAAGAAAACTCAGAAACCTTCTGCTTCTATGAGAAAGGTCGACATTGAGCCAAATACGGGGGCAAAATCTTGCCCCTTTATGTTGACCTTGACCTACGTTACTTTGACAAAAATTTTGTTCATGGATCCCGAAAGTTTGTCAAAAAGGGTATCTAGATCTGAACTGTAATTCACTGTTCCACACCTGTTCCTGCAAGAAAAATAGTTTTGTTTGTTGGGGGGGGGGGAGGGGTTTGCCTTGGTCAAACCCCAATTTAGGAATTAACCTTGAAATTGAATTAAAATTTCTATAATAAACAAAGTAGATGAAATAACTCACCTTGCCTATGTTGAAAACCCTTGTGGAGGATTTGAATCTTTGAATCCATAAGTATGGATGCTCCAAATGAATGTATAATTGGTTGTCTCAAATCAATTATCTTTAGATATTCAACACCAATCTTGAATAGATCTTGGAATAGGAAGAAGCTTGAATGGATGTGGATGGAGAAATCTTCAAAAAGAGGGCTCCATAGAGATTGAATCCTTCAATGGATACCAATGTATCTCCTTGATGGATTGGATCTTGAATGCTTGAATGTTTGAAGATGAATGAATGCTTGAATTCTTTCCTTCTCCTTCTTGCTTACTTCTTGATTGCTTGATTTTTCTTGCTTGAGAGATTATGATTTTCGATGGATTGAAATGAGAGAGGAAGGCTTCCTTTTATACCAGTCTAGGGCACAAACTTCTAGAAAGGCCTACATAGGAGAATTAAATTTTCATTTAAACCTTTACCCCTAGAAATGGACCTAAATTAAATATAATTTAAGAGTTTACCATTTTGAAGCCTGAAACAGCCGACCCAGAAGTGGGAAATAAATCTTTCTGAAACCCAACATCCAAAAACTTTGGGATCTTGAATTTTGGACCTTAGGTCAAGGTCGAGGTCTACCTTGACCTAGGTCAGGGTCGAGGTCGATGTTGAGCTGGAAGGTCGACCTTGACCCTGAGGTCAAGAATCTCAGGGTTTCAGGTCAGGATGCCAAAATAATGTAGAAAAGAAGTGGAAAATGGGGCAGAATAGAGGAAAAAGCCAGATCCAAGTCAAAGACCCATTCAAGGTGTTTGACATGACCCCAAACCACTTACTCAGAGGGCTAAACCAGTCCTAAATGGAATTGCTTCCATTTTCTGATGATACACTGTGGAATACCAAGTCATAAGAAGAAAGATTGCTGGTCTTGGAAGAATAAAAGAGACAAACAAGAAGGTAACAAGGAGGAAAATGTGGCAAGTAATAAATCTGAAGAGGATGCTTTGATTCTTTCTTTAGAAAGTGTTGATGATTCATGAGTTTTAGATTCTAGGGCTTCATTTGATGCTACACCCCATAGAGGTTATTTTCTTGATTATGTCCAAGGGGATTTTGGGCTAGTTTATTTGGGAGATAATGAACCCTGTTAGATTATTGGAAAGGGGAAAATTAAGATTAAGTTGTAGAATGGGAATCATTGGCTACTACAAGAGGTAAGACATGTTCCAAGGCTGAGTAGGAATTTAATTTCATCAGGGCAACTGGGTGATGAGGGTTGCACATTTACTTTTAATGATAGAAATTGGAAGGTTTCAAAAGATAAGTAGGAGATATTTTCCACAGAAAGTCAAATTGTGATATTTCTATCAGGATTCAAATAGAAATATCATAGGTTTCAAAAGGTTCCTTAGTAGTAGAAAAAGGTGTGAAAGTAGGCACCTTATATTTTTGTATAGGTCATACTGTTGCTTCTAATTTAATTGTTTTAGATAAAAATGAATGTTTAGGAATAGTTGTTGCAGTTGAGTAGGAAGAACATCAAACGATTATTGTAGATTATGACACAACACTTTGACACAACAAACTTGGGCACATGAGTGAAAAAGGTATGAAATTATTTCATTCAAATAAAGCTTTACCTGGTCTGAAATGTGTCAATATGGATTTTTGTGAAAGTTGTATGTATGGAAAATAAAAGAGAGTTAGTTTTGTGAAGAGTGGGAAGGAAAAAAACAAGAGAAATCAGACCTTGTGCATACAGATGTATGGGGACCAGCTTAGGTATCTTCCCTTGGTGGCTCTTTGTATTATGTTATATTTATAGATGATGTAGCAAGAAAAGTATGGATTTATTTCCTTAGAAAGAAATATGATGTATTTCAAACTTTTAAGAAATGGAAATGCTTGGTTGAGAATGAGACTGGTAAAAGGATAAAATGTCTCATATTTGATAATGGTGGTGATTATTGCAACACAAAATTTGAAGATTATTATTTCTCTAATGGTATTTTTAGCCATAAAATTGTACCAAGGACTCCACAAGAAAATAGAGTGGCTGAACACATGAACAAGACAATAATAGAGCATGCAAGGAGTATGAGGTTGCATGCTAGGCTGCACTTAAACATGTGGGTGGAGGCTGTTAATACAATTATTTATTTAATCAATAGAGGTACCTCTACTCCTTTGGATTTTGGTATTCCAGAGGAAGCATGGACTGGTAAGAAGGCGAATCATTCTTTTCTCAAAACCTTTTGTTGTGAAGCATTTGCACATATAGATTCTAAAAATAGAACCAAGATGGAGGCTAAGTCAAAGAAATGTGTATTTGTTGGATATGGCATTGATGAATCTGGTTATAGGCTTTGGGATTTTGAAAATCATAAAATTGTAAGAAGTAGGGATGTCATATTCAATGAGAGTGTTGTACAAAGATCTATTGCAGCAGCATGAGAAGAAAGAAAATGATTATGTAGTACTAGATGATACTCCAAAAGATGATGTTCTAGTAGTTCCTTATGCTTCGCAACAATAGCAACAACAAATACCACAAACCCTAGTAAATGTTAGACAATCAATAAGGTTAAGCATGCCTCCAGAAAGATTTTCTCCCTCTTTCTATTCTATTTTATTAACAGATGCTGGTGAACCAGAAGGATATGACAAAGTTGTGTAGGTGGATACAAAGGTTCAGTGGGAGCTTTCTATGGAAGAAGAAATGTACTCCTTCCTGAAAAATCAAACCTGAGATTTATGTAAGTTACTTGCAGGTAAAAGGGCTTTACAGAATAAATGGGTTTACAGGCTGAAAGAAGAGGATGGAGGTAAGAAAATATTTAAATCCAGGTTAGTTGTAAAGGGATTTGCATAGAAAAAGGGTATTGATTTTGATGAGATATTTTCTCTAGTTATTAAAATGACTTCTATTTGTACTGTTTTAAGTATTGTGACTATTGAAGATTTGCATTTAGAGCAATTTGATGTTAAAAAAACTTTTCTTCATGGTGATTTGGATGAAGAAATATATGTGGTGCAACCACAAGGATTTGAGGTCAAGGGTAAGGAGAATTTAGTGTGCAGATCGCATAAAATTTTATATGGTTTGAAGCAAGCACCTCAGCAATGGTATATTAAATTTGACACTTTTATGAATGAGCATGGATACACTCGGTGTCATTCTGACCATTGTGTTTATTTTTAAGAGGTTGGATGATGATAGCTACATTATTTTATGTTTGTATGTTGATGATATGCTTGTACCTAGGTCTAATAGGAATCACGTTAAGGGGTTGAAACAATAGTTAGCACATTCATTTTCTATGAAGGATTTGGGGGCAGAAAAACAAATCCTTGGTATGAAAATTTGCAGAGATAGGAAAAATAGGAAATTGACTTTATCTCAAGCTGATTATGTTGAGAAGGTGTTGCAATATTTCTCTATGGATAATGCCAAAGCTATCAAAACACCTTTGCCTGGTCATTTGAAATTGACTATGGAGATGTGTCCTAAGACACTAGAAGAGGAGGCTAAAATGTTCAAGGTACCTTATGCTTCAGCTATAGGGAGCTTAATGTATGCTATGGTATGTACTAGTCAAGATACTACACACGCAGTGGGAGTCGTTAGCCAGTATATGAGTCACCCTGGGATTGAGCATTGGAATGTAGTCAAATGGATTCTCAAATATTTGAGAGGTACATCCAGTAAGTGTTTACACTTTGAGGGATCTACTACTACTGTACAAGGCTATGTTGACTCAGATTTGGTAGGAGATATAGATAGCAGGCAGAGTACTACAGACTATGTATTTATTGTTGGTGGGACAACAATGAGTTGGATTTATTGGTTACAAAAGGTGAATACTTTATCCACTACAAATGTAGAGTATATCGCTGCTACAGAGGCATCCAAGGAGATGATATGGCTTCAATTCTTCATGGAAGGATTGGGACATCCACATAGGGATAATTATATGTATACAAATAGCTAGAGTTCCATTCATCTTGCAAAGAATTTTTCTTTGCACTTAAAGACAAAACACATACAGTTACAGTACCATTTCATTCGGTCAGTTTTGGATGATGGGTAGTTAAAGTAAGAAAATATACATACAAATGATAATCCAATAGATATGTTTACAAAGGTAGTAACAAGGGAGAAATTGAACTCTTGTTTAGCTTTGGTTGGTCTATTATACTTAATAGAATAAAGGAACAATGGAGTCCAGGGTGGTTGGTCGATCTAGTGGGAGCTTCATAGGGTAGCAGTTTTGCTACATGATCAGTCTCCAAGTGGGAGATTGTTGTTTTTTGTGGAGTCTGATCAATCCCCAAGTGGGAGATTGTTATATTGTGGTGATTGATCAAGGAAGTACTGTACACTTTTCCCTTCGCCCTCATGGAGCCCCCAAGAATTTGTTTTTGGGGGGGATGTTTTTTGGCTATTTTTGGGCTGACATGTTGTAACCCTAAAGTGGAAAAATAAGCTTGTATAAAATAGCTTAGGGTTATGGATTTCATTATGGTGTATGTTTTTTAGTAGCTTCTTGTGATGATATTGAACTATAAGGGATTGTAGATTGTAATTAGGTTGTAATCACTAGATAATAATAATATTGGACTTGTTGTTAGTGGATGTAGCCCAGGGATTGGGTGAACCACGTTAAATATTTGTGTCTTGTGTTCTCTTCTGTGTGGTTTATTATATTATGATATTGGTTATATTTGCATGTAACTATTATTTCTGTCTTGTTAATCCTAACATCTCCAAGTGCTTTAAATGTTTTACCATGGTCCTATTTAAAATGAGGATGTCATCAAGATAGACTACCACAAATCTCCCAATTTAGTCCTTAAGCACTTCATTCATCAATCTCATGAATGTGCTAAGGGCATTTGTAAGCCCAAATTACATGACAATTCATTCATACAAACCTTCTATGGTTTTGAAGGTTGTCTTCCACTCATCACCCTCCTTAATTTTGATTTGGTGGTACCCACTTTTGAAGTCCAACTTGGTAAAATACTGAGCTCCTCCAAGACAGTCCCTTAGGTCCTCTATTCGGGGAATTGGGAACCTATATCTTATTGTGATTTGGTTGATTTCCCTTGAATTAGTGCACATCCTCCCTTACCTCCCTTCTTGGATGCCAACACCATTGGAACTGCACATGGGCTTATACTTCTTCTCACCAAACCTTGATCAAGTAGTTCTTTCACTTATCTAGCTACATCCTTGTTTTGTTTAGGAGTTAGTTTGTATGCAACCTTGTTTGGTAATGATGCCCCAGGTATGAAATCTATTTGATGGATCACTGTTCTTTGAGGAGGAAGGACTATAGGTGATCCATCATTGACAATATCTTTGAAATTCTCCAAAATTTGTTGTATCTCCTTAGGTAAATGTGTTGATTCCTTTGTCGTCTCTTCTTTAGGCTTTATCATTTCAGCAAATCTCTCTTCACCCTCTCTTCTAAGGTCTTGTAGAAATTCATTTTCCCCAACTACCAACACATTAGGACTAGCCTTCACTCCTTCTTCCTCCACCAAAGACTAAATTTTGTATGTCACTCCATCCTTCTGAAATGAATAGGAGTTCCTCTCCCCATTGTGCATGGCTTTCCTATCAAACTTCCATGGTCTTCCCAACAAAAGACGACAAGCATCCATAGGAAACTTGTACATCATAGAGAGTCTTGTCACTATATCCCCTAATTGCAAACTCAATCCATGCTTTTTCATTAACTAGGACATGTTTGATGAACTACAACTGATTTAGAACCTAATTGAAGAACCTGTGATTAGAGATCACCGAGTTGCTGATTAGATATGTAATATGATTAAATCAGTAATATGTTGTCATTGATGTCAACTTGTTTGACAACACTTATCTTGTAAGTTACTATACCAAAACATCTATAGAAGAGGAAAAAGAGATGAAGGACAGAAATATCTACATGAGGAAGATGTATATGAAAAATGAGGATAAGGAATACATTGGGTAACTTATTGATGAATCTATGACTTTATGTTATTGACTTGATTATGTTTCATTCATCTATGATGAGGAAAAGAGCTGAAAGACACAAGGAAGTGTGGTTGGCTAATGAAGCATTTTAGTATACATCGACGAAGTGTAGTGTATACCGAGCACAATATAAACTGAGCTTGTGTTTATCGACACATTTCTTTGTTAACCGAGCAAGAGAAAGGAACTAAATGATTAGTTTAGCCGATAAGGATTGATGAGCTGGAAAGTGTATGAGTTCGAGGTAAAAGATAAAGTTTGTTACAAAGATCAACGGCTAACATAATTCAAGGAAGATCTAAAGGATGAAATCAAAATGTGTTTCTGACACAACAAACGAGGAAGGTTTAAGCGACAAAATGGACGAAGGAGAGTAAGCAACAAAATCTAATGGAGGAGAAGAAAATGGTTTACTTATCTATTTAAGAGACCAAAGTTTCACAATGAAACTAATGCTAGAAGAAGGAGATTGTAGAGTTATTGCATAAACAAGTTTCATGTATGCCTGATCAAATTGGTTAAGGAGAACCAAACTGCAGAGTTTACCGAGCGTCAGGAAGCTATAACTGAGAGACAGTAAGTTAATGGAAATTGATTGAAACTGCATAGACACATTGATCAGAGGATTTGAATGAGCGTAACATAGATTTGATAATTTGCAATTGAAGTTGTATTATGATCAGATCAACTGCTATTACATTTTAACCATTGTAAACAGAGAAATCTCTTAACAGAGTGGACTAGGAAAGTCTTTTATGTATCATTCATAGAATGGACATTGTTATCCTGTCAACCCCATAGTGAATACTGGTTGGAGGATAATGGTTGGTCTAAAATCCTCTAACAAGGTCACACCTAACAGTGTGTTTGTAACCTTTAATAGGGTTGGGTCTTCACTGACCTCACTTCAGAAGAGTGAACAATTTTTGGGTTGCCGGTCCCAATTGTTTTTTCCCTTCACAGGGTTTCCATGTTAAATCTTTTGTGTTATGTGTTCATTATGGTGATTGTTTGTTATCATACTTTACATAATGCATATTAGATTTGGTCAGTAATCATTATATGTTATTGAGTGGTAATCGGTAAAAGCACAGACAGTATAATATTTTATGTTACTGAGCTGCAAAAGTTTAAGTAATTTGTTTTTGGATTATACATTTTGATTTGGGACTATGGATAACTAATTCACCCACCCTCTCAGTTATTATAACAATTGGTATCAGAGTTGTGGTTGCTTAGAACAAAGTTTTAAGGACTTCAGCATAAAGGTCTCAAAATGTTTAAGAGGGAAGTGCCAAAGCTAAACAAGGATAACTTCACAATATGGAAAAGTCGAATGAAGCTGCATGTATCTAGAATTGGGAATTCCGCCCTTACACTAATGGAGAATGGATACCTTGCACCGCCCACTGGTCCCCTGACCCTTGATCAACTAAGAGACATGCATGAACATAATGTTACCATGATGGAGATTGCTGCTGCCTGTTCAGATGCTGAATTTGAAGACATCAAGGACTGTGATACTGCTAAGAAGATGTGGGATAAACTTGCACAAATATACAATGGAAATGTGAATGTCAAGAGAGCAAGAGCCAAAAGCTTAAGAGGAAGATTTGATGACATGAAGATGAAAGAAGGTGAAAACATTGTGCAATACTCAAATAGAATAAAAGAGGTAGTTCATGATATTAGAGCATCAGATGGAGTTATTGATGAAGACACTGTGGCAAGAAAAATTCTAAGAACCTTATTGCTTATCTATGCCATTAGGATATTTGCAATTCATGAAAATAGGTCAGCACCTAACAACACACTCACTCTTGATAATCTGATTGGAAAGCTTACAACATTTGAACTGAATAATTATGATAATAGTGTTGTACCGAATGTTGAATTCACTTTCATGACTTCTTTGAAGATTGGTAAGTCTAGTAGTAGGAATAATAAGGATGATAGTGATAGCAATACTGATGATGAGCTTGATGAACTTGAAGCTCTTATGGCTAGAAGGTTACCTAAAGGAAAAGGAAGGTATAGAGGTAAGTTACCTTTAGCATTCTTTAACTGTAAAGAGATTGGCCACATTACTGCTAGATGTCCACATAAGAAAGATGATGAAATAACCAAAGACCGATATGAAGGAAGCTATGGGAGAAAAAACAACAGGAGCTACTGACACAACAATAGAGACAATCGAGACAATAATGACAGAGGTAAAAAGGTATGTTACATAGCAGAAGAAAATGAATCTGACTTTGACTCTGATGATGGTGTAGAAGTTGTATTTGTTGCTATGAAAGATGATTCCAAGGAAGAAGAAAAACATGTAGAAACATCACTGATTTCAAAGGTTAATAAAAATAATACATGGATCATAGACAGTGGCTGTACACATCACATGACTAGTGCTGATGATAAATTTGATCATCTTGAGCAATACAATGGAGGATCTATTAAGATGGGTAATGACACACCCTGTATGGTAAGAGGTAAAGGATCCTTGATGATAAATGATAGAATAAAATGTGAAAATGCTTATTGGGTAGAAGAACTGAACTATAATTTGCTAAGTGTGGCACAGCTGAACAATTCAGGTCACTGAGTTGCTTTTGAGAGCAAGAAAGTGAAAATATTTGATGATGGAGGAAGACTAGTTGGAACTGGAGCACAATCAAGAGGTAATCTATTTTATCTTGATACAGATGAGTCTTCTTGCTTGATGATGAAAAATGAAGATGCTTGGTTGTGGCATAAGAGGTTATGCCATGTGAATTTTGATAACATGATTAAGATCAGTAAAAAAAAAATAGTTAGAGGTCTACCTAACTTGTCAAAGCTTGATCATGTTATGTGTCATGAATGTCAGAAAGGTAAAATGACTAAATCTAGTTTCAAAAGAAAAGATTATTCAACAAAGAAGAGACTTGAGTTGGTTCATACCGATCTATGTGGTCCTATGAGAACTCAGAGTTATTATGGAGACAGATACTTTATTCTTTTTGTTGATGATTATACTAGGTTGATGACTATCATGTTTCTAAAAGAAAAATCTGAGGCATTCAAGATGTTCAAGTGGTATAAAGCTAAAGTAGAAAAAGAGACTGGTAAAGAATTGAAATGCTTAAGATCTGATAGAGGAGGTGAATTTATCTCTAATGAATTTACTAATTTTTGTAATGAGCATGGTATTAAAAGACATGTCTCTGCACCGAGGACACCTTAGCAGAAAGGCATTGCTGAAAGAAGGAATAGGTCAATTGTTGATTGTGCTAAGACATTAATGATAGAAAAGAATGTTGCCCGGACATATTGGAGAGAAGCTGTCAGCACAACTGTTTATGTTCTGAACCGAGTACAACTGAAGAAGGACACCAACAAGACACCCTATGAGTTATGGTTTGGACACAAACCCACTGTAAGTTATTTCAGGATTTTTGGAAGCAAATGTTTTATTCTGAAAGATGAAAGAAATGGAAAGTTTGACTCAAAAGGTGATGAAGGGATATTTCTAGGATATTCCACTAAAAGTAAAGCATACAAGTGTCTGAACAGAGTTACAAATAAAATGATTGAAAGTACTAATGTTCAAGTTGATGAGTTTGATGATAAGAATGTAGAGGAAAGTAGAAAGGAACCAGAAGACTACGGTAGATTCACTTACATTGAACAACTTGAGTATCTACCAAAGCCGCAGACTGTGACAACCGGTTAGTAGGAAAACAATACCGAGAAATAGGAAAGAGAAACCAACGAGCAGGATGGACCTACCGAGCAAGAAAATGAACCTACACAGGATGAACAAGAAAGAAGAGATCATGTACTAGCAAGATTTGTTAGAAGACACCATCCTGAGACAAAAATATAGGAGACAGACAAGCTAGCATGCAAACAAGGAGTAAGACAAGACAAGGTACATGTCTAGTTTGTGAATATGAATCGAAGAATGTAAAAGTTGCATTAGAAAATGATGAATGGGTTAATGCAATGAAAGAGGAAATAGAACAGATAGAGGAGAACAAAACCTGGACCTTAGTACCTAGACCTAAAGATAAGAATGTTATTGGTACTAAGTGGATATTCAGGAACAAGCTGAATGAAAATGGAGAGGTAACAAGGAATAAAGCTAGATTAGTATGAAAGGGATATGCACAGGAGGAAGGAATTGATTATGGTGAAACATTTGCACTTGTTGCTAGATTAGAAGGAGTTAGAATGTTACTTGCGGATGCTGCACACAAAAAGTTCAAAGTTTATCAAATGGATTTTAAGTTAGCATTTTTGAATGGAATACTTGAAGAAGAGGTCTACATAGAACAACCAGAAGGGTTTGTTGATCCAGACAAGAAAGATATGGTATGTAGATTGCATAAAGCTTTATATGGTTTGAAGCAAGCATCGAGAGTCTGGTATGAAAGACTGCATACTTATTTGTTAAGTATTGGATTTGTTAAAACTAGTGAGAACAACAATTTGTATATGAAAGGAGATACTGGTGATGATACTATTCTTATTGCTGAAATATTTATGGATGATATTATTTTTGGAGGTCAAGATCACATATATAAAGCCTTTGTTCATGAGATGAGAAAAGAGTTTGAAATGTCTATGTTTGGAGAGATTAAGTTCTTTCCAGGACTACAAGTGATTCAGCAGAGTGATGGGATATTCATCACACAATCTAAATATATCAAGGAAGTACTGAGAACATTTTGCATGGAAGGTGCTAAAACTGTTGGAAAACCAATGACTACTGGATGTAAACTGGCTAAGGAAGATGAAACTACAGAGGTAAACTAGACACTATACCGATCTATGATTGGTAAGTTAATGTATGTAGTGCTTAGTAGACCAGATATAGCACATGTTGTAAGAATTGTTGCAAGATTTTTTGAAAATCCTAGGGAGTCACACATGGTTGCTACAAAGATAATCTTAAGATACCTAAAGAAAATAGAAGATTATGGATTATGGTATCCTAAGGAAGGAAAATTTGAACTCAGAGTCTATACTGACGCTGATTGGGCTGGAAATGTGGATGACAGAAAAAGTACCACCAGAGGAGCATTTTTCTTTGGTGAAAGACTTGTTACATGGATGAGTAAGAAGCAGGCTTGCATTTCTTAGTCTACAGTCGAAGTAGAGTATGTTGCTGTTGCTACAAACTATTCAAATATTGCATATATTAAGCAAGTGTTGGAAGTTATGAATGAGGTAATCACTGAGCCGGTGATTATATATTGTGACAACACCAGTGCAATAAATATTTCAAAGAATCCAGTGATGCACTCTAAAACAAAGCATATATCCATTAAGTATCACTACTTAAGAGAACAAGTACAGGAGAAGCAAGTGAAGCTAGAATTTGTTACATCTAAAGAACAACTTGCACATATATTTACAAAGCCTCTACCGAAGGACACATTTGAATACTTGAGGACTAGACTTGGGGTATGTCCCCTGTCTACCAGTCACTAATGTGATTTGGATGTTGCATCAGCTTAATCTTATTAGGATATCATTCATGTTGATGCAACATAGTTCACACTTTGGATCATGTCTAAGGTTGTGAAAATTTTGAAGAACTGGAACAGATTGGCATATCAGTATACAAAGATACAGAGAATGCACCGGACAAACAGAGAGTTACATGGCTACTATAGAGCTGTATGTTTATTTGTTACTTTGGCATTGTTGTCAAAGGGAGAGATAAACAAATGTGAAACAATATGCACCGATAAGAACACTGAAACATCTATCTAAGGGAGAGATAATATGAAAGAAAGAAAGAGCATTAAAGATCAGTTACTGAGAACAGAAGCAGGAACTTGAGAGCTGAAAAGAGCATATCTACAGAATGTCAAAGCTACATTTGTAATGCTATTTAGTAACATAGTGATTAAACATATTAAGCTAGGGAGAGCTTGTATAACATTTGTTCACAGAGTTGTAGAATACATGTTTGGTATGTGTATGGTATATTTCATATTACTTGAGTTTCCATCAATGCCAAAGGGAGAGATTGATGAACTACAACTGATTTAGAACCTAATTGAAGAATCTGTGATTAGAGATCACTGAGTTGCTGATTAGATATGTAATATGATTAAATCAGTAATATGTTGTCATTGATGTCAACTTGTTTGACAACACTTATCTTGTAAGTTACTATACCAAAACATCTGTACAAGAGGAAAAAGAGATGAAGAACATAAATATCTACATGAGGAAGATGTATATGATAGATGAGGATAAGGAATACATTGGGTAACTTATTGATGAGTCTATGACCTTATGTTATTGACTTGATTATGTTTCATTCATCTATGATGAGGAAAAGAGTTGAAAGACACAAGGTAGTGTGGTTGGTTGATGAAGCATTTCAGTATATACCAACAAAGTGTAGTGTATACCGAGCACAGTATAAACCGAGCTTGTGTTCACCGACACATTTCTTTGTTAACTGAGCAGGAGAAAGGAACTAAATGATTAGTTTAGCCGATAAGGATTGATGAGCTAGAAAGTGTATGAGTTTGAGGTAAAAGATAAAGTTTGTTACAAAGATCGACGACTAACATTATTTGAGGAAGATCTAAAGGATGAAATCAAAACGTGTTTCTGACACAACAGTTGAGGAAGGTTTAAGCAGCAAAATGGACGAAGGAGAATAAGCGACAAAAATCTAATGAAGGAGAAGAAAATGGTTTACTTGTCTATTTAAGAGACTAGAGTTTCACACTGAAACTAATGCCGGAAGAAGGAGACTGCAAAGTTATCACATGAACAAGTTTTCATGTATGCCTGATCAAACTGGTTAAGGAGAACCAAACTGCAGAGTTTACCGAGTGTTAGAAAGCTATAACCGAGCGACAGTAAGTTAATGGAAATTGATTGAAACTGAATAGATACATTGATCAGAGGATTTGAATGAGCCTAACATAGATCTGATAATCTACAATTGAAGTTGTATTATGATCAGATCAACTGTTGTTACATTTTAACCATTATAAATAGAGAAATCTCTTAACGGAGTGGACTAGGAAAGTCTTTTATGTATCATTCATAGAATGAACATTATTATCCTGTCAACCCCATAGTGAATGCTGGTTGGATGATAACAGTTGGTCTAAAATCCTCTAACAAGGTCACACCTAACAGTGTGTTTGTAACCTTTAACAGGGTTGGGTCTTCACTGACCTCACTTCAACAGAGTGAACAATTTTTGGGTTGCCGGTCCCAGGTGGTTTTTTCCTTCACAGGGTTTCCATATTAAATCTTTTGTGTTATGTGTTCATTATGGTGATTGTTTGTTATCATACTTCACATAATGCATATTAGATTTGGTTGGTAATCATTATATGTTATTGAGTGGTAATCGGTAAAAGCACAAACAGTATAGTATTTTATGTTACTGAGCTGCAGAAGTTTAAGTAATTTGTTTTTGGATTATACATTTTGATTTGGGACTGTGGATAATTGATTCACTCCCCCTCTCAGTTATTCTAACAATGTTGTCCTTTTTTCAACCATGTCACTCTATAAGGATGGTCATGAGGTATCTTAGACACTCAAGTTTGTTGACTGCTTCCTCAGAGATAGTATTATCAGTTGACCCCGAGTCAATAATCACCTTGCACACTTTACCAAGAATCTTACACTTTACCTTGAAGAGTGATCTCCTATAATTAGGCTCTTCTCTAGCTAGTTATTTAATAGGTACTCTCCTTATCATCAGATTATCCCCACTCTCTGAATCAAGATTAACCTCAGGAGATTTGACACTATTGGTGTCTTCTTGCACATAATTTACTTTTCTCTCTAATTGAGAAGATGTTGCTTTGTCAGGGCATCTATATATAGGATGACCAAATTGGTGGTAGTTGTAACACTTCATATTTACAAAAGAGGAGCCTCTACTAGAACCCCCAAATATTCCTCTACTACTGCTGCTAGGACCTCTTCCTCTTCAATAATTACCTCAACCATTGGATTCATTACTCCGCTCTATCAATTTGGTCTCTCCTTATGGTCTAGAGTCACTCCCTCTACCACCATAATTTATTCTATGGCCTCTTGAGTCTCTACCTCTACTTGTAGGTTCATGATTCAATTTTCTCTTTTCTTCAACCCTCAGAGCCAATTAGTAACACTTTTGCACTATGGTAGGTGTAAGTAAGATTATCTCCTCTTTTATACTCCATCTTAGTCCATTTAGGTAATGAGAAAATTTTATGCTCTCATCCTCTATTAGCTTGGATCTCAAGAATAGTTTATAGAACTCTTCAATGTAGGTACTCACATCTGATTCTCTTTGTTAGCTCGATTCTATCTTTTCTTGTGGAGTTGTATCTTGAAATCATCAGGGATATAGATCTCTCTAATTTTAGTAAGGGTAGTTAATTTTTTTAAGGGCAGTTAATTATAGATCCTGTTAGGGTTTAATTTTGAATCACCCCTGTAAATTGTAGGCTTGTAGCTGTGTATAAATATCTGAATTTTCCTACAAGTAAATAGTGATACCGATTACCAACTTACCATGACGGGCAAAGCAAATACCAAGAATAAGACTATGAGTAAAAGGCCAAGTCAGATAATAGAATTCCACAATCTGCTTAAAATACCAGGTTTCACTGATTTATTCCATGATATACATGATCATGTTATTCAAGGAAATAAGGGAATAATGGAAATTAGATTTGCGCTTGAAAATAAGTGGAATGATCCAAATAAGGGCAATTAACTCAGATCTCTGTAATTAACCACCCTTACAATTTACATGGGTGACTCAAAATTAAACCCTAAGGGCAGTTAATTCAGATCTCTATAATTTTAGTAAGAAAATTATTCGCCTCAAATATTATAATTTTTTACTTTACAAGAAAGTTATTTGCCTCATATATTATAATTTTTAACTTCACAAGAAAATTATTCGCCAGCAATTTATGAAATTTTCATTCGGCGGGGAAAAAATCGCCAATACAAACTATGAAAAATCATGGATTTGAAAATAAATTCACTTGCAGTAAAATAAATTCCCCCCTAAAATAATGTATGATTCACCAGGATTTTACACTTTTTCCTAAAAGGAGGTTTCTTAAAGTTATCCTTGAATCAAACCTCGAATAATTTTTTGGTGATGGTCTCCAAAATAAAAAAAATTGATGATATATGAATATGCTATTAAGCTTGGAAGTTACTTTATTTTAATAAAATAATATTTGATCAACTTCTAATCCTTCACCAAGATATTAGAGCGAATAGATTTGTAGAAGATTAAGAAAGCTTAAAAAGAGAGTTCGAAAGAAAAATGACAAAAATAAATAAGAAATTCAAAATTCAAACTGACCGTCTATTTAAGATGAAAGGTAAATATTTATTTTTTAAAACACTAAGATTCTTTCATCTCTTTGTGATTCTAAAGCAACTGTAGACATTAATAAAAATTTAAAATATTTAATTAAATAATATTTTGTTTCAAAAATAATTTCTTAATATTTCAAAGATTTAAAACCAGATTACAAGAATTAAATTTAATCCAATTATCTAAAATTAGAGAGATCTATATCCTTCCAACTAGAAATGGGGTTCTTTCCTTCTTTTAGTCTCTCATCTTGTACAAACTTCCACCATGTGAGGGCAATTTTTCTTAGCCTAGTCTTTTCCACCTTCACATTTTGTGCTTCAGTCACATTCTCACACTCAAAATGGTTTTCTAGTCCTTCTATCCAGTCCATCACTACCTCTAGCTCTATTTTTCCATTGAACAAGGGCACACCTTCCATTGACTTCCCACCCATGGATTTTAAATCTCTAAGGAATGACTCTTCTTGAAAATAGGATCAGGCTCTGGTACTTCATCCTATATTTCCATTAACTTTTCTTTATCCTTTGTCTCTCTCACTTTTTCACTAACTTCTTTTGTCTTGGCTTCAACTTTACAAAGCTTACTCTCAATCTTTGCTAGTCTTTCCCTTAGGAGTCCATTCTCATCTTCTTGGTCATCGTCCTTCTTTTCTAACTTTGCATTAGTCACCATCCTTGACTCTCCAACTGACTATGTATATAACATCAATCTTCTCTAGCCCAAATCTTGTAGGCTTTGATACCAATCTGATAGGGAGGCTCCTATCTCAAGTCAACTTGACTCAACCTTACGTCACTTTCTAGACCTACTAAGGGTTTTCTTTCCAACCCTAACCTAGGAGAATACACTTAGTTCTTCCCCTAATCCCCAAGGGCCTCTCTATCAAAGGTTATTTAACTCTACCTTGAACTTACTAGGCTAAGTTCACACTAAACTTCCTAAATTCCTTTAGCCACTTTGTAGGATTGGATGCATTCCAATTTCATCCTTTTTACATCTTTTCTTGAAGATCTTGGTCCATAGTTTGGCCAATTCTCCATAGGGTTCAATTTTTCAAAGGAATAGAGCTAGTAGTCCCTTGTAGGCTTGATCAGGCTCCTAAACCTTAATAAATTTCAAACTTCTCAAATAAGCCCCCAAACTAGTCATTGATCTAGATACCCTTTTTGACAATCTCAAATATTTCTAGGGTGAGGGGTTCTCAAACTGTCTGTTCAATACCTCAAAAAATACTGTGATAATGTCCTTAAAAGTAGGACTAATAGGGCTAATTGATTGAAATTCACTAAAATATTGAAGAGATGGATTCATCGACCAACACCACTAGTTCTAGGGTCTTTCCAAATCCTCTATACCACTCTCCACTCATTAATTCACACCATTGTATCCAACCCTACATCTAATCATCAATTGATACTTTCTTGCTCCTAGTCGGGCACTGGCAGTCTCACCTAGGGCAAGATAGTAAAAATAGAAAACTCCATCTTTGGGACTTGTACAAAAAGGAAAGAACTATACAAAGACTCTACTTGCCATCCTCCATGGGCCATAAGGATCCAATGGAAGAAGCTCGTGCCGTAGAGCCATATTTACAGACTAGATCCTTACACTGGCAGGGAATAGTCCAAGAAGGATTGAATTTAAATTGAACTCTAAAAACTATATACAAACTCAAAAGAAGTGATTATAAAATAAGGAAATGAAGAGTAGAAATTGAATCACACATCAGATCGATTGGTTCAATCCATGTACATTGATCTCAAGCAAAAACTCAGAAAACTGTGACAATATAGTGAATTGCTACTTTTGTCCTTCTTGAAAATCCAACCAAAATTGGTCCAACCTCCATACAATGATTAGAAACCCCTTAAATAGGTCCTTTTGGATTAGGAAAACCAACTAAGTCGACCTCTAACTGGCTTCAGGGCAATTTACAACTTTTGCCCAAATGTTGTCGGGCAACTTTTGAAAGTTGCAAAAGTTGCTCAAGCAACTTTTACATTTTTTTTGTATTCTTGTCATTTTTCACAACTCTAACCCAATGAATGGGTTCCACAAGTTCTCAAACCACTTCCTTGTCCTAAATATACATCATATTCATCTTTTCCAACAATTTTAGAGTCATTGGACTCACTAGGCCCCATTTGGCCAACTTGGCAATTCTTGGCTAACTAGTGACATCCTAGTACCAAACCACAACTAGTTATCCTAACACACCTATTAGACCCTCTTGGAGTCTTTATTTAACCATGACTTGGCTAGAGTCATTACAAGATAAAATTCAAATACGGTTAAATCCAAACCCTAGGTGCTCCTACACCACTCCCCCCCGCCCGCTCTCTGTCTTTTGAGATCTCTATATCTATATCTTTTTTCGCTTCTATCTCTTCATGTATTTTTTTCCATGTCTCCCTCTATCTCTATCTCAATATCTCTCTATCTCTCTACCCTTATATCTCTATATATTTCACTTTCTATCTCTATCTCTATGTTTCTATTTTTTCTTCTTTCATTCTCCATCCCTCCTTTTGTATATATAATTTATCGCTTCCATATTTATCTCTCTCTCTCTCTCACACACACACACACACACACACACACACACACCTATATCTCTCCCTCTTTCTATCCATATCATTACTTATCTCTCCATCTCTTCCTATTGCAAACATAACATAAGCATATTGGTTTATTTATGCAAACATAACATAAGCATTTTATTTTATTTGTGTTTAAATCCTTTGAAGTGGATGCATAGTTGTTTTAAAGCTATCACTTTTCCATTGAAACCTTTTCTTAAAAAACAATATCATTTCTTAAATATCCTTCGAATTGACCTCATATACTACATAATTGTATTAAAAAAATAGAACAAAACTTCTCTAATTGACCTTCCTAACTTCTTAGGCATATCCATTCCACACCAAGATGCAATTTCTTTTTTAATTTAATTTTATATAGAAAATCGAAGCAAAGTTTAAAGGAATTTAATTCACGTCAAATAACAAAGGTAAGTTCATCGGTAGAAAAGCGAAGTTTAAATGAATTTTCACTTTATTCATGTACGTCAACAAACCTAACCTGAATGCGCTTCGTGTCATTGCAACCTACGTGAATGAAAATCAAAAAATGGAATCACAGATCAGTTTAGGCAGCCAAAGTTGGAGGCAAGCAACTAAGTTACAATCACTGATTGCAACCAAAATTTGAAAAAAAATTCGACAAAAAATTTGGAAACTAAATTTGAGAAAAAAAAATTATTTAAAAAAAAAAATTCGAAAACAAATTCAACAAAAAAATTTGAATGTTTTTTTGGACACAATTCGAATAAATAACAAAGTTACAAACCACCCAAACAAATAAAAAATAAATTAAATCCCTCCACACAAATAAAAAATTAAAAAATTAAATAGTAGACATGAAAAATTTAAAAAATTGCTTTACCCCCAATTCCAATTCCAATTTCAAATTCCAATTCCACCTTTTCAAGTGGAAGATGTAAATGCTCATTTTGGGCAAAATGAACATTTACATCTTCGAATTCTATTTTCATATTGCACTCCTAAACAGGGATAACTTTAAGAAACCCCTCCCGAAAAAAAAGCCTAAAATGCTGGCGAATCCAACATCTTGTGGGCAGGAAAATTTTAATATCAAGGGCGATTTTTTTGTTCCATATAGGGAAATAAAATATTATATGTTGGCGATTTTTTTCTTGCCCTAGCAAAAATCATTTTAAATGTGGCGAATTAATGTTTTTTTTCACTGACGGATATATAAATGATGGCTATTTTTTCCCTTGCCAAAAATGAATTAATAATTTCAGAGGCGAATTACTTGTTTTGTAGGAAAATGAATAATAATGGTCTTGGCTAATCTTCAGTGGTAAACTGAAAAATTGTTTAATCTGGGCAGATGGGAAAAGATTCCCCAAATCGGCCCGAAATTCATCCCGGGCCGTCGATCTATCAGATTGTATTATTGTTACATGGTTATATTTATATTTTATTAATAATTATATGGCTATGATTATATCATATGGCTATAATTATATTATAGTATAAATAATTATATTATATGTTCTATTATATAATAAATAATTATAAATAAAAATAATATTATTTTTATAATAATAATAAATCTGGTGACGGGTCGTCGATCTATCAGATTGTATTACTGTTACATGGTTATATTTATATTTTATTAATAATTATATGGTTATGATTATATCATATGGCTATAATTATATTATAGTATAAATAATTATATTATATGTTCTATTATATAATAAATAATTATAAATAAAAATAATATTATTTTTATAATAATAATAAATCTTAAATGCTTACATAATATAAGTAATATTATTTTTAATTGAATGCCAAAAAAACATATTATAATTTATAAAAAATACATTATTAAAATATAAAATATAAACCAATGCAGTTACATTAAAAAAAATTAAAAATATTTAAAAACAATAATAATTTAATAATTTAATTAAAAATAATAGAACATATGATATAATTATTTATACTATAATATAATATAATATAATTACAACCATATGATACATTGATATAATCATAACCATATAATATAATATAATTATAACCATATAATATTTATATAATATAATAATAATTAATAATAATAATAATAATGACCATCGAGTCTGAGTCATTGACGGCCCGGGATGAATTTCGGGCCGATTTGGGGAATCTTTTCCCATCTGCCCAGTTTCATCCGGAATCGTGACATGTGTCACGATTCCGGATGAATCTGGGCAGATGGGAAAAGATTCCCCAAATCGGCCCGAAATTCATCCCGGGCCGTCGATCTATCAGTCTTCAGATTGTATTATATTATATTATATTATATGGTTATGAACTTATGATTATTATTATTATTATTATTATATTATATTATTTATGTATTATTTAATATATTATATTATTTATGTAATATAATATAATAATAATAATGTTATTATTATATTATATTATTTAATATTATTTATGTAAATATATATTACATAAATAATATATTATTTATTTAATAATTATTATTATATTATATTATTTAATATTATTTATATGTAATAATATATTACATATAAATAATATTAAATAATACAATATAATAATAATATAATAATAATAATAATAATTATATTATAGGTTATGATTATTATTATTATTATGTTGTATTATTTAATATTATTTAATATTATATTATATTATATTATATGCTTATAAATTATAATTATATTATATTATATTATAGGTTATGATTATTATTATTATGTTGTATTATTTAATATTATTTATAATATTAAATAATAAAATATAATAATAATAATAATAATAAATTTAATAAACATTTGATAGTCTATAGATCGACGGCCCAAGATGAATTTCGGGCCGATTTGGGGAATGCTTTCCCATCTGCCAATATTCATCCGGAATCGTGACACGTGTAACTTATGTACATTATTGAGTCTTGACAATTTATTACTGTTAGATGTACATTGTACATTAAAGTTAAAACCATTAATTACTTATTACTTTCGTTTTAACTATAACTTCAAGTATTTACGAGAGTCCGATACGATAGCCATAGGGTTTTCAAATTTTAAATTTTCAAAGACTGGCAGAATTCCATTTTGTGTTCTGATTTCTGAAGACTGAAGTCTGAAAGTGTGACACTGTGAAACTTTGTTATCAGCCGACAACACCAATTATCCAATCTCAATTCCAGGTATTTAATTTTTTTCAAAAAAATTCCATTGCAATTTGCAGCAATAGAAATCTTGATTTTAATTGTCTTAGGTTTGCACTTTAAAATTATTTTGAGTAGGGCCTGAAGTCTAATAACCAGTAGCGCCAGGCATGGGCAAAACAAAGTCAAAAACCTCCCAAACGAGTGCACCCATAAAGGAAAAGAACACCATTATAGAACTCAGACGAGTGCTACAAACCCCAGGTTTCACCGATGAGTGTCATGATATTTTTGATCCTGTTATCCATGGAGATTCTGAAATCATGGCAATTAGACATTCATTGTTTAGTAAGTGGAAAGATCCACAGAAGGGGAGAATTTATTACAAATATAACAGCAGTATTGGGGCATATACAAATAAACTAGCTGCTGTGGTTACTGGATTAGCAAACCTCGCTGTACCCGAAGTATTCCCTTGCCCTGAAATTGTAATGCTATGCGCTCAGAATTATGATGAAAATAGAAAGGCAATTGTAAACCAAAACACTCAGGAGGAAATTTTATCAATAACTGAGAGTGAATTTCTGACTCTGTTAGACCTAGGGTTAGGGTTTAGAACATAAAGCTCTAAGGAGCGCATTGACTTGGATAAACTAGCTCAGGCTTATGACAAGCTGGAAAGATCTTTTCAAGATTCATATATTAAGGGTTTAATACCCTCAAAGTCCACTACTAGTGTTACACTGGACAAAGACCATAAGCCTCCTTATCAGTATGATATTTTTGTGCCATGGGTTCAGAATACTATTTCTTTGTTATCATTTTGTCTGGGATTGGACAGTAACAAGGAAGTGGGGGCCAGTGTTCTTGAAATGATTTATAATATCCATTGTCGAGGGCAGTCAGTTGAGCAGGTAGATGTAAGATATTTGTTCAGCACATTGTTGAATCTATGCAACAACAATTACTGATGATTAAACAAAGTACAACTACAGGCAAGACCAAGACATTTAGGTTCACAAGTTACTTGTGCTACCTTCTTTTAGCAAAGCATCGCCCAATATTTGAGACAGAGAACAACAAGCTTGGTATTGAGGTCTATAAGTTTGATGAGAGAACCCAGAAGAAATCAGAGACTCCAAGTCCAGTATATGAGTGGACACATAAGATGAGGATGACTGCTGCAAATAAAAACTACAACCATTTTGTAGACTTCTTTTTGGCACCTATTTACCAAAAAATCATAGGCACTTCGATGCCTAGATTTCCTGTGTCTTGTAAAGATTGCATTCAACTGGGAAGTCAGATTCAATTGGCTGACTGGTTCTTTATGGAAGAGTACACTCTCTTAAGGTTTTACGGTTCAGCGGTTGAACCCTGCAAACTTCCAATGCATGTTACAGAAAGGGTTTTTACACTGGAATATGTACGGCAGATGGAGAGCGCAGATGAACTTTTCAGTGGACAACAAAAGAAAATGATATTTCCTTCCTTGCCTTTCGCAATTGGAGGCCTCACATTTGAGAGAAAGGCTTTCAAACTGGCAAATGAATTGGTAACTTTTTTTGGCTTTGATTTTGTCAGTCACTGGAATTATGATCCACTGAACATAATACAAACGAGACTTATTGCCAATGGGAACTCTGCGAGCAAATATCAACATCAGGAGATGCCATTGATAGAAAAGTTTAAAAACAAGGATTCATGGGATGAGGTTAAGAAAGAGATGGAGAAACATGCAACAGAGAATAATATTTCAATGCAAGAATTGTCATCCCAAATTATGACATTGCACAAATCAGAGCCTCTGACATACTTAAATTTCTACAAGAAAGCATCTCAACCTTCTACGAGGTCTATGCCTAAAGAAATTAAAGAGGCATGCAAAGCTGAAATGTGGTGTCAACCCAAGATGACTGATTTCTGGAAAATGAGGCAAAATTTGGGTGAACCAAAGACATCAGCTGTTTTTGATGAAATTGAGGAGGATGAAATTTTCAGCAATTATTGGAATAAAGAGCATCCAACTGTACTATATGATTTTGGCAGTGACGGTGATAATGAAAGGCAGAAGGACCTCCAGTCTGATGCTGACATTCAAGGTATTCAGGATTCCGGGTCAACCAGGGGCAGAGATATTGTTACACTTCAAATGAGTGATTCTGTTAAACAAACGTATGGTAGAGGGGCAACTATGATACAAAAAATGGGTTATGCAGGTCTAGGGCCCATTGGTGCAAGTGGTGAAGGGATTTGGAATCCACTTCCAGTACCAGAGCCACCCAAAAGAGGATGTAAACCAATCATTGGACTCTCTGACAATGAAGATGATTCATCTAGAAAGGGCAAAAAACATTATGTCTCTGCTTCTGAAGGTCATCCCAAAACATTATTTGTTAAATCTTTGAATCCAGTTGTAGTTGATCCCACTGGCACTGGCATTGGCACTGGCACTAGCATGGATGAACCTTGTGCAAAAAAGCAAAAAGTTATGACAATTACACTGCCAACAATGTCAGTGGTTACTTCACCAATGTATGCACCAGTAGCTTCTGTACAAAACCCAGAAAACAGTCCTAAAACGCCAGGATTTGGAATGGGCCATCTTCAGTCTGTTGGCAATCCTCAAAATACAATTGTAGGTGGAGTAAGTTCAACTGGAGTTGGAGGAGCACACAAGGATACAACTGATAATTCACCTTTCAAACACTCAATTCTGTCAGCAAACCCAGATTTTAGTTTGAATGAATTTGCATCAAAGTTTGAACAGACAAGCGAAAGAAATAGGCAAATTATGAAGACTTTGAAAAGTGATGCAGTTGCTAAATGTCAGGGATCTACTAACAGAATATTTTCAACATATGATCCAAACAATGAAATGATGAACTTCATGGCTGTTATGCCCCTGGGTAGAGATAATATTCCACCACAAAATGTAATAAATCCTAACGATATACAAGTTACCAGTCTTCAAATGGATTTGTCAAAAGTGAAAAATATTGACAAAATCAATATATCTAAAGAGAGTAACAAAATGGTCTACTCTACACTTCTGAAAGCGGAGAGGGAAAACAAAAGGCTTACAAAGCAAATAGAAAAGTTACAGGCAGACCTTGATAATGTGAAGGCGAAGGAGAAAGCAGCAGACAATAGGTTCAAAGATTTGCAAAATAGGATAAAGAAATCTTCTCCTACAGAGGCAATTGTCCAGCAAGAAAAGATGAATGAACAAGTGGAAAAATTGACTAAAGAATTGGATGAGTGCCAAAAAAGACTTCAGGATGAACAAGCCTCTAGTGCACAGTTGTTCAAGTCTTTAGAGAGTAGTGCACAGGTCAACAATAAATTGAAAACTGACCTGGACTATGCTGTCAAGGGAAATAATATTTTGAAGACTGAATTGGAGAATGAAAAGAAACAGTCGATGTCTAGGGAAAATATGATTTTTAATTTGCAAAAGGAATTGGGGAATGAGAAGAAAAAAGAGGAGTCTAGTGCAAAAACAATCAACAATTTGAATAAGCAATTGGAGAACATGAAACAAAAAGAGGAGTCAACTGCAAAAACTATCAGTAATTTGGAGAAGGAATTGGAGAATGTGAAGAAAACAGAGTCTAGTGCTACTGCAAACACTAACATAATCCACCGAATGAGGAGGGAATTGGAGAATGCAAAGAAAAAAGAAGAGTCAGCTGCAAAGAAAATCTTCAATTTGAGAAAGGAATTGGAGAACACGAAGAAAGAGGAGTCTACTGACTCTACTGAAAGACTCCATGATTTGAAGAAGGAATTGGACAATGCGAAGAAAAAGGAGGAGTCCACTGCAAAGGCAATCCATGATTTGAAAAGGGAACTCGGGGATGAGAAGAAAAAAGAGGTAACTGCTGCAAATACAATCCAAGATTTGAAGAAGAAATTGGAGGATGAGAGGAAGAGAGCAACTAATTTGCAAGGGCAAGTAGAGGAAATACATAAAAAGAGTGAAAAAGAGTTGTCTCAAATGAAGAAAAAGATGGAGAATGTAATGGCAGAAAATAGAGCGACCTCTTCCGAAGACCATCATGTGAAGGATACTATAATAAACATGGTTAAGCTTATCAAACAAGAAAATTGGGACAAAATAATGAAGAACACTGATAGTTTGTTTGAATGGCTTGATTTAAATAGCAATATCAGACTTCTCTTTGAAAATGTAAAAAGTGATTTTTTTGGTAAAAGACAAATCTTCACCAAATCCTTAAAAAATGTTTCTGACCAAATTTTGAGTAAAGTAAAGATATCCAGTGATAGGGATTTGGCAAAGAATGGAATAAACAGCCGCTTGGATGCCTCTGTAATGACCATTGATGTCGGTCACCATTGTGAACAACTAACGGAAATGGGTGAAGCTCTCAAATCTGTTTCCAAAGAATTGAAGAAGATGAATAACATCATACTGAACTTGCTGAATGCTGGATTACCAAATCCAGCTGACTCAAATGCCAGATTCATTGGAAATGAAAATTACATGAAAAGGTTGCAGGAGAGCATGAATCATGATTTAGGCAACTTGCCTGAGGATACCACTCCAGAAGGAATTGCAAGTTGCATCAAACCACTGTCAACAATGAATGAAGTTGTAGATAAATTCCTCGATTCATTTAAAAATATCTCTCAGAAGTATTTATTGTTGACGAGGGTAACAACTATTTAGCTACAACCTCAAACAAATGGAGCCACCAAATGATGCAGAATGGAGCGCCCTAAAGAAATTCTTAGAAGCTGGGTCATCTTCTGAAACTCAAGCTGTTACTGTTGCTGTCATTGGCAGTCATGACTCATAGCTGATAGCACTAAGAAGTAACAACTCAGTAAGTGATAGTACTATAATCGTTTTGTTACTTGTTTCTCTTTAATTTTAAATTTTGGATTTAATTTCAACTTTGTTTAATGTTAATTGTTACAGGAATCAAGAGCCAGCATATCAGGATAGTTGGGCAGCCAGGCACTGGCATACTATTACTACACAGCAGATGGAAAAAATTTCCCTACTAGAAAAAAGTGTACAATTGGCAATGTGATTGTACACACATAATGTATTATGTAGTAATAATCTGATTATATATACAATTACAAACCGACCTACAGCTATTGTTGCTCCCTTATATTTGCAAAAGGGAATTCAGGGTCATTTCAATTTGACGTTGAGTCATTTGCAAAGGGTTGTAATTGTTTGTAATTGACAATTATTAAATGTATTATGTTACAGGCTGATTTATAATTATAAATTATAATACAATTTTTTTTAAATAGAGCTTATTCTGTTAAATGCATTATGTTACAATTTCTTAAAGAAACTAGAATCAATGAAAATCTCAACATGTTACAAAAATACAATCAATGAAAATCTCAACATGTAAGTTTGTATTATCAACATGTTCAAAAAAAACATTTAAGCATCTATAAAAGGACAGTGAAACTGTGAATGAAGGCTATAAATTGACTTCTACAAACATAATAAATTAGTAGATAGAGTCTTAGATCAGAGCTACTACTTCTAGCCTACTACTTGACTCACAGAAGTTAGAACTTGAGGTTGAGAAGCTGCTATAGTTGCCATTCCGCCTGGACCGGCTCAGCATCACTATCATCAGAATCCTCCTCATTTATTGCATACAACATTTGATTGTTCGTTGTGTTTTCTTCAGATTCACTGTCAGCGTCAGACTCACTATGCATGCCAAAGTCAACATCATCTTCATTGCTTCCAATATCAGGATATGAACCACTGCCACTACCATTGCCACCACCACTACCACTGCCACTTGGGTTTGAAATGTTGGCAATCCCTCTTCTTTGACATCGTTTTCTCCAAATGCTGACAGCCCTGTCATAAGGGAAATTTTCTACCTTATACCTAGAATTATAGAGCCTCAAACAATTATCCAAATTTTTGTCTAATTTGTTTCTAACCTTTGACTTCAGGAAGCCCAAAGTACTGAAAACTCTCTCATCCTCCACTGAACCCAATATCATTGTCAAACATAAATCGGTAAGCTTGAAATATTCTGGTATTGCCTCTCTCAACTGATTGCTCTCACCAAGGTTTTTCCAAAGCTTTGTTACCGCTCCCTCTTCATTTGGGTTCTCCATAAGAGCATATTGTTCCCTCATTATGTTTGCAAAAGAATATGATTGATCTCTCAGTCGAGATTCATCTAAAATTCCATTTATAGTGATTCCATTGATTACTTTAGGTTTGCAAAAATGCTGAATCAGAGTCGTCATCCTTCTTCAAAAATCAGTCGGACAGTTTAGAGACCAATATTGTGGAAAAACAATTGACATTGCTTCGAGCAGTTCCTCTGGAGGGAATCTGTCTCTGATTTCTGATGAAAGATTGTAGCAAACTCGCTTGACAGAGTCAAGCACAGAGTCTTTGATCTTCTTGAAGTCTTCACTTGTAACACATGAAAGTACCTTCTCTGGTTCTGATTCAACTTCACTTCCTGCTTCGTCGGGGTTGATGCAGGCATAGTACTGCATTGGTATGTCAACTCCACGTACCCTGGCATATACCTCATCGTTTGCACCAATATGTAAAAAGTTCCCAGGATTGTTCAAATCTGTGATTTCTATCCACTTTGCAAACTTTGATTCATCTAATGGTAGTAATCGATACAGAGTATCCAGGCTACTACATGTCATTTTACGCAGCTTATTATATTCTGCAATGTACATACCTCTTTGTTGAACCTTTTTTATAATATTTCTCATGTCCTGTAGCATGGGGAGAATAGCTGCTAAAGTTAAGAGTACCTTAACATTAGTTAGGCTTGAATATAGCCGAGGGAATCTGTCTCGCACAGAGTGGATTAGTCCAAGCAATGACGGGTATTCAGACATTACTCGATGTGCCGGTCCATCCAAAGAGATCCATCTGGTATCATTGTCTTTAAGAAGCTTCTTCCCATCAGTAAGTCCTTGAGAAAAGTGTTGAAATTCCCGGACTCGTTTTGGACTTCGACAGAAGTATTGGTAAATCTCTTTGATTAGAGATTCCACTTTACTTACACAACCAAAATTGCTAACAATTCCAAAAGCTAGATTCATTCGATGGGCCATGCAATGAATGGGAATAGCGTAGGGTGCCAAATCATCCTTGATCTTTTTGCAAAGACCACCTTTATGACCTTGCATAACCGAAGCTCCATCTGCTCCAACACACACCAACTTTTTGGCAATCTCCATGCTATCCAAACCTCCAGATTCAATTAGAGTAGTCTTTAATAATTCATATAAATTTTCAGCTGTCGCACTACAATTCAATTTAGCAACAGATAGTATAAATGGTTGACGACAAAGATTGTTTACAGTATAAACATGCATGCACACCCAGGAAGTATTATCAATTGCTGTAACTTCATCTAGAGACAATGCAAAGAAATTTGAGTCTTTTATTTTTTCCTTCATATCTTCTTTTTCAACTTGTGCAAGACATCTAGCCCATTCCCATCCGCTGTTTACTGACCAGTGACTGTTCGGATAGTTTTGAGTTTTCAAAAAGTGCAATAAGGCAGGAATTGAAGGGTAGTCTGTCATAGGACGTCCTCTACTCAATAAATAAAAGACCACACTTAATTGAACTACTTTTCCCATATTTTGCACTTCTGTTGCTTTCCCAATGAAATCTTCAATGGAACCTTTTACTGCAGAACGCTTATCCCGTAATTGCTGGTGTAACTCGTATTTTTCGGCATTCCTGATATGCAGACAGTTGTCCTTTGTTTTCCAAGTTAGCACGGATTTTTCAACTCCATCTATAATTTCCTTCTTGTAAACTTTACTGACATGCTTTTCTATGGTATCAATTTTAAGCTGCAACCTCTTCTCCTTCTTTGTTATCTCTGTGCAAATGTTACATCTGCATTCAGTAGGAGGCGCACCATCAATTGGATTGGGCACTGGTTCAATGAACCAGTACTTTTCCACCCATTCTAACTGAAAACTCCTTTGGGACAGATCCCAGCGAGATCGATCTTTCGTCGATCCCAATTTTCTTTTCCCCTTTTGTGCATGAGCATGATTTATGGAATCAGTTTTGGTTTTCTCACCCGACTGGTCCAGGACCGACTCCAACTCTATAATCTCAGTTTGTGACTCCCTACTCAGGGGAAGTGCCTCCAAATCGTGTTCAAGTTCGTCCTCGACTGAGATATCAGGTTCACCAACTTGAACTTCAATATGGTCTGAGGGTCCAACTTGTGATGAATCTCCTTTTTCAACTGGAGATCTAACTTGTGAATCTTGTAGCTTGCCAACATTTCCACCACCAAAATATGCTGCTATGGTTCTGCGTTTTGGTAATGGTGGCTTCTCTTGGCATTCAGGGATCCTACCGGAACCCCTGTTACCCCTCTTATTTGACATGGCAAACCGATAAAGGCTGCAAAAAATATATCAACTTAGTTGTTGAACAAAAGACTCAACTACTTAGACTACATATAATAACAATAATATGATTCATTCTCAAAAAATGGGTTCTACTGCTACGGTACTACAGTCTACGGTACTACCCAAGGGCCAATATAATTCGCAAACCTATAGGCTATCTTAGCATTACACTGGACAGTAAAACTAAAAAAATAACCAGTACCACTGTACCAGTGGTCCAGTACCACTATTGACATAAAAAATAAATTAAAAAGCACTTGCCTTTTAAAAAAACCAGGGTCCACGAGTCAATGGCCAATGCACTCAGCACTCTGAAAGTTCGGCAGCAATAAGAAATGCCAGTCTCCAGACCAGAAAAGAGCGAACTGTGTAGAATAATAATATTTTATAGTCCAATCTAGGTTGGCGAATTAGGCGGGATTAACAAGCGGGAATTTCAAATGCAGGCGAAACGCACCTTCCTATGCAAGCCCACAGTAGGAAACAGTTGGCTAAACGGGGCTGGTGGTCGACACACGTCCGGAAAATGGTTGGCGACGCCCAACCCAAGGGAAAATTAATTGGTTGTAGTAATGGCGAAAGAACGTGGGCCAATAAGAAACAACATGCAAAAGCTGGCGATATGTTTAAAATAAATGTATCCAAAACGTATATTGCATTGGCGATTGCACCGATAGTTTTGACCAATCATGTGATAACTAATGGGCGACTACCCTGGGCGTTGGACCCAAATCTAATAAATATCCGGCGATGTAGTTGACTTGCGTTGCGTGCTCTATTCGCCAAATGACGATTGACCCGTCAGACGGGATCGCCAAAAGACGAAGATTCGCCACTAAAGTTATCTCTGCTCCTAAACTGAAGATTCGACAAAATCATAAATCACAAATATCAATTCGAGACTAATTCCAGCAACCACATAATTAATTTATTCAGAATAGGCCTATTCTAGAATAAGGACTTATTCTCGGATTAATTAATCCTGAAAACAAAAGCTGGAATAATCTATTCTGCATTTGAATCCCATAATATCGAATTGGAATAAAGATTATTTTTTATTTTTTTAATTAATTTAAACAATATGTATTTTTAACTTATTAAAAAATTATAATTATAAAAAACAAATCTTACAAATTTTAATTTTTGACTTTATCATTTTTGTTGGTGGTCTTTTAATTAAAATATATGTATTTTTAACTTATATATTTTTAAATTAAAATATGTATTATTAACTTTTAAAAATTTTTTATAAATTTTAACCTTAATAATAAAAGCATTCCTCGAAAACAGAAAGGTTCGCAGATAAATAGGTCCCACATTGCACGGCAAACTCTAAGTCAATGTGTACGGTGTGCCGGTTAAGTCCGAGAGGACTCAACAATTTCCACAGAAGTCGGCTCTTGTCTAATTTGTACGCGTTTTCCTCGCTCTTTTTCTCCATGTAATTTCGAAGAAACGACTCAACGCGCTCATGTTTTGGAATTACGCGTTCCCTTTTCAACGGAATCGTATTTTCCTTGCTCCACGTAGTGGTTTGTCTACATCCAAAGCATTTTCCTCCCTTTTTCCCTTGGATGTTTTGACGAAAGGACTGAACCTGCTTTCACAGTTCGGCTCTTGCCCACTTTCGAAGCGTTTTCCAAACTCTTCTTTTCCTCGTCGTTTCGAGGAAAGGACTGAACTTGCCTGGATGATTATTTAAATTTAGTTCACTTTGCCTTCCTTCGACATTAAGTTGTATTTCTTTCCGCATCAGCGGTAAAATTCTATTTTCCTTTTTGGCGTGTTTAATTTTTTTTAGCGGGGAATCAATGGCGTCTTCTTCGTCATCTCAGCAGCAGACCCATGAATCTAATTTTTTATCTGGAATAGAACCCGCCGGCAAAAGAAGGAAGGTTTCTGAATCTTCAAGATTGTTCGATGTATTCATCAACCACAGAGGCCCCGATGTCAAACAAACTTTGGCTACTGAGCTTTACAATTGTCTTAAAAAGTTGGGAATAGGGGTGTTTCTCGATTCCCAAGAGAAGGAACTTGGGGATTCATTTCCTTGAACTATCGAGACAGCCATCCGCCCGGCTAAGGTACACATAGCCATTTTTTCCAAAACGTACGCAGATTCACCTTGGTGCCTGGCTGAGCTGGTTCTCATGTTAGAGAGTAAGGCCAAAATTATTCCTGTGTTTTATCAAGTGAAGCCTAGTGACCTCCGCCACATTGAAAAGGGGGCATATGCTGGTGCATTCAGGAGATATGAAGAAAAGGGCAGGTACCTGGAGAAGCTTAGCCAGTGGAAGGAAGCCCTTCAGTCTCTTTCATTTGTAGCTGGGGCAGAATTTGAATGGTAATCTTTCTATGGATTTGGTAGTTGTACTTTGTATAATTACTTTCTACCTTCAAACCTGCTTAATAATTTTCTTATGGAATTCTGCTTTCGTTTTATAAAATATCCGTGACGGCGAAACAATATTAGTAGCAGTGCAAGAAGAAGTAAAAAGGAAGACACTTTTACATGTTGCTGAATATCCAGTAGGGCTCAGCAATCTCGTGAAAGATGTTGATGAGCTTGTACAAGATTTCGAAAACCAGTGCGGGCTCAAGAAAGGGGAGGATCAGGTTAAGGTAGTTGGCATTTTCGGCATGGGTGGAGTGGGGAAGACAACTCTAGCCAAAGAGTTGTTTAATCGAAAGATGTCCAACTATTCTAAAGCAAGTTTTCTATTTGACGTGCGAGAAGCGTCTGTAACCAACTTGCCTTTTTTGCAACTAAAGCTTCTCGATGAACTCTTTGGGAAAAATCATCCCAGTTTTACAAATGCAGAGGAAGGAACAAGCTATCTCAGAGATTGTGTACAGAGGAGCAGCAATTTAAGCTTCTTAATTGTCGTAGATGATATCGATCATGTACAGCAGTTGAATTCTCTACTGGTCATGGATATCTTAAACAAATCTGCCAATACTCTGATTATCGTGACAACACGGGACGTTGGTGTGCTTATAACTGCAGGAATTACTGCTGGTTATAATTTGAAAGGAATGAAAAGAAATTATGGGATAGAACTCTTCTGTTGGCATGCCTTCGGGCAACCCCATCCATTATCAGGGTACGAAGCTCTGGTTGACAACTTCGTAGATGTGTGTGGAGGATTACCACTCTCTTCAAGTTCTAGGCCGGCATGTTCATGGTAGAGCTCCAAGATATTGGAACTTAGAACTGCTCAAAGCCGGTAAGATGCTGCATGGGGATGTAAAAAAAAGACTGAAAATAAGTTTTGACGCATTGGATGATGAACAGAAACAAATTTTCATGGATATTTCCTGCTTTTTTTTGGGCAAATCTATGGGTACAGCTGAAAGAGTATGGGAGGCATCAGGATGGAACGCTAAACATGCACTGGAGACACTCAAAGATAAATGTCTTGTAGAAGAAATCTGGAAAGATGAACTTTTATTGAGAATGCATGAGCATCTGCGGGACTTGGGAAGAGAAATGGCACTTGAGCTCAGCAATCCTCGTCGCCTATGGTGTCCTCAAGATCTGAAATGTTTGGTATGTTTGTTACCCTCAGATTTCTAATAGTAGTGTAATACTATAAATCGTAACTTGTGAATGGCTATATTAATGGAAAATTGACCTTCTTCTACGTATGCAGGAATCAAAGGGTTTCAAATATATCCTAACCAGAACCAATCTCAGGTCTTTCCATTCCTTTCACGAGGAGTCCATGGATTTTCAAGTGACATTCTTTTTAGGCCAATCAGATAATTTTGGTGAGACGTCAGCTTCCTTGCTATACCTCGTACTTGAGGGCGACATAACAGAACTATCAAGCATTCCTTCATGGATCCCTCTTCAAAATTTGCATTATTTGGAAATCAACTATGGAGTATTCGAAACACTATGGGATAATAACATCCAGGTAATTTGATATTTCTATCCCCTTAAACTGTTTTGTAGAATTCTTTATGTCATGGTTGTCTGCGAGCTATTTTTTAAATCATTGAGAGCTTTACACAAATTTATCTCGCATTTCAGGCTCCCTCCCGTTTGAAAGAGCTGGTGATATTTTCAACCGAATTCGAAGAGTTTCCAGATTTTTCAGGAATGTCAGATAGTTTAGAAAATGTGTCCTTTGAGAGTCTTGAAAGGCTACAGATTAGCCGTGAAAATTATGTATCTAGGATATTAATTAGTGGAAGTCACTGCCCCAGCCTCGAGTCGCTCACACTTGAGGACATGGAAAATCTTAAGGAAGTGAATTTAAGAAGGGTAAAGACCTTAAAGTCTCTTAATATTATAGCTTGTGAGAAACTGAAAAGACTAAAAGGGACATCATATCTTACAAGTCTTGTGCTGTTGGAGATTAGAGACTGTCCAGAGCTTGAGGAGTTAAGGCTTGCTCATCTGAGCTGTCTTGAAAGGATCGTAATTCGTTATTGTAAACATTTGAAAAGTGTCTTAGGAATACCTAATCTTGGAAAGCTTGTGCAATTGGAAATTGATGGTTGTAGGAAGCTAGATTTTGATCACTTGTGTCTCAGTGGCATGAATTGTCTCGCGAGGATGACATTCGATAGGCATGTAAAGGTGAAATATTTTAAATTGGATGGTTGTCAAAATTTGAAAACAATACAGTTTGGTTGTAAAGAGCTTGTAGAATTAAGCATTCGAGGCTGTCCGGAGCTTGAGACGTTGCCACTATTTGAAGGCCCAAGTTGCCTAGAAAGGATAACAATTGATGGATGTGGAAAGCTCGAATGTCTTGAATTGATTGGTTGTCAAAATTTGAAAAGTGTGTCAGGAAACTTTGAGAATACACAGTTGCACATTGTTGGTTGTCCTCAGCTTGAGGAGGTGCAGTGGCTTGACAGACTGGGCGGCTTGAAGAGTCTGTGAATGGCATGTATCAAAGTTATACGAGTCTCCCTTATTGCAGCAATGAAGTAATACAGAGTTGCATTCATAAGTTAGAGGTAATAATTTAAATGTTTTTTTTTAAGAGGCAATCATAAATATCATTTCGAGCTGAGTGTTTTTTACATTATTGGTCATCAGCTTTGTTTTTCCGTCCGTTCTCACAAGATAGTCTATATTTTCCTCAGCGATTTCTTACAGATTGTAAACGAAAACAAGTTACTCTGGTTGTACTGAGAGTATTTTGTCTTTTATTTCAGAGTATGCGGTCATATTCTCCTATTGTTTTGATCGGAAGATCAGTTGATGGAGCAGACTCAACTTTAAACCAATACCCCTTTTCTGACTTTGGAGATCATGGAATCGTTGGAATTGGTCTTCAGGGAACTGCTGTCTACAGGCCAATATTGTTGAAACTGGTCGTAATTTCTCCTCTCTCTACTGACTCCTATCTCTCACCGCCAGTGCATAAAATACAATTTTTGCTTATCCTGACGTGCCTGACAAAAATCCAATTTGTATCTACAGAAAATCGGATCTTAACTTGCCTTGTGTTGCAAGTTTTATATCTGCCAGCGAAGATCTACTTCAGTCTGCAGTCAATATGATTTGGAAATCTTATTTCTTAACTTGCTGTGTCTTGTAAGTTAACTTGACCAACTACTATAGAATCCTTTTCTATAAATACAGTTGTAATAAGCAAGTCTGAGAGATGTTTTAAGGAACAGGGCATGCAGATTTTTGAGAGCTCAGAAGAGTTCAATCCTTGTCCATTAATAAAATTGTTGTTAATGCTGTAGCATACAAAATATATATCTGCAGTTTTATTTTGATCAACAGATCTGATTTATATACTATTACTTATATGCTCTGTTCTATTGTTTCAGTACTCGTTTCTTATATGCTCTGTTCTATTGTTTCAGTACTCCGTTTCTTGTAGTTCCCCTGTTTCCTTCAAATATTGGATGCAGTCACTGTATGCTTTGTATGCTTCGTTGTCGTGGTCGATAGCTCATCTTTGGTAGTTAATATTTGCTTCAAATGAATTCAGCTGTGTCAAGGAGAATGGATAATAACGATGGTATTTCACAATTATTGTCACTGTGAGAACTGAATTTGTTGTAAGGAACCATGGAATATAGAATATTGAAGGGGGTTTTCGTGTAAACTTAAGGAAGATGATAATTAGTGATCAAGTTTTGCTGATCTGACATCCAAATAAGGTAGTTTGGGCAAATCCATGGGTACAGCTGAAAGAGTATGGGAGGCATCAGGATGGAACGCTAAACATGCACTGGAGACACTCAAAGATAAATGTCTTGTAGAAGAAATCTGGAAAGATGATCTTTTATTGAGAATGCATGACCACCTGCGGGACTTGGGAAGAGAAATGGCACTTGAGCTCAGCAATCCTCGTCGCCTATGGCGTCCTCAAGATCTGAAATCTTTGGTATGTTTGTTACCCTCAGATTTCTAATAGTAGTGTAATACTACAAATCGTAACTTGTGAATGGCTATATTAATGGAAAATTGACCTTCTACGTATGTAGGAATCAAAGGGTTTCAAATATATACTCACCAGAACCAATCTTGGGTCTTTCCATTCCTTTCACGACGAGTCCATGGATTTTCAAGTGACATTCTTTTTAGGCCAATCAGATAATTTTGGTGAGACGTCAGCTTCCTTGCTATACCTCGTACTTGAGGGCGACATAACAGAACTATCAAGCATTCCTTCATGGATCCCTCTTCAAGATTTGCATTATTTGGAAATCAACTATGGAGTATTCCAAACACTATGGGATAATAACATCCAGGTAATTTGATATTTCTATCCCCTTCAACTGTAATGTGGAATTCTTTATGTCATGGTTGTCTGCGAGCTATTTTTTAAATCATTGAGAGCTTTACACAAATTTATCTCGCATTTCAGGCTCCCTCCCGCTTGAAAGAGCTGGTGATATTTTCAACCGAATTCGAAGAGTTTCCAGAATTTTCAGGAATGTCAGATAGTTTAGAAAATGTGTCCTTTGAGAGTCTTGAAAGGCTATAGATTAGCCGTGAAAATTATGTATCTAGGATATTAATTAGTGGAAGTCACTGCCCCAGCCTCGAGTCGCTCACACTTGAGGACTTGGAAAATCTTAAGGAAGTGAATTTAAGAAGGGTAAAGACCTTAAAGTCTCTTAATATTATAGCTTGTGAGAAACTGAAAAGATTAAAAGGGACATCATATCTTATAAGTCTTGTGCTGTTGGAGATTAGAGACTGTCCAGAGCTTGAGGAGCTAAGGCTTGCTCATCTGAGCTGTCTTGAAAGGATCGTAATTCGTTATTGTAAACATTTGAAAAGTGTCTTAGGAATACCTAATCTTGGAAAGCTTGTGCAATTGGAAATTGATGGTTGTAGGAAGCTAGATTTTGATCACTTGTGTCTCAGTGGCATGAATTGTCTCGCGAGGATGACATTCGATAGGCATGTAAAGGTGAAATATTTTAAGTTGGATGGTTGTCAAAATTTGAAAACAATACAGTTTGGTTGTAAAGAGTTTGTAGAATTAAGCATTCGAGGCTGTCCGGAGCTTGAGACGTTGCCACTATTTGAAGGCCCAAGTTGCCTAGAAAGGATAACAATTGATGGATGTGGAAAGCTCGATTGTCTTGAATTGATTGGTTGTCAAAATTTGAAAAGTGTGTCAGGAAACTTTGAGAATACACAGTTGCACATTGTTGGTTGTCCTCAGCTTGAGGAGGTGCAGTGGCTTGACAGACTGGGCTGCTTGAAGAGTCTGTGAATGGCATGCATCAAAGTTATACGAGTCTCCCTTATTGCAGCAATGAAGTAATACGGAGTTGCATTCAAAGTTAGAGGTAATAATTTGAATGCTTTTTTTTAAGAGGCAATCATAAATATCATTTTGAGCTGAGTGGTTTTTTACATTATTGGTCATCAGCTTTGTTTTTTCGTCCGTTCTCACAAGATAGTCTATATTTTCCTCAGCGATTTCTTACAGATTGTAAACGAAAACAAGTTACTCTGGTTGTACTGAGAGTATTTTGTCTTTTATTTCAGAGTATGCGGTCATATTCTCCTATTGTTTTGATCGGAAGACCAGTTGATGGAGCAGACTCAACTTTAAACCAATACCCCTTTTCTGAATTTGGAGATCATGGAATCGTTGGAATTGGTCTTCAGGGAACTGCTGTCTACAGGCCAATATTGTTGAAACTGGTCGTAATTTCTCCTCTCTCTACTGACTCCTATCTCTCACCGCCAGTGCATAAAATACAATTTTTGCTTATCCTGACGTGCCTGACAAAAATCTAATCTGTATCTACAGAAAATCTGATCTTAACTTGCCTTGTGTTGCAAGTTTTATATCTGCCAGCGAAGATCTACTTCAGTCTGCAGTCAAGATGATTTGGAAATCTGATTTCTTAACTTGCTGTGTCTTGTAAGTTAACTTGACCAACTACCATAGAATCCTTTTCTATAAATACAGTTGTAATATGCAAGTCTGAGAGATGTTTTAAGGAACAGGGCATGCAGATTTTTGAGAACTCGGAAGAGTTCAATCCTTGTCCATTAATAAAATTGTTTTTATGCTGTAGCATACAAAATCTATATCTGCAGTTTTATTTTGATTAACAAATCTGATTTATATACTGTTACTTGTATGCTCTGTTCTATTGTTTCAGTACTCCGTTTCTTGTAGTTCCCCTGTTTCCTTCAAATATTGGATGCAGTCACTGTATGCTTTGTATGCTTTGTTGTTGTGGTCGATAGCTCATCTTTGGTAGTTAATATTTGCTTCAAATGAATTCAGCTGTGTCAAGGAGAATGGATAATTACAATGGTATTTGAAAATTATTGTCACTGTGAGAGAACTGAATTTGTTGTAAGGAACCATGGAATATTTAAGGGGGTTTTCGTGTAAACTTGAGGAAGATGATAAGCTCAAAACTGTGCATGACTTATGTGCAATGTTGAATAAGTCATATTATTGAAAGGTTCTTAATGAGTCTATTAGTGATTAAGTTTTGCTGATCTGACATCAAAATAAGGGATGTGGATGCGATCATGCCCTAGGTGAATTTGACGGAATGAATACCCTCAGTCCTTGATTCTTAGCTGAAGTGGTTCACCCTAAGACTCATGCTCCTATATAGATAGCTAAAATGATTTCATGAGTGACCTCAATAAAAGAATGAAGCCTTCTTTGAAATTGTTGCAAGTCTTCATTTTCAAACAGAATTGTGTATCGCAATTTAAATTTCCCATTATTTCTTTTGTATGAAATGATCAACTTGGACTCCTCTCCAATGTTCTCAATTTACAAGTTTGGGAATTTTGTTTCTTTTGGCAAAAACTGAGTTCATTTTTGGTATGGAATGTAAAAGGATTGTTTAATTGCAAGTCAATGAAAGGTTATTTATTTTATAAAATTAAAAATATATTAAAATTTATTTTTATATTTAATGATAAAAGTTATTTAATTCGTGATTATGTATAAAATTGTATTTTGAAGTTCATTTTATTTTGAAGGAATTGTTTAATAGCATTTTTCCTTTTTTGTTAGACATTTAAGAATTTCAATTATATTTTGAACTTGTCATTGAAAACTTTTTTCTTTGTATTTCTTTCTCTTTCACTTAATAAAGATCAATAACTTTCGACACTTTTTAAAAAAGAAAGAAAGAAAGAAAGAAATAATTTCAATTGTGTAGATGGTAGAAAGTGAGTTACCCATTTTGAATAGACAATTCAACTTGAGGATACCTCATTTTATATGTTAGTAGTATAGAGAAAGTGAATAGGAATTTCAGCAGTGAATGTGGTCTATTTCTTGGCATTGGTTTAAATGGTACACAAGCAAAGTTTGAGATCTTGTAGACTGATTATGCCAACTCTCTCATCATAAATTTAATATCTCTAAATCTATGTTGCATGGTGGAAAGGATGATGTGTATTTGTTGTTCAAGTTACCTTCAGCGGTCTCTTTCACCATGTTGGTATATGAAGTGAGTTTTATTTATTCAATAGTGATTAAGTAGTTTGAAAATTACTATCTTTTATTTTTCTCAAGTCATATGACCTTTGTATGTCAAGCAATGATCAAGTCCTACCTTTTATCATTGGAAGATTTTCTTCAAAGAGGAATCTATGATTTATGTGTAATGAGAGTTTATCATGTTCTGTTCTTATTAATTGTAGACTGTTGTATCAATATATTTTTCTATGGATAATAATCATAAAACCTTTGTCTATATTTTTCCTTCCTTATATATTGCTAAGGTTTCCATGTAAATTTATGTGTTTCTTGTGTATTATTTTTCTGTAATATTAAAATTATCAACATACCATTACTTCCAATGACAAATTTGTAACTATTGGTTAGAGTTCAAAAGATTAGCCACCAGTAAAACAACTACCTATGAATAAAATAGCAACTTTAACAATATATTATCTTAAAATATCATATTTTGTTTGTTGTCCAACAATAGTAGCACCTTACCAAGACCTTGTTTTTGTAGTACTCTAGCTCGCCTATTGTTTACCTCAAAATTGGCATCAAGAAACGACATTTTTTAAAAGAGAAATTACTCTTCCGCACTTCTTTGTTTAAAATTTGATTAATAGCAAGCAACACACAATGGCATGAATAATTCTTATATTCTCAGTCCCTAGGAGTTTCTAGTTTTGCGTTCTGCACTCCTTATCATCAAAACTGAGAAATATTGGCAATTATATCCACGCAGACCCTTTATATTTCTCGAGGAATTCTGTCAATTTTTTTTACATTTCTACTTGTAAACCCTTAATTCTTTAGGGAGTATTTTATCAAATGCTTCACAGCCCAAATTGCTGCATAACTATTCACACACCTTGCCTATGCTTCTACATTTTGCATGCATGTCTATCAGGGAAATTGCAGCTATTATTTTTTACTAAATCCTTTTTAGATGGATGCCCATACCAAGTTCCATAGCTTCCTTTTGGCACATGCAAGTAATGCAGACAATGATGGAATAATCTGAATTTACGTCTAGAAATTGAATTTGCCCGAATGTTGCTAAATATTTTTCATAAAGTCCTTAAATAAGGAGGAAAAAATATATCATCTTAATATGCCTTCTAGATTTAACTGTCAGATCATTCGTCAAACAATATTTTGAAGACTTGGATATATTCAGCTTGAATTTATAATTAAAAAAAAATAGAGGATGCATTTATTGTTAAGGTTTAGGATCATTGCAAATGTAATAACACTATCTTATTGTATGTATTTTCCAAATGTAACAATCTCTTACATTTATATTGAGAATGAGCCAAGAAGAGACATGTCCCTTCATGAAACATGTCTATTCATTAATGTGTAATTAATATAATGACAATTATGATTATATATATGTGTGTGTGTATTTAAGTATATATACATCTCATATATACTAAATATATATATACATATCTTCACTAGTATTGACTCATAATGTTTATTCGACTGAAGCTACAAAACATCAACATTTATCAAGATAGAAACCTAGACATTTTTGTTCTTTATGATAAATAATCAGATGGTAAAGAAGTCTAGTTTTCAAAAAAATAGAATAGAGAATTAATTGGTAAAATCAACGCATTCGATGTGCAGTTCCAGTTGAGTCAGCTCTCCATTTTGAAATGCTGAATACATATCATGTACCGTATGTTCATCCATACACTTAAATGAACCCTCATTCTTCATCACCTAGGATGGTGATGGTCTAGCTTTTAGTATCCTCACATCTCTAGCAAGATCTCCTAGATTCACTACACTATTTCTCATCTGGTCATCTCTGCCCATCTTATCCTTATCAAATATGATAGATAATTAATAAACAATGGCAAATTAAAGATGCACAAGAAACAACCAAGGAATAGACAACACCACGATTTGCATATTTCAGTTAATTGGCGACATTTAGAAGGAGAAATCTTTGTTATTAATATCTCTATTTTCATATTTGCACATACAATAGCTAAAGTTTAAACAGCACAATGCAAAATGATTACATTATTCACAAATATATCCATCTCCAAAAGAAGTCAAATAGACAAGCAATTAGAGGGAAAAGATAAGAAGTCGAAAGGTTTTCTGTTGGGCTTCACATAACTAACAAAACCACTTCAGTAAATGTTCAGAGACGTTCCCCACTTAAGTCTTACTGTCCCATCTTGACAATGTCAAGAGATGCCTTGCAAAACATGGACTTCTCCCTTGACACTATCTTCGTCAATGCATCAATCAGATTCACCTTGGTATGGATCTTCTCTCCTTTTAGTTTGTCATCTTCAACCACACTCTGGATGAATTGATACTATAGCTCAATCTGCTTGGTTTTGTTGGGAGTGTCAAAATTTGCCACCGTCCGATCCCTATGTCTCTATTTAGGGTTTATGTGCAAAAACCTTGTCTATAAGTCCAAAACCCTTAAACCTTGTCTAATTTACTTGGCAAAAGGGGTCAGTCAAATGCCCTCTTCGTCCCTCTCCCCCTGGTGGCGTGGTTACCCTTCTTTCTCCTTTGTCTTCCTCTTATCTTTAATTATTTCATCCTTCTTTCTTTTCGCCCTTGTAATCTCCTTTAGTTGTGTTCCCTCTCACTGTTGGTTGGTTTGCGTGTCTTCTTCTTTGGTTCTCCCTTTTGTTGTGGTTTCTCTTCCCTGTGCGATTTTGTCATTTTCTTGTTTTTACTTATTTTGTCATTTATTTTTTAATTTATTTTTATTTTTATTTTTTTGTCCTTGTTTTTTTGTCATTTGGTTGTTCTATTTAGCTTAGGCCTGTTTGTGGTTTGTAGTTTTCTCTTGTATTTATTTCAAAATTTTATTTATCTTCTTTGATTTTTGTCTTCTCTTCCGCATTCTTTTCTATTTTTATGTGAGTCTTATTCTACAATCTACACTTTTTTCATTTTTTTGGAGCTCTCTCTTGTTCTAATAGTTCAAATAGTGTGACCCAAAATGTTGGCTCAAAAATTTGACAAAGAATTCATCTATAAATTTAAATTATGTGATGCGTAGCTTTTTCCCATTTATTTGTTACTTGATTAATATAAATTTATAATATCTAATGGTAAAAATAAAATAAGACATCTATCTATTAAGATTTGATAGAGAACAACAATGAATAACTAAGGGAATGAAAGATTAAAAAATTGTTTCATAACATTTTTTGTTGTTGTTCAGACAGAGAAAGTAAGGATGCAAGCAATTACCTCTCACCATCACACTAATAGTTTTATACCTAATAGTTTTGTGTTGTTTTGAGGTTTTATACCTAAGAATTTTTCTTTATAATTTTTTATTGATTTGTTGGTTAAATATTTATTATTTGATTATATATTTAGTTTATAAATTTTATATTATATATTATAATTTATTTTAATACTTAATATTTATATTATATTTTATATAATATAAATATTAAAAATATTTTTTATATAAATATATTTCAGTTATTTTTTTTCATTGTAAAAAATAATATTTAAGATACATTATTTTTTATTTAAATTTTTTCACATTCACATTTTCTTTGAAATAAAAAATACTACCATCTTTTTCATCAATCTTTAAATTCTCATATAAATGTTTGGTTTTCTTTTTGCATTAATGTTTCATTTTTTTTTGTTTGAAAATAAGTATCTAAACATTTTAATTTAAAGTGACAACATTCAATAACTTCTTAATAATTTGAGCCAAAATCTATACGTATCTATTTAGTGTTTATCAAATACAATTAAACGCACTTAAGAAAACTAAAAATTAAATTTAATAATTAGTGAGTCTTGAGATTTTTTTAAAACATTAAATTATGTGATTAAAATCATAAAGTAAGGTTATAGAGTAGTTGCATGTGAATGCATAATGGTTTGGAGTTTATTTAAAAAATATTTAGCTATCTTTAATATAATTCTAATTAATTTAATTTATAGATAAAATATTATATGATAAAAGGAAATAGAGAATAAAGTCACTTTGAGTAATGATATATTTATCTTAGCATGTTAGGAGGGAGAGATATACAGTTTTTGATTAAGGTAAAAATAGGTTTTGAAGGGACCCCGAAACCCTTTAGAGAATTGGGACGAAAGATTAATCTATTGAAGATCCATTAATACAACAATCCAGCCAAAGCATAGGGCCAAACACCATAAGAGCACACTTAAAATATTACATTGCAAGCACCCAGGATGAAACAGTCCAGCCAGAAAGAGGGGGGACACAAATACCACAAGGAAGCCCAAGGCCTAAATCCCCTTTTTGTGAGATCGAAAAGTCATGTCGAATGATGAGGAGGATTTCTTTGAGTTTTTCCCTTTAACAGTAATCCAACCATCTTCGACTTCCGCTACTTTCTTCTGCCAGAAAACTGAATCCAGAGAAACAACCCCCAACAAAGAATCCGAAAAGCTCCCAGCAAGAGGGACATAGATACCATTACCAACAGCAAAAATCATACCAGCAGATGTGGCTGGAAAAACAAGATCAAGAACAAGGCATGTTGGGCTTCCAACAAGAGAGATGACAACACCAGAATCCATACCAGCAAGGCTAGTAGGAACAACGTCCACTAATCCACCAGTAGAGCTGGCAGGGACCAATGAACCACTAGTAGAAAAAGAGATGGATCCCTGCAAAGGCGAGCTAGTAGGAAGAGCAACCAACAAAGGGAAAGAAGAGTTCCCAGAAAGGGGAGCAGAAGTACAAATATCCTTAGCAACAAACACCCTAGCAGGGCAGATAGGAGCACCTCCCACAGAGGTACCAACAGTAGACCTTGGGGCCTTCAACAAAATTGAGCTATTTTCTTCAAGAGAAGGCATCTGCAAAATGAAGGCATTGTCTGAATCCTTCAAAGACTCAAGAGAGCTTTTAAGGACATCATAATGTTTGGTAGAGGCCTCCTTCCACCAAGTATGAGAAGTCCTCTTCCCTTTGAAGACAAAACAACATTTTGAAGCATGATGACCTGTTTTACAACATTTTCTGCACCTAAAGGGTATGCCCTCATAATCTAGTTGTTGCATCCAACAACCTTTAGATGACTTTATTTTTATTTCAGCAAGAAGACCCTATGAAATATCAATATCTACTAGGATGCAGGCAAAGGTAGAGTGAAACATGTTGGAAGTATTATCATCAATGATCAGAAACTCCCCAAGAGCCTCCCCCACCTCCTCCAAGACAACACTTTGCCAGAGATGAAGAGGAAGATTGGAAAGCCTCACCTAGATAGGCATGTTATTAAAAACTTCAGAAGAGGGATTAAAATCTGGATGCCAAGGTTTTAGCATAAGCAAGAATTTATCCTCCTCCCAACTAAAGAAGTTTTCACATAAAATTTTCATTCGATCCTTATAACTATCAAATTTAGCTACAAAAAAACATTTAGCTAAAGGGATGATATGAACATTATTTGAGAGGATTGGTTCCCAATTATGGGAGATCCAATCATGAAGTTGGGAAAGAGTCAGCTAGAACCCCCTAAAACAGAAAATCATAGTAAGGCTCTTAAGGATATCAGAGCAACTGTCAAGCTCCCCTTCAGTGACAACAGAGAGTTTGACAGACAAAGATCCAGATGCAGCCAAAGGCATGGAAGAGGGAACCCCACGAGAAGAGCCCCCAGCCCCAAGCGAATCCGAAGAAGCAACTTTAGCGTAGGAAACCTTCACACCACGAGCCGAAACCTCAGACATCGGTCTGGAAGACCCAAAATCCTTAGGATGGATAGCAGAAGAGTGAGAGATCAATGAAGAAATATGGGGATGTAGAGATTTAAAGGTATAGGAAGGGGGTGATGGAGAGAGATGGATGGACATAGAGAAAGATTATGTCTAGATAAGGAAGAAAGTGATATATAGAGGTAGAAAGTGATATATAGGGAGAGGTGGAGAGGGTGAGATATATAGGGATATAGAGGAATGGAGAAATAACAAGATAGAGATAGAGGGAGAGATCAACGAAGAAATATGGGGATGTAGAGATTTAAAGGTATAGGAAGGGGGTGATGGAGAGAGATGGATGGACATAGAGAAAGATTGTGTCTAGATAAGGAAGGCGGGGGGATAGAGATGGATATAGAGTGAGAGGAATGAGAGAAAAATAGATAGAGATATATTCAGAGGTACAAATTGAATGAGTTCTAGGTAAATACAAAGAGACATATAAAGAGACATAGAGATAGAGAGGAAGACATAGAAACATATATAGATGGTGAGATAGATTGATAAAGAAATAAGGAAATATAAAAATATGAGAGGAAGAGATGAACAAAGAGACAAATACTTAGTTGACCTTCCATACCTCTTAGACGTACCAATTGCAGACTAAGATAGAGACATCTATACTCATGCAAAAGAGTCGCCAGCTGTTTACACCATTGTTGCTGTTGGGATACACGCCTCACTCCTCGCTATACAAAAAATAAAGTGATTTTGAGCATCATATTGAATTTAAAAGGGACGATGTTATCTCATTTTGTAATTTGTATATACAAATTCTTTATGACATATTAAATATTAATTTGAGGCATCTGTACTCCTGCAAGTCCTATCACATTCAATTTCCTCTGCCTCACCATTCACTAACTAATCAATTTCTAATGCTTTCGAGCATTAGTCAATGACATCAATGTTAAAATAATTAGATGAAATGGAAAGGCGTGAAATGTTAAAATAATTGTTGTTGACCAAGATGAGATTTCCTTCACAACCTATAAATAATCCCTCCTCTGGATGCTCAGTTTATATTGAATATTACGCATTTCTACCACGAGATTCCATCTTTGCTATTTGCTGCCACTGACATCAAGAAACAATTCATGACTGCAAAACGATGGACTAGAATTGCAAAATGGATAAAAGTTTCTAAAGCATTTCTTTGTCAAATGTTAGATGTGAATAATTAGATGTATTTAAGTATTGTTGACCAAGATGAGCTTCCTTTACAACCTACAAATAATCGCTCCTCGTGATGCTCAGTTGATATTGAATATTAATTAGCAGAGATAACATTTCTTTGTCTTTGCTACCACTGACTTCTGCTCCTCTTACGAATATTAATCACTTGTTTAATATCATTAAATAAGTTATTTGAACATAAAATTTAACTTGGGTGATCTTCGATGAAGTTTCCTATTCAATATAAACACCTAAGACAAAGGATTTTGGTGGTAGATATACCTGCTGATTAACATTCATTATAGGCCAAGCACAGCCCATGAGGGATTCTTTGTGGTTGTGAAGGAAAGCAAGTTTTGGTCAATAATAATTAAATATATAAAATTATTACTATTATTTTGTTTAATCTTTTTATGATGATTATTTGTTATTTTTTTATTAGGGAAAAATAGGTTTTGAAGGGACCTAAAACTATTTAACAAATAGATTTTGAGAGGGTTCTAGAACCCAACATAAACCTACAGCTGCATAAGATTTTACAATTTGGGGTAGCAACAAAACATCAACATAGAAACAATAGCCTTAAAAAATATCATCAAACAAAGCACTCGCTGAAAAATAATAGGCCTAAGCCACATCTCAAAACATAGGGTTTTCAAGGTTCTCGTAAATTGATTAATGGAAAAATATGGGTTTTACCAGGCACCCATAACATTAGAAAGCATGAGATTTTGTGAGGCTCCCATAACCTTTATTCGGTTTTGGCAAGGACCCCAAAACCTTCACAACCAACAACAAAAGGATGATCTTGAAAGAACAATCTGGTATAAGAAGAACATTCAATATTTAATTAAAAAGAACATTCAATATTTAATTAAAAAACACTAAAATATCAAATTTTTCAAGTATTTCATCACAACCCATTTGAGAATGAACCCATGTACAAAGTTTGTTGATGAAGATAAGTGGTAAGCAAAATTCTTGGAATAAGAAAGCAAGGCATGTGAGTTTTGGAGAGAGAGAGAGAGAGAGAGAGAGGTTGAAGAGAGAATTTCTTTCCAAAGAGGTTAATTTACAAAGGGTATGAAGTATTAGAGAAAGACACACGTGCCAATAAATGAAAAGAAAGAGAGAAAATCCAAAGGAAGTAAGTCTGACACAAATTGGAAACCAAGTAGCAATCAGAAGGAGACGATTTTGAGAGGGAGAAAGTTTCAGAGAAATAAAAATATAAAAGATTTCTTTTATATGATTCTTACATCAGTTATTTCATTTTTTTTGTAGGAGGAGAAATTTCAATTCCAGATAATCTAGGAAGACATTTAAGTATGAGAGTTCCAGTTCGAGTGTTGAAAGCCTTCAAGTTTTCAAGCAATCCAGTTTGAAGAATTCAAGGTTTAGAACTTCAAAAGATCAATGTTTAATTTAGAGATCCGAGATCATGGCCAAGGGAAGAGAGACCTAATCATCAACGAGGGATCTTAGGATTCCAACCCATAAATTCCCAAGAAGGCACATGGAAGGAAAAAAATGTCAAAGCGAGCTAATTTCAAAGGAAGTAGTCAAAGTTGGATCTAGGTCCCAAAAATGATGTAAAGATAGGAACCTACGTGGGACCCATCATGCTGACATGGTGCCCAATCATATCAACTGGCTAGTCAAAAGTCTTCAAGTCAAGCTTCACTGTATTTAAGGAAGGGAATCAAGAATATTCTATTCAAGGAAAAGATGCATTCAATGCGTAGTGGGCATGCATAGTGAGCATTCATGTCACCCTACTCTCCTACCAGATGGACATGCAATAGTAGACATATATTACCCACTAAGATAGTGGATTCCTTTTCACTTTCCCTAACCGTAATTAAGGCCAAGGTGGCAAAATATGGGCCATCAGTTATAGTTTCAATCCAGGCCATCCATTGTATTCAAGGACCTATATAGAGGCCTCACTTCTCATTTGTAAGAGAGAAAATTTTGAGATTTTTGCTAAGGGCTATTGAGACAATAGAATTTAATTGAAGTTTGGTGATAATTTGATGTGTCTTGAAGCTTTCTTAGCTTCATAATTCCCTCATTTAGATTAGATTTTTAGATAAAGTGTTTTGATATCAATAGAGAATATGATGACGTGTTGATGAATTCCCTTTGGTTCATGCTTTTGACTGTTTATTGATTGTAAGTCATTGTAAAAAATTATCCTGAACCTCATACCTACATATTCTTAACTTCTATCCTTCATGTACATTGTTCTTCCTGATGGTGTCCATGGTGATACAAAAACCTCTTGCATAAACTTTGAAGATTGCATTAGTTCACGCGTAGTTGTAGTTTAGCTTAGCGATGGCATAACTCATTTATTTGGAATTTTTCCATTAGAATCCTATCTATTGCTATCATTACCCTTATGAGTAGAATAGAATTTCTAAACCCGAACCCCTTTTAATTTCCTCATATTCTTGAAAACCCCCAAAAAAGTGTTTCATTGCAAATATTTTGATAGCTCCCATCCAACATGATTTGAAATCTATTCATGAAATGAAAATGTAAGGCCTCTCACGATTAACAAGAAATCACATCAACCATCGAGCTTATCCATAGTCAAGACCTGACATAAAAGGAACCTTGGAGTCATTGTATGGTATTCTCGCAATCTTACCATACATGAGAATTTGTTCGAGAGAGGATAAGATACCTCGGTATTTTGTTCTACTGTTTGGTGAGTCATAAAACACACATCTACACTACCCCAAAGAACACCCATCCCTTACTTTTGAAGAACCCACTTCACAAAGACATAGAAGCACCCAATTCCTTTACACAAAATAATTAACAATATGATCAGTGGGTTACTCTGTTACAATTCAAAAAATTTAACACAACTTTGGTTCACCAATCATACATCAAAATCTTTTGTATATGTTGTCTTTGAAGTTCCTGTAGCAAATTTTTTGAAAACACAAACATCAACAATTCCAAATTTGCAAAGACTGGTCAGAAAACATTCCTATTAATAATCACTATCATAATCTACAATAATCAGCAATATAGAATTTTGAATAGGTAACCATAGAGAATGTTAATAGAAAGCCAATCCTTTCTATGCTATATTTAAGTAATTTCTTCTCAAACAAACAATCTTTGTCCATAAACACTATACACATCCGCATTACCAAAATCTGATCAAGTAATCACAAATATTGTTCACAAGAATCCAATTCCTTCACTGTTCCAGATTACAAAACCAAACTTCTCAACAACATTTAATTCAAACAAACAATCTCTATCCCTGCTAATGTGTTCAATCAGTATATTCCAAACTGTTAGTCAAATTGTGCATATATATCTCTGTCTCAAATCTGATTTAACTTATGCCTCAACAAATTGAACAACATTATAGAATCATATGTTGGAAGTAGTGACTATTCTGAGAGGGGAGGGGGGGGGGGGGTGGGGGTGGGGGTGGGGAGGTGAATCAGAATAGGTTTTTTTCACAAGATTTTATAGAATTATGTATCACATGTACATTGAAAACATTGAATCAACTGAACATAAAACAATAGTATAAGATATCAGAGCAATGTAAACAACTTACAGAAAAAGAGACAAGATTTTTGTGCCGAGTGGGAAACCCTCAAAACCTTTCAATTTTTTCATAGGGAAAAAAAACCACTCCAATGGAACCTGTAATCTTTATTGAGCAACAACTCGTCTTTTATAATAGCAACTACAACTGCTTGGGCTTCAAACCTTCTCTCCTTTTACAATGTATTTGTGCACAAATCATTTACACACATAACTGTATGTTTTCATACACACACCTATGCATATAAACAACTTTATAATTTTGCTAAAGAAACTTGAATCAAGTATACCATATATGAAGAAATGTGACTGTATCTTTTTCCTCTTCTTTTTTCACACAATCACATGTCTTTATATAGGGATATACTGAAAGGTATTTACATTCATTTGTTCAATATTGGTTGCATCTGTGTAACTAAAAAAAAACCTTCCAGAAAATTGAAATATTTTACAACTGTCATCAAACCCTCATGAACAGGGTTAAAAAAATCACACATTCTTCAACAAGAATGTTGTTTATTAAGAAAGGTAGTTTCTATTAAAAGAAACTATTTAAAATGATTAATACCCTTTCCTAATGTTTTCTGCTAAGTGCATCTTGCACAATAATATGAAACAAAAATCTTGTTATGCAAACTGTATCTCAACCAAATCCACAAAGTCCTTTGGAATAAACTTGAAAGATAAACTAGAATGATAAACATCAACTGTATTCATAACTGCCCAAAAAAAACTTTCACCACACATTAAAAGATGTGTTTCTTATCATCTTCTGATAGTGCATATGTTTCCTTTAAAAAAAAAAAATGAAACCAATTTCTGAACCAAAACACTTCTCAATTTTACACCCTTTCACATATTTAGAATTGAAGAAGAAGAATTCAAAACTTCTGATAATGATCCCGGATTTCAAAAAAAATTGAAACAGAGTAACTCATACCTGTATATGCACGATGAAATAAAAATATGTTACCACATTTGAAACCCCTGTATGTTACCACATTTGTGATCCCTATCTTTGGATGTAGAACCCTGGCCTACTTTGTCTTTTAAAAACAAAACTTTGACAACCACTAATGTATGTTACAACTCATACAAGAAAACTGTATATTAGTGTCAGAATAAGAAGAAACTCAGAAACTATTCCTGTTTGAAGCAAAAACAAACATCTTCACAACATCCAAAAACTGCAAAAATACCTTGCCGAATTCCTTATTATTGGTATCAACCAAATTGGAAAATCATGTTGATTCTCATATTGAAAACCCAAAAGAAGAACTTGAGAAACAAGTAGAAAATATTGAATCAAACCATTCATAGCGGTTGCATTTGAAAATAGGGTTTGAACAAAAAAAAATGTGAATAACAAAGAGACTTGTTCAAAACAACCTTTTTAGAAAAAAACCTCAACTAAAATAAAATCATTTTGAAATCCAACCATGCGGTGTCTCCACGTGGGAGTATATACACCATAATAAGTATATGCCAAAAAAAAAACTCATTCTTGACGCATGTCAAACTTAAGTCACCAATGATGTCATGCTTGCCGCTAAGTAATCAATTGACTTTTCAAGAGTGAAATCAATATTGCCACTATTAACAAAATACTTTGCATCAAGGAACACAAATGTCAACAAACTCCCCCATGGTCCTTGAGGCAAAATTATTTGTTCGACTTCATATATCACAGATTGTGCAAATGCAAGATGAATCATACTCATATACTCAAATAGGTATATACATGCAAGAGAATATATACATACTTGCTTATATAATAACCAATCTTCACATGCACAAAACAGAATCTATGAGATATAAAGCAAATAAAATAAAATGCCATAAAATCAAGCACTATATACCTGTCTCAATAGTCATGTAAATCTTGTACCGGTCAAGGAGAAATTTTCTGTCACTGTTCAATGTTATAGTCATGTAAATCTTGTACCTGTCAAGGAGAAAGTTTCTGTCACTGTTCACTATTTATCAAACTGAACCATTAAAAAATATCAATGATGAACTAGCATGCTAAAGAACACTGACCACTATTGTCATTTAGAAAAAAAAACACACAATCACTGATCAACAAAGGAGAACTCTTATTTTCTCCCCCAATTTTGCATCAAGGACATTGACAAGAGACTGCTTTTATGAAACAAAATTGTCTGTGTATAGGAGTAGAAAACTATAAATGGACACTCCATTTTTGAGGGAACTATTGCAACAAAGATTGAGAGATAACACCCAACCTTGTGCGAAACCATGCAAAGGTGTCCCAAGCCAAGGGTTTTGTAAAGATGTCAACAATTTATCGTTGAGTAGGAACATACCAGTTGACACTCGTTATCAAGGACCTTATCTCGGAGAAAGTGAAGTTTGACAGCAACATGTTTAGTCCTAGAGTGTAGAACTAGATTTTTTCTTAACTATATAGCACTCATATTATCACACAGACTAGTGATAGGCTTTGGTACTTGAATGCCTAAATCAAACATCTAATAATCCATCCAAATTAACTAAGTACAACACATTGTAGCAGCAACATATTCAGTCTCACAAGTGGATAAAGTAACACACTCTTATTTTTTACTATGCCAGGCGACCAAACGATTACCAAGAAAAAATGCAGCACCACTAGTGCTCTTTTTATCTTCAGAGCCACCCCAATTGGCATCTGTATAACCAAGCAGAGTGAAATCATCATTATGTGGATAGCATAAACTAAAGTCAAGAGTACCTTGAATATACTTAAAGATTCGATTAACTGCATTAAGATGAGACTGTTTTGGAGCAAATTGAAACTAAGATACCAAACAAACTGCTTGCATTATATTAGGTCTAGATGCTGTAAGATATAACAAATTGCCAATCATGGATCTATATGAAGTTTGATTTACTGAAGAGATGATCTTTGACTAGTTTGCATCCTATTTCCATAGGTGTGCTATCTAGTTTACAATCAGTCATGTTAAATTTCTTCAACATCTCTTTGGCATATTTTGTTTGAGACAAGAATAAGCCATGTTCAAGCTGTGACACTTGCAAACCAAGAAAGAAAGTAAGTTCACCCAAAAGTGACATTTCAAATTCAGATTCCATGATGTTAGAAAAATGTTTTGACAATTCATCATTGGTGGATCCAAAAATAATATCATCCACATAGACTTCCACTTCTAAAATATCACCATTAACAACTTTGATATATAAAGTGTTGTCTGCACTACCATGAGTGAAACCATTTGCAGTATCCAGCCTGGAATACCAAGCTCGAGGAGCTTGTTTTAAACTATATAGTGCCTTTTTAAGACGATACACATAATCAGGTTTATCAGAAGATTCAAACCCTTCTGACTATTCCACATAGACTTCCTCTTCAAGATGGCCATTTAAAAAAGCTGTTTTAACATCCATTTGATAAATAGTAAACTTTTTGTAACTAGCATATGCAAGAAATATTCTAATAGATTCCATTCTTGCAACTAGTGCAAAAGTTTCACCAAAATCAATACCTTCCTGTTGAGCATAACCCTTACATACAAATATGGCGTTCCTTACTACTTTGTCATCTTCATTTAGTTTATTTCAAAATATCCATTTTCCACCTATAACATTCTTGTTGTCAGGTCTAGGAAAAAGTTCCCATGTTTTATTTTTCTCAATCTGATTTATTTCATCTTGCATAGCATTCAGCCAACAAAGATCTGTTAATGCTTTAGTTACATTTTTTGGTTCAAAATCTGATATCAGGCAGAAATGTTTAGCAATATGAGTATGCTCATCAATTTTGGCTTTTCTTCTAGTTAGAATTCCTCCCTCTATATCTCCAATGACTTGAGACTCGGGATGTCTTTTTGCTATAATTCTAGGAGTTTTTACAGTAGTTTTGGCTTCTTGAGGAATTGAGCAATTTTTTTGTTCATTTTGATCAAGAAGTTCTTGATCATCGTGATTTGACTCATGATCACATGAAACATGTTCTATTCTTTGAAAAGAATCTTCAACATATTTTTCATTTTAAGAACTAGATTTTCGTTGCTGCTCCCACTGCAGCTCCTGCTCCCGCTCCTGCTACAACACCTGCTATTGCCACCTCCTTGGCTCTTTCGGTGCTGTCTGTTGCTCTGGGTGAGTCTGATGCTCCTTCCACTGTTCCATTGGCTCATTTGGCAGTGTCTGTTGTTTTGGGTGAGTCTGCTCCCCTTCCCTTGGCACCCAGCAAAGCTTCCACCTCTGCTCTTGCAACGAGAAGTGTTTCCATGCCCGTTAGGGCCTCTGTAGAAGTGAAGACACCTTCTAAGGCTCCTGCTGGGGTGTCAGCTCCAGTTAGGGTTTCTGCCATGACTCGGCCGTCTGCTATGGCTTTGAAGGCTACAACATCTCCTTCCCTGAATGGTTCCTCCTCGAAAGGAAGGACCTTTGTGGCCCATTTTCCCAAGCCTGTCGCTGCAAAGGGTTCTCCTTGGAGTGCTTTCCTAGTTAAGAGACATATTGCTGTTGAGTTGGATGATGATATCCTTTCAGAAATCAATGGGGTTGCTTTCATTCTGTCTAATCATGGGCTGATATACAAATTTAAGGGTTTATGGCCCTCTCTGCCTGATCTTCACGAATGGATTTCTAGCCATTGGGAACCAATCATATATGGTATAGTTCATATCTTTCCAATGGCCAAAGTTATTTTGTGGCTAAATTTGAAATTGCTGATGATAGAGATATTATTTTGAGTAAAAATTTCTTTTGCTGGGATGATCGACACATGCTTTTGCTGAAACCCTGGCATTTTGATTTCGCTTCATCCTCTGAATCATTTGATTTGCAACCAATATGGGTCAGCCTCCCTCATCTTCCCCTCCATCTATGGATTGATTCTATCTTGGAGACAGTGGGGGATGCTATTGCAGAAATGCTAATGATGGATGATAAATCTAATGAACATGTTGTCATTGATGTCAAAATCAAAAGCATATGTAATAAACATATACGACAAAATTCAACAAGACAAAAGAAAGAGCAAAGAATGTCCAATGTGCTTTAAAGTACACAACCTTACAAAGTGTTATAGAGGATACTGAAGTGTGGTATGATCTAGATCCAATGAGCATTGTCATAGAGGAGGATGTTGACTTCGTCAAATCATATTATGAAATGACAGATGAGGATATTACACTTGAAAAATATCTCAATGGCTGTTGCGTATTGAATTGAATGGGGAGATTGATGGAAGATTATCATTGATGTCAAACGCGTATATGAAATGAATTGAAATACAAATAGAACAACAAAAAATACCATGCATCCATACATATACTTAAACAGATATAGAACAACAAAGAATACCATGCATTCATACATATACTTAAACAGAGAGAACAGATATTGCAAGTTCAAATACAACATTCAGTCCAGCATACAAATTGATTTGCATTGTTCACTAATGGTATATTTAGTTGATGCTCATTTAGTTGCAGCATGACATGGCATTTGATAAATACAACACATATGAATATAATAACAACGGCATATATACATGGCATATAATCAGAGATTATATATTCAACAGTGAAAATATTCTACCTCTTATAATGAAAACAGAGACTGTAAAGCACACCATAGGTACCAAAGATATCTAGTATCAATATTAGACCATGAAAGTTCACAGGTATTAATTGCACTATTACTATTGAACTTTGAAATAGTATGAACACGCCATCACAACAACCATGCGATTGGATTCATCAGACTTCAACATGATATTTGATCAAATCTGTTTATCTCATCTGTTTGTTTGCATATACATTTGAAGGTTGATATATTTTGAAGACAACATAATATATTATGATATGAATATGATATATATGAATAGAAATGTTCACAGAGAATATATGATATGCAGAGGTAGATTATACATATGCAGAGTATTGTTGCAGATGACAACATGATATGCAGCGGTCAATATATATTCCTTATCGGTATATATATATATATATATATATATATATATATATATATATATATATATATATATATATATATATATATATATATAGCAGTCAATATAATATGTAGACGGCTATATAATATATACAACGGCAAGATTCAATACAATATATAGATGGTAACATATACAACAACATCTTTGAACGATGGTTTTGAAGATTCAAAATGTTTAACACATATATCTACTGATGGCAAACCTATGATACAAAGACAATAAGTATCGAAGATGGCATAAGTTAGCAGCGGTTGAAGATGGAATCCAAATTGGGAGGCCATATGACTGGGTGAGTCAAAATGGCAGGTTGAAGACTTATTAACGGCAAGTTGAAGACAAGTATTAACGGCAGCGGCAGGTTGAAGACTTATGTATTATCGAAGGTTATATTATAATGTGGTCGAAGGTAAAAAAAAAAGGGATGTTAAATAATAGCAGCAGTCGAAGGTGTTAATATATATAACAGCATTTGAAATAAAGGTATATATTATTATGACAAACAGATAAAGTATATATTATTATCGAAGGTGGATAAATATATACTACAACAGTCGATACATATAAAAATATTAATCATTGTTAATTTTAAAAAGGATTAAAGTTAATAATATTAACTTTAAAAGTTAATAACATTTTTGGAAAGACACCTTTTCACTCTTGAAAAGTCATAAACTTTTAAAAAGGGACATAATGTTTCACTCAAATATGAGTATATATATTCAATCTTTTTGTGGAAATAAAAACAAGTCGTCAGCATGTGAAAGAGAAAAAAGAAGAGTAGTAAAGATGGTAAAAATAAAGAATTAAATAATTATATATTCAGATTTTAATCTGATATATATATTATGCATTTACAGTTATAAAGGTATTATTTTGAAGATGAAAACAGGAGTTTTATTGGCTGACTAAAAAGATTAAATTGCGTCCATCATCAGTTGAAGAAAGCAACAGTATCAGGGTGGAAGAAAGTTTTGAAATTAGTGAGTTGGTGCTTAGAATCCAGACAGGGGGAGTTGGTGCTCAGAATCCAGACAAGGGGAGTTGGTGCTTCTAGTAAGTTGGTGCCTGCGAAGTGTGGGAGTTGGTGCTTCCAGTGAGTTGGTGCCCATAAATATAGGGGTTGGAGCCTCTAGTAGGTTGGTGCCTACAAAACATTGTAAAAGAACAATATTATATAAAAGCAAATTATTTTGTGGTTTTCTCCCATATTGGGTTTCCACGTAAATATTGTGGTGATGTGCATAATTGTTTGTTTGAGTAATTGAAGTTATCTTTGAATAAAAGCATTTAAATTTAAAAAGGTTATTATACTAATTCACCCCCCCCTCTTAGTATAATCATGTGCTCTTCAATTGGTATCAGAGCGGGTTCCTTCTATATAGCCTAACCGCTTGAAGGTAGATCTAAAGAGCACAAATGGCTGAAAGTTTTCAAAACAAGGCACCAAATTTTGATGGGACAAATTATGTATTTTGGAGTATAAAGATGGAAGCATATTTAAATGCTATTGGATTCAATGTTTGACACTCAATACTAGATGGTTCTACACCACTAGCGACACCACCAACAGATTCAGCTGAAAAGAAGAGAAGTGAAAATAATGCCAAAGCAAAACATGCTATTTCATGTAATCTAGCCGATTCAGAGTTTACAAAAGTTATGCATTGTAAATCTGCAAAGGATATATGGGATAAATTGAAAAATATATATGAAGGGACTGATAATTTAAAGAAGGCCAAACTTCAAACTCACCGAAGCACATTCGAAAGCCTGAAAATGAAGGAAGATGAAGACATAGCCTCATTTCTCTCTCGTGTTGATGAAGTAGTCAATGTAATAAGAAGTAGAAGAACAACTTGTGGTTGAAAAAGATCTTGAAATCTCTATCCATTAGATTTGATTCTAAAGTGTCAGCAATCGAAGAGAGAAAAGATCTGGATAGTCTTACTAAAGATGAGTTACATGGAATTCTTACCGCTTATGAAATGAGGATTGGAGACAACGAACCTAAGAAGGAAATATCCTTTAAAGTTTCTAAAAATAGTAAGAGCAAGAAACAAACCTCAAGTGATAGTTCAAGCAGTGACACTGATGAAGCTAAAGCTCATTTCTTGAGAAAGCTTAAAAGGGGAAGTGGAAAATATAAAGGGAAATTCCCTTTAAAATGCTTTAATTGTGGAAAGATAGGACACTATGCCTCAAAATGTCCTCAAAATGATGATGACTCAAGTGAAGATGAAAAGCAATCACACACAAAGAAAAAATGGAAGAATAACAATAAGAAATATCAAAACAAAAACAAAAGGAGTTTTTATTCCAAAAAGGACAGCTCTTCAGATGAAAGCAGTGAAGAATGCACTAGTGATGAAGAGGATGAAATTCTATTTATGGTTGAAGCAGACACAAGTGATAGTTATGAAGAAGAGGAAGATGAATCATGTAATGAGGAAGAGGATGTTGATCTTAAAAAAAAACTTCATTATGCATACAAACAAAATGAAAAATTGAAAAGAAAATTAGTGAAACTTAAAGAAGAAGCTATGGAGAATCTAGAAGCAGTAAAGAAATCAAAACAAACAATTGAAGATCTAAAGATCCAATTAGAAGAAACCAAACAAGCTGAAACTGATCTAAAATTAGAAATTGAGAAATTAAAAGGAGAGTTGGAGGAAAGCACTATCAAACTGTGCAATAGTCTCAAGTTTGAAAAGAGTTCAAAAATCCTAACTGATATCATTGATAGTCAAAAGCCCTCTTCTAGCAAAATTGGGGTTGGTTTTGAAAGAAACTCAAATAGTAACAATACATTCAAAGGCTTCATAAAATAAGGAAACAAGACAGTCATAAATGAACCATCAAAGGAAGACAATCTTAAAGAGAAGAACTACAAGAAGAATGAAGAAAATGATATTCATAAACCTAGTCATAAATTTCATGGATATTGCTACTCTTGCAATTGTTTTGGTCATAAAACACTTGAATGTAGAATACCTAAACAAAATATGAATGAATGGAAAATGCCATATTATAGACAACATTTTTCTTACCTATTCAATGGATATTGCTACTCTTGTAACAAATTTGGTCATAAAGCTCTAAACTGCAGAAGCAAAGTGAAGAATATCCAAAATTTCATAACTCAAAATCCTTTTACCCCATTGGTTAATTTTGATATTCTATGTTCAAAGTGTAACAATTTTGGACATGTAGCCCACAAACATAGAACAATCTTTCCCACAAAACAAGAAAAGAAAGATCTTCCTAAAAAGATGGTTTGGAGAAAGAAAGAAAAGTCTCTATAGCTTTACATGCTAAAAAATAGCAGATGTGTGGAGTGGACTAAGAGAAAACTTACTTAATCAGCATTGTGATCAGGGGCATAATATATCACTTCTAAAGGTTGTAAGATTAATAGCTAATGCTTTGTATGTTTTACAAATGAAGAAAAATATTTTTCTTGTGCAAGAAGATGAAAATCAGCTATGGCACAAAGGATTGAGGTACTTACATTGTCAAAATCAGAGTGGTGCAGCGGAAGCATGTGTCCAGGGGGAGCTAGTCTTTAGCCTTGGAGACCCTTTGCCATTGATGTCAAAGGGAGGGAGATTGAAGATAAAGGGAACAACAAACTAAGGGGGAGCCTTGCACAATTATATATTTGAGAAGTTGCCATCAATGACAAAGGGGGAGATTGATGAACATGTTGTCATTGATGTCAAAATCAGAAGCATATGTAATAAACATATACGACAAAATTCAACAAGACAAAAGAAAGAGCAAAGAATGTCCAATGTGCTTTAGAGTACACAACCTTACGAAGTGTTACAGAGGATATTGAAGTGTGGTATGATCCAGATCCAATGAGCACTGTCATAGAGGAGGATGTTGACTTTGTCAAATCATATTATGAAATGACAGATGAGGATAGTGCACTTGAAAATAATCTCAATGGCTGCTGTGTATTGAATTGAATGGGGAGATTGATGGAAGATTATCATTGATGTCAAATGCATATATGAAATGAATTGAAATACAAATAGAACAACAAAAAATACCATGCATCCATACATATACTTAAACAGATACATAACAACAAAGAATACCATGCATTCATACATATACTTAAATAGAGAGAACATATATTGCAAGTTCAAATACGGCATTCAGTCCAGCATACAAATTGATTTGCATTATTCACTAATGGTATATTTAGTTGTTGCTCATTTAGTTGCAACATGACATGGAGTTTGATAAATACAACACATGAATATAATAACATCGACATATATACATGGCATATAATCAAAGATTATATATTCAATAGTGAAAATATTTTGCCTCTTATAATGAAAACAGAGACTGTAAAGCACACCACAGGTACCAAAGATATGTAGTATCAATATTAGACCATGAAAGTTCACAGGTATTAATTGCACTATTACTATTGAACTTTGAAATAGTATGAACACGCCATCACAACAACCATGCGATTGGATTCATCAGACTTCAACATGATATTTGATCAAATCTGTTTATCTCATCTGTTTGTTTGCATATACATTCGAAGGTTGATATATTTTGAAGACAATAGAATATATTATGATATGAATATAATATGATATGAATATGATATATATGAATAGAAATGTTCACAGAGAATATATGATATGCAAAGGTAGATTATACATATGCAGAGTATTGTTGCAGATGACAACATGATATGCAGCGGTCAATATATATTCCTTATCGATATATGATATAACATATATATATATAGCGGTCAATATAATATGCAGATGGCTATATAATATATGCAGCGGCAAGATTCAATATAATATATAGACGACAACATATACAGCAGCGTCTTTGAACGATGGTTTTGAAGATTCAAAATGTTTAACACATATATATACTGATGGAAAACCTATGATACAAAGACAATAAGTATCAAAGATGGCATAAGTTAGCAGCGGTTGAAGATGGAATCGAAATTGGGAGGCCATATGATTGGGTGATTCAAAATGGTAGGTTGAAGACTTATTAATGGCAGGTTGAAGACTTATGTATTATCAAAGGTTATATTTGTTAGCTTGTGGTGACTAATTAGGAAAGTACTATCCAGGAAAGTACTGTACACTTTTCCTCCCAACCTCGCCATAGAAAGAAACAGTATTAGGGTGGAAGAAAGTTTTGAAATCAATGAGGTGGTGCTCAGAATCCAGATAGGGGGAGTTGGTGCTCAGAATCCGGACAAGGGGAGTTGGTGCTTCTAGTGAGTCAGTGCTCATAAATATAGGGGTTGGAGCCTCTAGTAGGTTGGTGCCTACAAAACATTGTAAAAGAACAATATTATATAAAAACAAATTATTTTGTGGTTTTCTCCCATATTGGGTTTCCACGTAAATATTGTGTTGATGTGCATAATTGTTTGTTTGAGTAATTGAAGTTATCTTTGAATAAAAATATTTAAATTTAAAAAGATTATTATACTGATTCACCCTCCCCCCTCTCAGTATAATCGTGTGCTCTTCAAAATCTTTGAAGTTACTCCACTCTACTTATGCTCGTATCCTGGTGGATGTTGACATTTCCAAAGGCTTGCTTTCGGAGATTAAACTTTTTTCCCCTCAGGGTAGAAGTTGGATCCAGCAATTGGACTATGAGGGTCTTCCATTTAGATTTCAACATTGCTTTAAGACTAGGCATGTTGCCTCTCAATGTGTTATCCAGAAATCTAAAAAATCTGCTTCATGGTGGAAGGGTGCCTCTTCTGAGCACTATACGGTTGAGAAGGTGTCATCCCACAGGAGCTTCGTGCAAGTGGTTGAATAGTTTGTTTCTAGCACTGTTCTAGCTAGTCCTTTGGATGACGCTATTTTGGCTCCTTTGTTGCTAGCTGGTAATGCTTGCCTATCTTTTGGTCCCCTTGAATCTCTAGGGGCTGATGTGGAGGTATCTTCTGGTTGCTCGGTGGGTGTTTTTGCTATCCCTTCTGCGGCTCTGGCAGGTGGTGTTGATTCTAATGTTTATGCTCCTCTAGTTATTCCCTCGGCTAGGAGTGCTAATGATTCCCTGTAGGGAGTATCATGTTAGGAATGAATGTTGAATGATTGGCAGACATTTTGTAGCAGTTGTTGTTGCATTCATGACTATTATCGTCATTGATGTCAACACAGTGATTTACCGAAGACTTGTAGAGAAACAGACAAAGTTTGGATTAGCGCACGTGGGTTATTACACTTGGAGCTATGCGATGTTGAGATTATACTCTTTGATATGTGATATGTCTATGGTTAAGAGCGCAAACAATAATTCATTAATTCATGGAAGTTATGATCATTTTGGTGGAAGTAGTATTCAGGCAATGTTCCTGAGTAGCAGTTTTTGGAAATTAGATGATATCTCCTAATCGGAATGGAATCTAGTTTTGCATAGTTAAAGGGAAGTTGGAGACACATTGATAGTGATGTGGATGATAGCACAGACTTTGAGGTCACATGAATGAAGAGTTATTGTATTTGGAAGCCGATAGTTTTGTGTAATTCTGGTGTAGCGTGTGGAAACTTTTATTTTGTAATTGTATGCCGACTCATTTGTAATTATTTGAGTGTGGTATAAAGGAAGGAATGTTTTTCCTTGTTGATATGATAGAGATAGAGAGATATGAGATGTTGTGAAATAAATTGATTATGATTGAATGTGAATGTATGCATGAAGTGAATAAAAGAGCTAATGAAATTGTGAAGGAAGACATGTGAAGTATAGAGATCTGAAGTTGAGATCTAGTGTAGCAGTGAGTGCAGTTTGGCACAGTGAAGGAGGTAATATATTTCATATTATTTTGTTGAATAATCTTAAGGTCAGTTGGACAGTGTGTTCAATGATCTTACCCTGAAGCTGTTTGGGCAGTGGGTCCTTCTGTCTTCCATAACTCTTAACAGAGTTAGAATCTTTTAACAGGGATTCAAAATCTCTAAATCAGGATTCATATGTACTGAATGCATTTCATAAGACTCCTAACAGAGTCCATCCTTTCACAAGGAATATTCATATTAGTGCATCAATTGTGGGCATCATTCCCACTGGGGTTTACTCTTTGATCAAGAGGTTCCCTAGTTAACATATTTTGTGTCATTGTGATATTGTGCATGAATATCTTTTTATGGTTGGTAATTATATTGCTTATATGGTTTAATTCTGTTGAAGATGATAAAAGTTATAATTATCTGGTAATTGATTCACCCCCCCCTCTCAGTTATCTTGGTGGACTTTACTTTTTAACAATTGGTATCAGAGCGACAGGTCCTTGAAAGAGAAGTTTAATAGCTTAAGGAGATCCATGGCAAATTTCAAGAAAGAAAACCTTAAGTTTGATGGAGTAAATTTTGACAGCTGGAAAGAAAAGATGAAGACACACTTACTATGTTTAGGACTAGGTTATTGGTTGATTACAAAGAATGATAAGACTATCATTAAAGAAGACAATCTTGAAACATGTACTACTGATGAGAAAGATCTATTTATGTGTAACATACTTGCAAGAGAAGCACTATTGACAGCCCTTCCAGAGAATGAGTACAGTCAGGTAAAATGTTTTAAAAAATCTCATGAAATTTGGAAATCTTTACACTCTATTTTTGAAGGTGATGAACATGCAAAAAGAGCTCTACATAATTGGATATGTGCATTTGAAGATATTAGAATGATGGAAGATGAATCTGTTAGAAGCTATATTGGTAGAATGTCAGAAATTGTTGCAAGAATTGAAGCAGTAAGAATGTTTTTGGCTTATGCAGCTTACTAGAAATTCAAAGTGTATCAGATGGATGTGAAGTCAACATTTCTAAATAGAGAATTGGAAGAAGTTTACATTGAACAACCTGAAGGTTTTCCTTTAACTCAAGAAGGAGACATGGTATGCAAATTGAAGAAAGCTTTATATGGACTTAAACAAGCACCTAGAGCTTGTTATGCAAGATTGGATAAGTATTTGTTAAAATTGAGATTTATAAAAGGAACAGCTGATAGCAATCTGTATACAAAAGAAATTGAAAATGGCTTGTTAAATATAGTTATTTTTGTTGATGACATTATCTTTGGAGGTGAAGATGAAGCTAGTGAAAAATTTGCTGATGAAATGAAGACTGAATTCAAAATGAGCATGATTGGTGAAATGAAATACTTTTTGGGATTACAGATAACACAGAACAATGGTGGTATCTTTGTAAGTCAGACAAAGTACTTGAATGATTTTCTGAAAAGATTTGGAATGGAGAACTGTAAACTAGTTGGAACACCTATTGTTACAGGACATAAACTATCTAGCATAGATGAAACACCAGCAGTTGAACAGAAGAAATACAGATCTATGATTGGAGGATTGCAATATTTGACACATACAAGACCTGATATAGCACATTCAGTTGGAATTGTAGCAAGATTTCAAGCTGAATCTAGAGAATCACATTATGCAGCAGTAAACAGGATACTGAGATATTTAAAAGGCACAATGGATTATAGATCGTGGTATGAAAAATCTGATGATTTTACCCTATGTGCATATACAAATGCTGATTGGGGAGGTAGTGTTGATGACAAGAAAAGCACCAGTGGTGGAGCCTTTTTTCTTGGAGGAAGATTAGTTTCTTGGCTAAGCAAGAAGTAGAATTGTATCTCATAGAGCACAGCAGAAGCAGAATATGTAGCAGCAGCAAACAATTGTAACCAAATAATTTGGATGAAGCAAATGTTGAAGGATATTGGTATAAAATTTGCTGAACCTATTGTTATACATTGTGATAACACCAGCATGGTTAGTATGTCTAAGAATCCTGTATTACATTCTAAGACAAAGCATATAGAGATTAAGTATCATGTTGTAAGAGAGAAAGTTGCCGAAAAAGAAGTCAGACTTGAGTATATAAGTAAAAAGGAGCAGATAGCATATATCATAGTTGGAAAACTTGCCAAAGCCAAAAACTCACCAAGGCCTGAAAAAAAAATTAGGAAAAACTCAGCCAGTTTTTAGCAAAAACCCGACAAAAAACTCGAGAACTTAAAAAAATTGCTTAAATTTAATTAGAAATGCATTTTTTTGCAAAATTTAATGAGAAGATGCATCCAATGGGTCAATAAATGAGAACACAAAAGAAACAAGCTTAGTCTAGATATATTTAAACACAAAGTGGGTACAAAATCGCATTCTCTTGAGGAATGTTGATGGCTGGAAGCAAAATAGTAAATAATTTATGTAAAACTATAAGTAAATACATTATTACAATTACATTTTCCTCTTTCCATCTCTAATAAAAACTAAGGGAGAGGTAGAACTAGAGGGTCTAGTCCTAGAAGTTTGCATTGGGCATGACTGTGCCTCCTCGCTTGGTATGTCTGACTCAGTCTATGATTCAGCCTCCATCTTGGATGTAGCTCTGTCTATAGCTTCTCTAGGCACTAGCAATGACTAATCATTCAACTCAATGTGATCCAATGTGAAACCAAATCCACCCCCCTCCTCTATAGCCTGCCTCTCCAAATCATTAATGTCATCCTCTTCAAAAACCATCTCAAATCCACTTCAAATCTGCCTCAAACCCACCTCAAGTCAGTTTGCAAGTGTTTAGAAAACTATTTTCCCCCTCTAAGCAAAATATAAGTGAACAAATGAGAAATGAAATTAATTTGAGCCATTTTTTGCCTTTTAAGTGCTATTAAAAAACTACGACCGGGTTTTTGACAAAATCTCGGCAAGTTTCTGCAAAAAAATTCGGCAATTTTTTGATGCCAGTAAAAGTCATAAAAACTCACCAAGCTAGAAAAATCGGCTAGTTTTTGCAACTTGGAGAGTACTTTGCCAGTAGTACATCTATGACAGATATATTCACAAAGCCTTTACCTAAAGCTACATTTGAGTATCTAAGAGGTATGCTTGGGGTTATGCCCCAGCCTACTTTTGAGTAATGATGCAATTGGTTGCATCCGTCCAGTGGTCTATGAGACTTATTCTTCTTCTGGACTGGATGATGGTACTTCCTCTATGGGGGAGTATGTGTATCTAAGCCGAGTCATGAGGACTCTAGTGAATGTATTTTCTGAATAGTGTCTTTTGACATTAAGTTGTTGTTGACATAATGATGAAATTTCTATCATTGATGTCAATGGGGGAGAAGTACATGAAAAACCATCTAAAATATCTCTTGGAGATAACTAAATAGGAAAACAAACCAAGATTTGATTGATGAAGAGGACTTGAAAATATTTGTCAGAGCAGTAGTGTTGCAGTATTGGATTTTTGGAACACTGGATGTTTTTCATCTATGTTGTCATCAATGCCAATGGGGGAGATTGTTAGGAATGAATGCTGAATGATTGGTGGACATTCTGTAGTAGTTGTTGCTGCATTTATGACTATTATTGTCATTGATGTCAACACAGTGATTTACCAAAGACTTGCAAAGAAGCATATAGAGTTTGGATTAGCGCACGTGAGTTATTACACTTGGAGCTATGCGATGCTAAGGTTATACTCTTTGATATGTCATATGTCTATGGTTAAGAGTGCAAATATTAATTCATTAATTCATGGAAGTTATGATCATTTTGGTGGAGGCAGTATTCAGCTAGTGTTCCTGAGTAACAGTTTTTGGAAATCGGATGATATCTCCTAATCGGGATGGAATTTGGTTTTGTATAGTTAAAGGGAAGTTGGAGACACATTGATAGTGATGTGGATGACAATGCAGACTTCGAGGTCACACGAGTGAAGAGTTATTGTATTTGAAAGCCAACAGTTTTGTGTAATTTTGGTGTAGCGTGTGGAAACTTTTATTTTGTAATTGTATGCCGACTCATTTGTAATTATTTGAGTGTGGTATAAAGGAAGGAATGTTTTTCCTTGTTGATAAGATAGTGATAGAGAGATATGAGATGTTTTGAAAGTAATTGATTATGATTGAATGTGAATGTATGCATGAAGTGAAGAAAAGAGCTAATGAAATTGTGAAGGAAGACATGCGAAGTACAAAGATCTGAAGTTGAGATCTAGTGTAGTAGTGAGTGCGGTTTGGCACAGTGAAGGAGGTAATATATTTCATATTATTCTGTTGAATAATCTTAAGGTCAGTTGGACAGTGTATTCAGTGATCTTACCCTGAAGCTGTTTGGGTAGTGGGTCCTTCTGTCTTCTATAACTCTTAATAGGGTTAGAATCTTTTAACAGGGATTCAAAATCTCCTAACCAAGATTCATATGTATTGAATGTATTTCATAAGACTCTTAACAGAGTCCATCCTTTCACAAGGAATATTTATATTAGTGCATCTTTTGTGGGCATCATTCCCACCAGGGTTTACTCTTTGATCAAGAGGTTCCCTAGTTAACATATCTTGTGTCATTGTGATATTGTGCATGAATATCTTTTGATGGTTGGTAATTATATTTCTTAAATGGTTTAATTCTGTTGAAGATGATAAAAGTTATAATTATTTGATAACTAATTCATCCCCCCCCCCTCTCAATTATCTTGGTGGACTTTACTTTCTAACATATCACTGGCTGGCTGCTCCTACACCTTTGCTGGGTGCTAGTTCTTCTGCCTTGGACTCGCATTGCTGGCAAGGTTTGGCAGCTAGAGTTGAAGATGGGTGGATCTCGGTTAAAGGAAAATCTTCTAAAAAACATCCATCCTCTTTTGATATGACCCTTCGCTCCCACAAGAAGGGCTCAAAATGTTAGTCCCCTTCTGTTGCTGGGGTTATCTTTGTTTGGAACCATTATAGTTTTATCTTAAGTTCTAGTAAGGTATAGGGTTTCGAGGCCCCTTCAAAACCTCATTTTTCTTTCACTTTGTCTGTGATGTTCATTTCATTTTGAGGGCTTTTGTTGAAAATCTTCAGTTACCTATTGTACAGGGTTTTGGGAACCCTTCAAAACCTATTTTTTCTTTTATCAAAAACATATTTTTCATTTTTATTGGTCAACAATGAACTTTCATCAAATATCACATTTATAGCTTCGATGACTTTATTCAGTCTTTTATTATAGCATTTGAAAGCTTTACTACGAGTAGAGTATCCTAAAAAGATACCTTGGTCAGATCTTGAATTAAAGCTTTCTAAAGAATCATTGTCCTTTTAATAAAACATTTACAACCAAATTTTTCGAAGTTCTTGACATTTGCTATTTTACCATTCCATAATTCTTAAGGAGTATAAGCAGTCCTTACTCTTATTTGAGCCCTATTTAAAATATATATAGATGTATAAACAACTTCTTTCCATAATTTATCAGGTAGTTTCGCTTCATTCAACAATGTTCTAGCCATTTCTTTAACAGTTATATTTTTTCTTTCCATGACACCATTTTGTTGTGGTATACGTGTAGTTGAATACTGCCTTTTGATGCCATGTTTTTCACAATACTCAATGAATTCTTGGGAGGTGAATTCTCCACCTCTATGTGACCTTAAACATTTTAACTTTAGATCTATTTACCTTTCCACCATTTTTCTAAATATTTTAAAACATTCAAAGGCTTTAGATTTGTGTTTCAAAAAAGTTACCCAAACCATTCTTGAATAATCATCTACAAATAGCATGAAGTATTTTTCATCATTCAAGGATGGAGTTTTAGTTGGACCACATAGATCAGTATGCACAAGCTCTAGTGGTCTATTGGATAAGTATTCTTTGGTTTTGAAAGACATTCTTATTTGTTTGCCTTTTACACACTCTTCACAAACATTAGCTAGTTTGCTGATTAGAGGTAAACCTCTAACCTTTTTGTTCTTTTTGATCCTAGAAAGATTGTCAATATTTAGATGCCCCAATCTTTTATGCCATAACCAGTTTTCCTCAACTTGACTAACAAGACAAGTGCTAATCAATGATGATTCTTGAACTGTAGAATCAATCAGATTATAAAGGTTTCCTCCTGTTTGTTGTCAGGTTTCACATCATTGCCCCAAAGTATTTCGGGACCCCCATTTTCAAACAGACCTTGGCTCTTTTCCTTGATCCCGATATCCGAAGGCCTTAGCAAAATTTTAGCCTTTGATGATTTATTTTGAATTTTTTTGGAATTAAAAGCCTTGAGCCCTCGTTTTCGAATTTGGTTTTAGTGTGATTTGGCCATCTTTTTGAAAAATTTTGCAGAGCTTGGATGTTGAAATAGAGATCGAAATAAATAGATTAAATTGCCAAAATGGAATTGATTTGGCAAATGAAATTTGATACTAAATTGGGACCTATTGCTTTGATGGCTTAATTTCTAAAATTTGTACACTTAAATGCAAATTTTGCTTTGCAATTCAAGGACATGGCCAATTAAATTACAAAATCTGAGATCAAATTCAAAATCTGGGCATTTAACATTGAAAATCTATGCTTTAATAAAATTTGGCCTTTTAGTAAAAATCTAGGCATTGAAATTTGGAGTTTGAGCTTTAAAATGGTAAAATTTGGGCGCATAACATTTAAATCTGCATTGAAAAATGGAATTTGGGCTAGTAAACCATGTGCCTGGCCCTTTATCTCAAAAAAATTGGGTGATAATTCTAAGAATCTAGCCTTTAGAAAAAAAAATCTGGCTTTAACCAATTAAAATCTGGGCAATACAGTTCGAGATTTTGCTTTGAAATTTGCAAATCTAGGCATTGAAATTGAAAATTTTGGGGCCCTTATGGGTAATGTGTGGCATTGGGATGTCAAGTTAGGGCCTCTTTATGATGGCGTGGTCAATGTGGCTAATGTAATTTAAGACTAGATATTAGTTATATAAAATTCAATGCTTGCTTAATGTTTATAAGTGGGTCGGCCCTCCTTTTCTTTGTAAGTTTTTAATTAAAATTTTGTTCTTCAATGCAGGTCGTCCCTCTAATTAGAGGCCTAAAATAGGGTATATAGGGGGGCGCCTTCCCTCCTCTCCTCATCCTCATCTCACCATTCCATCTCGGCACTTAGAGAAGCTGTGAACTTGTTTAGAATTGGAGCTACGACTTTGATTTAGGAAGCATGCAAGTTTTATTGGAGCTGCTATTTGGCACAGGGGCAGCAAAATTTGTGAGCAGGTTGTGAAGGAGAGGGCTTAACCAAGAGCTGAGCTTGTAAGGAAGAACAATGAATTTGAGTTCAAAGGGGTAGACTTTGGAGGTAGACTTGCGAAAATATTATGAGCAGAGCAGCAGTTGCATAGCGAATTTGAGCATTGGCAGACCTATTATTTGATAGGGAAGGTAGCGAAATTGGTGAAGGGATTTATAATAGATTTTGTAAAGAGGAAAGACCAGCGAATTGCCAAAGGAGGACCACGATGTTATAGAGAAGAAGCAGTGAATTGCACAAGGGAAAGTTGTGACATCATTAGTAGATTTGTGAAAAAAGAGAGGCTTGCGAGTTTATACAAGTACTTTCTATTTTGAGGATTGGTGGAATATTGAGGAGCCACAAATTTAAGGCAGGAGTAGAGCATAGGAAGGCTGCTATTTTATATAAGAAGAGGACCTGCTTACAGATTTATAAGAAGGTTTCTATTTGATGCAAGGCAACCACAGATTGAAGAGCAGAGAGCTTGCAAATTTGCTATGAGACATCCAATTTTGAGGACAGATTTTGCAAAATTAATTGGGGAGTAGCTTATTTTCTCAATTGCTATATTTCTTCCTTGGTTTTGATTGTTCGGTGTTGAAGATAATTTTCCTTTTTGAGGGTTAAGGCTGGCTCGTAAAGAAGATTTTCTTCCTATTCTTGATTGGTATTCTTCCCTCCATTTCTTGCTTGCATCATCCATCCATCACCTCATCATCTCATTAGGGCTTGAAGTTTGGAGATATAATTGTAGTTTCCCTTTAGAATTTGGAGAAAGGTGATATAAGTGGTAGTCCCACCCCTAGGAAAGAAATTGGGAGATATAAGCGTAGTCCATCTCATAGGTAACAAAGAGGCAGAAATAAGTGGTAGTCCATCTCACTAGGCGGAAAGGCAGAGATAAGTGTAGTGTGATAGGAATTGGCGAGACAAAAATATGTTTGATCACACCTAGGCGAAGAGGCAGAGATAAGTGTAGTCCCACCTCACTATAGAAAGAAGGGGCATAAATAAGTGTTTAGAATAGTGGGTGCTAGTGCAAGCAAGAACCCAAAGGGAATGAATACCAAGAAAGACAAGGAAGAAATGATGCCTAAGACCACCTTCTTCTCAAAATTGAAGAGAGTCAAAGACACCAACATTGGTACCATGGATATGATATAGTTGAGAGATAGGTTGCAAGGAGGCCAGTCCTCTATGGCAAAGAGGATCTACAAGTGTGGAATTGTGCAGGCTGCCGCCTTCCCTCCTACCTTGCCTTGTTCGGAGTTGATCATAGAGTGTGCATCTTGGCTAGATATTGTGACCAAGTCCATCATCTTTGATAATGGAGAGACAGTGTTGGCTAAAATCAGTAGGCAAGTGATAGAGGAAGTGTTCAATATACCCCGACAAAAGGGCATGATAGTAATGTTGATGGATCAAGCGGCCAGATTCTTTCAAGACAGTCAGGATGCCTACTTTGCTCTACTAAAGCAGAATTGGTTGCATGAAGGAAAGAAGGGAGTCACCAAGACATCAAAGCTCACCAAGTCAGATTTCAAATAAGAGTATGGCGACCTTATTGTGCTTCTCAATCGAGTCATGGGCTTACCTCAAGGTATGCAGTTTGAAACTTGGATGTACTATTTTATTGAAGGAATTGAAAATGGAAAGTGAAAGTTTGATTGGGCTAGAATTATAAGTGAAAATTTAGAGTTGCAACTTAGGACAATACAAAATTAGAAACAATTCTACATGGGGTCCTACCTTTTCTATTTAGTTGCAAGACTGTATGAACATCCTGGACTTAAGGCTAGAGGGGTAATTGACAATGGGCCCGGACAATGCTTGGTGCATGACTGCTATCCACAACTTCATTTGCACAACACCAAGGATTACAAGATCTTTTATGATGCCTTTGCCATGAAGACAGTAAGGATATTGCAAGGGACACCCGCAAGGAGGCTCTCACCAGAAGCAGAAATAAAAGTTAAGAAGTTTGGGAGTTGGTTCATCCAATTTTTGCAATTCACTTATATAAGAGTGGCTAGATGCATGGCTTGCCCCAAGAGGCTTCCAAGGTACCCACCCGATAGGATAGTTTTGATGGAATTGGCTAGGCAACTTGAGAAATATGACAAAATGATGAAGCTCAAAGGTGAGATAGGGGTTACCTTCTCACTCATGATAGGCAATGATAGTTGTCCCAATCCTGTCACCTTTGCAACTACGGAGGAGTTAGAAAAATATCATCTAGCATGGTATAAGGCAAGGCAAGGGTTCGATCCTAATGGTCTAATCAAGACATCTCATGGGGATCCATTCAAGCATATTCCTACCTTGGAGGATTTTTGGGCCAATGCTCAGGATGAATTTCATGTGAGGAAGTTGTCTTTCTCAAGGTTATTAGTGGACATGATGAGGGCCATCAGATGGAAAAATCTTGATATTCCGGACCAACTGGAAGAGGATGAAGATGTGCTAAGGGAAGATTATAATATAGTAGAAGGAACAGAGTTGAATCCGGTTGAGTGGGATGATCATCAGGATCCATCCTTAGTAGAAGTCACAAGAGAAGTCGAGCTACACACTGAGTGGTGGTATAATAGAAAGTTTAGGCAATTACAAAGTCGGAAGGTAGACCTTACCTATGAGAAGATGAAACTAGAAGAGGAGACTCCAGCAGAGTCAGTTGGACAACAAGGTGGAGGCAGTGGCCACCAGCAAGTAGTTAGGAACAAGAAGAGGAGTTTGGAGGTTGAGAAAGATAAAGAACATCAAAAGCCTCCAGCAAAGAAACAAAGTACAGTGCCATCAAGAGAGAGTGTAGTTGAGGCTAGGAGCCAAGAGGTTGGTACAAGTGAGCAAAGGGCAGTGGTAGAGGTGAGCTCTAGTTCAGAATCAAGTGGTTATAGTAATAGTACAAAGTACTCTCCTCTTTCGGAAAACCAAGATAAGGAAGATATGACAGTTGCTAGTGGTGAAGGAGATAGGCCAATTGATGTAGAGGCTCTATCAGTTGAGGAAGGAGACCAAACACCTAAGGTTTTTGGTGATGCTTTGCTAGTTGAACCAAATCCAGATTTGGGAAGATGAATTGCACCACTATGGTTTAGATAGATGCTTATGCCAAGACGTGAGGTTGTGGCCATCTGGACAGTCGAAGATATTCAAGGGTTAGTGGAAAAGGAAGATGATGCTAGATAGAAACAACTTGCAAGAATAGTGGGAAAGGTAATCAAGAGTGGTGATGATGGTCATCGAAAGGTTCAGATTGTTGTGCCAAAGGTTAACAAGGCAGTCTGCAAAATTGTGGCCCAAGACTATGAGATAGTAGAGCATGACATGGGAAAAGTCACAGATGACATGGAGTGTGTGGAGGTTCAAGAAGGCATGACTTCAATTAGAGAAAGGTTGAGAAAGGAAAACAAAATGATTGCGGAGTTGGAGATTGAAAACAAGTATTGGAGAGATAGCCAGCCTATCCAACAGTTGCATCAGGCAGCCCTTCTATAGGATAGTGGGAACAATCTAGAAGAGATATTAGCTCGAGAACAAGGAACTAAAAATTGGATTAGTAATACAATTGAAGAAGGGTGAAAGTTCTTGCCTTCCTTTATCTCAACATCCAGGGCATTTGTGTCTCGTAGGGACAAATTCAAAGCATTTGAGGGGAAGTGGAAGGATTTCCTTACAATCTGTGACTTAGCTATTCCTAGGTTGCATGCGGCCATAAAGCTATCAGAGGGATCCTTGGTGAGGACCAAGTTGGTCAATGAAGGAGGAAAGAGTATTGTTGAGTCTTGGTATGTTTCCTTGACTATCAAATTGAAGGTACTTGAAGAAATACAGAATGAGATTGCACAACACAGTCCAAGCATCGATACTTTCATCTCAAGCATGTTGAGTGATGCGAGGGTTGCACTTGATTTTGAAGAAATAAAAGAGGAGAGTTTTAGTGAGATGGAGTTTGGATCAAGATTGGATGAGTTAGGGAAGGTTGCCTCCAAGGAGAAACAGCTAGGCATCCTTGCCTCTCTCACAGCCCTTATAGAGTTTGCAAGAGATGATGAGAAGGAGAGTGAGAAGACACTGCAAGTAGCAAAGGACATGATGAATGCAGCTGAGCTTAGGATGAGGTATAAACCTTGCCCTCCCATGGAGGAAGTCAACAACATGTTAGCCAAATTCATTGCTTATGCTAAGAAGATGAAAGAAAAGGGTAGAATTATATTAGAAGATCATTTAATGTAAGCCCTATGTGGCAAATTCTCCTTTCTTCTTGGTTAGGATAGGTGTCTGATTCTGATTAGCTACCATTTTGGTGCCTTCTCATTGGTTTCCACTTTTCCTTTTTTTTCATTGGTCCATTGATGAGGTGGCATCTTCTCATTGGCCGATGGGGTGGCAACCCTAATTAGGGTTTTTGGGATTTAATCTGGATCGTTGATTTTGCCTCTTAATCTTTGTCGTTGGTTGTAATTTGGAGCCTCTATATAAGGCCATTTGTTCTCATTTGTAAATAGTTGAAGAAAATTGTTGCTAATATAATACCAAAATTGCTTCTCTTGTCATTGTTGTGTCTTGCATGGTGATTAAGAGCACTTGGTGTTATTGCATGGTTTCTACTTCCAAGAGTTAAAGTTAGATTTCATTGAGTTGTTAAAGTAGATTTCATTTCAAGAAAGTGTTAAAGTAAGAATAGAAGTAGATGGCTAGTTGTATGGTGATATTGGTAAATGTTTGATAGGGATCTATATACTAGGCCACTAGCATCTTAGCGGCTTGTTAAGGAGCCTTGTGTGGTAATCTAGTCTCATTCCCCTTGAATCATGACATCTATGGAGGTAACGCCACTGGCAAGCTTTCATTAGGTTGATCCCTATCCATTTGCCAATCTTTCTATTCCATAGGAGTAGTAGTAAAGCGAGAAGTAGTTTAGTAGTTGAAGTTTGAAGAGAAAAGTTGGAAGTGATATAAAAGGAAGAAAATCATTTAGTATACATTGCAAAGATAGATCTCATCATCAAGAGTTTGATATCCTCAAGTGAACAACGTAAGCCCGCCTACATAATTAACCAGCAAATCACATTAATATAACTGAGTTAGTATCCACAGGTGTAAGGAACCTTGGAGTATTCTCATGTTCTCTATGAGTATTTATTTTTCAAGAGAGGGTTGAGTGTTTGGTATGCTATATCAAGTATTCAATTGCTATATGTTATGTAGTGGTACAAAATTGACATCAACATTATTTGGGGCTAGAAGGAGGGCCTATTGATAGTGTTTCTTTGAGGACTTGTTGACATTCAACTATTATGAAAGATGGTGCTTCTGCATAAAGACATCGTACCAATTTTACAGCCTGACCTCAGATTTGAAGACGACCAAGAAGATATCATCTCAGGATTAAACTCACTCACTTGGAAAGTTAAGAGAAGTGCACCTGAATATATGTGAGTAAGCTTTGTGTTAGAAGAAGAAGAAGAAAAAGCTCAAAGAATTGAGAGAGAAATTCAAAAAAGATTAGAATGCCAAATAGAGCTAGAAAGGAAACTTGAAAGAGAAAGGAAAGAACGAAGGTTATCCCTATCTAGTGGTGAGAGTGAAATTGAAGAGATGAACTAAAATGGTACTGCCTTCTTATGCTGATTTCCTAGTTGGACAACTAGGACTAGGTATTAATTGGACACAAGGAGACATCATTTCTGATTTAGGAGAATTCATTTGGAATAATCAAGAGGACAATACACATTACCAATTCACTAGAATCATCTTGGACCAAGAGGAGCAGGTTGGCATTGCTTTCCAAAGAGATCAACAAAGGATTGAAATTGAGATTCAACAAAGGTGGGAAATAGAACAAGTAGAAAGGATTCAAAGAGAGAGAGAAGCCCATAGACTAGCTTAGCTCACCCTTGAGGAAGAGACAATTTGGGAAGGTCAAACAAACTGAACTATAATCAAGTTGGATAGAAGAATTGGATATTTCTCTCCTGAAAGGTTTGAGAAACTACAATCAGATAGGAAGAAAAGGTTACTGAGATCTACACCACACCAAGAAGAGGACCTAGTTGAGTTGCAATTTCACAAGGAAGGAAGGAATCATTGGGTAGCTAATACTGCAAGTTTGGCAGGCTCCTCAAGTAGTCCCATTCAAGTTCCAAAGGTTTTAAGCTTACAAACCCTAGTAGGTCAGCTCAGGCTCAAGCCAGTCAAGTTTTAATGGCACAACAACAACCTCCATGGATTCAAAAAAATGCCTCGCCCATCTCATTTCAACAATACCATGACCTGCCAAAGAATCCATCAGGATTTTGCTCCAAGTTCTTCGTCAATGACACCAACTGTACAGCTGAGAAGCATATCAAAGTATTTGAAGATGCATTGTGCAACAGAAGGATTCAACATGAGGATGTAGCATGTAGGCTCTTCCCTTACTCATTGGTGGAAGAACCCTATTATTCATTTGTCAATCTACCAGTATCATCTATAACAGGATGGATTCAGCTCAGAGATGCTTTTATAGGAAAATTTGGCATGCCCACCACACCATTGGAGTTACATAGCCTGTTTGTGGACATCAGGAGACAAGATAAAGAATCGATAAGTTCCTTCAACAATCGTTTCCACAAGGCTTACACAAGATTACAAGCCCCTTACACAATTCAAGAGGTGGGTGCTTTGGAAGCATATTACAATGCCTTAGACAATCAGATGGCTATGTTTACAAGGATGGTGAACCCCTCCCCCACAACTTTGAATGAAGCTTATGCTAAAGCAATTGAGATAGGGAAGAAGTTAGGGCAACAAGGATAGGAACCCCCAAGTGTGAGATATCCGAACAATCCAGTTCCACAACTTACATACCAAGCACCTCCAAATCAACTTGTGCTACATCCAGGACCTCCATTGTCTCAGGCGCCACCAACAATGCTAGTCTATCTGCAAGGTGCAAGTCCATCAATGAGAACACAAGAGGAGAGGGATGAAATGAAAGAATTGATTGAGCAAGTCAAGAAGTTGTCCACGGAGGTCACTTATTTGAGAAACCAAAACAATCAACTCCAAGCTGCTCAGAGGAGTAGTCAAGGAGGATATCAAGGAAATAATTATAAGGGTGGAAATTATCAAGGAGGGTATCAAAGGAATAATTAAGAAGGTGGATACCAGAGGAACTACCAGGACAAAGATTATCAAAAAAACAACCAAGGTGGTGGTTATCAGAGAAATAATCAAAATAACAATCATCAAGGTGGTAACTAGTTACAAGATCAAGGATACAACAATCAGTCTAATCAAAAGAGGACATGGAACACTGGCCCAAATAATGGAAATGTGGTGTCGCCACTTGATAATCAAGCTCCAACAGATAGTAGACCAGTGGAGAGAATATTTTTAGTTGAGTCTGCCTTGTCTCAATATTGTAGATTCCATGAGACTGGTCAATATTCAGAGTTAGGATGTGCTAAGTTCAAAAGGGCATCTAACCTATTCCAGAAAGTGGTGGATGAGTCAATGAATCAAGAAGATGTTAAGGTCACAGGATATGAAATTGTCCCATCCCCAAGTTATTCTCAATGCTTGACCCTTGAAGAGGTTTCATTTCCACCAGAATTCGAGGCATATGAGGAACATTAAGAGAGATTCCCTCCCGAGTTAGCCAATGGACCAATTAGCGAAGTAATAGATCAAAATGGGTATAGCAATGTGTCTGAATTTTCATTCCCACCATTGGGTGACTCTGTTCTAGTTCAAGGAACAGGTGGGAACCAAACATTTCAACAACTGACTAGCAATGCGAGGTTTTATCAGAGGAACAAGAACAATAAGAGGAATGATGGACCTTTCACATCCTCCATACCTCCAAATAATTACAATAGGCCTCCACATCCCAATGTGAGTAATGTACAAAATCCTCCAAGGGATGCACCTGAATATAGACAAGGTAACCACAACTAGGGTAATGGACAACATAGTTTTCAACAAAGCACACAACAAAGTAATCAAGGTGTTCAAGGGTCACAAAGTGCCATGACAACACAAGAAGCAAACAAAGGAAGGATGGTAAACAATTCTGTGAATAATGACGAGTTTAAAAGACTAGGACATAGTGTGACAGAGGAGATGAGGAAGATCAAAATTAGTCTCCCTTTGTTTGAATTGTTGAAGGTAATAGAAATTAGGGATACCTTCCTTAATAGTTTGAAGGATAACAAATCACAAGGGTCTCAAACTCAAAGTGCAACAACACCTACCCAAGCGACTCCTACAGTAGGGAGGCCTCCTCCCAACCTAGTACATGTGATCCAAGACGTTCCATGTGGGAACATAACAAAATCATCTCAAGGGATTTCATATGGTGAAATAGAGAACTCTACACAAGAGGTTGCATATGGCGACATCAGTAATTTCAACAAATAGCCAGAATGTCAACGAGTTTATGTGGCTCAAGGATCAATGCCAGTGGCACAACAAACTCAAAAGAGTCAAGATCTGGTAAAAGAGGCAGTCCAACCAACAGATTTCGGGACAAAGCCTAAGCAAGTACACAAGACACTAGTAGTATTTTATCAGGGGAAAGATGGAACCAGCCCCATTCTTGCTCTCAGTAAGAATATTTGGAAAGCTTCTTCATAATTGTTTGATAGATTCAGGAGCTTCAAGTAATGTCATGCCTTTAGCTATTTGTAGAAGGCTGGGAATGACACCTTTAGGATCAAACAAGAAGGTTATCCAATTGGACAAGACTGAGGTCCCAGTGGTAGGTGAATTACATAACATACACATGTAGTTGGCATCGGATCCAAGGATGGAACACATGATAGATATTCGGTAGTGGATGTGGCTGATTCTTATGGTTTGATTCTAGGAAGGGATTGGTCCAAAAGGTTGAATGGATACATGGCAACTGACATTTCCCACATGTGGCTAGCATGGAGAGGGCTTGCCAACCAAATCAAAATTGATAGTACCCCAAGGTTGAGATTGACAGTTACCGAGTATGGGGAATCAAATGAAGTATTGTTTGCAGAGACAAGTATGGGCATCTATAGGCCTAAGAAGACATAAGTGTTGACATTGAATATCATAAGTGAAGCAAAGGAATCCACATAAATGCTAATTGAGTCAGATCCCGACACTTCATCCGACGAGGGTGAAGGCATGTTTGAGAATTTTAGAAACTTTTGTTAAGAGTTGTACAATGAGGTATAGAGTTGGGTAACAGAACATCAGTGAGAGACTTATTATTGCCCAACTGGTGCATAATCCATAATGCCTTCCATTCGGAATTATCTTGCTCTTTTTGCAAAGTTGCATTAGAACAAGTGGAGAAGAGAATCCCAAGGATGCTGGAACAAGATGATTGATATGGCAAACAGAAAGTTGAGATTCCACAAGCTTATGAAGTAGAAAGTAGCATGATAGGTGAAACAAAGAATCAAATTGCACCACCCAATATCGAAGTGAGGAAGAATGATGAATCAGACAAGTCCAAGGATTCCCAAAAGGGTCATTTGGAAAGTGATGGAGTATGGACTTCGAGGTTTGATGGTTCTAAGACTAAGCAAGGAGTTGGAGCCAGATTTGAGTTAGTCAACCCAACAGGGGCAACATATTTGGCAGCACATAGATTGCAATTTGCATGCACCAACAACATGGCAGAATATGAAGCTTTGATTCTAGGCTTGTTGTGTGCTATAAAGAAAGGTGCTAAGGTACTCCATGTGCTTAAAGATTCATATTTGGTAACTAAGCAAGTGAAGAAAAAGTTTACTTGCCATGATAAGAGACCGAAAAGCTATAGGAATAGAGTATGGGATCTTATAGAAGACTTTGATGCCTTCAATATCAAGTTTAGCTATAGAGAAAGCAACCAGGTGGCTAAAGCCCTTGCCCAGGCTGCAAGCTCACTAGCACCAATCAAGTTGGAAGGCTTGAAGAAATTCAAAGTTGAGTTGGCTTTGGTCCCATCAGTACCAAATAATGTCAAGAACTTCCAAGTGTTCGAAGATGACAAACATATCCTCAAGTTCTTGACCAATTCAGATGTTTTCACAACACAAATCATTGATGGAGAAGTAGATGAAGAAGCGGAGATCAATCTAGAAGAAATTATAAACTTAAAGACAAACACCATTCCAAAGGGAATGATTGAATTAGAAAGAATATTCGACATGGACCAATTCAACAAAGTACCATATCAACCCACAGGGGGTGATGAGTGTGAAAAGGTAAATCTGGGAACAGAGGATAATCCCAAAATAGTCCACATTGGGAAAGTTTGCACACCTAAGGAGAAGGTAGATATACTTGGTTTGATGAGAGAATTCCCAGATGTGATTGCTTGGGGATATGAAGATTTGAAAACATACAATCCCTCTATCATTACACATACAACCCACTGAAGGAAGGGAGTAAGCCATTCAAACAGTGGCAAAGGCCGGTCAATCCTTTATTAGAGCCATTGATTTTCCAAGAGGTGAAGAAGTTGCTAAATGCACGGATCATCTTCCCAGTGAGGCACTCAACGTGGCTCGCCAATCTTGTCCCAGTCAGAACAAAGAACGAAGAAATAAGGCTATGTGTCGATTTCAGGAATTTGAACAGAGCGTCAGAAAAGGATAACTATCCATTGCCATCACTAGATGAGGTTTTTCAAGTGGTAAACAGAGTGCAAATGATGACATTTATGGATGGGTATTCGAGATACAACCAAGTTATAGTAGAAGAAGAGGATAGATTGAAAACAACTTTCACCACGAAGTGGGGAATGTTTGCATACAAGAGGATGCCTTTTGGCCTGATCAACGCAGGTGCAACATTTCAAAGGGCCATGAATTATGCCTTTAAGGACTTAAAAGACAAGTGTATCATCATCTACATGGATGATATCACAGTATTTTCAAAAAATAGAGAGGATCACATTCCGAACTTGAGGAAAGTTTTCATGAGATGTAGGAAGTTTGAAGTTTCTTTGAATTCAAAGAAATGTATGTTTGGAGTGACCAAAGGGAGACTCCTTGGGCATGTAATTTCAGAAAAGGGAATCATGATAGATCTAGAGAGAGTGGAAGTGATTTCCAAACTTGGCCTACTTGCTAGCAAGAAGGAGCTCAAGTCGTTCTTTATAAAGATCAACTTTGTGAGAAAGTTTATATCCGCATTTGTAGAAATAGTGAAGCCGATGAATGACATGTTGAAGAAGGATGCCAAGATGGATTGGACTCCAGCAACGAAGAAGACATTTGAAGAGATAAAACAAGTTATTATCAATGCACCAACTTTAGTGAATCTAGATTATGAGAGGCAATTCAACATATATTCTCTCACCTCAGACCATGCATGCGTTGCCATCTTAACACAAAAGAACAAAGAAGGTGAAGAGCATCCGATAGCATTCATGAGTGCACCTTTCAGAGAAGTCAAATTGAACTACCCAAATGTGGAGAAGAAAGCTTATGCCTTGGTGAAGGCAATGAAGAAGTTCAGGCATTAAAGTCCATGCAATTGTGCCTGACATAGCAGTAAAGACCCTTTTAATGCAAAATGAACTTGGAGAAAGAAGAGGAAAGTGGGTCGCCACTATCCAGGAATATGATGTAGAAATTCAATCGATGAAGTTGGTCAGAGCTAAACAACTAGCACAGACCATGGCGTCAGAGGGACCTGGACTTGTACAACAAGTATATGAGTTGGAAGATGTGCATCCCGATGAATGGTACCAGGACATAATCAATTATTTGCTAAATCATCAGTGCCCTTCACATTTGAATCTAGTACAGAAGCGGGCATTGAAATTCAAGAGTAAAAGATACATGTTGCAAGGAGCAGTGTTATATAAATAGAATCATGAGGGAATATATCTGAGGTGTGTTGGAAAAGAGGAAGCTAGAAATATTTTGGAATATTTTCATGATAAATGGGGAACAAGACATGGATCAGATTTGGCCAGAGCACATTGGATACTAAGAGCAGGATACTATTGGCCAACCTTTTTTAAGGACACTCATGAACATGTGAAGACTTGTCATGTTTTCCAAACCTCGCCAAAGAGGGAGAGCAACCCAACAATGCCTTTACAGCCAGTCACCGAGGTGAGACCTTTCGTGATGTGGGGACTTGACTTCATTGGTCCCATTAATCCACCTTCCTCAGCACAACACAGGTATATTCTAACCATGATTGACTACTATACTCGGTGGTCAGAAGCTCAAGATTTCAAGAATTGCACTGTTGAGGTTGTTATTAAGTTCTTAGAAGAAAGAATCACTACTAGGTTTGGATGTCCTTCTGCTTTTGTATGTGATAATGGTTTTGCTTTCATTTCCTTGAAGTTTCATAATTGGGCATTTGATCATGGGATCATTTTAAAATTTTCATCAGGATGCTACCCCTAGGGAAATGGCCTAGTAGAGTCTATAAATAAGAACCTTTTGACTATAATCAGGAAGCTTTTAGACAGGAACCCAAAGGATTGGCACACTCAGCTAAGATATGCTTTGTGGGCAGATAGAACAAGAGTTAAAGAGTCCATAGGAATTACTCCTTACCATCTGGTTTATGAACAAGACCCTGTGTTTTCAATTCAATTAAAAATCCCAACTTTGAGGTTCATACAAGAATACTATATGATGAGAATGAAGGCAGAGTCCAAGTTAGGTTGGCTCAACTGATGCAGTTAGATGAAAGAAGAGATGAAGCCCTAGAAAAATTTTCCAAACATCAAGGGGTAGTAAAACATTGGTTTGACAAGAGAACACAAAACAAGGCCTTCAGGATCTTTTATTTGGTCTTATATTGGGATAAAGCCCATGAAAAGAAAGGACAACATGACAAATTTGACAAACTATGGAAGGGTCCTTTTCAGATTGCAGAAATTGTCAGAGATAATGCATTTAGACTTAAGACACTCACTGGTAGGGATGTCCTGTTGCCTATGAACGGGCAATTCCTCAAGCATTATTTCCAAGCCTAGGACTCCACCTGGAGCCCTTTTTGTACATAGTAGTTTAGTTTGCTTTCTGTTCTTAGAGTAGAGTTTGTCTTGGACCATTTGACCCAAGGGTTAGAGTAGTTTCCTTTCAGTTGGTTAGAGTAGATTTCTTTCAGTTGTTTAGTTTAGGTGTTGTGAGGAAGCTTAGGGGTTAATTTGCACCAAGTTAGTTGACTTGGGATCTTTAGTTTCCTTCAGTTAGAGAGTAGTTTTGGTTTTGGAGCTTTGTAATGCACAGGGGGTCCAGGTTATCACTCGTGGGTGAGGTGTGTAGATCTTACACTTTTGGTGACAAAATAGGAGTTCGTCTTGTTCCTTTTTTGAATATTTTGACAAGGTTCAAAGATTTTAGGGTGTGCTTAGTCGTTGGTCTATGGTAGGACTTGCACTAAATTTGGGCCAGGCTTGATAGTGGTTGTTGAGTTACCTTTGACATGGTTACAACATTATAGTCACACTTAATTGCTCTGAGTTCTTGGTGTTTTGAAGTGAAGCTGGACTTAGTGAAAATCATACACCTGCTTCAGCACCACTATGGTCTTCCAAACCCTTCATGAGCTTCATTGCCCGCAAGCCAAACAAAAAATTGAAAAAACAAAGAAATATCATGAGAAAAGAAAAAAAGAGAAAAAGGAAAAAATGAGGATTAATGCAAAAGAAAAGACAATATCAAAGTAAAAATGAAAGTGAGAATTGGCTTTAAAGGGTGTGCAATAATCTCTAGTGGTGCTACTAAGTGGTCACTAAAGGTAGAATCGTGATTGTGGTGCCACAACAATAACTCTGTCGGGGCTATGGACGCCTGACTGGCAGCAGGGCTCTATCCAGGATGCTTTTGAAGAAAGGATATTATAATAGCTAAATCTAGTGGATCTGAGAGATTATCAAGTTCTTGTTGAGTGGGGAATAAATCACTTGCACACATGTGAGTAACTTATGGTCAGGGTGCTTATGTTCAACTTGAGAGTTCTTTCCCAGATTGAGTGCTTGTCCTTAAGTAGATTTTCGGATAAGTCACCTTGAAATTTTTGTTCTAAGTTATTTTGTTCTTGAAATATTCAGGAACATTTCACCAGTGGAGTCGCCAGATGTTGTGAGGTTTCACATCATTGCCCCAAAGTATTTGGGGACCCCCATTTTCGAACAGACCTTGGCTCTTTTCCTTGATCCCGGTATCCAGAGGCCTTAGCAAAATTGTAGCCTTTGATGATTTATTTTGAAATTTTTTGGAATTGAAAGCCTTGAGCCCTCATTTTCAAATTTGGTTTGAGTGTGATTTGGCCATCTTTTTGGAAAATTTTGCAAAGCTTGGATGTTGAAATAGAGATTGAAATAAATAGATTAAATTGCCAAAATGGAATTGATTTGCCAAATGAAATTTGATACTGAATTGGGACCTATCGCTTTGATGGCTTAATTTCTAAAATTTGTACACTTAAATGCAAATTTTTCTTTGCAATTCAAGGACATGGCCAATTAAATTACAAAATCTGAGATCAAATTCAAAATCTGGGCATTTAACATTGAAAATCTATGCTTTAAAAAAATAGAATTTGGCCTTTTAGTAAAAATCTTGGCATTGAAATTTGGAGTTTGAGCTTTAAAATGGTAAAATCTGGGTGCATAACATTTAAATCTGCATTAAAAAATGGAATTTGGGCTAGTAAACCTTGTGCCTGGCCCTTTATCTCAAAAAAAATTGGGTGATAATTTTGAGGATCTAGCCTTTAGAAAATAAAATCTGGGTAATACAGTTTGAGATTTTGCTTTGAAATTTGCAAATCTAGGCATTGAAATCAAAAATTTTGGGGCCCTTATGGGTAACATGTGGCATTGGGATGTCAAGTTAGGGCCTCTTTATGATGGCGTGGTCAATGTGGCTAATGTAATTTAAGGCTGGATATTAGTTATATAAAATTCAATGCTTGCTTAATGTTTATAAGTGGGTCGGCCCTCCTTTTCTTTATAAGTTTTTAATAAAAATTTTGTTCTTCAATGCAGGCCATCCCTCTAATTAGAGGGCTAAAATTAGGTATATAGGAGGGTGCCTTCCCTCCTCTCCTCATCCCCATCTCACCATTCCATCTCGACACTTAGAGAAGCAACGAACTTGTTTAGAATTGGAGCTGCAACTTTGATTTAGGAAGCATGCGAGTTTTATTGGAGCTGCTATTTGGCACAGGGGCAGAAAAATTTATGAGTAGGTTGTGAAGGAGCGGGCTTAACCAAGAGATGAGCTTGTAAGGAAGAACAACAAATTTGAGTTTGGAGGGGCAGAGTTTGGAGGTAGACTTGCGAAAATATTAGGAGCAGAGCAGCAGTTCAATAGCAAATTTGAGCATTGGCAGACCTGTTATTTGATAGGGAAGGCAACGAAATTGGTGAAGGGATTTATAGCAGATTTTGTAAAGAGGAAAGACTAGCGAATTGCCAAAGGAGGACTACGAGGTTATAGAGAAGAAGCAGCAAATTGCACAAGGGAAAGTTGTGACATCATTAGCAGATTTGTTGAAAAAGAGAGGCTTGTGATTTTGTACAAGGACTTGCTATTTTGAGGATTGGTGGAATATTGAGGAGCCATGAATTTAAGGCAGGAGCAGAGCATAGGAAGGCTACTATTTGATATAAGAAGAGGACCTGCCTACAGATTTATAAGAAGGTTTCTATTTGATGCAAGGCGACCACAGATTGAAGAGCAGAGAGCTTGCAGATTTGCTATGAGACATCCAATTTTGAGGCCAGATTTTGCAAAATGAATTGGTGAGTAGCTTATTTTCTCAATTGCTATCTCTTTTCCTTGGTCTTGATTATTTAGTGTTGAAGATAATTTTCATTTTTGAGGGTGAAGGCTGGCTCGTAAAGCAAATTTTCTTCCTATTCTTGATTGGTATTCTTCCCTCCATTTCTTACTTGCATCATCCATCCATCACCTCATCATCTCATTAGGGCTTAAAGTTGGGAGATATAAGTGTAGTTTTTGTTTAGGATTTGGAGAAAGGCAATATAAGTGGTAGTCTCACCCTTAGGAAAGAAGTTGGGAGATATAATTGTAGTCCATCTCATAGGTAAAGAAGAGGTAGAAATAAGTGGTAGTCCATCTCACTAGGCGGAGAGGCAGAGATAAGTGTAGTGTGATAGGAATTGGCGAGACAAAAATATGTTTGATCACCCCTAGGCGAAGAGCCAGAGATAAGTGTAGTGTGATAGGAATTGGTGAGGCATAAATATGTTTGATCACCCCTAGGTGAAGAGTAAAAGATAAGTGTAGTCCAACCTCACTATAGAAAGAAGGGGCATAAATAAGTGTTTAGGATGGCGGGTGCTAGTGCAAGCAAGAACCCAAAGGGAATGAGTACCAAGAAAGACAAGAAAGACATGATGCCTAAGACCACCTTCTTCTCAAAATTGAAGATAGTTGAAGACACCAACATCAGTACCATGGATATGATACAATTGAGAGATAGGTTGCAAGGAGGTCAGTCCTCTATGGCAAAGAGGATCTACAAGTGTGGAATTGTGCAGGCTGCCACCTTCCCTCCTACCTTGCCTTATCTAGAGTTGATCATGGAGTGTGCATCTCGGCTAGATATTGTGACCAAGTCCATCATCTTTGATAATGGAGAGAGAGTGTTGGCTAACATCAGCGGGCAAGTGATAGAGGAAGTTTTCAATATACCCCGGCAAAAGAGCATGATAGTAATGTTGATGGATCAAGCGGCCAGGTTCTTTCAAGATAGTCAGAATGCCTATTTTGCTCTACTAAAGAAGAATTAGTTGCACAAAGGCAAGAACGGAGTCACCAAGACATCAAAGCTCACCAAGTCAAATTTCAAATAAGAGTATGGCGACCTTATTGTGCTTCTCAACCGAGTCATGGGCTCACCTCAAGGTATGCAGTTTGAAACTTTGATGTACTATTTTATTGAAGGAATTGAAAATGGAAAGAGAAAGTTTGACTGGGCTAGAATTATAAGTGAAAATTTAGAGTTGCAACTTAGGACAATACAAAATCAGAAACAATTCTACATGGGGTCCTACCTTTTTTATTTAGTTCCAAGACTGTATGAACATCTTGGACATAAGGCTAGAGGGGTAAATGGCAATGGGCCCAGACAATGCTTGGTGCATGATTGTTATCCACAACTTCATTTGCAAAACACCAAGGATTACAAGATTTTTTATGATGCCTTTTCCATGAAGACAGTAAGGATATTGCAAGGGACACCCGCAAGGAGGCTCTCACTGGAAGCAGAAACAAAAGTTAAGAAGTTTGGGAGTTGGTTCATCCAATTTTTGCAATTCACTTATATAAGAGTGGCTAGATGGATGGCTTGTCCCAAGAGGCTTCCAAGGTACCCACCTGATAGGATAGTTTTGATGGAATTGGCTAGGCAACTTGAGCAATATGAAAAAATGATGAAGCTCAAAGGTGAGATAGGGGTTACCTTCTCACTCATGATAGGCAATGATAGTTGTCCCAATCCTATCACCTTTGCAGCTGTGGAGAAGGAGTTAGAACAATATCATCTAGCATGGTATAAGGAAAGGCAAGGGTTTGATCCTAATGGTCTAATCAAGACATCTCACGGGGATCCATTCAAGCATATTCCTACCTTGGAGGATTTTTGGGCCAATGCTTAGGATGAATTTCATGTGAGGAAGTTGGCTTTCTCAAGGTTATCAGTGGACATGATGAGGGCCATCAGATGGAAAAATCTTGATATTCCAGACCAACTGGAAGAGGATGAGAAGATGAAACCAGAAGAGGAGACACACACTGAATAGTGGTATAATAGAAAGTTTATGCAATTACAAAGTCGGAAGGTACACCTTACCTATCAGAAAATGAAACCAGAAGAGGAGAATCTAGCAGAGTTAGTTGGACAACAAGGTGGAGGCAGTGGCCAACAACAAGCAATTAGGAACAAGAAGAGGAGTTTGGAGGTTGAGAAAGATAAAGAACATCAAGAGCCTCCATCAAAGAAACAGAGTACAATGCCATCAAGAGAGAGCATAGTTGAGGCTAGGAGCCAAGAGGTTGGTACAAGTGAGCAAAGGGCAGCGGTAGAGGTGAGCTCTGGTTCAGAATCAAATGGTTATAGTGACAGTATAGAGTACTCTCCTCTTTCGGAAAACCAAGATAAGGAAGATATGACAGTCACTAGTGGTGAGGGAGATAGGCCAATTGATGTAGAGGCTCTATCAGTTGAGGAAGGAGACCAAGTGCCTAAGGTTGTTGGTGATGCTTCGCTAGTTGAACCAAATCCAGATTTGGGGAGATGCATTGCACCACTATGGTTGAGAAGATGCTTATGCTAAGACGCAAGGTTGTGGCCATTTGGACAATCAAAGATATTCAAGGGTTAGTGCGAAAGGAAGATGATGCTAGACAGAAAAAAATTGTAGGAACAGTGGCAAAGGTAATCAGGAGTGGTGATGATAGTCTTCGAAAGGTTCAAATTGCTATGCCAAAGGTTAACAAGGCAGTGGGCGAAATTGTGGCCCAAGACTATGAGATAGTAGAGCATGACATGGGAAAAGTCACAGATGACATGGAGTGTGTGGAGGTTCAAGAAGGCGTGGCTTCAATTAGAGAAAGGTTGAGAAAGGTAAACGAAAGGATTGCGGAGTTGGAGATTGAAAACAAGTATTGGAGAGATAGCCAGGCTATCCAACAGTTGCATTAGGCAGCCCTTCCATAGGATAGTGGGAACAATTTGGAAGAAATATTAGCTTGAGAACAAGGAACTAAAAATTGGATTAGTAATACACTTGAAGAAGGGAAAAAGTTCTTGCCTTCCTTTATCTCAACATTCAGGTCATTTGTATCTCTTAGAGACAAATTTAGAACATTTGAGGGGAAGTGGAAAGATTTCCTTCCAATCCGCGACTTAGCCATTCCCAAGTTGCATGCGGCCATAAATCTATCAGAGGGATCCTTGGTGAGGGCAAAGTTGGTCAATGAAGGAGGAAAGAGTATTGTTGAGTCTTGGTATGTTGCCTTGACTATCAGATTGAAGGTACTTGAAGAAACACAGAATGAGATTGCACAACATAGTCCAAGCATCAACACTGTCATCTCAAGCATGTTGAGTGATGCGAGGGTTGCACTTGATTTTGAAGAAATAAAAGAGGAGAGTTTTAGTGAGACAAAGTTTGGATCAAGATTGGATGAGTTAGGGAAGGTTGCCTCTAGGGAGAAATAGCTGGGCATCCTTGCCTCTCTCAGAGCCCTTACAGAGTTTGCAAGAGATGATGAGAAGGAGAGTGAGAAGACACTGCAAGCAGCAAAGGACATGATGAATGCAACTGAGCTCAGGATGAGGCATTCACCTTGCCCTCCCATGGAGGAAGTCAACAACATGTTAGCCAAATTCATTGCTTATGCTAAGAAGATGAAAGAAAAGGGTAGAATTGTATTAGAAGATCATTTAATGTAAGCTCTAAGTGGCAAATTCTCCTTTCTTCTTGGTTAGTATAGGTATTTGATTCTGATTGGCTACCATTTTGGTGCCTTCTCATTGGTTGCCACTATTTTTTTTTTTCATTGGTCCATTAATGAGGTGGCATCTTCTCATTGGCCGATGGGGTGGCAACCCTAATTAAGGTTTCTGGGATTTAATCTGGATGATTGATTTTGCCTCTTAATCTCTGCTGTTAGTTGTAATTTGGAGCCTCTATATAAGGCCATTTGTTCTCATTTGTAAATAGTTGAAGAAAATTGTTGCTAATATAATACCAAAATTGCTTCTCTTGTCATTGTTGTGTCTTGCATGGTGATTAAGAGCACTTGGTGTTATTGCATGGTTTCTACTTCCAAGAGTTAAAGTTAGATTTCATTGAGTTGTTAAAGTAGATTTCATTTCAAGAAAGTGTTAAAGTAAGAATAGAAGTAGATGGCTAGTTGTATGGTGATATTGGTAAATGTTTGATAGGGATCTATATACTAGGCCACTAGCATCTTAGCGGCTTGTTAAGGAGCCTTGTGTGGTAATCTAGTCTCATTCCCCTTGAATCATGACATCTATGGAGGTAACGCCACTGGCAAGCTTTCATTAGGTTGATCCCTATCCATTTGCCAATCTTTCTATTCCATAGGAGTAGTAGTAAAGCGAGAAGTAGTTTAGTAGTTGAAGTTTGAAGAGAAAAGTTGGAAGTGATATAAAAGGAAGAAAATCATTTAGTATACATTGCAAAGCTAGATCTCATCATCAAGAGTTTGATATCCTCAAGTGAACAACGTAAGCCCGCCTACATAATTAACCAGCAAATCACATTAATATAACTGAGTTAGTATCCACAGGTGTAAGGAACCTTGGAGTATTTTCATGTTCTCCATGAGTATTTACTTTTCAAGAAAGGCTTGAGTGTTTGGTATGCTATATCAAGCATTCAATTGCTATATGTTATGTAGTGGTACAAAACTGACATCAACACTATTCTTAAACCACTGGCAATAACTTTATTCTTTTCATTTTTTATTGAACATCCTTTAGCATTAAAAGAAATTGAGTATCCACTATCACAAATTTGACTTACACTAAGAAGATTATGTTTCAAACCTTCTACAAAATATACATCATGAATAGGTGTATCTTTGTTTAGAATTTTTGAGCTATGACCTGTGATATATGCACCTAAATTATCACAAAATCAAACGAACCCTCCATCAAAATCTTCTAGGGTTTTAAACTTTCTTTTACAACTAGTCATATGATGTGAACAACCCCTGTCCAAAACCCAAGTTGCAGGTTTATGAGAAAATAAGGCTGTTTCAACAATTAAAGACTTTTCCATATTCTTGACAATAGGTCTCCATACTTGTCTAGGCTTTAAATTCATTTTGCATTGATTTGCAAAGTGCCCATAATGAAAACACTTAAAACATCTGATTATTTTCTTAAGTCCATAACCATTTTTGCCCAATTTACACTGATATGCCTTATGACCAAAAATATTACAATTGAAACAGTAATATTACAATATTAAAGACTTTACCTTTTCAACCATTTTTACACTTGAATCAGACTGTTCAAGTTGCTTTTGTAATAAAACCAATTCTTTTTCTTTTTCATCAAGTAATAATCTTTGACTTTCAATAAATTGATTTGCATTTTCTAATTTAGCTTGCAACACTATATTTTGTTTTTCATGATTTGAGATTAATTTCTTTAATCTCTTTAGTTCTTGCAAAGAATGAAGAAGTTCTTCCTCAGATCAACTTCTTCATCTGAATCAAATGAAGATTCTGATTGACTGGATTCTGATTTAGGAACATTAATTATTTCAGCCATAAACATTCTTTCTACTTCTTCATCTAAATCACTTGATTCTTCATTTGAGTCTTCTTTTGACAAGATACTCTTCTTTTGAAAATTCTTGAATCTTTTATTTTGATTCCAAGGTTTCCTTTTTGAAAAATTTTCATTTTTCTCATCATTATCATCTTGATCAGCATAGGGACACTTTGCAACAAAATGTCCCAATTGACCACAACTGAAGCATTTTGGTTTTCCCTGATATTTCTTTTTCATTTTTCTAACTAGTAAAGCTTCTAAAGCATCTGTTAAATTTGAATCACTCTCATCTTGTTTCTCAGCCTTAACGGTTGTCTCTTTTGACGAAGAACCAACTTGATTGTTGATTGTCATTTCATAGGTAGTTAAGGTTCCTTGCAACTGATGTAGGGTCATTTTAGAGAAGTTTTTCTTCTCTTCCAAAGTAGAGATTTTAGTTTCAAATTTAGGTAAAACAGACCTTATGACTTTTGAAACTATGTCACGTTCTTCAATCTGTTATCCTAAACCTCTTCTTGCATTAACTACTTCATCAATTCTCAAGAAATAGGCTGCTACATTTCCATCTTCATTCATCTTTAGGTTATCAAACTATGTTTTTAGAGTTAACAATTTTGACTCTTATACCTTCTCATCCCCTTGATATATAGTCTCTAATTTAACCCATATGTCATTTGCAGATTGACAGTATACTACTTTAGCAAATACGTCTTTAGTAAGACCACATAGAAGAGCATATCTTGCCTTTTTATCCAGTTCATATGTAAGCTTGTCATTTGGATTAGTAGGTACTATTTTTGGAATAGTATATTTTAAAATAACTACATCCCACATTCTGACATCTAAAGAATGTATAAAATCTTCCATCATAACCTTCCAAAAAAATAATCACTACCATCAAATAATGGGGCTCTGTTGAGAGAGGCACCTTCAGCCTGTGCCATTCTTACTTTCACACTATCCCGGGATAATCCCTATAATAAAACCTAGAAAGGGACCCTACGCTCTGATACCACTTTTTGGAAGTACTGACTATTTTGAGGGGAGGGGTGGAGAGGGGGTGAATCAAAATAGTTGTTTTTTCATAAGATTTTACAGAATTATGTATCACATGTACATTGAATCAAGTGAACATAAAACAACAGTATAAGATATCAGAGCAATGTAAACAACTCACATAAAAAAAGACAAAATATTTGAGCCGAGTGAGAAACCCTTAAAACCTTTCAATTTTTTCATAGGGAAAAAAAACCACTCCAATAGAACATGTAATCCTTATTAAGCAACAACTCATCTTTTACAATAGCAGCTACAACTGTTTGGGCTTCAACCCTTCTCTCCTTTTACAATATATTTGTGCATAATGATGGAAAATTGTCATTGATGTCAAATGTGTATTTGAAATGAACTGAACAAAATAGATATTGCAGGTTCAACAGAAATTAGAGATACGTATGCATATTCAGATATAGCATTTAGTTTATTCAGTCCAGCATACAAAATAAAGACTAAAGTGAACAGAGAATGTTATTCAACAATATTATACCAGAATAGAGAACAAAGGATGCCTATAAGATATCCAGCCTATTCATCTTATCAACAGCATATACAGCGTTCATCGAAGGTGTCAGCGTATTTGATATAATAGTCTATAAACAGAGCATACATAATATCAAAGACGTATATGTACAGATATATATATATGAACAGTAAAGAATGGCAATAAAAACCGATCAATGTATACTTTATTAAAGGATAAACGTATATGAGAATACGTATGAGAATTCTAACCGTCGAAGACAAACATACAGATTTTGGACGGTGCAGAGATTAAATAATTATAGGTTTTGCAGCGATTGATACGTTTATAACAGATATGAATACCATTTTCGATAATCACAATAGTTACATCAGAGGATAATATTAAATGGTTGAATAAACTTTTTTAGCGGAGATATATATTATTGAAGGTTCAAATTATTAAAAGAACGGCAAAATGGATAGTGCTTTCTGTGACTATAGGTTGAAACAATATGTATAGCGGTTTTGAATACGACATATATGCAGCGGCAAGACACAATAGAATATATATAACAGAGGTTTCGAAGACAGCTTTAGAAATATATCATCGTCAATAACAAAAGAGATGAGATATATCAAAGTTTTTATGAAAGAAAAAAAATGTTAATAATAGCAGTTGAATATATATGTGACATCGGCTTTATGCAGAATTGTTATCGAAGGCTAAAGTATATATTAAGGTTGACAGTGGTAGACAAACAAACTATATACATATTGCAAAGTATATATCGAAGGTTGAACATATAAAATTTTAATATCATATATCAAAGGTCAAAGTTAATATTTGAAATAAGACAAAAAAATATATATAGCTACAACAGTCGATATATATATATATATATATATATATATATATATATATATATATATATATCAAAGATTTCTATAAAATAATCATTTCTAAGAGTTAAAAAGGAATTAAAGTTAATGATATTAACTTTTATAAGTTAATAACATTTTTCAAAATGAGACACCTTTTCATATTAAAAAGACATAACTCTTCAAAGAGGCATAATGTTTTGTGTTGAAAATATGAGTATATATACTCAATCTTTTTTGAAAATAAAATAATGAAGTCAGCATGTGAAAAAGAGAAAAGAAGAGCAGTGGAGAAAAGAAAGAGAAATTAAATGCTTATATATTCAGATTTTTATCTGACATATATATATATTAAGTATACAGTAGTAAAGGCATATTTTTGAGAGTAAGAGGAAAGCAATTGGCTGACTTAGAGAGAGCAGATTATGTCCATCATCAGTTGAATAAAGCAACATTACCAAGGTGGAAGAAATTTGTTTACAGTGAGTTGGTGCTCAGAATCTGGACAGGGGGAGTTGGTGCTTCCAGTAGGTCGGTGCCTGCAAAGTGTGGGAGTTGGTGCTTCTAGTGAGTTGGTGCTCATAAATTTAGAGGTTGGAGCCTCTAGTAGGTTGGTGCCTACAAAACATTGTAAAAGAACAATATTATATAAAAGCAAATTATTTTGTGGTTTTCTCCCATATTGGGTTTCCACGTAAATATTGTGTTCATGTGCATAATTGTTTATTTGAGTAATTGAAGTTATCTTTGAATATAAGCATTTAAATGCAAAAAAGGTTATTATACTGATTCACCCCCCCTCTCAGTATAATCGTGTGCTCTTCAATTGGTATTAGAGCGGGTTCCTTCTATACAGCCTAACAGCTTGAAGGTAGATCCATAGAGCACAAATCAAGACAAGACACCAATTTTTGATGGGACAAACTATGCATTTTGGATTATAAAGATGGAAGCTTATTTAAATGCTATTGGATTCGATGTTTGGCAATCAGTACTAGATGGTTATACACCACCAGCGAACCCACCAACAGATGCAGCCGGAAAAAGGAAAAGTGAGAATAATGCCAAAGCAAAACATGCTATTTTATGTAATCTTGCCGACTCGGAGTTTACAAAAGTTATGCATTGTAAATCTGCAAAGGACATATGGGATAAGTTGAAAAAAATTTATGAAGGGACCGGCAATGTAAAGAAGGCCAAACTTCAAACTCACCGAAGCACATTCGAAAGTTTGAAAATGAAGGAAGATGAAGACATAGCCTCATTTCTCTCTCGTGTTGATGAAGTGGTTAATGCAATAAAAGCCCTTGGAGAAGAAGTAGAAGAACAACTAGTAGTTGAAAAAATCTTGAGATCCCTACCCATTAGATTTGATTCTAAAGTGTCAGCAATCGAAGAGAGAAAAGATCTAGATAGTCTTACTAAAGATGAGCTACATGGAATCCTTACTGCCTATGAAATGAGAATTGGAGGCAAGGAGTCTAAGAAGGAAATGTCTTTTAAAGTTTCCAAAAAGGGTAAGAATAAAAAACAAATTTCAAGTGATAGTTCATGCAGTGAAACTGATGAAGCCGAAGCCCATTTCTTAAGAAAATTGAAAAAGGGAAGTGGAAAATATAAAGGGAAGTTTCCTTTCAAATGTTTCAATTGTGGAAAGATAGGACACTATGCCTCAAAATGCCCTAAAAATAATGATGACTCAAGTGAAGATGAAAAACAAGCATACACAAAGAAGAAATGGAAAAGTAACAAGTTTAATAAGAAGAAAAGATATCAAAACAAAAATAAAAAGAGTTTTTATTCAAAAAAGGACAGCTCTTCAGATGAAAGCAGCGAAGAATGCCCAAGTGATGATGAGGATGAGATTCTATTCATGGCTGAAGTAGTCTCCAATGATAGTTATGAAGAAGATGGAAATGAATCAGGTAATGAGGAAGAAGATGTTGATCTCCAAGAAGAACTTCATTATGCATATAAACAAAATGAAAGACTAAAAGGAAAACTTGTAAAACTCAAAGAGGAAGCTACGAAAGCAGCAGAAAAATCAGAACAAACAATTGAAGATTTGAAGAATCAATTAGAAGAAGCTAAACAAGCTGAAACTAATTTAAAACTAGAAATTGAAAAATTAGAAAGAGAGCTGAAGGAATGCACCATTAATAATCTCAAGTTTGAAAAAAGTTCAGAAAAACTAAATGATATCATTGATAGTCAAAGACCTTCTTTCAGCAAAACAGGTGTTGGTTTTGAAGGAAATTCAAACACTAATAATGCATTCAAAGGCTTCATAAAAGAAGGAAGCAAATCAGTCATAAATGAATCATTAAAAGAAAACAAGCCTAAAGAAAATAAAGAAGTTGATAAAACTAATCATAATTTTCATGGTTATTGCTATTCTTGCAATTGTTTTGGTCATAAAGCACTAGAATGTAGAACATCTAAACAAAATATGACGGAATGGAAAAGGCCATATTATAGAAAACATTCTTCTTACCTATTTCACGGATATTACTACTCTTGTAACAAATTTGGTCATAAAGCTCTAAACTGCAGAAGCAAAGTGAAGAATATTCATAATTTCAGCACACAAAATCTTTTTGCTCCATTGGTTAATTATGATATTTTATGTTCAAAGTGTAACAATTTTGGACATGCTGCCCACAATTGTAGAACAATCTTTCCTATAAATCAAGCAAAGAAAGAAGATCTTCCCAAAAAGAAAGTATGGAAAAAGAAAGAAAAATTGCTATTTGTTCAAATAGCTCTACATGCTCAAAATAAAAAGGACTGGTGGTACATTGATAGTGGATGCTCTAGACACATGACAGGGGACAAAAGCAAATTCATCTCTTTTGAACCAGCAGATGGAGGATCAGTAAGATTTGGTGACAACTCAAAACGATACATAAAAGGAAAAGGAACTCTTAGTCTAGATCATGGTAAAACAAAAACAGCTGATGTTTGGTATGTAAAAGGATTAAAGGAAAACTTACTAAGTGTAAGTCAACTTTGTGATCAAGGGCATAATGTGACATTTTATCCTAAAGGTTGTGAAATTAAAAAGGATGGAAAATTAATAGCTAATGCTTGTAGGACTGCAAACAATTTGTATGTTTTACAAGAAATGAATGATGAAAAATATTTCTTTGTAGAAGAAGATGAAAATTGGCTATGGCACAAAAGATTAGGACACTTGAACTTTGATAACATTGTCAAAATCAATCATAAAGGAGCTGTAAGAGATATACCAAAGCTATCAAAACCTACAAATATCATTTGCAAACAATGCCAACTAGGGAAGCAAACAAGAAGCACATTCAAAACCAAGGAATATTCTACATCAAAACCACTTGAGCTTATTCATTCAGACCTTTTTGGTCCAACCAGGACAAAAAGCCTACAAGGAGAAAAATATTTTATATTATTTATTGATGACTATTCTAGGATGACTTGGGTAGCTTTCCTAAAAGAAAAATCAGAAGTGCTTGACAAATTTAAAGCTTTCAAAGAACTAGTTGAAAATGAAATGGATGCAAAAATAAAATGCCTTAGAACGGATAGAGGCGGAGAGTTTACTTCTCATGAATTTGATGAATATTGTGAAAAGAATGGTATAAAAAGACAACTTTCAGCACCTAGAACTCCCCAACAAAATGGGGTTGTAGAACGAAAGAATAGAACTGTTCAAGAAATGGTAAGGGCAATGCTAAATGAATCTAAAATGGCTGATTCCCTTTGGAAGGAGGTAGTACATACAACAATCCACATTTTGAACCGGGCACAAATAAGAGTAAATCATGATAAGACACCTTATGAGCTATGGAAAGGGAGACCAGCATCAGTCAGGTATTTCAGAATTTTTGGAAGTACATGCTATATAAGACGGGATGAAGATGATTTGGGAAAATTTGAAGCTAGATCAGATGAAGGAATCTTTCTTGGATATTCTTCCAAGAGTAAAGCATATAGATGTTACAACAAGAGACTTCACAAAATTGTAGAAAGTGCAAATGTAAAGATAGATGAAGGAAAACTATTTGAAGAGACAAATGATGAAATGCCAACCATATGTGAAGAAATAGAAGATCCTAAAGATGAAGAAGAAAAGGAACTAGAGCAAGAAGTTTCCAAAACCCCTTCAAAAGCAAAAACACCAGCAAAGACTCCATCAAAATTTGTTCAAAGAAACCATCCTGAAGACTTGATTCTTGGAGATCCAGATAAAGAAGTCCAAACAAGAAGGAAATTTGTCAATACTACTGAAAGTGCACATATTTGTCTTTTATCCAAAATAGAACCAAAAGACTTCAAAGAAGCAAGTGAAGACAAGTTTTGGGTGAAAGCAATGGAAGAAGAATTAAATAAGATTGAGAAGAATAATACTTGGGAAATAGTTCCAAGACCAGAAGACAAAAATGTCATAGGAACCAAATGGGTGTTCCGAAATAAAATGAATGAAAATGGAGAAGTCACAAGGAACAAAGCTAGACTAGTTTGTAAAGGCTATGCTCAAGTAGAAGGAGTAGATTTTGAAGAAACATTTGCCCCAGTCTCAAGATTAGAAGCAATCCGGATGTTCTTAGCATTTGCAAGCCATAAAGCATTCAAGGTCTACCAAATGGATGTCAAATTAGCTTTCTTAAATAGAGACTTAGAAGAGGAAGTATATGTTGAATTACCCAAAGGGTTTACATATTCAGAAAAGGAAGATCATGTATGTAGACTTAGAAAAGCTCTCTATGGGCTAAAACAAGCTCCAAGAGCTTGGTACTCAAGGTTGGACAGGTATCTTCTAGATCAAGGTTTCAAAAGAGGTATGGCAGATAGTAATCTATATATCAAATCTGAAAATAACAAACTTTTGGTAGTTGTAGTATATGTTGATGACATAGTATTTGGAGGAGCAAGTGACAAAATGTGTAAAGAATTTTCCATGAATATGCAACAAGAATTTGAGATGTCCATGCTTGGTGAATTATCCTTCTTTCTTGGATTGCAAATTGAGCAAACAAGTAAGGGAATATTCATTTCTCAAAGCAAGTATATCAAAGAAATATTAAAAGAGTTTGGGATGGAAGATTGTAATCCAATCAGTACTCCCATGATTACAGGATGCAAGCTTAGCAAAAAGGATGAGTCTCCCAATGTAAATCAAACTCAATATAGATCTATGATTGGAAGGTTGTTGTACCTAACCACCACAAGACCTGACATCCTACAAGCAGTTGTTGTTGTAGCTCGGTTTCAAGCAATGCCAAAAGAAACTCCAAAAAAAAACTTCTTACAAGTTTTCTCTCAAACTCTTTGGAATCTCAAAGAACTTCTCAACTTTGCTCTTCTCAATTTGTGTGTAAGAATGAAGTGGTGAAGGTTTTCTTAAATAGAGCCTCAAACTAAACAAAATGCTTTAAATGTTGTGGACCATATTTAGAAAGTTGTTGTACTTCTCTTCCAAGTTTCTTGGAAAAATGCCACTTGTCCCGTTGATTTTGGGAAGTTACCAATTTGAGCCTTAACTTCATGAAGAAGTTTTATCCAATGATTTGATTTTATGAATTAAATATTGGAGAAATAACACAATTGATAGCTTTGCTTTAAAAAAAAAACATTTTATCATCCAATTTACTAGCTTCGATCAACTTCAAATTTTATTGCTCTTTTGATTTTTGATTTTTTTAAAATTAATTAACTAAATATTAATAAAAATTAATATATAATTAATCTTTTAGCTTTAACTTTAAAAAATGCTTTATTCTCAAAAACTTGTCACTTTTTCAATTTTCACCATTTTAATAATTAAATATAAATTTAATATTTATGTACTTTTCCAATTTTATCTAAAAATTGTTTTCCTTTCATTACAAATTTTCTCTATTTTCAAAATTTAATTAACTAAATATCAAATATTAAATTCAATATTTAGTTAACTCACTCCATTCCCAAAATGATTCATTTTCAAATTTGCCATGATCACCATAAATTTAATAGTTAAATATTAAATATAAAATTTAATATTTAATTAATTTCCAAATTTAATTCAAAATTATTTTCTCCCTATCCGAAATTTCCATGCGCATTAGTGCTCAAATCACCTCATACTTTCTTTTGTAGCTTCTTTCTAACATTGAATTTTGTCAAAATTTCATTCAATTATTTATTACTGCGAACACCACATTGTAGACTATGACTTCGAAACTTCTCTCTTTCTCTTAAAAGAACTCACCATTTACTCCCCCTAAACGCATCCTTACGTGAATACTTTTTAAAGTTCTCCCTTATTTAAAATTTCGTGACCCATATCAAAACCCACTCGGCCGCATATTGGGGCCCCATGCAGATTATTCTGTCTTTTGATTTTCCTTGACTTGAGCAAAAGTGCGATTGAGCGCATTTCAGCATACATAGCGGATTTTGAACTTTTGGAACTTTCTGCGACCTGGGTCAATTTGCGCCAAAGCGCATTTTTTAGGGTGTGGCAGATTCTTAAGTTTTGGAAGAAATCCTTGACTGGAGCAAATAAGCGCTCGAGCGCGCTTCAGCATGGGTGACGGACTCCGTTTATCGCGGAATAAATGCGTTGAGCGCATGTAAACATTTCTGGAAAACATTCTCTTGTATCGTGCATTCTCCGGGTGCGAACTGTGTCTTCCATAGTACACCTTCTGCCATTAGCGTTTATGCTCTGCCATCTGTACATCAACGCTAGGAAAGGAAATCTCCATATCGAGGGAGGGCACCAGTCAATGAGCAACGTTTTCCTATCAGAGACCAACAAGCCCTCTTGCGCAATACTTCACGGCTTCATCAAATTCTTGCTTGCAGTGATGTGGTGTTCAAGGTGCATAATAGTAGAGGAACAACCATCGCTTTGTCGTATTGGATTTTTTGGATTTGAATGCGGATTATAGGGTCCCCACAACCTTTGTTTCCCTTAACATATCCCCAATCACAGAGCAATTGTGGTGGAGCGCTCGCGGGGGTAAAAACAGTTGGTAGCTTTGTCCTGGTCGTGATTCCTTCCTCAATGCGGAGGTTTACATTTCTTTCGATATTTCCAACCTTTCATGTCTCTGCAATTCTAGCACTTTGAGCGCATTTTCATTCACGATGGAGTGAGTTTCTGCAATACCGTGACTTTGTAATTGGTGGGCGTGAACTAGCATGAAAGTTCCTTCATTTATTGGGCTCTGCGCTAGGATTCATTTCTTTGGCATTACGGACTACGACGGGTGGGTATTGATGTTGAAAACTGAATGTCTCCATGAGCTTGGGGAGACCATGCCTCTGTGCATTCGGAAGTCTACAGTGGACTCCCCTCCAACATCGAGATTTGTTTTCATCTGGGTGCGTGTCCTCATCCACCCGAGGTCTTCAAGAGATTCTCGAATTCCCGAGACCTCTAAAGGAGAGAGCAATCTTCCCTTCGCATGCAAACTCGGTCACTCTCTAATATGTACGTCTGTGTTCGATCAGCTGTGAATGTCTCTGTGAAGATATTTGTCGTCCACCTTCAGATATTGCCGCCGTCACCCAATTTCGGAGTCCGTGTTCTTGCATAAACTAATGTCTGCATGGATGCAAAGTCTGAATTGTCCAAGTTGCCAATAGTCAGTGAAGAATATCATCATTGCCATGGATATTTAGTTTGACAATGAAACTTAGAGATTCGCTAGAGCTAGCTTTCAACGGATTGTTTGGCCCCATGAGGAAATCTCAACTCTTTGAATCTAACCATTTTCCATATTCCTCAACTTTGCACATTATGAATTGTGAACCCTCCACACCTAGTGATCTTATGTTCTTCGTGCCTGCCTTTTAGTTTGAGTGTATTTGGACCATCATAGAGGATTTTCTCTCTTTTCACATTTCTTCCATATATTTTCTTTAAGTAGGATTTTACGTGCTAGAATAAAGATGAATCTTGGACTTTGAAATAGATTTCAAAGCTTATTGCCATTCAATGTCTTCAAATCTCTCGATTCCGCTTCCTAGATGCATTCTTGACCCCACAGAAGAATTTTACACATAAGGATCATGAGTGCATACAATGGTAAGGGGTTCCCACTTTTAGACTGGTCTTTTAAGTTGAATACCCCTAGGTGTATCATGTGAAGAGGTTTCCACAAACTTATTCATTTGAACTTTACATGTTCTCTGCATTATCAATGTTTAATTCTTCAATTGGGATGGAGTTGAGACCTTATAGGAAGTACTGGAAACTTATTTGTAAAGTACTCAAATTATACTCATTCTAGTTCTAACTCCGAATTAGGAAATATTCCAAAACTGGGACCTTAAGAGGCGAGGAAATAATCCAGACTCTAGACCTAGCCCATCACTTCTAATTGGAACAAGAGGAACCCTGGGAGATTAACACTAAAAGAGCTATCAAGATGAGAAAACTAAAAGAGCTATCAAGATGAGAAAACAAAAAGAGGCCAAATGAGCAAAAAAGATAGGGATCCCATTTAAATGGGCGATGTGTGATCAGGTCACAACACCCCCTACTCAAGATTCTTAATCCCAAGACCCTCTAAATCTCTGCCATGGTGAAGTGAGATGACAAGTTTGGATGAGGCAATTGAATGTCGCCCTCACTAAGTCGCATTTTGTGTAACAAAAAGGAAGTGAATAAGGAAAAGATAATCTCGACTAAGGGGCGGAATCTGTCCCCTTGTCGAGATTCATAATCTGAAAAATTTCCACGGAGAATTGTGATTGAAAAAAAAACAAATCGATGGGGGGTAAGGAGGGGCGCATGACTAATAATTTGGTGGTTTAATTTTTTGGGTTTCATCCTTAATCAAGGTCGGCCTGCTTATGAGCAATAAAATGATTTGACAGGCCTAAATAGAAAAATTCAGCCCAAATAGGAGACATGCCCTTTCATTTTGAAAATCGCCTATATAAGAAGGGAGAGGCATTCCGTTTCTCCGCCAAAACTTGAACATATCTATCTCTTCTCTAAGCAGCGAATTAATTAAGGAAAAGACAACTTCTCATCAAGGAGTAGCGATTTCATAATGCAAGAAGGGTGATTTTAGGAGGATTACTGACTTTCACAGAAATCAGAGGCATAAGGTGTTGAACAAAGGCCAAATCCGGGCAGAGTATATAAACATTAGCCTTAAAATATCCAAAACTTAGAGAAATTTTACTTCAAATCAGAAGTTGGGGCAATTCTATATCCAAATCAGACCTTTAAAACTCAGATTTTAGGTCTAAATCAACAAGGCAAGCCATTAATTTGAGTCATTAATGAAAATTTTTAGAGATACTAAAGGAATGAAGTTGTCTTGTTTTGGATAAAAGTTCAAACCAAGTCTAAGTGAGAAGTTGGTCCAATTTCTTGAATGAATTTAATTCTGATTAAAGTCTTGCTTTCTAAATTGAAACCTGAAATTCAAAATCTCATTGTGGATGTTGAATGCAGATTCAAAGATGTCGGGGGCTAAGGCTGTGAACTCAAAGAAGGATAGGCATATTCAAATAAAGAATGATACAAAGGATTTTTCCTTCAAAGGCTCATAACTTTTGCCGTGCTAATCAATTTTTCACGATTCTTGTAACATTAAAAAGCTGATCCAGTCATCTACACAAATCTGAGAATTGATTTTCAAGAAAATTTATCAAGTACCTACTATTAAAATTAAATCATGGATTCTTTTTTTGTTCTTTTCTTGGAAAAGATGTAATTTGCGTCATATTTTTGGGATCGAAGGGGAATTTTATTGCATCTTGAGGATCTGTACTACTGTAACTCTTTTGATTTTGTACTTTTTCAATCAAATACCTTGGACCATACACATATAGCTCCCTTGACACCATTCAACTACTATGGTTGGAAAAAAAGTGGAGATTCTCTGAAAAACAAGGGTAGACCATGGGTGAAGAACTTGACCCTACAAGAACTGTTCAGAGTAGAAAGTGGTTTAAAAGGTGTTATAAGGTTTTTGCGGCATCATGCATGTCTATGTATCCTAATCTTCTTTTTCATGTTGAAACTTGCACCACACCCTAGATATAGACTCAATTAGAGTCCTTGTTTGGGAAGCAAGATACCTTGAGAGGATTTCAATTGGAGAATGAGCTTAGTGGCTTGAATCCTACTAATTTTGATAGCATCCACGACTTTTTCACCAAACTCAAGTCTCTCAAATTACAATTGACACTGTGTGGTATTTAGAAAGATCCCATTGATTTTTTCTATCCTTGCCAAGCTTGGTCCTAATTATTCACTTTTTGTTGTCTATTTTTTAGTCCATTAGAGATGCACTTGATATGAAATCACTATGCCTTCACTTTATGGTTTTGCTTCATTGCTGTTGGAGCTCAAAAATCCAGGGTAGATTTTGAGTCCATATTTTCAAAATTTTCTTTAAGGATAAGATTAGTGCCCTCAAAATCTTTGAAAGAGGCCAAGTTGAGTGCATGGCAAAAAGGGTCTATTGATTTTTGTGAAGAACCACTTGGTAAGGTGTTTATCACCTATCATTTGGCATATGTAATGGGTTTGGGCTCTTAAATTTCAGTTCTGGCATGTTTAGGAAGTAGTCTTTTAGAGGTGTTTCCAAAAATCTACATTTTGTGTCTTCCCAGAATTTTATAAAGTGACCCACTTCGGAAGAGTGCATCTTATGACCAGTTGATAGTCATAGCATGAGGATTGTCGCACTATGTTGTAGCCTTGTGAGTGAGTATCCATGTCCATTTCTAGCCCCCCGTGAGTTGGTTTGACCTGCTTCCCAGAGCCATTCCATTTGCCAATTGTTAAATTTCTCTAAGTATGCATAGTCCAGATTTCTAAATGACCTACTTTGAGGTTTTGTATTTTGCACCTGGCTCAAGGTCAGGTAAAATTGAGAGTTGTCCTGCATTATAGACCTGGAAGTGACCTACCCTGAAGATTTATGGACCATGACCAATCCATTTCGTCACTTTCCTAAGCCAATTCCAAATCAAATTTCTGCATATTCCGGATCTTAAGGTAAAACCTGAAAAGTTTTCAAAGCCAGTTTCTAAGGAGATTTGTGCAGTTTGACAATGCGGTTAGAATCAGTACTGTGAAAGGCCATGTTTGATCATTGATATCTTTTGGCTCAAATCTTTCTATGCAATTTCCTTTGGCGCATGTACTCACATGTTGGAAGTGAATGTAAATGTCTGATGGCGTGCTCCTATGTGACTTGGTGTTTAGTTTTTGAAGCTACTTCCGGGGGCTAGTTGGTGTTATTGGGTAGTCTGACAAAGACACAGAAAAATGAATGGTGTGATTCAAATCTTCAATGCACCATGGTCAAAATTCACTAGGTGACTACATTTTGATGCCACAAAAGTGGGTTGACCAATGCCATATTCAATCTATTTAAAAACTTAATGGTGATGTGTGTGCACTTGATCTAAACGTGTGTGCATTACTTTCATTGGTGTGCATGCTAAGTGGCCAGCAAGGTGAAGTAGTGCGCCCCATAGTTGTATGCAATGGCAGTGAGGTGAAACAGAATAAAACCAAAGTGAATAACAAATAAACATAGCATTAAAGCAAGGTGAGATATAAAATGAAGTGCTGGAATGGGTGCATGAGGCCAAGCAAATGGAGTGCGCACCATAGTGAATGCAGTGTGTACAAGTTAAACAAAGTTTGCAGTTGGTGGTGCGCACCAAAGAAAAAGGCACGCATACACCAAGTCAAGGTATGTGCTGGCTGCCAAGTGCACATTTCAATGGAAGGTACATGAGACTGTTACGAATATTGTAAGGAGTGTGCACAGAGGAGGTGCGTGCCAATCCAAAGTGTGAGTGGAGTTTGTAGGCAGCATCCCAAACATTAAGTGAGGTGTGCGAATGATTTAGAAGAGTTTGTAGAGAGGTGTGTGTTCTGCCAGCATTTGCAAATGGAGAAGTGCACACTAAGATGAGGTGCGTGAATGCTTGGAGGGGGCAGCGCACCAAACAAAGGGAAGAGGCCAAACAAAACAAGGCTGGGTGCGCACTTAGCTATAGATGCGCATGATGATTGGAGAGTATGCTAGGTGTACCAAGGAATGTTATGGTGTGCACAAGTGATCAAGGGTTGTGCGCACCATGTTTTGTGTGCTGCGCACCACATGAGGATGGAGCGTGCTACCAAGGTTCCTCCTTGCAGCACGTTCTCGTCAAATTGCCTGTAGTTTAAACAAAATAGGATGTGCGCACCAATGCTTGGCATGTGTGATACTAAGGTTGTAGTCCAAGGAGCACCACGTAGGTGGCCAGCACAAGGAACAAGGAGAGCATTGGATAGAGGCGTATGCACTGGTACAAAGTGTTGTGCACACTGGTTTTTATGGTATGAGCATTGGCATTGACATAAAGCCAAGGGATATAGAGAACAAAGGAAATAATGAAGGCTGGTGCATGCCATGAAACAAGTAACAAAGGAAAAACGCGCAACCATGGCCGGAGAAACGAAAAAAATTTAAACAGGCTGCATGTGGGTTTATCCCACATGCACCCAAATTTGATTCTCAGAGCATTTTAAATAAACTACTGCTAAAGTGTAGTGGTAAGTTGAAGTTAAGAGACATGTATGGCCTCTTGGCTTGTGGGCCCGGATTTGGTGCATGCCAACTAGGCATATGGACACAAATTTTTAATGAAAATGTTTAACAAAACTAGGATGTTTAGTCCCACATTGGCCGGATTGGGGAAGTTTCATATGTTTAAATGACACAGTTCTCACTTAGTAGTTTGAAGAAAGAGCTGGAAGCTCTGGATGTGCACGTGTGAGGTTGCATTGGGAAGCGTGTTGATGAACAAAGACCCCAAGTTTTTGTAGAAAGGTGGTGGATTGATTGGACAGTATGAGTGATAGGTGGCGGCTTGTTGAGCAATCACGCAATGAACCAGCGGTTAAGCCAAACATCAAGCAACCCAACAGGCGGTTAGTCGCCGAATCGCGCAATGAATCAGTTAAGCCAAACATCAAGCGATTAAGCAAATGCTTGTTCACGTGATCGTGGAATGCCAGCGGTTAGTGAAGAAACATTTCGAGATTCAACAGACACACAGTCGCGTGTCGCCAGATTAGACTGCAGTTAGTAGATAGCATTTGGAGATTAAGAGATGAAGGAGGTCGTGTAATCTCATAATGTAACTGCAGTTAAGAGATGTATTCAAAGATTATGAGAAGAAGGCAATCGCAAAATCTCCAGATCAAGTCGTTAACCCAGGGTTAAATTGGAACATGCAACCAGTCAGTGACACTTGTCAAAATCTGGTGTGTTCTAGGCATAATATGCAGATTTAAAGAGGAAAGTGCTGATTTAAAAGGTTTTCAATAGTCTCTCCATAGTTTGAAAATGTATTTTATTTTAAAATGGACTGAGATATTCGCAGGCATTTTCAATTTGAGCAGAATCAAATCATTTTTGAGATGCAAATGATCAAATTGGAGGGAGAATTGATTGCAAAGATGAAAGCAGTTGCAAGAGAACAAGTTGAAGAGAATGAAATTGGAGGGAAGATGAAGATTTTTGTGGAACATTGGCAGCTGTCAGTTTGTGTGTAACTGGCTTTGATTTTTTCCTTTATCTCTTCTTCTTCTCCATTGTTTAGGAGGTGGTGAAAATTTCAATAAGGAGAGTCTCTGGCATCAGTGTTGAGTTCTGTGGAATATTTGTCAATCTGGAATGTATTGATACAGAGAAAGTCTACTTGAATATATTGGAATTCCCTTGCATATTTCTATTTTCTTCTTGTCTGAATTTTGAGTTTTTATGTGTTAAATCTGCAAGGCATTTTTAATACATCATTTACAAGGTATTTGTGGAATTAGTCCCTAGTTCCTTTCAAGGAAAGGGTAAATCTTAAGGGTAGTTTCTAAGAGTTCAGGGTTTCTGCAATAATTTGATGACAGAGTGTGTTTTTAAGAGAGGGTGATTTGCAAGGCATTTCATCTGGGTTTTGGATGCATTTTACTTAGAAGATTTTTGTAGATGTATGCTTTCTTTTTGACTCTTGGCCCTAGGGTAAGGCAATGGTCTGTTCTCAATTTACAGGCATTTAATCATCACCAAAAACTTGAATGATTATTTACTTTTATGCATGTTTGAAGAGCTGAGAAGACAAGTTTGTATCAAGGGTACAAACTACTGTTGTGATTTTTAGAGAATTAAATCCGATAGGCATACCCACATGTAGCTAAGAGCTCAAAGTGAAGAAGGATTTGATCCTTGTTAATTAGCCTTTTCTTGCTAGAATCAGTAGTTTAGGAATTCCAATTAAGCACCAAGGCTTTTATTAGGATCCTGCAAGAAAATGAGCTAACAATTGCCTTGCTAGGAAGCAGGCAAAGTTGGTGTAGATGGGCAAGTTGACGTCTTCCAAATCACAAGCTCTTATTGCATCACAAGGTATCTAAGGTCAAAAGGCTTCAAATGGAAAATGAAAGAAACAAAAACACAAGGATTCCAAGCCGCATGAGCAAGCAAAGGAATCACATTCACATGATACATCTAATTATTCTTCCTCTTCTAAGGAGGACTCATCTAAGAGGGATCAAACAAAATGTGCATATTGCAAAAGATCAAGAAATTATGAGCATCAATGTCATGCAAAGAAGATTTATGAGCTGAAATAGTTTATAAAAAAGAATCATATGCAGTTGCCTTTATCTATGTCATCTAGTATATTGTCTGCTTCCATTTCAAAACTGCACAATCTAGGTCAACTTCTATGGAATGTGGAGACAACAAGATGAAAGGCCATGCTCTCTTTGCATCTACTGATCTTCATTCCAATTGATGTCTTGATGATTTAGGAGCTTCTCATCATATGGTTTCAGCTTCGGACATATTCTCTTCATATGAACCTTGCATATTGCCATATATTTTGATGGTAAATAACACTTATATGAGTATTATTGAGAAAGGATATATGCATAAGATGATTGCACATTTCATGATGTACTTTTTGTCTCTTCATTATCTTCCAATTTCCTTTTAGTCTACCAAAGTATACACAATAAAGTAGGGAAGATACTACTTATGAGAGACCTAAATATTAGAGAGATTATTGTAGTCGTGATAGCTTATCATGCCTCTCAATTGTAAGCCTTCTCTCATTTTGGTCCAAATGAGCTTGTAGTTCTATTGACTACACTACACTCAAACATCTGAAGTGGATAAGATATCTGAGGAGATGTTTCATCACTTGAACCTATGTGTACTTCCACCATCCACCTTGGTTCATGAGACTTGTGTGAAGCTTCCACCAACATCTTCAAAAACCAATTTAGTTCAGCAAAATGATTGTTAACTTCTAGATTCAGCTGTGGCATGACTTCTTAGTAGACATTGGAGAATTATTTGTTGAGTCGCACACTACAAACATTGGAGACTTGCTTGAGGATATTAACTTCCTCTTTGACGGTAGCTACGCGCAACCTATCATCACCTTATCATTGCCTTTAGTGGTTGTTCTATAGGTATCTTCTCAATTGTTTCGATATGCTTCATTTGATTTGGCGTCTTTAATTTACACATGTGCACCATTGAGCAATTTTCCATGCACACATCATGAGACCTTATCTCCCATCTTTTTTCACAAAGTGGCTTCTATCTTGGCCATTAAATTTGTTTTGTCCTAAGGGGACAAAGATTGTTAACTGATCTTAGATGAACATCAACATTCTTTTTTGGTAGTACTTGTGGGATGTTGAGTCCCATATTCATTTGTCACATGTATGTATTCATTTTTTTCCTCTTTTTTGGAGAGAAGTTTTCCCCTATGAGGTTCTCTCCTTTTCTCCAATAATGAGAGATTGCATTTGTTGTAAATGGGCATCTAATCAGGCCTTACTCCATCCATTCATGCATCTATCTTTGCATCTATCATTAGGTTTTCAGCTTCTCACTAAGTTAATCTTGGAGAATGGATTAGAGTAATAGGTCATTTACTTAATTAATTATTCAGTCATCATTAATTAATTAGGTTCGATGAGTTTATTCATTTAAGCTAAATTGAGGTGTGTTTTTTCTTTAATTAGATAAAGCTAAATATAGGTCATATTGTCTCATTGCATAGGATGAGGACACTTCTCACAACCTGATTTAATCCTCACCAAGAGTTTTAGGTCAAAAGTTTCTAACTCCTTTTCATCAAGATTAATCATTCATTGTAATAATTCATTCTGTACTGTGCATCAATATAGGTCCCTTTATTGCAATAATTGATCATAATTATTTAATCATTATTAATCAATTAGGTGTCATTTAATTTATTCACATAATCTAAACTGAGGAGAGCCTTTTCTGTTATTAGATAAAGCTCAATATAGGTCATGATGCTTCATTGCATAGGATGAGAACACTTGTCATAGCCTAATTTAATCCTCACCTAGGGTTTTAGATCTAAGGTTTCTAACTCCTTTGTTGTCGGCATAAATGTTATACGGTTGTAGTAAAGTTATGTTATGTTAATCTCGGTAGTTAGTAACCGAGACCATTACGACACAACGATTGGTCGTGACCCTTCGGGGATTATATGTATACACTTGTTCCTGTGTTGTGAACATGATTGATATGTAGAAGTTCTTATGATTATGAATGAAATAGCCTATTGTCTTCTATGTTGCGCACTTGAATATTTGCTTGTGGTTACGTATCGGTCTGTTACCCCACGAGGGTAAACATCTGGCGCCGTTGCCTAGACATACCCAGATGGCAAGTAGGCATAATGGGCTTACCCGTTAGTGTGATAAACCCAGAAGCCGAGGAAGCCCATACCGAGTTGTACGACGGAGAGGATAATCTGGCACGTGACTTCCAAATTTTGTTTTAAGTAGCTCTTGAAACTCATGTCCAGAGGGAGACAACGAATGGAGACGTCCCTGCAGGCATAGTGTGGGACATGATTGGGGTGAACCCTGCAGCGAATCGATTGTTGAACCAACTTCCACGATTGCTGGCACAAGCAGCACTCGCACGACGTATTCGGCAAGAGGAAATTGACCATGAGGACCGCGCGCCAAGAGATCCTCCGTGCATTCCACGCCCGAGAGCATCTTCGTCGCCGTCGGGAGGAAGGAAATGACAAACAGTAAAGTTGTTGAAGTTTGAAACGAAGGGGAACGGAACACAAAAATTCAATTGTAGTTCAATTGAGAATGTTGGAAAGCAACATGAATTAATAAAAAATAAGTGTTCTTTTTGATTGAGCAATGTGTATAGTTTGTCTTGATGCCCAATAATTTAAATAAAGATCGAAATAAGAAAGTGATAGATGACGAAGGTGTCATGTCCCCATTTTGGATGACCTCGTTTAGCGTGCCGAATTTGCCTATCCTCGACTCTCGTAGGCAAATGGGTTGGAGAGAGAGTCATTTCTGCGGATCAGATGGTCATATTTTGGCTTTTGGAGAAGTTTAAGAGGTTATATTTTATTATTATGTGTTATCGGGGCCTACATGTTATAATTTTAAGTTGAGTTGCACTTTTTATTTTATAAAATTACTTTATTATAAAAAGTGCATTATAATGAGATTTTATAAAGGATGTTTCTAGAAGTTCTAGCAACTTCTTAGAAAAAGTGAATAAATAGAGGGCTGGGCCTCTCATTTGCACATGCTTGGATTTGGAATTTCTTCTACTTCTTCCATTGTGGAGCAATTTGTAGTCTTTTGGTCTGCAAATTCTATTCGATCTTTGGGAACGATAACTCCCCTAGATTGGCATAACTGAGGTAGTGAAATATCTACTGAAGGGTTGCAAATTTGGAGTTGGTACTCAACCATCTCATTGGTACTTTATTGAGAATTTGTTGCAAGGGTTTGTTTGTGATTGAAAAAGTAATCTGAAAAAGCAAAATGAAAAAGCGGATCCGAAAAAGTAATCCGAAAAAGCGGGTCCAAAAAAGCAGTCCGAAAAAGCAAGTCCGAAAAAGCAGATCTGAAAAAGCAAGTCCGAAAAAGCAGACCCAAAAAACTCATTTGAGGATTGATTTGAGGACTTGAAATTGATGGAATAAGGGTTTGAGTTCATCATTGCATTGGTGAATCATTTTGGTGATTGATTGAAGACAAATTGGCACATTTTCAGTTCTTCAATATTAGGGCTTGGAATCATATTTTTGTTCATATCTCTTAAACTACCTGGAGATTAATTTTATGCATTTGAGGGAAGCATAATACATCATTGGCAATTCAGAATATATATTTTTGGGGGCACAAGACCCTGCCATTTATTTTATACCACTGCTGTACTGTACAGCCCTGTACTTGTAGATAGTACAACAGCAGTTTGGGGGCGGATCTGGTCTCTCTTGGCATTGGACAACATCAGACATCATCAGCAAGCATTAAGGAGAGATTACCAGGTTCTTATCCATTGTTTTGGATGTCAAAAATTGCATAATTTAGGGTATATTCAAACATTGCAATAATCAAAAATTTGTCTCTGTCATAACAGTCCAGATTTGTCACTGTCATCAGCATTGTAATTAAGTTGGGATAGAATTAAAAGTTTTTGTATTTGGTTAAGGGGAAAACTCTGTTTGTAAACAGTCCATATATTGGCCATATTTTCAGTAGTAACAGTCATATAATCAGTTAATCTTTTTCAGACATTGCCATATATTATTGTATTGGACTGATATAATAGGAAGGAGCATAGCAAGGGCATTATTCACATTATCTTAGTGTGGTCCTAGATCATTACATTGAAGTCTGAATATTACTTGTCACAGTCATTTATATTCTAGAAATTGCAATCAGAATTAGAGTAGTTCTTGATTCATTGTTGCTCATTGTATTACATTCTATATTGGTACTGTTATTTCAATTGCATAGTTGATGCCCAAAACAATATACACATTGAAACACATCATCACAAGCAAAACAATTCAGTGCATGCCAATTGTTTGACGAATTGACAAGGATCAGATTTGGGGTTTTTAGTGGCCTTTTTAGTAAGGGTCATTACAGAAGGGGAAGCCACACAGAAGGCTTTGATATCCATGCAGCAACATGAACATTGATGTAGGCTCAGGCAACTTGCCAAGGACTAGCTTGTCGGAGGGTTGCCCGAAGGGGACTTCAGAAGTGGCACGGAAGGTGCAGAAGCTGAATTGGAACAGTTCATTTTGCGGGAACATCGAAGGGTGCGGAGTAGTGAAGAATTAATCGAGGAAACACGAGCGTTGAAGACCTTCCTCCAGGAAGAATGAAACCAGTTTGAAGACTGGGTCCGTACACCACGTGCGGAAGACTGTGATCACGAAGGGAGACGTACGGCTGAGGGTGACATTGACGGAGCGGAGACACACGAGAACCCTCCGTTGGAGCCCACGACTCCACATAACATAGTTCCACCGATGACACAGGCACAACAAGTGCCACCAGTAAATACCGTACAAAGCAACACAGTAGGGGTGGGTGCGGGTACCACAAGCGATGGTGCTGGACAACACATAACCCAACCACCTATGGCGACTCATAAAGAAAAGTTGCCAAAGTTCCATGATGATGGAAAGGATGACCCAGCACGGCATTGTCGTACATGCGAAACCATCTGGTCAGCCAACGGGGTGACTGACCAGGATGAATGGATGAAGCAATTCCCCGCCACACTAAGAGGAGTGGCTATTGACTGGTATTCAGACTTGGACAAAACCAAGGTAACTATGTGGGATGAACTGAAGAAAGCATTCGAGAAGGAATTCTGGCTTCTCTGAGATGATAACAAGATAGTCTCCGAAATCTACGGAACAAAGCAAGGTAAGAAGGAGACCGTACGGGCGTATGGTCGCTGACTTAAGGAATTAATTGGAAAGATGGAAAGCCAACCGGCTGATGGCCTAAAGAAGAGGTGGTTTGTCGAAGACCTGAACCCTAAGTTACGATGAAAGATGAAAATTGTGCTTCTGACATCCTACGATAATGCATACAACCGGGCCATGGACCTGGAAAGCGAAAATAAGACGGCCAAAAAGAAGAAGAATAGATCTTCATCATCCTCTGAAGACGATACGTCGGAAGAGGAGAGTAGCAGCAACGAGAAGCTGAAGAAGAAAGTCACGGCCCTTCAGAAGGATATGGAACGGATGTTAAAAGAATTCAAGTCAATGAAGGGGACCACAAGCAAGGATGATGAACTGTGGTGCACGGATTGTAAGGAGAGCGGCCACACGAAGGGTGCCTGTCCCAAGAAGGCATTCTGTGACATCTGCCAGATCATGAGACATTCTACGAAGGAATGCCCATACAATCTAAAGGCACGTAATCAGCAAGTGCTCTTTGCACAGGAGCAGCCTTCCACATCGGATTCAAATAATAATGCATCTTCTGGAGGCTACCGACAAAACCGACGAGGCAGACGGGGGAATAATAATAATTCCACTCGAAGCAAGGTCCAATACGATGTGAAGGGACGCCCGATGATTCAATGTAGGGCTTGCAACCAATGGGGTCATTACGCACGAGAGTAATAATAATGATGCCCCTCAAAAGTTATGTCGGTGGTGCAGACCCCGTGACCACGAAGATGCCAATTGTCCGAAGTCTGGCGTAGGGGCCAATTTGATTGATATTGAAGACAACACACGGGTTAAAGAAGCCATCCTTGCTCTTACCTGAGGGCAAGCAAAGGAAGCCCGATACCCCCATCCCCGTATGGAGAAGCAGAGAATGGCCGAAGCAAGGGAGGAAATAGAAAGGGCCATGAAAGCCCAACAGGGAGAGACACACGAGTCATCTGGACACTACTGCACAAACGCGGAGAGGAACATCGTACAATAGATGCTTCAACTAGAGGTACCTGTGAAACTGGAGGACCTCCTACACACCATGCCTCAATTGGGGATAGTGCTGTTGGGTACAAAGGTTGATAAACCCAAACCAAGACACACGGATGCTTCCATACCAGGAAGCTCGACAACACATCCAGTTGTGCTTACCCTTAACAACGGCAGACATCCAGCCGTGGTGGAGATGGGCATTCTGGGCACCATCCTCACGGATACTATAGTAGATGACGGTTCTGGGGTAAACATCCTCCTACAGGACACATGGAAAAAGCTAGGAAAGCCCACTCTGTGGCCACCTACGTTTAATCTATTAGGTGCTGATCAGCACAGGATTAAACCCCTCAGCATGTTGATGGCACAGTAAGTCACCATGGGTGCACAACCTTTTGTGCTCGACTTTGTGGTCATCCCATTAAAACAAAAAGGGTACGATGCCATACTCGGAAGAGGATCGCTGGTGGTAGTGAAGGCAAACCACAACTAGAAACAGAATACACTCTCGATGGAGATCGGAGGCAAAAAATTTACTATTGATCTCCGGACTCGGTGAGCGAAGAACTTGCCTCATCCTTGGGATCTGAATCTGAAGGGGAGAATGACCCACGAGACGAAGGCAGAGAGGGGATGGATCTAGATGCCGAAGGCATTCTAAAACTCGGAGGATGCTATTCGGAGGATGACACGGATTCACTAAATGGATTGTTCCATTGGCAGCAGGAGGATTATGAGATGTTCTCACCCTCCTGTAACATATTAAGCATTGAAGAAGAAGAGCTAGATCAATATCCTCCAGAGTACGGGGAGTATAAGGAGAAGCTACAATGGATACCGTACCCGCACATCAGTTTAAAAACAAGGAGGCCATGAAGTACGAAGAACCAACGGTGAAACCTTTGAATCTAGGTACAGAGATGGATAAGAAAATCATTCTGGTAGGAGACGACTGGAACCCAGTGCTGAAAATGGATGCGTTCAAGATCTTCATCGAGTACAAAGATGTATTCGCATGGACTTATAAAGATTTGAAGGGAGTCCCACCGGAGTTATGTGTTCACCGTATCTCGTTGGTACCAGGCGCAGTACCAGTATGACAATGGCCATACAGAATGAATAAAAATTACGCTGCAAAAGTATAAGAGGAGATTGAACGAATGCTAGAGGCCAAGATTATCTTTAGGGTGCAGAATAGCGAATGGGTATCCCCCATCGTAATATCTCTTAAAAAATATGGCAACCAGATCCGGATTTGTGTCGACTTTCGGTGTCTCAATGCAGTCACCATTAAGGATCCATTTCCCATACCGTTCACGGAATCTATTCTTGAAGAGGTGGTCAGCCATGAAATCTATTCATTTATGGATGGATTTTCTGGCTATAATCAGATATCAATAGCGGAGGAAGATACGCTGAAGACGACATTCATGGTGGAGGACGGAGTATATGCTTACAACCGAATGCCCTTCGGTCTCTGCAATGCTCCGGCAACGTTCCAACGAATAATTCTCCACATTTTCGATAAGATGTCTGTGGGTAACTTCAAGGCATTCCTGGATGACTGGTCCATCTACAGTGGGGAGGAGATGCATCTGAAGGCACTTGGAGAATGTATGGACAGGTGCCGAAGGGCACGACTCGCACTGAACCTGAAGAAATGCAGATTCATGGTACCGCAGGGTAGACTACTCGGACACATAGTGTGTAAAGCGGGACTTAAAATAGACCCGGATAAAGTTCGGGTGATTGTGGAGATGGAACCCCCACAGGATGTCTCAGGGGTAAAATATTTTCTGGGACACATCGGATATTACCGGAGGTTTATAAAAAATTTCTCCCAAATATCTTACCCCCTGGATAACCTCACAAGAAAAGGGGAACCGTACGTATGGGGAACGACGCAGTCGAAATCCTTTGAAGAATTGAAATCATGACTGTTGGCGACACCAATATTGGCCTACCCGAACTGGGACAGAGAATTTCATGTGCACGTCGACGCCTCCAACTATGCAATAGGTGCAACATTGGCACAAGTTGGGGATCATGGGTTGGATCACCCGGTCTACTTCGCCAGTAGGCTACTCTCGAAAGCTCAAAGGAATTACAGTACAACCGAACGGGAAGCACTCGACATGGTTTACGCTGTTCAAAAGTTCAGGCATTATTTGTTGGCGACACCCTTCACTTTCTATGTAGACCACCAAGCTCTGATGTACTTGGTGGGAATAAACCCATTATTCAAGGATGGGTGAGTCGGTGGCTGTTATTACTACAAGAGTTCACATTCAATATTATAGTATGGCCGGGGAAGAGCCACGTGATTGTCGACCAATTATCACGAATCAAGTCGGGAGAACAAGCAGAGGGGGTCAAAGATGATTTTCCAGACACGCACTTGTTTCGGATTGTGGTTTTACCATCTTGGTACACTCGTATCGGTGAGTACCTATGTACGTCCCAATTCCCTCAGGACATGCCACCAGGGGAACGACGCAAACTGGTTCTGAAAAGCCGAACCTTTCAACTTATCAATGGACTTCTCTATAAAATGGGGACGGATCAAGTACTCCGACGGTGTGTGATGGAGGAAGAGATCCCGGGTATCCTAAAGGAGGTTCATGAAGGACCGATAGGAGGCCATATGGGGCCAGACACAACGGCCAGAAAAGTACTATTGGTCGGACTATGGTGGCCGATGCTACACAGTGACACCAGAGAATGGGTTGGCAGTTGTGATATGTGCCAAAGGGCCGGGAAACCATTAAAATGAGATTTTATGCCATTGAACCCTTCGGCTGCGCAGGAGTTATTTGAATGTTGGGGGCTTGATTTTGTGGGGCCCTTAAAAGTTAGCAGACCTCGGCGGTGCACATACATTGTGGTAGCCATGGAGTACTTGACGAAGTGGGTCGAAGCACAGGCCCTACCAGACAACACCGTTGTAAGTACAACCAGGTTCATTTATGAACAAATTATCACAAGGTACGGGATCCCACTTCAGATAACGAGTGATAGAGGAGGCCATTTTGTAAATCATGTGGTGAGACTCCTTACGACGGAGTTCAAAATTTTTACTCCTTGTCTAGTCTGTATTACCCGAGGGCCAATGGTCAAGCGGAGGCGACCAACAAGATTCTAGTCTCCGTCATCTATACGTCATGCGGGGTAGAAAAGGAAGATTGGGAGGAGAAACTGCCATCGGTGTTATGGGCATACTGCACCACTTACAAGGTGACAACGGGCCAAACACCATTCCAATTGATGTACAGACAGGAGGCGGTAGTGCTGATGGAGTTCATGGTGTCGAGCCTCTGAATTGCTATCGATAATAAACTTGGTGATATAGAGAGCTTGAGGGAGCGCCTCTATGCGCTAAACAAGCTCGATGAACGAAGGTTGATGGCACAATGGGTGACAGACGTGGTCCAGCAACGAAGGAAACACTGGCACGACTAGCACATCCGCCGGATGAGGTTCACTCCGGGGCAGTTAGTATTGAAATATAATGGCTGAAATGAGATCAAGCCCGGCAAGTTCAAGGTTAAGTGGTTAGGCCCCTACAAGGTCCGAGAGGTCGCAGTGAATGGATCTGTCAAACTCTGGACCCTCGACGGAAAGGAAATCTCAGAGGCTGTTAATGGCTCAAAACTCAAAGTATATCATCAGCGGCCAGAGGCGCATAGGCAGGAGCCTGGCAATTAGAAAATGAAAAAAAAAAAAAAAACACCAGACGAAGACATAAAGCCCGAAGACAAAGTCCGAAGACGAAGACATAAAGTTTGAAGACGAAGACATAAAATCTGAAGACATAAAGTTTGAAGACGAAGACATAACATATTGAGTGAAGACATAATGAACGAAGACATATTGAGCGAAGACATAATGAACGAAGACATAACATGCTGAACAAAGACATAAGGTGCGAAGACATAAAAGTACTAAACGAAGATGTAAATTATAGCCGAAGACATAATTATGAACCGTATGGCTGTATGACAGCTTAGAGTAACGAAGGAAGAGAAGGTACTGTGCGGATAGGGCATGTAAGTGCGACTTCACTATAATACATATATCGGGTTTCATTACCTTTTATAAAAGATGCAATAGTAAAATGTTGAGTCATTGAAGATTGATGATGATGAATTCAATGTGGATGGCATTAAAAAACTGAATCGGCTTGAAGATTGATGATGTTTACACGTCTTCTCCATCGCCCAGCTGAAGATGTCAACACACAACTTAAATAGCTAGGCTGCAGGATACGCACGGCTTCATTTAACGGAAACGTTACCAATGAATAGTTGTTAGGAGTACACGTTCGCCTTGCATTTGAAGATAAGAATGGTGGCAGAACATCTAAATCTACATGTGGCTCATCCATGTTGTAGCAGTTCGCAGGGAGGTGTGTGGAGATCACAGTTTGAGAAGGCGACTGGCAGAGTGTCTGTAACCGGTGTAGCCAAGGGTAAAGTTATCAAACCGTAATGCTAATGTGTTTGTGGTGATCGCTGAGCAACCTTTTAAATGTCAAGAGCGTGTGGTATTGTGTTCGGGCTTTACCTTGTTTGACAGAGAATATAGTTGGACGAGCCCGTGGTATTGTGTTCGGGTATTGTGTTCGACGATCCTTCCAAAGATGACACACATAACGGTTTAGCAAATAAAACGAATGAAGAATAGAGTGTTAATTTGTTTGCAGGGTATCGTGATTGCCAAGTGAAAACTCAATGATACCGTATGGTAAGATCACGCAGATGGAGACATGACTGTGCGGCAAGGAAATAAGAGTACAATAGCAAAGATATGTTAAGCAAATTTATGCATTGCTTCACCAGGATAACCGTACGGTCCTATAAGGCACATTGGAAGCATTGCTGTAGGTATGGTAGGGAAACACAAGGGTGTCCATACGCCAATAGGAAGGAGTATCCCTACGCAATAGAGAGGAAGCATTTCATAAATTCATAAGAGTAATAATATTTTAGTTGCATCCGTACGGAACCACAGGAGAATAAAGACAAGGAGAAAAGCAGTTGAGAAACGGTTATATAACCAGAAAAGCAGCAAGAATTCATTAAAATGCAATCGGTAGGCAAAAGGAATTGGAAGAAGAAATTGGAAGAGGGTACCAGCAGCATGAGTAGACATACACCAAAGGTTGCAAGCAGTGGCACTGGGAAGAAGCTACAAGTTTACAGGCATCAAATGGCACCTGCAGGGTCTGAGAAAGAGGTAGTTACACCACAAAATATTTCTTTTGAGGGCTTGAACGGCTTGGACTGCCATAGATGGTGGCAGGAGAATGATAATGATCCCAACACTCGCATTTACAAGGATAATTTGGCACGGGCTCAGGTGCATTGGGTGATTCAAATGCCCATATTTTGCATTCAGGATTTCGAAAGCTCACTGTGGGCACTGATTGAAGCCTTTGATGGTTTCTCGAAGACCAGCACCATACCATATTTGGGGCATTCAGTGACGGTCTCATTTATAGCAGTAGAGTTCCGCAGAGTCTTCGGGTTACTAGAGAAGGGACTACCAGTGGATTTGAAATCCAAGAAGATGGCCATGGAAACCAAAGATTTTTATATCAGGTTGGTTTGCAGGGAGGACCTCACACCTGCAGAGAAGGAGCCTCTCTAAAAGGCATCTTATCACCGGGGGATAAAGAAAACATTCATTCAGGAAGGCCACTAGCGCGCACTTATGGATGTGGTAAAGAGTAGGCTTATGGGGGCCAGCCGTGCTTCAGATATTTCATTTCAATAGGTGGCGTTGATGAATTTTCTTCTGGGAGGTAGGCAGTATGACTGGGTGACGGTGTTAGTAGAGTGGATGTATGCATTCATGACTTTGCAGCACCGAACATTCTACATGCCACATTATGCCATTGGCCTATTCTTGGATGCTGCAGAGCATCAGATTCCAGCAGAAATTTTAGCATCCGAGCTCAAGCCGGGACTCTTGGTGCCAGGGGAACCCTCGATCATGCGGTGGCGTCACTTAGATACACCCGACGGCCAGAAGATAGGTCCGGGGAAATGTAGCAAACCAGAGGCAGAAGCGAGTGGAGACACGGATAGTGGTCGGGAGGCGACTTCCGAAGAGGGCAGCAGTCCGGAGGAGGATGATGAGGAGGACGTGCGGGTGGTGTCAGCAACCCCGCTATTATTTCCCCGTCGGGTACCCTCCCGTGGGACCACAGTTGCTTTGGTTCTCGGTCCCACAGCCATTTCCGCGTTTGGCCACATGCGGATTCCAGTACAGCTATCATTATTTGTTGCCACGCCTATAGCTAATAAGGCAGTAGTACCTGTTGCCGTAGCAGAGCAGAAAGTAGAGACTTCCACGGTAGTGGCTCCTCCAGCACCGGAGCGAGCTGCTAGTCTGGATTCACTTCTAGATTTGGAGATAGGGTTGGAGATAGGAGATCAGGAGAGTATCCCTCCTCTCAGTGAGATGGCAGAATTAATGGACCAGTTTGCAGCACCAGGTAGGTCTGAGCCTGGTGAGGTACCGTTGGAGATGGTAGGAGTTGAGCTGGTAGTGACATCTAGAGATGCAGTGATGATTGAGTCTGATCATGACGATCCGGTGAGCAGAGGGCCCAGGGAGGAAGAGCCGGTGACTCCGAGTGAGCCATCTGTGTTAGATCAGGCAGGAGCATTTTTGGCAAGGAAGTCTATCACACCGGTAGCACGGGGACCTACTATTATGTCTCCCTGCCGAGATGACTTCCAGCCAGTAGATAGTGGGAGCGCAGAGTCGGAGACCTCCAGGAGGCCGGCACGGAAGGGGAAACCGGGGGAAGTTCTGATGCAGGAAGATCTGGCAGTCTACATGAACAATTTGGAGAAGGTGATTGGTAGTGGTCGACAATTGGTGCAGACCATTCTCACGGCATGGGATGAAGGAGCCACTCGGGAGAGGGCTCGGGAGGCCGCAGAGAGAGCTCGGGAGGAGATGGCCGCCGAGCTAGTAGTAGAGTGTCGTGCTTTGGAGGAGGAGCATGGTAGGAGGAGCGGGCACAATTGTTGGCAGAGCGGGAGGCAGCCAATGTTGCCAAGACTGTCACACAAGCAGAGTGTCAGGAGGCTAAGGCCGAATGTCAGGAGGCGGTTTCAATGTTGAAGGAGGTAGTGGAAGTGAACTCACAGCTCCAGGCGGACCTATCTATCCATACGCAATAGGTCTACCAGTTGCGGCAGTTGGCTATGTTGAGGGCGTCCCAACCGTCGGTTCCAGGGATGCCCCCTTCTACTTAGCTGTGTTTTTTTGTGTCTTCTTTGTACTGGGCATTATCTCCGTTTTGTTGTAAGTCATCGGAGACGACTTGTTTTTTTGGGGGGGATGATGTCGGCATAAATGTTATACGGTTGTAGTAAAGTTATGTTATGTTAATCTCGGTAGTTAGTAACCGAGACTGTTACGACGCGATGATTGGTCGTGACCCTTTGGGGATTATATGTATACACTTGTTCCTGTGTTGTGAACATGATTGATATGTAGAAGTTCTTATGATTATGAATGAAATAGCCTATTGTCTTCTATGTTGCGCACTTGAATATCTGCTTGTGGTTACGTATCGGTCTGTTACCCCACGAGGGTAAACATCCTTTTCAAAAGGATTCATCATTCATTGTAATAATTCATTCTGTCATTCTCGTTTATGCAAATCTATCTTGCTTGATCTGCACTTGTGATGGGTATTTTGCTTGCAGATGATTGCTGAGATATGCAGGGTTCAATTAACTCCAACACACAATACAAAAAAAAAAGGTAAAGGTGAAAATCAGTATTTTTATTGATCAAAAAGGCTGTTTAACAGCTCATACAGAATCTACTACAACAGTCTTCTTGAAAGTCAAAGAGGCATAGCAAATCCTTCTTCAAAAACTTATCTAATAAGTAAAAGACAACGTCCATGTATCTAGGAGGCATCCGCTAGATGAAATAAATGCTTTTTTACTGCACTATTATGCTGAGTCAAACCCCTTAGGCACTGGGACAGCATCTTCTTGATTTCTCTCCTTGAAAACCTCCTTCATGACCTGACAGAAGAGGTTAGTTACCTTTAAATAAGTTTGAAGACCTGAAAACTCTCCTTGAGAACCCAACAAGTGTCTCTACTTCCCTGGATGCTACTACAACTTCTCCTGATGTTATAACTTCTCCCAAACTGCTCATTGCATAAATATAGGGCATGTGTGAAACTGCTTATAACTGTCTTGACTAGGCATAGGGAAGGTCGTCTCTTACATCGTAGAGCATAAATGCCTCTTACAGCCTTTTCTAAGAACCTAAAACAACGTTATCACCTTTCTCTTTAGGTGGTTTCAACTATTTTAAACGTGTGCTTGTTTACAGGTGTCTTAACTTCAACTCTTCTTAATGCTGCACAGTTTGTAGGCCTTTTATTGACTCTTAGTCCCCTGAAAATCACAATGAAATCCTTACATGGTGACTGTAATCACATAAGTTCCATCTTCTGCATTATGTCTTGTGCTTGGCAGTAGTCTAGAGACTCTAGAACTCTCCATGGAACTTCTATTTGCCCTCTAAAAACCCCTTTAGAGATGATAACTTCACCGGCACACAACTTTTCATCTAACCCACTCTGCAGATGTTGCATAATGTTTCAAAGACCTTGGCATTCATGACCCTTCGACATTCCTTGCATACTAGCTTGCTCCATGCTTGTTTGATGTCATGCCCTGCCTAAAGATAATACAAATTGCAGCACTAAAAGTGAACAGGTAAAGGAACAAGAAACTGACCTAGGGTTTAAGTGCAAATAATAAAAGTCTAAAGATGATCACTGGATAACCATGGGCCAACTCCTTTTTGTATTGTGAAATACAAAATAAAAAGTAAACCCTAGCCTACCCGCTGACCTCACCATCATTCCAAGACAAAAAGTATTTAAATAATTTCCCAATCACAGACATGAAGAGAGATGGGATAGGCTGCGATTAGGGAAGACTAGTGCAGTGATCTCATTATTTATAAAGCAGAAATCTCATTATTAATTCAGCAGCGATTATAATTCTGGCCGACTAACTTGTAAACAAGGGGCAGTGATGGTAAATAATTAATAGTTGTTTATTAAGTAGCTATCAGAATGAAGGGATATGACCCTTTCAAAAGGGTATTTGTGATGAAAGGGTGTGATTTTCTACACAGAGAGGGATATAAAAAGAGATGATCTTTATTTGAGGAGGGCATGAAGGAATTCGGAAACGTCAAGAAAGAAAAAGACAAGTCAGTATTAGGGAAGAGATCTGCAGTCAGCAATGTCATGGCAGAAAACCAAGATGAGTTTTTGTGATATTGCTATCAGGATTCAACTGTGTAGTTTTTTGAGTCAAACTCATTGACCCATGACTCATGAATCATGGGTCAATGAGTTTGACTCAAAAAACTACATAGTTGAATCCTGATAGCAATATCACAAGTTGACTCGCTGTGGAAAAATATCTCCTACTTATCAAGATGAGTTCTCCTTTAAGAATTATTCATAGAACTATTAAGTTGAATATTAAAATAAAATTTCATCATTTTAGATAAATTTATATTTGTGATATAATGCAGTTATCACTCTAAATTGGAATTGCTGTTTTAGGGCAAAAATCTGAATCGTCCCAAGAAGGGATCATTACAGATGGTATAAGAGCCTTTATCTTGCTAGCCTGTGGGGTAAAAAGAAAATGATGGATGCATTCTAATCAAAGAAATTTGAAGAATCATCAAAAGCGATATGACAGTCCTCAGAGAAAACTACAGACAGTAAGAGGATTCACAGAGATTTCAGAACAGTAGCCTTTGGATCTGGTTTAACACATCCCCATTCTAGAGATTTACTTTTAACAATAAGAAAGAAAACCTAAAGTGAGAATAACAGAAATAACACAACATGTCCATCATGACTCTGGTGATTATGGAGTTTGATGTATTTTAATATGAAATTCTTTCTTGGACCAAGAGATATTGATCCCTCTAATTAGCATATAAAATGTGGTTAAATCTGACTTTCACAAGGCCAGAATGGTAGACTTCAGAAACTTAAGAAGACCACTCAGACCTTGAAGCAACATGGATGATTGTCACCCTTGACAAAGAAAACAGACTAAAAGAAATGATTGTACAAAGATATACAACTGACACTATAACTTTTGTAACTAGAGGTATCCATATATTTCAGTGATTGAGGATAAATAACAATCCAGCAACCTGTAATACTTTATCCACCAAATATGTCCAGTCCATAGTACAGTACAAACTTAATCATAAAATGTTATAGACAGGGTCAATGTAATGAGTTATATCTTCTTATTTTGGAAACAAGAGATGATCTAAACCTAGTTTGGAAGTTTTGTGTATGTTTATGTGTATTGCTTCATGCCTTACATGTCTTACATGGATGCTTCATGCCTTATGCGTACTTCCTGCCATGCGTGTATTTATGTGTATTGCATCATGCCTTACATGTTTTATGTAATGATTCATCCTTAAGTGTCTTCATGTCTATGTTTCATATGTATTTATGGATATGCTTCGTATCTTACACATATTTATGTGTTTGCTTCATGTTCAAATATGATTCCAGCATGTCTACTCCCCATGTGTTTTATATGTTTGCCTTTCTCAAGTATGCTTTTTGTCTTGCATGTATCCTTCATATCTAACATAATGTCTTTGCTCCATGTCTGTCATATTTTCAATATAATTACTTCATGTGTATTTGTGCCTTCCTAATGTATGCTTATATCTTGAATATGCTCCGTATCATGTCTGGTGTGCTTTTAGCAAGTCTATTCCATGTATGCTTCCAATTCAAGTATAATATTTATACACCATGCAATATATAAAACACCTGTCCTAAATATTTTGTGTTATATGACCTTTTACACTAAAGCCATCGTAAACATCTAAACTTATCACCTCAACGGTGTAATGTCCCCCATTTAGCCAGTTTGGATATATGTTGTCGTTAGCCTACTTCTATGTGGTCCCAAGGGCTAACAAGGACATGGACGGGATCTTGTGGTGTTTTGGCCTAGTCAATTCTGTTTTGGGCCAAACTGAGTTCGTTTGGAGGTATTCCCAATGGGTCTTACTATTTTTAGTAATTCAGCCAGGCTAGTCGGATGATAATTTTGATGATGGGGTTGGATGCATTTTTCAGAGCTCTTTCCAACAAGCTATCATTCGTGGCGTTTTGAGATCATTTGCTATGGAATTTTAATGCCGGAAGTTATTTCATAAAGTAACTTTAATTAAATTAATATTATAAGGTTACTTTATTATATTTTGCATTTATATGTGTGCCTAGGAGTGGGACACCAAATGAACCCCTTGGGTCTTTAAAGTGATAAATGGAAACAATATATTAAAATGCAAATATGAGATTTAATCCCACATTGCTTGTGGAGTGGGGGTCAAACCTCTAAGAGGACTTTATATACAGCCATGAGTGGGGTGTGAAAAGGGGAGGAGATTGATGAATTCAAGTATGGTTTAGTTGGTTCGATTGCTGGCTTTTGGAGACGGAATCCTCCATTGGTGACAATCCTTTCGCTCTTGGAAGACAGAGTCAAGGGATTTATGATCTATCAGCTTCATACTGTGTGCATTCAGTTCCAATTTCCAGCTACAGGCAAGATTGAAATTGTTCCATTCTCAAAGGATTATCATTGCAGTCATTGAACAGCATTGAGGGCAGATTTGGAGGAGAGATTTGGAGCAAATTTGAAAGTGAACGCTGCTGCTACAGTGCCGTGAACAGTATGCATGAAGAGTGCTGTGAACAGTGCATGAATAGTGCTCATCTGTGCTATTTGAAGATCACATTTCATACCCTAACCGAGCAGCCATTAAATGGGTATGTTTACATATACTGTTTTCAATAATTTGAGTTGATAGGGTTTACCATTGGCTGTTATTTCATATCAGTCCTGAACTATTTTGTATCAAACTCTTATTAACATTAATTGAGTTCTTTTGAGTTGGGTTGCCATTATTATAGTTGCCAAAAGTGGTACATGCTTATTATATGTTTGTTGCACAATCGCATCGAAGAAACTCTTGAAAAAACATGCTTCAAACATGTAAACATCAGCACACCAGTCCCACATAAAAATACAGGAATCCCAATAATAAGCCTACAAGCAAACTGTTTGACAAAATTACAGTGAGTGGGAAAGAAAATAGAGGTTAGCAAGGAGGGGGGGCATATTATAGTGGTATCAGAGCTTATCTTTCCTGCCATCCTGTTGGGTTCAGAATGAATTAAATATGACATGACAGACTGGAGTGTTCAACCATTGCCACATCACTATGACACAAGAAGAAACAGAGCATTATTGAATACTAACCGAGAGAATATCTTACCAGGAGGAAGCAGTGACTCAAATGAACCGAGTGTTACAGGTGAACAGGCTGTAGAGACTATGGGGGATAGGAATGTTAGGGATCCTGGTGAGGAGCGATTCCTGCAGTTATTGGATACATTGACTCAGGGACAGTGATTAGCAGAGCAAAGAGCACAGGAACAGAGTCAGAGATTGGAGCTTATGATGCAGATGATGGCTCGTCAAATGGGGTTGAATGCTAATGTGGGTGGAGGAAATAATCAGAATGGTAATAATCAGAATGGGAATAATTAGGATGGGACCTATAATGGAGGTGAACAAGTTGGGAACAATTTCGATCATGCACCCCAACAAGCTAGGACAGTGAGTTTGAGGCCCATGATTCCCACATTTCCTAGAGCCCCAGAGCAGCCCGTACCAGAGCCCCAGATTACTGATATACAGGACCAGTTGAGGAGAGATTGGGAAGCTGGAGGTCCAGATTTTACTGCTGCAATTACCTTTAGGGAGTATATGGATGTGCGGATGAAACATATGCCACGTGGACATGACAGGAACTAGAGCTATGAGCTACGGAAGAAAGTAGGGAAACTTCAGTTACCATATTACGATGGCTTGGGGAAGTCTACAGCAAGAGCTTGGGTTCAAAAGCTTGACACATACTTTCAATTGAACCTTATGCCTGAGGAAGAAGCTATTAAGTACGCAGCAATTCATCTGGATGGGTTAGCACACGAGTGGTGGCATCATGGTATGGTCACTATGGGTCATGCACACATTACCTCATATGTGGAGTTTACGAAGAGACTGATTGAACGTTTTGATAGGAAGGATCCAAAACTTCATTTCAAGGAGTTAGCTCAGCTTAAACAGTGGGGACCATTGGAAACATACATTTCAGAGTTCCAAAAACTCGTAGTGTTAGTGACAGATGTATCTGAACGAAGGATACTGGTTCTATTTATGGATGGGTTAGCTGATCCTTTGAGAGGGTGGATCAAAGCTCTCAACCCTCCCACTTTGTAGGAAGCCATTAAGAAGGCTCGTGACATGGATTCCTCTATAGCTTCTAAGAATAAATTCTAGGCAAAGAGTTTCCCTTCGAGGAAAGATAAGGACAAGAAACCTTTTCATAGAGAGGCTCAACCACCTAAGGAGGAAAGTAAGAGGTTGGACAATGAGACACTTAATGATCTCAGGAAGAAGAAGCTTTGTTTTCATTGCAGGGAGCCTTGGGATTTGTCACATAAGTGTCCACTGAAGGCAAAAGCTAAGCAGATGGAATACTTTTCAGCTGAAGAGTCAGTGGATGGAGATTCAGAGTAGTCATCAGAATCAGATGGGGATGATGATAATTCTTCACATGAGGAAGCACACAGTGATAGCATGATAGCTCAGTTGTCTAGTATACAGGAGGCCGTCACTTTCAGAGCTAGGGGGACTTTGGATCGATAGAGATTTGTGGCACTCATTGATACAGGGGCAACACATAACTTCATTGATGAGAAGTTTGTGTCACGCAGAGGGCTACATACAGAGGAACATAGGGGATTTAAGGTGATGGTTGCCGATGGCTTCAAAATGGACTGTACCAAGAAAATCTCCAACTTGCAGCTTCATTTGGGAGATTATGACATGATAGGAGATTTCTTTGTGGTCAACATTGGTGATCAGGATATGGTGCTTGGGATGAACTGGATGAAGTCCCTGGAGGAGTTTACATTTAACCTCCAAAAAATGGAGATGAGGTTTGAGGCGAATGGTAAGAAGATAGTGCTCAAAGGATTGTCAGATGGGAAGCTTAGAGTGGTGTCACTCAAGCGGATGCAGAGTTTATTTAGACATGGTCAGGTATAGTGGGCAGTAGAGTTTAGAGAAATGCCTAAGATGACATAGCAGCATAAACAGGAGTACCTGCCTGATGTACAAAAAATAATAACCAAACATACTAAGGTGTTTGGTGAGATACCTCCAGGGAGACCCCTGGATAGGGGAATCAAGCATGTTATCGAGTTAGAGGAAGGGGCTAAGCCAGTCATCATCACACCCTACCGCCATCCAAAAAGATATAAGGATGAAATAGAAAAAGCAATCAAGGAGTTGATTGACATGGGGCACATATGGCCAAGCAAGAGTCCTTTCGCTTCTTCGGTAGTATTGGTGAAGAAGAAGGATGGTACAATGAGGATGTGCATTGATTATAGGGAGCTAAACAAGAAGACAATCAAGAACCAATACCCTATCCCGCGCATCGATGAGCTTATTGATGAATTGCACGGTGCATGCTACTTCTCTAAGATTGATTTGAGATTCGGCTACCACCAGATACGGGTTAGAGAGGTGGATGTGGAGAAGACAGCTTTTAGATGCCACTACAGACATTTTGAGTTCTTAGTCATGCCCTTTGGGTTGACTAATGCCCCCGCCACTTTCCAGTCCTGTATGAACAGAGTGTTCAGAGATCAGTTGAGGAAGTTTTTGTTGATATTTTTCAATGATATACTGATATACAACAGTACTTGGGAGGAACATTTGAAGCATATTGATACAGTGCTCACTATTCTAGAGACGGAGTCATTATATGCCAAGATGAGTAAATGCGAGTTCGGGATGACAGAGTTGGTCTATCTAGGGCATATCATCAGTGCAGGAGGTGTTTGGGTTGACCGAGACAAGATCAAGGCCATTATGGATTGGCCACCACCGAGGAACACTTCACAGCTCAAGGGATTTCTTGGGCTTTGTGGGTTCTATCGTAGATTTGTGAAGGGATTTTCACAGATAGCAGCACCACTTACAGACTTGACACGGAGAGACAGTTTCGAGTGGTCAGAGAGGGCTCAGGATTGTTTTGACAGGTTCAAAGAGCTGATGAGTACATGTCCTATTTTGGCTATTCCAGATTTCACAAGACCTTTTGAGTTGCAGTGTGATGCCTCAGGAGAAGACATAGGAGCTGTCCTCATGCAAGAAAAACATCCCATCGCATATGAGAGTAGGAAATTACGAGGTGTCGAGAAAACCTATAGTATCTATGACAAAGAAATGCTAGCAATCATGCATGCGCTAGCTAAGTTTAGGCAGTACTTAGCAGGAAGCTGATTCACGGTAAAAACAGATCATAACAGCCTGAAACATTTCCTTGGATAGAAGGATCTTAATGACAGGCAACAGAAATGGGTGAGTAAGTTACAAGCCTATGATTTCGACATAGTCTATGTCAAAGGGAAGAAAAATATTGTCGCAAATGCTTTATCCAGGAGGCCTCATTTGTTTGTTGTTGGGATAGTCATGGATGATTGGAGAGAGATGATCTTGGTGGAATATGCTAAGGATAGTTGGGCATCTAGTGTTATTGAGGGGGTTACTCAGGATAGCCGATATATTGTTGTAAATGATCTAATCATTTACAAGGGAAGGATTTATTTGGTACCTGGGTTTGCTATGAAGCAGAAGATTTTGAGAGCATTTCATGATTCACCATTGGCAGGACATCCAGGATTCTTTAAGACATATCGGCAGGTGAGAGAGCGCTTCACTTGGAAAGGGCTCAAATCAGAGATGCTACAGTTTGTTAGGGAGTGCCCAGTGTGTTAGCAAAACAAATAGGAACATTCCTTTCCGGGTGGTTTACTACAGCCCCTACCCATACCAGAGAAGAAGTGCAATAGCATTTCCATGGATTTTATCACAGGGCTCCCCAAGGCGTAGGGTCGGGATTGTATTTTTGTTGTGGTAGACAAATTGACAAAATTTGCACATTTCTTTGCAATTTCATCTATGTATTCAGCAGCACAGACAGCAGAGCTATTTTTTTGAGAGGTATTTAGACTACATGGGATAGCACAGAGCATAGTCAGTGACAGAGACAGCAGATTTATGAGCCACTTTTGGCAGGAGTTGTTCAGGTTGTGTGGAACAGAGCTCACTCCGAGTACCAATTACCATCCCCAAACTGATGGGCAGACAGAGATAGTGAACAAATGGGTTGAGGGGTACCTTCGAAACTACATTGTAGGACAACAGAGGGCTTGGGTTAAGTGGCTACATCTAGGAGAGTACTACTATAATACTTCTTTCCATATGTCTATTCAAATGTCCCCTTTCATGGCACTGTACAGGTATGACGCTCCTAATTTCTTGGATTTGTTATTTGGGGACAGTAGGGTGCCTAAGGCCAAGGATCTTTTCCAGGAGTGTTAGGACATTATGCGATCCTTGAAGGAAAATTTGCAAAAGGCACAAAATCAGCAAAAGCAATATGCTGATCAGCACAGGGTTGAGAGGTCTTTTGAGGTGGAAGACATGGTGTACCTCATGTTACAGCCATATAGACAGTCCTCTCTCAAGAGGAGTGGAGTAGAGAAATTGAAATCACGCTACTATGGACCATTCAGAGTAATCAGGAGAGTGGGCGAGGTAGCTTATGAGTTGGAGCTTCCTGCAGACAGTAAAGTGCGTAACGTGTTCCATGTGTCATGCCTTACGAAGGCATTGGGGCACAATGTGGTGCCTTCAGTAGTATTGCCACCTCTCGATGATGAGGGGAAGCTTATCTTGGTTCCTGAAGCTATACTTGACACCAGGGAGAGGGTGCTTCGCAAGAGGACTATCAGGGAGTACCTAGTGAAGTGGAGGAACCTACCTGTTGAGGATGCAACATGGGAGGCAGAGCAAATTCTTCAGCATCCAGAGTTGAGATTGCTTGGGGACAAGCAATTTCAAGAGGGGCGGACTGTAATGTCCCCCATTTAGCCAGTTTGGATATATGTTGTCGTTAGCCTACTTCTATGTGGTCCCAAGGGCTAACAAGGACATGGACGGGATCTTGTGGTGTTTTGGCCTAGTCGATTTTGTTTTGGGCCAAACTGAGTTCGTTTGGAGGCATTCCCCATGGGACTTACTATTTTTAGTAAGTCAGCCAGACTAGTCGGATGATAATTTTGATGATGGGGTTGGATGCATTTTTCTGAGCTCTTTCCAACGAGCTATCATTCATGGCATTTCGAGATCATTTGCTATGGAATTTTAATGCCGGAAGTTATTTAATAAAGTAACTTTAATTAAATTAATATTATAAGGTTACTTTATTATATTTTGCATTTATATGTGTGCCTAGGAGTGGGACACCAAATGAACCCCTTGGGTCTTTAAAGTGATAAATGGAAAAAATATATTAAAATGCAAATATGAGATTTAATCCCACATTGCTTGTGGAGTGGGGGTCGACCCTCTAAGAGGACTTTATATACAGCCATGAGTGAGGTGTGAAAAGGGGAGGAGATTGATGAATTCAAGTTTGGTTTAGTTGGTTCGATTGCTGGCTTTTGGAGACGGAATCCTCCATTGGTGACAATCCTTTCACTCTTGGAAGACAGAGTCAAGGGATTTATGATCTATCAGCTTCATACTGTGTGCATTTAGTTCCAATTTCCAACTACAAGCAACATTGAAATTGTTCCATTCTCAAAGGATTATCATTGCAGTCATTGAACAGCATTGAGGGCAGATTTGGAGGAGAGATTTGGAGCAGATTTGAAAGTGAACGCTGCTGCTACAATGACGTGAACAGTGCGCGTGAACAGTGCGTGAATAGTGCTCATTTGTGCTATTTGAAGATCACATTTCATACCCTAACCGAGCAGCCATTAAATGGGTATGTTTACATATACTGTTTTCAATAATTTGAGTTGATAGGGTTTACCATTGGCTGTTATTTCATATTAGTCCTGAACTATTTTGTATCAAACTCTTATTAGCGTTAATTGAGTTCTTTTGAGTTGGGTTGCCATTATTATTGTTGCCAAAAGTGGTACATGCTTATTATATGTTTGTTGCACAATCGCATCGAAGAAACTCTTGAAAAAACATGCTTCAAACACGTAAACATCAGCACACCAGTCCCACATAAAAAATACAAGAATCCCAATAATAAGCCTACAAGCAAACTGTTTGACAAAATTACAGTGAGTGGGAAAGAAAATAGAGGTTAGCAAGGAGGGGGGGCATATTACAAACGGACACTTCATCTTGAGTTATAGACAACTTTACATCAATTAGAAGGCAAGCAAGTATTAGACATTTATCAAATTATGACCACAGTGAAAAGTCGTGCACATAGGAAGATTATCCACTAAAGCAACATAGTCGAGAGGAACATCACATCTAAGGATGTGTGTCGTGCTTCTAATCCTCATCTTAATATAAAGAAATTTCCTCCTCTTACCTTGCCTCAAGGAAGTAAATCAAAGCAATATTTTGATAAATGCAGAATTAAAATTTTAATTGATCATCCCTCAATTGGTTCCAGACTACGCTATTACCAAATAAGCAAAAACTTATCTTAAGTCATAGACCTTACTGAAAATTATTGGGACACCTCATTTGGAAGCAAAAACAAAAACCATATCTTGATTTAAATTTGTAAATTGAGTTAATATCAGAGTCGCACAACAAACGCTAATTATGTTCCATGGAGGATCTGGGAATGACAAATCTCCAACGGTTAGTTTAAAGACCCGCACATTTGACTTGGATAACCATATCTTGATTTAAATTTGTAAATTAAGTTAATATCAGAGTCGCACAGAAAATGCTAATTATGTTCCATGGAGGATCTGGGAATGAAAAATCTCCAAGGGCTAGTTTAAAGACCCGCACATTTGAGTCGGATAAAATTGTCATTGCTTGAGGAAAAGCAATTTTGGGAAGGGTGGACTGTCATGCCCCACCTAAGGATAATACAAATTGCAGCACTAAATGTGAATGGCTAAAGGAATAAGAAACCAACCTAGGGTTTAAGTGCAAATAATAAAAGATGATCACTGGATAACTATGAGCTGATTCATCTTTGTACTACGAAATATACAATAAAAAGTAAATCCTAGGCTAGCCGACTTAGCTATCATTTCGAAGACAAAAGGCATATAAAATATGCCAACCACAGACATGAAGGGAGATAGGATAGGCTACGATTAGAGAAGGCTAGTGTAGCTATCTCATTATTGATAAAATGAAAATCTCATTATCAATTAAGTAACAATTATTATTCTGGCCAATAAAATTGTAAACAAAGTGCAGCGATGGTGAATAATTAATAATTGTTTATAAAGCAGCAATCAGAATGAAGGGATGTAACCTTTTCAAAAGGGCATTAGTAATGAAAGGGGTGTGACTCCCTACACAAAGGGGGATATAAAAAGAGAAGATCTTCATTTGAGGAGGGCATGAAATAATCAGAAAACATCAAGAAAGAAAAAGACAAGTCAATATTAAGAGATCTGCAATCAACAATGACATAGCAGAAAACCAAGACAAATTCTCCTTTCAGAATTATTCATACAATTATTAAGTTGGATACTAAAATAAAATTTCATCATTTTATATAACTTTATATTTATGATATAATGCAGTTATTACTCTAAGTAGGAATTATTAATTTAGGGCAAAAGCCAGAATTGTCCCAAGAAGGGGGCATTACGTTTGATAACCTTTGACTCTCTTCAAGGATACTGCCAACCCCGAAATGTTCTAGTAGGCCTCAATGATTGTCTCAGCCATCTGAACTGCTTCTAGCATTATTTCAACAGAAAAACAGGTTCTTACACACCTTCATAGACTTCATTTATTGGTCCTTAAATTGTTCCATCAACTCTGCGTGCAGCTGTTGTTTTAGACTGTGCATTAGGCCTGTGTAATCTCCTCTCACTATGTCATAAACCTTTGATAGCTCTGTAAAACTCTGTGGTGCTTGAAACTTTTATGTTTAACCTAACAACCTCCATACTTGGCCTTGTGCTGCATACATTCTTCACAATTTTCATGCTCATTTGTGTCAATGCCTGTGAATGTCTTTACTACTGTATATGGTTTGGGAGAACTAATTATGCATCCCTCGACAAAGATAATAACACCTGACAGGACTTAACCTCACATCATTATATAACAAGGACCAGTTTAAGGAAACATCTCGCAACCTACTTATTGCACACAAGCTTCTATAATCATGATATTTCTGTTTCTGACACATGACTGTAAACCTTGAAGGCAGTGATGGCTTGCTTGACTTGTTGATGGCATAGGTTTTTTATGGCTTTAGGGTTTGACAGAAATTAGGGCTTCTTCACTGTTTATGGTTTTTGGTGTCCATATAGAAAGGATCAATTACCCAAACCCTTGAAAGATGTCAATGAAGACAGTCCTATTCACCATCTGATGCTACCAAAAAGCTGATCAGACAAAAATACAATCGAAACAATTGCCCACTCAAAGAAACATAACCCCTTACCTGTCCTATTAAAGACTTGGTTAACTATTTAGCAGGGATTTGACCTTAGTTAAACTTTTTTCCACTGTGGCGTCTCTTCATACCTCTGCAAAATTGATCCCTCATTTGGTCGGATGAAGCTCATTCAATACTTTCTATAATGATATATACAGATCACAACTACATGCAAAACCTCTTAGGGTTTTAATAAGCTTTGCGATTTGACAGAGGTTTCAACCTTCTGTTTTCCCTTGATGATGATGATAATCTTATTCATTGCTTTCCTTTGTACCTGCATAGAGACTTTCATACATCTTTGTGGCTCAAACAACAGCATCTGACGGATCTAATTAATCGCATCTATGAGACTTAATTAAAAGAATTTGTGAAACTTCAAGACCATTCATATCTTATTTCTCATATATTATGGTCATCACACAGCTATACTAAAGATCTGTCCATACTTTGTCAACATTTTCACTACTCTTCCATCTAACCTTCATATCTATGACTTCCTTTCATCTCATGTGAAAGCCCTTAACAGTGCTCCGATGATCCTTCATGTACACACAGGTTCGTAGGAACATATACACAATAGACAAACCTGTTCATGTTTAAGTCACTGTTTGACACCTTTGGTAGAAGCAACAACAACAGACAGACCTCATTCATTCATCATGAAGATTTCAACATTTCACAAGTCCTTAGCAGATTTGGTCATAAAGTTACTTTCATATGAATACCCTAAGGCTTGACATGGGTCTACATGGGCAGGTTTTCCTTAGAGACCCAGCCAACTCTAGTTGTCATTACACCTAATGACCTAAAATTGAGGGCTTCTAAAGAAACGAAAAGGCATCTACCTGTGCTTTAAACATATTAGTGTAGACCAAACCTATGTTGGTGCCAACAACATTATCATTGGTTTTAAATAAGGCAAAGTGAAGAGAAACCAAGGGAGGTTTATCTACATAGACATGAAAAGGACAGACATTTACCATAAAGAGGAATTCGTTTCATCAGAAATTCAAACATGGGCTCAAATGCTAGCGCTGACAAATGCCTGAAGGACCTGCACATTAGAGTCATAAACCCTCGTTTACTTGACAGAAACTGGACTTATGCCTACCGAGCTACAGAGTCAGGAATTAAGGTCATCTTTTGGCTTTGTTATTCTTTGAATTCTTGACCATGCCCATCGCATCAGACATATCCAAGGTCTGTGAGAGTCCTCCTCATGGGTTAGAGGCCTCTTGGTAGTTTTACAAAAGCCCTGCTGTGCTTAGTAATTCTTTTATAGGGTTTTAATCAATGTTAGGGTTTGACAAGGTTTCTGGCCTTTTCATTTTGACAACATAATGTACAAGAGAGCTATATTTGATACTTGGCAGACCATTCATGACTAACGGGAAAACCTTCATGCTATGTAGGATGTAAAATCCCTGCTCTAATTTTTCCAAGGAAATTTCAATTTTCCTCTGAGATTTGCTTGAAAGTTTGGATGCATTGTTTTCAGCTCTTGGGTTGTGGTTTATGAGCAGATAGGTTTATGCAGAAACAAGGGAACATGCATTAATTGAGAATAAGAAACTTAATCTCTTCACATACATAGACAGAAACAAGAGGCTTTCTTATTTTGCATCAACAGATAAAGATGAAAAGAGCGAGATATAATTTTCTGACCTTTTTATTACAGATAGCAGTCTGAAATAAACAGCAGCAATTCCAATCATCAACCTGTAATACATAACAGCAGCACATCAATCTTCAATAGCCTCCAAAATGCAGTCTACACCCAAATAAGATTTACTAGTGCTTCCTACAGCCCTTCACCAGTCCAAACGTCTTGGAAATTGCCCACGTCCGCCGTCATGATTGCCCAAGGAGTCTTCTTATTGCTGCGCCCTGTCTTTCTAAGCAAAACGTTTCCCTTTTTTTAAGGGCCACGACCTGTCTATAAAAGCTCACGCCTGCGGAAAAAAAAAGGTCCCACATCGCTTAAACAAACTCCGGTAGTTTCTCCTTCACGAGTATAGATGAAGTCTGCAATCCTAGTAAGCGGACAGCATGAGGCGGGTTTGTTTTCCATGCCCACCACCAGCAAGCTTCTTGACGTGGCTATGAAGTATAATACCGACGACTTCCAAAATGCCCAGCACAATAACTTATTTCCTTAAACGACAGATGTATATTTCCCAATGTAGAAGTGCAATAGAAATATGTTAGCCTCTTGCCTTATGCACCCTGCAACTTACAAATTTAAAGTGACCAATTAAAACCATGAATCAATCGACCAAAGATAGACTAGTATTTTGCAATACATTCCATCGTGAACATGTGTCTCTCGAGACTTCACAAATTTTGGTAAACTCAATTGTCGAATCTACTATCAGAAACGTGTGCAATTCCTCCGACACACTGTTTAGAATAAAATTCTTGCACTACCAAATTGAGTTACTTCTAGAGTTGATGTTTTAGAGTTTTGAGCTTCAAAAGGCCTTTCAAAATTCATATACTAACTTGTATTCAATAAAGGTGCAAGGGATGTGGATAGGCATTTAATTTGAAAATATAATTGTCGAAGCATAATATATAGAAATGTTTAAAATTGTAAATGAGAAGGCAACATAATGTAATGAAATCAATTGAGAAGATATTTTTTCAATGTAAAGAATTGGAAAATAAGGAGTGTATGAACCCCAAATAGGTAACAAACAATAATTTACCTAAAATATAATAAAGGAAAATTTATACAAAATAATTGTTGGAGAAAAATTTGTCCAAAATAACTATTATTGTCCCTAAAATGTGTCTGCAAGTGAATTAAAGAAAATAGTTACAACTCATAAATAAGTCTTGAAAACTTCCTATACTTGTCTCTCTAACTTTTAGCCTCCTCTCTTCCCCTTCCCTTAAGCTAAACTTTCAATTGTAAATTGTTATTTTAAATTGTCACTTCTACATATAAATTCATCCCCCAAACTTAGATAATTTCTTCTTATATCCATGCTTCCCAACTTCATATATTATATATACTACTTTACTATTTGGGTATCTTTTATTGTTAACTTCCCTTTGCACAAATTTAGAGGTAACATCTTTAGGTGCATATTAGGAATGAAGTAACAATATAGCTAAAAAAGATGGCACCGGCTATTCATCCATATCATTCAATATGGCTGGATGTATGCCATATCCATCGTGACAGTATGTATGTACATTTGTATCTAAATGTACATGACTCAAAGCAAATGGACTTATTAATTTTTAAATTGTATATATATTTTATATAACCATAAAATATTATATATAAAATCGTTAAAAATATAAGTAAATTGAACAATTATTAAAGTACATATTATATATTTATTTTAATATAATCTTTTTCTTCTCTTGTTAAATTATAACTATTAAATTTATTAAATAAAATATATTTGTTTCTTTTTTATTAAATTATAACTATTAAATATAAATATATTAAATAAAATATACGTTATATTGAATTTGATTTATTTATGTATTTTTTTACAATTAAATATTTACTTATTGTCATTATGTCTATTATATATTTATTTTATTTTCTTGTTAAATTATAACTATTAAATTTATTAAATAAAAATATATGTTATATTAAATTTGATTTATTTATGTGAATTTCTTATTCATTATACCTTTATTGTTTAACGTATTTGATATTATAATTTCATCTTTTGAAAAAGTAGGAAAATATAAACCGTCAAATAGTTTTTTTAAACTACTATCTATTTATTTGAAATTATCATTTAAATACCAATTCTTAATTTATTTTAAAATATTTCATGAGAATCTAAATTTTACTTGAAGAATCTTACCTCTATCTCAAATCTTCATTTTTTTTAATACAATGTTTCTATTTTTCATATTTTATAAGAAATAAAAATATTTAAACCTAATAATATACTTTTTGACAATATAATATGTTGACTACTATTTTTATGAAAGTAAATAATTATGAAAAATTAAATTTTTAAATATAATAGATGAAGTATTGGTATAAATTTTCAAGAAGAGCTAATAGTTGAACACCCTAATTTTGTATTAAAATTTAAATCATTTCTATTTTTTAAAACTTAATTGACAGTTTAAACTTAATAGACATAAAGCAAATATATCTTTAAACTTACCAGTTTTCACTCATTTGTGCATGTATATTAAAAGAGTTTGATATTAAGACAAGTTTTTAATGTAATCCTTTTCTTGACCTTTGCTAATTCCTAGTCTATAAATATATAAATAAAAATGTCAACATCATCATTATGACATTGGGCACAAATCGCTCATCTAATATTACACTAATTTAAGTGCATTGGATCATGAAATTTTCCTAAGATTAAGTCCACTTAAGTGATTATTTCATTTGTAAAATATTAAATAGATATTGTACCTTGCCAACCATTCATTATAGGGCAACGTCTAAATTTTTTTTCAAACTTTTTCTAACTTCTTTTATATGTTTTACGTTTTAGTCTACGATTTAGCCAATACCTTCATTATAGAGCCTTATAAATTTATCAATTGACTACATAATAAGATAAATTATAATTAAATTGCTAAATGATTTGTATATTAGATATGGGTATGCTAAATGATTTGTACATTATTAAATATGGGTATTGCTAAATGATTTGTACATTAGATATGGGTACACCAAAATTTAATTATGTATGAGTGATTAGTGGCTATCCAGCCATATATTTAGCTAGAATATTTTACAAAAAAAACTTTTTAAAAAAACCTAATCTAATATTTTGTCTGGGTTTTTAGGCATTGTACCTGTGCCAAATTTTTGTTTTGCAGTTATTTTTTACGATGTAAACGAGGAACCAGGAATAATTAAAGAGTGTGGTTATGTGAATTTTCTCTTATTTAATTTCAGTGGATAAATGATTTGATAAAGGTAATATGGCACATGAAAATATTAATTGACTGACAACTGTCGGAGATTCTTGTTGAGAATAGAAAGAGCTAATAATAGCAACTGGCAGCTCAGCTTTAAAGATATTTTAAGGAAGTAGCTAGTTAATGGGTGTTCGTTAAGTTTGGATTTGTAAAATATTGATTTTTTTATAAAAAATTTTGTGGTTTTGGAGTTCAATAATGTATTAAAGATATAGTTCATTTTATTATTTTGTTTTGTCTAATGAATGTCATTATAATTTTTGTTTTCATTCAATAGTAAATCTTCTTTTAAATGATCAATAATTATATTTTTTTAAATAAGTAATAGAATTTAATTTGTATATAAATAATAAGATTCTATTATTTGTTGACAGTTTAAAACAGATTTAAGTGCAAAATTGAATTGATAACCATTGTTGCTCTGAATTTAATTACGAAAAATACCCCAAAAACCAAGAACTTCTATATCCTTAAAAATTATCAGCAGAAGATGCAACAAAACGTGCAGCAATTCTTACCAAATACTAATTAATAATGAGGTACAATCCATGATGAAAATAAAATTCACCTTGTCAATAACCAAAAAGATGATCCAAAATGCACTCTAAAATATTATAACTAACAGTTGACTATTTAAACCAAAACTGGCTTTGACTTTTGGTGGAAGCTCAGAGCTCAAATGCTAATCTAGGCTGATTAAGACTCCCAATTCAATGCACAGCTTCTGTGAAATCCAAAATTCTCCAGGTGGTCCAATAACAATGAAAAAACACCCCAGCTCTACCAATCATAAACTCCCAATACTCTTAACTCTAAATAATTTAAAAGAACATCGGCTTGTAAAATAAAATACACTATAAATGGTATAATGTTGCCAATGAAAATTGCGCATATATAAGCACTGAATCAGAATTTAGGAGTATAAGGAGAAGGTGGCAATTCTTGGACTTCAGAAGCTGGGGAGAGACAACTTGAATAATTTGACCGTCAGTTCTGCTTATAGAACATGCTGCATTGCTGAACAGTGTATGTGAGCCAAAGTTGTAGAGCAATACAAGCCATAATTCTGATTTGTCTGGGCCTCGATTCAGGAAAATTGGAATGAATGAAGAGACGCAACGAAGCCCCAAATTTGAAGGAATGTATGAAATGAAATGAATATATCATTGACCTCATCTTCGGATCAGGGTTCACGCGGACCTGTCTCATTCATACACAGGGTTTCCAACGTGAAACACGAATTGCAGATATTAGCTATAGAATACTGCGCAACAAATACAGGAAAAAATCAACGGTCTACATCGTCCCGTTGCCCTGAACGGTGCCTTTTGCGACCGTGGATTTCAGACTCATCCCGTACGTGTTGTTTCTGTTGACGACTATAGGTGTGTAGAATACTATGTTTTTTCTGCCAAAGATTCAAAACAAACGAGGGGTTTATCAACATCAACACAGAGGTTTCTGGCATAAACGCAGTGGTTTGTCAAGTGTGAGACAGCAAAGACAGCGTAAGAAATAAATGGGCGGTCGTACACAGGCTTTCCCGCAGGGAAAGCCTATTGGCTTAAAAATAAAAAATTTAAACATATTTCAAACAAGTCATAAAATAAAATGATCTTTTATAACATTTTGTCAAGGTTAGGGTAAAATTGTTATACTATCAAATCAAAAAAATAAATTATCTAAGAATTGGAACTTCAAAAAGCTTTCCAAATTTATTTAAAAATAATATATTGTAATTATTTCAAATGGGCCATAAAATTATCTTTTATTTTAATCCCAAAAGCTTTTGAAAATACCTTACAAAATTTACTATTTTAATATTTTAATTTAGCAAGAGGAAATAAAATAACATTATTAAACTCTTCATTAATAAACAACCTAAAGAGCCTTATCAATTAAATTATATTATTCATAAAATATGTTTGGCTATATAAATATTAAATAATTAAATTAATAAATTTCCTTTTTCTCAACTCTAGCCTATGAGAATTAAATAGGCTAAGTAGTCTGATTAGGGACATTACATATATATCCCCTTATGATGATAAAAAACTCTTAATCAATCACTTGTATGTATCTTATTTATGTTTGATAGGAACTCAATCCTTCAATAGACTTCTCTTGTACTCTTAAGATATCTATAAAGAAATTTGTGGGTTCTTTTGCTTGCTACCCTTAGCTCTAAGGGATGACACAAAAGCCAAACATGGGGATCAAGTCAATCCAAGTAAGATGACAACCCTGTGATCAAACCAAGGACAAGAAAAGCTAATGAGAGAAGAATGGATCCAATCTTCTACCCTTTGAGTTCCACGAGACTTGGGAGGGTAATCTTAATAAGAGTCTTAAAGAATGATAAAGATCTTTGACAACCATTGTTACGAAATGAAACCAAGTCTAGATTCAGCACAATACATATACCCAATTTTATGTCACTAACTTAGATTGTGTTTGTTACACGATAGCTTGTAGCTACCAACTCTAAATATGTGGATTGTTGACACATTCACATATATATGAGCAAATGATTTTGAAATTTAATAGGTGCATGCATGATCCCGTGTACCTTTACAAGAATTATAAATAAATAAATTACACAAACTGACATGTAAAAGAGTAACAAGTGAACAAACAACTAGACTCATCCTTTACATCTCTAAGCTCCATAAAGACAAACAAACCCTAATGAATTATACCTTTGAAAGTTGTTCATTATTTTTGAAGATTTGAGGTGTTGAGTTAGTTGCAACCATAAGAGACAAGTGCCTTATCTTCTAGAAACATAGACAATCCAAGACTCCTAGTTATAATAACAAAAAAAATAAATTTAACATGCTCACCATTGTCCATTAGTAGATAATTTATTATTGCTTGTTTTGATTTACTAATTTTTGACAGCATATTTAAGATACTGTATTATTTAGTTGAACCTACTTCAGAGAGTTCATTGTATATTATTGTATAAATATGTGACTGGTAATGCAATGTAAAGTAATTTGATCTCAGTACTCTTGTTATGGTATGAGCCCAAATAATTGGATCCTAATACTCCTAATATGGTATCAGAAACATGACCATTTTGCACTTTTTTTTTTAATGACCAGGAGAGAACATGGGCATTTTGAATGGAATATATTTTCTCGAATGGCGACCTACCTCACATTAATTGCCGCTGCTATAAGGAGAAATTCAAAGAGAATTATTTGGAGAAATTCATTCAAGAAACTTTCAATTGCCATGATACACGTCAGCCCAGATAGTGTGGTCTCGTGAGGCCCTTTTTTAAAGAATGCAAAGCAGACCAACTGAAGATAGTGAAAGCCTCGGATGACACGATGAAAGCAGAGCCCGTTGAATGAATCTCACATCAGCTCTTACTGCAGTCGCTGCACAGAGTGGATGAAAGCGGCAATTATGTTGTTCCTCATCAAAATTGATGATTGATGAACGTCGACATGAAGGGTGACCCCGACTTGTTTATGATCCAGTGGATTCTTGGATCATCAGGGACAAAGTTGCAAGACCTACGACCTCCAATTTAGATGGCGACAAATAGCTTTATTTGAACGTCAAGATGCATAGTTTATCATAGTTTATGATAAAAGAATATTTTCGTGGAGATGGCTAAGCTCTTTAAAAAATGTATTATTGATCAAATTTCAAAAAACTAGAAAACATTTGATAGATTTTCGCAAATTTTTCAACATCTGTTCTTTACGATCAGCATATTTTGTGGTCAAAACCACAAAACTATTGCAAAAAAACTATTGTAGTTTTGCGAATCTGAAAAAAAATAATTGATTTTTTTTTGTCTTTAGTGCATTTTGTAGAGAGCTTAGCCCGTGCCTTTACAAATCTTTTGTTGGCATCACTAGCTTGTGTAAAGTTGGCTTTGTTGGTCCATGAACTCCATAGTATTCCAAAATAGTCACAAACATCGACACACAAAGTAGCTCATTAATTCGATGTTGGTGATCAAAGAAGTGGAGCTAGTGATGGAAGAGTGATGAATGAGCCAGTGTTGATTATGACAGGACAGAGGTAGTTCATCTTTACTTTTCTCTCCATAAGCTGCCTTATTTTTCAAGGTATTATAATTTGATCACTTCAAAGCCTTCCAACACTCATGCATGGAAGAGAACTACATAGGCAGTTGTAACCGTATGCAACAATTCTCTTTATATCAGATATACAAATACTTGTTATGTTTTATATTATCGAAGATGATTGCGCACTTGTCTTGCTTTTAGTAAACTCAACATGTGAGGCTCCAAAGTAAAGAACCTCTTCATAAGAACCAATTGTTATGTCAATTTTGTTTTTTAGTTTTGGGGTGGGGTTTCACGGAAGGGGCTTAAACTCTATTTTTAAGAAGAGGTCTTATGATTTTTTTTTGGCTACAAGATTATTTGTAATCTTCTCCTTCAAACTAGGAGCTCCAACTTTTTAAGGTTGCATATTTAAGTAGATGAAAAATGGGTCGGGGCTAGAAATTTCCCCACCAGCTTAGGAATGTCATTTGCCACTTGTGGGTGGTCCCACAATAGTGTGTCCCATTTTTTGGCCAACTTTGACACAGAGATCAACATTCTAAGAAAAAACTTCACTTTCAAACATCTGTTCCTGCAAAACTATTAGGAATTTGAATATGATGTAAACTAGAGCAAGTTTTAGAATTTTCTTTCTAGTTTCTAAATATATTTAAAAAAATAAAATTAAAATTCATTAAAATTTATTTTTTCTCCTTCGAAAAGTGGTTTGTGTGAAAAAATTATGTTTTTAAAGAGTTATTATCACTTGGATCAGCATAACTTTCTTTTTAAAATATGATAATGATGTAATTCTTTCGAGATTATATTTGTAACTTCAATATCTAAAGGATGCAATTGGTTTCATTCATTTTGGGTCAATATTTCATAGTTTATTAAGTTCTAAAGTGACAGTAATTATAATTTAGACATAAGGTCACTTGGATCGCTCTAACTTGATCTGTGTATATCGAAATTCAATTTTTGCTTTTTTTTTATAGAAAGGTAACACAAATACTATTTTCCTAAGAGATAATCCAAAACTATCTTCAACAGATAATTCTTGTTCTTTGTTTGCTAATTTGGTTTCCCATGCTAATTTCACATGGGTTTCAACTTTGAGGAGAGAAAATGTTATTTTTTTTGCATCTGAGAAATCATTTACAGAAAAGTATCTATCCAACTTTGATAACCAATTATCAACATCTTCATAATCGACTTCTCCTTCAAGATTCAGGATGTCAAAATTGACTTGAACTTTGAAAGGGGTATTACCATGAAATGGCGTTCCTGATCCAAATGGTTTTTTATTTTGTAGAAGGTATGAAAATTGACTCATCATCTCCTCTTATTGCTTATTTAAAGCTTCCTCTACCAATTACTTAATAGCATCATCTGACATCTTTGATCGTGTGCATCTCAAAGGTGGATATCTTGACAAATCTTGTGTATCCAATCATAATCTTTGGTAGGAAGACCTTGTGTGAATTGGCATAAAGGAGCGTTCCCGCTCTGATACCACTGATCTAAATTATGAATCATATTACAATACCTGGCGTGAAACCTGCAGTATTGTGAAATTTGACATAAAAACTGAAAAGACTAACAATAAGATTGCAAGCCAAAAAGTATCTCCATTCTATTCTAAATTGGAGTTTATACAAGTTGGATGGATCCCAAGGGTCACAAGAACCCCTTGGAATCGAAATGAAGAGTCATCATAATGTTTATTACAAATAAACTATTAAAACTATCAAAAAATTTCAAAAAACTATATGTAAAATTTAGGTCCACTTGGAGAAGGCATAACTTTCTCATCATAGCTCTGAATTGCGAACCGTTTAATGCATTGGAAATATATTCAAATAATCTTGAATCAAATGTCGAAAGTATTGGTACTTCTAGGCATCATCCAAGCCTAGAAATGCACCGAAGACCCTCAAAAATATAATTTACTAAAACATAGGAAATTTTGAAAAATTATATTTCGGTATTTAATCCTGATCATTCCCCCCCCCCCTTAAGAGGCAATGGGCCCCATTGCACTAATCTGCTACAACAGATGAGAAAATTGTTCTTCAATTTGTTCCTTAGTAAACCACTCTCCTTGATGAGAATGTTGACCAACTCGAACCACCCGATACAAAGGAATGTTCTGATTTCTCAAAGTCTTTAAAATGACTTTAGTAACATGGTCACACTAGACTGGAGTAGTAGTAGATGGATTTAACTCTACAACTTGAATGTGTTGAGTAGCTTGGGAAATTTCCAACAAAGGAGGAAAATAGGGTCTCAACAATTCCACATTGAAAACTAGATGCAGTCCCAAAAAGGATGGCAAATTAAGGTCAAAAGAATTCTCACCAACTTGTTTCACAATAGTGTATGGTCCATAACGAAGAGGACGAAGCTTCCTATTTGGTCTGTGCAGGCACTCTTTATGAAGATGTAACCATACCTTGTCACTAATCTGAAACTGATGAGGAGTTCTATGTTTATCATGCCTTTCCTTATACTTTTGATTACTCTGTGAGCTAAGATCTCATAAACTTGTTGTTGTAGGTGTCTAATGTTATCAATGAATTTTTTTTCTTTATCTACCTCCTTATCACCATTCAATGGACTATTAGATTGTAGAGATGGTATTGCTACATCCATAGGTGCCAATGGTTGGTACCCAAGAGAAACCTCAAATGGATTGTGCCTTGTAGTTCTATGGAGTGCACGATTGTAGCTGTGTTGCACATAGGGTAAGCTTTCATCCCATGTGCGAGGATGTTTTGAATGATACATCTATAAAATATGAATAATCATTCAATTCACCACTTCTGTTTGCCCATCTGTTTGGGGATGGAATGTTGTGGACTTTGTCAGCTTGGTGTCCATTTTAGCCCATAGTGCGGACCAAAATTTGCTGATGAACCTATTATCCCTATTAGAAATAATGGTTTTTGGCAAACCAAAATGAACCCAAACATGTTCAAATAATAGCTTGGCAGTATCTTCTGCAGAAATCATCTTTTTACATGCCACCATGATAGCCAATTTAGAAAACCTATCTACCACAACATACACACAATCATGCCCCAACCTGGTAGTTGGAAGCCCAGACATAAAATCCATTGAAACAGACTGACATGGCTTATTAGGAATAGGTAATGGTAAATATAGACCCAAGTTACAGTTTGCTAGCTTTGCAATTGCACAGTTACACAAGCTTGTATATGTGAAATAATATCCTGCTTCATTTTTTTCCAATAGAAATACTTTTACAGGATAGTAGTAGTTTTACCAATACCAAAATGTCCTGCAACATGACTGTAGTGAGCTTGCCATATCATTTTCTTCCATTCCTCGGTGGGTACACATATGTGACCATTATGGCAAAGCAACCTATCTTGCAAGTGAAAATGAGAGACAAACTTTCCTTCTACCAAATTACCATAGATGTTAGAAAAATTAGGGTCAGTACCATATAGTTGTTCCCAAGTGGATGACTGATAACCACATGAATCCAACACTATTGTCAAACTTGCAATTAGAGGCCTACTTAAACAATCTGCCACCTTATTATTGCTTCCTTTTTTATGACAAATGTTGAGGTAAAATTGTTGTAGATAGGCTGACCATCATTGATGTCTATAATTCTGTAGCTTCCCTTCTGTTTGCAAGAATTGAAATGGTTTATGGTATGTATGTATAACAGTTTCCTTTCCCAGTATATAATGTTTCCATTGTTTGCAAGCCTGAATACTAGAATACAACTCCTTATCATAGGTGGGGTACCTACGTACTGTATCAAAAAAAGTTTCACTATGATAGGCAATAGGATGCCCATGTTGCATGAGTGCACCAAGAGCATAATCGGATGCATCTGTTTCTATTTCAAATGATCGGTGTAGATCTGGGAGGACCAATATTGGTGGTGAACGTAATATTTTCTTTAACTCCTCAAATGATCATTGTTTTGCTTCTATCCACTGAAATTTTTCTTGTGCTCCACCCCTTAGTGATTGATTAAGAGACCATGATATATGTGAGAAACCAAACACAAATCTGCAATAGAAGTTGGCTAAGCCCAAGAAGCTATGAAGTTCTGTGAAATTTTTAGGGGATGACCAATCTTTGATTACTTAAATCATTGCTGGATCAACATGAACACCCTCAGTATCAATGATATACCCTAAGTATTGAATACTTTTCATACCAAAAGAATACTTCTCAATGTTGGCATAAAGTTTGTGTTTTTGTAGAGTTGAAAGCACTTGTTCAACATGCTGCAAATGCTAAGACCAAGTTCTGCTAAAGATGAGTATGTCATCCAAATAAAAAACCACAAAAGAATCAATGAATGGTCTAAGAACATCATTCATCAACCTCTTAAATGTGGCTAGGGCATTTGTTAGGCCAAAAGGCATGACCAACGATTCAAACAAACCTTCCTTAGATTTAAATGTAGTCTTCCACACATCTGCTGGATCAAATATTGGTACTTGGTGGTATCCAAACTTCAAGTCAATTTTTGCAAAGAAATTAGCCCCCCTAAGTTGTTCTAACAAATCATCAATTCGAGGGATAGGATATCTATTCTTAACAAAAATTTTGTTCAATGCCTGATAATCAATACAAAGTCTCCATGTCCCATCTTTCTTTTTAGCAAGGACAGTTGGACTGCCACAAGGTGAAGCACTTGGACAAATGTGTCCTTTCTGAATCAACTCTTGGATTTGTCTCTTAATCTCATCATTTTCCAAAACTGACCTTCTATATATCGGCTCATGTGGTAGTGGTGTTCCTATGATTAAATCAATAGAGTGCTTGACTTGACAGTGTGTTGGTACTCCCACTGGTGGTTTAAACACAATATGATATTGTTTCACAATTTTATCCATCTGATTTTGTTGATTTTCTATTATGGTTACCTTAGCATGTGTATTAAGAACAATTGACTTTGTTTGTTCAGGGTGAATCATGAGTAGAACAAAAGCTCCAGTTTGAGCAATCAAGCATTTATATTGTTTAACAGTAATTAAAGAAGCATTTTGTGTTGGACATACCTCTAGTATTCGGTACCTCTTCCCACCAAGCTTGATTGTAACACTATGTGGCCTGGACCCATACACCCCATGCCTCTGATATATGTATGGTTTCCCCAACAAGACATCACATGCATCTAGCAGTGCTATATCACATATCACTTCATCCTTGAAATGCTTGATTGAATATGGTAGATGACACTGTTGATTTATTTGAATATCTTGTCCCTCATTTACCCATCCCATAGAGTATGGTTGTGGGTGTCTTATCACTTTCAAATTTAATCTTTTGACTATCTCCCTAGAGATCAAATTCGTTTGACTCCCACTGTCAACAATAAAATGCAGAGGCTTTCCATCAACCCACATTTGTGAATGAAAAAGTCTCTCTTCATCTTCACGGGGAAATACTTTAGCAGTTTCAACTATGACATATGGGTTTGCTTCTATGATGGAATCATTCTCCTCTTTCTTAGAGTTATCTATTGGTGACGATTCAGGTTCAACTTCCTCTCCTTCTATTTTTGTCATCAAATTTTTAATACTTTGACAATCCTTTGTATTCTGGGTTGGGGACTTATGCATCTCACACCACATGCCTGTATCTATATGTGTCTTTTTAGTAGCCCACCATGTGTTCTTTGGTGAATTTGAATGAGGTTCCTTGGTCACCTATTTTCCTACAAATTTATTGCCACCTTCAACCCTTGGCTTATTATTTGCAAAGTAGTCCCTCTTCCCTTTATGCTTGAATTTCTCTTCAATTTTTGTAGCATATTTCTAGTCGGTTTCCAATGTCTCAATATTAAAAAATTCCATCACTATTTGAATATACCTATGAAGTCCACTTTGATATTTCAAAATTCGATGCTTCTCTGAATCCTCAATACCAAGTTTTGTTGAAAATGAATGGAACATATTGGTGTAATATTGCATAGACTGATCCCTCTTTTGTCGAAGCAACTGCCATTCTATGTATTTTTGTTCATATACATCCTCAGGAAAGTAAGCTTCTTTTATGTATTCCACAAATTCTCCCAATGTGGGCTTCTTATCAAGAGATAATCCAAAACTATCTTTAGCAAATAATTCTCATTCTTTATTTGCTACTTTGGTTTCCCATTCTAATTTCACATGGGTTTCAACTTTGAGGAGAGAAAATGTTATTTTTTCTGTATCTAAGAAATCATTTACAGAAAAGTATCTATCCAACTTTGATAACCAATTATCAACGACTTCAGAATTGACTTTTCCTTCAAAATTTAGGATGTCAAAATTGACCTACACTTTGAAAGGGGTATTACCATGAAATGGTGTTCCTGATCCAGAGGGTTTTTTATTTTTTAGAAGGTATGAAAATTGACTCATCATCTCCTCTCGTTCTTATTTAAAGCTTCCTCTACCAATTGCTTAATAGAATTGTCAGACATCTATGATCATGTGCATCTCAAAGATGGATATTTTGACAAATCTTGTGTATCCAATCCTAACCTTTGGTAGGAAGACCTTGTGTGAATTGGCATAAAGGAGTGTTCGCGCTTTGATACCATTGATCTGAATTATGAATCAAATTACAATACCTAGTGTGAAACCTGCAGTATTGTGAAATTTGACATAAAAACTGAAAAGACTAACAACAAGATTGTAAGCCAAAAAGTATCTCCATTCTATTTGAAATTGGAGTTTATACAAGTTAGATGGATCTCAAGGGTCACAAGAACCCCTTGGAATTGAAATGAAGAGTCATCATAATATTTATTACAAATAAACTATTAAAACTATCAAAAAATCTCAAAAAACCTATATGTAAAATTTAGGTCCACTTGAAGAAGGCATAACTTTCTCATCCTAGCTCTAAATCTAGAACCGTTTAAAGCATTAGAAAGATATTCAAATAATCTTGAATCAAAGTTTGAAAGTAACAACCTTTTGTTGGTGCTTTTGGGCATCATCCAAGCCCAGAAATGCATCGAAGACCCTAAAAAATGCAGTTTACTAAAACATAGGAAATTTTGAAAAATTAGATTTCGGTATTTAATCCTGATCATTGTAGCATCCACCAATGAAGTTTGCATACCTGCCATCAAATCAGTGCCTAAGTCACATGGAATTGAAACATGAGTAGCATCATTAATCTTAAACTTTTCTAGAAGATCTCTAGAATATTTACTTTGTTAGATAAAAATACCCTTAAGGGTTTTCCAAATTTGCATACCTAAGAAATAATGTAAGATCCCTAAATCAGTCATTTTAAAATTTTGATTAAGTTGAAACTTAATATTAGAAATTAAAGAATGTGAACTTGAGGTAAGAATCAAATCATCTCCTTAAAGAATAATAATGACAATATCATCTTGAGTATGTTTAATATAGAGACTAGGATCATTTTTACTTCTAATAAAACATTGAGAAATAAAGAATGTATTTATCTTGGAGTTCCATTCTCTAGGAGATTTTTTAGACCATAAATAGATTTTTTCAATTTACATACTAACTATTCATTAACTTCTTTAACAAAACTAGGGGGTTGAGATAGATAGGTTTCTTCATGTGAATCACAAATTTAAAAAGGCACTTTTAACATCCATCTAGTGAATAGGCCAATTCATTTAGAAGCTATGTAAAATGGGGAGTGAGAGTTCCTTTCCAAAGATTGCAATGAAGAGCACTGAAGAGCTTATGTCATAACTTGAGCTACTAGTAGATAGTAACTATTCATCATCATCATTTGAGATAGGCTCCCATGATATCATGAATATATGTAGTTTCAATCCCATGTTCATCAACCCTAGGTTTTCTATATCTTCCTCTATATATTGAATGGATGTAGTTGCAATCCCATATTCATCAAGAATATTCCTTAATCACTAAAGAGCTTTGGTCATAGTGTCACTATTGGTAGGGTATGTCGGTGAGCATTCTGATGTGTGGAGAGATAAAAAGAGACCATGCCTTGGATATACTCACCCAACTATATGTGTTGGTGGTGATGGTTCATGTCCACAAAGGATGCACAAATATTTGGGCTACCTTGCACCTTTCTATTAGATGCCTCTTATAGTTTTTGTATCAACAGAAAAATCAATTCCCTAAAAAAACCACTTGCATTCTTCAAAATATGAGATACATTATTGTAGAGGGGCCTTTCACAATCCTACAACTTTAGATGGATCATACACAAGTGCCCTAGATTAAGAGGAATATATCCTAACAAAGTTTGTCACTTTCATGCACTTAGGGAACCTAAGGGACATTGCCAGTAGGGTATGTTAGAGATTTCTCTGTTTGTCATGGGATACTACTATCTACACCATTAGCTCCAATTCTTTGTGTAAACACTAGTGATAGCCTCGTTTCACCCATGGAGTCACTCAAACATTCGGGACCATGTTGGACCAAAGTGTCCCTAAGGTGCACTAAGAAACATTGGGTAGTGACCTTTTGAGGCCCATATCTTGGAGCTTGTGTGAGGTATATAAGAACCATTAGGTGTTGTAGGACTATGTTATGGATGCCTACAATAATCTATCTTAGTTTTTGGAGATTCAACTTCATTTTAATTTAGCAACACAATCTTGATTTATGTCAAAACTTGCAATGTTGCTCACTTGAAAGGAGCAACACTACATATATTTCAAAAAATTTGTCATGGAATCAAACCACCTACACAATTAGCTTTGATTGGTTGGGTAAACAATAGTAATATCCTTGTTTCACCCATAGAGTCTCTCAAACATTTGCGACCATGTCAGACCGAAGTGTCACTAAGGTGCACTAAGCAACATTGGGAAGTGATCTTTTGAGGCCCATATCTTGGAGCTCATGTGAGGTGTTGGTGAACCATCATATGATAAATGACCATGTTATATATTCCTATAATAACCTATCTCAGTTTCAAGAGATTCAACTTCATTGTAATTGGGAAACACAATCTCAGTTTATGTTAAAACTTACAATGTTGCTTGGTTCAAAGGAGCAACACTACATATCTTTCAAACTATTCATCATGATATTAAACCATATATGTCATTAGCTCTAGTTAGTTAGGTAAACACTAGTGGAACCCTTATTTCTCCCATGTTGTTGCTCAAGCATTCACGACATGACCATGTCGGACTAAAGTGTCCCTAAGGTGTACTAAGTGCATCTAATGGTTTTTGCATCAACATAAAAGTTGTTTCCTTCAAAAATAACTTTGATTATTCAAAAACCAAGATATTTTAATGTAGAGGGCCTAACATGACCCCATAGATTCAAATTGATCATGCAGAGGTGCCATGATTTGCAAGAAATAGTATGTCAAAGTTTGACAACTTTTTGCACTTAAAAAACCTAAGGGACATTATTAGTAGGGTATGTCAGCGAGCATTCTAGCATGTTGAGAGGAAAATTAGAACCATTATTAGGATAAAACTACCCAATCAGATGTGATGGAAGTGTCATTTTGTACCCACAAAGAACAAAAACATTTATGTTCTAACTTGGTAACACAAGAGACATCGTTAGTAGGGTATGTTGGCGAGTGTTCTAGCATGTCGAGAGGAAATGTGAGATGATTTTTAGGGTAAACTTGCCCAACCAGACACGATGAAAGTGTCAGTTCATTCCCATGATGAACATAAATGTTGCTGCTCTAACTCAGTTACACAAGGGATATTGGTTGTAGTGTATGTTGGCGAGCATTCTAGTGTGTCGAGAGGCAAAGTGGGACCATGGCTAGGGTAAACTTGTTGAAAAATGGCCCATCATGGATTGTATAGAGGTTTTCATTTATTGAAATAATACTCATATGTATGGTCTCTTTGAGTGAAACATAGTTTTGGTATTAAGGTCTTGTAAAAATGATTAAGTCTATGAAGCAGTTTACTAGGTATAGGAGAATAGTTTTGGGTAGCGAACACTGAATATGATAAAATAAGCCTTGCAAACTTAGAGAAAGATATTTTAGGATGTGGTAAACCTTCAATTAAAGTCTCTTCTATTTTGGAGTTCATCGATGATAATTATAGCTAGTTACAGTGAAGCAACGATACAAAACAATTGAATGGTCGTAATGATTGTGGGAGTATAACATGGAATCCATATGTGATAAATTGGATTTGGATTGGGTCCTACCCTAATTTTGGTAATGTATGATCATTGACTTTGTATTTTATGTTTGGATAAGACTTGATCATGTTTTTTGATGCATTTGTGAGATGAGTGGTTGGAGAATTGAGCATATATATGAAGAGGTTTTGAGAAGCCAAGTAGGTATGTGATATGATCAAACACATGGATGCATTATGATATTAGAATAAGACAGAAAGTAATGTGAGCTATAATTGAGACTACTTAATCATAGCATATGCTTGTATAATTTCATTTCTGATAAATAATTATAACATAGACAAATTCTTGATTGTAAGAGTAATATGCTCATTGTACACCCCTAACAGGGTTTTTGTATTCCTTTAACAGGAATGTGCTAATATAATAATCAGCTCCTAACATGGATATGTCTCCTAACAAAGACATAATACTTTTAGTACATATTTGTGGGTACCATCCACCAGGGTTTTCCCTTAATAGGGTTTCCTCGAGAAGAAAATCATGGTGTTATGAGTTGTGTAATTTACATTTATGCTCTTTTAATTTTAGTAATTATTTGGAAGTTTCTAAGTTCAAATTTAAAGTATTATAATACTAATTCATGCCCCTCTCAGTATTACTTAATCTTAACAAAACCTACCCAACTAGATGTGATGGAAGTGTCGGTTCATTCCCACAACAAATAGAAACATTGTTGTTCCAACTTAGTTACAGATGGGACATCATTGATAGGATATGTCGGTGAGCATTCTAGCATGTCAAGAGGCAAAGTGAGACCATTTGTAGGGTAAACCTACCCAACCAGATGTGATGGAAGAATTGGTTTGTTCCCACAATGAATAGAAACATTGTTGTTCCAACTTAGTTACACAAGGGATGTCATCGGTAGGGTATGTCGACGAGCATTCCAGTGTGTTAAGAGGCAATGTGGGACCATGCCTAGGATAAACCTGCTCAATTGGACACAATGGAAGTGTTAGTTTGAGCCCATGAAAAATAGAAACATTTCTTCCCTATGTGCATCTAAGAGAAAGTCAGGCACTTTTAATGAACAAATTGGATCTTATTTAAATTTTAAATCTATATTCAAATTATGAATACATACACACAATGATGAAGTATGATCTATTGGACTAACCACCAAGATCCCCCTTTGGGATCTGTGACATGACTTAACAACCTCATGTGTCTTATATAAGTCTAGTGGTTGTATTGAGCATTAACATACCTTTGATCTTTTGGTGCAATGACAACCACTAGTTATAACAAGTGGTATCAAAGCTTGGTCACAGATTCAAATCCCCTCGGGTGATGCTGAGGGGAGATTATTGGGATAATTTCCAATGTCCCCCTTTGGGATTTGTGACATGTTTTAATAGCCTCATGTGTCTTCTATAAGTCTAGTAGTTGTATCGGGCATCAACAGGTTGATCTTTTGGTGCAACAACAACCAATAGTTGTAACATGATCATATTTAAATTATAAATATATATGTTTCAAAGTATTAAGACATAAACACAATGAACAAGTTTGATCACATTTCAATTGTAAATAACAAAGTTTTAAAGTACAAATATATGCACACAATGAATAAATTAGATCAAGTATCAAGTTTCATATATATCAAAATGCCTAATAATTGTGTACATATAAAAAATGACATAGATGCCAAATCAATAATGGTTACAAAAATATGGCATGTCCCATGTCAAGGTCAATATATACAATATAAATATTGAATATATACATAAATTGGTCATTCAATGACCACAAATATAACTATATGTCTCTATCGATATCTATGATTATGGTGGATCATCAAAATTGAGCCTCTTTGAAGAAGTGTGTGGCTTTATAGGTGCCTACACAAGGACAATTGAAATGTTGAATCATATATATTTTCTCAATATAACGTCAAAATAACTAAAAATGTACTATAAATTGTTGGAATTAGGAGAGATAGGCACTGAGACGGGAGGGGTGAATCAGTGCCTTCAAATCTTCAACTTGTAAACCTTTCAGATTTATAATTATAAACAATGATAACCAACCAATATATCTTGAATCTAATTGCATGAATAATTTATCTACTTAACATAAGTAAGTAAACAGCATGAAATCCATAACACAATCACATGACACAAGTATTTTGGTAATGTAAAAACCCTTGTTAGAAGGTAAAAACTGCGATGGGGATGACACCCACAAATTCTTTACTACTACAGATAGAAAAGGTTTGCATGTTAAGGCTACAAGTTTTGATCACTTTTGATGATCTTACCTTGTTAGGAGTAACATATTAGATCAGCTAGATCTATCTAGTTATAGGATTTTAACAACACTAATGAAGTGTGCACTCAGTTAAGAGATTTACATAAGACTATTAAGTCTACTCTATTAAGAGATTTTATCCAAAAACTCTATTACAATTATCAGAAAGTAATAGGCAATTATCTACTAGATGACAACTCAATTGTCTGAAACAAATCTATAAGTGCTTATTAAAATATCACCTTGTCTGTGATGAATCTTTGCTCTGTTCTACTCGGTAGCATTCGCTGATTTTGCTCAATCTGATAACCTCTATACTATGTTCATCTTAGTAAACCGATTGACTTGAAGTTAGGCAATGGCTTCAAGTGCTCTGTGATTCATATATATCAATTCACCATACTACAAATGATGTGAACATACAAAATATACAGTGTTATGTTTTTACCACTTAAGCAAAAATTAGGTTACAATACATAGTCATAACCCTAAGATCTATGGTGCAAAAATAACCTAGATCAACTATTACAATAAGATATACATTACATTTAATGAGTATCTTTTACAATAAATGTTCCTCGATCTTGGTAAACCATTTTATGATCTGTTGTAACCATTTGCATAGAAGAATGTGTCATTTCAGATTACTATGCCATTTCTTGTGATCCTCGGTAAACACTGCATAAACTGCTTGGTGTATACTGTGATGCTCAGTGTTTACTATTTGTCGCTGTCAGTGTCTACTGGTGCTCAATAAACTGTATAGTGCTCAGTGTAAAGACTTTACTGATTGTTCTGTCTTGCTTCTAGTTACTGACCAACTCAATATAAGTGACCGACTGACCTCTTTGATAACCTTTGATACTAATGACAACCTTAAATCCTCAATAGAGATTAACAATCTCTCCCTTTGGCATTAGTATAAAAAATCCAAATGTATATAGACAAAATGTTTTATATATTCCTTATATCTCCGCCATATACATATCCACATAAAAAAATTCTAAAGTACTAAGTACTCCCCCTCGGTACATGCTTCTGGTAGTATGTAATATACATAGCAAAATGTGTACATATTTTGGCATATACATGTTTTTCCCCTTTTTTGAGAATAATGCCAAATACAAAAAAAATATAGTGTACTTACATCTTGTCAAAAATGTTTTGATGGGTTTTCTGTACTGACTCCAAGAGGTTTTCCCACTGCTCTTTCAAGTTGGTGAGAGCAGTGCTCAAGATCGACTTGTGCATGCATGTCAAAGATGTTGTCTAACACTGAAATTTCTAGTGTTGCAACTAATAGCTCAGCTTTGACAATATGTGCTTCAAAAATTTTCAGCTATGGAATGAGTTATGTTTGTAACTTGGTAACCTGATCTATTAGGTGCGCTTCTTGTATTTTCAAATCTACTATCAACCACTAGAGTTCCTGAACTTGGTGAATATGCTTTAGAAAAGCATGTGGCTTGGTGATAGTTGCAGTTGTACTTAACTTGATTTCAGTTTCCAATCCTTTTATCTTTTCACTAACTTCTTCAGTGAAGGTGTTTGAAGTACAAAGCTTTAGCAGAAATTAATAGATTATTTGGGTGATGGATTTTACCTTGGTAATTACCTCAGATAATTTGACCTTTTTGATGGCCACTTCTTCGCTAATTCGGTCTGCCAATTTATCCTATATTCTAGATTCTTCCCTTTCCTCAATTCATTTATCTGCATCTATATCTGGGGCATTGATCTTCTCGGTGAGTGTAGCAAGTTGATCTATGATGGGAGTATTCACATCAATGTTTATCTCTAGTACTATCTATTGCAGAATATCCCTCACATCAGTTAACACTTCTTTATGTTTGTGTTCTTGCTTCATCTTTTCTTGTGCCGCCTTCCTTGAACATAACTCCCCATATTTACTTAATTCCTTGAGGCTTAGGGTTCTCGGGTCACATTCAGGTATAATGATTAATTCATCAATGGTGACTGACCCTTTTCCTTTCTTCTTCTTCTTATGTGTAGGAGGTGACTTCTTCTCAATAAAAATAATAGATTTATCTTCACTCTTTGGAGTATCCTTCCCAATTGACATAGTATCTTCCTTCTTCTACTCCTCAGTAGCCGCTGTCTCGGTGGAATGAGTGGGAGCTTCAGATGTTGTGTCAGATGGATTCACCTCGGTTGCCTTGGTTTCTTCTGTGTTCTTAGTTTCTGTAGACCGTGCCTCTATTTTGTTAGGCTCATGTGTATCAATAGGTTGCTCAGGTGTATGTGTCCTTGTTGTGTCCATAGTTTTCTTGGGATGTGAGTCATCAGGTTGTTCTTGGGAAAGTATTTCAGCTACCTCTGCAAGTACTAGAATTTCACTTCGTAAAGATGTGAATACAGTTTCAATGTTTAGTGCTTTATCTCTTTTTGGTGAAATAGTCATATCTTCATCATCCTTATCATCAAGATTGTATATGCTTGGATGTGGACCTCTAATCCAATATACATACTCAACATAGTCATTATTCACTCAAAAGAATTCAGGAGAGAGTATGAGGAACTCAATCCAAATCCCATAGTGAGGTGACATGTTGCCTCCTATGTGAATGGGGTGTTTGAATACTCTCAGAATGAGAGCCAACAACTGGGAGACCAATTCAACAATGGAGGATTTTAGAAATAAAGAGCATGATAAACAAAATAGCAATTAATCTAGTATGAAGATGTGGATTTTACTCTAAGAATGGAGGTGCAGATTTTAAATCTAAATGAGAATGTAAATTTTAATCTAAGAGAGCTTTGAAACAATACTAATTGAATTGATATTAAGCTAATATGATTATGCAAGCATATCACTAAATGAGAGCAAATAATAAAAATGCAAATAAGCTATAAGCAAATGGCTATAAATGAGACTTAAATTGACTATAGTTTTGTTACTCAAATGTGCTCTCTCCCTCAATGAAGAAAAAGGCTTGAATAAATAGAAGAGCCAAGAGGAGGGTGAAGAGTTTCTTGATTTGAAACTCCTAACTCTTCATTCCCCTTTCAGACAAATAAGCAAGAATTACTTTATTAAAAGAATGGAAAATGCCACATGGGGACCTTTCGAATATCTTGAATTATTAATTCAAAAAAGGGTGTTCATTCGACTAACAAGTAATTAATTAATTCTTTTTATGGGTATTAGCTAAAGGGAGTGGTTTTATTTAATTTAATTTAAAGCACATAGGACTTTAGAATTAAATTAATGTATCATAGAGATAATTTAGCTAATACAGTCAAAGAGACTTAGGAATTAATTTTAGTGTTTGATTTATGCAATTTACGGTTTTTGCATTTGACATCAAGTCAAATTAAGTCAAGTAGGAATGAGAAAATTTGCCTAGGGAACTAGGACTTTGGAGATGTATATCGAGATAAAATGCATCAAATTGATGAAATTTAATAGGTGCCAATTTTAGGGTATTACATTTGCCCCTCTTTGAATTGATGTGCAAACAACGTGTTGATTCAAAAAATAGCCTAATACCACAAATGAAAGCAGATTGAAGCATGATTTTCCAAAGTATAAGTTAGATTGTGAAGACAATGGTCTTGAGAGAAACGAGAATCAAGGTTAGGTTGCCCCAATGCTAAAAATGAGATCCAGATGCAGATTAGGACTATCTCCAGAATCGGGGTTAGATTTCCCCAATACAAAGCTTGACCTTCCAAGACCCGGGTTAGATTGCCCAGATAACGGTCTGAAAGAGATTTTGAGAGCTATCTCCAGAATGAAGATTGACTCCCAGGAATTAGGGTTAGATTGCCCCAATACCTAATAGATTTCAAGAACCACCTCTAGAACAGAGTATGATCCTTGAGGATCTGAGTTAGATTGCTTAGATACCTAAAAGATAGATAACCGGATGATGAGATGCGAGACACAAAGATGCCCCAAAGTGACGAGATGCCCCAAGTGGTGAGGACTTTAGTTCGATATCAAACTATTTTGAGAAATTGATTTGACAAGATTCAAAGATGCAAAGATGCAACCATCCTGCCCCCTCGAGAGCAAAATCGAAAGATGACATGTTGAGAGGATGATTAGCAGCAAAGATAGCAGAGCAGAAGTGATTTGAAGCAAATGAGAGGTCTAGATGACCAATTTTGACCATGGTTGACCATGGTTGACCAATTTTGACTAGAGTTGACTTGATGAAAAAGAGCATAGATCTGAGAACATGATGCAAAGATGAAGATCTGGAAAAAAGATGACGCCAGAAGACTAGCTGCACAAGCGTCCGATCCCAAAAGGGGTCTAAATTTTAAAATGTGATTTTGAGCCATTTAGAGATGTTAGATTTTGATTTCGATCCTGAAAATGGATTCAGAGTAGTCGATTTAGCCAAGGGTGCAATTTTTGTGTGAAACGGAGCACTTCTAAAAATTAGGTCAAAAGCTATATAAGGCCCAAAAGGGTCATTTTCAAGTCATTTTGCATTTTGTCTTCTTGCTGATTTCTAAGCTCTAAGAGAGATATGGAGGGTCTTCTGCTACATATGCATCAATTTGAGCACTCCTGATGACACGCCCAGCCACCGGAGTATGACACACCTGTAAGTAGTCGATAAACTATCTTGCTTTCAATTCGTACTACTTTCATAGGTCAAATAGGAAGATCTAGAGTAGTTTAGAGCCAAGTTCATCAAATCTTGTGCGAGAGAGTAGTTTTCTCATGTGGGCATAGATTTCATCTTGTGAAAGGAAGTAGTTTCCTCACCTCAAAAGGGGATTCTTTGCGCGGGCCCTGTCTAGAATCTCATGCGAACTGAAAGATGGTCTCACGCGAAATTTCTCCTGTTCACGCAGGCATAGATCCTGTCTCATGCGAAAGAACAATTTTATCATGTGGGAAAGTGCTGGAATGTTGTGAACTTATTTCCATTGTCTAGAAAAATTGAGCCAGTAAAACATATCCAAGTCCTGTCTAGAGTAGATTTGTCACTTCGTATGTTGTTGTTGCTTTGAGAAATACCAAGTTAAAGTACTAATTTACTATCATCGCTTGCTTTATAGGTGGACTTTCTTGACATTGCTTTCAGATCCCACCATCCAGCCATCACAGTTCTTTTATAGAGATTGACAAACACCGAGGGTGCTCAAATTGACACCTTAGCCTTGGGATATCTATGTGATCTACCCAACATTCGGGTAGATCACGATTTGTTGGGTGCACTTGTGGAGCATTTCCATTTGGAGATGAACACCTTTCACTTGCCGATGGGGGAGTTAACTATGACTCCAAAGGACATATATTAGATTCTGCACATACCCATCCATGGCGCTCAGGTGGAGTATGAGACACAGCCACGACACGTTACAGTTGCGCTGAGGACCATCTTCCAGGATGATCTTATGATGGGCCAAGCTATTTCATGGGATGACTTGACCAGTAGGTACGATGGAGCACATCCTCTCGATGTAGTACTTTCTATGTTTTTGAGTTGTTACTTAGTTCCAGACTGAGGACAACATGATCTTGAGTGTGGCTGGGGCACGATGCTTCAGAGGATGCTAGCCATACCAGCAGTTAGATTTGGGTGGGGCGAGTGCATGCTAGCCCATATGTATCACGAGATGCATGAGGTTGTTTAATGGAGTGCAAGGACCATGGTAGCTGGAGTCTTCATATTACAGATCTGGGCCTGGGAGAATCTTCCAGTTTGCAGGCCTATCTTCCATGACATGCAACAGCAGTTAGAGCTGTATATATACAAATACACTAGCCCTATGACTCAGGCCTTTCTGGGAAAGAGAGAGCAGTGGAGAGGGCAATTAGATGACATGATAGAAGCTATTTGGAGACCCTGGGTGGCCACTGAGCCTTGGGATGATGCACAGAGGGAGTTGTCCCACATGTTCATTTCTCGTCCACTGATCGGGTGTAGTGTGACTATCATCAAGAGATTCCTTGTGACCCATGTCATGTGCCAGTTTGGTAGGCAGTAGGACATCTTGTAGGAGTACTGTACATATACTTGCTTCTTTGATGAGGAGAAGAAGGGGTGGCATGCGAGGCTTGATCTGGGGTGTTGCTCCATAGATGCCCAAGTTCCTCCTATCATATGGGATTACATGGTGGGGGTCACCAATGCAGGGGTGACTCCTGCATACAGAGATCACTTGTTGGCACAACCACCTCCTCGATTTATTGATCTAGTTAGGATAGGGGTGCAGCAGCAGGCAGCATAGTAGCAGGAGGTGCTGGTGACTGATACAAGAGAGAGATTCTCCAGGAGAGAAATCTTAGAGATGCTAGTGAAACATCAATAGGAAAACATAGTGAGAACCACTGGTGATTGATGTACGAGGGATCCTCAAGAAGAGAGACCCAAACGAGAGCTAAGTATCAGTAAGCAAACGTAGCGAGAACCGTTGGTGACTGATACGTGGAGAGAGCATCTCTGAAAATGGTAGGACCATGCCCCCAAGACCAAGGAGGTGCCCCCAAGTGTGACTAGTTCCAATCCATGGGAAGTCAAGGAAAGTCTCAAAAGGTATCTGAAGACGAATGCATGAGCTGGTGAAGCAGGAAATAAACTAAAGTAGGAAAGCACGAAAAAGCAAGGGAAGCAAACTAAAGCAGGAATGCACGAAAAAGAAAGGGAAGCAAACTAAAGCAGGAATGCATGAAGGGAAACTAAGGCTAAAAGCAAGGAATGCAAAAGCAACTATACCAAGCCAAGAGATGCCGAGATGAGATGCAGCTTCAAGGAACAAGAGGCACCTATTTACTAGGTTTTCACCATCTTGGTAAAGATTCTATTTTTGCTACCATGATGCCTATTTACCAGGTTTTCATCAATGGCACCTTTTCTTCTTTTACAATTTTTGTTTGTACTTTTCTCTTTTTTTTATTTTTTTGTATTTTTGATCTTTTCACTTTTTTTGTATTTTTAATTTTTTAAAATTTTTTTGTATTTTTCATTTTTTCATTTTTTTTGTATTTTTTTAAATTTTCTATTTTTTTTGATATTATCAAGGCACCTGTTTACTAGCTTTTCACCAAGATTATAGATACATCAAAGCACCTATTTACCAGGTTTTCACTAAGATGATCATTTTTTCAGGACATTTTGCCATTTTTAGGATTTTTTCAGCATTATATATGAATTTTTTGGTATTTTTTTCAGGATCAATAAGTATGTACATGAGCATGTTAAGAATGCCTCAGCTATAGAACTTTTTCAGATGAAGAGTGTTGATAGGATCTTTGAGCGGCTCTCCTTCAGTGGTGGAGAGTCGATAGGCTCCGGATCCAAGTGCTGCAATAACAATGTATGGCCCAAGCCAATTTGGTTCAAATTTCCCTTTCTAGATCTGATGTTGCTGATTTTTAGGGTTCTCTCTTAGGACGAGATCACCCACTTGGAATTCTCTTTGTTTAACTTTCTTGTTATAGGCTCTTGACATTCTCTTTTGATATGCTCTAAGATGATCGAACGCCACCTTGCGACACTCATCTAACAGCTCAAGTTCCTGTAGCCAGGATATCCTGTTCTCTTAATCAGTAATGAGGCCTCTCAAAGAGATTCAGAGTGTTGGAATCTCAATCTCAATAGGAAGTACTACTTCCACCCCATAGACTAAGGCAAAGGGGGTGGCCCCAGTTTGTGTTCTGATGCTTGTTCTGTAAGCCCACAAAGCAGGATTGATATGAAGGTGCCAATCCCTACCAGACTTGTGAACCATCCTATGTAAGATTTTAAGGATAGTCTTGTTAGAAGCCTCTGCTTGTCCATTACCTTAGGGGTAATAAATAGATGACCAGTGTTGAATAATTCTGAATCTAGTACACAAATTTGTCAAATCCTTGTTCTTGAACTAACCCCCATTGTCAGTGATAATGGATGATGGTATGCCATATCTATAGATGGTATAGTTCAGTATGAACATAGCAATAGACCTGCCATCAGCTACAGTTAAGGGCACCACCTCTACCCATTTTGTAAAATAATCCATAGCAGTAATAATAAACTTATGCCCTTTAGAAGAAGACATATGAATTTGACCCACTAAGTTGAAGGCCCATTGTTGAAATGGCCAGAAGCTGATAAAAGGAATAAACTCTTTAGCAGGACCATGGATCAAATTCCCATGGAACTGGCATTACTTGCAGGCTTTAGCATACTGTATAGCTTCTTTTTCCATGTTGGGCCAAAAATAACCCACTCTAATAAGTTTCTGGGCAAGCGTCAGACCACTCAAGTGGGACCCATAGATACCATTATGTACTTCAACTAGCACATGTTCAGACTCTTTGGGTTCTAGACACCTAAGGAGGTTACCATCTAAGCCCCGTCTATACAAGTCATTTGCAATGAGGACATACTGTGAAGCAGTACGGATCAAATTACGCTTTTCATTTTGGGTGTAGGTATCAGGAATGATTTGATCATGAAGGTAAGATTAAATATGGTGCTAGCAAGATGAGTCATGTCCAATGATCGAACAGATCATTCGGGCTTCAGGTATATCAAAGGCGGGGTAGCATAATGTCTCCACTAGGAATTCATGCCTGAAATCATTCTCTAGCATTTGTAGCACAAAAGTGAGAGTAGCCATGGTGTCATCTGCCTTATTTTCTACTCTTGGAATCTGTTGGAATGTAATGTGTGCTAAGTATTGTTTAAGACTGTCCACCATTCTTTTATAAGGTATCAACTTGTCATCTTTAGTTTGATAAACATCATTCACCTGATTGATAACTAACTGAGAGTCCCCAAAGATTTTAAGCTCATCTATGCGCCATTCAATGGCTATCTTCATTCCATTAATAAGAGCTTCATACTTTGCTATGTTGCTGGTGCAAGGGAACAACATTTTATAAGCCTTGGGTAATGAGTATTTCTGAGGTGTTATGAACAAGATTCTTGTGCCTAACCCTTGTTGAGTAAATGACCCATCGAAGAACATGCTCCAAGTGCGATGCGTAAGAAGCATGATGGATTCATCCAGAAATTCAATGCTCAAAGGTTGATAGTCTTTCAATGGAGTCTCTGCCAGCTGATCAATAATAGCCTATCCTTTAATAGCCTTTTTCTCAACATACTCAATATCAAATTCACTCAGCAACATAACCCTTTTATCCAATCTACCTGTAAGGGTAGCCTTACTTAGTAAGTATTTTAGCAGATCGATCTTTGCAACAAGCCTTGTAGTATGAGCTAGCATATAATGTCATAATTTTTGTGAGGAGAACACTACTGCCAAACAAGATTTTTCAATAGTGGAGTAATTCATTTCATAAGCAACCAATGTCCTGCTGATGTAGTCGATAGCCCTTTCCTTGTTGTTTTGATCTTCTTGAGCTAGAAGAGCGCCCAAGGATGTAGTTGTAGCTGAAATGTATAGAATAAGAGGCTTCCCATGAATAGGGGGCATCGAGATAGGAGGATTAGTAAGATATTGCTTTATCTGAGAAAGCCCCTTGTCACATTCTTCATTCCATTCATTAGTCACTCCTTTATGCAGAGTTTTGGTGAATGGTTGTGACTTATTTGCTAGCTGTGCAATAAAGCACCGAATGGATTGTAGCCTTCCTTGCAGACCTCTCATTTGACTGATATTTCTTGGTGGAGGCATGTCCATGATAGCTTGTACCTTTTCTAGATCCACTTCAATACCTTTTTCTGAAATAATGTAGCCTAAAAGTTTTTCCAAAGTAACACCAAAAGCACACTTCTTCGGGTTAAGTTTGAGACTAAATTGTTCCATTCTATCAAGTATAGGACCCAAGTCTACAAGATGTGTTTCGTGATGCATGCTATTTGCCAAGGTATCATCTACATAATCTTCCATAGTTTTGTGCATCATATCGTGAAAGATTGTAGTGACAGCCCTCTAATACGTGGCTCCAACATTTTTAAGCCTAAAGGACATGACATTCTAGCAAAAAGTGCCCCAGGCACAAGTAAAAATAGTCTTTTCCTAATCCTCTGGTGCAATTTTAATTTGGTTATAGCCAGAGAAGCCATCCATTAAAGAATACATTTCATATCCAGCTGTCATGTCTACAATCATGTCAATATTAGGCAGAGGAAAAGAATCCTTTGAACATGCCTTATTAAGATCTCAGAAGTCTGTATACACATGGATAGACTTATCATGTTTTGTAACAGGGACTATGTTTGAAATCCATTCTGCATAATCAATTGCTCTAATGAATCTAGCCTTGAGAAGCTTCTCTAACTCTACTTTAACCAATAGTGCGACATGAGGATGCATCTTCTGGAGTTTTTGCTTAACAGGCTTAATGCCTGGTGCAATGGACAAATGGTGCATAATAAGATTCGGATCCAATCTAGGCATGTCAGAATAAGTCCATGCAAAATTTATCTTTTTACTCTAAAAGAACTTGGTGAATTGTTCTTTTTCTTTTGCAGACAGTGACGGAGCTAGGTGAATGATCTGCAAAGTAGCCTCTGTACCCAAGTTGACTAGTTGTGTAGGCTCAATCAACACTGACCATCTTTCTTGAAAATGACTAAGAAGCGTGTCAAGTATCTCACCTTTGGGTGCCTTAGAGAGGTTTTCACCCTTAGGTACATCTTTTGTTTTTACTATTTTGGGTTCTGAGACTGCCACAATGTGGTTTTCACCCTCAAAACATCTATTTTTTCTTTTTTTGATTTTCTGACTAAGATACTTGACATCATCCTATATCATGCTCACACTGCTTTCACCGATGGAAGACATTATAGGTTCAAGGGCATGGAGATAATAGGCTAAGGCATAGTCGCTCTGGAATGATAGGACTTCACTAGATGAAAAAGGGGCATTCTAGTCTATGAGCGTGGGATTTTTTAGAGTAAGGGGAGTAATGATGGGTTCAACTGCATTCATGATATAACCATCAAAAGCATTGAAAAGCAATTCAAGGCCTAAAGCAATTTCATCCATAGGTGTGTTCGAGTCCCTAGGAGAGCTTATGTCGGAAGTAGAAGACATGTTAATACCAGCGGTGTCTAACTCGTGTGTCCTAGCACTAGACCCTTCACCTACTTCAAACAGGTTTGAAAATATGTGCACTGTGACTATGTATTTATCCTAGGTAGCATCAGATAAGGAAGCAAATTCATATTCATGGGAATCAGTGCTTGAAGAGAGAATTCCATTAGACCCCTGGTCTTCTTTTGCAGCATTGGAAACTTGTTTTTTTTGAGTACTTCTTGAAAAGGTGCATAAGGTTCACCTACAAAGTTAGGATCTTGCATTTCTAGCCATTGATCATATGACAATGGATTAATAGAAGCAGTCTTGTCAGAGTCACTTTCCATTTCTACTTGACTAATAGGTATGATTGGTTCATCAGGTTCTTGAAAGAATGCAACAAGATCTGGAGGGATGGGATATGGGAAAATATCCTCATTAGAGCTGATCTCTGAATTAGTTTCTTTGATTTATGGTTCAGGTGTAGATTCTGGTTCAGGCTTTGGCACAAACTTATTCAACCTAAGATGAAAGGGCATTTTCTTAAAGCCTAGGCCGGTAGTGTCTTTTGTGTGGCGGCCAGTGGCTTCAATAGGCTTCAATAATCCATTATCATTTTTCCCTATGGGACCACTTCCTTTGTAGCCAAAGCATTTCATAATCTTGAAGGCTTCACTATATGGCTCTTGCTCTAGATCCGGAGGTGGAACAATGTCTTTAGTAGGTTCTTTTCCCTTATGAATCCAAGCTCTGATAGCTCTATCTTCATCTTCATCTTCTAATGGCATAGAGGCCCATACAAAGGTGCCATCATAAAAAATTTGGGGAGAAGCATTAGAAGATATGTAATTCTCTAAAGGTCTCCCATAAGAGCGTGGAGATGACAGGAGAATAGCTAAAGATAATACGGGTTGAATCTTGTATCCAGCCATGCCTATATCTATGAGTTTCAAGGTTTGTTCCATCTCTTTTAGCTTTGCATCATAAAATTTAGTGGATTCTCTGTTTGTTGGAACAAAACTATCAATAGTTTGAGCAAGTGTATTGCAAGAGAGATTGGTGGTGGCAGGTACTATGACCTCAGCTCCATGGAACGAGAACTTAATACATTAGTGATATGTGGAAGGTACTACCTACATCTCATGAATCTAAGGCCTACCTAGCAAGATATTGTAGGCAAGAGGGATATCCAAAACTTGGCACACAACATCCCTTTCGACAGGTCCTACACAGATAGGTAGCACAACTAAGCCTTTGGATTTGCGTTCTTCTTCGTCATAAGCTTTGATGGTAATCTTTTTGCATGAATCAATGCAATCTTCATCGTATCCTAGCTGGGTGAGCAGTTTAGCAGAGCAAATATTTAAGCTAGCACCATTATCTATAAGCATGCTATGAACACATGTGGGTCCTATCATAACCTTTATATGCAAAGGTGCATTGTGTGGGTGACTCAAGGAGTGATCGTCTTCTTCAGAAAAGGATAAGTAATGAGGTGAAGTCAAGTGACCCACCATAGATTGGAACCAGTTAAGGTCTAAATCTTTGGGGATGTTAGCCTCAGCAAGGGCTTTGTCCAAAATTTGCCTGTGAGCAGGTGAGATCCTTAATAGTTCAAAAATAGTGATCTAAGCATTAGTTCACTGGAGCTGGTCTAAAATGCTATAATTGGCAGCATTGGATGTGGGAGTAGATTTCATAATCTTGCTGGTAGGACCAGCAGTGGCCTTATCGGTAGCTTGCTTAGGAGTAGATGCATGAACGTCATGACCTTTCAAGACAACTCTTCCATGTGACTGAGTGACGACATTAGCACAATCTTGAGGTCGTGGAGATTCAATAGGATGAGATGTAGAGCTCCATAAAATGAATGGTGTCCTAGGTTTAGGAATATCACCACTACTCTTAGAGGAATCCATATTGCAATACTCAATCTCAGCGGGTTCAATCATGTTAATGACATTGTCATTGGTAGCATATGTGTAATTCACCTTAGCATTGGAATTCTTAGCTATGGAATATTCTCCCTTCTCATGGCTAGGAAAAGGATCTTTAAACACTTGATGATCAAAATTCTTATTGGGATTATCTATGAGAATGTCACCACAATTGATCATATCCTGAACTTTATGCTTTAAATGAAGACAAGTGGTAGCTTTGTGACCCTTGTTCTGATGGTAGTCGCAATATGCATTTTCATTCCACCAATGAGGCCTTGGTTGGGGATCATAAAGACGCTTCTCTAGAGGTGTAAGAACATGGTGCTCCACTAGCATCTTGAAAACTACATCCAATGGTTCTCCCAAGGAAGTAAACTCACGCTTAGGCCGAGAGGCCCAAGGCTTGTTGTTAGAAAACTTGGAAGTTGGTTGGGTATTCATGGCAGTCTTTTCCACAGCCTTGGTTGCTTGCATAGTTGAAGTAAGATTAAAAATGGACTTCTGAGGTTTTGCAGTAACATTGTCAACTACCCCATCATTCACCACCTCTTTGTTCTTATTATTAGCCTTTCCTTTGTCCTTATTAGAGGAGAATCCTTGTTTATTATCTTTATTTAAAGTCAGTTCTCCTTTCTTTACCATAAAGGCTTCTATCCAGATAGCTTATCTAATCATGTTGTCAAAGGTTAATGGACCTTGTAATTGTACTTGATATCCAAAATTAGGGACAAGGTTGTCTAAAAAGATATCAAGTTTCTCTGATTCATGTAACTTTCGAGGGTATTTGGTACAAAGCTACCTCCATCTCTGAAGGAAAGACAAAAATGGTTCTCCCTGTCATTGTTTCAAGTTGCACAAGTCATGAATGTTGACAGGGTGTTGAATGTTATGCGAGTAGTGTTGAAGGAACAAGTTAGCAATCTCATCAAACAATTTAATCCTAGTAGGCAATCTACAAAACCACTCCATGGCTGCCCCTCCCAAACTGTGGGGAAAGAGCCTCATAAGGTAAGTCTAATCATGCATGAACTCCATAGACAAGGCACTGAATTCCATCAAGTGGTCTTGAGGATTTGTGGTTCCCATATACTTATCGTATTTCGGTAGCTCTACTCCTCTTGGAAAAGGAGTCATGTGAATAGTCTTGTCAAAGGGAAAAGGACATATGCTCTCCAAAGTGAACTACTGCGTTGGTTTGTCCTTTTCTTTAGCAAGCTGACTGATTTGATCTTGCATATTTTGAATCATCTTCTGTAACTTTGTGGTTTCAGTTTCCTCTTCTCTAGCTACAAGTGTTTCAACCTGAAAATTCGGGGGTAACTTAGCCCCTTGTTGTGCAAGTTCAAGAAAACACTTTTCTTTCTCTTCCAAAAAGAGGATTTCCATCATCTTAATCAGACTTTTGTTTGACTTGGCAGTGGCTATGTCTTGAGGAGTGATTACTTCATCTGAATTACCAAGGATTTCATAGATACTTGGGGCTTCCTCTTGTTGTTCATCTTGATTGTGATTGTAGATAGGAAGGTGATAAGTGAATGGTTGTTTACCACCTTGAACTTTTCCGTGAGGTTAATCATCATCATGAGTTCGATTATGGTCATGCTGGGGCTGACCATGATATTGTTCATTTTGGGGTGGAGCTTGTCATGGCTCATTAGAAGATTGTCCATAAAGGACATTGTCTTGAGACTGATCTTGATCTTTACAATATTTCCCCAGTTGAAAACTAGTTGAATCTGCCATCTTATCAACATGAGGTTTAGTAGCATGGGCTCTAGTGAAGTGATATTATCAATGTCGAAAAGGTGCAGCTAGAGTAACTTTCAGTGCATGAACAGGATCAAAAGGATCAAACTCATCAACGGGTTCGGGTCCGTCATCGTCTTCAATAGGATCAATGTTTTCAATGATAGGAGTCATCTCAGGAAGTGGAATCTCGAGATTATGGAACAAAAAATTGTTTTGGAAAAATGAATGGTCTTGATCTTGAAAGGAGAAACCAGATTGTGCTTGGAACAACGGGTTAAAACACTCCTAAAATATCGGGGGGACTAGTTGAGATAAGTTGTCTGTCAAGGTACTAAATGAGGAACTCAAAGATTCTTGATAGATTTCAGATTTCACCATGAATTTAGAATGATCTATGTTTGGATTGAGAGGTTCACTTTCACCTGAACGAGGAATCTAAATGAGAAATGTCTTGCCACTTCTTGTCATGACTGTCATAGATGGAGATGAAATGAGAGAAGATCTAGGAGGAAGCTAGGACTCAGTCTCTAAGATAACAAAAAGAGATGAGAAGGCTAGAACAATCGAGATGCATGATGAGCCTGGTACAAGTCGTCAAGAGTATGGCTAGAATAGCCGAGATATAACTATTGCAATGCAAGATCAAAAGCATAAAAGAGATAACATGAATAGATGAGAGATGAATGAGTCAAAGAAAAATTAGTTGGTTCTAAGCTTGATACACCTGGTTTCTGATAGAGAACAACAGGAAAGCAAAAAATAGATCTTAGATAAAAAGATCAGGTAAAAAGTCAAATAGTCAACTGTAATTAAGCCTCTATTTCTAGAAATCTGGCTATAGTCTCATGCAAGAGAGTACTGAGTCACACGAGAAAACACATAGTTTTGTGCGAGAAAACAAAGTCTTGCACAAGGAAGTGCATTGAAAGCTGAAATCTCGCGTGAGAAAAGGACAAAATCTGACATAGTGACACAATTTTTGAGGTTTCAATTGAATTTTGAGGTACAATTTGAGCTGATGTCTGATAGAAAATCTAGTTTCCTGATAGGTTGTAGAATAGTTTAATCAACAATCCTAGTTTTAGGAGTTCAACAATTGTTTACAAGCACATCGTTTCAAGTCAAGCAGTTGTGACATAGATAGTAGTTGAAAACAAACCTACCAAGGACAAAGAAACTTGGTAGCATTGGGGGAGTCTTTGTTTGATGATGATTCAGACAATGTTTAAGACTCAATAACAGACACAAAGCTTATCCCTACCAAAGAAAATGGTGAGAAGAAAAAACCTTTGCCCCATTGCTTGAATGCCTACGTGCACCTCACACAACCGTGTCACCCCCTAGAGGGCGCCCATGTTTTTGGTGTTTCCAAGTACTCAGCAGTGTACGTTCAAAGTTTACCCTTGTAGCAGGGGCCAATGTTGCAACCACCTCCAAATGTCCAGGTGTATGCCTATGATGGGAATCTACAGGGGATATTCTTCCCCTTCCCTGCATAAAGATTATGCCTCCTTTCGGAGGTGAACTGGGTAGGCCACTAGCTAAAAGAGGTTTTTAATAGGCTTTCATTCATGACAACCTTCGATGCCCCTGATATAGGGTTGAGGCCTTATAGCCACACCAACACTTGAGAATTGTACATCCCCACAAGTAGGGCTAGGAGTGGTGCCGCTCAGTACAATAAACAAGGCCTACTCAAGATGATAGTCAAAGTCTTGAGTAGGAAGTTACCCTGGCCTTGGAGTCTTTAGACTCGACAAAGCATTCTTTATTATAGTGAGGTGGAATCACTGACTAAAGGTGTGTACTCACTTGGGTCATTCCCAGAGGTTCAACTTTCGGCAGAACCTCTAAAGGTGACTCAAGGACTTTGGCTTAGATTCGGGGTTCAGATTTTTTGATTCTCCAAAAGGAGAAGAGCATACTTCTCTATCTCATCTCTTCACCCAAACACACAAGACAAATTCATCACTGAGTTAGTTTCACTCCACCACAACTACAAACTTTTGGGTTTCTAGTTCTCTCGGAGAGAGAAGAGCATAATCCCCTGGTAAGTAGAAGCATAAAGGTTCACCAACTTTCTCTGCTTCCCCAAGAATTTGTCATATTAGTAAGATCATTAGGATTTTGGGTTCATCTATGGTCATCACCTCCATGTAATGAAGAGCCAAAGTCCCTACTCACTATCAAAATCCTCAAAAAATTTTAATGGAGACCTAATTAAGACTATGTGAATAAAAAGTAGGAAATAAGACACAACATTTTTAGCAATCTTTGACAATCGTCCTACATTCACATGGTTAGCATGTGTTTTAAGCTCTTGGTCAAACGTCCTGCAGAAACTGTTAAGCTGTGAAAGATAACCAGATAAATAATAAGCAACAACAAACAGGAAATTGTTAGATATCTAAAACTGAAGAAAAAATAGAGACAAGAAATAAAGCACTATATTCAAATCTCGCACGAGGAAGTACCCCATGTCATGTGAGAAAGTATAGGCTGCCATGCGACAGTGTGAAATGTCATGTGAGGAAGTGCTATAGGGAGTGAAATCTTGCGTGGGACACTCTAGATTCTCGCATGAAAATTCGTACACAAACAGAACGGACACTTGACAAATCACATAAATCAGTAAATTTTAAAAAAGATCAAATGAGGTCAAAAATTAGTTTTTCCATCCCATGGTGGGCGCCAGATATGTATATGCTTGGATGTGGACCTCTAATCCAATACACATACTCAACATAGTCATTATTCACTGAAAAGAATTCGGGAGAGAGTATGAGGAACTCAATCCAAATCCCATAGTGAGGTGACCTATTGCCTCCTATGTGAATGGGGTGTTCGAATACTCTTAGAATGAGAGCCAACAATAGGGAGACCAATTCAATAATGGAGGATTTTGGAAATAAAGAGCATGATAAACAAAATAGCAATTAATCTAGTATGAAGATGCAGATTTTACTCTAAGAATGGAAGTGCAGATTTTAAATCTAAATGAGAATGTAAATTTTAATCTAAGAGAGCTTTGAAACAATACTAATTGAAATGATATTAAGCTAATATGATTATGGAAGCATATCACTAAATGAGAGAAAATAATAAAAATGCAAATAAGCTATAAGCAAATGGCTATAAATGAGACTCAAATTGACTATAGTTTTGTTACTCAAATGTGCTCTCTCCCTCAATGAAGAAAAAGGCTCGAATAAATAGAAGAGCCAAGAGGAGGATGAAGAGTTTCTTGATTTGAAACTCCCGACTCTTCATTCCCCTTTTGGACAAATAAGAAAGAATTACTTTATTAAAAGAATGGAAAATGTCATATGGGGACCTTTCGAATATCTTGAATTATTAATTCAAAAAAGGGTGTCCATTCGAATAACAAGTAATTAATTAATTTCTTTTATGGGTATTAGCTAAAGGGGGTGGTTTTATTTAATTTAATTTAAAGCACATAGGACTTTAGAATTAAATTAATGTATCATAGAGATAATTTAGCTAATAAAGTCAAAGAGACTTAGGAATTAATTTTAGCGTTTGATTTATGCAATTTATGGTTTTTGCATTTGACATCAAGTCGAATTAAGTCAAGTAGGAGAGAGAAAATTTGCCTAGGGAACTAGGAATTTGGAGATGTATATTGAGATAAAATGCATCAAATTGATGAAATTTAATAGGTGCCAATTTTAGGGTATTACAAGGATCACCATTTGTTTTGTCCTCAATGAGTACATCATCATCGGTTTTCTTTTGCAGTTGGATCTCTACTCGATCTGGTGCATCCTATGAAATATTTATCTCTGCCCTTTGTTCAGTGATATCAATTAACTCGATAATTGAGATACCGGTGTCCTTGGACTTCTTTCCTTTGTTATCATCAATGCAAATACCTTTACCTTTAGCGTTTGGTCTCTTTTTAGACAATTTCAGGAATGCTTCCTGCTCAGCTTTCTCTTCGGCTTTCAGAATTGATGTCCATAGGGAATCACCTGTGATGTCTAAATCAGCTACATTCTCATCTAGTATTTGCATGGCTCGATTCTTTACCATGAATCTTGCTTGGTACTTGGTCATATATTCCTCAAGTTCTCCAAAGCTTAGGTGTGGGGATGCCCTAACTAAGGATCTTTCTCTTTTCCTTATCTTTGTATCTAGTGCAATAGCCCATTGCTCATTTATTTTGTCATCCAATTCCTTTGGTAATGCACAAGCAAATTCCATTGGTACTTTCTTGAATTTTATCATCATCTAGATGACATCATGTTCTATCTTTGTTTGATCCTCAGTTGACATCTTGTCAAATTTATCTAATCCTAGATCAATAAGATTTCCATTTTCAATTATTTCATCTATGGTACTTGCCTTGTTTCTGACTATCTTGAACTAATTAGTATCATTTTCATTGTCAGTCTCCTCAAGATCTTCTTTGCTTGTGATCAGTTTCCTTCTTTTCTTTGTTGCCTCAGCTACAGGTTTGTTCTTTCTTTTAATATATTTTCTTGTCAGTGTAGCTACCCTCAATTTTGTAACTTTTATTTCTTCTTGCTTCAAAGGGGATGATGCTACAGTTGACGACCGTGTTTGCATACCTTTTTGTGCTAATAGCTACTTTTTCTGCTCATCATTGGTAGGAGAAATTGGTGTGGGATCCTTTTCTTTGTCTGAATCAGTCTCCTCGCTATCATAGGGCTTGTCACCTAACTATAACTGACCTTTAGTTATGTCTTTAACCGATGACTCCTCAAATGAGTTAGATACATTTCCATATCTTGTTGTAAGATCTTTCTTCATTTTCTTCGCCCTTCTAGACATTTTTCCGATCTCTATATCTATAGTGATTCGTGACTTGGCTTTATCATATGTGTTGAACCTAGTGGTAGTAATATCTATCGGTAATGCTAGCAGTGCCTTAATAGATTTCAAGGCGAAATCATAGTTCATTTCATATCCCATTGGTGCCAGCCATTTTGTTCTATGTTCTACAGCCTTTATCATTGAGTGATTTGTACTAACTACAAAGCATATGTCATTTTCAAACTTGTCCACTAATTCCCTCAGAATTCTACTCCTCTTATGAATCTTGGATTGAAATTCAGTGAAGTATGCATTAAACTCTACATTCAACTTATCTCCTAACTTGTTCATCATTTCACCAATATATTTTGTTATCAGTACATCCGGTACCCAATTTACTTTATCAGTGCCAGACATGTATACTTTTGTAAATAGAGGAATATGCATGTAAGTAGAGATCTGAACTTACATGTGTTAGACTTCTTTTTCCTTATGGTCTTCATATTCTCCTGAAGTTGATGAAACAGTACCTCGAAAAGATCAACTTGGTGACCTTTCACTATAATTTTTTGCACCATGTCTACTGTGCTGCAGAGTACGTTGTTGAGTCTACTTGATTGAAATAGCTTGTAATCGATTACATGAGATGTGAATTTGACTACTGGGTCTTTGATTGTTGATATCTTTAATGCCTGACCGTCCCATTGTGCTCCAGTGTATTTCTCAACATCCGGTTGTGAAGAACTTCAGAAAGCCTTAGCTTTGTCAGTTGTAGGAAGCCCAGTAACCCTACTGATTAATTTCTTGTTAACCTCAATTGGTTTATCTAGCCAGAATTTGTCGTCATGATATCTGCTCAAAATAATTATGATCCAATCCATTTTGAATGATTGCAGAAAGTGTACAAAACAAGATAACCCTGATTCCTCAATCCTCTTGTAGTTTGATTTTATTTTTCCATCGGGGCCACAAAGTTGTTGATAAGCAGCAATAGTTTCAAAGTCTCCAACTTCTTTGATTTTGTAGTGAATATAAGACCTTACGTCTTCTGTCAATAAAACCCTATCCGGAATACTAAAAAATTCACCCATATCGTCAGTTTGTGTTGCAACCTTGTGGTGAGGTTTAAATTTTGCCTTAGTGAGATTAGCTCTAACAATTAGATTAACTTCCTCTTCAACATTTTGTGATTTGCTTGCAGACGATGCTGATGTCATAAATTAATCTTAGGGTTTTGGCAAGTAGTAGATAATAGGTGTTCGGTTGCAAATGAACTTACTCAGTATTGTGAAGAGTTATGTCGGTTCGATTTAGTGTAGCCTTGAATCCTTCTAAAAATATTTTAGCTCAAACTTTGTTCTTTGAATTCTCCGCTCTTCGAAATCGCATTAAAAAAAATGAACTCTATTCCCATGTATTTATAGACTTTCGATGTTCCTGCTCAAACTTTTATGTAATAAATGCTCAATCTAACTTTGCAAAATAGCTGTCAGCTTGGTGATGTCTACAATTGTATCTACTCGGTTAACATAGGATTTTCTCATCAGTTTGTATTGTTGTCGGTTAACCTTGTATAGTGATTATCGATGGGTAACCAATTCTCATTTCTTCTTTTACCGACTATATGACTTTTGTTAGCTCATAACACATAAACCATAGTGCATCTTTATTCATGTAGATTTGGTATAAGAACATTATGCATAAGGAACTATATGTAAAATGTGATCTTTTGAAAAATCAGTTCCATACATACCTTTGTCACCTTAAGTGGAGGTACCAATGTCACCCAATCCAGTGGATGAGGTTTCACCGATAGTGTTACTTGGCTCAACATTTTCATTAGATGCTTTCTTCCACATAGTGTTCCTTAGCTTTGTGATTTCTGCAATGTTATATCCACTTTCAAATATATGGTTTTCATCTGGTGCTCAGTCTCTGCAGTTTTTGCTTAAATGATTGACTTTGTGACAGTGCATACAGGCCATTCCAGTGTTTGTCCAGCTTCTTGATTGTCCAATCTGACCTTTTCTAAAATAGTTTGCTGCAATATGCCCATACCAACCACAGGCAACATAGTTAGTCCATGTATTATAATCCCATATATATGAGTTACCTTGTCTCTTCGATTGATAAGGCTTTTGTTGTGTTTTCTTCTTAGGAGTCCATACTTGCTTCATTCTTGCCTTACACTCTCGTGTAGTGTGTCCATGCTTATTACAAGTATAGCATATTTTCTCCATAGTAGTATTGTTAGCAATATCATTCTATTTAGCTCTACACTCATAAGCTGGGTGTCCAAACTTACCACAATAATAACAATATCCATTGAATTTTGGAGTGACAGGAGGTTTACCTCGTGCTTTGCTTTTACACACATTAGATGTATGTCCCAGTTTTCCATAATGATAACATGTCAACACTTTAGGTTTTTGACTTTGATTTTTGTTGACTTTTTTAGCTTGTTGTGATGATTCTCCTTCACCGGTGTAGCCTATACCAGCTCTACCTCCAAATCTTCTTTGATTGGTTAAAAAGTCATCAATCTTCTTGGAGCTGTCCTTAGCTATCTTCATCATTTCATTATGTTACTTTTGTATCTTATTTCATTTCTCAATTTTTCATTGTCTTCTCTGAGTGTTGCAACATCTTCAAGTCTCCTTGATAATTCTCCATTCACTCTATTTACTTCTTGATTAACAATCATCATTTGATTTGATACTTGAAAGTGATGATCAATGAGTCTCTATATTTCACTTTCTTTTGCTTGAAGTTGTTCAGTCACTAGTCTTCAGTCTTTAATAGCCAAATTTTGATCTTGTTTAGCTTGTCTAGCATTGTTCATGATTTCCACCATTCTCACCATCTGAGATTCTTGACCGATTTGTAGTGCTTTCACTTGCTCTGATAGTTGTTGATTCTTTTCAGATAGATCAAAGATTATGCTTTCGAATCTGTCAGAGATGCTTTTAGAACTTGATCCAATGTGATCAAATATATCATCAATAAGTTCTTCATGATAGCCGATTTCATTCTACAAAATTGCAAGGTTCTTCCTTTCAACCAGTAATTTCTTCAATTCTTCCTTAGCTTATTTATACTGTTCCACAAACATCTACATTTGTATCTTCTGATTCTCAATAGTTTTGTCAAGCTTGTATCTCTCCATGACTTAGATCTTTACCCTTCAGTGGTTAGACTGTTCAACAAGAGAACTAAGATTTGATACCAATTTTTGGAATTAGGAGAGATAGGTACTGAGAGGGGAGGGGTGAATCAGTGCCTTCAAATCTTCAACTTGTAAACCTTTCAGATTTATAATTATAAACAATGATAACCGACCAATATATCTTGAATCTAATTGCATGAATCATTTATCTACTTAACATAAGTAAGTAAACAACATGAAATCCATAACATAATCACATGACACAAGTATTTTGGTAACACAGAAACCCTTGTTAGAAGGTAAAAATTGTGGTGGGGATGACACCCAAAAATTCTTCACTACTGCAGATAGACAAGGTTTGCCTATTAAGGCTACAAGTTTTGATCACTTTTGGTGATCTTACCCTATTAGGAGTAACATATTAGATTAGCTAGATCTACCTAGTTATAGGATTTTAAAAACACTAATGAAGTGTGCACTCAGTTAAGAGATTTACATAAGATTGTTAAGTCTACTTTATTAAGAGATTTTATCCAAAAACTCTATCAAAATTGTCAGAAAGTAATAGGCAATTATCTGCTAGATGAAAACTGATGCAGGAGCATCCTGGGTGTAAGAGCAATCTTTCATCACCCAAAAATATTTCTATTTTTGTATTCAATAAGGGCTATCTTGTGTAGAGTTGCTATTTATGGAAACTTGCTATTTTTAGTAAGTTGGTCTTACGATCTCAGAATGTTTTGATTTTACATGTGGAGGTTCATCTCAGTCACATTAGCCTGCTAGCAAAGTTTCATGGCTAGATCAGCTCTAGTTTTGAAGATATTGAAGATTTTCGGTATTGGCAGCAGGGTATAGAAACTTTGAACTCAGTTTTGAAGGCTTTAGAGGCCCCGAATGAGGTCAAAAATTTGGGTGACAAGCGCTTGCGCTGGTCAATCCTGTAGAGCACTTTGTGGCATTTCTAAAATGGGGCTATAAGAGTCAATCGGGTCAACTGGTGATGACTTATGGTCTCCGGAAGTCGGGCCACCTAAAATGGCGGAAAATAATTTTCCTTCAAAATTTTTGTTCGGGTTTCAAAAGTTATTTTGAGCTGACTTTGATGTAATAAATTGAAAAATAAAATAATTCTAAGTTTGGTCGACCCTTAGGGCTAAATTTCTAGAACCTTCTCGGGCGGTGGAAAATGCCTATATAAAGAAGGTCCGTAGTGTTGTCTAGGGTAGTTCTGGGGTAGTAGATCTGGGTATTGATTCGAGGCTATTGTAAGGGAATGCCCATGTGGCTTTGCATATTGTAATTCTGAAAGTTTGTAATTCCACATTTGTGGAGATAATAAGAAGCCAATTTTTTGTTCTTGCATATTGTTGTTGTTTCTCTGTTTCTGTTATGTGTTTGTGGTATTAAGGGGAGCACCCTTCACCAAAAACTCAATTGTCTGAAATAGATCTATAAGTGCTTATTAAAATATCACCTTGTCTGTGATGAATCTCTGCTCTGTTCTGCTCGGTAGCCTTCTCTGATTCTGCTCAATCTGATAACCTTTGTACTCTGTTCATCTTAGTAAACCGATTGACTTGAAGTTAGGCAATGGTTTCAAGTGCTCCGTGATTCATATATATCAGTTCACCATACTACAAATGATGTGAACATACAAAATATATAGTGTTCTATTTTTACCGCTTAAGCAAAAATTAGGTTACAATACATAGTCATAACCCTAAGATCTATGGTGCAAAAATAACCTAGATCAACTATTACAATAAGATATACATTACATTTAATGAGTATCTTTTACAATAAATGTTCCTCGATCTTGGTAAACCATTTTATGATCTGTTGTAACCATTTGCATAGAAGAATGTGCCATTTCAGATTACTATGCCATTTCTTGTGATCCTCGGTAAAAACTGCATAAACTGCTTAGTGGATATTGTGATGCTCAGTGTTTACTGTCTGTCGATGTCGGTGTCTGCTGATGCTCGGTAAACTATATAATTCTCGGTGTAAAGACTTTACCAACTATTCTGTCTTGCTTCCGGTTACCGACCAACTCAATATAAGTGACTGACCGACCTCTTTGATAACCTTTGATACTAATGACAACTTTAAATGCTCAATAGAGATTAACATAAATTGTTTGTAGTTGAAGTGTTGATTACTTCATCTCCTTCTTCTGCACTTGGAAAAGGCTAAGGATTTGTGGGAAGCCCTAAAGGGGGTTGTAATAAGTAAAACAAAATTAATACAAGTTAAAAACATATATGTTAAAAAACACTAAATAACTAATATAAATGCATAGACTAAACAAAAAATGCATGTCAGGGCCTCATATGGATCTCTTATGCTTGTAGGAGGCAAAGTCACTAATGAATCAATTATGATCATTTCCTATACTATAAGTGATAAAAGGTATTATAGTCATACAGGAAGGAAGTAGCACTTTCAAACAAACAAGAAAGTAATCCAAAATGAGTTAACAAGAGAGTTTCAACTCGTTGTGCACTTAGTAAAAAGGAGTTAAGAAGACAAGCATACATGTTCTCTTTATTGTGCTAGAACCCATCTTTGTAGAGCATTAGTGGGAAGTTTCGAAGGGGGTTGTAATAGGTAAAAGACAATTAATATAAGTTAATAACCCAAAGTTGTTGACAAACTCTAAAAAACCAAAAATGAGTGTGCTTATATCTAAAAAAATATGTTTAACATATGTAGAAAAAATGCACACTAGAGACTGAGATAGTTCTCTTGTACTCATAGGAGGCATCGTCAAATCTGGGGCAGCTATTACCATTTCCTCTATGAAAAAATGATAACATATGTTATAACTTCATAGAAAGATTTAGATATTTCAAACAAGAAATAATGTAATCCAAAGTGAATATGAAGATGTTACCTCTTCCATCTCTTGAACCTCATCAACATCAGGTGCATTCATTAATTCCATAAAATCCATTTATTTTTGTATATAGAACAAATAAATTAGATGCATTTAACAATATCTTATACATGTTTAATCATAATACATTTCAACAAATGAATTTAAATTGTACTAAATTACCTTCTTTTTTTTTTGATCAGTAAAAGATTTTTATTATTAATTAAATAAAATATTACATGTATACCTCGCTTGGTGCAGGCGCTGGTAGAAAAGAGCGGGGTCAAGAAAACCTCCAGCCATGCCTGGGACTATAATTTCAGGTTCTAATACAAAATTATCATGGGCATACCCACTACTCGATAAATATCAAGACTTATCAAAAGTAATTGGAGTTGTTGTTTAGTTACAATTACATAGAAAAATCAATATGATTCATCATATACAATTTGATTACTGATATCATTGTCCCTATACTTGGATAGACCTCCAGTAGGATTCTCTGAGTGGCGCCGACCGATGTTAGAAACCTTCCGCTATTCCTGCACCTGAAATGAAAGGCATACTTCTTCCTACCCACCTAGTTAATGATCATGAAGAAATTTGAATGAGACATAAATAAATTTAGATTCTTACCCTTTACCTTATTACCTTTCCCCGAGTGTTGGGCAAGTAAGGATGCCTTGATACCTGTAAGAGAATAAAGAAATACCATCTACACACTCTAAAAGAAACCTTCAATTAAGGAGTTAGTAAGCCAAGATAAGGAACATGTATTCTTGATTATGTTGATATAAGTATTCTATTTATGCCTCAAAGTGTTGGAGGATGGCTTTCTTACACAAGATGTCCTCGAGGTAGTGGGGTAGACTAACAGAAATAAAATTAACATAAGTTTAATATAATATGTATAATAATATTAAATCTAACTAAAAAATATCTAAATCTAAATGGTACCGCAAAGCTCCAGGCCAAAGTCAATGGTTGAAAGTGTGATATCATCAAGTTGAGACATCTCAACCCCTAATAAGCCCTACAAAACACCAATTAATGATACATATATTAAAAAAAGATATTTTGAAACCAATTCATTATTATATTTTTAACAAATTTACAAATCTTTACCTCTGGTGGTGAAACTACTCATGATTGTGGAGTCGATTGAAAAGTACATGGTGTACTTCTACCACCTGTTGCTCCTTACAATGCATATTATTTATATGTTACTTTGAATTTTTCTAAAAGAAATTATTTACTTTTATAAGATTTAGGTGATTAATTGATAACATGTCATAAATAGAAATAAAAACACTTGTTTCTACTCATGAGATAACAAGATACTGATAAAGTCATTGGTGAGTGCCATATCCTCTAAAGTGGAAGCAAGGCATCTACTCCTGCAACATGTACACAAATGTGATTTCAAACCATCCTCATTCGTGTTAGTGTCTACACCAGAACATGCACTTTGGTAGGTGGCACACATATGCTAAATGGGTTGGCCCATGCTAAATGATGCATCTATTGATGATGGAGGTGTCGCAGGAGTTGGTCCATCCTCTGCTCCAACTAAGTGTGCATCATTCTCAACAATGACATCAGTCAATAATGCAACTACCTGAAGAGTCTGTAACTCCATAGACTTCTTCAAGGCTATTGGGACAGTGACACAAACCATGGATTTAGGAGCTACATGCCTCCTATGTTGTGGGTCCACCACCCTACAGGCCCTTGGTCTATCTTCCATAGAGCCTCTCCCTCTACCCTGGGATTGTCAAATGTCTTGAAGTAATTCAATTTAAGTCAAGGACAAACTTACAATAAATCTTTCTCAAAAAATATAGTGGCACCTCCCAATTGTTACAAGGTGGTTGGTCAAAGACCATATACCACCTATCCCAAAAAGTTACTTTCATCCTAGCGTGAACACACCAATGTATAGGAAACTAATTCATAGTAGTAAGTAGATTGTTATTAGTGCTAGGATCAGTGAAAAGAGTGCATATGTCATCTTTAAGTATGCCCTTTCTTTTCACCTCATCATATGTCAACCCATCCACATAAAATATGCGATATCTATCCCTCCATGGACCCTATTTTGTGACCTCTCTAGATACTAAATTTGTGCTATTGGTCATTGTTACTAGGGTTTTCATGAGGGATGAGTTGTGCTCTTGATTAGAGGACCTCAACCTATTCACTAATATAGAAATTAGGGAAATGTTTTGTGTCGAGAGGTTGATAAGATCATCTTGTGGGACTTGTACATGATCTACTAGAGGACACTGAGGGTTTAGGGATGGCGGTGGTTGTTCAAGAGAAGCATTTTGAGGATTTTGAATAGGTTGACCAGTGCATTGAGGGTTTTCTCATTTCTCAAGTTCATTATTAAATTAGGGTTTTCATATGTTTCTTATGTACAAAGAGGTCTTTGTTGTCTCTTTCATTTTTAGGGATTGTTTGTAGAATTTGACATCAAATTAACAAAAAAAAAGTTAAATCAATTTGAAAACCCTACTTTAATTAAAATGCAAACAAAAAAAATCAAAATAATGAAGTCTTACATATTTGATGGGATGACATTGTTGGAAATTACTTTAAACATTGATAAAATAAAATTCCAAGTAGAACACACATGAGTTATTGAGTTTTTTGCTTCCTCCAAGTCATTGTTTCAACATTTTTGGTGTTGAAAATGGCTTGAATTCGCGGGCTTTGAAAATATGTAATTTTTCTCATAATTCATATGGGTTATGAGAAACATTTTGCACCTCAAAATCTGCAGGGTTTTTGAGAATCTTTTTCTTTTTTTTTAATGTCTTTTATTAGGCTTGGTGTTACCAAGCCAAGGACATTTTTGATAAGGAATCTGATTAGGTTATAAAAAAAATAGTTTTTATTTTTAATTTTATGTGGCCATTTTTCTAACCAGTAACTTGGTGCACTTACCCAAATATCAAACACAGTGTCTGATGTAGAGACCACAAAGAAATAGAGTTTTGTTTCAGTCACTTTAGGAGACCATGATATATCAGCTTACCAACGGGAATTGACAAATATACAAGACAAATATTTCACTACAGAGTTTTGTTATTTAAATAAAATCTTGGTAACTTGCAAATTTGCTATCAAGAACCCTGAATAGCAAGTAAGCTGTTCATCATAAGTTATATTTCAAACACTAAAACATTAAATCAAACGAGGGAGTTGCCCCTCCAAAATGCAGAGGAAGATCATACTCCTAAAATGATCTATCCAATTGTTGTAATTGACCAGTTTGTCACCATTTCCATTTGACATTTCTTTAAAAACTCTAAAGTGAAAAATATATTTACCAACAAGTTTAAACTCCGATATTTAAAGAAGTTGGTGATCTCATGAATACTTTGTGCAATAAATTTTTTTAAAAAGAAAATTCTAAAATTAGATGTTTGACAAGGGTGAAATCATAATAGTGTGTCCCATTTTTGGGACAAAGGAAATCAGACTTAAAAAAAAAAAACAATTTTAGGGCCTTCCCTCCAAGTACCCTCTTCGTGTGAAGGGGATGATTGGCTTCGTGCGAAGTACCTTGCATGGGGTACTTCGCGAGAAGGCCCCCCTTCACGCCACGTACCCTACACAGGGTACTTCGCACAAAGGGGGGTCTTTGCGTGAAGCCACTTTTGGCCAAATTTTTTTATAAATTTTTGGCTTTCCTATTTCATTTTCATTGTTTACTATTGGATATTTTGTGGACCTAGGTTTTAGAGTGAACCCGTGACGTCCACTACGACATCAACACCTCCTGAGCTTTTTCGACCTCTTCAGATTTTTAGTAGTATTAGGTACACACATTTTTCTCATTTTTTATTGTAAATTATATGTTTATATTTAATAATTTTTAGTTTGTAGAAATGTTAGAAAATCATAGTTAAATTTTAGAATATGTTAGAAAATCATAGTAGAACTATTAGAAAATGTTACAAAACATTAAAAACGGTAGTATAAATGTTAGAATATGTTAGCAAATGTTAGAAAATCGCAACTTAGTATACATTATAAAATATTAGAAAACTATAAATTAGTATACATTATAAATTATTAGAAAATTGTAACTTAGTATACATTAGAAAATTGTAACTTCTAGTATACATTAGAAAATGAAATGTAGTAGAATGTTAGCAAATGTTATAAAATTGTAACTTAGTATGTTAGAAAATGATAGAAAATTATAGTAGTTTGTTAGCAAATGTTAGAAAATATTTACAAAACATTAGAAACCGTAGTAGAAATGTTAGAAAATGTTAGAAAATATTAAGTTCTTATAGAAATATTAAAAATATTTGTTTTTAAATTGCTTTTAAAGTTAGTAAATATTATGAATCTCTCTCTCTCTCTCTCTCTCTCTCTCTCTCTCTCTCTCTCTCTCTCTCTCTCTCTCTCTCTTCTCTCTCAGGTACACACATTTTTAGTAAAGTTAGTAAATATTAGTTAGTTATTTGTTTTAAATAATTTTTAGTTTTTAGAAATTTTAGAAAATCGTAGTTAAATTTTAGAAAATGATAACTTAGTATGTTAGAATATGTTAGAAAATTGTAGTAGTAAGTTTCTAGGACCCTTATCCCTCCCTTACAACATATTAAGACACATAGGATCCCTTAGGAATCTCAAGACCTTATAATGTATATTAGGATGTCCCAGGACCCATTGATGTATGTTAGGTTCCATTAATACATACAAGGACTCTTGATGTTTCCCTCAAGGATCCTTAAGACATATTAGGATGAATTAATGTAACCTATGATCCCTTAGGACCTATTATGATGCCTACAACCTCTTAAGACATTCTAGGATCCGTACGCATTGCTTATGACATCTTAAGACACATAGGACCCCTTAGGACCCATAGGACCCATTATTATATCTTAAAATGTCCTAGGACCCATTCATCTATCTTACCTTCTGTTAATACATATGTGAACCCATCATTTCTCGCAAGAACCCTTTAGACATACTAGTATCAATTAATGTAACCTAAGATCCCTTAGACCACTTATCAAACCTATGACCCATTAACATTCTTGGACCATTATACATCCCTTACCACATTTTAAGGCACACATGACACCTTCAGATCCTCAAGACCCATTAACATATCTTAGGTTGTCCTAGGACACATTTATGTATCTTAGATTCAATTAATACATACAAGGACCCACTAATGTAATCGTGGACCCCTTAGGACCTCTTATGTTACCCATGACCCCTTAAGACACTTTAGGACCCTTATCAATCCCTTACACTATCTTAAGACACATAAGACCCATTGTTTCCCTCAAGAAACCTTAAGACATACTAGGATCAATTAATGTAATGTAGGATCCCTTAGGACCACTTATTGCACCTATGACCCATTAACATTCTAGGACCTTTATCCATCCCTTATGAAATCTTAAAACAAATATGAAACCTTAGGACCCCCAGGACCCATTAAAGAATCTTAGGATGTCCTAGGACCCATTGATGTATCTTATGTTCCATTAATACATACAAGGACCCATTTTCACCTTGAATACCCCTTAAGAAATACTAGGATCCCTAAGGACCTCTTATGACACATACGACCCCTTAAGACATTCTAGGACCTTTATCCATCCCTTACAACATCTTAAGATACCTAGAACCCATTAGGACCCCCAAGACACATTAATGTATCTTAGGATGTCCTGGGACCCCCCTCATGTATCTTATATTCCATTAATACATAAGAGGCCCCATTTGTTTGCCTCCAGGACCCTTAAGATATACTAGAGGATCAATTCATTTAACCTATAATCCCTTAGAAGCATTTATGACACCTACGAAGCCTTAATACATTCCAAGAACCTTATCCATACCTTATAACATCTAAAGACACATATGATCCCTTCGGACCTCCAAGACCAGTTAATTTATCTTAGGATTCCCTAGGACCCATTCATGTATTTTAGGTTCTATTAATTGATATGAGGACCCATTGTCACCCTAAACAACCCTTAATACATACTAGAATTAATTAATATAACCTAGGATCCCTTAGGACCACTTACAACACATGTGACCCCTTAATACATTCTATAAAACTTATCCATCCCTTACGATGTCTTAAGACACATAGGACCCCAAAGATCCATTAATGTATCTTAGTATGTCATAGGACCCATTCATGTATCTTAGTTTCTAATGATCTTATAGAAATTATTAAAAAAAATTGTTTTGAAATTGCTTTTAAAGTTAGTAAATATTAGGTATCTCTCTCTCTCTCTAAATTGTGTACATATGTTTTAGAGTTACATGTATAAATGTTATTCATGTAGATTTAGATGTTAAAATATTATCCTAAGAGGACCGAGCCTTAGTACATCCTAGTAGCCTTAGGACCTATTAATACAAAGTAGTACATCCAAGAACCCTTTAGGACTACTAGTACACCCTAGGTTCCTTTAGGACCCCTATTGTGACATAAAACTCTTTAAGAACCCTTAGGATCCTTAGGACTTATAATAGGACCCCTTAAGACATAATAAGACTGGACTTAAGACCTAATAGGACTAATATGACCTATTAAAATCAATTAGTACATCCTAAGACCCTTAAGACCTAATAAGACCACTTACTTGACCTAATAGGACCTATTAATACCAATTAGTACATCCAAGGACCCCTTAGGACTATTGGTACACTCTAGGTTCTTGTAGGACCCCTATTCTAACATAAAGCTCTTTAAGAACCCTTAAGATCTTTACGACCTAGAATAGGACCACTTAAGATGTAATAGGACATCTTAAGACTTAATAAGACTGGACTTAAGACCTAATAGGACTAATATGACCTATTAAAATCAATTAGTACATCCTAGGATCCTTAAGACCTAATAAGACCACTTACTTGACCTAATAGGACCTATTAATATCAATTAGTACATCCAAGGACCCTTTAGGACTATTAGTATACCCTAGGTTCCTTTGGGACCCCTATTATGACATAAAACTCTTTAAGAAACCTTAGGATCCTTAGGACCTAGAATAGGACCCCTAAAGACTTAATAAGACTGGACTTAAGACCTAATAAGACTAATATGACATATTAAAATCAATTAGTACATCGTAGGACCCTTAAGACCTAATAAGACCACTTACTTGACCTAATGGGACCTATTAATACCAATTAGTACATCCAAGGACCCTTTAGGACTATTAGTACACTCTAGGTTCCTTTAGGACCCCTATTGTGACATAAAGGTCTTTAAGAACCCTTAGGATCCTTGAGACCTAGAATAAGACCACTTAAGATGTAATATAACCCCTTAAGACTTAATAAGACTGGACTTAAGACATAATAGGACTAATATGACCTATTAAAATTAATTAGTGCATCCTAGGACCCTTAAGAGCTAATAATACCACTTACTTGACCTAATAGGGCCTATCAATACCAATTAGTACATCCAAGGACCCTTTAGGACTATTAGTACACTCTAGGTTCTTTTAGGACCCCTATTGTGACATAAAGCTCTTTAAGAACCCTTAAGATCCTTAAGACCTAGAATAGGTCCACTTAAGACATAATAGGACCCCTTAAGACTTAATAAGACTGTAATTATGACCTAATAGGAATAATATGACCTATTAAAATCAATTAGTACATCCTAGGACCCTTAAGACCTAATAAGACCACTTCCTTGACCTAATAGGACCTATCAATACCAATTAGTACATCCAAGGACCCTTTAGGACTATTAGTACACTCTAGGTTCTTTTAGGACCCCTATTGTGATATAAAGGTCTTTAAGAACCCTTAGGATCCTTAAGACCTAGAATAGGACCACTTAAGATATAATAAGACCCCTTAAGACTTAATAAGACTAGACTTAAGACCTAATAGAACTAATATGACCTATTAAAATCAATTAGTACATCCTAGGACCCTTAAGACCTAATAAGACCACTTGACCTAATAGGACCTATCAATACCAATTAGTACATCCAAGGACCCTTTAGTCCACTATTAGTAAACTCTAGGTTTATTTAGGACCCCTATTATGAAATAAAGCTCTTTAAGAACCCTTAGGATCCTTAAGACCTATAATAGGACCACTTAAGACATAATAGGACCCCTTAAGACTTAATAAGACTAGACTTAAGACCTAATAGGACTAATATGACCTATTAAAATAAATTAGTACATCCTAGGACCCTTAAAACCTAATAAGACCACTTACTTGATCTAATAGGTCCTATTAATACCAATTAGTACATCCAAGGACCCATTACGAGTATTAGTACACCCTAGGTTCCTCTAGGACCCCTATTATGACATAAAAATCTTTAAGAACCCTTAGGATCTTTAGTACCTAGAATATAAACCCCTTAAGGCCTAATAGGACCCCTTAAGACTTAATAAGACTAGACTTAAGACCTAATAAGACTAATATGACCTATTAAAATCAATTAGTACATCATAGGACCCTTAAGACCTAATAAGACCACTTACTTGACCTAATAGGACCTATTAATGCCAATTAGTACATCCAAGGACCCTTTAGGACTATTAATACACACTAGTATTGTATTTAAGTATAATTTTATATATTTAGATATTTGTTTCCATTTTGCACACTATTATAACATGTAATCAAGTACTTAATTGTTAACACTTAGTTTTCACATGTTACATCTAGATGGCCACTCGGGATGCACCTCAGACTCTTAATATAGCAACCATTTTTCATACTGCAGAGATAGAGATGGCTCGACTGAGAGAGTCCATTTGTACATCTTCAATAGATGGCATATACAGAGATACTTGTATCAGTGTATTGACTAGTTTGGAGGACATGACTGCTAGATTGAGATCCAATTCTTCCTTCATGCCTCAAGTAGTTGATAGTATTTTTTGAGAGTTAAGAGCTGAGGTCTTAGGTGATGTTTCCTTGGAGATGGTTCAGAGATGTGTCCCCAAGGAAATCATCAAACGAGAGGTTTTCCCATTTTATTAGGGGAAGCCCAAGGTGAGGGCATATTGGGTCACACAGTGTGTGATTCCTCAGATTGCATGCATGATATACCCTCATTTTCTTGTAGCACATGGTCATTATCCTAATAACAACCAATTTTTTTTATATTTTGCATAGTAGTTGTATGCTGAGTTCTATTTGGGACTCAGGGTTAACTATTTAGATCTTCCTAGATATTACAGTTGGGGTCACAGTAGAGTTGCAGACCATGATCAGTATCATAGGGCTAATCGAGTTGTACATCCTCATAGACAACTAGTTGGGGAGAGGACTCTGGTAGTGGCACCAACTATGGCTGTTGCTATAGATAGAGTGGTCATTGCTTCTCAGAGGAGAGTAGTGGATAAGATAGGGTAGATTGCTTATGTAGCCACCTCTATCAGTTCAGATATAGTGGGAAGATATATTTTGACTAGACTGAGTTGAGCCAAATTATCTTTTGAGGCTTCATCTAGTACTGTTGTAGGGGTCAGTGATGAGGCATATAGAGCTACAGGTCTTCTTTCACCTAGAGAGATATGAGCACTTTCTAGTCATCATAGTCATTTAGATGTGGTGCTTTAATTTTTGGAGGATCTCATGTAGTCATATTCTTATATTGTTGACATGCAGAGGATCCCAGTAGTTCCGTCAGGGATGTCATCAGACTTGCATAGGGTCCTATAGTTCCACTGACATAGGACACACCATCTAGTCAGGCACATCAAAGTTCATAGTATATGCACCCTAAAATGGTCACCTAGATTTTGGGCCCCCATTCAACAATTTATCAAATCCCTGAATCAACATTTTAAAAAATCAGCATTTTCAATTATATCAATTTCCTTGATCAAATCCTATTCTATCATTTTCGATTATTTTCTATGGGCTAACCATTTTATCCTAAGCCTGTATTTAATTAAAAAGAATTTCCTCCCCTTTTATTAAATAAAAATCCCCCACTTTTCCTCTTATCGTAAAGTTGCACAAATAAAGCATTATTCTTATTTTATAAATAAAAGAAAGACAATTTTTGTCTCACATGGACACAAAAGTCAACTCTTATTTTCTCATTAGAGGATATTTGTGCACATGGATTGCTCCTCTTTTATGCTCCACCCTTGATTAAATCTTTTGCCTCTTAATCTCCACCATCCATTGTTTTCATTCTCTATAAAAGAAGAGCTCTCTTCCTCATTTTCATAATGCATCTTTTGAATACTAATGTTATGCTATAGGTTTTCTAGGTCACTTTGGAGCTTTTGAAGATTTGGAACATTCTTATCTTTTACATTCACATGCTATTCTAGTTTCATTCCTTGCACAATAGTTCCATTATCATGGCATTCATAGCTTAGTTTTCTTTATGCTTTAGATTAGCTCATCTAGCTTAATTAGGAGGCTTTGTAATACTTTCTATTTCATTTCATAGCTTAGTTTGCATAGCTTGCATCTTCATTCATAGTATAGCATTGCACTACACTTCATTTTGATTCTTGAGGATATTGACATTCTTTCCCTTGTCTCCATTGAATCTCCTATTGTGTGGTTGACTAGCAAGGTCATAAGCTTTATAGCTCTAGCTGAAAGCAATCTCAAAATCCTTGCAACTCCATTCATAGGAAGCTCTAGATCACTTTCTCAAGGTTTCCAATTCATGGATTCCCTTGGATGTAATGACTTAGAGAAGTGCACTACTTGAGTGTGTACATTTTTGGTGCCCACCATGGGGTTGAGCATTATTGTTTTGCCCTTCATTTTCTACATTTCCGTCAATTTTCCGTTATAATTTAGCATCATTTTCAGCTCTCTATTTTTCTGGCTTAGATTATCGTATGATACTTCATCAGTATCACATGATACTTCATCCTTACTGGTGTGATACTTTACCAGTTAAAGTATCACACTCAATGAGAGATATTATTGCACTATTCAAAACATATTATCACCTACAAGTATAGAGAAGTGTCACCCAAAAACATATTATCGCTCCAGTATACTGCATAGTGTCACATGATATTCCTGGTGACTGTATTGTCACCTATACCTGATAGTGAGTTATTTCTTAGTGCTTTATTGCTAAGTTTTGATTCAATTTACTTGCTGGTTTAGTTTGCTATGGTTATATAGATCTATTTTGTAGATTTCATTTGGATTTTTGTTTTTCTAACCATTGTGGGGCTAACAAGTTATGGTTGTAGGTGCCCCTTGATTAATTATTTGCCAAAAAATTATATGCACAAGGGCTACTAAAGGTTTTTGTAGGGCTGCCCAAAAGCATAAAAACAAATTGCTTGTTGTTTATTTCATTTCAAGTGTGGAAATTACTAGTTGTTTCATTTCATAGGAACATAATATCTTGTTATAGAAATCTTTGGGTGGTAGGAAATTATGCTCTTCACCCTTGTGGTGAACTAGAAATCTTGACCCATCTTTAGATTTTGAAGGCAAGAGGGTAATTGAACACTTTGTTTGGTGTGTTTGGGAGAAGTTTTTAAGATAGGGGAGTATGCTCTTCACCCTTGTGGTGAGCCAAAAACCTTGAACCCCAAAGATTGATCCACTTTTTGTGTAGTATAGGATCCTTTAGCGGGCCTGCTCTTGAGCAATCAAGAGGAATGACCCAAGTGGGGACAAGCCTTTTATTGGCTATTCTAACCCACTATAAACTCAAGGCTATAAAGGACACAAAACCTTGGTAGACGTAGCATTTGTCTTCGCTTGATGTGAGTAGCTTATGGGATTGCGACCATGAGGAAAATTTCAAGCAAGAATGCTTAAGGTACTCTTGAGGCCGCGAGGTCCTAGTCCTTTTTGAGGAGCAAGAGGGGTGTTGTGAATGGAAGCCCTTACTAAGAACCATAGATAGAAGCCACCCTATTTTTCCACTTAGCTTCTTGGTGCAAGGATTGATCGAAGTGGAATAACCCAGATCACCCCAAAATTACTCACCATCTATGTTCCTTTGGTTGTGTCATTGGAACTTCCATGACAAAGTCAATATCGTGGGTAACCACTTTGTGTGAGGCAATGGGACATCAAGTGTGGGCCAAGTTGTTAAGTATTGAGCTTTTGTCTTTTTAGGCTAGAAAGTGCTTGAAGTGTTCTCACTGTGATATACCCATGTAAACGTTCTTGCATACTCAACATCATGGTAGTATTCATAAGATTTTTCAATTTTGATATCACAATTTCTTGTCTTGGCAAGGTTGCTTTTGCCCTTGTTTCAAGTGTTTGAAGACATGTTTGATCCCTTACTGTTTGTAAACCTATCAATTTACTATTGTTACTATGATTGAAATTTAAAAAAAACCAACCCTCAGACTAAAATTTTGATCAAATTGTCCTTAAAACTGAGATTTTTAGCACTCACAGGTCAAGAGTCGTACGACACTAAAGGACTATCACACCTTGTTCAGACAAATATCATGCGATAGTTCACCACTAGAAGACTATCGCTCTACTTGCCTGGAAATTATCACCTGGGTAGCCTTGAAACTATCACCCAACAGTTGTGAGAAGTATCACCTAGTTCTAAATTATCACCCTGTTAGCCTGGAAAATATCGCATAGAGTCTTTTTGTTGTCTGCCTGGTTTTTTCTATTTTCAGTCTTTCCTTGGTTGACTAGATCTTAGTAGGTTTCGTACTTTGCAGTTAAAAGCCTATTTTCACCTTAGGTTCTTGGCTCTAAACATCTTGAGTTAGTAATTCTTGACTTCACCAAAGATCTTGCTTGTCACTTACAAGTTAGGAACCATCCTTGTTGACAAGGTTCACCTTTAGATTCTTAGATTACACACTTGGAGAGTTTGAGTACTCTTTTGTCCAAACTCATTTTCATATAATTTCAATTTCAATTTTGGGTAAATCATCCTCCTGACCCATATGTGCTAGGATACTAGAATCCTTTTATTATGCACCATTATGGTAGTGTTAATTTATACCTTTTGTCAGCTCCCTATTTTATAATTTATCTTTTGGACGATTGAATATTTTCACTATCCTAGTTTGACAATCAATGATTCATAAGGTCATATTTTCACCAAGGGTCTTTTATTTCATGCCGGTTACAACAAGATACCACGTGGACCAAAGGAAAATGACCTCAAGTAGTTTTTGAACAATTACCTTTAGTACAAACTCACCAAAAGAAAAAGGGAAAGGAAACCATTTTTTATCAGTCTCCCAAAAGTGTCTCAGAAGTTTGGTTTGAGCCTAGGAGCAGCTTTAGTGAGTTGAGTACCTCTCTAGCACCTTCTCAATCAAATATGGACATGAGTTACATGCTGACTAAACAGCAAAGAGAAGCCATGGATCAAACTCTTGATGAAATTTTTCAAAGACATAGGGGTAATATGATGTTTGGAGAATCTTCTTATGATAACCAACCTAAATCACCCCTATCAACACTAGATATTTAGATGCTCATCAACGAGCCGAAAGACATTACAAACAAGATCACCAAGATGCATGGTCATCACATGAGGACCAAAACAATGAATCTAGTGATGCCCACATAAATGCAACATTTGCTAATGACTTGTTCAAACATTCAAGGCCCAATTCTCCATTAAGAACAACCTCAAGATATGCAAGTGAGAGGCTTAAATGAATTGAACACGAAAAGAAAGCCTTCTTGGAAGAACAAGCTACTAAAGAAGAAAGGTTTAGACAACTTGAGGCAGAACAATGAGCCTTATTAGGGATGGAGAGGAAAGTATTTCAAGAAGAACAAGATAGGCTTCTAGCCCAACAACTTCACACACAATTCAACAATAGGGGTACCAACAGTGGAAACAACTCTCCACCATCTACTCCCTTGGGCACCCCGTGACATAAAAGGTATCCAAGGTCTCCATCAAGATCTCCTAGTCCTAAAGGAAGGAGTTTACAACATGCTCACTATAGGAGACAAATGCCTCCTAGGAACTCAAGACAACCTTCCCAATGAGCTCATCATGGCTCACGACATGGAGGAAGAAATGCAAGTTTTGAGGCTCAAGACTTTATGAGAATGCAACAAGAGCCTCTCTTCCAACAATATATAGAAGACTATGTTGAACAAAACAAAGATAAGTTCCTAGAGAGCTTGATTAACAAGGGTGCAAGGGTCCCTTATGATTTTGATGTGGATAATAAAATCAAGAAACAAAACCCCTCCCAAGATGAGGAAATCAAGCAAATCAAGAGGATGATGGAGAAAATGATGGCTCCCAAGAGTTCCTTCAACCTTGAGTCTATTTGTCCTAATCCTTTTGATAAGAGTGTCACTATGATGGATTTTCCTAAGAAAATTGAATTTCCCCAATATGACAAATATGATGGTAATGGTGACCCACATGATCATGTGTGTCAATTCTACACAATGAGTTTTGAATTCCACCATGAAGACTCTTATTTGATGAGGTTATTTCCAAGGAGTCTAAAAGGTCAAGCAATGGAGTGGTTTACCAACATCACCCCTCCTATCAGGACTCTCAAAGAACTGGTCCATAGATTTGTACAACATTTTTCTTATAACCTATCAAGATTAGTCACCATACTCGATTTGTGTAATTTGAAACAAAATCAGGGGGAATCCTTTGTTACATTCTTGCAACGATGGAGACATTTGTGCTCTCGGTATTCCAGGATAATTCCTAAACATGAAAGAATTGATATAATTGTTAGCAATTTAGTGCCTAAGATGCAGTATGAGGTTCAGAAGATGGTCTTTGAATCATTTGACACTATGGTCGAAACCACATGTAGAATAGAGGATGTCTTAAAAGAGAAAGGTATTTTGACTAAACAAAATAATAACAACAATAGTCAAAATAACACCAACAACCATAAGGACAAAAGAAAAAATTCACACTGGAATAAAAATAAACAAGTAGTCAATGATGGAGTTGTTGACTCTAACCAACCCAAGGATCAAGGTGTCCTACATTTACCCAGTGTGATTCAAGCTATGAAGCTTAACATATCCTCTAACCAACAAGAGTCTAAACAAAGATATCAAGACAAATCCAAAAAGGAAATACAACAATTCTCTAAGCTTGGGGATTCTTATGAGTATGTTTTCAAAACACTTATTGCAAATAATCTTGTGCAACCGCAAGATCCAGCAAAGTTTTGTATACCCCAAGTTAAGTCATATTGGTGGGATGAGAAAGCCTACTGCATATTTCATAATGGCATTGGACATGACATTCAACATTGTTGGAAGCTTAAACATCTTGTTCAGGATCTAATTGAAGATGCAAAACTTGAGATTGATGGATTGAAAACCAATGCAGATCAAAAAACATTTAAAGAAACTTTGTCCAAATATGACAAGGGGGAAACCTCTAAACCCAAAGATGGCAAAGCTGCAATCAACTACACCTATACATCTGCAGAGAATGTTATCAATATGCTTGAAGTTGTGGATGAGAATGTCAATATGATGGGAAGTAGAGATCCTTATGGTCATGATGTTGATTCTCCTCTTATGTTTAATAAAGATCCTATGATAGTGCTTAGAGGTCCTCACTCTTGAAGGTCATCCCAAGCTCTTAATGCTGTCACTAGAAGCCAAAGTCAAGGTCCTATAATTATTAGAGGTCCTAATAGAAAACCCAAGCAAGTGACATCCAAGAATGTCACCACCAAGTCAATAGTCAACCCTGAAATGAGCTACAACCTTGTTGACCAGTTACAAAGAACACCAGCTCAAATTTCAATTTTTGAACTCCTATATTGTCTCCAAGACACAATCGTATTCTTGAGGGTGCTTTGTGTGCAACAAATGTCCCTAATAACATAGATGTTGACCAATTCCAAAACATGGTTAACCACCTTGCTAGCCTTCATTACCTAACATTCTTAGAAGAAGATGACAAAGCTTTGAGTCTTCCACATAATCTTGCCCTTCACATTGAGGTCATGATCCATAAAACCTGTGTTAGGCGCGTGTTGATAGATGGCGGTGCTGGGCTCAACATTTGTTCTTTAAGTCTTTTGAGCACTTTGGGTTATTCTGAACAAGTTATTGATACCCAAAAGAAAATTACCATCAAAGCCTATGATGAGGCAGAGAGAAGCTCTAAGGGGTTAGCTATCCTTCTTGTCAGAATTGGTCTTCTTGAAAAGGACATTTTGTTCCAAATTGTTGATGCTAGTCCTTTAGCATATAATATCCTACTTGGTAGACTGTGGATCCATGACATGCAAGCAGTGCCATCCACTTACCACCAATGTGTTAAGTTTCCCTATAATGGAGTCAAAGTCTGTATACCCAGAGATAACACATTGTTTGTAAATACAATTTTAGCAGGAAATCATGTCCCTCTCAATAGAGAAGCAAAAATTTTTGATGCAGCTTTAGACCAATGCAAGAATAAATTCAAGTCCATAGACCTTGGTATGGGGGATTATCAAATGGACTCCTTTACAAAATTGCCAATCTCTCCTAGATCCTATGGTAAAACTTCACAAGAGATATGACCTTCGACTTTAGCCATGACTCTATTTGACACATTTGTAGAGTCCTCAGTACCAATCCAGGGTGAAAAAAAGAGGTGGCTATTAGAGATTGGATATACAAAGAAGAGAAATACAAGCTTAATGAGAATTTCTCCCCATCTCCTAAAACTTATGGGAGAGGGTACACCTTGGTTAAAAACATAGGCTACCTAGGTCATGGCCCTCTCAGTCACAAATTAGATGCTAGAGTTGAACCTCTTGATCATGCTCTTTTTGGATGAAAGTCTAAAAGTACAGTTGGCTTAGGTTTTGAAAATTAGAATGAAAATCCCCCTATCCTTGCTATGACAAATAGTGATGATGAGTCAGCCTACATGCCCAATTTGCAAAATCAACAAGACATGTGTGAAGATTGGGTTCCTTCCACCAATCTCCTTTGGGGAGATTCAGATACCCCAGTTGTTGATTCCATTATGTCAGATCTAGAACAAGAAGAACCCACTATTGAAGATCACATTGAGGAACCTATTCAAGAAAATCATCCCACAAATGGCCTTCAAGAAAATGTTACCATGGGTGACATGATAGCTTCTACCTCAAGGCACAAAAAACATGCTTGTTGTAAACACCCCAGTCGAGATTCAGATACAAACTCACATGAGTATGAATGGGAATCTCTCTCCGATTGTTCTATAGTAGACATGGACATTGATTTTGTCCATACATATGGTTCCCAACCCGAGGTAGCTACTGAGCCTAGTGTAGGATTATTGGATTCAAATCTGCAAAATGCTTTAGTGGACAATGCTTCACTTGGTAGGATAAGTCCTAATTCAGGTACCTTAGAGGAATACTTGATAGATTCTGACTCTGCACTCATTAGAGATAATGCCTTCCACATTAACAACATTGAACTAGTCATTGATCTACCTCTTGTCCATCCCCACCTAATTGATTGGTCTCAATGCTATCAAGAGCCTCAACTCCCAACTTTTCAAAATGACTATGAGATAGCATGTTACCTAAATTCCCTTGAACTTGTAGTCTCTTCCACCAGTGAACCAACTACAAGCATGATAGAACCTGATATCAAGTACCTCAGTCACAAAATGAAAAGAAAAGAAAAAAAGAAAAAAAAAAGGGTCATGATGGCGAAAACCACTATGTGGTGGTATCAGAACCCCAAAAAGTAAAAAGGACATATCTAAAGGTGAAAAACTCTCTGAGGCACCTAAGGATGGGGTACTTGATCATCTCCCAAGTTACTTTCAAGACAGGTCATCAGTGCTTATTGAGCCTACACAGCTAGTTAATCTAAATACAGAAGAGACTCCACAAACTGTACATTTGGCTAAATCTCTATCAACACAAGAAAAAGAGGCATATATCAAGTTTTTACAAAGGAAAAAGATTAACTTTGCTTGGACTTACTCAAACATGCCAAGGTTGGACACTAGTCTCATTATGCATCATTTGTCTATAGCTCCAGGGATAAAACTAGTAAAATAGAAATTGAGGAAAATGCATCCCCACATAGCTCTTCTAGTCAAAGCTGAATTAGAAAAACTCCTCAGTGCAGGATTTATAAGAGCCATCGATTATGTCAACTGGCTATCCAATATTGTGCTTGTTTCAAAACATGACAAGTCCATTCATGTCTGCATAGATTTTAGAGATCTTAATTAAGCTTTCCCAAAGGATGATTTTCCACTCCCAAACATAGATATGATAGTGGACATGATTGTGGGATATGAGATATACTCTTTGATGGAAGGATTTTCTGGTTACAATCAAATCAAGATAGCTCCCGAGGATCAGGAAAAGACAACATTCACTTGTGTGTGGGGAACCTATTGTTGGAACATCATGCCTTTTGGTCTAAAGAATGTAGGAGCTACTTACCAAAGGGCTATGACCACCATTTTTCATGACATGATGCATAAGAACATCGAAGACTATGTGGATGACACCTTGGAAAAATCTAAAAAAAGAGATGCACACCTAGAGGATCTAGAAGTTATTTTAGACCGTATGGAATAGTTTCAACTAAGATTAAATCCCAAGAAATGTGCATTTGGTGTTACCTCAGGAAAATTGTTAGGTTTCATTATTTCAGCCAAAGGAATTAAGGTAGATCCTAAAAAGGTACAAGCAATCATGGATATGCCACCTTCCAAAAACATCATTCAAATGAGGAGTCTTCAAGGATGCCTTCAATCTATAAGGAGGTTTATTTCCTAGTTGGAGGATAGAGCTCAACCCTTTAACAAAAACCTACATAAGGGAGTCCAATGTGTGTGGAATGAAGAATGTTAGAAAAGCATGGATCAAATCAAACAGTACTTGGCTAATCCTCCAATTTTAATGTCTCTTATTCTGGGAAAACCACTCATATTATATCTATCAACAACAAAATCCTCCCTGGGGGCATTATTGGCTCAACTTGATGATACTGGAAAAGAGAGAGCCATATATTACATCAGTCATACCCTTGTGTCATATGAGGTCAATTACACTAGTATTGAAAAGTCTTTCTTAGGGGTGGTGTTTGCTTCCCAAAAGTTGCGGCATTACATGCTTGCACATACAGTACACCTCATTGCAAAAATTGATCTACTCAAATATTTTCTTAGTAAGGTTGCTCTCACAGGTAGACTTGCTAAGTGGATGATGATCCTATCAGAATTTGACATAGAGTATGTTGAGCGCAAAGCTATAAAAGGACAAGCCATTGTAGATCAATTGGCTGATTTTCCAATCAAAGCCAAAGCACCTATTCAAGTTGAATTCCTAGATGAACACATAATGCACATGACTACACAAACATGGAAGATGTTCTTTGATGGCTCTTTCATGAAAAAAGGCTCAGGTGCTGGAGTACTATTTGTTTCTCCCCATGGGTACACAATTCCCAAGTCTTACAAAATTTTGTTCCCATGTACAAATAATGCTGCTGAATACGAGGCCTTAACAAATGGATTAAAAATGGCAATAGAATGGGGAATTATAGAAGTACACATTTACGAGGATTCATAATTGATCATCAACTTGGTTAATGAAGAATACCAAACAAAGGATGACAAATTGATACCCTATAAGAAGATGATTGATTCATTGCACCGATATTTCACCTTTGTTACATTTCAACAAATCCCTAGAATATAGAATAAAGTAGCTGATGCTATGGCTACATTGGCTTCACTTCTATAGCTAGAACAACACGAGTCCAGATTTGAATTCCTGGTGGAAGAGTTATGCTACCCAATCTATGACTCCCCGGAAAGCCAAGTTGTTTGTACCCTTGTTGGCCATGAGTCATCCCGTTATGGTGCTATTTACTCATATCTCCATGATGGCATTATTCTTGAAACTTTTAACCATTCCAAAAGAAGAAATCTTGTCTGTAATGCCTCTTGCCACACCCTTATCTCTGGTGATCTATATAGGAGGGGTTTAGATGGGACACTTCTTGGGTACTTGGAAAAGGAGGAATCCGACCAAGCGTTAGCTGATATTCATGAGGGCATTTGAGGAGGAAATTCTAATGGTCTTTCCATGGCCCAAAGGTTGCTTAGGGATGGGTACTATTGGCTCACCATGTAGACAGATGCAATAGATTTTACCAAATCATGCAAAAAATGTCAGAAACATGGAAACCTGATTCATGCTCCATGTAGGGAGCTTATTCCTTTTATTTCTCATTGGCCATTTCAGCACTGGGCCTTTGGCCTTGTTGGGTAGATTCATCCCAACTCATCAGGTGGACATAAATTCATAATTACTACTACTATCTACTTTACCAAATGGGTAGAAGCTGTTCCACTTTCTGTTGCTTCGGGGAAGAGGTTTCCTTGTTTATGTCGAATCATATTATTTTTTGGTATGGTGTACCTTCAGAGATAATCACTAACAATGGAGGCCAGTTTAAAAATAAGGACCTAAAACAAATCTGCAAAAAATTTAAGATAAAACAACATTGGTCCTCCATTTACTTTCCACAAGGAAATGGACAAGCAGAGGCTTCAAATAAGACTATTCTTAGAATCCTCCATAGGACAGTTCACAAGAATGGTCAAGATTGGCATTTACAGATAAATCCAGCCTTATGGGCTTACAGAATGAGTATTCGTACTCCCACAGGGGCTACTCCTTTTTCCCTTATGGTGCTGAAGTAGTGTTACCTTTAGAAGTAAAGATCCCTTCACTTAGAGTCTCTTTCAAAGGTTTAGTGATAGATGAAGACTACCGTGCCATGAGATTACAAGAACTAGAACTTTTGGATAAAAAATGTAAAGCATCTTTTAATCATATGAGAGTCTACCAAAAGCGTATGTCCAAAGCATTCAACAAAAAGGTGTGCCCTAGAGAATTCCAAGTAGGAGACCTTGTCCTACAAGAAAATCCTAGGAACCAACAAAATCAAGAACAAAAGGGAAAGTTTGAACATAATTGGCTTGGACCATACATCATTACTGCTGCTTTTGGAATAGGTGCTTACTTACTATCTTATGAAAAGGGAGAGCAGCTTCCTGATCCTATCAATGTGTTGCACCTAAAGAAGTTCTATCCATGATGTCTATTCAGTCTGGGGGAATCCTTTGTACATATTTATTGATCCTGAAAAAATATGAAAAAAATTCATATATGATGCTGAAAAAATACAAAAAAATCAAAAGATTCAAAAAATTCAAAAAAAAAAAAAAAGTGCCTTGGTGAAAACTTGGAAACAGGCACCTTGGTAGCAAAAATATAAAAAAAGTGAAAAATCAAAAAAATCTTCCAAGTGGTGAAAACCTAGAAACAGGCGCTACTTGAGGCCTTTGCACCCTTGTCTTTTAGCATGCATCCTTGACACTTAGCCTTTCTCCATCATGCCTTGACCTTGTTAACTTGGTTTGGAATTGGTCTTTGTCTGTGTCTAGGGGGCATAACTATGTTAGCTTTGGTCTCTTGGATGCGTTGGTCTTTAGGAAATTTTTCCAATAATGTTTTTCAACACTACCCCAGCGTTGAGTGTTTCTTAACACTTATTAGATGTCTTACACGCAGTCTAGCATGATATGATATTTTCTCATTGGTAGATGCGATACTCAAAGCTTGACTCTATGACCGACACACACACACTTAAACATTCGACTCACTAAGACATGATTGAATTTTTTTGTGTGCTATCTATGATGATTTCTTTGATGAGTGTTCTCTCCCTAAGAATTTTTCAATGATGCATAGCTAGAAGAGTGAGGATATGAGAACATGTTTTATTGCTTTTTTTGCTTGTGGGTATATTTTGTTGGTCTTAACTATCATTAGTATTTATGCTTGATCCACTTGACACTTAGACCTACAAGGTATTATCCTTGACTGTTTCCACAAGTGCATACTTCTAGCCATCTTGACTTTCCTTGTGTCTCGATGTGAGTATAATCTTGCCACATTAAATTTAGGTAATCTCACTTCTCTAGTCATCTTGACCTACCTATCTTTGGTGCCTAGGTGGGATTCCCACAATTCATCTGATATAGATCATATTCATATACCCATAGTCATACTAGTGAGTATTGCATGATCTTATGGCACTGCCAATAAAGCTCGATGATGATTATTAGATGTCTATTGGCGTTGTGACCTTGCAAGTAAACCACTTTTCATAGTAGCTTGCATTTTTAGGTTCATGATAGATTAGTCTTGCATCTTGCATAGGGAGAGAGCTCTCCTTTTTATCTTTCATGGACTAGTCGGTCAACTGCACTCACCTTTCCTTTTCTTCGATCATGTCTTTCATTCCTTATCTTTCACATCATATCCTTTTCCTGTAATCACAAGGGGTTAATTGTATCATCATATCTATATCCTAAAAGAGATCATTTTTAGAAACATGAGTCTACATCATACACATGAGAATTAAATGTACATTTATGAGAGAGAGATTACACATGAGCATATATATCATAAATTTTGAGCAATATGACAAGACAATATAACAACTGATACATCCATCACAAATGAGAAAAATACATAGATACATCACAAATCTAGTAATCTCATATATATAACGATGTCATAGTACAAAATACAATATGGGATCCCAAATCTGGATCAAAGTCTCATGATATGTAAACATCTAACAATCCTAAGCCTAAGTCTGGCTAGCCCCATCATGTGGTGCTGGAGGTGGAGGAGGTGGTGGTGCTACCACATCTGGTACCATATCTGATTTCCTAGCTATTTCTAAGTAGGGAGGTGCTCTCTGGCCCTCTGGCACAACTTGAATATAGAGCCCATGGTAGTACACTGCTTGCGCTGCCTCTCTCCATGACTCTGCTTTAGCAACTTGTATGGCCCTATCTCACTGCTCAAGCTTAGCTCTTAGATCTGTCAGCTACTGCTCTCTGACTACTATGGTGATACACAACTACCGCATCTCTATCTCTAGAGCCTGGATCCTGGCTCTCAGGTCCTCTCCTCCTGCAGGCTGATCCTGCCTACCACCTGAATCAAAGCGAGTTGACCTCACTCTATACTCCCCCTCATCCTTAGATCTCTATCCCTGTGGCCATTTTTGGCCACCAAATCAAGAGCTCTATCTCTCCTCTCCCTCTCCCCCCTCCTCCATCTCCTCCATCCCCATCATCACCCTCATCTCCCTGACCTGTCGACTGAGCATCAGGTACTATAAACCTAGGAAATGGCACTTGTTTCCACTCTGCTTTGTAGGTTGCATCAACCCCTACATCTACCATATCTAGGAGGTAGTCCCAGGGCTCCCTCCAAATGGCTATGGTATCTTGTACTACCTATTGGTAATCTAGCATCGGTAGCCAGCCTTGACACTCTTCATCTCTAGCTCGGGCATATGTGGTCATCTCTATCGACACTCTCTACTACCACTTGAATTGCCTCCAAACTTGGGTAATCACAAACCTCTCCATAATATCTAGCTGTTAGCCTACTAATGGCTAGCTACATAGCATATAGCTCAGCTCATCCTCTACATCACTCGAGGACTCCACCTGTCTGTACGGCCACCACTGGAAAGAGGTCAGCTCATCCAGTATCCTCTTGTAGTATGTTACATCCCCACTATGAGGCTATGACAAGAATCATGTATATTTATAGATAAAGGGATGTCTCCTCTCCCTTAGTTGTACATGGGGGTGCACCACAATGATGTTCTCCCAAGCCCACACCTGTGCTAGAATCACACCACAAGCCCATGTCTTGCTCTCCCAATAAACAATCTCATGGAGCTCATAGTACATGTTAGCCAATATGGCTGGGCCCCATGCCATCCATCATGGATGTGCCACTAGATCAACTAACAATCTTCCCCATCCCAGTGAAAAACTCTTCTAACTCATGTCAGTGATAAGGGCCTGTCCGATAATAGAAGCAACTATGCACGACACTAGGAAGTCCCTGCCAAAATCATCCATCAATCGATCCAAAGTAATGTGTCTATCTATGATGGTCACATCCTGGAACATGCCTTAGATGGCCTGCCATCCCTCGGTAGGATCCTAATCATAGTACACCTGTGCCAACAAATAATCATGTCAGTTTCTATTATATAAGAAACTTTACATATATGACTATCTGTAAACATGATTATACTTACAGGATCGCCATGGCTAGGCACTCCAAGAATCTGATACACATCCTCCAAGGTAATCAATTCCTCTCTAGTAGGCAGATGGAAGGTGTTGTGCTTGCTATGCCATCTCTTGGCTAGCGCAGTCAACAACCCATGATCAGCTCGAATGTGGGGCAACCTTAGCAAGTAACCAAACCCAATAGCCCTCAAGTCTGCCCAACTTGGATCATCCAGATCTTGGACAAACCGTAGCCTTGTCACCTTTGGCGCTCTAACCAAGAGTGCTGGGAAGTGCTCCTGCAAACCATCAATCCAAACCAGTTGTCAGCATATATCATGATGGATATCTAAAATCAGTACAAAATACAAAAATTGTTAGGACCCATGTCATTTTTTGCTCAAAAATATTAAATCATGTCAAATTTTAAAACTATACGATACTATTTTTTGATAAAGTATTGTATGATACTTTATCCTATAGCAGTGCAATAGTATCTTACTGTGCAATACTTTGCATATCATCGCATGATATTTCATCTGGTATCGTGTGATACTTGACTTAATGCTAGTGCGATACTATCTGGACCCATGAAGTATCGCATGATATTATCCCTCAAAGGGAGAAATACTTGCCAAATATTGTAGGATATTTCACATAGTTTAAAAATTTAAAATTTTGAAAATTCAAAAAACATGTTTTATATGCATTTAATGCTCATAAATGACCTAAAAGCGTGAGTTTTTCCTAAAACATACCCGGGCACTATACTGAGGAGGCCGGTTGTGCAATTGGGCGCGGTCAAATCGATGCCTGTGGACCAAGATTGCTGCTTGCTGGGCCATCTTCTCTCTCTAGGCTCTCAAGATTCTTGAAATTACAAATAGTCAAATGATGTTGAAAATGACCTTTTTACCCCTTTTATAGCATTTTGACTTTTTGACCTAATTTTCAAAACATCTCAGAATTGCACAAAAATTGCACCCCTAGCTAATTTCGACATCCTAGATCTATTTTCAAACTCAAAATTGAAATCCAAGTTCATCTTGATGGTCAAAATCCCATTTCAAATTTTCTCCCTCTTCTGCACAGTTGGCCGACCATTTGAGGCCTGATCTTTCGATCTTCGTTGGGGCATCCTCATTTCTTCATCCCCCATCTCTTTCAACCTTCTAGTCTTCCATTCACTTTCATTTGATTCATCTCTCTAAGGTTTTGACTACATCTTTATCCTATATATTTCTTAGTCAAACTTAGTCAAACTGGGGCATATCTTCACTGCTTGCTGGTTATTCTATCATTTTTCACCTTCGATTATGATTTTTAGTGATTTGATCAGATTTATCAATTTGCTATTCTCCTCTACCCAATTTTGATTTTGACTCTGAGGGGGCAGTACCTATCAGCTTCTAGCTTCAAACCTTGATTCAACTTTATCATTCAGCTCAGCTTGAGATTTTTATTTTTGAGACCTGATTATCACTCAACAACGGTGATGATTTTGTCTTTTGATTCTTATCTCTTATTTCAGACTTGATTATCACTTAATAGCAATGGTGATGGTTTTGTCTAAGAATTTATTTTCACTTAACAACAATAATTTTGATCTTATCTTTCAACTTATCTTTGTCAGCGTATGCTTACTTTTGTCCTGATGTGTTCCCATCTGTCGAACACACATCTGGGTTGTTTTGTGATCGCAAATTGATCTCACATTTCAATTCCATTCTTTGACCGCATGTGATCCCAAATTGATCTCACATTAGTCAAAGAGGGGAAAATGTATGCACCCTAAAATGGTCACCTAGACTTTGGGCTCCCATTCAACAATTTATCAAATCCTTGAATCAACATTTTAAAAAATCAGCATTTTCAATTATATCAATTTCCTTGATCAAATCCAATTGTATCATTTTTGATTATTTTCTATGGGCTAACCATTTTATCCTAAGCCTTTATTTAATTAAAAGGAATTTCCTCCCCTTTTATTAAATAAAAAGCCCCCACTTTTCCTCTTATCCTAAAGTTGCACAAATAAAGAATTATTCTTATTTTATAAATAAAATAAAGAGCACTTTTTGTCTCACATGGACACAAAAGTCAACTCTTATTTTCTCATTGGAGGATATTTGTGCACATGGATTGCTCATCTTTTATGCTTTACCCTTGATTAAATCTTTTGCCTCTTAATCTCCACCGTCTGTTGTTTTCATTCTCTATAAAAGAAGAGCTCTCTTCCTCATTTTTATAATTCATCTTTTGAATACTAATGTTATGCTGCAGGTTTTCTAGGTCACTTTGGAGCTTTTGAAGATTTGGAGCATTCTTAGCTTTTACATTCACATGCTATTCTAGTTTCATTCCTTGCACAATAGTTCCATTATCATGGCATTCATAGCTTAGTTTCCTTTATGCTTTAGATTAGCTCATCTAGCTTAATTATGAGGCTTTGTAATAATTTCTATTTCATTTCATAGCTTAGCTTTCATAGCTTGCATCTTCATTCATAGTATAGTATAGCATTGCATTGCATTTCATTTTGATTCTTGAGGATATTGGCATTCTTTCCCTTGTCTCCATTGAATCTCCCATTGTGTGGTTGACCAGCAAGGTCATAAACTTTATAGCTCTAGCTGAGAGAAATCTCAAAATCCTTGCAACTCCATTCATAGGGAGCTCTAGGTCACTTTCTCAAGGTTTCCAATTCATGGATTCCCTTGGATGTAATGAATTAGAGAAGTACATTTCTTGAGTGTGTACACATAGCACTCTACAGATCACTCTGCACCCATAGATCAATCTGCAGATGTAGAGCCATGTATACAGGTTGGAGATGTACACATCACAATTGAGATCCTAGACCCATTTGATGAATAGTTTCATGGGTTAAGTCAGGTGGACATTGGCACTAATGTTGGATCATTTATGGATTTGTTATTGCATCTTGGTGGTTCAAGCTCTACATCACTCCCCTCCCATCTAGTGTCACCCCTACACTCTTTATTACTAGAGAGGTTCATGACTGAAGGTGGTGTGGGTGTTGCAGTTTCTGTTGATGAATGATGGTACAATGTGTTGATGATCCTGTTGCTCTTGAGATCCAGGTATATAAAGTTTTCTTTTCTCCTTTCTAAGAGTTTTAGTGAGAAATTAATTGTAGATCTGTGTATTTATGTTTGTTCAATGTATAATATTTTGTAGGCACAGTTAGCAGAGAACATTACCTCTAGTGTGGGCTCAAAGCATCTTCATATGAGAGATTCATTAGATGTGACACCTACTAGTGGTCAGGTAAGTTTTAGATATATGTAGGTTTAAGCATTTATGTGTACACTTGTACACATGTATTTATATATTTCAAGTACTTTACATAATATATACTATGCACATATATATAACTAATTGTTGTACTAAATTTGTAGGGGTCAATTGTTGCTTCACAGCCAGAGGATGCTCATGACACTTGGTTAGAGCACATTACCTCTAGTGTGGCTCAAAGCATCTTCATAGGAGAGATTTAGAAGATGTGACACCTGCTAGTGGTCAGTTAAGATTTAAAAATATGTAAGTTTAAACTTTCATTTATAAAATTTTAAGTATTTTACATTATTATTATATACATGCATTTATATTTGCATGGATAATTAGTTGCCTCATAGCTAGAGGATGCTTATGGTAGTTAGTTAGAGGGTCGCACTGTTCGCATGCACCTAGATGACTCCCTAGTTTAGGACATGTTGCATAGATCTTTGATTTGAGACTCATTATATATGTCATTATTATATCTTTGATATTTTAAATTTATGATTCGAGACATATTTATATGCTATCCAGACCTCTAGGCATAGATGATTTATGATTTGACATTATATAGATTTATGATGGTTTCATTTGATTAGATGATATGATTTGATCAATTATATAATTTTATTTGATTAGATGATGGTGTAGGAGCACCTCTATGAGGGCCCTCACCTTCCTATTTTTGGTGTGTTATTGCTCTATATTTGGAATAAGAGTCACAATGGAGTTGGACCCAATTTTGGTTGTGTCTAGGCTTTGTGTTAGTCCCAGAGGTCTGCTAGTCTTTTTAAGTTTGCTTTGCCCATTAACTCAAGAAAAGTGTCAACTTGAGGTTTTTGGGATTTTTATTGAATAGTGGTATTGGAGTTAGTGATTAGTGGTCATGTGATGCACATGAGTGCTTTGGAAGGCCTAGAAGTGGTCTATTAAGATGTGTGAGCAAGAGTTGCTCAAAAGTTGCTAGCAACTTTTAAAAGTTGCTAAGAAAATTTTTGTTTTGTAATGACTACCTAAGCTAAGAGGATTATACACCATAAAAACTTGACATTCACTCCTAGATAAGCATATTTAAGCCTTTTCTAACCCTAATTTATGGGTTGAATGACATATTGTGCAAGCTACAGTACGGAAGGAACAAATTGGTGAAGTTTTTTTGAGGAAACAATCACTATAAATGGATTGAATATTGTGAATATATCCCTATTTTGTGTGACTCTTGGTGTGCATCATGTGTAGGAGTATTGATACTTTCATTTGTGTGTATTAATTTCAAATTTTAGTTTACTATTGTTGCATTTTCTTTTCTTTTTCTATTCTAGCCTACTCTCTGCCAGTTTTGGAGAGGCATGTAATAAAGGGGCTGTAATTTTGGTTTCCACCATGGGAACACCATGGTATTGTGGAATCTGAAATTATAGACCCCAAGGAATGTATTCTACAATGCAGGGCCTTGGAGCATGAAGAAAAACATCAGTTTGTGGAGGCCCTAGGCGAGCTAAAGCATAGCCTGGCTAGGAGCAGTCAGCCAACAAAGGCTTCCCAAGAGAGCAGGGATGAGTTTCAAGGCCTATCCTCTTAGGGTGGTGTAGAGGGGTGTTTGAAGGTGTGGTTCTATGAAGGAAAGTGTTTGAGGAGCCTTGGAGAGGTGCTGCCGCACCTATTGTTTGCACTATGATCCCAAAGAACCCAAACAACCCTAAAACCCTCATATACAGTACGAGCATTGTACGGCCTCTTGGGCACCTAAGACCCCAAAAATCACTTAGAGGGGATCAATCCTAGTATAATTTCTTCAGACCAGAGGTGTTGAAGCCTTGAGCAAAAGGCATAGAATTCCCTATAAATCCGGGTGGATGGCTAATTAGGCCTTTTCTTGTAGCCCTATATTACAAAGGAACTACCAAATCGGGTGATCCCCAATTCTTATCAATGCTTTGAAAAGGTGACCATAGCCATAAAAAGTCCTTGGAACTCATTAGAACTCACTGTTAGGATGTGGAGTAGGTCTGGAAGTAAAAAGACCCTTATTAAGCCAATGTAAGGGTTAGTGCCTGAAAGAAAAGTTTGTCATGGTGATAGTTGAACTTGTGTAACTTGGTAGGTTAGTTAGGAAAATCAAGGGGTACTTAAATGTATCAGGTATCCTATAGATCAACCATAGGTGTTAGAGCACACTTGAGTCCTTAGACAAGGTTCAGAGAATAGACTAGCTAGTCTATCCTAGCTTATCACATCAGATTAGTATCAGAGCAGAATAAGGCTTGGGAAGTGAAAGGTGGATGTTTCAACCACTTGAAGAATCAGTTGGATCATCTCATAAGTAGAAAATGGTGACCAAAATTGAGCTTTCCAAGAAGGTAGAAGATCAGGAGGAAGCCAACAGAATCTTATAGGAAATACTATTGTTAATGGAACAACTCTTAGATGATGTCCAAGCAAAAGCAGACAAGGTGAATGATAGGATGGAAAAACAAGATGCCAAAGTAAAAGAAGAGACCATTGATGATGAGGTACCTACACCAGATCCTCCTGCTCAAGATGAACAATTTTTGAAAGCATTGAAGGCTATTATAGGCAAGGCACTTGAAGGTGTCCCATTACTCACTGGCAGTATGGATACAGAACTTGTGCTGCAATGGATTGAAGGCATGGAGAACCATTTTGAATGTAAAGAGGTCTTAGAAGCACAAAAGGTCAAAGTGGCCAAATCTAGGTTGAGGGGACAAGCTTTAACATGGTGGAACTATCTATAAGGTGAAAGAGAGAAAGAGGGGAAGAATCCAATCTCTAATTGGAAAGCAATGGTTAATAAAGTTAGGGAAGCCTACTTACCAGTTGATTATGAAATACAACAGCATAGGAAGAGATTGAATCTCAAATAGAAGGAGATGTATGTAGCCACCTACATGAAAGAGTTCCACAAGTTGATCTTAAGGTCCAAGATTAAAGAAGAAGAAAGCATTAAAGTGGCAACGTACCTAAGTGGCTTGAAATGGAGCATAGCTGAGGAGATGAGTTTGTTCACTCCCACCACTGTACTTAGATGTTAGCATATGGCACAAAAGCTGGAAGAAAAAAAAAGAAGAAAGAATGAAGCTAACTCCAAGAATAGAGGAAGGGGTAGAGACTCTAGAGGGGGTCAAAGAGGAGGTTCTAGTAGAGGTGGTGAATCAAGAAATCAAGGGGAAAGTAGACTCTTGGAACAAAGTTTAAAAATTAGTACAAGAGGATCTTATGGAAGAGGAAGAGGTTCTCAAGGAAATAGAGGAAGAGGAACAGGGAGAAGTAGCTCCTACTTTGCCACCATGAAGTGCTATCAGTGTGGATAGCTTGGACACCCTGCCTATAGGTGTCCTAATAAACCATCAACCTCAAATAATGAGAAGAGGGTGGCATATACCCAAGAGGACATCAGTAGCTCATGCAATAATGAAGTCAGAAAATTAGAATTAGAGATGAGGGAGAATCTTATGTTTAGAAGGGTACTTATTAGGCAGCCTAATCAAGGTGAACCCAAGAAAAGAAGGGCTCTTTTTAGAGTTAGATGCAAGATACAAGGCAAGGTATGCAAGTTTATAGTAGATTCAGGGTCTACTGATAACATCATAGTAGAGGAAGCAGCAAAGAAGCTGAAACTCACAAAGATTCCACATGAAAACCCCTACAAGGTGACTTGGTTGAACCAGGAGTAGAGTGTGCTAGTTAATGAGCAGACATGGGTAGAGTTTTCTATTGGAGGCTATAAGGAAAAAATTCTTTTTGATGTTTTTCCCATGGATGCATTCCATCTTCTATTAGGAAGAACTTGGCAATTTGATAGGAAGATGATTTATGATGGAGAGGAAAACTCCATTTCTTTTAAAAAGGATGGGAAGACTTTCAAAATTCAGTCTTTAGTAGAGAATGAAGAAGGAACTTCTAAGACACCTAGTGTGTTTCTTAGCAGTGGTAAAGAGTTCCTACAAGCCTTGCATGATGAGGAGACCATTGGATGTGCTATTATGGTGAAACCAAAGGAGGAGGACAAGAAGGTGCAGGCAGATTTCCCATTGGAAGTGCAGCAAATGTTAGAAGAGTTTAAAGATATAGTAAGTGACGGAACCCCTGCCACCTTACCTCCAAGAAGAGCTATAAGTCATCAAATTGAATTTGTTCCCAGTGCTTCTATATGCAATAAGGCAGCCTACAAGCTAACCCCAGACCAGAATAAGGAGGTAGCAAGACAAGTACAAGAATTGTTAGATCAATGGCTAATTAAGAAGTGCATTAGTCCATGTGTAGTCCCTGTGGTTTTAGCATCCAAGAAAGGAGGTAAATGGAGGCTTTGCACAAATTCAAGGGCTATTAACAGGATGACTATTAGGTACATGTTCCCAATTCCAAGAATAAAAGATTTGATGGATTGCTTAGGAGGTGCCATGTATTTCACAAAGCTATATTTAAAGAGTGGTTATCACCAAATCAAAATTAAGGAAGGTGATGAGTGGAAGACCACTTTTAAGACCATAGATGGTTTGTATGAATGGATTGTAATGCCATTTGGGCTTACTAATGCCCCAAGCACCTTCATGAGGTTAATGAATGAGGTCTTGAAAGACTTCACATGGAGATTTTTAGTGGTGTATCTAGATGATATACTCATCTATAGCAAGACAAGAGCAAAGCATCTTGAGCACTTAAGGTTGGTCATGAAGAAGCTACACGAAGAGCAGTTAGCCATCAATCTAGAGAAGTGTGAGTTTATGCAACAAGAGCTGGTTTATTTGGGTTTTGTAGTGTCCAAGGGTAATCTAAAAATGGACCCAAGCAAGGTGGAGGCAATCTTGAATTGGCCTACCCCAAAAATAGGGACAAAAGTTAGAAGTTTTCATGGTTTAGCCCAATTTTATAGAAAGTTTGTAAGGAACTTCAGTGGGATTTGTGCTAGTATTAGACACCATCAAAGGAGGACTGAAAAAAAAGTTCAAGTGGACTGAGGCAGCTGAGAAAGGGTTCCAAACATTGAAGCAAGAGGTGGCTACTAAACCTATTCTACTCTTACCTACTTTTGACAAATTGTTTACCATTGAATGTGATGCAAGTGGTATAGTAGTAGGGGGTGTATTGAGTCAAGAAAGAAGGCCTGTGGCATTCTTCAGTGAGAAACTCAATGAGGCAAAGAAGAAATATTCAACTTATGACTTGGAGTTGTATGCATTGGTACAATCTCTAAAGAAGTGGAGGCATTACCTTTTGCCAAAGGAATTTGTTGTCTTTATTGATAATCAAGCTTTAAGATACATAAAAACTTAGGAGAAGCTCAATAACAGGCACTTGAAGTGGATGAAGTATCTCCAATCCTTTACCTTTACAATCAAGCACAAGAAAGGGCAGCTCAACAAGGTAGCAGATGCCTTGAGTAGAAATTTATTGACTATCCAAAAGGTACAGCTGCAAAGCATTGGAATAGCAGGTTTTAAAGACTTATATGAGGAGGATGAAGACTTCTCACAAGCCTACAAGGTATGCCTAGAGTTTGAGAACCACTTTCATAGTGAGTTTGTAGATTACACCCTTCAGAATGGATTGTTGTTTAAAGGTAATCAACTTTGTGTACCTAGAGGATCCATGAGGGAAAATCTGATCCAAGAGAAGCATAATGGCAGCTTAAGTGGTCATTTTGGCATAAAAAAGACATTGGAGTTAGTACAGAGATACTAATTTTGGCCTAAGCTAGCAAGGGATGTCAAGAGGTATGTAGAGTAGTGTGGAATATGCTAGAGAGCTAAGGGTGGTTTAAGCAATGCAGGACTATATCAGCCTTTACCCATTCCAAATAGGCCTTGCAAGTGTGTAAGTATGGATTTTGTGGTTGGACTCCCTAAAACCAAATCAGGTATGGATAGCATCTATGTTGTTGTTGATACGTTTTCCAAAATGAGTCATTTCATTCCTTGTAAAAAAACTCATGATGCAAGTTATTTAGCACATCTCTTCTTCAAAGAGATAGTTAGAATTCATGGACTTCCTTTGAGTATTGTATTAGACAAGGATAGAAAGTTCATGGGCCATTTTTGGTAAACTTTGTGGAAGAGGTTAGGAACTAATCTCTCATTTAGTTTAGCATACCATCCTCAAACTAATGGCCAAACTGAGGTCGTCAACAGGGTGCTTGGAAACTTGTTAAGGTGCTTGACAAAGGAGTATGGACAGACTTGGGATCTTGTGATATCTCAGGCTGAATATGCATATAATGATAGTTTTAACAAGACCACAGGAAGAAGTCCTTTTGAGATAGTTTATGAAAGACACCCTAGGGGAGTATGTGAGTTGAGAGACCTAGGTTCCATGGAGTTGAAGAGTGGACAAGCTGAAGATTTCACTCAAAACATCAAGGAGGTTCAAGAGCAAGTGAAGAAAACCATTGTGGAGTCTACTCACAAACTCAAAGCTAAAGTGGATGAAAAGAGGAAAGAAGTATAGTTTCAGATCGGGGACTATGTCATGGTCCATCTTAGCAAAGCAAGAATGTAGAAGGGCATGCCTACTAAGCTACAGATGGGGAGAGTAGGCCCATGAAAGATTCTAGCCAAATATGGAGAGAATGCCTACAAGGTGGACTTACCTTCAGATTTAGCCATCTCACCAGTGTTCAATGTTGCAGACTTGATTAGATTCAAGGGTGATATCAGTCAGCAAGAAATAGGTCCACCTAAGGTATTACAAGACATAGACACAAATGCCATGCCTAAGAAGGAACCGGCTAAAGCAAAGAGCATCCTAGAATCTAGAGTGAAGAAGACCACCAGACATCAAGTCTATATGGAGCACCTAATCAAATGGAAGGATCAGCCCGAATCTCAAGCCTCCTGGGTTGAAGAAGGATAGTTCAAGAAGTTTGGGATTGATCTAGCTCTTCTAGACCCCAAGGTACCTTAGCTTGTGTTGAGGGGGAGTATGGTGCAGGAGCACCTCTATGAGGGCCCTCACCTTCTTGTTTTTGGTGTGTTATTTCTCTATATTTGGAATAATCATAATGGAGTTGGACTCAATTTTGGTTGTGTCTAGGCTTTGTGTTAGTCCTAGAGGTCTGCTAGTCTTCTTAAGTTTGCTTTGCCCATTAACTCAAGCAAAGTGTCAACTTGAGGTTTTTGGGATTTTTCTTGAATAGTGGTATTGGAGTTAGTGATTAGTGGTCATGTGATGCACATGAGTTCTTTGGAAGGCCTAGAAGTGGTCTATTAAGATGTGTGAGCAAGAGTTTCTCAAAAGTTGCTAGCAACTTTTAAAAGCTGCTAAGAAACTTTTTGTTTTGTAATGACTACCTAAGCTAAGAGGCTTATACACCCTAAAAACTTGACACTCACTCCTAGAAAATCATATTTAAGCCTTTTCTAACCCTAATGTATGGGTTGAATGATAGATTTTGCAAGCTACAGTATGGAAGGAACAAACTGGTGAAGTTTTTTTGAGGAAACAGTCATTGTAAATGGACTGAATATTGTGAATATATCCCTATTTTGTGTGACTCTTGGTGTGCATCATGTGTAGGAGTGTTGATACTTTCATTTGTGTGTATTAATTTCAAATTTTAGTTTACTATTGTTGCATTTTCTTTTCTTTTTCTGTTCTAGCCTAGTCTCTGCTAGTTTTGGAGAGGCATGTAATGAAGGGGCTGTAATTTTGGTTTCCACCATGGGAACACCATGGTATTGTGGAATCTAAAAGTACAAACCCCAAGGAATGTATTCTATAATGCAGGGCCCTAGAGCATGAAGAAAAACATCAGTTTGTGGAGGCCCTAGGCGAGCTAAAGCATAGCCTGGCTAGGAGCAATCAACCAATAAAGGCTTCCCAAGAGAGCAGGGATGAGTTTCAAGGCCTATCCTCTTAGGGTGGTGTAGAGGGGTGTTTGAAGGTGTGGTTATATGAAGGAGAGAGTTGGAGGAGACCTAGAGAGGTGCTACTACACCTATTGTTTGTACTGTGATCCCAAAGAACCCAAAGAACCCTAAAACCCTCATATATGGTACAGGCACTGTATGGCCTCTTGGGCACCTGAGACCCCAAAAATAACTTAGAGGGGATCAATCCTAGTAGAATTTATTCAGACCAAAGGTGTTGAATCCTTGAGAAAAAGGCATAGAATTCCCTATAAATCCGGGTGGAGGGCTAATTAGGCCTTTTCTTGTAGCCCTAGATTACAAAGGAACTACCAAATTGGGTGATCCCCAATTCTTATCAATGCTTTGAAAAGGTGACCATAGCCATAAAAAGTCCTTGGAACTCATTAAAACTCACTGTTAGGATGTGGAGTAGGTCTCGAAGCAAAAAGACAATTATTAAGCCAATGTAAAGGTTAGTGCCTAAAAGCAAAGTTTGTCATGGTGATAGTTGAACTTGTGTAGCTTGGTGGGTTAGTTAGGTAGATTAGGGGGTACTTGAATGTATTAGATATCCTATAGATCAACCATAGGTGTTAGAGCACACTTGAGTCCTTAGACAAGGTTCAGAGCATAGACTAGCTAGTCTATCCTAGCTTATCCCATCAGATGATATGATTTGATAAGATGATAATATGATTTGATTAGATGGTTTCATTTGATTAGATTAGATGGTTTCATTTGATTAGATGATATTATTTTATTTGATTAGTTGAGTTGATTAGATGGTTTCAGTTGATTAGATGGTTTCATTTGATTAGATTTTACTAAATGGATGTATAATTAATATCATAAAAAATAACAAGTTAATACATGTAACTAATGGATAATAACTATTATAACTAATATGAAATCTTAAGGGGAGGTCTTAAGGGGATCTAAAATTAATATCATAAAAAATAACAAGTTAATACATGTAACTAATGGACAAAAACTATTCTAACTCATTCTAGAACTAACACATGTCATAAGTAATCTGACTAATTTCATCATTTTTTAGTGTTCAAACTAATGTCTTAAGGGGATCTTTAACTAATAAGAAATCTTAAGGGGATGTCTTAAGGGGATCTAGAATTAATATCATAAAAAATAACAAGTTAATACATGTAACTAATGGACAATAACTATTTAACTCATTCTAGAACTAACACATGTCATAAGTAATCTAACTAATTTCATCATCTTTTAGTGTTCAAACTAATGTCTTAAGGGGATCTTTAACTAATAAGTAATCTTAAGGGGAGGTCTTAAGGGGATCTAGAATTAATATCATAAAAAATAACAAGTTAATACATGTAACTAACAGACAATAACTATTTAACTCATTCTAGAACTAACACATGTCATAAGTAATCTAACTAATTTCATCATTTTTTAGTGTTCAAACTAATGTCTTAAGGGGATCTTTAACTAATAAGCAATCTTAAGGGGAGGTCTTAAGGGGATATAGAATTAATATCATAAAAAATAACAAGTTAATACATGTAACTAATGGACAATAACTATTCTAACTCATTCTAGAACTAACACGTGTCATAAGTAATCTAACTAATTTCATCTTTTTTTAGTGTTCAAACTAATGTCTTAAGGGGATCTTTAACTAATAAGAAATCTTAATGGGAGGTCTTAAGGCGATCTAGAATTAATACCATAAAAAATAATTAGTTAATACATGTAACTAATGGACAATAAGTATCATAAAAATCATTGAATAATCAAAGCATACATAAAATCTTTAACTAATACGTAATCTATAAAAATCATTGAATAATCAAAGTATACATATAAAACCATACATGTATACAAGCATATATATATATATATATATATATATATATATATATATATATATATATATATATATATATATATATATATATATGTAAGCATACATAAAATTCTATATTTTAAAACCATTGAACCATCAAATAGGTCCATTATATATCAACAAATTATAGTCCATCATATATTTAAATGTATAAAAAAAGTATAGTCAATTTAATCCAGAGATATCAAGTAGGTCCTAACACATGAAATAAGTATACATATTATACTTTTTAGACCAGCTCAAGTATTCCAGACCTTTCATGGAGAACATGTAATATTCTCTCATGATCCTCACTATCTAGTCTCCACTTACAACGTCCATGTTGAGATTTAACTATATGGAGACAAATGGAGGTGACAACTACTAGGTGACTATATTAAAACACCTTATTGTGTGGTTGGTAATCAACAAAGTGAATACCATGTTGAATTACTTTTATTTTCTTGAAATATGTTCCCTCTACAATAACTAAACCTCTAGATCATAAATTTTAACAATATAAATTTAAGCAAACTAAATTTGAAATTTGTTAAAAGGTTGAAATTTAAAATTTACAAATTGAGTTCAATATATTGATGTAAAGAATGTACAAACCTATGGGGAACAACATTACATCACTTTCTTCAGGTTCAAGTAACTTCATCCTCTTTGCAGTACAACACAGTAAATAATAACCAACTCCTTCTGCATTTCCACACTCAACAATCAGTGCAAAGACATCTCTTGCACAGTAAATTTATATATACATGTGAGATATTAAAATTTACTTAGTTCAATGTATAGATATATCTATATATCTATACATGCAACTCAATGGACCATATAATGTGAAATATATATACTTACCAATTTTGACCAATCCTGAGATATGATCGTAATCAGCAGAAATCAAAGGGACATCATAGAAGTTTTCATCTTCATCTCTATCAAAACATCTAGTGGCACTAGATTCCATGTACCTACATATCCACGGTCTCGATTGGTGCATTCCTCATAATTATCAGCAATGCAGTGAAAAAAAAACATGAGTAGTCCCTAGCGTTCAATGTCCACTTGCGACAATTCGTACTAATAACTGAGTGCAAAGATCGTGTCTTTTCTATGCTATTGCAACCATGCATAATTTTTCTATCCATGCCTAAACAAATTTATATGTAATACATTCTATAAATATAATTTGAATAAAGAATACATAAAAAATTTAAACACTTGAATAATTTTAAAATGTGTGCATACCTTTTATCTCCCAAAATTTTCTATGTGGCACCACTTGAGTCAATCCCAATGACGTGTCATTCTCATTTGGTGTGAAATGTGTAGATTGCACCATTCAACAACATCATGTGCATTTTTTTATGAACTCCCTTATAATTCATTTGATACTTTCGTATAACATGTTTGATGCAAGCTCTAGCACCAGATCATGTTCACCTTTTCCATGTCCACTCTCAAAGAAACTCCAGACATGTGGTATGCTTTCATTACAATGATATCTACGTAGTGCATAAAATGGTCTCGATGGTTTGAATTGTGCAACACATCCATCTGACCAAACATAAAGTTTATCAATTTTTATACCTCTTTCTTTCAAATTTGAAAAAAATATCTTGAAGTAGTGTTCTACATAATGAATTTCATGCTCTCTATCATCACTTATATAAAAATGATATTCCTTCTTGATGACCCATGCTTCAAATGTGCTTTGAATACCATCCAAATTTAATTGTGCGTGTCGATAACACACATGAATCATAATAGTAATTTGCTTTGAAAAATAATATTCCAATTGAATTGCCTTTTGATGAACAAAAGAATAAATTTATGCAAAATCAACAACTGATACAATAGTTCCAAGTGGGAAATTGTCTCTTAGTGTGTGGAATTCTTGTGCTTGTTACTTTGCAAAAAAAACATGATGAATGTAGGGTTGAATCAATTTTTAAAATTTGTCCATAAATATTCCAACATTTATCTCCTCTTCAACATATTCTAACCTTTTGGATTCTTTCCCAAATTTTGTTTCATTCTTTACATATTTGTAACTCTTGCAATTTACCATCTTTGTTAAATCAATATTTTTATTTTTCAAAGGAAAAAGAGAAAAATCAGCACATGTTTGACATATTCCTTTTATGCAATTTATTTGTCCAGCTACATCATCTCTTTTTTTACATAAAATGGAAGAGATGAACTCACTTTGTCTAGTAGGAGGAGCATTTTCAAAACCATAAGTGTCTTCTAAAAACTTTCAAAAAACTTGATAGTGGAGATCAAATTCAATATGATAATGACAACAGCAAGTTTTAAACACTTTGTTTATTCTGATATAATATGGCTTTAATATTTTCAACAATGTTTTCTCAATCTTTATAATAGGATTTGAACTACAAAATGTCACATACATTTCATGTTGTGTTGTGTCCAACCAATGTTTTGTATGATATTCATATTGATTAGCTAAAATTCTATGTTTGATAACATCTCTACTGTTTGATGAAGGACATGGATTATCATTCCAAAATAATGTGACCAAATTCTTGATTCCTCCATCAATCCTATCATAATGAGGAGCTCTACACATGATTTCCCAATTTCCTTCCAAGGTGCTATCATCTAAAAGTAATCTCCTATTAACATATCTTGATATTTTTTTCCTATTAAAACTAAACTAAGATGAAACTGAAGATATCTGTCTTTTTTGGAGCATAGTGTTACCTACAATGGATGTCAACATAACTTTTCTTGTAATGGTCTTATCTTTAGTTTGAGATCACTTCCCTACCTAGTTCAAACCTTTCCTAATATTTTTAATCATATCAGTTTTCATGTCAACAACTTTCCTCTTCTTTGATGTTCTGTCTATACCCAATAATTTTAATGCCCCTTCCAACTTTTTGTTTATAAGTACAACTGAAAGACATTGGGCTTGTTCAAGTGTTTCAAATTTATCAAATTTAGCGAATGTTTCTCTTGCTATCATATTCATTGATATCTTCTTAGCAAGACTTAAGGGTTGAACATTAACAAGTGATCTCAAATTCTCCACATCCATTGTAAGTGCTTCACCTTGTGACAGTCCAATTGTCCTTGCTAAAAAGAAAGATGGGACATGGAGACTTTGTATTGATTATAAGGCATTGAACAAAATCTCTGTTAACAATAGATATCCAATCCCTTGAATTGATGATTTGTTGGACCAACTTAGGGGGCTAATTTCTTTACAAAAATTGACTTGAAGTCTGGATACCACCAAGTACCAATTGATCTAGTAGATGTGTGGAAGACTACATTTAAATCTAAGGAAAGTTTGTTTGAATGGTTGGTCATGCCTTTTGGCCTAAAAAATGCCCTGGCCACATTTATGAGGTTGATGAATGATGTTATTAGACCATTCATTGATTCTTTTGTGGTTGTTTATTTGGATGACATACTCATCTTTAGCAGAACTTGGTCTAAGCATTTGCAACATGTTGAACAAGTGCTTTCAACTCTGTAAAAACACAAACTTTAGACCAACATTGAGAAGTGTTCTTTTGGTATGCAAAGTATTCAATACTTAGGGTATATCATTGATACTGAGGGTGTTCATGTTGATCCATCAAAGATTCAAGTAATCAGAGATTGGCCATCCCCTAAAAATTTCATAGAGCTTCACAGCTTCTTGGGCTTAGCCAACTTTTATCACAGATTTGTGTTTGGTTTCTCACATATATCATGGCCTTTCAATAAAAAAAGGAAGCAGTAACAAGGTGGCAGATTTTTGAGTAGGTCTCCAATTGCAAGTTTGACAATAGTGTTGGATTCATGTGGTCATCAATCATCCACTTGGGAACAACTATATGGTACTGACCCTGATTTTGCTAACATATATAGTAATTTGGTAGAAGCAAAGTTCATCTCTAATTTTCACTTGCAAGATGGGTTGCTTTGCCATAATGGTCACATATGTGTACCCACCGAGGAATGAAAGAAAATGATATGGGAAGCTCACTACATTCATGTTGTAGGACATTTTGGTATTGGTAAAACTATTGCTATCCTTCAAAAGTATTTCTATTGGCAAAAAATGAAGCAAGATATCATTTCACATATACAAGCTTGTGCAGCCTGTGCAATTGCAAAGCCAGCAAACCATAAGTTGGGTCTATACTTACCATTACCTATTGTTAATAAGCCATGGTAGTCTATTTCAATGGATTTTATGTTTGGGCTTCTAACTACCTGGCGGGGGCATGATTGTGTGTATGTTGTGGTAGATAGGTTTTCTAAAATGGCTATCATGGTGGCATGTAAAAAGATGATTTCTGCAAAAGATACTACCAATATATTTTTTAAACATGTTTGGGTTCATTTTGGTTTGCCAAAAACTATTATTTCTGATAGGGATAGCAGGTTCATCAACAAATTTTGGTCTGCACTATGGGCTAAAATGGACACCAAGTTGATAAAGTCCACAACATTCCATCCCCAAACAGATGGGCAGATAGAAGTGGTGAATTGAATGATTATTCATATTTTACAGATGTACCATTCAAAACATCCTCACACATGGGATGAAAGCTTACTCTATGTGCAACACAATTACAATAGTGCACTCCATAGTACTACAAGGCATAGTCCATTTGAGGTTTCTCTTGGGTACCAGTCATTGGCACATATGGATGTAGCAATACCATCTCTACAATCTAATAGTCCATTGAATGGTGACAAGGAGGTAGATAAAGTAGAAAAATTCATTGATAACATTAGACACCGACAACAACAAGTTTATGAGATCTTGGAGCAGAGTAATCAGAAGTATAAGGAAAGGCATGATAAACATAGAACTCCTCATCAATTTCAGATAAGTGACAAGGTATGGTTACATGTTCAGAAAGAGTACCTGAATGGACCAAATAGGAAGCTTCATCCTCTTTGTTATGGACCATACACTATTATGAAACAAGTTGGTGAGAATTCTTTTGAACTTAATTTGCCATCCTTTTTGGGGCTACATCCAGTTTTCAATGTGGAATTGTTGAGACCCTATTTTCCTCCTTCGTTATACATTTCCCAATCTACTGAACACATTCAAGTTGTAGAGTTAAATCCATCTACTACTTCTCCAATCCAATGTGACCATGTTACTGAAGTCATTCTAAATACTTTGAGAAATCAGAACATTCCTCTGTATCAGGTGGTTTGAGGTGGTCAACATTCTCATCAAGGCAAGTGGTTTACTAAGGAACAAATTGAAGAACAATTTCCTCATTTGTTGCTGCAGATTAGTGCAATGGGGCCCACTACCTCTTAAGGGGGGAGAAATGATCAGGATTAAATACTGAAATCTAATTTTTCAAAATTTGCTATGTTTTAGTAAACTGCATTTTTGAGGGTCTTCGGTGCATTTCTGGGCTTGAATGATGCCTAGAAGTTCCAAAAAAATGTTGTTACTTACAAAATTTGATTCAAGATTATTTGAATATCTTTCCAACGCATTAAACGGTTGACAATTTAGAGCTAGGATGAGAAAGTTATGCCTTCTCCAAGTGGACCTAAATTTTACATATAGTTTTTTGAAATTTTTCGATAGTTTTAATAGTATATTTGTAATAAACACACTATGATGACTCTTCATTTCGATTCCAAGGGGTTTTTGTGACCCTTGGGATTCATCTGACTTGTATAAACTCCAATTTTGAATAGAATGGAGATACTTTTTGGCTTGCAATCTCATTGTTAGTCTTTTCAATTTTAATGTCAAATTTCACAATACTGCAGGTTTCACACCAAGTATTGTAATCTGATTCATAATTCAGATCATACAATCTATAAACAACTAGTAGGTAGTTTAAATTAGCTAACTCTTACTAAACCTTATATTACTTATAGTGTAGGTTTAGTTTCTAGATTTATGTCTAAACCAAAATAAACACATTTCAAATTTTCTAAAAGAATTTTAAGATCTATTAAGGGCACTCTTAATGTTAGTTTATTTTATGATAAAAATTTTGATTTTGTATTAAAAGGATTTACTAATTCAGATCTAGGAGGAGATCCCAATGATGGTAAATCTACTTGTGGATATTATTTCTTTGTTGGTTCAGGTGTCGTTTCTTGGAAAAGTAAAAATAAACAACTATAGCTCCATTGCCTTGGAAAATAATCCTATTTTTCATGCAAGGACAAAACATATTGCACTCTAACATCACTTCATTAGAGAACAAGTTGAAGACAAGTAAGTGTCCCTAATCTAAATCAAGGGGGCAGATCAAGAAGATGATATTTTGACAAAGCCTCTTTCTAAAGAGACATTTCAATTTCATTGTAAAAGTTTGGGGTTGATACCCATTCATGTAAACTCCCTAAGTAAAGATTAAGGAGGCAGGGCGGGTGGGGGGGGGGGTGGTGGTGTTAGAAAATTAATCTTTCCTTGGTTGTATTTATTTAATTTAGGATAAGACAAGGTATCCTATATTTAATTAGTAGATTTCTAAGGAATCCCTAAATGTATTTTGTCCTTTAGTCCAAGTGGGAGGACATGTCATTTCTTCTATTTCCTTTATTAAAGAAATTATTTTATCCTCCTTAAGAGGATGTTGACACTTTGCACACACCAATTATGAATGTGAATATTCACAGATTGGTGATTTGCTTAGTAACTCTACTCCTCATCTCTATTTAAGAGATGCTATCCTCTCTCATTTCAACTTTATGAATTGTTTTAAATCTCTCTCTCTCTCTCTCTCTCTCTCTCTCTCTCTCTCTCTCTTTGCTTTGCCTCATTCATAATATCACAAGGGGTTTTCTTTGCTTTTCCCATTTCAAAACTTCTTGTCTCCTTGTCTTGGCTTTTGGGTGATTTCTCCAAGTTTATGAATTTCTAATGGTAAAAAATCTTCTTTTCCATTTAATCTCTTGGATTATTATTTATTTTCTTGCTCTTGTTATTTTTCATTTGAATTTGCATTTATTTGCAGTGGAAAATCACTTTTAGCAATAGGTTATTTTGTGGCTATATAAGCAGTTGGTTAATCCTTGGATTTTAGTTTTCTAATTTTGTTAGTAAATAGATTTGTCCTTGTTTCTATCTTCCTTAAGATTGTTAGTCTATCACCCTTTCTAAGGACAAACTTTTACTAACAATAGGGTAAGTACAGAATGTGAGTCACTTCCCTCTGAATTTCAATCTAGGTACAACTCCCTAAATATATTTTCAATGAATTTATTCTAACTGAACTTCTTAATTTAACTTTTAACCTAAAATTTTTAAAGGTTTCTATATCATTCTTCAGATGATTAACACTTAGTACAACTATTTTTTTAGAAAAAACCAGATATAAGGAAACAGAAAATCATAGTTTTCTATTTTCTCTATCTATTTGAGATAATAAAATGATAGAAAGAATCATAGTAAAAATGAATCCAATTACAATCGTTGATAACCTCAAGATATTGCCAAAGATCTATTGCAGAAATAGGGAATGAATAAAAATATCACCATAGGACATATATTCACTCATTTTAAATTACACAAATCTGAAACAAAGTATAATAGATATATTAACTGTTCTTGTAGCACTGGCGAAAAAAATGAAAAATATCTATAAGTTCTCTAACAGTAAACTTGATATATCAGAAATGTCTATTTTTAAATTGGAAGAAACTTCAAAAAGCCAAAATACCAATTTTCTCTCCAAAATTTCCAATCCTTTCTACTACGCAATTAAGCTACTTATAGTTTTTGCAAATCCAAGAGGTCTCCCAAAAACCTGACCTCTCGATTAGAACAGTTTTACGAGTAACCAAAGCAAAAGAGGACACATGTCCTTCAAAGTTTCTAAATAGTTAAAATGTAACTAAATTTCAAGATCAGCCTCCTTATTGACAACATGCTCCTCATCTCCCATAGGATTCTCTCCATCAGCTATGGCAGATTGTGTCACTTCCCATTGCTTGTGAGCCTGAATCAGTTCTTTTGTGAGCTATATGTGGGAAATCTTCATATTCACTATCCTTTTCATCGCCACTTCCTTTATCCACCTGGCTTTCTTGACCTTCTTGACTGTTAAAGGGAATTGATCCACATAGAGATACAACATTGATTCGATCCTGGCTACCTATGTAAAGTTTGAAGGCTTAGGGTTGCCCTTTCCTTTGAGCTTCTTCATAGTATTCTCAAACACTGCAAGAGCTATTTTCTGGTCCTGATCTCCATGATTGACCGAGTAGGTATGGGCAAAGTTAATCACCTTGAATTCGTTCATCATTGTTTTCTGTAACTTCTTGATTTCATTTTCACTATCTTTGTTCTTAGTGATAGTATTCCTGATGGTGCTCAGATGCCAACTAAAATTCTTCATGAGAACAAAGAAGGTAGCTTCATCATGTGACTTTATAGATTCTTCTGTACAAAACTTCACATACCCATATTTTTCTATCTCCAAGAATTTAGACATGGCTTGGAACCACTTTTCATCTTCTCTCTCCCACACCTACCTTTGTGTTGGTAATTCACCTATCAAGATTTCTATATCACACAGAACTTCTTGAGCATCTTTGAGGTATCTGAGCCACTCTTGATAGTTTCATTAATCCATTCCTCTATAAAAGTCACCAGTGTTCAACCTTTTTGCACTTGACTCAAGAAAGTTTTGCTCTCAGCTGAATCTGGGTCAAAGATCTATGGTGAATGAACTAATGGAGTGGCATCAAAACTACATAAGGTATTGATGAATTGTGAAAATGTCACAATTGTCTATTTCAATTCTTTCTTCTCCTTTCCATCTTGCCAAGATGAATTCAACATTTTCTATGTTAATCAAATCTATTAGATTTCCACAATCCATTTATGTATATGTATCAATTTCTGGATTTGATTGTGTAAAGTTTTTTCCATCAACATTTCGGATCATACTACATGATCCATCTTTTCTTCTTGCTCTCTTACATCCTGATGATGGATCATGTAGTATGATCCGAAATGTTGATGGAAAAAACTTTACACAATCGAATCTAGAAATTGATACATATACATATTTGCTATGTTGTTTCTTTGAACAAATTATTTTTGCCGGTGTGATCCATGGTACCTAAATCCACCTTGGTGATTTCAAAGTCCTCTTCCCTAACCTCTTGTTCCCCCTCTTTAGGTCTATAAGTCACCACTTCAACAATCCATTTTTCAATTTTCACATCTATGAACATTCGGGCTATGCTTTTTACCTTTTTAGTTTTGGGTGTCTTTTGAACTGATGAAGGGGTGCTCCCCTTAATACCACAAACACATAACAGAAATAGGGAAACAACAACAATAATATGCAAGAACAGAAAATTGGCTTCTTATTATCTCCACAAATGTGGAATTACAAATTTTTAGAATTACAACATGCAAAGCCACATGGGCATTCTCTTACAATATTCTGTAGGACAAAGCCTCGAACTATTACCCAGATCTACTACCCAGAACTATTCTGAACTGCCTAAAACAATAATACAGCCTTCCTTATATAGGCAATTTTCCACCGCTTGGGCAGTTCTAGAATTTTAGCCAATAAGGTCGACCAAACTTAGAATTATTTTATTTTACATTTTATTACATCATAGTCGGCTCAAGATAACCTTTGAAACCCGAATAGAAATTTTCAAGAAAATTATTTTCTGCCATTTCAGGTTGCCCAACTTTCGAAGACCATAAGTCATCACCAGTTGACCCGATCGGCTATTATAACCCCATTTCGGAAATGCCACGAAGCCCTCTACAGGCTTGATCCATGCAAGTGCCCGTCACCCAAATTTTTGACCTCATCCGGGGCCTTTAAAGCTTTCAAAACTGAGTTCAAAGTTTCTGTACCCTGCTGCCAATACCGAAAATCTTCAATATCTTTCAATATACACTTGATCTGGCAATGAAACTTTACTGGCAGACTTATATGACCAAAATGAACCTCCAAGAAAGAAATCAGATCATTCTGAGCACATACAAAAATTACCAAAAATAGTAACTTTCCATAAATAGCAGCTCTGCACAAAATAGCCCTTATTGAATATAAAAACAAATTATTTTTTTTTTTTTGGTGATGCAAGATTGCTCTTACACCCAGGGTAATTTGAGAAGTGACCCTGTCACGACTCAGGTGTGCAGAGGAAAACCAAGATGGATAACCTCCTCCTTTGTCAGCCATGATGAATCTTCAACAGGTCATCCTTTCCACTTGACTAGATATTCTTCATATGTCCCGTTCCTTGTGCTTCTCCCAACATGACTGTCCAGTATATCTTCTATCTCCTTAGTGTCTGAACTAGTTGCTGGAATACTCCACTGTGCTGCTGTGATCTCATCTTCAACACCTCCTTCATGATACTTTGTCAGATCTGAAATGTTAAATACTGGTGAAATATTTAGCTCAGTAGGAAATTCTACCTCATATGCATTTCCTGAATCATGTTTCTTTAATATCCTACATGGTCCAAACTTCTTCATTTTCAGCTTGTTATATGTACCAACTGGAAACTGCTCCTTCTGCAAATGAACCATGACTTCATCACCAACCTGAAATTCCTTATACCTCCTTTTCTCATCTGCCTTAGCCTTATACTGTGCGTTCATCTTGGTAATATGCTTCCTCACCTCCCCATGGATGTTCTTCAAGTGTTCTACAAAATCCTCAGCTTCAGCACTACTTATTTCTCCTTTATCTATCTTCCTCAATTCAGATGTATTTCTTGGACTACTTCCATATACAATCTGGAATGATGATTTACCAGTGCTCCTATTGACAAAATTATTGTATGAAAATTCTGCCTGTGGTAAAATCAAATCCCATCCTGTTGGCTTATCTCCAACTAAACATCTCAGCAAATTTCCCAAACTCCTATTCACCACCTCTATCTATCCATCAGTCTGTGGATGATGTGATGAACTGAACTTTAAATCTATCTTTAACTTCTTCCATAATGTACGCCAGAAATATCTAACAAACTTAGTGTCCCGATCTAAAACTATGGTCTTTGGCAAACCATGAAGTCTCACTACTTCTCTGAAAAATAATTCTGCTACATGAACAGCATCATTAGTCTTCTTGCAGGGAATGAAATGTGTCATCTTTGAAAATCTGTCAACTACCACAAAAATTGAATCGTGTCCCCGCTGAGTCCTCGGTAAATCAAGAACAAAGTCCATACTGATATCCTTCCAAGGCTTCTCTGGTATAGGTAATGGCTGATACAACCCTATATTCTGCTTCACTCCTTTCACCATCTGACATACTCTGCAACTCTATACAAACTTCTTCACATCTTGCTGCAATTGTGGCCAATAATAATTCTCACCAACCAAAGCAAGGGTTTTATCACGACCAAAATATCCAGCCAATCGTCCATTATGCTTCTCCTTGATGAGATTCTCCATCATAGAACTTCATGGAATGCACAACTGACTCCCTCTGAATAGCATATCATCTTGGATGATAAAATCCAGCCATTTCATCCTGTCTAGAGTAACAGGTTCTGTACAAGCTTTCCAAGCTTCACCAAAATCAGGATCCTCTGGATACAAATTCTTGAGTTCCTTGAACCCAACCACTTCAATCTGCATTTCTGTTAGCAACAATTGCCTTCTACTAAGAGCATCTGCAACCCTATTAGACTTTCCACTCCTGTGTTTCAAAATAAATGTATAACTCTGCAAAAATTCAACCCATTTCAAATGCCTTTGATTCAATTTTCCTTGACTATTCAAATATTGCAAAGCTTGATGATCAGTATACAAAACAAACACCTTAGGAAGCAGATAGTGCCTCCACTTTTTAAATGCCTGAACTATAGCATAAAATTCTTGATCATAAATAGAATATTTTCTCTTGGCATCATTTAATTTCTTACTGAAATAGGCAACAAGTTTACCTTCTTGGCTCATAACAGCTCCTATTGCAGTACCACTAGCATCACAATCTACTTGAAACACCTTATTAAAATCTAGAAGTACTAATGTAGGTTGTTCTGTAACTTTTTGTTTCAACAATTGAAAACTCTTTTCTGCCCCATTAGTCCACTTAAACTCTTTTCTATCCCCTCTCATTGTTTCAGTCAAGGGTCCACAAATACTGCTAAAATTTCTGATAAACTTTCTGTAAAAGCTAGCCAAACCATGAAAAGATCTTACCTCAGTAGCACTCCTTGGAGTAGGCCATTCAAGGATAGCCTGTACCTTCTTTGGGTCCATTTTTAGACCTTCTGCTGAAACCACAAATCCCAAATACACTAACTCTTTCTTCACAAAACTGCACTTCTTCAAATTAATCAACAATTTCTCATCTCTCAACTTTTCAAACACCATACGAATATACATCACATGTTCCTCCAATGTCTTTCTAAAAATCAAAATATCATCTAGGTAAACAATGATAAACTTACCCAAAAATTCTTTCAGAACCTCGTTCATGAGCCGTATGAAAGTGCTCGGTGCATTGGTTAGCCCAAAAGGTATGACTAACCAATCATATAGCCCTTCCTTTATCTTGAAGAAAGTCTTCCATTCATCTCCTTCTCTGATCCGAATCTGGTGATATCCACTCTTCAGATCTATCTTTGAGAAATACACAGCTCCACTCAAACAATCCATAATATCATCCATTCGTGGCAATGGAAACCTATACTTGATTGTGATCTTGTTTATTGCTTTAGAATCTGTACACATCCTCCATTCTCCATTCTTCTTTGGTGCTAATACTGTTGGTATAGCACATGGACTTAGGCTCTCCCGAATCAATCCCTTCTGTAACAACTCATGTACTTGTCTGTTCAACTCTTCACTTTCTGCTGGTGTCATTCTGTGTGCTGCCTTGTTTGGAAAATTGGCTCCTGAAATTAAATCCATCTGATGACTTATCTTCTTTACGGGTGGTAATCCATCAAGTACATTATCAGATACAATATCCTGAAACTCATTCAACAAATCTGCAACCTCTATAGGTATATCCTCTACTTCTTCTTTACCAACTTTTGGAATTAAAGAAAAACACACATGCTCATGCCTCATACCATCTAGGAATTTTCTTCCATCAAAAAATGTTATTCTTGCATTACCACATACCTTTTCTTCGGTCTCCTTCAATGGCTTTAGCTTATGTCGCACTCCATCCTTTGTCAGGGAATAGGTATTCGCACGACCATCATGTACAGCACATCTGTCAAACTACCACGGTCTACCCAACAACATATGACATGCATCCATAGAGATGATATCGCATAGTACCTCATCTTGGTACCCGCCGATCTTAAACTTTACCAGGCACTGTTTGCTGACCATGACCTTGTGGTCATCCTGCACCTAGGCAATCCGATATGGATGTGGGTGTTTTTGTCTCTTGAGCTTCAACTTTATCACCATCTCTTCTGACACCAAATTGTCAGTGCTTCCACTATCGATAATCACATCACAACATTTACCCTCACATTTGCATCTAGTGCGAAACAGGCTCCTCCTTTGTTCAGGTTCATTCTCACCACTCAGCAAGACTCTTCTGTTAATTAGCATTTCTCCTCTTTCAGCATCTTCAGAATTTGATGATCTAGGATCTTCATCGACATGTGCAACTCTGGCCTGGCCTTCATTTCTCCTGTCTATTCTACTTTGGCGCTGAGGATATTCAAATGCCCTATGACCTTCTTCTCCATAGTGAAAACATGTTCCACGGAAGCCACCTCTTCCAGATCCTTGTCCTCTTCCTCTTCCTCTCTGATCTCTATTATTCTAATCTTGAAAGTGATTGAAATTATTTCCTCACTGATTCTGACTGATACTGGCCTCATCCTTCTTTTTCGGATCTTCATTTCGGCCACCATATGACCGTCCACCAGATCGTCCACCGTGACCTCTTCCGTTTTGTCTGCTCTCAAACTTCTTGTTCAACTTTTCCTCTACTTTTAGGGAAAACTGGTATGCCTCTTCAATACTGTTCATTCAAACCAGATTTAGCTCCTCCTGAATGCTTGGCCTTAACCCATTAAGGTATCGGGCAACTTTCTCTTTATCAGCTTCTGCATGGCCTGTTCTGATGAGAAGTCGATAGAACTCCTTTGTATACTCTTGAACAGATCTTCTCCTTGCTTCAAACTTTACATTTTCCTCAGTAGGTCAAGCTCATAATCAACAGGAATGAACTGTCGCTTCAATTTATCCACCATCCGATCCCATCTCATGATTTTTTCCTTTCCCCTTCTATTTCGCTCCAACTGAATCTCTTGCCACCATATCTTTGCATGACCTTTCAGTCTGGCCTTCATAAATTTGACCCTATCAGGATCCTCAACATCTTCATACTCAAAATATTCCTCACATTCATTGATCCAGTCGATCAATTCTTTTGGGTTAAGATTTTCAGAAAATGTAGGAACCTCAATCGTAGGTCTTTTCCCAATCTTAGAAATGGCCCGAAAAAGTCTTTCTTCCTCATGGTTAACAATTTTGACTTCTCCTTCTTGATATTCTTCTTCAGCTTCATCCTCGCTTTCATCTCTGACATTAAGATTCATTCGTTTGTGAATCTCTTCTTGCAATGCTCGCACATGTCTCTGCAGCTCTCTAACCTCAGGTGTCACAGCACCAGCTCTTCCGCCACGTTCTCTTCGTGGAGGTATTTTCGCGATGCGCGCTGAAACCCTAACCATGGTCCTGGTGCAAACTGCCTCACAGTCGGTGATCTATTTACACAATCAAGAAATCCTGCTCTGATACCACTTCATGAATGGGTGCTCCCCTTAATACCACAAACACATAACATAAATAGAGAAACAACAACAATAATATGCAAGAACAGAAAATTGGCTTCTTATTATCTCCACAAATGTGGAATTACAAATTTTTAAAATTACAACATGCAAAGCCACATGGGCATTCCCTTACAATATTCTGTATGACAAAGCCTCGAACTATTACCCAGATCTACTACCCAAAACTATTCTGAACTGCCTAAGACAATAATATAGCCTTCCTTATATAGGCAATTTTCCACCACCTGGGAAGGTTCCAGAATTTTAGCCAATAAGGCCGACCAAACTTAGAATTATTTTATTTTACATTTTATTACATCATAGTCAGCTCAAGATAACTTTTGAAACCGGAATATAAATTTTCAAAAAAATTATTTTCTGCCATTTCAGGTTGCCCAACTTCTGAAGACCATAAGTCATCACCAGTTGACCCGATCGGCTATTATAACCCCATTTCAAAAATGCCACGAAGCGCTCTACAGGCTTGACCTGTGCAAGCGCCTGTCACCCAAATTTTCAACCTCATCCAGGGCCTCTAAAGCCTTCAAAACTGAGTTCAAAATTTCTGTACCCTGCTGCCAATACCGAAAATCTTCAATATCTTTCAATATACACTTGATCTGGCAATGAAACTTTACTGGCAGACTTATATGACCAAAATGAACCTCCAAAAAGGAAATCAGATCATTCTGAGCACATACAAAAATTACTAAAAATAGTAACTTTCCATAAATAGCAGCTCTGCACAAAATAGCCCTTATTGAATATAAAAATAGAATTTTTTTTTTTTTTTTGGGTGATGCAAGATTGCTCTTACACCCAGGATGCTCCTGCATCAGATACCCAGGGTAATTTGAGAAGTGACCCTATCATGACTCAGGTGTGCAGAGGAAAACCAAGACGGCTAACCTCCTCCTTTGTCAGCCATGATGAATTTTCAACAGGTCGTCCTTTCCACTTGACCAGATATTTTTTATATGTCCTGTTCCTTGTGCTTCTGCCAAGACAATTGTCCAGTATATCTTCTATCTCCTTAGTGTTTGAACTAGTTGCTGGAATACTCCACTGTGCTGTTGTGATCTCATCTTCAACACCTCCTTCATGATACTTTGTTAGATCTGAAATGTTAAATACTGGTGAAATATTTAGCTCAGTAGGCAATTCTACCTCATATGCATTTCCTGAATCATGTTTCTTTAGTATCCTACATGGTCCAAACTTCTTCATTTTCAGCTTGTTATATGTACCAACTGGAAACCGCTCCTTCCGCAAATGAACCATGACTTCATTACCAACCTGAAATTTTTTATACCTCCTTTTCTCATCTGCCTTAGCCTTATACTGTGCGTTCATCTTGGTAATATGCTTCCTCACCTCCCCATGGATGTTCTTCAAGTGTTCTACAAAATCCTCAGCTTCAGCACTACTTATTTCTCCTTTATCTATCTTCCTCAATTCAGATGCATTTTTTGGACTACTTCCATATACAATCTGGAATGGTGATTTACCAGTGCTCCTGTTGACACAATTATTGTATGCAAATTCTGCCTGTGGTAAAATCAAATCCCATCCTGTTGGCTTATCTCCAACCAAACATCTCAGTAAATTTCCCAAACTCCTATTCACCACCTCTATCTGTCCATCAGTCTATAGATGATGTGATGAACTGAACTTCAAATCTGTCTTTAACTTCTTCCACAATGTACGCCTCCAACAAACTTAGTGTCCCGATCTGAAACTATGGTCTTTGGCAAACCATGAAGTCTCACTACTTGTCTGAAAAATAATTCTGCTACATGAATAGCATCATTAGTCTTCTTGCAGGGAATGAAACGTGCCATCTTTGAAAATCTGTCAACTACCACAAAAATTGAATCGTTTCCCCGCTGAGTCCTCGGTAAACCAAGAACAAAGTCCATACTAATATCCTCCCAAGGCTTCTCTGGTATAGGTAATGGCTGATACAACCCTATATTCTACTTCACTCCTTTCGCCATCTGACATACTCTGCAACTCTGTACAAACTTCTTCACATCTTGCTGCAATTGTGGCCAATAATAATTCTCACCAACCAAAGCAATGGTTTTATCATGACCAAAATGTCCAGCCAATCCTCTACTATGCTTCTCCTTGATGAGATTCTCCCTCATCGAACTTTGTGAAATGCACAACTAACTCCCTCTGAATAGCATAGCATCTTGGATGATAAAATCCAGCCATTTCATCCTGTCTAGAGTAACAGGTTCTGTACAAGCTTTTCAAGCTTCACCAAAATCAGGATCCTCTGGATACAAATTCTTGAGTTCCTTGAACCCAACCACTTCAATCTGCATTTCTGTCAGCAACGGTTGCCTTCTGCTAAGAGCATCTGCAACCCTATTAGACTTTCCACTCTTGTGTTTCAAAATAAATGTATAACTCTGTAAAAATTCAACCCATTTCAAATGCCTTTGATTCAATTTTCCTTGACTATTCAAATATTGCAAAGCTTGATGATCAGTATACAAAACAAACTCTTTAGGAAGCAGATAGTGCCTCCACTTTTTCAATGCCTGAACTATAGCATAAAATTTTTGATCATAAACAGAATATTTTCTCTTGGCATCATTTAATTTCTCACTGAAATAAGCAACAGGTTTATCTTTTTGGCTCATAACAGCTCCTATTGCAGTACCACTAGCATCACAATTTACTTGAAACACATTATTAAAATCTAGAAGTGCTAAAACAGGTTGTTTTATAACTTTTTGTTTCAACAATTGAAAGCTCTTTTCTGCCCCATTAGTCCACTTAAACTCTTTTCTATCCCGTCTCATTGTTTCAGTTAAGGGTCCACAAATACTGCTAAAATTTTTGATAAATTTTTTGTAAAAGTTAGCCAAACCATGAAAAGATCTTACCTCAGTAGCACTCTTTGGAGTAGGCCATTCAAGGATAGCTTGTACCTTCTCTGGGTCTATTTTTAGACCTTCTACTGAAACTACAAATCCCAAATACACTAACTCTTTCTTCACAAAACTGCACTTCTTCAAATTAATCAACAATTTCTGATCTCTCAACTTCTCAAATGCCATACGAATATGCATCACATGTTCCTCCAATGTCTTGCTAAAAATCAAAATATCATCTAGGTAAACAATGACAAACTTACTCAAAAATTCTTTCAGAACCTCGTTCATGAGCCGCATGAAAGTGCTCGGTGCATTGGTTAGCCCAAAAGGCATGACTAACCACTCATATAGCCCTTCATTTATCTTGAAGGCAGTCTTCCATTCATCTCCTTCTCTGATCCGAATCTGGTGATATCCACTCTTTAGATCTATCTTTGAGAAATACATAGCTCCACTTAAACAATCCATAATATCATCCATTCGTGGCAATGAAAACTTATACTTGATTGTGATCTTGTTTATTGCTCTGAAATCTGTACACATCCTCCATTCTCCATTCTTCTTTGGTGCTAATACTGCTGTTACAGCACATGGACTCAGGTTCTCCCAAATCAATCCCTTCTGTAACAACTCATGTACTTGTCTGTTCAACTCTTCACTTTCTACTGGTGTCATTCTGTGTGCTGCCTTGTTTAGAAAATTGGCTCCTGGAATCAAATCCATCTGATGACTGATCTTCCTTACTGATGGTAATCCATCAGGTACATTATCAGATACAATATCCTGAAACTCATTCAATAAATTTGGAACGTCTATAGGTACATCCTCTACTTCTTCTTTACCAACTTTTGGAATTAAAGAAAAACACACATGCTCATGCCTCATACCATCTAGGAATTTTCTTCCATCAACAAATGTTATTCTTGCATTACCACATACCTTTTCTTCAGTCTCCTTCAATGGTTTTAACTTATTTCCAACTTCATCCTTTGTCAGGGAATAGGTATTCGCATGACCATCGTGTACAGCACATCTGTCAAACTACCACAGTCTACCCAACAACATATGACATGCATCCATAGAGATGATATCACATAGTACCTCATCTTGGTACCCGCTGATCTTGAACTTTACCAGGCACTGTTCGCTGACCATGACCTTGTGGTCATCCTGCACCTAGGCAATCTGATATAGATGTGGGTGTTTTTATCTCTTGAGCTTCAACTTTGTCACCATCTCTTCTGACACCAAATTGTCAGTGCTTCCACTATCGATAATCACATCATAACATTTACCCTCACACTTGCATCTAGTGCGAAACAGGCTCCTCCTTTGTTCAGGTTCATTCTCACCACTCAGCAAGACTCTTCTGTTAATTAGCGTTTCTCCTCTTTCAGCATCTTCAGAATTTGATGATCTAGCATCTTCATCGACATGTGCAACTCTGGCCTGGCCTTCATTTCTCTTGTTTGTTCTGCGTTGGCACTAAGGACATTCAAATGTCCTATGACCTTCTTCTCCACAGTGAAAACATGTTCTACGGAAGCCATCTCTTCCAGATCCTTGTCCTCTTCCTCTTCCTCTCTGATCTCTATTATTCTTGTCCTGGAAGAGATTGAAATTATTTTCTTGCTCATTCTGACTGCTACTGGCCTCATCCTTCTTTTTCGGATCTTCATTTCAGCCACCATATGACCGTCCACTAGATCGTCCACCGCGACCTCTTCCATTTTGTCTGCTCTCAAACTTCTTGTTTAACTTTTCCTCTACTTTTAGGGCAAACTGGTATGCCTCTTCAATACTGTTTATTCGTACCAGATTTAGCTCCTCCTGAATGCTTGGCCTTAACCCATTAAAATATCAGGAAACTTTCTCTTTATCAGCTTCTGCATGGCCTATTCTGATGAGAAGTCGATAGAACTCCTCTGTATACTCCTGAACAGATCTTCTTGCTTGCTTCAAACTCTATATTTTTTTCAGTAGGTCAAGCTCATAATCAACAGGAATGAACTGTCACTTTAATTTATCCACCATCCGATCCCATCTCATGATTTTCTCCTTTCCCCTTCTATTTCGTTCCAACTGAATCTCTTGCCACCATATCTTCGCATGACCTTTCAGTTTGGCCTTCGCAAATTTGACCCTATCAGGATCCTCAACATCTTCATACTCAAAATATTCCTCACATTCATTGATCCAGTCGATCAATTCTTCTGGGTTAAGATTTTTTAAAAATGTAGGAACCTCAATCTTAGGTCTTTTCCCAATCTTACAAATGGCTCGAAAAAGTCTTTCTTCCTCCTGGTTCACAATTTTGACTTCTCCTTCTTGATATTATTCTTCAGCTTCATCCTCGCTTTCATCTCTGACATTAAGATTCATTTCTCTGTGAATCTCTTCTTGCAATACTCACACTTGTCTCTGCAGCTCTCTAACCTCAGGTGTCACAGCACCAGCTCTTCCGCCACGTTCTCTTCGTGGAGGTATTTTCACGATGCGCACTGAAACCCTAACCACGGTCCTGGTGCAAACTACCTCACAGTCGGCGATCTATTTACACACTCAAGAACTCTTGCTCTGATACCACTTGATGAAGGGGTGCTCCCCTTAATACCACAAACACATAACAGAAATAGAGAAACAACAACAATAATATGCAAGAACAGAAAATTGGCTTCTTATTATCTCCACAAATGTGGAAATACAAATTTTCATAATTACAACATGCAAAGCCACATGGGCATTCCCTTACAATATTCTATAGGACAAAGCCTCGAACTATTACCCAGATCTACTACCCAGAACTATTCTAAACTGCCTAAGACAATAATACAACCTTCCTTATATAGGCAATTTTCCACTGCCTGGGAAGGTTCCAGAATTTTAGCCAATAAGGCTGACCAAACTTAGAATTATTTTATTTTACATTTTATTACATCATAGTCAGCTCAAGATAACCTTTGAAACCCGAACAGAAATTTTTAAGAAAATTATTTTCAGCCATTTTATGTTGCCCAACTTCTGAAGACCATAAGTCATCACCAGTTGACCCGATTGGCTATTATAACCCCATTTCAGAAATGCCACGAAGCGCTCTACAGGCTTGACCCGTGCAAGCACCTGTCACCCAAATTTTCAACCTCATCCAGGGCCTCTAAAGCCTTCAAAACTGAGTTCAAAGTTTCTGTACCCTGCTGCCAATATCGAAAATCTTCAATATCTTTCAATATACACTTGATCTGGCAATGAAACTTTACTGGCAGACTTATATGACCAAAATGAACCTCCAAAAAGGAAATCAGATCATTCTGAGCACATACAAAAATTACTAAAAATAGTAACTTTCCATAAATAGCAGCTCTGCACAAAATAGCCCTTATTGAATATAAAAATAGAATTTTTTTTTTTTTTTGGGGTGATGCAAGATTGCTCTTACACCCAGGATGCTCCTGCATCAGACACCCAGGGTAATTTGAGAAGTGACCCTGTCATGACTCAGGTGTGCAGAGGAAAACCAAGACAGCTAACCTCCTCCTTTGTCAGCCATGATGAATCTTGAACAGGTCATCCTTTCCACTTGACCAGATATTCTTCATATGTCCTGTTCCTTGTGCTTCTGCCAACACGATTGTCCAGTATATATTCTATCTCCTTAGTGTCTGAACTAGTTGCTAGAATACTCCACTGTGCTGCTGTGATCTCATCTTCAACACCTCCTTCATGATACTTTGTCAGATCTGAAATGTTAAACACTGGTGAAATATTTAGCTCAGTAGGCAATTCTACCTCATATGCGTTTCCTGAATCATGTTTCTTTAATATCCTACATGGTCCAAACTTCTTCATTTTTAGCTTGTTATATGTACCAACTGGAAACCACTCCTTCCGCAAATGAACCATGACTTCATCACCAACCTGAAATTCTTTATACCTCCTTTTCTCATCTGCCTTAGCCTTATACTGTGCGTTCATCTTGGTAATATGCTTCCTCACCTCCCCATGGATGTTCTTCAAGTGTTCTGCAAAATCTTCAGCTTCAACACTACTTATTTCTCCTTTATCTATCTTCCTCAATTCAGATGCATTTTTTGGACTACTTCCATATACAATCTGGAATGGTGATTTACTAGTGCTCCTGTTGACAGAATTATTATATGCAAATTCCGCTTGTGGTAAAATCAAATCCCATCCTGTTGGCTTATCTCCAACCAAACATCTCAGCAAATTTCCCAAACTCCTATTCACCACCTCTATCTATCCATCAGTCTATGGATGATGTGATGAACTGAACTTCAAATCTATCTTTAACTTCTTCCACAATGTACGTCAGAAATATCTAACAAACTTAGTGTCCCGATCTGAAACTATGGTCTTTGGCAAACCATGAAGTCTCACTACTTCTCTGAAAAATAATTCTGACGTACATGGTTAAATGCTATTAAAATTAATAAAAATTATGAATCTCAAATAATTGATTCACCCCCCCCCTCTCAGTTATCTTGGTGGACTTTAATTTCTAATAGAAGATGTACATGTCAGATGAGGATAAGGAATACATTGAGTAACTTGTTGATGAGTCTATGACCTTATGATATTGACTTGATTATGTCGCATTCATCTATGATGGAGAAAAGAGCTAAAAGCCACAAAGCAGTTTGGTCGGTTAATGAAGCATTTTAGTATACACCGATAGGCTATAGTGTATACCGATGATAGTATTAACCGATCTTGTGTTCACTGACGCATTTCTTTATTAACCAAGCAGAAGAAAAAGAACTAAATGATTAGCTGATAAGGATTGATGAGCTATAAAGCACCTTGTAATCAAATTAATGGATAAAGTTTGTTATGAAGATCAATGACTAGCAAAATTCAAGGAAGATTTGGTGAACCATACTGAAACGTGTTATCAACGCATCAGCCAAGGAAGGTTAAAGTGGAAAAATCAATTGATGAGATTATGTGGCAAAATTTGATGGACAAAATTAAAATGGTTTACATGTCTATATAAGAGACTGATGATTTCATGATGAAGGTTACTGGAAGAAAAGAAAACTACAGAATTATTGCGTGAACAAGTTTTCATCCATTCTGATCATACAGGTTAAGGAGAACCCTACTGCAAAGCATTACTGAGCGACAAAGAGAAATTACCAACAGATAGTAAGTTGATATAGTGTTGAATCATAAGTGTTATATTGATTAGAAAGATTTGTATGAGCTTAACATTGATCTGTATATCTACAATTGAAGTTGTATTAAGATAGATCACCTATTGTTACATATTTAACCATTGTACATAGTCAAATCTTTTAACCGAGTGGACTAAGAAAGTCTTTTATGTATCATTTATAGAATGAACATTTTTATCTTATCAACCCCATAGTGAATACTAGTTGGACGATAACGGTTGGTCTAAAATCCTCTAACAAGGTCACACCTAATAGTGTGTTTGTAACCTTTAACAAGGTTGGGTCTTCACTGACCTCACTTCAGAAGAGTGAATATTTTGGATTGCCGGTCCCAGGTGGTTTTTCCCTTCACAGGGTTTCCACGTTAAAATATTTTGTGTTATGTGTTTTTTGTGATGATTTTTTATTGTCATACTTTACATACTGCATATTGATTTTGATCGGTAATCACTATGAGCTAATAACTGGTATCAGTAAAAGAATAGATAGAGAACTATCTTATCTTACCAAGCTATAGAAATTTATGACATTTGTTTTGGATTATACATTTTTTATTTAGGGCTTGGGGATAACTGATTCACCCCTCTCTCAGTTATTCTAACAAATGGGTCCTTGGCAAAAGAATTAAAACATCTAAAATATTTATCAATACTCAAGTTAACCCAATTCACTAAATTCACAGAAGTAGAATCGTTCAAGATCATTCTAAGTAGAGTTCATGATCAGTTCTTATGGATAGGTGATCAACCTATTAAGATATGTTCTCAGTTGATCCATGATATCATAGGCCTTGACAATGAAGGAGCCCTACCTGTTAGTGAGAAAAACCTAAGAAAAGAAGCTGAAACCCTAACACACTCCAAATGGGATAAGATGGAAATGATAGTAAATGATATATATTTACAACATGTCAAATTGGTAGCAATACTAATTGGCTACAAGTTATTTCATAGTTCTAGACTTAATCCTGTATCAGCTAGAGTAATAATGATGGCATACAAAATGGTTAAAGAAAACAAGAAATACAACCTTTGTGAAATACTAGCTCAACAATTCATTGAGAATGTAAAAGTTATAAAGAAGGACAAATCTAAAGCTTTTAGGTTTGGTTCATTACTAGTTCATATGCACATTCATGTCCTTCACAACTTTCCCAGTATGTATCCTAGAGCATGGAAAGATAATGAACCCACTGGTCTACAAATCTCAAAATACTATAGAAGATAGAAAAAGGATTGGATTGAGGGAGAATTATTTGGCATGATTAAGATTATGAAGAGGAAAATGAAAGAAAGGTATAATATTCTAGAAAACTTGGTAGATAAATATGAGGACACTATCTATTTCATGGTTGAAACTGATTGTGTCTGCTTTGAGGCAGTTGAGCCTAGAACCAAGTGGTGCTATCCCATGGGATATAAGGTAAGTGTTGAAGTACTAACCATGTAAGTAGAACATGCACTAGCAAAAGAGAAGGACCCTACCCAAGAAATATGGGGTACCTATAGAGAGAAGTATGAGAAAGTAAGAGAAGAGTAGGAAAAGGTAACAAGGAAGAGAAAGGTCAACAAGATTATTGATGAAATTACTGCGAAGGTAGGAATCACAAAGAAGTAGTATTTAGACCCAAAAAACCAAATGGAGGAAACTTCTAGCATTTCCATAGATGCACCCACTCCATTGAAAATAGAAAAGACAACAATTCCTACTATTATTATTGTTGATGCACAAGAAGAAGAAATTCAAGAAGATGTGCCTACAATCATTCCTAGAATATCTACAAGGACAAACAGACAAGACAGTCCCAAAGAAACAAAGATAGAGGTAAAAAGGAAGAAGAAGGAAGAGAAGACTGTGGAAAAAGAGGAAGAGAAAACAATTTAAAAAGATCCACAAACTTTGTGGAAACTAGACCTTAAATCACTACAGAAGAGAGCATTGAAAGATGGAAACCTAAAGACTATAGATAGATACTATGAAAGATATGAACCTAAGGAACAAGTGATCATAGAAGATATTTTCATTGAGTATCTATTATCTTTTAAAAAGAATCTATTTGAAATTGAAGGGAGTGTTCCTAAGGAATTGTATAGTAAACTGGAAATCAGAAAATAGCTAGCACATTCAGAGGATGAAAACATAAGAAACAAGGCAATTGAAGATATGTTTTCGGTTGTATCTATACATGAAAGAGAAATAATCATAAAAGAACTAAAACCTTATTGAGGAAAAGGCCAAACTAGTCAAGATTATGGCTAGGAAATATGATGAGGTGATTGAGGACACCCAAAAGGCATTGGACCAAATTATAATGTTTGACATGTCTAAGAAAGGTTTACCTCCCAAAGTCTCTAAACCAGTATCCTTGGGTTTAGGAGAAAGTTTCAAGGCAGTAGATGAAAGTGCTCAAGTTAGCATGCAACCAGACTTCTTTGTCACTGGTGTGCCTGCTAGTCTTGAAACTTTGCAGGATATAAATGATCCATTAATGGATAATATGGAAAATGAGATGGAGGTTGAGGGTCAGGAACAAATAGAGGAAGGTAAATCAGAAGAGAAACAAGAATAAAAAGCACAAGAGAAGGAACTACAACAAGAAGAAAAGAAAGGAAGACAGTCAAAATTAGAAAAAGTTGATGATGTCAGACTGGACACACCCCTATTATTCACAAGTATGGACAAACTAGTTAGTTTTGATGTAGATAGTATGGATGAAGATGAACTAGTGAGACTTTCATTTATGGATTTTGCTAAAGGCAGGGAAATATCAGCTTAGAAAGGAGAAAAAAGAGCTAAGATAATGGCCAGGGTTGTAGAAATAGTAAACAAACTACTCTCCTCACCAGTTACCCTAAAAGAGAAGGATGAGGTTGAGAACCTCGGTATAGTATTGGATAGCTTTGATAGTCATTTTGACTTAGCTAAAAATAGTAGAGGAGAAGGTTGAAAAGAAATTCTTGGAAAAGAAGTTGAGCGAAATTCATAAGTCCATTTCATGGGACTTGGACATTCTTAAGGCTACCACTCTTAAAGCCAAAAGTTGTGTAGCACAAGGCAGGAAATTATATAGCTATTACATAAATCCCTACAGACATTTGAAGAATGTTGAGGAGGCCATAGCCAAAGATAGGGCTAGCCTTGAAAATATAATGGACAACTATGAATCATCTTCATAGACTATGGGAGAGGTAGATAAGGAGACATCCAAGCTACTAGAGAAAATGGGAGTACTAGAAATGGAGAAAGGGAGAGTTGTAGATAGATTTGGCTCATTGAGAAGCCTATTGACTCCCAATCTCTCAATATTGGAGACTCATCTCTCTGAGATGATAAAGGTTGAAAGATCAATGTCAGTATCCACTCTCACTGATCTTAAGGCAATAGAGATAGTGTCATATGCACTGAATGGATTAATCCATTTCAGTGAACTATTGATAAGTTCATGGAATGAAGAAGTTAAGACCTTGAAATCTCCTTCTAAGATGTCTTAAATCTGGTGAGTAAGCACTAAACCATTTGGGCTTAAGTTTTACAATTTTGGGTATATCTTTTCCATTGATGTCAGAGGGAGAGGAAGAAAAAGGAAAAATGAATGAGGAAGATAAAGAGATATGTAGAGTTGTATGTAGTAAAGAAAAATAAAATTGTAGAAAAGAAATGAAAAATAGAGATAAAGAAAAGAGAAAGAAAGTTGTAACACTTAGTCATTTTTCTAAGTGTTGCCATCAATGCCAAAGGGAGAGATTGTTGGCATGTGATGTTTTGGAGTAGTAGGAATCATTTAAGGGTTGTTATTTATGGAAACACTTATGTTAGAGTGATCTCATGTTGAGGATATTTCCACCAGAGTTTCAGTCATGAAAATGACTAAGTACAGAATCAGGTTGGCAAGGTATAGTGGCACAGTTTTGATCAGTGATGAAGATATATGAGGTATTATTGCTTGAAAAGTTAACTAAAGGTATTTGGGATGTATGCATGCTTTATTTAAGAGTGCATAAGTTTTGGTTACCAGATCTGTGAGATACAATGATCAGAAGGTATGCAAAGACAATAAAAAAGTATAACATGGTATATGAACAGTTGCGAAGATTAGGGAAAGCATAATGGATATGGTAATGTGCTAAGATAAGTAAATAAAGTATATTTATAACTCTTTGATAATATAAGAGCACCAAATCTATGTATATCATTTTCATAAGTTTCTATTATGTTTTGTATGGCAATTATGAGGCCAACTGGAAGGCTAATTTTGTATAAGTATAGATTGGTTTTGTGAAAGCAAGGTATGGAATGATTTATGATAATGGAGTAAGTTTGTGAATATAAGATCAAAGATCAAATGTGAGATCAGTGAGAGGCCAAGCTACAATTGGAACTATCTAAGCAAGATAAGATCTTGTATTGTTCCCCTTTTGAGAACTACTTTTGAAGACAAGTATTGATTGTAAGAGCAGTTTTCTCACCACCTTTATCCTTGTATACCCCTAATAGGGTTTGTATTCCTCTAACAAGGAAATTTACTATGTAACAATCAACTCCTAACAGGGCTAGATCTCCTAATAGGGATACTATATTTTAGTGCATATTTGTGGGTACCATCCCCACCGGGGTTTTCCCTTTAGCCAAGGTTTCCTTGAGAACAAATCATGGTGTCATGAGTAATGTGTAATGCTTATATATTCTTTTCATTTGTGCATTACATTGGATTGTTTATAATTGTTTAAAGTTGAAATCAAAGTTTTGTAATACTGATTCACCCCCCCCTCAGTATTACCTAATCCTAACAATTTGATGGTTCAGTTTAATGATGTGATGGAGTCTTTGAGCTTGGAGATACTTATTCAATATTTAGAGATGCTTTATTAGAGAATTCCTTCTTCTTCCTTCTATTTTCACATGTATTGTCTTCTTCATCATTTGATGTACTTATTTCTTCCTAAGGGGAGACATGCTACTTGTAGGCATTGGATTATCTTTTTCTTATAGGTACAATTCATCAACATTGGAGTTTCTTAATTATGGGGGTATATTATGTCTCCTACTTTTCTTCCTATAGGGGGGATCATTTCTTGTATATACATGATGTATGTAGTCCTTGTGGGGTCTTGTATCCTCAATCCATCAATGCATCTTGTGATTTTTAATCTCTCTTTTTGGAGGATAGTTTTGTCCAATGAGGTTTTCTCTCTTTCTTAGCTTTATGAGAGATTGTATTTTCATGCATTACATTCCATATTGTACATGGGTACCTAACATGACCTAGTAGGTGAGACCTATCTTGAATTATGAGTTTAAATGTATTCTTCTAAGTTGTACTTAAGGGGGGGGGGGGGGGGGTGGTGTAATTAAATATTCATTAATTAAACTTTACTTAAGCTTACTTAAGATAATACATTACATAGTAGTTTTTCATTGAGACACCTTGGAATTTTCACCTATATTAACACATAGTGTAGGAGAAATTCTACTTTAGGTGGTGATAGTTGTTATCACATTCCACTTTATGTGTGTCGCATTCCACTTTATGTGTGAGATCCACCACCTTTAGTGCACATATCATATTATCATCCTCCACATGTTACACATACTTCATTGCATAATGGATGATGATCCACCTTTGGTGGACATGTGATTCAACCTTATGTAGTTGATATCTTATCTTCTCCTCATCATAGTATCTTATTTCCTTGCCTCTATAAGTTCGCCTATTATGTACATTTTCATTATGTCCATTATCAATAATATTGAATTTGTGCATCTTAATGCAACTGTATTTTTCATTTTCTTGTGGAAGTTATCCCAGTGTTTCATTTGATCTTGGGGGTGTTGTAGAGTCACCTGAAACTCTAACAATATAAGATGCTAAGAAAAATATTTAGAATGGTGATAATAAATTTATTTAGTAAAATAATGTTAAATATAGCATGAAGCATTGAGAACTTGTGCCAAAGATCTTAATTTATTAAATTCTCTAATTTAAGTTAAGCATTCCATTCATATACCTTATTAGTATAATACAATGATACCTTGACTATTTTTTCCTTACATATATGCTCATTTGTACTACTAGTCAATTCTATTCAACAATGGTATATTATATTCAACCATTCATTATAGTAACCACTGATCCTCCAACATTATCTAATGTATTCTTATACTTTTATTAGATTCATCAATGCGATATCATTTTTTTATCTCTTTCTTTAATACTTGGTATCAAAGAAGATTTAAAGTCCCTTGTCTTTGAGATGCATGCCACTTAATATCTCTTGATCAACATTAGAGTTATTGGCTAGTCCTATTGTGAAGAAAGGAAGATGTTGTGAGGAAAGGAGGATGCTATGAGAAGATGGCCTAGTGTTTTGGTCGAAATAAATCTAATGTTGGAAATGTCTCTCATGTTGTGAGGTGTGGAGGTACCATGAGAATTAATGTTTTTTTAATCTTAATTTTAATCAATTAACTCCTAGATATTATTCTGATAATTTAAAATAATGTTGAAAGGGGTGTTTATAGATACCTTGGTCTACAAGCTATGAATGTCAAGTTTCCCTAATGATGTTTGTAGTGTTTAGAGAAATCATGGAGCACAACATGCAACCAATGATAGCATTAATTTCTTTTTTCATTTGATATATTCTCTTCAAAGCACTATGAGTCTAGAATTTTATGAATTAATTAAAACATAACTCTTATAGTACTTTCATTTTGATGTCCATTGCCAGTTTAATAAGATACATGTGTAGATTGAAGAGAGATATGATGATGATGATGATGATGATGATGATGATGATGATGATGATGATGATGTACAAAATATCTACATAAGTGTCCTATTCTCACTACATGAGCATATTGAGCTCATCTCAATATTTCTCCTCATCCATAGAAGGATGTGTTTGTCTCAATAAAGTGTACATGTATCAATACAAGTACTATTTATGTTGTTGAAGTAAATTTTCTTTTTTTATTATCATGTCTACTCCCAAAATACTTTTTTTCTAATCCACAACTTCTCAAAGGTCCTATTTATGCCACATAGAAGACCGCGATGTAGATAATTCTTCATTTTGAGGAATTATGGGAGATTGTTATCAATGCAACTACACATCTTGAGCGCCTATGTTGATGAAGAATAGAAGTCCACCAATAAAAATTCTAAATATTTTATGTTAATCACATTTACCATCTCTAACGAGGTACAACCACATATTCAAGATGTCATGACATCAAAGGTAGCCTATGATGTGCTTTCCACCATCTATGTGAAAAAGAACTAGACAAAAATCCTTCTGCATCCTTTATTCCTATTCTACATTTCAAGGTCAACTCTTTGATTCTAATTACATTCCAACATCTTCATGGGTAAGGATAATTTTTACATCCATCCTCATGGATTTATGCAAGGTGAATCAAATATTTACCTTTTTACACACTTTCCTTCATGCAATTTCCTTTCATTTTCAAAGTTGATTCCTAAACAGTGGTTTGACCAAGGAAACCCCATTTCAACTAACCTTTTTCCCATTCTTTAGCATTCAAAAATAGGTAGCAAAGCTACTCAATTTTTTAAAGAAGATCAGAGACAGTTGGAGGACTCTCAAAAGTTTTAGTCAAAAGTGCCAAGTACAAAATGCTTGAAACATTTTGTACCTAGGTACATAATATCTAAAATGTTTTATACCCAATAATTTTAGTCCAAACTAAAATCATAGGTTAGTACAATATTCTAGGCCCTAGCTATTAAAATTATTAAAAATCTTATTTCTAATTTTGTCTCTATTCATCTATTTTTCCATCTACATTTCATCTTTCCTATTTTCTATTTTCAAATTACATATTTAGCAAAGGATCATTATCCCATTCAGTGTTTATGTCCTCACTTTAGCCTACTTGTACATCTTTCTTCTTAGTGTAGAATTTGGAAAAGGAGTTACCTACCTCTTTGTATTGGTTCCCTATTCCTGATGTACATCGATATTAAATAGATGGAAACTCTTGACAAGTATACACAAAGTTTTAAGAGGATCTAGTTCTCATCCAAGGTGAATCAAGAATGATAGAGGTGTTGAGAGGAATGTCCAATGGAGGCATGAGGGAGATATCAAAAAAGTGGATAGAAGCAATTTTGAGAGATTATGAGGTTGTTTGGGCAGTACAATGTTTGGTGTCAACCTGATGCAGGAGCATCTCAGGTCCTTGGCAATCCCATGTTACCAAAAAAATGTTTTTGTTGTTCTTGTGTTGCTTGGTTCCTTCTTTGACTGAGTTGGTTTGGTGTTGCTCGATTTCCTTTGTTTATCAGGGTTGGTCGGTTATCTCTCTAGCACTTGGTGATTCTTGTTTGGCACTTGGTTATCCTTGCTTACCGAGTTGTTTCTTTTGATTTCCAGTTGAGGCTGACTCTTGCAATTAATTTTGGTCACATATTTAATGTTGGTATCTATCATTAGGAAGCGTGTGGACCTAGATCTAGTCGTTTCCTTTTGTTGATGGTGGATCTAAAGGCCAACTTGTTTGGTAGCCTCTTGTATATATTATAGTCTTTGGTTGTAGTTAAAGGGAGTCAATTTTGATAGAAGATAGAAGATAGAAGATTGTTTCAGATCCTCTCATGTTGGAGGACTTCTGTACTTGATTTTAATATCTGGCCTGAACTGGGAAGGCACGACAACCTGACATGTATGAATCAATTGAAATAAATATATGAAAGACATCTACATTCTCTCTTTAACTTGTGTGTATTATTGCTTCTGTGTGTGATCTATGCAAGGTGGATCTGGTTAGGGCATGATTTTGGCCCCTCTCTTAGGTTCCTTGTGTCAGGTGGTATCAGAGTGAGATGAGATCTAGATCTAGGTTTGTGAATCTAGGCTTGAGGGTTCCTTCTTGTCAAACCCTAGTTGATTTTTTGTGGGGTAGTAGATTGTGATCTGACCTACAGTTGTAGAGGGTTTCAAGATGGTTCATGGGGAAAGATCTAGATCCAGGATTGGTAGACATGTTGAGATAACTTGTTGCTAGATTAGAAGCTATTGAAATAGCCCAAAGAAGAGGAAGACATCTTGAAGATGTTAGTGATGATGAAATTGAGGAAGAAAAAGTTGATGTAGAACATGCACCTATGATAGAATAGGGTGAGGAAAGGTTTTTGAAGGCTTTGATGAATTTGAAGTCTACACCACACTTTAATCCTCCTAAGTATAGTGGAAAATTTGATTCTGACGAATTGATGGACTGGTTCACCGAGATGGAGAAGTACTTTGAGTATGAAAATGTACTGGAGGAAAAGAACGTGAAAATTGCAAGCACAAAGTTGAAAAGTCATGCATCCTTATGGTGGGAGCATCGACAGTTGGACATAAAGAGGAAATTCAAAGACAAAATTAAGGTATGGAATAAAATGATAAATAAGTTGAAAGGAAAGTTTTTACCTTGTGATTACCAGATTAACCTAGTTAGGTGAATGCAAATTTTTAGGCTGAAAGATAGCTCGGTAAAGGATTATACTAAGGAATTCTATAGATTACATATCAGATCTAGATGGAAATAATTGTGAGGTACCTAAATGGTTTGAGAGTTTCCATCCAAGAAGAACATCCAAAGCCCTATCAAATTTTATGGATCAAGGATGAGCATACACTCTTGGTAAGTGAACAATGTTATGTGAATTTGAAAATTTGGGAGTATTATGATAAGGTGTTATGTGTTATCATGTCTATGGATTTCTATAATATTTTTTTGGTAGACCTTGGAAATATGATAGACATGCTGATGTAGCAGTGGCAAGCGGAAGCCTTCAAACACTAGCAAGAGGCAAGGTTTCAATCCCTCAACACCCAAGGTGAAGGAGTCAAGTGCTAGATACCTATCATAGGTATGCTAAAAGGACTTGGAAAAGGTTATCACAACCTTACACAAAAATATAACCTAATCACTAGGTTTGACAAAGTCTCAAGCACTCAAAATCAAGATCACCAAGAAGACTCTTCAACCAAAAAGAGAGAAAACCCCATAAATTGACTCATAAGACCACGGGTGGCCTACAATAATTTATATGGCCTATTTAGGTCCTTATATTTGAGTTCCAATTGTTCTTTCATTCAAAAGCAACCCATAATGCTAAGTTACTTCACAACCCAAGGATTTGGCTTGTAGCCCTTCCTAGAATCAAATTTGCACATAAAACAAAATGCTCCCAAAAAAGGGGATAACTTGGTTAGATATTTGGATACCCTTTTGGGGTTTCCAAAACATATCTAAATTCCAAGGAGTGGAAACAAGTGGAAAGTTCTGATGTCACATCATTTAGACCGGGCTAATAGGCCTAAATAGGGCTCCAATTGCACTACAAGTGCTCTTTCTCCTATGCCAAAGCACAAATAAAGAATTTAGGCATGTATTGATATGTAAAAAAATCATAATCCAAGGTTTTAGGCTTTGGTGAATCCCCAATCACAATCTAGGATGACTGTCCTAGTTAGTTGACTAGTGCACACATTGAGATGTACACCTAGGGTATGGTGGCAAACCCAATCCTCTGCTTGATATCACTCCAAACCTAAAAAATATGAAAATAAATTGAATAAAATTTTATTCCACCAAGGGGCATCAATTTCCCATTGTGGAATGTGCCTAAACAATCAAGCCCTATTGGGTACCTTGGTTTTAAGCCACAAATCTAGGCACCTAGGCTAAAAATCAGATAACTTTTGATCTAAGGAATATCAACACATGAGACCAACTGAATATGGAAGAGGATTCAAGTCTTCAACCCCTAGTATCACTATCACATGCCCTTGCATCTATATCTATCTGTACAAGGTTCTGAAACATGAAAATAATAGAGAAATGATAGTTATTTTTATTGATAGAATGCCAAAATTACATGTATATCCTATCACCTACCTCTAAGGGCTTATATAGGATTATCCCAATGGTTACATGAGTGGTTTGAACCAATTAGCCATTTGGGAGAGTTAAATACAAGTTTTTACAACTTTTAGAAAGTTGCTCGAAAGTTGCTTGACAACTTTTAGAGCAACTTTGCAAATTTTGCATTTTTTGTAAATCTAATGACCAAAATTGGTCCTAACCTTAACCAATGACCCAAAATAGATCAAAGACCTTAAAAAAATAAAAGAAACTAATATCCTAATATTTGAGGCCCATTGACCACTTTTGACCATAGCTAGCCAGGGGCTTATAATTGTGCCAATCCTAGAGCTAGGCCTTACAACTTGGTCTAGGTGCCTGATTAGAAACTCTAAGACACTAGATGTGTTTAGGATCCTTAGTGGTGTTATTTGATGATTGTAGAGTAGGTGCTCCTACACCATACTCCCATTGAGTTTTAAAACTCAAGTCCCTACTTGAGGATAGGTGCTTTACCGAAGTCCCATGTTGCTTGATTTGATCTTCGGTGAGCCATGTAGCATCAGTATTAGGGAGACCCTTCCATTTGACTAAGTACTACATGTATTTCTTCTATCTCCATAGGTTTTCTTTTTGGAAGATTAGTGACATAGTCTTCATTTTCAATGCTTGTGTCCTTACCTTTCTCATTTAATGACCTTGCGACATCTTTATATGGTGTGAGAACTACAATGTTGAAGATTGGAGAGATCTGCAAAGTTGGAGGAAGGGATATCTCATAGGCATTCTCACCTATTTTTTTGAGTATGCTATAGGGGCCTACTTTCTTCATTTGAAGTTTGGAGCATCTACCCTTAGGTAGTCTCTCCTTCCTTAGAAATGCCTTGACCCTGTCTCCTACTTGGAAATGGACCTCTCTCCTTCTCTTGTCAGCATTTTCTTTATACTTTAAACTAGACTTTTGTAATGCTTGTTTTACTTGCTACTATACCTTTGTGATAAGCTCTACTAGTTCTTGGCCTTGAGCATTGATTTTGAAATCAGAGGGGAGTTCCATCAGATCCAATGGTCCCTTGGGGTGTAATCCATACATTGCTTAGAAAGGATTAGTACCAGTTGACCTATTTATAGAGTAATTGAAAGAAAACTCTACTTGGGGCAGAATTGTATCCCAACTTTGTGAATATTTCTTGGCTAGGCATCTTAAAAGATTTCCTAGGGACCTGTTTACCACCTCAGTTTGACCATCTATTTGTGGGTGATAGGTAGAACTATAAGTGATATTTGTACCCAACTTCTTGAAGAGTGTCCTCAAAAGTGCCCTTGGAACTTCACATCCCTATCTGATACAATTGTCTGAGGTAAGCCATGCATTTTAACTACTTCTTTGAAGAAGAGATTGGCTATATGAGATGCATCATTTGTGCTCTTGCATGGCACAAAGTGGGCCATTTTGCTAAACCTATCCGTAATGACAAACACACTATCAAATCCTTGCTTGGTTTTAGGTAGTCCCATTACAAAATCCATTGAAATGGATTCTTGAGGACTTGAAGGGATTGGTAAGGGTTGGTAGAGCCCTTGATTGGTTGTCATTCCCTTAGCTTGCTAGTAAATTGTACAAGTTTCAATAAACTTTTTGACATCATTGTTCAACTTGGGCCAAAAATAACTCCTCTTTACCATATCTATTGTCTTGTCAATGCCAAAGTGACCTCCTAGGCCACCATAATGCTTTTCTCTGATTACGTTTTCTCTCATTGAACACTTTGGTATGCATAGTTGTGCTCCCTTGAATAGAAGCCCATTCTAAATTAGATATTCAGAAAAATCAGTGTGATATCTACCTTCCATCTTTATACAAATCTGATATATCTCTGAAAAATTAGGGTCATCTAGGTACAAGTGCTTGAGGGACTCAATTCCCACACTTTGTAGTTGAACTTCTTCAATGAGACCAGTCCTCCTACTAAGGGCATCAACAACTTTGTTTTCTACACCCTTTTTATGCTTAATGTTGAAGGTATAGGCTTGCAATTGCTCTACCCATTTGAGATGCCTGACTGAAAGTTTTTCTTGTGAATTGAGGAAGCTTAATGCATGATTGTCATTGTAGACTAAAAAATCCTTTGGGATCAAGTAATGCCTCCATTTATTGAGGGCTTTGACCATGGCATAAAGCTCTAAGTCATAGGTAGAATACTTCCCTGTAGCCTCATTCAATGTCTCTAAAAAGAAAGCAACAACCTTGCCTTCTTGGCTTAGGACAACACCTATAGCCAAATTACTTGCATCTATCTCCATAGTGAAGACCTTGTTAAAATTAGGGAGGACCAAGATAGGGTATTGAGAGACTCTATTCTTCAAGTATTGGAATGCATCATTGGCTTCCTTTGTCCATGCAAACTTAGTCTTCTTTCCACCTTTGATTGTTTCAAGCATTGGTGCACACACATGACTGAAGTTTTTGATGAACTTCCTATAGAATGTTGTAAGCCCATGGAAGCTTCTTACATCACCTTGATTCTTTGGTGGAGGCCAATTAATGATTGCATCTACCTTCTTAGGATCCATCTTGAGGGTACCTTGTGAGATCACAAAACTTAGGAATACAAGTTCCTTTCTCATAAACATGCATTTTTCCAAGTTGATTACCAACTTGTGTTGATGGAGTCTTCTTAGGACCTAGTCCACATGATCAAGATGGTCTTCCTTGCTATGACTAAATATTAGCATGTCATCAAGGTAAACAACAACAAATTTGCCAATAAAATCTATGAATATCTCATTCATAAGCCTCATAAAAGTGTTAGGGGCATTTCTTAAACCAAAGGGCATTACTAACCATTCAAAAAAACTTTCAATGGTCTTGAATTTTATTTTCCATTCATCTCTGGGCTTGATTCTGATTTGATGGTAACTAGACTTTAAGTCTATCTTGGTGAAGTAGCAATCACCTCCTAGTTGATCCAATAGGTCCTCAATCCTTGGAATGGGAAATTTGAACCTTATTGTGATTTTGTTTAGGGCCCTGCTATTAGTGCATAACCTCTATTTTCCATCCTTTTTAGTGGCCAAAACTGAGGGTACAACACACGGACTAAGACTCTTTTGGATGAGTCCTCTTTCCAACAATTCAGTGACCTATTTTGCAATCTTTGCATGCTACAATGGTGTCATTTTTTATGGTGCCTTATTAGGCAGGGATGAGCTCATTATGAGGTCTATTTGATGACTAATATCCCTAATGGGAGGGAGGCTAGTGGGAAGGTCACTAGCAGTGACATCTTTGTACTTTTTAGCAGATTTTTGACTTCATTTGGTATGGGCTCTTATTGATCAGACCTGATGTTATCTTTGGATTTTGAAATTAGGACAAATGGTTCAATATCAGATTCTTTCAAGGTTTTCAACATCTCCTTTTCTACCATGATGATCATGGTGGGTTATTTTTTAGTTTTACTATTTGACAGGGGCTTCATAGTGAAGGTCTTCCCATCTTTGATGATAGAGTAGGTGTTCTTCCTTCAATGGCATATGGCATCAACATCAAATTGCCAAGGCCTGCCTAGAAGAATATATGAGGTATCTATCTCAACTACATCATAAAGAAACTTGTCTTTAAAATCAGCAATTGAAAACTCTATCCATGCTTGTTCAGTTACTAGAGTTTGTTGGCCTTTGGTTAACCATGAAAGATGATAGGGGCAAGGGTGTGGCTTCTTAGGCAAGTTTAATTTCTGAACCATTTCACAAGACACAAGATTTTTAGTTGAGCCAGAATCAATAAGAAGATTGCATACCTTTCCATGACACTTGATCTTTGTCCTGAAGAGATTCTTTCTTTGTGGAGGCTCTTGGGTTTGCGGTACTTGAAGGAAGACTTGCCTCATCATTAGACATACTCCTTCTTCTGGTTCCAAGTCTCTAGAATTAGCATTGTCTTCTTGTTTATCTTCTTGGACAAGTTGTGCTCTCCTCTCACCTTGGTTATTGTTGTTCCTCTTCTTAGGGCATCTTCCTGCATGGTGTCCCATTTGGTTGCAATAGTAACACTTCAATGGTCCATTACCTCTTCCTAAATTTTTCTTTCCTCTATTGAAAGGTCTTCTTCCTTTATAGTTTCCCCTTGAATTGGAGTCACTATTCTCTTTATCTCCTTGGTCAGGGGCCTTGCTGCTGCTGCCACTACTTTGTACCTTATTCCAAGAGTTATTTTTTCATCTAAAACTCTTCCCACTATCATTGCTCTTCCCTTTGCCAAATTATTGTTGAGTGTGGTGGGGTAGTGTATACTTAACTCTTCTTGAATGGATACTTTTAAGCCATTCATGTACCTTGCTAGCTTCTCTTCCTCATATTTAGCCATATTAGTTTTCATGCACAATTTTAAGAACTCCTTGGTGTATGAACCTACATCCATATCCTTTTGTTTTAAGCTTTGCTTCCTCCTATGGAGTTGTACCTCATAGTCCTTAGGTACACATGTTTCTTTGATCAATGCTATCATCCTATTCCATGAATTGATCATATTCTTCCCATTCTTCACCCTCTCTATTTGGATGAAGTTCCACCAAGTTAGGGCTGCTCCTTTCAACTTGGATCTTGCTACCTTTACCCTCTACTTTTTAGGGATGTCTTCACATTCAAAGAATGTTGTCAATGCCTCTATCCAATCCAAGGCTAGATTAGCATTCATCTTGCCATTGAAAACCAGCAAGTTTATCTTCTCCTCCATGGTTCTTCTCCCCATGGATTTCAAGGCATCTATAAAAGGTCTTTGGTCTATGGGTATTTGTTGATCAACATCATCGTCCTCTTCTTCACTCCCTTCTTCATTTTTAGACCCACCTTCTTTGTCCTTGTCATCAAGCTTCTTCTCAAGCTCTTGAATTCTCTTGGTTAAGGCCTTATTTGCAGCCTTTTTCTCTCTCACCATCTTTTCCAACTCACTATTTGTGACCTTTTTAGGGATTCCCTCATTCTCAGGATCAGACATGGCTCTGATACCACTTGATGCAACAATGGTAAGCGGAAGCCTTCAAACACTAGCAAGAGGCAAGTTTTCAATCCCTCAACACCCAAGGTGAAGGAGTCAAGTGCTAGATACCTATCACATGTATGATAAATGGACTTGGGAAAGGTTATCAAAACCTTACAAAGAAATATAACCTAATCACTAGGTTTGACAAAGTCCCAAGCACTCAAAATCAAGAGTTCACCAAGAAGACTCTTTAATCAAAAAGAGAGAAAACCCCATTAAATTGACTCATAAGACCAGGGGTGGCCTACAATTAGTTCTATGGCCTATTTAGGTCCTTATCTTTTAGTTCCAATGGTTCTTTCATTCAAAAGAAACCCATAATGCTAAGTTGCTTCACAACCCAAGGATTTGGCTTGTAGCCCTTCCTAGAGTCAAATTTGCACATTAAAAAAAATGCTCCCAAACAAGGGGATAACTTGGTTAGAGATTCAGATACCCTTTTGGGGTTTACAAAACTTATCTAAATGCCAAGGAGTGGAAACAAGTGTAAATTTCTGATGTCACATCATTTAGACCGGGCTAATAGGCCTAAATAGGGCTCCAATTGCACTACAGGTGCTCTTTCTCCTATGCCAAAGAAAAAATTAAGCATTGAGGCATGTGTAGATATGTAAAAAAATCATAATCCAAGGTTTTAGGCTTTGGTGAATCCCCAACCACAATCTAGGATGACTGTCCTTGTTAGTTGACTAGTGCACACATTGAGATGTACACCTAGGGTATGGCGGCAAAACCAATCCTCTTCTTGATATCACTCCAAACCTAAAAAAGATGAAAATAAATTGAATAAAATTGTATTCCACCCAGGGGCATCAATTTCCCATTGTGGAATGTGCCTAAACAATCAGGCCCTATCGGGTACCCCAGTTTTAAGCCTCAAATCTAGGCACCTAGTCTAAAAATCAGATAACTTTTGATCTAAGGAAGATCAACACATGAGACTAACTAAATATGGAAGATGATTCAATTCTTCAACCCCTAGTATCATTTTCACATGCCCTTGCATCCATACCTATCCGTACAGGGTTCTAAAACATGAAAATAACAAAGAAATGATGGTTATTTTTATTGATAGAATGCCAAAATTACATGTATATCCTATCACCTACCTCTAAGGGCTTATATAGGATGCTCCCAATGGTTACATGAGTGGTTTGAATGAATTATCCATTTGGGAGAGTTAAATACAAGTTTTGACAACTTTTAGAAAGCTGCTCGAAAGTTGCTTGACAACTTTTAGAGCAACTTTGCAAATTTTGCATTTTTTGTAAATCTAATTACCAAAATTGGTCCTAACCTTAACCAATGACCCAACATGGATCAAAGACCTTAAAAACATAAAAAAAACTAATATCCTAAGATTTGAGGCCCATTGACCACTTTTGACCATAGCTAGCCAGGGGCTTATAATTGTGCCAATCCTGAAGCTAGGCCTTACAACTTGGTCTAGGTGCCTGATTAGAAACTCTAAGACACTAGATGTGTTTAGGATCCTTAGTGCTGTTATTTGATGATTTTAGAGTAGGTTCTCTTACACCACATGCTATATATGATGGGAGATTGCCTAAATATACCATTTGGGTTGATGGAATTGGGCGGATCCCTGGAGCTAGTTTACCAAATAAGGCACCACATCGGTTGACACCTACTGAGAATCAAGAATTGAACTGAAAGATTCAAGAATTATTGTAGAACGGTTTGATCTGAGAAATTTTGAGTCCTTTCACAATACCTACTGTATTGGCACCTAATAAGAATGGAGAATGGTGTATGTGTATTGATTCCAGAGAAATCAACAAGATAACAGTGAAAAATAGGTTTCCTATACCAAGAATGGATGATATAATGGATAGTTTGAGTAGAGAAAAGTATTTTAACAAAATTGATTTGAAAAGTGGGTTTCATCAGATCAACATCAGAGAAGATGATGATTGGAATATTTCTTTTAAGACAAAAGAAGGTTTGTATGAATGGTTGGTTATGCCTTTTGGTTTAAATAATGCACCAAGTACTTTTATGAGGTTGATGAATGAGGTTTTGAAGAAATTCTTGGGTATATTTGTGATTGTATACCTAGATGATATTATTATATTTAGTAAGACCAGAGAAGAACATTTGTTGCATGTTAAACAAGTATTTCAGAGGTTGAAAGAAGAAAAGTTACAAATAAATCTGAAAAAGTGTTCTTTCATGCAAGAGGAGATTGTGTATTTGGGATTTGTGATTTTAGTTGATGGTTTTAAAATGGACCTTGGAAAGTTTGAAGCTACTTTGAATTGGCCTACACCTGAGAATGCTAGTGAGGTAAGATCATTTCATGGTTTGGCAAGTTTTTACCTAAAGTTCATTAGGAATTTTAGTTTAATTTGTAATGCTATGAGTGAGATTATGAGAGGAGATAAAAGATAATTCAAGTGGACACATAGAGTTAATAAAAGTTTTGAGACTCTGAAGTAGAAGGTTTCTGAATTACCTATGTTAGAATTTCTTGATTTCAATAAGGTATTTCAAGTGGAATGTGAAGCAAGTGGAAGTGCAATAGGAGTTGTGTTGAGTCAAGAAGGTAAACCTATTGCTTTCTTTAGTGAAAAGTTAAATGATGCAAGAAGAAAATATTCTGTGTATGATCAAGAATTCTATGCTATTGTTCAAGCCTTGAAGAAATGGAGACATTATTTGATATCGAGTGAATTTGTGTTGTATATCAATCAAAAAGCTTTACAGTATTTGGGTAGTTAGAATAAGTTGAACCAGAGACATATGAAATGGGTCGAGTATTTGCAGAGTTATACATTTGTGATAAAGCACAAGAGTGGAGTCACTAGCCAAGTTGTTGATGCATTAAGTAGAAGAAGATCTTTGATGATCAAGATGAGAATTGAAGTTCTTGGTTTTGATGACATGAGAGATTTGTATAAAACTGATCCGGATTTTTCTGAGCCATGGAGAAAGTGTAGAGCACCTATTCAAGATCAATCGAGTACAAAATGGGAAGACTGTTTCATTCAAGAAGATATGTTGTTTAAAGGTATTCAGTTGTGTATACTGAGAGGAGAAATGAGAAATAATTTGATAACAGAGAAACATAGTAGTGGTTTGGATGGACATTTTGGTATTGATAAGACATTGAATTTACTTAAGGACAAATACTCTTGGCCACAGTTGTATAAAAATATTTAGAAATTTGTGAAAAGTAGTGGAATTTGTCAAGTTGCAAAAGGAGTAAGTCAGAATACTAGATTGTATACACCGATTTATGTTCCTGAGAAACCTTGGATTGATATTAGTATGGATTTTGCTCTTAGCTTACCGAAGATAGTGAGAGGCAATGATTCTATATTTGTGGTAGTGGATAGATTTTCTAAAATGACACATTTTATACCTTGTAGAAAGACATCAGATGCAATACATACATCATATCTTTTCTTTAAGGAAATTGTCTGATTGCATGGATTACTAAGGAGTATTATCTCTAACCGAGATAGTAAATTTGTTAGATACTTTTGGAAAACTCTTTGGAGAAAGTTTGGCACTGAGTTGAAATATAGTTCTACATTTCACCCACATATCGATGGATAGAAAGAAGTTGTGAATAGAAGTTTGGGTAATACCTTGAGATGTTTAGTTGGAGATACATCGAGTAATTGGGATTTTGTGTTGGCATAAGTAGAGTTTTCATATAATAATTCAATGAATAGAAGTACTAGACAGTCACCTTTTGAGATTGTAAATGGCATACAACCAAGAGGTATATCAGATTTGAGGGATATTGCTGATGAAGGAAAGAGAAGTGCTAAAGGAGTAAAGTTTGTTGAGTACATGAAGACATTGCATGAAGATGTGAAACATAAGTTGGAGAAAAGTAATCAGAAATATAAAGACAGAGTTGATAGATCAAGAAGACATAAAACTTTTATAGTTGGTGATGAAGTAATGGTTCATTTGAAGAAAGAAAGATTTCCTATTGGAACATATGGGAAGCTGAAAATGAAGAAGTTTGGTCCTTGTAAGATTTTGAAGAGATTTGACAGTGGAAATGCATATGAGATTGAGTTACCCGATGACATGGATATATCACCTATTTTCAACATTGCTGATTTGTATGAGTATCATGAGTCGGATGAAGAAATGGCAATATCGAATGATTATCCTAAGAAATAGATAGAAGAAGTTGAGCATATTTTTGAGCAAAGAACTAGTAGAAGTATAAGAGTAAAATAGTATATGGAATATCTGGTAAAGTGGAAGAATAGACTGATTGAAGATAGTTCATGGATTTCACAATCTGAGTTGGATTCAGCTCAATCGTACCTATTTCATGATTCAAAGAATCATTTTCAAATAACCCCAGGTGTCTATTGCAGGAGTATCTCATGTCCTTTGCAATCCCATGTCACCAAAAACATGTTTGTGTTGTTCCTATGTTGCTCGGTTCCTTCTTTGACCGAGTTGGTTCAATGTTGCTTGGTTTCCTTTGTTTAGCAGGGTTGATCGGTTATCTCATTGATGCATGGTGATGCTTGTCTGGTGCTTGGTTATCCTTTCTTAACAAGTTGTTTCTTTTGATTTCCTATTGAGGCTGACTCTTGCAATTATTTTTGGTTGTAGATTTAATGTTGGTATCTATCATTGGGAAGTGTGTGGACCTAGATCTGGTCATTTCCTCTTGTTGATGGTGGATCTCAAGGCCGAATTGTTTGGTAGCCTCTTGTATATATTATGGTCTTTGGTTGTAGTTTAGGGAGTCAATTTTGATATAATATAGAAGGTAGAAGATTGAAGATCATTTCAGATCCTCACATGTTGGAGGACTTCTGTACTTGATTGTAATATATGGCTTAAATTGGGAAGGCTTGACATCCCGACATGTATAAATAAATTAAAATAAATATATGAAAGACATTTGCATTCTTTCTCTCACTTGTGTGTGTTTTTTCTTTCGTGTGTGATCTCTGCAAGGTGGATCTAGTTAGGGCATACCTTTGGCCCCTCTCTCAAGTCCCTTGCATCACAACCAAACCTTGGAATGGGAAAAATTCATACTACCATGATCATGAGAATCAAGAACTATTGGGAAAACATAATTTTTTCTTTACAAACATTCCACTTGGTATACCCCAACGTAGATCTTTTTGAGAACATGATCAAATTGGAGGAGGTATCCAAGGCATTCATTGCTACTCTGTACTACCATCTCAAGAAGTTCATTGAAGATATAGAGAAGACAATCCAAGAAATTCCTAACTAAGGTTGGAACCGACTGAGCTCTAGTCACTTTGCAACTTTGGTAGTTTTGGTGAAGAAGAAGGATGGAGCTCTCTTGATAGGAATTGATTATTGAGAACTCAATAAGAATAAGATAATGAGGAAATATCCCATTATGAGGATAGATGAGGTTTCAGATGATCTAAGTAGAGAATTATACTTCTCCAAGATTGATCTCCATTTCGGGTATCACTAGATCTCCACGAGGGAGGAAAATGTGCAAAATATAACACTTTGTTTCCAATATGGTCGCTACGAGTTCTCATTCATGTCATTCAGATTAACCCATGCTGTAGCCCCTTTCTATTCTTGTATGAACCACATGTCAACACGAAGATACACATTTTTTTTGGTGTTATTTGATGAAATACTTATTTACATCAAAATGTAGGAGGAACATTTGAGGTTGTTGGGTGAGGTATTGGAGACCATGGGGTTAGAGTAATTATTTGAGAAGAGGTCCAAATGTGAGTTTAGGATGATCAAGATCTTATACTTGAGTCACATCACCAAAATTGGAGGGGATAAGGTACATCAAGAGAAGATTAAAGCAATTCATGATTGGCCCACACTTAGGACACTCAAAGAGTTGGATGGATTTTTTGGATTATGTAGTTATTATAAGAGGATTGTGAATCAACAATTAGGATCAGTACTAATGGATCTCACAAAGAATGGATTATTTCATTAGGATGAGGAGACACAAAATCTTTGATAGGTTAAAGGAGGTCATGAGCACGTGTCCAATCCTTGCATTGCCAAATTTTACTAGACCCTTGTTACAAGTAGTAGTTTCCATTGAAAAAGATCGACCTATTAATGCCTGATACAACCACTAGACTTATAGATGACACATGAGGTAGTTAAGCCATGTTGCAAACCACAAGGGGAGCACTGACCATTTTTCCAATAATCTCCCCCTTATCTTTACCCAAGGGGATTCAAACTTGTGACCAAGATTTGATACCACTTGTTACAAGTAGTAGTTTCTGTTGTACTAAAAGATCAACCTGTTAATGCTTGATACAACCACTAGACTTATAGAAGACATAGGAGGTGGTTAGGCCATGTCATGAATCCTGAGGGGAGTGTTGAAATTTTTTCCAACAACCCTATGTCCTTGAGTGAAATGCATCAAGAGAAGGAATTAGAGTGGTATTCGTGTAGGACCGCAATCCCAGTTCTTTTGAAATTTGAAAGATCTGAAGAGATAAGTGATTGCACTCCATCTATGATAAGGAGATTTTTTTAATCATGAATGTGTTGGCCAAGTCTCAACAATTACTTTTTGGGGAAAGATTTGTAGTGAGGACTAACCCGAATAATTGAGATATTTCTTGGAGTAGATGTATTTGAATGAAAGGTAATGGAAATTGTTAGCATGAATGTTAATGAATTTTATTAGCAGGGTTGATTGGATGTTGATTAGAGATGATTGAGTTCTTATATGTTACATTCATGACTAGGTTCCTCATTGATGTCAACATAAATTCTTTCTAGACAGAGTTAACAAAGTTACATGCACAGATTCATTTAGTCAGGTTTTATACTGATGCATTGAGTTTTGTGAAGATTTATTATAATTTAGGAACATGTTTTGATGATGTGGTTACAAGCACAATTTTTTTTTATAAAGGTATGTTCAAGTCATGCAAAGTTTACTAAAGACTGTTCATAGTGAGAGTTTCTAGGAACTGGTGATAGTTATTCGAGATTTATTATTTCAGGGAGGTTGAAGCTTGTTCATCAAGGTTGGTATGTTGTTGAAGAAATCTTCAAGACGCTTGGATAAAAATGACATAATCTACTTTTCATTCCATGAAGACTTGTGGACGATGTGAAGAATGTTACTTCTTTGGGAGCTGACTACAAATTAATATTATTATAGAAGTATTTAGATGTAATGAAACATGTATTGTAAATTCTTATTGATGTCCTATATTATTAATTATAAGTTGAGAAAGCCTTTTGGATGACTCAATAATAGTTAGGATTTGGTATAAAGGAAAGGAAGTTTATTTGGATGTAAAAGGGCATTATGCAGTCATGAGATATTGTGTGAGCTTTGAATGTGAAATATTTATGATTAGAGAATAAGATGATATTTTTGGTATGTTGAGGACTTCAAAGGAACTGTATAGGTAAAGTGAGTTTCTATTTTAGTTAGTTCTCCCTTGGATGTGTTATCCTGAAGATTTTTTAGTGAAGACAATCTTGAAGCAATTTGGTTAGTGGGTTTTTTTATCTTTGTTATGTTTCTCATCAACTCCTCACATGGTTTGGATATTCTAGTAGGGATCCAAAGTCTCCTCACAGGGACTCATATGTATTGATTACATTGTAAAAGAATTCTAATAGGGTCTATCCTTTCACAAGAAACTTTTATATTGGTACACCATCTTGTGGGAATCATTCCCATCATGGTTTTCCCTCTAATCAAGGGTTTCCCTAATTAAAAAATCTGGTATTATTGTGTATGTTTATTAAATCTTGTGGTTATTGTTGTTATTAATTACAAGTTTAAGATTTAATAGAGTTGAATTTAAGTTAATTAAGCTCACAATTGATTCACCCCCCTCTCATTTGTGTTGGTGGACTTTATTTTCTAACATGAATGAGTAAGTAAAATCTAGGCATATAATTTTGACATTGATTATGTGAAGGGGAAAAAGAATATAGTGGTCAATGCAATATCCAGGAGCCCATCATATGTTCACTAAATTATATATTTCAATAGATTAGAGAACTCACTTATTAATTGAGTACTCCATAAAAAAATTTAATTTTCAATTGTTGGACAACCAAATTTTTTATCATAGGTACAAGGTAGTGGATTATGCCATCTACTACAAGGACACGATCCAATTGTTTCAAGAATCAAAGATGAAGGAGAAGATATTTTAGGAGATTCATGATTCACCTTTGGAAAGAGACATAAGATACCTCAACACCTATAGGATAATTTGTGAGATATTTTCATAGGAAAGGCTCGAGGATGACATATTATAGTATCATCCTTTGCCAATTCTTGATTATAAATAGGAGAGTATCTCAATGGAATTCATTACAAGTCTTCCCAAGGTGCAGGGTAAGGATTATATTTATGTTGTGGTGGATTAGTTAACCAAATACACACATATATTTTCTATTCTTAAAGAGTTTGAAGCATTCTAGGTGGCTGAGATGATCTTTTGATAACTGTTCCATTTGCATGGTCTCCATGGAACATAGTCAATGATAGAGACAACCATTCCCTCGATTCATTTTGGGTGGAAATTTTCTGATTGGTGGGTATATATTTGTCACTAAGTATGAGCTATCATCTTCAAATAGATGGTCATATTGAGATTGTATGTGAATATGATGCAGAGAGCATCGATGGTAATCTCAAATCCACATATCTTTCATTTCTATTTCTTTCTGAACATAGATTAGAGGCTTGTAATCTTTTCAGCATTATGTTAATAACAACATTGTCAACTAACTATGATAATATCAACATTGATATTTAGCTCACCAATGGACGTTTACCTTCAATGCTTATTTCAAGTGATGTGGGTCATTCATGGGCTAGTTTGAATTCACCACCCTACAACTGTTATTCTAATTCGAACATGCATGGAACAATGCACTCACCACCTTTCTCCAATGCAAATGACTCGGCAACCACTTCCACTCGGGTCTCACTTCCAATAACAATTGTCGAAATACATCTCTCGGCTCAACTTCATCACCACTTTGTTAACTATTCAAGATTCAAAACCCAACGCATTGATAGTGTAACGGTTCTTTAAAAAAAAACCATTTTATTATATTAGAGAACTAGCATTCAATTTTGAATTGATACTTCTGTCAAATCACATGATTTCCATTCATAATCGGGATTGTCATATTCCAACACATAAACAAAACAAACTAGCATTTATTAGTAACTCAGAGAGATCCATCTATAAACGACACTGGCTTTATTAACGTCGATCTTCAAGAAGATGAGACATTTCAATGTTAAACTCTATCATCAAAACCGAATACCATTCACTTTGAAATTCTTTCAACTAAACCCGAAACCCACAGCAAATAGCAAACATTCAACCACCAAACTTTTGAACTCTATTATGTACCAACATGAGCCTTGGAAACTGAATTACATAAGGAAATAATAATACTGATTAAGAGACTACTATGAAAATAGAAACACCACATCAATTCCACAAGAATACACTCTATTAAAAATCTAGTGAATACATATTGCCAGAGAGCCCGATACTTTTCCAATCTTCTACAATATATCCGTAACCTATTTTTTGACCCCCTATTGATTACATAATGCTTCCTATTTAAAGGCAAGCTTGACGGTTACAAACCGCACATCTTCCCATGTCCCTTAGTATTCTCATTTGGCCTTTTTGATTACAAATGTAATATATCCCATTTCTTTAATACATTATGATGAATAATAATAAATCAACCATTTCTAGACATGGTTTTCTAAAATGACTTAAATGTATTAAATTCGAGGGTGGAGGTGGTGCTCCTGCACCATATATGGTGCAGGAGCACCTAAGGTCCAAGTACACTAGGAGGTCAAAAGGTCAAAAAGGATCAATTTGATTATATTTCAATATATTAAGATTATTTTGATATGTTTTAAGTCATAACAAGTCATTGTAACAAGAAGTGCAAAGCTATTTTAAAAAGTTGTCATCATTGCCCATTCAAGACCTAGGTTGGTCAAATAGGTCAAATGATGTAAAAACATCCATGGAAGGGTGTAAATGATGTAGGAGATCATTAATAGGTTAGGTTTGGTTGACATGTTTCTAAGGTTACTAAAAAATTTTAAGGTCATCGGGTTAAAGTTGCAAAAGTTATCAACTTGATAGCAAAAGTTGTCAAGCAAAAATGTTGTCAAAAGTGCAAAGAGAAGGTGAAAGTGGTTTCAATCAGTTTTGAGGGTAGTTAGAGAGGTTTGGAATGTCAAAATTCTTTAAATATCATTGTATGTACGAACCAAATAGATTGGATAGGAAGGAGGAGGAAAAACCATTTTGTGAAAGATTGTGCATTCGAGGTTGTCATTTTGATTGGTTTTAAACTATTTTTGTGTTGTTTCCAGGCCATGTACGGACCTGTACAGCCTAGAAAAAATGTATCATTAGTATGTATAGATAGTACAATTTATCTTCCTTCTTCTAGTTTTGGTTTGGTGTGATTTCATCAAGGAATGAGAAAGTTATAAGGATTTTGGTAAAATCAGTTAGAAAATCCTCTAAGCAAAGTGGTCTACGAGGGTTTGGTAATAACTTGAGTTTTACTTGATGGATGAATGTGATTCTTGGTTTTTATAAAATTATATTCATAGAAATTTTAAATGCAATTCATTTGGAATTGAATGGTTAAGTATCCTTTGAGATATTGATGCTCCATATGACTGTTTCTCTTATTTTTCTACAAATTTGGGATAGTAAAAATAGGTCTCTGTACGGGGGCTGTAACTCATAAATGAACCATTGGATTGGGCTAATTCTAGGATATGATTTAAAAACCTAATTATGCACCCTTTGACCAAAGTGATTTCCAAACTAATATCTGGTGCAAAAGTTATTAATGATTGTATACAAGTATATCAAAACTGTCTAAATGTGGACAGTCATAAACTTGTTTTGTTATCCATTAGAATGTGTGATCAAATAGTTGAATAGATGGATGTATTTTGCATTGAATGGTATGGAAAGGGAGTCATTGTATGAAGTACGAAGTTTCTTTTGAATGAAAGGTCATTGTAAGATCAGGGACAATGAGGGACTGCATAAATGAACAACATTTTATACATCCATGTTTTATATTGTTCTTGAGGAATGGACAAATGATGTAATGCAGGGTATTGAAGATGGATTGATCATATGACTGTAGCTATAGGACATATGTATAGAAAATAAATGAGGATAGTGAATATCCCCATAATGGATTCTCACAAAGAGTGAGGTAATGAGACATAACAAGGATATTTATTGATGAGTGAATGGTACAAATGATTGTTGAATGGCCTTGAATAGAATATTGTTTGATTCCTAAAAGGATGAAACTAGAAAGATTATGCATTGATTATTGCCTCAAATATGTTGATAAATCTATGAGAAGAAACCTTATTGTTAAGGTTGGGATAGGAATTCCTTGTAGGATTTGGAGTAGTGGATGCTCTGCATCAGAATAAGTGGTTGGAGGGATAGTTGAGGAGCTATGTAGTAGCACAATTGAAAGCATGGTTCCATTGGATTCATTTGGGATAACCCTACTACAACACTACATATGATATGTCTACAGGTATGAAACCTTTCAAGGAACTTTATGGATATGAGGTCAAATCATTGGTGGATATAGAATTAGGAGATATTCAAGCACCAAGGACCAAGAAGTTGCTACAAGAGAGTTTGGATATCCTTTGGTCTCTCAATGATAACATATATACACTAGGACTAGAATCATTAGAATATGTACTCTAATTAGCACAAGATTGAGTGGAGTTTCGAGGTAAAAGTTTTGATCTACCTCCTTTTATAGCCATATATATAGTCTTCTTTGAAGAAGAGCGGTGCCAAGAAACTCAAGCCTCCCTTCTATTCACCATACATGGTTGTAGGGAGGGTAGGAGAAGGTTCCTATGAGGTTGAGCTTTCAAAAGTGAGTCAAGTTCACAATGTGTTTCATGTATCATGCCTCAATAAGGTGGTTGGGAAACATGTCATGGTTTCTAAGGAGCTTCCACCTATTGATGGAGAGGGTAGACTTGCATTGGAGCCCATAGAAACCATTGATGTTAGGGAGAATAAGCTAAGATCACATACCATCATAAAGTAAAAATTTCGTTGGATGGATTTTCCTCTTGTGGGTGCTATGTTGGATAGTGAGAAGATATTAGAGCATCCAAGTTTGTGATTCCTTGACGGAAAGCAATCCTTGGACTAAAAGGACCGTAATGTCCCCAAAATATTTAAATGAATTAATTAGATTAATTGATTAGGTGGTCCCAAAATTTAATAATATCACAAGGACTACTTTACTTAATTAATTTAATTATAAATGAATAGTGATAAAATAATAAATAATAAATTATACTGGCATATTCTAGCCTTCTAAATACTTCTTGTATTCCTTTACAAGGAAGTGGTTAGCATCATTGGGAAACACCATGGTGTTATTTATTTCTAGTATATCTATGGTTCCAGTTGGAATTGAGCTTTTTTGATGCAGAGCCCAATGATAAATCCCTTCAAAAAGATCAAGAGGCTCCACATGCTGTCCAAAAATACACTATGTTTCGTAGTTGTTTCACTAGGCCTTCTTGCACCAAAAGGGTCAAATCAACTACCAAGACCCAAGAATCATTACCAAGCCATCCTAAGGTCTTATCCAGCCTATTTTAGCTTGTTTCAAGAGTCATCAAGTTCCCACAATGTCCACATTATAGAGATCATCCAAACTGCTCCCAAACTAGGTCTCCTCCCTAGTAGCCCTCCATTTCCTAATTTTTAGACTTTTGATCCTGACCTTCCAAAAAAATTAAAAAATAAATTTCATATTAAGATACCTATTTAAGAGTTCCACAAAATATCAGAAAATAAGGTAGAGTTGTTTCTGAACATCACCCTTAAATATTGTTGCTCCATCTTTCCTTCTTAGGCCTAGTTGGTCAATTTTACAAAGGAACCCTATTCTAGACTCAACACCCAACCTTGAAACTTTGCACAGAGTATTAATATGCTCCTAAACAAGGTTAAAATTGAGCCTTAATAATGCACCTATCATTCAACACTATTCATTTGTATGTATCTTGAATTGGAATAGCATAAGTAAAGTAAATCTAGAAATACTTGAAAATTAATTAGGTTAAGATACATACCTCATCATGAAATAGATTTAGAAATACCTATTTTCTGAAGCCTATGCAGAGTTTCAAAAGATTCTACAACCAGGTCTGGGACCAGGAAGCTGTGACAAAGAAAACCTAGAAAATTTTCAACTTTCTGATAGCAGGTAGTCTTTGACCCCAATAAAAGGTCAAAGGCTACATTTTTATTCTAAAGGTCAACTTTGACTTTGTTCACAAATCGCAATTTTTTTTCGAAAAGGGTACTCAGATCCGTCCTCCGATTCTCGAAACAATAGCTATAAATATCTTAAAAATGGTGTTTTTAGGGTGAATATATAGGGTTTTGCCTTAGTCAAACCCCCATTTTGGTGATCTCCACCTCCATGAATAGCCGATTGAAATAGAATGTGTGTGTATGTATTGAAAATGTAATTCCAAGATCTAATCCTCTAGATTAAAACCCTAGCATGAATATGTATGAGACACCAATGCATATATTTGAATGAGATAGAAAAGCAAACCAAGCCCCCAAGGCTAAAGTACTTCTACCAAACTCACAATCCGTAATTGCTACCCCATGATTGTTTCTTTGAATGCTTGAAAGTTGGTAATGGTGGATCAAGGAAGAAAGGATCTCTCTTGCTCCAAGTATACGTTCACAATGGTGTATTCACAAAGACGCTTGATATCAACAATGGCTTGATCTTCTATATCATCCTCTTGCAATCTTGCATCTTCACTTCACCATTCCTTTGTTGCTTGAATCTCCTTGTTCATGAAATTGTCTCCTTGAGAGCACTTGATCCTTTTTCAAGCAACTGTCAAACACTTAGTAGGTTATGCTGCAAACCATCAACATATAACACATCATAAGTGTTATTCTTTCCATCTAAGGTGATAGCTCCTCTACCTATGATAGGTTTAGGAGTGTTGTCTCCAAATCTAACCATACTGCCTTTATATTTGTCTAGACGAACAAATCTATCTTTGTCTCTTGTCATGTGATGTGAACAACCACTGTCAATGATCCAATCAGTCCTGATGTCTACTTGTGAAATCAGGGCTAATTCTTGTGCTTTCCTCTCTTCTTCCTTATCCATTTCATCATACATTTTTTCCATTTCTTCAATTGCAACAAATCCAATTTTAACTTCTGTTAGAGTAGTCTTATGTTAGCTAATAATTAAATCATTTAATTATTAGTTTATCATACTCTAGGCTTAAGTTTCACTTAGGCGCTTTATAATTCTTTAGGGTTTTAGCCTTTAGGGTTTCGTGTTTCCTTTTATAAGGATTCACTTCTTTCATTTCAATAAGGAGATTGTATTGTAATTTCATTTGGTTTATAGAAGCTTTTTCTATCACAATGATTTTCCTGTCTCTGGCCTTTTGGCCGCCATAGCTTTCTGTCTTGATTAGTTCCAATGAATAGAATACACTCTCTTCTTTTTCATATAGACCTTCTACTAATGGTACAACACTTCACACCTTCTGCTCTGCTCTTTTCTTTCAACTTATTGCCATACTTTAGCGATCACAACTAACCGACTATAAGTATCTTCCTCTAAAAGATATGATTAAGTTGGCCTATTAGAAATTCATTGAAATCATATTAGAGAAACAATATAACTCTCCATTAACATCTCCAATGGCTATATCAAGCACACAACACAAATAGGACCACATAACTCAATATGAGTAGACACGACACTTCACACTGTCGGCTCCACCAAATTAGCTGAATCTTTCTTCTCATGCTTAATTAATATGTCATGCACTCTTAACCAAACATTATTAAATCTTCTCCAAACATAATACTAAGCACGTATATCATAATGATAGGTGCAACTACTGAAACACTCTGAACACTGTCAGCTCCACCAGATAAACTTAGGAAACTGCAACTAACAACTGTTGGCATCATAACTCAACGTGTACTACACAAGTGACTCTACATCCATGAACATAGCTTCTCTATCATGTCTACAACAAAAATGTAAATGCAAAAGGCTCCACCACAACCGTACTGTAAAGCACATACATAACTCTTCTTGGGACTTATCAGGAACACTTACCGAAATAGTCAATTGTTTAATTGTCTTCACTTAGAATCAACCTCTATGCTTATGATATCATGTTGATAACATATCTAGGCAACATATTCTCAAGGTTCTCTCCATAAGTCTTCCACGCACGTTGCTTATCATATATTGTCATCAATGAAAAATATACAGTCAATACCAGTTTGCTAGCAAATCTCCAACACGTGCAAGAGCTTGCTTGCTAACTAGAAGCAACACCCCTAACAACTTGAGTCCTTAGGAATTTTATCATTGCCATGTCTTGAAATTTCTTTCTTGTACTTGTACATTTGATGTCTTGATCTTGAAATGGTGAAGCCTTCATGTACTTGAATCTTGAACTTTTCCTTGATCTCACCTTGAGCTTGATGTGAACTCCCTTGCCACTTGAGAGACTTGAACCTAAACCTTGCATCCTCCTTCCTATCAACCCTACCAAGTTGTGAGAGGGTCCTCACCAAGTTGCAAGAATTCCCCTGCCACCTTAGAAAAAGGAAAAGAAACAAGTCACTCCATTTCATTTGATAAAATATTATAAATTAAACTTTGAAAATAACATTTGATCAAGCTAATTGAGTTAGGATTATCATTGCATTTCATTCAACTAACTTGCCCAATCAAAAAACATGAAATTATCCACATGATCTAGGCAAAAAACATATTCAATGGATGTAAGTCGATGCCCTAGGAGCTAGATAAATGATGTCAAGATTGCAATGTACCAACTCCAAATTCGGATTTGCTTAAATCTCTGATTTTTTAGGCACAAAGAAGATGAGAATTGCTCAAAAGGTAGGAGAAAGTGAATGCCAAGATTATGTCTTCAAACCCCAAGACCAATTTTCCACCTCTAGAATCCTTCAAACTTGAGAAAATTGCATGAAAATGGCCAACAAAATCCTCAAAACAAAATCGCCCATGGCTGGAAATGCATTTCCAGAATTTGTAATCATAAAATTTTCTCTTGGAAACAATGAGAAATGATGCCCAAATGCCTCTTTAAATATCCATCTAATTGCCCAAAATGGATGACTTGCATGTGGGAAAAAGAAATAAAATTAAAACATATCCCCTTAGATTAATATTCACTTTAATTAATCACAACCCTTGATTAAATTGGATTGATTGGAATTTGGGCCAAAACTATAATAATTAAATTTCCTTGAAATTTAAAATCCCTATCAATTGAAACTTGCAAACATGGCCCTAAAATTGCATCAATTTTAATAAAATTATGGATTTAAATTAGCCAAATCCAAAATTGACATAGGCCCCAAAATTAAAATTTGAAAAAAATAATCATGTAGGCCCCTAATTAAGTTTTAAACTCTCCCAATTGTCGACCCAATAACTTGCCTTGAATTTTACACTAATTAAGCCTTAAAATACATTGACTTTAGCACACAAAGGGGCCCCCATATTAATTTGAATTTCACCTTGGCATTGAATTTTAAATGTAAGATAGCCTCTCAGATTCTTGATTTTTAAAAATTACCAATTGGCATGAATTTTGCATTGAAATTTAAAATGGCATTGATTTTTTAAATTGTAAATTGGTTTTTCAATTGCATTGATTTATCTTGATTTTTTAAATGACATTGATTTTAAATTATAAATTGGAACTAAATTTTCCTTGAAACATTAAATATAAAACCAAGCCCAAATTATCATTTGAAATAAAAAATTTGATGGGCCATTTTGAAAGGAAAATTTTCCAAGCATAAAGATTTTACCATTGAAATTCCCAAATTGCCAAGTTGATCTCTCCATCTTGCACAATCACCTCTACCAACTTGCAATACCACCTTTCCCAACTTGTGAAGGTTTTCTTGCCAACTTGCGAAGGTTTTCTTACCAACATGCAAAGGTTTGCTTGCCAACTTGCGAAGGTTTGCTTAGCAACTTGTGAAGGTTTGCTTACCAACTTGCAAAGGGTTTCTTGCCAACTTGAAAAGGTTTGATTACTAGCTTATAAAGGTTTTCTTGCCAACTTGAGAAGGTTTTCTTACCAACTTGTGAAGTTTTCTTGCCAACTTGTGAGGGTTTTCTTATCAACTTGTGAAAAGTGAACATTAAAATTACAATTTTGGCAGTTAAAATTTGCATTTTTCAAAAATTATTTAGTCAAAATTACTCAAATAAATTAATCTTCTTCCACAATTTTTTCTTCCTCTTGAACCTCTTTAGCATTAGGTTCTTTTTCTTCTTCACCATTTGTTATTACCCCAACATCTTGAACCTTGTCACTATTAGGTTCTTCCTTCTCTAGGAGTTCAACAAGTACCTTCAACCTCTTTTCATTTTCCTCTAATACTCTTTCCATTCTTTTCATCTTCTCTTGCATCATCCTTTTTTCTTCTCTTTGTTTCTTCTTTTCTTCATCTCTTTTCTTCTCCTCATTCAGGAACTATTTCAATACTTGTAGCATGTCCCTTTCTGACCTTGTCAAATCCATCTCCACCTATCTAGGACTGATTTCCTAGATCTTCTCACTCTAATACCAGTCTGATGAAAATCCCAATGATCAATCCCTTCAACAAGATCAAGAGGCTTCACATGCTATCCAAAAACACACTATGTTTTCTAGTTGTTTCACTAGGCCTTCTTGCACCAATAGGGTCAAATCAATTCCCAAGATCCAAGACTCATTCCCAAGCCATCCTAAGGCCTTATCCAACCTATTTCAACTTTTTTCAATAGTCATCAAGTTCCCACAATATCCACCATTATAAAGATCATCCAAACTGCTCCCAAACTAGGCCTCCTCCCTAATAGTCCTCCATTTCCTAATTTTTGGACTTTTAACCCTGACCTTCCAAAATATTTACAAAATAAATTTTAGATTAAGATGCCCATTTAAGAGTTACACAACATATCATAAAATCAAGTAGGGTTGTTTTAGAACATCACCCTCAAAAATTGTTGCTCCATCTTTCCTTCCTAGGCCTAATTGGTCACTTTTACAAAGGAACCTTATTCTAGACTCAACACCCAACCTTTAAAATTTTCAAAAAGTGTTAATATTGTCTCCATTAGAAGAATATGTAGCCAATTTGATTCTACAGGCCTCCTATACCCAAAAGCCTCAAATCACTCTTCAAAACCCCCTAAAACTAGGGCTTTCTCAATATCCTGCTTCCCAGCACTTCCAAACCTCAACAAAAGGTCCTACACCATGTATTCAACATGAAATTTTACTTTTTTTGTATAAAATTATACCCTTGTTAAGGCAAATCTTCTGCTGCTACACTTGTGGCATCAATTTTGTGCCCTTTTCCCACTCTTCCTCATGGTATACACCCACCCAAAATTCTCCTACATCCAAACGATTAGTAACATCATACATATGTTACATGGGGTCCATTAAATGAGAAAAAATAAATAGATTCATTGAATGCCCATCAAACCATTGAAAGGCTCAAAATAGAGTTATTTTAATGCTCTAAAATGATCACCTACAATAACTTTTCAAAACTAAAACAAAATAGACTATAAGAACCTTTAAAACATATATAAAATAATGTTATTACATATTTAGATTAGCCAAAATCCATTTCCAAGTGGATATCAATCAAATAAGCATCAAAACAACAAGATTTTTGCACTTGAAAACTTGAATTTTATTGATTTCTTCACTCTATCCATACAAAATGCATCCTAGGTCCATAGAATTATACGCTTTCATATTTCCCAATGCTTAAATAGACCCATACTAACCTTTCCAACTGACCCAAAGTGGTTGGAACTTCTAACTATGTAAACTAATTCCATTTTTGGAGTTTTGCTCCAAATCATAATTAACCGTTATTATTCAAATATTTAAATTCTAAAAATTATTTAAATAAACTTCTAATAACCTATAACCTTGGAATTGGTCATTTTGTGACCTGATCACATCATTAAACTCCTTAAGACCCTACTTGACTCCACTTGGAATGATATTTCCACATTACATTAATTTGGTCCTATGGTCCTTACCAAGACCATCAAGACATTTGCCACTGCATTTGATTTTATTTCATTCCATTATATTTCATAGGTACTGATGGCCCAAATTACAATGTTTAGAGACCTTATAGGTCATTCCAGTCTTCCAGTGGTTAAGGTCATCCACTATAATGTCCCCATTTTAGCAGGTCTCTGCAGGTGAGCATAGTCAGTTCATCAATGAGACCCTCATGAGCTGATAGTGTGTTTTGAGGGTCTCTAGATCGAACTTAATATTTTTGGTAAGTCTTTTTTTAGCCCTGGCTATTTCTGGTAGGGCATTGCCTATTCCTGGTTGGGCAGTTGGATCTGGGCTTTGCCAGAAGTTCTTTGATTGCAGTCTGTCAGTGCAGTGGCTTTGAAGTTTAAATGATGTTATTAAATTAAATTATTCTGGTTTAATTTAATAACTTTGGACTTTATAATATTATATTATAAAGTGGGAGTATTTTATAAAGCCAATTAAGTGAAATATTATAAAGTGGGAGTATTTTATAAAGACTGTCCGATTATTAATAAAAGGTCTAATTATGTTAATACCTCTTCCAAGGAGGCAGCTAATCCTCATGTTGCTAATGAGAAGGTGCAGAATAGGGCACCCCAACTGGTTTTATCTCCTCTCGTCGCCTCTAAGTCCCCCCCTAGCCAAAACCCTATTGAAATGAATAGTATGGTGTCTAGCCCTATCTCAGCCAGTGTTGTGAAAACTAATGCTGGTCTTCAACCTATCCCTAATCAGAATGTTGTGATAGATCTTAATAATAATGATGATGGTTTCACTATTGTTCCCCATAAAAAAAAGAGGAAGAAGGGAAATAGCAATGTTGTGCCTAAAGTTTTCCGCCCTAATCAACCTTGCCTGACTTCAAATACGACTCAGACTAATAACATAGCTAAGGTAGACGAGGTTAGGTGTAAAGCATCTCTTAATGACCCAGTTCGGCATCTCCCACCCAAGGTTTTCCAGGAAATTGGAGATGAGTATAATCTTGAGATCATACCGGCCACTTCAATCCCTCCGAGTTCTAAAGTTGGGCCTTCCATGGAAATTGACTCTTTTGTGGGGGCGGAGAACGATTCGAATAATGACCCCTCTACTGCTAAAAGAAGAGGTAGACCACCTGGTTCTAAAAACAAGCCCTCAATCTCTAAACAGGGGGACAATTCTAACAGGTTTTTAGCTTTAACTGAGTAGGAATACATTGTGGAATCCTCCCTTAACATTGTGTCTCAATGAATTGTCTTTCATGGAATGTTAGGGGTTTGGAATCCCCTGATAGAAAGTTCGTTATTAAACGGTTGTTAAATTCTCTGCATTCAATAGATTTCTTTATGATGCAAGAAGTTAAGGCTGTGGGATTCACCTTGGATTCCAATCTCAATTATATATGGAAAGATGCTATTAAATTTTGCACTAATCATGTCAGAGGCAGAGGCGGTATTGCTCTACTTATTGACAGTAAATGGGGCAATTGCATTCTTAACAGTGGTTGCTCTCCCTGTAATAGGGCTGTTTGGGTGTCCTTAAAACATGATAACTACACTTTTGGTATCTGTGCTATATATGCTTCTAATGATTCTAGAGAAAGAAGTGTTCTCTGGAAATGGCTCTCTGACCTCCCCGATATCCCCTGGTTGTTTGGTTATGACTTTAATATGGTTGAGTCCCATGAGGACAAGTTGGGGGGTACTCCTTTCCATTGGAAGGACAATGAAAGACCTTTCTGGAATAAATTGATTGGTTCTAAGTACCTTTTTGATCCGGTTGCTGGGAGTAAGGATGTTAATCCTAGTTTATGGCACACTTGGTGCAATTTTCAGTAGGGTAATACCAGGATTTACTCCAGGCTTGATCGATTCTATGCCAATAGGATTTTTTTTTCTTTTTCTCCTGATAACGCTGGGAACATTGTTCGCGTTATGGCTACCACTTTACCTGATCACCATCCTATTCTGACTAAAGTCAACTTTATCAGTAGCCCCATTCAGAACAAGCCTAAATGTAATAAATTTATCCTTAATTCTAGCCTCCTCATGGACGACGATGTTCTTGCTGCTATTCAGATTATTAGAGGCTTAAATAAAAATAATCTTAAACACTCATCTCAGATTGATAAATGGAATACTAACCTTTCATCTTGGAGGATCTTTCTGCAAACTATTGGGCAAAAAAAAGCTAAAGATTATAGGTTTATCGAGAAGAAACTTTCTTCTGAATTACAGATTGCTGAGGAAAACATCCAGAATGATTCCTCTAATATAGTTCTTCTTTCTAAAGTTATGACAGCTAAGGATTCTCTTAGAAAACATTAGCAATTTAGAATACAGGGAGCTAGGATCAGGTCTAGATCCAGATGGCTCCAATGTGGAGATAGAGGTTCAAAATTCTTTTTTAACCTCCTTAAACATAAGCATATTAAAGAATCTTTTGATAGACTTTTAATTGACAATCAAGACATTTCTGATCCTGAAGCTATTACTCAGGTTTTTGCTATTTATTATGAGTCTCTTTTTTCCTCTGAAGATTCTCCTGAGGCGGAGTTGCTCAGAGTCAATTGTAAAAATCTTATTCCTAAGAAATTAGAACCAGAGGATATTGATCTTCTTGCTAAAAATATCTCTATTGAGGAAATTGAAGGAGCTATTAAAGCTCTCAATAACGAGAGAGCCTCGGGTCCAGATGGTTTCCCTGTTGAGTTCTATAATTCCAACATTGGTTGGATTTGCAAAGATCTTCTTGAACTCTATTCTAAGGCCTTGAATAATGGTTCTTTAGGTAAAGAGATTAATAAAGGCATCATTAAACTTCTCCCCAAAGATGGGGATAAGACTCTCATCAAAAACTGGAGGCCTATTACCCTTCTGAATGTTTCTTATAAAATTTTGGCCAAAGTTTTGGCTATCAGGTTGGTTAACATTCTCCCTAAATTTGTTAATTCTTCCCAGATCGGTTTCATCAAGGGAAGATATATCCTTGAAAACCTCATAACCAGCTGGGAGGCTATGGATTGGTCTAGACACTCTCATCAAAATTCGGCCATGCTTCTCTTGGATTTCGAGAAGGCCTATGACAGGGTTGAGTGGAATATTATTCTTATGATGTTGGAAGCTTTCGGTTTTCTGCCTTTTTTCTACAATACTATGGCTATGCTTCTTAGAGATGCCTCTGCTCAGGTTGAGGTGAATGGTATCCTTTCTGCTCCTTTCTCTCTTGGGAGATCCATCAGGCAAGGATGCCCTTTGGCTCCTGCCCTCTTTGTTATTGCTTCAGAGGCTTTGTTTTATATCCTTCGTGATAACTCCATGTCTCAGGAGGTTAGAGGTATTTATCTGCCTAATAATGGAGAGCTTATCAATTGTCAATTTGCGGATGACACCGCTCTTTTCTTTGAACTTTCAGAAAATAATTTCAATAACATGATAACGAAGCTTAATCTGTTCTGTTCCATATCTGGGGCAAAAATTTCCCAAACTAAATCTATTTGTTTAGGGTGGGAAGGACGCCCCCCGGAATGGTTCTCTCAATATGATTTTCAATGGGGAGGTCCTAAAAAGATTATTAGGTATCTCGGTATACCTTTCTCTGTTAAGCCTGATCTCAAGGACATGTGGTCTTGGGTGAAAGATAAAATTGATAATAAGCTGAATAAATGGCATAATAGGACTTTGTCTTTGGCTGGCAGAATTCAAGTTTTCCAGAAGATTCTGTCCTCCTACACTATTTATTATTCTTTTGCCTAGTGTTTTAATAATTATCAAATTGCTCAAATTCAGAAGTCTGTCAGACAATTCCTATGGTCTGATGGTAAAGGGAACAACAAGATTCATTCCGTCAAATGGGCCTGGTGCCACACTGACAAGTCCCCTTTGGGGGCTTGGGTTGAAGGATTTGAAAACTCAAGGTATAGCCTTGTCCACCAAATGGATCTTTCAATCCATGGAGGGTGATGCTCCTTGGAAAGTGCTGATAAGAAATAATATTGAAAGGGGAGTCCCAAAAAAGGCTAAATCTTGTACTAACCTCCCCTTTTGTGATCTCCTTCTTGGTAACTTCACTGTTATGGTTCAAGGCTCTGAGGTTTTTAAGTCTATCTGGAAAGCTTGGGACCACGTTAGAAAATTTATCACTAACAAGGGGTTTCACTCCAACTCTCAACTCCATGGTGAAAGATCCATTTGGTGGAATCTTCACTTAAATGATAAACCTCTAGCCCTCACTCAAGGGTGCTCTGCCAGATTGTGGGCTAGGAAAGGCATGAAACAATTTATGGACCTATTTGATGGTGATTGTCTTATGCCACGGGACGAGCTCAAGGTTAAATATGATATCCTGGATTCTCATAAAAGAACTTATAACATGATTATGCGTGCTGTTGTTGATATTCTTGTTACTTGTCATGCTGATTCTCACAGATTTTTAAATTGCAAATGGCTAGGTGGTATCATTACTTCTCTAATTAAGACCAAGAATATTTATAAGATAATTGACTGCAATACTGATATTATTGATCATATTAATGCTGTTTGGTACTCTACTTATAAAGCTGATGATCTTAAAAATTATTTTGAAATTCTTTGGAAGAATCTGGTGGAACCCAAAATTAGATGCTTTAAATGGTTACTGTTACTCGATAAGCTGCCTGTTAAAAAAGATTTTGCTAACCCTGATATCTGTAATCTCTGTAAAGTCCCTGAAACTTGTAGACATATATTTCTTGATTATGTTTTTGCCAAAGAAATATGGAACGTTTTTGGCATTGTTTACCCTATCAATGTTAATATTTTCGAGATTATTTCTAGACATATTAATGGTCTTCCTAAAGATACAAATTTTTTCTGGAATATCTTGTCTTCTAACATTCTCTGGCAGATCTGGAAGTGCAGGAACAAGGAAAGGTATCAAGGTAAGCGTAGGGATCTTACTGAGTTTTTTCGTAAACTCACATATTTTAAAATCTTCCTGCAGGTGCAGGCTACCATTGTGATTGAGCGGGACAAGATGAGGAGGTTCCTCCGTAATGGGCACGCTACATTTTACTACTATGAGCTCAAGCATGGATATCAGTGGCGAAGAACTTTAGACGATCTTTGCATTTTTGAGCAAGTTTGTGATAGGCTGAACAAAGAAATTAGAGAAAACAGGAATGTTAGAAAAGAAGAGTTATATATGTTGATGCAGATCCAAGAGCACAAAAATACAGTTTGGATGGAAGGTCCATTAGGTTGGACCGCCTGGGTAGAAAATCACAATGATGTTCTTAGCTAGCTAGTACTTCCCTTCCTTTTTTCGTTGGTTCTACTGATGCTGGTTCTTCGGGGTGAGGCTTGGCCTCCTTGTATTCTTCGGTGATGAAACTCTGCTGATCTCTTTTTGATCTGTTGATTACCTTATATCTAATAGAAAAAATATTAAAAAAAGTGCTTTTTCGAAAAATCTATATATTCTAGTCGAAAAAGCACTTTCAGGGATCTTTTTAGGCAATCATTATTTTATTGAAGGTCGTGAAGAATATAGCTCTGGCTAGGGTTTTGAGGATGGATTCCTCATCTCGTAATTTGAGCCATCTTCTATTGGTGGTGAATTTTACTTCTAATAAATTTTGTTTTCTCAATTCAATGCTGTGGTATATTGGATTGACGAAAGTCTCAACTTTGGATTTGGAGTGCTAATATTTGTGTGGAAGAAAAAATCAATTCAAGGTTCTGATATAATCATTCTTGGTGGCTAGTTAATATTTTATGAGCATTGTAAATCTGATGCAAAAAGAAGTCTATCGGTTTGTATTGAGAATTGAAATCCCTTGTGTTGCGATTTCTATAAATGCTGAGAGACATAAACGTGGAGGCAGATTTTGGTTACTGCTGGTGATAAATCCTTCTTCAGTCACATGTGGACTATTTCTGCATTGTTCTGCATTTCCCAAGACTCACGCCTAAGGCTGGAACCACATGAGTGCATAGTAGAGGAGGTCGCACCATTTCCTGAGGGCGGCATTTAGTCTGGAGGTTGTTGACAAGTGGCCGCAACTATCTTGGGTGGATTCTTTGATAGAGCAGGGCCATAAACACTAATTATTAAAAGGAGGAATATTGTTAATTAAAAGTATAAATTTTGAATGTTATTTAACTTATTAATTTATTTTCCGAAAATTAATAACTTAGATATTTTATCGATTAGGGAATCTTACCTATTCCTTAACTTGTAATTTATACCAAACTTGGACATATTCGTTATCTTTGACTATCGTCAAGCATAGTTGACTTTTAGTCAACAATGGTCAAACCTTCTCCGATCATCTTGAGATTTGAATTAGTGGATCCCCTAATACCCTAGAACCTAGGATTTCAGTTTCGTGTTGTTTTGAGAGGGTTGACTTTTTGGTCAAACCTAGTTGACCTTTTTGGTCAACCATCTCGGGTACATGTTTTATCATTACCAGTTGTATCATTAACCTTAGGATACTTTGTTTAGCTAAATTTTGACATAGCTGACTTTTTAAGTTGACTTAGTCAAACCTTGGACATCAACTCGGTTTGCGTGTCCAAATTTTCCTTGATACTTTTTGTTTATTTCCAACTTGATCGCACGTACTTTGATGTGTAGTTGACTTATAGTTGACTCAGGTTGACTTTTAGTCAACTATCTCGATTTGCGTGTCGATCAAAGTTAGTAGCTTTAGGAAACTTGTATCTTGTTTAGAGACTCGTGCCAGGATAGGACTTGCTCTCTAGTTGCGTAAGTACGTTTAATATGCTGATTAGTATGTTTAGGAAAAAAATTTCATAACTGTGTTTTGCTCAACTTTTGGGCATGACACTCACGCCTAAGGCTAGAACCACATGAGTGCATAGTAGAGGAGGTCACACCATTTCCTGAGGGCAGCATTCAGTCTGGAGGTTGTTGACAAGTGGCCGCAACTATCCTGGGTGGATTCTTTGACAGAGCAGGGCCATAAGTAATTGTTGGGGATGACACTATAATTTCAAACATAGTCACGTACTGCTATAAGCAGTGACGTGATCATCACAGAGGGCTGCATCAATACAAGGCATTATTAACATAAGGAAGATAATTCGCAGGTATAGGTCGTGACAAGGAAGGGTAGAATTGATGAATGCACAGGTGCCATTCAAAATCAATAATAGCTGTTATTATATTGTTTTGGTTGAAAATTAATAGTTGAAATAAAGGACATCAATTTCCAGGAAGTTATTTTCACTAAACTATTTAATAAAATTGCCAATTGTGTTATCAAATATATCTTTGCATACTAAATTAATTGTTATTGTCTTCAATAAATTAGTATATTTTAGGAAGAGCCTCTCTAGTTCTTCATAGTGGTATCAGAGCTAAATTCTTGCTAGCCTACAAGGTTAATTGGGTTCAGCATGGCACAGAGGTTTAGACGTGGTATGTTCTACTCCTGCAGAGGTCCTAATTCTCCTCCTGGTGAGAGAGAACCTGAGATACAATTTGGTAGTATGGAAGATAGAGGTGCAGACAGTTTTGGTAATGCAGGCGGTTCAAGTAATGCAGGTGGATTAGGCAATGTAGGTGGTTCAGGTAATTCAGAATATAGGGATGCTACTACTACTTCAAAAATAGATAGAGAAGTATGTGATACTTTCTGGGGTATTGCAGATCGGCAACATCATGTTACTACTATACTACAACAGTTACATCTGATGACAATCCCTATTGATCGTGGCTGAGATAGAGGTGCTCGGAGTGCTTTAGTTAGTTCTCAACGATGTTATATTATAACTTTGGACTTTATAATATTATATTATAAAGTGGGAGTATTTTATAAAGCCAATTAAGTGAAATATTATAAAGTGGGAGTATTTTATAAAGACTGTCCGATTATTAATAAAAGGTCTAATTATGTTAATACCTCTTCCAAGGAGGTGGCTAATCCTCATGTTGCTAATGAGAAGGTGTAGAATAGGGCACCCCAACTGGTTTCATCTCCTCTCGTCGCCTCTAAGTCCCCCCTAGCCAAAACCCTATTGAAATGAATAGTATGGCGTCTAGCCCTATCTCAGCCAGTGTTGTGAAAACTAATGCCGATCTTCAGCCCATCCCTAATCAGAATGTTGTGATAGATCTTAATAATAATGATGATGGTTTCACTATTGTTCCCCATAAAAAAAAGAGGAAGAAGGGAAATAGCAATGTTGTGCCTAAAGTTTTCCGCCCTAATCAACCTTGCCTGACTTCAGATACGACTTTGACTAATAACATAGCTAAGGTAGACGAGGTCAGGTGTAAAGCATCTCTTAATGACCCAGTTTGGCATCTCCCACCCAAGGTTTTTCAGGAAATTGTAGATGAGTATGATCTTGAGATCATACCGGCCACTTCAATCCCTCCGAGTTCTAAAGTTGGGCCTTCCATGGAAATTGACTCTTTTGTGGGGGCGGAGAACGATTCGAATAATGACCCCTCTACTGCTAAAAGAAGAGGTAGACCACCTGGTTCTAAAAACAAGCCCTCAATCTCTAAACAGGGGGACACTTCTAACAGGTTTTTAGCTTTAACTGAGCAGGAATACATTGCAGAATCCTCCCTTAACATTGTGTCTCAATGAATTGTCTTTCATGGAATGTTAGGGGTTTGGAATCCCCTGATAGAAAGTTCGTTATTAAACGGTTGTTAAATTCTCTGCATTCAATAGATTTCTTTATGATGCAAGAAGTTAAGGCTGTGGGATTCACCTTGGATTCCAATCTCAATTATATATGGAAAGATGCTATTAAATTTTGCACTAATCATGTCAGAGGCAGAGGCGGTATTGCTCTGTTTTATTGACAGTAAATGGGGCAATTGCATTCTTAACAGTGGTTGCTCTCCCTGTAATAGGGCTGTTTGGGTGTCCTTAAAACATGATAACTACACTTTTGCTATCTGTGCTATATATGCTTCTAATGATTCTAGAGAAAGAAGTGTTCTCTGGAAATGGCTCTCTGACCTCCCCGATATCCCCTGGTTGTTTGGTGGTGACTTCAATATGGTTGAGTCCCATGAGGACAAGCTGGGGGGTACTCCTTTCCATTGGAAGGACAATGAAAGACCTTTCTGGAATAAATTGATTGGTTCTAAGTACCTTTTTGATCTGGTTGCTAGGAGTAAGGATGTTAATGCTGGTTTATGGCACACTTGGTGCAATTTTCAGCAGGGTAATACCAGGATTTACTCCAGGCTTGATCGATTCTATGCCAATAGGCTTTTTTTTTCTTTTTCTCCTGATAACGCTGGGAACATTGTTCGCGTTATGGCTACCACTTTACCTGATCACCATCCTATTCTGACTAAAGTCAACTTTATCAGTAGCCCCATTCAGAACAAGCCTAAATGTAATAAATTCATCCTTAATTCTAGCCTCCTCATGGATGAGGATGTTCTTGCCGCTATTCAGATTATTAGAGGCTTAAATAAAAATAATCTTAAACACTCATCTCAGATTGATAAATGGAATACTAACCTTTCATCTTGGAGGATCTTTCTGCAAACTATTGGGCAAAAAAAAGCTAAAGATTATAGGTTTATCGAGAAGAAACTTTCTTCTGAATTACAGATTGCTGAGGAAAACATCCAGAATGATTCCTCTAATATAGTTCTTCTTTCTAAAGTTATGACAGCTAAGGATTCTCTTAGAAAACACTAGCAATTTAGAATACAGGGAGCTAGGATCAGGTCTAGATCCAGATGGCTCCAATGTGGAGATAGAGGTTCAAAATTCTTTTTTAACCTCCTTAAACATAAGCATATTAAAGAATCTGTTGATAGACTTTTAATTGACAACCAAGACATTTCTGATCCTGAAGCTATTACTCAGGCTTTTGCTATTTATTATGAGTCTCTTTTTTCCTCTGAACATTCTCCTGAGGCGGAGTTGCTCAGAGTCAATTGTAAAAATCTTATTCCTAAGAAATTAGAACCAGAGGATATTGATCTTCTTGCTAAAAATATCTCTGTTGAGGAAATTGAAGGAGCTATTAAAGCTCTCAATAACGAGAGAGCCACGGGTCCGGATGGTTTCCCTGTTGAGTTCTATAAATCCAACATTGGTTGGATTTGCAAAGATCTTCTTGAACTCTATTCTAAGGCCTTGAATAATGGTTCTTTAGGTAAAGAGATTAATAAAGGCATCATTAAACTTCTCCCCAAAGATGGGGATAAGAGTCTCATAAAAAACTGGAGGCCTATTACCCTTCTGAATGTTTCTTATAAAATTTTGGCCAAAGTTTTGGCTATCAGGTTGGTTAACATTCTCCCTAAATTTGTTAATTCTTCCCAGACCGGTTTCATCAAGGGAAGATATATCCTTGAAAACCTCATAACCAGCTGGGAGGCTATGGATTGGTCTAGACACTCTCATCAAAATTTGGCCATGCTTCTCTTGGATTTCGAGAAGGCCTATGACAGGGTTGAGTGGAATATTATTCTTATGATGTTGGAAGCTTTCCATTTTCCGCCTTTTTTCTGCAATACTGTGGCTATGCTTCTTAGAGATGCCTCTGCTCAGGTTGAGGTGAATGGTATCCTTTCTGCTCCTTTCTCTCTTGGGAGATCCATCAGGCAAGGATGCCCTTTGGCTCCTACCCTCTTTGTTATTGCTTCAGAGGCTCTGTTTTATATCCTTCGTGATAACTCCATGTCTCAGGAGGTTAGAGGTATTTATCTGCCTAATAATGGAGAGCTTATCAATTGTCAATTTGCGGATGACACCGCTCTTTTCTTTGAACTTTCAAAAAATAATTTCAATAACATGATAACGAAGCTTCATATGTTCTGTTCCATATCTGGGGCAAAAATTTCCCAAACTAAATCTATTTGTTTAGGGTGGGAAGAATGCCCCCAGGAATGGTTCTCTCAATATGATTTTCAATGGGGAGGTCCTAACAAGATTATTAGGTATCTCGGTATACCTTTCTCTGTTAAGCTTGATCTCAAGGACATGTGGTCTTGGGTGAAAGATAAAATTGATAATAAGCTGAATAAATGGCATAATAGGACTTTGTCTTTGGCTGGCAGAATTCAAGTTTTCCAGAAGATTCTGTCCTCCTACACTATTTATTATTCTTCTACCTAGTGTTTTAATAATTATCAAATTGCTCAAATTCAGAAGTCTGTCAGACAATTCCTATGGTCTGATGGTAAAGGGAACAACAAGATTCATTCTGTCAAATGGGCCTGGTGCCACACTGACAAGTCCCCTTGGGGGGCTTGGGTTGAAGGATTTGAAAACTCAAGGCATAGCCTTGTCCGCCAAATGGATCTTTCAATCCATGGAGGGTGATGCTCCTTGGAAAGTGCTGATAAGAAATAATATTGAAAGGGGGGTCCCAAAAAAGGCTAAATCTTGGACTAACCTCCCCTTTTGTGATCTCCTTCTTGGTAACTTCACTGTTATGGTTCAAGGCTCTGAGGTTTTTAAGTCTATCTGGAAAGCTTGGAACCACGTTAGAAAATTTATCACTAACAAGGGGTTTCACTCCAACTCTCAACTCCATGGTGAAAGATCCATTTGGTGGAATCTTCACTTAAATGATAAACCTCTAGCCCTCACTCAAGGGTGCTCTACCAGATTGTGGGCTAGGAAAGGCATCAAACAATTTATGGACCTATTTGACGGTGATTGTCTTATGCCATGGGACGAGCTCAAGGTTAAATATGATATCCTGGATTCTCATAAAAGAACTTATAACATGATTATGCGTGCTGTTGTTGATATTCCTGTTAGTTGTCATGCTGATTCTCACAGATTTTTAAATTGCAAATGGCCAGGTGGTATCATTACTTCTCTGATTAAGACCAAGAATATTTATAAGATAATTGACTGCAATACTGATATTATTGATCATATTAATGCTGTTTGGTACTCTACTTATAAAGCTGATGATCTTAAAAATTATTTTCAAATTCTTTGGAAGAATCCGGTGGAACCCAAAATTAGATGCTTTAAATGGTTACTGTTACTCGATAAGCTGCCTGTTAAAAAAGATTTTGCTAACCCTGATATATGTAATCTCTGTAAAGTCCCTGAAACTTGTAGACATATATTTCTTGATTATGTTTTTGCCAAAGAAATATGGAACGTTTTTGGCATTGTTTACCCTATCAATGTTAATATTTTCGAGATTATTTCTAGACATATTAATGGTCTTCCTAAAGATACAAATTTTTTCTGGAATATCTTGTCTTCTAACATTCTCTGGCAGATCTGGAAGTGCAGGAACGAGGAAAGGTATCAAGGTAAGCGTAGGGATCTTACTGAGTTTTTTCGTAAACTCACATATTTTAAAATCTTCTTGCAGGTGCAGGCTACCATTGTGATTGAGCGGGACAAGATGAGGAGGTTCCTCCGTAATGGGCACGCTACATTTTACTACTATGAGCTCAAGCATGGATATCAGTGGCGAAGAACTTTAGAAGATCTTTGCATTTTTGAGCAAGTTTGTGACAGGCTGAACAAAGAAATTAGAGAAAACAGGAATGTCAGAAAAGAAGAGTTATATATGTTGATGCAGATCCAAGAGCACAAAAATACAGTTTGGATGGAAGGTCCATTAGGTTGGACCGCCTGGGTAGAAAATCACAATGATGTTCTTAGCTAGCTAGTACTTCCCTTCCTTTTTTTGTTGGTTCTACTGATACTGGTTCTTAGGGGTGAGGCTTGGCCTCCTTGTATTCTTTGGTGATGAAACTCTGCTGATCTCTTTTTGATCTGTTGATTACCTTATATCTAATAGAAAAAATATTAAAAAAAGTGCTGTTTCAAAAAAGCTATATATTCTACTCGAAAAAGCACTTTCAAGGATCTTTTTAGGCAATCATTATTTTATTGAAGGTCGTGAAGAATATAGCTCTGGCTAGGGTTTTGAGGATGGATTCCTCATCTCGTAATTTGAGCCATCTTCTGATGGTGGTGAATTTTACTTCTAATAAATTTTGTTTTCTCAATTCAATGCTGTGGTATATTGGATTGACGAAAGTCTCAACTTTGGATTTGGAGTGCTAATATTTGTGTGGAAGAAAAAATCAATTCAAGGTTCTGATATAATCATTCTTGGTGGCTAGTTAATATTTTATGAGCATTGTAAATCTGATGCAAAAAGAAGTCTATCGGTTTGTATTGAGAATTGAAATCCCTTGTGTTGCGATTTCTGTAAATGCTGAGTGACATAAACGTGGAGGCAGATTTTGGTTACTGCTGGGGATAAATCCTTCTTCAGTCACATGTGTACTATTTCTGCATTGTTCTGCATTTCCCAAGACTCACGCCTAAGGCTGGAACCACATGAGTGCATAGTAGAGGAGGTCGCACCATTTCCTGAGGGCGGCATTTAGTCTGGAGGTTGTTGACAAGTGGCCGCAACTATCCTGGGTGGATTCTTTGACAGAGCAGGGCCATAAACACTAATTATTAAAAGGAGGAATATTGTTAATTAAAAGTATAAATTTTGAATGTTATTTAACTTATTAATTTATTTTCCAGAAATTAATAACTTAGATATTTTATCGATTAGGGAATCTTACCTATTCCTTAACTTGTAATTTATACCAAACTTAGACATATTCGTTATCTTTGACTATCGTCAAGCATAGTTGACTTTTAGTCAACAATGGTCAAACCTTCTCCGATCATCTTGAGATTTGAATTAGTGGATCCCCTAATACCCTAGAACCTAGGATTTCAGTTTCGTGTTGTTTTGAGAGGGTTGACTTTTTGGTCAAACCTAGTTGACCTTTTTGGTCAACCATCTCGGGTACATGTTTTATCATTACCAGTTGTATCATTAACCTTAGGATACTTTGTTTAGCTAAATTTTGACATAGTTGACTTTTTAAGTTGACTTAGTCAAACCTTGGACATCAACTCAGTTTGCGTGTCCAAATTTTCCTTGATACTTTTTGTTTATTTCCAACTCGATCGCACGTACTTCGATGTGTAGTTGACTTATAGGTTACTCAGGTTGACTTTTAGTCAACTATCTTGATTTGCGTGCCAATCAAAGTTAGTAGCTTTAGGAAACTTGTATCTTGTTTAGAGACTCGTGCCAGGATAGGACTTGCTCTCTAGTTGCGTAAGTACGTTTAATATGCTGATTAGTATGTTTAGGAAAAAAATTTCATAACTGTGTTTTGCTCAACTTTTGGGCATGACACTCATGCCTAAGGGTAGAACCACATGAGTGCATAGTAGAGGAGGTCGCACCATTTCCTGAGGGCAGCATTCAGTCTGGAGGTTGTTGACAAGTGGCCGCAACTATCCTGGGTGGATTCTTTGACAGAGCAGGGCCATAAGTAATTGTTGGGGATGACACTACAATTTCACACATAGTCACGTACTGCTATAAGCAGTGACGTGATCATCATAGAGGGCTGCATCAATACAAGGCATTATTAACATAAGGAAGATAATTCATAGGTATAGGTCGTGACAAGGAAGGGTAGAATTGATGAATGCACAGGTGCCATTCAAAATCAATAATAGCTGTTATTATATTGTTTTGGTTGAAAATTAATAGTTGAAATAAAGGACATCAATTTCCAGGAAGTTATTTTCACTAAACTATTTAATAAAATTGCCAATTGTGTTATCAAATATATCTTTGCATACTAAATTAATTGTTATTGTCTTCAATAAATTAGTATATTTTAGGAAGAGCCTCTCTAGTTCTTCATAGTGGTATCAGAGCTAAATTCTTGCCAGCCTACAAGGTTAATTGGGTTCAGCATGGCATAGAGGTTTAGACGTGGTATGTTCTACTCCTGCAGAGGTCCTAATTCTCCTCCTGGTAAGAGAGAACCTGAGATACAATTTGGTAGTATGGAAGATAGAGGTGCAGACAGTTTTGGTAATGCAGGCGGTTCAAGTAATGCAGGTGGATTAGGCAATGTAGGTGGTTCAGGTAATTCAGAATATAGGGATGCTACTACTACTTCAAAAATAGATAGAGAAGTATGTGATACTTTCTGGGGTATTGCAGATCGGCAACATCATGTTACTACTATACTACAACAGTTACATCTGATGACAACCCCTATTGATCGTGGCTGAGATAGAGGTGCTCGGAGTGCTTTAGTTAGTTCTCAATGATCTAGAGTAGATGACAGGTCATGTGTGGGTGATAGGATGATGAGAGCTGAGTATCATCCTAGGCAGGAGGATAGACATGACAAAGCAGGGCATGCTGGTGTTCATGTGATAGACCATAGCATCCTATATTTTTGAGACCTGAGGTGGATGTAGTTAGCACTAAATTTGAGGCCGCTCCATTTGTAGATGATATTATTGCACATTATGCTGAGTGGGATGCCCTACCACATGCGATAAAACAAAATCTGAATTTTGACAGGTTTCTTTCACAAAAATGTGAGCATACTAGGGGTAGACCAGTACCTGATAGACAGAGGTCTAGGGATTTAGATTTACACCAAGCTACCAACAAGATGATTTTGGATCATTATGATGGTAGTGGTAAGGTGACAGCACAAGCTTGGGTCCACAAGCTGGATACTTATTTGTCTTTACATCCTATGTTTGAGGAGGATGCCATTCACTTTGTTGTGCTACATCTGGATGGTATAGCCCATGACTGATGGTACCATGGCTTGGTGTCACTTTGACATGATCAGATCTTTTATTATCAGGAGTTCATGGATAGATTGATTGAAAGGTTTGATAAGGACCTTGAAACATATTTCAGAGAGTTGGCTCAATTAAGATAGATAGTTAATCTGGAGACCTTTATCAGTGAATTTCAGCAGTTGTTTGTTATGGTCTATGACATTTCAGAGAGAAGGAGAGTTATGCCCTTTATGGAGGGGCTGATGGAGCATACCAAAGGATGGGTTAAGTCTTTGGATCCACCTACCTTGCAAGAAGCCATGAAAAAAGAAAGGAATTTGGAAGCATCAACTCCACGGAATAGATTTGTTGTGAGACCTCCCAACACTTCTTATGATAGGGCAGCAGCTAAAAGGGATGATAGAGTTGATTCTAGTCGTCCTACAACAGGTCCCTTGGATCAAGAAACATTAAATGATCTAAGGAGAAGAAAATTATGTTTTCATTGTAGAGGGCCTTATGATTTGAATCATGATTGTCCCTTGAAACCGAAGGGAAAGGATAAGATGATGGAATAGTTTTATGATGACAAAGTTGATTCTGAATTTTTAGGACAATGAGTTGATGATGATCACTATTCACATGAGGATCCATTAAATGATGATGAATAGGTGGGTAATTCTGATTTCAAGGTTGTGTACCTCACAAGCATGAAAAAGGAAGATTCCTTTAGGATGCATGGTCTCTTGGTAGGGCAGCAAGTCATTACTCTCTTTGACACAGGAGCTACTCATAATTTTATTGATTCTCATTTGGTGGCCAAGAGGGGATTTGAAACTGAAGATTTTGAAGGACTTAGAGTGCAGGTAGCTGATGGTTACTCTCTCAAGTGTAATAAAAGGATTTCTAAGCTTCTTGTAAAGCTGAATAATTATTCCTTCAAGGAAGATTTTTATGTGGTTGACATGGGCAACACAGATATAGTTCTCAGTATGAGCTGGTTGCATTCTCTGAAAGACATCTACATGAATATGGAAAGGATGGAATTGAGGTTCATCAAGGATGGTAAGACACACATTCTTAAGGCCAATCAAGGTGGTGGTTTGAAGACTATTTCTTTCAACCGAATGCAACATTTTGTGAGGCATGATGATGTTACTGATTGGGTAGCAGAGTGCAGGATGTTGTCTACATCAGAGAACACAGATGGGCCAGCTTATCATCTGGATGTTCAGTAGCTCAAAATTAAACACTCTAACGTGTTTAATGATTTACCTTATGGTAGACCACCTGATAGAGGAATTGAACACATTATTGAGTTAGAGGAGGGCACTAAGCCCATCATGATTACTCCTTACTGGCACCCTAAGCGATTAAAGGATGAAATTGAAAAGACCATTCAAGAGCTGCTCGCTATGGGACATATTAGGCTAAGTAAGTCTCCTTTTGCTTCATCGGTTGTCTTGGTGAAAAAAAAGGATGGGACACTCAGAATGTGTATAGATTACTGAACGCTGAACAAGAAAACTATTAAAAAATCAATACCCAATTCCTTGTATTGATAAGCTTATTGATGAGTTACATGGGGCCAAATACTTCTCCAAGGTTGACTTGAGATCCGGATACCATCAGATTAGAGTTAGAGAGCAGGATGTGGAGAAGACAACATTCAGGTGTCGTGGCCATTTTGAGTTCCTAGTCATGCCCTTCGGTTTGACTAATGCTCCCACTACATTTCAGTCTACTATGAACAGAGTCTTCCATGGTTAGTTGCGAAGATTTGTTCTTGTTTTCTTTGATGACATATTAGTCTATAGTAAGACTTGGGATGAGCATGTAGCACATTTGGATACAGTACTCGACATCCTTGATGAGGCTTCCTTGTTTGCCAAGGAGTCCAAGTATGCTTTAGGCATGACAGAGTTACTATATTTGGGGCATATCATCAGCTCAGAGGGAGTTCGCATGGACCCGGACACGGTTTGTGCTATTCTGGAGTGGCCTACACCAGGAAACTTGACACAGCTGAGGGTATTCATTGGTTTGTGTGCTTTCTATCAGAGATTTATGTTAGGATTATCTAGGCATGCAGCACTACTTACTGATTTAACCCGTAAGGGTGCCTTTGTTTGGACTGATCAAGCACAGGAGTGTTTTGAAAAGTTCAAGGTGATTATGACTACATGCCCAGTTTTGGCATTACCAGATTTTACGAGACCCTTTGAGTTGCATTGTGATGCCTCAGGGGAAGGTATTGGAGCGGTGCTATCTTAGGATTGCCACCCTATTATTTTTGAGAGTCGTAAGCTCAGGGGAACTGAGAGTCTGTTGAGTATTTATGACAAGGAAATGTTGGCCATTATGCATGCCTTGGCCAAATTCAGGCAGTACCTGGTGGGGAGTAAATTTTGTATTAAAACTGATCATAACAGCTTGAAGCATTTCCTTGGACAGCATGATCTGAATGAGAGACAGTAGAAGTGGGTTAGTAAGTTGTAGTCCTATGACTTTGATATTTCTTATATCAAAGGTACTCAAAATGTGGTAGTTGATGCCCTTTCATAGAGACCCCACTTGTGCATGATTTTGGAGATAACTGAGGATTGGAGACATAGGATTGTTGCAGAGTATGCTCGGGATCAGTGGGCCTCTGGTGTTGTTGATGGTAATGTACAGGACAGTGATTATACTCTTGTAAATGAGCTGATCATTTACAAGGGAAGGATATATTTGGTTCTAGGGTCTACTATCAGATAGATTATTTTTCATGCTTTCCATGATTCACCCTTAGCAGGACATTCAGGTTTCTTTAAGACCTATAGGCAGATTCGTGAGAGGTTCACTTGGAAGGGGCTGAAAATAGATATTTAGCAGTATGTTTGTGAGTGCTCTATTTGTCAGCAGAATAAATAGGAGCATACTTATTCGACTGGGTTGTTATAGCCACTTCCCATTCTTGAGTGAAAGTGGGCTTTCTTATCTATGGATTTTATTGTGGGTTTGCTGAAAGCCCAAGATAGAGATTGTATTTTCATGGTGGTAGATCATCTTACCAAGTATGCCCATTTCTTTCCGATTACTACCACTTTCTCAGCTGTTCAGTTAGTTGGATTATTTTTTTGGGAGGTATTCAAATTACATGGGTTGCCTTGGACTATTGTGAGTGATCAAGATAGTCTCTTTATGAGTCATTTTTGGCAGGAGCTTTTTCAGTTATGTGGAATGGAATTGACTCCCAGCACTAGCTATCACCCTCAGACTAATGGTTAGACTAAAATAGTGAATAAATGGGTGGAGGGCTATTTGTAGAATTATGTGTCTTCTCAATAGCAGGCTTGGGTGAAGTGGATACATTTGTGTGAGTTTTTCTATAATTCCACTCATCACATGACTATTCAGATGTCACCGTTCCAGGCTCTGTATGGGTAATATCCACCTAGTTTCATGGATTTATTATGCAGTGACAGTTGAGTGCCCAGTGCTAGGGATATGTTACAAGATGATCAAGACATCATGAGGTCATTGAAAGATAATATCCAGAGGGCTCAAAATCAGCAGAAGTAGTATGCTAATCAGAGGAGGACTGCTCGTTCTTTCCAGGTGGATGATATGGTTTATTTGATGTTATAGCCCTACAGGCAGCGTTCTATCAAGAAGAGCAGAGTTGAGAAGCTCAAACCCCATTATTATGGACCTTTTCGGGTTGTTCGCCGGGTGGGAGAGGTTGCATATGAGCTAGATTTACCTCAAGAAGGCTTTGGGTCAGCATGGTGTACCATCTCCTACATTACCTCCCTTGGATGATGAGGGCATATTGGAGTTGGTACTAGAGGCTATTTTGGAGACCAGGGAAAGGCATCTGAGGCATAAAGTTATTAGAGAGGTTTTGATTAAGTGGTGAAGACTTCCTGATGAGGATGCCACTTGGGAGTCTGAGGATATTCTGCAGCACCTGGGATTGTGATTACTTGGGGACAAGCAATCTTGGAAAGAGAGAACTATAATGTCCCCGTTTTAGTAGGTCTCTGCAGCTGAGCATAGTCAGTTCATCAATGCAACCCTCGTGAGTTGACAGTGTGTTTTGAGGGTCTCTGGATCGAACTTACTATTTTTGGTAAGTCATTTTTTAGCCGTGGCTATTTCTGGTAGGGCAGTGCCTATTCCTAGTTGGGCAGTTGGATTTGGGCTTTGCTAGAATTTCTTTGATTGCAGTTTGTCAGTGCAGTGGCTTTGAAGTTTAAATGATGTTATTAAATTAAATTATTCTAGTTTAATTTAATAACTTTGGACTTTATAATATTATATTATAAAGTGGGAGTATTTTATAAAGCCAATTAAGTGAAATATTAAAAAAATTGCTTTTTTGAAAAAGCTATATATTCTACTCGAAAAAGCACTTTTAGTGATCTTTTTAGGCAATCATTATTTTATTAAAGGTCGTGAAGAGTATAGTTTTGGCTAGGGTTTCAAGGATGGATTCCTCATTTCATAATTTGAGCCATCTTCTGTCGGTGGTGAATTTTACTTCTGATAAAAATTTGATGTAACATGAGATGTACCTTTATCATCTAAAAATACAAATTATTTGTTCTTGGTGAAGTAATTGATTATATTACTGGCAACAATACTCTAGCACGAATAATATATAATTGGGTGATCATTGTCTACCCCATATCCGTGGTCCCTATAGTTTTATTACCTTTGAAGCATGAAGGTGAATCATATAAATTAAATATTTTTTTTCTTGTGCTATCATGGAAGATTATAACACTTGCCATGTAGGTGATGATTGTGAAGATTGTCCATATACGTGTAAGAGCTCAAGGATCATATGGGTGTGAAGTGAGAGTGTTGTAAGGACTTTGTTGTATGAGTATGAATAGGAAAGGAACCTTGAGTATGATTGTGAGACTAACATATAGATGTGGAACTCAAGGCATACATATGTCAAACTGTCATATGAGGGTGAAGCTTTGGTGATGCACAAATACAATAGACATAGAGCAAGAGGTGCATACAAAAAAATTCATATGTATGTCATACTCAAAGAAGGTGAGGATGGGGGGAGGGCAATCTGTATGTGCTAAATTTGGATCATTACTTTACAAAGTGCTATACAAACTATTAGAATGTGTTCAACCATTGGATACTCTTCCCTATGATGATAATAACAATAATTTATTTTGGACTCAATTGGTCTATATAACTTATAAGAATATATAAACAAATGACCTCATGTGGTAGAACATATGGATCCATTCAAACAAATAGATAATATCAACAATTTGAATTGATAAATGTTCAAAGACACCTGACAAATAATTTTCAATTTTCATTCAACTACATTAAAAAAAACACCTATATACTAATAAAATCAAAATAAACATTCACAATTCATTTCTAACCTGTAAACAAATTTAAGAATGATTGTCCATCATTTCATAAGTCATTCAATCTCGTTAAAGCAAAAGTATCCTTCATAAATAGAATTATAGTTTCTTTCATTTATAAATATAAAAATCACATATAAAATAGAACACTTGAATTAAACATACACAATTCATTTCTAACCCATGAATGAATTGAAGAATGATTGCGCATCATTTCATAAAGTTCACTCGATTTGATTAAGACAAAAGCATTCTCCAAGACAAAATCTTTTTTTTATTTCCATCGGTGAATGAGTATATTGGCTTCCTTGTTAGCCATATGACACATATTGAAGCCAAATTATTTTGGTAGTCAAAATTAATCAAATGGGTATAGCTTAATCAAAGAAATGTATGGGTTCTTTGTGGTGGAATTGGGAGAAATATTTTTCCTATAGCCTTTACTTTTGTAAATAGAAGGTTGTAGGCCTTTCTTGAAATGAATCTTTAGAGAACTTCTTGAATACTAGAAGGCTGTCAAGGCGAAATAAAGTAAGGAAATGGAGTCAAAGAGACCCTCATGCATGAGAACTAGAAATAATTGAAGAAACATAGATATGGCAGCATGAACAAAAAAGTAGGATACCCTAGAAAAATGAGAATTGAATCCTGAGGGACAATAGATGTCTACAAAACAACTAATTAGTATGGCAAAACAGTTGCTTGCAGTTAAAGGTTTTTTTATTTATTTTTCAATAGGCAGAGATGCAAATTTAATGTAGGAATTTAATGCAAATTTAATCTCATCAGAAGATCGTATATTCTATTTTGACAAATAATTTATAAGGTCAGACTCATTGCCATCATACAAAACTTGCAGATTAAAAACTACACACTATTGTAAAATCTCTAACAGTAACCGGAGAGAATGACAAAATATATACAATAATTATAAAATTATCAACTCTGCTTATAAGAAGAAAAATTCCAGAATTTTATTTCAAAGTCTTACAAAATACAAGAGAGCTTTAAAAACAAAACATAAGCCGCAAATTACAGCTCTAAAAAACTACTACAAACTCAAAAAATAGATAAAAACATGCTTTATCTAATAAAGCAGACTATCTAAAAAGTCTAACCTTGTATGTAACCTTGCATGAGAATCATGCTTTGTTTTTTTTCAATAAAAAACTATTATCTAAATAAAACTAAAAAACTAAAGCTGCATTAAAGCTTAAAAAACTCCATCTTTCCTTGAGATCATTATCTTGAAAGCATCAACCATCTACAACTATGGGATGCCTTTGTATAACAGAGAAATGATTTTATTGAAAATTTTCAGCCCTTTGGATTCTTCTTCTCCATTCACAGTCACGACAAACTTCTTTTTTAGCTCAGCATGAAACAGACTCAAAGTCAAATCAGGACTGTGGCGTCTGTATACCTCTTTTTGACCTGTAAGGACGATGGTGACTATCCGTTCTCCCGGGGTAAGCGATCTATGAATGGTAATGGGTGTTTTAATTTCCCCTCCAGAAGAGCTTTCGACCAAAGCGCATATGATAATTGCACTTAATGAGTTTGGCATCTTCACGGAAGCCTTACTCTCCCTTTCTTTACTTCTAGGATATAGCTCAGTGACGGCATCTGGGCTAACCAAGCCCGAGAAGAAACTTGCATTTAATTTTGACTCGGCTCCATCCACAGCTCTTCCAATCAAAATGGAAGATTCTGACGGAAATCTCTGAATACGATGTACAAAAGCTAGTCTGAGTTCCTTAATACAACGTGAAAAGCAGTAACATAGAAATATTAAAAGCATAGTGTCAAGTCCTATCTCAACGACAAGAAGAGTAAAATTTGCTTCCACTCAAAATGACATGTATATCAAAAAAAAAAGAAGAGAAACATGTATTTATATCTACCAGGTGACGGGTATTTAATACCTTTAGCCTTTGAATGCAGTTCCATACACCTCCACCTCCATCGCCAGTCGACAGATACAGATATTGCAATCCTTCCAAATCTTCAATACCATTAATACCTCGCAGCTTCGGACATTGATCAATGGTAATCCTCTCAAGAGAAGTTAGACACGAAAGATTTGGAACCTCTTCCAGCTCTCCACATTCCTTTATGCTCACCGTTTGAAGTTTTCCCCGATCGAAATTCCCTGATAGTGTTTTTAATTTCTTGCAAAACCTAATGTGAAGATAATTTAGTGTTGTTAATTTCCTTAAATGCAAGACAGCTAAATCTTCCATGGAGTCAAGGCGCAGAGAGACAAGTCTGGGACAATTTTCTCCACAAATTGATATTTTGGATATGAGTTTTACACAACGAATATGTATTGTTTGAAGGTGACTCATACCTCTGGCTGAAGAAAACCCAGAATTATTTACATCTTTACCATTGCTCAGATCCAATTCTCCTCTCAGAAAGAAATTCCACAAAATTAGGCTTCTAAGGTTGCTTAGTTTTCTAAGAGATTCTGAGAACGATCTCCCTTCAACTAGCATGCTATTCCTTGGGGTATTAGAAATGTACGAAAATCTTCCTTTCAAGTGTAAATTTTCCAGATAAATTAACTTTCCTAAAGTAATTGGAAACTCTTCCAATATTGTTTTTTCAAGAAGCAGTTCTTTCAACTCGACAGGGACCTGAAATTAGCATTTAATTTGCTTTAGACAGCATTTCATGGTTGCAAACAATCTTCATGAATGTACGATTCTGGAGCATACAGACTACCGTTAAGATAGACTTAATTATCAACACGGGAAAAAATATACCTCAGCATCGCTCCGGTACTTGCTTTCGTTGCTTCTTTTGAGGATACTCGTCGAACACTTTGAACTTGGCTGGGGAATCTGTGAAGAACATGAGCCATCTTCCTGCCACAATCTTGTGAGATATCCATCAACAATTTTTAAACACTGCAACCTCCGCAGAGGAATCCATGAAGGAATACTTTCCAGTTGAGTACCCTCCTTAAACTTAAGCTCAAGCCACAGTAAGACTGTTGATCTATCAGCATTTGGTTCTCCTACAAAATATGTAACTTTAGAACCAATAGAGTGATCAATAAATGAATGGAAACAGCGATCATTTGTTTCTGTCAGAATTTTTTCGAATCCCTTCGATTCCTGCATCCAACGATCAAGGTCAAACTAGCGTTTTCATGGGGAAAGCCTAAAAAATGGAATCTGTCAACAGGAAAAAAATTTATTGCAAAACCTTTCAAAAATTTAAATAAAATAGAAGTGAAGGTGTGCACCAAAGAAGTAAGAAATTCGATGTTCCAGAGGCGACGAGGGTGGCTTAGTTCATCTGCTATTTCTCTGCCCATGTCACGCAGATGATCATGCATTCTAAGAAGAAGTTCACCATATGCATATCCCACTTCATAACCTACTTCGACAAGGCACTTGTCTCTCAAACTCTCAACTGCGAGCTCGGCACTCAATCTCGATCCTTTCCATATTCTTATTGCCGTACTCTTTGGTTTGCCAATAAAGAAACATGCAATGTCTAGGAAGATCTGTTTCTCCTCCTTGTCCAAAGCGTCGAAGCTTATTTTGAGTATTTTTATTAATTTTAGGGGTAGCACCTTTTCAACTTTGTACAATACCTGTTTCCATTTTTTCTTACAAGTGCAGTTAGAAACGAGCCCCGCCAACACTTTGAGAGATAAAGGCAAACCCTTGCAAAACCGGACAAACCTTCCAACTAAATCCTCATATCCTTCGACTATATTCGGTTGCTTGAATGCATGCCAACAGAACAGTTCTGTGGCTTTCGAGTCCTCCATTTCTTTCAAATTATAATGGACAGTAATTCCAGCACGCTCCAACACACTTTTGTCACGGGTTGTGATAAACACCGAGCTATGAGAACCAAGGGCATCTATGCACAACAGAGAATCTATCTGGTCTTCGTCATCGATGTCATCCAGAACAATAAGGTAACGTGAATTGGTGCCACTTTCCAGGCGATTCCTGAGATGTGCTATTCCTTCAGATATGTTCTGGAAACCGGGATGGGCTTCATTGAATAGATCTTTAATGATCTTGGTTTGAAGAGAAGCCAATTCACCTTTGCGAGATGATTCTCTCACGTCACCAACAAAACACGATCCACTGTAATTTGAACGTTTGCCGTTGAACAACTCCTTGGCTAGGGTGGTCTTGCCAGACCCTCCCATTCCAAAGATGCCAGCGATCACGACATTATTCTTCTCGCTCTTCTGTCCGCACTGGCTTTCAAAGTCTGCCACAAGCTCGTCGAGTCCTACGGTATATTTTGAAACATGCAAAGGCTTTCTCCTTTCCACCTCTCGTTGAGCAACTGACACTATTTTTGAACACATGGGACTGATCATTTTGCAACGGAAAAAAATAAAATAAAATTTGATTAGAAATAGTTCCTGGTGGAGTGAAATTGAAAGGGGTGTAAAAAAATTGACACAGCTTATAATGAATCATAAAAGTACATGGAAATGTCTTACTGATACTGAGAATTCGTCTTCAGTTCGTAGCCAGAGAAATCTGAAGCTTTTTCGAGCGCACTTTTCCACATGTCAAGGTTATTGGGGTACCTTCCCTGCCTTTCATGTGTAGAAAATGCTTCAGCATACACCCCCTTTCGTTTTTTGACGTGCCGGAGCTCCCAAGGTTCAACTCCATAAAACACGGGAATAAACTTAGCGTTAAACTCAGCTTCAGCTTCTAACATCAGATTGAGCTCAGCTAGGCACCAAGGAGACTCTGCATATCTTTTAGAGAATATGGCGATCTGAACAGAAGAAGAGCGTATGGCATCCCTTATAGTGGAAGAAATGGAATCCCCCATGTCTATCTTCTCAGAATCAAGAAATGCACAGCATCCCCTCTCCTGAAGATAATTATAAAGATCATATGCCAAAGTTTCTTTGACATCAGGTCCCCGGTGGTTGATGAATACATCATATACTTTTGGAGGTGCACCTGATTTGTTCTTGTCCATGAGAATATCATTTTTAACAGTTTCTGGCTGAGTTGAAGAGGAAGAAGCCATGAAAGGTATACTGTACTAATTCAGTACACCGAAAAGATTGTTTGAAGAATTTCTTAAAATGGACTTAACACTGACAAAAATAGAGAAAATGGATATTTAGAAGTCACAATGTAAAATCATCCAATGTAACTGCTTTAACAGTGACTGGAGTCTGCATTATGTTCCCTCTCACATGCCAAAATTAACGTTCCCTCTCAAAGCGAAAAAACGGTCTGAGCTTAAACAGCATATTCTAAATCTTGTGTGTTTAACAGTGACTGGAGTCTGCATTAATGTTCCCTCTCATCTCGATCCGCCTCCCAGTTACCTTAACAAAAACCTTTTCTCAGTTTGCATTTCTGTCTGTCGTTTCGGTTTTTGCTGATGTCAGCGGCAGAAAGACTGTAAAGACGAGTTTGCTAAGACATTAATAGTGGACAGGTGAAATGGTGTAACATGAACAACGTGGGCGGCTGAAGATGGTCAGTGCGTGGTGGGCGACGGGCCATGATTAATTTACTTGTTCTAACAACCACCACGTGGTTCCTCTTTCCGTGAAGCTTTTAAATGATTGTTTAATATGACCCATTTTGTGAATAAAGAATTGAAGAAGAGACAAGTAACTCATTGTCATGTGCACTGACTACTAAATTAGTTTTCAATTTTAGTCTTGCCATTATTCATGACTCTGGCACATCTCATGTGTTTTCTAAACCTATGACTAATAATTAGTCATGGGTTAATTATTAGTAGATCCGATTAAGTTTTAGATAGAATGTACTGTGGATTTAAATGGACATGGCTAAATTTCAGACAGAAAGATTTTCATGAAAATGTCAGCATCTATTTTTCATGATCTATTTTTCATGATCTGCACATTTTATGATTTAAATCTATAAAAAATTTTCAAAAAAATCTCTATATTTTTATAAGTTTTTAATTTTTTACCTTTACATTGGAGGCGCCAATGGAAATAGACCAGCCTGACAACGTGCGGGTTAATTAGCTAACTTCCTTCCAATACTTGAAAATCAAAGAAGACAAGCACTTTAAAATATACGACACTGTGGGCTTGGTTGGACCGGCCATCTGCAACAGTCTAAAAAATAGCACACTGAATTTACAAGGGATGTCATTATCTCGTCTCGTAATCAGCATACAAACAAATTCGCTATAAATTTACTCAATATTTATTTCAGGCATCTATACTCCTTATCATGTTCAATTCTATATATCTTACCCTTCCCGAGGTTGTATTTAATAATACTAATAATTAGAAATCAAATGTTAAATTACTAATAACTAGATGTATTAAATTATTCTTGACGAAGATGTGGTTTACTTCAGAACCTTCAAATAATTCCTCCTCCTGATGCTCAGTTTATATTGAATATTAATTAGCAGGTATCGCATTTTTCTATCTTTCTTGCCACCGACCTCTGCTTCTCTTACGGATAATAATCATTTGTTTAATATCGGCCAAGAAATTATTCAAACATAAAAGTCGACTCGGGTGATCTTCGATGACGTTTACCATTGAAAATTCACCTAAAACAAAGGAAGGAATCTGGTGAAGGTATACCTGCTAATTAACATTCATGATAAGTTGAGCAAGTCACGGAGGGATTATTTGTGGTTGTGAAGGAAAGCACGTCTTGGTCAATAATAATTAAATATATTAAATTATTAAAATTATGTTCTTTAATATTTTTGTAATGATATTTTTTTGTTACTTTTATGTAAATTAATTTTTATTTATTATTTTATTTTATTACATTGAGATAATGTCAACTAAAAACGCTTCTAATTAGCATGTGAACTGCCAAAGCATCTTCATTCAAACTCCTTTTTATTTTATTTTATTTTATTTCAGTACAATATGTATTTGTCAATGGTTTAGGTGGAAAACACGGACCCATTTCTTTTGCCAAACTCATTTTCATTCTAATAATAATTATTGTTCGCATTCAATTTAAACTTTGTTTTTGCATTAGAGTTTAGAAATCATACCTTGAAGAAAAATAGGAAGTTCAATTGAAAAAAATAGGGTTTATTTTTGTCATATATTTGTGTAGAAGTGATAGATTCATAGAAATTATACATCCACCTATACGGATTTAAGCACAAATTAAATAAAATGTTTCAATCAATAAGATGTTAAAATTTGGTTTTACATGTATTTTTTGATATAATTTTTTAGCTTTAACACTCCTTCAAATTTCTACCTACGAGACAATAGTTACCAATCTACCAACTCATAGGACATAGACAATAATATTCATCTATAAGGTAGATGAAAAGACAAAATAAAATCACAACTTTTTTTTTTACACAATCACTTTAACATGTTTGAAAATCTTCTAATAGAATATCCAAGCTTTGTACGATTGTCATGGTTGAGATTATATAATAAAGGCTAATGTCATTATGTTATGGTATACTCTGAAAGGCAAAATGTTTTGCATGTTTTTTTCTTATTGTTTTATAGATTCTTGGAAGGTCAATTAGAAAAAATTATTGGTGGATTTTTTACATCTATTTATCCAATACATCAAGTCAATAAGTAGGTGATTTGGAAAATTATGTTTCTTGTGCAAGAAAGGTCTCAATAACCTATTTGTCCACTCACATGGATCCAAATATGAACAATGTAAAATTTTTGGATTAGGAAGATAAACATGATTCATTATCAATATGCTCCTATTTGTATAGGGGGAAGTGAGATCCACCCTATATCAAATGGAGAGAGAATACCAAGATACTACCACCAAAGGAGATCCGATTAACACAAGAGAAAGTATCAATTTGTAATGTTATCAAAGGGGCAAATTGCTTGGATTAACTTCTCTCTTACCTCCACAAAAAGAGGGTTTTGGAAATGAACGATAAAATAGAGATGTATCAATAAAAAAGGAGAACTTACCTTGGAAAATATAAACTTGTAAATACCCTGTTAGACTATGTTAGAAACGACTAGAATCCAAGGATCTTAAGTTGACACAAAAGGGGTTAGTACTAAAATAAATCCAAATCAACAAGTGAAAGAGACCTCGATCAACAAAATGCCGCATCCACTAATATCACATTTGGAAGGATATTGAAAGAGCATAAATGATCATATAGAAAAGACAAAAGCAACATTATAGATAGCATACCCTCAAGATCTAGAGAGAGAGAGAGAGAGAGAGAGAGAGAGAGAGAGAGATGATTACCTTGCCCAGTAAGATGTCCACCTTACTATGAATCATAAAAGTAGAGGAGAGCCTAACAAGTGGGTGTGCCTAGTAGTCAATCTCATTAACTATGAACCTTTCGATGGCTTTGTGTATGTATGTAGTGCATCTTTTGAATACTTTGAGAACCCATAGATCAATGTCCTCATATCACCATGGTGTATATTTGCAAATGCGTATCCCAAGGATGGAGACTTCAAACCCGCACCTCCATCTATCAAAATGCACTTAACTCAAAATTAGTGGATGGAGACTTTAATGTGGAGAGGCTGATTATGAGAATGACTGACATATGTGTCATGTTTTTTAGAGAAAGTGAGATAAGGAGGTGATGCAAGGTGACCGACCATGGACTAGAACTTTTCGGCATCTAGGTCCCTAGGTATGTTTTCTGTAAGAAGGGCTTGATCAAGAATCTCCCTATGAGTAGGATAGATTTTTAGAAGCTCAAGCATAGAGATCTGCGTTGAGGTGTGCTAAGGTTGGTTAACCATATTAAGACCCTAAGTAGTTGACAAGGTATAAAGTTGATTTGTTGGGGTTGATATCTTCTTAGGAGCAAAGTGTTAGAATAACTGAGAGGGGGGGGCAGGGTGAGTTAGTTAGATTAGTTATTATTTAGTCCCAAATACAAATATGTAATACTCACAACAATCTCAATAAATTTTGTAGCTCAGTAACATAAACTTCTAAACTATCTATGCCTTTTGTCGATTACCAGTTAATTAACTCACTTTGATTACCGACCAAATCAAATATGTAGTATGTAAAGTATGACGATAAAACAATCACAGAAACACATAACACAATAATTTAATGTGGAAATTCTATTAAGAGAAAAACCACCTGGGACCGGTAACCCAAAATAATTCACTCTTCTAAAGTGAGCTCAGTGAAGATCCAACCCTATTAAAGGTTACAAACACACTGTTAGGTGTAACCTTGCTAGAGGATTTAAGACTAACAATTATCTTTCAACCATCATTCACTATGGGGTCAATTAGATAAAAATGTACATTCCTTGAATGACATAGAGGCATAACATAAGACGGTTAAGTCCACTTAGGAGAATTTTTGTATCAATGGTTAAATTGAAACAATAGTTGATTTGATTACAGTACAACTCAATTTGTAGATGTTCAAATCTATTCTAAGCCAATACAAATCCTTTGGTCAATATTTAAATTCACTTCCTCAACTTACTTTCACTCGATAATAGCTCTTTGATGCTCAATAATGTTTTGCACTTTAGTTAGATCCTTCAACCAGTTTGATCAGACATACACGAAACTCTGTTCATGCAAAATCTCTACAGTCTTCTTTCTTCCAGCATGTTTCAATAAAGAAACTCACATCTCTTATATAGATAGATAAACTATTTACTTATTGACCATCAGATTTTGCTGCTTAATATTCTTCGTTGATTTTGCCTCTTAAACCTTTCTTGGCAGTTGTGTCAATAACACATTTCAATTCCATCCTTTAGATCTTCTCTAAATTTTGTCAATCGTGGATCTTATAACAAACTTTGTCCTTAATCTCAAAATTATTTTTTGTCGGCTAAACCTAGCATTTAATACTTTCATCCATACTCAGTTAACAAATAAATGCATCAGTGAATACAAGGTCAGTTAATACTATCGCTCAGTATACACAACACTGGCTTGGTGTATATTGAAATCTTCATTTACCGACCACATTGTCTTGTATATTTTTGCTTCCTTCTTCATAATAGATTAATGCAACATAATCAAGTCAATAATATGAGATCATAGACTCATCAATAAGTTATCCAAAGTATTCCTTATGCTCATCTTTCATATCCATCTTTCTCCATGTACATATCTCAGTTCTTCATCTTTTCTCTCCTTGTATATATGTTTAAATGTTTGTAACTAACATGATAAGTACTTTTAAAATTACTTGACATTAATGACAACATAATGACTGATTTAATTATCTTACATATCATTTTAGTAACTCAGTGATCTCTAATCACTGATCTTCAAGTCATTTAGGTATTCAATCAGCTGTAGTTCATCAATCTCTCCCTTTGGCATTGATGACAACACAAACAATATGAAATATGTCATACACGTACCAAACATATATTCCACAACTATGTAAGTAAATGTTGTGACTCAGTAAGCTCTCCCTCAGCTTGATATTTAATATGTTTAATCACTACATTACATAAAAACATTATCAATGTAGACTCTCCTTTATGGATTAGATCTTTTCAGCTCTCAAATTCCTTTTGTTCATATCAACAAATATTCAAATCTCTCCCTTTCTCTATGTTCTCTTTTTCATATTCTCTATTCTATTTGTCTCTCCCTGTTTATCTCTCTAATATCTCTCCTTGTTTATCTCTCCCTTTGACAACAATTCTAAAGAAAAACATAAAAACATACAGCTCTGTAATAGCCAAGTAACTTTCTTTTGTTCGGTGTAGACAATGTATCTTTGTATATTGATATGAAAATTCTCTATTCTCTATTCTTTGTTTGCAACCTTAGATATAATCCAAAGTGTGAGCTATGTTGCATCAACATGAATGTTCTTCTGATATGAATAGGCTGATGCAACCTCCAGATCACATTAGTGATCGGTAGATAGGGGACGGACCCCAAGTCTAGTCCTCAAGTATTCAAAAGTTTCCTTCGGTAGAGGCTTGGCAAAAATACCAGTAAGATGCTCCTTTGATGTAACATATTTTAGTTTGAATTGCTTCTCATGTACTTTTTCTCTTAAGTAATGATACTTAATAAAAATATGCTTTTTCTTTGAATGCATTACAATATTCTTAGAAATATTTATTGCACTAGTGTTGTCATAATATATAATCACTGGTTCTGTGATTACCTCATTCATCCCTTCCAACAATTGTTTGATATAAGCAATGTTTGAACAGTTTGTAGTAGCAACAACATACTCTGCTTTAGTAGTAGACTGAGAAATACACAGTTGTTTCTTACTTGTCCAAGTTACAAGTCTTTCGCAAAAGAAAAATGATCCTCCAGTTGTGCTCTTTCTATTATCTATATTTCTAGCCCAATCTACGTCGGTGTAAAATCTTAGTTCAAATTTGCCTTACTTAGGATACCATAAACCATAGTCCTCTATTTTCTTTAGGTATCTCAAGATTCTTTTCACTGCAACCATATGTGAATCCTTAGGATTAGCAGAAAGCTAGCCACAATCCCAACTACATGTGCAATATCAAGCCTACTATGTACTACATACATCAGTTTACCAATCATGGATCAATACATAGGCTAATTTACCTCAGTAGATTCATCATCTTTAGTCAATTTTCAGCCTATAACCATCGGTGTTCCTACTAGTTTAGCATCTTCCATGCCAAATGTTCTCAATACTTCCTTTATGTACTTTGATTGTGTGATGAAAATTCCATCATTTTGTTGAATAACCTGCAATCCTAGAAAGAATTTAATCTCTCCAAACAATGACATTTCAAATTCCTTTCTCCTCTCATTAGAAAAAGATTTAAAAATATGATCTTTTCCTCCAAAAATTATATCATCCACAAATATTTCAGCAATCAAAATAGTATCATCAAATCCTCCTTTCATGTATAAATTGTTGTTTTCACTAGTTCTTACAAAACCAATACTTAAAAGATAAGTATGTAACCTTTCATACCATGTTCTCAGTGCTTGCTTTACTCCATATAAAGCCTTATGTAGTCTACATACCATGTCTTTCTATTTAGGATCAACAAATCCTTCTGGTTGTTCTATGTAGACCTCCTCTTCTAGTATTCCATTCAGAAATGCTAACTTTACATCCATTTGATATACCTTAGACTTCTTATGTGCAGCATATGCAAGTAACATGTTGACTCCTTCTAGTCTAGCAATAGGGGCAAAGATTTCACCATAGTCGATACCTTCTTCTTGTGCATACCCCTTACAGAGAAGTCTGGCATTATTCCTTGTAACTTCCCCATTTTCATTCAGCTTATTTCTGAAAATCCATTTAGTACCAATAACATTCTTATCTTTTGGCCTAGGTACTAATGTCCATGTCTTATTCTTTTCAATCTATTTAATCTCTTCATTCATAGCATTGATCCATTCACCATTCTCAAGTGTAACCTTAACATTCTTAGGTTCAAACTTATAAAGTAAGCATACATTTTGTCTTACCTTACTTCTTGTCATCATGTCTGCTTGGTTATCTCCAATGATTTGATTCTTAGGATGATTTTTTTTGACAAATCTTTCTAGTACTTGATCTCTTCTTTGTTCTTCATCTTGTTCAAGTTCATTTCCTTTCTCGGTATCTTTTTTCTGTTCCTCAATTTCCCTTTGTTGTTCCTCAGTGTTATTTTCTTGATGCTCAGTCGACTCAGCCTATGACATTGGTAGGTACTCTAGATGTTCAACATAAACAAATCTACCATAGTCTTCCGGCTCCGTATTTTTTTCCTCATCATTTTTATCAGCAAATTCATCAACTCTGACATTAATACTTTTAATCATCTTATTAGCAACCTTATTCAAACATTTGTAAGCTTTACTTTTAGTAGAATATCCAAAGAATATTCCATCATCACATTTAGAGTCAAATTTCCCATTCCTATCATCTTTTAGAATAAAGCATTTACTGCCAAAAATTATGAAGTAACTTACGTTAGCTATGTATCCAAACCAGAAGTGATAGGGTGTCTTGTTTATGTCTTTCTTTAGTTGAATTCAGTTCAGGACATATAAAGTAGTGCTAATAGCCTCTCTCCAGTATACTTGTGCAACATTCTTTTCTATCATCAATGTTCTAGCACAATCAACAATGGATCTATTTCTTCTTTCAGCAATGCCATTCTACTGTGGTGTTCTAGGAGCAGAAACCTATTTTTTGATGCCATGCTCATTACAATAGTTAGTGAATTCATCAGAAATAAACTCACCACCTCTATTAGACCTCAAGCATTTCAAATTTTTTTTGGTTTCTTTTTCTACTTTAGCCTTGTACCATTTAAACATTTTAAATGCCTCAGATTTCTCTTTTAAAAACACAACAGTCATAAATCTAGTGTAGTCATCAACAAACAAAATAAAGTATCTATCACCATAGTAGCTCTGAGTTCTCATGGGACCACATAGGTTAGTGTGAACTAACTCCAAGATTTGTTTTGTTGACAAATTTTTACTTTTAAAACTATATTTTGTCATCTTCCCTTTCTGACATTGATGACACATAACATGATCAAGTTTAGTTAAGATAGGTAGTCCTCTAACTTTTCTCTTTTTACTAATCTTTATCATGTTATCAAAATTTACATGACATAACCTTTTATGCCATAACCATGCATCCTCATTTTCACTAGTAAATAAGAAGTCTCAAAATTGTCAAGATAAAATAAGTTACCTTTTGATTGTCCTCATGTTCCAAAAATCTTTCCACCTTCATCAAAGATTCTCACCTTCTTGTTCTCAAATACCACTTGGTGACCTGAATTGTTAAGTTGAGCCACACTTAACAAATTTTAATTCAACCCTTTTACCCAATAAGTATTATCACATCTAATTTTATCATTAATCAATAAAGATCCTTTTCCTTTAACCATGCATGGTGTATCATTACCCATTTTTACTAATCCTCCATTATAATGCTCAAGATGATCAAACTTATCTTCATCACTAGTCATGTGATGTGTATAGCCACTATCAATGATCCAAGTATCATTTTTACTAACTTTAGAAATGAGTGCTATTTCTACATACCTTTCCTCTTCCTCTGGATCATCTTTCATTGCAACAAACAATACCTCAATGTCATCATTTGTGTCGGTGTCGGTGTCATCGTCTTCGGTAATGTAACATACCTTTTTACCTTTATCTTTGTGATCTTAGTTGTCTTTGTTGTACTATCAGTTATCTCTATTATTCCTTGTGCTGTAACTTATACTTCTAGATCTTTCTTTGTCATTCTCATCTTCTTTCCTATTCAGGCATCTAGCAACAATATGACCAACTTCTTTGCAATTAAAACAAGCTAAAGGTAATTTACCCTTATATCTTCCTTTACCTTTCTACAGTCTCCAGGCCATTAAAGCTTCAAGTTCATCATCAGTATTGCTCTCACTTTCATTCCTTATATTGTGTTTACTACTAGATTTACTAATATTAAAAGAAGACATAAAAGCAGACTCAATAGTCGGAGCAACACTGTTATCAAAATTGTTCAGCTCAAAAGTAATTAACTTTCCAATTAGACTATCTAGGGCAAGTGTGCTGTTGGGAATAGATCTCATTTCATGAATAGAAGATATTATGAATGCATAGACATGCAAAAGAGTTCTCAATAATCTACTCACCACAGTGTCTTCATCAACAGAACCTCCTGCACCTTGGATAGCATTAACTACCTCTTTAGTTCAGTTTGTATGCTACACTATGTTTTCACCTTCTCTCATCTTCATGTCATCAAATCTGCCTCTCAAGCTTTGAGCTCTAGCTCTCATCACATTTGCATCACCACCATACACAAGTGAAAGTTTGTTCCACATCTCCTTAGTAGTAGCACAGTCTTTGATATCCTTAAATTCAGCATCAGATAGAGCAACAACAATCTCTATCATGGTAATGTTATGTTCATGATCTGGTCTCTCAACTGATAAGGAGTCAAAGGTCCAACATTGGGTTGTAAGTAGCCATGGTCCATTAAATGTAAAGAAGATTCACCAATTCCAGTAATGTGTAGTCTCATATATGGCTCTTCCATGTAGCAAAATGATCTTTGTTCAACTTTGACACTTCCCTCTTATACATCTTGTAATTTCTGCTTAAATCCTTAAAACTTCTATCAAAGCAACCAATATGCTTTGATACCAATTATTAGAATAACTGAGAGGAGGGGATGAATCAGTTAGATCAGTTATCCTTCAGTCCTAAATACAAAGATGTAATACTCACAACAATTTCAATAAATTATGCATCTCGGTAACATAAGCTTCTAAACTATCTGTGCTTTTTATCAATTACCAGTTAATTAACTCACTTTGATTACCGACCAAATCAAATATGCAGCATGTAAAGTATGACAATAAAATAATCAATGAAACACATAACACAATGATTTAATGTGGAAACCCTGTTAAGGAAAAAACCACCTGGGACCGGTAACCTAAAATAATTCACTCTTTTGAAGTGAGCTCGGTGAAGAGCCAACCCTATTAAAGGTTACAAACACACTTTTAGGTGTGACCTTGTTAGAGGATTTAAGATGAATAGTTATCTTTCAACCAGCATTCACTATGGGGTGAATTAGATAATAATGTACATTCCTTGAATGACATAGGGGCATAACATAAGATGGTTAAGTCCACTCGGTTAGGATATTTTCTGTATCAATGGTTAAACTGAAACAGTAGTTGATCTAATTATAATAAAACTCAATTTTTAGATTCTCAGATCTATTTTAAGTCCATAAAAATCCTCTAATAAATATTTCAATTCACTTCCTCAACTTACTTTCGCTTAATAATAGCTCTTTGACACTCGGTAATGTTCTGCAGTTCGATTCTCCTTCAACCAGTCTGATCAAGCATACATGAAACTGTGGTCATGTGAAATCTCTGTAGTCTTCTTTCTTTCAACATGTTTCAATAAAGAAACCCACATCTCTTATATAGATAGATAAATTAGTTACTTATCAACCATAAGATTTTTTCACTTAATCTTTTTTGTTGATTTTGCCTCTTAAACCTTTCTCGACAGTTGTGTCAATAACACATTTCAATTCCATCCTTTAGATCTTCTCCAAATTTTGTCAATCATGGATCTTATAACAAACTTTGTCCTCAATCTCGAAATCATTTTCTATTGGCTAAACTTAGAATTTAATACTTTCATCCATAATTAGTTAATAAAGAAATGCATCAGTGAATACAAGCTCGGTTAGTACTATGTATACACAACACTGGCTCAGTGTATACTAAAATCTTTATTTACTAACCACATTGTCTTGTATAGTTTTTCTTCCTTCTTCATAATAGATTAATTCAACATAATCAAGTCAACAATATGAGATCATAGACTCATCAATAAGTTACCCAAAGTATTCCTTATCCTCATCTGTCATATCCATCTTTCTCCATGTAGATATCTCAGTTCTTCATCTTTTCTAAATCCTTGTATAGATGTTTAGATATTTGTAGCTAACATGATAAGTACTGGCCAAACTAGTTGACATCAATGAAAACATAATGAATGATTTAATTATCTTACATATCATTTCAGTAACTTAGTGATCTCTAATAAGCGATCTTCAAGTCATTCAGATATTCAATCAGTTGTAGTTCATCACAAAGGAGGAAGACGATCCTTCTTCTGATGGAGCTTAAGAGCTAGTTGCCACATTAGATGATTCAAATTAATCTAAATTATTTTATCAAAATCAAAAGATTCAAGCATGTTGATCACCTTAGCATTGTTAGAATAAGTGTAGGAAACCTTGTTATCATTGTCCTTGGAAGATTCCACTTTTTAAAATTTAGGAAAAGGATTCTTGAAATCCTTATGATCGTTGTTTTCTTATGGAGAATCAACCACAATAGTCTCATCATTGATTAGATCCTCAATGAGATTTTTGAGTTTCATGCATTAATTAGTTTTATGGCCTTTGTTGTGATGATAATCACAATAGTGGTTGTCATTCCACCATTTAGGCTCGGTTTTAGGATCATAAGGTCTTGAGTTGTCAGGAAAAGTAATAATATTGTTAGTCAGGGGAGTTTTTAAATCGTTCTCAAGTGACTCTCCAAGAGGAGTGAAATTTATCTTAGGCTTAGAAGCTCATGGCTTATCAATTTTAGTTTTCATAGCAGTGGAGAGATTGAACGCTTTCTCCTTAGTAATTGTAGATTGTGAATTTGTAGCCATGATTCTATCATTGACAACATCCTTGGTCTTGTTCTAGAATTTGTTTTTATCTTTTTTATGCCAATTGTTAGAAGAAGATTTGGATTGAAGAGTGATATCATCCTTACAAATGAGGATGTCTTCTATGCTAATAGATAGTTAAACCAGTTTATTGAATGAAGTATGAGTTTACATCTATATTACATAATTCATCTTAGGAACTAGAGAGTTGATGAATATGTCTATCTTCTCAGTCTCAGGAATCTATTGAGGATAGCGTGAGTATAGCTTTCACCAACTTTGAAGGAAAGTCACAAAGGACTCACCTTGACATTTTTTGATGTTACAAAGATCAAGCATAGTGATGCATGTTGGATATTGTAAGAGTATTACTGTATCAATCTTTGCACTAGTTGGTCAAAATATTTGAGAGGAGGAGATAGTTTAGTAAACCACTAAGGCTCCTAGGAAAGATTCTCATGAGATAGGTGGGTTCATGCAAGAAATCCATGATAAGTGCACAAAAATCTTTGATGTGATTGTGAGGATCTAAACTCAATATTTCGAGAAAAAGGTGGCATGTATAGATCTTTGTTAAAAAGAAATGAGAAAATAGCCTCAAGAGAGAAAGATGTGCTTGGTTGTTCTTTCTCTTTTTCTAAGCATTGCATATGCTTCATCATGTCTTCCATCTGTCTCCTCATGATTTCTATTTCAGATGGTTCTTCCTTTTTTATTAGATTATCAACCTCAAAGTTGTGGGGTAGCTTGACTCCTTGTGAGGCTAGATGAAATAACTATTTATCTTTTTTTTGACTTAGATTAAACTTCATGAGTCTTTGTAAGTGTTCATCTTGCTAAAACTATAAGATGTCTCCCTTGGTTATTTCATTGTAAGAATCACCACCTTATGTGTTATCTTGTGGTGATTAATTAGGGAAATACTGTACACTTTTCACCTTGCCCTCGCTGGGGGGCTATTTTTTGGCTATTTTCGGGCTGACGTGTTGTAACTAATCCTAATCCTAAAGTGTAAAAATCTTGTATAAAATGGCTTAGGGTTAGGGATTTCATGATGTATTTTTTTAATAGCTTCTTGTGGTACTTGAGCTATAAGTGATTTCAGATTGTAATTAGGTTGTAATCATTGGATAATGATAATAACGCACTTGCTATTGGTGGACATAGCTCAGGGATTGGGTGAACCACGTTAAATATTTGTATCTTGTGTTATCTTTTGTGTGGTTTATTATTTTTTGATATTGGCTATATTTGCATGTAACTATTATTTTTGTCTTGTTAAGCCTAACAAGTACCAAAGAAAGGTTTCTTTTGGTTATCCTTTGCAGGAAGGTCTCATAGTTTAGTAGAAGTCTAACGGTTGAGTGGGAGCAATAGAAGATGATGGTAAGCTAAAGGATGAGAAGTTTAATGGGCAAAAATTTTAGTTATGGAAAATGCAAATGGAGGACTATCTCTATTAGAAGGATCTATGGCAACCATTGGAAGGAAAATCTGAGAAACTATCAATAATGACTGATGAGGACTAGGATATTCTTGACAAAAAGACACTTGGAAGTATTTGATTGTGCCTGGCACAATTAGTGGCTTTTAATATTATGAAAGTGTAGACAACTAAAAATTTGATGGAAACCCTAGCAAAGTTGTATGAAAAGCCCTCTGCTTCAAATAAGGTATTTCTCATGAAGCATTTGTTTAATACGAAGATGAAAGAAGGTGGATCTGTTACTAATCATTTGATTGAGTTTAATTGTTAGAATAACTAAGAGGGGGGTGAATCAGTTATCCAGTGTCCCAAAACAAAATGTATAATTCAAAATATCTTCTTTAATTTATGCTCGTCGGTAAGCAATAATAACTCTCACTGTCTGTGCTTTTACCAATTACCAGTCTAATACTTATAACAGTTTATCAATCAAATCTAACATGTAACATGCAAAGTATGATAACAAACAAATATCACAATCAACACATAACATAAGAGATTTAATTGGAAACCTTGTAAAGGGAAAAACCACCTGGGACTGGCAACCCAAAATTGTTCACTCTTCTGAAGTGAGGTCAGTTAAGACCCAACCCTATTGAAGGTTACAAACACACTATTAGGTGTGACCTTGTTAGAGGATTTTAGACTAGAAGTTATCATCCAACCAGCATTCACTATAGGGTTGACAAGATAATAATGTTCATTCTATGAATGATACATCATAAGACTTTCAGAGTCCACTCGGTTAAGAGATTTAGACTGTATACAATGGTTAAATATGTAATAGTAAAAAGACCTGCCTTAATACAACTTCAATTGTAGATTAAAGATCAATATTTAGTCCATACAAATCCTTCTGATCAATATTTCACTTCAGATTCAATATTGTATCAACTTACTATCTGTTGGTAATTACTCTCTGTAGCTCGGTAACTATTCTACAGCTCGGTTCTCACTAACTAGTATGATCAAAATGCATGAAAGCTTGTTCACGTGAAATTCTTGCAGCTTCTTCTTCTTCCAGCTCTTTAATAAAGAAATTATGTTCTCTTATATAGATGAGTAAATCATTTTCTTCTCCATCATTAGATTTTTCTGCTTAATCACATTCATAGATTTTGCCACTTTAAAACTTTCTCGGTACTTGTGTCAATAATACATTTCAATTTTCTCCATTAGATCTTCCTTGAATTTTGTCATTCGTTGATTTGCGTAACAAACTTTATCGGTTACGTCGATGTTATACTCTTGCCAACTCATCAATCTTATCGGCTAAACTAATCATTTAATTCATTCTGTCCTCCTCGGTTAACAAGGAATGTGTCGGTGAACATTGCTCGGTTAATACTGCAATTGGTATACACTACACTCCGTCGGTGTATAATAGAAATACTTCATTTACCGACAACACTGCTTTGTGTCTTTTAGCTCTATACTTCATTATAGATGAATGTAACATAATAAAGTCAATATTATCAAGTCATAGACTCATCAAAAAGTTACTCAATGTGTTCCTTATCCTCATCTGTCTTGTACATCTTTCCTCATGTAGATTTCTCTATTCTTCATCTCTTTCACCTTTCTTCAGATGTCTTGATATAGTAACTTACAAGATAAGTATTGTCAAAGTAGTTGACATCAATGATAACATAATACTGATTTAATCATATTACCTATCTAATCAGTAACTTCTTAGTGATCTTGTAATCACAGATCCTTCAATCAGATTCTAAATCAGTTGTAGTCCAATAATCTCTCCCTTTGGCATTGATGGCAACTCAAGTAATATGAAATGTAACATAAAGATGCCAAACATACATTCTACAACTTTGTAAACAAATGTTGTAAGTCGAATAGACTTAATATGTTTAATCACTACGATACTGAACTAGCATTAATTAATACAGCTTTACCATTTTGTAGTTGTAATCTTTTTAGTTCTTCTGTTCCATTCAAATTGTCTCTCCCTTAGATAGTTCTCATCAGTGCTTGTTTCCTTTTTCAAACCTTTCAACCTCTTTCATATTGTTCATCTCTCCCTTTCATTGTTGTACATTCCTTTCATATTGTTCATCTCTCCCTTTGAAAACAATGCCAAAGAAAAAAATAAACAATCAGCTCTGTAGTAGCCAAGTAACTCTCTATGGTGTCCAATACTTCCTCTGTATCTATGTATACTGATATCTCATCGGTTCAAATGCTCAAACTTAATCACAACCTTGAACATGATTCAAAGTGTGAACTATGCTGCATCAACATGAATGATCTTCTGATAAAAGTAGGCTAATGCAACATCCAGATCACCTTAGTGACCGATAGATAGGGATGGACCCCAAGTCTAGTCCTCAAGTATTCAAATGTGTCCTTCGGTAGAGGTTTTTAAAAAATATCAGCAAGCTATTCTTTAGATGTAACAAATTCTAACCTTACTTGCTTCTCTTGCACTTGTTCTCTTAAGTAATGATACTTAATAGATATATGCTTTGTCTTAGAGTGCATCACAGGATTCTTTGAAATATTAATAGCACTAGTGTTGTCACAATATATAATCACTGGGTCAGTGATTACCTCATTCATTCCTTCCAACACTTGTTTGATATATGCAATGTTTGAACAGTTAGTAGTAGTAGCAACATATTCTACTTTAGCTATAGACTGAGAAATACAAGCCTACTTTTTACTTGTCCAGGTTACAAGTCTTTCACCAAAGAAAAATGCTCCTTCGGTGGTGCTTTTTCTATCATCCACATTTCTAGCCCAATCAGCATCGGTGTAAACTTTCAGTTCAAACTTCCCTTCCTTAGGATACCATAATCCATAATTCTCTATTTTCTTCAAGTATCTTAAGATCCTTTTTTATCTATCATGTGTGATTCTCTAGGATTAGTAGAAAATCTTGAAATTATAACCACAACATGTGCTATATCTGGTGTACTGTGAACTACGTACATTAACTTACCAATCATGCATCAGTAAAGTGTATGATTTACCTCAATAGTTTCATCCTCCTTTGTCAATTTGCATCTAGTAGCCATTAGTGTTCCTACAGGTTTTGCATCTTCCATGCCAAATGTCTTCAGTACTTCCTTTATGTATTTAGATTGTGTGATGAATATGCCATCACTCTACTGAATCACTTGTAGTCCAAGAAAGAACTTAATCTCTCCGAACATAGACATTTCAAATTCCTTTTGCATTTCATCAACAAATACCTTGCAGACAAGATCTGAGCCTCCAAAGATAATATCATCAGCAAATATTTCAGCAATGATAATAGTATCATTAGTATCACCTTTCACATATAGATTGTTGTTTTCACTTGTTCTAACAAATCCAATACTTAACAAATAAGTATGGAATCTTTCATACCATGCTCTCGGTGCTTGCTTTAGACCATATAAAGCTTTATGTAATCTACATGCCATGTCTTTATTGTCAGAATCAACAAACCCTTCAGGTTGTTCAATGTAGACCTCCTCTTCAAGTATACCATTCAAAAATGCCGACTTCACATCCATTTGATAGACTTTGAATTTCTTATGTGTAGAATATGCAAGTAGCATTCTAACTCCTTCTAATCTAGCAACAGGTGCAAATGTTTCACCATAGTCAATGCCTTCTTCCTGTGCATATCCCTTGCATACCAATCTAGCTTTATTTCTTGTGACTTCACTATTTTCATTCAGTTTATTCCTGTATATCCACTTAGTACCAATAGCAATCTTATCTTTTGGTCAAGGTACTAAGGACCAGGTTTTGTTCTTTTCTATTTGTTCTTTTTCCTCTTTCATTGCTTTAACCCATTCTTCATTCTCTATTGCAACTTTCACAGTTTTAGGTTCAAATTCACAAATTAGACATGCACCTTGTCTTATTTTGCTTCTAGTTTGCACTCTAGCATGTCTGCCTCCAATTATTTGTGTTTCAAGATGGTGTCTTCTGACAAAACTAGCCAAAAATTGATTTCTCCTTTCTTGTTCATCCTGTTCAGGGTCATTTATTTGCTCGGCAGCTTCTTCATGTTCATCAATTTGTGGTGCCTATTGTACTGCATTATTTCCCTAGTGAGTGGTTGACATTGCTTGCGGTGTCGGTAGATACTCTAGATATTCAATATAAGTGAATCTACCATAGTCTTTCGGTTCCTTTGTACTTTCCTCTATGTACTTATCATCAAACTCATCAAAATGAACATTAGTACTTTCAACAATATTATTTGTAACCTTATTTAAACATTTGTATGCTTTACTTGTAGTGGAATATCCCATAAATATACCTTCATCTCCTTTAGAATCAAACTTCCCATTTCTTTCATCTTTCAAGATAAAGCATTTACTTCCAAAAATTCTAAAATAACTTACAGTAGGTTTGTGTCCAAACCATAGTTCATAAGGTGTTCGATTGGAGTCCTTCTTCAATTGTACTTAGTTAAGAACATATACAACTATGCTGGTAGCTTCCCTCCAATATGTCTGAGAAACATTCTTATGTATCATTAATGTTCTAGCACAGTCAATTATAGACCTATTCCTTCTTTCAACAATGCCATTTTGCTAAGGTGTCCTCGGTGCAAATACTTGCCTTTTGATTCCATGCTCATTACAAAAGTTAGTAAATTCATCAAAGATAAATTCACCTCCTCTATCAGATCTTAAACATTTTATTTCCTTCCTGGTTTTTTTCTCTACCTTAGCTTTATACCACTTAAACATTTTGAAAGCTTCAAATTTCTCTTTCAGGAACATAACAATCATTAGTCTAGTATAATCATCAACAAAAAGAATAAAATATCTATCACCAGAACAACTTTGAGTTCTCATAGGACCACATAGGTCGGTATGAACCAACTCAAGTATCTTCTTTGTTGAATAGTCTTTTCTTTTAAAACTAGACCTAGTCATCTTACCTCTTTGACATTAACGGCACATGGCATGATTAGGTTTTGTCAAGTTAGGCAATCCTCTAACTCTTTTCTTTCTACTAATCTTGATCATGTTGTCAAAGTTCACATGGCATAACCTTTGGTGCCACAACCAAGCATCTTCATCCTTTATTAGCAAACAATAAGACTGATCCATATCAAGATAGAATAGATTACCTCTGGATTGTGTACCAATTTTGACAAGTCTTCCTCCATCATCATAAATCTTCACCTTTTTGCTCTCAAAAGCAAGTTGGTGGCCTGAGTTGTTCAATTGAGCCATGCTTATTAGATTATAGTTTAGTCCATACATTGTAGTCTGTCATTGATCATCAACGAGCCTTTACCTCTTACCATACAAGGTGCATCATTTCCCATTCTCACAGATCCTCCATTGTATTCAACAAGATGATCAAAATTCTCTACATCATCGATCATATGATATGTGCAACCATTGTCTATGATCCATGTATCATTTCTACTTACTTTAGATATCAGTGCTATCTCTTTAGGTTTCTCTTCCTCTTCTGAGTCATCTTTCATAGCAACAAATACAACTTCTATATCATCATCAAAATTAGATTTAGTTTGAATATCTTCTGCTATGTAACATACCTTTTTGCCTTTTTCATCTTGGTTGTCTCTGTTGTTGTGATGGTAACCTCTGTTAACTCTTCTCCCATAGCTTCCTTTAGATCGGTCTTTGGATCTATCATCATCTTTCTTCTATGGACATCTAGCAGCGATGTCATTGACTTCTTTATAATTAAAGCATACCAAAGGCAGCTTGCCTCTATACCTTCCTTTTCCTTTGGGTAATCTTCGGGCCATAAGTGCTTCAAGCTCATCAAGTTCATCATCGGTATAGTCATCACTATCACAATTCTTACCATTTCTACTAGACTTTCCAATCTTCAGAGAAGACATGAAAGCAGATTCCACAAAAGGAACAACACTGTTATTAAAGTTATTTAATTCAAAGGTTGTAAGTTTACCAATCAGAGTGTCAAGAGTAAGGTTGGATGTAGCTCTTTTTTCATAAATTGCAAAAATCCTGATTGCATAAACTAGTAGCAAAGTTCTAAGAATCTTGTTTATCACTATTTCATCATCAATTACTCCATCAGATGCTCTAATCGCATGTACCACCTCTTTGAGTCTATTTGAATATTGGACAATATTCTCACCTTCTTTCATTCTCATATCATCAAATCTGCCTCTCAGACTTTCAGCTCGGGCTTTGTTGACATTCAGATCTCCACTATAGATTTGTGCTAATTTATCCCACATTCCTTTGGTAGTTGTGCATATCTTGATATCTTCAAATTCAGCATTGGTACAAGGAGAAGCAAGTTCCATCATAGTAACATTGTGTTCATGCTTATCGTTCAGTTGATCAACAGTTAGGGGACTAGTGGGCGATTGTATGTAGCCATTTTCAATCAGATCTAGTGCTGAGTTCCCAATTCCAAATATGTGTAGCTTCATTCTACTTTGCCATACTGCGAAGTTCTCTTTGGTTCAGTTTCGGTACTTCCTTCTTATACATCTTGAGACCTTTATGCTTAATTTTTTAAAACTTTGTTCCAAGAAACCAATGCTCTGATACCAATTGTTAGAATAACTAAGAGGGGGGTGAATCAATTATCCAATGTCCCAAAATAAAATGTATAATTCAAAACATCTTCTTTAATTTCTGTTCATCGGTAAGCAATAATAACTCTCACTATCTATGCTTTTACCGATTACCAGTCTAATACTTATAACAGTTTATCAATCAAATCTAACATGTAACATGCAAAGTATGATAACAAACAAATATCACAATCAACACATAACACAAGAGATTTAACATGGAAACCCTGTAAAGGGAAAAACCACCTAGGACCGGCAACCCAAAATTGTTCACTCTTCTGAAGTGAGGTCAGTTAAGACCCAACCTTGTTAAATGTTACAAACACACTATCAGGTATGACCTTGTTAGAGGATTTTAGACTAGAAGTTATCGTCCAACCAGCATTCACTATGGGGTTGATAGGATAACAATGTTCATTCTATGAATGATACATCATAAGACTTTCAGAGTCCACTCAGTTAAGAGATTTAGACTATATACAATGGTTAAATATGTAACAGTAAAAAGACCTACCTTAATACAACTTCAATTGCTAATTACAGATCAATATTTAGTCCATACGAATCCTTCTAATCAATATTTCACTTCAAATTCAATACTGTATCAACTTACTATCCATTGGTAATTACTCTCTACAGCTTGGTAACTATTCTGCAACTCGGTTCTCACTAACTATTATGATCAGAATGCATGAAAGCTTGTTCACGTGAAATTCCTGCAGCTTCTTCTTCTTCCAGCTCTTTACTAAAGAAATTTTGTTCTCTTATATACACGAGTAAATCATTTTCTTCTCCACCATCAAATTTTTTTTCTTAATCACATTCATAGATTTTGTTGCTTTAAAACTTTCTCGGTACTTGTGTCAATAATACATTTCAATTTGCTCCATTAGATCTTCCTTGAATTTTGTCAGTTGTTGATTTGCGTAACAAACTTTATTTATTACCTCGATGTTATACTCTTGCCAACTCATCAATCTTATCGGCTAAACTAATCATTTAATTCATTATGTCCTCCTTAGTTAACAAAGAATGCGTCGGTGAACACTACTCGGTTAATAATGCGGTTGGTATACACTACACTCCGTCGATGTATACTAGAAATACTTCATTTACCGACAACATTGTTTTGTGTCTTTCAGCTCTATACTTCATTATAGATGAATGTAACATAATAAAGTCAATATCATCAAGTCATAGACTCATCAAAATGTTACTCAATGTGTTCCTTATCCTCATCTATCTTGTACATCTTTCCTCATGTAGATTTCTCTATTCTTCATCTCTTTCACCTTTCTTCAGATGTCTCAGTATAGTAACTTACAAGATAAGTGTTGTCAAACTAGTTGACATCAATGACAACATATTACTGATTTAATCATGTTACCTATCTAATCAGAAACTTTTCAGTGATCTTGTAATCATAGATTCTTCAATCAGATTCCAAATTAGTTGTAGTCCAACAATATGGTTACTAGTCAATTATCTTCTATAAATGTTATTTTTTATGAAGAAATTAGGGCTCTCTTGATTTTGTTTTCTTTTCCTGAAAGTTGGAATGACTTGGTAATTGCTATTAGTAACTCTATTTCTGGTTCTAATACCCTAAAATTTGATGATGTTATCAATGTGATTCTGAGTATGAAAATTTGTAGGAGAAGCTCAAGTGGATCTACATATGGAAGTGTCTTGAACACACAAAGAAGAGGTAGAATGATGAGAGAGGAAATAATTTTAGAAATCATGGGAAATCAAGAGGAAAATCAAAGGGAAAGAGGTTTGAATCCAAAGGACCAAATGATTGTTGGTACTATGAAAAACTAGGTCATAAGAAGAAATATTGATGGTCTCAGAAGAATAAAGGAGACAAACAAGAAGGTAACAAGGAGGAAAATGTAGTAAGTAATAAATATGAAGAGGATGCTATGCCTCTTTCTTTAGAAAGTGTTAATGATTCATGAGTTTTAGATTTAGGGGCTTCATTTCATGCTACACCCCATACAAGTTATTTTCTTGATTATGTCCAATGGGATTTTGGGCTAGTTTATTTGGGAGATGATGAACCCTATCAGCTTGTTGGAAAGGGAAAAATTAAGATTAAGTTATAGAATGAGAATCATTGGCTACTACAAGAGGTAAGACATGTTGTAAGGCTAAGTAGGAATTTAATTTCAGCAAGGCAACTAGGTGATGACGGTTTCATAGTTACTATTAATGATAGAAATGGGAAGGTTTCAAAAGGTTCCTTAGTAGTAGCAAGAGGTGTGAAAGTAGGCACCTTATATCTTTGTACAGGTCATATTGTTCCTTCTACTTTAATTGTTTCAGAGAAAAAAGAATGTTCAAGAACAATTGTTGTAGTTGAGCAGGAAGACCATAAAATAATTATTGTAGATTTTGACACAACACTTTGGCACAATAGACTTGGGCACATGAGTGAAAAATGTATGAAATTACTTCATTCAAAGAAAGTTTCACGTAGTCTGAAATGTGTCAATATGAATTTATGTGAAAGTTATGTTTATGAAAAATAAAAGAGAGTTTTTTGAAGAGTGGGAAGGAAAATAAAAATGATAAATTAGAGCTTGTGCATACAGATGTATGGGCTAGACCAGCTCAGGTATCTTCCCTTGGTGTCTCTCTATATTATGTTACATTTATAGATGATGCTACAAGAAAAGTATGAATTTATTTTCTTAGACAGAAATTTGATGTATTTCAAACTTTTAAGAAATGGAAATGTTAGGTTGAGAATGAGACTAGTAAAATGCTAAAATTTCTCATATCTGATAATGGTGGTGAGTATTGCAACATAGAATTTGAAAATTATTGTTCCTCTAATGGTAATCATAAGAAAAAAACTATACCAAGGAATCCACAAGAAAATGGAGTCATTGAACACATGAACACGCCAATAATGGAGCATGCAAGGAGTATAAGGTTGCATGTTGAGCTACCCTTAAACACATGGATGGAGGCTATTAATACAACTATATATTTAATCAATAGAGGTGCATCTACTCCTTTGGGCTATGGTATTCTAGAGGAAGCATCGACTGGGAAGAAGGTGATTATTCTTTTCTCAAAACCTTTGGTTGTGAAGCATTTGGACAAATAATGTTTGAAAGATTAAAGCCATTTTTGGTAAAAATAAATAAATCTTTTGAAACTTGTTGTTGTCGATATCATATTGAATTCGATCTCTACTATCAAGGGTTTAGAAAGATGATAGAAGAAAGTGGTGGTTCTCAAAATGATTTTCCTAAATGTCCAAGCCAATTCATAGTATCAATATTATGTAACAAATCTATTGATCATGAAATACCTAAAATAGATTGCATAAGAGGAGCTTGTCAAACATGCAAGGATTTGGATAAATTTACTTTTACACTTGAAGATACTGACATGATGAGGATGGTAAAATGTCAGAGTTACAAGTACATAAAGTATGAAACAAAAGTTAGGAAAGAATCAACAAGGTTGGAATATGTAGAGGAGGAGATACCTATTGTAACATTTATGGAGAATTTTCGTAAGTTGATTCAACCATATATATGTCATTTTTTTTTCTAAAAGGAAAGCAAAATGGTTCCAAATACTAAAAGAAACTTTTCCAGTTGGAACAAATTTATCAATTGTTGATTTTGTAGAGTATTACTCTTTTGTTTCTCAAAAACAACTTCAAGTAGAAAACTACTATATATAGAGCAGGTCACTATCATGGTTCATGTGTCTTATCAACATGCACAATTAGGTTGGATGGTGTTGAAAGTGCATATCAAGCATGGGTCACAAAGACAGATTATCACTTTTACATTAGTGATGATAAAGAGAATGAAATACATTTTGTTGAGCATTGCTTTAAAATAATTGTTGGATATTTGGAAACCAAAGGCATCAAATTGAAAAGCATTTCATTTGGTGTGATGAATGTGCAACACAATTTAAATCAGCAAGGCCATTTTATGCACTATGTATATATTATCGATACCAAAAGATACCACATATTTGGAGTTTCTTTGAGAGTGGACATGGAAAGGGAGATCATGATGGTGTAGGAGCTTGTATCAAAAATTCTTTAAGAGAGTATCAATTGGACTATCAGGGCTATTGTATAAATAATGGTCATAATATAGTTGAGTGGTGTAAGAAACATTTTGTGGTGCCAAATTAGGATAACACATCATCATGATCGGATCCAGTCATACCATTCAGAGTACTCTAGGAGATATCAGGTATAAATTGTTGGAAACTGCAATTGAAGCAATTGCTATATTGTCATTGATGTAAAACTTAACTGGTAAGACTGTTACTATTTAAGAAAGTACTATATCTATTTGATTGTTGAGAAGGGGATAGGCAATGTTGGTAACAATAGCACCTAAGGAAAGGTTGAGTTATCTTGATACTACAATGAGTACTTTATTATGTTGCACAATGATAAGATAATGTATTGTTTATCTTAGTAAGAATGAATACTGAACTAGTAGGCTTAACCGAGCAAAAGAGGAGAAATCTAGTTTAAGCTGAGTGATGTTAGTGTTGACCGAGTTAATGTATGCTGAGAAAATTCAATGTTAACCAAACATCAGTTAATTGTCGAGGAAGATAGTGTTAGCCGATGAAATAGTTTTAGTATGAATCGAGCTTTCTAGTATAGACCGAGAAGTTGAACATAGTATTGACCGAGCATCAGTATTTTTACATTTGAGGGGAATTCAGATTTCTAGCCAACATTGTTGAATACTTGGGTTATGTAAAATGTGTTAACTTTACTTATTGATTGTATGAAACCATTTAATGCACTATAAAATGTTTTATTGTAAATCTTTAAGAGATTTGAGATGTTTCTAGAAAAAGAAGATGAAGAACATAAAGCGGGTAGATTCAATGGATCTGACCTAACCCTAAGATCTACGAAGGAGATCAAGCGACAAAAGATGTATTGACCTAAATGAAGTTGTATTTAGGGAACCAAAGCATGAGGCTAAAAGATACAAAGGATACTGGAGGTGTTATTGACTAAACAAGAAGAGAAGGCTGAAGGAGAAGAGATGATTTCTTGAGGAGAATATCGTGTAGATCAGTGATGGTGATGGCAAAGATTCACAATCAGTAAACCAGTATATGTATACAGAATTGGATCTGATATTTGCAAAGTGAGTTGTATGTTTTTTAGATCATTACTACTGCTACTTTCTAACCATTGTAATAGTCAAAATCTTTTTAACAGAGGTTGACCTAACAGTCATATGTTAAATCCTTTGAACAAGGTTTCATTCTAATGGAGTGTATGTAAGTCCTATAACAAGGTGCACTTTTAATAGAGTGGTTTAAATCCTTTAATCGGGTCACACCTGACAGTGTGTTTGTAACCTTTGACAGGGTTGGCTTTTAACCAAGCTCACTTTAGAAGAGTGAAAATAATAGTAGCATGTTGCAAAGTGGTTTTTCCCAATTTGGGTTTCCACTATAAATCCTAGTGTCAATACTTGTGTGAATGTTTTGGTTTAAATATTTCTGTATTTTATAAGTTAGATACAACTGGGTAGTGGACTTCAATGTTATATGTTTCTACTATGCAATCAGTAATGATCGAGTAGCTGTTGGTTGTTAGATCTGATTTGTTGAAGAGTTTTAAAGTTTGTTTTATACATCTGGACTTGAGAACAACTGATTCACCCCCCCCCCTCTATTGTTCAAAATCATATTAACAATTGGTATCAAAGCTATGGTGCTTATTATTGGTGCTTATAGAGAATAAGTTTGAAAGTAATTGAAGCAAATGATCAGGATGTACAAGAAGGAGGTACCAAAGCTGAATAAGGAGAACTTCCCTACATGGCAAAGATTGATGATGCTGCATCTAGCTGGCATTGGAGATTCTATAAAATATTACATTAAGCATGAGTATACCACACCTGTTGCACCCCTACCTACCGAGGAAATGAAAACTAAGCAAGAACACAACCAAGGAATGTTGGAGATTGCATCTACCCTAAGTTATCCAAAATTTGAAGACATCAAAGACTGTAGTAATCTAAAGAAAATGTGGGACACCCTTGCAACCATCTATGGTGGTGAAATAAATGTGTTGAGATAAAAATCTGAGAGCCTAAGAGGTAAATTTGATGAAATGAGAATGCAAGAAGGTGAGAATATTGTACATATTATGGTAGAATAAAAGAAGTTGTAAATGCTACTAGAGGAGAAAATGGAATTGTTGATGATGAAACTATAATTGGAAAAGTATTGAGAACTCTGCATCCTATTTATGCTATCAAAATTTTAGCAATTTAGGAATCTAGATGTAACTCTAACAACACTCTTACTTTGGAAAGTTTGGTAGGCAAGCTTATTGCTTTTGAACTTTCTAACTATGATAACTTCACTGCTGGTAATATTGGTAATGTTGAATCTTCTTTTAAGTCACAAATGGTTTTGAGCAAGTCAAAGAAGGAAAAAAGAGAAATGCAGAAGTGAAAGTGAAAGTGAAAGTGACACATCTGATGAAGAACTTGAGGATCTAGAAGCTCTTATGGCTAGAAGACTCAGAAGTGGGAAAGGAAAATACAAAGGTAAACTTCATATTATATGTTTTTAATGTAATAAATTTGGTCATATAGCTGCTAGACATGTCCTAAAAGGAATGATAAGGATGAAGAAAGAGATAACAAGCACAAAGACAAAAGGGATGATAGAAGCTATCGAAGGTACAAAGACTACAAAGGAAAAGGTAAGAAGTCTTGCTACATTACTGAAGAAGAAACTAACACTGATAGTGATGATTTTGAAATTGAGGTTGTCTATGTTGCAATGAAAGATGAGTCTAATGAAGATGAGAAAATGGCATTGATTTCCTATGTGAACAAGAATGATAAATGGATTATTGATAGTGGTTGTTCACATCACATGATTGGTGACAAGAGTAAGTTTGATATCTTGCATCATTATAAAGGTAAAAATATAAAATTTGGTAATGATGCACCATGTAATGTTAGAGGAAAAGGATTGATTAAGCTGACTCATAAGATCTCTTGTGAAAATGCATATTGGGTAGGTCTTAACTTTAATCTGTTGAGTGTTGTACAGCTTAATAGTACTGGTTACCAAGTGGAATTTTATCACAAAAGGGCTAAAATATTCAATGTCACTAGTGAAATGATCAAAAGTGGAGAACAGACTAGAGGTAATTTGTTCTATCTTGACCTATCTGAAGAAACTTGTATGATTGCACAACTTAATGATATTTGGCTATGGCATAAGAGGCTATGTCATGTTAACTTTGATAATATGGTAGAGATTAGTAAGAAAAAGAAAGTGAGAGGTCTACCTAGTGTATCATCTTTAAATGGAAGCACTTCCATGATAAGAGCATTTAGCCCTCCGAGTAAGTGGTCTAAGGTCATGTTAAGCACCTTGATTGGGTCTTTATGTGTATTTGGTTTTCTCCCCACTTTCCACTTCTTTTTTGTTTTGTTCTAGGTGAAACTAGGGTTAGGATCTCAAGGATTCTCATTAATTTCCCTCTTCCATGGCTCTATTTTCTATTTAGGACTTAGAAATAGGTTCTCCTAGCATTTATCATAGTCATCATAGGATTTTATGCCTATTCCTAGTATTTTATCCCTTTCTGGTATGATTTTTAGGTCTCTCGGCATCCCTGAGACCTCCTGTCCTATTTCTGGCTGGATCTGGGCCCACAGGGTCAGAATCGAGGTTGATCTTGACTAGGTCAGAATCAAGCTTGATCTTGACTAGGTTAGAATCAAGCTTGATCCTGACTAGGTCAGTTACAAGCTCAATTTTTCCCCCCCCTCTTTCAAATTTCCAAATTCCTTGATTTCTAGGTATCAAGTTTCGGGGATATTTATTTTTTCGCCTCCAAATTGGATATTTCAGGTTTTGGAATGGTAAATCCTTAAATTGCATTTAATCTAGATATATATTCTAAAGGTTAGGACCTAATTGGGATTTAATTCTCCAAGGTGGCCCCTCTAGAGGATTGTGCCCTATTTCACGGAGGCCTTCCTCTCTCATTTTCACATCCATTATTCATCTCTCAAGCTCTCAAGTTCAAGCAAGCCTTCAAGTATTCAAGTGTTCAAGCATTCATCCATCAAGGAGATCCATTGTTAGCTATTGAAGGATTCAATCTCTTTGGAGCCCCCTTGAAGATCCATCCTTCTACATTCATTCAAGCCTTCTCATATGCAAAGATCAAGTCAAGATTGGTGTTGAAGATCAAATACCATTGATTGGTGACATCCTACATTCATTCTACATCCATTGAAGCATTCCTACTTGTGGATTTGAGGATTCGAATCCTCCACAAAGACTTCAACATAAGCAAGGTGATTTGTTTCAATTGCTTTGTTTATGCATGCTACATTTCAATTCAATTTCAAGGTTAATTCCTAAATTGGGGTTGACCAAGGCAAAGCCTCCATACAAACAAAACCCCCATTCTCTTGTAGGTACATGTGTGGGATTTTAGATCTAAGAGTGGATTTGGATACCTTTTTTGGCAAACTTCCAGGATCTGGGAACAAAGTTAGAATCGACCTTCAAATAAAGAATCTAGCCTTTGACCTTTTATGAGGGTCAAAGTCGACCTGAGCTCATCTTGGAAAAAGATTTCTGGGTTTTCTTCATCTCAACATTTCCAGTCTAGAACAAGTTGTAGAATTGCCCAAAAGTACACACAGACATAAAAATTGGCATTTTCTAGATCTATCCTAATTCAAGGTTAGTATATGTATTTCAATTATTTTAGATTACAAGCATAACTCCTTTATAGGGAAACATTGGATTTTCTATCTCTTTCATATTCTTCATAGATTGATTCGATTGTTCATTAACCCCTTGGTTGATCAAATTAGATCTCTCCTTTGAGAATTTGGATTTAGGAATAAATCTCACATTTCCCCCACATATCTATCCATTTTTACATTTGAATAGTGGTGATGCCATTTTAACACTATTCATTTTGGTGAACCCGACATACTTACTCTCCTTTCTTTTGTGGAATTGGATTCCCTATTATTCTTTCCTTTTATCTTGTTAGTATTAGATTTTTCCTTTGTGTTAGATCTTGCATGCTAATTAGATTTCATATTCATGCTTTATGTGTTCTTAGTTTAGTTCATTTGCATTACATTGGTTTATGAGCTTTACTACCACTAGTCCTACTTATAACACTCCGGTTAGAAGAAGTTGTAGACTCATGGGTGCCTTTGATCATGAATCTTCCTCTCCTTTCCTTAGGATCTGCAATGATAACTTGATTCTTAATTATTCCAATCCTATGATGGAGAAAAACTCTTCTCACTCATCTCATGATGAGGATGACGCTTTAACAGTTCCTCCTAAACAAGTCCAAAAACTTTCCACTGAACTTGACAAAATGGGTAATTGGCTTATTCAAGAGAACTATAATCAAGATTCCATTCAAGCTATAGAGGCTCTTAAGAAAGTTCTCTGTGATAGTGACCAAGGTGTTAAAATCTTGCATGGTATTACTCATCTTGTGCATTCACATGTTAAACCTTTAGCTCAATAAGCTCAAGATTTAGGGTTGATTCCTCCTATCACTAGTGTTGAACCTCCTTCTAATCCTTTACCTAGTATTCCTACTTATACTCCTTCTTTGGCAACTGTGATGGTTCCCTCTATTCCTATGAGTGTTCCTCCTATGTCCCTTCCTACATCACAACCTTCATATCATAATGTTCCTTTTACTTATTCCAATCCACTTCCAATTGTAGTTCCTAGTGTTCCTCCAATTGTGTCTTCTATTCCTGCGGCTTCTTACACCTTACCTAGTGTGACTAATGTTGCTACTCCTATTTTCTCTAATGATTCAACAATCATTAGTTTGGCTCAAACTATGTCATCCTTACAACAACAACTTGCTTTTTTAATTCAAAACAAGTTTAGTATTCCTACATGTGACATGGGAAGTCCCATGTCCCGAGACATTATTTGTACTCCTGTTCCTTAGCAAGGTGAGATGCCTTGTCTTGAGAATTATAATGGAAAAGGAGATCCTATTCATCATGTTAAAACATTCCAAATCCTTTGTAGTGATTATGCTCATGACCATAAGATTTTAGCCAAACTATTTGCTAGAACCTTTCGTGACAAGGCCTTACAATGGTATTGTTCCTTGCCTCCTTATTCCATTGATTCCTTTCAACAACTTGCTAATGCCTTTATTCAACAATTTCAAAACAACATTGGCTTGCCAGTGTCTTTGACTGATTTGATGCATTGTAAATAAAGTGCTAAAGAAAAATTGACTGAATTTATTGGTAGATTTAGCATTTGCATGCTCAAATTTCCTATCCTATTCCTGATATTGATATTCAATGTATGTTTATTTCAATACTGCAAAAGGATATTAGAGATAACATTTTGCTTATTGAATTTACCTCGTTTCAACAACTTTGTGCAGCGCTTCATCATTATCAATTACAAGTGAGTCAATTTGAGCGCAACACTCCAATGGCTCCTGTTCCACTTGATAAAAGTGATACTGCTCCTAATCCAAACAAATTTAAAAAATTCAACAACTATGTCAAGATAAACAAACAAGTGAATGCAGTTGCTGATCAAGTTGTTGTTGCATCTCCCAATACCACTTCTGCATCCACTGCTTTTCGATTAAATCATATGTTTACTCCTCTTTCTGAATCTTTACATGCTATTATGAATAGGTTGTTAACTACTAATATGATTACTTTGCCTCCTATTCGACCTCTTTTACCTGCTATGATTGCATCTAAATCTTTTGATCAAAATTCTTTTTGTCAATATCATTGTTAGAATGGTCATGATACCGAGAAATGTTATTCTTTAAAACATAAGGTTCAGGACTTAAATGATTCTAATGCCTTATCTGTTGATAATCTTGATGGTAGTGGGAACAAATCTGTCTCTCCTCCTAATTAGAACCTTCAAATCTATACTAACCCTTTACCTACGTATGATACTAATACCATTGCTCGACCATCTACTATGGAAATTGTGTATGATTCAGAGATGGATGATCTCAATCATGTTTTTAATCAAGTGGATCATGTTGGTCAACTTGTATCTCCACCTCAACCTTAACCTCAACCTCAACCTTAGATTCAACCTCAAGTTCAATCTCAACCTGGACCAAAACCTAAACCTAAAACTCAACCTAAACCTAGATAACAACCTAAGAATAAAAGACCTCGGGAAATTTTGATTACCTTTGATGAATTTGAGACTATTAAAGCTCATGATGGTCCCCTTTACATTACTGCTAGGATTGCTTAGAAACCTACTCATGGTTGCCTTGTTGATCCTATATCCTTATTCAATGTTATTACTGAAGAAAATATTTTTATGAAAATCTTACAACGTGACTTTTATGATACATCAGATGTGTGGATTCAAACTTGTAATGGTTTTATTTATTCATCATTTGGTTCTATTACTTTACCGGTTGAACTTTGTGGAAAAATTGTGAACACTACCTTTGTTGTGTTTCCTACTTCTGATCAATTTCAAGTTAAGCTAGATCTGCCTTGGTTGACTACCATGCATTCTATTACTTCACCTATCCATAAATATATTAAATTTATTCATGATAACAAAATAAAGATGATTAATCATAGTTTATATCAAACTTCTAGTCCTAGAGATTATGATGCTCTTGATTTCTTTTGGCCTTCATTACCTAATTCATGTCCTCCTTGACCTAATAATCTTTTTTGATCATATCAAGCCTATAAACATCATAAGATTCATGAATTAAGCTCACCTCCTATGGATCTTAATCATGGTCTTTTGCCTATACCTTCTATACCTCCTTTAACTATGGCTTCTAGTTTTGTTAGTGAAGTTCCTTCTATTGAACCTATCAAAGATCTTGTGATTGTTCCTCCTATGGTTAATAATCCTATTGATCTTCCTAAAGGACCTGTGAAGGATCTTGTGATTGTTCTTCCTACTTCTCAAACTATTTCAAATAAATCAAAATGTAATCGATCTGCTAATGAACATTGTAAAAAGCATCGTGCTCGTGTTAAATCTTAAAGATCTCTACCTTCTTCAGATAAACCTATGCATGATGTGTTAAACAAGGTTGTTACTAATAATGATGTTAAGATGCATGATTGTAATGATTCTATTTGTATCTTAGATCCTATTTTGATTAATTTGGATGAAGAAGATACTCTTGATGATACTAATGATGTTAATGATGAATATGAGACTATTGACATTGACATTGATTTACTTAATATGCTTTCATCACAATTAAATCTTACACCTAGTGTCAAACATTGTGATTCTCAAGAAGATCCTTGTTTGGAACTGGCTATCATTTCTACTATGTTGGATATAGTCCCTCTTGAGAGTTACCCACCTTCCCTAAATGATATACAATGAGATGGGGAGAGTAGTCAGCACACTTGATCGGCTTGTCCTTCATGGTAGCTTTGTTGTGTGTTTTTTTGCTATACTATGTTTATCCTGTAATGTGTTTGCTAAATTTTGTTAGATTCTTTTATATGATCCTTGTTACTTAGTTGGTGGAAGGTGATAAAGAAATCAAAACCATTGTTCAAATTCTTCTATATGTATCTCTATTCTTCTATGTGTTATTGTTTGTAAATGATTCCTTGTGTAATCTGCTTAGATTCAAGATGTGGTAGCACTAATTCTTTTTGGTCACCATGTCATGGTCTGAAAAGATTCTCCTTCATACATCTTATGTGATCTTTCCTCCTTTGTGATCATAGTTCTAATTTCTTTGGGGAATGATATCAATTCATTTGCAATAATATCATATATATATTATCTTATGGTCATACTGACCCCACGGTAGGTAGATTCCTTCTGTGCTCTCTGTATTTTTTTGTGATATTTCCCTTGATTTGTCTTCGTCTGGGGGCATCTCAACTTGGAAGCGTAATAAGTGGAGTTGTTTATGTTTTCGTTAAAGCCATTGTTCCTATTAAAGTATCAACAATGACTTTGACGTGGGGACATACGCTCTGCTCACTTATTGCACACACACACTTTTTGATATGCACATATTTTTCAAGATACTTTTATCCCTTTTTGGATTAGTAACTAATCCTTAAAGCATAGATTTATATTTTAGGATCTCTTGATCTGTCTAGCTTCAAATACACATATATTTTGATCCCTTAAGGTTAGAGGTGTCCTTAAGACTAGATCTCTTTTGTTTTTGGTTTTATTCTTATGGAATAGAATATTCCTAAGGATAAATCCTTGATGAGTTGACTAGTGAGTAGCCACATTCGCTAGGGGGTTCAATTCCATCTTTCCAGTTGCACTGTTCTCTGGTGTCGTTCACAATGGGACATAAGTTCTCATTGGGTGAAGTAATCACACCTTCTTTCTCTCTCTAGAGATGTCTCTCTTATTATGATCTAGGAGTCAACAAAGATGTGAGTCCCTAGGGGCTTAAGGTTTCCCTTTGTCCCTTAGATTATTATAAGATTATCTTTTCATTATGATCTCCTTTACCAAGAGTTTGCATTGAGTCCATACTCTTGCTAAAGTGGGGGCTTAATGTATTATCTTAAAATAGAAGCACTTCCATGATAAGAGAATTTAGCCCTCTAAGTAAGTGGTCTAGGATCATGTTAAGTGCCTTGATCAGGTCTTTGCATGTATTTGGATTTCTCCCCTCTTTCCACTTCTTTTCTACTTCGTTCTAAGTGAAATTAGGGTTAAGATCTTGAGGATTCTCCTTAATTTCCCTCTTCCATGGCTCTATTTTCTAGGTAGGACTTAGAAGTAGGTCCTCCTAGCCTTTATCATAATTATCATGGGATTTTATGCCTATCTGTGGTATTTTGTCCCTTTCTAGTATCATTTTTAGGTCTCCGGGACCACCTGTCCTGATTCTGGCTAGATCTGGACCCACAGGGTCAGAATCGAGGTTGATCCTGACTAGGTTAGAATCAAGCTTGATCCTGACTAGGTCAATTACAAGCTTGATTTTTCACCCCCTCTTTCAAATTTCCAAATTCTTTGATTTCCTAGTATTAGGTTTCGAGGATATTTGTTTTCCCACCTCTGGGTTGGCTATTTCAGGTTTTAGAATGGTAAATCTTTAAATTACATTTAATCTAGGTATATTTTCTAAAGGTTAGGACCTAATTGAGATTTAATTTTCCAAGATGGCCCCTCTAGAGGATTGTGCCCTAGTTCACTATAAAAGGAGGCCTTCCTCTCTCATTTTCACATCTATATTCATCTCTCAAGCTCTCAAGTTCAAGAAAGCCTTCAAGCATTCAAGTGTTCAAGAATTCATCCATCAAGGAGATCCATTGTTAGCTATTGAAGGATTCAATCTCTTTGGAGCCCCCTTGAAGATCCATCCTTCTACATTCATTCAAGCCTTCTCATATGCAAAGATCAAGTCAAGATTGGTGTTGAAGATCAAATGCCATTGATTGGTGACATCCTACATTCATTCTACATCCATTGAAGCATTCCTACTTGTGGATTTGAGGATTTGAATCCTCCACAAGGACTTCAACATAAGCGAAGTGATTTTTTTCAATTGCTTTGTTTATGCATACTACATTTTAATTCAATTTCAAGGTTAATTCCTAAATTGGGGTTTAACCAAGGCAAACCCACCATACAAACAAAACCCCCCTTTTTTTTCAGGTATAGGTGTGGGATTTCAGATCTAAGAGTAGATTTGGATACCCTTTTTGGTGAACTTCTAGGATCTATGAACAAAGTCAAAATCGACCTTCAAATAAAGAATCTAGCCTTTGACCTTTTATGAGGGTCAAAGTCGACCTGAGCTCATCTTGGAAAAAGATTTCTAGGTTTTCTTCATCTTGGCATTTCCAGTCTAGAAAAAGTTGCAGAATTGCCTAAAAGTAAACACAAACATCAGAAATCAACATTTTCTAGATCTGCCCTAATTCAAAGTTAGTATTTGTATTTCAATTATTTTAGATTTCAAGCATAACTACTTTATAGGGAAACATTAGATTTTCTCTCTCCTTCATATTCTTCATAGATTGATTTGATTGTGCATTAACCTCTTGGTTGATCAAATTGGATCTCTCCTTTGAGAGTTTGGATTTGGGAATAGATCTCATATTTCCCCCACACATCTATCCATTTTTATATTTGAATAGTGGTGATGCCATTTTAACACTATTCACCTAGATTGAAGAAACCTGAGAATGTGATGTGCAAAGAATGTTAGTTAGGAAAGATGACAAAGTCAAGTTTCAAGAGCAAAACCTTTACTTCTAAGAATACTTTAGATTTGGTTCATACTGACTTTTGTGGACCTATGGGTGTACAAAGCTATTAGGGTGCTAGATATTTTATTTTGTTTGTTGATGATCATACTAGGATGATACATGTAATGTTCTTAAAAAAAAAATCTGATGCTTTTCAATTCTTTAAGTGGTATTTGGCTAAGGTTGAAAAGGAGATAGGAAGAAACCTGAACTGTCTAAGATTTGACCGAGGTGGAGAATTTTTATCCAATGAATTTAATTTTTTTGCAATGATAGAGGGATAAAAAGATAGATGTCTACACCAAGAACTCCTCTAGAGAATGGTATAGCAGAAAGGAGGAACAAATCTATCTTAGATTGTGCAAGGACATTATTGATTGAAAATAATGTGGCACAAAAGTACTAGAAGGAAGCTATAAGTACAGGTGTTTACACTCTTAACCGAGTACAGATAAAGAAAGGTACAAATCTGACACCTTATGAGTGATGGTATGGGTATGTACTAAATGTAAAATACTTTAGAATCTTTGGAAGTAAATGTTACATACTAAAAGAAAATAAGAAAGGAAAATTTGATGCTAAAAGCGATGAAGGTATACTCCTAGGCTATTACACAAAAAGTAAAGCTTATAAGTGTTTGAACTCTAACACTAACCAAATTGTAGAAAGTGTGAATGTCAAGATTAATGAGTATGCAGAAAGAAATGAAGTTGATAGTAAAAGAGAACCAGAAGATTACATATCTTTTGTGTATATAAAGGAAGAAGAGGCAAGTGACAAACTTGCACCTGATGTTGAGTCTCAGGTAAGCAATGTCGAGCATTAGGAAAATGGTTCCGAGAGAGAAGAAAAATGTGTCGAGTATCAAGAAGATGCTATCGAGTATCAGGAAGAGATTGCTAAACATTCAGAAGTTGAATCTAACAATCTTGTTGGGGAATCTAATGAATTAGAGGAAAGGAGAGCCAAACCTGTTTTGGCAAAATATGTAAGGAGACATCACAAGCTTGAAAAAATAATTGGAGACAAAGATACTGGAGTTCTGACCAGAAGAAAGACAAAGGATCCAACATGTTTACTATGTGAATTCAAGCCTAAGACAACAAAGGAGGCATTGGAGACTGAAGACTAGATATAAGCAATGAATGAAGAAATAGACTAGATAGAGAAGAATGATACCTGGACTCTGGTACCGAGACCTGAAAATAAAAATGTCATTGAGACAAAGTGGGTATTCTGAAATAAGTTGAATGAGCATGGTGAAATCACAAGAAACAAAGCTAGGCTAGTATGAAAAGGCTATGCACAAGAAGAAGGAATAGATTATGGGGAGACATTTTCCACTCTAGCTAGATTGGAAGGAGTAAGAACTCTACTTGCATATGTTGCTTATAAAGATTTCAAGGTATACCAAACGGATGTTAAGTTTGCATTTTTAAATGGTATATTAGAAGAAGAAGTGTACATTAAACAACCAGAAGGTTTTGTTGATCCAAATAGAAGACACATGGTTTGTAAACTGAACAAAGCACTACATGGATTAAAACAAGCTCCCAGAGCATGGTATGAGAGATTGCATAACTACTTAATATAGACTGGATTCTCAAGGACAAATGATACAAGAAATCTGTACATGAAAGATTAAGAAGGTAAAGGAATCTTGTTGGCAAAGATTTTTGTTGATGATATTATTTTTGGTGGACAAGATGCCCTGTGTAAGAGATTTTCACATGAAATGCAAACTGAATTTGAAATGAGTATGTTTGATGAGATCAAATTTTTTGTTGGTTTACAAGTATATCAAATGGAAAAAGGAATTTTCATTACACAATCTAAATATATTCATGAGATATTGAAAGTTTTTGGAATGGAAGATTCTAGACCAGTGAGTACTCCTATGGCTACTAGACAAAAGTTGTCTAAGAATGATGAAGTTGCAGAAGTAAACCAGACTTTGTACAGATCTATGATTGGAAAACTACAATATGATGTACATAGTAGAACAAATATTGCATTAGCTATTAGGATCATGACAAGGTTCTCTGTTGATCCTAAGGAAACACACATGATGGCTGTCAAGAGAATAATGAGATACTTGAAAGGAATTGCTGATTATGGGCTATATTACAAGAAGGATGAAAAATTTGAACTAAAAGTATACATAGATGCTGATTGGGCAGGAAATGTAGATGATAGAAAGAGTGCTAGTGGTGAAGCTTTCTTTCTTGGACAAAGATTAGTTTCATGAACAAGCAAGAAACAAAACGACATTTCCTAATCTACTGCTAAAGTTGAGTATGTGGCTGCAGTTGTGAACTGTTCAAATCTAGTATGGATAAAGCAATTATTGATGGGTTTGAAAGAAGAAATCACTAAACCAGTTGTTATCTACTGTGATAACACAAGTACTATCAACATCTCTAAGAATCTAGTGATTCACACAAAGACCAAACACATTGGAATCAAGTATCACTACTTGAGAGAGCTGGTACAAGATAAAGAGGTTCAAATAGAATATGTGAATACAAAGGAAAAATTAGCAGACATATTCACTAAAGCTTTACCTAAAGAAGTGCATGAATATCTGAGAAGTCAATTAGGGGTCCTTCCCCTAACTAAGGCTGCCTAGTCAAGTTAGGAGCACTGCATCAAATGTGCTACAAAGAATATCTGACAAATTGATGCAGAAGAAGGTCACACTTTAGGACTGGCCTAGAGTTGTGAAAAGAAGAGAAAAGCCAAGAATCAATCATAAGCAAGATGACAAAGGGAGAAATACTGAATTGAAAAGATATTTACATTTGGGGGATGTATGTTTTAGTTGCTGCTTTGGCATTTTTGTCAAAGAGGGAGATAAAAAGAGATGATAATAACACATGATAGAGATGACAATAACACTAAAAAGGAAAGTAACTTGAGGAAGATGAACATAGATGAAGGATCAGAATAGAGGGAGAGTTGGAATTTCTAAATGGTCACAAAAGCAAGGCTAATAGATTCTGAATCAAAATGAAGCTAAGGATATTATAAATATTTCTGATTGATAGATAAGTTTTTGGATTGATTGGTAATCCATGTGTTAGTCATGTGATATCATATGGTGTTGCCATCAATGTCAAAGAGGGATATTGTTGGAAACTACAATTGAAGCGATTTTTGTATTTTCATTGATGTTAAATTTTAACTAGTAAGACTGTTGCTACTTAGGAAAGTACTATATCTATTTGATTTTGGAGAAGGGGATAGGCAATGTTGGTAACAATAGCACCTAAGGAAAGGTTGAATTATCTTGATACTACAATGAGTACTTGACTATGTTGCACAGTGATAAGATAATGTAAATTATTTATCTTAGTAAGAATGAAGACTAAACTGGTAGGCTTAACCAAGCAAAAGAGGATAAATCTAGTTTAAGCTGAGTGATGTTAGTGTTGACTGAGTTAGTGTATGCCAAGAAAATCTAGTGTTGACCAAACATCAGTTAATTACTGAGGAAGAACATAGTATTGACTGAGCGTCAGTATTTTTACATTTGAGGGGAATTCAGATTTTCAACTGACATTGTTGAATTCTTGGATAATATAAAACATATTGACTTTACTTATTGATTGTATGAAAGCATTTAATGCACTGTAAAATATTTTATTTTAAATCTTTAAGAGATTTGAGATGTTTCTAGAAAAAGAAGAAGAACATAAAGTGAGTAGATTCAATGGATCTGACCTAACCCTAAGATCTTCGAAAGGATCAAGCGAAAAAATATGTATTGACCTAAATGAAGTTGTATTTAGGGAACCAAAGCATGAGGCTGAAAGAGACAGAGGATACTAGAGGTGTTATTGATTGAACAAGCAGAGAAGGATGAAGGAGAAGAGTTATGATTTCTTGAGGAGAATACTGAGTAGACCAGTGATGGTGATGGCAAAGATTGATATTCAGTAAACCAATATATGTGTATGGAATTACATCTAATATTTGCAAAGTGATTTGTATATTTTTTAGATCATTACTACTGCTACTTTCTAACCATTATAATAGTCAAAATCCTTTTAATAGAGGTTGACCTAACAGTCATATGTTAAATCCTTTGAACAAGGTTGCATTCTAATGGAGTGTATGTAAGTCCTATAACAAGGTGCATTTTTAACAAAGTGGTTTAAATCCTTTAACTAGGTCACACCTGACAGTGTTTTTGTAACCTTTGACAGGGTTGGCTTTTAACCGAGCTCCTTTTAGAAGAGTGAAAATAATAGTAGCATGTGACAAAGTGGTTTTTTCCAAATTGGGTTTCCACTATAAATCCTAGTGTCAATACTTGTGTAAATGTTTTGGTTTAAACATTTATGTGTTTTACAAGTTAGATACAGCTGGGTAGTGGACTGCAATGTTATATGTTTCTATTATGCAATCAGTAATGACTGAGTAGTTGTTGGTTTTTAGATCTGATTTGTTGAAGAGTTTTAAAAGTTGTTTTATACATCTGGACTTGAGAACAACTGATTCAGCCCCCCCCGCCCTCTGTTGTTCTAAATCATATTAACATAAATTTCCAACATCACTTGTTTTAGTTTAAATTTATGTACACATTAAATTTATTGATCATTGAAGAACATGCGCGCGCACACACACACACACAATGTAGACAGCTAAAATTATCCTTCGAACTAATATTAATTTTTTATTAATATTTGTCCATAACATTATGGTTAATTTTATTTATTGACTATAATTGTTATATTCTTCTATTTATTTAATTAAATTTACTTTAATTAAATAAATTCATTTTCCCTTTGTATTTAAATTTTATTTAAAGACTATTAAATTCAACTTAATATATTATCCCTCCATTTCCTTTTATAAAATAAATTTTATTTATTTAATTCTTCCACTAGCCTAAAATTCTTCTAAACCATGATTAAATTAAATTTATTTTAATTTAATTCATTTTCCCTTTTTCCTATGCTTACCTTTTTACTAATATTCTTCTAATCTTAATTAGAAGGTGGATTGCCTCTAAACATGTGCACAATCACCTTTTCCAAGGTGGCTAGCTCTCCATATTTTTTCTCCACAAATCATTTTCAAATCCCTTTTTCCCTCTCAAATGAAGTTTGACTTTTTGCCACTTCATCTTTTTGCCTCTTAATCATATCCACTCATTTATTTTACCTCTTAATCCTATCCACTCATTTCATTTTGTCTCTTCATCTCTTCCAAACCCTACCTAACCTTTAATCCTAGCCACTCATTATTTTGTCTCTTAATCCCCACCGTCCAATCCTTTTGCAATTTCTATAAAAGAAGGCCTCTCTCTCATTTGTAGACTACTAAGAGTATTGTAAGCACAATCATTCTAAGCATTTTAAGCATTCTAATAATCTAGTATTGTAGCATTTCAAATCTTTAGCATAGTTTATTTGCATTTTCATTATTAGTTTAGATTTCAATTCTTGCATCATAGATTAATTTTGATTTCATAGCATAGTTTTAATCTTGCATTCTCATTCATAGTTAGTTTGAATTTTATTTCTTATTGAAAAATTCAAAATATATTACATCATTTTGCTTGTGCACTATCTTCTTCATAGATATTGCACTTGCATATCATTGTGAGATTTGGGGCAAGTTTCTCATACTTGTCTCCAAAACCCTCATATTTCATTTTATAGTTTTGTATTTAGATTGCATTTCATTTGTGTTGGGAGAGAATACCCACAAATAATCTTGAAGAGAAAATCAAAGAAGGTTATTGGATGCCCTTGTTTTAGCTCATTGAGGTTATAGTGATAATTACCTATTTTGTTGCATTTACTAACATCTAATGTGATTGTTTGGTGTTTTTGGTGTTTTGTGTTTACGAAAAACAGGTCTACATTTTCATTGCATACATTTTGGCATGCTTAGTGGGAGCCACATCCTTATTAGATCTGCACTTTTGAAGATTTTTCCATGGGAATGCTTGTGTAGGTTGAGTTAAAGACCAAAACCTATGGTTTTTTGAAAGATTTGATCATATCTTTCAAAAGGTTGAGTGTTTTAGTTTGAATGCTTTTTTGTAGGTGGGAGATCATCCTAGTATGTCTCATTCTGAAGCTCAGATTTTTTTGATCATTTTTTCCCAAGTTATTATTTTTTTATGATTTTCAATGAAAATTAATTTTTGGTAGCAAATCTCTGTCTTTTTTGAAAATTTTTATAATTTTCAGAAATGCCTAAGAATTTTACACATGGTTTGTTCTTTGTGTTTTTTATTTTTATGCATGGATACAGATCAAACGTTCAATCTTTAAAAACTGGTATGTTTTGATAAATCAGGCCCCTAGAGCACAAATTAAGGATTTTGTCCAAAATTTTTACATTTCTAGAAATCTCTCTATTTTTTGGCAAGGGTCTTTGTTTTGTAGTTCTATTTTTGTGGTCAAAATCATAGCAAAAAAATTAGATCTTGTTGACTAGGTCAAATGTAAATAAAATAAAATTTTGTGAGGAGTTTGCACCTTCTTTGCACATTGTTCAATGCATGGTTGAATTTTCTTGCAAGTTTCTAAAATTTTCAATCTTCTAATAGTGGTTTTGTAGGTTGCCTTGGAGGTTCAAGAAAACATTGTGTCTACCTTAAGTTGATTTTTATAGGCACCTAGTTTAATTAGTAAGGTCCATTTCTTGTGATTTCATTGGGTAGTAGGAGAGTACGCTCTTTCTTCTTTAAAGGGAAATCAGAAATCTAGACCTACTTAATTTGGTCATTATAAAGTAATCTTGGGTAAATGAACATGTGCTTGATGTGTTTGAGAGAAACTATGGAGTAGGAGAGTATTCTATTTTCCTTATGAAAAATTAGAAATCTTGACCTCCATTAGCTATCCATCTTACTTTTCTTGCATTTACCTTTAGAGGGCCTGCCAAAAGAGAAATCTTTTGGGAATGACCCAAGTGGGGAACAAGCGAACCCAAATACTCCCACTATAATCAAAAGCTTCCTTCAATCCAAAGAGAGGGGAGACTTGGCTATTTTCTATTCCTAATGCTTCTTCATGTTTAGGGCCTGGTTGCCTCAATCTTGCTAAGCAAGACTACATTTGATTGGACGCTTGCAGGGCCATCAATAATTTCAATCTTTTTTACTACAAGGGGATTATGTTCATCTAGTATAGGGCCGAAAGGTCTTAATATTGCTTGCAAGACTATACTTTTTGGATGCTTGTAGGGGTATAGGCCTTAATTCTGCTTATGGAACTACAGGGGATAGTCATGAATGAAGGACCTTACTAGACACCTAAGGACTTAGAGGCTAACCATTTTAGTTGTGTGACTTCCTTTGTGAAAGGATTGATCCAATAGGACTTGTTAGCTTGTGGTGACTAATCAGGAAAGTACTATCCAGGAAAGTACTGTACACTTTTCCTCTAGAAATTTTTTTTGAGGCCGACTACTTTTCGGTTATTTGGGCTGACTACTTATAACTCATTCTAACCCTAAAGCGGGAAAATATTGTATAATATGGCTTAGGGTTAGGGATTTTCATTATGTATGATTTTAGTACTTGCGGTAGAATTGGGCTGTAAGGGATTACAGATTGTAATCAGGTTGTAATCACTGGATAATAATAATATTGGACTCACTGTTGGTGGACGTAGCACAGGGATTGGGTGAACCACGTTAAATCTGTGTGTCTTGTGTTCTATTCTGTGTGGTTTATTATTTTCTGATATTAGTTATATTTGCACATAATTGTTATTTCTGCCTTGTTAATCCTAACATGACTTACCCGAATCACCCCAAGATACTCACCATATGTGTTCCCTTGGATGTTAAAGCTTAATATGGCAATATGGAAAGACATGTGCCATGAGAATTGTTCTTTTGCAATTGATCCATAACTTGCATAGTCCTAGGAAAGGAAATTCAACCACTTAATTATGGGGCTAAGAGCATCAAGTTGTGGGCAAAGGTTGGAACACCTCCCTTTTGACCTTAGGTAGTGTATGCTTGATGTGTCTTTGATTGTGTTGAGACCAATGTAAATCTTTTTGGACATGCACATTGCACTATTACTTTCTATGTTCTAATTCAATCCATATACCCCCTATCATCCAAATCAATCACATCATTCATTTCACTTGTCTTCAAACATCCCTAATCTATCCTTCCATTTCATCCATTCTTAATCTAAATATTTAACCACACCATCTTCTAATCTTCTACTTTTTTCTTAGGATCACCATCATAATCTTTGGCCTTTAATCATCATCAAAATCAAATCAAATCAAATCAAATCCAACTTTGAGGCCTTTCCCTCTCAAATCCAAAATCAAAATGATCAAAATTCTTGAGGCCCTACCCTCTAAATCAATCAAATCCATCATCCAATCATATCAAAATATTTAGGGCCTCGCCCTTTTAAATCAAATTCCAAACTTGCTCCTAGTCCTAAGTTCATATTTCATCCTTCATCAAATCATTCACTCTTAATTAAAATCTTCCTCTACATCATCTTCCTCTAATCCAATCCAAAATCTCTAATTCAAACATCATGAATATGGATTGGTTTCACAAAATGGTTGAGGACTTCAAAGTTCCAAACCCTAATCCTCAAACTATACCTCCAATCCAACCCACCTACCAAATCAATCCCCAAGTCATATCCAATCCCAATCCATATCACATTCCCTATTCTTCCTCTACCTTTGACAAGAGAAATCCACCTCAGTATCCTCCATCCACACATGATTCCCTCCATCATCTGCATCATGCCTCTCACATGCTTAACCTTACCCAAGAAATTGAAGAGCTTAAAAACATTGTCCTTAACTTACAAAATGGGGGTCAAAAGAAAAAGTTTGCATTTGAAGACATGTGTCCTCTCCACTTTCTCCAAATCCATAATTCTCATCCACCATCAAACCCTAATCCTCCATCTAAGCCTCAACCTCCACACAATCCTAATCCTCCTAAACCCACATCATTCGTATCCTCCAAAGCTTCACAGTCACCCAAACCTAGACAATACACTCCCCTTGCGAACCTTCCTGATGTCATATTCCACTTATTTGTTGACCAAAAAATGATGGTTTTTCCAAACACTATTCCCTTTGATGAGAGTCAACCCAAACCTTCTTGGTATAATGAAAGTGGCAAGAATGCCTAAGAATGAGAGAGAGAGAGAGAGAGAGAGAGAGAGACAGAGAGAGACAGAGAGAGAGAGACAGAGAGAGAGCGAGCTTAGCTCATACAATAGTGTTCAAGAAGAAGTTTCTCATGTGAAGAAAGGAGAGCCATCTCTTTTAATAGAGATGTGAGAAAGGAGTTACATTCTAACTCTCATTTCTATGTATGCCACATATCACTAGTGTGTGAGAGAAGTGTAAGATTACTCATAAGGAGGAATATCTATTTTCCTTAATAAAAGAATTACAAATAAGACATGTCCTCCCACTTGGACTAGAGGATGCATAAAATAGGATACCTTGGTTTATCATTTAAATACATATATACCAAGGAAAAATTAAATTCTAACACCCCCCTTTAATCTTTACTTGGGGTGATTACATCAATAGGTATCAAACCCAAATGTTTATAATAATTTTGAGATTTTTCTTTTGAAAAAGTCTTCACTAGGATGTCATTGGCTTGATCATCTTGCATGTCTTCAACTTGTGCTTTGGAGCTTGAATGGTACATAGGACTTTTGGAAAAGTGAATAGCACTTTGAGAAAACAAAGGTGTATGTGCTTGTTGAGGGGAGCCCAAATCTTTAAGTGACCATTGAGATTCTTGAGATGTATTTATGCATTCTATATATTCATTTCCAGTAGAAGGTAGAGGTGGAGCATAATCAACACTTGAGCCTGCAATAAGGCAAAAACCACTAGTAGAGTGCACATCATTGGGATCACCTAGTGCTGAATTAGTAACACTTTGCAAAGAAAAATCATATTGTGAATCACGAGGAAAATAATTAGGAATGCAATCTTCAGTTGCATAAAATAAATTTGTAGTGTATTCATCATAATATGAAACATCAAGATGAGAATTAATATAAGTATCATTATCATTAACCTCCACAATAATCATAGGATTAGTACTATCATCATGAATTTCATCTTGAGTAATAAACATATCTTGCAAAGTAACATTAAGAAAGTTAGATATAATTTCCTCTTCTTAGTCAAACATATCATCACCTTCATTAAGTAAATCTTTAAACCATTTACGATTTCTCCTAGAATTAACAAAAATATTACTAGGAGTAAATAGATTATTACCATCATCATCATCATCACTGCTACTACTAGAAGGAACAAAATTAGTAGGAGAATCATTACTATCTTTATGTTCATCATTATCCTTTTGAAGAGTATTAGTATTATCCTTAATGTTAGGAGCGGAAACAAGAGGAACAAAAATATGGGTAGCTCTCAAATCAGGAACATAAAGCACATCATGTAATTTACCATTTGGAATAGAAACATTATCAGTTCCTTCAACTTGACAGCAATAATTATCAGCTAAAGAAATAGGAATATTCATAGAATCAGGTTGTAAGGAATCAAAGACTTCCTTATGGGATGTAACATGTTGAGATGCACCACTATCAATAATCCATTCAAGTGGTTTAGAAGTATTAAAACGGATAGTAAAAGCAGAACGAGATTGATTTCCATTAGATTTTTGAGAATTAGGTTGATCAACCTTTTGTTTCTTAAAATAGTTATGTATTGAGTGACCATCTTTACCACAATAGGTGCAATGTGGCCTATTTGAATGATTACTATTATGATAGTTATTGGAAGGCCTAGAATTGAATTGTTGGCCTGAGTTATTATTTGAATTATTAGTATTGTTAGATCTTTGATAATTTTGGTTATTTTGATTAGTGTTAGAAGATCTATTGTTATTGTGACTTTGAGAGACATATGCATGTTCGTGAGTTTTAAGTATGCCAAATTGAATCAATTTTGCTTCCTCTTGATGCAACATATTTTGAAAGATGACATAAGTCAATTGAGATGCTAAAGAAGGAATAGCTAACTGAGAGTAAATATTTGTAATAAACTGTTGGAACTGTCTAGGCAAACATTTACGAATAATTATGTGGATTATCCTTAAATCAAAGAGAGGAACTTGTAAACCAATTAGTAAAACTTTAATTGAATCGAACTTGAGCAAGAAATCATCAACAGATTTGAAGTCGGTATACCTGAGGTCTTCAAGTTGGTCTTGAAGCTAGATTTTTCAAGTCTCGTTTGTACTGTCATAGGTATTTTTCAGGATGTTCCAAGCTTGATGGGCTTTTGTACAAATAGAAATTAAGACATACAATTGGAGACTTAAGGAGATCCTGATTAAACCAAGTGCTTCCTCATTTTTAGTCTACCAAGTAGTTTGGTCAGCTTGAGAAGCAGAGGCTGCTAGTTTTGAATTAACATTAGTTACAATATCTAAAATATGTTTGAATCTAAAGATGAAGGTCATGTGCATTTTTCATTCATGATAATTTATACTAGTTAACTTTATTTCTGGCATCAAGGTGGTCATGGTTAAATACAAAGATTTAATGAAAAGAACACCTAAGCTAGAGATAAATAAATGAAAAACCTTTAACAGAACCCAGAAAAGAAACTTTTAAAGTAAGAGCACTGTGGGAGAAGTCGAAAAACTAGGCATGCAGATCAAATGAAAGCCAAGGAAACTATATGCACTCGCATGCAACAACAAAAAGCTATGAAAGCTAATGCCAAGGAAGCATGCAAGGAGAAAACAAACACCAAAGGAAAACTGAAACCAAGAACACTAAGAGTTAACAGATCTTAACGACAAGAGTCTCTTGGATGCAAAGAGAAAGCTATGTACTTAAGGATGCAAAGAGGAATAAACTAAATAAACCTGATAACAATGAAAGACAATACAAACCTGCAAAACAAACGTATTAATGAACAGATATCAGATTAAACTAACTTAAATAAACAAAGATGAACCTGCAATAAAATGTTATAATCTGAAAATCTATGTGATTCCTATTCAAACCATTGATCACTTACAGAAATAAGTAAGGCTCGTAAGAAAAAAAGCTTTTACCAAGACAACAATGGAATATCATAACAACCACATTGAACCACTGTAAGCCTATGATAGAAAATAAAATTGAAACAATGGGAAAGTGGAAACTATAAAAATTAAATCCTGTAAACTGTATATACAAATATAAAAAGAGGTAGATATGTAGAAGAGGCAGCAATAAGTTTAAATAGTTGTAAACTGTTATACAAACCTGCCCAAACAAAAAACTAATACAAAACTTAACAGGAAGAGAAAAAAAACTAATGATAAGAAAACCTAATGATAAGACATTAACAAAGATAAACTGGGCATTGACTTCACAATATTATCGCTGTTGGGTACGATGTTAATGAAGTGTTAAATTTTAGAAAAGCAGTACAAAAAACAAAGCTATGAGAACAAATCTAGACTAGAGCACAATAAACCCTAAAATATAAACTTTGTAAGCATGAGCACTTCTATTCATTTCCATTGCTACTGATAAATTTAATTGCAGAAGAAAAAAATAATAATGACGAATTAGAACGGTCGGGGCGCACATCAATGTTGCTATTCAGTGCAAGAATAGACTTCTGAATCAAGGTAAAAAAGAGCTTCTATAGCCTACGACCTGCTCAAAATAGCACTTGTTTCATCCACTGCCTTAGATGACTACTCCGATAATGTCACTAAACGTCCACTGTGTTCTTGTAATGACAAATTATAGATCAACCCTTCTGAGATATCTCAGTACCCTTACAATAAGAACAAAGGAAAACTAAACTCACTAATACATTTGGGGGCATTTTGCGACGGCTATGTGTCACAATTGCGACAGCTATGTGTCGCAATAGCAACACCCATAGACGTCGCTATTTTTTAGTCGCAAATTGCGACGTCTATGGGTAGCCATCGCAATTGCGACACATATCCTGTCGCAATGTGACTAAGATTTGTTAGCGGCATGGGCGTTGCCCCCCCGTCGCATGGCTTCGGAGGGCTGTCGCAATCGCGACGGACCTCCCAAGCAATTGCGACGGGTGCCTGCATCGCATTGCGATGGGTTGCCGTCGCAATTGCGACGCCCGTGGGTGGATTAAAAAAAATAAATTTATTTAATACATTGCTAATGAACCACATTAATGCTTTTTTCTTTCAACAAATGAGGACAGCCACTGTAAAGACAACATGATAATGTACACTCACTGTAAGGACAGTCACAAATGAGGACATCTCACAGTGACTGTCCCTAGTGTAATTACCACTTGAATGTATTGCTATTCAGCCACATTAATGCTTTTATTCTTCAACAAATGAGGATAGTCACTCTAAAGACAACATGATAATGTACACTCACAGTGAGTGTACATTATCATGTTGTCTTTACAGTGACTATCCTCATTTGTTATAGAAGAAAAGCATTAATGTGGCTGAATAGCAATACATTCAAGTGGCAATTACACTAGGGACAGTCACTGTGAGATGTCCTCATTTGTGACTGTCCTTACAGTGAGTGTACATTATCATGTTGTCTTTACAGTGTCAATATATGCATTATTACTTAAACTGAAGAGTACTCTAAATAATATGTCATTGTGGAGTTCTGATTGCTTCCAATTTGATATACGCTTGTTCTACTTATGTATCCAGCATCATGTAAGAAAAGTTGATGCTTTTAAAATAGATTCATTTAGCCATGAAATGCCTGTGCATGTTACATACAAGATTCCAAGGCCCAAAACTGATTACTCATTATAATTCATGTACAGAATGATAATCAACCACAACGAGGCATGCGTAGGCGCTGCTTAGATTTTGAGGCATCAGAAGCTCGTAGAAGAAACTTGACCAATGGCTCATGGAATGCAACAAACTTATTGCCTAAAACAGGAGCATTGGTAACCACAGATGATGGTTTTGAAAAGAACACTTCACCATCAATGTCACGTGAGGGAACTGCAATTTCTGATGGCAAGCAACTTGTAGTATATAAGAGAGATGCAGGTACAGATGCTGGGAATACATTGCTAATGAACCACATTAATGCTTTTTTCCTTCAACAAATGAGGACAGTCACTTTAAAGACAACATGATAATGTACACTCACTGTAAGGATAGTCACAAATGAGGACATCTCACAGTGACTGTCCCTTGTGTAATTGCCACTTGAATGTATTGCTATTCAGCCACATTAATGCTTTTCTTCTTCAACAAATGAGGATAGTCACTCTAAAGACAACATGATAATGTACACGGGCTGTAAGTGTACATTATCATGTTGTCTTTATAGTGACTGTCCTCCTTCAAGTGGCAATTACACAAGGGACAGTCACTGTAAAGGCAACATGATAATGTAGAGAAATGTTGTCATTTGTATTTTCAACAATGCCGAGAGAGATTCCCTCCGTGAAATCACAGCTACAATTTCTGAGTACGTTGGGTTTATTTTTCTTTTGTCATTATTATGCAATCTGGTATTCAGCTGTTACAGAGCTAAAATACCCAGAAATGAGGACATATCTGTGTTGAATTTATTGTTAGTGGCTTTGGTTATTTAGAAGTTTAATTTTATTTGTTCATCTTTCAAGCACAAACGTTTTGTGGACCGTAACATCTTCATTGTTACGGGTATGCAATGAAACAGCCGTAACTTGCAACTACCTTCACGGTACTTGTGTACATTATCATGTTGTCTTTACAGTGACTGTCCTCATTCAAGTGGCAATTACACAAGGGACAGTCACTGTGAGATGTCCTCATTTGTGACAAGGACAGTCACACATGAGGACATCTCACAGTGACTGTCCCTTGTGTAATTGCCACTTGAATGTATTGCTATTCAACCACATTTATGGGCCCGTTTGGACCACAGCACACAGTAGCATCTACAGAGAAGAATATCCCAGGTGTAACAAGTTGTAAGAATATACCAACAGTTCTAAGAAGTTCCCTAGCACATAGTAGCATCTATAGAGAAGAATATACAACATGAGGGCAGCCATTGTAAAGACAACATGATAATGTACACTCATTGTATGTGTACATTATCATGTTGTCTTTACAGTGACTGTCCTCATTCAAGTGGAAATTACACAAGGGACAGTCACTGTGAGATGTCCTCATTTGTGACAAGGACAGTCACACATGAGGACATCTCACAGTGACTTTCCCTTGTGTAATTGCCACTTGAATGTATTGCTATTCAACCACATTTATGGGCCCGTTTGGACCGCGGCACATAGTAGCATCTACAGAGAAGAATATCCCAGGTGTAACAAGTTGTAAGAATATACCAACAGTTCTAAGAAGTTCCCTAGCACATAGTAGCATCTACAGAGAAGAATATGGGTCAACGAGGTTGACTTCAAAGCCATGCAATCTAATGGTAATAGTAATATCATAATTTGACATACTATCAGAAATACTTCCTAAATAGACTATTCGATCTTATAAGAGATGGATTCATGAGAACTATTATTTATGAAATATGAGTCAATGACTTTAATTAAAAAAATTACACAATCTAATTCTTGTAAAAATATCAAAATTTGACACATTGAAAATACCTTCCAAAAGTATCGTTAATTGATTAATATGAATCACTACTCATGAAATATAATTTTATAAACCTAATCTAAAAACTACACAATAAAAATCTTAATAGCAATATTGTAAGAAACTATTCCCAAAAGCAAGCCTAACAAAATTTGATGAAAATAATTTTTGTTTCACTCAACTTTGACATTCACAACTTCCTCTTTTATTATAATAAGAAAAAAAATGTCTTTTTAGATATACCTCATGAACCATACTCGAATAATCTATCATTTTTCTTCTCAAAAAAATATTTGCAGAGCCTGCTTCTTTTACTTGTTTGTACTTTTATCTCTCTGATGGAAAGGGTTCCTTCAGGACACATTTTTCCAAGTTCACTGCTTGAGATATTTGAGGAGGGTTCCCCTGCTTGAGTATCCATCCAACCCATATTCGAGTAGTTCTACAATTGCACAGTCTAAATTAATAATACTGACAATTGAATGACGAATGATGATACATAGAATTGATATAAACTAATCCTAAAAACACTAAAACATTATTAATATATTTATATTTCATAAATAAAATTGATATAAAAGATTTGGAAAAATACATTAAAAAATAGAAAAACAGTAATTTATAATAGAAGGAAACTTAAATTGCTATTTAAAAAAAAAACAAGAGTCTTAAATCTTATCATTTTGTTTCATTATCATCCATAAGTACACACCTCTAGCATAATAATTATATTTTACCACCCATAAAATGAAAAAAAGATTTTCACAAGAGAAATTGAAGCTAGATTATAAAAATGAACCATCTTATTGGAAACTGGAACTGTTATCATACCCAAAAGGACTACAAAATTTCACCTTATCATACCCAGATTGTTGCTTTGCCTGGCGGAGGGAAATTTGATCAGTAAAATTGACACAGAGTATGTTGTCTCCATTGTCATGCTGGATAACAAAACACCAACTTTAATGGGCATGTACTGTCCCTTGTGTAATTGCCACTTGAATGCATTGCTATTTGATGCAGGGGCATCCCTAATGCAAGCCAAAGACACCATGATTGAAGGAAGTTGCCATGAAGCCAAGGAGTCAAATCTTATCAATTGGAACATAAGATTTTCACCTTGGAGCTTTGAAGGATTGACTGGTGAAAGGTCCTTTTGATTGACAAATCAGAGTCTTTTTGAATGACAAATCAGAGTCTTTTTGAATGACAATAAATTAGAATAGGAGTTTTAGATGTTTTCTTGGTTTGTAATAAATATTAAGGATTGATTTTATCTCCTTATAAACATCCACTTGTTGGACACAAGACCCCTTGGTGACTTATAAACCTTGGTCATCTTTTGAGTCCTTGGATGAAATGAGCATAGTAAGTGTTTATTAGGTGTCTTTTAGATGTTGTTAAGAAGTTTGAAGGTCCAAAATAACTTTAATAAGGTTCCTAAAGTTTCACAACACATTTTTAACCTTCTCGGCAAAGTTGTTTGCAAAGTTGTAATGCAACTTTAAAAGTTGCTTAGCAAAGTTGACATTTGTTGGATAAACTGTTCTAACCACCTAGATGGTTGAACCAACATTTGGAGAGCCTATTTTAGGCTTCAAATGGTCGAAGACAGATAGAGAACCAGTATTGTAATCATTTTGCTTTCATAAAAAATAAAAATAACCCTGTTTTAGTGCATTTCTGGTGAAAAACGAACTCTGTACGGCTGTACGGATGGTGGTTGGATGATAAAATTTGCCTGGAAGTTGTAATAGTGACATCTAATGCTTTGGAAGTTGGTTTGATTGATTCTCTTTGTTTTATATCTAAGTTATTTCAAATTTTCTGTGCATTGTTTACAAACCCTCATTTTCAGGGGTTGACTGATGTAAAGACCTTAACTCACGTTTCAACCATTGGAATTCCTTCTTCCTTGGTGGAATGAGAGTTAAGGATGTATATTTGTATATTCTAAAAGCCCTGACTACTCTGCATCACTATTGAACCACATTAATGCTTTTTTCCTTCAACAAATGAGGACAGTCACTGTAAAGACAACATGATAATGTACACTCACTGTAAGGATAGTCACAAATGAGGAAATCTCAGAGTGATTATCCCTTGTGTAATTTTCTCTTGAATACATTGCTATTGAACCACATTAATGCTTTTTTCCTTCAAGTGGCAATTACACAAGGGACAGTCACTGTGAGATGTCCTCATTTGTGACAAGGACAGTCACACATGAGGACATCTCACAGTGACTGTCCCTTGTGTAATTTCCACTTGAATGTATTGCTATTCAACCACATTTATGGGCCTGTTTGGACCATAGCACACAATAGCATCTACAGAGAAGAATATCCCAGGTGTAACAAGTTGTAAGAATATACCAACAGTTCTAAGAAGTTCCCTAGCACATAGTAGCATCTACAGAGAAGAATATACAACATGAGGGCAGCCACTGTAAAGACACCATGATAATGTACACTCATTGTATGTGTACATTATCATGTTGTCTTTACAGTGACTGTCCTCATTCAAGTGGCAATTACAGAAGGGACAGTCATTGTGAGATGTCCTCATTTGTGACAAGGATAGTCACACATGAGGACATCTCACAGTGATCGATTGTCCCTTGTGTAATTGCCACTTGAATGTATTGCTATTGAACCACATTAATGCTTTTCTTCTTCAACAAATGAGGACAGTCACTCTAAAGACAACATGATAATGTACACTCATTGTAAGGACAGTCACAAATGAGGACATCTCACAGTGACTGTCCCTTGTGTAATTGCCACTTGAATTACACAAGGGACAGTCATTGTGAGATGTCCTCATTTGTGACAAGGATAGTCACACATGAGGACATCTCACAGTGATCGATTGTCTCTTGTGTAATTGCCACTTGAATGTATTGCTATTGAACCACATTAATGCTTTTCTTCTTCAACAAATGAGGACAGTCACTCTAAAGACAACATGATAATGTACACTCACTGTAAGGATAGTCACAAATGAGGACATCTCACAGTGACTGTCCCTTGTGTGATTGCCACTTGAATGTATTGCTATTCAACCACATTAATGCTTTTCTTCTTCAACAAATGAGGATAGTCACTCTAAAGACAACATGATAATGTACACTCACTGTAAGTGTACATTATCATGTTGTCTTTATAGTGACTGTCCTCCTTCAAGTGGCAATTACACAAGGGATTTGTGTTTTCATTTGTGTTTTCAACAGCGTCGTAACCCTCCGCGAAATCACATCGGGATATAAGGGCAAAACAAACAAGAACGTTGTCATTTGTATTTTCAACAGCGCCGAGAGAGATAAAAAAACTTAAAACTCAGACTTAAGAAAGATGAAGGCAATGCTTCAAAAGGCCGATGCCCTAAATACGGGAAAACACAATACCACCATTAAACGATGCCCTAGTCACCGTATCAATGCTGCCAGCTCCGTACCAGTATGCTGACTGCTCACTTTCATCCTGTGATAAAGGTAACTTCATTAATCATACTTGAAATGGCAGCATACGAACTAAAGCTGATGAACATTTATAAACTAAAAGTTTAAAACTACAGATTACAAATGTAGTAGTTTCATACGAAAAGAACTTGATGTCTGAAATTTACCATTAGAAGTATCCAAAGGAATACCACAGTACTGTTGAACTTGGAGAATCGGAGATGATCTACACAGCAAGGTTCAACAGCTGTAAGGACTGTTACACCATCTTTAGCATTTGAATACATTTTCTCCTTGGCTTCTGGTGGATCCTCAAAGACCCCCAATGACGTTTTCCCTACAATTATCAATTGTTTGTCAGTATGAGATATTAATAAATAAACATTAATCACAATATTAGGCAAACAATGTTCTTGATGTCTGAATCTAAATCACAGAAAGCTCTAATAAAGCAGTTCTCAGTTTCACATTAAACTAAGTTTCAATTTCAAATGGTTATAATAAATTTTGCAAGTTATAAGTAGCTGGTTACAGTATATGACATAAAAAGAAAAAAAATCATTTCTATTCTTTTCTTCATTTTCTCTTTCAACAAAGCTTTTGCACCACACATTTGCATACCAAGAATTTCTCAGGAGGTTTCAAGACCATTGCATACCAAACTTCTTCTCTGTAGATGCTACTGTGTGTCGTGGTCCAAACGGGTCCAAATAGACCTAGTGACTCTAGTAGGTCTCCAAAACCTGTTCTGCAGCAATAACTCTTCAATTTGACAAAGGACCTTATGAACTTATATGTTTTTTGAGTACCCTTTTTGATGTTCTAACAATCATCCAACTCCCAGACCCTGACTCCACTCCAGCATATCAATGTCCTTATTGAGTCCGCAGACCTAATGCATGCCTTTGGGTGTGGGTTCCAAAACAAGGCATTGAAAATGGGTGCATGAAACCAAGATCAGAGTTTGAAGATGTCCACCATGCTCTAAAGATCTAGATTCAACAAGGTTTGAGGTCCTTTACTTGCCGCTACCCTCTGATCTTGCATAATCCATCAACTCCTAGTCAAGAACATTGAGATTCTTGACCTAGGGCTTGCTTTTGAAATTCTCTGGCTTAGTATCCTGTTCCAAAGCTTTTAAAATATGAAAATAAACCCCCTTAACTTACATTTTACAAAGAACAGAGGATATCCTATGGTTTATTTGCAAGTTAAGGCCATTTGAATGCAATAACCCAAAAAATGAGGGTTTGACAGAACAACAGATAAGAAAAAGGAATAACTTTGATATAAGGTGTCTTGAATCTACCAAATAAACTCTCAAAGCATAAGATATAAATACTCTAACTTCCACACTGGTCTGCCCTCCCTTTCACATCCGTACACTGTACAATGCTTGAAGGAAATGCACAGAAAAGGCTCTGAAATAGTGGCTCTATCTGACAGAGAGTCCATGCTAGGCTTCATGACTAACCTAGAGCACATTCCTTGTTATGGAGGAAGTTTGAATGGTGAAGAACTTATGGAATGGATAGAGGACCTAGATAACCATTTTGACTACAAGTATCTTATTAATAACCATTTTGACTACAAGTATCTTATGGATAGAGGACCTTGATAACCATTTTGACTCATTTAGTATCTTATTGAGCTTCACTTTGTTTCGAGAATATAGTTTAATATTCTCTACTAAACAGGGCCAACCACGTGAAGGTGGAAGCTCATTTGGCCCCACTCCCCTCCCCCTAACATCACTCTACATTCCCCGTTAACATCTAACATTCATTCATTCTTTCAATTATTAATAAAATGTAACATTCAATCAATATCACATGATAACATTCATTAACACATTAGATTCGTTAACACGCAACATTCATCAATATGAAAATAAACACATAATTCATGAACATTCATTAGCATATAATTAAATTCATTGAGACATAAAATTCAGTCATTATCAATTAAGGTATTTAGATGACAATCATTTCTTTTTTCTCTTTCTAATTTTTTTTTCTATGTAAGCTCTAAGAGGAGCATCAGTGTTATCATCAATACCCCCCTCATCAGTTGTTTTGTTCTTTGTTCTTGATGATCTCAAATTCCTATGCTGGTGCAAAGGGGGGTCCTCTACAATAACAAATAAAAGAGTTAAATTTAAAATATTTAATTATAATTGTTACAAGTATTTAATTATCTTAAAGAACATAACTGTGGCGCTCTTTAATTACCTGATCTGGCCACATCATTTTGTCTAGACTCAACCTCAACATGCTCATGAGCACCGACCCCTCGATCCTCTACAGTTGCTATACAAAATGTTACATTAATCCAAACACCAATTGTAATTACATATAAAAATTTTAATAGCAAATGTATACCTCCACCACTAGGATGCACATCATGCGAACCTTCATTATGCATAGATTGTGTAGAAGGATTGTCAGGCTGTATTCCAATATCCTACACATTGTTATCATTGCTTTCTTAAAACAGATATACTCACTTTATATTAGAACTTAACATCAAATAGACTAATTGGTAAAGTATTCAATTTGAAATAAATTTCATTTAGCTTATTTACCTGTGGCTCAGATGCATCATTATTTGAACCTTGCACACTGATTTCAGCTCGTAGCCGTTCAGCCACGGCTCTATAGCCTTGTTGGAAGCCAATTCTCTTGTCCTCTTCTGTGAGGCATCTATTGAACTCTGACCCCTACATTTTTTCTTGGTATGGTGAATTTTACTTGCATTGTTTGATCAAAAAAAATTTCCTTGCAATATATAAAAAAATTGATACAAGTTTTCATTTACTAATACTTACAACTCGTGCTTGAAGTTTGGAAAAACCACCAGAGCCGAGCTTGTGTGTCCCGTGCTTTTCTAATCTTGCCTTTGTTGCCTTTGATGTGTCAGGCAATCTATGAAAAGTTTGAAATATGTTAGAGACCAGTACAGGAAAAATTTAGAGGTTAATTAGTACATAATTACATTCTCAAAAGTATCACATACCTTGCTCTACTCTCTACTGGCGTAATTCCTTTTTTCATGTCGGCTTTATACTTTCCATCCAAAATCAAACCCTGCCACTCAGCCTCAAGAACACAGGGCGGACGCTCATGCCTTGGGTTAACCTCTAAATATTTCCTGTATTGGTCCCTAATATACTTCAAACATAAACCAGCTCTTTCAAGGAGCTTGTTTCTCTCGAATGCACGAGGTCCAAAAAGCTGGGTCATACTATGTACAAGATCATCCTTCAACTTTTTATCTTGGTTATTCCACCTTTTAAGTAAAAAAAAACATGTTAGACTCATAAATGAAGAGAAGCTACCTTTAATATAGTTCAAGAAATTGATGAAAAGGAAAACTATTCTAGCAATGATATGAAATCAAAATAGTGGTTTGGGGTTTTAGTTAGGATATGATGTTCCACCATGTACGTATGGTGGGCCCGAATATCTGCAAACACTCGTCACCAAGTTTTCGCCAAAAAATATCATTCCCTACAAAATAATCATGGGATCATTAGTCGATGAAGAGTGATAAAAAACTAAATTACTATTATATCACTATAGAATAATAATAACTTTAAAGTACCTGGAAGTTTGGATACTTTTAAGGGAACGCCTTCATCGTCGCTGATGATCAATATGCAATCCTTCACCGTTCCCATACTAGGAACACGGGAACATCCAGGAAATGATGTTGCATCGGGACTTGTTGCATCTCCTATTGCAAAAAATGAAAACCATTATCAGATGCCTCCAAGAAATAATACTTCAAGGGAAATAAATTGGTGCAGAGCACCCATGGCACAAACACAATCAAAAGATCTACATCGTAAACACATAACACTTAAACACATAACAAAAGAGAGAAAAAGAGAGATTTGTGTACCAGTAGATGGTGCAACAGTTGGTGCATTTAGGCTGTGTGTTGTTGACATGGCAGTCGGCAAGACATTTGTGGCTATCCTGGATGGAGGCGGTGTTGTCATATCATCATGGAAAGGAGTTGAAGAATAAAATTGTTAGAGCATGCATAAATATAGAACGCGTGGACTAGCATGGACAAGATTGTTAGAGTATTAAAAAAAAAGATTGTTCGAGCATGTATTGTCAATGATTATGATCATTCCTATATATATTCAGTGGAAAACACAAGTGGGGAATGGAACATGTGATCTACCTGAACCACTTGCAATACCGGCCTCATCATGGGAATGGGGTTCAAAATTACGCAAATAACTCTGTAAAGACAATGCATCCATATTTTAATTAATGTCATAAAAGAGCATAACATAAAAACCATTATTGAACTCTTGTAATAATTAAAAATTTCATTAATACTTACTTTAAAGTTTTCAGAAGTGCGCAACAACTCAGCTGCCCTGTCTTTTATTTTCTGAGTCTGAGGATGTATGGATACCAAACGTAGAAGTTCTTTCCCAATTTTCTTTAGTAGCTTTTTAATGGAACCGATCGGGTCATCGGTCTCTGCTAAATCAATAAAAAAAGGGTCCACAAGGGGGGACTCCTGAGGGACTGCAGGTTGCTTTCCCTCTCTCCGACCACCGGCCCTCTGTGACAACAATAGTATTAGTATTATCAAAATTACTCCAAAACAATGAAGAAAATAACATTAAAAAAAATAACATTTTGCTTCTATCTAGTTTGCACAATTACAATGAGTTTTACCTGCTCATGTGTAGATGAGCTAGGAATATCGTCACCATCACCTTCGGGCGGTTGCTCCATATTGTGCCCCTGTGTCAAAGATCAAGTATAAAAATGTTAGCCAAAAATTTAATAACTAAATGGTATGTTGGAGTCATTGATTAGAAGTTGGTTTAATAGTATGTACCACCCCCATGATAGTAGCCTCATTTGTATCTATGCGGTTCAAATTGTAATCAATAAGCAGCTCTTCCCCTGCACGTATTGATTTTATCGCACAGATGAATACACGATTTCCCTCGCGTGCCTCAAATATGCAATTGGGTTGCTTTATAGTTGACCCAGGTCGTGTACTATTTATAAAACCCGCAATATTCCCTGTTGCTTTTGGCCTTCCATCAATGTATATAGCCACACTTTTACTTTGATTATTGTCTTGCTGTTGTATATAATTTGCCGAGAGTGCATACCTACGCATACTTTTTTTATATTGAACAATATGCATCCAACTTTTGTAATCGTAACATGGTCCAACATACTCCATCAATTCAGAAACTTTGTTGTAAGACACCTTTATGCCATCCATAGAAAATAGGCCCAAACCATGTAATGATGATGGTGCTATGCGATATATCCTCTCATTAACACAAAAATCAGTGTTTATTGGAGGAAGTTCCTTGGGTACCCAATGTTTCTGTAGATGTTGGTACCTCAAGGGAACCTCGATGTCGCCTTTCGTCTCATCATCATAAGAACATGACCCCCCTTGAGCAAGGAAAAATTTCATGTGTTTATTGAATTTCCTTCTAGTCCTTTGACCTCTAGTTAATCTCCCTATTCTAGATAAACTGCATGTCTCACTTTCCTCTTCTATTCCTATATTTCCCTCACTCGAGGAAGACACTTCTGACAAATACCTATTTGCTGGTACCTGCAAATGGGAGAGATCTTAGAAGACATCAATCTTACTATTGATAAGTGTATTAAATAGACTTTCTATAAGGTGTATTGACTTATACATGTCGATCCATGAGACTGTGCGGGATGCTCTTGAAAGGGGTTCAATTTCTTGCAAATGTAATTCAATTATCGTGAGCATAATCACATCATAATCATAATCACATCCATCATAAGCATCACATAAAAATTAAAAACATTAAAACGTACACATTATAACACTTATAGCTTTTAAATAGATAATGAATAAACTATGTAACCATTTAAGACAAATATATTTCTATCAAGAAATGAATATTAAATACATTAAGGATTGATGGCATACCTTTAAATTTCATCATCATCATCCTCATCATCATCATCATCATCATCATCATCATCCTCATCATCGTCGTCATCATCATCGTCGTCGTCGTCGTTGTCGTCGTTGTCGTCATCATCAACATCATCATCATCAACATCAACATCATCTTCATCATCATCATTAGTAGCAGCATCATCTTCTTCTTCTTCTTCATGAAAATTTGTCTCAGGAACATCATCCAATAATTGTCGATCATGATCATCATCTACATCATCTTCTACTTCTTCGGTATCTTCTTCTTCCATTGCATTATACTTTATCGGCCTTCCTCTCGGTTCATGTCTAACAACAAATGACCAACCTGGTTTATGTGAAACCTCTGAGTAAAATACCTCCTCACATTGGCTTGGAAGAACATAGGGCTCATCCCCAACTGGCTCAAATGACCTTGTATTAACCATTGTAAATCCATTATCATGTTCAATAACAGTTCTATTAGGATCATTTGGATTAAGTCGTAGCCTGTACCATTTGACAATGAAGAGTACTAATTTGAAGGAACTAAAGTCGCACTCAAGTATATCATCCAAAATGCCATAGTATTGATTTTTAGACTCTTGAGGATCTAAGTCATTTCTAGATGAAATATTAGTCACTTGAAAGATTGCAGTTATTCCAGAATCACAAGTTTTCTTCGTGTCATCCAACACTTTGACGCAAAATTTTTGACCATTACAAAACATACCCTTGTGGTGTTTAACCTGCAATAATATGTGAAACATGTCAAAATTATTATATCGTGAGTTGATAAACATACGGGTGATTAATAATTTTGTACGTACCTGGAAATCTCTTAAACCATATTCTAAATCTATTTCCCTTTGCGTAACATTAGAATCTCCATTACGATGAGCTTCTTTAACCAATGAAGATACACCTTCCCATGTTAATGTGTGACCAGAATGTTGACATCGTTCAATCCATACCGTCATCCAATCAAGATTGTTTGCAATATTCAAATGTAGTGCATCCCACTCTCGAGCAACTGTACAAAAAAAAAATAGACGACTTACAACCGATTTATTTTGAAGATTAAGAAATAATTTATTACAATAACATCTTATAATTTATTACCTGTCACTTTTCTCAATCTACCTTTCCCCATCAAGTACTCCCCTTTGAATTTTTTAAAAGGGTCGAGATCCCAAATGCGATCTACATGGATATTTGAAGCAAACTTAGGAAGATATTCAGTAATGTACACCATAGTCTGGTATACCATGTATCCCTCTACCATAGAACCCTCAGGATGTGCTCTTTGTCGAACCAAAGCCTTCAAAGATTTCAAGTGCCTCTCAACCATCCACATTGACCTAGTGTGTGCAGGTCCACACAATTCAATCTCCTCAACTTGGTGTATGAGGTAGTGTTCTTGTGCATTGAAAAAGGTTGGAGGTAGACACTTTTGCATTTCACACAATAAATGAGGAATTCTTCTCTTCCAATAGTTTATATCTTCTTTATAGATTTCTTTAGATGACAACCACCTACATTAAGAGATTCAAGTCACAAAAAATATATAAATACGAGACTTTACAAAATAATATACAATAGATTACATAGCAAGAAAAACAAATCGCGAATATAATAAATATATACAACAAATTGAACAGATATTACTGCTTACCTCATGTATTTTCCAAGATCATATATCACTTGTTTTATGTTATTGTTGAAGTGCTCTGGGAGAGATAGAGGTAGCACGTACTGCAGTAATTATAAACCAATCATTTCATTATTTTCTAATATAACATAATGAATAGTACACGTAGTTTATGAATATATTGTAAATACAGAAGAACATAACTTACCTTGATGAAAGTATGCCAATCATGCGTTTTGAGCCCTGGCCCAAATTCACTTTTCTTTGATATGAGATTGCTTATGTTCCCAGCAAATCCTGTGGGAAATCAAATTTTTTGTATGACTTCTTTTATGGCATCACTTTGCTGCTCCGTTAATAACCAAGGAAGGGCACTTATATTAATCTGATCTCTATTGCTATTTGAGTGAATGAAATTCTTCAGTGCATGATTGGATTCATGAATGTCATTACAAATTTTGACAATTTTTTCTTTGTCACGCCTTCCATCCAGTATTTTCCACAATGTCTCTGTTATATTCTTTCCAACATGCATAAGATCAAACAAATGCACAATTTGTAGGTCCTCGTAGTAGGGCAACCTACTAAATTGTCTGGGATAGCTTTTTAGTCCCTTTGGAAGGTTGTCAGTAGTGCCTTGACGACCTTCACGATCATCAATTACATAATTAGTAAACAAAAATCACAATAGAAATATATAAATTACAAACATAAACCATTAAGTGGAACGACATTACCTCGACGATTAATTCTATTATATTCCAACTTCCATAGGCGAGGTGTCATTCTTCGTGGCTTTGATGTAGTCTCTTCTTTCCCATTGAAAAGATGTTTTTCCATACTTCGATACTTATGATTCCTGTGGAGGAAGTGTCTGTACTCATCAAACACATGCTTTCCTAAACTTTTTGAATGACGAGATTTCATCTTTGGACCACAAACTGGACATGCAAATTTTCCCTTTGTTTGAAGACCTACAAGATAATGATATAATTAGATTATTAAATATGTTGATTTTTATAATTAGAATTATCATGCGCAACTTGAATTCACTATAACATACCACAAAAATGTGTTAGCCCTGGGGCATCATGTATTGTCCATACAAGTATTGCATGGAATTGAAATTGTCTTTGTCCTATTGGTCTAGACACGTCATACATAGTGACACCATTCCATAACTCCACCAACTCGTCAATAAGAGGCTCAATATATACATTCATATCTTTAACTTGATATTTACCTACTTACAGTAACATTACATAATTATTGTGACCATTTTACTATAAGATTTGTAAGTACATGTAAATTAATAACTATCAAATGATAAAATACCTGGAACAATCATTGCCAACATAATGTGCTCCCTCTTTATTGACATCCATGGAGGAATGTTATTGTTGATAACAAAAATAGGCCACACCGAGCAAACAGATCTCATCTCTCCAAATGGATTGACACCATCCGCTGCCAATGAAAGCCTGAGATTACGAGGTTCTTCTTTGAAGTGTTGCCACTTTTCCTCTATGTGCATAAATGCCGAACCATCCTCAGGGATTCGAATAATGTCATCTCGACTTCTATTGCGTGCATGGTAATCCATAAATTGTGCCAAGTCAGTACACCTGAATAATTGTCGCATCCGTGGAATAATGGGGATGTAACGAAGAACCTTGTGAGACACCTTTTTTGTTATTCGATCTGTTCGATATCTACTCGTATGACATACAGGGTATTGTGTTGCAAATTCATGTTCTTTATAATATATAATATGATCATTGGGACAAGCATGTATTGCTTGATACTCCATTCCAATATCTTTCATAATAGCAGATAATTCTTGATATGAGGGAGGTAGAATATTTGATGGTGGTAACAAAAACTTGCCTATCAATCTACAGCAAAAAATATAAGTTGTTAATATAAACAATATTAGTGGTACATTATTTACCCTTTGTTAACTATAAAGACATATATGACATACCTTAACATACGTGACATTGTTATGTTGGATAAACCATTCATAACCTTCAAGTTCAACAACAACAATACAGCAGAGAGAAGAGTTGTTTGGGAGTCTTTGTATAGGGGCTCGTATGCCTTCTCAAGTAGAGGTACATCAAGGCTATCATCATCATCATGATCAGATCCGCTTGGACTAAATGTGTCATGGATCAATGTATTTATACCATCATCTTCAATTGTGTTTTCTAGCGCATGATCGTCATCTTCCATGGGATCATTATCTTCACCTTGGATATTCGCACCCCCATGTTCCTCCATATCATGTACTTCCCTGGGGAGATCAACCTATATAAAATTGATTAACATAAATAAACCATGATCTTCAACTCATCATCAAGTGATTTCATATGTATATAAATTGTTAAAATGATATAATGAACAACTTACCAGTGGATGATAGTCATGCCCCCCTTCAATGTGACCATTCTCCCTACAATGTCTCTTAACTGTTTTGATTAGCAATCTTCTACGGTTTAAGCCCTTACAAATTTTGCAGGGACAATAACATTTTCCATCACCTTTTCTTTTCAAGTTAGACCACAATCTAGCGATTGTCTCCCTATTTTGTTCTTCACTTATATTATCTGACATGATTGTTCTTCACAGGAAGCAAAAATTGGGCTATGAAAACTTCGGTCTACAACTTTCAGTGACTAAGCAAAATTGTCAAAAGTACACAAATCTTCTTAGACCTAGTTAAATCCTTTAATATTTTAAAAGTCTAGTTAAAATATATATTAGATTAAAAAATATACAATTTTCATGCCTGAGCGCGCAGCTACGACTAGTGCAATGGTCTTCTTGCTTAGCTCTAGAAGCTCTCTAGCAATCAAAACATATAAGCTACAAGGCCTAACAGCAATTTCAAAACATATAAGCTACAAGGCAAGACATATTACATGACATGGCAAAAGGATTAAAATATACATTAGATTAAAATATATACAATTTTCAAACCTGAGCGCGCGGCTATAACTCGTGCAATGGTCTTCTTGCTTAGCTCTAGAAGCTCTCCAGCAATCAAAACATATAAGCTATTAGAATTCATTAACTTTCTGTAATTGGAAAACTCTATTTGATATTAGACCATAAACTACTACTATTCTCTCCATAAGAAATAAGTACAAAATTCTTTCAAGTTCACATCCATGATTCCCTTTAGATTAAAATATACAGCAAAAATAAGCTAAAAGTCTAGTTAAAATATACATTAGATTAAAAAATATACAATTTTCAAACCTGAGCGCGCAGCTATAACTCGTGCAATGGTCTTCTTGCTTAGCTTTAGAAGCTCTCCAGAAATCAAAACATATAAGCTACAAGGCCTAATAGCAATTTCAAAACAAGGGTCATCAAAAGAACAAAAAACAATGTGTGCAAACAATACCTTGTGAAGTGGTATAGACAATTAGAAGATGCTACTATGTGCTAGGGAACTTCTTAGAACTGTTGGTATATTCTTACAACTTGTTACACCTGGGATATTCTTCTCTGTAGATGCTACTGTGTGCCGTGGTCCAAACGGGCCCATAAATGTGGTTGAATAGCAATACATTCAAGTGGCTTACACAAGGGACAGTCACTGTGAGATATCCTCATGTGTGACTGTCCTTGTCACAAATGAGGACATCTCACAGTGACTGTCCCTTGTGTAATTGCCACTTGAATGAGGTCAGTCACTATAAAGACAACATGATAATGTACACATACAATGAGTGTACATTATCATGTTGTCTTTATAGTGGCTGCCCTCATGTTGTATATTCTTCTCTGTAGATGCTACTACGTGCTAGGGAACTTCTTAGAACTGTTGGTATATTCTTACAACTTGTTACACCTGGGATATTCTTCTCTGTAGATGCTACTGTGTGTCGTGGTCCAAACGAGCCCATAAATGTGGTTGAATAGCAATACATTCAAGTGGCAATTACACAAGGGACAGTCACTGTGAGATGTCCTCATGTGTGACTGTCCTTGTCACAAATGAGGACATCTCACAGTGACTGTCCCTTGTGTAATTAAGTATTGTGGGGAAGCATTCTAAATAACCAAAGCCGCTAACAATAAATTCAACACAGATATGTCCTCATTTCTGGGTATTTTAGCTCTCTAACAGCTGAATACCAGATTAAATAATAATGACAAAAGAAAAATAAACCCAACGTACTCAGAAATTGTAGCTGTGATTTTGCGGAGGGAATCTCTCTTGGCGCTGTTGAAAACACAAATGACAACCCGCTTGATTTCGCGGAGGGAATCTCTCTCGGTGCTGTTCAAAACACAAATGACAACCCGCTTTGTTCAAAACACAAATGATAACCCGCTTGATTTCGCGGAGGGAATCTCTCTCGGCGTTGTTGAAAACACAAATGACAACGTTCCTTTTTTTTTTTGCACTTATATCCCGACCAACATAAGGTCCATTTGTAATACAACATGATAATGTACACTTACAGTGAGTGTACATTATCATGTTGTCCTTAGAGTGACTATCCTCATTTGTTGAAGAAGAAAAGCATTAATGTGGCTGAATAGCAATACATTCAAGTGGCAATTACACAAGGGACAGTCACTATGAGATGTCCTCATTTGTGACTGTCCTTACAGTGAGTGTACATTATCATGGTGTCTTTAGAGTGACTGTCCTCATTTGTTGAAGAAGAAAAGCATTAATGTGGTTCAATAGCAATACATTCAAGTGGCAATTACACAAGGGACAATCACTGTGAGATGTCCTCATGTGTGACTGTCCTTGTCACAAATGAGGACATCTCACAATGACTGTCCCTTGTGTAATTCAAGTGGCAATTACACAAGGGACAGTCACTGTGAGATGTCCTCATTTGTGATTGTCCTTACAATGAGTGTACATTATCATGTTGTCTTTAGAGTGACTGTCCTCATTTGTTGAAGAAGAAAAGCATTAATGTGGTTCAATAGCAATACATTCAAGTGGCAATTACACAAGGGACAATGTCATGAGCCGTGACATATTGAACTTAGTATAATAATAAAATGATTAGATGATATATAATAATCTATTATTAACGGTATATAACAATAATATATAATTATTATCAAAAGATAATAATAATATATAGTTAGCATAATAAGTAATATGTTAATTAAATAATATTAAAATATTAATAAATAACATAATTATGATTATAATTATAATATAAATTAATAATAAATAATTATTAATAAATTATATATATTATATTATAATAATATATTAAGTAATAATATTAAATCAATTATTGATATAATAATTTTAATATATAAATAATATTAATAAACCTCTCAATATAAAACAATATGTTATCACTATAATAATATTTATTATAATATTATTAATATTACTAACATCATTAATTATAATATTTAATAATAACAATAACATTAATAATAATAATAACGTTTAAAGCAATATCGAATATCTGTAATCGATATACATCTACATTAAACATCTGCATTATCTATCACGATGAGGAATGAAGAAGTGATACAACAATCACTAGTCATTACACATCGATACCATGAGAGGATGATTAATGAACCAAATACTATGAAGTCAAGATCAACATGATATGAATAAGGGATAGGTCGCTATGTGTTTCAGAAGATGTATTGATAAGCAAGAAGGATAACCATTCATATATTATAAATAATCATTAATTGCACAAGTTTAGACAATGACATATCCGATAAAGCAATATCAAACATGAAGACCCGCTAGCAAATATGCACCATCACTTCCTATGTTATCATGACAATAACATAAACTAGATTGAATTCTACTATCTATATCAATAGACACCACATAGGAGGATATCGACTAAAGGATTGAAAGATTATCGATTGTCTGAGATAAACCACATCTTGTAGAAACACAAAAGCATCAGTGATTATATCACAAGCTATTGATGAATGAGGCATCAGTCATGGATAATAAGTACAATGTATCCTTAAGTATTAACAGGAATGGAAGTCAATTTGAAGATCAAACTCCATTACCAGCAATCAACCAATAAATGGACAATTATCAGAAAATGATATCGACTTATATCAGAGTAGAAAGATTGGATATCATCATAACAATATGGGATAAGGCAAGAGTTAATATCGATTGACTAAATACTAATGATAGTTAGACCAAACTAATACAAACACAATGGATGTTAACTACTGGTTGCACTACCAATTAGGGAAGATTACCTTCATAAAAAGATTTGATATTGAGTCAATCTGGGAGTTATCTATGATCAGAAAATAATGAAATAATATTATGTGAACTATCGGATTATGGAAAGGTGTGATTAACAAAGGGACATGGAGGAAGAAACAAGACACGTCTCATTCATAGCATCTCTTCATTTGTTAAAGACAATATAAGAATGCATTCTCGTCAGTCACTCAAGGCATCATTAGAACTTTATTTACTTATCCATATTTGGATATACTCAATAGAGCATCTGCCTTTGGCAATTTGGTTTCAAGTTTATCATTGCAAATCAGAGACAACACCATGATTGCACAGATAGAAAGGATAGTCAGAAACAGCATCAATATTTGAAGTTGCAAGCATATAATTCAGAATCTGAAATAGCAACATATCACTCATAGCGATATTACACATTTGCATAATTACATCATCATATCAGACACAGCAAATACATTGATGTAAGCAATACTTATTGATTGTATATCGATATTGTTTATATCAGACATACCATCATTATACTATCACTATAAGTGATAGGAAACATCATATTCATAGCATATTTCATATCATTATATCCGACAGTGCTATTAAACATATTGGTATCAATATCATCTTGCACACATATTGTGATTGAATCTGAAATAGCGGTTGATATCTTAAGTAACCTCCATTACTTAGTTTAATTGTAAGTATCTGATAGAGTAAGTCTAAGAAGTGGAGTAATTGTTCCTTTTTTCCAAGTTAGCCAAAAAGGGGACATTACAGACAATCACTATGAGATGTCCTCATGTGTGACTGTCCTTGTCACAAATGAGGACATCTCACAATGACTGTCCCTTGTGTAATTCAAGTGGCAATTACACAAGGGACAGTCACTGTGAGATGTCCTCATTTGTGACTGTCCTTACAGTGAGTGTACATTATCATGTTGTCTTTAGAGTGACTGTCCTCATTTGTTGAAGAAGAAAAGCATTAATGTGGTTCAATAGCAATACATTCAAGTGACAATTACACAAGGGACAATCACTGTGAGATGTCCTCATGTGTGACTATCCTTGTCACAAATGAGGACATCTCACAATGACTATCCCTTATGTAATTCAAGTGGAAATTACACAAGGGACAGTCACTGTGAGATGTCCTCATTTGTGACTGTCCTTACAGTGAGTGTACATTATCATGTTGTCTTTAGAGTGACTGTCCTCATTTGTTGAAGAAGAAAAGCATTAATGTGGTTCAATAGCAATACATTCAAGTGGCAATTACACAAGGGACAATCACTGTGAGATGTCCTCATGTGTGACTGTCCTTGTCACAAATGAGGACATCTCACAATGACTGTCCCTTGTGTAATTCAAGCAGCAATTACACAAGGGACAGTCACTGTGAGATGTCCTCATTTGTGACTATCCTTACAGTGAGTGTACATTATCATGTTGTCTTTAGAGTGACTGTCCTCATTTGTTGAAGAAGAAAAGCATTAATGTGGTTCAATAGCAATACATTCAAGCGGCAATTACACAAGGGACAGTCACTGTGAGATGTCCTCATTTGTGACTGTCCTTACAGTGAGTGTACATTATCATGTTGTCTTTAGAGTGACTGTCCTCATTTGTTGAAGAAGAAAAGCATTAATGTGGTTCAATAGCAATACATTCAAGTGGCAATTACACAAGGGACAATCGATCACTGTGAGATGTCCTCATGTGTGACCTTTGTGAAGGCAAGTGCCAATTTGTACCCAAGTTACCAATATTGTGGCAAAAGTGGGAATGAAGCATTTAGGGGTCAAATTGGGCAAAGAAGTGTAGAAGTGGCCTATGTGAGGTCTAAATAGCCTAACTAAGTCATGGTTAGGGTCTTATGGTGTTTGAACAATAAGTTTTGAACCAAAATCCCAAAGGTTGTAACAAGTTGTCAATGTTGTCATTCACAACATTGACAACATTTGTGCAAGGGAGCATTTTCGTGTAAGATGGTTATGTAACTATATGAAACCATTGAATTAGGCATCAGATCAACTATAAGAGGCCTCCATCGATCTGTGCAAAAGGTTGGGGGGAAAAACATTTGGAATTAAGAAGATTTGTAGAGTAACACGGTTTTAGTGAATTCTTGAGTTTTTTTGTTTCTTTGTTTTCAGTTGATTAATGGATTAGATAGCTCACAGTGTCTATTGGAAAAGTTAGTACAAGTTGTTTTTAATTTTGTGTTGTGTTTTTTTTGAGTTTTGAAGCATTCCAACTAGTTTGTTAATTCTTTTGTTAAGTACCCTATCATTGGTTTGAACCAGGCAGGTTGAACAAATGGAGTCTTAGCTCATCATTCCATTGTCAATTTTGTACGGGCTCTTGGAATGGGTGAGGAGACTCCATGTACTATATGTTTGGAAGGAGGGGCCCTGGGAAGCTCATTTTCTATGTTTGCAATGATGTCCTAGGTGAGTCAGTTGAGCACAGTTAGGGATGACAAATCATTACAAGAAGATTACAACAAGTTGAATGCATTGGTTGCTTCAACTAAAATCTCATGGAGAGGTAGACACACATCTAAAGAAGCCCCAAGTCAAATTAGAAGATTGGGTGAGTTTCTTTGGCTGCTAAGAAAACAAACTCTTAGTCAGACTGTCCAAGTTGTGTCAAAATACTTGTTTTCAGGCATGGCTGTAGCAGTTGGTGTACAAAAAATCTAGGAGGAGAAGACCTTAGATATCTTGGAGTTCTCAATAAAGGGCATCTGAATCCTAAGCCCTTTAGGTGGCTTAATATAAACAAAAAGGCTTGACAAAGGCCTAATTGCTAGCAGCCTATTTTTGGTTGCAATTGGCATGGTTTGATGAACCGGATTAAAGTACTGATGAAAAGTATAGGTGAAGGAGTATTATTGAAACCAATAGAGGTCCTAGTGGCCAGCCTCTCCATGGAGTAAAGTTCTAGTTGAATGTGTTTCAATTTGTGAAGACAAGACTAGGAGTGTCCTAGTAGCTAGATTGGTATTGAGCAGAGTTCGTTGTATTTCTTGTTGGTGTGCACTAGTTGAAGGAGTGGGATCTTGGGTAGAGATACCTAAAGAGTGTAGGGATAGTTAAGTACCCTATCAAGTCAAAACATTGGCCTAAAGAGACCCTAGTGAAGGATAGGGAGTGAGCAAGACAAAGTGTTACATCAATTAACAAGATCATTTTTTGGTAATTGTGTACATTATCATGTTGTCTTTACAGTGACTGTCCTCATTTTTTGAAGAAGAAAAGCATTAATGTGGTTCAATAGCAATACATTCAAGTGGAAATTACACAAGGGAATATCACTATGAGATGTCCTAAGTGTGATTGTCCTTGTCACAAATGAGGACATCTCACAGTGACTGTCCCTTGTGTAATTGCCACTTGAATGAGGACAGTCACTGTAAAGACAACATGATAATGTACACAAGTACCGTGAAGGTAGTTGCAAGTTAGGGCTGTTTCATTGCATACCCGAAACAATGAAGACATTACAGTCCACAAAACGTTTGTGCTTGAAAGATGAACAAATAAAATTAAACTTCTAAATAACCAAAGCCGCTAACAATAAATTCAACACAGATATGTCCTCATTTCTGGGTATTTTAGCTCTCTAACAGCTGAATACCAGATTACATAATAATGACAAAAGAAAAATAAACCCAACGTACTCAGAAATTGTAGCTGTGATTTCGCGGAGGGAATCTCTCTCGGCGCTGTTGAAAACACAAATGACAACGTTCTTGTTTTTTTTGCCCTTATATCCCGATGTGATTTCGCGGAGGGTTACGGTGCTGTTGAAAACAAAAATGACAACGTTCCTTTTTTTTTTTTGCCCTTATATCCCGACAACATTGCAATTGCAAGTTAGGGTTGTTTCACTGCATACCCGAAACAATGAAGACGTTACGGTCCACAAAATGTTTGTGCTTGAAAGATGAACAAATAAAATTAAACTTCTAAATAACCAAAGCCGCTAACAATAAATTCAACATAGATATGTCCTCATTTCTGGGTATTTTAGCTCTCTAATAGCTGAATACCAGATTACATAATAATGACAAAAGAAAAATAAACCCAACATACTCAGAAATTGTAGCTGTGATTTCATGGAGGGTTACGGCACTGTTGAAAACACAAATGACAACATTCTTGTTTTTTTTGCCCTTATATCCCGATGTGATTTCGCGGAGGGTTACAGTGCTGTTGAAAACAAAAATGACAACGTTCTTATTTTTTTTACCCTTATATCCTGATGTGATTTCCCGGAGGGTTACGGCACTGTTGAAAACACACATGACAACGTTCCTTTTTAATTTTGCGCTTATATCCCGACAACGTCGCAATTGCGATAGTGCCAAATGTATTGTCGTCGCAAATTGCGATGGTGTCGGGCTATATTTGAAAAAAAAAGGCCAAAACCGCATGACATTTTCCTGCCGTCGCAATTTCACCCCAAATGTATTAGTGACTCGATAAAACATTAACCTTGGCATGAAACAAATGCAAAGACAAATGATAAAAAATAGAGCAGAAGGATGGCACATGCAAAATAAGATGCTAGCCACAATTACTTAACAGAGAATGCAAGCCCAAACACAAGAAATATAAAGGGCACCTATCGATACCCACAAAACCACAACCCTCGAGAGCAGCAGTGCTAATATCATTACAGTGATTTTAATAGAGATAGTGCTTCATATATGCAATGATCATATACAGTGCTAAGCTATTGCATGATAAATAGAATGCATGTTGAAGTCAAACCCATGGGGGCACAGTAGGCATATTTCACAACATACCACTCCACCATGAGAACCCACCTATGCTTATACACAAATCTAGGCACACGAGTACATACACAAAACAAAAAACAAAGTAGGAACGATCACATAAGTGATCAAGGAGCGAGAGGAAATAAAAAATCACATAGTAAACCAAACCTAAAACTTTGAAAACTAAGAACACACTCTACACACCTTCTATGTACACAAAGACTATGAACGAAATAACAAAACAAAGAACCAGCGCCGAATATTAAGAATCTGGTGTCGATGATCACCTTCAATACTACATATGAGAGATAAAAAAAACTTGATAGCCTTCAAATCTTATTTCTATTTTGGAACTTCCACGCATGCAATGATAACAACATGCAAAAAAAATGGTAAGAAAGAATGCCAAAAAAAATGGTTAGTTAAGAATGACTAATATACTAATAATGACTGTATAAACCAATTAAGAATGACTGTTATACAATTTGGAGAAATGTAAAGATGCGTAAGGAATTTAAAAGAAGCTCTCAACCATAAGAAAATGTAAAAAGTACTAATGATTATGATTACAAAAGCAATTCAAATAATAACAAAATATAGAGAGATAGGATATTGTTTAATGTGATGAGCAAGGAACAAGAAGATTTATCATGAATAACACAAAACTAGGAACATTCACCAAAGAGCAAAGCAACAAGGAGACAATATTTTGAAGGGAGAAAAGCATAAAAAAAACCCTCGTGATATAATGAAAGTGGAAAAAATGCCTAAGAATGAGAGAGAGAGAGAGAGCTTAGCTCATACAATAGTGTTCAAGAAGAAGTATCTCATGTGAAGAAAGAATGAGAGCCATCTCTTTTAATAGAGATGTGAGAAAGGAGTTACATTGTAACTCCCATTTCTATGTATGCCACATATCACTAGTGTGTGAGACAAGTGTAGGATTCCTCATAAGGAGGAATATCTATTTTCCTTAATAAAGGAATTACAAATAAGACATGTCCTCCCACTTGGACTAGAGGACGAATACAATAGGTGTTAGAAAATAAGGCAGAAATAACAATTACATGCAAATATAACCAATATTAGAAAATAATAAACCACAGAAAAGAGAACACAAGACACAGAGATTTAACGTGGTTCACTCAATCCCTGGGCTACGCCCACCAATAGCAAGTCCAATATTTTATTATCCAGTGATTACAACCTGATTACAATCTGTAATCCCTTGTAGCTCAATTCTGTTGCAAGTACTAAAATCATACGTCATGAAATCCCTAACCCTAAGCCATATTATACAATATTTTTGCTTCTTTAGGGTTAGAATGAGTTACAATGTCAACCCAAAATAACCAAAAAATATGTTGGCCTAAAAAAAAATTCACCTCGGGGGCTGCGCCCCTGAATAGGTCAGGAGGAAAAGTGTATAGTACTTTCCTGGATAGTACTTTTCTGATCAGTCACCACAAGCTAACAATCTCCCACTTGGTGATTGATCAGTATCCACACTAAAAAACCTCCCACTTGGAGACTGATCCTGTAGCAATACCGCTACCATATGAGGCTCCCATTAGATTGAACGACCCTAGACTCAGATGTTTCTTTATTTTGTTTAGTCTAGAAGACCAATTGAAGTTGAACACGAGTTCAACTTCTCCCTTGTTACTACCTTTTTAAACATATCTTCTAGATTATCATCTATATGAATCTTTTCCAACTTTAACTTCCCATCATCCAAAACTGACCAAATAAAAGTGTACCGCAACTGTATGTGTTTTGTCTTTGAGTGCAAAGTAGAATTCTTCGCAAGATAGATGACACTTTGGCTATCTGTATGTAGAAAATTATCCTTCTGTGGATGTCCCAATTCTTCCATGAAAAATTGAAGCCATATCATCTCCTTGGCTGCCTCTATAGCAACAACATACTATGTCTCTGTAGTGGATAAAGCAACCACCTTTTGTAGTCGAGAAATCCAACTCACTATTGTCCCACCAACAGTAAATACATAACCTGTAGTACTCCTCTTGCTATCTATATCTCCTGCCAAATCTTAGTCAACATAGCCTTGTACAGTAGTAGTAGAACCCCCAAAGTGTAAACACTTACTGGATGTACCTCTCAAATATTTGAGAATCCATTTGACTGCATTCCAATGCTCAATATCAGGGTTACTCATATATCGGCTAACGACTCCCATTGTGTGTGCAATATATAGCCTAGTACATACCATAGCATATATTAAGCTCCCTACAGCTGAAGCATAAGGTACCTTAGACATTTTAGTCTCTTCTTCTAGTGTCTTGGGACACATATCCTTAGTCAATTTCAAATGACCAAGCAAAGGTGTGCTGACAGCTTTGGCATTCTCCATAGAGAAACATTGCAACACCTTCTCAATATAATTAGCCTGAGATAGAGATAATTTCCTATTTTTCCTATCTCTACAAATTTTCATACCAAGGATTTGTTTTGCTGCCCCCAAATCTTTCATAGCAAATGAATGTGCTAACTATTGTTTCAACCCCTTAATGTGATCCATGTTAGACCCAGCTACAAGCATATCATCAACATATAAACATAAAATAATGTAGCTATCATCATCCAACCTCTTAAAATAAACACAATGGTTAGAATGACACTGATTGTATACATGCTCATTCATAAAAGTATCAAATTTAACATACCATTGCCGAGGTGCTTGCTTCAAGCCATATAAAATTTTTTGCAATCTTCACACCAAATTCTCCTTACCCTTGACCTCAAATCCCTGTGGATGTACCATATATATTTCTTCATTCAAATCACCATGAAGAAAGATTATTTTAACATCAAGCTGCTCTAAATGCAAATCTTCAATAGCCACAATATTTAAAACAGTACGAATAGAAGTCATTTTAACAACTGGAGAAAAAATCTCATCAAAATCAATATCATGTTTCTGTGCAAATCCTTTTATGACTAATCTAGCTTTAAATCTTTTCTTACCTCCATCCTCTTCTTTTATCCTGTAAACCCATTTATTCTGTAAAGCCCTTTTACCTGCAGGTAACTTACATAAATCCCATGTTTGATTTTTCAGCAAAGAGTCCATTTCGTCTATCATTGTAGATTCCCATTGAAGCTTTGTATCCACCTGCACATCTTCATTATAACATTTAGGTTCACCAGCATTTGTTAACAAAATAAAATACAAAGATGGAGAAAATCTTTCTGGAGGTCTACTTAGCCTTGTTGATCGTCTAACATTCACTAGGGTGTGTGGTATTTGTTGTTGCTATTGTTGTGGAGCATAAGGAACTACTGGAACATTATCATTGGGAATATCATCCAACACTACATAATCATTTTCTTTCTTCTCATTATGCTGCAACAGATCTTTGTACAATACTTTCTCATTGAATATGACATCCCTGCTTCTTATTATTTTATGATTTTCAAAATCCCAAAGCCTATAACCAAATTCATCAATGCCATATCCAACAAATACACATTTCTTTGACTTAGCTTCTAGCTTGGTTCCATTTTCAGAATCTATAAGTGCAAAAGCTTCACAACCAAAAGTTTTGAGAAAAGAATAACTCACCTTCTTACCACTCCATGCTTCCTCTGGAATACCAAAGTCCAAAGGAGTAGAGGGGCCTCTACTGATTAAATAAACAAAAGTTTTCATAGCTTCTGCCCACATATTTTTGGGTAGCCTATCATGCAACCTCATACTCCTTGCATGCTCCATTATTGTCCTATTCATGCGTTTAGCCACTCCATTTTCCTATGGAGTCCTTGGAACTATTTTCTATTTATGAATACCAATAGAGGCACAATAATCTTCAAATTCTTTGCTCTAATACTCACCGCCATTATCAGATCTGAGACATTTTAATCTTTTTCCAGTCTCATTTTCAACCAAGCATTTCCATTTCTTAAAAGTTTCAAATACATAAAATTTATGTCTAATGAAATATATCTATACTTTCCTAGTTGCATCATCAATGAATGTAACATAATACTAAGAGCCACCAAGGGAAGATACCTAAGTTAGACCCCATACATCTGTATGCACAAGCTCTAATTTTTCATCTTTCTTTTCCTTCCCACTCTTTACAAAACTAACTCTCTTTTGCTTTCCATACACACAACTTTGATAGAAATCCATATTAACACATTTCAAACCAGGTAAAACTTTCTTTGAATGAAGTAATTTCATACCTTTCTCACTCATGTACCTGAGTCTGTTGTGCCATAGTGCTATGTCAAAATCTACAGCAATGGTTTGATGTTCTTCCTGCTCAACTGTAGCCACTATTCTTGAACATTCATTATCTTTTGAAACAACTAAAGTAGAAGGAACAGTATGACCTATATGAAGATATAAGGTGCCTACTTTCACGCCTTTTGAAACCTTCCAATTTTTATCATTAAAAGTAACTATGCAACCCTCATCAGTGAGTTGCCCTGCTGAAATTAAATTTCTACTCAGCCTTGGAACATGTCTTACCTCTTGTAGTAGCCAATGATTCTCATTGTGCAACTTAATCTTGATTTTCCCTTTTCCAATAATTTGACAGGGTTCATTTTCTCCCAAATAAACTAGCTCAAAATTCCCTTGGACATAATCAACAAAATAACCTCTATGGGGTGTAGCATGAAATGAAGCTCCCGAATCTAACACCCATGAATCATCAACATTTTCTAAAGATAACAGAAAAGAATCCTATTTGGATTTGTTACTTACCACATTTGCCTCCTTGTTTCCATCATGTTTGTCTCCTTGATCTTTCTTTCGAGACCAACAATCTTTCTTCTTATGACCTAGTTTTCCACAGTACCAGCAATCATTTGGCCCTTTGGATTTAGACCTCTTTCCCTTTGATTTTCCTCTTGATTTCCCACAATTTCCAAAGTTGTTTCCTTTATCTCTTGTTCTGCCTCTGCTTTCTGCGTTCAATACACTACCCGATGTGGATGCCCCTGAGCTTTTCCTATGAATTTTCTCACTCAATATAACACTAATAACATCATCAAAATTTAGGGTATTAGAACCAGAAACAGAATTACTAACAGCCATTACCAAGCCATTCCATCTTTCTAGCAAAGAACACATAATCAAGAGAGCCCTAACCTCTTCATCAAAAGTAATTTTAACTGAGGCTAATTGACTTGTAACTATATTAAACTCATTCAAAGGATCAACGACTGATCCACTTTCTACCATTTTCATATTAAATAAACGCTTCATAAGAAATACCTTATTTGAAGCTGAAGGCTTTTCATACAACTTCGCTAGGGTATCCATTAGATCTTTAGCTTTCATTGCTCTAGTAATATTGAATGCCACCGATTATGCTAGGCATAAATGAATACTCCCCAATGCCTTCCTATCCAAAATATCCCATTCTTCCTAAGACATTGTTGCCTCTTTCTTGGCTATTCCCTCTAATGGCCGCCATAGATCCTTCTGATAGAGATAGTCCTTCATTTGCATCTTCCATAATTGGAAGTTCTACCCATTAAACTTGTCAACCTTTAGCCTACCCTTGTCTTCCATTTCTCCCACTTAATCGAGAGACTCTCCCACTAACTCATGAGACCTGCTTCAAAGAATAGATGAAAGAACAAATGAAATAACCTTGCTCTAATACCACTTGTTAGGATTAACAAGGCAGAAATAACAATTACATGCAAATATAACCAATATCAGAAAATAATATACCACACAAAAGATAACACAAGACACAGAGATTTAACGTGGTTCACCCAATCCCTGGGCTACGTCCACCAACAACGAGTCTAATATTTTATTATCCAGTGATTACAACCTGATTACAATTTGTAATCCATTACAGCTCAATTCCGCTGCAAGTACTAAAATCATAAGTCATGAAATCCCTAACCCTAAGCCATATTATACAATATTTTTGCCGCTTTAGGGTTAGAATGAGTTACAATATGTCAGCCCAAAATAATCATAAAATATGTCAGCTTCAAAAAAATAGGATATAGTACTTTGCTGGATAGTACTTTCCTGATCAGTCACCACAAGCTAACAATGGGATACCTTGGTTTATCCTTTAAATACATATATATACCAAGGAAGGATTAAATTCTAACAAAATATAGAGATGTGAGAAAGGAGTTACATTGTAACTCCCATTCTTAGATCTGATAGTGTTGTTATATTTAATCATATCAGTAGAAACCTTGTACATATTTGTAATGGCATTGACATTAATGACATTCTTTACATAAATAATTGGTCTACATTCCTATATGTAGGATTTTCTCTATGATTTGTATTGCATGGGATTTCCAAGTTTATGTTATTAGGTAATTGACCAAAGTCCACATGTTTATTCTTAAGTTGTAGGGAAATGGTACCTACATTGTATTTGGTAGCCACATCTCCAACATGTTTATTATCCAAAGTGGTAAAAGATGACCCACAAGGTCCACAATTGTCATGTCCATGAGGCACCCTAAGCCTAGTCCGAATAGGAAATTTTTGTTCTTGCAATGAAGGATTGAGTAAAGAAAATCACTGGTATTGACTGAAAATCTATTTAAAACATTTTCTATATCCTCTGTCAGAATAACTGAGAGGGGGGTGAATCAGTTAGATCAGTTATCCTACAGTCCCAAATACAAAGATGTAATACTCAAAATAATTTTAATGAATTCTACATCTCGGTAACATAAACTATTAAACTTTCTGTGCCTTTTACCGATTACCAATTAATTAAATCATTGTGATTACTAACCAAATCAAATATGTAGTATGTAAAGTATGACAATAAAACAATCATCACAGAAACACATAACACAATGATTTAACATGGAAACCCTGCTAAGGGAAAAACCACTTGGGACCGGTAACCCAAAATAATTTTCACTCTTCTGAAGTGAGCTCAGTGAAGAGCCAACCCTGTTAAAGGTTACAAACACACTCCTAAGTGTGACCTTGTTAGAGGATTTAAGACTAACAATTAACTTTCGACTAGTATTCACTATGGGGTCAGTAAGATAACAATGTACATTATTTGAATGACATAGGGGCATAACATAAGATAGTTAAGTCCATTCAGTTAGGAGATTTTATGTATCAATGGTTAAACTAAAATAGTAGTTGATCTGATTATAATACAACTCAATTTGTAGATGTTCAGATCTATTCTAAGCCCATACAAATTCTCTAATCAATATTTCAATTCACTTCCTCAACTTACTTTCACTCTATAATAGCTCTCTGACACTCAGTATTGTTTTGCAGTTCGGTTCTCCTTCAACTAGTTTTATCAAGCATGCATGGAACTTTATTCACGTTAAACCTCTGTAGTCTTCTTTCTTCTGGTATGTTTTCATAAAGAAACTCATATCTCTTATATAGACAAATAAACCATTTTCATATCAACCATCATATTTTGCCGCTTAATCTTCTTCGTTGATTTTGCCTCTTAAACCTTCCTCAGCAGTTGTGTTAATAACATGTTTCAATTCCATCCTTTAGATCTCTGAATTTTGTCAGTCGTGGATCTCATAACAAACTTTATCCTCAATCTCGAAATCATAACAATTTCTAGCTCATCATTTTTTGTCAGCTAAACTAAGCATTTAATACTTTCATCCATACTTAGTTAACAATGAAATGCATCAGTGAATACAAGCTCAGTTAATATTGTCGCTCAATATACACTACACTAGCTTGGTGTATACTGAAGTCTCATTTACTGACAACATTGTCTTGTACAATTTTGCTTCATTCTTCATAAAAAATTAATGCAACATAATCAAGTCAACAATATGTGATCATAGACTCATCAATAAGTTACCCAAAGTATTCCTTATCATTGTTTGTCATATCTATCTTTCTCCATGTAGATATCTTAGTTCTTCATATTTTCTCTGTTTTTACAGATGATCAGATGTTTGTAACTTACATGATAAAAACTGTCAAAACTAGTTGACATCAATGACAACATAATGACTAATTTAATTATCTTACATATCATTTCAATAACTCGGTGATCTCTAATCACTGATCTTCAAGTCATTCAGGTATTCAATCAGTTGTAATTCATCATCCTCCACTACCATTAGATTATGCACAATCCCACAAGAACCACAATGGTCTAGTGGGATTATAAGACTTGGGTTCATACAAGGCATATTAATGTATTGGCCTGGATATACATTATTCAAATCGATTCCAAGGTTTTCTTGTCTGATAAATTCAAGTGAAACATTACATGATTTTACTAAATTGAATAAGCTTTCTTTAGGCCTTATATGATGCCATGATTCACATATGTTGTAGTTGTTTATATAATATTTCATGTTGTAGGAAATGTTAATAGCTTGAAAACTTGCTATATTCTCATTGATTAGGTGTAGATTCATTTTATTCAAAAGGTCAAGTCTATCAGAGATGCAAGAACATATTCACATGTCAAGAAATCCTCATAGGAAAGAGTGACCTCAAAGAAAGGGAGAAGTCTATCAAAGCTACAAGAACGTACTAGTTTTATTTCCAACAGCCTAGTCTCCATGTTGTGAGATTGCATCTCATTTTAAAGATAAAATGCTAGTCTACTATTTACCAAGTCTCCCTCTCCTTCATCCTCTTCTATTTTCTCTGTCAAATAGTAGAAGTCACCAAACACAAAGATTTGTCAATTTTGGTTGCAAGCAAAGCTCGATGTCATTAGTTTCTTCAATGAATTAACTTTATGGTAATACATTTAATTTTAAAATATTAATATTCTACAAAATCACAGAAGCATACATTATGCTACAAATGGTAATTCCAATTGTTTGAATGTGCAAAATGAAATTCTATTAAATATATAAATATGCATAAAATTCCAGAAAAATATGGTCAAGTATTATTGAAATTACAATCTAATTTACTGTAATTGTAGTTTCAAATCAAGCCAACACCATTCATTTTTCCTTTACCCTAGGTAAACACTATGCCATATACAATAATTTTTTTAAAGTTTCTAAGCCCCCTAAAATTTAAGGGTTGTGCTACAACTCATTGTCACTTTAATTTCTAATAGTCCACTAAGCCCTATTGATTAGCTTACAGACTAAATCCTAAGCTCGTGTTCTTCTAGTTTCCACTATAGTTACAAAATTCTAAACATACGCAAATTAAATGTCGCACAACTTCTAAGATGAGTAAATTCAAAGAATAAATTATCTTTCTCTTCAAAGCATCTTAATTTTAAACACTATAACTTGCATCACATTGAATTTAAAATCTAAATAATAACATCCTAAATGCAAAGTTCAATTTTTGGTTTTGCCTGATATAAAGTTAGAAAAATTAACAAATTCATTGTAAATCCTAAAATCTTTGTAGCCAAATTTCAGTTTAAATTCTGTCATTTATTGTTAAATTCAAACCTTGAACCTAAATTAGGGTTTTCGCATTAAACCCTAATCTGCTGAGTTCATTCTATTAGTTTGTATGTTGAATCCCAAACTTGTGATTTTTGAGTTTCCATTCTAAATTTCAAAATCCCAAATTCTAATCTAGAAATAGTGAGCCTCATAAAAAAGGAAAATATATCCATCTGATAAGCTACCTATGTTCCACATTTTTTAAACATTGAAATTTAACACTAAAATAGGCATGAAATTCTAAAAATCACAATTCTAACTGATATATATGTTGTTCACTGTCAAATTCAAACTCAATCAATTGCACGAATTCAAACATTGTGAATAAGGATATGTAATTCTTAAATTCCTTTATCTTTTACATAAAAGATATGAATGTAAACACTAAAAATTGATTTAAATGGCGTTATACTTCAAAATCAAAATCACTGAAAACAACTATGCCAAAGTAATTTATCTATAGGAGGATATCCTCGTCAAATAAATTATAGTTTTTAATGTTTCGAAAACTGGTATATGCGGCTATTAAGGGCCTCTGTTCAGATGACTCGAACTAAAAAATCTTTCTACAAAAAAAAGTCCAAAAACACTTTGGTAGATCGAACTCTTGCTCTATATGTACAAATTTTACATTATAACAAGTCATGAGAAGTGAACCTCAATTGTCAAAAAAAAATGTATAATGCATATTGTTTTGTAGGGGAAACATACATACCTCTATTTCAGGAACCAATGTTACTTGGGCATACACTTCGTCATTCTCCTCGCCTTCCTGTTAAAACAATAACACACCCATAATTCAATATGTGTTCCCACAAAACCAAGCAAATAAAAAAAATAAAAACCACATGGTTCTTGGTGTTTATATAAAGGAGAATTCAAGTAATATTTACCCACATGGAGATTATTGAATATATTATAAGAATGGAAGATGTACAAAGAGAGACTAATATGAGGGAAGGGATATAATTTTTACAGTTCCCCATACCAGCCATATACAACATAAACTAAAATGAAGAAAAAGCTGAAATGGAAGAGATTTTGGTAGAACAAAGAAAAGCCCTTCAAAGAAAATGAAAAAGGAAAAGATTACCTACATAAATTGCCTTTATAAAAGCTTTTATGAGCAGGTGCATGAGCATGTCTCGGAGACTGTTGAGAATTCTCCTCTCCTCACCTTATTCCTAACTAAGAGAATTTAAAGTTGACCCGTAAATGGTCAAATTTGGCCAATGCCTTGTGACCAAGGAAGCATATCAACCTACGCGAAGCCATGTAATGACATAGAGTGACAAATAGTGAGAGGCATTAAGCATGTACAAATTCCATCGATGATTTTATGCTTAACGCCTCTCACTACTCGCCACTTCTTTTAAGCTAAGAAGAGAATGTTAGATTGGATAGATATAATATAATACATTATTTTTCCATCAACCAACAACTCCTCTACTTCCTTTTAACTGAATGAAACTTCTTCCCTAAAAATAAGTCATCGTAATTTCCCTTTCAGAAAATAGGTTGATGGAAAAATGATATATTAAATTATAGATCATAGTCACAAGGCATTGGCTATGTAGAAGTACTAGCCATCCTCTAATTCTTTTAGTCATAATAAGGCAAGGAGAGAAGAGTTCCTAAAAGCTGCAGATCTTGTGAGCTTGACAATCTACTAAAACCCATTGCACAATTGAAACGAGAGTAACACCTTCATAACTATGGACTCTGGGTTCGCCATTCTTCCACTAGATGAAATCACTCTGCCACAATCTCTTCTATCTTTCTTGCCAATAAATCCTAATAATGGTAGCGAGTCTCTTTCCCTCACTTCGTAATCTTCATCATTGATGGGCCATAGAATTTTCTTTATTCCTACAAAATCTTTCCTTTTTTCTATTTTTCCTTATGTGATATTTCCTTTATTCCGCATTATCTAATTTCCTTTTTCTCGGTTTACTTTAACATGATTTCCTTTATTCTTGCACCATCTCATTCATTTTTTATTATTATAATTTATAATCTGTTCTCATCTTACATATCAATCTTTTTTCTAATTCCCATCCCTATGTTCTCTTATATTAAATAGAGTTGATCTCATCCCTAAATAAGATAATTGGAAAAATAAGAAGGTAAAAAGCTTGGAAGGAGTGTTACTTGAAGTAACCAGAAAAGTTCAAGGAGTGATATCAACTCAAGTTAGTGAGGTTGATCCCTAAGCTAAGGAAAAAGAGGTAATGAAAGTTTTTGACACTAAATTCACAAACCTCAAGCAACCCATGATGCACAATTATTTCAAGTTATGTGTCAAAATATCATAAATTATGTGGACAATTTAGATGTATATATAAAAGATTTGAGATGTTTAGAGAGAGGAAAAGCATTGTACATCCAGTGTACACTATCCCATAGCCATGCAACAAAAATTTCAGAGAAGCTAAAGAATAAAGAAGCAGAGTTGTAAGCGACAGTGAATGGTTTGCAGAGTCTCAATGTAAAAATTACACATAATGAGAAGAAAACAAGCAAAATCTATGATGAAATAAGACTTCTTGAGGATGAAAAAGAAAGGAAGTTGAAGAGATTCACTCTACTCAGAGAGCATCTATCAATGAAGATTAGTAATGTAGAAAACCAACTGGAAGAATGTCTTTCATCTAATACATCATATGGAAAGTTTGCATATTCAAACCTAAAAGGAGTTGAGATAGCGTCTTATGGATTATGTGTATTACTCAGTATTTCTCATTTAGTCAAGAAGACACGAGACAAGAAAATAGAAAATCTGAAGGCAGATTTTGCAGATTGTGTAGCAAGTCTTCCAACTTTGCTGCATTGAGATCAAGGAGGTAATTCAAATTTTGACATCTTTGTCATTACTGTCAAAGGGGGAGTAATATAGTATGAAAATTGTATATATGTAAAAGATATAGATATGAAGAATAGTATGAAGTATACTCTTAGGGGGAGTATCATTTTGGAGAAATAAGTAGACATGTATAGACATGTATGATCCACAATTTTTTTGTAATGGTCATATGTTACACTTTTTTTCAATTTTTGTAATAAATTTTTTTGTGACTTAGCCAATTTTCCCATATGTTTCCACCAATGACAAAGGGGGAGATTGTTGGCAATTTGGGTAAGTAGGTTATCACAATGTTGTCATTATGGCAATATATACTCAATATTAAGATAGCATGATTAGAGGAAGAAGTTTTGTATGAGTGCAAATGAAAATTGTCTAAGTATAATAGTGTTTACCCATTGTCACAAAGACAATTTTTATTAGTGACATTCACAGAAGTGGGTTCAGTGCATGCGAACTTGAACATAGATCATTCTATGTATATCAAAGCTACATATGAGAGCAAAAGTTTGTACGACATGTATGGAAAAATATATTAATGTTTTACAGAGACAGTGTTGAGCTGACCAAAACAAAGCAGCAGTCAGAATATGATTATATTGAGTTAAGGGATAATTTTGTTTATCAAAATAATGACTTAACTAATTAGGGACAAAATCCTAGATGTCAACCCTAATGCAGCATATAATGAATTTATGTTTTGAGAAGAGTATAATGTATTGTAAGCCGACATGAAGTTATTTTGTAATAGCTTGTATATAAGTAAGAATAATGTAATGCGAAGTATATAAAAGTTGTAAGAAGTTGATATATGATATGTGTGATGTAAAATTATATGTTGTAAAGAAGAAAAGAAGCAAGTACTATATATCAGAGTGAAGAGCCTACAAAGCTAGATCAGAATAATAAAATTATTCTGAAGTAGTAAAAGGTTTTTGTATCTTACCTTTTATCTGAAGTTATTATTGTATATTGCATGTTTGGGCAGTGGGCTCATTTTGCTGACATCTTTGTTTTGTAATAGAAACTCCTAACAAGTTTGAGGCTTCTAACAAGGCCTAAGTCCTTTAACTAGGACAAAGACACTATATGTATGTAATAGACTCCTAACAGGGTCAACATCCTTAATCGAATACTTTTGATTAGTGGATCAGTTGTGGGTATCATCCCCACTGGGGTATTCCCTTGGCTATGGTTTCCTCAAGAATAATCATGGTGTTATGATTTCATTCATTTTATTGTTATGGTTGTTATTCAATTTACTTAGTTTGGTTTCTTATGCAAGCTATAACTTAATTTCATATATCCATAATTGGACAAAAGTAAAAGTTTGTGAAATACTAATTCACCCCCCCTCTCAGTATTTCCTATTTCTAATAGAATATTCATAGTCACAACAACTATTTTCCATGGCTTTACCATTCAAGCATTAATTGGTTGAGTAGAAAATTGACACTTACATAGCTACTCAACATAAAAGGTGAGGGGTACTAACATAACTATGTATATGAGTATGCTTTAAAAAATAAACTAAATGACTAGGCATTATATCTAGACTATTCTCAGACAGTCTAAATTCTCTGAGAAGAATACTAAAAATAATATCTCAAAAGGGCATATCTCACATTAAGAAGCTAGAGGGTGTGAGGAGGCAATAAAATTATCTTGGGCTCCTAACTAATCATGTGTTCTAAGCATAAGATAGTACCTCTTCTAGATACTACCTTCGAAGAGATCAAACTTGGAAGTGCATCTACATGCATTTACCCCCTTAAATATTCCTTACAAAGATGCAACTCAAAAAAGGATTCAATAGAAATGCAAGATACAAAACTAAGGCTCGAATAAAGTATATAAACTCATTAAAGTAGAAGATACTCTTGGAAATCTTTATCATAAACTATTAAATTTATAAAACATATTGCTCAAGAAAAATATAATTCATATATAATTATTCATCGGTAAAAAAAAATCATGATTATCAATTTTAAACACTAACTTATCCTATAATCCCCAATAAACATCCTTTTAAGGTCTATTCATCCCTATGTACTAAGCTATCAATTTTAATCCTAGATTATTTGAAAAACTAATGATGAAAACAAAATTTCTATAAGTTATAAAAAAAAGCATATAGGGGAAGAGTACAAGTAATCGTTATAGCTAACTAACTTATCCTATAATCCCCAATAATCATCCTTTTAAGGTTAATTCATCCATATGTACTAACCTATCAATTTTAATCCTAGATTATTTCAAAAACTAACATTAAAAACAAAAATTCTATAAGTTAAAAAAAAAGCATATAGGGGAAGTCAACAAGTAATCGTTATAGCTAACTTTGCCCATTCAAAGATCCTGACAATTTTTATATTGCCTTCATATGTAACTTACCGACTTATAGCTATTGTCATGAGTTCTAGGTAGTAAAGATGAACGTTGTTGGATCCACTACACATGCAAGTGTCAAAAAGTGGCCATTTCAAAGTGTCATTTGAAACATATTTCCTATTGCCCCAATACCAGTTTGGTTTGACAACCAAAACATTTGGACGATTAATCCAATACTTTTGCACAAATACCCCAACAATCATGCATTACTAGTACCAATAAACATTGCACAATTGATCTAATTAGGGGAAACATACTATTAGTCGTTATATCTAACTTTGCACACCTATAGAGCCTAAACTATACATTGGATTTTGACGATTTTTTTTGTTATATCCATACATGACTTAAATGCTTAAATTTTTTTTTTGACTTCTATGTAGTAATGATGCCCCCTATAGAATTTATTAAGCACCAAAGGGTTAAAAAGTGCCTATTTCAAAGTGTCGCTCAATACCTAGCTCCTTTTGTGCCATTACCCATTTGCTTAAACAACCAAAAATTTTGTACAATTGATTCAATATTTCTACACAGATGCCCTAATAATCAAGCAACATTTGCACAAATGCGCCAATAATGGTGCACTATTGGTACCAAAAAACTTTCTCAATTGATCTAATTGCTAACTTTTTTTCCAAAAATATGAATGACTATTGGCTCGTAGATAGTTTTCCAGTTGGCTTTTAATTTGTGAAATTTAGTACACAACTATTGGAACACACTCAACTACTAGTGCTCTTCCCCTACTAACTTTGTTCCAAATAAATGGACAACTATTGGCTCATAGATGATATTTGAATGGACTTTAATTTACCAAATGTAATGTGTGGCATTTGGAACATGGAAAATTAGTGTTCTTCCCCTAATCATTTGGAAAACACCTAGAAAGCTGTTGAACTTTGAAACTTCTGAAAAAAAGGATAACATGACTTTGCAACCTTATAGACTCTATAATGCTTTATGGGTCTAAAACATTGCATACGACCAAATATTAACCGAATAATGCTACACATTTTTTTGGCCGTCTTCTCTTCCATGTATTTCTATCTCTTGTAAACATTTCATCTCCTTGCAGAATATCACATCTTTAATCAAGTACTCTATTCTGCTTAAAAGCCATCGAAACTGGGTATCTTATAGCTCAGTATTTTGTACTGATAATTTTTACAATTTATAGTGATATAATTACAGTCATAATGGAATATCATCATAAGGGTATTCAGGCTATAAACATTACAAAAAATGTAATAGGTTGAGGATTGTGTTTGCTGGAATAAATTTAAAAGATAACTCTCCCAAAAATGATGCTTTGTGAATTATGAGGATCGTGAAATTTAAGATCTGGTACCATTAACTGATACTATAACAAATTATCTTCAGGTAATGTAACAAGCCTCCTCACTGTTGAACTTGAGTTGCAACCATTAGTAGTAAGTAGGTAGAAAATGACCTTCAAGCAAATTGCAAGAATTAAAAACGTTCAATTTTACCCACTTCATTCAATTGCTTCATCCCAAGGAAGCACAAGTGCTTGGACTTCAAAATATTTTGGCCCCTCTTAACAACTCCTTTACACTTTCCATTGATACACAATAGATTAATTTAGATAAATTGACGATAGGAAAAAATCAATCAAATTTAGAGTCCCCGGTTTATTGATATTCCTAGCGGGGATTTGCTAAGAACAACATCAATGACAGTCGTGAATGCCCTAAACCACCTAGGGTTTAGATCTTTCTTCTCATATTTCTGATATGTTAGCCATTTGACTGGCTCGTCTATTTATTTCAACTAGTGGGACACTTTCAAAGGCCCAAAATGTTAAGGGCTTATCATGATATATACCGAGTGTTTTCCTGACAGTGCAAATTGATTTTGTTTAGGACAACAATTAGAGTTCGTTCTTTTTGGGAACTTCCACTTTTCTCTTTGGTTTTGAAGATGACAATTTTCTCTTTGGTTTTGAAGATGACAATTTCAGTGTTATGATGGAAAGGAGTAGAAAAAGCCTCTATGTCTTGGAGACTGAAAATAGAGCACCTAGTATGCTGCCATGAGCCAGGTTTTATGTGTTTTCTTCTAATAAATAGAAAAATAATTTTATCTATGAATGAAATTGCATTTTAATAGTCCCAACCACTTTTGGGAGGGCATCATACACATCTTCCAAAAGGCATGAACTGGAAAGCTCTAATTTATAAATAACGCTATATACATTAACCCTTTTCCCCAATGCTCCCTAAAGTTATGTAAGGATGAAAAACTATTCTGTGTTAGACCTCTGTGGTACTCGTTATCTTTTTATCAGTTAGAGACCTCTTTTCAATCCAGAGAAAACATAATTCTATTCTTGAGAACCATGTTTCTAAAGTAACAATGCATATTTATCCATCATATATAGCTCAAACCTAAAAGACATGAAAACATCATTAAGGAAATATTGCCCATAAATCTGACATGTGTAGAAAAAAGGTCAAAAATAAACTATGACAATCTTGTCGTACATCAGAGTAGTTGTGTCCTAGATATAAATATTCTGAAGATTAAGATCACAAATTCATGGAACATCACAGTAAATTGCATATTAACGAGATCTGAGATAGCCAATTGGCATGCCTGCATGCTACCATGATTGATCCTATTGTTGGAGTACAATTAGTCCTTGATTTAATCAAACTAATATGGCTTTCACCTTCAGTTCATTAAGTATTGTAAGCCTTTCGACTATTTCTTGAGACAACTAAAATTATCTATGGCACAATATTAAATAATAGTCACTAAATTACACTAGTTACACTTGGTTGCGCAATTAGGTATAATATTCTGGACAAATTTCATCTTGGACATTTTTACACACTAAGCAGTAATAATCAGTACATACAACAATCAAAGACGTTATTATGAAATTCAAAATAAAATTATTGGAAATTCACATTGTGCAGTTCTAAAAGTAACGCATGCTCAGGAGGCAGTAGTTATAGTTGACGTTGGGAAACAAACAAGGAATCCTAACTATACTCGAGAAAGTAAAGAAAGAGGAACAGAAATTGCAGTGATTGTTAATGAAGCTGAGCCATCATGACTGTGTCCCAAAATCGTCACCCTATTTGACGTCCAATTGATTCCCACTTTGGATTTTGATGTGCCATGTGTTGCACTTGATATTTATAATATGATGGAATGTTTTTAAAAAGTTCTTTATTCGGTGATAGGTTGTTTTAAGCAGTACTCTAGTATGTCGATCGCCCCTATTTTGGGAATATCTTGATATTTTGTTAAAAAACACTACTTAATATTTCAAAAACTCTGGGTAAACAACGTCTAAATTTCTACAATTAGGAAGAAGAGTGAACGAACTACCTAGCTTAAAATAAAAACTTGAATTCCCCTAACATAAAATAAAACATAATTCCTCCATACCAAGGCATGGCCATAGTATAGAAGCTCAACAAATTCCAAGGCATCCAAAACTATTATCCTTTTTGAGCATTGCATGGAAAATTTGACAACATGAAACACCACCTATATGATAGAATTTGCTTTAATATCTCCAAGATTTCTACTGAATTTTACAGATCTCCAAAACTGTTGATCCATTTGGATAAACATGGAGGTTTCCGGCTTTAATTGGCTTCAACCAATTTCACACATGAAAGATTCTTTACTTCTTGAACTTTCTCTTAGAAAGACTTGGTCAGTGTGAGATTTAGACCATTGTATGTACACACATTGTCTCTAATACTTTTTAAGCGCATGGATACATGATCATAAAGGCTCCAGAGACACTATAAAAGCTGGAAACCAAATCATCTGATTTTCCTGCATGTATATTTATGATTCCATTAGACTGGTTGTTGCAACCACCAAAGCACCTTAAATTTGCGGTGAATATGCAACAAAAAATCAATGTAAATAAAATGTTAATATTGTAGGACTTTCTAAAACAACCTTTATCTGATTGACGTAGATTTTGGATAGTGATAACTTTCTTAAACAGTGCATATAACTCACAAAAATATCTTAGACTTGAGCTAATCACCAATTTCTCAGACATTCCAGAGCTTGTTCATCTCTGGTCACTACCTCAACTGATCTCAAGAATGCAGATTTCTTCAACAAAATGATTGCTATACTTCTTTCCAAGATTTTCCATTTTTTTTTGAAATCTTTCTTGCTTTTTTTGGTGTCTCCTCACACTTTTTTTTCACACTGGCACTAGCTATTGCCACAGTCACCTACCATATTAAATAAAATGTTGACTTCTACATGTTGCTTATTAATATATAGTATGGTACTATGGAGCCAAAGAGCAGAAAAAACACAAATGGAAAACCACAGAAACAAATCAGAACATTGCAGATCTTCATTAAGTTAATAAATTATAGCCCTTGATCCAATCTATATTCCCCTAACCTCTCAAGCTTGAATTTGGACCACAGTCAACCTGTCAGTTGTCAAAATCCTCTGGTATAAACGCCAGACCAAATCCTAGTTATACTTCGCTCGCAATGACTAACTAATTGCTATTGATCAAGTCTAACTCATTATTATCACACTAACATGATATATTTTCCTATAATCAGATTAAATGTTAAATATGATGTTTGTGCACCTGATATTATACTATCCGCTTGTTATCCACCCTTCATCAAGGGAAAACGAGTAATATTGTGCATCAAATTTTAGTCTCAATATGCTGGCACAATACTTCATGACTGGAAATATTTTGAATTCTATAAAATAGTAAGTACATTGAGCTTTAATCAAACCAAGTTGGCCAAATGCTTTCCACTAGTTAGTTGCTTTAATGAACTTATTAAGTGCACAGCTTCATAATATCCTAAGAACTGTTGTAACATTTACCAATTGAGCTTTAATTGTGGCTTCAAGACCTCTTTTCCAAATTTAACATGAAATTTATTATTTTTTAAAGACAAAAGATTATTTGAGTTTTTATAGCCACTTTCAAACCTCAAACCTGAATGTTTTAATATTCAAAAGCAGAGTATTTATAATGATGTTAATATGTGGTTTTTGTAGAATGTGAATTCAGAAAAGAAGACTCGAGAGACTAAGAGACTGAAAGATTAGTATGGACACTCAAATGTTAATACAAATACTATGCCATTTATGTAATAGATGGTTGTCACTATACTCGATTACCTATAGTATTAGACAACAGATTATTCATCTAGATCCTTTGAGAAGACCTGATCTAGGTTGGAAAGCAACCTACCATTGCACTCTAAATTAAAAAAATCTCAACAAAACCAAAAGTCAATTAGTTTTTGACATTTTGTCAACTTTCACAATGGCAGATCAACAACAAATTTTACAACATTGTGACCCATTGTCTAGAAAAGGGAAATTTGAAGGTACTTGACGAAGTTTTTGTTATTACAAATATTAAATGCTCAGTGAAGAAGATTGCCTGCCTACTCTTTATTGGAGATTGTTACACAAAAAGAAGCCCACGATATTTAATTTCATAATATAACCCATAATTAAAAAAGAGAAAACACCTACTTAGAGCCCAGTCATCAGAGAACCCCATGGATGTGAAGTGTTTAGAGCTGTTAAAAGGAGCGTTATAGGCTATAGCATATGTATACCCATTGTGAATACTTGAGTATCTCTGAACCGCCCAATGAGTTGTCATCTGGTGGTCATAGGTGTCAATTGTAGGACTGTAACCCAGTTAACCCAGGGTCAAGTCCCCTCTCGGCGCAACAGGGTGGCTCATAAACTTGGTAGGAATTTGGTAAGGTTGTGAGGTAGCAATTATGAGGTCCCTCCAAGAGTGACCAGTGCTGTAACTTGAGATCGCATAAAAATGCGGCCCATAATATTGCCTAGGATTTACGAAGCAAAAAATATCTAGAGAAAAAAAATCCTTAAAACATGAAGTGTAGAATTGAAAACAAGTGAATCGAAACTTCAACCCAAATCTGAGCTTCTGTATCTCAAACAAAAAAAGAAGCTATCCCAATATTTGATCTTTTATTTGGTGTATATGGTATATATAAGCACTTTTAAGGATACAAGCTCATATCATGTGAATTGGAGAATGGTATTATGTGAAGCATCTTTATATATGTGTGTCCTCATTCTTGGGCATTGAAAACAAAAGAAGAAACCCAGAAAAATAAAAAAAATGTAACTCTAATATTGTTTACCATGCACCGCACGTTGCTTCACATCTGTTTATGTAAAAAATAAAAAATACTGGCTGGCTGGCAGTCAGTCATATAAATAGAGATATATACATGTCAAAATACAGTTAGATACAAAGGCACATGTTCAATAATAAATGAAATGAACTATCTCAAACTGGAAGAATGTCAATAGATTTACAGAGTTATTTTATGAAAACCCGCATGACATCTCTGAGAGGTCGAGAAGGAGGCATAGAGAATCCCATGAGTTCGGCATGAAAATAATTTGGAGAAAAGCCAGAACGGCCATGTGCAAATGGAGACATAAATAGAGGTTTGACAAAAAAAAATCTAAAGGATACAAAACACACATAAGATCCAGATTATAACAGGATTAAAAGAAATCCAATTTACATCAACCATAACCGAGTTATATTTATTTTTCTTCATTATTTGCCATTTATTTTAATAACAATGAGAAAGACCCAGAAGGCTGGAAAAAAACAAAAGAAAAACCAAGGGCTTCCAATAACAGAGCATCTGCATGTTTGCCATATTTTCAGTCAAAACCTTCATTCCAAACTCAAAAGCAAAGTTCACAGCCTATATCAAATGATAAAATACAAAAGTCGCAGCTACATTGAAGTTTTTTCTCATTTTCTTGGTCAATAGTCCAATCTATAGTGACAAAGAAGCAAGAGGGAGAGATGTCAATATTCTTCTTAGGGAAATTTATATCAAACCATTCACTACATGCAGATTTTTTAGCAGTTTCTTTTATTTTTCATAAGACCCAAATCAGAGGGACATAGATATTCAGGAGCCATTTCAAGAACAGTAATACAGGTACCTAAAAATGTATGATTCTGTGTGTAAATCTTCAGTGTTTCTCCATCAAAACCCTAGTTTCCAGTAAGTGGTGTCCAAAGTCAAAACAGAGCCAAGAAGCTCCCTCTTACCCTGCACATAAACATTATAAAACTCATTCAAAAAATAAGCATCAAGTAATCAAAGAGACGATATTTAATTCAAATAGCCATTTTTTTGTTCATTACCTGATAAAACCCCCTTTAACAAACCCAAAATCATTTCATTGCATAAAATGATATATTCTCCAAGTATTCTCTCAAACAAGTAGCATAGATTACTGTAAATTCTTTCACGTTTTGGGCGTAGATAAGAGAGAATGAAGATGCAGATTTTGACGAAACTCATTTCCCCGCCATTCCTCTGCTCGTCACCCTTGCTGCCCACATTGTGAAAGTGAAAATGCATGTTTCTTTTTTTTGAGGGGGTGAATGCATATTTCTTTTTGGGTGGGAAAATGCATGTTTTATTTTGTTTTATTTTTAGATTTAAGACAATTAAAAAATATTAATTTTTAACTTAAAATAATATTATAGTGTTAAGACAGAATATTAATTTTGTCTTAAACAAATATCTTAAAACACCCTCATATGTAGTAGTGATTCTCCACAGATTGTACAAGCTCTCTGTACGTTTGGAGGTACTGAGGCACAAGGCACATACATTCTCTTTCCTCTAGGTATGAGTTCATTCTCAGATCTAATCAGTGGAAACATTGCACATATTTGCAATGCCATTGACATCAATGACATTCTTTACATAAACAATTGGACTGCATTCACTACATGCAAGATTTTCTCTATGATTTATATTGCATGGGATTTACAGGTTTGTGTTATTAGGTAATTGACTCCACAATTGTCATGTCCACAAGACACCCTAAGCCTAGTCCCAATAGGAATTTTTTGTTCTTGCAATGAAGGATTGACTACAAGAAAAGCACTGGTATTGACTGAAAATCTCTTTGAAACATTTTCTATATCCTCCTATTATGTACAATCCCGCAAGAACCACAACGGTTTAGTGGGATTATAAGATTTGGGTTCATACACAGTATATTAATGTATAGGCCTGTATATACATTATTCAAATCGATTCCAAGGTTTTCTTATCTGAGAACTTCACGTGAAATATTACATCATTTTGCTAAATTGAATAAAGTTTCTTTAGGCCTTATTTGATGCCATGATTCACATATGTTGCAGTTGTTAATATAATCTGTCCCATTGCACGAAATATTAATAGCTTGAAAACTTGCTATATTCTCATTGGTTAGGTTTATATTCATTTTTTTTCAAAAGATCAAGTCTATCAAAGATGCCAGAACATATTCACACGTCGAGAAATCCTCATAGGAAAGAGCGACCTCAAAGATAGGGAGAAGTCTGGAAAATATTATTTAGGAATTAAAGCTACAGGAAAATACTAGTTTTTATTTCCAACAGCCTAGTCTCCATGTTGTGAGATTGCATCCCATATTACAGACAAAATGCTAGTCTACTATTTACCAAGTCTCCCTCTCCTTGATCCTCTTATATTTTCTCTGTCATATAGTAGAAGTCATCAAACACAAAGATTTGTCAATTTTGGTTGCAAGCAAAGCTCCGTGTCATTAGTTTCTTCACTGAAATAACTTTACTTCTCTGTTCTAAAATTTCTGTCTTGGTATCAGAGCAGGTTAAGGTTGAATCCTGAGAGACTAGTTTGTCAGAGCTTGGTGAGATTGTGAGATCATGTGATTTTGTTTGCAAGAGCCAAGTTTGTGTGAGATCTAGTTGAATCTGTTTAGACTCTGTTTATCAGAACCCGTAGCAAATCTTGGGCTATGCATTTGTAGGTAGTGGCTATGTAATGTCAACTGTGTGATTGAATCTTAGTTGTGTGGGTTGTTATCGATCTGACTATCAGCTCCTTGTTGTGTCAGCCATATTCTATAAGATTTATAGTTTGTAATATGTGGGATGAGGTCAAAGCCATGTTGTATTGTTTGAAGCCCGCATTTTATAAAGGAATTGTTGTCTTAAAGAGAGATAGGTAGAAGAAATACGTGGAAGAAAGAAGCTGCAGCATGCATGGTCAGTTTGTAAAAGAAGTCACTGAAATAAGAAGTTGTAAAGGCATTTTACAAGGCAAAAAAAAGGATCGCAGTTAACAAAGAAGACACAGAGGTTGCAGATCTGATCGCCCAGTCATCAAAGTTAAAGGCAGATTTTAAGCAATGCTGAGGAAGGACTGAAAGCCGAAGTAGTCCAAGGTTGCAGAGTTTTTAATGTTGCTGACTTGGATCTAAAGAAGACCTGGATCATTCTATCTACAGAATGGCTTATTTCAACTGCCAGCAAAGAGGAGGTTAATTTGGTGTAAAGGAGCGGTGGTTCTTGTGTTTGTGTGAGGAGGCTTTTCTAGGAGGAAGTGACTAGAAGATAGCAGAGCTGATGTTTGAGAATGAAGGACTGAGGAGAATAAAGTTGAGAGGAGTCAGTACTGTTGTAGCAAGAGAGATGTTGTCCTTTTTTGATAATGTCTCTATAGAATGGAGAGAGTTTGAGAATTTTGTATGGGTATGTCTAGGTTGAGTGAGAGTAAAAAATATTGTGTGGGAGAGCAGTTTTAAAGTCTGAAGATCAAAGGTTGAGAGGAGGATAGGTTTCTGAAATTGTGAAATGTTAAAGTGAAGCTATCTATGGAAAAGTATCAATATGATTGAATGCCACTGCATTCTATATTTGTGTAAGTAATGTTTGAGGGCCAGCAGAGCCCAATAGGATTCCCGAGCACCTGCAGCGTGACTCTATGGGAGGTGCTAAGAAAATACAAGTGTTTGGCACCTGAACCAACAATGGACTGGTAATCAAAAATGCCAGAGCTCATGGGCATAGCATCCCAATAGCAATATGGGATTTCCTAGGTTTAATCCTTAGAACTTGAAGGTTCAAGATATTGATGTATAAAGAAAAGAAGTGGAGAAACAAATTGAAAATGGTAGTTGAGAAATTTAAGAACAGAGCAAAGACCAGCATTGAACACAATATGATCTAAAACCATAAGATGAAAACAGAGGAGCAGCAGAAAACAGATAAACACGGAGAGACCAAAAACCATATTTGATATATAAAATATAACATAAACATTACAAAATACTGAGCTGCTGCTCATACAATACGGAGCAAGACATTAAGCTACTTACAGCTCTATGAGCTGGACTCTGCTAGGAGAAAGAGAGTAAATGCCAAAATGCAGTCTTCCAATATAAATAGGAAGCATTAACATAATCCAGAAAGTACGAGAACAATCTAGATGGACAGTGACAGGTTGGAGGAGTTATTACACAATCAATCAAAAATCTGCCTCAATCTTTAATCCCTGCATACGGATGATTATGTGACAGGGGTTGTTGAGATTACAATCTCCAACATTTACGATAATGCATTTAATTTTAAAATATTAATATTCTACAAAATCACAGAAGGATACATTATGCTACAAATGGTAGTTCCAATTGTTTGAATGTGCAAAACGAAATTTTATTAAATATATAAATATGCATAAAATTACAAAGTAATTTATTGCAATTGTAATTTCAAATCAAGCTAGCACTATTCATTTTTCCTTTACCCTAAACGCTATGCCATATACAATGAATTTTGTATGTTTCTAAGCCCCCTGACATTTAAGGGTTGTGCTACAACTCATTGTGGCTTTAATCTCTATTAGTCCACTAAGCCCTATTGATTAGCTTACAGACCAAATCCTAAGCTCGCGTTCTTCCAGTTTCCACTATAGTTACAAAATTCTGAACATACGCAAATTAAATGTCGTGCAACTTCTAAGATGAGTAAATTCAAAGAATAAATTATCTTGCCGTTTAAAACATCTTAATTTTAAACACTGTAACCTGCATCACATTGAATTTAAAATCTGAATAATAACATCCTAAATGCAAATTTACAATTTTTGGTTTCGTCTGATATATAGTTAGACAAATTAGTAAATTTATCGTTAATCATAAAATCCAAAATTACAATTTTTGGTTCTGTCTGATATATAGTTAGACAAATTAACAAATTTATTGTAAATCGTAAAATCTTTTCAGCAAATTTCAATTTAAATCTGTCATTTATTATTCGTTTCAAACTTTGAACCTAAAGTGCACTCGGAGAAATTATATATTCGAATATATTATAAGAATAGAAGACGAACAAAGAGAGACTGATATGAGGAAAGGGACGGAGTTTTTACAGTCCACCATACTAGCCATATACAACATAAACTAAAATGAAGAAAAAGTTGAAATGGAAGAGATTGTGCCGGAACAAAGCAAACCCCTTCAAAGAAAATGAGAATGGAAAAGATTACCTACATAAATTGCTTTTATAAAAGCTTTTATGAGCATGTCTCGGTGGTGGCTGAGAACTCTCCTCTCCTCACCTTATTCCCGACTGAAAGAATTCAAAGTCGACCCGTAAAATAGGTTGATGGTAAAATGGCACATTATATTACAGATCATGGTCACAAGACATTGATTCTTTCAGTCGCAATAAGGCGAGGAGAGAAGAGTTCCTTGCGCCGACTCGTAAAAGCTGCGGACCTTGTGAGATTGACGATCTGCTAAAACCCGTTGCGCAATTGAAACGAGAGTAAAACCTTCCTAACTATGGACTCTGCCACAATCTCTTCCGACTTTCTTGCCATAAATCTTAGTAATGGTAGCCAGTCTCTTTCCCTCGCTTCCTAATCTTCATCATTAATGGGGCCACAGAATTTGCTTTATTCCTGCATAACCTTTCCTTTTTTCTTCTTTTCCTTACGCGGGATTTCCTTTATTCCGCATTATCTAATTTTCCTTTTTCTCCGTTTACTTCAACGTGATTTCCTTTATTCTCGCACTATCTCATTCATTTTTTATTATTATAATTTATAATTTGTTCTCATCTTACATCGTGATTTCCTTTCTCGCACTATCTCATTCCTTTTTATAAATTTTTTATTATTATAATTTATTATTTGTTCCCATCGTACATATCAATCTTTCTTTTTTTATTCCCATCCCTATGTTCTACTAGATTAAAAAGCCATTGTACAAGATGCTAGCAAAGTATTGAATTTACAAATTGTGATTGTTATCTTTGTTTTGAACACTTATCAAAATGTGGGATAACCTTATGAAATATGTCAATTCCATAGCATATATACTATAAGTTTGTTTGAGATACTAATCAAGTATTCTTGAGCAAGAAAGTCATCTTCTAGCTGAAACCATGTCTTAGTGTCATGTTTCAACAAAGTTTTTCCATCAAAGTTGCAAATGTTTTGATTTTGTGTCAAATCTAGTTTATGATCCAAAATTGCATAAAGGAGGCATGGAGGTATCAAAGACACCACATTTCAGTTGCAATTAATGCCACTAAAGTGGTGAAACCTAATAGGTTTTACACTATTAAATAATTTATTTAAAATTATTTTTACCACATTTTAGTCACATTTAATCTATCTACATTTTCTCTATGCTTGCTTTGTGTCTGCGTGATCAACATCCTTACCATTTGGAGTTTTCTTTGAGTGGTTTTTGTGTGCTATGATCTTAGGTATGGTTTTTATTTATTTGTGTGCTTTGTGTGTAGTTTCTCTATCATGGTTTTCATTTAATCTTTTGTTGCATGGCTAAGGTTTCTAAAAACCTAATTATATTTTTGTTGTTCATTTCAATTCAATTTTTTTTTAATCATACCTATGTGTTATCTTCTACCCTATAATTGGTTATGAGGAACTTGATTACAACCTTAACTAATTACATGTTTACTTAATGCTTGTTCATTTCATGCAGTTAAGTTTCTAGTGCTTGACTATTAAAGTCATGATTATGCAAGTTTAATAGACCTACAATTGAGTCTTCAAGACCCGATTGTAAGGTCTTATACAACACCAACTACCCTTGTATATAGTGTGTTTGAAACCCGACCTACAAGTTGTAGATCATATTTCATGATTCAATCTACAACTCCCATATAAAATTGTACATTGATTGTCCAAGCATACATGTAGTCAGGTTTTAGAAACCCAAATACACTTTTAAACTTTTGTATATTTAGCACCATGTAGTCGAGTTTCAGAAACCCCACTACATATCTTCCTATCATCTATTTGCACATTGTGTAGTCAAGTTTCTAAAACTCAACTACTAATTGGTTTATCCCTTCACTTGCAATTGTGTAGTTAGGTTTTAGAAACCCAACTACATGTCCAAACACACTTCTCATATGCGATCAGCTTTCAAAAACCCAATTACACTATGTCACTACACTTTCCGACATGTAATATGGGATATAAACCCTAATTACACATGTAAACCATATGTACTACCATTTGGACTTGCAATTCAGGTTTTGAAATTTGAATTGCAACTATCCCAACACTTATCCAATCTAACATTCTCAAATGAAATCTACTCCTTTGTCCCATACACATAATTTTTTAAAATATGGTAGATCAAGGGATTGGACCCAGTTTTTGAACATTCCAATTCAAAGGAAGTAAAGATAGATCTTTCAATGATGATGCAATATGTTTTAATGATTTGAGTCTCTCATCTTAATTTGGCAAAAAAATGTTCAAATTTTTGAGTCATCTCCTAGCTTAGAGAGGAAGATGAAGTACAAGTATCAAAAGTATTGGAATGAGGTCAAGCCTTCCTTGGTAGCCTTAAATATTGACGAGATAAAAGACACTCAGATAGGCTGTGTGGATATGGAAGAATTAATTCAAAGGACTAAGAAGAAGCCTATATTTGAGGGAATGGTGACACTCTTCAAGACCAACATTCATAGGGTGGTTACTTTCCCAATGTCAGAGTTGTGGAACCAAAATATTTCCTTTCAATTGCTTCACACTTTGATAGTGAAACAAGAATAGTGAAAATGTTCAGGAAATCACAATATTGAGGCTTGATTAGAATGCCTTTGAAATTTTGTTACATATTGATACTTGTTGTGCAACATCACAATTGAAGTAGCTAAAAATCCTTCTACAATTAGAACTTGGATATGTGCAACATGAAGATCAATTCCAATTGGATTAATCAACAGAGGACAAATATCTCTAGGTGGCACAATTGTACAGTAGTGACTTCAAGGATGAAATCAATGATATGATTATACTCAACTGAATGAATGGATTGAATAGCTCCAAATATATTTTAAAGATGGATGTTGAGGTACATTTCTATCATGCAAAAAGGACATTAATAGATCTATTGGGGATAATAGATCAATGATGTTATTTGCAAACAATTGAGTTAGGTGAGTACTACTCATAGCTTCTATGTGAATTCTTACCTTGTGTATGGGTAAAAGCACAATATGTTGTCACGCTTTTATAAAGGAAAATGCTAACAACACAAAAAAAAATGTTCAACTTCAATGGCATAAAAGTGATTCTTCTGTTGAAAATTTGAAGATGATGTAACATGATGAAATGTGTAAAATTGGATGAAGTTTGTGCCTATAATTTTTTTAAAAAAAATTAGCCAAGAATTGATATATTTTTTTAATTTTTAAAGTCTTTTTTTTTTTGCTAAAATTTACAGCAAATAAAAGGGTCCACTTCCCACCAAATAACTATAAGTAAAAAAATATTTTTTCTACAAATTTCAGAATATGTTTTAGATGACATGTATAGCTAGTACAGGAAAAAAGAAAGAACTAAATTTTTGATCTATATTTTGTCTTTTATAACCAATCAAAGTTGAACTTATCTAAAATCGACAATTTTCATCTCCCACCTTCTTTCCCCTATCAAAAGTACACCAAACAAAAAAACAATTATATATTCTCGAAGAGGACTCTCTCCTCTAGTGTTGTATATAATTTTTAAATTTTTCTGATTTGATTTACTATTTTTTTAAATTTTCTGAATCAATGTCTTCTCGAAACTTAATATACCCACTTGTACTATTTTTTTTATTTTCTATTTTTCTCTCTGCTACACCATTATTTTTTGGTGTACAAGAGGGTCAACATTTCTTTTTAATTCCATGTTCTTCACAATATTTTATAAACTCTTGAGAAGTAGATTCTCCTCCTTTATCTGATCTAAGGCACTTAAGTTTTAGATTAGACTCTTTTTCAATTATTTTACTAAAAACTTTAAATCTATCAAATGCTTCATCTAATTTATGCTTTAAAAAAGTAATCCATGTCATTCTTGTGTAATCATTTATGAACAACATAAAGTATTGTTTATTATTTAAAGACTTAGTTCGAGTAGGCCCACAAAGATCAGTATGGACCAATTGAAGAGGTTTAGTAGTATAGTATATTCTTTTGTTTTGAAACTAAATTTGGTTAGCTTTCCTTCCTAGCACTCTTTACACACACTGTTATTAGGTTCTTAGGACTGGTAAGTTCCTAACATTATGATTTTTGCACTTATTTTGATTAGGTTACCATAATTAGTTTATGACCTAACCTTTAATGTCATAGTTTGGTTTCTTCAACTTGACTCATGAAATATACATTTCCATCAATCTTGCATGAATTCTCAAAGAGATTTTAAATGTTGTTACTGGTTCTATATCATGTTTCTATATAGTCTTTTTGTATTTTTTCTTAATTTCACAAACCAAGTAGAGAATATCACATCAAATCCATTGTCATATATTTGACTTACACTAAGAAGATTATAATTCATGTCTTCAATATAATAAAGATCATTGACTTGTATTGCATTTTCTAATAGTATAGTTCCTTTCTCGATAATTTGAAAACACTTATCATCTCCAAACTTAACTGATGCTCCAGACTATGATTCATAATGTATAATTTTATATTTTTCACCAATCATATGGTGAGAAAACCCACTATCTAAAACTCATAGATATTTCTTAAGTGAATGAAGCACTATTTCAACAATTAATGATTCTACTTTATTTTTGGGTTTCAAAATAAGTTGAAATTACTCTTCTATTTTACTATATTTAAATAAACATTTTGACATTCAAAAAAAATTCTTTTTCTATATATACTATTATATCTATTTAACTCATTTTAAAATTCTATACTATGTAAAACAAAATCAGATAGATATGTGGCATAGTTAGATAACTTAAAATTTCTTATGTCTTGGTTAGCCCTTTTCTTTTCTAATCCAAGAGATTTGCAACTACTTTTAATATTTTCAAACTTTGTAGTACTAAAATCACTCTCCTTTTCAAGTGAGTTAACAAACTTTTTCAAAAACTCATTCTTAGAAAACATAGTTCTTTGTCTATTCAAAATTTGATCAATATTATTTTGATTGTTCATAAGTACTCCTAAACTAGGATGGCCCTAAATAGAAGGGTATGGATCTGATACCAATTATTGGAGTATAGTGATTACTGAGGGGGGATGAATCAATAATCATAGAAAAAATAAACCTTTTAATTTCTTTTAAATTTTAAAGAAACTTAAGTCAAATAATGAAGATAACAATAAGTACACATCACATGTAAAAGATACACAAGAATTGTCTTGAGTGGAAACTCTCTTGGAGAATAAAACCACTCGAACTTAGCCTTGATGGCTTTATCCTTAAATCAATTTGTACATCTCACTGATGTTGTCTCACTAACAATATTAATCAATCACTAGACTTGTGCCCGACTGGTCTTTTATGTCTCACTGGCCTTAGTACAATCTTCCTTAAAATGAATTTTCAATTCTTAATACAATTTTCTACATACAAAGATAAGAAAACTTGATTTTTATATGAAACCTATAACTACAAAATATATAGTACTGAGTACAAAACATGTCATTATGCTCAATATTGCATAATGTCTAATCAAAGATTTCAAATTAAATCAATCTTTCATGTCTACCAACTGATTCTGCACAATAATATCTTATCAATAAAAAATCAAAAGATAATCTATGTCTATACATTTGAATCATTCTACCTCTACAAATAAATACTCTTCTCAATTTAACTGATTACAAATTGAACAGGAAGAACTAAATACAACTATTTCAAAACATTTTAGTATCATCAAGGATATTATCAATCATCAATGTCCTTCATCTTAAGTATCAATAATCAGATGCTCATCAAGGTTCAATTATCACATCATACTCATAATAATCAATCTTAAATGAAATAAACAAATTATAAACTATATACAAAATGTTCCTTATCAAAACTAATTGATTATAATCATTACCATATGCATCTTTTAATGTCATTGCTCCTACATAGATACATCTCATAGAATAATGAACAACTAAAATAAACTTATAACCAATAATATTAATATCATGTTTAGATTCAAATATCAAAGAATTTTTTTAGCTTTGACCTTAACTATTTGATAAAAAACAATGAAATGTACATACAAAATGAACTTAACCAAAGTTGTATCATGAAGTAATGCAATTCATATAAAGTAATTGTGCATGAATGCTATGTCCACATATCACAATCTATGTTGACTCGTATGAGATAGTTGTGCATGAATGCTATGTGTGCTTATTCAGATTCATAACCTTTATTGACTGTGCATGGATATTAAGCCGATTCTATCACATCTTATTTGTCTCAAATGAACTCATCTATGTATGCATTTGACACTTTATGCAAGGACTGACACATAATAAACAGAGTCCTTAAAAATAATGTAGATGATGATTGTGCATACAAATACACATAATGCACTATACATACACATGAAACACAATGTCATTAACCAAGATGAATCACAATGACCTCACTATCAATATGAAAATTGAGTTAACAACCTTCATCGAAAGTGAATAACTATAAATAGAATGACATACTCAACATGGGTAACAATGAAAGAATGTATAGATGAAAGTTCTTGTTAGGGTTTAAAGAAATAAACAATGACAACATACAGGTATTTGAATGTGAGCTATGTAACATAACATGTACATGATAATAATGTCCATAAGAAAAACCTCATTCCTGCATAAGGATGGTTATGCACAGATATAAACAACTATTAATCTTCTTCAAAAACTAAGACACGCTTATGGAAGAGGAAAAGATGATTCAACTTAAAAAATGACAGATGACCTCAAAATGAGAGGATTAAAAATCGTATACACCTAATTTAGCCCATTAATCTCTGCAAACAAAAAAAAGCTTCCATAACATTTCTTCTCCCTTCAAACTACCATTGACAACTGACTATTATTCTTGTAAATATCGCATTCTTTACTATGATGCCCTAGCTTGATAAGCTAGGGTTAAAAAATAGTTAACCATAAACTTCACACAATAATGTGATTAAAAAATGCATCTCGATGCACCAAATACAAGCTCAAGACTTATCACCAATAAATGTCATTAATTGTGGCATGTTTACATCTTTTCAAGGTTGAGTAATGTAGCTAGGGACCAACCAAAAGGTCCTAGCACTAAACCACTTTGTTGATGCTATGCTCACAACTTTGTGACTTATATTTTCAACATTAACCAACTTCTTCTCCTTCATAAATCAATTTTATTGTTAGTAAAAATTTCAGATGCTTAAGAACCATTCCTTGGTATTGACTTAATAAACAATAAAATTATCAATAATAAAATTGAATCATTATAAACTGTCAAGTAACTGCAATTGTCATGATGAACAAATGTAATTGCATGATCCACTGTACTTGTATGAACTAAAAATTAAAATTGATCAACACAAATTGAATAATGCATATGATGAGTTTGATCCATAGCTTGATTAGCTTATTTTTGACATCCAGGACAACAAAGATGTGGAGATCAACAAAAGGCTCATGTATTATCTGTAATGACAAATTATTTTGACTTTGTAAAAATTATTAAAAATATTTCACTCATTTATAATAAGATAAAAGTAAAAGATTTTATTTGTTGTAAACGAGTGAAATAAATGAGCCACTCATTTTTCTTTAGAATTTATTTCTTATGTCTCATCTCCTCAATTTTAATTTTACAAACAAAAAAAAAATTAGCCTTGAGAAATTGTCATGAGATGCTCTTTGGACTGAAATCATTTCTAACAATTAACTGTTTTTCACTTTAAAATTTTATTTTTGGCATAATTTGTCTTAAGTTAGAAGAATAATAGAATAATAGAAGATTGTGGAAACTCGGAGAAAAGGCAAATTATAGGAATGATCAAGTGAGATGTTAAAAATAGGGAACGTCGTTTAACAGCATAGAAAATAGTAAGAGAAATGAAACATCACCAAAACTGTCTCGTCCAACTCCACCAATGTCATTCCTCTAAAATGTGGCATTAGTGTTAAGTTTTAAAACTTAAAGAAAGAAGAGGGTGTTTAACAACCCTCTCGATATAGTAATGTTGCGTAATTTTTCTTTGCAGTATTAAACAAATGCTAACAGAACACTCCTAATAGGCAAAGATTACTAATTAGATAAAGTGGCAACTGCTATAATTCAGTTGCAGTACAACTATAGAGCAGTACTTATCATATCAGCTAATCCTATAGCTGTTATGACTCTCCAGTATTTGCAAGGTAGAATATATTTAGCAACTCTTTTAGTTGTGTTGTTTCACGTTCTCTCCTCCTTGTTTTATAGTTATATATAAATACCTTGTTGTCAAGAAGCTCATAAGTCTGTTCTATTTTATCAATTATTAGCTATAACTATATATGTTTGTGTGAGAATGATAATAACAATTTAAGTATAAGCTTCTCTTCTACGTGTGTTAAAAGAAAAACAATTAAATGTTTTGGATTATATATACTAGTAAAATAAACATTAATAATTAGATTAGAGATCAACCATAAAAAAATTAATTGGTGTTTCTTTATTTTATGGTTCTTATCATATAAAACATTATTGTATGAGTGTTATTTTTTTTATTAGTTTTTTATTATTTATGTATATTATAGTTAATGATTAAAAAATTAGTCAATATTAATATTAATAATTAATAAAAAAATATTAAAAATAAAATTTGTTAATAATTAAATAGTTTAAGCTTTTATTACCATTTTATTAAGCCGATAGGCTTTCACAGGCATCGCCCACTTGACAGAAAATTGTCATATATCGAAAAATTGTCTAAGACTTAAAAAGAACTGGTCAGAAAATTGTAAAAAATCAGTTTTTAACAATACTATGTTTTGTAGTCCATATTAGAGGGAACATTTTTTAACAATACTATGTTTATGTCATCGAAAAAGTCTGATACGGAAAATTTTTCTTAGGCCCGAAACATCTTGATGGCAACCTAAAAATGCTAGCGATGTGTTTTTCTTGTTGGAGGATCTCCTTTTTCCCACAGAATCATGGGCAATAAGGTGTTTTTTCAGCGGAATTTTGTGGATGACGATGCCTTGCAAGTTTGTTGGACGCCTCTCCAACTTGTACCTTATAAAAAATGCATGTCTTAGTTTGGATTTGATGATTTCTTTCAATCATGGGGATTGCCAGATGATTTGTGGTCTCATTTGCAGGTACATTTGTAATCTTTTCTGAATTCATCTATTTTGAATGTGTTCCCTAGTCGACCAAAAAGAGGATGCCCTAACTCATTTTCTGCTTGTAGCTATTTTGCAAGAGTGTTTTGACTTTTATGATCTTCTTTAGTGGACATTGTGCTAATGGGTGATGGAAGTGGAAGTGTTGCTTTTGTGAATATGTCTGATTTCACCCACAGTGGAGAAAAGATGGAAATTGACGGGTAAGAAAGATCTCATTAGGTAGATCACTGTGAAAGGGTTATGAAGATGCAAAAAATCTCTTAGTAGATAGATTACCATGCAAGGGTTATGCTCTATTGTTCTCTTGTTTTGTAACACACCAGAACTGCGGTGTTTAATAGAACATGCAGGTAAACAATTGAAATATAAAGATTGAAAAATTGTTAGATTGCTTGAATCACAAGTACTACAACAATAATAAAACATATCAAATCACATTTGTGTGCTTCATTTTCTAATCACAATATCAATTCAGGAAAAATAGGGAAAGCAGATGATGGTAAAGACAGGGTTGATGCAGAGCAGTAAGCACAAAATTGGTGACTGAAAAATGGTTAGCAACATCTGAGAATAGTTTACATCATTGGTCTTGGCACTAGAAGGGATTTTATAGGGACTTATATCACCACCTATGATGATGCCAAGACTTACGGTCAGATTGGGTGCTGCAACTGATGCCAATGAAAGAGATGTTAGATAAATGAGCCACACCCACATAGTAGCTAAGTGGTAGAGTACCCTAATATGTGGGAGGTCCTAGGTTCAAGTTCTAACTGGTCCATGAAAAACAAAAATTTTAGTGGTGATGAAGACTGAAGCATGCAAATCACATTGCTAGTGTTTAAGATCACACCTTGATTTACCAACTTTTATTTTCTTGATTAATGGAAGTTGCTTTATGACTTTTTTATATTACCTTTGAAGGTAGGTACTTGTCATAATTGTTTGGAGATTTATGTTCATAGTTACAACAATGTTCACTATTTATAATAAACTCCAACCCCTGTAAATATGAAAATTAAAGTATTTCTTTCTTAAAGATTTTGAGATCTTTATATAGTGCACAAACTCAAGCTAAATTGTTAATCTTTATATAGTGCACAAACTCAAGCTAAATTGTTAATCTAACTCCTAGGACTTGTTTGAGGATAAGTTTTATGATGTTACCTTTATCTTATGCTTGGGAATCAAAAGTGTATTTTTAATTCATTTTTTCATTTTTCTTCCAGATATTTTATTTCAATAGAATTTTTTTGTATATGCTTTGCACTTTCTAGATGTGTTATAAGTACAATGTATGTGTTTACCTTTTTTTGTTCATTTCATTAATTTTGTTTGGTGTTGATAATTTTCCATTGACAATGGAGATTGTGATTAATAGCTTTTTTTCACAAGAGGACACTTAAATATATTTTTTATTTGCCCATGACTTAAGATATTGGAGATCATACATTTTTAATCAAACTATGGTTTTGTTCATTAGTTTGGTTTTCTCATTGATGCATGCATTAAAGGTTGTTATCTTTTTCATTTAACATTTTTAGTTGGGTATGTTACTCTATAGTTGATTCAAATTAAATTAAACCCCATTATGTTTGATCATCATGGAAGACAAGAAGGAAAATGCATTGAAACATTTGTGTGAAGAATAACTTGGTTGCTTTTGGAATAATTGTTATATTTTTGTAAAAAGATAAGAATTGTTGTTTTATGGATATTATCAACAATTTCCACACTAAGTTCATTTTATAAGCCATATGAGACTGTGATGTGCTATAGACTGGTCACAAGTTTCTCTAGAGTCTAGAGTACAGGGATGAGCTTAATCCTTCTTGCTTAATACAGTCATTGAGACATTCCCTACTACTAGAAGTATGTTATCTCACCCATTAGTAGATGGAACACTTTGTAGAGAATCACTATCAATCTTAAGAATTCAAACAATATTTTTGAAAATAAACACATCAATCTCATGAAAGATATTCATCATTTCAGTTTATGAGGTTGCAGGAAAACTAAAATGGTTGATACTTGGAATAAATTTACACAAATGCTACTACTGATGCCTATATAACTTGTTGGGAAAATCTCATGGAAAAACATCAGATCTCTAGAGAATGGTGGATATCAACATATCCAACACATTTAAGGTCACACCTAGGTGATGTACCTTTTACAATGAAGGTATGCTCAACACACTAGGTGATATCACTCTGCTCCCACAAATAGAAGGATGACACCCTCCATATAGTTGCCTTAACCTACCCAACCATTTATTAAGTTCAAAGTTTCCCCTAAAAAAAATTCTGAACATTGGTTTTCACAGTCTCATCATGACATCTTGAGTTAGAAAGTTACTGTTGTCATTCAAATACTGCTATAAAATTTGTAAAAAAGAAATGGAGAAACTATAACTTAGATGCTATGATGAATTATCATGTTTGTATTATGATTTGGAATCTTCTTCAAGGATGTAATTCCCTTTTGTTATGAATTCTCTTGTTGAAAGGTACAATTGTACACTAACGTTTTGTTATTTAGTTTGATGGACAAGCTAATATGGAAGATAATGAGTATTGAGGGTTATTTTTTTAAGTAGATGTTCATTTCTAAAACTGACTTTATTTCTATAGCAGATTTCTCCTTTCATAAATGTTGGTCAGCCTTTAATATTTAGTGTAATGTCCTAATTTTAGTAATATTAAATTGTGAACTTCTAGCCATGGTTCTTCCAAAGGCTTCTTGGTGTCTTGGCAAGAACTCAAAAATTTCTTGGAGTGCTTGAGGATGGTTAGCTATAATGTTCCCTTTGTGAAATAGGATTTAATAATAAACAATAAGTAATTATTATTAAATTAAACTATAAATAAATAAACAATATATAAATTGATAAATAATAATAAAATATAATATAAATAATTAAAAGTTAATTAAGTTAATGAAAGGTTAAGAGATAGATAATGAAGATAATCAATAGCAGTTTATCAGTTCTAATCTATCCAAAGTACAGAAGAAAAGATGGATTTTTCATTCCTGCATTTGGCCTTTAATTCATCCATTCAAGGTCTTACATTGTTTTTTATAGCTGGGCTAGTGGGTACATTTTATTTGGCATTATTGTCAGGTGTTTCTACAGTTTGTTTACATCAACACTTAATATCAGTAGCTAATCCTCTTATTTGGTGTGCACAATGCATATGTGCTAACATGTAATGCTTTGGAAGGTTATACTAATGAAAGTTATCATATCTATGCACTTTATTTTGTAAGCACTAGATCTGGTATGACCAATGGGCTTAAATTTGTTGATGTACTCACCCCATCGAACAAGTGGTTTACTTGTATTAAGTTTCCCACTGGATAAGTGGATGTTACATAAGATTTCCCATTGAGTAAGAGGATTTTCTCATATGCTCACCACTAAATTAAGTGAATGATGCTTATTTACATTTCTTGTAATGCATATCACTCCACTAGATAAAATGGTTTTGGCTGATTTACTGCCTGGTGTTTTTCTTTCAGCACTGCATTTTAGTTGATTGTAATCTAGAGTACTCTATACTCTCACCTTTCCCTTATTGGGATCTTGGTGATGAAAAAATGGAAATGGGTATGTGCAGGATCATGGTACGCTAAAAAGTGGTGATGTGAAAAAGAAGTCTTGATTGGAATACAACTATAAATTTCAAATAGTATAACATTTTTGAAATTTGAAACATGCATCACATTCTATGCTTCACCTACTACAAGAAGAAGTTTTATTTTTTTCAATTTGATGAAGTCTAGACTAAGTTAAGGTGGTCAAACATGTGAGCTTTTATATTCTGGAAAATTTTTAGCAGAAAAATCATAATAAATTATTTATTTAGAAATAAAATTATAAAAAAATGTGTCACATCTAGACATAAGTCTACTAATTAAATCTAGAATCTTGTAAAAAAAAATATATCATTTGATTGTATTTAAGGTGATCAGACATACACCTACTTCTTATCTTTAACGTAAAATTTTCATTCTATTGATAAACTGATTGGAAAATAGCTATAACATTCAAACGGTATAACATTTTTCAAATCTAAAATATGTGTCACATTCTATGCTTTTCCTAATACAAGAAAAAAACTAAAAGTTTTTAATTTGATGAATTTTAGACCAAGCTAAGGTGGTCAGACACGTGAGTTTTTATATTCTCCAAATGTTTTAGTAGAAAAATCATAATTAATTATTTATTTGAAAAAAAATTATAAAAAAATGTGTCACATCCGAACATGAGTCTACTACTTATATCTAGAATCTTGTAAAAAAATATAATCTTTTGATTATGTTTACAATGGTCAAACATACACCTACTTATATTTTTCCTGATATTTTTATACTACTGTATTTAAATTTAAAATTTTCACCATATAGAATAATTTATTTTCAAAAAAGGGCTAGTATCATAGAAACTACATTCAATTTTGTATACATTCTCTTCTTCCATATTTTATATATAAGATTGATAACTTGTTCAAATTTTTATGTCAACTTTCCTAACCCTGATTTTTTAAATTTTTATTGCCACTTAAGGGTCTAGTTTGGCCATGATCCTGCACATACCCATATATTGCATTGTAATCTCACTTCAGCTGATGTTATTTTCAAACAAATAGTGTAGGGTGGTTCTTACATTAAAACACCTGTTAATAGCAGATTTCTTCTTATTTTATCATATAATCAGCCCTTTTATGATTTTATCACCTAAGATTTGAGATAGATGCCCCCTTGATGCTTAGGCATGCACAAGTGTATATCAATTGATTTTTAGATTAGAACTTCATTTCTTCCTAATGGAGGTGTGCATCAAGACATGGGTGCACCCCAAGACACTAGGTGCACATGTCCATTACTATAATGCTACATTTTTATAAGTGCATCTACCTTGATGCCACAGGTACCTTTGGATATGAATTTCTTTTTCTTTTAACAACTGGCTTCCTTTAATTGCACGTGCCTCTATATACTACAATTTTGTAAAACAAAATCCATTTTTTTGTGCCCTAACACTTTTGTATGCTTTTATATATGACTACTTATCTAAAACAAAATCCCTTTTATCCCTACAATCACTTGTGTGTGAAGCATAGGCATGGTTTACTATTAAAGATTTCAGTTTTGATGCCCTAGGGCATGCATTTCAGATGGTATAAGTACAATTTCAGCAATGTTAGGGTCAGTTATAGTCACCATGTGAAAGTGTCTTTGACCCTTCTTGTTTTGATCATTTAGGTCTACTCTGGCATCGTTCCCTTGTTTGTCTTTCTTCAGCAATTCCCCAAGTTTCCCTAACCTTCAAATCATCAAGTTATAGCCTCCAAGATTGTTTGTTTCAAGAGTCGGCTTTCCTTGGTTAATTCTTTCCCGAGACTTATACTTCCCATGAACCACTTCGAACCTCTTTGAACTTTGGTACAAAGTAGTTTCAAGTAGTTCTTGATCAAAGATTATTTTTCTAACAATTGGTTTACACAGGTGGGTCCTAGCCTACGTCATTCTTTAGTAGTGAACCACTTCGAACCTCTTTGAACTTGCGTTCGAAGCAGTTCAAAGGAGTTCAAGAAGAGACGGTGGACAAATCGAGGAGTGATGTGATAGTTGAAAGGATAAATTATGTAAGTTGGTGGCGGAGTTATTTTTGAGTTCTAAATGTAGACACTCTTGAAAAGATGGGAGCCACAGGGTAAATTCAGAAGTGGAGATTTGGGGTTGCAGTAAAAGAAATCCTTAACACGAGCAGGGGATATTACTTAAAGAAAGTTAGTGATGATTATAAGGGATGCAGATTTCAAGGACACCCCATTGTCAAATCATCATTACCCACTTCTTTCTAATTAATGCTTCCATTTATTTCCCCTTAAGTCGATCTTTTATGGCATGATTTCTAAAAATATAAGTATTCCTGTAAAACTCTCTTCTTTCTGTTACCATCCTACAGAGTCTCAGTTTTGGAAGAGGGAGTTATTTTCTTGATTCTACAAAAAATAGTTAGCCACTAAAAGCTCTCTTTTATTTCTTGTTCCTGTTTGGTAATATTTGTTCAAGAAGGGGGGTTGCTTTTGTTTGTTTCCCAATAGAAAAAAATGAGGTCTAGTATGCACTTCTTTGGGAACCTCAAGAATATGGAATGTCTTGCCCCTGTTATCATAGACACAGACCTGTTAGGAGTTGAGGTAGGAGAGATGGTGGTTCACCTCACAAAGCATGCAACAGAGGAGTATAGTCTAGATTTTTTGTCAAGTGGGTTGTTAGAAGCCACAGCTTTCCCTCTGTCAGTTGTGAGTATGGAGTTAATTTAGAAATGCATCAATAGATATGATGTCAATTCTAAATGCATATTGAACACTGAAGGTAAGACCCCGAGACTTGTGAATAGAGAGACTATTATGTCCATTTTCAAAATCCCAGATGAATCCTTTGCCAACTTTACCCCCACCCAGTCACTCGCTCAATTCTGGGAGAACACAGATAAAAATCGTAATAACATGGCCTGGAAATAGACCAAAAATAATTATAAGGGGGGATCCCGTCTGCCAAAAGTCTTGACCAAAAACTATATGAAGCCACATATTCACGATATAATGGTTTTACTTCATTAGGTGAAAGGTTCTGAGCAAGTTCTCATCTTCGAAGAATGGATGTACCACTTCATAGAGATAGTTTTGGAAGGAAGCCAACATCTTGATTGGGTAGAAATCATTGCTAGCTCCTTGAGAGACCAGCTCAAATAGGCTCAAGAAATTAAGAAAGAATTCTTTATGTCCTCCTATTTAATATATTGTCTTACATGCACACAAGACCTGGGGGCTATTCCACATGCACCATGGAGTGGGGACCTAAAAATTTATGAATACTTCCCCTTGTTGAGGAAAGATAGGGTCTTGGGAGATTACATAAGAGTTCATGATGTCTTCCTTGGAAGACTGTGTCAACAGTTGGTGGGAATTTCAAACCAAAGAATATCATTGGGATCCTAGAAGCTAGTTCAAACCTATGGGAGTTTTAATATTCAATTTTCACATTTTACTTATATCCAGATTGGAGGTTTTGATGAGGAACCTCTCAGGATTCCTAGATTTTCCTTTGACTATTTCATATTGGCTGAAGTTTATAGGCAGTTGTTCACGGTAATTAAGAATAGTTTACCTGAGGAAAAATGGGCTTCAATGTTTCTGATTAAGTTGGGAACCTTGGTCTTCAATAATATGATGGACGCCTCAGTGATAGGTAGTAATCTAGTAAGCTTCCACATGTAGTTCTATGAACCGAGGAGAGGTTTCGATAATAAAGGCTTTGCTAGACAGGTTCTAAGTTTAAGCAACTATCCATCACCAAGTTCACAAATTGAGGATCTATGGGAAGATCTTAATGATGAAAAAGAAGGAAAAGGGACCATTCTAGACTCCTAGTTTCACAGATCAAGCTACTGTAGTTAAAATTTGATACAAGTGGAATAGAGGAGGATGGTTCTGAGATCACAAGTTTGGATGTTGATATTCCAGAAATAGAAAGTTCCCTGGTCATAGATTGGGAAAGGAAAGGAAGAAGATAACATCAAGCTAAGGGCTAGAACCATTTTTGGGATCGCAAAGGCCTGGCTGACAAAGAAAAGAGAGAAAATAACAAAGATCCCCCCTCTTAAGAAACGTAATGCAGACTCTGCTTCAATAAATATGAGTCATGCTTTACCTAATGTGTCTCCTTGGATACCCAATGCAGGCAAGATTTCATCTCCTAAGAAAAGAGTAACACCCATTGGACATCCTACTGCACCAAGGATGAGGGCCAGAACAAGATCAGAAAGTCACTCTCAAATGGCGTCCTCGGTGTTTGATTACATTGACATTAAAATTAATGACAAGGAGATTTCTTTTTCACCAGAACAATAGGAGAAAAATTGGGAAATACCTACCAATAATCCTGAGGTTCTTCAAGTTGAGGTTACTCCTGCTAAAACACCTGACAACCAGATGGTGACAAGTTCAATTCTCCCCTAGTTAACTAATTTAGTGAATAAGAAGAGGAATTTCAAGCCCATTTCACTGCTAGTAAAGGAGATCATCACCAAGTATGTCGTCCGAACTCCTAAGTCTAAGAAGATGAAAAGTAATGCGAGGCTATCCACTAATCCCTCTACTGGAAGGTAACTATAGAAATAGATACCTTCAAGCTGAAGGAAGGAGTCCAAGAGCCTGAAGCAGAAGACTTCAAGGTTACCAAAATGGAACTTGGTGTTTTGACTAGGGACTCCAGGGATCATCTCTTCAAGTTTTCAGCCAATCATATGTTGGGATAGTCACAGAAAGATGGAAGGGAAAAACATGAGCTAAAACAACTAGTAAGTACCATGGCTGAGTTCATTTCTTCTCTCACTGATGTAGGGGCACTACCACTAGCCCAATCCCCATAGGATTTTGATCTGAATTCAGCTAAAAGTAAAAAGTTAGTAAAGCAGATGCAACAGGCTAAAGTTCTGATGGAGGTTATGAAGGCCTAGATAGATGGTATCATTGACAAAGGAAGTTCTTTCATCTAAGAGTTCATGTCAACCTACATGGATGGAGAAGCATTACTTGGTGAAATTAAAACTCTAATCCCTAGCTGGGAGTTAGAAGAAGAAAAATGTGCAGCCATCGTAATCCAAGTTCAAGAGATAAAGACATATGGAGTAGCTCAATTTTTAGCATAGAATCCCATGAAATTAATTGATCCCTGCATGTTGTTTATCCTGAAATAGAATATTGGTTGGAATAGGGCATTGTTGAAAATTGCAATTTCACACGCCAGGGAAATGGTGAAGGAGGTCAAAGACATGCATGCTAATACTCTGAACGATATCAAAACAGTAAACCCTTCAAGAATTTTACAAATTGATGAGGGTAGTAGGGATGTCGATGCCATGGTTAAGGTTTTTGTAGATACCATGAAAACCCTTAAAGAAAATGAAGGACTAACTGTTCAAGACGTCACCAAGATTTCTAATGTAGAATCTATGTTACTATTGAATAGGGGATAGCTACCCAAGCAGTTGTGGAGAATTAAGGAGCTAAAATGGGAGAAAAATGTGTGTCATGCCAATCTGACTAGTCTAAAGAACTTGCACTCACGGTTGGCTTGAGAATTGGTGAATGCGTTCCGAACTTGGAAGTTGGTGCAAACTGCCACATCAGAAAATCTTGGAGGAATTTAGTGGATCTCTAGGTGCCTTTTTAGCTTTTCTGTTCAAAGGACATGTGTCTTAAAAACTCTTGTTTTAATTTTTAATGGGTTTTTAACTATTTTTGCTATGTGTCTGAGAGGTCGAGTTTTTCTGGAGGCTCTCTTGGACCTCAAACTATAAATGCTGGAGCATTAAACTTTGAAAGGGTTAGAAATTTCTGATAGATAGAGTAGATAGTTTTGATATATATAGGTTTAGTTATCTTTTGAGAATTTATGGAAAGGAAACAATTTATGGCTCTTTTTGTTTAAACTTTGATGGAATCAGATATAAATATATAAGTGCATAGTTTGATTTGAATCTTTGAGTTGAAATCAGTGGTGTATTAGTTACTTTGGGGAATTGGTATATCATTTTTTGTGCACGTATTGTCTGTGCATTGTTGTTATTCGATTTTTCCTAATAATTCTCTTTTGTCATCTTATCTAGTGAGTTCTTTTTCTACAAAGTTAGCAGAACTTTGCTTCCTTGTAGTTTTAATCTTGCATCTTTATATTCTCAAAAATACCTTAGTACCAAAGAGTACCTGAGTGATCCTTCAACACTTTCTAGTCAAAAGTGTATGTATTTTCTTTTATGTTAAAAATTCATTGAATATCTAAGAAGGAAGCTGAACCTTAAAAAATTCAGAGGGAAGCAATCTTTGATGCTTACCCAACTTTTGATGTATTGGCAGTCTTCAAAGGCATAGAGTACTCCTAAAGTTTATTTAGAAAGAGAAGACAAATCTATTCACCAACAAGTAAATAAAACCTTTTGTCTACCTTGCATTTTACTTTCCCATGATAATACAATTTTTCTTTTTGAAACATCACATATGTTGGCTAGGGCATGCAAACAACAAAAAAGGCCAACAAATACGATGGGATTCCTGATCTCAAAATTTTGTTTTGTCTAATTAATGTGCATTTCCAATGAACACATTTAGATGTTATAGAGGTGCAATTTGAGAAAATAAAATATGTTCTTGGCCTTCTATTTTCTTGTCCATGATAATTATATGCATTTTCTTTTGAAATATCAAATCTCCTATCATGGGAAGATGACCAACAAAAAAGGTCTGGAAATATAATGGGATTCCTGATCTCAAATTTTAATTCCTTCTAATTAATATACATAGCTAATGCATGCATGCTAGAGTTATAGGTGCAATATCATCGAATAAAACATGCTTTATATCTTATATATTACTTGTCTGTGATAATATGAATTTACTTTTGAAACATCACATCTCCTGTCTAGAGCACCCAACCAGCAAAAAAGGCTTTGCAAATATGATAGGATTCTTGATCTCAAAATTTTTATCCCTTCTATTAAGTGCACTGTTAATTACTGGTGAATTTTGAAATTTGGAAACCTATGTTCTATTGTGCAAAGATGCACCAAGATATTGTCCAGAGATTTTGACTTGCATGTTGTGAGTTTGACCAAATTTATTTCCTGCCTTTGTGAACTTTTTGTCATCTCTTCATTCTTTGGCCTTATGAAATGGTCAAAAAGCTCTTTCCACTTCCCTGCATTGAGACACAGAAAAAAGATAAACAATTGCATACACAAGCCATTTAATAATTTTGTTTCATTATGTCCACCAGTCTTACTTCGATTATCTTTTCTCTCCCCTTCTATTTGTAACATTGCCAATGTTCATTTCTTCTAACTTCTTTGTCTATAATTTGTCATCTTTTATTACATTACAAAGAGTTCATAACTTGCTATCAGAGTTACCATTGCACCTTGTTGGTACAAGAGCTAATTTTATTCAATATTGAATTAAAAAGTTGAGATTGTATAATTTTTTGATGAACATATTACAAATGAAGTTTAGAGGAAATAAACAACCATTATATTTATGTATAATTTGAGCATGCAAATCTTTGCAACTTTCAATTCAAGATACATTTTATGAAGTATTCAATAGAATAACTATTCAAATGAATTAGAAAAGTGAAATCAAAATTATATAACTAGTGTTTGATAAACTAACAAGAAAGAAAATAAAATAAAAAAATTAAACAATTTCTTTTTTTTTAAATTAAATAATCGAGAGTTTACAGGCTTATAATATCAAAAAAAGTGGGAGGCAAGTCTCAAACCACCAAAAGTCAACAGAGGTCCAACCAAAAATAGCACACTATGAAATAGTGTTACTGCGAATAATACAAGGATATAAGACTATTCCAGAATATCATCCTGATCATCAACCCAGGCTGTCCATCCAAGATCACCTTCCATCCAAACGATTTTCTTCCAATCAAGAATTTGAGTAAAGAAATCCAGTCTATCAGTAAAGGGGCCTCTGGTAGCGCACATTTCCTTAAGCAGCTCCTTTAGAGCTTCTTCAAAAGCTGCGTTATCAATGATACTGGCCCATTCCAGCCCATGTTTCATCTCATAAATGAGCAACGTAGCAAGCCCATCATGGAGAAATCTTTTAAGTTTTTCTTTCTCAAGCTTCATAACACAATAAATCTGCGAGACAATCTTAAATCGTATAAGTTTCAATTGAAACAGAGTAAGGGCCCTATCAACATCTTGAAATTTGTCTTCATTTCTACATTTCCAAATAAACCATAGGATATGAGAAGAAAGAATATTCCATAAAAAATTAGTATCCTTCTTAAAACCATATATATTTCCAAGAATAGTATCTAAAATAGAAATATGCTCAGGTATAGATAAACCAAAAGAATTCCAGATATTTCTAGCAAATTGGTAGGTAAAGAATATGTGCCTCAAATTCTCAGGAGCCCTGCAAAAAGAACAATTGTCAGTAATACTGGCATGATTTTTAAAAGGAAGCCTATCAAGAAGAAGTTGCCATTTAAAATGTAAGATTTTAGGAGGAATATGAGCTTTCCAAAATTTGTGAAACATTTTCTGCCATTCAAGAGGACTCAAATTCATATAACAAACAGTATTCAAGTGAAAGATAATAGAGTTATCCTTATTAAGCACTTTATAGATATCCTTGGCTTTGATCTTATGAAGCAAAGATCCATCATCCCATCTAAATTGTAGAAACTGATGTGAGTCCACATCACAGCTACAAGGAAGGTTAAGAGTACTGGGACAAGCATTAGTAACCATATTAAATGTACGAATATGAGAATTCGAAAGATTAAACTTATTCTTAATATGCTGCCAACTAGGAAGACTATCCTTCTCAAGAAGCTCAATAAAATACTTAATGCCTTGACTGTTCCAGTGTTTCGCAGAGCAGCCCTGAGTCATAGCAAGAGGTTTACCATTATGATTGAAATTCCACCATATGGAATGCTCCCCATGAATAGAATTGATGTCAATAAATTTAGAATTATAGATATATCCCCTCACAAGCTCCCAGGCCTTCCAAATGGATTTAAAAACTAGGGAGCCCTGGACAGAAACCGGGAATGACCCAGCAACAAGGTCAACAAAGGGAAGATTTTTCCAATGTTTAGCCTACCTAGGATACCCAGTTTGAATATTATTTCTAATGAGAATCTTCCAAGGCTCCTGACCATCAAGAGCCTAGAAGATCCACTTAGCAGCCAAGACGATGCCTTGGGTTTTCAAATCTTTAAGACCAAGACCACCGCAATTCTTATCAATATGACACCAGTTCCATCTAACAGCATGTTTCTTTTTATTTCCTTTGCCATCAGACCATAGAAATCTCCTAATGGCCTTCTGGATTTCCAATGTTTGATAATTACTAAACACCCAGACTAAAGAATAGTATATGCTATATGATGATAGAATTTTTTGACAAACCTGCACCCTGCCAGCAAGCGAAAGCACTCTATTATCCCAATTATGCAGCTTTTTTATAATTTTATCTTTGACCCAAGTCCACATGTCTTTGAGGGAAGGGGAAATAGAAAAAGGAACCCCCATATATCTAACAATCTTATTAGGTCCACCCCATGAATAACCAAACTGAGGAAACTAATCTGGTGGTTCCTCATTCCATCCAAGCATAATAGATTTTGACTTAGAAATATGGGCACTAGAGATGATCTCAAATAACTCAAGTTTCTGATTAAGATGTTGAATATTAGAACAAGAAAGCTCAAGGAATAATGAAGTATCATCTGCAAATTGGATATTAAGAAATTCAGAGTTATCAGGGAGGAGGACCCCATTAACTTTGGGTGAGATAGTGTTATCTCTGAGAACATAATATAAGGCATCAGAAGCAATAACAAAGAGGGCAGGAGCAAGAGGGCATCCCTGCCTGATGGACCTAGACAGAGGAATAGGATTAGACAGGAATCCATTTATTTCAATTCTAGCAGAGGAGTCTTTGAGTAAGACTTGAATATATCTAACAAACTCATCAGGAAAACCAAATGCCTGAAGAATAGAAAGAATAAAATCCCATTCAACGCGGTCATAGGCTTTCTCAAAGTCCAAAAGAAACATAGCAGACCTCTGGTTCGAGCACTTAGCCCAATCCATAGCCTCCCAGCTGGTGACAAGGTTCTCAAGAATATACCTACCTTTTATGAAACCAGTTTGGGTAGGACAAATGAAGTTGGGAAGGATATTAACAAGCCGAGAAGCCAAAGCTTTGGCTAAAATTTTGTATGAAACTTTAAGCAGAGTGATAGGACGCCAATTCTTAATGAGAGACTTATCTCCATCCTTAGGGATAAGTTTGATAATCCCCGTATTGATAAGATTTCCAAGGGTACCACAATCATAGGCTTCTGAGTATAGGTTAAACAAATCCTTGGCAATCCAATCAATATTAGCTTTGTAAAATTCAGCAGGAAGACCATCAGGCCTAGGAGCCTTATCTTTCTTAAGAGCAGTTATAGCATCAGTAATTTCCTGAATTGAAATCCTAGCCCTAAGGATGGAGACATCTTTTTCATTAATTTTCTTGGGTATAAGCACCTTACACTTGTTTCTAAGCATTTTGGCTATGCTGTTGTCTTTCAAAAGGAATAAAGCTTTATAAATTTTTTTGAAAGCAGCAGCAATGTCATTAATATTAGTAAGTTCCTGATTATCCACAATAATCCTGTCTATCCTTTCCTTATTCTGCTTTTGTTTAAGATAATTAAAGAAAAACTTAGATCCCTTATCCCCATATTTCATCCATTGCTGGCGACTTCTAACAGAGGCCCCAATGGTTTTAATATGTTGATGTCTCCTTAGAGAATCCCTAGCAGCAGAAACCCATTCAACATGGGAAATGGAAAAGGGGTTAGCCTGAGCTTTAGTTTCAGCAAATTGAAGGTGCTCATTTAACATATTTTCAACTCTTCTATAGTTTTTAGCCTTCCGCTGTCCAAGGGTTTGAAATATTTTCTTCCATGGGGAGACATTCTTATTCCACTTATCGATTTGAGAAGAGTGTTTAATAGTAAGGTTAAACAATCTAATCATTTTAACAGAAACAATAGTATCATGGTCATTCAGGAGAGATGTGTTGAGAATAAATTTTTCATTATGATGCATGTTAGGAGCAAGAGCATTCCTAATGTTAATAATAGCAATGATAGGGAGATGATCTGATAAGGTAGAAGAAGAAACAAGAACAGGAGAATTCTGTTGATTAGGGGAGAATGAAAAAAAATCAGAATTCACATAGAATCTATCAAGTCTAGAGTAGATTCTTTTAGCTCCCAGCTGAAAATTACACCAAGTGTACCAAGGACCAACAGAATCTTTTTAACATCCTTCTAGAGGATCAAATAGATTGAGTTTATGTTTGCAACGATCCTAGTGAGTCTTCTCTTACTGTTTCCAGGTGAAGGGAAGACCACCAAGCTTATCCTCATGATGCTCAATCATATTAAAATCTCCACCCAAGATCCAAGGAATGTTAGGAAGATTATAAATCCACTGCCATAGAGTAATTCTATCCTTAACCTCGTTGGGAGCATAAATGGAACAGACCCCAAAGGAGGAGCCATTTATTTGTATGATAGCCCAAACCACATGGTTACAGGGGGAGCAACTAACAGAATTAATATACCTTCCCCAGAAGGGATTGATAAGTAAAGCAGCACCACCTTTTCCTTTAGGATGATTAGTAACAAATTTTAAAGCATCCCTCCACAAAAATTCTAAAGAGGAATTAAGAAGAAAATCAATAGCCTTTAACTCCTGCATCATGAAGAAATCAAGGTCTTTATGTCCTAGAAGAAACCTCTTAATGATAGCTTTCCTATTAGGAGACTCAATACCTCTAATATTCCAAGAGATGCATTTCATGATGAAGGGGGAAGTGAGCAACCAGTAAGAGGAGCTTTCAACTCCCCAATTTTATTTTTATTTTTGGAGCCCAAAGGCCTACCTATTTTCTTAGATCCATTAGATCCCATGAGGGAGTCATCGTCATCCTTATCACAAATTGGTTGAGCAGAACTTGGTTGGGTCCCCTTCATACTAAAACTTCCGAACACATGAGACCCATCTAAGGTTTGGGACATCATGTGATCAGAAGTTTCAGATGTTCTGTTAAAATTATTATCAATCGGATTCTGCAATTTATCAAGACCATCCTTAGCTAGAATAACTTCAATGAAGGAATATTCATCTAATTCGTTAAGGGGAGAGTTGAGAGGGATGATGATATTATCATCAGAAGGAGGGGCTACATTAAGATTAGGGAAAACTCTACTACTAACCAAATCTGTAGACACCTCTTGCATGATAACATCACCAGCTCTTCCATTGACAAAACTCTGACCTTTTGAATTATTGGAATTAGTAATCACTCTATCATTAGCAGATCCATCTTCAATCAACAATGTAGGAGAAGCTAAAGTAGCAAATGGATTAGTTTTTGAGGTAACAAGGGTTCGATCAAGTGCCAGTTGCTGAGTGTTCTTTTTCCTGGGTTTTTTATTCTTAACGGTTTGGAAACCCTCATTATCCTTTAGAGCATATTCCTATTCAGAAATATCAGAGTTCTAATTTTTACTGGTTTGATTATTATCCATAAGATTATCAGAGTTTTTCCCAATTTGTGAGCCTGAGGGTTTATCAGGAATAGGATTAACCATAGAAGGAACCAAAACCAGTTCTTTGTTATTAGGTATCCCATTATCCTTATTTCCTTGCATAGGCTCAGAGCTCTTTTTATTAATAATCGGGCAGTTCTTTCGAATATGCCCTTCTTTTTTACACAAGAAACAAGCATTTATACCTCCGAGGATTTCCATTGGGCAGGTTATAGTTTCCCCATGGATTTTTAAAGATAGTTTTTGAGGAATGTCAATGCCAGGTTTCAGAGAAACTAAAACCCTAGCGTCAAGATTAGACACAAGCCTGGACATTTCATCAATCCTAATAACAGAACCGAAAGGCGCAAGTAAGTGTGCAAGAAATTTCCATAAAAACAGAGGAACCTCTTTCAAAACAACCCACCGGGGAGAGGACAAAGAAATAATTTCATCACATATAGCATCTTGAGACCAGGCCAAGGCCCTAAAAGAGGTTTTACCGACAGTCCAATACTGTCATTTTAGGGCTTCTACTTGGGCCTCATGACTATTAAAAAACACAATAAACAAACCTTTTTGAATCTGTCTACAGAAGGATATTTTAAGCCCTAATTTTAAATTCCATAGATTGTGAAACCAATCATCAAGAAATTTCCTAGGAGGACATTTTTCAACATCTACACAAGCAAAGAAAATTGCAGTGTCACAGAGCTGAGACTTCTCCAAAGCAATTTCCTTAAGCATTGCTTCATTCGGTGAGACAACAAATTCATTCGAGATGTGGGTAGCACCCTTACCTTCCTCGAGTGATCTTTTGCCTCCAACCACCTGCACAAAACGTGCATCAGTGGAGACCCCATGGTTACTAGGCGCTACCATTTCAACAAATGATTTCCTTAGAGGCACGGTTGAGGGGCTAGGGTTAGTTTTATCGACCGAGGATACAGAGGGAGAACTAGCAGCCTCGGGCAACACGGAAGACGGATGCAAAATCATATTGTCTCCTATTTTAACAGGGCCATCCGAGCCCGTTTCCATGAAATTAAATGCAGATCAGACAGAGGGTAAATGCACTTGAGGTGAGAATGCCAAACCGTAGCGGAGGAAAGATTTCCTCCACAATTTAGCTCCACGTCTCCAGGGCACATGTCACCGTCCATGCATCACTGCAGGTCGAGGAGCCACCAAAATAAACTACTAAGGAAACCTGCTAAAATTCACAATATTCACTCTCTGCTAAAATTCTACTATCATAAATTTGTAAAATAATACTAAAAAATATCCTCAAACAATTTCTTTTCATTTCAGTCTTTATTGTAAATATCTATTTATCAATTTTACATATAACTCTCAGCCAGAAAAGATGATTCTTTTTTGAGCCACCTGAAAGCAAAAACATTAAATGGTAAGTTCACGATGTCAAATATCAAGTTACATAGTTTCAAGGCAGCAAAAGACCTAATCTTAAAATAATAACTCTTAAATTAAATTCATATAGCGTTGGGTAAAACAAATACTTTTGTAAACAAATTCCTTTCGTAGCCTTTTTTAAAATAGGCCCATTATAGTTTTCCCTTGTTCCACGTCTAAAATAGGGTCCTCATTGAACGACACATTTTAGACAATGCTTCCTTTTTTCCACCTCCTTTGCATAGAGGACGAATTGTTCTCGTCCTCATGCCTAATTTAAGAGCTATTTATTTGATATTGATCCCAATAGCTCATTGGAATCAGCAGTACCTATAATCATTAGGTGTAATCTTCAAACAAACATGATTACATTGAAATGACACTTTCTCTGTGTATTTCACCTTCAATTTAATCTTCTTTTACTTTATTCTAATGCTAATAGCTCCAAACGGTTCTCTTTCAATCTTTGAAAAAATTTACTTAATTTAATAGGGCCCATTTATTATCTCCATTGAAATAACGCATTCTTTTATATATAAAACAATATTTTCCTTGCTTTATCTATGCAAATCACTGATTGTTATCAAGATCTTCATTCATGATAGCCATATCGATCAGACAAGACAAAGTCTTTCCACAGTGAATAGAAGATTACAAAACTTATCTTATAAAAAATATTTATTTGAAGCCTAACTAAATCTACAATATTTGTGTCAGACTTTATAGGAAAATAAAGCTAATAAAAATAAAATCATATTTTAAAGCATTATATTGTACTAGAAGTTTGCTTAACATGCTTGGTGACTTAGTTTTCATTTATTTCTCAACTTCATGCCAGTATTTGAGTGTTCACAATTTGCAGACAAACAAATCATCCATACGAGGTTTACAATTACGGACAAATTCTCATTCATGCTTGAAGGGAAAAAGTTAGAAGATTGTTTTAAATTTCTAAGAATTTCTCTTAAATTTACCTCATCTCGTTGTGATGAACCACTTTCCTTTAAAGCTCACCATAGATGGGGAATTTATCCAAAAAGAATGCATTCGAAACAACTCGTGATGGCCCCACAAATGACACTGCATATAAAGCAAGACTGTCAATTTAAATCACTTAAAGTGCTCCTATTGTTGGCTAGGTCATGATAGATGAACTGCTACATTAAAGTACGGTTGGAAGATTAACGGTTTAGGTGCATCGATTAAAATGCTAAAAAAATAATTGTCCAATAGAAGGGTGCTCTCTGATGTAATTTAGTGTTGAAATTTGTACATATGACTTTATCAGAATAATGCATGGTGTGTTTGAGAGTGTTTTTAATAATTCTCATTAGGCATAAACCATGAAACCATCCCAACTACTTCAAAAAAATCAAGGTGACTATAAGTCAAATATACGAGGCTCCCGATAAGTAGAAGCTACACTTCACTCTTAGAAATGAATTTTGTGTACGCAATCATGTGGAATTGAGCTAGTATATTAAGATCATACTTGGAATAACACAGATTGAGCTAGTATATTAAGATCATGTGGAATTGAGCTAGTATATTAAGATCATACTTGGAATTGAGCTAAGCTAGTATATTAAGATCATATTTGGAATAGCATATTCTCCGTGCAAAAGAAAATTTAAATTTGTCAATGATAGATGATGAATTTTTAAAACTATTGTTTCATCACCATAAATTGACAAGAAGTAAATGAGAGTTGAGCTATTACAAAATATAAACATAGATATTAAAGTGACATCTAAAGAATCCAATTAAGAGAAACATAGAGACTATCTTGACATACCAAGACCAAACAAGGACTATTTGAGGCTATAGTAAGACTTCCTTAACTTGTAACCAATGAACAATCTTTACAAGTATATTTGTCTTCTTCAAGGAAACAACTTCTTAAAGATCCTCATGAGGAGGTGCACTCTTCACATTTCTAATGTAGAATTCAACAATGAGTTGCATCAATAACAAGAGTCGGGTGAGTGGAAATCATTTCTGCGGTGTGTGCAAAGGCACCAATCTAGTCTAGACTTAGAACACATAAGAAACCTTTCGTTGTAAGTTGTGCTTTGAACTTGTCATCAATTTTATTCACTATAAATTTGGTTTGATAGATCCACCTAGACTAAAAAATTCCTCCTAAGATTAGGAGGTGGGACATAGTCCCTTATGAGGTTTCTCATCAATGAAATACACTCATCCTTTGTTGTTGAATCTCACGTGTAACAATTTGTAATTCTTTTTTAAAGGAATATAAGCCAAAAGTAGAGGCGATATTTACATATGGAAGATATTGATATCGTGACCAAGTTTTGTCAGTGCCTAAATGAACCCTACAAAATGTGTGTAATAATTAAAAAGTATTGAACCCTCTAAGGCAATAAAAGTACTGGTATGTGGTATGGTAATATATAAACTATCAGTATTAAAATATGAACCTCATGGAAGTGAAAACTGATAAACTAATAAATTTAAGATGAGGTAGAGTACTTTGAGTACATACCATTTGATTGCATTATGGAAGATGATCAAATATCACCATTATATCAGACATCTTGATTCAGCAACAAATGGTTCATCTTCAATTTTGCAGGACAAGGGATCAAATTGCTAATATTTTTACTAAAGCAAACTATGTGAAAGTAAATTTATATTTCTTAGAAATATTTGAAGATTACGAGCAATCAAATCACTATCTTATAGTTGTCATTAGAAGGTAATTCCAACTATTGTATTAAGTGAATAAATGATTGTACAATATACTTAGTAAGACTTTAGGCCCCGACCCAATCTTTCTAAATTATGAGAAATATTTGAAATAATTAGTATAATTAATTTGTGAGGAGATGTTAATATCAAATAATTAAAATAATTGACAAACAAATATCCCAGCCACCCAGCACAGTCGGCCACCTCAGCCACCCAGCTGACAATCACTGTCTATCATAAATATGGCGGGCCGCTAAGCTCCATCCAAAATGTATCAAAATAAAATAAAATAAAGTTAAATTTTTTTTTTTTTCAGATTTCAAGAACATAGTGATATTTTTGCAGATTTTTTGTGGTTTTCAATCATAAAATGTGCAGATCATGAAGAACAGATGCTGAAAATATCATGAAAATCTGTTGTGTTTTCAGTTTTTTAAAATTTGGTCAAAAGTACATTTTGGATGGAGCTTAGCCGGGTTCCATAAATACACTATAATGTATGTACATTTGCTTATAAATAGAATAATAGAAGCTGATAGAACTTCAAACATGCCACTAAAACTTATCCCACACGATTATGTCAACCGGTACATTTGGCTACAAGGCCATGGCCAGAAGAATGACCTGTAGGACCAGTAGGTATCCGAGCAAGAACAGATTATATCTATGCAACGTTCGATGACACTAAATACCCAATTCCGATATGAAAGAGTTGGAAAACTTGCCTGCAGTGGAGTGAGATAGAAAGTACCACCAGTCGTCTGAGGAAGTTCTTAAATTCTAGTAGTACAGGCACCTACTGAATTGCTAGCATAGTTCGGATTCCATATTTTCTATGGAGAATGACCGGCATAAGCGGTAGGTTTCTGAGCGAAAATAGATTACGAAAATAATTATTCACAGTCCGGAATGAATGATTAAATAGTTAGGAAAATTACCACCAAAGGAGTCAGAAAAAATGTACCACTAGTTGTGGAAGGAAGCGCTTAAAATTCCAGGAGGAAAATTGTAAGGACTGAATTTTCGACACAAAAGTTATATCAACAATTTGCATAAAAGACAATGGAGTCGGTCAACAAGTCAAAGGTCCAATATACAAATCGACTAGATACAAAGAGATTTCTGAGAATATATGAATAAAAGAAGTAGAATTATCACCAAAATAGTCGAAAAGATAAAGAATACCTCTAAGTCCAAGAAAAGTGGAATGTCATCGCTCTGTCGAATGTACTAGCATAATCACAATAACAAATGTTATATCAACTCAATAAAAAGATTTCGACCAACTTGTCTAAATACCAAATCAAAGAGATATCAACCAATTGTCAAATCCAAACAATGTAAGATTAGAATTAGATCAAATATAAACTTCTATTTCTACTGATAAATGTAAACATCAAAGTATAGAAATACCACCATGTCGAATTCTAATAAGCGTATAGCACTGTAAATGAAAGTTCTTCCTGAAAAAAGCTTCAAAAACCTATTCACAAAAGTCAGCAAGGACAAGAATATTGTGGGAGTGCATTTCCACCCTACCACGAAGCAATTACGCTTCCCTGGAATCTTGCTTGACATGAAAGATACCCAGCCCAGCTAGAGGGAATCTAATAAAGTAAAACTGCTAGAAGCAATGGAATTGTGCAAATTAACATACATACTTCAATGCTAACAATGACATCATAAGTTCAAACATGGGTATACAACATATGATTTATTAACATCCTATCTACAACAATATAAAAATATCTCAACAGTTTTAGTTCCATCTCATTTAGCATTCGAGGATATCTCAAGAAAATACAACCATATATTTCATTTTAAATTAGAGAAATGTTAAAACTCACAAATATCATGATGCATATGTCCTTTGAGCACACATATAAGATTTCTAACAAATCATGGATTTCTGTGTTTAACACCTTCTTTGTTTAACCAAATTAAATCACATTTTGTATAGTTTGTAGATATATTAACATATAGGAATTGGTTCACTAATTTTTTTAGTAACTAAAACACAATCTTTGCATATAGATTCCACATTTTACTTCAAATTGTGAATTTAATTATAAATCCTCAAGATTGTATCTGGCTATATCCTACTATTGACTTCGGAATATAAATACATTCATTTTGATACATTACACATAAAACTACTAAGCCAATTGTAACCTTAAATAAAATTTAGGGTAATTAACATTATACTTAAAAGCATAGACAACTAGTTCATCTCTAACAGTTTGGTATTTCCTAATCCCTCGTAAAATATGTATTTCCAATTATTCCAATTAAAACAACTTTTACTACCTTTTGACATTATATATATATATATATATATATATATATATATATATATATATATATATATATATATATATATATATATATATATATATATATATATATAAAATAAAATCTTGGATGAATACCCCCTAGTAACATTATAGACCAGAAGATTATAATGAGAGTGTAACCCAGTTATCGGGAATGGCTTTTCCTCACAATACTCTAGCGATCATGAAATCTTTATGTTTATGCAACTTTGTTTGTTTCATTGATTTTATATGTAGATACCCTTCTTTAACGCTGACTAGAGAATCCTATTTGGATTCACTTTTTATATTGATTGGATGTATAGATACTTCATTGTGCTAAGAACGTATAAGGAGACAGCTCCGGATGACCAAGAGTAATAGAAATATTTAAATGTTGATTTTGTTGTCTGAGAGATATCTACGTGGATGGAACACAGTATTGCACTTGTTCTCTATTCAATATATTTCTTTATTTTACACTCCCTTACTCATTCGTCTAACACCATTCCCGAAGATAACCTCTCTCGAGCAATGTCAAACAATCCTTCATCGCTATCTTTTAATGCACCAAAAGAATTTTTAAGATGTGTATTGCCTCAATAAGGGATTCAAAGAAACCAATGAATAATAATAACCTGCTCCTTAAAGAGCCGAAAGCATATCAACTATGCCAAGGAGTTATCATACGAATAGAGGCCAGGCCCATCCTCCAATTGTCTTTGGTTTGAAAGTTTAAGTTTAAAGTTCTAAAAATCAACTCAATCAAAACAAAACTATTTGATTCAGTTTTGTATTTGTTTTCTAGAATTCCATGTTTTTACAACAAAAATAGAGACATATTTAGAATTAGTGAATTGTCTATTACAACAAAAAAAAATGATTTCAATGAGAATTTTGATATTGAAGCCTTGCAATAATGGAATGTTTTAACTGTTCAATAAAGTTTTGATTTCACTTATCAATGAAGGGAAAAAGGACTTGAAATTTAACATGACTCTATTCTTTGGATGGCCATCAAAGATAATAACACACAATAAAAAAAAGATGGGTATTCATTATAGATTTGAAAAGAACAGACAAAAGTGCTCTAAATTTTAACATTTGTGATGATCCACCGCATACACACACACACACACACACACACACACACACACACACACACATATATATATAAGCATTTCATGGTATAAATTTACACACCGATCAGTTTGGTCTTCCTAGGCAGAACTGCGGAGAATTACATTGAATTCCAACTAACCTCCCTAAATGTTAATGCAGTAAGGGTGGTCAACTATTGAAGGAGATGTCAATCATCACTCTCCAAGCTATTAAATAGTCAAGTGGGGAGAGGTGGTTATCTGCTAAAACAGTAATTCAACACTTAGCTCAAACTAATTAAGCCGACTGCCTCTAGCTATCCTATCATTCCATTAAAGGATTTGTAAGTTTATATGATGAGTTGAATGGGTATGTTGTGGTTGAGGAGAAGTGGCTTAGCTCTCTTTTACCAAGAGAATCCATCCGCTGCTAGTCATTAGTTCTATTCACTACCTAAAATTCTAATAACGGTTTGCTAGAAACATTCCTACAGTTTCCATCTTGTTGATTCAGAACATAGCTACGTTGGTGTTTCTATGGTAGATCCTAGCATTACTACTTCACCTAGCTAATGGAAGAGGGTTCTGTTTGATCGCCGCAAATCAAATTATGAAAGTAAAGAGTATATTAAAGAAAGAAAACATTACTACTCCATACTTATATACTACTAATCTTAGAAATGGAAGAGTAATCTGCTATTTCAATTTTACCCAACTTCTAAAATTTGAAATTGCAAAACTAGATTTCATTTTGAACAAGGAGAAATTACAAAAGAAATAAATAAATAATGAAAAACTTGGAAACATCTATGATTTTCTCCAAGACCACTATTTTTGTTTTTCTTCTCTTTTCTCTATGTGCTCTCTCTCCTTAACACTTCCTTCTCTGCGATTGTTCTCTTTCTTCCCCCAACCTTGCACTCAAATAACTCCTATATTAGAGGAATGCACATGCAACAAAGTAGGAATGTGGCCAAAAAATTGGTACACGTCTTCCCCTTGCTCATGTAGTTGAGCTGGTTGCGAGGTGTATTGGAGGCTAGGAAAGATAATTATGCCACAATTACTGCCAGAACTGGAAGTTAACAAACACTATTTAATTTTGATTACTTTATTCCACTATCACCGTTAGCAGTGATTTAGGAAGAGTGGTCGATTTTTGTTTGATAGAAAATGGGTTGTGACATCCTTCCCCCTTAAATAATGCATCGTCCTCGATGCTTTAAGAAAATTTTAACATCCCTCTAATTAGGATAGCAATAATATCAACTAATGTCTTATTTAGCATTGAACTAGAAAAATTTTCGTTCCTAATGCATCCTAACTTCTAGAAAGAGTTACATCCATCCCATAAAAAATCAATAAGATAAAATTTGTTTGCTATAATTATACCTTCAACTACATGTTATCTAACATTTGTTAACAACAAAAAGACATTACAATTATGTAGATCCATCAACCGTACTTCTTACTATAAGTTACATCCTATGCTTTTAATCCTAAAAGAATTCCTACTTCATTTTTTAAAAAAAATATAGGAACATACATATATTCCTCAAATAAATCATTCATAACAAGCCTTATAGATAAATTCTAGTGAGTGTGTGAATTCCATTACTATCCTTCAGTTTTACAAGGTTAGAGTTACCTCTCTCCAACAATATTCCCCCTCTATTATAATGTGTTGTTCCATCTGTGCATAAATAGGAACAACATCAAAGCATCAGTTCATCCTGCTATCATAATCAAAATTAAAAATCTACCATTCTCATAACTCAATGCTTTCAGAAATAACTTACATGATACTCTTAAGTAGCAATAAAGTACCTACATACCTATGCTTACTATACCTTATCATGGTATCACAATAAATTGAGCACATTTTTGGTTGCCTTAGATCCACGTTATTAGCATAATCATATTTATATACTCACAATACTTTTAGCCCAATCATAATGTCAATACTTTAGAAAATAAAAAAATTTAATATTCTATATTCAAGAGAAAAGAGTCATTGAAGATTGCAAAATTTAAACTAAAATATGCTTTAAATCACAATTGATCACAAGTAAATCTTTCATACGTACCTTCTATCATGTGGTACTTACTAAGTGAAAAAGTCATATGTTCATTTCGCAAATCACCTGAAAATGTTAGTGGATCCATTTTTCCATTTATGTGACCTAGGCCCTCATGCCCATCTTGTCACAATAATATTCAAATAAAATTTAACTCATTTCATCATAGCATTTATATTTCATCTCTAAAATAATACAAGTCCTACAATTCTTTCATCTTAATATGAATAAGCATTCACATTTTCATCAATATAATATTGGTGTGCTTCATCTAAGCATAATCATCCTAGTAAATCATGACAATTCATTACCATATAAAATCAACACATCAATGTATATTACACATCTATAACCATGCATCTAAAAACATAACCATAAAGGTCAATCATGAAACAAGACACTTAATTGTAATTATACATCTATATTTCTATAAGTCCATGTCTCCTATGCCATTGGACAATCAGTTGTCCATAAGCAAATCTTGAGATAGAAGTGTGGCTCAGACACTTGTCTGATCTATCCACAAAGCTTTACACTTCCTTGGGATTCTACCTATTCGTAGAATGCCCAACCTTGCAATGCCTAACAAATAAAAGGAAGTGGGTATCTGGTGCAGCCATGAAACTTTCTATTGTTCATGAATGTGTGATGAAGGGTGCTCCCCTTAATACCACAAACACATAATAGAAACAAAGAAACAACAATAATTTGCAAGAACAGAAAATGGGCTTCTTATTATCTCCACAAGTGTGGAATTCCAAATTTTAGAATTAAAATATGCAAAGCCACATGGGCATTCCCTTTACAATATTTTGTAGGACAAAGCCTCAAATCATTACCCAGATCTACCCAGAACTGCCTAAGACAACACTACAGGCTTTCTTTATAGAGGCAATTTCCATCGCTCGAGAAGGTTCTAGAAATTTAGCCCATAGGGCCGACCAAACTTAGAATTATTTTATTTTTCAATTTATTACATCAAAATCAGCTCAAGATGACTTTTGAAACCCGAACAAAAATTTTGAAAGAAAATTATTTTCTGCCATTTCAGGTGACCCAACTTCTGAAGACCATAAGTCATCACTAGTTCACCCGATTGACTATTATGACCCCATTCTAGAAAGGCCGCAAAGCGCTCTATAGGCTTGACTTGTGCAAGTGCCTATCACCTAAATTCTCGACCTCATCTCAAACCTCTATAGGCTTCAAAACCAAGTTCAAAGTTTCTGTACCCTGCTGCCTATACCGAAAATCTTCAATATCTCCAAAGCTAGACTTGATCTGTCAATGAACTTTACTGGCAGGCTGATATGACTGAGATGAACCTCCACATGTGAAATTAGAACATTCCAAGATCATATGACCAACTTACTAAAAATATAAAGTTTCCATAAGTAGCAGCTCTACACAAGATAGCCCTTATTGAAAACAAAAACATAATTATTTTTGGGTGATGCAAGATTGCTGTTACACCTAGGATGCTCCTACATCAGACACCTAAGGTAATTTGAGAAGTGACCCTGTCACAACTCAGGTGTGAAGATGGAAACCAAGATGGTTAACCTCCTTCTTTGTCAGCCATGATGAATCTTCAACAGGTCATCCTTTCCATTTGACCAGATATTCTTCATATGTCCCGTTCCTTGTGCTTCTGTCAATATGACTGTCCAGTATGTCCTCAATCTCCTTAGTATCTGAACTAGATGCTGGAATACTCCATTGTTGATGTAGAGTGGATAGCGGTAAGGTGTATTAAGCCCAAATCAAAATCTAAAACATGATATGAACATAATAATAATGTTGATTCAAACCATGGATCAATAATATCATAATACTCTGACAATACAGAGGCTTTGTTTACAGTTCAAGAGAAGCCCACATCTTCAATTGTAGAAACTTGTCACATACCATGTTCCCTCATTCCTTTCAAAACATCACAAAGCCGATTACAAATAATATTAAACTTCTTCATTTAAATGCCGTTACAAAATAGAACATAGAACATCAAAACTTGACTCCAAGAAACGCTAACAAACTCCTTTACTGTTAAATTTGATGCATGCTCGAAAGATAAACCGGCTCAACAACATCTTAACTTCAATACCGTTAATAACTATTTTCAATGAACATTTGAAATCTCTTCAATACAATCAATACACAGTTCCACAACAAAACTGATATTTTATACTCTATTCTCCCCAACACAAAATTCTGTTCCACACATCCCAAATGATTTTGATTATCGATTCCTATTAAGAAACTTGTATGTTAAAGACATGATCGATCTAGAACTACATTAACTCCTTCAAAAATTGATATTTGTATCAACTCACATAAATTAAAATAGAATCTTTGAAATCGGTTGTCCATTACAACCATAACCCGATTCAATAACCATAATACCGCAATGAATCCAGGTACGAATTCATATTCAAGAAAACAAGATTCTCTTATCAGGAACCTGCTGCTAAGTACTTATCGATTTTCAAATGAAGTAATGAACTCACAAAATGAAATTGTTATCAAAACCCAAATATCGATCTTCAAAACCAAATACATAGTCATTAACATTTCGAATGCAAACAGTAATATAAGAACAAAGAATTACGAATGAGAATAATGAGAACCAATTTGACAGTAACCTTAATCATTCCTTTCATTATTATATCTCTTATTACATTGTTTTCTCATTTATCGATTCTCCACCCTCGTATCTCCATTCTACGCTATCTTACTCCCTTACTTCTTCGGTTCTCTATTGTAGAGACAAAGAACTTGTAAAAAAAAATACAATCCGATAACTGACTCTATAACTACTAAACTGACTAACTTTATAACTTTCCCAAACTAATTTATAACTTTCACCAACTATCTCATGACCGAGTTATGTAATTATTTGGCAAACACACTAAACTAGAAATGGATCGTGGATTATACACCTTATTATTCACTATATCTAAGACACTTAAGACTAAGACTTAACCTTCATACCCAATTATAACAATAAGACCCGAAATGTCTTACCAAGCCATATTACAATATAATTTAACCTAGAATAATCGAGAATCTTCAAAATATCTTCACTTTTCGGATGCCCCTTGATCATACTCCATAGTTTTGAAACACTTCCAAGTCCTGTTGGAAACCTGCAAAGAAACATATGTCAGTAAAAACAATAAGGCCTTCATCTTGACCTTAGGCAAATATAGGTCCTCATGGAACCATGCTGCTCCATAGAACTTCATCTTGAATCTTGGCTTGCTATCTTTCAACAAGGTGAACATGACTTGGTCAAGCTAATTCTCTTCACTCACCATCATACCCACTTGTACCTCTAGTTCCATTTGTACTCTCTCCATTCTAGGAGAAATTTTTTTCATGTTTTGAGCCTCCTCATGGCCCATCTCTGCAAACATAATGTCTTCCTTGAAGGCTGCTCCATGTGCCTCTAAACTACCTCCATAACTCTGTCATTCCTCTACTATTGCAGCAAACTCATCCCACAAATCAACCTCATCTTCAAGACCCTCTAGGCCTTCCTCTATGTCATCTCCCCTAGAATCCACCAAGACTTCTTCATAAGCCTTTACACCTTTCACCATGGGTGCATCCTCCACTCTAAGAGTACCCATCCTAGTAATCTCTTCATGTCTCTTCATCCTTGTTGCTGCAACTAGTTTCAGAACAGGCCATTTTATGTTCTTCCTCTTCAACTTTAAGTGCCAACTTGTTTCACCTTCTTTCAAGTCTATTGCTAGACTTCTTATCTTTTCTTCTTGTCACTTTCTCTCTTCTTCCTGCTCTTCCAAAACCCTTCTTAGGCTTCTCAACTCTTCTTGTCTCATCCATTCTATTTCTTTCTTTCTTGCTTCTTCTTCCTTCTTCTTTCGTTCTCTTTCTTCTCTCTCTTTTTTATCTCCATATAAGTATTCCTTCAATGCCTTAACCATTTCCTGTTTGCTTCTTGTCAAAGCCATCTCTCACTCCAAGAATTCTTTTGACACCTCTGATATACCTTTCAACTTTGGAACACACAAGGAGGGAATGGTCACTCCACGGTCTCAACAAAGGGACTGGTATACTCAAGATTACAAAAGACTTCTTTCTCTATGATGATGAAATCTGCAACTCAATCTTCCATCAAATATGAGCCCAAAAAGATCTTGCTAGGCTCTGATACCACTTGATGCAGAGCACACAGCGGTAAGGTGTATTAAGCCCAAATCAGAATCTAAAACATGATATCAACATAATAATAATGTCGATTCAAACCATGGATCAATAATATCATAATACTTTGACAATATAGAGGCTTTGTTTACGGTTTAAGAGAAGACCACATCTTCAATTGTAGAAACTTGTCACATACCACGTTCCCTCATTCCTTTCAAAACATCACAAAGTCGATTACAAATAATATTAAACTTCTTCATTTAAATGCCGTTACAAAATAGAACATAGAACATCAAAACTTGACTCCAAGAAATGCTAACAAACTCCTTTACTGTTAAATTTGATGAATGCTTGAAAGATAAATTGGCTCAACAACATCTTAACTTCAATACCGTTAATAACTATTTTCAATGAACATTTGAAATCTCTTCAATACAATCAATACACAATTCCATAGCAAAACCGATATTTCATACTCTATTAAAACAGAGATCTCCACAACACAAAATTCTGTTCTGCACATCCCAAATGATTTTGATTATCGATTCCTATTAAGAAACTTGTATGTTAAAGACATGATCAATCTAGAACTACATTAACTCCTTCAAAAATTGATATTTGTATCAACTCACATAAATCAAAAAAGAATCTTTGAAATTGGTTGTCCATTACAACCATAACTCGATTCAATAACCATAATACTACAATGAATCTAGGTATGAATTCATATTCAAGAAAACAAGATTCTCTTATCAGGAACCTACTGCCAAGTACTTATCGATTTTCAAATGAAGTAATGAACTCACAAAATGAAATTGTTATCAAAACCCAAATATCGATCTTCAAAACCGAATACATAGTCATTAACATTTCGAATGCAAACAGTAATATAAGAATAGAGAATTACGAATGAGAATAATGAGAACCGATCTGACAGTAACCTTAATCATTCCTTTCATTATTATATCTCTTATTACATTGTTTTCTCATTTATCGATTCTCCACCCTTGTATCTCCATTCTACTCTATCTTACTCCCTTACTTCTTGCTTCTCTATTGTAGAGACAAAGATCTTGAAAAAAAAAAACAATCCGATAACCGACTCTATAACTACTAAACTAACTAAGTTTATAACTTCCCCAAACTAATCTATAACTTTCACCAACTATCTCATGATCGAGTTATGTAATTATTTGGCAAACACACTAAACTAGAAATGGATCATGGATTATACACCTTATTATTCACTATATCTAAGACACTTAAGACTAAGACTTAACCTTCATACCCAATTATAACAATAAGACCCGAAATGTCTTACCAAGCCATATTACAATATAATTTAACCCAGAATAATCAAGAATCTTCAAAATATCTTCACTTTTCGGATGCCCCTGCATCAACTATGCTGCTGTAATCTCATCTTCAACACCTCCCTCATTATATTCTGTGAGATCTAAAATGTTAAACATTGGTGAAATATTTAGCTCAGTAGGCAATTCTACTTTATATGCATTTCCTGAATCATGCTTTTTCATTTTACATGGCCCAAACTTTTTCATTTTCAGCTTGTTATATGTACCAACTAGAAACCGCTCCTTCCAAAAATGAACCATGACTTCATCTCCAACCTGAAATTCCTTATGCCTCCTTTTTTGATCTGCCTTACCCTTATACTGTGCATTCATTTTGATAATGTACCTCCTAACTTCCTCATGGATGTTCTTCAAGTGTTTTACAAAAATCGTTAGCTTCAACACTACTTATTTCTCCTTTATCTATCTTTCTCAACTTAGATGCATTTCTGGGACTACTTCCATATACAATCTGTGGATGATGTGATGAACTAAACTTTAAATCAGTCTTCAACTCTTCACTTTCTGCTAGTGTTGTAATACCCCAAAAATGGGCTATAAGTTCATTAATCTCCTACATCATTAAATCGAATGAAATTGACATCAAAGTCCTAATCTAAGGCACATCTAAACATCATTGAATCTTAATTGATTATCTTAAATTCTACATTGGGGAATATTCTTAGTGATATTTCTAATCATCATAATTATCTTTAATTTTATAATTATTTGGCAATAAATCACATTTATCCTAAAATTTGATTAATTGAATATTTTGCATATTTAATTAATTAGATTTAATATTTGCCACTTAATTGTTTAATTAAATTTAATTCTATCTATTATTAATTGTATTATTTAATTTTGACAATAAATCAAAATTCCTATGAATAATTGATTAAATTCTTATTTAATTAATTAAAGCATGTTGTCATTATTTAATAATATAATTTTTAATAAAAGTTTGATAAAATAGTTAATTAACCCATAAATTAATTATTTTATTTTTAAAATCAGTTAAGTTGAGCATAAATCACTTTATTTATTTATTAAATCATAATTATCCATGTGCACATTCAAGGTCCAGTTAAACTCAAATTGGAAAATCAATGCAAGTTGTTAGCTTTTTGAAATTCAACATCTTTTTGAGTTTTAAAGTTGATCTAAACTTCTAATTCAAGTTGAACTGTGCTTTTGCATGATTTTTGTGACTTAATTATCTTTATTTAAAATAACTCAAAAATCAAGCTAAGTTATTTGAGTGATTTATGGCTTTTTCTCATGCACCTCCAAAGCCTTGGATTTCTATAAAAACAAGGCTCATCTCTTCATAATTCATCTCTCAATCATCTCTCAATCATCTCTCAAATTTGCATCCAAGCATCCACAAATTTGCACAATCACGCTGGAGAATTGGAATTGGGAGAATCAAAGCTCTTGCGAATCAACATCTTTGTGAGATCAATCTTTTTTTTTGCATATCATTCTTAGATAGTTTCATATCAAGTTTTTCATATAGATTAGTTTCATATCAGTTTTTCATTCTTATTGCATAGAAAATCCAAAAAAATAGATTAATTGCATTCATATTTCATATCTAGATCAATTGCATTCAAATCCTTCATTTAGGTGTCGTTTAGGTCACTGATCTCGATAAAAATCTGAGAACATTAATCTCGCACCTACTAGAAGGCAGTAAATCGCTTGGTTAGATAGCTTTCAATTTTGCATGATTTGATTATAGCTAACCTCTAATGTTTTACTGAAGTGTTGTGTCTACAGATCAGGTACAATTTTCACACACACATTTATGGCACCCACCGTGGGGCCTTGAACCTCATTCTCTTTATTTTTATCTAATTTTATATATTTTTGGCATCACTTTTTCATCATTTTTGTGCAAACAGGAAAAATGCCACTTACAAGTAATCTGACGCCGCTTACGAGAAATTTGTTCATGCCTGCAAGCATTCTACTCATGCCTACAAGCATTCTACTCATGCATGTGACAGTTTCAGTCATGCATCTGCCAGTTTCAGTCACGCATCTGCCAGTTTCAGTCATGCCTATGCTAGTTTCACTCATGCATCTACCAGTTTCAGTCACGCCTATGCCAATTTCAGTCATGCCTATCAGTATTTAAATCACATCTATCAATATTTAAATCATGCCTATGCGTATTTAAATCATGCCTGGGAACATTTTAGTCACGCCTCTACTCATTTCAATCACGCCTATGCCTATTTTGATCACGCCAGCTTTCTATTTTTTGATTTGTTTTTTTTTTTAAATTTTGGTGTTTTCAGAATCCGTGCCACTCTGAAAAACTGGCACCCATTTTTTGTGAAATTTTCACATATGGTATTGAAAGTTTAAGTGTGATATATCATTGGAAAGCTCTTTCCAAGCCAAATCCAAGCATAGCGTTGGATCTAAGGTATTCTTCTCAAGCTAATAATATTTTAATTTGGATCCTAAAATAAATCTCTTATGTGTCTAGCTTGTGTGCATCTTTTCATGCTTTGATCTATTTCTACACACTTGCATAATTGATACTAGGTTGTGACCCCTTAAGGATTCATTAAGTAGTCTTAGAATACTTGTGATTGATCTTGATTTCTATCTTGGGTTATTGGACTCGCTAATCCACCGACCCCTCATTTCCGCCCCGTGGTTGCAATCTCAGCACCATAAAGGGGAGGGGTCAACAGGATAGAAGCGTTAAGTGTTCCACTTGGCAACCCTTTTTTGCTTTTAGGAACTCACTTATTTTCTAAGTTGGGGACTCATTTTCAGCTTGTGTGAGGTGTTAAGTGTTCCACCTTGTGGACTCATCTCATATTTTCTTTAAGCGTTAAGTGTTCCTCTTTCTACTTTTTGGGTACTTTTGGTAGATTTGCTTTCGGGAATATATCTCTGCTCACATAGTAATTAGGCCCTATGAACACTATTTGTGATTCTTGAGAGATTGGATTCCTAGAGAAATCTTTCTTGACGATAGAATCCTTGTAGGTAGGGAGGATACTTAGTGCGTTTCACATTCAACTTGTTAGTGCATCTTCTCTTATTGATCGACACATTCTCTCTCCAGAGAAGTTGATAGATCACGTCGGGTTGATATCATGAGCTTTGGTGAATCAAAATTGGTTAGTGCGTCTTCTCTTATTGATTGATACATTCTCTCCCCGGAGAGGTTGATAGATCACGTGGAGTTGATATCACAGACCTTGGTGGAATAAAACTTTGTCTTAGCGTGTCAGATTAATCTGCTTGCTTTGTTTGGGTTAAAAGTGAAAATGTGTCAAAAACCTTGGATCTGTAGCCAAGTCCCCTTGTGGTATAAATCTGTGAGTCACCTTTAGAGAGGGTTAACCGTAGCGGACAATCCCTTCACAGGGAAAATTGCGTTGACGGAACCTCAAGCAGTCATAGCCATTTTTGCCGTGGTAGTGATAGCCGCTATATAAATATCCTTGTGGAAGAAATCTCCACGAGTATGGTTCATTGTTGGGTTGTCAGATCTCCCTAGTAGCTCCTGAAGATTAAGTTCTCAGACTGTGTCACAACCCTGGTGCGCTGGGATTGGAGTTCACCCATTTGAATGATAAAAGTTGCAGAGTCAAACCATTACTAAAAACCCTAGAGAGGCCAATTTTTCACTTTCAGGTATATGTGTGTTATTGCAAAACTTTTCAAAACATACACAATTCGTACTCTTAGGGATTAGCACAATTTGGTCATTTGATTGTTCATGCGCAAGGTTGCCTTTGCCCTTGTTCATTATTTTTAGACGTGCTTGAAATCACTTGCTTGCTATTCTGTGTGCTTGTTTATCTACTTGGCTATTAAAAATGATCAAATCTAGTATAATCTTCAAATCTGAATAGTACAATTTGCAAACAATCCAAAACTGAAAACCTTAAATTTTGCAAAAATTGACGTAAAATTCTTTCTGGAGTCAAAAGTCATTTCAGGAGGTCAAAAGTCATATTTGTTTTGTCAAGTGTCATTTCATTACTACCCAACTATCGTACGAGTTTTGCAACTATCATTTCATAGCATACCCACTGTCGTATGAGTTTGCAGAGTGTCATTTGGGAAATTTTTGAAAGTTGTCAGAATTGTCAGATACCCAGCTTTTTTAGCCTAGTTCCAGAATTTGTCATACAAATCACTATGTCAAGAACAGAGCAGTAGCCATTGAGAATCAGTACACATGTCTCAAAGAATCAGTACACAAGAGGAAGAAGCTCTAATCACTGCTATGATGAAGCAGCTGCAAGCTATGCAAATTGAACTTAACAAACTTGAGAAAGAAAAGGAACCTAAAGAGTTCTCCATGGAAACTCTATGCTCTTTTCCATTTGATAAAGACTTGTACATGTCACCATGCCCTCAAACAAAATGTGAGCAACGTGACAACCCTTATGATACCTCTTCCATAGAGAGTGACACATCAAGCTTTGGAGACTTTGATGACTATGATGATAGACAATGTAATGATACCTATGACACCTCTGTTCCTAAGAATCCTCCTCGTCGTTCATTCCTACTTACTACAAATGGGCCGTCACATTGGATAGATCGTGATGGTGATCCATATGATTCTGATTTTGAAAGAGATTTTGATGGCTTTTGTGGACAATACCTTGATAATGATCCATCTACTACTGTTGAGGACTATAAAATGCATCGTGCTAGCTTGAAACGTTAATACTATAAGGATCTCTCCTCTAAGAACTATCAGGCTAAAAATAAAGATTACACTCTCAAGCAAGATCATGTTAATGTTGGACCTTTGTCTTGTGATGGTTCCCTTCCATCCCCTACTTCGTCCAATACCCGTACATTTCTTAAAGCTTGTGAGTCTTTCAAATCTTTCACAGAACCTTCATCTGACACAAGCCCTGATACTTTTCATGTGGTTCCCTATAGTTATCCTCAAGGGCCACCTCTTAAAGATACTCAAGCTAACCTTCACTTGGCTGCAAATACTTCTAATAATGCTAAATCTAAAGAGCCTAAGCCTTTATGCCCTATAATTCCTACTTCAGCTAGTCCTCCACAATCTCTTCCAAAGTCATCCATACAATCCCAACATGCTTCCTTGTCCTTAGAAGTGGCTCCATGTCAAGAGGACTCTAAAATTGATAAAGAAAAAATTATAAAGAAAGATCAATATCAAGAAGCCTCCATGTCATTCACTCCTTTTTAGGATGTCTCTTATCTAGTCCATGGTTCTTTTGATCCTGCACACCCTTTCCAATTCATTCCATCATGTCTTAAGTCTTCTCCTAAGCAAGATCATGATGCTACTTACACTGTTGAGCTTATTGACAATCAAAATAACCTTACTACACTTGCACTTTCCAAAGATGATACTTCCATTAAGGTTGGTAAAAATAGTGTTGTTACTTCCAATGTTAAGCATATTGAAAATCAAGAGACAAATTATGTGCTTATGCTATCCAAAGATCCTTGTCAAGATCAAAGTCTTCCATCTTCTTATTCTACCATTCCATGTTCACTTCCACTTTCTACTCTTCCTAAGTCTTCGCAAGCTTTGAATGATCCTATCAAAGAAAATGTTCTTATTCAAGATGTTCATGATTCTATTGAAAATCTTAATGCTTACTCTAAAGATGTTGATATCCTTGGTTGTCATATAGATGCTGATGAACTTATTGATTATCCTTTTGCATCTTCCACTTCCATCCTTGGACCTCCTCCACCACTACTAAGGGCTTCACATCTACCTTCCATCTTGGGTCCTTATGTCCCTTCACTTTCCCCTCATAACTCTCCTAATTCTCCATCCATCTTGGGTCCTTATGTCCCTCCATCTCCCATATTTCCTCAAGATCAACATAGATGCATACCCTTGAATCCTTTTCATCCACCCACCCATCTAAACCAGTCATATCCTCCTTCTTCCACAAGTTTCAAGTGTTTTGGAAGTAACTTGAATGTTCAATACAAGAAAAAGAAGCAATACAAGAATCCATCAAAAAAAGATCACCATGTCTCCTTTAATAGACATGGAAACATAAAGTCAAAAGAGATATCTAAGAAGAAAACTACAAGACAAGTATGGGTTCCAAAATCCATCATTGAAGATATTCTCTCTAGATCATCAAAAAGAAATAAAAAGCCTACGGCTATATGGATTCCAAAGTCTCTCTTGAAAGAGTCTGGTGTTGAGAAAAAAGTGAAATTGACATTCAAGCTTCCAAAGGCTTCCACTTCATCTCCTTCCAAAAACATTCTTCCATTCCATGCGCCTAAACCACAACCTCTGCTATCCATTCGCCATATTCCTTCATGTATTCCTTCATTCATGATTTCTCCATCCTCTCACCACCCTTCAAGGTATGTGTTGATGTTGAGCTTTCCTTCCTTTCCATCTACCCTTTCACAATCCTTCCATGCATTATCCTTCTACCTTCTATCCTTTTTCCTCATTTTCCTATTCCTCTATCTTCCAACCTCACTCACTTTACATAAAACCTTATCCTCCATTTTTCTCTTCCATCTCCCTTTCCATATCAGCATCTTTGAGAATATCATTTTAATTCCTTGGCATATCATGGTTTATCCTTTCAAGGAGCACTATCTAAAAAGCTTGCCTTTTTCCAAAAATTCAAAAAGAAATAAAAAATAAAAATTGAAAATGTGCCTTGGTGAAAACCTAGAAACAGGCACCTTGGTAGCAAAAGTAAAGAGAAATAAATTCATCCTATGGTGAAAACCACTCCCTTGTGGCACCTTGGATAAGTACCATGATGAAAACCTAGCAATCAGGCATCATGCGTAATTCTACATATTTTATCCATTCCATTTTCTCTCTTTGATCTTGACAATGTTGATCTATACACGAACATTTGGCTATCTTGTGAGTTATTTTACAGTGATCTTGCTTTCATTCCCTTCCTGTTTAGCCTTCATATTTATCTTCCTCCATTCATTTTCACCAATCACTATCCTTTTCTCCTTTGGTCTTGATCTAAAAAAAAGAAAGAAAGAGTGAAACACGGTGCTATGAAGCCTCTTGACATGTCTACTCCTTTGGACTACATCATTTCCTTCTTTGGCATTACACTTTTGTGACTTATCCTATGCTAGCCTTTCATTGCTTGTCCAAATGCACTTTACATGACAATTTTTCCCTAGCTTGGGTATTCTTGAGGAGTTTTCCCTTGAGCATTTGTTCCCTTCATTCTCCTTCATTCTCTTGTCTTCCATCTCTTCCACCAGCTTGTCAATCCCTCTTGTTCTCCACCTTGCTAGACATTGGGACTGCATGATATGATCTTACTTGGAAGTTTGCAATGGAAAAAGATACTATCAAGTATACCAAGTATCAGAATAAGTATCAGAATAAGTATCAGAACAAGTATCAGAACCAGTATCAGAACCAAGTATCAGAACCAGTATCAGAACAAGTGTCAGAACTAGTATTAGAACCAATATCAAAACCAGTATCAGAACAAGTATCAAAACCAGTATCAAAACAAGTATCAGATCACCTACAAGGGCTACACCTTTCACTTTAGTTTATGGGTCTGAAGCGGTACTGCCTATTGAGGTTAAAATCCCATCACTCAGAATCAGAATGCATGGTCTAGTAACTGATGATGACTACAGAGTGTCTAGGTTGCAAGAACTTGAACTACTAGATGAGTGCAGACAAGCAGCATATGATCATCTCAGAGTATATTAGAAGAGAATGTCTAGAGGCTACAACAAGAAAGTCAAACACAGAGAATTTCAAGATGGTGATCTAGTCTTGAGAGAAAATCGTAAAAATCAATCACATCAAGAATGCAAGGGGAAGTTTGAACCCAATTGGCTGGGTCCCTTTGTCATCACTGCTACTTTTGGCTCTGGTGCCTATCAACTCTCAATGACTAAAGGAGAACAGCTCTGAGAACCAGTCAACGTTCTCCATCTGAAGAAATTCTACACCTAAGGCATTCAGTCTATGGTAAAATGTGCTGAAAAAATCTTAAAAATTGGTAAAATGTCCTGAAAAAATGAATATCTTGGTGAAAAACTAGCAATAGGCACCTTGATGATTCACAAAAAAATATAAAAAAAAATCAAAAGTACAAAAAAAATTGAAAAATGAAAAATACAAAAAAAAATAAAAATAAGAAAAATACAAAAAATAAGAAAAAGAAAAAAGTGCCTGGGTGAAAACCTAGAAACAGGCGCCTTGGTAGCAAAAATAGAATCTCTGCCAAGATGGTAAAAACCCAACAAACGGGCACCACTTGTTTCAAAATGCTCCATCTATTAGCACAATCTTGGTCTTTCCTAGCTTTCATTCTTGTTTTAGTTTGTTCATATCTCCCAGTTTGTTTTTGCATTTCCAGTTTTCAATAAGTCAGTCTATACACCAATCAGCTCCAGCGTCTATATCCTATCAATGTTCAAACTTGGGGGCAATCAATGTCATATCCTATGGTCTCCCATGTATCTTAGATGGATCATATCTAGTCAAAGTCCTTTGAAGCTTCATGTGAGTGAGTGAGTCAGTCTTGTCTCCAGAAAGGATTTTGCATCTACAACAACGCAATCAAACATCAAAACTCAACTGAAAATAATCTATTCTTTTTACATGCTTTTATCTCCTTGTATGCTTACTGATTCGCATTGAGATTTTTTCATATTGTGTCCCTTTGAGCTCTTCGATGATGTCCTTTATAGGATTTAGAGAGTGATGACAGGGGGCATAATCTTTTCTTTGTCTTCTTCTTGTATGTGACAATCTAACAACTTTGGAAATTCTAGATTAAAATGGTGTCTGACTGTAAGAGCCTCTATCTCGAATTGGATGGCCATGCGTACCTCGACCATTGATACCCAAAAAATTCAAGGAAGTTTAATCTAACTATTGTCTTTTTGAGTGAGTTCTTTCTCCTACTATGAAACACGATCTTGCCTAAGGATGTGAATGATAAAGGGTCTCTACGTGTAATTCACATTGGATTTAGTATGATCTCTTGACTGTTTGTTGTGTTTGTCATGCAAGGTGTATTCAGGTCATCACGATGTTTATGTTTTGATGCTTCTACAAATTGCTATATCAAAATGGACATGATATTCAGGTCATCCTGGCGTTTATGCCTTGGTACTTATATCTAATCTGACATTCTAAAAATAAAATCAATATTCATATGTCCATGGTTGTTTGACTAGTGGGGGTTGTATTGATTCTTGCGCATACAAATCAATATTCATATGTCTATGGTTTTTTTTTAGCTAGTGGGCATTGTATTGATTTATCCAGTTACCTAAAAGTTCAATGATGATAATAAATCGACATATGATCAGTGACTAGGTCCTAGGTCTTAGGTTGCATTTCATTTTGCATGTCTCTTTGCATTTTGCATATTGCATGATCTCACAATGGCTAAATGAACTTCAATGCTTAAATGATTCTTCAATCACATCTTCAAATCTAACAAGAGCTGAATCATATACGAAGGTTTCTCCAACGAAACAACAACTAGAATCCTTTTTCGGCATCAAAATTCAAATCTGAGATCATTCATATTATTAACTACTTGCATATTCAACCTTCAATCATCACAGAAATCCAGTATTCAACTTAATTGATTATCTTACATCAAACTATCAAAATTTCAACTTGGTCAACCATGGTCAACTCATGGTTTCACCTAGTCAAACTTGGTCTTTTGGGACCTTCTAACAATGCAGATTGCATTCCTGGACGTGTTTAACCACTTCTCAAATCAATTAACTTGCTTCTAAACTATCAACGGTGACTTTTCTTGTCAGATTTCAATTTTAATCCCAAAGGAGGCATGGTATTGCATATCATACAAAGTTTGTAATCAAATTTGAAATCATATCTTTATGGAAATCAATATCTTTCCTCAGTAATCAAGACAACAACCATGTCTAGTTACTGATTCATCAAAAAAGTCCTCATCGCTTGGGGAAAATGTATCATCGCTTGGGGCATATCAGATTCATCAAGATCCATATCAATCTAGTATTCTCTTAATCTTGTAAACTGTATCAGTTTTTGCAACCATCAGATCATAGTGTTCTTTCCTTGGTTCTTCAGCAACTGAAGGATTCAGATGTGATACCTGCTAGTTCTGCTAAGACAATCAAGTCTAGAACGGGTCACTCACTTGTTTGCAATCCTAAGGTTTGGAATTAGGCATTTTGACACTTTTTCACAATCCTAGGTTCATTTGCTGTTATAGTAAACACTATCTTTGGTCACTCAGGACCTATTATCTCCATATCAAATCAATATCAATCAGCTTCTGTCTCATATCAATTATCAATTTCGAATCAGTTTCATATCTCTATCAAACACAGACTATCTTTGAACCACTGCACTTCACACAGTAATTCAAAGAGGGGCAAAATGTAATACCCCAAAAATGGGCTATAAGTTCATTAATCTCCTACATCATCAAATCGAATGAAATCAACATCAAAGTCCTAACCTAAGGCACATCTAAACATCATTGAATCTTAATTGATTATCTTAAATTCTACATCAGAGAATATTCCTAGTAATATTTCTAATCATCATAATTATCTTTAATTTTATAATTATTTGGCAATAAATCACATTTATCCTAAAATTTGATTAATTAAATATTTTGCATATTTAATTAATTAGATTTAATATTTGCCTCTTAATTGTTTAATTAAATTTAATTCTATCTATTATTAATTGTATTATTTAATTTTGACAATAAATCAAAATTCCTATGAATAATTGATTAAATTCTTATTTAATTAATTAAAGCATGTTTTCATTATTTAATAATATAATTTTTAATAAAAGTTTGATAAAATAGTTAATTAACCCATAAATTAATTATTTTATTTTTAAAATCAGTTAAGTTGAGCATAAATCACTTTATTTATTTATTAAATCATAATTATCCATGTGCACATTCAAGGACCAGTTAAACTCAAATTGGAAAATCAATGCAAGTTATTAGCTTTTTGAAACTCTACATCTTTTTGAGTTTTAAAGTTGATCTAAACTTCTAATTTGAGTTGAACTATGCTTTTGCATAATTTTTGTGACTTAATTATCTTTATTTAAAAATAACTCAAAAATCAAGCTGAGTTATTTGAGTGATTTATGGCTTTTTCTCATGCACCTCCAAAGCCTTGGATTTCTATAAAAACAAGGCTCATCTCTTCATAATTCATCTCTCAATCATCTCTCAATCATCTCTCAAATTTGCATCCAAGCATCCACAAATTTGAACAATCACGTTGGAGAATTGGAATTGGGAGAATCAAAGCTCTTGCGAATCAACATCTTTGTGAGATCAATCTTTTTTTTTGCATATCATTCTTAGATAGTTTCATATCAATTTTTTCATATAGATTAGTTTCATATCAGTTTTTCATTCTTATTGCATAGAAAATCCAAAAAAATAGATTAATTGCATTCATATTTCATATCTAGATCAGTTGCATTCAAATCCTTCATTTAGGTGTCGTCTAGGTCACTGATCTCGATAACAATCTGAGAACATTAATCTCGCACCTACTAGAAGGCAATAAATTGCTTGGTTAGATAGCTTTCAATTTTGCATGATTTGATTATAGCTAACCTCTAATATTTTACTGAAGTGTTGTGTCTACAGATCAGGTACAATTTTCACACACACAAGTGTCATTCTATGTGCTGCCTTATTTGGAAAACTAGCTCCTGGAATCAAGTCCATATGATGACTGATCTTTCTTACTAGTGGTAATCCATTAGGCACATTATCGGATACACTATCCTGAAACTCATTCAATAATTCTGCAACTTCTATAGGTACATCTTCTACTTCCTCTTTCTCAGCCTTTGGAATTAAGGTAAAACACATATGCTCATGCCACATACCATCTAAGAAATTCCCTCTATCAACAAAAGTTATTCTTGCACTACCACATACCTTTTCTTTAGTCTCCTTCAATGGCTTTAGCTTATGTCACACTTCATCCATTGTCAAGGAATAGGTATTCACATGACCATCATGTACAACACATCTATCAAACTATCATGGCCTACCCAATAACATATGACATGCATCCATAGGTATGATATCACATAGTACCTCATCATGGTACCCGCCAATCTTGAACTTCACTAGGCACTGTTCACCGACCATGACCTTGTGGTCATCCTGCACCTAGGCAACCCGATATGGATGTGGATATTTCTACCTCTTGAGCTTCACCTTTTTCACCATCTCTTCTAACACCAAATTATTAGTACTACCACTCTCAATAATCACATCACAACACTTGCCCTCACACTTGCACCTGGTGTGAAATAAGCTCCTCCTTTGCTCAGGTTCATTCTCACCACTCAGTAGGACTCTTCTGTTAATCAGCATCTCTCCTCTTTTAGCATCTTTAGAATGTGATGATTTGGCATCTTCATCTACATGTGGAACTCTGGCATGGCCTTCATTTCTCCTATTTGTCCTTCCTTGGCATTGAGGACATTCAAATGCCCTATGACCTTCTTCTCCATAGTGAAAACATGTTCCACGGAAACCTCCTCTTCCAGATCCTTGTCCTCTTCCTCTTCCTCTTTGATCTCTATTATTCTGATCATGGAAATGATTGAAATTATCTCCTCTCTAATTCAAACTATTACTGGGCTCATCCTACTTTTTCAAATCTTCATTTTGATCTCCATATGACCATCCACCAGATCTTCCATCATGACCTCTTCCACTTTGTCTGCTCTCAAACTTCTTGTTCAGCTTTTCCTCTACTTTTAGGGCAAACTAGTATGCCTCTTCAATACTATTTATTCGAACCAGATTCAATTCCTCTTTAATGCTCGGCCTCAACCCATTAAGGTAATGGGAAAATTTCTCCTTATCAGCTTCCGCATGGCCTTCTCTGATGAGGATTCGATAGAACTCCTCTATATACTCTTGAACAGATCTTCCTACTTGCTTCAAACATTGCATTTTCTTCAGAAGGTCAAGCTCATAATCAACAGGAATGAACTGTCACTTCAATTTATCCACCATCCAATCCCATCTTGTAATTTTATCCTTTCCTCTTTGATTTCACTCCAATTGGATCTCTTGCCACCAGATCTTCGCATGACCCTTCAGTCTAGCCTTCACAAACTTGACCCAATAAGGATCCTCAATATCTTCATACTCAAAATGTTATTCACATTCATTGATCCAGTTAATCAACTCCTCTGGGTTAAGATTCCCTAAAAATATAGGAACCTCGATCTTAGGTCTTTTCCCGATCTTGAAAATGGTTCAGAAAAGCCTGTCTTCCTCTTGATTGAAAACTTCAACTTCTGCTTTTTTATCATCATTTCCTTCTTTGACTTCATCATCACTTTCATCTCTGACATTAAGATTCATTCCTCTACAAATCTCTTCTTGCAATGCTTGCACTTGTCTCTGGAGCTCTCTAACCTCAGGTGTCACAACACCAGCTATTCCACCACATTCCCTTCGTGGAGGTATTTTTGCACTTATCACTGAAACCCTAACCACGATCCTGGTGCAAACTGCCTCATAGTTGGTGATTTGTTTACATAGAAACCCTAACCTACGGTCCTGGTGCAAACTACCTCATAGTCAGTGATCTATTTACACACTCAGGAACTCCTGCTTTGATACCACTTGATGAAGGGTGCTCCCCTTAATACCACAAACACATAACAGAAATAGAGAAACAACAATAATTTGCAAGAACAAAAAATGGGCTTCTTATTATCTCCACAAGTGTGAATTCCAAATTTCAGAATTACAATATGCAAAGCCACATGGGCATTCCCTTTACAATATTCTATAGGAAAAAGCCTCGAATCATTACCCAGATCTACCCAGAATTGCCTAAGACAACACTACGAGTCTTTATTATATAGGCAATTTCCACCACTCGAGAATGTTCCAAAAATTTAGCCCATAGGGCCGACCAAACTTAGAATTATTTTATTTTTCAATTTATTACATCAAATTCAGCTCAAGATGACTTTTGAAACCTGAATAGAAATTTTGAAAGAAAATTATTTTTCACCATTTCAAGTGACCCAACTTCTGAAGACCATAAGTCATCACTAGTTTACCTGATTGACTATTATGACCCCATTTTGGAAAGGCCACAAAGCACTCTATAGGCCTAACTCGTGCAAGCACCTATGACCCAAATTCTCAACCTCTTATGGGACCTCTATAGCCTTCAAAACTGAGTTCAAAGTTTCTGTACCTTGCTGCCAATACCAAAAATATTCAATATCTCCAAAGCTAGGCTTGATCTGTTAATGAACTTTAATGGTAGGCTGATATGATTGAGATGAACCTCCACATGTGAAATCAGAACATTCCAAGATTGTATGACCAACCTACTAAAAATAGCAAGTTTCCATAAATACCAGCTCTACACAAGATAGCCCTTATTGAATACAAAAACAAAAATATTTTTGGGTGATGCAAGATTGCTGTTACACCTAGGATGCTCATGCATCAATGTGGCAGGAAGATACAACATGGGCAACATATTTTCAAAAACATATGCGGACAAGCTTTGGCCAAAGCATCTTTTTATCACCAGAAATGAAAACTGGCAGGTAGAGAAACATCCCTTTCTACCCTTCCCTGTTTACTTCTTCCACATTAGCACCCTCATTGAAAGATAAGCTTTCCAATACTCATATAAGTAAGCAAAAAGATGTAATTCATGCATTTCATGTAATTTCCTTTCATGCAATAATACATTTAACAAGAGCATCCAAGTCATACAACAATCAACTAATCCAAAAGAATTATGCCCTTCATCATGAAAAAGCTCATTCATCATAAGCAATCACATAGTTTGAATCATCTAGTCAAATAAACATACACATAAAAATAAGAGGGTGTTGACCATTCTATCAAAAACACCAATTATGTGTCATAGTTCCAAATAACTCTATTTCATTTCCATAAAAATATGTCTACCTACTCATTGATCATCAAATGCATCAAATGTTACATCTATTTCAATCATCTCATAAAAATTTCATGCTAGGTCTCAAATATAATCACCCATTTAGTAGTAATATCATATTAATGTCAAAAACATATATTTTCTATGGATTCCATTCTTCAATGAATATCCATGGAATGCTCTTCATAGCATCAAAACTCTCATCAAAGCATCTTGATCATTGTTAATTACTTCATAAAATACATTTCTAATATACAAAACCATTTGCCTGTTAATTTAGTTTGATCATTTCATAATAGTTGAAACATATTTCAAGTAACATATGAATGCGAGATAAGGAATGGTATGTTCTTCGCAATCTACTCCCTTTTACAATCTATCACTGTTATATGATAAACATTATAGGTGACATTACTTCACATCAAAGGACTAGCAATAGAAAACACATTCTAGCCACCACAAGATCATAAGAAATCACAATATTTCAAGTTGCAAATTTCAATTCAAATCCTCAATGGTTATAAGAAAAATCAAAGAAGTGTGAACAAAATCTAAATTGATTGAAAAACTCAAAATTGGTGGCTAGAGGGTCACAAGAGAACTTAAAATTTCAAGCTAGTCATTCACCATTTTTAAAGTTCATCAAATTTTAAAATAAAACATCAATTGAAAACCAAAATCACATTTACAGAGTGACTAACACTAGCCACAAGAAGGGAGTAGAAACTACACATCACCTTGCATCCAAGGTACGCTAAAGAACATGACCATACTTCTAAAACATAAATCTCAAAGATTACATCATCAAGTAGTATCACTTTCAATTGATTAATACAATGTAGATTTGTTAATTTCTCTCTTATCTTTTTGAAATCTCATGCCATATTAATATATTTTCACAAATTTTCTATAAATTTATGCTTCATAAGACATAAATATATTTTCACAAATTTTCTACAAATTTATGTTTCATAAAAAAAATGTTGAATTCTTCTTCCCCAAGAATTTCAAAAGGTTCTAGTATTGAAAATCCTTTCATAACACTTGCAAATATACCTTACAATAATAAATGTTTCCATCATTTATCACACGTCAAGTCCTAGATTCTGGTAAGCTCACATACCTTTATTGCATATCCATTATTGTTTAACTACACAATATCTCATAAAATTCTATCTTCTTTCTTTTCTACACTAATGTAGAGAAATAAACATTAAACTTTTAAGTGTATTCCACACACAATGTACCTCATATATATATATATATATATATATATATATATATATATATATATACATACATACATACATACATACATACATACATACATACATACATACATACATGTATATATATATATACATACATACATATATATATGTATATATATATATATATACATACATACATATATATATGTATATACACACACACACACACACAAACATATATATATATATATACATATATATATATATATATGTGTGTGTGTGTGTGTGTGTGTGTGTGTGTGTGTGTGTGTGTGTGTGTATACACACACACACACACACACACACACACACACACACACACATATATATATATATATTGGCATTAAGCATGATTGTGATTAGTGACAACACTTATTCTGAATAGTACATACCAAGTAGAACAGTACATACCGAGCAGAACAGAGCATATCAAGTAGAGTAGAGCTTACTGAGAAAAATAGTGCATACCGAGCTCACAAATTTTCACAGTGTTTACAGAGTGCTGCACGGTTAAATAGGAAACTTAGTTTCTACCTAGTAACACTTTATCTACCGAGTCTCCAGTATTTACCGAGTTCAAAACTATGATCGAGTGGTTAGTATGGACCAAGTTTCCACTTCTACCAAGTGCATGATGGTGCTGAGTAACGCAGTGGATGCCGAGTATCAGAAAGTCACCGAGTTAGTTAGCAGTAATCGTGTAACTATATTTGGGCCGACTCAGTAATATTTGTGTTTACTTGTTTAAGAGCTGACTTTGTAATTGTTTTGGAATTGACTTAGATTGATATATAAACAATGTTTTATGTCATATCCAAAAAAAAGATATAGAGAAGTATGAAAAAGAGAGAAAGGTAGAGATAAGAAAATTACAAAGGGCTACAATAGTATAAGAAGTAGAAAAGATCTATCCATCATAGAAGGTGATCAATACATCAAAGAATCTCAATCAGCAAGTACAGTTACAAGTAAGAGATCTACTGTTTCATCCTAACAGGTGAATCAGCTTGAAATCCTTTAACTGGGTAGACTTAACAGTCTTTGTAAAAATCTCTTAATTGAGTGCATACTTCATTGTATGTTTGTAAAACCTCTAACAAGGTGGACCTAGTAGTCTTTATTGCTCCTAACAGGGCAGATCATTAGAAGTGATCATTGTAAGCCTTAACCGGCAAACTTTATACTGCAGTATTGAAGTTTTGTGGGTATCATCCCCACCCTAGTTTTACTTTCTACTTGGAAGGTTTCTGGGTCACCAAATCTCTATGTTCTAAGTGTTATGAATGTTTTATTCTTTCTGTTACTCATGCATGCAGTCAGATTATCAATCTAATATTATTAAGATCTGAATCTGTTAAAAGTTTTGAAGTTACTGATTCACCCCTCCCCTCTCAGTAACCTAGATAGTCTTGAATATTTCCAACAATTGGTATCAGAGCTTAGTGGATCTCAGAATAAAGTTTGACAGCTTGAGAAAAGATTCAGGACAATGGAGATATTCAGACTGAACAAAGTAATTGAGAATGAAAAGCTAGATCTGGAAATGGCCATAACTCAACTCAAAGAAGCAAGAGAGCATCTTTCCCTTTCCCTAAAAAGAAGGAAGGAACTTGCAAATCAGATCAATGACCACCAGTATGTTGAAGAAAAGATTGAAGACTTTTTCCCTTCAAGTAGCTCAGATGAAGCAAACAATGCAATCAAAGAACTTCTAGAAAAGAGTGGATCTCTGCAAAAAGAAGTGAGAAAATTGAAAAGAGAATAGGAAATTCAGTCAACAAGATTCTGCGAAGTTTTGGAACAAAGAAAAAAGATGAAAGATGAAATAGATGGAAAGAACAATGAAATTAAAACTCTTCAGCTAGAAAATCTTATTGATCAAATCTCCAATGCAAATGAAGAAATCTTGACTCTAAGATCAGAAAATGAAAATATGAGAGAAGAGCTGAGATTTGAAAAGCAAATCAATTTAAGAGTGATGAGTGAGCTAGATGCTGAAAGGAAAATCAATGAGAGAATGTTGAAATCTCAAGAAGATATGAATCAAGTGTATGAACGAAACCTTCATAGGCAAAAAGGAAAAGCAGGACTTGGATACAAAGAGGAAGGTGAATCCTCCAAACAAGGTACTCAAAAGAATCTGAAACCTACGTGTAATCACTGTGGCAAAATTGGTCATACTTCAAACAAATGTTGGAGCAATGGAAAAGAAAAATTCAATGGAAAATGCTACAATTGCAATCAGCTTGGTCATAAAGCAAATGAATGCAAGGAGAAACTAAGATTTAAAGGCATATGTCATAAATGTAGTAAACAAGGTCATAAGGCATCAGAATGCAGAACTAAAACACCCAATCCAGTGGAACAAATTATTAAAGCAATGTTTGGTTGGGATTACAACACTTGGTGTAGATGTCATTACTGTGGCGAATATGGACACATTGGCACGAATTGTGTAAGACACCACTTGAGAAAAAGGGATTCTACCATAAGATGTTATAATTGCACTAAGCTTGGTCACATAGCTCAAAACTGCATGAATTTAGGCAAAATTAAAGATGAAAAGAAAGCAAAAGAAAATAACATTAGGCAACAGATGAGATAGAAGTGGATTCCTAAACCTACTGAGCAAACCAATCCTGAAGTCACTAATGAAGGGAGTGGCTCTATGAGCTCTAACTAGTCTCCAAGAAAGCACTGGAACTGTATCTTCATAGACATATTCCAAAATAGTTCCTGAACTAAAAGAAAGATGGATCCAAATCAGTATGCAAGATACAACAGGATCACAAGAAGGTCGGTATCAATTACCACTGAGCAAGGTCGGGAGTAACCTAACTTCATTTGGTTACCGAGTAAGGTTGGAGAAGTATGAATTCATATGATTGCTGAGTTGCGGACTCTTCACCGAGAAATTAATTCATAGTGGATGACAGCCTGTCTAATTCAACACCCTAATTCGTACTGAGCATTAATGACAAAGTTTTAACAAATGGAGTGAAATCAAGTTCACTATTCACTGTGAACAAAAGTCTCCTAGTGCAATCAAGTGTTTCGAAGCATATTTCAACAAGATATTCTCTTTCCCTAAAGAATTTACTATGTTCACCGAGCTACCATGGCATCATACAATGCTAAAGTGAAGAAAGATTCATAAATGTTGGTTCATGGAGAATGGAAAGCACCAGATTTCAAACTCGTGCCCGCAGTTGCCGAAACCCTAGACCTGAGTGGAGCTCAATCTCAGATCCCTCCTAAGGTACTCCTTATTAATGATATTCATAGTCATTTTAAGTGTACAATTCAAGAGCTTGGAACCCTAGAGATAGATACTATTCGTGAGGAACTATGTGTCGATGGTGTTCTCAAACTGGAGCATCAACATTTGGAAGATAAGGGTTTAGTTCACATCACACACTTGCCTTGGAGCTTTCAGATAAAATGGGTCAGATATATCCTCAGCCAAGTACATGAAGGTAAATGATGCAGGAGCATCCTGGGTGTAAGAGAAATCTTGCATCACCCAAAAATATTTCTATTTTTGTTTTCAATAAGGGCTATTTTGTGCAGAGCTGTTATTTATGGAAAGTTACTATTTTTGGTAATTTTTGTATGTGCTCAGAATGATCTGATTTCTTTCTTGGAGGTTCATTTTGGTCATATAAGTCTGCCATTAAAGTTTCATTGCCAGATCAAGTGTATATTGGAAGATATTGAAGATTTTCGGTATTGGCAGCAGGGTACAGAAACTTTGAACTCAGTTTTGAAGGCTTTAGAGGCCCCGGATGAGGTCAAAAATTTGAGTGATGGGTGCTAGCCTGGGTCAAGCCTGTAGAGCGCTTCGTGGCATTTCTGAAATGGGGTTATAATAGCCGAGCGGGTCAACTGGTGATGACTTATGGTCTTCGGAAGTTGGGCCACCTGAAATGGCGAAAAATAATTTTCTTCAAAATTTATGTTCGGGTTTCAAAGGTTATCTTGAGCCGACTATGATGTAATAAAATGTAAAATAAAATAATTCTAAGTTGGTCGGCCTTATTGGCTAAAATTTTGGAACCTTCCCAGGCAGTGGAAAATTGCCTATATAAGGAAGGCTGTATTATTGTCTTAGGCAGTTCAGAATAATTCTGGGTAGTAGATCTGGGTATTGGTTCGAGGCTTTGTCCTAAAGAATATTGTAAGGAATGCCCATGTGGCTTTGCATATTGTAATTCTAAAAGTTTGTAATTCCACATTTGTGGAGATAATAAGAAGCCAATTTTCTGTTCTTGCATATTGTTGTTGTTTCTCTATTTCTGTTATGTGTTTGTGGTATTAAGGGGAGCACCCTTCATCAAGTGGTATCAGAGCAGGAGTTTTTGAGTGTGTAAACAGATCGCCGACTGTGAGGCAGTTTGCACCAGGACCGTGGCTAGGGTTTCAACGCGCATCGCGAAAATGCCTCCACAAAGAGAACGTGGCGGAAGAGCTGGTGTTGTGACACCTGAGGTTAGAGAGCTGCAAAGACAAGTGTGAGCATTGCAAGAAGAGATTCGCAGAGGAATGAATCTTAATGTCAGAGACGAAAGCGAGGATGAAGCCGAAGAAGAATATCAAGAAGGAGAAGTTGAAATTGTGAACCAGGAGGAAGAAAGACTTTTTTGGGCAATTTCCAAGATTGGGAAAAGACCTAAGATTGAGGTTCCTACATTTTCTAGAAATCTTAACCCAGAGGAATTGATCGACTAGATCAATGAATGTGAGGAATATTTTGAGTACGAAGATGTTGAGGATCCTGATAGGGTCAAATTTGCGAAGGCCAGACTGAAAGGTCATGCGAAGATCTGGTGGCAAGAAATTCAATTGGAGCGAAATAGAAGAGGGAAAGATAAAATCGCAAGATGGGATCGGATGGTGGATAAATTGAAGCGATAGTTCATTCCTGTTGATTATGAGCTTGACCTACTGAAGAAAATGTAGAGTTTGAAGCAAGCAGGAAGATCTGTTCAGGAGTATACAGAAGAGTTCTATCGACTTCTCATCAGAACAGGCCATGCAGAAGCTGATAAGGAGAAAGTTGCCCGATACCTTAATGGGTTAAGGCCAAGCATTCAGGAGGAGCTGAATCTGGTTCGAATGAACAGTATTGAAGAGGCATACCAGTTTGCCCTAAAAGTAGAGGAAAAGCTGAACAAGAAGTTTGAGAGTAGACAAAACGGAAGAGGTCGTGGTGGACGATCTGGTGGATGGTCATATGGTGGCCGAAATGAAGATCCGAAAAAGAAGGATGAGGCCAGTAGCAGTCAGAATCAGCGAGGAAATAATTCTAATCATTTCCAGGATCAAAATAATAGAGATCAGAGAGGAAGAGGAAGAGGACAAGGATCTAGAAGAGGTGGCTTTCGTGGAACATGTTTTCACTGTGGAGAAGAAGGTCATAGGGCATTTGAATGTCCTCAGTGCCAAGGCAGAACAGATAGGAGAAATGAAGGCCAAGCCAGAGTTGCACATGTAGACGAAGATGCCAGATCATCAAATTCTAAAGATGCTAAAAGAGGAGAAATGTTGATTAACAGAAGAGTCCTGTTGAGTGGTGAGAATGAACCTGAGCAAAGAAGGAGTCTGTTTCGCACCAGGTGTAAGTGTGAAGGTAAATGTTGTGATGTGATTATTGATAGTGGAAGCACTGACAATTTGGTGTCAGAAGAGATGGTGACAAAGTTGAAGCTCAAGAGACAGAAACACCCACATCCATATCGGATTGCCTGGGTACAGGATGACCACAAGGTCATGGTCAATGACCAATGCCTGGTGAAGTTCAAGATTGGCGGATACCAAGATGAGGTATTGTGTGATATCATATCTATGGATGCATGTCATATGTTGTTGGGTAGACCATGGCAGTTTGACAGATGTGCTGTACATGATGGTCGTGCGAATACCTATTCCCTGACAAAGGATGGAGTGCGACATAAGCTAAAACCATTGAAGGAGACTGAAGAAAAGGTATGTGGTAATGCAAGGATAACTTTTTTTGATGGAAGAAATTTCCTAGATGGTATGAGGCATGAGCATGTATGTTTTTCTTTAATTCCAAAAGCTGGTAAAGAGGAAGTAGAAGATGTTCCTGTAGAAGTTGCAGATTTGTTGAATGAGTTTCAGGATATTGTATTCGATAACGTGCCTGATGGATTACCACCAGTCAGGAAGATCAGTCATCAGATGGACTTGATCCCCAGGAGCGAGTTTGCCGAATAAGGCAGCACATAGAATGACACCTGCAGAAGAAGTGAGGAGTTGAACAGACAAGTACACGAACTGTGTTACAGAAAGGATTGATCTGTGAGAGTCTGGAGTCCCTGTGCTGTTACCAGCGGTATTAGCACCCAAAGAAGAATGGAGAGTGGAGGATGTGTACAGATTCCAGAGCAATAAACAAGATCACAATCAAGTACAGGTTTCCATTACCACGAATGGATGATACTATGGACTGGTTTGAGTGGAGCTGTGTATTTCTCAAAGATAGATCTGAAAAGTGGATATCATCAGATTCGGATCAGAGAAGGAGATGAATGGAAGACTACCTTCAAGACAAAGGAAGGACTATATGAGTGGTTAGTCATGCCTTTTGGGCTAACCAATGCACCGAGCACTTTCATGCGGGCTCATGAATGAGGTTCTGAAAGAATTTCTAGGTAAGTTTGTCATTGTTTACCTAGATGATATTTTTGATCTTTAGTAAGACATTTGGAGGAGCATATGATGCATATTCGTATGGTATTTGAGAAGCTGAGAGAAGAGAAATTGTTGATTAATTTGAAGAAGTGCAGTTTTGTGAAGAAAGAGTTAGTGTATTTGGGATTTGTAGTTTCAGCAGAAGGTCTGAAAATGGACCCCAGAGAAGGTACAGGCTATTCTTGAATGGCCTACTCAAGGAATGCTACTGAGGTAAGATCTTTTCATGGTCCTAGCTAGCTTTTACAGAAAGTTTATCAGAAATTTTAGCAGTATTTGTGGACCCTTGACTGAAACAATGAGAGGGGATAGAAAAGAATTTAAGTGGACTAATGGGGCAGAAAAGAGTTTTCAATGTGTTGAAACAAAAAGTTACAGAACAACCTGTTTTAGCACTTCCAGATTTTAATAAGGTGTTTCAAGTAGATTGTGATGCTAGTGGGTAACTGCAATAGGAGCTGTTATGAGCCAAGAAGGTAAACCTGGTTGCTTATTTCAGTGAGAAGTTAAATGATGCCAAGAGGAAATATTCTGTTTATGATCAAGAATTTTTATGCTATAGTTCAGGCATTAAAGAAGTGGAGACATTATCTACTTCCTAAGGAGTTTGTTTTGTATACCGATCATCAAGCTTTGCAATATTTGAATAGTCAAGGAATATTGAATCAAAGGTATTTGAAATGGGTTGAGTTTTTGCAGAGTTATACATTTGTTTTGAAACACAGAAGTGGAAAGTCTAATAGGGTTGTAGATGCTCTTAGCAGAAGGCAACTATTGCTGACAGAGATGCAGATTGAGGTGGGTTGGGTTCAAGGAACTCAAGAATTTGTATCCAGAGGATCCTGATTTTGGTGAAGCTTGGAAGGCTTGTACAGAACCCTGTTACTCTAGACAGGACAAAATGGCTGGATTTTCTCATCCAAGATGATATGCTATTCAGAGGGAGTCAGTTGTGCATTCCACGAAGTTTCTACTGAGGGAGAATCTCATCAAGGAGAAGCATAGTGGAGGATTGGCTGGACATTTTGGTCGTGATAAAACCCTTGCTTTGGTTTGGTGAGAATTATTATTGGCCACAATTGCAGCAAGATGTGAAAAAGTTTTGTACAGAGTTGCAGAGTATGTCAGATGGCGAAAGGAGTGAAGTAGAATACAGGGTTGTATCAGCCGATTACCTATACCAGAGAAGCCTTGGGAGGATATCAGTATGGACTTTGTTCTTGGTTTACCGAGGACACAGCGGAGGACATGATTCAATTTTTGTAGTAGTTGACTGATTTTCAAAGATGGCACATTTCATTCCTGCAAGAAGACTAATGATGCTGTTCATGTAGCAGAATTGTTTTTCAGAGAAGTAGTGAGACTTCATGGTTTGCCAAAGATCATAGTTTCAGATCAGGACACTAAGTTTGTTGGATATTTCTGGCGTACATTGTGGAAGAAGTTGAAGATAGATTTGAAGTTCAGTTCATCACATCATCCACAGACTGATGGACAGACAGAGGTGGTGAATAGAAGTTTGGGGAAATTTGCTGAGATGTTTGGTCGGAGATAAGCCAACAGGATGGGATTTGATTTTACCACAGGCAGAATTTGCATACAATATTCTGTCAATAGGAGCACTGGTAAATCACCATTCCAGATTGTATATGGAAGTAGTCCAAGAAATGCATCTGAATTGAGAAAGATAGATAAAGGAGAAAATAAGTAGTGCTGAAGCTGAGGATTTTGCAGAACACCTTGAAGAACATCCATGAGGAGAGTGAGGAACGCATATTACCAAGATGAATGCACAAGTATAAGGCTAAGGCAGATGAGAAAAGGAGGTATAAGGAATTTCAGGGTTGGGTGATGAAGTCATGGTTCATTTGTGGAAGGAGCGGGTTTCCAGTTGGTAACAGATAAACAAGCTGAAAATGAAGAAGTTTGGGCCATGTAAGATACTGAAGAAGCATGATTCAGGAAATGCCTATGAGGTAGAATTGCTTAGTGAGCTGAATATTTCACCAGTGATTTAACATTTTCAGATCTGACAGAGTATCATGAAGGAGGTGTTGAAGATGAGATCACAGCAGCATAGTGGAGTATTCCAGCAACTAGTTCAGACACTAAGGATGATCGAGGATATACTGGACCAGTCGTGGTTGGCAGAAGCACAAGGAACAGGACATATGAAGAATATTTGGTCAAGTGGAAAGGATGACCTGTTGAAGATTCATCATGGCTAACAAAGGAGGAGGTTAACCGTCTTGGTTTTCCTCTGCACACCTGAGTCGTGACAGGGTCACTTCTCAATTACCCCGGGTGCCTGATGCAGGAGCATCCTAGGTGTAAGAGCAATCTTGCATCACCCAAAAATATTTCTGTTTTTGTTTTCAATAAGGGCTATTTTTTGCAGAGCTGTTATTTATGGAAAGTTACTATTTTTTGGTAATTTTCGTATGTGCTCAGAATGATCTGATTTCTTTCTTGGGAGGTTCATTTTGGTCATATAAGTCTGCCATTAAAGTTTCATTGCCAGATCAAGTGTATATTGGAAGATATTGAAGATTTTCGGGTATTGGCAGCAGGGTACAGAAACTTTGAACCTCGTTTTGAAGGCTTTAGAGGCCTCGGATGAGGTCGAAAATTTGGGTGACAGGTGTTTGCGCAGGGTCGAGCTTGTAGAGCGCTTTGTGGCGTTTCCGAAATAGGGTTTATAATAGCCGAGCAGGTCAACTGGTGATGACTTATGGGTCTTCGGAAGTTGGGCCACCTGAAATGGCGAAAAATAATTTTCTTCAAATTTTTGTTCGGGTTTTCAAAGGTTATCTTGAGCCGACTATGATGTAATAAAATGTAAAATAAAATAATTCTAAGTTGGTCGGCCTTATTGGCTAAAATTCTGGAACCTTCCCAGGCGGTGGGAAAATTGCCTATATAAGGAAGGCTGTATTATTGTCTTAGGCAGTTCAGAATAATTCTGGGTAGTAGATCTGGGTATTGGTTCGAGGCTTTGTCCTAAAGGATATTGTAAGGGAATGCCCATGTGGCTTTGCATATTGTAATTCTGAAAGTTTGTAATTCCACATTTGTGAGAGATAATAAGAAGCCCAATTTTCTGTTCTTGCATATTGTTGTTGTTTCTCTATTTCTGTTATGTGTTTGTGTGTATTAAGGGGAGCACCCTTCATCAGTAAAATATGGCTTGAGCAACCAGTAGAGATTACGAAGAAGATGATTCACCGAATCACTGGTCTTCCCATGCTCGACAAGGCAAAAATATGCAAAAACCCTAGGTCAGATGGAACTAGAAGAGAAAACCCTAGCTGAGTGGGATGGTAGAGGGTATGAAGATAAGAAAAATTATTGATGTAGAATTGAAGTTTGGTATACATATCGTAGCTCACAAGATATACAGTTCAAGTTGGCAGAACTATTTTCCATGTGAAGCAGTTGACCTAGCGTATAAAATTGTAAAGAACAATCTGTCATTTGACCTAGCAGATCTTGTTGTTGAAACAGCTCAACAAGAACATGGAGAGCATCCAAACCTCAAAGAACAATCCATGTAAGTTTGGGCTCACTTTTGGTTTGTTTATTTTTCTATGCTCAAAAGTTTTTCCCATCAAAAGGCACGGTAGTATGGAGAAAAGATGTTCCGGTTCTTTATCAGATGAATGAATGCATTTTAGAAATGGGTGACAATTTTGAAAGCATAATGGATAACTATTTTGAATCATTTAAAGAGAAAATGAACAATAGATTCCAGATTCCATAGAAATTGGTGGAAGATTACAAAGATGATATATTGTCTTCATGGTGGACTGTCATAATCTGGTATATACAGGCAGCAAAACCAAGAATTTGTACATGTGAAAAGCCTCTTCCCTATGAGGTAAATATATGATGAAACCAATAATATTATTGAAGCCCTAATTAATCAACCTGTTAATCCAAAGGCACCATATTTTGGGACATATGAAGAAGCTAAGGAGAGAATTGAGCTTAGTATAAAGCTTCCCACAGGCAGGTTAACAAAGGAAGAAAGAGGATGGCCAAAATACAAGCTAGCACACCTCTAATGTCAACTGAGGAAAAAGGAGAGGACTTTTGAAGAAGAAGAAGAGAAAAGGATGAGGAGGAAGAAGAACATAGTACCAGCAAAGAAGAAAGGAAAAAGTAAATTATCACCATAGGCACCCAAGCAACCCTCTGCAGTATTTACAAGAAGGAGTGCAAGAGGCCAAGGCAAGCAAAGACAAGAATGAAGAAATAGTATTCAAAAGGCCTCCTCCTTCATTAAAAGAAAAGATCAAGGATATGAGAGAAGGATCTG